>JBANSL010000006.1:24405115-27046365 GCA_037127255.1 Persicaria tinctoria
ATAAAAGTTATGACCCCTCCCTGATACGGGATTAGCCGTGTGATGGTCCGATCTTCGACAACAAGCAAGAAACTTCAAGAACTGAACAAGAAACACAAGAACATAATCAAGAACGATCAAGAACAATAAAAGACGTAGCAAGACTCAACAAGAAAGATGAAAGACTCAACAAAGATTCCAAGAACAAAGGTTGTACTTGAAATCGACAATAACAAGAACCAGACTCGATTAAATAAAGTTGCAAGAATCGAAAGACACGACCTGATGTGGACTGAGTCGATCTATGTAGAACAAGATAGAGACCCCAGGCTTCCGTAGAAGGTAGGAACCAATACCAATGACTACAAAACCCGCCTCTACAACCCTACACAATCAAGCGGACAACTTGAAGGCACAAGGAGGGAGCTTGTGGATACTAGATTCACCAAGTCTTGCGAAGTTGATGAACGGCAAAGCAAACCAAGCTGAGATAGATACCAATTCGTGATCAACGAGCACAACTCTAGTTGGATCAACATAACTCAATGTGTTTCACACAAGTTTGAGAGAACTAATTCTATTCATTGAAAGCTGAATGTTTACAATGTATGAAATCGAAATATATAAGCTATGCTAAGGCCTGATGGGCCGAGTTTTATGATAGAAAGATAATATCTAACATCTAATTAAAACACCTAAAATCATAAGTAAATAAGATCTCTAAAAATAACACTTAAAATAGCCCAATTTCGGCCCAATAGGAACACTAGGCGAAATGGGGTTCCAACACTTAGTAAAATCCCGTCAAAACCAGTGATAGCTTGCAAAGATGTGCATTTTCGGCCAATTTAGAGGTTGAATCTGGAAAAACCTTCAACAGAAAAGTTGTATATCTCTTCGTTCTCGTTCCAACAAGATATGACATGCCTTAATCCGATAAATATTGAATCCGTACGACCCATTTTACAGAGACGTCGAAAAGCTGTCAAATGACTATGAACGAGCTAAACGTCAAGCTTCCACCTTTGGACCTTCTCCCATGGTGGAGTCTTCTTCTTCCTCTTGAGTATGACTTCATTCTCACGAGCTCGAATCATAGGTCCATCCCCAAGTATAGATGTGTCCGGAGGTGTCTTGGATGGTCCTGCATCAATCTCCCTTTCTTGAAAAGGATTCGTCCTCGAATCCAACCTCATATATGATTCCGCACATGCAGCCACACGAGCTCCTGGATCGAACACCATATGCCCATGGAAATCCATCTCAAGAACGATTGGTGTAGAGATTGACCACTCCTCGATGGTTATTGTCTCAGCTTCATCTACAAAATCAAGAAAAGAAACTTTATTAGTGCATAATTCATATTTCATGTTATCTTCATGATGTTCTAACTTAATATGCACTTGAGCTTGGTCATTAATCCCTAAGTTTCCATATAATGCTAGCAAGTTTTCATCCTTTTCCAAGGCTGAATTTTCAATTAACTCAATGCTAGCAATAGTAGAAGAAGTTTCATCATCAATGATCATATTAGAAACTATGCCTTCTTCTAAGCATGTAGTTTGACACAAATCTTTGCTTTGATTATCAGCACAGGGTATAGGTTGAATATTTGAATCAATCAAAGAATCAACATGCTCATTTTCAAGGCAATCATCTTTAGAGGAAAGTAAACTAATATCTTGATCATTATGAACATGTTCATCATGTTTATCACTAGAATATTCAGATTCATTTTTGTCTAGGTGATTAGTCATGAAAGGCTTCTTATTTGGGCAATCCTTCATAACATGTCCACTACCTTGACATATAAAGCAAGGAATGTACATAGGTTCAAGAGTAGAAGAGTTAGGATTACTCCCTTTAGGGCCAGTAGATACCCTAGAGGATTCATGTCTGTTCCAAGGCGCTCTGCCATTGTCGATGGGCTCATGAGGCATTCGGCCTTTACTCCTCCCTTGGAGTTGGCTTACTCTCTCCCTTGAGCCGCCATCAAACCTCCTTTGGGGCTGCTGCACATGGCCTTGGTGCCACCTTTGGGGTTGCCCACTCGACATTCTACCACCTTGGCTCCTGTATCTAGCATTCCTTTCCACTTTCATAGCTAAATGTAAAATTTCAGTAGGCGTAGAATATGGAAAGTAATCAATTTCACGAGCTAAGGCGGGGTGCAATATTCTAAGAAACCTAGCATTTGTATCTTCATAGGACTCAACTACATTAGCTCTAGCCATGGTTTCTTGCATTGCATAAAAGGTGTCCTCAACAGTTTTGCTACCTTGCTTAAGATTTTCTAATCGTTGTCTAAGCTCGCTAGCATAATGTGGAGGAGCAAACCTACTTCTCATAAGTTCTTTTAATTGAATCCAAGAAGCAATAGGTGCATCAAGGAATCTTCTTCTTTCTTTAACTAGATTATCCCACCAAATTAAAGCGAAACTTTGAAATTCTAGGGAAGCTAGTTGCACCTTTTTATGTTCAGAGAAGTTATGACAAATCCATATTCGATCCATTTTAATTTCCCAATCAATGTAAGCATCTGGATCGTTGGTACCATAAAATTGAGGGATCTTTACCTTTACCATACCTATGCCATCTTGCGCAGGCTCTCTAGGTGCTCGATAGTGGTATTGACCTCCTCTATCATTTCGTCTAGGACGTTGCTCCCAATGATCATCCTCTTGGAAGTAGTCGTCGTCCTCTGAGAAGTAGTACTCATCTTGTTGCCATCGTCCTTTCCCTCGTCCCTGCATATTAGCAAACGCATTATTCCTACCATGTCTCTCCCTTTGTGGAGAGATGTTCTTATCAAATAAAGGTTTAGCTAAATGCGGATTAGGATTAGGATTATGTACTTCCCTTTCATCATGAGGCGCTTCAGTACGCCGGGGATTACCTTGCCCAGCCATGTTGTTAGATCCGGATGGCCGAGCCTCTAATCCCGCCAATCCTTTATTTATCTTAGCTAAGGTCTCCATCATGGTGTTGAACATGGTGACCTGATTAGACATATCAAATAAAACAAACAAAGAACTAAGTAAAAGTTAGAAAAATATAAACACCTCACAATTGTGTTTCGCTCACACTCCCTCTCTAATTGGTATGTCACGCTTGTTGGGGCAATCCGCTTTGGGCAAATCAACAACCAAGCAAAGAACAAAGCAATCAAAGTATATGAATTCAAGAGAATGAACAAAATCACCAACAAGAGTACTCGACAGGAGGTTCAAGCACTCGACACAACAATAAGACACTCAAGTACTCGATCAAGATGAGAAGAGCACTCGACACACACAAGAGTTCACTCGGCAGGGGCTGAGATCACTCGACACTCACACAATCAACTCGATCAACACAAGAGAGAACTCGATCAGGGGGAGATCTCTTCGACAGACACAGCAACACTTTGAACAAGAAAATCAGTGCTTGACACAAAGAGAAAATAAGAAAACAAAAGAAAACTTGGAAATTTACCTCTTTTGATTGAAAACCTTAAGTTATGATGTTGTAGTTGCAAGGTAGGGTTTCAATTTTGTGGAGGTGTATGTGTTTGGGGAATAGGTATGTCGATTAGGGCTGAGAGAAGGGTTCACCAATTGGTCCTTGGGAGCTTTCTTGCACTAGATCAACAATAACTAACAAACACTTTTCTTTTCTTTTTTTGAATTTTCGGACTGATTTTCTACTGTTTTTTTTTTAAATCTGAAACTAATGCAAGAAAAGACTCAAAATAAAGTGTAGGACTCGAAAATTTGAAGAAGAATGGTGAAAGGATAAAAAAATTCAGCCCTAATGCAAAGATATAGATAGAATGGCTAATTTAGGTAATAAGATCTATCTTGTGCCTTTTTAGATAGTTGATAGATATAATGGAAATTAATATCCAACAACTTAATAAAATTTGATTTTAGGCAATGGATAAAAGATAAATCAAAATTTCCAAAGATAGAATAGATAAACAAAAGGATAGAAAGATAACAAACTAGGGTTTGCTCTTTGTGTGGTGGTAGAGTCGGCCAAGCAAGGACTTATGGGGACAGCTAGGGCTGCCGTCGGCGGTTAGAGTACACAACAGGGGCTGTGCACACTTGTGGTCGACTCCACTGGTCTCGGCTAGGCTTTGTGTTTAGGCTATGCAACCACAAACAATCACAAACTCAAGATTAGTGCAAGAATCAATAAAGAATTGCAAGAAGTAAATAACAAAGCAAGAAAAGGACTCTTTTTTGTGGTTTTTGTGTTTATGAAAGAAAAGACTCAATCTTGATGTCGGAAACCAAAGCTCTGATGCCAATTTGATACGGGGTTAGCCGTGTGATGGTCCGATCTTCGACAACAAGCAAGAAACTTAAAGAACTGAACAAGAAACACAAGAACTTAATCAAGAACGATCAAGAACAATAAAAGACGCAGCAAGACTCAACAAGAAAGATGAAAGACTCGACAAAGATTCCAAGAACAAAGGTTGTACTTGAAATCGACAATAACAAGAACAAGACTCGATTAAATAAAGTTGCAAGAATCGAAAGACACGACCTGATATGGACTGAGTCGATCTATGTAGAACAAGATAGAGACCCCAGGCTTCCGTAGAAGGTAGGAACCATTACCAATGACTACACAACCCGCCTCTACAACCCTACACAATCAAGCGGACAACTTGAAGGCACAAGGAGGGGGCTTGTGGATACTAGATTCACCAAGTCTTGCGAAGTTGATGAACGGCAAAGCAAATCAAGCTGAGATAGATACCAATTCGTGATCAACGAGCACAGCTCTAGTTGGATCAACATCACTCAATGTGTTTCACACAAGTTTGAGAGAACTAATTCTATTCATTGAAAGCTGAATGTTTACAATGTATGAAATCGAAATATATAAGTTATGCTAAGGCCTGATGGGCCGAGTTTTATTATAGAAAGATAATATCTAACATCTAATTAAAACACCTAAAATCATAAGTAAATAAGATCTCTAGAAATAACACTTAAAATAGCCCAATTTCGGCCCAATAGGAACACTAGGCGAAATGGGGTTCCAACACTTAGTAAAATCCCGTCAAAACCAGTGACAGCTTGCAAAGATGTGCATTTTCGGCCGATTTCGAGGTTGAATCTGGAAAAACCTTCAACAGAAAAGTTGTAGATCTCTTCGTCCTCGTTCCAACAAGATATGGCACGCCTTAATCCAATAAATATTGAATCCGTACGACCCATTTACAGAGACGTCGAAAAGCTGTCAAATGACTATGAACGAGCTAAACGTCAAGCTTCCACCTTTGGACCTTCTCCCATGGTGGAGCCTTCTTCTTCCTCTTGAGGATGACTTCATTCTCATGAGCTCGAATCATAGGTTCATCCCCAAGTATAGATGTTTCCGGAGGTGTCTTGGATGGTGTCTTGGATGGTCCTGCATCACTCCCTCTGACTTGCAACTCAGAGAGGCTGGATTTCAAAAGCTGATTTTTATTGCATCTATAGGCCTCAAAGGAGGCAAGTGGATTCTAATAAAAAATGCAAAGCTCATAGAGGATAGCTATATCCTAGAAAAGACCGATAGATTAGTCATGATCAAACTCTCTATCGATAAATTAACTATACTGCTTACCATTGTCTACGCCTCTACTAGTGAAAATGCAAAAAACCAGTTCTCGGAAGACATATATGTCAAGGCAAACCTGTATAATCTCCTAATTCTCATTATTGGAGACCTAAATGATATAGAGAATGACAATGAAAAGGTTGGTGGTCCTAGCCCCTCCATCAGCAGATTCAGGAGATTAAAGGAAGTTAAGAATGAACTAAACCTCCGTACTATTCCTTTCCAGGGCTCACCCTTTACGTGGAGGAAAAATCAAAACAAGATCAACAATACTTTTGAAAGACTGGATAGAATATTGGCTCACCATGAAATCTATACTAAGTTCAGAGAAATGGTTGCTCGGCATCACTCATTCTCTTCCTCGAATCATTGTCTGATCACTACGAGTTTGGGAACTCCCTCCATTGACAAGGGCTCTCCTTTCAGATTTGAAATGGCATGGACTTTTCACCCATGCTATGAGAAAATAGTTGCAAATGTGTGGAAAAACAAAATGGCATGCTCCTTTGGCTTCAAACTGGTTCAAAAACAGAAGCTACTTAAACAGAACACCAAAAATTATTGTAAAACGAATAAACAACTCCAGGAAGTTGACCAAAAAACTTTGATAAACAACTCCAGGAAGTTGACCAAAAAATTCTGGAACTTCAACAAGCACTTCCCTGAGGAACTTTGTCTTCCCAGGATGTGAGTAAACTTAATAGACTAGAAAACAAAAGATTACAGATTCTTAATTATAGTCATCAATTTTGGAAACAACGAGCTAGAACAAGGCATCTACAGCTAACTGGCAAAAACACTAGGTGCTTCCAAACTTTAGATAAGGTTAGAAACAATCGAAATACAACGACAAGCTTTACCACAAAAAATGGTATGATTATCACCGATAAGATCCAGATCAGAGATCACATCACCAATGAGATGAAGGAGCGTTTCATATCCACTAGTAGGAATTGAATTGATCCTAATCATCTAACCTTTCTGCAGCCAGAGATTACTCAAGACCAAAATAACATCCTCATCAAACAACCAACAACTAAAGAAATAAAAGACACGATGTTTAGCATGGCAGAAGACAAATCTCCGAGCCCTGATGGCTTCCCCCCAGAATTCTGTACCAAATATTGGAACATAGTAGGAGACTCAGTGTGTAAAGCTGTCAAAGCTTTTTTTCACTCTGGGTCGATTCTAACATAAATTAATCAAACATTTCTAGTGCTTATACCAAAAATAGATAACCCCACAACAATCCACCATTATCGACCAATAAGTCTTTGCAATACAATCTATAAGACTATCACAAAAATTTTGGCTAACCGATTAAAACCTATCCTCCCGGGTATCATTAACCCATTTCAAGGTGCGTTTGTGCAAGGGAGATCAATTTAAGACAATACTCTTATAGCACATGAAATTTTTCACTCCTTCCACAAGCAAAAGGGCAGGGCTGGCTGGATGGCTCTGAAACTGGACATGGAAAAGGCATACGATAAGCTTAGTTGGAGCTTCATTGAAGCATCGCTCACAAAACTGGGATTTCATAGCCGATGGATTAAATGGGCCATGAAATGTTTAACAACAGCTACATTCTCTGTTCTTGTTAACAACAATCTGGGTAAACCTTTCAAACCTAAACGAGGACTTCGACAGGGCGACCCACTAGCTCCATACATCTTTATCATAGTTATGGAAAATTTGGCTAGAGAACTGCAAAAAAGAGTCTCAGCTAGAAGATGCACTAGTTGGCATCAAAATAACTCCAGCTAGCACACCAACCCCCCTTCTTACCTTTGCGGACGATACGATAATCTTTGCAAAAGCCTCTTATAAAAGTCTTGATACAATTAAAAACATACTTAACCAACTCTCTAATATATCAGGGCTAACTATAAATTACCAGAAGAGCTCTATTCAATTTTCAAAAAAATGTAAATCGAGCCAAGGCGGTGAACCTAGCCCAACAAATGAACATTTCTATGGCTAAGGGTATGGAAAAATACTTGGGTATCCCCATTGTCAATTGGAGAGTTAAAAATGAAGTCTTTGAAGATGCACTACAAAACCTTAAAAAGCAACTTCCCAAATGGAAATCGGGCTCAATATCCCAAGCAGGAAGAATAACATTAATTAAAGCCAACCTTAGCTCAAAAACAAACTACTTAATGCAAAGTTTCTTATTGCCAAAAGGAATTTTAACAAAGATTGATCAGATAAATAAGAATTTTTTCTGGAATAAGACACAAACACAAAACTACAGACCTCTAATTAGCTGGAATAAAATCTGTGGCCTTAAAAGCAAGGGAGGGCTCGACATCAGAAAAGCGGAGGAACAAAATATAGCCTTACAAATGAAACTACGTACTCTGGAAGATCTATACCAACCCTGACAATATATGTGTTAAAGTCATAATAGAAAAATACCTTCGAAACCGTAAGATAACTGATTTAAATATACATAACACGTCATGGCAATTTAGCCGCCTCCTACAATTAAGAGACAAGTTTCATGAAAGACTACTTTGGATCATTGGTGATGGCCCAAGTGTAAACGTGTGGTCTGATCCGTGGCTAAAAGGAGTATACCTTAAACAATACAAAAATAATCACAACCCGGATATGAAGGTTTCAGATTTAATTACGGCAGAAAAGGAATGGAATGTAGGCTTGCTTAACAACCTCTTTCCCCCGAAGATAGTTCAACAAATTAGTCAGGTTACTATCCCAAATTGGGAGGCCAAAGATAAATTAATCTGGAAGTTTGATAAGGAAGGAATATATACCACTTAATCGAGTATTGATAAATATACAATTATAAATCCAAGTGACATTGATAATGCCTAGATTTGGAAGCTAAAATTGCCACCGAGAACTCACAACTTCATATGGAAAATTATTTCAGATAGTTTGGCAACAAATGAGCGTCTAAATAGATACTTTAATAGAGTCCCCAATCTGTGATGTCTCTGCAATGCAGAGAATGAAGATACAGATCACTTACTCCTTAAATGTCCTATCTCAGAAATGATTATAGCAAAATATGAACAAAATAGTGGTGAAAGATTTCATGGCTTTCGTGACCCCATAGCATCAACAACAGACATCCAACACATAAGAAGAAACAACGCTAACTTTGAACACCTCTGTATATTATGGCAACACATATGGGAGTTTCGTAACTCCGTCATCTTCAATGGATGCAACCCAAACAATTTTGAGGCAACTTTAAGGAAAGCTATTCACAGCATACAGGAATGGGTAAAACTCATAAACGAAGATAAGAGGCCAAAAAGTAAAAGGAGCAGTAGTATAAAATGGGCAAAACCCCCAATGTCTGTCTACAAAATTAATGTAGGTGGATCGGTCGAACCGTCGAGCGAATGCCATATTAGGGGTATGCTGCGCGTTCCCAGGGCCAAGAACGTCGTTATCATAAATAGCTGGCAAACCCTCTGGAATCGCAACAACAACTAATGTCACGACAATCTCAAAACAGTATGTGCACACACTTTTCAAATGAAAACTTGAAAAATTCGTGTAATTGCAAGAATTTGATCAAGATGTTCAAATTCAACTCCGTGCCTTACAGACCGAATAGATCATCATCTTTTTTTCATGATTTTGATCAAGATTTAAAAGCTTTCTTAGACATTAAAATAAATACAGAGCAGTTTATATTTGGGGTGATTACTAGGATGTCCAAAATTTTAGACTTTATTAGGAAAATATCTCCTAAGTGCTCCAAATTAGCAAAATGTCCACCGTCTCCCTATGCCTCCCACGTGTGCCCCCTGTGCCCCCTTCGGTTTCAACGTTTTTTTTTTGTTTTTTGTTTTTTTTTTCGTGTTGCTGAAACGGAATTGCTGAAACTCCTGTTTCAACACATACGGTTTCAGCAACCCTTGTTTCAGTTTTTTTGTTTTGTTTTTTTTTCCAGTTTTTTATTTCGCGTTGCTGAAACTCCAGTTTCAGCACATACGGTTTTAGCAACCCCTGTTTCAGTTTTTTTTCCTGTTTCTGTGGGTTTTTTTTACCGCGTTGCTGAAACCCTTGTTTCAACACATTCGGTTTCAGCAACCCTTGTTTTAACTCTTTTTTTTTCGCGTTGCTGAAAGCCTGGAACGGAGTTGCTTTTTTTTTCCTTTTTTTTTTCGTGTCATCACTTCGACACCAGATTTGCTGAAATCTGAGTCGATAAAACCGGAGTTGCTTTTTTTTTTCCTTTTTTTTTATCGTCACCACTTTGACACCGGAGTTGCTGAAACCGGAGTTTGCTGAAATCGTGTTGCCGAAATTATTTTTTTTTCGCGTCAGAACTTCGACATTGGAGATGATGAAACCGTATTGCTGAAATCGGATTTCAACAAATTAAGAGATTTCAGCAAGAGATTATCACTTTAGTCTATCAGATTAAATGGAGCTAATCCTCGACAACTATCCCATTTTTCTAATAGATTATCCCTAAATATCAATTTGCAACCAAAATTTTTTCATTCCAAGCAACCAAACGATGAAAATCAATCCGAACAAAATTAAACAATAAATTGAAATTATTCAAGGTGAAACATCAAATCAATCCAAACAATATAAAATTTCAGCATTTCAGCATTTTAGCATTTTACATACAAGCCTAAAAACACCAAACATAAAATCCAACTGGTTCGACATATGATTAGCAAAATTCATCATCAATCATATACTCCCTCCGTTCCTTAATATTTGACACTTTTAAAGTGAGCACGCTTTTTTAGAAAGGTAAAAACTATATAAATATTATTATTTTTTTCAATTTTTTTTAATAATATTAAACTTAATACAAATAAGTATGAGGTTATTAAAAAAAATTATTAAAAAAATAAATATTTTATATAGTTTTTATCACCTCAAAAAACGTGCCTGAATAGTAAAAAGACAAATAAAAAAGAACGGAGGGAGTAATGTAATTTCGAAAATTCATCATCAAAATTTCAGCAAATCCGTTCCATTAGATAGATCCAGAGTAGATGAAGGGGATTCAAGTGTAAAGTGTTCTGAAAACTTAAAACGAGAGCCATTGTTTTGCAACAAGAAAAATTTAGGAACAAGCACTATGATAGATCTGTGTCCATGAATGTATCGTCTTCTTCTTGAAGGGGCTTTCTTTGCATCTAACGTCTCGACCTGTATCTTCAAAAACCATCGCCGCGCGATTTCAGCAACGTCGCCCCGCAACGTCGGCGATTTTATCACCAGCGCCGCCCGCAACATCTTGACCTGTATCTTCAAGCAACGGATTCACGGCCATGGAGTACTCGCCGAACCAATTCCACAACGTCGGCATTTTCAGATCTGAGATCGGAATTTTCAGCAATCGACGTCTCCCGGATTTCCGCAATTTCAGCCATTTTCAGATCTGAGATCGGGAGCGGAGGCTTCGAGGGAGAGCGTGAGCGAATAACTGAAATCTCCCCCGATCAGAGATCGAGCTGGCAATTTCAGCAATTGGAGCATTTGAGATCGAGCCGGGATCAACAGGTCGGAGCGCGAATCGGAGAAGGCGAATCGGAGGAGGAGCCATGGATGGTCTCACGGAGGTTGAGATCTCAAATCTCCGTCCTCGATTGCTCGGCCACTGCCATGGCTGCGTACGCCGCCGTCAGTTCCAGCGCCGGGTACGCCGCCGCCGTGCACCGAAGGGAGAGATCGGAGGGAAGCTACGACGTCGGAGGCTCAGAGCAGAGAGCGAGGGAGTGGTCGAGGGAAAGATCCGTTTCAGATCTCTTCCTCTTCGATGGAAGGGGCAAAGAAAAAAGAGGTGGCCTTTAACCTACTATCTAGAGGTCCGTGAACATTTGTTAAATTTAAGTCCAAAAAGTGGCATGTTGGCCTAATTTTCTCTTTATATTTTACCTAGCTCCATAGTTAGCGAATTATGAATCAGACACAAACACATCTTATCTGAAGACACTATTTTTATTTAGGTACTCCCTCCGTTTCCTTTTAAATGACTTTTTCAAGTCATGCACGTAGTTTTATAACGATAAAAATTATATTAAATATTAATATTTTAAAAATATTTTTTTAATAATATTATACTTATCATCAATAAGTATGAGATTGTCGAAAAAAATATTTAAAAAAATTATTATTTCATATAGTTTTTCACACCTTAAAAAACGTGCATGAATAGTAAAAAGTCAATTAAAAGGAAACGGAGGGAGTATTAGTTTAGCGACTGTTCACTGTTTGAATTCATTATTCAATCTAAACTACAATATATAACCTATATATACATTTCTTGTAAATTGTAATTGTTCAGCAACCACAATACCTACCTAACACCTCCACACTTATCACCATTTGCATACTTTGTATATATACGCATATATACACAAGATATATATATATATATATATATATATATATATATATATATATATATATATATATATATATATATATATATATATATATATATAGTTCAGAAGGTGCAGTTTTCTTACAATTTAAATAAATTTAATATAAATACTCATTTAGAGAGTTAATTAATTTATTTCAATACTTTTTAATTGTTACACAATTTAAATTAAATTACCATTGATTCTCATTAATATATTGAAAGTATTATCAAACTTTTATATAATTATTATCAAAATCTTACAAAATTGGGTAAAATCTTTTCAAAATATATCCGTCTAAAACCTTATGAAAACTATTATCTTAAAATTGATTAAGGTGGGGATAATTTTTTTTATTGCTTATTATTATTAAGATAAGGAGAAGATGTCATATGTTAGATACAACTTATCATACAACTTATCTTACAAAATTGGAATAAAATTTTATTTTATGCATATATTAATTATTAAATCTTATCTTAAATAATAGTATTTAAATCTGCTTAATATCTTCTAAAAATCTATCCATATCTAATCAAAGCCCACAAGGCGCCCCGTGCTGATGTATGTATTTAAATCTGCTTAATATCTTTTATGTATGTATGTATGTGTGTGTATGTGTGTTTGTGTGTTTTTGTGTGTTTGTGTGTGTGTGGTCCAGTCTCCACACTCTGGCACGTCCAACCTCTTCATCTCTTCATATTCCCCGTTTCCAACCCACTCCACCATATAAAGCCCACAAGGCGCCCCGTGCTGATCCGACCCGCTAACTAGGGCCTGATCCCCAAGATCCAGGGCACACTTAACATGCTCATTCGGGCCTCCGGGGTCACCTCGACCCAACTGAAAAGTCGGTTGTCCCTCTTGACCCCAACGCACACCCTCAGGCCCTGACACTTGCCCCACACGTCCTCCACTCGCTTCCACTGCCCCATCGACGTGTCGTACACGTCACTGCTCTACTTGAAGTTTCCCTTGTATTTAATTTTGTACCCGCTCACGGCCTAGAACTCGAACCCGATCATCAGCTTTGAGCGCTCATCACGCGACTCGCTCATCCGGGTCAACTCACTCAACTCGTCCGAGTCTATACTGTAGGCCCGAGTTGTATCAAGTACATTCTTCAAACGGTTGTGCCCGCCCGCGATCAGGATCTGCTCATCAGTAGACCCAATCGCGCGCGTGAAGAGCGATCGCTTCCCCGGCATATCCCGGACCCGGGACCACTTTCGATCCGGAAATCGTAGATGAATACGCCGGTGATAGGGTCGTAGGTATCCGGGTCCCACCTGTGAGGTTGTGACCTACCCATAGGGGTGGAAATGGGGCAGCCATCACCCGCTCCACCCGTCACCCAATTTTTTGCGGGTTTTCATCCGCAAAATTAATGCGGGTGGAGCGGGTACCCGCGGGTTATTTCCAACCCTACCTGCCCATTAGAATCAGCTTCCCTTGTAAGCTTGTAATATGAGGCCGAATCAAACTAAATCAATACCGAATAGTACTAAAATAAAGAAATTAACTAAAAGATTGGGGATACTTGCATGGCAGAAAAGGGAAAGGCAGTCGTGGTACTTGGGGTAGGAGTCAACTCATGTTTGGCTCACTGGGTCCAACACAGGGATGTCGAAAGCGCGCTGGCCGGAGCTGTCGAGCTTCGGGTCAGATTCTGGGTCGAGTGTAGCGTGGGAGATGGTCTGGATGAGGCAGGGGGCGAGACGGGTTTGTCCCTTCTGCTAGCGGAGGAGGTTGAAGTCGGGGTTGTGGAAAGAGGTGGCGCAAGCGGCAGCGGTCGGACGCGGTGAGGTGGTGGATGGAGTAGTGGGAGAGGGCTAGACATTCATAATAAGGTATTTTAAAACTTCCCTTTAAACAAGAGATTTTATACAAAATCACCCCTTAAAACGAATATTGCATAAAAGTACTCTTTGAAAATATTCCGTTAGTAAATCAACCCCCATCCCACAATTCCGTAGGTTAAAAAGGTATCAAATTACAAAATTGCCATTTTTCTTTATTAGATCGAAGAGTAAGTGCATGTTTTTAATTTGGATAAACTCCCCATCAATTTACAAGTTGGTGCGCAAAACCACCCCATTGCCAGGTTGAATTACTGAATTCGTTTATTCAATCATTAATTTACGCAATTTTGGAGCGAATTCCCGAGAATTGAAATGGGGCAAAAAAAGAATGCAACACTCCTAAGAGTACCCACTGTTGATTTATGAAGGGAAGTAATTCATATACTTTGGAATTAAGTTATAACTGCCTAAAATAAGGATTTCAACAATTTGCTCTTTCCTTGAAAACCCTAGCCGCCACAAAAACCCAAACCAAAGTCTCACCCTGCTTCGTCGGCGGCCGGCGCCACCTCGGCGGCTCACTCCGCTGGTGTCGGCCCCGGAACCGTCCACGCTGTCTTCCGAACATCAAAAAAAAAAAAAAAAAAAATCAACCCACAAACCCACCCCAAACACAAACCCTAGGCTTAGCCGCCGCCGCGCCTCGTCTTGTCATGGTCCGCCGTCACCGTCACCTCTAAACGCTCCCGTGAAGCACAACCGTCAGCCGACTTCCACGGCCAACCACCACCTCCGGCGACTCTTAGTTGCGAGCCGCCTCCGCTACTGTTCTTCGCCCCTGCTGACCGGACCACCGCACCATCACCTTCCGCTTCTCTCTCGAATCGTCCCGTGAGCCGCCCCTGACCACCGTCACCGCACCTTGTTATCATCCGCTGCCCAAGCCTCCGCCGTTGCCGCCAACGACCCACGCCTCTGAGTCGCTTGCCGTCGCCGACGCTCCCTCCGGCGGCCTGGTGCAACTACCCCTCCACCCCGAGTTCAGCGTCGCACCTCCTCCTCCTACTCCAACAAACCCTAGCCGGCTCTCGTGCGCTCACCGGCAATCAGATCTCCTGTTAGCCGCACCCTAGACCGCCCTTGTCCACCGCTCCCCCAAAAAATAAAAAATAAATCCCAAATCTGTTCCCCGCCGCCTCGTCTGATGGGAGTACGAGTCTGTCGCCGCCCGTCTGCTCCTTTCCATCCACCTCCGCTGCCACCGCCAGGTTCCATCTATGTAATTGTTACCTTATCTTAACCCTATCCTTGGCTGCGTCCTTGACCGCCTCTTTTTCTTAACCAAAAACCCCATTAACCCAAGCCAAATACAAACCCAATCCAAGCTCAAACCCTAGATCCAGCCGCCTCTGGCTCCTTTTCTATCGTTCGGTGCTGATCCAGCCACCGTCGCCCTCCTCCACTGTCCTTGAGCACATCCGCTCCACTGACCCGAGCATATCCGCTCCACTGACCCCTTTGACCCACAAAATTGATAAACAAAGATGATGTTAACCCGATGTACAAACCCAATCCCTCAACAACAGTCAGATATAAGGATCAAGACAAGATCTCAAGACTTAGGGTTGTAATTTTCTAGTTTTTTTTGTTTTTATGTTGTTTTTTATTTTTCTTTTCGTTTGTTCGATGACCCTCTGCGTAGGGTCTAACAAGTCATCTTCGGATGGCTTCAGGATCGCTTGTCGATTCACTTCTTGCCCACGGTAAAAAAAAAAAAAAAAAAAAACAATTTGCCTTTTTTCTATCTCAATTATGTCATTCATACATATATTCAGATGGATAATTATAGATATACATAATGTTTAAATGGATGGAAATCAAAGTTTTTAACAATCTCGCTAGAAGTGTATATTCCCATCAGTCCAACAAGTATCCTTATTTCGACAAGGGCTAATATAATCTTCGTTTCTAACTTATTTCTTACAAACCCAAAAAATTTTAAATAACAAAGACAAATAAAAATTACAGAAAGTGAAATTCCTAAGAATGCATCAATAACACCATAACATGGCCAAAAATGGGACTACTAGTGCCACTAATAACAATGCTAATTACAAGCACTATTGTAATGGTGATTCTGATATCCATCTGTTGGTTGATCTTGTGGTGCTCAATAGCGAAATTTGATCTTCAATTGAAGTTGCTATTGATCATTAGCACATACTTTGTTGTAGGGATCACTAATGTTGTATATATGACAATTTTCGAGCTGATCGATCGGAAGATTCAATGTTATTTGAGAATTTAGATGTTGTCCGTACATTAAATAGCCGAATATTGTCATTTTTTCATAAATGATGTTGCTTAAGCCAAATGATATAATCAGTACCTACCACAAGAAAAATAAAAAGAATCATTAATTTAGGTTAATAAGGGACATAGTTGATTTTAGCAAAACAAAAATAACAAGTTCATGGTTTACCTTTATAAATTGTCCTTTATCTTTCATCGAGTTGCAAATCATAGGAAAAACCAAATGCCCACCGTAACAAAAAGTGAAAAACTAATAGTTATCGACATCCCTTTGAAATGCACCAACTAATAGTTACTTGTGCATTTTAAAGGAATGCCAATAACTATCAGTTTGTTCACTTTTTGTTATGGTGGACATTCGGTTTTCCCTACCATTTGCAACTCAATGAAAGATAAAAGACAATTTTGAAAGGTAAACCATGTTGTACGTTGTTGTTATTTTTGTTTAGCTAAAATAATTGGTGTCTCATATTAACATGAATTAATTATTCTTTTTATTTTTCTTGTGTTAGGTACTGATTATATGCTTTGGCTTAAGAAACATCATTTATGCAACAATGACAATATTTGACTATTTAATGTATAGACAACATCTAAATTCTCAGATAACATTGAACCTTCCGATCAATAAGATTAGCTCGAAATTTGCCATAATACATATATACAACCCTAGTAATCCCTCCAACAAAATATGCGTTAATGATCACCCCATTAGCAACTTCTATTGAAGATCATATTTTGCTACTGAGCACCACAACCTCAACCAAAAGATGGATTATCAGAATCACCAGCAATATTATTAGTGGCACTAATAGTCCAGTTTTTTTGGCTATGTTATGGCGTTTATTGGCGTATTCTTAGGAATTTCACTTTTTGTAATTTTTCCTTGTCTTAGTTATTTAAAAATTTCTGGGTTTTTAAGAAATAAGTTAGAAACAAAGATTATACTAGCCCTTTTCGGAATAGGGATACTTGTTGGAATGATGGGAACATACACTTCTGTTAGCGAGATTGTTTAAAACTATTCTTGATTTTCATCAGTTTAAACATTATGTATATCTATAATTACATCCATCTGATATTAATGACGTTATTGAGATAGCAAAAGGTGGCAACTTGTTGAAATCCTTAAATTTTAGGCACTTATTAATTCTCAAGTATATGAATTAGTTTCCTTCACAAATGCCCATATCAACATTCACTTATCTAGCTCGAGAAGACAACCCACAACCCATTACCGAAGCAAAACGCTCATCGATATCATCCAATGTTCTAGATTCCATATGGTTCTAGGAGCCCCGACCCAAGAATAGGGATAACATAGATGATCACTCAGGCCCAATCCACTAAGGGACCCAACCTAGTTTTGCTTATATTATATATATGGTTTTTAAAAAGCCCCTCAACTTAAAAAGTACAATCACCTACAAATTATATGCCCCAACAATAAATAAATAAATATGAAAAAAAAAGATATGTCGTGAGACAGTGAAGCTCTTCTTTTCTTTTTCTCTTTAACTACGAGGTGTTATGGCATATTGTCTTTCCAGTGCGGTCCGTCGCCAGACCGGACAAACCCGTCTTGCAGTCGGCCTCATCTAGACCATCCCCACACTGCACTCGACTCGAAATCTGACTTGTAGCTTGGCAGCTCCGACCCGCGTGCTTTCAGCATCTTCGTGTTTGATTTGGTGAGCCAAACATGAGAGCGAGTTGACTCCTACCCCAAATACCCTAACCACCCTATCCTTTTCTCCATGCATGTATCCCCAATCTTTTGTTCAACTTCTTTATTTTACTACAATTGGGGATTTATTTAGTTTCATTCGACCTCGGATTACAAGCTCACAGGTCAGAAGAGAAGCTGATTCTGATGGGCGGGTGGGACCCAGATACCTACGACCTGATCACCGGTGTATTCATCTACAATTTCTGAACTTGGAATTAAGTGGTCCCGGGAAATGTCAGGAAAGCGATCGCTCTTTGCGATTGGGTCTGCCGATGGGCGGGTCCTCATCGCGGGCGGGCACGACGGTTTGAAGAACGCACTTGATACAACATGGGCCTACAATATAGACTCGGACGAGTGGAGCGAGTTGACCCGAATGGGCGAGTCGCACGATGAGTGCTTTGGGTTGATGATCGGGTACGAGTTTTGGGTCGTGAGCAGGTACAACACCAAACACCAGGGGAGCTTCAAGCAAATCAATGGCGTGTACCACACGTCAACGGGGCAGTGGAGGTGAGTGGAGGATGCATGAGGCAGTGAAGGTGAGTGGAGGTGAGGGCGTGCATTGGGGTCAGGAGGGACGAACGACTTTTCAGTTGAGCCGAGGTGACCCTAGAGGCCCAAGTGAGCACATGCGCTGTACGTGGATCTTGGGGATCGACCCTAGTTAGCGGGGCGGATCGGCACGAGGCACCTTGCGGGCTTTTTAGGGTGGAACGGAGAGTACGGAGAGATGAAGAGGCTGGACCGGTCGGATCAGTTCAAGACGCCTCTCTACCTTTTTTTTATGGTGGCTCTTGCTCCTTCAAAGGTGCATAATTGCAAACTCATAGACCAAATCCTATCCTTGCATAAGAGGTTTGGTCTTCGGGCCAAAGGAAAGAACGATTTTATCTATACTAGGTTGAGCGTCGCCCGCATACGAGCGCAGTCTATTCATATTTGGATTATACATATTACTTTTTATATATTTATAAATGGGTTATTTGCAAAACTAACCTAAAAACCCGGTTGGGTTGCACTCCCTATCCCCCATCCATATTATTTGCAAAAAGTTAGCCCAAACCCTTTAAAATTTGCAGCCCAGCCGGTTACAATAGGGAGAGAGACCGGTTGCATTGATGGAGGAGAGAGAGGGAGACGTGTGGGAGGAGTTAATTGACAAAAGCATGTCAATTCAACTGTCGATAGTTGCTCCATCTCTCTCTCACAGAAAATAAAAAACGGAAGGAAGAAGATGAAGGAGTTCGAAGAAGAACAAGAGCAAGTCTGCAGAGGAGAAGAAGAGGCGGACATCAAACAGGCCACACACCCCGAAAATGGATATATTGGTTGTAGTTAGATGGGGAAATTGGGGGAATGGGGGGATTGGCGAAATTGGAGGAATTGGGGATTTTGGGGGAATTGGGGAAATTTGGGAGCGGCTATGTGGAATACGAAATACCAGGAGTAGGGCGACTTGGATATGTTTAATCTTGCGATACCTTTGAACATTTAATGGATTTGCCGACACTTTGATTTCTGTCATGTTTGTAGTAGTCAGATGTCATGTTTATAACTCAACATGTCATGTTTGTAGTAGTCAGACGAGGTATGGTTTAATGTTTTCCTGGTTCTAGTGTAGCCCTCCCCCCTAAACCCAGGCGGTAAAAAGAGAGAGGGTAGAGGGGATAAGACAAAGACAACGATAGAGGGGGGGGGGGGGGGGGGGTGACGGTAAGGGTGAATTAATATAATTTGAATTAAATCTTAAGTTTCAGAGAAAAACCATCGAATCATTAATATAATTTGAATTAAATCTTAAGTTTCAGAGAAAACCCATCGAAGGAGAAGCAAGTGATCGAGCTGGGGTTTATTTGCAGTTTGACGTGTAAGCAGTTAGTTTTAACTGGACACCAAAAGCAAAACGACATGCCACATATTGGAACCGACTGGACAAGAGTTATCGGAGAAACATATTCACCATCGAATTCGGATAAAAAATGGGTAAGTTTGCTTTCGATAAAAAAAATCAGAGAGAGAGAGAGAGAGAGAGAGAGAGAGAGAGAGAAAGTATGCAGAGGAGATAGAGGACATGAGAGAGAGAGAGAGAGAGGAGTGAAAAATAAAAGTAAAGTTGCAGATGAGAGAGAGAGAGAGAGATTAGTGAGGATAAGACAGAGAGAGAAAAGTAAAAGAAGGTCTGCAGTGGAAAGAGAAAGCCTGCAGAGGAGAGAGGGAGAGAGAGAGTGTGTGTGTGTGTATGTGAAAAAAGAAAAGTAAAGTTGCAGAAGAGAGAGAGAGAGATCAGTGGGGATAGGACAGAGCGAGATGGAAGGGTCCTCTCTCCTCTGCAACTTTACTGTTGCTGTTTCACTTCGAAGAAGAAGCAATTGGGTGGGGTTTATTTGCAGGTTGACATGTAAGCAGTTAGTTTTAACTGGACACCCAAAGCAAAACGACATGACACATATTGGAATCGACTGGACATGAGTTATTTGAGAAACAGATTCACCATCGACTTCAGATAGAAAATGGGTAAATTTGCTTGAGATTTGAGGGAGACACCTCTCGCATAACCTTTATCGAAAGCAAACTTGCCCATTTTCTATCCGAAGTCGATGGAGAATCTGTTTCTCCGATAAATCTTGTCCAGTTGATTCCAATATGTGTCATGTGATTTTGCTTTGGGTGTCCAGTTAAAACTAACTGCTGACACGTTAACATGCAAATAAACCCCCGCCCAAATGCTTCTTTGAAGTGAAAGAGTAACAATATCTTTTTATACCCCCTCACTGACACTCTACTGATCTCTCTCTCCTCTCATACTTCACTTTTCTTTTTCACCTCTCTCTCTCTCTCTCTCTCTCTCTCTCTCTCTCTCTCTCTCTCTCTCTCTCTCTCTCTCTCTCTCCCTCCCTCCTGTCATTTCTCAATTGCTTTTTCTCTCTCTCCGCCTCCCTCCTCTGCAGACGGGACTTGTTCTCTCTCTCTCTCTCTCTCTCTCTCTCTCTCTCTCTCTCTCTCTCTCTCTCTCTCTCTCTCTCTGTCTGGCCAGGTGTCACACATTGGAAGGTTGCACCCCCTCTCCCTTACCTGCTACCGGCTCCAAGGGTTTCCCAATTATCCGGTTTCACCCAATTATAAACCGGGTTGGGTTAACCTTGCAACACTTTCGGGTTTTTGGGTTAGTATGTGCAATTCCCTCTTTATAAATACTCATATCTGCAAATAGTTGTTATTTTCCATATAAATTTCTATAGAAATAAAAATAATAATTGTATCATTATAAGAAAATTTAAGGGCAGTCTTTTTAAATTTTCATTAAGGTTATAAGAATGATGTCTTTCAATTAAAAATAAAATAAATAAGAGCAGTCTTTTAAAGATTTTATTGATTAAAGCGAAAAAGAAATCCAAAACTATAGAGTTCGAAAATCCTGATAATTACGTACGTATCAAAAAAATGATATTATCTATATTCTATATAATATCTTAATTTAGAATACTTTTTGATGATGTATCAACACCTACTTAATTTAAAAAAATTCAACTAATCACAATTTCTTTTTATTATTTCTCTTTCTTTTTCTCTTCATCTCTTTCATACATTTACATTTTCCCTTTTTATTTTTTACCCATTTACTAATCATTGGGTTAAATCTAATGTCTACTATGAATCTATATTTAAATCATTATATATTATTATAATAATAATCTACATCAATATAATATAATACTCCCTCCGTAACGAAATAATTGTCCTTTTGGATCATTTTTCTTGTAACAAATTAATTGTCCCTTTTAGTGAATCTTTCCATTTTTACACTAAGATTAAATGCATTGTATAGGTAAATGATGAAGAGTTATTACACTAAGATTAAATGCATTGTAGGTAAATGGAAAAAACATTCATTTTTCCCTTTGGAGTACAAATATGGGGAGAATGTTTGGCATACCAGGGAGGTAGTCCACCACCCCACCTTTTTAATTAATGTAAAAGTAAAAAGTGAAAAGTAAAAAGTAAAACTCTTTAATTACTTAGTTTTCACTTTTTTAGTAATGGCCCATGAAGTATTGTATATTTTGTAATGGGTTCCTATCTCTCTTTTTCCATTCTATCTTTTTAAAACAAAATAAAAAAATCCAGTTGAAGGAGAACCGTGCCTTAGAGTTAGAGGTGGCTGGCAATCTCACCCGCATCCGACGGGGGGCTCAAATCTAGGGGTGGGCACAAATCCCGCAAATCCCGTCCCGTCCCGCATCCCGTCCCGATCCCGTCTCGATCCCGGTGGGATTTTGAAAAAAAATATTCAATCCCGTCCCGATCCCGTCCCGCAAAAAATACGAGGGACGGGACGCGGGACGGAAAGTTCTTGTCCCGCAAATCCCGTCCCGTCCCGAATATATAAAACTATATATATTTAATATAAAAAAATATAAAATATATGTTGTATTTATAATAAAACTATGTATATATATGTTGTATTTATAATAAAATTCAGTCATATGTTTTATAAATGTTAACATATATAATATATATATGTGTGTACTCGATCACTACCTCAGTAGCATATATCCTATTTAGTCAAATACTCAGTGGAATGTAAAAGTAAAAATTGAAAAGTAAAAATTAAAACTCTTTAATTATATAATACTGGTACAATGGGTCTAGTGTATATATACACTCGGTATCACACATATATATAAGTAGTATATATTACATGTTTAATACAGTAAATGTGATTTCTATCAAATATATAAGCTTTCTTTTATTGGATTATTTTAGATTTTTTTTACGAGGGACAAGTCCCGTCCCGTCCCGCGAGGGATAAGACCCTGTGGGATTCAAAAAAAAATATTTCAATCCCGTCCCGATCCCGTCCCGTAAAAAATACGCGGGACGGGACGCGGGATTGCCCCAATCCCGTCCCGTCCCGTCCCACGCCCACCCCTACTCAAATCACCTGTCCTCTAAAATGTCCCTCCCTCCTATCCCCCAACCCCCTTCCCCCTCACAAACTCTAATTGAAAAAAAAAAAAATTAAAAAAACAGATTAAAAGAATAAAAAAATTAACCTTTTTGTGAGAGGGGACCGGCCAAGGGAACGGGATTGGGGACACACGATTTAAACCCTCCGACGGGTACCCGCTTCACCCGATAAAAAAAAAACCGTTTAACAAATTTAAAAAAAGGTGAAAACTAAGTAATTAAAGAACCCCGTTTACACTTAGTTTACACTTTTTTTAAAATAAAAAACAACCCCGTTTAACAAATTTAAAAAAAAAACAGAATTGATATATACACGGTCAAATTTTCGCCTGTTACACGGTAGAGGACCGCGAATGCGTAGCGCGAGTGCGCGAATAGGGTGGGGCCCGCCAACCCAGCAACGGAGGTGTGCAACGCACATCACGGAATCACTAGAATCGCAACTGCGCACTACGGGTGCGCGTCCTCTCTCTTGTCGTCAATCGTCATCCCCAACCTTTCCCTCCACCGCTTCATCAAGGTCGCACTCACCAGAAGCGACTCCACCATGGCCGACGGGATAGACGGGGACCCCGCGCCACAGGTCGAATTAATTAAGCTCCTCGACCTCATCACAAGCGGTCCCATTATTATTTCCTTTCTTCCTCGCCATGCCCAAGAGGAGCAGCAAGGCCTGGCGGCAACGTCGCCGCCGTCCCACACCAGTCCCTGTGAATTCGCCCATCAGCCCCGGCGGAAATGGCGTCGCCGTCCCACATCAATCGTTCCACAATTTGTTTGAATGTCAAATTAATTGCAATGTATAATTAAGCCCTATAATTAATGCAATCGTTTTTAAAAAGTAATTAATTGCAGATTCTTTTTGTTTCCCCTTCGATTTGGCTTGATTTTTTTTCTTGGGGTTGGAATTGGATCTGGGTTGTATGAAATTCTGGTGGTCGGCGGAGGCGGATTTCTTAGGTCTAGGCATCTGGCTTGGGCAACCACATTGGAACGATGGGCAATTGGGCATCGATCTGGAAAAGAAAAAAAAAAAAAAAAAGCGCGACCGCGCATTGCGAGTGCGCGGATCCGCGCACTCGCAATGCGCGGTCGCGTACCGTGTAAAGCGCGAAATAATGGCCGTGCATATAACAACCCCCTTCATCATGATATCTTTTAAAAAGCCAAACCCAAAAAAGAAAGAAATTAAAAAGAAGCAAAAACATAAAATCCCAACCCAGTGCTAGATATGTACTGTATTTGAAGCATAAAATCTTTTGGGAAATAACAAACTCAAAACCAAGATATATGAAAAAAAAATTCCCCTTTTCAAATTATGCCAATTGGGTAAACAGATCTTTTGAAAGATCCAAACCCTAATTAATTAAAAATTAAAATTTTCCTTGCATGCATGCTAACTAATTAATAACTTAATTTCCTGAAAACAAACCCTAACCCGGCCTTGTTTGTGCCCTCTTACTCTCCTCCTAATCTCTCCATCTCTGGTATCGATCGTGTTCCTTAAAACCTTAGAAAGAAAAGGGGCGGGGTAAGGTGTGAATTATATGGTGTGATATAACTTATAAGGAGAAAGAAAGAGGGTGGGCGTGGATTTAGGGTAGAATGTTAGGTAAGTTGAGAGTGGTAAAGGTGGTTTCAGATGAGGAGAGGGAGAATATGTAGGAGAGAGAGTTCACATTTTCTAACACTACTACGTCGATCTGAATTGAATGACCCACCTAAGACATAACAAAACCACCGGGAAGTGGCCGGTTGCAACATATGCATACAAAGTACAAACAGTGTGGGGTGTGGGTGTGGGTGTGGGGCTTCAAATTAAAGATGAGCAGTACGTACGTTGCAGAGGGAATTACTTTAGGCAATAGGCGTTGGTGTGGTTACACGTCCCTATCCCAACTTGAAAAGAAGAGCAATTGGAGTGATGGTTGGGTCACACCTTCCTCGGTACTGCTATGCCCAACTGATTCTCCTTTTGGACAATCAACTCACCCAAATTAAAAGTGATTTACCATATATTGTATTTTAATTAGTCGATCAGCATTTTGATGAATTAAAAAATTAAATCAAATGCTACCCTACTTAGGATTAAGGTTTAGAGTAATTAAAACTAGTTATTCCCTGTTTGGTTATCACCAAAAGAGAGTACGGGGTAATTTCTTATTTCTTTTCGAAATAATCAGCTCCTTTACTGTAAATTAAGAACCTAATTCGTGAGAAATATCCATTTCACACCTCCTTTTATTTCTTTTCGAAATCATCAGCTTCAGCCCGAGCCCACTCCCTAGGCAGCAAAAGTGCATGTTTAATAATTTTAAGTTAAATGATTAAGGAATACATAAACAACTTACTGCAACCTGTTTGAAAAGCATATACCGGCCTGCATTACAGACTCATAGGCAAGCCTACAGAGCTTCATAAACATATATCTAACGAAACTAACCATCTCTTCCTCATGCTGTGCCTTTTCAAGTGCTCTTTGCTCCCTCCTTTCTTTAACCACCTTATTCTAGATATCCACCGACTATAAGATTACAAACAACTAAAAGACACCTGTGATTGATAAATTTTGTAGTTTTTAGTTATTTAGGGTGGATTCTAGAGTCCAAAAGAGGTGGTTGCTTCACCGAGATCCGACAGGACGTTCTGTTTTGCGAGTTTCAATCAACTAAAAAACAAGGCAAATTAGAGAACACTCAGACACTGAGTTCATGGCTCATGGCCTAATTGGGGATATAAGCTCATCAATAAAAGAGGTGTAGAATCATCTATTCACATGATATAGATGTAGGCAGGAAAAAAATTGATTTCTTACCTCAATCAAACAAGAAATCAAATTGTCCGAGGAAGGGGCGGTGCAAAAAGGAACCAAATCCGAGACCACCTGCAAAAGACGAATGCCACTATCAACCAGCAAGCAATTAGAATTGAATCAAGATGATTGTAATTCCGAAAACTGAGCAGTAACACGGCGAATATTTGACCTAATTACCAAATACGATGGAGAAGAATAGGAGAAGAGAAGATGAGAAATCACAATCAAGAAGAAGGAAGAACAGGTTTGTGCGGCAAGGATGAGACCACGGTGGGGGGGGGGGATTATAGAAGAAAGGCAAGCAATGGCGGCAAAAACTCCGACGAGATGTGATCTCCGGACAGGCACGGAACCAGGAATAAAAATTGGGGTGGGCTAAAATTGTCTTACATAATGAACAAAATTTTAAGAGTTATTAATCGGAAACGATATCTCCACCGCTAATTTTTACTATTTCCACCGCTAATCACCGCATAGGTATGCGGTGGTCTTAATCCACTTTTTTCCAGACCCACCGCATATACATGCGGTGGGTCCGTTGACCGTATACGAACCCACCGCATACCTATGCGGTGGGTTATGGCGACGGTATACATGCGTTGGGTTTTTGGCAATTGGAAAAGGTTGGTAGAAGTTATTCAAAACCGTCGTCATAACCCACCGCATAGGTATGCGGTGGGTTATGGCGACGGTTTTGGACCGTTATGGCAACGGTTTTGGGCTGTATGGTGACGGTTCAAACCCACCGTATACTGATGCGGTCATTCAACTGTTGCTATCAAAGAAAAATTTGGAAAGTTTGAGATCTCCTAAATCACTATTTTATCTATGAGCTTGAATGTGAGCTTTAAGAGCTTGATCTTAGATCGTTTGCATCTTCCAATTTTCAGTTGTGAAGTTTTAGATGTATACCTTCTATGATCCATAGCTCTAATATATCAGGTGGTAAGTTTTAGATTTATATCCTTCTAAATTTATCAGGATTGAGTGCCTGAAACCATCGAGATGTTAAGGAAAGCAGGCATAAACTTTTGGATGTTAACTAGTGACAAGAAAGAGATCGCAATACAAATTGCATGAATCCCGAGGAAGTTTGATACTATTTGAATGGGATGCATTTTATGTTATTCTAAATCTGGTATAGGAACTCTTATCTAGTTTTGAATTTGATTATTATTTCTTGGATCTAGCCTTGATTCAAACAAAATAAAATCTTACTTGCATTTAACTTGTCCATTTTGATAAACTTATTACTTTTTATTATTGTTTTTTTCCTGGACAGAACTGCTATATGCTATCGTGTGACCTCATATCAAAAGGCATAGGTAAATATTGTCATCATATATTGTTCTAGCTCCTTCTAAAGCACTTCTATGATTAATTAGAAGAGTTGCTTTTGGGATGTATTGTGATTAATTTGTTACCCTTGCACATAATGCAGCTTTTGGAGCTAAACCCCACTTGTCGATCCACCAAGCACCACCTTCCTTGCTTGTCGCTGAACTTGCCATTGTTAGTCCTCTTTTTTTTTTGGTAAATATTGTTAGTCCTCTTTACATCCCTTAACCCATCCTTTCTACTTTTATCAAAAATAATTGATTTCAATAATTTTGGGCGTGGAACTATAAAAGAGAATCGAGTTTCTTGTCTCTGTTGTAGAGGGACTTGGCTTACTTGCACTCTAGCTATTTCTTTCCCATCATTCACTACGACTTGAAGCCTTAAAATATCCTTCTGAATCGATTTTTTTTTTCTAGGCTTCTGCTTTTTCGCTTCTATTTGACATGGATATATGCATGTTTTTAGGGAAATGATCCATATTTCAATAAGTTGATACTTATACTTGCAACAAGAATTATGTTAAATTTGATCCGTCTCCTTCCCCTTTTTCTCATTATGGTGCAGCTACTTATTGCAGCGGGATATCATGGACATGGAGATAGAGAAACACATTAATATCAACTTATCATGTATGCTTGTACTTATTGGTGCTGAAATGAGTATGAGGTTATTCAGTAGCCTTTATTACTATTTTTTGTTTTATTATTTATGTTGCTTTATGTTTGATTTTATACCTTTTTTAAGATTGATATTGAGGCTATTAGGGGTATTGTTTTAATCAAATGACAATATAATTGCTTTGTCATGAAAATAGAACATTGTTGATGTCATTTGTTCTTGCGAAACTTGGATAAAACTATTGATGGAAGGTATTCACTTCATACATTTTTCTTCATTTGCCTTGC
This sequence comes from Persicaria tinctoria, assembly GCA_037127255.1. Lineage (NCBI taxonomy): Eukaryota > Viridiplantae > Streptophyta > Magnoliopsida > Caryophyllales > Polygonaceae > Persicaria > Persicaria tinctoria. The sequence goes on from JBANSL010000006.1 coordinate 24,432,946, forward strand.
AGGTTTTTCAGCTACAACATATTTGTTCCCATCTCGTGATCTCTCAGGATATCTAGCCCAAACTGCATACAACGAAAATAGGTGTCAATGGATTAGATTTAGAGAGGCATTGCATAACCCGTTGAATTCATAGCTAAAAATTAGGTTGAGTGGGCTGAGTGATTCGATATATTGAATACTGTGAATATCCATTGGTGGATGATATATTGGATTATGGTGGATGCATGTTGGTTAATGATATTTTGGTTGTAATTAGCAGGTGTGTTTCCTGTAATTAGCAGGTGTGTTTTAATATATGACATATATAGCTAATAATCAAAAGACATCTGATATCTGAACAAATTAAAAAGCGATGTCTATTTTTTTTATATAAGTCGACTACAAAGACGCAAAATGATTTTGAAAGCCTTGAATATATTAAAAATACAATGCTACTCGATGTTAATAGGAAACACTTGCATCGTTAAACAAGTATAAATCGATGTTTTATAGCATGAAAACATCGCTTTTTATCTGAAAAACGATTTGAAAATATACTAATGACATCGACTTCAAAATATTCAATATGATACATTATATTTATATAAATGAATATCATAAACTTTTAAATGAATAAAAAGTGCACCCAAAATGAATAAAACATAACCGATGTGTATATCAATTTATAACATCTCTTATTAAAAACATAGTGATGTTAATGTCAATTTTTTTAATTGCCCTACATTGTTTCAAACATCTAGAAATGCAAAATAACAATGGTTGAACATTAGGTGAATCAACCAAAATGTAATTATATCAATGTATTTAAATCGTTATCAAACATAAAAACAATGTTATAAATTATTATAGACATCGGTTAAAAACTGATGTGATAAAGTTGGGATCTTTAACACCACCCACTAACACGTTGAATTTTTTTTTGTTTTACATCGGTTTTTAATCGATGTCTATGAACACATTTCTAGTAGTGCGAACCTCTAATGCCGCCAATCCTTCATTTATCTTAGCCACGTTCTCCATGACGGTATTGTACCAATCGTTGCCTTGGTTACTAGACATTGCAAATAAAGACAAACAAAGAATTATGTAAAGGTTATAGAAATATAAACAACCTCACAAGTGTTTCGCTCACACTCCCTCTCTAATTGGTATGTCACGCTTGTTGGGGCAATCCGCCTTGGGCAAATCAACACTCAAGCAAAAAGCTAACAATCAAAGTATATATATGAGAGAATGAATGAAACAAGAGTCAGGAGTACTCGACAAAGGCTGCAGAGAACTCGATGTAAGCAAAGCAACTCGATTCAAGCAAAACAGTACTCGATCGACTCGATATAGACACGGAAGTACTCGAATCAAAGAGAAACAAGCACACGACTTGAGCAAAGACACTCGACGTGGCTATGCAGTACTCGACTCATACAAGAAAGCACTCGACACGGGTCAAGAGATCTTCGACACATCAGCAACAACTCGACAGTAGCAAGAGAAGTGCTTGACAATGAGAACTCGACTAGAGTACTCGACCAAACTGAAAAAGAACTCGATCCAGCAAGGATCAACTCGATAAACATCAAGGAGCACTCGAAATCATAAGAGAAGTGCTCGACAATAAGAGAACTCAATAAACAGTGCTCGACAAAACTGTAAAAGAAAAGAAAAACAAGAGAAAGTATGGAAATTTACCTCTTTTGATTGAAAATCTTAAGTTAGGATGTTGTAGTTGCAAGGTATGGTTTCAATTTTGTGATTTGTGGGAGGTATGTGTTTGGGTAGAAGGGTTGTCGATTTAGGGCTTGAGAGGTTCACCAAATTTGGTCCTTTGGGAGCTTTCTTGCGCTAGATCAAACAAACACTTTTTTTTTTTGACTTACTTTTGCCCCTAGAGGACTCGAAAATCTGAGAAATAATGGTGAAAAGATAAAAATTATAGCCCTAAGATAAATATATAGACAACCTTTGGATAAAATAGGAAAGTAGATATATTTTTAGCCTTAATAGATATTTGATAGATATAATGAATTAAATCCACCAAAAATTAGAATTTAAATTGGCAATAGATAAATGGAAATAGATATAGATAGATCAAAAAAATTCCAAAGATAGAAAAGTAACAAACTAGGGTTTTCTCTTGTGGTGAATATGGGGTTGTCGACCAAAGGCTTACTCGACTATGGGGACAGCAAGCTGTCGTCGGCTAGGATAGTGTACACAAGGGGTGCGCACTGATCTGGTCGACTCCACGGTCTCGAGTAGGCTTTGTGTTTAGGCTATGCAACCACAAACAATCACAAACTCAAGATTAGTGCAATAATCAATAAAGAATGCAAGAAGTAAATAACCAAACAAAGAAAGACTCTATTTTTGTGTTTTTGTGTTTAGGAAAAGAAAAAGACTCAATCTTGATGTCAGAAACCAAATCTCTAATGCCAATTTGATATGGGGTTAGCCGTGAGATGGCCCGATCTTCGACAAACAAGCAAGAAACTAAAGAACGGAAGCAAGAACTATCAAGACTCAACAAAGAAAGCAAGAAATCGATCAAGAAAGCCAAGATCGACCAAGAACTCAAACAAGACGCAGCAAGAAACAAAGACTCGATAAAGAAATATGCAAGACTCGATCAAGAACAATAAAGACACGACCGATAAGGACTGAGTCGATCTATATAGAACAATATAAAGACCCCAGACCTCCCCAGAGGGTAGGAACCAATACCAATGACTATATAACCCGCCTCTATAACCCTACACAACCAAGCGGACAACTTGGAGGCACAAGGAGGGGGCTCGTGGATACTAGGATCACTAAGTCTTGCGAAGTTGATGAACACAAAGCAAACCAAGCTAGATCAATACCAATATTTGCAATTGAAGAGCACAGCTCTATTCAATCGACAACCACTCATTGTGTTTCACACAATTTGAGAAGAACTAAATTCTATTCATTGAAATCCAACTGAATTACAAAGGAGGAATCGACTTATATAGGCCTTAAAGGCTGTTTAGGGCCGATTCTAGTAAATCTAAATGATAAAAAGAATACTTAAGTAATTAAATAAAATAACCTCTAAATTACCTAAAATAACTTAAGTAAGAAAGTTGCTAAAATAGGAAATACTATAATGTTAAAGAATTAATAAAATCCCGTCAAAACCAGCGACAACTCAAAAAATGTGGATTTCGGCCAATCTCTAGGTCGAATCTGGAAAAACCTTAAACAACAAAGTTGTAGATCTCTTCGTCTTCGTTCCGACAAGGTATGGCATGTCTCAATCCGATAAATATAGAGTCCGAACGACCCATTTTACTGAGACATCGAAAAGCTGTCAAAAGTCTGAACGAGTGTAAAACGCCAAGCTTTCACCTTTGGACCTTCTCCCATGGTAGAGCCTTTTTCTTCCTCTTAAGAAGGACATCATCCGAAGGTGTCTTGGATGGTCCCGTATCAGACAGTCTATGATAGATATCATTCTCGACCTCATGGTGGGACTCCATATGCCGAAGAGGTTGTTAATGATTGTCTTTAGTCTACCATAAAATTAGTTATTAACTTATAAATTGTTTCTTTTTTTTTTTCGTTTGAACAAGATAAATTCGAAATACTTGATATCAGTGACGGAGCCAGAAAAATTTCGAAGGGGGCACAATTGTACATGCTCGATTCAAAGTTCGGCTCAGGTCGATTGAAACTCAAATAACACGAATGTTGTGAAATTTACAAATTTTCTTTTAAGTTACTCTGCATGTCCTGAGTAAGTAAGCTAAGGTTGCATAATACTTCGAAAAAAAATTAAGCTCAACCTCGTTCATTTACTAAATAAGCCGAGTATGAGCTCGAGTTCAAATATAAATTTGACTCAAGCTCGACTCTTTTCTAAACGAGATAAATATAATCAAATAATACTATACTTGTTTGGCTCGAATAACAACCTTATTCAATATATAATTTGTTGCACTGCTCATAGCATATAATAACGCATAACTAGATATGAAATTTTGTAACTTGCGTAACTTCTTATCTAATTGTCGAAATGATTATTATAACCTCTCATTTCGAAGCTTTCGAGATGAATTATAATATGTGAATGTTAATTTAAGTAAAATATAAAAGCATTATAATCTATTGAAACAAAATTAAAGTGATTAACATACCTTTAATTTTTAAACATTCATAACATTTTACTCAAATGTCGGATTAGAGCGTATTATATATCAAAAGGAAGCTATCGACGAGGAGAATGCACCTAGATAGTTCATTGTATAGGAGGAGAGGCATGTGACCCCCAGGAACCCCCTAGCTCCGCCCCTGCTTAATATCATCTATGTTAGGTAAATCGAGATGCCGAAATAATCGGTAGATAGGCTAACAACTATGGTACAACCAAATAAAGAAAAAATATAACAAATACAAAGATTCTGACTCTAATTGAGTATAACATTGAAACCTAACACACAAAGAAGTTACAAAAGATGATGAGACGAATTGCAAGTTGCGAGAATATGGAGAAGTTAAAACAGTTCCGTGGTGTCTCGCCACCGGTGAGACGAGAGTAGAAAGCTTATAAATGGTTTCGCACAGTTTTTTTTTAATTATTATGAAAGAATTCGGACGAGCAAGCTCTATCGGACAGTATCCTTTCGGATGAGGTCCAAAAGACCTAGAACGTTGTGAATATCGACACCTCAGACAGAGTAGCAAAGATGTGCAATCTTATCAACCACTATGTTGCCTAAACGGGGAACATGAAAGAAAGAAATTTCTTTAAAAGTCGATAAAAGGAGTTTAACGTTTTGCATACAGAATTTTTTTTTTTATTTTTTGAAAAAAAAAAGGAAAAAAAAATACATCTCCGCACGTTGAAAGACCAATTCCTACCGATCCCTCCATCGTCTCTTTTCCCCATTACCATCCGATCTGTAATTTTCCCCCAATTGTGTAATCCATTGAAACCTTAAAGGAGGAGCCAAAAAACAAAAAGCGAAGGCAATGGCCGGGAAGAGTTCGTACGAGAACCCGTGGGCGGACCCGTGGGACTCCGACAACGAGGAGGAGGCCCCGCCACAAGGGCAACAAGCCCAAGGGAAAGACGGCAAGAAGCTGACGAAGAAGCTCGGCCAAAGCTTCAGCAAGACCAAGGAAGGCGCCAGCAAGGGCATGAAGAAGGTCAAGGACGGCGCCTCCGTCAGCCTCTTTTGGATCAAGGACAAATGCCGCAACAAGAAACCTCCCAATCCGACCTCTTCGTGATCGATCTTCATCGTCGATCGTCCATCATCGATCTGTTTTTCGCGTCGGATGTTGATTTGGGGTATCGATTTATTCGTTGTTCATGTAAGGTTTGTATGTTTTCAATCAGACTTTGATCATTTGGGTCATGATTTGATGTCTAACCTAATCCGGATCTTTTCGCCTTCATCCGTGTTTGTTTATGGTGGTTGAGATCGATCTGTTATTGGGAATGATATCAATGTTCTTCAGATCGGATTACATTGTTGTTTTCTTGATTGTTTTCCCAAAGATTGAGTTTGATTTGAGATTAAGATCATAGGATTAACACCAAGCGACTATGTTAATCAAATCAAATAGGTTTTGTTTGAATCTCAATTATATCAATGTGATGATTGTTGCCATCTTACAAGTTCTAATGTCATCTCCAACGGCTTCTTCAAAATAGAGAAACAAAAATCATATTCTCTAAAAGATGCGCGCGTCAAGATTACAATAAGTAACCAATCTTCGAGACGAAGCTAAACATAAATCCAAGTAGGTGGAGCAATGAATAGGGAAATCGGAAATGTATCCATAGGCACATTTTTTTTTATAAAGTAAAAATTCGAGATTAGATAGACCTGATTCTTGAAAAGTCGATAAAACTAGCAGATAGAAACACCGTCACAGACAAATGTAACTGCATCCATAGGCACATTGCCAATGGCATTGTCGACTCGTTGTCAGTACATCACACCATAGGATGGCCACAACAAATAAAGAGGGGCAAAGCAGAAATAATGCATTACTAGAATGACAAAATCACACAAGAAAATAAGCTCAATACTCATCTTCCTGTTGTATTCTTTAACAAAATGTAGTAAGAAAAGGCGCCAAAACAACTAGATGGAAAAAAGTACATATTCCTAACTGCAAACCCCTCTATAAAACCATCAATGTAAGCAAAGGGCTCTAACTTACCAAAGCCATTCACCTATGATAATTGCAAATCAATAAATACAGGCAACAGATTGCCTTATCGAAGACACGCCGTGCCCCCCACCTTTCACATCGCTCCTTCGTTGGAAGGACGGTTATACCCAAGAGCCGAGGAGATGCAAAACCGAGCTTGGATTAAACGGAGATCTCCTCTGGCTGTGACTCGGGAGAAGCACCGGTAGTACCATTGAGTACGACCACCTTCCCATCAGAATCGACATCCACAATAACTGAATCGCCCTCCTTGATCTCTCTTGCGAGCATCTTCTCTGCCATGCTGTCCTCCAAGAGTCTCATGATAGCCCTTCTCAAGGGCCTCGCTCCATAGCTGGGATCGTAGCCTTCCTCGACCACTCTATCTCTGAATCTCTCGGTTACTTGGAGCTCGATTTCCTTGCCCTTGAGCCTCTCGAAGACTTCCTTCAACATGATATCTGAAATTTCCTTGACCTCCAGCTTGGTTAGCTGGCGGAACACGATCATGTCATCCAACCTGTTCAAGAATTCAGGCCTGAAATACTGCTTCAGCTCCTCTGTCACTAGGCTCTTGATCCGGTTGTAACTGCTGTCTTTCTCATCATAATCCAAATCGAACCCAAGTTTACGGCCTCCCTTCTCGATCACATTGCTTCCAACATTTGATGTCATGATCAGAAGGGTGTTCTTGAAATCAACTGTTCTACCCTTGCTGTCTGTTAACCTCCCGTCTTCAAGGATTTGAAGCATCATGTTGAAAACATCAGGATGAGCCTTCTCGATTTCATCAAACAACACCACAGTATAAGGCCGGCGTCGAACAGCCTCAGTGAGCTGGCCACCTTCAGTGTAACCAACATAACCAGGTGGTGAACCAATGAGTTTCGAAACTGTGTGTCTCTCCATAAACTCGCTCATATCAAGGCGGATCATAGCTTCCTCGGATCCAAAGTAGTAGGTTGCGAGTGCTTTTGCAAGTTCTGACTTCCCTACACCAGTTGGGCCTGAGAAGATGAAGCTGGCAATTGGGCGGTTGGGATTCTTGAGGCCAACACGGGCACGACGGATGGCACGGCTGATGGCAACAACAGCTTCATCTTGGCCAATGATTCTCTGGTGAAGGGTCTCCTCCATTTTGAGAAGACGGTCACCTTCATCAGAGGACACCTTTTCAACTGGAACACCAGTCCAAGTTGAGACAATCTGCTGGATATCGGCTTCTGTCACAACAGCTCCCCCATCTCCAGCTTCTTCCTCTGCCTTGCTCATTTCCTTGTTCTTCTCTATCAGGCCAGAGATCTGTGTCCTGAGGTCCATTTCTCGATCACGCAACTCCCCAGCCTGACATAAAATTTGTTATAACAAAATAAAGTGTAAACTTTCATGCAGTATACTACTATAGAATGCACTGAGATGATTCAACAACCTTATTCATGTACAAGAAAGAAAGTCTATTCAGAAAAATCCAGATACCTTATTCTTGCTCAATTTCAGAAAACCAATAACCCGTATAAAACATACTAAAAATAAAATACATTTCAAGATACAACCAACCAGGAGGACCCCAAACTGCCTTAAAACACAATTGAATCCAACCCAAGTCGACTGTAAGGCAAAATGACCTGGCAGATTTTTTACCCGAGAATGAGTGAACCTAAGTTCCTAACAGACCTAAAGAGAACCCCATCCAATGTGCAAGTAAATGATTAGCTTTATATACTTTAAGAAATATACAAGCATGGGTTATAATACTAGTAATATGCATTAAAGTCTAAGTACGCTAATATATAAATTTTACTCTTTTTCTCTCGACATTTGTAAAATTTAAATATCTATTACCTATTAGTATAAGCTTATGAAGCTATATTATAATTTATGATATCTGCTTTATTTCTCTGTCCTATTTTTGGTGCAATGGATGTAGTTCTCTAATTTATACAATAAAATATGTCTATATAATTTTATGATTAGAAAATACTCCGTTCCATATAATGTTACTGTTAACCACAATGTTTTTATATCAAATGAATTTAACATATTAATACTATAATTTTAACTTTTTTTAATATTATTTTAATATTGAAAGAAATTTGAATAGTTCAATGAGTCTACTTGGAACTACAAAAGAACGGTTAGATCCTGCAAGGTGGCATGGTGCAAAATATGTCTAATCAGAAAATTACCTTTTCAAAGTCTTGGCCACGAGCGGCTTCATTCTTCTCTTTTGTTATCTGCCTAAGCTCTTTTTCAAGCTCTTTAGCTTCTTCAGGGAGCTACAAAAAAATAGAGAATATCAACAACATGAGGAACATGAACTAAGGAATGATGCAGAAACCTAATTTTGAGCACAAATTATTACCTGAGCATGACGCAACCGAACTCTAGAACCAGCTTCATCAATTAGGTCAATGGCTTTATCGGGCAGAAAACGGTCACTGTAGCATAAAAATTATCAAAAGGGTTGACCAAAAAACACATTAAGAAAAGAGAATTAATCAAGCCCTATCTCAGAAGCTACAGGAAGTCAGGAACAACATCATATGACCAATGGTTGCAGTCAAGGCTCAACAACACAAGATATGGAGGTGTAAAAAAATCACAACTTTAGGCGTAGGAAAAGAGAAGCAAACTCCAAAGTGGGGAGGGTCGTGCGACTAATAACTTAAATCTGCTTGCACAATAATTATTTTGACAATATAAGTAGTGATGTTTTATACAAAAATACATGTAAATTTACAGAAAGGGCAACAGTTTATCATAAGAGGAGCACATTCCAGAGGTAGTGAACTATGGAAGTGTGGATGAGAGATGGTTTCAAAGAATCAAAACAGCTTTTTTCAACAATAACCTCGCTTGCAAATTAGAAAAAATCAGCTAAAAGATGACCCATGCCTTCCTGCAGTAATAGCACAGGTACATTTTCCATCTGAAAGATTCTACAAAACCCAGGTTCCTGCGAAAGTAAAACGCACCTGATGTACTGATGAGATAGTTGAGCTGCAGCAACCAAGGCCTCATCTGTATAGCGGAGCTTGTGGTGAATCTCATAACGCTCACGAAGCCCCATCAGAATCTGGATAGCTTCATCTACCGTAGGTTCAGGCACTTTAACAGGTTGAAATCTTCTTTCAAGAGCTGGGTCTTTTTCAATGTGTTTTCTGTATTCATCTAGTGTTGTGGCTCCAATACACTATAAAAAATTTAAACATTCTCAATCTTATGCCTGAATTAGAAACACAATTATATGGGTAAGCAATCTAGAATGCTTTATTTTTAAAAAAAAAAAAAGGTGAGCAGGAAAGTTGATCTACTTGTAATTCGCCTCTTGCCAAAGCTGGTTTGAGAATGTTGGCCGCATCAATGGCCCCCTCTGCTGCTCCAGCTCCAATAAGAGTGTGTACCTCATCAATAAAGAGAATAATCTCATCACTCTGCTTGATTTCTTCCATCAACTTCTTTAGTCTTTCTTCAAACTCTCCGCGGTATTTAGTTCCAGCCACAAGAAGACCCATGTCAAGGGTTATAACCTGCAACAATAGAAGTTGAATAGAAAACAGCTCATAACTATCAGGACAAAAGTCACAAGGTTCTTTTAGTTTGACTAATGGGAAGCTGTGCATGTGGAGCAGTTCGAATAATCTTCGCAAAACCCAGTTAATGGTAACAAGAATGATTGTATCAATGAGTTGGATATTATGGCACAAGCAAGCATAACACTTCACTAAAAAGAATGTCAAATCCTTGGACATGACAATGAAATAGCTCCAAAACTTGCCAATATAATGAATCAAACAATGACAGTTGTCTAAATTCCCCGTATACCTTTTTCCCTTCAAGAGTTTCAGGAACATCACCACTGGCAATCCGCTGGGCAAGGCCTTCTGCAATTGCTGTTTTACCAACACCAGGCTCTCCAGTGAGGCAAGGGTTGTTCTTGGTTCGTCGACCTAAGATCTGCGTGACACGCTCTATTTGCTGCTTCCTTCCAACAACGGGATCCAATTTACCCTAAAATTTGAAAAGGGGAGGCAATTTTATAAGAATCCCCACTTTCCAAATAAGGCATTGTATATATACAAATTAGAAGGATGATAAGACAGACCTCTTCTGCCAACTTTGTCAAGTTAGTACCATACTCCTCAAGGGTTGGCATCTTACTGCCTGAGCTGCCCCCACCAACACCAGCACTAACTGTTTCAGCGTTTTCACCAACCATGCGGATAACCTACATGTCACATTAAATGTTGTGTATCATTTTGGAGCCCAAAGATCTGACAGGATAATCGAAATCTATTAAGATCATTCTCACCTGTGTACGAATGTTGCTTGGATCTGCCCCTAAGTTTTCAAGAACACGAGCAGCTACACCCTCACCCTCCTTAAGTAACCCCAAGAGCAGGTGTTCAGACCCTATGTAGTTGTGGCCTGCAACACAAAATAGCTTATACTGAAAAGAAGAGATGTTGTACAGGTTCCTTTTCATTTAAAGTGACCCAATTCTCTAGCTTCAGGCCTTCAAAAACTCATCCTAAACCACCAAGAAACATGTGACTAGATTCTTTCTCAATGCCAGGTCTCAAACAGAAATCCACATTCAATTTATCAATGACTGATAACTATTTATCATTCTTCTATGACGAATTAGACACAAAAGACGGTGTAACTTTTATGCTGGTCCCCATGAAAGTGCCTGCTTCATTGTTCAACCAAACTAAATCATCCTAGTCATTCTAAGCACTTTGCCAATCTAAAATATCTATCAACGCTGGCATCCTAGGGTGAGTAGTTTCACTCAGATACATATACAATTATTTGTAACAATCAAGCATGATGGTACAAATGATGAAGACAATGAGGATAGTGATAAGTGCATGCCATGTAGGTAGACTCAGTTTATAAAATTTTAGCAAAAACTTACCCAATTGGCGGGCTTCTTCCAGTGAGAGTTCCAGGACACGCTTGGCACGAGGCGTAAAAGGGATTTCAACAGCAACAAACCCACTCCCCCTACCAATTATCTTCTCAACTTCGACCCGAGCATCTTTCAAACTGATTCCCATGGACTTGAGAACCTTGGCAGCAATTCCAGTTCCTTCACCAATGAGACCCAAGAGAATCTGCTCTGTTCCAACAAAATTATGGCCAAGACGCCTTGCCTCTTCCTGGGAAAGCATTATAACTTTGATTGCTTTCTCAGTAAAGCGCTCAAACATAGCTCTAGGTACACCCCTTTTTGCTACTGCTTTACGGACAAACATCGTAGACCAAATGTTGGAAAATGAATTATGCTTGGAAGATCCAATCATGTCCAAAGCATTATGTCCCCGCAATCCTGAGTAACTCCCTATTCTCAAACTGCGGGTAGAACAAATAGTAGCCATCATTCTTGGACCAGTCCTTCGCCCCTTCCCCGACTGAAAATTTGTTGAGACAAAAGCAGGGATAGTACTTAACTTAATCAGAGCTCCAGCCATGGTTATCAACGTACAATCTGCATTTCATCATATGCAAAGATTAAAACATCAGGTCAGGCCATGCCATACAAAGCAAGTTGAGTGACTGGATAACTTCATACTGAATTCACTTTGCAGGTAGAACCTGGTGTTTAGAACAATCATGCGATAGGAAATTCAACTAATGAATCCCTAGGCGAACTACATTCCACTAAAACACCAAAGACAGTAAGGAATCAGGAACACAAAAATCTCACGAGCGAAAAAAGAAGAAGAAGAAGACCGTAAACACTCGAAGCAACAAACGGAGGAGTGTCTAAAAGGGTAAAAAATCAAAACCTAAACATTCGAAAGCAAAATAAAAAAAAAAAAAATTGCAATCCGTAACAAATCCGAATGAATCCAGCAGGAAACCCTAACGAAACTCCATGTAGCGTGCAACGAGAAATCAATTCACCGATATAAGGCGAAAACGGGAGCCGATAGGAGTATAGATGAATCAGATGAAGAAAACGGGAATGAAATATATGAAGGCACTGGATAGGTTTACCTGAAGAACGGAAGGAAGGGAGGCCCGAAGCCGAAGGAGAGGAAAACCAGAGAACGGCCGAAGGAGAGTGGGAGCCGAACCAGAGAAGGGTGGATGGGTGGGTGGGTGAGTAGAACTGTAGAAGTAGAAGAAGAGGGTAAGGTCACGCTTTACAATGGAGAACGGCTACCGAGTTAAAGCCTATGGAGTGCAGAAGGCCAGAAGGGTAACCCGATTCCCCAACTAAACTGTATCGGTTCATTTAAATTAATTTTATACGGTAGTGTAATACAGTTTTTTTTTTTTTTGGCATAAAATACTCCCTATATTGTAATTTTTCATAATTGATGGTTCATTTCAAGAATTATTATAGTAAAATATTCCCTATATTTTGATTTTTCAATTGCATTGAGATTTTTCTTTTTGACTTTGTTTTTTTAAAGATATTTTCCAACGGTAAATCTTATTGTAAAATCTATTGATAGGTTAGTGAAAACGAGAGTCATATAGGTTACCAATATCCAATCAAATCAAAGTTTCAAGAACAAAAGTGTCTAAAATTTAACAACAAAAGAGATAGAATAATACCTTTGCTTTCAAGGAGTTTAAGAGAAAAAATAATTATATATAATATCAGATTTGTTTTTTTATAAGATCAGGAATTCAGGATATATCATTCTAACAAAAAAAAACACTTAAATAATTGTGTAGAGATTTACCTTCTCTTATATTCGGTTGATCTTTTTCTCATTTCAATCCATATGAAATGATATTTTTATATCCCAATAACATGGGTTTTTTGTTTATTAGAAAGATGATTTAACACAAAATTACCAAACAGAGCCTAAGCCCTAGACGATTGCTCATCTTGCCTTTGTTCGTGGGTTAGGACTTGACTAAATGTAATGTAAGTCTTTGTTTGGTTGGTTAGTCAATGGAGCATTCTCACGAATTAGGAAAGGGTGCAACACCACTTAGCTTTCTTTGAGAAGAAGTACATTGTCTAATATGGAGCATGCTTTGTGGCCTTGTGGGCTTGTTTGGTCCACTATTTACCTTAGTACTTATAGTGGTTATGGATTTGGAGGAATGATCAAATATTTGGTAATGAGCAAATGTTGGGTTATAAAAGGTGTTTTATATTGTCTCAACCTAAAGATTATGTTTGAAACAAATTCGTTGCTTGTTGACATGTTGTTAACCAGTTAAGGAAGATGATGGTTCATTGTTACCCTCCTTTTAGTAGAGGGACTCATTATTATATCTCGTCTCGGGCATTTTAAATCGCAGGTCCGACTTTGATAACATGTTACTTTTTCTCATTACCAATTGGTTTTAAGATAAAACTTCACTGGGTTTATGTGTTGTTCGTGTCTTTCGTACGTGGGCTCGCACACAACCTTCCTTCAACGTCTTGACCCCAATGAGCCCAGCCAACTCAACATGGCATTAGAGCCGCCAATTGGTTTTAAGTTGAAACCCTGTTGGGTTTATGTGTTATTTGTGTATCTCGTATGTGGGCTCGCACACGACCTTTCTCTCCAGCATCTTGACCTCAACGAGCCCAGCCAACTTAACAGTATTCATCCTTCTTGTTATACACACTCCCTAATCCCTATCGATATCATATTCCAAAGCCTACCAAATTCGAAAGCAAGTTACAAATTACAACGGTAGTTACTTGTTGAAATGACAAACTTTACATAGGAGTTTGTTTAGTTTGCTCCACATTAACATAAAAAATAAACCCAACTCTTAGTCACTACCGTTCAACGTACAGTTCTGACTTCTGAAGAACCTCGCCAGCCGTTCAGACACAGACAATAGGCTTTCATTCACCCCATCTTCGTCACCATCACAATCATCGTCTTTTTCATACATCATAAGGATCCCTCGGCGTTTCAGCTCAATGGAGCCGCTACCTGGACTTCGAACCGACACCTCCAACTTGTCGCCATCTCTTAGCATGGACACAAGTGGATGGTAATCTAGGAACCGGCATACGTACACCTGATCTTCCATTGTCCCTGGAACTCCTTCCAAGTACAACGTTTTCATGTGGATCGGTTCGTTTAGCCTCATTATCTTGGCTTGAACATCCACTATTGCAGGAAGCTTAGCTCGTGTTCCTATAGATTCCAATGAAGCCCGGTTCACTGACACCACCACCACTATCAAAAGTCCCGTTAGAGCTAGGCCCTCGCGGCTTGAATATGTCACCTCTTCCGAAAACCAGTCCGGAATTTCACCACAAGGAATGCTCAAGTAGTTTAGTTTCTTCAAGGACACCTGAAACAAGAACAAAAACCATTTGAATTCAAGCCTCTTTTTGAGTAGCTTTAATATTATATTAGCACATCAGCTGAGTGAGATTTCATTCTAAAACCAATTAACACTAGGAGGAGGAGCACACTGGCTTATACTAAGGCATGTTCATTCATATTTTTCAATACTGTACTCTTTGGTCAATTGGTCTCTTCATCTATCTCAACAGATTTTAAAAGAAGTAAATCTAATGCTATAGTTAAATTAGCTTTTGGATCGAATTAGAATTTCAACAACTAATCATCTCAAGTTTTTCTAAACCTTTCTTTTTACATTCACAAATTTGTTTTTCTATCCTCTCTCATCGGCTAATGTTATCAACCTACACACCCCATCAGCTACATGTTACTAAACAGAATATATTGTTTAGTAAGGCAATTTTACGAAATAGAGAACTATGTAAATGTAATACGTGATTTTGTTACCTTCCTGATCCTTTGCCTAACAGTTGATGCAGCAGCTGAGCATCCAACCATGTATAATCTTCGCAAAGACATCAATTGTTCAAGGCCAGGGACATCCGATAACATGTAGCAATTCGAAAGGACGAGCTCGTGTAAGCTCTCCAAGTTTGACAGATCCGAAACCTTCGCCAACGCAGTGCAGTCAGCAGCATTCAGCTCCAAAAGGCTCAAGGGAAGTGGCGGTAGAGACACGAGCCCCTTACAGTTGCGTAGCAAGAGTTTCTTGAGAGACACCAGGCCTACCAAGCTAGAAGGTAGGCTTTCAAAGCTGTTATCACCAAGATTTAACACTTGCAGCGAGGTCAGCCTCTCGAAGTCATCAGAGACCTTACCCGAGATGTTGCAAGAACGAGCATCGAATTCTTGTATCTTGGAGAGGCTAGAGAATGATGCTGGCAGTGCTGCAAAGTTAACTGAGGACTTCATCTTCAAAACCTTTAGGCTCTTGAGGCCCCCAAAACTCTCCGGTAGTGTGGTCACAGAAGTTTCTTCCATTAGAAGGTGGGTTAAAGATGTCAACTTTCCAACTGAATCCGGAAGTTTCAAGAGGCTCTTGCATCTGTTCAAGTTCAACCAGCTAAGTTTATCTAGCATAGCTATGGACTCGGGTAACTCTTTAACCGCGGATCCTTCGAGAACCAGCGTGGAGAGGATCGACAAATCTCCTATAGAAACCGGCAATGTTTCCAGTTCAGAACAATTCCTCAGGTTAAGCTCCTTGATAGCTTTCAAGGAGCCAAGATCTTCCGGCAGCTGGGAAATTGGTGTATCATTTAACTCAAGCTTGTTAAGGGATTTTAGCCCTTCAGCTGAAAGAGGCAGTGTCGTTAAAGAACGACATTGCGAAGCTGATAAGACCCTCAGATTAAGCAATGAACATATGGAATTCGGTAGTTCGTTAACTGAGCTCCCACCTAGGAACAATTCTTCTAAGAACTGAAGTTTCCCAAGAGACTCCGGAATGTCGGTTAGGGACCTGCAGCCCCTCAAACTGAACTTTTCGAGTGACATCAATGATCCAATTGAGTCGGGCAGTTTCTCCACTGCGGAGTGGTCAAGACGAAGTTCCTTCAATGACTCGAGTTTTCCTATGCAAATGGGTATGCACTTCAATTGACTGCAACAGTTCAAGCTCAGAAGCTCGAGTTTGTTGAGCCAAAATAAGTATTCAGATAGCTTGGATATGGCAGTGTTGTCGATTAGAAGCTGCTGAAGAGATTTCAAGCTTCTAATATCGTCAGGTAATTCTTTCAGTTTTGAGCAACCAGACAGGATAAGCTCTTTGAGACTCTTTAGGCCATCAACATTGTCAGGGAACCGAAGAAGACTCGAACAGTCCTTCAGGTTCAGGTGAACTAATGAGCTCATACCGCCAATTGACTCGGGCATCATGGTCAGTTTTCGACAGTTTTCTAGAATGAGCTTTTTCAGGCTTCTCTGCGACGACAAATGAGGAAGTGTTGTGATGCGACAGCAGCCTCGGAGATTTAAAACTGTCAGATTTTGAGCAACCTGAAATAACAAATCAGTAAAGCCATCACAAAAGCTTAAGCTACTATGTCGTATTTCTTTCTTCAAAATCGACAATCAGCATACCTCATTCAAGCCTCTGGGTGTCCATTTTCTATCGAGCAAGCACTCTATGTTGCTCGTAGAGAGATCAAGAACTCTGATTTGTCGAGGAAGATTGGAAGGCAGAGACTGGAGGGAGCATCCTTGCCATTTCAGCCACCTCAACTCGGCAGGCATGTATTTGAAGTCTCCTTGCAACTTCAAATAGTTTATCTGAAGCAACTTCAGCAATGGCATCTGCTCAAATGATCTTGTGCTAAGAATCATTTCGTCATCATTCTCGTATACAGAGAGAAACCGCGCTCTGATTTTTTCCTTGAGACACGCCATTGCAGTTCTCAAACTCGGTTCCCTTTGGTACTGAAGTTGAGATATTATGTCAGCAGACAGATCTTTCTTCAGGTTCTTGTTTTCAATGTCTAAGACGAGTCCTCGCGTGGACTTGCTCAACTTCTGTCAATAGCACAAAAATTGGAAAACAATCAGGATAAAGATACAACAATCATTCCAGTATATCCCGCGTCAATCAAGTTGAGAAGGTGTTTCCATGTGACCCGAAAGTATTATACAGATACTAAAAGCAAGGAATGGAGTCATCTTACTGTTTTATCACTCAGCACGGTCAAAATGTCTTTAGTATCCCATAGCCTGCTTCTCATGCCAAGATCGTTAAGGCTTTCGTCAATGACTATTTGCCTTCCCATGTCTCTGATTTGATCATGCATCCACAATGTACCATCTTCATTGATCTTTAGCAGCGACTTCTTAACCAGCTGTCCTATTGCGACCTTAGGCTTAAAGCCACAACCTTCAAAAACGTCGACTACTTCTTCAATCCTCAGTCTCATCTGAATAAGCAAACATGATATGTCAAGGAATATACACTTCTCTTCATCATCAAGAGCATCAAAACTGATCTTCAAGACATTCTGCAGCCCAAAAGGACGAATCTGCTCCATTTTTCGGAGAGTTTCCTCCCACTCCTCTACCGTCCTCTTGTCTAGCAAGAATGAACCAAAGACTTGAAGTGCCAAAGGCAACCCGCCTGTGAGGAACACGAACTTCTTGGATAGTTCAAGGAGAGCTTTCGTCGGTTTCTGCCTTCTCAAAGCATGGTAACTGAAGAGCTCCAATGATTCAGATGTGTTCAGCATTGTCGCTTCATATAGCTCAACATTAGGAGCGAAATGCTGCAGCACTTGCAGGTTTCTGCTTGTGATGATGATCAAACTACCTTCATGAATCCAATCTCTTTCGACACTCAAAGAGCTTAGCTGCTGCCCTTCTTCACTAACATCATCCAAGACAATAACAACGCGCCTCTCATGAATGATCCGTCTGAATTCGAGTGCTATCTCTCCAACATCTCCGCTACCAGTGACATCACAGATAATCTTTCTCTGAACACTCCAGGGGCCTTCTTTGGTTAAAATCTCATTGACATTTGACACAAAGCTTCGGTACTCAAAAAACTCAACTAGCTTGTTGAAAACAGCCTTAGCCAGGGTGGTTTTTCCGATCCCTGGAGTACCATGGATCCCTAGAACTCGAACTCCATGAGATCTTGCCTCAGAATGCAAGATTCTTAACACCGATTCAGCACGATCATCGAGTCCAACAGCGTGTTCAGCCACATACTCAGGAGTGTTGCTTAGTATCTCCATCACCTTCTTCACTATTTTCAACTGTATTTCTTCAGATTTCATACTGTCAAAAAGTAGCTCAGTCAGTCAATATTAAACACAACTCAATATTTTATACTTTGTACATTCAATGATTCAAACCTAAAAACAACTTTTGTTTCCATATAAAGTATCTCTTATTAGATCCATTCATCACACCACCTTTTCAACCCTCACTTAGGTTGGATTGATTCCAAAGTCCCAACCAAGCTGAGCTTAATCAAATTCTTAAACTAACCAAATTGAAAAAAAAAGGTAAATGGTGATAGATTAAATTAGACCAACTTTTATCTAGTGACTTTTAGGTTGCATTGATTCCAAAGGCCCCAATTTGGGTATCTTGATATCTAGGTATCAGATTATCTGGATATCAACACCTTCAATTATTAATTGATTTTAGAATGGAAAACGAATCCGATCTGATGGAATTGAATGGAGTAAAAAGAAGTGTTGAAACCTTTCATCGACCACATAGCCAGCAAGGTTGCCGACTCGGTTCATACATTCCCTCCATTGTTCAACTCTACCTTTGCGCCTCTCATCTCTCTCGTGTTGCTCAAATGCCACTTCGAACGGGCCCTTCTGCTTCCGGACATCCGACGGATCGACGGCGTAGAAGACGGGAAGGACCAGGCGACGCTGGTCAAAGATCCCGGCGAGCTCATCGAGGCACCACCGGGAGTCGGCGTACCTCCGGGAAAGGATGGCGACGACGGCGGCCGAATCTTCGATGGCTTCGAGCAGCGCCGGCGAGATCTCGTCGCCGCGCTCCAGGCCCTCATTGTCGATGAACGCGCGCACGCCGTTGGCCGTGAGCGCCGCGTGCAGGTCGACTGTGAACGGCCGCGTGTCTTCGCCCCTGAAGCTCAGGAACACGTCCCAGCGCAGCCGCGTCCTCAGCGACGATGGCGGCAAATACGACGGCGTTTCGGCGGTCCCCATTGGCGTATGAGCTCTCGAACGGCGATGTCTTATGTTATGGGTTTTTTTTTGTGAGACTTTGGAATCTTATGATGTCGGTGGGCTTTGTGTTTCCTTTTTCTTTTGTCTAGACAGACGAACGTGACTGGTTTTCATTTTTAAAATCAAAGTCAATGCATTTTCAAGAATAAAAAAAGGGGATTCCGATTCATAAATTATTAAACCCATCATTTTCTCATTATTATTGTTACTATTATTATTATATTTATACTAGGGTGGCAGACCCGTGCTACGCCCGAGACATAATCTTAGAGTGACACTACACTTTAAGAGCAAAAATATTAGATAATACCATTAAGAGGATTAGAAATTTAGACCATTTATTGTATTTGGCTACTACTTCTCCAATTGACCAAATGAGTCATATTAATATCAATTGGTTAAATAAATTTTCAAAAATAGCTATTCATAAAGTTAATAGAGAAATAGATTGAAAGTGAGCACAACTTTAATTTTATAGATTATGGATGTAGACTAATATAACTATAGGTAGATACAAAAGAAAAGAGAATATAAAGGATGATTAAAAATGTCTTGAATGCACCTATTAAATTAGAATTCGCTGGTATATATAAAAGCTAATGAAGTTCAATATATAAAACTTAAAAATGAATTCAATTATAATTTTAAATATTACAAAAGTTAAAAGGTAAATTATGAAAATGATTATTTAGGCACGGAGATATTACATTTTATAACTCTCAATTACATTATTAAGCAAGAGATCAGTTTTGAGCCCATGCCCTCCTTGGCTCCTTGTGCCCATGCCCTCCTTGTAGAAAGCTCCTGCTGCTGCTCCCTGCAATATTAAGTAAGAGAATCAAAGCTTCTGGTTGACATTGTACCGAAATTGGACAACCTCTTCACAATGAGACCAAACACTTGTAGAAAGTAGACAATGGACTAACCTCATTTGGAAAGGCACTCCTCTTTCTAGATAGCCATCTCCATGACTTGACAGTGTTTATAGACATTCAGAGTTCCTATTCTGCCATAACAAACTGCAGTAATTCACAATACCCGACTACATTAAACAATTATGGACACATGACACAATAGAAAAAAATTTCAAAGAACAAAATCAAGATAAGTATTGAACATTTGAACATGAATATATGGCTATGGAAAAAAAATTCATGTAAAAAAATTAAATAAAATAAAATTGAAACAGGGTCATAATTTAAACAAATTAAAAGATTGGGAAGGTTTTATGTAATTAACCTTCTCCAACCTATAGCTCGACAGCACGTTCCAGGCTTCCAACGACTTTTTCCGGCATGGTCGATTGCAACTCCGGAGGCGACGAAAGATCAGGAAGGTGGGCTAAGGCGGCGGATACGGATTCCGGGAAGCGTGACGCTCCTCCCCGGTGGTTTTAGCGGCGGCGGCGCGGCTGGAAGGTGGTGGGTGAGCAGCTCCGGTGAAGTTCCGATCGAAATTGGGGAGTTTTTATTTTGTATGTTTTTCTGAAAACTTTTTGAATGAGATTGTAGATTAAAGGTTTAAGAAGACGATGAACTACATTCAGAGCTCGGATATTGGTCTTCCATGGTGTACCAAGTTCCCGAAGGTTGAAGCCCATTTTATAGTTGATCTTTAAAACGTGCACGAAAGATCAAATTAAGTATACCAATCTCTTCATCTCCTTCTAATGATCAGTTTTATATATTTAATTGCAAGAAACAGTTGAAAAATCATCCCAAACGACACCAAATTCGATTTGGGGCAAAACGAACTTGGACGAAAACGGGGCTGAATTCGTTGATGATATCACAAACTAAACACGTTTTTGACGTCGGGATGTTGAATCAAAGTTAATGAAGACATTTTGGAGGTGAACCGTGGCAAAATTAAAAACCACCATTAAAGGGTACGGTTTGAACGCACACGGGAAGGAGGAGGAAGAAGGAAGAAGCGGTTCACTTGAACCGGTTCTCCATTTTATTTTATTTTTCTTGGTTTGGTCTGGTTCAACCGGTTTAATAAACCAAATGCTTTTATTATTTTATTTATTTATTTTACTTTTTATTATTATTATTTAAAAAAACACTCATTTGGAAGATGAAAAGAGCCTTTATTATTATTTTTTAATTAAAGACAATCCTTCTAATGAAAAAAATAAAGTTAACTTAATAAATAAACATAATTTTTTATATAATTGGAGAAATAATTGAATCGAAAATTTATTAAATTGATAAAAAAAAACGAACATTATATATTACATATATAAATTTAATGACCAAAAAAATAATAAAAGATGTATTTTTTGAATTAAAGACAATCCTTCTAATGAAAAAAATAAAGTTAAATTAATAATTAATAAATAAACATAATTTTTATATAATTAGAGAAATAATTGAATTGACAATTTATTAAATTGATAAAAAAAAACGAACATTATATATTACATATATAAATTTAATGACCAAAAATAATAATAAAAGATGTAGCTATGAAGAAGTGGAAAATTAAAATAAAAAATGTACCTATCAAGGTTTGAACCCTCAACCAAGAGGTAATTCCCAACACCTATAACCAATTAACCATTGAGCTAATCAAAGGCAAGTTGATTCAAATTGAATAAGAAAACAAAAATAGTGTAAATTTTTCATGTATTTAATAGTAGCAATAAATGGCTCTTGAACACAACTTTTAAAAAAACGAATATTATATATTATATATATAAATTTAATGACCAAAAATAATAATAAAAGATGTAGCTATGAAGAAGTGGAAAATTAAAATAAAAAATGTACCTATCAAGGTTTGAACCCTCAACCAAGAGGTAATTCCCAACACCTATAACCAATTAACCATTGAGCTAATCAAAGGCAAGTTGATTCAAATTGAATAAGAAAACAAAAATAGTGTAAATTTTTCATGTATTTAATAGTAGCAATAAATGGCTCTTGAACACAACTTTTTATGTTATATATATATATATATATATATATATATATATATATATATATATATATATATATATATATATATATATATATATATATATATATATAGATATAGATTTATGAAGAAACCCGTTTTTAAGAATCCCGTGTCGGCGGGTTTCGGGATCAAGTGGGGCGCGGGCGAGCTCAGGCGATCGGGCTTACCTGAGACGCGCGACGATACTACCGTCGGCGTACCCAAACCTGTGCCGATCCGAGCTCAAGCCATCCGCGGACCACCGTCCTCCCAGGGCTCCATCAAACGTCGGCTCCCTCTGGGCGACACCAATCCCGCTCGGGAAGGCTCTTCGAGCCATCCAAAAACCGACCCCGAGTCTCAAGGTCTTGACCCATATTTATAAAGCAAGCTCATGACCCCTTATTGACAAGTGTCCTAAGGTACATGACAAATTTCATGTTGTTCGGGACATGTGTCCTTAATGTGGACACTTATATATAATAAACCTTAGGTGGAATAATCCATCATTTGATTGATACATTATAATTATCCTAAAAGCGGGTTTATTTATATAGCGGGAACCCGATTATTTATTTATGATAAAATACATATTTATTTATTTTTTGGTGTTTCGTCACAGCTCCTCGGACCTTAGTTAAGATGAGTCTTAGCTAGGGTTCGATTCAAACGAGACAACATATGTATTTGTACTTTATCTTCCTTCGGAAGAGTACTTGATATATAAGACTTTTGGTGTAATGTTTAAACTAAGTTTGTTTGGTCTGGGCTGTACCCAACTTATTAGTGGGTTGCCTACGTATCTCTTGGGAAGAGAATCAAGCCTTTCGTAGTTCAACTAGAAAGCCCTTTGTAGATGAGAGTTCCCGCGTTGAAGGTTTTTAATTTATACTCATTTAAGAGTTATCTCCGCGGGCTTTTAAAGCTGCCAGCGGAGGTCCTCTGTCACTTGAGAGAGACTTGGTTTATACTCGTTTTAAGAGTTATCTCCGCAAGCTTATAAAGCTACTAGCGGAGGCCCTCTATCGCTCGAGAATGACTTAGTATATATACTCACTTAAGAGAATTTTCCGCGAGCTTATGAAGCTATCAGCGGAATGCCCGACGCGAAGCAAGCTCCAACGTCCTAGGCTTATCAGATGCGACAGGGGAGTTTCCTTGTGTACGAGAACAAAAGTAGCTATACATGTTAGATTAAGATAAACAGCCCCAAAATATTGCCAATTGGATTTGATTTGTTTATACCGTAGCCTCATATGTATATCAAGAAGTCTACGAAGCATACCAAATCTCCTACAAATCATGCACTTGTGCCATCGGCTAGAGCAGTAACTGGTCGTAGACGGGGAGAAAAAAAGTCTTTGCTCAAGATAACATGCAAATGTCAACCTGACACATTTTTAATAGCATGTACTCTTTGGTCGCGGACATCATCAGGACAAGTAGACCTACCCCGGCGACCTCGACCGCGGTTGAATCATGTTGCACAAACCTACCCCTGAGACTTAAAGGAGACTCAAAGGTGCAATAACGATGGTTTATTTTTATGAGCTTCTACCATCACGACTCCGAGTACCTCCTCGAGTGCGAGCAAGAGGCCATATATGGTAGTCAGTTTTGATCAGAAGGATGCCCGCGTATCTGATTTTCTTCTTTGATTTCATCTCGTCCTGGTCTTTTGTGCGCCCGACCTTAGTCATCAGAGGTCAGAATCGTACGCGGTCGGATCGAGCCTGATTGTCACCGCAACATACTCAAGCTCTGCGGAGTCGTTCCATGGAAGAGATCAACCTTGATATGTAAGGTGAGGCGGAACATGCTCCCTTCTCCTTCGCAAAGTCCCATCAATATCCGCCCATGGATAAGCTACGAGTTGCGTGTTGAGTTCAGGTCCAACGGTATGCCAAATGCACGCCGGAGAATCGTGCCTCAGCGGTCCCACGAACGACCATTGTGGTGGTGAGGTCAAGCCACACTAGGACCTTTGTATTCGCTCAAGTTAAGTCGCGTCCCTCGATCGAATAGATCATTCAGTGCCTCGCTTCTTTGTGAGCCTATATATATTTCTCTTTAATGAATCACTTTGAAATTCATTCGTCCCTTATCTCATATACGAGGCGGCGAGTCCTTGCGGCGCAATTATGCAATGCTTCGCCCGTGGAGAAGTCAGACACAACCCACTGAGTGAGTATAACTATCTTACAAAGTCTTGCTTACCAAGCATTGTAATTTAGGAGATTCCCAAGTGATTGGAAACCCGAATCCCAGGTTAGAACACCAAGTTTTTTGAAAATTGTACTTGAACCCACTTCCCTGTTGCTAATAGATGTACCTCGTCTGCTTGCCTTAACTAGCACTTCCAACGCAGTTGTTATGTATTCGGCAGACTTTTGAATACTTGAAAAGTGACTGCTCAAAGTTGCAGTTGGAAATCCTGAAAGCGATAGTAGGAGAATGAACTTGGTGATGGAGCTGGTAAAAATGAAAAGCATCCGGGCTCATTTTCTTGAGGGTGGGAACTGGGAAGGTTGAGGCATACAGGCGTAGCAGACTCTAACCATCAATGGGAGGAGTCCAGGCATATGGGATCCACATGGCTAATTATTATTTCTCAGACTTGTCATCTGCGAGCCACCGGTCGCACTAGCTAATTAAAGGGATCCTGCTCCGCGGAGAAATGGAGCCAAAACCTCCAAAATTTGTCCGAATTTCGCAAGAGCGATTGAGCACGAGCGGGTCAATGGGGCTGCCCGCAGATTGAAGATTCCACACATAATTTGTCCTAATCATCCGTGTTGAATCCACAGAGTTATTAGGTCGTCGAACTCTTCGCGCTCTGGCTCTGACCGCGGTTGGCGCCCATGAAAAGGGAAGGCGAGAAACCGCCCCTCGATTTTTCAGAGAAAGAGTTCAACCGCGTGCGCCCCTTTGCTGAACTTTCAACGAAATGCAAATGAACGGGCTGCATTCTGGTTGATTAAGTGCATAAATGAGCTTTTTAATTTGTTTGGCATGTTATATATTTTCAATGGTAGCTTTGCATTTTTAGCCAGGCATGGGCATCACTTTCTACCATTGCTTATGTTGATGCACTCTATTAGCCCAAAGGGACGTCATAAATCACTTATCAAAGATTAATTCCAACCAGTTGAGGAAAGACACCCCACGTCTGGTTTACGCTTTACATGGAACCTTGCATACTTGTCCCCGATATCTTTTGGTCGTGAACGATCAACTTCACCAAAGCAAAAGTATATATAGCTGCAACTGTTGCCCTCTTTCAAAATCCGGATCCGTAGATTTTGATTTTCTACTTAATTTGATGATGATTGATTGTTGTATGTACGTCTACCGGTTGATCAATGTCTTAATTGATCGAACAACTATATTTCCTTGGGACTTAGTATTCGATCCGGGAGGCAAGCTTTACGACCGGATACCTGACGTGGATCAATCTCCAGCGTCCTAGGACTTAGTACTCGATCCGGGAGGTAAGCTCTACAACCGGATGCCCGACACGGAGCAAACTCCAGCGTCTTGGGATTTATAAATGAAATATCGAACGACGTTCTAGTGGAACTTGTAGCCCATGAGGGTTATCCACATCAGCAAAACGGCTCGAGTCGTTCTTTAAGGCCCGTAGTGGTTGAAACACCATAACATTATGTCTTGCAGAACCGGGGAATTTGTTTTTTCTTGCGATTTAAGGGGTTTCAACTAAGAGCTGCTAGTTTGCTCATCCTTCCATGTGTTTGATTCCAAAAAGTCTTTCCCATAGCCGCACAAATGTACTTTGGTATGTATGATCTTGAGTAATCACCTCGTTGGATGAGGTATCTAGAAAATTATGGCGTCCTCAGAGGCTGATATTTCGTAATGAAAAATCCTCCATAAGCTAACGCAACCGAAGACAGATTCACACAACTGGAGATGCGGAAATTGGCCTTGATCGGAGAGGCGGTATTGATGTGATCGAAGTCACGGAATAGGCGTGATTTCGAGTGCCATCACACTTCAGTTCAATCGATCGATGTCTGTAGGTCCACACGTCCGCGGACGGAACAACTCAGTGATCTCAAGACCAAAAGACCATCGCTCAAGCGAGGACGATATGCAAGGGTGGGTAGAAAGTGTTCCTCTGAAAAGGCACCCGTGAAGCCTCTGATCGCTACCAGGCGAAAGCATACCTTCTCCTAATCAAAGCAATTTGAAGTGCTTTCATGTAATTCTACTCAATTAATTTGGTCGTAGCTGCTGGGTCCTTTGTACTTGAAACATATTCGACACAATAGATCCCCTCGAGGGTAACTTTTTTAATCAAATCATGTTGAGGTGTCAACCAAGTATTCTTGCACATCTCTACATATCTTCATAAATGTCGCCGCTAGACACCCATACTCTATGTGCCCATAACAACGAATGTTTATTTTTCAAGGAATTGAATTCCTCTTCAAGCTTCTTGTTTTATCTAGAAGTCAAAATTTGTAACTTTAGGACCTTTATCAAAGTAATATAAATGGATTACTTACCTTAAATAGCTCCAGCATCAAGTGACTTATCAAATGTGCTCTGAGAGGCTCAGGCTACGATCTGAGACTGAGGCCCTCCGCGAGCAATAGCTCCAGCGTCGAGGGGCTTAGTATTTTTCCTTCGAGAGACTCACTCTACGACCGGATGCCCGACGCGGAGCAAGCTCCAGCGTCGAGTGACTTATCCAATGTGCTCCGAGAGGCTCAGGCCATGATCTGAGGCCCTCCGCGAGCGATAGCTCCAGCGTCGAGGGGCTTAGTATTTTTCCTTCGAGAGACTCACTCTACGACCGGATGCCCAACGCGGAGCAAGCTCCAGCGTCCTGAGACTTAATAAAAAGTATTATCTATGAGAATGTGACTTCGATCAGAGGCCCAACGCGGAGCAAGATCACGCGTTATGGGACTTAAAAAATATCATCTCTGAGAATGCGGCTTCGATTAGAGGCCCTACGCGGAGCAAGATCATGCGTTGTGGGACTTAATAAAAAAGTATCATCTCTGAGAATGTAGCTTCGATCAGAGGCCCGACGCGGAGCCAAGCTCCAGCGTCCTTGGGACTTTATGGAAAGTATCATCTCTGAGAATGCGGCTTCGATCAGAGGCCAGACGCGGAGCAAGATCACGCGTTATGAGACTTAATAAAAAGTATCATCTCTGAGAATGTAGCTTCGATCAGAGGCCCGACGCGGAGCCAAGCTCCAGAGTCCTTGGGACTTTATAGAAAGTATCATCTCTGAGAATGTGGCTTCGATCAGAGGCCCGACGCGGAGCAAGATCACACGTTATGAGACTTAATAAAAAGTATCATCTCTGAGAATTTAGCTTCGATCAGAGGCCCGACGCGGATCCAAGCTCCAACGTCCTTGGGACTTTATAGAAAGTATCATCTCTAAGAATGTAGCTTCGATCAGAGGCCTGACGCGGAGCCAAGCTCCAACGTCCTTGGGACTTTATAGAAAGTATCATCTCTGAGAATGTAGCTTCGATAAGAGGCTCGACGCGGAGCAAGATCACGCGTAATGGGACTTAATAAAAAAGTATCATCTATGAGAATGTGACTTCGATCAGAGGCCCGACGCGGAGCAAGATCACACGTTATGGGACTTAAAAAATATCATCTCTGAGAATGCGGCTTCGATCAGAGGCCCTACGCGGAGCAAGATCACGCGTTATGGGACTTAATAAAAAGTATCATCTTTGAGAATGTAGCTTCGATCAGAGGCCCGACGCGGAGCCAAGCTCCAGCGTCCTTGGGACTTTATAGAAAGTATCATCTCTGAGAATGTAGCTTCGATCAGAGGCCCGACGCGGAGCAAGATCGCGCGTTATGGGACTTAATAAAAAGTATCATATCTGAGAATGTAGCTTCGATCAGAGGCCCGACGCGGAGCCAAGCTCCAGCGTCCTTGGGACTTTATAGAAAGTATCATCTCTGAGAATGTAGCTTCGATTAGAGGTCCGACGCGGAGCCAAGCTCCAACGTCCTTGGACTTAATAAAATCTACCATTGTTTTCAGCCCAAATAAT
Source organism: Persicaria tinctoria (assembly GCA_037127255.1). Taxonomy (NCBI): domain Eukaryota; kingdom Viridiplantae; phylum Streptophyta; class Magnoliopsida; order Caryophyllales; family Polygonaceae; genus Persicaria; species Persicaria tinctoria. The sequence continues at coordinate 24,461,122 of JBANSL010000006.1, forward strand.
TTAGTTAACCCATGAATCGGGGCTTTATGCAACAACTTGCTGCCTTGGAAGTTGTCTTCATTCCTTAATTTATAATAGAATGGGCCACGACCCGCAGTTATTAAGTTAGCTTTTATTTAACAAACGAGGAAGACTCGGATGGCGGGATCGATTTACTAAGACAAGTTAATGAGTTAGTTTTTTCTCAATAAATTACGAATATTCAAAAGACAGGATTAATCATTGCTGTCACGCGAGCAACCTGCTCACAAGGCAAGGACCCACCTCATCTTCACGTGTTGAGCGGTTTGTTTAGAAGATGCACCGTCGCCCGCGAATCTCAATTTTATGGCTATTGGGCCTTTTGCGAATAAATGGGCCCATTTGCCAATCCGACCGCGTCCACTTAAGCGATCGATGCTTCATCTCCTAGCGTCCTTCTTCGGTCGCTCTCCCCCTTTGTTTATGACGCGAGCGAAGCTCCAAAAACCCTATACCATTCACCTCTGTTAGCAGAAGTACATTGTTGATATTTTAGACCGTTGTGGTATGACCGGGGCCAAGCCAATTGCAACTCCAGCTGAACCAGGGTCTCGGCTGGTCCGCTCTGGCAATCCTTGTTCTGATCCTCACTTATATCGCAACATTGTCGGGGCACTCCAGTATGTGACTATCACCCGTCCTGAGATCTCCTATGTCGTCAATCGTGTCTGCCAATTTATGCATGATCCTTCGGAGCTTCATTGGGCAGCGGTTAAGCGGATCCTCCGATATCTCAAAGGCACCATCTCTGCCGGTCTCTCGTTGCACAAGGCGTCTGACTCTCGCCTCGTTGCCTACTCTGATGCCGGTTGGGCCTCTGATCCGGATGACTGCCGATCGCAGCATGGGTTTGCCGTTTACTTCGGTGGGAACCTCATCAGCTGGTCCTCTCGCAAGCAGAACGTCGTTGCTCGATCCAGCACTGAGGCTGAATATAGAGCCATTGCCTTTGCCTCGGCTGAGCTCATGTGGCTCTTGCAGTTGCTGCAGGAGATGGCTATCCCTGTGGCCCGGCCTCCTATTCTCCTTTGCGACAACCTCAGTGCCACCTTCCTCACAGCCAATCCGGTGTTCCATCAGCGGCCGAAACACATCAAAATTGACTATCATTTCGTTCGAGAACAGGTTGCCTCTGGTGATCTCATTGTCCGTCATGTTCGTTCGCAAGATCAGATCGCTGATATCTTCACCAAGGCTGTTGGCAATCATCACTTTCACTCTCTTTGTCTCAAGCTACATGTTCGCCCTCGCCCATGAGCTTGCGGGGGCCTGTTAGAGAGAATCATATATTTTGTATCCTTGTATATCTTTGTTATGATTTTGAGAGGATTTGGTGTGTACATGATAAGATCAAATCTTCTCTCCCTCTTGTATATAACACGTTCATATCAATGAAAGTAATCACAACCTTCAAACATCAATTATACAGTGTTTACATTATTATTATTATTATCTATATAATACGTTAAAACAGAAGACATTGCTTATGTGTCGTCCTCCCCTTAATTGTAGCATTTTTTTCCAATTATAATTAAGTAACTTTTAAATCAATTTTTATATTTAAGATTTTTACCTATTTACTAACAATTATGTTTAATTTAAAACATTGAATTAAATCCAATGTCTACTATTCAAATATATATATACTTATATATAATAATAATAATAACCTAGATCAATATAATAGTTATATTTAAAAACTTTTTTGATGAAGCCTAACTTTATGGTAAATATTTTTTCCATTTTCTTAAAGATTTCAAGCCTAACTTTATTATTTTATCCAAACTTTGATTAATATTTTATAATATTAATTTATTATGTTGCTAAAATTTTATTTATTAAAAATCGCGTCATGGCGCGGGAATTATACTAGTTACTAGTATATGTTACCCGCCCGTTGTGCGGTTTTTTTATAATTATATATATTATGTATTTTTATATGAAGTTTTTTTATTAAAGTCTGAAGGCTAAAATAGATAAGTTTTTTTTATTGAAGTTTGATGAAATTTTACTCTATATGATGTGAAAGATTAAATTAAATGATTGACATATAGAATCTTCTTAATCGACTATATATATATAAAAAAAAAAGATTTGTTTTTTAAAAATTAGGAAGCAATAGAATATTAGAAATTAGTTTAAAATATGTTGAAGTTAATTTTGGGTATATGACGGAATGTAGTTGAGTAGTTTCAAAAATTATCATTAAGACTTATCTAAAAAGTAATCCACACATGCATAAATTGAGTTATATTTTATATAGATTTCTTTTGTAATATAGTCATAATCAATTTCAGTGATCTAAAAAGATAAGTTTTTTACTAACTATATTAACTTATTAATTGATGTGGTCCAAAAAAAATTATACCACTTTAATTCAGAATATTGCGCGTTTTGTTAATTAATTACAATTTATTATATTAATTATATTAAAATATTATATTAGATTATCAATTGTTGTGGCACACAAAAATTATATAAATATATTGTATTCAATTTGATCTAAAAGGTAGAATAACTGACCAAACATTCTTTTTTCATCTTTTAAAATCTTGACAACATGGTACATATTTATATATAGATATATTATATCGAATTTGATTTAAAACGTAGAATAATTGATCAAATATTGGATATATTATTTGATGTAAGAATAGGCTTTCACCACTTGGCAGAACTTTTATAAATTAAGTTCTTGATAGTTATATATAGTTATCTTAATTTGTTTCAATTTTATGTAAATATTTCCAAAATTATTTCTTTTGATGAATGCCATTTTATAAAAATTTCAAATTTGATCTAAAAAGATGAATGTCATTTACGTAGAGATTTTATCTCCCACTATTGTATCATATTAGCCTGATAAGATCGGACGTCTTGGTCGGATCGCTGCTATATATATGTATTTATATATTTATTTGGTCACATATTATAAAAAAACGGATCTAAAAAAATAATCATAATTAAAATATAAGGTTGTATTGGATAGATGATTTGATATAAAAAAATATTTTTTTATTTGATTTCAGACCTCTACTTTAGTATTTTATATAGATAGATATAGATTAAAATGATAGCGTATATATGTTGGGGTGATATGGAACATCATATTCTAAAATTTTAGGGCTCTGAAACTTTTTTTAAAACCAATTAATAAAATAATTTAATTGATCATCTTTTCTTGTCAAAGTTACATTTATAACTTTGTCTAGATTTTTTAAATTAGCAAATATTAAAATAGTATTCCAATAATGTATATATCCAAGATTGATTACGGTATATATATATATATATAAAATGGTAACTTCTCAAATCCAAGATTTAACTTTTGCAAGATTGATTACGGTATATAAAAAAAATTGATATAAAAAGATAACTTCTCATATCCAAGATTGATTACGGTATAAAAAAAAATTGGTAACTTTTAAAAAAAATTAAACTTTTTCAAAGTAGATCACGGTATATAAAAAAAAAATTAACAATCCGTATGTCCATATCCAAGATTTATCTATTCCAACCAGTTTTTATTGAAAACAATTAAATTCACTTTGATTATTATTTATTGAAAACAAATAAAATGGATATATTATGTGATATAAAAAGATAAGTTTTCTACCTAATTAAGATATAATGTTGAATATTTATAAAAATTATATTGAATTATTAATACGCTCCAAGCTCTTGGTGTACAGTATTAAGCATGGTTTAAAAAACCCTTTAAGGGCATCTCTAAAGCCCCGCTTACTCTCGATTACACGGATGAGGCATGGTAAAAAAAAAAATTGTTGCCATGAATAATATTACATAGATTTATCTAAAACGATAAGTTTTCTACCTAATTGAGATATAAGGTTGAATATTTATATAAAAAAAATTAATCTAATTTAAGGTATAAGGTTATATTGGATAGATTATTGATCTAAAAAGATAAGTTTTTTATCTAACTATATCGGCTTAATAATTGAGGTGGTTCAAAAATATAATACCAATTTAATTCAAAATATGACACATAAGCAAAAGCAATCCTGTTTTAATCCAGAAAATGTTCACCGATACTTTGTAGATTGTATAAAAATATTACTTTCGATCCAATTTTTTTTAAAAATATTGTTATGAAATTTCAACTTTTGAATAAAATTCAAAAGCAATAATTAGAAAAAAAATCATATAAAATAGTATACTAATAATGTATCCAAGATTGATTACGGAATTTCATATAAAGTTCAAAAGATATATTGCAAAGTGCAGATACGGTAAATAAAAAAAATTAACATCACCCCGTATGTCCATATGAACCATATCCAAGATTTATCTATCCCAACCAATTTTTTTTATTGAAAACAAATAAATTCAATTTAATTATTATTTATTGAAAACAAATAAGTTCTACGGTTTGCATCATCCATTATATGCATGATTTGTTGAAAATCGTAAATAGGATTGGGAGGGATCAAACATAAAATGACAACCTTAATAAACATATTAATATTCTAAGAAAAAAATCTTCCCAATTTTTTTAATATCATAAATTAACACATATTCTAAAAAAATTGCTCAAATTAAAAAAAAAAGTCAAACACTAAGATTTATCCTGCATGATATTCTTTTTTTAAAAAAAATCAAATCGTTAAAGATCTTCATCATAAAATTTATCTAATTAAGATATAAGGTTATATAGGATAAATCATTGATCTAAAAAGATAAGTTTTTTACCCAACTATATTGGTTTATTAATTGAAGTGGCTCAAAAATATAATACCACTTTAATCCAGAAAATGCCACGCAGGCGAAAATAATCCCGTTTAATCCAGAAAATTCCGTGCCAGCGAGGTCGCTCCAGCGGTCTCTGCTTTAGTATTTTATATATATAGATTATTATTATTATTATTATTATTATTATTATTATTATTATTATTATTATTATTATTATTATTATTATTACTACTATTATTATTATTATTATTATTATTATTATTATTATTATTATTATTATTATTATTATTATTATTACTCGGGTATTTTTTTTATAGAATTATATGAGCATTGAGAGATTATGGGTGTGTAGGGGTGTTTGTTTTAGTAGTTTACTAAAATGAAGGTTAAATTATTAGTTGTGAATGGGGTTGTTTATATGTGGGGTTTTAGTTAAAATTGGGTGTTTAAAAAAAAGTCACATTTGATTAGGGTTGGCATGGTACGGTTACCACAAAAAAATGGTGATTACCACGTACCAACCACAAACTGGTGGTACACAAATTTTCATACCACGTACCAACCACAAGTCATGGTTACCGCATATGTGGTAACCACGATTTGTGGTTACCATCGGTACATTACCATGGTTACCAAGCTTTAATTATGTTTGTATTTTTTTGAAACTCCTTGACTACCTTTCGATGGTCGTCAAAAAATAATATGATTACCATCTTTTAAAAGTTCAAATAAATCAACTTCAAAACCTAAAGTACAAACAAATTCAAACCAACCAAGTTTAAAGTCTTCGAGAAACAAACAAAGTTCAATTGTTCAAACATTCAAAATGTTCATGCAAGTTCAAACAAAACAAGTTCAAAGTGTTCAAACATTCAAAATGACAAATTTAGGTCAAAATCAAAGCACAAAATATAAATTAAAAACTTAAAACTCAAAGGTAATAACAATAAAACATTAAATAAAAAAAATTAATATATATACTCGGTAACCATGGTAACCAGAGACGGACCCAGGGGTGGGCTGATATATGCTACAGCCCACCCCACCTTAAAATAATATAGGTAATATATAGGGTAAATAAAGATCATGGTGATTAGATGGCACAGTTGGTAATGAGGTCGGGGGAGTTGTTTAGAGACGCGGGTTCGAGTTGTGTCCAACGTAGGTAATTTTTTTTTCTTGTTTTTGTTTTCCTTTCTCCTTTCTCCTTTCTCCTTTTTTGTCTTTCTTTATCCTTTTTTTTGCCTTTCTTTGTACGGAATATTACCATTAATCAGTAATCTTTCTCTTTTTTTATCTTCTTTTTACTCCTAATTTTTGTATGATTATCTTTCATACGTAATTAACTCTATTATTTCTAATTTAAATATAGATAAAAAAAATTATTTTAAATTTTATAACTCAAAAGATATAATGATAAATAGGGGAGCGAAAAATAAAATTTTATGCAAATCTAGCCTACCCAAAATTGTAATCCTGGGTCTGTGCTTGATGGTAACCATGGTTTTCAGATTTCATTACCATTACCGTACCACCTTTACGTGGTTACCACCACGATGGTTACCACCATGTTGGTTACCACAAGTGTGGTTACCAACATAGTCGGTTTGTGGTTGGTACGTGGTTGGTATGGTAATTTCCGTACCATTTGCCAGCCCTACATTTGATAGCTTTTTTGTGTTTTTGGTGTTTATTTGATTTGAAAATACAAGTATATCCTTAATAACAACCAAATAAACTCCACTTTTTACAAATAAACTGTTTTTCATCTCATATGGGATTTATATTTCACACAAATTTTTAACCTTATTTCATTCGGGGTTTATATTTCACACAAATTTTTAACCTTCTTTCAAACAATTTTTTAACTTTTAACCTGTTTATAAGTTTTAGTAATTTTTTCGACCCCACCCCGTACGGACCCTATAAATGCAGTAGTTTAGTAGGAAAAACTATAATGTAAAGAAGGTTATTAGAGAGAGTATTAGTTAGTGATATATGGGTATGACATGATAAAATATACTCCCTCCGTTTCCTTTTAATTGACTTTTTACTATTCAGACACGTTTTTTAAGGTGTGAAAAAATATATGAAATAATAATTTTTTAAAATATTTTTTTCGATAATCTCATACTTATTGGTGATAAGTATAATATTATGAAAAAAATATTACTAAAATATTAATATTTAATATAGTTTTTATCGTTCTAAAACTACGTGCATGACTTGAAAAAGTCACTTAATAGGAAACAGAGGGAGTACTACAGTATAAGACTATTTTTTTAACTGTATCACAAACTTTTAAGAGAAAATGTCAAATGATCCAGCGAACTCTTGACATACTCGTGAAACAGAGCACTCTCTAATATCGTCCAAATTTAGTTTAGCTTGCTCAAAATTATACATAAACCCAACTCATTAGTTCCGAAGAACCTCGCCAGACGTTCAGGCAAATCACATACAATACTCTCGTTCAACCCATGCCATCTTCGTCACCATCATAATCATCGTCGTTTTCATACATCGTATGAATCCCTAGGTGATTCAGCTCAATATGACAGCGTTTCAATGTTCTCGATCAGTGTCTGAGCTTTCGAGTGGTGAGTGAATGGAGTCAGTACCCCGATTTTGTGATTGTACAGTGATGGTGGACTTTGTGCTTCAATGACAGTCTATTTTCTGAAATCTGAAGTAAAGCGAATGCTCATTTTAAATTGAAGTCTAGTTGACATTTAAAAAAAAAACAAAACTGAACGTCTATGAAGCTACTAAAATTTAGATTGAATAATATAAAATCATCCATATATGGTCGAAGTTGGTTTTGCACTCTCACTGTCTTGTTGGGTGCGTCGAGTAGGGGTTGCAGATATGGTCAGCACAACAATTTATGTTGCCTCCATTAGATTGTGGCCATCCTTCAAAGCTTGAACCTTGTGGTGTGTAGAGCCAAACGAAGAAACCATATTGTGAACACTACACGATCAACTGATGTTTCACACTAATATCTGAAGCCTCATGTAAGATCTGATGTTTGTGCAACAAAGCATTCATAACTTGGCTTTCAATGTCATCTTGTGTATAAGAGTGGCACATATACTTTTAACTTCAGAAAGTATTTTGCAAATAGTAGCTGGCAATGGCTTACTATAATCTCTAAATGCAGCTAACTTAGCTGGTAAATACATGAAATTTCGCTATAATCCTACCTACATCAACCTTCATGCTTCATTCTTATCAAACAAGAGGGAAAAGGGTACAAGAAGAACAAGATTAAACTCTAAAACCTGGGATTGGTCTGCATTCTTACACCTCCAGCGCCAGGCATGACGGATGTTTTCCTCCGCTTTAGAAGGATAACAGACCCACTGATCAGCAACAAACCCAACATGAAAACCTGATGCATAAGAAATTGAAGGAGAAAGAAGTTACTACAATACCAGTAGTTTGAGTATAACAGTAGAAACACTTTGGCAGGAGTGGTGAAAGTGGTCTAAAGTCGAAATTCATGTCAGCAGAATAATATCAGCAGCATTTGTTAAAGACATCTGTTTATCTAATCTTGATAATTATATCAAGCAACTATCGTTGAATTCTCAATTTATTTATCTTTTGTACTATATCATACTCATGAGTCAAAACTACCAAAAAGATTCAAATGACATCACACACCTCAAAACCAAGTACTGATAGCTTTTCTTCATTTACAGCAGGTATACAACTCCTGTAAGTGACATAACCCTCAGCAGCTGCCGGTTTTTTGGCCTTATTCTCTTGTAATGCTCTATCTCTAACTGAATCAGAAGCTTGTTCGTCATGATTGTTCGCAAGAGGATTTTCTTCCTCCAACTCTACCCCAAGGGTAGAACGCCTTTTGTGCTGCTTTTCGCTCTTGGCTTGTTTTGCTTCTTGTTGGACTTTTACACATTTCAAAGGAATACGGTATCCTGTCTCACTGCAACGATACTTTTCTTCTGTCTGTAACATATTATACACAATGAGAATGAGGCGCTGCTCATGAAGATTTCAATTTCTTATTTGAAAGACTGGTTAGACTACTGTTCATGAAGATATGTCACATCACAAATGCACACAGCATTAACTGAATCCATTTCAGATACATAGGCAGAAGCTATTTTTCTCTAACTTGTAAGGGATGCTGATAATGTAACCAACCCTTACTCCCCAAGTTGTCAATTATCCATGGGTGATTATACTGTGCACTGCTTCAGTAACAATACTCAATGTTATAGTATTATTTTTTCCAATCCACTGGTATCTCCATAATCCTGAGCAGTAACTGTGAACTTGTTTGCCTTGACTATTATAGTTGTCCAGGAATAAAGACTAGGGCTGTCAATGAGTTAGGTGGTAAAACGGGAACTTGGGTTAAGTGATAGAAGACTCCAACTACCCATCACCTGAGACTTTGAATTCCAACAATTAAAGTGACATTACTAGTTTGCCAAACGAAAAACTAATTTACAGTCGCTGATTGTGAGTACAGAGGTACCGCTGTATTTGAAAAACAAAATCCAAAAAATGAGATTCCTTGTTAATGGTTACATATCACAAGCTGTCATTAAAAGCCATTTTCTGTATCTTGCTAGCCATTTTTCAGAATCCAGCAAACTTTAGATTGCAGACAAATAGACAATTAGTTGGATACATGTTAACCATACATAAGAAAATGACATTGCAACTAAAAATCAATTTTATTCATAAGAAGAAAAGATGGCACAAACAATAATGAAACTTGCTTGTAGGACAATCAAAGATCGATCTCCAGTGAAAGATTCTGGCAGGAAATGTAGTTAGTGATTATCCAATTTTAGCCGGGGCAGATAAGAATTGCTTGGGAAAATATCTCAACAATGAGTAGATGACCAAAACTGCAATCATTTTATTTGGCTCCAGGAGAAAAAGAACAAGTCTAAACTCTAAATGAACTGACAAACACGAAGAATCAAAAAAGGATTCACGATGGACATTTGCAAACAAAAATAAGCTAGTGTAAACTATATCTACATCCACTTGTCCTCAATCTCTTGATTCTGAATCTCGAAAAATCATACTGATAGATCTTACTGAAATGTTGGATTCCACCAGTTTGTCTGCCTTAAAATGGCTTCTATGAATCCCTTGCAATTGTCCTCATATTCATAAATGATACTGTACTTATTCAAAATGTTTCTTCGAGGCATAGTCTTCCAATTGCTTACTTTATAAAAGAAAGTACATTTAACAGTAATAGCTAAACCCTAAATTGACCACGAAGATAGAGCACAGAAAGATGGAAAAATACACGACAAATTAAGGCGAAAAAAAAACACTAGATCCAATATGTAATAGCGTAGAGAGCTCTAATTCCTCCACACCATCATCAATTGCATAACTAAAATGGCCAAGCGGACAAATTCAACATGCCAAAATAGAGGAATAAATATTACTCCGTAAAATCGAGCTGCACCATCAAAATTGATCAACAGGCACGATTAAATTAACTTATTTCAGACAAAAACTGAAAATCGCACAAACGTTTATACCTAACTGAGGCAATAAAGGATTGTAGATTGATAAGAAGAGAATACCTTCTCAGAATATTGGCAGGGAATGCAAGGACCGGAAGGAGAGCACTCGAAGGTAGTATTACCACCTTCTGGAGTCTCCTTAAACCCCAAGAGCGACCTGTGACCAGCACCTCCGATCTCTGCTTCTCTGCAGAGACACCATAGGTTAGCCTTTCAATCAATTTGATCCCGTACATAGATAGATAGATAGATAGATGGAGAGAGATTGCTTACAATTGATTCGCAGACGAGAGATGGTAGAACAACGAGAATACGAAAGCGGCAACAGTTATAGATCGAGGAAGGGGAAGTAGCTGTAGATGAGAAGCCATGGCTGATCTTCGAGTTCGAAGATCGATCTGATTTCTCACACCCTTTGAAAAGTTCAGAAAGAAAGTTATTTGGCTACAACTAAAAAAAATAAAAAATGTGTTAAGAGAGCCTAGTCAGGTTCGAATCCTCTATCTCTCGGTTTTGTATTTTTATTTTTATTTTTAAGAAATATTTCGGATGGCAGATAGGAGCTAATCCTCGATCAGACGAGAGCATCCTGTCAAATGAGATTAAAAAAACTAGTGTAAGGCCCGGACCTAAGGTCCGGGTATTTCATCAAAATTAGTAATATTTGATTTTTGGTTTTTTAGTATAATTTTTAAAAGTTAAAATTATATAAAATATTAATTTCATATATATTATTTATTAATTTATTAATTATTAATCATAGATATGAAATTATTAAAAAAGTTAATAATTTATACAACTTTTGGTGTTTTATTAAAAACATGTAAAATTGTAAAAATCAAATATTTAGATCAAGTTTGAAATATTGTAATGGTCCTAGATGTATAGGAAAAAACTATTTAGCCTACTAAATTGATCTCAACCGTTTGAGGAAAGAAAGGGCCAAGATTTAACTCTTATAATTGAAACCACTAATAATTCTACCAGTACATCATTTCAAAGTCCAAACACGACATCCAAATTCCATTTCCTCTATTCAGAGAGGGAGACAGTAGAGTTGACGCTGATAGGGTGCCCCCACGGTATTGTATTGATGTATAGAGCACATCGACTGATCCTCCGATCCCTCTATGCCTGCTGTTTTGATTGCCTCCACACTATATGTGTACGAGTGTATCCTATTTGAGTTGTGCTTTTGCGCAATGGCGTGCATCAATTGTCTCATGTGTACCATCTAGCTTCAACTCCATATTCTTTGAAGTCAACCCAATCATTTCTCTCTACATCAGAAGAAGTTGTAAACGTACAATATCAACTTATATTATATGTCATACATTCAAAACTAAAACTCACTTCTTATACATGGTAAAGGAATAGTGATAAAACTATGCTACTTAGAACTCCATTAAAAGCACTAATGTTGCATATAAATCTCAAGCACTAATGTTGCATAAAACTACGTTATAGGTATAACACAAACGCAGCTGTTTCGTCATAGGCATAAACCCTTGTTGCCCATACTCTGATATAAATGTTTGGAGTTCAGATTTAAGGACTTCAATGTCCCGCTGCAAGCCAGGTACCTTGCACCTTTGTCGTAAGGGGCTTGGAACATTGGTATCCAGAGCCAGCAAAGCTGGCTCACAACTGATAGCTGCCTTATCATCACAAGGCTAAGTAATTGGTTGCTCCGCGTTGGTTTGATTATGCATCTTAGATGAACATGATTCCGTCCTATTCCCAGTGTAATCGCGAATAGCACACAAGTTTGATGGATGATTCTCATATATAAGTATATAACCTAGAAGATTAAACATGTCATATTATTCAGGGTACTCAGACGTGCTACTAAAACAAAAAGTAACACAAGCTTGATGGAAGATCTGCATATATCCTAGAAAGTAAAACAAGTAATCAAATTTATCACGCTCAGTCCTGGATGTGAGCTTCAAGCTTCCAAGGCATAATATATACAGTAAATGAAAACAACGGAAACCCGATATCAAGAAAAGCAGGGAGAGATTAGCTCACCTCTTACACGAATCAAAGTCACCCTCAACCTGCTCAAAACTAACCTCTCATTCCAACTGTTCACACAAGTCCATATAATATACCCTTGCATCCTTCATGAACACATTAATAAATCCATATAATAGACCCTTGCATCTTTCATGACCACATTAATGAATCGGATGGCACACGTTATAATGTTCCCATTGTTAACTTAGCCAAAAGCATTCGTAAAGCAGTTTTAGTCCTCCACTTGACTTCCTTCTATTGCCACAATTGACAAAATACTACCAGTATTACAATGGTTATCTGATCTATGGCTGGACATTATAAGTTATTTGCCATTTTCCATGCTGAGTAAAATATTCAAAAACTTCCATTAGTGGGTATTGTTTAAAATAAATATTACATAATAAGTTTTATTTATGGGAGGGTAATAGAAATTAAGTTATGCAAGGATGAATACACTCCTATATTAACTGCAAAATTCTCCATGGATCAGTTTCAGCCATCTCTACAAGTAATTTAGTGACTAACTGCAATCTCTTTTTTTTTTCGCTTCTAGTAATAATAAAAAAAAACAATATTCATATGGACTATACAAAATAAAAATTAATAAAATCAAGATCCCAAGCAATTGATCTTATCATGATTTCCACCTCTAAACGAAAATGTCCACTTCATGATAGAAAGAATTTTTGTTAAAAACAGTAAAAGCACAATCACGGTGAGGAGAAAGTTTTCTCCAAATAGCAATAGAAGGCAAAAACAACATATTGAAACTTGAAACTAAACTGCAGTTGTTCGGGGCTGACAGATGGGATAGAAAATTGGGAATTGACCATAGATTTGTTCAACGACTCACAACACATACACACACATGGACACAATCTCAAGGGAACAAAACAGAATCCACTAAGCCTATCAGATGAATATCACCTCAAACTGACCACCGGAAAGTAGATGCACATGACCCAAACTCTTCTAGAATAATCTAGGCCAACTCCATATATTCTAAAAAGGCACAGTATGTTACCTAACACAGACTTGTCAAAATTTTCCAATTCCATGAAAATTTAAGCATTAAACTTGGGTTCTAGAGTCTAGACTTCTAGCTTAGAAAGGAATCAAGAAAGGAAACAAAAGTGATAAAAGCAAAAATATTGAAAACCCATGGAAAATGGAGGATTTTGAACATGAAAATTATAGAATTTGTAATTATAATTTGACAAATTCCACATATATAAAAACCTGAAGTGCTATGCCACCAATTGAAAACTGAGAGCATCAATAGGCAGAGTATCAATGATCTTGTATACATAATCTACAATCAAAACAATATCCACAAACAAACATGCAATCTTAGGGGAAAAAAATGGAATAATATATCCACCAAAATTCACACCATAAAGAAAGCCTAAAACTCAATGAAAAGGCTAGAAGAAAAGAGTCTTAACAACCCAAAATACCATGGAGCACAGTTTAATGGGTACATGTTAATGCCAGAAGTTGAAAAAGAAAGTACCTGGGATGGAACCACGTTAACGTAACCTTTCGAGAGAGCATCAACCTGCTCTTTGCTAGGAATCTGATTGCGGTGAATGGATAAGGCAAAAGAAATGAATAAAATTAGAAACTCAAACATTGTTCCTTATGGTTTATCTTTAAAAACAAAAAAATCAAGCATCCTCCAGAATATTCTTCAAGCCCAGTTGGCAATGACTAAAATTCATGCAAGTCTATGAAAGCAAGAATGGTTGCAAGTGATTCAGATCATTGTCCCTGAGGTCAACATACTAATAGAAACCAATAAGAGCAAGTATCTCACTCCGAGAAAAACCAATAAATGCAAGTACCTTGCACCAGGAAGTTGGTGGAGAATCGGCAAATTTGTATTCTATTCAATTATCAAGCCTTAATACGATATAATCCCTCTTCCATATCAGAAGATACAGTCCTGCATTAAAATTGTTTTATGCGTTAACATAATCTTCAATTCTTTTTAAGTCACAACCTTCTGCAGTTTTGAAAAGGCATACTAACCGTGCATGAGGTTTTTATTCCAAGTTGTAAATAAACATAGTAAATTTAAGCAAGAAACAACAAAGAAGTTTGAAAAGCATCACAAATACCCAATAACTGTTTATTCCAGTTCATGTTGTTGCTAGAGTTTAGTCAGCTTTCTCTCGAGTCATTAACCCTGCCTTCCCACCTATCTGAAACTATACGTAAATATAATAAAATATAAGTCACAACCTTCTGCAGTTTTGAAAAGGCATACTAACCGTGCATGAGGTTTTTATTCCAAGTTGTAAATAAACATAGTAAATTTAAGCAAGAAACAACAAAGAAGTTTGAAAAGCATCACAAATACCCAATAACTGTTTATTCCAGTTCGTGTTGTTGCTAGAGTTTAGTCAGCTTTCTCTCGAGTCATTAACCCTGCCTTCCCACCTATCTGAAACTATACGTAAATATAATAAAATATATAGCTACCAATATAAAGGGGCATGGAAATTAGACCATATAGTACAAAGAAAATCTTACCCTCAAATGAAAAACATGAATAATAATATATATGAGCAAAGTTATTGCCTCCTTGGCAATTCCAATGACAAAATGGTTATAACCAACATCACCTTAGCCTTCTTTCAGTGCCACTAATGTGTTCAGTGCCACTAATGTGTCCTAGAGGCAAATACACTTCAAAGTTAAAAAAACCAGAATGCCAAACTAAATGAGCACAATTGCATCCTATAAATCCTGTTCTTACCTTGGCTGAATTGAGTTGTGGTACGTCTGAATTAAATCCAACCACAAAACTCAATTGCTGGTTCTCAATTTTTTGAGGTATCCAAGATATCGAGGCAGGTGCGCATGAAACTCAACCAAATTTTGATACTGCTTTTGCAATATTCTGAAACTCAGCCTGGAAATACACAGACAAAATATCATCATTATTCCAATATTAAAACATGACACCTTCACTCAACGGAACCTGCAAATGCATTATCATTTCCAAATTCCAACCGACAATGAAGTTGCAAAATATATCCAAAGCTAACCTCACCTGTAGCTGCCAATGATTCAGCTCGAGAGGATCCAAGAGTTCGTAGATCTTAACCATCTGAATGTGCAACAACCTACAAGTAAATTATATATTAGAAACTTCTGAGAGTCAACAGGACCTTTTTTTTGAACAATTTCTAGGGAAGATTTGAAATGAATAATCAATACTTATGAAATAAAAACCAATAAAAACAACCCGTAACTCCAAAACTGAATCAAAGTTCATAAACCACTCTTGACAAGAATCAGATACATCTCAAAATACCTATCAAGCATATCAGCTTTGAAGAAGTCTAATATTACAGATTTCAGTAATACCTATCAAGCATATCATCTTTCAACCCTTCTCTCACAGTCTCAGCCAAGTTATTGTGCCACTCTTGCATCTTATAAATCCTATTCTGACCTACTCGACATGCAAGAAATTGGGGTGAAGGAAAACTAAATGAAAAAAATAAGCGGGTTCCGAAGTTATCAACAATCTAAAAGACATCAATTGCAACAAATTGAGAAGAGCGAAGGTTGACCTTTACTCTTCAATGGCAGATGTCGGTGTTTCTCTCTTCTGATTTCTGAGAAGAACGGGAATTGGACGGATTAAAAAACAGAGAGAGGAGATAGAACAAACAGGGAAAAAATACTCACCTAGACAACTAAATAAGTCATCTTCAATGGACGAAGTGAATAACGACAAAGAAGTGAGTGACCTAGTGAGGAAGAGAAGGAGAAGTAGATAGTATGCTCACAAAGAAGCTTTGAGAGGATCTCTCTTAACACACACACACTCTCTCTAACCTTGGCGCTGAATGTAGATGAAGGAAGGTGTCTGAATAATATAAAGAAGAGGCATGCAAAAAGATCACCACAAGCTGCGAACTTGAATTTCTATGTATTTCACATGCTCATCCTCCATATGTCGAGGCCATTCAGTGACGCATCTATGGTGATAGGCATTGAGCTAATGAGCTATTTGCTTCTTTGTAACCGCTAGGTTGCTTTGCATAATCTGTAAATGACAGGAATATAAGTATCAACTAAAAAAATAAAATAAAGGGTTACTTAACCATGCTTCAACCAAGTGCATATATTTCAAAACTCCTTGGCATAAAATCATGGAAATGTGTTATTGCAAATGAAAAATATGTGCATCAATGGTAACAATAACAATCACTACATTAACTTAATCAGAAGCAAAAAAGGGACCGATCGAGTCCTGTTAAAGGCTGAAATAAAATCTGCCAAACAACTATAAAAAAAGCTGCACTGAATACATGTAAGTATGCAACTCCTGAGCTACTAAAAAAACCTTTGGCATCGATGTAACGATGACTCTTGTGAATCAACTGCTTCTTGGACTTATGAGGCTGACACTTCCTCATCAGTCAGTTCTTCTAACGCTTCCTCATCAATCAGTTCTTCAGACGAAGAACCGGTCTTCCTGCAAGTTTGGCCGAAATAAGTTACATCTCCTTGTGCTTAAATATAAGATTTAGAGTTTAATCCAACCAAAATTTGAAGTTGGATTTAGAAGAGGGCTGCCAATTAAAGACATACCAAGTCGGCCACAAGGTATATGACCCACATATGCGCAGTCTTGGCAAGAGTAAAACCATAGATTAGGATCAAACAGACCTCCTCAATCATTCTAAAAACCTCAACTACAATACAGATAAAGAAAAATTTAGACGGAGAAATAGACAATGAGGGCAAATTTTATGTATAACAGTTCAATTAGCTTAAAAGCGACAGCAACCAAAACCAAGGGAAACAACAAAATTTAAACCTAATAAACCAGAACAATAAAAGTTAAGATAACACGATAACACCTTGTCAATAGCCCTAAACATTTCGGCTGAATCAAAGAAGCTGATGCCAGAAACAAACACCTTGTGAAGGAGGCGGAATGAATCAGAAAGGGGGCTTTGCTCTCAGAAAGTAAAGGTCCCTGGTGCAAGATTGGAAATGGTTTTGTGAGAAAGCAAATAGCAAAAGTAAAAACAAAATAGCAGAAGGCACGCGAAGAGTAAGAAATTAGAAGCTCTGACCATAGCATAATCTGGAAACAAAGAGATTAAGAGCAAGTTTAAACATTGGAAATTACCAGCAT
Source organism: Persicaria tinctoria (assembly GCA_037127255.1). Classification (NCBI taxonomy): domain Eukaryota; kingdom Viridiplantae; phylum Streptophyta; class Magnoliopsida; order Caryophyllales; family Polygonaceae; genus Persicaria; species Persicaria tinctoria. The sequence goes on from JBANSL010000006.1 coordinate 24,478,570, forward strand.
AATTCGAAACTAAAGGAAGAATCAAATGCGAATCTGATCCAGAAGGGAGATGGAGAGGAAGAAAAGGGAAGACATAGAATGAAGGAACTTACCAGCAGAATTCAGAACGAATGTGGGTATGAAGTGGGAGAAATTGAAAACCCGCTTTCACATATGCCAATTGAGCACCAAGAAGGCGGAAACGACGGCTTCCGATTCCAGTCCCAATCGGAGAGAAGCATTGCTACTGGCGGCGGCGGGTAGAGATTCCAATCCCAATCGGAACTAAGCAAAGATCGGCGGCGAAAACCCTGGTTTCGAGTCCAAATCAGGCGGAGTTGTCAATAGCCCTAAAAATTCAAAAGAAAGGGAAGAAGACAGAGGGGCGAACGTCAACCTTGAACCGCCTTCTCCTCCTGCGGCATGCGATGGAAAGGAAGTTGTAGAGCCCGTCGACATAGTTACAGATCGTGGGCGAACGTGGGAGGGAGAGGGGCGAACGTGGGAAGCCAGCGTGTAGAAGAAAGGTTGCCACATGGTGCCACGTTGGTATGAGGTGGAGAAGAAAAGGAGCAACTCTCTTCCTGCTTTTGACATCTGGAATGCTGCTCTTTGGTGAAGCCAGGTGGGAGAGGTTTGCTTCTGCTTTTAGGTGTAGTATAGATTTGAGTAATTTAATGCCACTGTTCCATCGACTTTGTGGCTAATGTATGCAATTTTGACTGTTACTAAATTGTCTTCATGAAATACATAGTTAAATGACATCATTCTAAATAACATAAAGTGAAACGGAAAATTCGAAATTATCATCTCGATTTCTCATAGCATATGGACATCAACGGGATAACCTCAATGGCATCAACTTCTTCAAAGAGATTTGGAAATGCCTACGAGTTATAGGCATTTCCAAATCTCTTTGAAGAAGTTGATGTCATTGAGGTTATCCCGTTGATGTCCATATGGGTATTTTCCAACCTTTTCGCGACAAATATACCTTTTAAAATGGCTAATGTTCCGATTTTCAAGGGTGATTGGTTGTCACATTTTTCATATCCTATATGTATACTCCTTTCCCGATTGTGTTTTGTCTAAATCTACGGATCAATTCATCAAAGTTTAATTTGAAAAGTCAATTCATAGGGTTATGTCATCTTTTTTTTTTACAGAATGCAAACAGTTGGAGTTTGCTACGAAAATCGTAACAAACAACCAGGATCATCCCTTAGAATGATGGTGTACAACTCCTTAGTAAGAGGAAATGTAGATCTAATACAATCGATACATTTTCTAGCTACGAAGTCAGCTACATGGTTGGCTTCTCTATAACAATGTTTAAATTGTATAAACTCAAACTCTTGAGCTATAATGATGATCTTCTCAACTTGATGGATGACTTCCCATGGAGTATTGATCTCCTTGCTTATAGCTTTGATGATAGTCTGGTTATCACTTTCAATAACAGCCTTCCAGATCCCTTTACTTCTTACATGCTGGATGCCTACCATGATTGTGAGATGTCATCTTGTTCTACCCCTTTTGTTCTCTCTCACATGGAAAAAAAAATCTAATCTCTAAACCTAAACTTTTTTTATTATTTTTTTTTTTTCATTTTAAGTGAAGATTGTGAGATAGAGATGGATGAGAGATAGAAGGGGAGACAAATTTAGAAACATGTGATTTGATACTACCCGTTAAATATATTTTCTTAAAACTCCTGCTACGGAAATCACAATCGAAGATAAGGATATCGATCTCTCCTACAATGGGCGCCAAACAATCATCAACTCTCTTGTAAGCTACAATTATCAAAATATTATGTCATGAGTCTCGTGGCTTGCATCGAGTATCTAAATTTTTAATTAATAAAGAGTTTGATATATGTTAACTTTGTACTATTATCTATATCTATATATCTATATATCTATATATCTATATATAACCTTAATTCAGAAGACTTTGCTTACATGTCAATCTTAGAGGAGTTTTAGGAATATTGACCAATTATGTTTTTTCCATGATTATTTTTATTTCTCCTATTCTATTTTTTCCATTTTTTTCTTAATCATTCGTTCTCCTTTTTTTTTTTTTTTTGATTGGGTAAAAAATTCGGATGCGAATAATCGCTATCCGATAGCATCCTTACGCATGAGGTCAGCAAGACCTGGATCGGTGTATAGGGAAGGGTTAACGGCAACATGAGCAAGGTGTGCAACCTTATCTGCTACACAGTTACCATTACGAAGAATGTGAGAGAACGAGACTTCGTAAAACCCTGTAAGAAGTGAACTAATGTCTGACATTATTAGTTCGATTTCCTATGGACATTTGATACTATTCTTGAGATAGTTAATGATTATGAGGGAGTCCCCCTCAATAATAATTTTGTTAATGTTTAGTTCTATTGCTTTCAATATTCCTGCTCTAAGAGCCAGAGCCTCGTCCATCAGAGGTGTTTGGTTCCCAATTAGACTGCATCCCATTGCCTCTGGCAGTCCGTTATCATTTCTTATTACATATCCTATTGACCCTTGTCGATGAGTAGGGGCGGACCCATCGAAATTCAATTTCATTTTCCCGCTAGGCGGTTTCTTCCATTTGTCACTCTTTCTGTGCCTTACTGTTTTGTTCTGTGGTTTTTTGTGACTATTAAGATCACTGTCGCTTCTACTATTAAATTTTACTACTTTGCTCCATGCATTCCTACCTGCTTCCACCTTTCTTAAGAATCCATCAATATTGGGTAGTTTCTGCTGTTGGAAGATCCAATGATTTCGGATTAACCAAATAGTCCACCAGTGGAAAGCCATAGCTTGTTTTTCTTGGGAATTTAATTGTCCTGCAATAGTTGCTAATATTGGTCCAATTTTCCTAGATTTCTTAATACATTCGCTAATAGTATTTTTGACATTAGCCGAGAGGCCGGAGAAGAATAATGAGTATTTACACTAAAAAAATAGGTGAGTAGCATCCTCTTCATGGTGATTGCAGACTGCACAGTAGGGAGGGACCGCTAAACCCTTTTTTGACAAGCGAGCTGCAGTCGGTAGTCCGTCATGACAAACTTTCCAAAGGAAGTTTTTAATTTTGGGAGGGGTATTAATTTTCCAAATCCATGTATTCTCGTCATCTTTCTGATTCATATGTTTTGTGTTAAATTTATATGCACTAGAAGTTGTAAACCATCCATTTTTATCCGACCACCAGTACATTCTGTCTTGTATGTTATTTTTAGGTAAGGGTATGTCGGTTATCTGCTTAGCTGTATTAGTAGGCAAAACTAGTTTAAGTTTATCTAAACTCCATTCCCCATTAATGATGTATTGATCAACCGCTTCTTCAACATTGTACCTTCCTGATATTGTACACTGACTTTGTATGTCATTAATTGGAGCCCATTTGTCTTTCCAGAATTTTATGGTTTTTCCATCCCCTACCGCCCAGGCTAGACCGTTCTTAAATGGCTTTATTAATTTTCTTAGCTGGGTCCATTGCCAGGAGGCGTTTCCTCTCTTCTCAAATTCTAGTAAATTTGTTGATTTTAGGTACTTATATTTAATAATTTTAACCCAACTATTATCAGGTTCTGCAATGATTTTCCACAGAAGCTTCATTTGAAGCGCTTCATTCATGTCCTTGGATTTTCTAAGACCCATGCCACCTTTAGATTTTGCTCTACAGACTTTATCCCAGCTTATTAGGGGTTTGTATTGAAGGTCTTTGTTCCAGAAGAAAGTTCTGTTTATCTTGTCTAGGTTTGAGAGTATTGAGACTGTGAGCATAAAGCTTTGCATGGAATATAGAGGTTTTGAGGCTAGATTTGAATTGATTAAAACTGACCTACCATGTTGCGATAGAGCATCAGCTTTCCACTTAGTCAGCTGGTTTGTTGTTTTGCCAATGATTTCCTCAAACATAGTTTTATTTACTCTTCCATTCACGAAAGGACAACCCAAATATTTATCCAGTTTGATTTGTCTAGAGATGTTAAGGCAACCCTCCAACACAGGTATCCTTGTATCTGGAATACCAGGAGTACCTTGGAAAGCCGATTTATGGTAGTTGACCTTTTGTCCCGAAATTTGACAGTACTCATCAATAATAGTCTTCACTTTGCCACATGCCGTTAAATTTCCCTTAGAGAAAATAATAATGTCGTCGGCGAAAGCTAGAAAGAGAATTTTAGGACCAGAGTGGCCAAACCGGAATCCAATGCCAGACTGATCCAGATTGGATTCCCAACTTAGCTTTCGAGCTAACACTTCCGCGCCTAGAATAAACAGAAACGGAGAGAGAGGATCGCCTTGCCTAATGCCTCTTGTTGGCCTGAACAGTTCTGTCGGGCCATTATTGACTAAAACGGAGAAAGATACCGTTGTTACACATTCCATGATTAAATCAATAAATTTTTTTATCGAAGCCAAATTTCTTCAATACCAATTCTGTGTAATGCCAATCTACCCTGTCATATGCTTTTTCCATATCTAACTTGATAGCTAGACAACCTTCTGAGCCCTTGCGAGTTTTGAAAGAGTGAAAAATCTCATGGGATATGAGGATATTATCTTGAATAGCCCTATCCGAAACAAATGCCCCTTGAAAAGGATGTATTAGTTTTCCTATGGCCTTTTTTAGACGCTCCGTTAGAATCTTAGATATTATCTTATATACTGTCGAGCACAGGCTAATGGGTCTGTAGTCCTTAGTTTTTGATGGGTTATCACATTTAGGAAGTAAGGTGATAAATGTGTGGTTTACTTGTCGGAGCAATTTCCCCGTATGAAAGAAAGACTTAGTGGCTTTAATAACGTCGCCCCAATGATATCCCAGTAAGTTTTATAGAATTCAGCTGTCATCCCATCGGGGCCAGGGGATTTATTGGCTCCTAAAGACCAAACTGCTTCCTTTATTTCTCCGTTAGACGGTTGGTTGCACAAGAACCTATTCTCATCCTCGGAAATAGATGGAGAAATAAGCTCAAGGTAGTTATTCAAGAGATTTGTATTGACTGGTTCTTTCGTAAATCTTTTGACAAAATCGTTTCTAATTTCTGATCGAATGTTTTGTTCTCCACAAATTAGGGTTCCTGAATCAGAAGAAATATTTCTTATAATTTTTCTATTTCTTCTACCAGAAGCTACACGATGAAAGTAGGATGTGTTAGAATCAGCTAACTTGAGATGTTTGGATTTGGCTCTTTGACACCAGTATTCCCTTTGGAACTGGAGTAGCTTCTCTTTTTTGGAAATTAATTGTTTTTCTTTTGCCACATTCCTAAAATTGCTTAGACATTGTATCTTGACAAGCTCTCTCTCCACTTCCTGTACTTGCCTAAAGATGTTACCAAATGTAATTTTGTTCCACTCTTTGGCTTTTTTTTTTCAAAATTTTAGTTTTACAAACTAGTCTAAACATGGTTGTTCCCCTATGATTATTTCGCCAGACTTGTTTAACAATATTCCGAAAATCCTTTCTTTGAAGCCACATATTTTCAAATTTGAAAGGAGGTGGTCTAAAAGAATGTTCCGTGTTTAGACTTAAAGAAATTGGACAGTGGTCGGAGGATGAAAAGGCACCGTTTACTGCTAAGAGATCAGGGAATTTTTCAAGAAACTCGTGTTGCACGAGGACCCGGTCAAGTTTCTCAAGGATGTTATCTTCCCCTTCCACCTTCTTCCTCCAAGTAAATTTGTTACCCGAGTACGGGATCTCCGAAAGTGAACATAGGTTCTTGAATTGAGTTAATCTCGAGAATCTATAATAACTACTTGTTGCTCCACCCTCCTTTTCATCACTACAACAAATTTCGTTCAAATCCCCCATTACTAGGCATGGAAGGTGTTCCGTACTTATAATTGTTGTAAGACTATTCCAGAAAGCTTCTTTATCCACCGCATGAGGTGGGGCATATATGAAAAAAATGACACCCGTGAAGTTCTTATCTATACTTGAATATTTAACTTTAATAACTCTTGGCATTATTATTTCCACCTCGATTGATTCGTTTAGCAAGTGAGTCTCATTCCAGAGTAAACCGATACCACCCGATCTGCCGTTTCCAATTGACCATATTGATTTATTAAAACCACTCGATTGCCAAACCTTATCCAGTGGGATTTTGTCAGTTCTAATCTCCGCTATGGCCATTAGCGAGACGTGTTCGTTTATTCGTAATGCTTTGAGATCTGTCCATAGATTAGGGCTCCCTAATCCCCTAATGTTCCAGAAGCAGATTTTCATAATAATCGTTTAGAAGCTGTCAGGTTTCCGGGGTATTCTAAGCCTGACAGCGGCCAATGTTTCTTAAAAGGAGCTTTCACTAGATCAGTTCGAATGGAGGTAATCTTGGGTTTCTTATACTTGACTTGAGATGAAACACAGTAAAAATTGGTAAAGAAATTAACAATGATTGCACCATAATTAATAGTGGGTGAACAATCACCGCAGCTATAATTACTTGACCATGATGTTACATAGTAAACTCCTCCCTTGGCAAAATAATCGAAATCAAAGAGATATAAGGGGGAAGTCGATATGCTTAGACTACAATTCAATAGGCAGATAATCAAAATCATACCTGGAAAGTTTAGCACCCGCTTGACCTGCCAATCATACAAGCATTGGAAAGCAAGGGACACCCAATGCCAACACCATAGACATCTGACAGTAGATTCAAATACAACACACATAATTGTTCTTGAGACACCGACACCATAGACATATACCACAGGTACACAACACAAGTATATAACACGAGCCAGCAAAAGGAAAGAAACCCGGAAGGCCACAACCCTTGCAGAGCTCATTAAGTCAAATGGATCAACCATGGAAGCCATCTTAGTCCTAGCACGTTTAGAACCCTTTTGACAATTACACCAACAGCCAAATCCAGTTTTACCCAAAATAAGATTCTTCCAGCACAGCGCATCCCTATAGCATTTGTAATTTATACCCTTCAGCAAGGATGACACTGCATTAGTTTTTCCTAGGCTGATCAAACACCACCTGAATTCACTTTTAGAAAGCACTTTCATCCTTTCCAACCTCAACTGATAACATCCCAAGAGGGATGTGCCAGGAGCGGCAGAAGGATTACTCATAGGGAATAAATCCCGGTTTGGCTTGGCTTTGTATTCAAAAGAGGCATCATAGACCTTAGTGAATGGTAGAACAGCCACAGGAAAAACCAATATTGTACGACCCTTAATTACATCATGAGGGATTAACAACACTAGCTCCGGCAAATAGAAAGTTTTCTTCCAAAGTTGTATGTATATAGATATCAGGACCAGTAACCACTCACAAAGCAAAGAAGGACCAATTTGACATAAGAATATATCCCAAATCAAATCGGGCATTGCAATCTCTCTGCAATTTCTTTTCTGTTCAATCGCTGCACTGGTGATTTCAAAAACATAATTACTGTTAAGAGATCCCAACAAACAGTTTCTCGTTACCTCGGCATCACTGGAGAAAGGGAACTCCTCAGCCTTTTTGCAGACAACAAAGCTAGGTTTGGCCTTTCGGAAAATCTCGGCAATATCACCTCGCGAATATAATTTAAGGTTTTTCAACTAAATATAATTTTCTCTTGTTATTATTATTATTATTATTATTATTTCTCTTAATTTCTTTCATACATTTACATATTTTCCCTTTTATTTTTTTACTCATTTACTAACAATCTATCCATATATCTATATATAACCTTAATTCAGAAGACTTTGCTTACATGTCAATCTTAGAGGAGTTTTAGGAATATTGACCAATTATGTTTTTTCCTTGATTATTTTTATTTCTCCTATTCTATTTTTTCCATTTTTTTTAATCATTCGTTCTCCTTCCTATATCTATATAATATCTTAATTTAGAAGACTTTTGATGATGTGTCAATACCTCCTTAATTAATTTTAGATTTTTCAACTAAATACAATTTTCTCTTATTATTATTATTATTATTATTATTATTATTATTATTATTATTATTATTATTATTATTATTTCTCTCCATTTCTTCCATGCTACTCCCCTGCGCCTTCCCTATTCCATGCTCCCTACTTTGTGTCCTATTACTATGTGGCTCTATTGTCCTACTGTTCTGGGTCTATCGGAAACACTCTCTCGACCTATTCGGGGTATGTTATTTAAAATTTTTTTTGACAAAGCCTAACTTTATGATAAATATTTTTACCATTTTCTTAAAGATTTCAAGTCTACTTTCTTTATGTTATCCTAACTTCTATTAATATTTTACAATATTAATATGTTATGTTAATTAAATCTATATAATATCTTAATTTAGAAGACTTTTGATGATGTGTCAATACCTCCTTAATTAATTTAAGGTTTTTCAACTAAATACAATTTTCTCTTATTATTATTATTATTTTTTCTCTTCATTTCTTTCATACATTTACATATTTTCCCTTTTATTTTTTTTTACCCATTTACCAACAATTGGGGTTTAATTCAAAACATTGAATTAAATCTAATCTCTACTATATAATAATAATAATAATAATAATAATAATCTATATCAATATATAATATCTTAATTTAAAAACTTTTTTGACGAAGCCTAACTTTATGATAAATATTTTTACCATTTTCTTAAAGATTTCAAGTCTACTTTCTTTATGTTATCCTAACTTCTATTAATATTTTACAATATTAATCTGTTATGTTAATTAAATCTATATAATATCTTAATTTAAAAGACTTTTGATGATGTGTCAATACCTCCTTAATTAATTTAAGATTTTTCAACTAAATACAATTTTCTCTTATGATTATTATTATTATTATTATTATTATTATTATTATTATTATTATTATTATTATTATTATTATTATAAAATAAAATAATTACATACTACAAGAAATTAGTGGGTAGCCGAGATACTATCTGGGCTCCCACCCCCTTAGCAATAGCAAAACTAAGTCTAGTAAAAATATAAGCTGCAGCACGGGCTCCGGCATCTTGAGATACCGAGAATTTCTTAATCCGCTTCAGCAAAGCAACGACATCCGTATCCAGCCCCCCCAACGAAGAGAAGGAGAAGGGTAAGAAACCATAGCCAGCAGTCGTGCACAAATCTCGATATTTGACACACTTACGCTGAGCAGCATCAACCACGACACGACCAGACACAAATTCAGACATCCCAGACTGAGTCAAGGGGGAGGACCCTGTTAGATCGACACACACGTCACGCCCCATGTCTCAAGAATAAAGGAGCAAATCTGCCGGCCGAAGGGGCTTATCATGCCCATCAACCAAACCGATATCAACCTCCTTACCGACAGAAATCCCGGACCTGTAGCAGATATCCAATAAGGTGTCGCGAACGAGGTTGTGGCGATGTTTAATGCCCACAATACCAGCGCAGGACACAACATGATCACCATATACATCACCATCAAAGGTCCGAGAGCAAGCGGGACAAGGCCTAGACACCGTGAACAATGGAACACCTAGTCGATAACAAAGCACACTGTGATAGGTCCTTCCATTCATAGTCTGCCCCATCCCAGAAATAGGAGCTGCACGCAACCAATCAGAGAAGTGAGCACCTTGCTGAGACTTCCATAATATCGCCTGTCGCGGAGTCAAGGAGAAAGTAGAATCTGATTCAGCAGCAACCTTTGCGGAAATATATATCTGCCAATTTCTTCATAAGTTTGGGGGCAACGATTTCACTAGGGTCGCGTAGAAGATCAGAACCCGTGGTCTCATTAAAAGCACGCAAAGCATCATCAAAAGTAGGGCCATCAACCATGATACCAGAAGGACGTAAGAGCTTAGCCTGCAACTCTGCCGACTGCAAACGGGACGCCAAAAAAGCATAATGTAGAACATCCCCAGCAGCATACATGTAAAGGCCCGGATTTTAAATAATAAATTCCAACAAATAATATAAATTGGATTTAAGTCGAAAATAATAATAATAATAATAATTCGGATATTTTAAGGAAAACTCGTCTTTAAATTACTAAATCAAAATTTAAACTTTCGAAGCAAGTTCCGACATTATTTAATTAAGGATCTAAAATATGTTATACTCTTCTTTTATATGCGGAGAATCGGAAAATAATGTTCGGATTTCATTTATTTAATTCGGATTTGGAAAATTGAGGAGTATTTTAAACGCGTCGGGATAAGGTCGAGTAAGCGGATTTAAAAATCTATATTCCGGGTATTCGAAATTTGGAATTTTGGACCATCCTAATTTGTATTCTTTTTTTTTTCTTCCTACCTTTAGTTTCTAGGGCCAACCCAATTCCTCTCCTCCTTGTCTTCTTGCCTGCACCCCTGTGTGCCAATACACCCCCCTCCTGTTGTTGATTCAGAAGGCACGCCTCCTCCCCCCTTTCACTTTGTTTTCCCAGCTTCCCAGATTTGTTGTTTTAGCCCATTCAACACTCTTCCCTTTACCTATTGTCTGCAATCAGAAAATTCACAAACCCACAAAAATCTCTCTTAATTGCTCTGTGCAAGAAGCCCAGAAATCCCCATCCCCAATCTTTAGTTTTGTTTCAAATCGAACACCACCACCTCTCCTCCATTTCCGCCGCCAGCATCGCCACCGGAGCCGGAGCTGAGCACCACGACCGATTCCCCTGTCCTCGAAGCCAAAGTCGAGCCCTGCAGTCCCCACTCCTCCTCTTCATCAAGCTACCAGCAACGCATCCATCTCCCTCCATTTCCGAGTACCGCCGAGGAGCATCCGTCCTCTGTTTTCCCGGGAAGAAAACGTCGAGCCCTTCGCCCCTCCTCCCAGCACAGCAACCCTCCGACACCCAAGTCGAGAGCAGAGCACCCAGGAGCGGCCGACGCCGCCACCGTCTTCCTCCCTCCTCTGATTTTCCCGATTTCGAGCGGTAAGGGTCCGGTTCCATCCCTTTCGGTTCCTTTCATCCTTAAACAGCATAAAGGCGGATCTTTGACCTCTTCCCACCCTTCCTAGGTCACCTCCGGCTTCGATTACGCCCTCGACGAGCCGAATTGTGTCCCCGGTGAAGATTTCCGACGAAGCTCTCCCGTTCTCGGTAATCTCTCTTTTCTCCCTCCCCCCGACTCGCGCTTGGTTCTCTTTGTTTTGGGTGAGGTCGGAATGTTGATTCGATAAATTTTTGGGTGGTTGGAGTCGGAAAAAGTGGCCACCGAGGTCCCTGGGTTCTTCTTTCTTCTCTCCATTTCTTTCCGTCGCATCTCTGTTCTGAAGGGTAAAAGGTTGGAGACGGGTTTGGGATTTTTTTTTTTTCCTTTTCTTCAAACCGGGTTGGGGCTGGAGAGTGATCTTGGGCCGGATCCGAGTCATGGATCCGGGTTGGGCTTCCTATTGGGCTTTCGGTTAGGCTATTATATGGTTTTATTTGCTGTTTGTTCAAGTGTTATGCTACATATGTTATATTGATATTGCTATGGTTATATATTACGTTATGTTAATATTAGGTACGTTATTATTATTTTTATATAAATTCCGACCATATAAAAGTATATTATGGAATTATTAAATTATATTGTGGAATTATTTTAAAAAGAAATATTATTTGGACTATGTACTTTTGTGATGATTTAATTATGTTAAATTGGGAAATTTTAAATGATTTATTTATAACTATAGTTGATGTCTATTTTAGTCATATATTGTAATAAATTAATTAAAAAGGAGTTTTCAAGTTTCTGGAAATACCCTTTAAGGATTTGATGTGTTGAAAACCAAAATACCGGAATTATTCTATAATGGGATTTTGAGAGATTTATTATAAGGTTTAAATGTTAATATCGGAATTTGGTCAAGTATGATTTGAGAAATTATTTTGGAAATGAGTTGGCTTAACTTGAGATAAAGGTTTTGGAAAACGGTGTTATTATCGATTGGTTTTGAAGAATGTTGAGAACTTGGGTTTTGTGTGAGTATGAATGATGGACCGGTAGCTTATGAAAATGAATTGATGATAGGTGTGTATTGCCTTTGGATTGCTTTGGACTTGTATTTGGGCCCTTGCTTGTATTATCTTGCTGTTCTGCATCTTCAGGTAAGTCTCTTCGGAGCTTACTCAGATTGAATAGAGCTATTCCCTGCTTTAAGTGCATGATATACTAGGTGCTTGCATTCATGATCAGCATGCCATGTAGTACCATGCTAGGTTGCATCGATCGTTGAGCATTCTATTTCTTTGTGCGTATGTAAACAGAACGGCCGTTATCTGTGATATTCCTAGAAGTCTTTGCTAGGGTCATAGGGTAGCCCAGCCTCATCGGGTACCCTGAGTCAATCGAGTACTTCCTTATATTATGATATGCCTGCGGGCTTTATTGTGGAGCGGGTTAGGCATGCGTGCCCCCCGATTATGAATGAATGCATTCACGAGCTGGCCAGTCTCCGCCTGTCGGAAGGGGTGGAGGTAGGAGAGGGATATGCCACTTGGCATTGTCTTGGGCCCTTTACAGTATTTCTGCACATTATTATGAACTAGGAGCATGCTAGTGTATTTGAATTTCGTACTGCATTAGAGCATCTTTATTAGGTATAGCGTATATGCGTGCTTATGGTTGGGATGCAGAGTTAAGTGGGCATCGATCTGATCCCGCCCCAAATCAATTTTTTTAGGAATTATTTATGTTCATCCTATCGGTGATGTTTGCTTATTGCGCGGGTCATTTTGTCGGCGGAGAGTGAGCGCTGGAGTTATAGACTTCACCAGACTCTGATTATATTGTTTTGGATTTATACTTTTGACTCCGTTTTGACCCGGCTCCGCCGTGGCACTTGTATCCGTACTTTACTTCCGCTTTACTTCCGTTTGAAATGGTTTTCGCGACATAGTCTTAGGACAGGTTAAGGGTACCCAACGGCCCTTCGAGGGTTTAGGGTTTGAAATCCCTCTTTCTACAAATCCTAAAATGAGTTTGAAACCTCGACCCGTACCTGGATTGCAAGATCCGAACAAGGGGTTTTATCCCTTGAAACGTAACCCAGAAAATATAATTCTGGGCCGTTACAAAGATGGTATCAGAGCTGAGGTTGTGCAATTCGGGTACAAAAGGGTCGAGTGTATGTTTTGGAAAACCGCCCATGAATTTCAAAGGATTTGGAAGTGTTTTAAAAAGGGCAAAATGAACTTAAGCTGTCTAACCGAAACTGGACTAAATAATGAACTTGACTTATCATAAAATATGGAAAAACGACTAAACGGGGACACGAGTGGGTAGTAAAGGCACTACACCACCCCTATTGGGTGTAGTTGGGAACGGTAGGCAAAATACTAGCTTGCTCTTTACAGATGGGTTGGGAAACTACAAGGAGATCATTATGAGTGTTATTAACTGATTCTATGTTGAGTGCTTGCTATGCTAGATATCTGATTTGATGTGCCAAACAATGAGCTGTGTATTGACTGACCTGTGCAAACGAGATAGCGGGAGTGTCTTTATTTCTACATTGTCAAACCCAACTTGTGTAAAACAACCCCTTCCACTATGTTTGTTAACCCATTGACGGGTCTATCCAGCTTTTTCTTGGATGCTTGTGTCTTCCATGGGGAATTGGGTTGGTAAACACATTGTGTCGGGAATTATGGTTGGATGTTAAGTTGTTTGAGTGAGTGTTGGAAGTTCTTGTTGTCACTTGAGTTAGAAGTAAGGTGTTTATGGGGTTGTCCTTCTTTATTCTTATTAAAATCAACTAGTGTCTTCATGCCATGAAGAGTCATACCAAAGTCTCACGGGAAAGAGGAGTGATGAGTCGGTTGGGAAGAGTCAATGGTTACCCTTAGGGATCTCTGTACGGTTGTAATTGTGACTCTCTCTGAATTGCATGACATAATTTTGTAATCCTTGGCATGTACCCTGTGAATGACCATTGGTAAAAAGCTACTCATGTTGTTGCATCTATGATTGGTTACCTTGCTTAGGTCTTGTGTTATGTCTTGGCTTCTACCATGATTATATGTTGTCATAGCATGTCTACTTGGCCTATTGATCGTAGGATTGAATGAAAGTGTGAGCTGCATGAAATGAATATGCATGATTTTACTGTACTAGGTTCATGATAGTGTGATCGTTAAGTTTTGATACCCTGATGAAGCAATTTTCTTGTTTGACACGTGCTACAACTTGATGTCAACATGCCTTATATGATACGTACGTAATTTCTAGTACATGTTATTGTCATGATACTTATTGTAAATTCGTGATTGTATAACATTCTGTATCTATGCTAGTCACATTGTTTAGGTCTCGTGTTGCATCTCGCTTTCTGTCATGATTATGGTTGGGTACGCGTGTCTGATTGACCTGTTGTAATAATCGTACTACTGATTGGTTAGAACCATGAATGGCATGATATGAGTCTATATGAATGTTGCTTTCCCTGAATCAGGTCCATGATAGTGTGGTAAGCTCCTCTTTGTACGAATGCCCCGTAAGATGATCTCCTCGGCGTTTTAGTTAGTGTTGCCCTTAGCCTTGATTAAATTAGTAGTTCCATCTGTGACCATGATATCGAAGTAATACCTTGATATATGCATGTCTCATTTAGTATTATTAAATTGGGACACGTGTCCCCGTATTCTGCTTATATTGTCATGTTACGTAGGCTTATATTATGCACTGCTACATTCCTCACATGCCTTTGTATCGCTGGACTATGTCGATGTGGTCTCTTGTGTATCGTTGTGTTAGTTAATCAAGTGCATGCATGTATCAATTGTCATGTTATGCCATTAGCATCATGTAGGATCATTGGTTGTGACTTGTGCGAATTTATACCTTACTTGCATTATTGCCGACTCTCTCTCGAGCTAGGTCCCTGATAGCGTGATCCTTCCCTCTTCCTATCATCTTGAAATGTTTTACTCATGCAAATTAGATTGATGTTGAATTCGATGATCGATTGCTTTCGGTGATGGTTATCATAGCATGCTTACATCTTATCACTCGGTAGTGTTTCCCTATTACGTTATGAATTCCTCTTGTGCTGGCATAGACGTATGACTTCGCTCATCGCATGATCACACACCACGTTATATCATTTCGCCTATGCATGACGCATGAATGTTAGAATGATTTTAGTCAAGTTACCTTGATTGTGGTCATGATTCGATATGTGCTAGTAGTATCCCGTAGGGCTTATGATCTACAATATGACTCGCTAAATGATTACATGTTATACATGTTCTATGATGTGATAATTAACTATTGTACATTTTTATGTGTCCTATGATGGTTCGTTCTTGACACGATTATAATCTATCGCCCATGATTTCCTTCTTGTTACTTTTGATGATATCTCATGTTTCGTGAATATTATGTTGAACTCTTTTAAATGACTCGTGACTATGATCATTGTTGTTAGATGTGATAATTGCCATGCCGCTCTTATGTATCCTCGTATGACATTGGTTTGATTGTTATAATGATGTACCTTGTCATGCTATATTTGACCTCATTTGTTGATGTGTATACCATGCTCGTTCATTGTTCATATACATGATACTTGCCATCCTCGTTAAACCCCGCATGACCATTACTAGCTCCGCATAATTTGCTTGAAATTACTTGGCATATCTGCTTTCATGGAGTAATAAACTGCTAGCTCGTCTCACATGTATTAGTGTAGGACTTGATTGTGTCGTTTGGAATGAATACGCATGTTGTTCTCCCTTAGGTAGGTACATGTTAGTGTGGATTAATGTGACAGATGTGTTCCATGGTGAATTCGTGTTTGCTTGTCGCGATTATAACCTAATAGACTCCCGTAGGGGCATCGTTACTATTCTCGAGTCGGAGTTTCATCTCTAGTTGTCGTCTTTAGTTGTGGTTCGTGTTTGTCCCCGAAAGGAATTTGGGTTGTCTTCTCCTGTCACTCCCCTATCTCTACTAACTTAGACTCCTCTGCGATACTTGGACGAGCGACCGCATGGGAAAGAGAACGAAAAGTGGATAGCAATGGAGCAGTGTAGCGGAAGCGTGGGCCCATAACCCACGGGCCTCAGGATCTATGATGTCGACGAAACGGGCACGCATCAAGAATTACGGTTACTGTGTACGATATGACATGAAGGCACGAGTGTTCTCTGTTCGAATTACTAACCCTTCTGAAATTGTTGATGATATTACACTGACCTGGCGATGAGAATTACGTGTTGATGTGCTGACGTGATAATGACCGTTGCCTGATTGCCTGTTGTCCATGATGATATGATTTGATGAATTATAGATCTCATGTACCATGATGTTTTGACGTGTTGCTACTCTAAGTTGCTAAGCTTGATTTGAATTCCTTTGCCTGTAAAATGTGAACTACATATGCTAAGAGACCTGAGTTGTATCTGATAAGGTTATAGTGCAACATGTTAGCTTGACTTCAGTATGTTCATATATGATGTTTGCAATGATTATTGAGCATGATGATAAATTGAGACTTGTTGAACCCATGATGTTATGTTTACAAATGCTAGTTGACATGATGTAGACCTTGTGTTTGATGATTTTAATTATTGTTTCTTCCTTAAACCTGTGGGTGAGGTCGTTGGTAGCGTGGTAGAAGAGTGGTGAAAGAGCTTGAGTAGTTAGGATGATTGGGGATGTTATGAGATAAGTCGCGAGAGAGAGATGTTGGCTTAGTTAAGACTGAGTGAGCTTTAGGAAATTTGCAAGGCATGATGCTGGTGATATCTTGTGAAGTGTGGGAAGTGTAAGAAATGGCCTTAAGAGAAGTGAGGATATAGTATGAGAGGGTACTCGGGTGTGGAGTTAGAGATAGGGGTTGGATTCTTAGAGGTGGATGGTGTGTGTGAGAGGTTGGTGGAATGAGGGCGAAATTTGAGCATCGGGATGAACTGAGATTTCTTTGGGAAATTTTTCTGAGATGACGTTGTCGGTCAAGAAGAGGATTAGTCTTGGCTTGAGAGTGGAGATGGGCGAGTGGGGATTTTGTTTTATTTTGACTGGTATGATGTGAGGATTTTCTTGATGATGTGATTTATTTATATTTGCTGGCATGACGTTAGATAATAACCATGATGCATCTAATAGGGAATGATATTACATGTTGTTATGCAATACTGAAATCTAGTTGGTAGTGGCAAATGTTATCATGATATATTGCTGCTCTACTATGTTGTTTTAGAAGCATGATAGGATGTGTTGTGATATGATACATGAGATAATGCTGTGTTATTATATGGTTGGCAAGTATGATTATTGATACATTAAATGATGAATATGACTTAGAGCATGAATATGACTCGTATATATATGAGGTAATAGTGTATGTCTGTCTGATTACTAAATGATCGCTACATGGCGTTGTGATGAGTTAAGATGATGTCTGGTGAGTATGCTGACATTCGATGATTGATGTGCTGCTTGACCTCCCCTTTTGCTGAATCTTAATGGCATGATTTTGTTGTGTTGACATTTTACAATGAGTTTTGGTTCGTTGACTCTCTGATGAGGTGACACTTTTATGACTTCTGGTGTGATGTCGAGACGTTATTATGATTTTGTTATGTGGGTGAAATGCATAATATGATCCATAGTAAGATGTAGAGATTTTGATGTGACCTTGTGGCACTGTGTTGGCATGCATATGTTTGAGACTTGTCATATGATGTACTGATTGGAGATTGGTTGGTTATTTGGTTATGCACTTCTCATGGCTTGTGAAGCTTGCTTGAATTGAAACTGATAGATTGATTTGATTATGGAAACTAGGAAGAGAATATGGGATTAGCCCTTAGAGGTGGAGATGACTCCACCTCCCATCTTCTGAATTTGATTGTTTGGTATGTGAGAAATTGATTTGGTGCTTGGAATATTTTGACGAAATCTTGATTTGAAAAGATTTGACTTGTTTGGTATAAGGTTGCGTGATTAGGCGTTGGATTTGAAGATTTTGAACGATTTTGAAAAAGGACCAACTTGGATTGTAAGAGTGAACGATACCGAGAATTTCAACGATTTTGAGGTTAATCTTTATTTTCAATTATGGAATCCCTTTAGAAACTTTTCAAACCCGGGCAACTCTATGATACTTCACGAAGTGGATACATGCACTTTATGGGGGCGCCTATAGGGTGTTTGCTAAGACCTAGTGATGACATTGTAGAACTTTTAGGGTTGTGATACTTCCAAAAAGTTGAAACGAGAATGTGATAGGGGCGCTTATTGCATACTTGTCAAGACTAATTGGAGATGTCACGACCGTGACTAGGATGTTGCGAGAATCTCGGAAGACACAACCGAGATGATTACAAGATCCCTGGACATGGTCCTTGGACTCATCAATTTCAAACTTCATCCCCTATTTTGTCGTGGTTTTAGTCTCGGGGACGAGACTTGTTTTTAGAGGTGGATGATGTAAAGGCCCGGATTTTAAATAATAAATTCCAACAAATAATATAAATTGGATTTAAGTCGAAAATAATAATAATAATAATAATAATTCGGATATTTTAAGGAAAACTCGTCTTTAAATTACTAAATCAAAATTTAAACTTTCGAAGCAAGTTCCGGCATTATTTAATTAAGGATCTAAAATATGTTATACTCTTCTTTTATATGCGGAGAATCGGAAAATAATGTTCGGATTTCATTTATTTAATTCAGATTTGGAAAATTGAGGAGTATTTTAAACGCGTCGGGATAAGGTCGAGTAAGCGGATTTAAAAATCTATATTCCGGGTATTCGAAATTTGGAATTTTGGACCATCCTAATTTGTATTCTTTTTTTTTTCTTCCTACCTTTAGTTTCTAGGGGAAACCCAATTCCTCTCCTCCTTGTCTTCTTGTCTGCACCCCTGTGTGCCAATACACCCCCCTCCTGTTGTTGATTCAGAAGGCACGCCTCCTCCCCCCTTTCACTTTGTTTTCCCAGCTTCCCAGATTTGTTGTTTTGTGCCCATTCAACACTCTTCCCTCTACCTATTGTCTGCAATCAGAAAATTCACAAACCCATAAAAATCTCTCTTAATTGCTCTGTGCAAGAAGCCCAGAAATCCCCATCCCCAATCTTTAGTTTTGTTTCAAATCGAACACCACCACCTCTCCTCCATTTCCGCCGCTAGCATCGCCACCGGAGCCGGAGCTGAGCACCACGACCGATTCCCCTGTCCTCGAAGCCAAAGTCGAGCCCTGCAGTCCCCACTCCTCCTCTTCATCAAGCTACCAGCAACGCATCCATCTCCCTCCATTTTCGAGTACCGCCGAGGAGCATCCGTCCTCTGTTTTCCCGGGAAGAAAACGTCGAGCCCTTCGCCCCTCCTCCCAGCACAGCAACCCTCCGACACCCGAGTCGAGAGCAGAGCACCCAGGAGCGGCCGACGCCGCCACCGTCTTCCTCCCTCCTCTGATTTTCCCGATTTCGAGCGGTAAGGGTCCGGTTCCATCCCTTTCGGTTCCTTTCATCCTTAAACAGCATAAAGGCGGATCTTTGACCTCTTCCCACCCTTCCTAGGTCACCTCCGGCTTCGATTACGCCCTCGACGAGCCGAATTGTGTCCCCGGTGAAGATTTCCGACGAAGCTCTCCCGTTCTCGGTAATCTCTCTTTTCTCCCTCCCCCCGACTCGTGCTTGGTTCTCTTTGTTTTGGGTGAGGTCGGAATGTTGATTCGATAAATCTTTGGGTGGTTGGAGTCGGAAAAAGTGGCCACCGAGGTCCCTGGGTTCTTCTTTCTTCTCTCCATTTCTTTCCGTCGCATCTCTGTTCTGAAGGGTAAAAGGTTGGAGACGGGTTTGGGATTATTTTTTTTTTTCCTTTTCTTCAAACCGGGTTGGGGCTGGAGAGTGAGCTTGGGCCGGATCCGAGTCATGGATCCGGGTTGGGCTTCCTATTGGGCTTTCGGTTAGGCTATTATATGGTTTTATTTGCTGTTTGTTCAAGTGTTATGCTACATATGTTATATTGATATTGCTATGGTTATATATTACGTTATGTTAATATTAGGTACGTTATTATTATTTTTATATAAATTCCGACCATATAAAATTATATTATGGAATTATTAAATTATATTGTGGAATTATTTTAAAAAGAAATATTATTTGGACTATGTACTTTTGTGATGATTTAATTATGTTAAATTGGGAAATTTTAAATGATTTATTTATAACTATAGTTGATGTCTATTTTAGTCATATATTGTAATAAATTAATTAAAAAGGAGTTTTCAAGTTTCTGGAAATACCCTTTAAGGATTTGATGTGTTGAAAACCAAAATACCGGAATTATTCTATAATGGGATTTTGAGAGATTTATTATAAGGTTTAAATGTTAATATCGGAATTTGGTCAAGTATGATTTGAGAAATTATTTTGGAAATGAGTTGGCTTAACTTGAGATAAAGGTTTTGGAAAACGGTGTTATTATCGATTGGTTTTGAAGAATGTTGAGAACTTGGGTTTTGTGTGAGTATGAATGATGGACCGGTAGCTTATGAAAATGAATTGATGATAGGTGTGTATTGCCTTTGGATTGCTTTGGACTTGTATTTGGGCCCTTGCTTGTATTATCTTGCTGTTCTGCATTTTCAGGTAAGTCTCTTCGGAGCTTACTCAGATTGAATAGAGCTATTCCCTGCTTTAAGTGCATGATATACTAGGTGCTTGCATTCATGATCAGCATGCCATGTAGTACCATGCTAGGTTGCATCGATCGTTGAGCATTCTATTTCTTTGTGCGTATGTAAACAGAACGGCCGTTATCTGTGATATTCCTAGAAGTCTTTGCTAGGGTCATAGGGTAGCCCAGCCTCATCGGGTACCCTGAGTCAATCGAGTACTTCCTTATATTATGATATGCCTGCGGGCTTTATTGTGGAGCGGGTTAGGCATGCGTGCCCCCCGATTATGAATGAATGCATTCACGAGCTGGCCAGTCTCCGCCTGTCGGAAGGGGTGGAGGTAGGAGAGGGATATGCCACTTGGCATTGTCTTGGGCCCTTTACAGTATTTCTGCACATTATTATGAACTAGGAGCATGCTAGTGTATTTGAATTTCGTACTGCATTAGAGCATCTTTATTAGGTATAGCGTATATGCGTGCTTATGGTTGGGATGCAGAGTTAAGTGGGCATCGATCTGATCCCGCCCCAAATCAATTTTTTTAGGAATTATTTATGTTCATCCTATCGGTGATGTTTGCTTATTGCGCGGGTCATTTTGTCGGCGGAGAGTGAGCGCTGGAGTTATAGACTTCACCAGACTCTGATTATATTGTTTTGGATTTAAGATCGCTGCCAAAAGCCGGGCATACGCTGACAGGCCCACCCAGGACTTTGACGTCGCGCGAAGGCCGAGCAATAGAGGGGGGAAAATCACCAAGAAGACGACTCCTGGGGTCCTCTGTAGGCCAAAAAACCTCAGTCTTATCCACATTAAGATGAAGGCCAAAGCGGAGACCATCCTCCATAATCAGATCCAAGACCTTCCCCACAATCAAAATGTCCCCAACAACAGTGCCATCATCTAAGTACCAAGCCTGCAGATTAAGAGCAAAAGAGTCTCTGATCTTGCACACCAAAGGATGCAACACCAAAGAAAAAAGCAGGGGACCCAAAGGATCCTCCTGCTGAACCCTCGACAAGACCATAAGCTATGCTCCCCATAGTACAGTCGCGCAGGACAAGAATAACAAAACTCTACCCATCGGGATAAAGTTGGGCAGTGACGGCTAGGGGTGTGCATGATTCGGCCCAAACCGAATTTTTGGGCCGAACCAACACAAACCGAACCGAACCTTTTCGGTTCGGCTTTCGGTTTGAGAATTCTCAATTTTCGGCTTCGGTTCGGTTTGTGTTCGGTTTGTGTTAACCGATTTTTTTTAATATCAAAGGTTTATAATTTTATTAATTTACAGGAGTAAAGATTATAAATTTGTAACCCATATAAAATTTATTATCTTTTTAATGTTTTACGGAGTATCACATAAAATTGTCTATAGCTTCAAATTCAATTCTTCAAATTTATTACTGTATCTTTTTAAAGTTCAAAGAGCCTGTCTAGTGCCTTCAGTAGTTCAATCGTTCATTTTCCAAAAAATCCCAAATCGAAACCCTAGGCAACCCCGACCCGCGACCTTGCTCAGTTGCTCCTGCAATCCTGCTCCGCTCGCCTCCCCTCCGGCGGTCTGGCGACCTTGCTCGATTGCCTCCCCTCCGGCAGTCCGGCATGGCTGAGACGGCTCGTACCTCTCCTGTTAGACTTGAAGGTTGGACTCGTTATATCAAAGATAGGACCTCTCGTGAGTCCAATCTGTTGTCGAACAACTTTGGATTTGAGGAGACACCATCTTTCTTGAGCTTTATCCCATCTTCATATTCAGATTTGCTTCTGTTCTTTTCCTTTCTCTTAGATCTAGTTTTTTTTTATGGGTTTTGTGAAAGAACCTAGAAACATCGTGTTTTTGAGCTTGAGATGTGAGTTTTTTGTGAGATCTCTGTGTTTCCTTGAGAGAATCTTTGGTTTTATAGATGAGGGGCTTCAAGAAGTGGGTGACTTGGGGCTGATTTTGGGTTCTATTTCTGGGGCGGCGGTAGGGGATTAGGGTTTGTTCTTCTTTTTCTCTTTTCTTTCTTCATTTTTTTTTTTTTTTTTTTAGATTAGGTAAAAATTCGGATGGGGGACCCTAACCGACAGGATGCTTATCTAAGTATAACTCAGATCCCCTGGTAAAGTAGCAAAGGTGTGCAACCTTATCTGCTACCCGGTTACTAATGCGGGGAATATGTGATATGCTCACATTCCTTATTTCTTTAAGAAGGTATTGGATATCTGTCATAACCATTTCTATTTCCCAAGGACATTCAACTCGTAATGTTAGGTAATCCGTGATAATTTTAGAGTCTCCTTCTATTATTAGATTTGCTATGTTTAGTTCTTTCGCCTTTTCTATCCCTAGTCGCAGAGCTAAGGCTTCTGCTATGAGGGGGGATTGTCCAACATTTGCTCTTCCGCCAATGTTGATTGGGTTTCCATGCCAGTCTCTGATGATGTATCTAATAGAGCTGTTTGTGGTTGATTTGAAAGATCCGTCGAAGTTTAACTTATATTTGCCTTCTGGAGGTTTTTTCCATCGACATGTTTTCCTATTGTTCCTAGATAGTCCTTTTCTTTTACTTTGTTTCTGTATGTCGTCTTCCTCCATATCATTCCACCTATTAGCTTTCCTCCAATTATCGATATTGGTCGTGATCATTTTCTTTATATTTTTTTTTTTGATGAGGAAATAATTCGAGACCGGACAGGCTCGGACCTCGAGAGGCCGACAAAGTCGGCAGACGGCAAGCCGTCTAAACATACAACATAACAAAAATACAACAAGGAAACAGAATAAAGACACCTAATACAACAAAATAACTACGCAAAAAACCCGGAGAACCCCAAACCCTAAGCGCACAACAAAATAACTCATTTTCTTTATAGTTTCTATAGAGGGGACGGTTTCATTTCTAAAGATTGTTTGAATTCTTATAAACCAAATGGTCCACCATCTAATTGCTAATTGTTGTTTCTTTTCCATCGGAAAAGTGGACCCTAAAGTTTGTAAAATTTGATTCATATCTCTGTTTCCTGTAATTAAATTGTTGATGTTTTGAGAAATTTGACCCTGGAATTGTTGTTGGAAGTTGTTGATAGGACATTCAATGAATAGGTGAATATCATCTTCGATGAACTGGTTGCACATACTACATGTGGTCGGTACCGCCACTCCTTTTAGGGCCAACCTAGTAGCCGTGGGTAGACCTTTTTGTTTTATTTTCCAAATGAAGTTCTTTACTTTAGGTGGGACGTCAAGTTTCCAGATCCATGAGAACTCCTCCGACGGTCTTTGTGTTGTTGATGTTATTAAGTCAAAGGCACTTGTTGTTGTGAACCATCCCTTTTTGGCGGGCCACCAATACAATCTGTCAGTCAGTGGAGTGATTGGCAGAGGAATTTGCATAATATCCGCTACTATTGGCTTTGGGAGCACTAATTCGAGTTTTTCCTTCCACCATTGTCCTCCTATGATGAAATCACTTACGGAATCATGTTGGTTAGCGTTATATTGAGAGTCTATTTTGTCTTTTAGAGGTGTTGTATCCACCCAGTTATCTTCCCAAAACTTAATGGATTTCCCATCCCCCACATGCCAGATGAGTCCCCTTTTGAATTTTGGGATCAAATAGCTTAGTTTCGACCATTGCCATGAGGCATTGCCTTTTCTAGAGTAGGTAAGGATGTGGCTTTCTTTCAGATACTTGTGTTGTATGATTTTGACCCAGTTATTTTCCGGTTCGGCTAGAATTTTCCAGATGAGTTTTAGCTGTAGAGCTTCATTCATATCTTTGGTTTTCCTGATACCCAATCCTCCGTCCTTTTTTGATTTACATATCTTATCCCAACTGATTAAAGGACTATGTTGCGCATCTTTGTTCCAAAAAAAGGTTCTGTTGATTTGATCTAGTTGTTTGTGTACCGCTACCGGAAGCATGAAGCTTTGCATTGAGTATAAAGGTTTCGATGATAAATTAGATACTATTAGGGTTGCTCTACCTTGTTGAGAAAGGGCATTTGCTCGCCATTTGCTCAATTGGTCTTTAGATTTGCATATCATTTCGCCAAAGGTTTCCTTGGTGACTCTCCCATTTATGATTGGACAACCTAAATATTTTTCCAGGTTTCGTTCAAGAGGTATGTTTAGAATCCCTTCTAGGTCTCGAGCTCTTGATCTAGGGATACCCGGGGTGGTTTGGAAGGACGATTTATGATAGTTTACTTTTTGCCCTAAGAATTTGCAGTAATCTTCAATGATTTCCTTAACTTTTGTGCATGCAGCGTTAGTTCCTTTTGAGAAAATTATAATGTCATCTGCAAAGGCCAGGAACGGAACACAGGGGCCCGAGAGGCCAAATTTAAATCCGATACTGTTGTGATTAGATTCTGCATCCCTTGATAGTTTACGCGCAAGGATTTCTGTCCTGAGCAGGAAGAGAAATGGGGAGAGGGGGTCCCCTTGCCTCAAACCCCTTGAAGGTTTGAAGGGATCTGTAGGACCGTTGTTTACTAAGACAGAAAAGGAGACTGTGGTCACACATTCCATAGTAATATCCACAAATTTTTGGCTGAATCCGAATTTTTGGAGGACTGCTTTCGTGAAATGCCAGTCTACTCTGTCGTATGCTTTCTCCATATCAAGTTTTATTGCAGCCCATCCCTTGGTACCTTTTCTCGTGCGAAAGGAGTGGAATACCTCGTGGGCTATTAGAATATTATCTTGGATTGCTCTGTCGGAAACAAAAGCTCCTTGTAATGGGTGTATAAGTTTTCCTATCACCATTTTTAGCCGTTCAGTTATTATCTTTGAGATGATTTTATATAGGGTAGAACATAGGCTAATGGGGCGATAGTGTGTAGTCATGCTAGGGTTATCAATTTTTGGTATGAGGGAGATGAAAGTGTGGTTAATTTGTTTCAGCATTTTGCCAGAGTGAAAAAAGGCTTTTATCGCCCGGATGATATCAGAACCAACGATGTCCCAATATTTTTTGTAGAACTCAGCCGTCATTCCGTCAGGACCAGGGGATTTGTTGTTCCCTATAGAGAAGGCAGCCTTTTTGATTTCACTGTTTGTTGGTTGTTGAACAAGAGATTTGTTTTCCTCTTCTGTAATGGTCGAGGTGATTTCTGAGAGATATTCTTCTAATAAGGGATTCCTATGCATCTGTTCCCGTTTAAATCTTTTCTCAAAGTCTCTTTGAATTTCTCTTTTAATATTTTCATTGCCAATTATGTTTGTTCCTTCTGCAGAGGTAATTGATCTAATTATCTTCCGATTTCTTCTTCCCGTAGCTACTCTATGGAAATAGGATGAGTTGGTATCTGCTAGTTTTAAGTGTTTTGCTTTAGCTCTTTGGTTCCAATATGTCTTATGGAAAAGAAGCAGCTTTTCTCTTTTAGTTAGTAGATTTTGTTCTTTTGTGTATGAATCTGGGTTTTGGTTAGTTTGTTGGATAGATTGTATTTCGATTAGGGCCTCGTCAATGTCTCGTATTTGTCGGAAGATGTTTCCGAATGTTTTTTTATTCCAATTTTTGGCCTTCTGTTTCAGGATTTTTGATTTGTATGTAATGCGGAACATAGTAGAGCCTGCACATGAGGCTCTCCATGATTGCTTAACAATATTTCGGAAGTCTCTCCTTTGCAGCCAAATGTTTTCAAATTTAAAAGGGGGTGGTTTAAAACTAGTGTTTTTGGAGATGTCAATTGAGATCGGGCAATGGTCCGAGTTAGAGAAGGCTCCATTCTTAGTAGCCAACTCAGGAAACATGTCAATTATTTCATGATGGACAAGTACCCTATCAAGTTTTTCCAAAATGTTATCCGGACCAAATCGCTTCTTCCTCCAAGTAAACGGGTTGCCGTACGAGGGGATTTCCAACAGGGAGCATGTATCTTTGAACTCCATTATTCTCGTAAATCTTCCAGGAAGGGTATCAGCCCCTCCGCTTTTATCCGATGGTTGGTTTATCTCGTTTAAATCTCCCATGATTAGGCATGGAATGTCACTTTGGCTAACCAGATTGTATAGAGTTTTCCAGAAGTCGTCTTTTTCTGAGGGATTTGGTGGGGCGTATACAAATAACATTAGACACTCAAAATTCTCTTTTATGTTCTCGTATTTTATGCCAATGATTCTAGGGAGATGAATAATTACTGAGATAGATTCGTCTATGAAGGAGTTTTCATTCCATAATAAAGCAATACCCCCGGCCCGACCCGATGCCGGAGACCAACACATGTTTGTGAATCCCGCATTTTTCCATAGGGATTCCTTTGGTTCTATTTCAGTCTTTGTTTATGCTAAAATTAGCATTTGTACGTGATCTAAAGAACGCCATTCGTTCATGTTAGTCCAGAAAGATTGTTTTCCAATCCCTCTACAGTTCCAGTATCGTATGATCATGACCACTTTGTTTGTGCATAGGAGAGCAAAAGGTGAGCCCTCCCATACTCATGGCTTCCTCTTTTTGTAGTGTTCCTTATTATTTTTTCTAGTTTAATTTTCCATAAGATCTTATTTTGCAAACATTTTATTTTTGGAGCTATTTCTCTTATCGTTAGATACGGGATATACCAAATGGGTTTGCACTGTTTGTTTCTATAGGGGCTTGATATTGGTAAGTGGATTATGCTATAGCAGTTGTTTAGGCAAGTTTTGTATTTTCTATCGCCCAGGTAAGCAACTGTTATAGAGGGTCGAGTTGGATTTGTAATATGAATTGTCTTGTTTTGGGTAAGAAATTTATACTCGTCCTTAAACTGGATGATTCCAAAAGAAGTTTGTGTTCCTATGGTTTCGAATGACAAGTAGCTCCAGATAGAAACAGAGCCTATCGGCGGAAATAAAACCACAAGACAGCTTTTGTTTACAAGTGGGGTAGCTATGCCTAATTCTGTTTTACACATACTAATAATGTTTTTAGATTTGAGAAAGTAAAGAAAAGCAATGGTAGTGCTAAATCTTGACTTTCCAAGATCACAAATGATCTTACATTTGTTAATTAGATTAGTCCGAATAGGATTGGTAGCACCACTTAGGACAGTGGCTTTGTCCCTCACCATATAGTTAGCATTTTGGGTCTTCACATATGTGAATCTCATTAAAAAAGGTTGGCTAGAGAGTTTGTGATTGTTGTGGGTTTTAATACTAGTGGTCTTATACAAACTAATTTTCTTGTATTGTTCTCTGCTTTCTAAAGGGGTGTGCTCAACATCAATTTGACAGAGCAAGGGTGTAGCCCAGAAGCTTACTTGAGTGAGCTTTGGATGTTTCACAACTAGAATCCTAGTCATCGCAAGAGGGGAAGTATTATAGCTCAGATCATTTGAAGCAAAGGTAAAAAATTTTAAGCAGTCAGCAGTGTACAATCTAGTGAGAATGTCTAAACGAAATTGAAACCAGATCGTTGGGTAGATCAACGAAAACAGAGATGCTACATACGATGGTGTTGTACTCAGACAACACCCCAAAATTTTCCATGGAGCATTGATAAAAAACCTACCGAACATAGTCAATTCAAGTGAAACAAGGATTACATCATTAGCATCATTCAGATTCGCATCAAAACAAACCAAGTTTACTACGACAAACAGCTGCTTTCTTACAAATCCTAAGCATTTATTCAAGCTATCATATCTCCTCGACTTGAAACACAAATGTCTAATTTCCAAATTCATCATTTTCCTGAAACCCTCTGCAGACCACACAAACCATTTTGGTACCCAGGAACCCACTAGATTGGCCATAAGAGCTTCCCTCGATTCACCTATTCTCCCAATAAGATACCAATTATTGGACCAAAAACACAAGTATATCTGCTGACAATGCCTCTGGGCTTTTGCTAAACATATTTCTTTTACTATGAAAATATAAAAAGTCATCAGTTTATAGTTGTAATCAATTAAGATACCATTACACCTTCTCCAAGAACTAATCCATTTCAACGGATCAACCACCAGAATACGATCCTCTACTAAATCAGACTTCAATTCAATACAGTAATTTGCCACAAAAAAAAGACGTGAACCACTAGAAAGAGATTTCCACGCATACCTCGTACGCCTCCTCCCGAATTCTTTTTCTTTCTTCTGTTCTCCATTGATTGTTTCACAAAGCAGGCATTGATTTAGAACACAGACGTTCTCCTGAACTTGACCTTGCAGAGCAAGGCGTTTCTCCGTGATGAAAGTGCGAAACTTGAACGTTTTCCCAACTTTAGATCTCAGCATAGCCAAGATATCATCTTCAGAACACAGGTGTTCCTTAGTGAGTTTAAGGCCCTCCGGCATGTTTTTTCCCTTTCGGGGTTTGTTTTTGGTTGGAAGCTCGAAAGAGTTGGGCGCCAGAGGTTGTGTTCCATCCAAGCATCTGCAAAGAGGAAGCAGTACATACGCTCGCAACGCGAGCAGACTTATTTTTCCTGCACTATGATACCACCACACTCTATAACACCAGTTATAATTCACATTCAAGCTGCATATATCAGCTGTAGTTTTTAGGGAGATTCCAACACCAAAAGAGGGAAACAAAATCCCATCAGATGAAAGAATCAACACAATTTTTTGAGGGCCCTTTCGGGATGTATGTGGTAGAAGGACACACGGTCCCTCTATGGTATTGTTCACCCAAATGGTGAGGTTTTTTACACAAATAAAGTTTAGAACAAAGAAGAGGTAGAGAAGATACCAGAGCACTGGCCACCACCGCAGGCGCCCCCACCGCCGACGAGAAACCCAGTCAACTCGCCACCGCCTCTTCCGCCATAAAGAACGCAGCTTCCAGCCCTCACCCGATCTGCGTATCCAAACCCCATTTTCATGTATTTTTTTCCTCTTTTTGAAATTCTTTTTGACAGGAGCAAGAGGGTTCCACACCGTCACCGACGCTAACCCTATTCGGCCTCGGAGCGACTCTATACTCAGAGGAAGCTTCGCATGCGCACCGAATGGTCTAGCAAGGCACCCAAGAACCCGCGAAACCTTGCGCTCAACCTCAAAGGAGTTTAGATCAGAAGGGTTGAGAGGAGAAAGCTTCGAATCGGCCAGGAGCTTAGCCGAGGAAGGTTCACTTTCGAATTTGATAGATAGGTTTGGAAGAGGCTTTTTCTCTATTTTTGTGTTTTTTCGAAGCTTGGTACATTTGATTTTGGGGTAGCAGCCAGAAAACTTTGGTAGAAGAGGGCTGCTGGTGTTCAGATTGGGGTAGATTTGAGGGGTGAGGTTGGATCTGGTTTGTAAGGTGGAGCAGATTTGACGACGGCGTTTTGGCAACTTAGAGTTTTCCCTCTTTTCTCTCTTCATGATTCCGTTGTAAGGATTAGGATTTTGGGCTCATTTTAATTTTAATTGAATGAGATAGGGGATTAGGATTTTGGGCTCGTTTTAATTTTAATTGATTGAGGGATTTGTTTGTTAAGCAACTATAGATTCGGTTCAATTAGGCTAAAACCGAACCGAACACAAACCAAACCGGCTAATAACCGAACCTAATACTTTCGGTTCGGCTTTCGGTTTGGAATTTTCAGATTTTCGGTTTGGTTCGGTTTGGCCCGGTTCGGTTCGGTTTTGGGCCGATGCACACCCCTAGTGACGGCGAACTTCCTATAACATGACACCTCGATCAACTAAGTTGAAGGCATTCTAAAAGTCGACCAACAACATGGAAAGACCGTTCTCGCTACCACGAGCCTCAACGAAGCGATTCAAGGCATGCAGAATAGCCTCCCCTCCACCAGATACCCCGACCCCAAACTGAAGACCCGCAAAATAACCTGACAGGGAAGGCCCGACTAAACAAGCACCAACCTTAGAGACAAGGCGTCTCCAAATAGTGCCAACAGCAATAGGGCGTATACCACCACCTGGTTTAACAAGCGGCGTGAGCGGGGCACTAGCAATGTACTCACCCAGAGCCTGCGGACAACGGCCCTCAAGGAAAAGATTAACCACACGAGTAATAGAGGAGATCAAATCATCCGAAATAGCAATCGCAGCTCCACCATACAATCGAAAAGATGCTGAGCACGGAATCCATCCCTCCCACATGACGTGCCACGCGGGAAACTCCTAATCATATCCAAAACAACGGTCGAAGAAGCAACGAGAGGATGGTGATCAACAGGCAAAGGCGGCAAGTTGGGAGATGCAGCAGTCGGGTGCTTATCCCTTAGAGCCTCAAGAGTGGCATCAGAATACGGGACAATACCTGATGAAGAAAGCACCCGAACAGCGGCAGTGTAGTGACCATCACAAATCTTCCTCCGACATTGCCGAAGGTTGAGCTCACTCAAATCAAGGTCCTCCTCCATACTAAAAGAAGGGGGAACCTCGGGTAAGGTCTCCTGTACAAGCTGCAAACTGCCGCCAGACACACCCCAACTACGAATAGCACTAGCAATACTCTCCTCTTGACGTTGACGCTTGATAGCAGACCTGCTCTCAAGATTGCTCCGGGGGGAAAAGGTCTTAAGTATACAAAGAGGCATCACAAGCAAGCGAATCCAGCAGGAAAGGTCTCCGGGAGAGTCAGCCACACCATCTAATGCCCCTTTTAAGACCCGTGAGAAACCTAGACGACACTTAGAGGGGATAGATTTCACGGTGCGTAACCCCATAGAAAACAAACGGTCAAACGAAGAAATAGACAAACCAACCGGCATCTCCCTAACACCATCCAAGGGAACCGACGGAGACGGAGCTGAAGGTCTGGGAATATCAAAAATAATAAAACGAACAAGACCATCACCACAGTCCGGAGGTGCCACAAAATCATCCTGACTATGCCGACACCGAGCACGAAAGGTATGAATTTTAAGACAAACTCCACATAACCAAACCCCCAAACGCTTGAAAGTCATCTCAGCAGCTGAATAAATAGCCAAACTATTAGAAAGAGTTTGACGAGTAAGAACCTGAGCATCACCACTGCAATGTCGATCACGGAGGTGTCGAAGCATAGAGGTTTTAACAAGGCCTCTACCACCACCATCAAAGCACCCACATAGACCCACAAAAGGACAATGGTACCGAACAAGGTCGGTCATCCCACACACGATCATAATCTTCAACCAAGCACTCAAAGCTAAATAAAAATATATAATAATAATAAAACTTAAAACTTCAACAAAGTCACTATAGGCTGGGATTAGTCAGAGGGGACCCCATCACCGATCAGCAGCCCCATATGCCGAATTGATATAGCAACCGACGGAGACCAACATCAGCAGCAGCAATCGGTCCACCATCACCGGTCCAAAACAAAAACCAGTCCACCAGCAACCATAAACGAAGCAATCGGAGAAGAAATAACGCAGCAGCAGCAAAACAAACTTGATCGAAATGAAACAACAAGCCGGACAACAGCAATGGCACCACAACAACACATAACGGTACCGAAAACAATACTAAAAACGTTACCCGACACCGATCGATCCCAGTAGCAAGCGTCGGGCACCGAGACACCGTACCAAGATGAAGAAGAAATCAAACCTGAAGAGACGCCGGACACCGAGACACCATCTTGGAGCGCCTAGTAACAAGCGCCGAGAGGATAGGAGGAAGGGGCCCTAGACGCCGGGGTGAGACGTCTAGGGCCCCTTTTATTTTTTTACTCATTTACTAACAATTGGGGTTTAATTCAAAACATTGAATTAAATATAATCTCTACTATATATTATAATAATAATAATCTATATCAATATATAATATCTTAATTTAAAAACTTTTTTTACGAAGCCTAACTTTATGATAAATATTTTTACCAGTTTCTTAAAGATTTAAGTCTACTTTCTTTATGTTATTCTAACTTCTATTAATATTTTACAATATTAATCTGTTATGTTAATTAAAATTTTATTTATTAAAAATCGCACCATGGCGTGGGGATTGTACTAGTTACTTATTAAAATAAATAAAAACTTTATATTTTAAGGGGGTTGTTATTGGCGCGACCAATTTTTCACCAAACGCACGGTTGAGCCGTCGACTCGGGAGGTCATAGACATCAAACAACATATCGACTCGAGAGTACGGTGTTGACAGCCCCTGCCCAACAGCTTGTATCAACAACCCTTGGCCAACAACTTGTGTGCCGACTTGGGAGTACGATGTCTGCGGTCCCTGGCCAACAATGTGTGTGCAAAACTCACCCCATGATGTTGTCGACTCGGGAGTATGGTGTAGGCAAACACCTTGCCGACTTGAGTACAGTGTCGACACTCCCCAACACTCAATCTAACAAAAGCACTCACATGTCGGAGCTTCTCTTGTCTCTAGAAGTCGATATCGGCATCTCTCGCCGTGCGTTTGGCGAAAACTCGCTGTGTGAATAGCATACCCGTATTTTAAATATCAGAATTAGAAAATAAAACTTCTAAAAGTTTTTCTTTTGCCCTTTAATTTATTGGATTTGTCATTGTAAAATGAACTTCACCGCTAATTTATAGCAAAAAAAACATTAAAAAACAAAAAATTGTTCGCAAGCTAAATAAACGGGATGGTCTAGGCCTTAATAAATTAAAACACATAAACAAAGCCTTACAAACTGGAAATGTATAGGACGGAAGCATCTCTTTGAGATTACAAAGGAAAAAAAACATGCATTGTGGCAGTGGATGAGACTAGTGGAGATCATGGAAGAATTCTGTCATGGACCCGTACAACAAATTGGAATTGGGGGGGGGGGGGGGGGGGGGTTCTATCAGCCTTGGGAAAGATATGTAGATCTTAAGAGAGAAATTAAGTGGGAAAAAACTATCAAATACATAATCAACGAAGAACAAAAAAGGTAGATCGGTATATAGATCGGATAAAGAATGCATGAAACTGGAAAATGATTGAGGACGGATCGCACTAGAAAACAAGTCGAAATGGACCGGTTCTCTACCGTATCTATTTTATTCATAAATCACAATAATAAAATATACAAATAAATATTGTAAATGGGTAGTGGATGGTAGCGGCTGATGGATGATGTGTTAGGTGGTGGGTCGGGTACAAGTGAAAAAAATCATCACCCACATCTAACCCGACCTATCATCCACTTATCATCCGCTTTTTTCTGGTTTTCACCCACTTTTTTGGGTCTGGTGATTCGGGTGCGGGGGAAATTGTCAACCCTAGCCATATGAAGCTAGCAAAGGTCTTAGAAATGTAGGCTTTCATGATTGTGTGTTTTAACACCCATCTCCATCTTCTCCCTATTGCGACTCAAAAAGGTGAAACTATCCTTAAAACGACAAATCTTCTCCATCTCCTTGGGTGTGTATGACTGTTAAAAAGAACAACTAAAAAATAAATGCTTATGGTTGTTTAAAAAATAAACAACATTATTGGTTGAATGGATGAGCAAAATAAACATAAAAACAGTTTAAAAAATGTTTTTTTTTTTGATAAGGTAAGAATTCGAGTTCAGACATATCTGAAACTCGATGGCCGGACAAGCCGGCAGACGGAAAAACCGTCTAAAGATCAAACATACAATAATACAAACCGGTGCAGACTCAGACAAACAAACTCAACAAATAAACGAAACTAAACAGACCTAAACCAAACAGGATAAGGACGAATACGACAGACGAAGCCAAGCCCCACATAGACGTAGAACCGTAGGCCAGCGATACATCAGGACCCGATCATCCTGTGGGCAGTGAGGACGAAACTCCAGGGAAGCAGTCAACCCGAATAGAGGAGACGCCACGATACACACTACGACGATCCCAACCTATCCCGACTCCGACAGTCAGAACCAAATCCATGGAGAAGATCACCAAGTCGCGCCGTCGAAGAGTCGCACACTGCCTGAACAAGAGCACCAAAAAACCCTATCGGGATTTAAGCCACGCCCAAACGGACAAGATTTCATACCCTTACGGGATATAGTACAAGCCTAAACGAGCGGAGTTTAATATCTTTATGAGATTCTAATAAATCTATATAGAGTATGGATCAAATGTTAACAAGTCTTAGGGTGTTTTGTGTTAACAAATCTCAGCCCTTGATTGATGGAAAACGGATGGCCTAGATTAAATCTAAATTTAAATTAATTATTAATTTATTAACATGGACCCCACCAAAAAAGGGAACTACTCTCACTATATTGGAGCGTGTGTTTCAATCCATTATATATTCTACCTTTACCCTAATTGATCAATCAGATCCTTATCCATTCTTCAAAGCGGCGAGGTCTTGGTGGGGGCGATCGACGACTTCTTCAATGGATAGAGGCGGTTGGGGGTGAACCTGTAAGATCTGGGCAGTACGTGGGGGCGGCCATGGAGGATGATGGAGGCGAGGCTGATCGGAAACCACCGCTTCTGCCTGCTGCAACCATCTTCCTCGAAAACCGTCGTCGGTGCAACCATCTCTCTCCTCTCCCTCGCCAAGATTCGGTGCGATGACGATCAACCAACAACGGCGAAGCGACAATGGAGATGGAGAAGCGGCGATGGAGGCGATGGCGAAGCGACAATGGTGAAGAGGTGATGGCGAAACGGCGACGAGTGCTACCGGGGGCAACGGCTGCAACACACCGAGGATGATGGAGGCGATGAGTGCTACCGGGTGACGACGATCGGAACTTGACGGTGGTGCTCTCGATGTCAAATCCTCCGGCCACTCCCTCTGTTCTCAATTAGTCAATTGGGCCAGTGCTCTCGATGGTGACTTCCTCTATTCTCAAATGTCGCCAGCG
The DNA here is from genome assembly GCA_037127255.1 of Persicaria tinctoria. NCBI lineage: Eukaryota > Viridiplantae > Streptophyta > Magnoliopsida > Caryophyllales > Polygonaceae > Persicaria > Persicaria tinctoria. The sequence goes on from JBANSL010000006.1 coordinate 24,513,787, forward strand.
CTGTTGATGTGTAGGGCGGTGATGGGATTTGTTTCAATTGAATTATGGTGTTCCAATTGAAATAGTGTTATTGTCGTAGATTCGGTGGTTTTTCATGATTCTCCTTGTTATTTGATCAAGAATAAGGAATTATTCATTGGTTTGCAATAAATATTCGATGGAATGATATAGGTTATTCGTTACTATTTAGTTATTGTTTCATGTTCAGAGTCAATATTCGATAAGTTCATAGTTTCTATTCGTTGATAATTCATAATTATTCATGTATTTGGTTAATTAGATGTGGGAAATCAAGAATTACATTTACATACTCTTTCAAACCAGCGAATAATTACTATCAACTTAACGAATAATTACTATCAATCTAGCGAATAGTTACAAAATTGATCAACCCTTTTGCTATTATCTAAATGATAACTCCTCTTTACGGATGAATAATAACGATTAATTTAGCGAATAATTACTATTAACCTAGCGAATAGTTGCAAAATTGACTAACTCTTTTTCTATTATTTAACGAATAATAAGTATAAGTTAACGAATGTTTGTATCACCTTATCGAATAGTTCGAATAGTGCACCACACAAAAAACAACGTTAAAAAAATGTAACGCCAAAAAAAACGTACAACACACGCACGTTATTTAGCAAGTGGCAAGGAAAGAAGTGGGTCCCATTGATTTTTAATTAAAAAAAAACCAAAATAGCCAAATAATCTCATCCATTCATTTGCACTAAATCAATGGCCTATATTTGTTAACACAAAACACATTAAGGGTTGTTAACACTAGACCTAACCTCAATCTATATATATACCTGTTTATTATAATTAATTTAATTATTATTATTTTTTAATATTTAGTCGGGGCAGCTTTGGGCCCAAGGAATTCCCTTGGGCCCAAAGCAAAGGGGATCGGGCCAGCACCGGGAAGCCCATGCCATTGGGAGCCAACGATGCTAGCAGGTTGTCTGCGTTCAATCGCAAGGGTGTTCAGAGGGTAAGCAGTCCAGGCAAACGGCGGTGAGCGGGAGGTTATTTGGGTGTTTATTTTGCAAAAGTATTGTTTTACCTCTTCTCTTTTATCTTATTTCGTTTGAAAGTACCACAATATCCCTATTAACAACCAAATAAACTCTACTTTTTACAAATAAACTGTTTTTTTGCCCCATACGCCGATTATATTGTTGTTTAAAATTCTAACTACTTTTACCATCTGTTTATAAATTTTACCCTGTTTATAATTTTAGTCAGTTTATTAACTCCGTCCCATACGAACCTAAGATTGCTGAAACTATCCTTATAGTGACAAATATTCTCAATCGTTCTTGAGATTTTCCAGGGAGGATTCGTGTTGTTGTTGAATGTTGATGACGTTGATGACTTTGAGGCTATGTCCTTTAATAATGACATTTCGAAGACCCATGTCTAGACCTATCTGTAATCCAGTGTAAAATGCTTGAGCTTTAGTTTTAAGCACGAATCCTACATTGAAACAAATCAATAACTTGACCAACATTGTCCCGGATAATGCCATTTATGCAACATTCTCCGGAAAGTTTAGCAGAGGCATATACATTTATCTTGAAAAAACCCCTTAACTGGTGTTTTTTGCCACCTTGTTAGTTTTTGTTGCTTAGGTTTTGTGGAGTTTTCCTTTGGTTGTGCCTTGTTCTAGTTTGCAATATTGATTTTTTTTTTTTGATTAGGTAAGAATTTGGGTAGGAAACTACCCAAGAGCATCCTGACGGATGAGATCCTGAAGATCTTTGTTAGTTGTTAGTTGGACCTCATAGGCAGAGTGACAAAGGTGTGCAACCTTATCCGTCACTCTATTGCCTGCGCGGGGAGTATGAGAAAAGGAAACTTTCCTCACATTTCGAATGATGGATTGGATGTCGGACAAGGTCATTTCTACTTCCCACGGGCATCGGGTTTTGCCTCTCATGTAGTCAATAATGATTTTGGAGTCGCCTTCAAAGATAATGTTCTGGATGTTTAATTTTCTGGCCTCCACCACCCCCAGCCTAAGAGCTGCGGCTTCAGCTTGTAGGGGTGATGAGCGCCCTAGTTTTAAGTATGACATGTGGATGGGTTTTGCGTTCCAGTCTCTGATGATCATTCCAGCGGAGCTCGCCCCATTACGTAGTGCTGACCCATCGAAATTGATTTTATATGTTCCGCATGGTGGCCTTTTCCATTTATCGTGTTTCCTTCTGTCAGTTTGTTTATAGTTTTTAGTTTGTACGGGATATCTTACGTGTTGGTTAGTGTGATCATCATCCTCAAATTGGCATGCCCGGTTCCAGTTCTCCGTTTGTTTTATGGAAAATGCGTCAATACTGTTTGATGTGGGCGATTTTTGGTTTCTGAATGTTACCCCATTTCGGAAGTACCATATACCCCACCACCTTGTGGCAATGGCTTGTATTTTTGTATTTGGTAGGTTGCGTAACCAATTCATCAATTCACCTGTATCTCTGGTTCTAGCTATAGTTTGTTGAAGCTTTTGTTGCTCTGTTTTGCTTAGGTGATTCCTGGTCAGCTCAGGGAAACATTATGTGAGAATATGGGTATCATCCTCCATACAACCGACGCACCGATCGCACGCCGAGGGCACCGAGACCCCACGTGAGGCGAGTCTGGCCTTAGTTGGTAAGCCCGAACGAGATATTTTCCACAAGAAGTTCTTTATTTTAGGTGGTAGATTGAGTTTCCATATCCATTCGTAATCTCTGTGTTCGTTTGCCGGCTCATTCATGATAAGTTTATAGGCAGAAGAGGTAGTAAACCACCCGTGTTTGTCAGGCCACCAGTAGAGCCTGTCCTCTAATGGGGTAACAGGTAGCTGGACCGAGAGAATGTCATCCACCAACACACTCGGAAGCACCCTGCGGAGTTTCTCCACCCACCATTGTCCATTTATAATATATTCGTTAACCGTTTCATTGCTATCAATTTGTGTCGGGCATTCCGGTCTATCCTTCAAAGGTTTTTCAGATACCCAATTGTCAGTCCAGAATTTCACCGATTTTCCATTGCCAATGGCCCAGATGATTCCAGTTTTGAACTTTTGTAGCAGGTTTGTTAATTTGGCCCATTGCCAGGACATATTCCCAGCTTTCACATACTTAAGTATATGTGTTCCCTTTAGATATTTGTATGTGATTACCTGGACCCATGTGTTGTTTGGTTCGACTAAGATTTTCCATAGTAGTTTTAGTTGTAGAGCCTCATTCATTTCTTTAGCTTTTCTAATACCCAAGCCCCCTGCTTTCTTTGATTTACAAATTTTGTCCCATCCAATTAATGGTCTGTGTTGCGCATCCATGTTCCAGAAGAAACTTTTGTTAATCGTGTCTAGCTCACTATGCATTGCGGCCGGTAGCATAAAGTTTTGCATTATGTATAATGGTTTTGCAGATAGGTTTGATCCTATGAGTGTGGCTCGTCCCTGTTGAGATAATGAGTCCGCCCTCCATTTACTCAGTTGGTCTTTGGTTTTCGTGACAACTTCCTTAAATGTATCGTTATTGACTCTTCCGTTAATAATGGGACAACCCAGGTATTTTTCTACCGAGTGAGAGTGGTTGATGCCAAGCACTTGGCCGAGCTCGACCGTTCTTGAGCGAGTGACGCCGGTAGAGGCTTGGAAAGTTGATTTGTGGTAGTTCACTTTCTGCCCAGAGATTTGGCAGTAGTCGTCTAGAATGGTTTTAACTTTGATGCAAGCCTCATTGCTCCCTTTTAGGAAAATGAGTATGTCATCTGCAAATGCAAGGAATGGGATACATGGGCCAGAGTGGCCAAACCTGAACCCAAGCGATTTGTCAGGGGCTAGTGACTCCTTGGCAAGTTTACGGGCCAAGACTTCTGCACCGAGGATAAACAGGAACGGTGATAAGGGATCTCCCTGTCGTAAGCCTCTTGTTGGGGTGAAGATATTAGTAGGTCCATTATTCACTAATACAAAAAACGAGACAGATGTGATGCATTCCTTGATCCAATTTATAAAGGTTGGGTGGAATCCAAATTTGAACATGACAGCCTCCGTGAAGTCCCAGTCAACACGGTCATAGGCCTTCTCCATGTCTAATTTGAGGGCCAGCCACCCTGTCTTGCCCTTCCTAGTTTTGAAAGAATGAAAGATTTCATGAGCTATGAGTACATTATCCTGAATAGCTCTATCCGATACAAAGGCTCCTTGGTGCGGGTTAATCAGTTTTCCCAAAACTTTCTTCAATCGCTCTGTTAATATTTTTGAAATAATTTTATAGATTGTTGAGCACAGACTAATGGGTCTGTAATGACCCGTTATGGTTGGGTTATCTATTTTTGGCAGTAGTGTAATGAACGTATGGTTTATTTGTTTAAGTAACCTTCCTGATAAGAAGAAGCTCTTTACTCCTCGAATAACCGAGGGGCCGACCACATCCCACGAGGCTTTGTAAAATTCAGCAGTTATGCCGTCAGGCCCTGGGGCCTTATTTCTTCCTAAGCATAATACTACATTTTTTATTTCTCCGTTTGAGGGTATAGCTATTAACTCGGTGTTTTCCTCATTTGTTATATCTTGAGAGACTAAGGTAAGGAGGTCATTCAGTTTTGCCCTGTTGATTGGTTGTTTTGTAAATCTTTTTTGAAAGTCCATTCTGATTTCATTATTTATGTTGTGTTCACCTGTTATCTGGGTACCTTCAGATGTTGTTATGCTACGGATGAATTTTCTGTTTCTTTTGCCCGATGCAATTCTGTGAAAATATCCAGTATTGGAATCTGATAATTTAATATGCTTAGATTTTGCTCGTTGATTCCAGTATGCTTTCTGAAAGAGTAGTAGTATTTCTTTTTTCTTGATCAAGTTAGCTTCTCTTTTGACCATGTTGCATGTTGAGTTGTTTGGCCTACCTTGCTGTAATAGCAGAATTTGCGTTTCTACTTTTTGCAGTTGCCTGAAGATGTTACCAAATGTGCTTTTGTTCCAGCTCTTTGCTTTTTGTTTTAAGAGTTTCGTTTTCCTGACTAGTTGATACATTGCCGATCCATGACATCTAAGTCGCCATGCTTGTTTCACAATATTTTGAAAATCCTTCCTTTGTAGCCATACATTTTCAAATTTGAAGGGTGGGGGTTTGAATGTTTGACTGGTATTTAGTTCAATGGTGATTGAGCAATGGTCATATGAGGTGAACGCACCATTTTTAGTGCAGATGGCGGGATACTGATGCATTATGTCATGCTGAACCAGCACCCGATCGATTTTTTCTTTTATATTCCCAATGTAAGTCTGTTTCTTTCTCCATGTAAAAGGGTTTCCCCATGCAGGAATATCCATCAGGGAACATTGATTTTTGATGTCCGCGAGTCTAACAAACCTTCGCGGATGAGTTTTCGCACCGCCTTCTTTGTCCGAGAAGCATCCTATTTCATTATAGTCACCCATGACAATGCATGGGATTGCTGCCTGTCTTATTTCCGCAATTACATGGTCCCAGAATCTGGGTTTATGTTGCTCCTGGGGGGAGCATAGATGAACCATATCAGACACGAAAAGTTGTCTAGGGTGTTGGTATATTTGAGGACTATTGCCCTGGGCCATTGTGTTATCACTTCAATGGTTTCATTTAGCAGACACCTCTCCTTCCAGAGTATTCCCAAGCCACCAGATTTACCAGTAGCTGGGGACCAAATTGCTTTGTCGAACCCCGCCCCCTTCCATGTCGAAGGCAGATGGATGTTTTCTGTTTTTGTTTCAGCAAGTGCTAGTAATTGGATATGTTCGGATTTGCACCACGTGCTAATCTCTGTCCAAAACGTGGGTCGGCCGATCCCTCTACAGTTCCAGAAACTAACTTTCATTAACGCCTGAATTTGGGAATAGCGAGAAAGGTCCCCGTAACATCCCGTCGTTTAGGATCGAGTTTGTGTGTTTGTTACAGTACTTAAGTTTTGTTCTTTTTTGTTGCTTTATGAGCTGGTTCGAAATCCTTGTAGGTAATAGAGTATGATAGTAAGTGGGAATCCCACGGAAAACTACGAATCCGTAGGACCACACCCACCAATTTCTGTGACCCACCACTTCCTCCTTGGTAGGAGAAAGTAGCGTCATGGTCGCCGAGGATGCACCTCCAACGACGCTTGGTTCATGCATCTGATAACATGAACCAAAGGTAGTAGGTTCTTTTGAATGGGTTTCATGTGCTTCGTGGTTATCATCGATCACCAACTCAGAGCCATTGTATTCTTTAATTAGGTAGCAGTTGGGCACATTTATCATGTTTATGAACAAGGTTTCTCGTGAGTCACAGTTCCCAAGTGGACAGAATTCGGCAGACTGAATTAAGCCATGGTGGTCTAACATACAAATTTTTAAAAAACAGGAGGTATCCGTTCTATTAGTGTCCCTAGAATTCTTAGCAATGTGAATCTTCATGTTTATTGGCAACCATTCAAAAAGGGGGTAAACTGCCAATCTGAATTCGTTGGTCATCCAGGTCGTGGTTTCGATTTTGAAATTGTAGAACGATCTATCCCTATTGTCAAACTTAGCATTTATAAATAGTGCATCTATTCTCCCCGTACAAATAGCTGAAAGGAATTTTCCAAAGATATAGGATTTCAAGTTGTAAATCACAGAAACAGGGTTACACCCTCTTTGATACTTTAATTCAAGTTGTAATACGGGTGTGAGCCAATGAAATTTCCCAACATTTCCATATAATTTATTGATCAAAAACACCAACCCACTATCTAATTCCTTGATCATTAGATTATGATTCTTAAGATCAGTATGAAGCTCAAGTATAAAGGGGAACCTGCAGGTACGGATCGTTGGTGACTCGCCACCAGGAAGGATGTCGGGAGACAGGCACGGGCGCACCAGAACGGCGACCCACCAACAAACAGAGGGCCGAACCCCTAGCCACCGCACACGGCCCGGACGGATTAGCACGCCAACGGACCCGAGCCGGAAGCCGCCAACCCAGACAAAGCCCCAACCCAAACGCCGCCAGCAAACGTCACGCTTCAAGCGATCTTGCGATTTCGATCTTCTTTTCTCACATACTTGATGCCGTTGACCCCCCTCCCAGCACCAATTGATAGAACTTACAGGAGGGGGACGAATTTTTGCATCGAAGAGCCAAAACCTACCGTTTTCGGCGGCTCTGCGCACATCTCTCAGCTTCGCCCCAAGGAGCTTCTTTGGAGAGGCGAACCGTACTTTCCCGGTGTTCCATATCACCTTGTTCCGATCGATCGTCGGGGATAGCGGATTCAGATGGTGGATTTGCTGGCGGTTGTTGATTTGGGGGCTAGGATTTTCTTGGGGGCTAGGGTTTTCTTGGGCTCTCTTCTCTCTCCTCATCTCCCTCTATTCCTGCTCATAGTTTGCAATATTGATGATTACTTGTTGGGCAATCGCAGATATATGCTCGATATTATTTTTACTGGAGATAATGTTGTTTCTAAGGCCCCATATGATTTGTCATACGAAGCAAAAGTCTTCGAAATGTAGGTTTTCATTTCTAATTGACTTGTTTATTTACCATGAGTGTGTGTTTTAACACCTATTTCCATCTTCTCCCTATTGTGACTCAAGAAAAGAAGGTGCACAAGAGTAACACTTTCAACCTACTTCTCCTTGCGTAAACTTCTTCACCATATGTTTATCCTATCACATGATTTATTTCACACTTCTCTTTCTCCTCCCTATCCTAGTTAGTTTGAGTATTTTAATTTTAATTTTGCAACAACTAACGATAATTAATTGTAATTATGATTAAGTTGATTTTTTTAATGTAACTAGTCAAGTCATACCCGTACTACGCACGGGGCATAAAAGTTTTTGTATTTTTTAAGTTTATTTAAGAGGTTATTTTATATAATATTATTCCCAATCTAAACTAAATATACGTACAAACGGTAAATCTTGATTTTATATGCTTCATAATTAGTTGTTAATATTTTTTCTATTGGTTATCCATATCATCTTCAAATTGTAAAAGTTAAATTATTTTATGTTGGATTAAACCATGGGTGTTGTTTTCACTTCAAAACTAAAATATAAAATCGGTTGGCTTGAGTATAGATATATTATATTTTATACAGTCTGTAGGATATACGAAAACTATAAAATAATTTTTTCACCACTATATATATATATATATATATATATATATATATATATATATATATATATATATATATATATATATATATATATATATAGTGTGGATCAGATGAGAACACCTCTTATGGTAGGAACGTAGGAACAATTCTGGACAATCGATTAGGTTGGAATCAAGGAACGTAGGAACAATTGTGGACAATCGATTAGGTTGGAATCAAGGGTTGAGACTAAACCCTATTTTCTGAATTTTTTTTTTTAAAAAAATGGAGGCCCACCACAAAAGGTTGCCAAATCTCGTGGGAGTGTACGTGTGTTTCACTCCCTTGCATACCCTAATCTTCATTCTTTTAATTTTTCACGACAGAAACTGCTTTACAAAAAATTGGGTTTTCATGAGTGAAAACCATTAATTGGTTGTGCTATTCAAAGTGGAGCATATCGATTGATGTGTTCGGTCTGCAAATTAATCGATCAGTGCCTATATTGTTTTTATTTTTTGAATTAGATATTCGGTGTTTGCAGTTGTTGTTTTGATTAGTTTTTATCAAAGTTAATGGTTCACATATATAAATGGTGTACACAGTTGGTGTTTTGAGTCGATCGGTGTATTTGACAAGTGGTTTTGAGTCGATCGCGCGGTATATACATGGTGCCCAGTTGTCTGTATATTATTATTTCTAATTTAACTAAATAATTTCTAAAATTTAATCGAATAATCACTCTTTATATTCGAATAATCTTTCTAATTTAACCGAATAATTTCATCTTAACAAAATCATCTTGATAACCGAATAATCTAAGCATGTAAACAATTGTCCTCTTATACACGAATAATCTATATAATTTAACCGAATAATCTCTTAACCTTCCCAAAACTAATAAATGTGTAAACAATCTTCATTTTACATACGAATAATATTTATAATTTAACTGAATAATCTCTCAAATTTAACCGAATAATATTACTAGTACAATCACCATCTTACATATGAATAATATTTATAATTTAATCGAATAATCTCTCAAATTTAACCGAATAATATAGTAGATTTAACCGAATAATCTTTCTAATCTAACTGAATAATATTACTATTACAATCGTCATCTTACATACGAATAATAATAATAAAAAAATATTCGTATTTATGGGAAAAGTTATTTAATTAAATTTAATATAAAAAAATAAGAAAACAAATACTATGTATAAAACAAATATAAAAACAAAAACAAAAACAAAAAAGGGACAAAAAAGTACCGGAGTACAAAAGAGTTGGGAGGGGGGTTGATTTACTGCGCGTGAGTGGATGAGTTACGTGGGGTCAATAATTTTCCTTTTTTAAAAATTAAAAATCAAGATTTAATGTAGGCCTTTGATTTATTTTAATTGTGTGGTCAAGATTTGTTCTTAGGTTCTTATCTTAAGGGGTGTTGTAACGGCCCGGGATTATGATTCCCGAGTTACGTTTCGAGGGATGAAACCCCTCGTTAGGATCTTGCGCTCCGAGTACAGGTTGAAGGTTTGAAATTCTACTCTAACGTTTCAAGTGGGATTTCATACCCAAAATTCGAAGGGATCGTTGGAATCCCCGGGGAAGTCCCCTGTACCTGTCATAAGTCTAAGCGTGGAAAACCAAAGGTCACACAACAGCGGGAGTAAAGCATAATACAAAGGGGTGCCACGGCGGAGCCGGGTCAAAACGGAGTCAAAAGTATAAATCCAAAACAATATAATCAGAGTCTGGTGAAGTCTATAACTCCAGCGCTCACTCTCCGCCGACAAAATGACCCGCGCAATAAGCAAACAACACCGATAGGATGAACATAAATAATTCCTAAAAAAATTGATTTGGGGCGGGATCAGATCGATGCCCACTTAACTCTGCATCCCAACCATAAGCACACATATACGCTATACCTAATAAAGATGCTCTAATGCAGTACGAAATTCAAACACACTAGCATGCTCCTAGTTCATAATAATGTGCAGAAATACTGTAAAGGGCCCAAGACAATGCCAAGTGGCATATCCCTCTCCTACCTCCACCCCTTCCGACAGGCGGAGACTGGCCAGCTCGTGAATGCATTCATTCATAATAGGGCGGCACGCATGCCTAACCCACTCCACAATAAAGCCCGCAGGCATATCATAATATAAGGAAGTACTCGATTGACTCAGGGTACCCGATGAGGCTGGGCTACCCTATGACCCTAGCAAAGACTCTAGGACTATCACAGATAACGGCCGTTCTGTTTACATACACATAGAGAAATAGAATGCTCAACGATCGATGCAACCTAGCATGGTACTACATGGCATGCTGATCATGAATGCAAGCACCTAGTATATCATGCACCTAAAGTAGGGAATAGCTCTATTCAATCTGAGTAAGCTCCGAAGAGACTTACCTGGCAGTGCAGAACAGCAACGCAAGCATTACGATAGATTAAAGATCACCTAGATACATATAGGAACACATATATAAGTCTACGTCTAATCATCCAAGCACTCAAGCATATCATTCAACGAGAATAGCAACCATATCGCAATCATCGTTCCGTCAAGTTCAACCATTTGTCATATTGCCACATTCCGCAAGACCATATCATTCTCATCATCTCATTCAGCCACATTCATATTTCCGCAACAATATATATGCCTAGTCATACATCTCAAAGTTCATCATATTCATCGTAGTTTATAAGCTATTAGATAAACGATACATAACTTATCATCTCATCATGTCGTTAGTCATTCATGCATGCCATTAGTCCACACAATCATGCTATTAGTCAATCAATCAGATCATAACATCATGCTAGTCAGTCATCGAACAATTCAAATCCCCAAGTTAATTCAAACCCGTTTGAAGTTCGAGTCAAATAGTTAGAAATCTCGACCTTGGAAAAATGTTCGTCAACTTCTTTTTTTTTGATTTAAATCCGGTAACATTCTTTTTTTTTCTTAATCCCCACACTTTACGATGCCATTATTTATTTATTTTCGAATACTCTTAATATATATATTATATCAGAATAACCCCAACCATTTTACTTTATATAAAATCGACCCTTAATTAAATTACCAAACCTTCCCTTTCATTTTATAAAATATCAAAACCGACCATTTATTCCTAAAATCCCAAATCCGAACCCCATTTTATAAAAAGAAGGCAAACAGGCCCAAATTTCATTTGTTTTAAAAAGAGATGAGCCAGCAGCCCAACAATTAGGCCCAACAACTCAATTCCATTTCCCAGCCAAAGTGGAACCCGAAGTTAAAAAAAAAAAGGGAGTGGGGCCCAGCTGCTGAGGTGGCCGATGATGTGGAGGCGGGACCCACCTGGTCTTCTCCTTCAACCTTTTGCCTCCGCCTCTGTAGAATCGAAAGCGAAACCCGGCGGCGCTTCTCCCGGCTTCGTCCTTCGCTCGATCGCCGCCCTCACCTCGCCCTCGCACCACTTTCTCGCATCTACTCGCACTCCCCCACTCGTCCTCTCTCGCCCTCGCTCCCACGTACGCTCGCCGGACCCTCGCTCTCGTCCTCACCGCTTCGCACTCTCTCCCACTCTCGAACTCTCTGATGTTCTCTCTCGCCCATCTCACCACCCTCATAACAGTTAGTCAAAGAAGATACATATGACACAGTGATTCGGAAGAAACAAAATCGAGGGCAGGAGGGGGGTTTAAGGATGCTCACCGAGGTCCTTGCTCCGCCCGGAATCGTCGTCGGAGGCACGATTTGGCTTCGCCGAGGTCGGAATCAACCGAGCGCAGCCTAGGTAGGAAGAAGGAGGTTAAAGGGCGAACCTTTACAAGGTTTTCGATCGGGAATCGAAGGATTGAAGGCTTACCGAGGCTTCTTAGGCAAAACAGGGGAGAACGGTGGTGCTCGGAGACTCGCCTGGGCGTCGGAAAACCGCGGCTCGCCTGGAGAGGTCTGGAGGTGCTGCTGCTGCCGCCGGAACAAGATGGAGGAGGAAGGCGATGTGGGGCTCGGACAGCACTCGGGAGGGGAGTGATGGAGATGGCGGTGAGCTGCTGCTCGGCTCGGCTCTTCGGGAGGAGAAACAGGGACTCGGCGTCTGAAGCCGCTGCTAGGCGTCGGGAGCTCTCGGCGACGGGGTGCGGTGGACTGGTGGCAGTGCAAGGGAGGCCAAGGAAGGAGTTGTTTGGGGTTTGAAAGACACAGGGGGGAAGAGAGAGTGTCTGACATAAAAAAAAATGAAGACAAGGGAAGGGGAGTGTTTGTGTGTTTATGAAAGTGGGAATCTGATAAAAAGAAAAGAGAATAGGTCTTGGGCTAGCTGCAGTCGGACAGAGGAGGGAGTTAAGGATAGTTTGGCATTTTGCCAATTTAGGAGAAGAAAGAAAAGAGGTAAGTGAGGGGGAGGATAAGTATTACCAAAGGGGGAGAACATGAGTTGGAAAGTGAAATTAGTTAATTAGACCAAGTGTTGAAATTGGATAAGAACGGATTAAAGGGGACGAAGATTGTGGTCTCGAAGTCGGAAATTCGTTCCATGAGTTTTAAAATCCGATTTAGAGAGTTTTTCGTTAAATTCCACTTTTAAATTCATTTTGGTTTTATTTTAAATTTTTTTTTCACCGAAAAATTAGGATTTAAAAATCCGAGCTATTACATCATCCACCTCTAAAAACAAGTCTCGTCCCCGAGACTAAAACCAAAACAAGGTAGGGGATGAAGTCTGAATAGGTGAGTCCAAGGACCATTTCATCGACCTCGTAAGTGTCTCATAAGTGCCCCTATGAGATTCTCACAGTATCGTCGTCATGGCCATAATATCCCCGATAGGTCGTAGCGAGAGTGTGATATGGGCCCTTACCACATCCTTACCCCGACTTCTCGGTTATATCATAACTCGAAATCATTATAGCATCTCACTAGGTCTTAGCAAGCAGTCTATAAGGGCCCCTATAAAATGCTTGTATCCACTTCGTGGGGTGTCATAATGCAAGCTCGGTTAGAAAATTTCAAAAGGGGTTCCTTAGTTTGAAAATGATTAGTCTCAAAATCATTGAAGTACTCGATCGCGTTCAACTCCTCAAAATCCAAGTTAGTCATTTTTAAACATTATTCAAAACCCCTTAACCCGATGTTAGTCAAGCAAGTTTCAATCTCATGAGGTGGAATCATCCACCTCTAAGGGCTAATCACATATTCCCTTCCTATGTTCCAAGTTAGAATCACATTTCATAAATTCAATTCTAACATCCTAGCAATTCCAATTCAAGGCATCATATATCATAGCAATTGTCTAACATAGCAATCGTATCACTCATTCATAACCAGGTCATACTCATGTCACGGACAGTTACATACCATAGCATATCTAGCATCTTATCGTACAAGCTAGGATTTATCACATCATCTCACAAAACTATACATCGTATCAATCAGATAACCATATCATACTCATGTTAACTACCAAGCGTCATCGCATTAGAGGCAACAAATACTTCCGTACACTAGCATTTTATCGAGTCAGGGGCTAACTATGTTAGTACTAACAATTCGATATAGCCAATGGCAATTCATCAGGGAATCAACATCGTCTAAGCATATGATTTGCACAACACTCGACCCCAAGTAAGGCATACACTAGATCAAATCCTCAAGAGACCTTGTCTACAACCACCAATCACGACAAGACACGACCACTACTCATCATCACTTGCATCGAGATCAACCTTACCTAGGTCTACCAACTCAATCTAATACTAGTTCTAAATACCATTGCATTCCGCCTAGCGTACAATTTCTCTAGTCTCATAACTACCCGCAATTCAAGGTCAATTACCCAAACCAACTACTAGGGGTCCCAATTCCCATGCCATCAAGCCATCTAAAAACCATCCCGCTTCGACATCCTGACCTCAAATCCTACTTGACCACCTAAAACCATATCTCAGAGTTCTCAATCGCACAATTCCCTTATTCCGACAAGCTTAACAACTCGACCAACAACCAAGACTCTCTATAAAGCACACCCTCATCCTAGGAGTCCTCTACCAGTCCCATCTCGCCTTCTAAGAGAAATCTCAAGCTCTCGACTCAACCACTCTCACGATCGATCTAGGTGCTCCTTAACAATCTTGCTTACTCTCCCTAGGTTCTCAAGACTCTGCCTGACCATTATCTCCCAAAGAGACATCTCGAATACTCTCGTTAACATGATCACACTTCCCGTATCACTAATCACTCTCACTAGCCATCCACCTCTAAAAACCCAACTCATACTGACCATCTCACACCTGACACTCCCATCCTTATCATCGACATTACCAACACAAGCATCCTACCTTTCTAGAATCCATTCAACCGCATACCTTCGACAACTCTAACGCAGAAAACCGTCTAGTGCCAACTCATAACCACGAATCACCAAGTTCCTCATCACCCGCGTCTATCCTCAATGGTCAATCACAAACTCTACTTGTCCCATCCCGAATCTTACGAAACCTAACATCCACGACTCCTCAACCAACCTATTCCAGGTCCTCGTCTCAGTATATTCCCAATTTTTCTCATTCCAAATCTTACTAAACCTTAACCATTCGAAATCCTCAAGTCATCCTACTCTAGTTCCTCATCTCTTCATGTCCTAAATTGCCTCGAGCTCCCACTTCTTAACCATGACACCTTACCGTCCAAGGCCTCTTTTACCGATCATCATTTCCGCGGAATCCCTAAATTACCATCCCTCGAGTTTCCCAAGTCCCACATCTTCGCCAAACCTTGTAAAATCCTTCTTCCTCTAGAGTTTCCAATACCTCCCGCTTGCCTAGTTCCCAAATCCATCATCAGAGTCTTCCCATCTCAACCTCAAGTAAACAGTCTTACTAGAATTCTCAACGAAATCCTTACCCAATTACCAATCTTTCCTCGAACAATCATCTCTCATCCCCAAATACCTCAATAGCCCAAAACAATATCCACACATCAACCTCGATTCCTTTCCTATACTAGAATCCTCCAACAACGCATCTAGAAATCGTTCACTCATAAATCCTCCAACCATTACCAATCCCATCTAAGCATCCCCAAATACTCATCACACGTACAACCTGATATGAACAGCCTAATCCCCAAGATCGATGATTTCCCAAGCAACCTCATACTACTCTTCCTTAGCGGTTCCTCAACCTTAGCCTTTACCAAGATCGCTCCCAATCACCGCACATACAACCTAGTCCCAATTCTACGATTCCTTAGACATTCGTTAACCGATCATCCTTAATGCCGCTCACGATTCACTCCTAGACTATCTAAACACTCTCTCCCGGCATACTAATCCGTCTATCAACACTTCCCTTTGAGAATCCCTCCGATCCATTCCTAGCCCACTCATCCACCTCTAGGACTACACTAACCACCTATACTTGCACCCACTACCTACCGACACTTCTAGCTAGGACCTCTTCCTCGAAATCTCACCATGCTAACTCCACTCTTCACCTAAGACCTACCTGGAAGCTCAAATCTACTCACTGAACACTATCTCCGACAAGCCATAACTCGCTCGACTCTACCCAAGCTAACACATCCTTCATGCATTCCATCTCGCATAACCAATGACCAACTCGAACACCTCAATCTACCTGCGATTTCCCGATCCGTCTCACCAAGGAAAACACTCGACTCATTCCCAAGAAGAATACACCACCACCTATATAACCCATAACCGATTTACTAGCAGGTCAGTACACTTAAGCATATAGGCACATCATCACAAACACAAGTTAGTCAGGCAATCATTCACTACCAGTTCAGCTTATCAGTCATCACACCTCAATTTAGTTAGTTCCAAGCGTATCGCACGACACCGATTCCAGATCGCATAAGAGAGATCACAATTCAGACGAAGAACGTCATTCCTTGAGTCATCTAGGAGGATTACGTCTGCAACCGCCATCTTCGAAAGGCGTCCTTCCTTTGGTGACGTCGATCCTAGGGTCCATGGGCCATGGGCCTACCACACTTCCGTTGCGCCACTCTGGTGCCACTCGATCGCTCGTTTTCTCTTCTATGTCGACGTCCATCAAGGGGTTCACGAGGGGTTAGAAGTCACGGAGATAGGGGAGGGCAAGGGAGGACAAAACGACTTTCTTAAGAATTCAGACACAAACCAGGACTAGAGATGACGAGACTCAAGACAAGACGCGAACCCGAGAGTTACAACAATGCCCTTAGGGTATTCTATAAGGTTACAAGTGCGGCAAGCAAACATATAGCAAATTCCACACTAGGATGTACCTATTAACAGGAATAACGTCCTATGCATTCATAACATGTTCACATAATCAACTTTACATGCACGCAGAACTTGCTAAAACTTATCATCTCATGCACTAATCATGGTTGATATATTAAGAACATGTATGCACTGACCGACAATAGACATATACAGCATAAGTTATATATGACATAGCGAGCATTATAGGATATCCTAAATGTATGATTCATTACTCATTTTAAGTGTACACATAAGCAACTCAAAACAATGTGGGTTCAAGGTAAGCATGATAAGACGCACTCTAATAATCATGTCAGGGGATATGGTGAAGTCATTTGGACATAGCAACTATCACATCAAATACAACCATGTACATGTAGTATGACAAGTATGGCACATAATTGCACGATGGTCTATAATTAGGAGATATGTACCCTACATGATACTACCAACACTCATCAAACATATACATAGTCAACGAGGTCCAATTAAGTCAATTTAGCATGCTACGACACTCATTTCTCATATTAAACATACAACAAGGGTTGATCACACTATCATGAACCTAATTCAATGGAGAGTAACTATCATGGGGATTCGTACATTCAGCATATATATTCATCCAAAAGTGTAATCATGCAAGATATATGGCAAGTCATGCTGGAATATACTAACACATCATGTCATGCAATCACAAGGTGGGCTACTATCATAACCAGACAGAATTCCCCAAGGGCAATCACCGACTTATTAACCCGTTTCCCTGTGGGACGCTAGTATGACTCGCTCGGTATGACACAAAGACACACACATTGTTCATGAGAGGTGAGGGTAGGACTCGTGTTTAGACTCTTGCGGCAAGAAGACATGGTTGACCATTACGATGATCAAAGGGGTGACTCCATGAGACAACTCACTCCTAACTCGAAACTACTTCAGTCATCACTCCCACTAACATACTCAAGTAATCCTCACATCCGACATGATTTCTGAAGGTAATTAGATGACCAACCCAAATTTCCCGTGGGAGACACCTACCTCTAGTACAAGACTCGGTAGAAGCATAGATGGCGGGATACCAAACAGGACTCGAAACGGGGTGAGCGGATACTCTTTGACCCTTGCTAACATGCATAAATATTTTGATGTGTCGGATGACGAAGTCAGAATCATCAAAGGGTTTGAATTAAGGAAGTTCCATTCCCACAAGACAGGAATTCCAATGACATAAGAACGAGGTATTCTCCCTCTATCCCATTTGCACAGTTATTCAATACATGATTCAAGTCAATGCATATTGATTAGTTCTCTATCCTAAGCACAATAACACTCAGCATGGAAGTAATCAACAGGATTAATATGATCCCCTTCGAGAAGGATCGCCCTCGGGCCCAGTTGGATATAATGCATATAATCACATAAACGATCTATGCCGTCCTTCGAGGGACGACTTACCGGAGGGGAAAATACCTCACGGCCCTCTAGCCCAAGCTACTCCAACCCTCGGACTCCTTGGAGTCTTCAAACCCCATCTGTAAAAGGAGCTAGGATTTTGCCTACCCGTTCCCAACTACATCCGCTAGGGATGGTCTAGCGCCTTTACTACCCCATCGTTTCCATTTGTTTGATTACCAGATTTATTGAGTCAAGTTCATACTTAGTCCATTTGAGTTAGCCATATTAAATTCATTTTGCCCTTTCTAAAACATTTTAGAAAACCATTTGAAACCTTGGGCCATTTTCAAAACCACTTCAACCTATCATACTCGGTTTGCACAACCTTGGCTCTGATACCATATTTGTAACGGCCCGGGATTATGATTCCCGAGTTACGTTTCGAGGGATGAAACCCCTCGTTAGGATCTTGCGCCCCGAGTACAGGTTGAAGGTTTGAAATTCTACTCTAACGTTTCAAGTGGGATTTCATACCCAAAATTCGAAGGGATCGTTGGAATCCGCGGGGAAGTCCCCTGTACCTGTCATAAGTCTAAGCGTGGAAAACCAAAGGTCACACAATAGCGGGAGTAAAGCATAATACAAAGGGGTGCCATGGCAGAGCCGGGTCAAAACGGAGTCAAAAGTATAAATCCAAAACAATATAATCAGAGTCTGGTGAAGTCTATAACTCCAGCGCTCACTCTCCGCCGACAAAATGACCCGCGCAATAAGCAAACAGCACCGATAGGATGAACATAAATAATTCCTAAAAAAATTGATTTGGGGCGGGATCAGATCGATGCCCACTTAACTCTGCATCCCAACCATAAACACACATATACGCTATACCTAATAAAGATGCTCTAATGCAGTACGAAATTCAAACACACTAGCATGCTCCTAGTTCATAATAATGTGCAGAAATACTGTAAAGGGCCCAAGACAATGCCAAGTGGCATATCCCTCTCCTACCTCCACCCCTTCCGACAGGCGGAGACTGGCCAGCTCGTGAATGCATTCATTCATAATAGGGCGGCACGCATGCCTAACCCACTCCACAATAAAGCCCGCATGCATATCATAATATAAGGAAGTACTCGATTGACTCAGGGTACCCGATGAGGCTGGGCTACCCTATGACCCTAGCAAAGACTCTAGGACTATCACAGATAACAGCCGTTCTGTTTACATACACATAGAGAAATAGAATGCTCAACGATCGATGCAACCTAGCATGGTACTACATGGCATGCTGATCATGAATGCAAGCACCTAGTATATCATGCACCTAAAGTAGGGAATAGCTCTATTCAATCTGAGTAAGCTCCGAAGAGACTTACCTGGCAGTGCAGAACAGCAACGCAAGCATTACGATAGATTAAAGATCACCTAGATACATATAGGAACACATATATAAGTCTACGTCTAATCATCCAAGCACCCAAGCATATCATTCAACGAGAATAGCAACCATATCGCAATCATCGTTCCGTCAAGTTCAACCATTTGTCATATTGCCACATTCCGCAAGACCATATCATTCTCATCATCTCATTCAGCCACATTCATATTTCCGCAACAATATATATGCCTAGTCATACATCTCAAAGTTCATCATATTCATCGTAGTTTATAAGCTATTAGATAAACGATACATAACTTAACATCTCATCATGCCGTTAGTCATTCATGCATGCCATTAGTCCACACAATCATGCTATTAGTTAATCAATCAGATCATAACATCATGCTAGTCAGTCATCGAACAATTCAAATCCCCAAGTTAATTCAAACCCGTTTGAAGTTCGAGTCAAATAGTTAGAAATCTCGACCTTGGAAAAATGTTCGTCAACTTCTTTTTTTTTGATTTAAATCCGGTAACATTCTTTTTTTTTTCTTAATCCCCACACTTTACGATGCCATTATTTATTTATTTTCGAATACTCTTAATATATATATTATATCAGAATAACCCCAACCATTTTACTTTATATAAAATCGACCCTTAATTAAATTACCAAACCTTCCCTTTCATTTTATAAAATATCAAAACCGACCCTTTATTCCTAAAATCCCAAATCCGAACCCCATTTTATAAAAAGAAGGCAAACAGGCCCAAATTTCATTTGTTTTAAAAAGAGATGAGCCATCAGCCCAACAATTAGGCCCAACAACTCAATTCCATTTCCCAGCCAAAGTGGAACCTGAAGTTAAAAAAAAAAAGGGAGTGGGGCCCAGCTGCTGAGGTGGCCGATGATGTGGAGGCGGGACCCACCTGGTCTTCTCCTTCAACCTTTTGCCTCCGCCTCTATAGAATCGAAAGCGAAACCCGACGGCGCTTCTCCCGGCTTCGTCCTTCGCTCGATCGCCGCCCTCACCTCGCCCTCGCACCACTTTCTCGCATCTACTTGTTGTTGCAGGAGGATGGTCAAGTATGAAATAAATGTAAAATAAAGATCAGATTGACTTCCCTGTCTCAGCAAATAATACAAGACTTCCTCCCGTTGTAGTAAGATAAAATCAGGATCGAATCCACGAGGAAGCACGTCAGCAGTTCTCAGGTAGCTATCAGATTCTCACAGACACAGCAGAAAAGCAGAAACACAAGCAGAAGCAGAAATAAAACAGAAACAAATAATCCCGGCAAGGGCAACTAAAGCAAAAGCAAAGAACAAATAAAAGACAGAAATAAAAGCAAAGCAAAGACAAAAGCAAAGGCAGAAAGTAACTCGAGGACACAGAAGCTACTCTATCTCGAGTAGCTGTCCTCTAGATCGACTAAGGTAAGTCGACTGCAACAACTCAGAAACAGAAAACAAAGCAACTCGACAAAACAAGCCAACTCGACCTCGACAAGAAAAGTAAAAGACATAAACTTGAAATCGACGAAGACAGCAGAAAACTAACTCGACCTAGACAACCTCCCACTCGACCTCGACTACAGCAACTCGAGATCGACAAGAGCTTCGTCTATGTCGACTAAGAACAGAAAAAAGACAGAAACTTAAAACTTTGCAGGATTGAAGACAGAATGCAGAAATTTAACGAAATGAATCAATATATTAAAAGACTTCCAAGGCTAGGGTTTCAATACCACAACGATAACCACGCAAAACAACACATAAAGGCATAAAAGATCATGCTTTTCATCAAATGACTTTCGTCATTAACAAATAGGCATATAGAGGCTTTCGCATAAACCCAAATTGTTACTAACCCTTTTTCACATAATTAATCCAAGTTGCATTAAGATCACTTTCGCTTCAATAACACAAACAAGGATCACCTTCAACTCTCGCAAAAGAATCATGCTCATAGGGATAGAAGATGAATCACACAAAAAGATCTGACCTTTATCGCATCGCCTCACATAGCCACCGTCGGGCTCACCCCAGCCCCAGAAGTGGGTGGACTACTCACGCCTCATTACAATCGCAGACATTGATTGATGAAAGAAACTGAATTGCATAAACTAAATCCAAAGCCTTTACAATCTTGGCAATCAACTTTCGCTGTAAGCCAAAACCCTAAAAACCTTAAACTCCTAAACTGTATCTCTGAATGGAGCTAACTAACTGTCTCTGAAATTGAATCTGAACTGAATGAATGAAAAACCAGCCCCATGGGCTTTATTTATAGCCTTCATTCCCTAGCTAATCTAGGAAAGAAGATATCTATCTATATCTAAATTGCTTAAAAGATAAATAAATGTTTAATGGAAATAAATCCATAGGGAATAGATAAAACTAAATAGGGAAATATGTCTTCATGTTGATAGATCGCCTTCCATAGATAGAACTTGATAGATCGGGATAGAATTTTCCGCCTTCGCGACCAAGCAACGTCAACTCTACTCGGACTGGGCTAGTCGAGAAGATTCTGGACACTGCCTTACTCGACCTCGAGTAGGTCTACTCGACCTCGAGTACGGCTTCTCGGCTCGGCTTGACTCTGCTCGATGTGGCTCGGAGTTGGCTCACTGGGATCTTGTCGATCTCGAGTTAGCCTAGTCGATCTCGAGTAGAGTTGAGTCATCGACTGGACCTCCTCGGGTAGATCTCCTCGGGTTGCTCGGACATGGCTCAGGGCGGCTCGTCGATCTCGACAAAGGTTAGTCGAGATCGAGTAGAGGTGACTCGGCTTCTCGAGCTGGCTCTTCCGCTGGCAGCGAGTGGCTTGGTCCGCGGCAGCGACTGGTCCTTTCCGCGGCAGCGAGTCGTGTCGCTGGCAGCGAGTCTCGTCTGGTCGTCCTCGGCTATGTCCTCGGCTTCTCCTCGTCGACTCCGGACGTGGGCGTCTGGGCTTCGTCGACCTCGACGAGGGCTTGTCGAGGTCGAGTAGGGTCCGGAGCTCGGTTTGGCTGGCTCGCTCGATCATGGTCTGCTCGACCAAGGCCGCTCGGCCATGGCTCGTCTAGGTCGAGTAAGCCTACTCGAGATCGAGTAGACTTGACTCTCAGACTTGTTCCGCTGCTTTGACCTTGGACTTCTGTAGTGGTTTTCCGAGCTTTTCCGACCTTCTGTAGAATTGCTGTAAATGCCTCGATTTCTGCGATTTAAACAGAAACTGGTGTAGATTCCATAATTTTGGCAAATAAGCATAAACTACATAGATTATGTACTATTTAAACCCAAATGAATGAAATGTATACAGAAATCGATATAAAAGTTACTGTAAAACATGGTAGATTCCGCTCACAACAAACACCCCATACTTAAGCTTGCTTGTCCTCAAGCAATACTTTTATTTGTCATTCAGGGGAAGTAATTAAAACTCTCAACATCTTAGATTCATTTTCATATAACCCTGCAATCAATTACCATTCTCGAAAAGGTACTAGTGTCTCAAATCCATGCATGTGCAAATATATCAAAGCAACATCTACTCACAAAAGGAGGGTTATGCACAAATAATTTTTATGTGACAAAGCATTGATAATCAAGAAGACTTTAATTTAAGCTCATGAAGGAGTAGATTGGTAAAAGGCTAAAAGGTGGGCAATTTCTGGCAATGTGGTGCGTTTGATCCGGGGAAATGGATCACTTTCGAATTTTGAGTTTCATTCCACATTCTTTCTTTCTTTGATTCATCACCTTTCATATTGCTTTTTTCAATAATAATGCTTTTACCTCTCTGACCTTAGCACTGCCTTCTCGCGAGTCGCAAACATGGGTGTCATGAATGGCCCCGGATACTTAGTGCTTTGGACTCCTCACAGTGTGTCCCATCTCTCCAAACTATTATCTCAGAGAGCAGGGTCAATCTACCTTTATCTCCTGAGGTGATTGGATTTTCTTTCACTCATTAAATTTTCCATATATTTCAAATAATTTCCTTCCAAACTCCAAATATGATAACAACACAACAACCATATAACATCTCCATAATGTAACATCATTCTCAACATAATCCCCGGATAAGGTAAAGAATGGCAAATATTTAGATCATGTGGAGCAATATTTGAAATAAGGCATATTTATGGCTTTTGTGATGCATAAGCATAGGTAAGGCTAGGAATAAACAATGAGCATTATATGGAAATGTAAAGTCCTCTATCATCTTATCATGCAATATGTCGAAAGCAAATTCAAATTTTACCTCCTTTCATGGTTTTCAAGAAATAATGCATTTCATTGTGACTTCCCTTTACTAGGCAATTTCATGCTATATCTCTAATGAATCCAATTTTGCATCGTCGAGTTCAATATAAGCTTCCATGACATTATTCAAAAATTTCAATGGGGGTCATTTTTTCAAATTTTGGAAAACATGCATATATGCACATAAATCAATAATGCATTCCAAAATAGCCATGTAGCAATTCTAAGAAATAATGCACAAGTAATGTCAAATATGGAAATTATGCGTAATGTAAGCCCTTCCCCCACCCCATACTTAAACATTACAGTGTCCTCACTGTATATAAAAAAAAACAATGTAAAGGGTAAAGAAAGAAACTCACAAGACATGAGTGCAGAGCCGCAGAATTTCAAATGGAGCACCTCCTGGTCCGAGTATTAATGTAGCTTGGTTCTATCCATTGACCTGAAAAGTAGAAGACATATACCCATAATAGAAACAACAAAAACCAAAGAAATGTTCAAAAACAAAAACAAAAAACAAAGTTTAAATGTCCTAAAAAGTCTATGTAATCCTCCAGAATGGATCTTGTAGGGCCCATTAATGCTCCATTCTTGTCCATTAATGCTCAAGGTGGCATCTGGCAGCGAGTGGCTTGGTCCGCGGCAGCGACTGGTCCTTTCCGCGGCAGCGAGTGGTGTCGCTGGCAGCGAGTCTCGCCTGGTCGTCCTCGGCTATGTCCTCGGCTTCTCCTCGTCGACTCTGGACGTGGGCGTCTGGGCTTCGTCGACCTCGACGAGGGCTTGTCGAGGTCGAGTAGGGTCCGGAGCTCGGTTTGGCTCGCTCGCTCGATCATGGTCTCCTTGACCAAGGCCGCTCGGCCATGGCTCGTCTAGGTCGAGTAAGCCTACTCGAGATCGAGTAGACTTGACTCTCAGACTTGTTCCGCTCCTTTGACCTTGGACTTCTGTAGTGGTTTTTCGAGCTTTTCCGACCTTCTGTAGAATTGCTGTAAATGCCTCGATTTCTGCGATTTAAACAGAAACTGGTGTAGATTCCATAATTTTGGCAAATAAGCATAAACTACATAGATTTTGTACTATTTAAACCCAAATGAATGAAATGTATACAGAAATCGATATAAAAGTTACTGTAAAACATGGCAGATTCCGCTCACAACACTACTCGCACTCCCCCACTCGTCCTCTCTCGCCCTCGCTCCCACGTACGCTCGCCGGACCCTCGCTCTCGTCCTCACCGCTTCGCACTCTCTCCCACTCTCGAACTCTCCGATGTTCTCTCTCGCCCATCTCACCACCCTCATAACAGTTAGTCAAAGAAGATACATATGACACAGTGATTCGGAAGAAACAAAATCGAGGACAGGAGGGGGGTTTAAGGATGCTCACCGAGGTCCTTGCTCCGCCCGAAATCGTCGTCGGAGGCACGATTTGGCTTCGCCGAGGTCGGAATCAACCGAGCGCAGCCTAGGTAGGAAGAAGGAGGTTAAAGGGCGAACCTTTACAAGGTTTTCGATCGGGAATCGAAGGATTGAAGGCTTACCGAGGCTTCTTAGGCAAAACAGGGGAGAACGGTGGTGCTCAGAGACTCGCCTGGGCGTCGGAAAACCGCGGCTCGCCTGGAGAGGTCTGGAGGTACTGCTGCTGCCGCCGGAACAAGATGGAGGAGGAAGGCGCTGTGGGGCTCGGACAGCACTCGGGAGGGGAGTGATGGAGATGGCGGTGAGTTGCTGCTCGGCTCGCCTCTTCGGGAGGAGAAATAGGGACTCGGCGTCTGAAGCCGCTGCTAGGCGTCGGGAGCTCTCGGCGACGGGGTGCGGTGGACTGGTGGCAGTGCAAGGGAGGCCAAGGAAGGAGTTGTTTGGGGTTTGAAAGACACTGGGGGAAGAGAGAGTGTCTGACATAAAAAAAAAATGAAGACAAGGGAAGGGGAGTGTTTGTGTGTTTATGAATGTGGGAATCTGATAAAAAGAAAAGAGAATAGGTCTTGGGCTAGCTGCAGTCGGACAGAGGAGGGAGTTAAGGATAGTTTGGCATTTTGCCAATTTAGGAGAAGAAAGAAAAGAGGTAAGTGAGGGGGGGGGGGGGGGGGATAAGTATTACCAAAGGGGGAGAACATGAGTTGGAAAGTGAAATTAGTTAATTAGACCAAGTGTAGAAATTGGATAAGAACGGATTAAAGGGGACGAAGATTGTGGTCTCGAAGTCGGAAATTCGTTCCATGAGTTTTAAAATCCGATTTAGAGAGTTTTTCGTTAAATTCCACTTTTAAATTCATTTTAGTTTTATTTTAATTTTTTTTTTCACCGAAAAATTAGGATTTAAAAATCCGAGCTATTACAGGTGTTCCCACTGTAACTAACACCTATATATATATATATATATATATGCATATATTATCGAGTTAGGTATTGAGTATTGTTTTGATCTATAACTTCATAGCACTAATTAGATTCTAATAAGTTTTTCGATCAATAGAAAAATTAATATCAAATTTATATGGTTATTATGGCTATTAAATGATTGAGAAAATAGTTTCCTTTGGTCTGTTCATTTTATCGGATTAATATATGGTTATTGACTTATTGTGGCTATTAAATGATTAAGAAAATAGTTCCCATTGGATCTGTTCATTTTATCGGTATCAATTTCTTTGCATTGATCAATTTCTTATTGGATTCAATTAAATATGTAATTATATCTTAATGATCTAAGTTCATTCTAAATTATTAACTTTATTAATTTCTAGAGAGTATGAAATGTTTTTTTTTGGTGAAAAAAGTAATTTGATTATTGGCTAGGGAATAGTTGTAGGGTCATTAAGGTGGCTAGGAACACAATATAAAATTATAAATAATTGTAATTATATAGTGAATTATAATTAGTATTATATCAAGGTATAACTATATATAGACATAGTTCTATATAATATAATCGAAGTAAATTTTGTATCTGTAACTGCTAAACCTAGTCCATAATTGTTGAATGATTTAAATTTTAAATAGTTATTGATTGATGTTATTGTAAACACCATGAATATTTTTTTTAAAATATTTATATATTAAACATTGATATAAAATATTATATTTTTTATTAATGATTTCATACTTATTATTCATAACAAATTAATAAAAATTAAATAGGGAGTGACAAAAAATGGACGCAGTATCAATTAGTCCATAATCCACATTATTTATTTCTATAATCTAACATCTAATCAAACGTGAAAATCTTCAATAAAAAAAATATACAGATTAATGATTAATAAACTAAAAGAAAGACTATGGACGTGAGACAAACTAAAATTAAGCTATCTAAAAATATCTTAAAAAACTATCAATACCAAACAATAATTTAAAATAAAAAATCAGGAAATTAAACGGGTAAATAAAAGGGAGAAAACAATTAATATGGGAGTTACACTTTTTTTTTTTTTTGTGAAAAGGATAACTACTACACAATTTTTATATATTGGTATCAACCGTATCTTATTTTTTAGTATTTACAAAATTAAATAAAATCAAGGAAAATCAAAAGGATTTGATGAGAGAATTATTAGGGGTTTTCCCTATCACTTGCAACCAACTCGATTTTGAAGATGATTCAAACTTTGAACTTTGGAATTCAACACTATCTAGCCTATTCCGAATTCAACGATATATACCCTATATTGTTAAATGAACTGAGAAGATGGGGTGAGATGTTGATTCCTATATATATAGTACCTTAGTGGTGACATATTGACTGATGCAGTCAGTATAGAAGGAATGAGAGTAGCTGGAGGCGGTGAAGAAGTCGTTGGAGGGCTTGTTGTCCATGCAAATGGAGCAGAATTTCCCAGAGGACTCTTCATTCTCTTCAACCTTCTTCTTGGAAGATGACGACGCCACCACCAATGACTGCACTAATTGTGGAGTAGTTACGGATGAGAATGTCGACAACGACAATGACGATTGCGACGACGGAATTAGTGGAGAAGAATTGATGAGGATTTCTTGTATATGCAATTCTTCGGCGTAAGCCTCATCGGAGATTGGGATGAGTTCATTGTGGTCGGGGGGAGTGCAATCAAGTATGATTCGTCCACTGCAAATTCAAACTCCATTTTGATAAAGTGTAGGGGAGAGTAGCCGTCGGGCTTCAATTGGTTCCCAACATCGTTATTAAATAATTAAGTGACGTTGTGGAGTGGATGTTAAGTTGTTAACATATCCATCACCATGACTCCTCGTTGGCCGCATGACATAGGTTGATTAAGTAGTCTTTATGTTTAGTACATTCATATTCATTCAGTTTATATGAACTTGAAAGGACCATTTTGGAAACATTAATTTGGTATTTAATTAAGGACTCGTTTTGAACGTACCCATCTCACTTTTGGTTGATACATTGGTGCAGCAATTCATTTTCTCACAAAACAAAAATATTTATATCATTATCTATATCTTCTATATTTCTTCAATAATTAAATAAACCTAATAAACTAAATAAACCTAATAAACCTAATATATACTACTTGAAGAGTCTAAAATTAAATAAACCTAATAAACCTAATATATACTACTTGAAGAGTCTAAAATTAAATAAACCTAATAAACCTAATATATACTACTTGAAGAGTCTAAAATTAAATAAAATCAAGGAAACCATATATTGGTACCATATTTTCTAGTATTTACAAAATTAAATAAAATCAAGGAAAACCAAAAGCCATTGAAGTGATTTAATTTGGTGGGAGAATTATTAGGGGGAGTGTCATTAAGGTGGCTAGGGACACAATTTTTATAGATATAGGTTAGGCGTCGCGCGCTTATGCGCGCGGTCTATTCGTATTTAGATTGCAAATGTTCCATTTTATATATGCGTAAATATTCATATGTGCAAATAAGTATGATTGAGTTATTTTCCATATAAATTAAATTTTATAGTAATAAAAACAATAATTATATCATTATAAGAAACTGGAAGGATAGTCTTTTAAAAAAATTCATCAAAGCAGTAAGAATGATGACTTTCAATTAAAAAAAATAAAGAATGGTAGTCTTTTAAAAAGTTTAAACAGAAAAGAAATCCAAAACTATAAAGTTCGGAAATCATGATCATAAAACATAAAAAATGATATAATAATAATAATTATAATTATAATTATTAATTATTAATTATTATCTAATTAAAAATATAAAATTGGTTTAATTTGAGAAAACCTTAAAGTTACAACTTGGGTACCTAAATTAAAAATACAAAGTATAGTTGATTTGAGAAAATCTTGATATTGTAACTTGGATAGTTTAATTAAAAATATAAAATAGAGTTGATTTGAGAAAAGTTTCAAGTTGTAATTTGGGCATTTTAAGAAAAAAATATATAGTTAGGTGAAATTGATGAAATATGACAATTTATAATTTTGAAAAGACATAAAAAGGACCTTCAAATAAAAAAAATATATTTTAAATTCAAACTTTTAAGGGTAAAAAAGACATTTTATAAAAAAGATGAAAATTACTTAAAAGGAAATAGTTAATATAAGATGATAATATAATTAATGAGGGCAAAATATGTATTTTTTACCCAAAAAACAATTAAAAATTACAAATGGGAAGTTTTCATATGTATTGAGTTATTTTTCCATATAAATTAAATTTTATCGTAATAAAAATAATAATGGTATCATTATAAGAAACTGAGAGGATATTCTTTTAAAATTTTCATCAAAGTAGAATGATGTCTTTCAATTAAAAAAAATAAAGAAGGGCATACTTTTTAAAAGTTTATTAATCAAAACAAAAAAGAAATCCAAAATTATAGAGTTCATAAAAAAATGATATAATTATAATTATAATTATTAATTATTATCTAATTAAAAATATAAAGTTGGTTTAATTTGAGAAAACCTTAAAGTTACAACTTGGGTAGTTAAATTAAAAATACAAAGTATAGTTGATTCGAGAAAATCTTGTAATTGTAACATGGATAGTTTAATTAAAAATATAAAGTAGAGTTGATTTGAGAAAAGTTTCAAGTTGTAATTTGGGCATTTTAAGAAAAAAATATATAGTTAGGTGAAATTGATGAAATATGACAATTTATAATTTTGAAAAGACATAAAAGGACCTTGAAATAAAAAAATTAATATTTTTAAATTCAAACTTTTAAGGGTAAAAAAGACATTTTATAAAAAAAAGATGGAAATTACTTAAAAGGGCATGGTTAATATAAGATATGATATAATTTATGAGGGCAAAATAGGTATTTTTCACCTAAAAAAACAATTAAAAATTACAAATGGAATGTTACTATTCATTTTAAAGTTCACACTATTATAAGGTGTAAGATGTAACATGGATAGTTTAATTAAAAATATAAAGTAGAGTTGATTTGAGAAAAGTTTCAAGTTGTAATTTGGGCATTTTAAGAAAAAAAAATATATAGTTAGATGAAATTGATAAAGTTGGTTTAATTTGAGAAAACCTTGAAGTTACAACTTGGGTAGTTAAATTAAAAATACAAAGTATAGTTGATTCGAGAAAATCTTGTAATTGTAACTTGGATAGTTTAATTAAAAATATAAAGTAGAGTTGATTTGAGAAAAGTTTCAACTTGTAATTTGGGCATTTTAAGAAAAAATATATATAGTTAGGTGAAATTGATAAAGTTGGTTTAATTTGAGAAAACTTTAAAGTTACAATTTGGGTAGTTAAATTAAAAATACAAAGTATAGTTGATTCGAGAAAATCTTGTAATTATAACTTGGATAGTTTAATTAAAAATATAAAGTAGAGTTGATTTGAGAAAAGTTTCAAGTTGTAATTTGGGCATTTTAAGAAAAAAATATATAGTTAGGTGAAATTGATGAAATATGACAATTTATAATTTTGAAAAGACATAAAAGGACCTTGAAATAAAAAAATTAATATTTTTAAATTCAAACTTTTAAGGGTAAAAAAGACATTTTATAAAAAAAAGATGGAAATTACTTAAAAGGGCATGGTTAATATAAGATATGATATAATTTATGAGGGCAAAATAGGTATTTTTCACCTAAAAAAAATTAAAAATTACAAATGGAATGTTACTATTCATTTGAAAGTTCACACTATTATAAGGTGTAAGATATATAGATTATGCTAGAACCAGTAATCGTTTATGGTTGAAATGAATAAAATATGTTAGAGCATTTTCACCTGCTCTTTGAAAAATTCTCCAAAATGGATAAATAAATATCAATATCTCTAAATATAATTTAATCAATTTTGGAGAATTAGTGCGGCCCCACCTATATAACTAACACAATTTAATCAATTATTAATTAAAATAAATTTAATGATAATTCAACAAATTTATTATAGGCAAATTTGCTAAAATAGCCCATTTTGGTGAAACCCTTGCACACATAACCCCATCCGGAAAAAATTTGCTAAAATCCGGATATCCGAATTTTTGCCTCAACCGGTAGCAGGTAAGTGGGGGGGGGGGACTGGACAATGTGAGTATGACAGCTGGACAACTGAGAGAGGGAGAGAGAGAGAGAGATAGACGGAAAAGCGAGGAAAAGACAGAGAGAGAGAGAGAGTCTGTGTGAGAGAGAGAGAGAGAGGGTGAAATACCTGATCAATATTGAAAAGACAGGTAGAGAGAGGGAGAGAGATGAAGCAGCTGTGTACAGTAAATCGGAGGGAGGCAATTGTTCCCGCCCAGGGATGGCGCCAAAAAAAAAAAGGTAAAAGGGAGGGAGGAGGGGGAGGGTATATAAGCTTTGAAGAATGTCTGAGGGAAATCATTACCTCCCATTAATGAATTGCAGGGGAAATGGAACTTGAAGAAGGGGAATGGCCGGCGTTTGATTAGAAGAAAGAGGGTAGGTGTCAAATGATGTGTGGTCTATATAAAGAGATGAGAGAAATTCTGGGCGTCACTTTTATTCACACAATCTGAAGAAAGAGAGAGAATCCATTGTAGAAGAAGCAAGTGGGCCTGGGTTCAGGTAACGGTTTACTTGTACGAAGCCACTTTTCACTGGACGGTTATATCGTACCCACTGGACACGTGTTGGTATTAACTGGACAGTCCTCTGATCGGACATAAATGGGTAAGTGTTCTCTCTATGTTTGGTAAGTGTTGTTCATATGTAAATACCGTCGATACAAATTAATTTGTGCCTACCTATGAAATGCAACAGGGGAAAATTCATCAGTTTGTATCACTGTATTGTTTGGAGGATGGTGGGCGTGTGAAGGCGACACTTGGGTCTTCACGGGAACAAGAAGCCAGAAAGCCATGGTGGTGGACGAAAGGATTGACTACGTAAAGCTGAAGAAACAGGTGATGGACAAGTTTAATGTCGATGGGAGGAATGATGTGGAGCTCACATATGTAAAGCCAAAGAAGGAAGGGTCCATGCCGTTTGCTATCGGGGATGACGAAGACTTGGAGGCCTACAAGTTTGTAAACGGGCTGTCTGGAGAACGAAATTGGCCTATCGACCTCAATGTCTCCCTGCGACGCAAGGTTGGTGGAGACGTGCCTGAAGCACAAGGATCGACAACGGATGACTCAGACGGTGGTGGTTTGTCTCCTGCAGGCTTGGAGGATGTTGTTGTGCCGTTAACTGGTCCGCCCGTGACACAAGAAGATCACCCAAATACAGATCTCCCCGTGGGGCTTGACGGAGAAGACGAAGATTTGGGAGGAAAAATTGTCGAGGTAAACCAAACGTATGTCCAGGTGGAATCATCGGATGTCCAGTTAACACAAACAGCTGTCCAGGTGGAATCATCGGATGTCCAGTTAACACAAACAACTGTCCAGTTAAAGGAGACTTCTGACCAGTTAGGGATAAGTGAGGAGTTAGAGTTGGAGTTTGCGAAGAGGGAAAAGAATGCCGACGCAGTGAATAAAGGGAAGCAGATCATATATGTCAGCAGTGACATGGAAGATGGAGCCATTGACCTTGGTAGCTCCTCCGACGAGGATGATGCAATCCCAAAAGTGGTTAAAGTTGAACACGGTAGTTCTGGTCCGACGAAGTCTTGGTCATGGGATTATGAGGCGGAGCGAGCGGTGAGGGAAGTTGAGGAAGCATACGAAAGACGAAAACGAAAGTCGACCACTTCTCCGAAGCCTGCTGAAAGTGAACCAATGGTGGCGGGGAACCCATTGGATACCAGCCAGTGTGGTATTAAGCTCCGGGAGGGACAAACGTTTCAGAGGAAGGAGGATGTGCAGGAACTCGTAGCGTGGGCGGGTCTGACTCGCTGCTTCACGACGAAGGTGAAGAAGTCAACGAAGACCTTGTATGTTGTAGGGTGCGCTGCTCGCAACTGCAAGTGGTCATGTCGGGCTTCGACTTACAGGGGAACGGGGTTGTGGAAGATCCGAAAGCTTGTGGACGAGCACACGTGCTCGCTGGACGAGGCAGTCACCCAAAAACGCACTGCGTCATACACGCAGCTGGGTCGTCGCATTGTCGAAAGGTATGTGCCCCAATACGGAAAACTTAACTGGACTCTTGCCTAAATTCCACTAGACATATAGATATACACACTGGACACACAACACTAGTAACTGGACACACAACTGCATTCACTGGACACAACTTTAGTCACTGGACACAACTTTCTTAACTGGACACACAACTAGTGTAACTGGACACAGGTATATTGTCACTGGACACACAACTGTATTAACTGGACACACTACTAACTTCACTGGACACATGTGTGTGAATGAGCATGTTCAGTTTCGGACGGTCGAAGAAGCCCCTCGATCCCGATCAAGTGCAGAGGATGATGAAGTCGCAGCTGGGGGTCACATGCAGCTACTGGAAGGCGCGTCGAGCCAAGTTGAGTGCGAGGGACATAGTGTACGGAACGGACGAGGAAAGTTATCGGAGCATGTACTCGTACATGTACATGCTGGAGCAGGCCAACCCTGGGACGTACACGAGGATAGAACGCGACGCGGAGGGGCGATTCAAGTATGCGTTTGTGAGTCTTGGAGCGTGGCGGAGGGCTATCCCCCACCTACGGAAGGTAAGTCCTTCCTTACATTTAACAGGACGCTCATTTACTAGAAACATGACGCCTATACTAATATCACATGACCACTGTTTGCCTAGACATGACAGATCTAGCTCATCAAGATGTTTATTCTCCAGGTTATATCGGTGGACGGGAGCTTCTTGAAGGGGAAATTTCGAGGGTGCTTGTTGTTTGCTACTGCACAAGACGCTGACCACCACATTTACCCCGTAGGCTTCGCCATGGTTGACGGCGAGAATGATGGGTCTTGGGGGTTCTTCTTCAGGCAGATGTTGCGTGTCGTTGAAGACACGACTGATCTGGTGTGGGTATCTGACCGCCACATGAGCATCCTGAAGGGCATACGGGATAGCTACATCTTCGCGAAGCATGGCATATGCACATATCACTTATTTCAAAACGTCCGTTTCCGGTTCAAGTGCGGGGGCTTGCAAGACGAGTTCATGACGATGTGTAAAGCTTACACGTACGATGAGTTCCAGGTGTTGTACGCGGAGTTCTGTGCACGGGTTCCCGGAGCGGGCCCATATCTGAATGAGGCCGGGTTCAGCAACTGGGCAAGGGCTTTCTACACTGGGAACAGGTACAACATCACAACCACTAATAACTCCGAGTGCTTGAACTCGGTGTTCAAATATCCTAGAGATTTGCCGCTAACAGCCCTTGTAGATGCCATCCTTGAGACCGTCGGCACGTGGTTCGTCAAACATAGGAAGACAAGCGGCGAGCAGGGGAAAGTCGTGAGCGACTGGGTTGGTAACGCCATCAGAGCAAACTTCGTGCAGTCCATTTCCATGGGCGTCAGACAGCTAAGTGCACATGAGTACGAGGTACTCAAGGGAACCTCCACATGACTTGTAAACCTAGTAGGACATTTATGCAGCTGTAGACGCTTCAACGTCGACCAATACCCATGTGCGCACGCAATGGCAGCAACCCAAATGCACGGGATGGATGTGTACTCGCTCGTCAAAGACTTGTACAAGGTAGACGCGTGGCGTGCGTGCTACAATGACGTGATCTACCCAGTCCCGTCGCGAGAGAATTGGAGGGTGCCCGAGGCAATCGCCAAGGAGACTTGCCTCCCCCCACTTATCAAGGTACGCCCTGGCAGGCCGAAGACATCTAGGTACCCGTCTCAGTGGGAAAGGAAGTTCCCGAAAAGGCGCCGCACATAGTGAAGAAAAAGGTGGTATGTTGGCATGACGGGTACATATTTTGGCATGACAGATAATGAAGTAGACATGACGGATAGCTATTTTGACATGACATATTTGTGCATTTTGAATCCAGTAGGTATTTCACGCGGTTTGTAGGCAGGGGAAACTTATTCGGAAACTTTATCGCTCCCCCTTTTACATTGAAGTATGGACGTCGCCCGTGTTTTGTTATTACGGCTTGTTGGGCCTGGGTGCAGCTATGTCATTTTGTACTTGACATGCAGTGATATAAACTTGGCAGGAGATATTTTGGACATGACATGTTTTAATTGTGCATTTTCAGTGGAAATGTGGACGACGTAAATATATAACTGTCAACCATCGTACGACCTATATAGTTTCAAAAACAACAAGACATCATAGTTTTAAAACCTGAGCACTAGGTTTCCCAAAACGACATACCGTCGATGCCAAAGTCAACCAAATGAAATCCTACGAAAGCATAACTGTTCAAGCCACCAACAACATGTGCAGACAACAGTACAAACAACATTGTTCTTGTAAAAAAAGGACGGAGCCAATGTCTACTGAGGATCGGGCCTGGGACAGAAGCCACGGTGGTAGATGGCGACACATAGGACTAGGCGGTAAGCATCGATAAAGGCGTCGTCCACCCCTTTGAATGCGCGGTCGCCTGATGCGAGCATCTGCAAGAAACGGATAGCGTAGGGGCCGGAGTCTCCTCTGTGTCGCAAAAAGTATGTGTCAAACCTCATGCGCACTAATTACAATATAAATCAGAAAATGGACTACGACGACTTACGATTGCTTGTTCTGAGGGATCCCCTTCACACGGTTGTACTTGAACGGCTGGGGAAGTTTCCCTGCATGCTTGGCGTGCAGCTCTTGGTTGCCATCCATCAGCGGGGGAAGGGTGTGCGTGATGGGCTTCAAAAGGCCTGGCAAATGTCGCTCAGGAGTGAGACAAGTGTCCGGATCATACACACGGACAGTCCACTCGGCTAGGTCGATCTCAACCGTTACCCAATGGTTGTCCTTCAGATTCCATGGGGCCAACACACGGTCGACGCTCGCCCAAGGCTTCGGACACCTCTCCGGCAACATACCGCTGAAGTAGTACTCCAACTCCTCGTCGACGGGCATACCGGTTTGTCTCTGCAGTAGGACCCCAAAGTAGGGGTCGATGACTGCGACGCCTGCGTACTTCGACTCGATGGCTACCTCCTTTCGGAGGATGCCGCATGCTTCGTCGATATGCTGCAAACAAGGAACACGTGTCCAGTCAACCAAAAAAATGTCAAGTTATCGGAGAAGGGGTGGCCGAAATTGTACGTGCGGGTTCAGTCCCTTGGGCGTCGTCGGTGGTCATCCACTCGGTGAATGCGTCCACGTCAGCCCTGGTCATCAGGCCCAAGGCCACGACGTCAACCCCCACAATCACCTTCTTCCCCTTGGCGGCCCGCGGCTTCTTCTGCCCCTTCGTCACGTCCTCAACCACCTCCTTATCCTTGTTCCCCTTGTCGACACGCGGCTTCTTCACCGGCTGAGTAACTTCGTGGCCATCTAACGTAGCAGGCACTCGCCTCACCCTTCCACCCTTACGCTGAAGGGGAAGTACTGCCTCCTCCTCTGCCTGTGCCTCCTATGGTTGATTACATGACACAAGGGTAAAATAACATGACACATAACTGTTCTTGACATGACAGTTTCATAAACACGTCCTACCTCAGGGGTTGCCTTTGTCGTTGGTGCTTCTGGCTCGGAGATGGTTGACTTGTCCCCAGGCCCTTTGGCCACAGTCTTAGACCCCTCATCTAAGACCTCATCCTCAGTAGTCGGGTCCTCCTACATGACAACAACAGAGTTTTGACATGACGACTAACAATCTTCACATGACACTAGGCGGTAGATGGCTTACCTCAGCGGTTGTGACATTGGTAGTGGCTGCTACTGCCTCAAGCCCGGCAGCCCCTACCATTTCAGTTGGCCATGTGCTATCAGTCTCACCCTGCGCAAATATGCGAAGGAACTTAGACTCGACACCATTATCAACAGTCACGTCGCAGTACGACAGGGATAACTAACCTGTGTGGTGGGTGTTTCTTTGGGGGGTTCTTGTGGATCAGCATCCTTCTCCATTTGGGTCTCCCCATCAACTGGTCCCTTACTCTTACCCATCTCTTACAGATTATGAGTTAGTGTGACCGTCATTCACAAAATTTACATCACGGTTTCAGTTAGGATACTAACCTCAGAAGTTGTCTTGGTGGTTTCATCTTCACCTGCATCAGTACCCGATTTCTGACCCATTTCCTTAACAGTATCCTCAGCCTACGCATTTATGGGAAAGGTATGTTACCATGACGCCTATATTGTTATACATGACGCATATATTGTTATACATGACGGTTAGGGATACTGACATTACAAATTGAACATCTTACCTCCTTTGGTTGCAACTCAACATCTTCGGTTTCCTCACTGTAAGTTCCATGCCTGTCCTGCGAGTGTGTCACCTCGTCCTCACCTCGCCTCTTCCCCCTCACCTCCCTTCTCAGCTCCTGCATCGCTGCCTCAATCCTTTCCATCCTCTCGTTAAACGTTGTCAATAAGATCGTCCCCAGATCATCCATCTTTGACAAAATCCTTGACACATCCACTTCGGAAGCCGTCGTACTTCCCTCACCCTTCGTGCCTGACCCAGATGCTTCCGTCGTGCTCGGCGCATGTTTGGTTGTATACTCCACCACGAGGTCGTCGAAGAACTTATCCGGCTTCTCTGTCGCGTACATGGCGCCAGCAATAACCCCCTTCCTGACCTCCTCGGCATCCGGGAGAAGGACTGTCCGAACAACGTCCACCTCGTCGAACATGCCCAACTCTTCCTTCGACTGCTGGATGAGGGAGGCAAGAGTATCGTACGTCATATTGTGGTCTTTTGACTTATATCTCAGGCACCGAGGGTAGGTTGTGTTTGTGCTTGTGCTGGTGTCAGCAAATTGTTTTGCAACTCGCTGCAGAGCCTCGTACACCCACAACTACAAACAAACAAAACAAACCAGGTGATGACATGTCGACACTTTGCATTTAATCGTGTCCAGTTACCAGGAGGCAGTGTCCAGTTTAAATCACTATTTGTCATGTGAGATTTATGTCCATACCTGGAATGCAAGGGGGAAGCCGGCTAACAAGTACGACGGCCGAGAGCTGCTGACCCCGTGCTGGAGCTTGCGCTCAACACAGCGGTAGAGGAAATTGTGGGTTCGTTCATAGCACAGTCGCCCCCATGGGTAACGCAAGAACGCCTCCGTGTCAGACACCATGTTTACAACCCACCCGTGAATATAGTTACGGGGTTCCTTCGAAAACAGCACCGCCTCCACCAGCAATATGAGCGCAAACTTAAAGCGCCTTGCAGCCGAACGATCTGACTTCATCGCCACTGTGTACTCTGTCTCGAAGGCCTCCATCCTCCTCTTTTCCTTGCCTAAGAACTCGAAGCAGGCAGCCTTGTCCGCCGCAGTGTCCACGGTCCTCGCCACGTTTGCCGAGCAATTCAGTCCGGTCACTAGCGCGAACTTCGCAATGGAGAACCGGACTATAGACCCCTGGATCATGTACCACGTTTCTTTTTCCTTTTCCGACCGCAACTGCCGCTGCAGGACGTAGTGGACTAGCTGGGCGGAGAACTCAACTTTGGCCCCGAGCCTCGCAATGCCGCCAAACTGGCTTTCACAGAGACGCTTCCAGTCTGACGGGCTCAAGTACTGGTCTAGCTTTGCAAGGACATTGGGCCTGGCATATTGATTGCACCTACATTTGAAATGCTTGTCCTCGGGGACAGCATATATCGCCTGCACAGTGGGGTGGAATGTTAGACCGACTCATCTGTAAAACATTCTACCCTTGATCGACACTAGCCAAACCATACCTCGCCTGTTGTCGGTGTCTCCGTTACCCTTCTTTCTCCTGAATCACTCATGTTGTAGTTTGATACCCTGCAGGTTGGGGAGCAATACTTTAGCATTCTTCAAACATTTGCAGATTTTCATCACACAAGTCACAATGCACATGACGTTAAGTTCATATAACATGTCAAGTGACAATTTTAACATGTCAAGTGACCATTTTCACATGACTGACACCATTTCTTTCCTGCACTTATCACAAATGCCAGTAACTTTCTAGCCTCACCATATCTTAACTTATACTTATCACCTGAGCATTATAACCATTTTATAGCTTCCACAAAATAGAAGCCGCGCAATTTTGCAATTAAACATGACAGCAAACCTATTACACATGGCACCTAAATATTCAAAACATGACAGTTTACAATGTAACAGCATTTACATTCAATAACTTGTTTCTGAAATTTTTTTAACCATATTTAGGTTTCCCGATGTCCCTCTATCTATCCTATTTCCCCAATCTCACCAATTTCCCCAATTCCCACATTTTCCCCAATTTCACCAATTTCCCAAATATTCACACAATACATGTATCAATTTCCCCTAGTTTGCTTCCTCCTTCAAGCCCTTTACCATATCATCACCACAATGGTACTTCCATTTTCTCCCCAACTCGAACACCCCCGTTCCCACATTTCCACCCATTGTTTTCATACTAGACGCCTGTTACATCCCACATGACAGGGGCGGATACTCCACCCATTATTTCATCCAATTACAAACCATGGCAAACAAATTAGGGTCTTCAAATGGTCCCTCATCCTTTCAATTTCTGCAATCAGTACAAAATCGGTAGGTTTAGGGTTTACTTACTTCAAATCGGTCGGTCTCTCTCTTCTAAACACCCACAGGGTCGTCTTCTACACGCTTCCTTTACTGGCTTGCAATGCGGCGCCGTCTTCTCCTCCGCACTCCCAGGTTCGTCTTCTTCCTTTGTCTTCTTCTCCTCTCTCGTTTTCGTTTCAAAAATGGCGGTTTCGTGCCTTCTCCACTCCCTCCTCTCTCTCTCTCTGTTTTCCACAGCCAAGATGTGACAGGTTTTTCAAAACTGCCCTCTCTCTCCTCCTCCCTCCCTCCTTAATTGACTCCCAACAACCGGTTTCCACACCCTTTTCCAACCGGCTACCTTCCCATTTTTTTGAGGAGGGGGGTCTAACCCTTGCAATTAGAACCGGTTAGTGGGTTAGACTAGCAAACCAAACCGGGGCGGGGGTTACTTCCTTTAAATCCCTCTTTACTATAATTGTTATAAAGCTATTGGTTTATGGTGGATTATTCACCTCGGGTGTAAATCATCTATCCCCGACCCCGTCTCCCTCTCATGTCCCCTCTCACATAAATTCCCCCCCCCCCCCTTTTTTTTAAGGAAAAATGACTAAAAATACTAACTATTAAGTGTGAATAAAAAATAATACGAACTTTAAAATTAACTAACTCATGTACAAACTATGTCCACATTAACCAAAAATAATATGGTTTCAAATTTGTGCTAAAAATGAAATAAACAAGAAAGTTAGTGAAATATTGTAATTACTTTCCAAAACATATCCAACTTCCTCCTCCTCACAGTCACGTATTGTCACCACCAGTGCACAGACACTGCATAAAAGCTTGGTCTCCCATGACGATTTCACCAATTCACTTCAAATCGCACATAATCAACATCAATCTAGTCCAAAATTTAATTTATAATGTGATTTCATAGAAATTGAGTGATTTCAATTCCAAATTCGTCTCCAATACCGTTCATATTCGAAAACCCTAGAAATTTATTGTCGTTGGACTGGGAAGAAAATCAACGTTCTTATCATAAATTGAGCAAAGATGAGCTTCACACACATATTTTTTTCAATGAAAAACTCGAATCTCAACATTTATTTTCGTTCTATCAAACAGTTGAATCCCTCTCGAATCCCCAATTCGCATCGTCGGCGAGCCCATTGACGGTTGGAGCCACCGGTAGTATTTGTCCCTGGAAAGGCCGAAACTAGATTCGCCTCACCACCTGGTCCTATTGCCACCAACTGCTATTTGTTTCGATGCCGCCTTTGTCTTCTCCGAGTTCTCTTTACGGTGCGGCAGTGAACGGCGAGGAGGAAGGAGGTGTATAGTATGTTTGGAAATTAATTACAATATTCCACCAACTTTTTTGTTTATTTCATTTTTTAGCACAAATTTGAAACCATATTATTTTTGGTCAATGTGGATATAGTTTGTACATGAGTTAGTGGATTTTAAAGTTCGTATTATTTTTTATTCACAACTGATGGTTCATATTATTTTAAGTAATTTTTAAAAAAATTATTTTAATCATTAGATAAGTTGGGGTTTGTGAGGGGGAGGGGGTTGGAGGATAGGAGGGGGGGGGGCAAGGTTGAGGATAAGGACCCATTTTCGATGACACCCATTTATGTATCTCTTCTACCTTGCATATATAAGGCTTTGAAGCTTAGCTGAGAATACACACAAGAAATAGAGAGAGTTCATCTTTTATTACATCAACTCTATCTTCTCATTCAAAACATCTATGCACATCAAGAGGTTGACCGACGTATGGTTTTTCTTTCCTATTTTCGATTTCTAAAGTGTGTCTACAAAAACCATTCCGATAAGCGCACCCGACGGCCACCTTCCGGCTGGCTCCCTGGCGGCCTCATCCCACACCCACTGAGGCTGCTTCCGGTATGGCAAGGCCCTACCTGTGTTGTGGGGAGTGGGGTGGCGCTGGCGTCCTTCAGGCAGCCTACTCCATGCCGCTCCTCGGCCGTCGGGTGTTCATTCCTGTCGCCGCCTTCTGAAACCCACAACTCCCTCTGAAAACCTCCCCTGAAAACCCAACCCTTTTGGCTCACCTTCTATTGCCTAGCCCCGGCCGCCGTCGTCACCTCTGTTGGTTCCGATGGCCTGTGCAGCAGCCCCGACTTCCGCAGCCGTTGGTTCCGATGACCTGTTCAACAACCCCACAAGCGCTCATCTCCCTCCTTTAAAACCAAACCGCCTCCGCCGTCGCTGGGTACTTGTCTTTTCCTCGGCGACCCTCTACAACGGTCATGCCTCCGGCGGTTCTCTCTCTCAAAAGCTTCCTCCACTGGCATCCTCTTCATCTGTCGAGCCTTCCGTCGACGCCTCCTCCATCTCGGTGCCTCCCACCTCGCTCCTCTTCTGCTGAGCATCATTTTCCGTCATTGATGATCCTCGCCGACATCCTCACCTCCCCGGTTGTGGTGGCTGACGCAACCTCCCCTCACCAGCTCTCTCCCTAACTTTCAAATCTGATTATCAAACCTACCTTTAATCCTCCACAAACCAAAATTAACCTCAACCCTTTAATACAAATCCAAATCACCAACCCAAATTTCAACAAATCCCACCTACAACGCTATTGATAAGCAAAGTCACTGCCTTCTAAATCATTGCCTTCTAAGCCAAAAATTCCATGTCTACTACTCCCTCGCCTTGCATGCAAGCCCCGGTTAAGCCGCCGGTTTAGATCCGAAGAAACCGAAGTTTTAGTTTTCTAGATTTTTCAATTTTAAATTTATGTAATTGTAATCTTAGATCATTTTTTCTTTTTTTTTTACTGCCGACCCTCTATGTAGGGTCATTCAAGCCATCTGTTGATGACTTCAAGATTGCGTTCTACTTCTTGCCCACTGTCAAAAAAAAAAAAACACTATCATCTCATTCCATCATACTTTTAACAAGAATATTAATTTCTCCCAAACATTTTTTTACCCGTTTGAATTAAAGCTATTTAAAATTTTTAATTAAATTAACCAATTAATTACTTTATATTATAACTTTATTTTATTTTTTTCTCATTTATTTTGTGTTATAACTTAGTAATATCTTTGTTAGTTACCACATTTCACCCCAAAATTAGTTTAGATAAATCTAATGATAACTCAACAAATTTTGTGATAAATTGATAGAACTAATATATTTAGATAAATTAATAAAGTTTCATATTAAGAATTTTATTACGTATTTGATCTATTTGCAATTCTAATTTTTTTTTAATTTGCACAATTTTTTTTCTCAAACTTATTTTAGAGAATACTTATTTTTTAAAGCAATACTTATAATTTTTTTTAATTAGCTCAATTTGATTCCAATTATTAAAGTTCCTTATTATTTAGCAAATTTTTTCATTATTCAATATATTAGAGAATGCTTATTTGTGTACTACTTAATACGGAGTAATACTTATGATATTTATGTCAAAAATAATGAATAAAATTATATAAAATTATATTTTTTAAACAAAGGTCCGTGCATGTTTTAAGCTAGTTTCAATATATATGAGTTATTGGAGTAAAAAACATTTTCTCTAAATTTTTTACTTTTCTTTAAAACAGAGGTTCCGTTGGAGACGCTGTTTTTAAATTAAATGATAATAAAATTTTAAAAATCAGATATAAAGGGAAGATAAAATTCAGATATATAAAGGAAAGATAATGAAAAATCAATTGAGTTTATATGGTAAGATTTTGGTTGTGACCAGCCAAATTTTTTTGAAAAAAATTATATTATATTTATATCTCTATTTTTTGGGGTTTGATTCAAATAAATTGGGCAAATTTGGGGTTTTGCAAAAACCCTTGTGATCTTCTGATCCCGTCTATCTAGCCAGAGAGAGACCATAGAAAGACCATTGTCGTTCTCGTGTTCTTCGATTGTTCTCTGTAAGTCGTTCTTCTCCCTCTCATTAGATCTCTGTCCTTCCCTTGGTTTTCTCTTTCTTCCCTCCCCGCCGATCGGGTTCGCTGCCATCATCGATTTGGTTCGAATTTCTGAACGATTTCGGTTCGACGTTCCCGCAGCGGAAAACTATAGTTTATAGGGCGTACCGCGAATCCAACTCGAGTGGAACTCTGTTCAACTTCAGATGGCAAATGGAGGTGGTAATATCAGTAGCAGGGTGCAGAAAAACGCAACAAATGAAGATGTCTTGAGGTATCTGCAGCTTGTGAGGAATATGTTTCATGACAAGAAGGAGAAATACAGCGAGTTTCTTGAGGTCATGAGGGATTTCAAATCCGAAAGGTAACAGTGATTACTTTTTTGGAATCGTTTGAATGTATATCTGTTGTGGAAACTGCTGATCAACTGTCAAGCTCTTGACTTTTTGGCAGAATTGAGATTAAAGGTGTGA
The DNA here is from genome assembly GCA_037127255.1 of Persicaria tinctoria. NCBI lineage: Eukaryota > Viridiplantae > Streptophyta > Magnoliopsida > Caryophyllales > Polygonaceae > Persicaria > Persicaria tinctoria. Next base: position 24,557,551 of record JBANSL010000006.1, read on the forward strand.
TTGCGAGAATAAAGGAGTTGTTTAAAGGACACCGGGATTTAATCCTGGGTTTCAATGCCTTTCTGCCTGAACAGTATGCAATCACCCTTCTAGAGGAGCCTCCTGTGAAGAAAGCAGTTGAATTTAAAGAAGCAATCACTTTTATCAACAAAATAAAGGTGATAGATTAGATATTTCAGTATCTGAAAGCAATTGCCCCCCCCCCCCCCCCCCCCCTCCCCTGAATGTTATGATTAATGCTATCTCTTATGACCCAGGCACGATTTGAAGGCAATGATCATGTATACAAGTCGTTTTTAGGCATTTTGCATATGTACCGTATTGAACATAAGTCCATTGAAGAGATCTACAAAAGGGTGTGTTTACCTAGACTCTTTTTTTTCCAACTTCGTTGTGCGATTTGCTGTAATGGGTTGTCGATTCTACCATTTCACCAATGATTTTGTCTCTAGGTTGCAGTGCTCTTCAGAGACAATCCAGAATTGCTTGATGAATTCACATATTTTCTCCCAAGTGATTCAAAGTTTGTATCTGGGAGGAACACTATCCTGCAAGATAGAGGTTCTGCAGTGCCCACATTTCAACCAATGCAAGTTGATAGGGTAGGTATATGGTTTGTTGATTTAGTTTCATATGCTCAACTTCTCTCCTGCTTTATCCATCACAATTATACTTCTTTCAGAAGGACAAGATCAATCCTCACGCCGATCAACAATTTACTTCTGAACCTGATCCTGACGATGATCAATTAGTGATAAGATCCAACAAGGAGCTGCTAAGGTGTGATGATAACGACAGAGCCAGGAGAGATAATGAAAGAGATGATCAAGGCTTTGATCATGATGACGGGGACGTTAATAACAAGCACGGTCTCTCAAACAGATACAATGCTGATCACATGCTTGATGACTCTGATGAGGGTGAAGAAGGTTCTGAAAACCTTGGATTGCAAAGGCTGCCATCGTATTATGATGACAAAGGTGCCCATAAAAGTAAGGATCTATACGAGCTTCTTTGTGTATGGCTTACTTTGTTAAATATGCCTAGGGAGTACCAATATTCTGAATTTGGATGTGAGTTTGCTGTTAGGTGTTTACTGTGAATATGTGTTTTAGACTTAACACTGTTATTCCTTTTCATTTCTGCTCTCGATGCTTCTTTCCGTTCTAATCCAAAATGCTAAACTACATTGTAGAAGAGCGGAACAATGAGTGCCTGGCAAGACCTATGAGTTCCAAAGGCAGAGAAAGAGAGCAGGATCAGGAAAGGGAAGAATTGGGTAGAATTAGAGACCATGGAAGCGGAGAACACCCTGAAAAGAGTATGCTCTATTGTAATCAACCATCTGTACCATTAAGCAATGAATACTTGGGAAAAACTATTCAAGAACTTGACCTCTCTGATTGTGAGCGGTGCACTCCGAGTTATCGTCTTCTTCCCAAAAATGTAAGCTGCTCCTTGTCAAAATTTTGTCAGTCCTGGTTTTTGAACATAGTTTTTCTGCAGTTCTCTTGACAACTACTCATTATTTTATAGTATCCAATATCTGTGTCGAGCAAGAGGACAAAACTCTGCCATGGGGTATTGAATGATCATTGGGTTTCTGTTACTTCTGGAAGTGAGGATTACTCTTTCAAACACATGCGGAAAAATCAATTCGAGGAAAGCCTATTTCGATGTGAAGATGATAGGTATAATCACTAATGTTCCCTCATATGCTGAGTAGGGAGGGACCATTTGGTTCTGACAGATAAGTTGAATCCTGTTCTATGTTTTGCCTGCATTGTGTAGAAGCCTGATGCTGTCCTTTGGCTTTTCAGGTTTGAATTAGATATGTTGTTAGAGTCTGTGAAGGTGACTATTACGCGGACAGAAGAGCTTTTGGACATGATTGAAAGCAACGATATCACAGAAGATACCCCAATAGAAGAGTATTTTACAGGTATAGTATTAGTTGAAGGTTACGAGATCTTATCTATATATACTTCTCCTTCTTTGATTACTTCTGGTGCTATCTCGATGCTTCTCTATTTTTTTGCAGCTCTCAATCTTAGATGCATTGAGCGCTTGTATAGTGACCATGGTATTGATGTTGTTCACTTGGTAAAGGAGAAAGCAATACATGCTTTGCCTGTTATCCTAACACGCTTGAAGCAGAAACAGGAGGAGTGGGCTAGATGTCGTGCTGATTTCAACAAAGTCTGGGCAGAAATATATGCAAAGAATTACCATAAGTCACTTGATCACCGCAGTTTTTACTTCAAGCAGCAGGATACAAAGAGCTTGAGCACAAAAGGTACTCTATTTACATGGATGAGAAAATGCTTTTGAGTTTTCAAAATTAAACATTACTTAGCAATACTTACATGGGATCCTATGTTATTTTATTTGATGTAGTATATTAGAATTACATAACCTAGTCTTGGTTTGCTGAGCTCTTGTTAGTTGCTGCATGCCTGGTCCAATATTAACCTTTTCTTTGTATCACACATCTCTGATTCCTCATATTCTTTTGTGCTGATCCATGCTGTAACTACTGCTGATAGTTTCACAAGTTTGATAGTCCCCATAGTTTTGTAAAGCTGCAAGGAGTTGGATAAAAATGCCAAGGACACTAGTTGGAGCCTTTAGGGCTGTCTGGATAGCTATATTACTTACCAAATCCAATGGCACACTGATTTACTTAAACTGATAATGCATCGCATATACCGTATAAATTGCATTTGCTAGACATTTTTCCTCAAATGGAAACAGAAAAGTTAACACGTGGAGAATTTTTCTGTAATGTATTACACTATTACAAGCTGATTTGGCTACTAAAACTCTTGATTCAAATGATGACTTTTTACTGTGTTCTATTATCCTTTTCAAACAGCCTTGTTAACAGAGATTAAAGAGAAAAGTGAGCAGAAGGGGAAGGATGATTATGTACTGCAATCTGTTGCTCTTGGAAGCAGACATCCTGCAATTTCACATATGGAATTTGAATATCTTGATCCAGACATTCACGAAGATTTGTATCGGCTCATCAAGCACTCCTCAGCAGAAGTTTGTACTCCTGAGCAGGTGGATAAAGTATTGGAGATCTGGACAACTTTCCTAGAGACAATGTTTGGTGTGCCTACACGCCCCCAGGATGCTGAGGATACCGAAGATGCTGTAAATGCAGAGGATCAGGCTGCTAAAAACAGTATTCCTATGGCTGCTGGGCGGGAGGCTACATCACCAGAACATTTGGTTTGTGGAAAGAACGGAGAAGTTGATAGTCTTAATGGCAGTTGTAATACTTCAAAACAAGTTGGAGTGCTTGTTAGAGCAAAACCTATTGATGTAATCGCTGGGTCTTCAAATGATCAACCAGGAAGCTGTCACATGTCTCATTCTTCAGGAACTGACCAAGTTAATGAGAGAACAAACTTGGATACATCAGGTTGCTGATTCATGTTGTTTCACATGATTTCAACTTATGCTTGAGCCATTACATCTAATGTTTGTTATTAGTATTGGTCAGATGTGCTGAAGTTTGAAATGTCTTCTAATTGCCAGGTTTTGTAGCCACATTATCCAGAACTTTCAATGGAATTGATAGTGCTCCTGAAGTGAGGCCAAATGGTGATACTTCACATCCACTAGAGGTATGTATGGCTTATAAATAGAATTTTCAATTTCTTGAATCTGATTCATTCACTGAACAGATCATGAGTAGAACTGCCAAGGGGATATTTTTCCTTGAAAATCTAATATAAGCTCAATCATGTGGTACTTCTTTAGAGAAGATCAATTGGGTTTGGTGTTTCCTTTCATTTTAAGCTCACTTGTGAGAATTCATACCAATTAATAAATATAGTTTATTGGCTTTTAAGTTTGTCAAATCCTAAATTTCTGGCTTTTGGTTGTTCTGTAACTTATGCTATTTTTGCTGCTGCTGATGCCTTCTTTACCCTTGACTTTTTGCTTGGTTTCATTGATTTATAAGGATTATCAGCTTTTTTTTTACTAATTTTTTTGCTTTTGCCTTTTTAAGGCTGTTGATTGTGCAAGATCAGTTGTAACAAATGGGGCCATGCCTACCAGTGTAGGGCATAGACACCTTGAAGGTTCTGATGTGCACTCCAAATATGAAAGAGAAGAGGGGGAGTTATCCCCAACTGGGGACATGGAAGAGGGTAATTTTGTCTGTGGAGATGCTGGATCAGAAGTTGTCCATCAAGCAGACGGTAGTTTTGTAAGTAGTCCTAATCAACATAATAAAGTGGGATACCACGGGGAAGGCAGATTAGGAGCTAATGCTAATGGTAAAGGTTATGAAGATGTCCGTAGATTGTTAGAGGAAAGAGAGAATGCCTCTACAAATGGAGATGTCTCAGTCAGTGAGTCTGATGAGGGTGAGGGTTGCTCCCCTGTAGAGCAAGAGGAGGATGGACAGCATAATGGCAAGGTTGGAAGTGAAGGCGAGGCTGAAGGTATGGAAGTTGCTCATGATGAAATTGATGAATCATCCCTGCCATTTTCTAGACGTTTTCTACAAACTGTGAAGCCACTTGCAAAGCATGTCACTACGATGTCATATGGGGAGACGAAGGATTCTCATGTCTTCTATGGAAATGATTCCTTCTACGTGCTGTTTAGGCTTCATCAGGTTTGGCCAATAGGCCCATTCTTTAGTAGAATATTTTCTGTTGAATATAATGTTAGTATTGCTTGCTAAAACTGTCCCCCCATGCCTGTTTTGACAGATACTGTATGAGAGGATACAATCAGCAAAGAGAAACTCCTCGTCCTCTGAGAGAAAATGGAGATCTTCAAATGACAGCATTCCTAGCACTCTTTATTCAAGGCAAGTAATCCAGTATAAATATCCTTTTTCTGCTACTCAAGTCAAAGGTGAACAATGCAATGAATGCATCCATCATAAATCCCCAATTAGTAAAAAGGAAACATTTGCTTCAGAATCTGAAAAAGGCTCTTGATATTTTACAGGTTCATGGATGCGCTATTTAGCTTACTAGATGGCACGTCTGATAATACAAAATTCGAAGATGATTGTCGTGCTATCATTGGTGCTCAGTCATATCTATTGTTCACTTTGGACAAACTGATATATAAGCTTGTCAAACAGGTAATGCACGAACCTTTTGTTGAACTTCTTTTTGTGTCTAGTGACAACATAAAGGAATGTCTGGTTTATGCTTTACAGCTGCAAATAGTAGCCAACGGTGAAATGGAAAGCAAGCTTCTCGAGTTATATGAATATGAAAAATCCCGGAGATCAGGAAAAGCTGCTGATTTAGCTTATAATGACAATACCAGAGTTCTTCTCGGTGATGATAACATGTATCAAATTGAATGTGTATGCTCCTCTCTCTATAAAATTCTTGTCTGCTTAAAGATACATGAAAAGTACTTTCTGGATAACATATCAAAAAAGGCAGAAATAGCACTCTCAAGTCTTCAATACAAAGCCAGTAGTTTGTTTTGTACTAATAATCATGTTTTTTTAATGCTTTGTCTTGATTTTGCAGCATTCAGGCACCCCAACTCGCTTGTCCATTCAGCTAGTAGACAACGAACATGATACACCTGAACTTACAGCTGACTCAATACCCAAATATTCAGCCTATCTTAATGAGGACCTTCTGACTGTTTTTTCGGACAAAACGAAGCCTGGTATACTCATGAAGCGGTAAGAGTTGATTGAGATCAGTTTGAATCATTCTCCTTTGACCTTGGGCACACATTCTCCGCTTTACTAATCCAAACGACGTTTTTCTTTCCAGAAATTTAGTGGAACGCCCGAGTGAAGAATTTCATATTTCAAATGCATTGAACTATAAGGTCTCTTGCACTTCCTCCAGGGTACGTATATTTCTTGTACATACGAAAGGCAGAAAAGCAACATAACTCTAAATCACCTAAATTATCTTTACCTATGATCACATTTTTAGCAATCTGCTAAAAAAGTTTGTTCCAGGTGCGTTATGTTTATGATACAGAAGACTTCATCTCCCTGAAGGGCAAAAATAGGAGAATGACAAGGACAGGCACCAACGGTCATACCTTGGGAGTATCACAAAAGGTGTCCTCCAGGAAAGTTGAAAGATTTCGCCGGTTTCTTTCTAGGTCATAGGACGTCCTGAACACAATAGAACAACTGCCTCAAGCCTCCGATTTCGCTGCAACAGTGCCCTGGGTACTATCCTGAAACTCTCTGGTCACCATCCTTCAATGGACCGTAAAGGAAGAAGAGTTTGGCTTTTACTGCAGTTATCTTCTGATTTCAGCTATTATATAGTTCTTAAGTTTTCACCACATTTTACCCTTTTTCACCAATAAAGATGAGCAGATATGGCTCTTATAGGCCTGTAGAATAGCAATTTATATAGGGGATGGAGTTTTTGTACATAGATGCACTTTACTCATTTCATTGATTCAACCAAATTGTTAAGCCATTTTTGTACTGTCATAGGCCGATAAAGATAGCAATAGACAATAGATTGTTGGAAACTCTTCAGGAAAATAGAATGTTTGGTTTGCGGATGTGTAAATGCCCTAATCCGGGGAGGAAATAATGAGAAAATATACAAGACCTCTTTTACAAATCATCCTCTACTCGCACTAGTTTTTATCTGACAAGAAGTTGTCCGGTAGTCTGGGGAAGTTCACCCGACCCCTGAGTACATCCGGCTGTGATGAACCAGGTCCGGAAACAGCTGTTGCAGGCTTCTTCTGTTGCAAACTCCGAGTGATCTCGATGCAGGCTTGATCCACCATAGCCAAGAAATCCTTCACCATGACAAACAGGTGAAGTGGGTTGCTATCACTTGAATCTGCAGCCTGATAATCTTGTGTTGCTCTCATGACAGCGTCCATGACCCCTGTCTGCTTTTCTTGTATCGCCTTTATATCCGCTTCAGCCGATTCCAGAAACCCTCCCATCTCCTTAACGAATCCGCCACCATCACCACCACCGCCACCAGATGACCTGCATTGGGCCACCAGCTGCTGCGTCTCATCAACCCGGGCTTTGAGAGAAGCGAGAGAGCTCAGAAGAGCTTCGTAGTCTAGACACGCAGCCTTCTTCACATTCGACAAGTCGGAGCCAAGGCCGCCCACAACAGGCAGCCCCAGCTTCAGGAACTCCCTCTCTTTCTCCACCTTGGCTACCGGGTCATTCGACTGCGTTGCAGGACTCTTGTCGTAGCTGCGAATCGTGCTGTTGTTTCTCGCAAGAACGCACCGTCTCCCTTCATTCCTCACCACCTTATGGACGACGAAATTCAGCAGTGTGGTCGACCCATCGCTGCTCTTATAATCCGACAACTTCAGCAGCTTACCGAGGCTAAAGACCTTCGCGTTTGTCGCAGTCCCGCCATTCAACTGACTCCCGGCATTGAGTATTGATTCAAGAAGCTTCAAGAACACACCGCAGCTTCTAATCTCGCTGCACGCTGATTCAATCGTTCGCAACGTCTCCTGAATGATACCGATCTCAGCATCGTACCTGAACCTGAACAGCATCGCATTGGCGCGCTTAAAAGCCGAGGGGACGGCCTTCAAGAGACTGTACAGGAACAACTCTGCATCAGCAAGCCTTGTAGAATCCCCATCAAATGCCATGATCTCGGATTCTTCCGTTCGTGTAGGGGCGATCCTCGCAAGCTTCTCGAGTTCTCCTATGCTCAGGCCTTTCCCTTTGTTCAAGGATTCGATCACCTTACCGGGAGGAACTCCGAATGACTCGAGGACAACCGCTGCGTCCCGCGATTTTTGCTCGTCTAAGATGAAGATTTCGGCATTGTGCTTCGGATCGTCTTCAATGGTAGCTTTCCTATTGGTGGCCATCAAACCAAATAGAGCTTCCATCATATCACCATTGTACCTAAATCATCAATCAAACAACAATTAATTGAAATTCAATACAACAAATTGATTGAATTTGTAAATCGCAACAATCCCGATCGAGATAATCAAAGGAGAGGAGCTTAACTGGAAGGATTCCTTGGCCATGGAGTTGTGGGGTTCTTGATTTGCAACGGCCTCTAGCGTTTTACTTCCACCGGACGGCAGTTTTTGTATCTCCGGTATCGCCGACGACGATGATCCACTGCCTTGCCGGGGAGGTGGCGGCGGAGGAGTTGTCTTCGTCGGTGGAAAGTGCGGTGGCGGTGGTATTGCGGGAATCATCTTCTTCTCCGGTGGTAGGGGGACAAGCGGAGGTGGTTGTGTTTGACCGGCGGCACCGACTCCGTCGCCGGCATGAATATCGGCATAAGACAACGACCTACTACGACCAGTGCTGCTCTTGAGGCTCCTCCAGTAGATCACATCCAGTCCATCCTCATCAACGATCACTCCCTTGACCCTCCCTCCGAGCCTCGTGAACTCCGACCGGCTCCCCGCGGGGGTCACCACGGCAGCCGGAAGCGATTGCTTATGCTCTCGGCGGCCGAACTTGAGCCAGAAAAGGAAGAGTAGTCCGACAGCGGCGAAGGTGGTTACCGCGGTTGCAGCAACCGCGGTAGCTAACTTCTTCGTATACGCCCTAGACCGAGTCGGCGAGGGCGGTGGCGGTGTAATGGCAGGGGAATAGTCAGTCGCCGGAGACACCACCGGCGGCGCCGGCGCCGGGAGCGTGTAAGGGTAGTAAGTCTCTAGATTTAGAGGCAAAGAGATGGATTCGGAAAAGGAGAAACTCGTAAAAAAGAAAAGTAAAAAGAGGAGGAGAAATGGAGTGCAGTTGCAGCAGCTACTGTTGTTGGTGTTGAGCTTCGCCATTGATGTTTCATGGCGAAGAAATCATAGTATGTTGCTGCAGTTGCAAGGAAATTGGGCGACAAATCAGAGTTGGGTGAGGTGGTTAATCAGATTGATTGGATTAGGTGGAGCGGCATGTGAATGAAGACGAAAATGGTGATGTAATTTATACAAGTAAGGAGAGGTTTGAATTGAATTTGTAAGCTGAGGTTTGTTGGGTGGGTGGTTGACTTGAATTGGTTCCTCCTGGAGACGCTTTGAGAGGGAAGAACATTTATAGGTATGAAACCATCTCAAAGTTTACACTTGGAAACTAAATTACCTATTTACCCTTCCATGTGGTTTGGGTGTTGTTGCTGTATTTGACTATTTATCAATTCTGATAATTTGGGTTGGTTATTTTGTAATTTGGTCTTCTTTTTATACTCCAAGAAAATAGTTTATCGGTTTGTTTTAATATTTTCACAATTTTTAAGAGAATAATCAATACAGTATACTAGTATTATATACTTATTTATTACTCTAATTTCGTATTTTATTGAAAAATTGTCGACTAACAAAATACTAGAGATAAAAAAAGGAGTTTGCAAAATATCCAAAAAAGTTACCTCAATTGGTGAAATATTCACACTATGGGACAAATTGGTAAAATATCAATCTTGTCAATAACATTTTATCATCTTGCCTATAGTCTCACTTCTTTTATTTTTTTACATTTTGTCGTGCAAATATAAGAGTATGTTGTGCATGTGCAAATATAATCATATGTTGTGCAAATATGACCAAAGTCTAGCTAGTTTTCTTTTTCTTTTTCCGTGTTAATACATTTTGGCGTGTAAATATAACCGTACGTTGTGCTTGTGCAAATATAATCGTATGTTGTGCAAATATAACATTTTGTTGTGCAAATGTAATAACTTTTTTCCGCTTTTTTTTTCCGAGTCAATACATTTTGGCGTGCAAATGTAACTGTACGTTGTGCTTGTGCAAATATAACACTTTGTTGTGCAAAATGTAATATATTTTTTCCCTTTTTTTTTTCGTTTCAGCACTTTTTGTTGTGCAAAAATCACTTTACCTTGTGCACATATAGCAATTTGTTGTGCAAATATAACTTTATGTTGTGCAAATGTAAAAATAAAAATATAGTAGATGTGAATCACATAATAAAATATATATATTTTTTCTAATTTCCATATTTATGGGGTAATTTTTTGTAATTTAACAAAAGTTCTTCTTCTACCTCCCTCCCTGATCTGGAATCGGATCCGGCGACGATGTCGCCATAGATCTCGGCCTTGCTTCAGATGAGGAACACGGAGCTGATCTCGGCCTTGCTTCAGATCCCACGCCAAATTTCTCCATAGATCTGGCGGCTGCGGGAGAGAGGGAGCACGATGAGAGAAGGAGCTTCGCTAGATTCCGACGTCGATCAACAGATGAAGAGAGATGGATGAAGATGGAGCGAGACAGAAGAGATCGAGAGAGTAGGAGAGAGAGGAAAGATAGGGTTAATAAAATTGAGGGAGATGGATAGTTTTACTGTTTGTCCCAAAAGTAGAACAATTCACAAATTAAGCTAAAAAAATTGCTTATTTTCCAAATTTTCTCTAAAAAAAATTGAAGCTCAAATGACACAATTTAGCAAAAGTATTTAAAAAAGGTAGATTGGAGAACACAATCCTTAAAACTAATAAGGCAATGTTTATCTTTAGTATTTTAGGATCACATTTTATCAACGGTCTTAAGCCATAGGATAAAAATCTAAACAGGAAATTTAATTAAAAGAAAAGTTAAATTGATTTAAATTTTAAATATAATTCCAAATTAGGACTGTTATCCTATGCTTCATAGAAAAACCATTTTATCAATAATTGTCAATCATCTCATACACCCAAAATTTATTATTTTTTAAAAATATGTTATAAATAGACAAAATTGTTGTCGGGGAAATTGGTTTGACGTAATAATAAAGTTTTAATTTTTATTTAGAAATCTAAAATACCATTTTAAACACACAAAAGACCCTAGTATTCTATTTAAGAGATACCAAAACTTTGATTATTATAGAGTATTAAATAATATAAAGCCTTATATATATAACCTGCCCAAATAGATCGAATATCATGTCTGATTCACTCGTATCATAAATAATAAATAATAGTGCAATACAAAAAGGTAAGTAGATATTGTACTCCCTCCGTTCCAAAATAAATGTCATTTGGCATTTAGTGCACGCATTTTAAGAAGGCAAAAACTCTATAAAATATTTTTTTTTTAATTTTTTTTTAATTAATTACATACTTGTTAATATTAAGTATGAAATTATAAAAGAAAATTCGTTAAAAAAATAATATTTTATAGAGTTTTTACCTCATTAACATGCGTGCCGAAAAGTAAAGTGACTTTTATTTTGGAACGGAGAGAGTATATTGTTTCTGTGAGCCGTTGAAGTTGACATTATTACTAAATGAATTAAATATTAAAAACAATGTGTAACAAAATAAGATATTAAAAACCGTGTAGGTGTGTAATGTGCTTCATTCATTCATATATAAAGGGATGGCTGGCTGCGTTCTTCGGCGGCTTCCTCAGCTTTTTGGGTGTTTGGTCTTCTTGGAATGTTTGTTGTAGAGTTTATTTTGATTCGGTTCATTTCGCTTGTTATTTGTATTGCTGTTTTTAGTTTGTTCTGTTAGACGGTTCGCCGTCTGCCGACTTTGTCGGCCTTCGATGAGTCAGGTCTGTCTGACCTTCGAATTTTTACCTAATAAAAAAATATATATATATATATATATATATATATATATATAAAGGGAGATTATTGTGTAAATGGGCGCATGTGCGGAGTGTTGTAGTAGTTTTGTTCAAATTATAATTAAGTTTGCCTCATCACTGACAATCTGACATGCGTTTACATGCTAACTAATAACTATATAAATCATTGCTCTCTAATTATTTATCTTATCAACCTTTTGAGTTTTGATTGACTTCCTTCATTTTCATCTTCATTGATTTGAGAAATTGGGTATATACATTAAAAATTTGATTAATTACATATGTACCCCTTAAAACTTTAAAATTATTTATATACTTATTAAATCATTGAATTTTTGTTAGATTGTCCATAATATATTGAATCTAATATTGAATGTGATTATAACGGGATTATATGCTAAATTTAATTAATGTTCAAATAGTCATAAAAATTACTCCCTCTGTCTCAAATTAAATGTTGTTTTACTTTTCGGAACGCTTTTTAAGGAGCAAAAAAATTCTATGAAATATTATTTTTTTAATTAAATTTTTTATATAATTTGATACTTATTACTAATAAATATCAAATTATATAAAAAATTAATTAAAAAAATAATATTTTATAGAGTTTTTTTGCTCCTTAAAAAGCGTGCAGAAAAAGACAAACAACATTTAATATGAGACGGAGGGAGTATCAATTTATAAGTACTGGATAGAAAACATAATTAATTTTTTAATATAAAATTTAAACTTCAACATAATTATAATTATATTTTTGATCTGATTTTATTTTGAAAGTCAAGTTTCATGTATAAATTCAAAATAATTAAAATGATCATAAATCGTATTACAGAAGAAAAATATACATTTTATTTTTGTAAAATAGCATTAGATTAAAAACTGAATAATTAAGTTTAATATTTAAATTTTAATAATTTTTACATTGAATAGTTATAGTAGTATAAATTAAAAGTAGTTGTACTCTTAAATATTTACGATTTATACATGTAATTAACATATGCCTGAACTACGTTGAGTGACACTATTGGTAAAGTAGCTGTGCAACTAAGTGGAGCTGGTTAAAGATGACTAATTCTTTGGATTCGGGAATTAATTACATCCCTATATAATCAACTGGTTTTTTTTTCCCGGAAAAAATGTATTCGACTTGTTCAATTTTGGAAAGCAATGAGTTATGTAAGAATGAGTGGGCATGGGAAACACGGTATCAACTTCCAATTTCCCCAATTTGGGAATTGAATTGCAAAATGAGCTACCTCTCAACTTCTCATGATCAAGTAGGTTGAATGGTTCCTTCACCCCAACCTTTTCTAAACCGGGATTAATGTTATTTCCTGATTTATCAATGCGTTATACGAATTAAAATTTAAAAATTCTTAAAATCATTTTTAAAAGCAAGCATAATCAATAGGTCAAATTCACCCAGGCCTTCATGACCTCATCTGACAAGATACAATTGGTCGGCATATATATAAGACTCAATCCTAAAAGCTAATCGAAGCATTTCCTTGTAAAAAAAAAGAGAGTCAAATTTCATAGAATCGCCCTTTAAATACAATATTTGCACAAAATCATCCATTAGATTGAAAAATCTAGGAAACCATCATTTAAAAGCTAGATGTTTGAAGAAGACTACTCATCACCAATTTTCTAATTCAATTTTTTTTTGACAATTCTCAGATGTGATGTTTCATCCTTGATTTAATTGGTTCGAAATTGATCATTTTTTATTTAGTTGGTTCGAAGTTATTTCAAGTGTTCTTCCCTTACCTCTTGGATATCCTCAAATGAAAAATGAAAGCGGTAAAAGGGTGATCCTCTTTTTACCCTTCAAATATATTAAAAGTACAAAGGCAAAATGATAATCTTACACATTTAATAGCAATCTTAACAAAAAAAAAGGTGAAATGGGTGGTCTTTTACAAGTATTTAGCTTTTTAATGATGGTTTCTTGAAATTTTCAATTTAACGGATGATTTTATACAAAATGATATATTTAAAATTTTAAAGGATAATTTTATGAAATTTAGCCTAATCAATAACACCATTGTAACGCTGAAACGAATGAATATTATGTCATATTCATATAAATATTATTTGATATGAATTTGAAGATATGAAATAATTAACACTATATTTAAATTCACACACCATAATATTCACATATTCATATATACATAATGTCATATAAATATAAATATAACATAATATTTATTCGTTTCACCGTTACACCGTATTATATATTCGATTCACTAAAACTCTTTACCTATATTACTATATATATAGTATGAAAAGTTACTAGAAAGACAAATAATATGATAAGGGGTGAAATAAATAGTCGGAACAGGAAGTGAATTTTTACTCCATCCGTTTGAAAATATTTGTCGTTTGTCTTGTAGTGCACGTTTTTTAATATAATTTCTTATATGTATAAGTAGTAAGTATAAGATTATGAAAAAAATTTAATTAAAAAAAAAATTTTTTTATAGAGTTTTTAACTCCTTAAAAAGCGCGTCAAAAAGTCAAACGACAAATATTTTGAAACGGAGGGAGTATTTATTTTTGTTGTTGTTGAGCTCACTCCTCATTCTTAGGAACCAGTAGTTCGTTTTTGACTTTTTTTGATACAGGGGCATTCAGTTTTTGAGATTTTGCATCTCTCCACTTTGAAAGATTGGGGCATTTGTTTCATTTCTAGAGCAGACTTTTGACTTTCACGATCGAACATTGTCATCTTCACGAGATGTACTCTCCTTTCATGGCTTGGACTTCCTACTTACGACCCAAGACTTTCCGATTTCGAGAGGTTTATCCTCCTATTTTTGCGATATGGTCTTTTATTTTGGCAAATCGAATTTACATGTTTCCATGGACTATCCGTTTTGGGGATCAATAGTTTTTGTTTCTCAGGTTCGAGAGTTTCCTTTATATTTACCGGGACATTTCGCTTTCAAGGCTTGACGTATCGTTTCGAGACTAGAACATCCGATTTCGAGACCATAGACTTTGTTATTCAAAACCGAGGCATACAGTTTGCAACTTGGGGAAATTTCCATTTCCAAAGGTTGACCTTTTTGGGACAAAGACTTCCCATCACGTTGACACTTTTGGCTTCCTGTCTCTTCATCCAGAGCTCCAAGTTCTCGTCCTTAAGGACGACTGGTTGGCGTATCACCGGTGTAAAACGCTTTTCAAATCTCTGCTAGTTCAAAAAACAAAAGGATATTCATACATTTACATATTGAATCAGGCACCTCAGGTTTATGACAATTGGGTTGAAGATTACAATCTCCTTAAACCAACACTGGAAAGTGGAAACATAGATAGTGATCCTGTTTGGACTCCTAATTCATCAAAAACTAGAGCATATGAACTAATCATACTACCAAAGCACAAAATACTACGTAGTTGAAGAAGGGAGCCTAGGCGAACTTAATCAGTTGAAACGAATTTTGGCAGCACAAAACACAACCCAACAGAGAAACATATAAAAGCATCAAAGGCAAAATGATGATCAAAACTAGCACGCACGCATTAAAAAAGAATCTCAATTTGCTCCAACACAATTCAATGTAAAGTGAATTACCAAAAACCAAAACGTACTTAGCAGCAAGCTTAAAAAGCTTCTGGAATCAACGAAGAAACTTGATTAGATCCACAATCACACCTCCAAAATATCATCGCGATTGGGTTTGAAGTCGAAAAAGTAAATTAAGGAGGGTCATATTCCTGTCAAACCAGACTGACTGCACAAAAAATCTAGCCAACACAATTTAAACCCTAAACCTCTATCCCCCACAGAAACTGCAAAAAAGGCCCTAGTGAAGATCTTCGAGAGAAAAACAATATTGTACTTCTTAAGTAGATATCACAAAAAAATCCTTCACAACACAATTCGAACCTTAAATATCGATCCCCCACAGAAACTGAAAGCTCAATGCGTCTATTTGAAGATAGTTTTGTGATTAAAACTAATCGAAATTTGTATAAATGTGATCCAGCATAGGCTCAACCTTCCTTTTGCAATTAATAAACTTTACCAATCCAACTACTAATTTTTTTTTTGATTAGGTAAAATTTTGGGTAGAAGACTACCCAAGAGGATGAGATCCTGGAGATCTTTGTTAGTTGTTAATTGCTCCCCAGAAACAGAGTGACAAATGTGTGCAACCTTATCAGTCACTCTATTTCTACCACGGGAAATATGAGAAAAGGAGACTTTTCTCACGTTTCTAATCATTGTTTTTACGTCCGATAGGATCATTTCTACTTCCCAAGGGCAGCGGGTGTTATGTCTGAAGTGGTCGATAATAATTTTGGAATCTCCTTCTATGATCATGTTTTGGATGTTTAGTTTCCTGGCCTCCAACACACCCAACTGAAGGGCAACAACTTCAGCCCTAATGGGGGAGGGACGCCCAAGTTTCAGGAATGAGATTTGAATTGGATTGGCATTCCAGTCTCTAATGATGATCCCTGCTGATCCGGCCCCATTAAGTAATGATGAGCCGTCGAAATTAATTTTGAACGTGCTGTGTGGTGGCCTTTTCCATGTCATCTGTTTTGTTCCCATTGCTCGTGGCCTATCTTTTTCCT
Source organism: Persicaria tinctoria (assembly GCA_037127255.1). Taxonomy (NCBI): domain Eukaryota; kingdom Viridiplantae; phylum Streptophyta; class Magnoliopsida; order Caryophyllales; family Polygonaceae; genus Persicaria; species Persicaria tinctoria. The sequence continues at coordinate 24,573,679 of JBANSL010000006.1, forward strand.
TTGCGGAGTATATTATTTGTCTTTTTGTCAGCTCCTTATCATCCATAAGGCTTGCTCTTTTCCAACTGTCAATCTGTCGTCTAGAAAAGGCTTCGATCTTGGCTATTGTTGGTTGTTGTTGGTTTCTGAATGTTACCATGTTTCTGAAGTACCAAATGCTCCACCAGTTGGTGGAGATCACTTGGATTTTTTGTTTGGGTAGGCTGCGTAACCACCGGATGAGTGCATTAATATCTCTGGTACAGGTTGTCGTTTGTCGAAGCCTCTGTTGTTCTAATTGATTTAGGGGTTGGAGGGTTAGTTCAGGAAAGCACTCTGTAAGTATATGCATATCGTCCTCCTCACAACCGATGCATCGATTGCAAGAGGAGGGGACATAGACCCCTCGTGAGGCACGTCGTGCTTTTGTTGGTAAGCCCGAACTTGCTATTTTCCATAGAAAATTCTTTATTTTCGGTGTTATATCAAGTCGCCATATCCATTCATAGTCTCTAGCGTTAGTTCCAACCGCATTTGTGAGCATATTGTAGGCGGAGGATGTATTAAACCATCCATGTTTATCCGGCCACCAGTACAACCTATCCTCTAGAGGGGCCACAGGCAAATGGATCATGAGAATGTCATCCACCAGTGCCCTGGGGAGGACCTCGAGGAGTTTATGTTCCTTCCACCGGCCATTCTCAATGTATTCACTAACCGTCTCATTTCTGTCAATCCGAGTCGGGCACTCATGCCTTCCCTCCAGTGGCTTTTCTGATAACCAATTGTCAGTCCAGAATTTTACGGAATTGCCGTTTCCAATAGACCAGATAATGCCATTTTTGAATTTTTGCAGTAAGTTTGTTAATTTTGCCCATTGCCAGGACATGTTCCCCGATTTTTCGTAATTCAGGATATGTTTTCCTTTTAAGTATTTGTGCGTGATTACCTGGACCCAGGTGCTACTCGGCTCTGCTAACACCTTCCACATAAGTTTTAGCTGAAGTGCTTCGTTCATTTCTTTGGATTTTCTGATCCCCAGACCACCAGCCTTCTTGGATTTACATATCTTGTCCCATCCTATAAGTGGTATGTCTTGAGCGTCCTTGTTCCAAAAGAATCTTCTGTTGATTGTATCTAGCTCACTGTGCATTGTGGCCGGGAGCATGAAGTTCTGCATTATGTACAATGGCTTTGCGGAGAGATTCGAACCGATGAGAATTGCTCGTCCTTGTTGAGACAAGGAGTCCGCTCTCCATTTACTCAGCTGGTCTTTGGTTTTGGTCACTACTTCCCTGAAGGTATCCTTATTCACCCTACCGTTAATGATGGGACAACCCAGATATTTTTCCACCGAGTGGGATTGGTTGATGCCCAGTATTCGCCCAAGCTCGACGGTTCGTGGGCGGGTGATACCTGGTGTCGTCTGGAAGGTCGATTTGTGGTAACTAACTTGTTGCCCAGAGATTTGACAATAGTCGTCAAGGATATTCCTTACTTTGAGGTAGGCGTCATTGCTACCTTTAAGGAAGATAAGTATGTCATCTGCGAAGGCTAAAAATGGCACACTTGGCCCAGAATTCCCAAACCGGAAGCCTACCGATTTATCGGAATTCAAAGCCTCCGACGCCAGTTTTCGGGCCAAGACTTCTGCACCCAGGATAAACAAAAACGGTGATAGGGGATCCCCCTGTCTTAGGCCCCTTGTTGGGGTAAACAAGTCTGTCGGCCCATTGTTCACTAAGACAGAGAAGGAGACCGTTGTGATGCATTCCTTGATCCAATGTATGAAGGTTGGGTGAAAACCAAACCTAGACATGACAGCCTCCGTGAATTCCCAATTAACCCGGTCATATGCTTTTTCCATGTCTAGCTTAAGTGCCAGCCAACCCGTCTTTCCTTTCCTCGATTTGAAAGAGTGGAAAATTTCATGTGCTATTAGTACATTATCTTGAATTGCTCTGTCCGATACGAAGGCGCCTTGGTGTGGGTTAATTAGTTTTCCCAGGACTTTCTTTAATCATTCTGTTAATATTTTGGAAATAACCTTGTAGATAGTTGAAGACAGGCTTATCGGTCTGTAATGAGTAGTTGTGGTTGGGTTGTCAGTCTTTGGTAATAATGAAATGAAGGTATGGTTTATTTGCTTGAGTAATCTTCCTGATATGAAGAAGTTTTTTACAGCTCTGGTGACCGATGGGCCGACAACGTCTCGGGATGCTTTATAGAACTCTGCAGTCATGCCGTCCGGCCCAGGAGCCTTATTCTTGCCTAGACCAAAAATAGCATTTCTGACCTCACTGTTAGAGGGTATAGCGATTAGTTCCTTATTTTCGTCGTTCGTTATGTCGGGGGATATTAAGGTAAGGAATTCATTTAACTTTCTTCTGTTGATTTGTTGTTTTGTAAACTTTTTCTGGAAATCCGTTTTAATTTCATTGTTTATGTTGAAATCGCCTGTTATCAGGGTTCCTTCCACGGTTGTTATACTCCGGATGAATTTCCTGTTTCTTCTGCCTGAGGCGATTCTATGAAAATACCCAGTATTGGAATCTGATAGCTTAATATGTTTGGATTTGGCCCGTTGATTCCAGTAAGATTTTTGGAATAGTAATAGTCTCTCCCTTTTCTTTATTAAGTTCAATTCTCTCGTTTGTGTTTTATGATCTGGATTAGTGGACCGACGTTGCTGTATCTCGAGTATTTGTGCTTCAACCCTCTGAAGTTGCCTGAAAATGTTCCCAAAAGTGTTTTTGTTCCACACCTTTGCTTGAGTTTTTAGTAATTGTGTTTTTCTGGTTAGTTGATACATTGCTGAACCATGGCACTTAAGTCGCCACGCTTGTTTCACAATATTCTTAAAATCTTGTCTTTGTAGCCATATGTTTTCAAATTTGAACGGTGGGGGTTTAAAAATTTGGCCCATGTTTAGTTCAATGGTGATCGAGCAGTGGTCTGAGGATGTGAATGCACCATTTTTAGTACATAGGGCGGGATACTGGTGAACTATATCATGGTGGACCAGGAATCGATCTATTTTTTCCTTTATGTTTCCAATATCAGATTGTTTTTTCCTCCAAGTGAAGGGGTTTCCCCAAGTATGAATGTCTACCAAGGAACATTGGTTCTTAATTTCCCTCAGTCGGACAAAACGTTGTTTACCACACAGCTCACCCGCCTGTCGATGCATGATTGCTTAGTCATTCGTCGCTTGATCTTGACGAGTGTGGGTGTGGAGTTACATTCTAGTGATGTTTTTGATTTGTAAGGGGTACGAGAGTTGTGATGTTTTAGTGGCGGACATATGTGTTGTGTTCTGATATCATCCGCGGGTTTCTGTTTCTTGTGTATTGGGTTATTGTTGGGACCGTTGTTAGTACGAAGTCGAGTGGAAAGGCCTGCAAACACAACATCCAATCCTAAACTCGAGCAACACAAGAGGTAATATAAATATGCATCTATTAACATTTGATAGTTGTGATCCATACATGCCATCCGCTTCCATAGTCTAGACAATATCCCTAGATTGATACTTGATCGACTACTAATATCATACATTTCATAGTTCATGAGCTGAAAATAGAAGTTCATACCACACACGGTTTTAAGCATACTAGCCGACATATATACAAGACCAAAGACAACCTTAGATAGGTGATTATATTTTAGATATAAAAGTGCTTCGTAGTACTGGTTCTGGTGAAGTTGGTACCTCTTCTTGTTACTCCTCCATGGTGCAGGGTGGTCACTCATCATTCCGTGGTTTCTTTCCGCCTCCTTCCTTCAGATAGGACGAGGCTGTGTCAGAATCTCCCTTGCCATTTCTTCTCTTTCCTGGTTCAGACATTGACGTGGTAGTCATACCGAGCTTCTCAAGCCACTGGACGAAGGATCCTGACTGAGTCGGTGTGGCATCAGCAACCTTCAGCGGCTCAGGCTTCATTGTCGGGTCATAGAAGTTTGAAATCTGGAACTCTAAACCTGTGGGTATCCCCTTCAGAACATCCTCCATGGTCTTATAGAAGAGGTAATCCATCAGTCCAGCAAGATCCGCTTCGCACAAAATGTCCTCGTAGTCATAAAAGTCCTCATTACCAGTGTCCAAGAGAAATGGTATAGGGGGAATCTCGGCCTGCATTCCATTTGTATCATCACGAGGAAAGGTCTCCTTGGCAGCTTCAATGCTCAAAACTGGCTCATCATCAACAGGTTTCGGCTCCATGGTCACATCCCCACCCACATGAGAGGAAATGTTGGACGTCTTGCCGGACATCTTAGACGAGGAAGACTCCGATTTGTAAGTGACATTGATTCCAATGTTCTTCAGCAGCTCAGACTTTGGGTTGCCTACTTTCGAAGATGAACCGACAACTTTGTTTTTTTGAAGCTACCTTGATCCAATCTCCGTCGTCATCATTGCTCTGCGGAGTCTCCTGCCTATGCACCTTCATCCTGGCTTTGGGGAGAGTGACGGTGATCGGGTTATGAGCCAATTGACGATGTGGGCAGTCCGAGAAGAAGTGCCCGGGAGAGCTACAACTTCCACACCCTTCCGGGAATTCTTTGAACCAAACCGGATACTCCTTGAGGTTGTCGTTCTCATCCAGCACCATCACCTTCTTGTCCGGGATCATAGTGATGTCAACATTGATACATATACGCGGGTAACGAACCCTAACGCCCTTGGTGGTGAAAGCATCAAGTTTTAGAATCGTTCCGAGACCATTTTCCTCGATGATAGTGGCAAGGACATCCTGACTTATATATTCTGATGGAAGTCCAGGGATCCGAATCCACATATCCAAAGTGGAAATGGATTCGGAGGCAGGATCAAATCCTTGTTTCCAAGGTTTGAGCAGTAGGAGTTGCCCCAAGATGTGGAAAGGTCGCCCATTCCACACCTTGTCCCGATCCTCAGGTAATATAAATTTCATTTCAAACCAATTATGGGATAGGGGGGGTTACCTGGACTCCTCCCTCCACGAATTTCCAATCGAATTTTATCTTCTTTCTGATTTCTTTCAGTTCAACTGGTTCTCCGATGATGGTAGCGTACAAGGTTGTTTTTTGCAATTTGAGGATGTTTTCTTTAACTCCCGACAACTGAGACCGAAGTCTGGCCACATCGAGGGTTGATTTCTTTTTTCCAGTGGATGGTTCTTTGAGTGGGTTAACACCCTTTTCCTTTGGGTCTGGTATCCCATCGGAATTTTCAGTAGGCTCATTGATGACAATTCCTTTGGTGGTCCTGCTCTTCAGCGCAGCCTTAGCATCCTCCATTTTTCCTTTTCCTTTGTCTGGTGTGCGGGTCTCCATTCTCAGAAGCAAAGAAGGAAGGTTATTAGCAGGTGCAATTAGAGATTTATGATGAGCACAGTAGAGAAATTGAGCATGAGAATCATTAGAGTTATCTGACCCGTATTTATAACAAGAAGAACACGAGCCTTGATGAGTCCCCAAGAAGCGACACCCCCCCCCCCCCCCCCGAGACCCTAGCCTTCATTACCTTGCGCCGAAGCTTGCCTCGCAAGGAGGAGCCCTCTCGCTCCATGTCTTCAATCACATTGAATGCCCCAATTTGAGGTGACTCGATCTTGTGTGAGGGCGGTAGTAGCCAAGCACATTCCCACCATCACCAGAATCTGAACTCCGTACAAACGACGCGACTGGATTCGAAGCCATCATGATGCAAATTGAATGCTCCATTGTTGAACAGTGAGGGAGTTGCTTTTGAATTAGTCAAAATTGGGTTAATTTGGCAGTTGGAAGTACGATTTCTGGTGGTTAGGGCATTAACTCTCTGAGATTTGGGTTGAATTTGTACCCAATTGAAATAATTACTCGGTTTCAAAGAGGATTTGGGTTGGCTTTCTTCAAATTGGGGGCTAGGGTTTGGGTTGAAGATGAACCGTGGGGAGTCGCGGGGTCTCTTCTCTCTCATCGCTCTAATTTTATTTGTGCTTTCAATATGCTTCTTAGTTCCCAATCCAACTACTAATGAACATTGAAACAATTAATATTATTTCATTGTCAACTTATAGTTACATAACACTGCAGATGTGAATTTTTTTTAAAAAAAATAACACATCAGAGTTCAGTTCCATATTGCAAAAGTTTTTTTTATGATGGAAAATAGTGCATACATTCAACTGTATTTTCATATTTTGTATCACGGAATATAGTTTAGATATAAACCAGAGTTCGGAGAGATGAATTACTTACCGCCAAACCTAATGCCCATGGCTAGAGACATGCAAGTTTATAAGCTACAAAATTCCCAACTCTAAGAGTATGACTCAACTGAACTTGAATCAACATGAAAACCTCATTTGGGCATTTATCATCCTTTGGAAGCGCATGTCTAATCTGCAACTTATCACTTTCTACAATTAGATTTTGAATGCCATGGGAAGCTGCAAGTTACATACCCTCTAAGCATTGCTCTTGCTTCAGCAATCAAAGGTGTAGACCGCATTTGCAGTTGCTTAACCATGCCAACAATCAGGCCCCACCTAATGCAATTCCTTTTCCGACAAATTTACTAGCATTCAATTTAATGTATTCGTCAGTTGGTGGGTACTATTTTCTTGAGCTTGCATATATACTAACATTAACCATTGGCGTGACCTTGGCTCCTTCTAGATCTTCCCCCACGATTGATATTTGGCATGCAAGTGCCCACTGCCCACCTCAATATGCCTTCAATCCTCCAGTGTTATGGCATCATAAACGCTCCACACTCTAAACTCTCCCCATTTATTCCATCTCCATATCATTCTATCATGCCTTGATATGCAACTTAAAGGAATCGCCTTATGTCTTTTGGCCTCAAAAGGAACAAAAAAGTTAATTCACCTTACCCGAGTCCCAATAGTGCATATGAGATCAACATCAATCAACCCTCTAAAAACCATGTTTTCGCTTCTCTGGGACTTATGATGTTGTTGTGGTCAAAAGTGACTGGGATGAGTACGACATTGCCTACAACAAACCGACATCTAATGTCTGGATCCAATCAACTCGCCTTCAATCATCATCTGAGGCTGGATTGGCGGTGGGGAGCGAGATGTCTGGTGGAATATCGGATATAACCGCCAAGGACGTTCACTTCAGAGACTCGTTCATCGACAATGCGCTGAGGACATCTAGAGGCAGGGGCGGATACATAGAGGATCTGAAAGTATCAAACGCAATGATGGATAAAGTTCATCTTGAAATCAGGGCAACCGGCCAATCTGGGTCACACCCGGATGAAAGATTTGACGCAAATGCGCTTCCTATTGTAAGGGGCATCAGTATCATGAACATAGTTGGACCAAATATCAGTATGAGTGGCAACTTCAATGGAATATATGAGTCCCCTTTCACCTCTATCTTCTTGTCGAACATTGTGTTTCAGGTTAGCTCTTCGGATACTTTCAACTCATGGGTATGCTTAAACGTGCTCGGATCGTCCAAGGATGTGTTTCCCAAGCCATGTCTTAAGCTCGAAATGCTTTCCCCAACGTCGCCCCTCTCTATATTGAGGGCCAACAGAGGCCTTGGAGTATCAGAATGAGAGCTCTCTTTGATGAGAACACAAAAGATTTTGCTTACTGGAATGGTTAGTTAATAAACCACAATATTTTTTTCTTCTTGTCTGAGTTTGACAGCCAGTTTGATGTTGGAGCGGGAACTACATGGACATGGACATTCCTATGTTTCCTCCGGACTGGGACATTTCATATGTTTCCTCCGGACTGGGACATTTCATACATTTCTTGCTAGTCTTTTCCACTTGCACCTAGAACCTTCCTTCTTGTTTTTTTACTTCAATCTACCCCACAATAGTGCAAAACTGTTTGATCCCATTTCCTATGCTCCGATTTTCAGACTTTTCAACAAAAGACATATATTTGTTTCGTATTGTCGTATTTCTCACAGGTTATTCATTTTCCTTTGTCTGGCATACAAAAACACTGAACAACTCCTGATTTAATGTTGTTACTCCCTTTGTCTTTATCAGTAGCGGTTTAGCACCACTAATATCCGTCATCTGCTCATTTATTTTATGATAGCTTTCCTTCCTGCTCCTTTCTTGATAACTTCTTCAACTAGTTTATCAAACTTTTGCTTCTCAACATTCCTCTCCTCAACGTTTTCCGTTTCTTTATCTCTTGATTGTGGAGCTCTCAACAACTGTTACCCCAACTTGGCCACTTCATTATCCAAGTATCCAAAACATCTGCTTTATAACAATTTGTATCAATATACCCCATAAGACGACACAAGTGGCAAAAATCAGGAAGATGATTGTATTTGAATTCAAGCCACCATGAGTTCTCTACTTGAAACATACTTTCATCCCCATTGATAATTAATAATAGTCCGTATATGTTAAACTCCACTTTAATTTTCAAAGCATCAACCCAACCATCTCCCTTCTCATCAAAGTCAATAATGATACTAAAAAGACTCCTCACCATCTTTGCCAACTCCATGTTTAATTTTTGAACCTAGCATCGCTTTTTTTTTTTTGTCCGAGAGTTCTTTTTTTTCTTTACGAGGACATTTTGGTTTAAAGGGTTGATATTTTTTTTTTTGAGATTTGGGACATTCGAAAGACCCTGACTTTGTAAAAAACAAGGGCAAGTAGTTTGCAACTGCTGGATTGTCATTTCCTATAACAAAGAGTCTTTATGTTATGGACAAATGCTTCCTATTCAAGGGACAGGGACATCCATACATTTTCGTTCGGGACAGGGACATTTCATATGTTTCCGTTCAAAACAAGGACATTTCATACGTTTCCGCCAAGGGCAGGGACATTTCATATGCTTCTTTTTGGGACAGGGACATTCTTATGTTTCCTCAAAATTCCCATCTTTAAGAGTTGGGAGAGATGAATCACTTACCCCCAAACCTAATGCGCATGGCCAGAGACATGGAAGTTTATGAGCCTCAAAATTCCCAGCTATAAGAGTATAACTCAACTGAACTTGAATCAACATGAAAACCTCCTTTGGACATTTATCATCCTTTTGAAGCACATGTCTAATCTGCAACTTGTCACTTTCTACAATTAGATTTTGAATGCTTTGAGAAGATGCAAGTTACGTACCCTCTAAGAATTGCTCATGCTTCAGCAATCAAAGATGTATGCTGCATTTGCAGTTGCTTAACAATACCAACAATCAGGCCCCTACAAATGCAATTCCTTTTCCGTCAAATCTACTGGCATTCAATTTAATGCATTCACTTTAATGTATTCACCAGTTGGTGGGTAATATTTTTCTTGAGCTTGCATATATACTTGAACATAACCCATTGGAGTGACCTTGGATCTGTCCAGATCTTCCCCCACGATTGATATTTGGCGTGTTAGTGCCCACTGCCCACCTCAATCTGACTTTAATCCTCCAGTGTTATGGCATCATAAACACTCTGCAATCTAAACTCTACCCATTTATTCCACATCCATATCATTCTATCATGATATACAACTTAAGGGAATCACCTTATGTCTTTTGGCCTCAAAAGGCACAAAAAAGTTAATTCACCTTACCCGATTCCCAATAGTACATATGAGCTGATCAACATCAATCAACCCTCTAAAAACCATGTTTTTGCTTCCTTGGGACTTATGACTAATAGCTCTCATGCTATCATGTCCAATTATTCATGGATCCTTCCACATCTTAACTGAATTTTCGTTCCCAATCTGCCAACAGATTCGTCTCTAACACACATCTAGCTTCCCACAGAACTAGGGTTCTCCCATTGTTAGCATTAAGGAGTTTTGTAAAGTCTAGCAACTAGAATGTTCTGATTATGAAGCAATCTCCGCGCTTGTTTATCTAAGACATCCCAATTGAAAAACTTTAGGTCACTAAACCTCGTACCTCCAAACTTCTTACCCAAAGTTAACTTGTTCCAACTACCCCATATCTCACTTCTGCATACAACATACAATCATATGCATTCAATATTCCTTTATCAAACCCAGATAATGCTTGTCCATATAATATATATGATAAATGAATATGGAGAGGATCTCCGTGTCAAATGCCTTCTAGGGGTTAAATGATCTCAGTTGGTAGGCCCCTTACAAGAGTACAATAGGTGACAGAAGAAACAAATTTCATAATTATATTAATCAATTCATTACTAAACTCCATTTTCCTCATAAAAAACACGATTTAACTCTGTCATGTGCTTTAGACATGTAAAGTTTTATAGGCAACTAAGAAGTTATCCATAATAAGTCTGCCTCCAAAAATGAATCATTAAGTATTGGTATAAGCCTAACAGCTGGTACTACCTTGGGCATAATTTTATATGAACATTAGATAGGTGCATAGGCAATGTTCCAAAAAACGCTTGGCGGATGCTCGACGGCTAGATAGGGTCAAGGGTCTAGGCGGATTGGGCGGGGTCTAGGCGGATTTACTATTTTGAAATGTATTTTTAATCCTAGGCCATAATCAATACGTATGTAAAATAATAAAGTTTAATTCATAGCATATATAAACAAATAAGCTTTAATTAATAGTCTAGGCGTTAACAACGGAAGTAAGGTCGTCAGTTAGATGACAATATGAGTGAGGGATCAAGAGTAAAAGAGAGTATAGAGGTTGAGAACTAAGAAAGAGATCGACATGTGGGGGTTTTTAAGAGTTAAAACCTCAAAATGGTTTTTTTCACTAACTCGCTAAACCCGCAAGGCCGTCAAGACCTTGCGGGTGACATTCAAGGGCCTAGGCGGCTAAACTCAAAGGTGGGGGACCTTCGAGGGTCTAGGCGGGGTCTAGGCGGAGGCCCAGGCCTTTTTTTAGAACAGTGTGCATAGGTCTAAATTATTTGGTTTATTCTTTTTGGGAATAAGAGTGATAACAGTATTATCCATCCACCACCTATCTCTTCACCGATAAAAGATTCTAGCACTTTATGCACTACACTATCCTCAATGAAAGGTAAGAGAATACATACCATTGGCCATGGGCTTTGAGTGGATCCATTTGATACAGTACAAGAATTATCTCATCTTTTTAAATTTTAGTGACTATCACTGATGAATTCCTTAAGTGCATGCTCCATTTGTTGTGGAGCATAAGAGCTGTGTAATTAACTCTCTTTAACTTTTCCTTCTTCATGTTCCATTTTTCCATCATTGTCTAACAACTTCTAATATGGTTTCTTGCTTTTATGATTGAGGCACATTTGCAGAAGAATTAGGTATTCATATCACTTGTCCTTCACCTCATAACTTGGGTTCTCTATCTCCAGTAACTTTCTACCTCCTATAAGATCTAAATCATTTCTCTAATAATCCCACTGGATCATGCTCTTGATGCTTCTTCCTTCTACAGGGAAGCATCTTTTTCATTTTTATTTATTAACTAGGCATGACCATTAATTGTTATGCAAATGCCTCAATTTTATCCATCATATTCCCAGAACACCATCATGCTTCTTTGGTAAGCTCTTTGCAGTTGTCCCTCTCATTTTTCTCGATCTTTATATGATTAGAGCATCCATCTCTTCTTTTAGCAATCTTAATACTTTCCATGATAGCTTTCAATTTTCGGAATTCCATAAAGCCAGCAAATCTACATCGTTCTCTATGAACTTGATGGTAAAATCTATATGGCGTGCATGCCATGACTTTCAACAAAACCGACAGACCTTTCCTCCACCTAAAAAAAAAGGTGAGCCCTGCAGAACATTCCTTGCTATCCATAAACACCCCCATCATAATCTGGAAACTTATTATCACGTACTTCATTTCACATCAAGCCATCTTTGTCTCAAAAAGGAAGATGATGGACAAGAACCTCCCTTCTTATTAGGTCTTGGAGGGATGTAACTGTAACAGGGTTGCCCAAGACCTGACAATTGAATCAAATGCAACTCATGGCACTTAGCAGTGTTGTTCATTGCCAAATACTAAATAAATATCTGGGTGTTTGTGTAGGGATTGCCAACCTCGTATATTTTATAACCTTTGTTGCTCTAAACTTTCCTCGCCAACATCCTTGTTTCCTGCAATATCATGCATTGTCCTTTTCCCTGCATAATTTGATTCATTTCCTTCTTTCATGCCCATATCATCTTTGTGTTCAGATACATTTCTTTTTAGTCTTTTCCACTTGCACCTAGAACCTTCCTTCTTGTTTTTGACTTCAAACTATCCCGCATTAGTGCAAATCTGTTTCATTCTATTTCCTATGCTCCGTTTTACAGACTTTTCAGCAAAAGACATATATTTGTTTCCAACTATCGTATTCTCACAGGCTATTCCTTTTCCTTTGTCAAGCTTATAAAAACACTGAACAATTCCTGATTTAATGTTGTTACTCCCTTTGTCTTTATCAGTAGCAGTTTAGCACCACTAATATCCGCCATCTGCTCACTTATTTTTATGATAGCTTTCCTTCTTGCTCCTTTCTTCATAACTTCTTCAACTAGTTTATCAAACTTATGCTACTCAACATTCCTCTCCTCAACGCTTTCCGTTTCCTTGTCTCAATCGTGGAGCTCTCAACAATTGTTACCCCAACTTGACCACTTCATTATCCAAGTATCCAACACAACTGCTTTATTATAATCTGTATCAATATACCCCATAAGACCACACAAATAGAAAAAATCAGGAAGATGGTTGTATTTGAATTCAAGCCCCAATGATTCCTCTACTTTAAAACATACTTTTATCCCATTAATAATTAATAATAGTATGTATATGTTAAGCTTCACTTTAATTTTCAAAATAACAACCCAACTTCTCATCATCAGGGTCAATAATGATACCAAAAAGACTTCTAACCATCTTTGCAAACTCCGTGTTCAATTTTTGAACCTAACATCGTTTTTTTTAGTCCAAGAGTTTCTTTTTTCTTTACAAGGGCATTTCATTTTCAAGGCTTAGCATTTGTTTTTGAGATCGAGACATTCGAAAGATCCTGACTTTGTGAAAAATAAGGGCAAGTAGTTTGCAACTCCCTAATTATCATTTTCTAAAGCAAAGAGTCTCTGTTTTATGGACCAAGACTTCCTAATCAAAGGATAATGACATCCATAAATTTCCGTTCGGGATAGGGACTTTCGTACGTTTCCGTTAGAGACAAGGACTTTTTATAAGTTTCTGTTCGGGACGGACATTTCATACACTTTCTTTTGGGACAGGGACATTCTTATGTTTTCTCAAGACTAGGACATTGCATACATTCCCTCTTGAGGGGGGCATTCATATGTTTTTGTTAGGGACAAGAGATTTTCCATATGTTCTTGAGGACGGGCATTCTTGTTTATGTACAAACAAGGACATTCATAAGTGTCCATTTCGGACAATTCCATACACGTCCGTTCGAGATAGAGCTCTGTTCGGGACAGGGACATTTCATACGCTTCTGTTCGAGACAGGGACATTTCATACGCTTCCGTTCGGAACAAGGAAATTTCATACGCTTCCGTTCGGTACAGGGATGTGGACATTCTTATGTTTCCTCTATACTGGGACATTTTATATGTTTCCTCTAGACTGAGACATTCCTTATGTTTCTTTTCGAGACGGAGTCATTCTTATGTTTTTGTCCAAACAACAACATTCAATGTTTCTCATCGGGGCAAAGACATTCTTATGTTTCTATCCAAACAAGGACATTCTTATGTTTTTGTTTATACAGGGACATTCTTATGTTTCTTTCCAAACAAGGACATTCTAAGTATCCAGTCCGGATAATTTCATATGCTTCCGTTCGGGACATGAACATTTCATACGCTTCCTTTCGGGACTGGGACATTTCATACACTTCACATGTTTCCATTCGAGACCGGGACATTTCGTATGCTTTTGTTCGGGACAGGAACATTTCATACGCTTCATATGTTTCCATTCGGGACAGGGACATTTCATATGCTTCTGTTCGGGACAGAGACATTTCATATGCTTCCGTTCGGGACAGGGAAATTTCATATACGTTTCTTTGGGACAGGGACATTCCTTATGTTCCTCTTCGGGACAGGGACATTTATTTTGTTCCTCTTCGGGACAGGGGCATTCCTTATGTTCCCCTTCGGGATAGGGACATTCCTTATGTTCCACTTCCGGACAGGGACATTCTTATGTTCCTCTTTGGGATAGGGACATTCATACTTGACATGCCAGAGAGGAGTTATAGCAGCTTGGTAACGGGTAATCGTTTGACGGATGTCATCATTACAGGTATAACCATCTGATCTGATATCAAACATCTCTTAGCATGCTAGTCATTGTGATGATTATCCTTTCATATCCTCTTTGTTTCATCGACAAAGATAATAATGGGACCATCAACGGTCAAGGGTTATTATGGTGGGAGCAATTTACATCCGGTACTTTAGAATACAGTCGCCCACATCTTTTGGGACTCATAAACTCTAACGCTGTGATCATTTTAAATATAACTCTTACAAACTCCCTGGCATGGAGCATCCATCCAGTATATTGCAAGCACTTTCACTTCTTTGATGTTTATCATGATTTTCATTTGCTTCTATTAGCGTATTGTATTCATATACGAGTTTGGTTGCTGAGTAGGCTAAACGTTTCTAAATATTTTTGCATTGTGGTATTGCAGTGATGTTCTAATTGAAAATGTGACCATCCATGCTCCTACAGAATCTCCATACACTAATGGCATCGTTCCAGGTTTGTAGATTTAAATCCGAATGGAAAATTTTCATATCTTTTTTTTTCTTATTGCGACTAAACCTTTTCATTTAATAGATTCTTCCGAGCATGTATGCATTGATTATAGCAACATCAGTGTTGGTTATGATGCTGTTGTGGTCAAAAGTTGCTGGGATGAGTATGACATTGCCTAAAACAAACCGACATCTAATGTTCGGATCCTATCAGCTCGCCTTCAATCATCTTCTGAGGCTGGATTGGCGGTGGGGAGCGAGATGTCTGGTGGAATAGCGGGTATAACAGCCAAGGACGTTCACTTCAGAGACTCGTTCACCGGCATTGCGCTAAGGACATCCAGAGTCAGAGGCGAATACATAGAAGATCTGAAAGTATCAAACGCGATGATGGATAATGTTCATCTTGCAATCAGGGCAACCGACCAATCTGGGTCACTCCCGAATGAAAGATTTGATGCAAATGCGCTTCCTATTGTAAGGGGCATCAGTATGAGTGGCAACTTCACTGGAATATACGAGTCCCCTTTCACCTCGATCTTCTTGTCGAACATTGTGTTTCAGGTTCGCTCCTCGGATACTTCTAGCTCATGGGTATGCTTAAACGTGCTCGGATCGTCCAAGGATGTGTTGCTCAAGCCATGTCCTGAGCTCAAAATGCTTTCCCCAATGTCGCCCCTCTCTATATTGAGGGCCAACAGAGGTCTTGGAGTATCAGAATGAGAGCCCTCTTTGATGAGAACACCACAGATTTTCCTTACTGCAATGGTTGGTTAATAGACCATAATATTTTTTTCTTCTTGTCTGAGTTTGACAGCCAGTTTGATGTTGAAGTGGGAACTTCATGGACATGGACATTCCTATGTTTCCTCTGGACTGGGAAATTTCATACCTGTAAAGATGTGTTACTATTTTCCAGATAATTAATTATAACAACAAATAAGTTATAAATACTTTGAGTCCCCAAAAACTTCAACGCGTTGTGCCATCGCTTCTTACCCCAATAACGGTCCCTGAAGCGACAGGGGGGTAAAATCTACAAAAAGAGTCCTGAACAAAGTTGTGCAATAGAACAAGCTTCATCCACGTCAATTTAACCTCTTTACTTGAGGGCTCGAGATGAATAAGAGATATGTATCCATCATAATCAATTGTAACATATTCAACAATTTTCTTTGGAACATAGATGAATTTGGGCCACGCAAACATCAACGGCCCAAAATCGGCCCATGAGGGCTGCTAAGAAGCGAGTAAGCCCATAGATACACAGACAAAGTACAAGCGACATTTCATACCCTTTCTTTTGGGACAAAGACATTCTTATGTTTTCTCAAGACTAGGACATTGCATGCATTCCCTCTTGAGGGGGGCATTCATATGTTTTTGGTTAGGGACATGGAATTTTCCATATGTTCTTGAGGACGGGCATTCTTGTTTCTGTACAAACAAGGACATTCATAAGTTTCAATTTCGGACAATTCCATACGCGTCCGTTCGGGATAAGGCACCGTTTGGGACAGGGACATTTCATACGCCTCCGTTCGGGACAGGGACATTTCATACGCTTCCGTTCGGAACAAGGAAATTTCATACGCTTCCGTTTGGTACAGGGACATAGACATTCTTATGTTTCTTCGATAATGGGACATTTTATACGTTTCCTCTGGATAGAGACATTCCTTATGTTTCTTTTTGAGACAGCGGCATTCTTATGTTTTTGTCCAAACAACAACATTCAATGTTTCTCTTCGAGGCAAAGACATTATTATGTTTCTATCCAAACAAGGACATTCTTATGTTTCTGTTTAAACAAGGACATTCTTATGTTTCTGTCCAAACAAGGACATTCTAAGTATCCACTCCGGACAATTTCATATCCTTCCGTTCGGGACATGAACATTTCATACGCTTCCTTTCGGGACATGGACATTTCATACACTTCATATGTTTCCATTCGAGACCGGGACATTTCATATGCATCCGTTCGGGACAGGGACATTTCATACGCTTCATCCGTTTCCATTAGGGATAGGGACATTTCATATGCTTCCGTTCGGGACAGGGACATTTCACATGCTTCCGTTCGGGATAGGGACATTTCATATACGTTTCCTCGGGACAGGGACATTCCTTATGTTCCTCTTCGGGACAGGGACATTCTTATGTTCCTCTTCGGGACAGGGACATTCTTATGTTCCTCTTCGGGATAGGGACATTCATACTTGACATGCCAGAGAGGAGTTATAGCATCTTGATAACGGGGAATCGTTTGACGGATGTCATTATT
Source organism: Persicaria tinctoria (assembly GCA_037127255.1). NCBI lineage: Eukaryota > Viridiplantae > Streptophyta > Magnoliopsida > Caryophyllales > Polygonaceae > Persicaria > Persicaria tinctoria. The sequence continues at coordinate 24,590,609 of JBANSL010000006.1, forward strand.
ACAGGTACAACCATCTGATCTGATATCAAACATCTCTTAGCATGCTAGTCGTTTTGATGATAATTCTTTCATATCCTCTTTGTTTCATCGACAAAGGTAATAATGGGACCATCAACGGTCAAGGCTCATTATGATGGGAGCAATTTACATCCGGTACTTTAGAATACAGTCGCTCACATCTCCTGGAACTCATAAACTCTAACGCTGTGATCATTTCAAATATAACTCTTACAAACTCCCCGTCATGGAGCATCCATCCAGTATATTACAAGTACTTTCACTTCTTTGATGTTTATCATGATTTTCATTTGCTCCTATTAGCGTCTTGTATTCATATACGAGTTTGGTTGTTGAGTAGGCTAAACGTTTCTAAATATTTTTGCATTGTGGTATTGCAGTGATGTTCTAATTGAAAACGTGACCATTCATGCTCCTACAGAATCTCCATACACTAATGGCATCGTTCCAGGTTTGTAGATTTAAATCCGAATGGAAAATTTTCATATCTTTTTTTTTTCTTATTGCGACTAAACCTTTTCGTTTAATAGATTCTTCCGAGAATGTATACATTGATTATAGCAACATCAGTGTTGGTTATGATGCTGTTGTGGTCAAAAGTTGCTGGGATGAGTACGACATTGCCTAAAACAAACCGACATCTAATGTTCGGATCCAATAAGCTCGCCTTCAATCATCTTCTGGGGCTGGATTGGCGGTGGGGAGCGAGATGTCTGGTGGAATAGCGGGTATAACCGCCAAGGACGTTCACTTCAGAGACTCGTTCATCGGCATTGCGCTAAGGACATCCAGAGGCAGGGGCGAATACATAGAGGATCTGAAAGTATCAAACGCGATGATGGATAATGTTCATCTTGCAATCAGGGCAACCGACCAATCTGGGTCACACCCGAATGAAAGATTTGATGCAAATGCGCTTCCTATTGTAAGGGGCATCAGTATGAGTGGCAACTTCACTGGAATATACGAGTCCCCTTTCACCTCGATCTTCTTGTCGAACATTGTGTTTCAGGTTCGCTCCTCGGATACTTCTATCTCATGGGTATGCTTAAACGTGCTCGGATCGTCCAAGGATGTGTTGCTCAAGCCATGTCCTGAGCTCAAAATGCTTTCCCCAATGTCGCCCCTCTCTATATTGAGGGCCAACAGAGGTCTTGGAGTATCAGAATGAGAGCCCTCTTTGATGAGAACACCACAGATTTTGCTTACTGCAATGGTTGGTTAATAGACCATAACATTTTTTTCTTCTTGTCTGAGTTTGACAGCCAGTTTGATGTTGAAGTGGGAACTTCATGGACATGGACATTCCTATGTTTCCTCTGGACTGGGAAATTTCATACCTGTAAAGATGTGTTACTATTTTCCAGATAATTAATTATAACAACAAATAAGTTATAAATACTTTGAGTCCCCAAAAACTTCGACGCGTTGTGCCATCGCTTCTTACCCCAATAACGGTCCCTGAAGCGACAGGAGGGTAAAATCTACAAAAAGAGTCCTGAACAAAGTTGTGCAATAGAACAAGCTTCATCCACGTCAATTTAACCTCTTTACTTGAGGGCTCGAGATGAATAAGAGATATGTCTCCATCATAATCAGTTGTAACATATTCAACAATTTTCTTTGGAACATAGATGAATTTGGGCCAAGAAAACATCAACGGCCCAAAATCGGCCCATGAGGGCTGCTAAGAAGCGAGTAAGCCCATAGATACACAGACAAAGTACAAGCGACATTTCATACCCTTTCTTTTGGGACAGAGACATTCTTATGTTTTCTCAAGACTAGGACATTGCATGCATTCCCTCTTGAGGGGGGCATTCATATGTTTTTGGTTAGGGACATGGAATTTTCCATATGTTCTTGAGGACGGGCATTCTTGTTTCTGTACAAACAAGGACATTCATAAGTTTCAATTTCGGACAATTCCATGCGCGTCCGTTCGGGATAAGGCACCGTTTGGGACAGGGGCATTTCATACGCCTCCGTTCGGGACAGGGACATTTCATACGCTTCCGTTCGGAACAAGGAAATTTCATACGCTTCCGTTTGGTACAGGGACATAGACATTCTTATGTTTCTTCGATAATGGGACATTTTATACGTTTCCTCTGGATAGAGACATTCCTTATGTTTCTTTTCGAGACAGAGGCATTCTTATGTTTTTGTACAAACAACAACATTCAATGTTTCTCTTCGAGGCAAAGACATTATTATGTTTCTATCCAAACAAGGACATTCTTATGTTTCTGTTTAAACAAGGAATTCTTATGTTTCTGTCCAAACAAGGACATTCCAAGTATCCACTCCGGACAATTTCATATGCTTCCGTTCAGGACATGAACATTTCATACGCTTCCTTTCGGGACATGAGCATTTCATACACTTCATATGTTTCCATTCGAGACCGGGACATTTCATATGCATCCGTTCGGGACAGGGACATTTCATACGCTTCATACGTTTCCATTAGGGATAGGGACATTTCATATGCTTCCGTTCGGGACAGGGAAAGTTCATATGCTTCCGTTCGGGATAGGGACATTTCATATACGTTTCCTCGGGACAGGGACATTCCTTATGTTCCTCTTCGGGACAGGGACATTCTTATGTTCCTCTTCGGGACAGGGACATTCTTATGTTCCTCTTCGGGATAGGGACATTCATACTTGACATGCCAGAGAGGAGTTATAGCATCTTGATAACGGGGAATCGTTTGACGGATGTCATTATTACAGGTACAACCATCTGATCTGATATCAAACATCTCTTAGCATGCTAGTCGTTTTGATGATAATTCTTTCATATCCTCTTTGTTTCATCGACAAAGGTAATAATGGGACCATCAACGGTCAAGGCTCATTATGGTGGGAGAAATTTACATCCGGTACTTTAGAATACAGTCGCTCACATCTCCTGGAACTCATAAACTCTAACGCTGTGATCATTTCAAATATAACTCTTACAAACTCCCCGACATGGAGCATCCATCCAGTATATTACAAGTACTTTCACTTCTTTGATGTTTATCATGATTTTCATTTGCTCCTATTAGCGTCTTGTATTCATATACGAGTTTGGTTGCTGAGTAGGCTAAACGTTTCTAAATATTTTTGCATTGTGGTATTGCAGTGATGTTCTAATTGAAAACGTGACCATTCATGCTCCTATAGAATCTCCATACACTAATGGCATCGTTCCAGGTTTGTAGATTTAAATCCGAATGGAAAATTTTCATATCTTTTTTTTTTCTTATTGCGACTAAACCTTTTCGTTTAATAGATTCTTCCGAGAATGTATACATTGATTATAGCAACATCAGTGTTGGTTATGATGTTGTTGTGGTCAAAAGTTGCTGGGATGAGTACGACATTGCCTAAAACAAACCGACATCTAATGTTCGGATCCAATAAGCTCGCCTTCAATCATCTTCTGGGGCTGGATTGGCGGTGGGAAGCGAGATGTCTGGTGGAATAGCGGGTATAACCGCCAAGGACGTTCACTTCAGAGACTCGTTCATCGGCATTGCGCTAAGGACATCCAGAGGCAGGGGCGAATACATAGAGGATCTGAAAGTATCAAACGCGATGATGGATAATGTTCATCTTGCAATCAGGGCAACCGACCAATCTGGGTCACACCCGAATGAAAGATTTGATGCAAATGCGCTTCCTATTGTAAGGGGCATCAATACGAGTGACAACTTCACTGGAATATACGAGTCCCCTTTCACCTCGATCTTCTTGTCGAACATTGTGTTTCAGGTTCGCTCCTCGGATACTTCTAGCTCATGGGTATGCTTAAACGTGCTCGGATCGTCCAAGGATGTGTTGCTCAAGCCATGTCCTAAGCTCAAAATGCTTTCCCCAATGTCACCCCTCTCTATATTGAGGGCCAACAGAGGTCTTGGAGTATCAGAATGAGAGCCCTCTTTGATGAGAACACCACAGATTTTCCTTACTGCAATGGTTGGTTAATAGACCATAACATTTTTTTCTTCTTTTCTGAGTTTGACAGCCAGTTTGATGTTGAAGTGGGAACTTCATGGACATGGACATTCCTATGTTTCCTCTGGACTGGGAAATTTCATACCTGTAAAGATGTGTTACTATTTTCCAGATAATTAATTATAACAACAAATAAGTTATAAATACTTTGAGTCCCCAAAAACTTCAACGCGTTGTGCCATCGCTTCTTACCCCAATAACGGTCCCTGAAGCGACAGGGGGGTAAAATCTACAAAAAGAGTCCTGAACAAAGTTGTGCAATAGAACAAGCTTCATCCACGTCAATTTAACCTCTTTACTTGAGGGCTCGAGATGAATAAGAGATATGTCTCCATCATAATCAATTGTAACATATTCAACAATTTTGTTTGGAACATAGATGAATTTGGGCCAAGCAAACATCAACGGCCCAAAATCGGCCCATGAGGGCTGCTAAGAAGCGAGTAAGCCCATAGATACACAGACAAAGTACAAGCGACATTTCATACCCTTTCTTTTGGGACAGAGACATTCTTATGTTTTCTCAAGACTAGGACATTGCATGCATTCCCTCTTGAGGGGGGCATTCATATGTTTTTGGTTAGGGACATGGAACTTTCCATATGTTCTTGAGGACGGGCATTCTTGTTTCTGTACAAACAAGGACATTCATAAGTTTCAATTTCGGACAATTCCATACGCGTCCGTTCGGGATAAGGCACCGTTTGGGACAGGGACATTTCATACGCCTCCGTTCGGGACAGGGACATTTCATACGCTTCCGCTCGGAACAAGGAAATTTCATACGCTTCCGTTTGGTACAGGGACATAGACATTCTTATGTTTCTTCGATAATGGGACATTTTATACGTTTCCTCTAGATAGAGACATTCCATATGTTTCTTTTCGAGACAGAGGCATTCTTATGTTTTTGTCCAAACAACAACATTCAATGTTTCTCTTCGAGGCAAAGACATTATTATGTTTCTATCCAAACAAGGACATTCTTATGTTTCTGTTTAAACAAGGACATTCTTATGTTTCTGTCCAAACAAGGACATTCTAAGTATCCACTCCGGACAATTTCATATGCTTCCGTTTGGGACATGAACATTTCATACGCTTCCTTTCGGGACATGGGCATTTCATACACTTCATATGTTTCCATTCGAGACCGGGACATTTCATATGCATCCGTTCGGGACAGGGACATTTCATACGCTTCATACGTTTCCATTAGGGATAGGGACATTTCATATGCTTCCGTTCGGGACAGGGACATTTCATATGCTTCCGTTCGGGATAGGGACATTTCATATACGTTTCCTCGGGACAGGGACATTCCTTATGTTCCTCTTCGGGACAGGGACATTCTTATGTTCCTCTTCGGGACAGGGACATTCTTATGTTCCTCTTCGGGATAGGGACATTCATACTTGACATGCCAGAGAGGAGTTATAGCATCTTGATAACGGGGAATCGTTTGACGGATGTCATTATTACAGGTACAACCATCTGATCTGATATCAAACATCTCTTAGCATGCTAGTCGTTTTGATGATCATTCTTTCATATCCTCTTTGTTTCATCGACAAAGGTAATAATGGGACCATCAACGGTCAAGGCTCATTATGGTGGGAGCAATTTACATCCGGTACTTTAGAATACAGTCGCTCACATCTCCTGGAACTCATAAACTCTAACGCTGTGATCATTTCAAATATAACTCTTACAAACTCCCCGACATGGAGCATCCATCCAGTATATTACAAGTACTTTCACTTCATTGATGTTTATCATGATTTTCATTTGCTCCTATTAGCGTCTTGTATTCATATACGAGTTTGGTTGCTGAGTAGGCTAAACGTTTCTAAATATTTTTGCATTGTGGTATTGCAGTGATGTTCTAATTGAAAACGTGACCATTCATGCTCCTACAGAATCTCCATACACTAATGGCATCGTTCCAGGTTTGTAGATTTAAATCCGAATGGAAAATTTTCATATCTTTTTTTTTTCTTATTGCGACTAAACCTTGTCGTTTAATAGATTCTTCCGAGAATGTATACATTGATTATAGCAACATCAGTGTTGGTTATGATGTTGTTGTGGTCAAAAGTTGCTGGGATGAGTACGACATTGCCTAAAACAAACCGACATCTAATGTTCGGATCCAATCAGCTCGTCTTCAATCATCTTCTGGGGCTGGATTGGCGGTGGGGAGCGTGATGTCAGGTGGAATATCGGGTATAACCGCCAAGGACGTTCACTTCAGAGACTCGTTCATCGGCATTGCGCTAAGGACATCCAGAGGCAGGGGCGAATACATTGAGGATCTGAAAGTATCAAACGCGATGATGGATAATGTTCATCTTGTAATCAGGGCAACCGACCAATCTGGGTCACACCCGAATGAAAGATTTGATGCAAATGCGCTTCCTATTGTAAGGGGCATCAGTATCATGAACATAGTTGGAACAAATATCAGTATGAGTGGCAACTTCACTGGAATATACGAGTCCCCTTTCACCTCGATCTTCTTGTCGAACATTGTGTTTCAGGTTAGCTCCTCGTATACTTCTAGCTCATGGGTATGCTTAAACGTGCTCGGATCGTCCAAGGATGTGTTACTCAAGCCATGTCCTGAGCTTAAAATGCTTTCCCCAATGTCGCCCCTCTCTATATTGAGGGCTAACAGAGGTCTTGGAGTATCAGAATAAGATATATGTCTCCATCATAATCAGTTGTAACATATTCAACAATTTTCTTTGGAACATAGATGAATTTGGGCCAAGCAAACATCAACGGCCCAAAATCGGCCCATGAGGGATGCTAAGAAGCGAGTAAGCCCATAGATACACAGGCAAAGTACAAGCGACATTTCATACGCTTTCTTTTGAGACAGAGACATTCTTATGTTTTCTCAACACTAGGACATTGCATGCATTCCCTCTTGAGGGGGGCATTCATATCTTTTTGTTAGGGACATGAGATTTTCCATATGTTCTTGAGGACGGGCATTCTTGTTTATGTACAAACAATGACATTCATAAGTTTCAATTTCGGAAAATTCCATACGCGTCCGTTCGGGATAAGGCTCCGTTCGGGACAGGGACATTTCATACGCCTCCGTTAGGGACAGGGGCATTTCATACGCTTCCGTTTGGAACAAGGAAATTTCATACGCTTCCGTTTGGTACAAGGACATAGACATTCTTATGTTTCTTCGATATTGGGACATTTTATACGTTTCCTTTGGACAGAGACATTCATTATGTTTCTTTTCGAGACGGAGGCATTCTTATGTTTTTGTCCAAACAACAACATTCAATGTTTCTCCTCGAGGCAAAGATATTATTATGTTTCTATCCAAACAAGGACATTCTTATGTTTCTATCTAAACAAGGATATTCTTATGTTTCTGTCCAAACAAGGACATTATAAGTATCCACTCCGGACAATTTCATATGCTTCCGTTCGGGACATGAACATTTCATACGCTTCCTTTCGGGACATGGGCATTTCATACACTTCATATGTTTCCATTCGAGACCGGGACATTTCATATGCATCCATTCGGGAAAGGGACATTTCATACGCTTCATACGTTTCCATTAGGGATTGGGACATTTCATATGCTTCCGTTCGGGACAGGGACATTTCATATGCTTCCGTTTGGGACAGGGACATTCCTTATGTTCCTTTTCGGGACAGGAACATTCTTATGTTCCTCTTCGGGATAGGGACATTCATACTTGACATGCCAGAGAGGAGTTATAGCAGCTTGATAACGGGGAATCGTTTGACGGATGTCATTATTACAGGTACAACCATCTGATCTGATATCAAACATCTCTTAGCATGCTAGTCGTTTTGATGATCATTCTTTCATATCCTCTTTGTTTTATCGACAAAGGTAATAATGGGACCATCAACGGTCAAGGCTCGTTATGGTGGGAGCAATTTACATCCGGTACTTTAGAATACAATCGCTCACATCTCCTGGAACTCATAAACTCTAACGCTGTGATCATTTCAAATATAACTCTTACAAACTCCCCGACATGGAGCATCCATCCAGTATATTGCAAGTACTTTCACTTCTTTGATGTTTATCATGATTTTCATTTGCTCCTATTAGCGTCTTGTATTCATATACGAGTTTGGTTGCTGAGTAGGCGAAACGTTTCTAAATATTTTTGTATTGTGGTATTGCAGTGATGTTCTAATTGAAAACGTGACCATCCATGCTCCTACAGAATCTCCATACACTAATGGCATCGTTCCAGGTTTGTAGATTTAAATCCGAATGGAAAATTTTCATATCTTTTTTTTCTTATTGCGACTTAACCTTTTCGTTTTATAGATTCTTCCGAGCATGTATGCATTGGTTATAGCAACATCAGTGTTGGTTATGATGTTGTTGTGGTCAAAAGTGGATGGGATGAGTACGACATTGCCTACAACAAACCGATATCTAATGTTCGGATCCAATCAGCTCGCCTTCAATCATCTTCTGGGGCTAGATTGGCGGTGGAGAGCGAGATGTCTGGTGGAATATCGGGTATAACCGCCATGGACGTTCACTTCAGAGACTCGTTCATCGGCATTGCGCTAAGGACATCCAGAGGCAGGGGCGAATACATATAGGATCTGAAAGTATCAAACGCGATGATGGATAATGTTCATCTTGCAATCAGGGCAACCGGCCAATCTGGGTCACACCCGAATGAAAGATTTGATGCAAATGCGCTACCTATTGTAAGGGGCATCAGTATCATGAACATAGTTGGAACAAATATCAGTATGAGTGGCAAATTCACTGGAATATATGAGTCCCCTTTCACCTTGATCTCTTGTCGAACATTGTGTTTCAGGTTAGCTCTTCGGATACTTCCTGCTCATGGGTATGCTTAAACATGCTCGGATCATCCACGGATGGCATCGTTCCAGGTTTGTATGTGTTGCCCAAGCCATGTCCTGAGCTCGAAATGCTTTCCCCTACGTCGCCCCTCTCTATATTGAGGGTCAATAGAGGCCTTGAAGTATTAGAATGAGAGCTCTCTTTGATGAGAACACCACAGATTTTGTTTACTGCAATGGTTGGTTAATAGACCACAACATTTTTTTCTTCTTGTCCGAGTTTGACAGCCAGTTTGATGTTTGAGTGGGAACTACATAGACATGGACATTCCTATGTTTCCTCTGGACTGGGACATTTCATATGTTTCCTCCGGACTGGGACATTTCATACATTTCTTGCTAGTCTTTTCCACTTGCACCTAGAACCTTCCTTCTTGTTTTTTTTTCTCCAATCTACCCCACATTAGTGAAAATCTTTTCCTTTGTTTGGGCTTACAAAATCACTGAACAACTCCAGATTTAATGTTGTTACTCCCTTTGTCTTTATCAGTAGCGGTTTAGCACCACTAATATCTGTCATCTGCTCACTTATTTTATGATAGCTTTCCTTCATGCTCCTTTCTTGATAACTTCTTCAACTAATTTATCAAACTTCTGCTTCTCAACATTCCTCTCCTCAACGTTTTTTTGTTTCCTTATCTCTTGATTGTGGAGCTCTCAACAACTATTTTATAACAATCTCTATCAATATACCCTATAAGAAGACACAAGTAGCAAAAATCAGGAAGATGATTATATTTGAATTCAAGCCACAATAAGTTCTCTACCTAAAACATACTTTCATCCCCATTGGTAATTAATAATAGTACGTATATGTTAAACTTCACTTTAATTTTCAAAGCATCAACCCAACCATCTCCCTTCTCATCAAAGTCAATAATGATACTAAAAAGACTCCTCACTATTTTTGCCAACTCCATATTTAATTTTTGAACCTAGCATCGCTTTTTTTTTTGTCCGAGGGTTCTTTTATTTATTTATTTACAAGGACATTTTGTTTTAAACGGTTGATTTTTTTTTTTTTTGAGATTTGGGACATTCGAAAGACCCTGACTTTGTGAAAAACAAGGGCAAGTAGTTTGCAACTGCTGGATTGTCATTTCCTATAACAAAGAGTGTTTATGTTATGGACAAATGCTTCCTATTCAAGGGGCAGGGACATCCATACATTTTCGTTTAGGACAAGGACATTTCATATGTTTCCGTTCAAAACAAGGACATTTCGTACGTTTTCGCCCGGGACAGGGACATTTCATATGCTTCTTTTTGGGACAGGAACATTCTTATGTTTCCTCAAAATTCCCAGCTTTAAGAGTTGGGAGAGATGAATCACTTACCCCCAAACCTAATGCGCATGGCCAGAGACATGGAAGTTTATGAGCCTCAAAATTCCCAGCTCTAAGAGTATAACTCAACTGAACTTGAATAAACATGAAAACCTCCTTTGGACATTTATCATCCTTTCGAAGCACATGTCTAATCTGCAACTTGTCACTTTCTACAATTAGATTTTGAATGCCATGAGAAGATGCAAGTTACGTACCCTCTAAGCATTGCTCATGCCTCAGCAATAAAAGATGTATGCTGCATTTGCAATTGCTTAACCATACCAACAATCAGGCCCCTGCAAATGCAATTCCTTTTTCGTCAAATCTACTAGCATTCAATTTAATGTGTTCACTTTAATGTATTCACCAGTTGGTGGGTAATATTTTTCTTGAGCTTGCATATATACTTGAACATTACCCATTGGCGTGACCTTGGCTCCGTCCAGATCTTCCCCCACAATTGATATTTGGCATGCTAGTGCCCACTGCCCACCTCAATCTGACTTTAATCCTACAGTGGTATGGCATCATAAACACTCTGCACTCTAAACTCTACCATTTATTCCATATCGATATCCATATCATTCTATCATGATATGCAACTTAAAGGAATCACCTTATGTCTTTTGGCCTCAAAAGGCACAAAAAAGTTAATTCACCTTACCCGAGTGCCAATAGTGCATATGAGCTGATCAACATCAATCAACCCTCTAAAAACCATGTTTTTGCTTCCCTGGGACATATGACTAATAGCTCTCATGCTATCATGTCCAATTATTCATGGATCCTTCCACATCTTAACTGAATTTCCGTTCCCAATCTGCCAACAGATTCCTCTCTAACACACATCTAGCTTCCTACATAACTAGGGTTCTCCCATTGTTAGCATTAAGGAGTTTTGTAAAGTCTAGCAACTAGACTGTTCTGATTATGAAGCAATCTCCGCGCTTGTTTATCTAAGACATCCCAATTGAAAAACTTTAGGTCCCTGAACCTCGTACCTCCAAACTTCTTACCCAAAGTTAACTTGTTCCAACTACCCCATATCTCACTTCTGCACACAACATACAATCATATGCATTCAATATTCCTTTATCGAACCCAGATAATGCTTGTCCAAATAATATATATGATAAATGAATATGGAGAGGATCTCTTATGCCTTCTAGGGGTTAAATGATCTAAGTTGGTCGGCCCCTTACAAAAGTACAATAGGTGACAGAAAAAACACATTTCATAATTCTATTAATCAATTCATTACTAAACTCCATTTTCCTCATAAAAAAACACAATTGAACTCTGTCATGTGCTTTAGACATGTAAAGTTTCATAGGCAACTAAGAAGTTATCCATAATAAGTCTGCCTCCAAAAATGAATCATTAAGTATTGGTATAAGCCTAACAGCTAGTACTACCTTGGGCATAATTTTATATGAACATTAGATAGGTGGATAGGTCTAAATTATTTGGTTTATTCTTTTGGGGAATAAGAGTGATAACAGTATTATCCATCCACCACCTATCTCTTCACTGATAAAAGATTCTAGCACTTTATGTACTACACTATCCTCAATGAAAGGTAATAAAATACATACCATTGGCCTTGGGCTTTGAGTGGATGCATTTGCTACAGTACAAGAATTATCTCATCTTTTTAAATTTTAGTGACTATCACTGATGAATTCCTTAAGTACATGCTCCATTTGTTGTGGAGCAGAAGAGCTGTATAATTAACTCTCTTTAACTTTTCCTTCTTCATGTTCCATTTTGCCATCATTGTCTAACAGCTTCTATTAAGGTTTCTTGCTTTTATGATTGAGGCACATTTGCAGAAGAATGAGGTATTCATATCACCTGTCCTTCACCTCATAACTTGGGTTCTCTATCTCCAGTAACTTTCTGCCTCCTTTAAGATCTAAATCATTTCTCTAATAATCTTCCTTTTTTCTCGATCTGTATATGATTAGTCCCATTGGATCAAGATCTTGATGCTTCTTCCTTCTACAAGCAAGCATCTTTTTCATTTTTATTTATTCACTAGGCATTACCATTAATTGTTTGGCAAATGCCTCAATTTTATCCATCATATTCCCAGAACACCATCAAGCTTCTTTGGTAAGCTCTTTGTAGTTGTCCCACTCAATTTTCTCGATCTTTATATGATTAGAGCATCCATCTCTTCTTTTAGAAATCTTAATACTTTCCATGATAGCTTTTGATAGAGCAACAGTAATTCGATAAAAGATCCGGGGGCATAATCGTCTTTTACGAGGTGAACTCTAATCAAAACCTAATTCCATTATATATATAGGTAATCTACTAGGGTTTAAGGAGGCTTCTCAATCATCCAACACACTCTCTGACTTGAGCGTCGGAGGCTCCTCCGGGGGAGCTAGCTCCGCCTCTTCTTCTCCTTCTGATTTGTGCAGGAAGATCGATCGTCGGAGAAGGATCAATGCAGATTTGATGTATTACATTTGGCGCCGTCTGTGGGAAATCGATCAAAAAGTCATGAGATCGGATCTCCCAATCTAGAAAGCAACAAAAAACTCGACTGTTGATGTTGATGGTGAATGGGCGTACGCTCAGCCTTCACCTACAAACCCTAGGAGAGAGGGTGCCGGCGGATTCAGACCACAAGGCAGTAGGCGCGGCTCACCAGTGCCGCCTACGGGGCTGTGTTGAGGGCTCAGGGACCACCGCTCCTAGCCCGGTTCACAAGAGATCTCTCAATCGAATCTAAAAGAGAAGGAAGTGTAGAGAATGAAGCAGATCTGGAGATCTCCTCTTCTCCCGCCTCCGTCTCGTCATCAGCGTTGTCGCGTATCCATCACCGAGCATCTCGTTTCACTGAGCATCGAAAGCGCGCTACCGGTCGTCGGCCTTGGTTGTTGTCTCCACTAGTCAGGCGAACCGTAGAGCCAATCCGCGTCTGAGCCTCCATCACCACCGCACTACACCGGTTGATCGAGCCTCCATCGCCACCATGTCCACCGATTCTATGCGTTCGTCTCTGACGTCTCCCGGACGCCGCGACTTGCAAATGCTTTCCCTTTCCCCGAGCCACGGTACACGCCGGCATCGATGGGTAGGCTGGGGCACCCGAATTCGGATCCTTCGCCACCGTCGAACATCGAGGTTAGAGCCGGGACGATGGACGAGGACACTACTTCGAGTGCCTGCGCCGCCGCTTTCCACAAACCCTACTAATGGAGGAAGACGATGGCTTATTTTGGAAAATCTGGATTAATTACAAAATCAGCCCGGATTTATTGGAAATTGCAGCCCAGTCTATCCACTTAAGACAATTGCGGAAAAGGGCTGAACTTTCATAAGGCATAATTTCTCACATGGAAATGCAACGTGTCGTGCCCCGCCGGTCAAGCATACGAGACCCAAAAGCTAAGTCATCTACGTCCTATTTTTTATGAAAAGTTAACTATTTAGTTAATCATATTACATGGTTAATTGTATTGGTGACATATAAATTCTTGAAATGCTTATATGCGCATTTATATATAGAATGACATTATATCAAAACAATAAAAAACAATTGCAAAATCGCCACTTAAGGCCAAACGATCGCCGATTTCAGGCCAACAGAACGCCACTTAAGGCCAACAGAAAGCCGATTTCAGGCCATGAGAACGCCACTTAAGGCCAACAGAAAGCCGATTTCAGGCCATGAGAACGCCACTTAAGGCCAACAGAAAGCCAATTTCAGGCCACGAGAACGCCACTTAAGGCCAAAAGAAAGCCGATTTCAGGCCACGAGAACGCCACTTAAGGCCAAAAGATCGCCGATTTCAGGCCAATAGATCGTCAATCAAGGCCAAAGGATCGTCGCTTACGACCACTTAAAGCCAATTTTAAGTCATAATAACGCCATTAAAGGCCAACAAAAGTCAAAATCAAGCAATAAGAATTTCATTTAAAGCGAAATGCTCAACTTCAATGAAAACAATCAAATTATCAATCATAAATAAAATTCAAACGAGAATGTCATCAGCTAACATTATCTCTCATTTATGGAAAAGAATTCATCTAATCATTTTGAACAATAACTTTCGGTTGATCAGTTAATAACGCACCGACTGCATTATATTATGTTATTCGGTTGAGAATGCTAAAGCTTGCAGGATACAACGAAGACAGGGGGCAAGCACCACTGGTGATCTTTGATCATAACAAGTGAAGAGTATCAAATTATTCGTCTTCCCTCATCACTAGATCATGATAAGAAAGTCCGAGTGGCAATTGATAGAGCAACAGTAATTCGATAAAAGATCCGGGGGCATAATCGTCATTTACGAGGTGAACTCTAATCAAACCCTAATTCCATTATATATATAGGTAATCTATTAGGGTTTAAGGAGGCTTCTCAATCATCCAACACACTCTCTGGCTTGAGCGTCGGAGGCTCCTCCGGGTGAGCTAGCCCCGCCTCTTCTTCTCCTTCTGATTTGTGCAGGAAGATCGATCGTCGGAGAAGGATCGATGCAGATTTGATGTATTACAGCTTTCAATTTCCAATTTTCGGAATTCCATAAAGCAAACAAATCTACATCTTTCTCGATGAACTAGATGCTAAAATCTATAAACACCCCCATCATAATCTGGATACTTCATTATCACGTACTTCATTTCACATCAAGCCATCTTTGTATCAAAAAGGAAGATGATGGACAGGAACCTCCCTTCTTATTAGGTATTGGAGGGATGTAACTATGACAGGGTTGCCCAAGCCCTAGCAATTGAATCAAATGCAACTCATGGCACTTAGCAGTGTTGTGCATTGCCAAATACTACATAAATCTCTGGGTGTTTGTGTAGGGATTGCCAACCTCGTATATTTTATAACATTTGTTGCTCTAAACATTCCTCGCCAACATCCATGTTTCCTGCAATATCTTGCATTGTCCTTTTCCCAGCGTAATTTGATTCATTTCCTTCTTTCATGCCCATATCATCTTTGTGTTCAGATACATTTCTTTCTAGTCTTTTCCACTTGCACCTAGAACCTTCCTTCTTGTTTTTTACTTCAAACTATCCCGCATTAGTGAAAATCTGTTTCATTCTATTTCCTATGCTCCGTTTTTCAGACTTTTCAGCAAAAGACATATGTTTGTTTCCTACTGTCGTATTCTCACATCATATTCCTTTTCCTTTGTCAAGCTTATAAAAACACTGAACAATTCATGATTTAATGTTGTTACTCCCTTTGTCTTTATCAGTGGAAGTTTAGCACCACTAATATCCGCCATCTGCTCACTTCCTTCTTGCTCCTTTCTTCACAACTTCTTCAACTAGTTTATCAAACTTATGCTACTCAACATTCCTCTCCTCAACGCTTTCCGTTTTCTTGTCTCAATCGTGGAGCTCTCAACAATTGTTACCCCAACTTGGCCACTACATTATCCAAGTATCCAACACAACTACTTTATTATAATCTGTATCAATATACCCCATAAGACCACACAAATAGCAAAAATAAGGAAAATGGTTGTATTTGAATTCAAGCCCCAATGATTCCTCTACCTTAAAACATACTTTCATCCCATTAATAATTAATAATAGTATGTATATATGTTAAGCTTCACTTTAATTTTCGAAATATCAACCTAACTTCTCATCATCAAAGTCAATAATGATACCAAAAAGACGACTCACCATCTTTGCAAACTCCATGTTCAATTTTCGAACCTAACATCCCTTTTTTTTTAGTCCAATTAAGAGTTTCTTTTTTCTTTACAAGGGCATTTCATTTTCAAGGCTTGGCATTTCTTTTTGAGATCGAGACATTCGAAAGACCCTAACTTTGTGAAAAATAAGGGCAAGTAGTTTGCAACTCCCTGATTATCATTTTCTAAAGCAAAGAGTCTCTGTTTTATTGACCATGACTTCCTCGTCAAAGGATAATGACATCCATACATTTCCGTTCAGGATAGGGACTTTCGTACGTTTCCGTTAGGGATAAGAACTTTTCATAAGTTTATGTTCGGGACAGACATTTCATACGCTTTCTTTTGGGACAGGGACATTCTTATGTTTCCTCAAGACTAGGACATTGAATACATTCCCTCTTGTGGGGGGCATTCATATGTTTTTGTTAGGGACAGGAGATTTTCCATATGTTCTTGAGGACGGACATTCTTGTTTTTGTACAAACAAGGACATTCATAAGTGTCCATTCCGGACAATTCCATACGCGTCCGTTCGGGATAGGGCTCCATTCGGGACATGGACATTTCATACGCTTTTATTCGAGACAGGGACATTTCATACGCTTCCGTTCGGAACAAGGAAATTTCATACGCTTCCGCTCGGTACAGGGACGTGGACATTCTTATGTTTCCTCTATACTGGGACATTTTATACGTTTCCTCTAGACAGAGACATTCCTTATGTTTCTTTTCGAGACGGAGGCATTATTATGTTTTTGTCCAAACAACAACATTCAATGTTTCTCTTCGGGGCAAAGACATTCTTATGTTTCTATCTGAAGGTTCGATAATGTAAAAACAATGTAATAAGAAATACTCTAGAAGGGGGGTTGAATAGAGTATGCCCGTTTTTCGCAGAAAGTCTCAAGACTTTTGAAGCTTGAATCAAAACTCTTGAGATTAAACCTGAATCACAAAGTTAGACAATCGAACCAAGTGCGGAAATAAGGTAAAGCAAATAAGTAAAGGACACGAGTAATTGTTTACGAGGTTCAGCACAACTGGCCTACGTCCCCGCCTAGGGTTCTTCCACAACCCTAGGATTCAAAGGCTTTATTGAATGCTTAGCTTAGGATCCTAATAGCTCACCGAGAAGCCTCTCTCCTATACAATTGCAATCTAGTCAACTCACGTTCCCTTGGACTCCTAGACCAATCTAGAAGAGCCCCACCTCTCTCAGCTATCTAGTACAATCCTCTAACTCTCGCAAATCAATAGCCTAGTGCAACTTCCCGAGTTATAAACTCTCGAGTAACACTTGAAATAAATATATCCTATAAGCTCACAGTGACTCTCAAAGGCTTTGAAATAAACAACAAACTATTTGAGCGCTTTGGAGAGAGACACTTGGAAGACAGATCGCTTGAATGAATTGAAGCTCATGTGTAGCACTTGTTCTTCTGTCTTCTCCTTCCTTTCCTTTATATAATAGCATGGAGATCACATGGAGCGTGAGGATCTTCATCACCAGATCTCCAACGGCTCTTTCCAATCAGGTTTTGATCTTGGATCTTCTATTTAAGGATACTTCGAAGCCATGATCTATTTTGAACCGATCTTCTCAACAAGTAAAAGGAAGGATGTAATCTTGATTTATACTTCCTGAAATGGTTAGTCCAACGAATATATATATATAATATAAAGGAAGTATATAATAAGATAAAATAATATACGAATAAGTTAGGTTTTGTATTTCATCAACTGTTAACGCTCCAAGTCCTTTGACACAAACATCCTGCCAAAGCCTTTGGAACATCTTTTCCGATTTTCATCAAGGGAGGGAGTTATCAATCTCCCCCTTGATGAAAGACAAAACCTGTGCATCCTTGCAACTTAGTCAAACAAATATATCATAATAAAAAACAGACTAAGTACCTGCAAGGGTTAGACAAATGTTGGATCAAATAAATTTTAAAGTAAGAAAACATCCAACCGAAAACCAGAAATCAAAAAGCAAGGTCTTCCAAGACCTTTAATCAGAGGTTTTCAAAGTCTAACGATCATCTCCCCCTTTTTGTCTTTCAACAAAGGGCGGAGGTAAAACAGTCACCAAAAAGTTACCAAAAGTTTTGAAAATGTTTCCAAAAACCAGCAAAGTAATAAGTTTCAGGGTGGGATAGGGTGGGTTAAGGTTTAGGCTTGGTCAATCCAGAGCATCATCAGTGAGCCTCGTCCATAGTCCTTCCAGCAACGTTGAAATCCCGCTCATCTTCGTCATCACCTCCGTCTGCAGCTCCTTAATATCCAGGCGAACTTCCTCCAAGCCCAACTCTAGGTTGTCCATGCGTTCATCGAAAGCTGGAGCAATGGGAAAGGCTTTTGAAGGAGTGGCAAGACTCAAGGTCCCTTGGGGAGACCGAGTGATGCCAATCTTTTCAAGGCCTTTAGAGTCGAACATACCCGTATGACACAACTGCTCTTCATTTTTGACATCAATTCCAGAAGCTTTGAAGATAGGGGTCAAAAGGGTAGCAAAGGGGAGGGGAGAGCCTTTTCGAGCTTTTCTGGCATGGGCCATGGTTCCAAGGATAGTGTTGGCCAGATCAGGATCAAGGCCATTTAGAATGCGGTAGAGCAGGACCATGGCATTGTCGGTTAGGAGTGAGCCAGAGTTGAGACGGGGTAAGAGGCATCTAACAATGATGTTAAAGATAATTTTTGCCTCAAGGGTTAGGGATGAGTGGGTGAGTTGTTTTGAGGTGTTGTTGGACGCTTCGGGTAGGAGATATTTGGCTCGGGCTAGGATGATGCAGTTTTCTTTTGAGGGGTTTACTTGAGCAGGTGGAACAGGGGTAGGTAAGCCTAGAGAGTCTGCAAAGTCATTGGAGTTGAGAGAGATTCTAACCCCTTTGATGACAGACTCCAAAGACCAACCATCAGGATCACTTTTGGCTTTTAGGTTTATGTAGAAAAGTCGGGTAAGCTCGGGGTAGTAAACAGTCTCAAGATTAATAAGGTTCCAGGCAGGGGATTTTTTGAGGAGCTCAATGCAAGGTAACTTCAAAGCTTCAAAGAACTCGATATCTAAAAAATCAGAACAACTAATCTTACGAGTTCTAAACTCGTCTACCCACTTACCAGCAGTCTCAGCATCTTGAAACCAAGAGGAGGGCAAGGATTGATTTACCTGGATATAGGCCGGGGGTTCAGCGTTCTTCCTGCGTGCAACAGTTGGAGCAGCTTTCTTGGCAGGCGCTACAAGACTCTTGACCGAGCCCTTCCTGGTACGCTTAGGGGAGGGAGGCTTGACTGGAGTAGGGGCTTTCCGCTTCTTCGGAGACGGGGGAGGAGGAGGAGAAGGAGAGGGAGTTTCTTCCTCCTCTTCCTCAGACCCCGAGTCCTCACCGGACCCCGCTTCGTCACCTTCTGGTTCCTCATCCCCTTCAGAATCCTCTTGCTCTTCCTCTTCTTCTTCTTCCTCAGGATCCTCCTCGGACTGAGCCTCCATGGTTTCGGCTTCCTTCCGAATCCGCTCAGCTTCTTCCTCGGCCAGTTTCTTAGCAATCTCGGCCTCTTCATCGGCCTTATTCTTCCTTAGAGCCTCCTCCTTGGCTTCCCTGGCAGCGTCTCTTTCCAGGGCGGCATCAAGGTCGTCTTCCTCCTCTTCCTCGTCAGGTTCCTCAGCCAAGATCTTTCTCTTCCCTTTCTGTTTAGCACTGATCGGCTTCTTCGCAGAGCGCTTTTGAGAGCCTTTGGGAACAATGGCCGAGCTCTCAGCAATGGTGCTCTGGACAACGGTAGGGATTATGGCCTGAGTAGCAGGTTCAGGTGTGGGAGAAGTAGCAGTGGCTTGGCGTCCCTTGGGGGTGGCGCCAAGTCTTTTGGGAGTGACGGCTTTCTTGGTTTTGGGTGCCATGGAAGTAATCGGTTAGGGTTTCTTTGAGAGGTTGAAGATGAAGAAGTGGAAAGGTTATGGAAAAATCTGAGTGTGGGTTGTAATCGGGTACAGAATGAGTTTAAGTAGAGAGAGAGGGTGACAGATTGATGGGATGGGTTTAGGGTTCCAAGGAAAGAAATCATTACCTTGCCAAGTTGAAGGATTTCCAAATTCAAATTTGAATTCAAATTACCATAAAAATCGGACTAAACACAAACCAATTTAGTTCCATAAATAAAATATCTTAACGGTTAAGGAAATCATGAAAATAGGCAATTTTTGAAATCCGATTAAAACAAATATAATTGATTGAATATCTAAAAAGATATTAACCAAAAATATATGATCCGATATATGTACTCCACTGTTCAGTTTGCAGACCTTGACATAACTCTCAAAGGTCTTGACACTGAGTGGAGTTTATCTTTCGTAAAGGGAAAGCTCCCCCTACGAAAGTGCATCCTTGTCAAGCATCCCAATCTCTCGTCTAATGAAGGTGAACCTGTCCTCTGCCAAAGGCTTAGTAAAAATGTCAGCCCATTGATAATCAGTAGAAATAAAAGATATGGACACATCACCTTTTTCAACATGATCTCTAATGAAATGATGTCTTACATCAATATGCTTGGTCCTTGAATGTTGAACAGGATTCTTAGTGATGGATATGGCACTTGTATTGTCACACTTAATTGGGATACCCTTGAGGTTGATGCCAAGATCTCGCATTTGTTGAGCGATCCAAAGGATTTGGGAGCAACAAGCTCCAGTTGCAATGTATTCGGCTTCTGCAGTGGATAGAGCGATTGAATTTTGCTTCTTTGAGTGCCAACTGATCAAGGATGCTCCTAAGAATTGGCAACATCCTGATGTGCTCTTTCTATCCACCTTGTAGCCTGCAAAATCTGCATCAGAATATCCAATTAAAGTGAAATCCTTTTGCTTTGGGTACCATAGTCCAAGTTCCTTAGTGCCATTGAGATATCGAAAGATCCTCTTCACAGCCACGAGGTGAGATTCTTTGGGATCAGCTTGAAACCTAGCACACATGCAAACACTAAACATAATGTCAGGTCTACTAGCCGTGAGATATAATAAAGATCCAATCATTCCTCGATACTCCTTTTGATTGACACTTGTTCCAGTCTTGTCTTGATCTAGAGACAATGTTGAGCTCATGGGAGTCTTGGCTGCTTTGGATTGATCCATCTTGAACTTTTTCAAGAGATCCTTAGTGTACTTGCTTTGATTGACGAAGATCCCTTTCTTGGATTGATGAACTTGTAACCCCAAAAAGAAGTTTAGTTCACCCATTAAGCTCATCTCAAATTCACTGCACATAATGTCAGAAAATTCCTTGCACAAAGATGTGTTAGTAGCACCAAATAATATATCATCAACATAAATTTGAATAACCAAAATGTCCTTTCCTTTGGTTTTGATAAAAAGAGTCTTGTCAATCAACCCTCTTTTAAAATCATTTTCTAAAAGATATTTTGACAAGCGCTCATACCAAGCTCTTGGGGCTTGTTTCAAACCATAAAGCGCCTTGTCAAGTTTGTAAACATGATTGGGAAATTCTGAGCTTTCAAAACCTGGGGGTTGAGCAACATAAACTTCTTCTTCTAAAAAACCATTAAGAAAAGCACACTTGACATCCATTTGATATAACTTTATGCTCATGAAAGATGCAAATGCTAATAAAATGCGAATGGCTTCAAGCCTGGCTACGGGAGCAAAGGTCTCCTCGTAGTCAATACCTTCCTCTTGATTGTAGCCTTGAGCAACAAGCCGTGCCTTGTTCCTCACAATCTTGCCATTCTTATCTAGCTTGTTTCGAAACACCCATCGAGTGCCAATGACTGATTGATGCTTTGGTCTAGGCTTCAAAGTCCAGACTTTGTTCCTCTCAAATTCATTGAGTTCACTTTGCATAGCTATAATCCAGTCTGGCTCCTGAAGTGCCTCATTTACCTTCTTTGTCTCAATAAGAGAAACAAACGCGTTAAAAGCACAAAGATCTTTAAGTTTAGAACGAGTTTGAACACTAGAAGTAGGGTCAGAAATGATATCCTTTAATGAGTGTGATGAGGAGTATTTGAATTTCCTTTTGCTAGTCTCAGCTCCTTGATTCGTCATACCATCAGGATTGATTTGTGGTACATCTGACTCCGTGGTCCTGTTAGGTTCAGATACAGCAGTTTCTAACGTCTCAACACTGTTGGATTGGACACCAAGGGCTTTGGACGCATCTTCAACACCTTGGGCCAATTCTTCAGTGTTAAGAATCGGTTCCTGCATGTTCTTCTTCTCTGTGTTCTTGGTGGCAGTAACATCACCTTCCTCGTTTTCTTCATGGATATTAAGATCTATATCTGCAACACTTTCACTCAAAGCACCATCATTGCATTCATCAAAAATAACATGTATACTTTCTTCAACTACCTGGGTCCTTTTATTGAAGATTCTATAAGCTTTGCTACTCGTGGAATAGCCAAGAAATATACCTTCATCACTACGCGCATCAAATTTCCCAAGGTTATCTTTTCCATTGTTATGAACAAAACAAGTACAGCCAAAGGGTTTAAAATAAGATATAAGTGGTTTGCGGCCTTTGAAAAGTTCATAAGGAGTTTTCTTTAAGATAGAACGTATAAGACAACGATTTAAAATGTAGTTAGTTGTGTTAACAGCTTCAGCCCAATAGGTTTTAGGTAATGCATTTTCTAAAAGCATAGTCCTGGCCATATCCTCTAAGGTGCGGTTCTTGCGTTCCACAACCCCGTTTTGTTGAGGTGTCCTAGGAGCAGAAAAGTTATGGGAGATGCCATATTTAGCACAAAACAAATCAAATTGAAGTTGATCATACTCCCTACCATGATCACTCCGAATAGACACTATGGGCTCATTTCTTAAAGTTTGCAACTCCTTACAAAGTTTTGAAAACTCAAATAAGGCCTCTGATTTTTCTTTCAAAAATGCAACCCAAGTATATCTTGAAAAATCATCAACAACAACTAGCATGTACTTTTTACCATTGGGAGATTTGACTCGCATAGGACCACATAAATCCATATGTAAAAGTTCAAGGGGTCTAGAAGAACTTACAACCTTTTTGGGTTTGAAGGAGCTACGTGTTTGTTTACCTCGTGTGCAAGCATTGCACATGTCAATACCTTTGAAGTCCATCTCAGGTAGCCCTCTTACAAGTCCTTTGGACACAAGCTTCTGTAGTGTATGTGGACTCACATGACCGAGTCTCCTGTGCCAAAGCTTTGGATCGTCCGTCAAGGCCTTTAAACAGTTTAAGCTTCCTTGTGCCACTTGATCAGCATTTACAGCGTATATGTTGTTGTAGCGATATGCAGTTAGAATAACTTCACATGTATCATCTCTGCACACTATACATCTTTTCTTGTTAAATCTGACATTGTTACCACTATCACATAATTGAGAAACGCTAAGCAAATTATACTTTAAACCATTGACAAGATAGACATTTTTAATACTATGGCTGGAATCACTTCCAACACTACCAATACCAACAATGTCGCATTTCCCTTTGTCACCAAGTGTGATTGTTCCCGTGGATTGCTCCTTTAGATCATGAAAGAGAGAACTCTTCCCACTCATATGCCTCGAGCAACCACTATCAATAATCCATTTGTGTTCTTTCACCTTGGTGATCTCCTGCAAAACAAACATCAACCTTTGTGGCTAGACCAATAAGCAAATTTGGATCCATTGTTGGGGTAAACCATATTAGGTAAAATAGTGCCTTTTGGGACCCAAACTTGTGTTATCCGTTCTTTTCTCAAATGAACAGGAAATGTATTGCGAATAATATAAGGATCCTTTCTTCTATAGGGGCAGGTCTCTTTTACATGTCCCTTTCTAGCACAATGGTGACATATAGGAGAGGTTCTGCTTCCTTTAGCCTTTACAAAAGTGGTAATGTGTTGCTTCTTTAAAAACTTTGGATTGTAACCAATACCACTTTTGTTTAGAGAGCTTTGTTGCTCACCCAACATCTTATCGAGAGTGCCTTTGGATTTGGTAAAACTTATGAGGGCTATCTGTTGGTCTAGAATCTTATTATTCAGGGAGATCTTCTCGTTCTCTAAGTCATGATGCTCATTTCTTAGAGAGGAGAGATCTTGCTTGAGTTCAGATTTCTCCGAGTCAAGCGTCTTGACTTTAATATCAAGACCTGAATAAGAAGCTTCAAGACCTTTGACCCTCATAGACAGATCCTCAATAGTTCTTTCCCGGTCCACAGTTCTCTTAATAAGAATGTTAGTTTGGGCAATAAGCTTCTCTTCATTGGCAATCATATTTGAAAGGAATTCCGATAATACCTCTTTTGGACTTTCCATAAGTTCTCTTACAGTAGCTTCAAGCTTTTCATCGTGGGATTCATCTTCTGAGGCCATAAGACAAATGTTGGCCTTCTCATCGTCGGAGTCAGAGTCGGAATCACTCCATGTAGCCACCATAGCTTTCTTCTTCCATTTGTCACCTTTCTTGGGCTGGCTCTTACTCTTTTGAGGGCAGTCCTTCACAAGATGATCTGTTTCACCACATTCAAAACAAGACAGCGGTTTAGTCTTCTTTTCATATTTGTTGTATTGAGGCTTACCTCGAAATTTTGAAGACTCTGATCCATCCTTGTTGTTGAATTGCTTCTTCATTTTGAGAATTCGAGCAAGGCCTCTTGTGATAAGAGCAAAAGGATCATCCTCATCGTCATCTTCATCTTCGGATTCAGATCCATCCTTGGGTTCATCCTTCTTAGACTTGAGTGCCAAATTCTTGGTGCTAGCTGGAAGTTCTCCATCGTCTTCATTAAGGATCATCTCATGCGTGATCAGCTTTCCAAGGAGGTCGTCAAGGGGTAGAGTGGTGAGGTCCTGGGCTTCCTCTATAGCTGTTACTTTTGGACCCCATTTCTCCTTTGGAAGGCACCTCAGTATCTTCCTCACTTTCTCAACGTTGGTAAAGCTCTTGCCGAGAGAGTCAAGGTTGTTGGTGATTTCTGTGAATCGTGTGAACATGGCTTTGATTGACTCATCAGACTTCATCTTGAAGAGCTCATACTTTCGAAGGAAGATGCTGATCTTGGTGTCTTTCACTTGGCTCGTTCCTTCATAGGTGACGACCAACTTGTCCCAAATCTCTTTAGCTGACCTACAAGAGGAAATACGGTTAAACTCATCAGTGCTAAGACCACAATAAAGTAAGTTGATAGCCCTGTAGTTTTTGGAGATGGTTTCAAGATCTGCTTGGTTGTAATCAGACTCCTTCTTTGCCACTTTGGTATCGTTTGGTCCTTCCTTCTCTGGAATCTTCGGACCATTCTCTATAATGTTCCAAAGCTCTAGATCTTGGTCTATGATGAACATCTTCATCAAAGATCTCCAGTGGACAAAGTTGTTTCCTACAAAGAGTGGCGGTCTGCTTGTGGACCTTCCCTGTGCAAATCCTCCGCTTGCTTCACCAGACATGATCGAAAACTCACAAGATTGTTAGATCAAAAACAGTGAGTAAAGCTCTGATACCAATTGAAGGTTCGATAATGTAAAAACAATGTAATAAGAAATACTCTAGAAGGGGGGTTGAATAGAGTATGCCCGTTTTTCGCAGAAAGTCTCAAGACTTTTGAAGCTTGAATCAAAACTCTTGAGATTAAACCTGAATCACAAAGTTAGACAATCGAACCAAGTGCGGAAATAAGGTAAAGCAAATAAGTAAAGGACACGAGTAATTATTTACGAGGTTCAGCACAACTGGCCTACGTCCCCACCTAGGGTTCTTCCACAACCCTAGGATTCAAAGGCTTTATTGAATGCTTAGCTTAGGATCCTAATAGCTCACCGAGAAGCCTCTCTCCTATACAATTGCAATCTAGTCAACTCACGTTCCCTTGGAGTCCTAGACCAATCTAGAAGAGCCCCACCTCTCTCAGCTATCTAGTACAATCCTCTAACTCTCGCAAATCAATAGCCTAGTGCAACTTCCCGAGTTATAAACTCTCGAGTAACACTTGAAATAAATATATCCTATAAGCTCACAGTGACTCTCAAAGGCTTTGAAATAAACAACAAACTATTTGAGCGCTTTGGAGAGAGACACTTGGAAGACAGATCGCTTGAATGAATTGAAGCTCGTGTGTAGCACTTGTTCTTCTGTCTTCTCCTTCCTTTCCTTTATATAATAGCATGGAGATCACATGGAGCGTGAGGATCTTCATCACCAGATCTCCAACGACTCTTTCCAATCAGGTTTTGATCTTGGATCTTCTATTTAAGGATACTTCGAAGCCATGATCTATTTTGAACCGATCTTCTCAACAAGTAAAAGGAAGGATGTAATCTTGATTTATACTTCCTGAAATGGTTAGTCCAACGAATATATATATAATATAAAGGAAGTATATAATAAGATAAAATAATATACGAATAAGTTAGGTTTTGTATTTCATCAACTGTTAACGCTCCAAGGCCTTTGACACAAACATCCTGTCAAAGCCTTTGGAACATCTTTTCCGATTTTCATCAAGGGAGGGAGTTATCACTATCCAAACAAGGACATTCTTATGTTTTTGTTTAAACAAGGACATTTTTATGTTTCTTTCCAAACAAGGAAATTCTAAGTATACAGTCCGGATAATTTCATATGCTTCCGTTCGGGACATGAACATTTCATACACTTCCTTTCGGGACAGGAACATTTGATACACTTCATATGTTTCCATTCGAGACCGGGCATTTCATATGCTTCTGTTCGGGAAAGGGACATTTCATACGCTTCATATATGTTTCCATTCGGGACAGGGACATTTCATATGCTTCCGTTCGGGACAGGGACATTTCATATGCTTCTGTTCGGGATAGGGACATTTCATATGCTTCCGTTCGGGACAGGGACATTTCATATACGTTTCCTCGGGACATGGACATTTCATATACGTTTCCTCGGGACAGGGACATTCAATTCCTTATGTTCCTCTTCGGGACAGGGACATTTCTTTAGTTCCTCGTCGGGACAGGGACATTCCTTATGCTCCTCTTCGGGATAGGGACATTCCTTATGTTTCTCTTCGGGATAGGAACATTCTTATGTTCCTCTTCGGGATAGGGACATTCATACTTGACATGCCATAGAGGAGTTATAACAGCTTGATAACGGGAAATCGTTTGACGGATGTAGGGCTGATATACGAGCCTACGAGCTCGAGTACTGGCTGCTCAAGCTCGGCTCGTTTATAAACGAGCCGAGCTCGAGCTCGAGCTCAAATCCTATTCGAGTATATTTATATGCTCAAGCTCGGCTCGCGAGCTTGATGTAGAACTCGAGCTCGTCTCGTTGAGCTCGTTTGTTTTCGAGCCCAAACTCGAGTTCGAGCTCGATAAGCTCGACTAGGCTCGTTATGAGCTCGAACTCGGGCTCGATGAGCTCGTTAAGGCTCGAATGAACTCAAATAAATTGAAGAACATGACAGATTGAAGAACATGACATATAGAACAGCAAAACCCAAATTAAATTGAAGAACAACAAAAATCAAATCAAATTCAAGAACAGCAAAAAATCAAATTGGATTGAAGAACATGACATATTAATATATTATTGAAGAACAGCAAAATCCAATCGATGGAAAATGTTTGTAGTAGGCCATTTTGGGTGAAATGAATGTGCAAGGTCAACAAAAAATCCAATCGAACAACAAAAATCCAATCGAACAGGATTGAAGAACATGACATATGATTAATGAACAGCAGCGGCAATCTAGCAGCAACAGCAATCCAGCAACAACAGCAATGGAGGCGGCGAGAGAGATCCGAGAGAGAAGACGCTGAGAAGATCTGAGATGAGAGCAGATCTGAGAAAGAAGACGCCGAGAAGATCCATCGGGAACTGTTCCGGCTTGAACGACTCGCCCATAGTAGATTTGAGACGAGGGTCGACAATCGAGAGCCAGGCGAGAGAAGATATAAGGCCGAGGGGCATTGAAGGGATCGACGAGACTCCGAAAGCAGATCAATGGAGGCGGCGAAAAATCCGACAATGGAGGCTGCGACAATGGCTGATTGCAAAATAGATCGAGAGAGAAGAGCAGAGCAAGAGAGATCTGAGAGAGAGAAAGGCAAGTCGGCGAGAGCGAACTGGTGCTGGACAAAGATTGAGCGAGCGGCGGCTGTGTAAAGAAAACCCTAGGCTACATTATATATATACACGAGCTCGCGAGCTACTCGAGCTCAGGAATAGGCTCGAACTCGGCTCATATATCCATTCGAGCGATCCCGAGTCGAGCTTTTGCCGAGCCGAGGCCGAGTCGATCCCGAGCTACTCGGCTCATGTATCAGGCCTAGACGGATGTCATTATTACAGGTATAACCATCTGATCTGATATCAGAATGAGAGCCCTCTTTGATGAGAACACCACAGATTTTGCTTACTGCAATGGTTGGTTAATAGACCACAACATTTTTTTCTTCTTGTCTGAGTTTGACAGCCAGTTTGATGTTGGAGTGGGAACTACATGGACATGGACATTCCTATGTTTTCTCTGGACTGGGAAATTTCATACCTGTAAAGATGTGTTACTATTTTCCAGATAATTAATTATAACAACAAATAAGTTATAAATACTTTGAGTCCCCAAAAACTTCGACGCGTTGTGCCATCGCTTCTTACCCCCATAACGGTCCCTAAAGTGACAGGGGAGTAAAATCTACAAAAAGAATCCTAAACAAAGTTGTGCGATAGAACAAGCTTCATCTACGTCAATTTAACCTCTTTACTTGAGGGCTCGAGATGAATAAGAGATATGTCTCCATCATAATCAGTTGTAACATATTCATCGATTTTCTTTGGAACAGAGACGAATTTGGGTCAAGCAAACATCAACGGCCCAAAATCGGCCCAATGAGAGCTGCTAAGAAGCGAGTAAGCCCATAGATACACAGACAAAGTACAAGCGAGCTTAAAGCAGAAGCCGGTGTCCCCACTGTCCGGCAACCGGAGACGCTGTAGAATGGAGTGTGCAGCCAAGGGGCGGGGGAGCCCCTGCGTCGGTCCGGCGGTGAGACCTTGTGCTCGTTGCAGAGCCGTCGCGTATTGCTCCCTTCCTCACCAGGTTTTCGTCCCTCTCTTGTTTCTATGAATTTCAGTTTCCCCCTAAAGAACCGCACTCGTTGTACTGATTTTAACATCTTTCTTTTTTTTGTCACTTGCGCTGGTTTTCTTGATGATTTGGGCAGCTTTTCGCTGTGTAATTTTTCGCTGATTAATCAACTGATTGAATGAAATTAGGTTGCCCTTTGCGATTTCTGGCAGTTTCCTGTCTAGGGATGTTGTGGATGGGTGAATTGGAGCAGTTTAAATGTTTTTTGATAGTTTTGATCAAAATTGGCTTTCCAGATCTCACACTGGAGTGATCACAAGGAGGAGTGTCAGAGGCTAGAAGAGCAGATGTCACATGCTGATGAGCTAAATGATTTCCCTTTCCAGTTTTGTGAGGAAGCTACTTATATGGTTGTTTTTTGGTATCCCTCTCTGGATTTATATTTCCCTCAAGGTGTTTTGTTTGATTGCTCATTTGGATCTCCTTGTCTAGATTTGTGAAAAGCAGGAAACTAGGTGCTCATTTTTGGCCAAACGGAGCCTTCACCGGCTCGGAATGTGGTCTCAGGAATGTTCTTGTGCACCTTCTAGTGTCTTCTGTGATCGATCCAGGTTTTGTTTGCTTTACTCTTCTTTGCCAGTCAATTGGAAACTTCAAAATGTTCAGTTTGGGGACTTATTTCATTGTAATCTGTTGTGTTAGGTTAATTGATAAGTGGCATCTTCCAAGTACTATGTCCCCATGTATCGGTATCCATCTTTACTCTTTGCTCCATACTTAAATGCCCTAAAAACACTATAATGTGACTGTTTCATCGAATGTTAGTCAGCTCCATTATATATGACGCCGAAGCAATTGAGCTCTTGGGAGGAATACTATGAGTGGAGACATATCCCACTTGATTCAACTGTAGCGTTGTTGCTTCATTGGGTATGAGATATTTCTATGTTTGAATTTTGCAATAAAGATTTCTTTCTCCTCACCTTCTTTATCTTCACAATTATCACTTAAATTTCACAAATATTATTAGTTTTTTTATTAATTAAATAAATAGCTTGATAGTAGTGTTAGTGGGGTGGTTAGTAGAATTTTTTTTTTTTTATTTTATTTTACAGTGGGTAAAAATTGGGAATGTTTTACAGTTGCCGTAAAACAAAACCCTGATAATCCTGAAGGATTATGGAATACCGTTCCCTATTGTAACTATAAGGGATTGGGGGTGGTTAGTGGGGTGGCAAGTGTGGGTGAAAGTGGGATGACATGGTATAAATAATTAACCACGTTGATTTTTTTTATTGGTCCATGTATACAAGGTAGGAAGTGAAAAAAGATGTGGCATGCCCCAGGTTGTGACACGTGGATTTGAGCCCTCTCGTTAAGCCACCTAGGATTGCCATGCTTCTAGTTTTATTATTGTACTAGTGTAATACCCGTGCCTTGAAGGCACGGGAGATTGATTTATTTTAATTTGAACATCATTTTATATATTTATATAATACTATATTAATATATACACGTGTTTAAAACAAAAATATGTATAAAGTATTTTTTTTATAATTTATAAATTAGTTGGAAAGAGATACGATACAACTTTTGAAAATGATTTAATAAGGAAATGTATGTAGACGAATTATGAGAATATTGCAATCGGAAAAACAATGGAAACATGTCTCAATATTTACGGCAATATAACCGAAAATTAAAAAAAAAGGAATTGATTGAAATCATATTCAAACTAGAAAACAAATATTTTAAAGTTTCCATAATGATATTGACCAATAAGAAAAGCTCATTTGAATAAAAAATTCAACTTTAATTGTGAGCGTGACACGTCAGCAAAATGCTAGCAGAATTAGTAATATTAATAGATATATTGCAATCGAAAAAAAAAATGGAAACATGTCTCAATATTTACGACAATATAACCGAAAATAAATAAAAAAGGGAATGGATTCAAATCATATTTAAAATAAGAAACAAATATTTTAAATTTTCCATAATGATATTGACCAATAAGAAAAGCTCATTTGAATAAAAAATTCAACTTTAATCGTGAGCGTGACACGTCAGCAAAATGCTAGCAGAATTAGTAATATTAATAGATATATTGCAATCGGAAAAAAAAATGGAAACATGTCTCAATATTTACGACAATATAACCGAAAATAAATAAAAAAGGGAATGGATTCAAATCATATTTAAAATAGGAAACAAATATTTTAAATTTTCCATAATGATATTGACCAATAAGAAAAGCTCATTTGAATAAAAAAATTCAACTTTAATTGTGAGCGTGACACGTCAACAAAATGCTAGCAGAATTAGTAATATTAATAGATATATTGCAATCGGAAAAAAAAATGGAAACATGTCTCAATATTTACGAAAATATAACCGAAAATAAATAAAAAGGGGAATGGATTCAAATCATATTTAAAATAGTAAACAAATATTTAAAGTTTCCAAAATGATATTGACCAATAAGAAAAGCTCATTTGAATAAAAAATTCAACTTTAATTGTGAGCGTGACACGTCAGCAAAATGCTAGCAGAATTAGTAATATTAATAGATAGATAGATATATATTGCAATCGAAAAAAAAATGGAAACATGTCTCAATATTTACGACAATATAAATGAAAATAAATAAAAAAGGGAATGGATTCAAATCATATTTAAAATAGGAAACAAATATTTTAAATTTTCCATAATGATATTGACCAATAAGAAAAGCTCATTTGAATAAAAAATTCAACTTTAATTGTGAGTGTGACACGTCAGCAAAATGCTAGCAGAATTAGTAATATTAATAGATATATTGCAATCGGAAAAAAAAAATGGAAACATGTCTCAATATTTACGAAAATATAACCGAAAATAAATAAAAAGGGGAATGGATTCAAATCATGTTTAAAATAGGAAACAAATATTTAAAGTTTCCATAATGATATTGACCAATAAGAAAAGCTCATTTGAATAAAAAATTCAACTTTAATTGTGAGCGTGACACGTCAGCAAAATGCTAGCAGAATTAGTAATATTAATAGATAGATAGATAGATAGATAGATAGATAATAGATATATTGCAATTGGAAAAAAAAAATGGAAACATGTCTCAATATTTACGACAATATAACCGAAAATAAATAAAAAAGGGAATGGATTCAAATCATATTTAAAATAGGAAACAAATATTTTAAAGTTTCCATAATGATATTGACCAATAAAAAATTCAACTTTAATTGTGAGCGTGACACGTCAGCAAAATGCTAGCAGAATTAGTAATATTAATAGATAGATAAGGACTCTTTATCCGTATTTTTAAAAATTAAATTTTATTTTAAATAAGTGTCCTGATTTCTTTAATAAAATTCAACTTTTCGATATTTCTGTATGAAGATATATATTTGGGAAAAAAATCCATTTTTGTGACCCTTGCTAAAATATTGTTTTGCTTAACTTCAAATTTTCAGGTTCAATGAGTCATCGAACCGCGTTGATCCCTGCCAGAAAAGCCTCCATGAACTTGAAGCCAACGATGGTAGAAAAGAGATACACAATACCGTTTTTAAAGATGGGTCGTTGAGAGCTTCAGAATGTGGAGGAAGAAGTGGAGTCCTATTCAGGAGGAAGGTGTGGAGAACATGGGGAGCCCACGGTGTAAAACAACTTCTGCCACATAGGTGCCACATATTGATGAAGAAGGAAAGAGTGTTCTTCCAGTTGACATCTGAAATGGAGCTTTCTGGTTAATTCACGTAGGAGAGGTTTGCTTCTGCTTTTAGGTGTAACTAGTGTAGTGCCCGTGCCTTGAAGGCACGGGATTTTGATCCATTTCAATTTGAAAATCATTTTATATATCTAATTTAATACTATATTAATATATACTTGTTTAAAACAAAATATGTATAAAATATTTTATTTATTTATATATTAGTTGCAAAGAGATATAATACAAATTTTAAAAACAATTTAATAAGGTAAAGTAGTAATAAAACTCAAACACACCACCTAATAGAATTAGAATTTGAAATACATATATAATTATTATCATTAGGATAAAACTAAAAATAAAATATAAGATGTCATATAATTGAAAAACTGAAAAGTTATTTATATCAAAAGAAAAACGACAATAATATAGAATGAAATTAAAAGAACATAAATTAAAAACTAACACTCAAAATAAAAACGTTGATATATAATGCATAATGAAATCAAAAGAACATGAAAAACTAACATGTTGATGGAATTGATTGGAGAGATTCGATGAACACAAAGTTTGTGAATTATAAGATTTGTAAAAATCAATGGAATGTGAACGTTCTAACTGGAAAAAACTCTACTGTTATTTATTGAGGGGATGAGATAGTTTGAATAAAAAAATAATTTGTGTGTTCTTTACATAGTTTATCATGTATGACAATTTGATACTTCTTACTAATAAATATTAATGTCATTCATCCAGACCCACTTTATTTCATGATCTCGTATCGCAAAATAAATTGCACAGTTTTTGTCTTTCTTGAAGGACTCGTTAAAATTTAGTTAATTTTGAAGCGTAAGTTTTTTTTTCCATTTGATTTTTTTCTTTCTTTTCGCTTTCACATTGCACTCTTTTTTATAATTATGGTAAATAATTTTGTTTTAATCAAGTATATATTTTTTCATACAAATGTTTTGTATTTAAAAAAATTTAAGATATCATAAACTATAATATATTAATAAAAAAATATGTATGAGATAGTGAGGTAAAGAGTGGGTAATTATATAAAAGAAATAAAATAATATATAAGAAATCATATCGACATACATGTAATATATATTCATTTTATTATTATTTGAAGAACGAAATTATTAAACTATATTAATTAATACAGTAAAGTTTAATCCAGATTTTCTTCCTCAATCAAAGGCAAACTACCAAAAAAGGGGTGACAAAGGAAAATAGCTTAAACAAATATATTTAAAATAGGAAATAAATATATTTAAAATTGGAAACAGATATTTAAAGTTTCAACAATAATATTGACCAATAAGAAAATACCATTTGAATAAAAAAATTCAACTTTAAATGTGGGTGTGACACGTCAGCAAAATGCTAGTAGAATTAGTAATATTAATAGATTAATAGATAATATATTTTTATTTTGACATTTGAATTAATTGTCTAGACATTTTTAATACGATTGTGATAAATATAATATGGGAAACAAATATTTAAACTTCCCTTAATAACATTGATCAATAAGAAAAGAAACTTTTGATTTAAAAAAATCAACTTTAATTTACAGAGTGACACGTCAGCAAAATGCTAGCAGAATTAGTAATATTAATAGATAAGTATAGATAAGGGGTGGATTTTTTAAATTTAAAAAAATTAAATATATGTTAAAATAAATCAATGTTCTAGGGAGTAGAGTAGAGAGACTGGTTTTTTTTTTTTCCGCTCAATTTCAGAGGGGATGAACATAATACTATCTTTTTCCAAGTACATTTAAATAATGGAAATTGATATCCCAATGAAAAGTCCAAGGGCACATTCTATATTTTTTCCACACATGAATACACATTCAATATATTATTAGCACTGTGCTCAAAAAAAAAAATTATTAACAAAATTAGGTTGAAACGTAATTTTAGGAAAAAGGAAGGAAATCGTATGAATTAAATTTAAATGGAGAATTACATTGAAACAATTAAAATTGATATATATCCTCTATGAAAATTCTAAAGGATAAGGCTTTTCTTTTCCAACACAGGAATATACATTCAATATAAAATATTACCATAACTAGGAAAAAAAAGGACGAAAATCATATTATTATTTGATTCAACTTATCCATAAAATTCAACTATGCGCTTGTTCTATAAATAATCTCATATAGAACACCAAAAATTAATCATTTGTAAGGAAGAAAAAGAGTTGAAGCTGAAGGAATGGTTTCCCTTAAAAATGTTATGTTCTCCATATCAGTCATCATGGCAATGTATTTTATCAACTGCCTTGCTCATTCACCTATAGATATAAAGATCAACCACAATTCAGACCGGTTGAAGGAGGTGTTGATGCAGATCAATAAACTAACTCCAGGAGGCCCCAACCCAATCCACAATCAACTTATCACACTGACCCAGCTGAAGAAGGTTAGGGTGCAGCCCAATAGACTGACTCCAGGTGGTGCAGACCCAATTCACAATGAAAAAACACCAGGAGGCCCAAACCCCCTTCATATTGGGCTTGAGCACCATTAGAGAATAATGTTTTTTTTTTTTTTGATGAATAATGTCTATTTTCTTAAGAAATAAACCTATATATTCTACTAATTCTTTTAGCATTTTACTGATAATAGGTGTGAGCCCTCGTGCAAAGTTGCATTATTTTTTTAAAAATATGTGCTTTTCTCCCTCAATCAGCCGAAGATAGAGCCGTTTATATTCACCGGGTTCCTAACTGACACATTTTGCAATTTTAGAAAGCAAGTGTGTAAAGATAATATTTTTGAAAATATGTTTGAAAATTCAGAAAACAGCACCAAAACTATGCACATAAGTATTCAAAAATAACATTTTCTAAAACATCTTTAAAACCTTTTTTTTTTCCTTCCAGAAATATGATTTTTTCATAAATCCAAAATCTGATTTTTTTTCCATAAATATAATGTTTTATCTGAATTGTTATGTTTCATGAGCTGTTTTTCTTAAGCTAAAATATGGTATTTCATGTGAGCTATGGAATATGCTTCAGGAATCTGATTTTTAAAAGAATCTAAGATTTATTTATTTTCTTAAATTTTTTTTCATGAGATGTTAATGTTGTGTTTCATACATTAGATTTGTTCATGCACCGTTTTCGTAAATCAAATTTGTGTTTATATAACTATTAAAAATATTGAAAGAAATCAATTTACAAAGTGTGCAAGTATTCTTATATATATAGGGATTGACTTTGGTGAAAACCTCAAATTGTAGTAAAAACTGTGAGGACTACTTTATAACTTGGTTTATTTGAAACATGTGTTAAAAATCTCAATCACACGGTGACTTTACAACTCGGTTCAACCTAAAAACCGTGCTAAAAATTCCAGTTTTAAAATAACACGTGACTTTATAGTTCGGTCAAGTCTAAAAATCGTGCTAAAAACTCATATTTTAAAATTACATAGTGACTTTATAGCTCGATTTTATTCAGAATCGGGCTAAAATTTGTGACTTTATAGATCGATTCTATTTAGAACCGGGCTATAAAGCAAGTGAACCGGTCCTCACAGGTTTTTAGCCCTTACGGGACTTGTGGAACTTATATATATCGATATATGCATATCCCTAAGTCACCACAAATGCCTAAAAACGTCAGCACCTCTTTCGATTTTTTGATCGAAACCAGACACTTTTTTCTCTCTCCTTCGTATGACGGCACAACAACAAAAAAATTCAAAGTTTATTTCAAACCAAGTTTTATGAAGGAAAAGGTAAATAAACTTTTTAGAAAGTTATAAGATTTGAAACCACTCAAGTTGGTGTTCTCTAGTAGAAGTTACTCTTTTTTTTTTTAAATCTAACACTTTTTAGAAAGTTATGAGATTTGAAACCACTCAATTTTTTTTAATTTTACGGAAGAAGTTTTATGAAGGAAAAGGTAAAAATATGTGATTTTTCTATGTCTTATTGCTACTTCCCCATATTAAATCATTTTCATCATTTTTTTTCCATTTATATTTTTATACTAATGACGATAATTATACAAATATTTTGAATTATGTTAAGCGGTACACTTTTATATGTCTAATTGCTACTTTCCCTTATTAAATCATTTTTATCAATTTTTATTGTAATATATCTTTTTGAGAAAATTTGTGCCGAATGCGCAAATTTTTGACCATATTGAGAGAGTGTCCCCCAAGTGTGGCAAATTAGGGTTTTGTCCACATAAAATTTTCTGGACAAAATTACCCCCCTAATCTCATATCTCCATCGCCGTTTCAGCACCACAGATCCATGGACGAAATAAGAGATATCTCCCTCTTCGTTGTTTCAAATCTCGCTCTCTTCGTCGACCCCTCCCTCGCTCTCTGCTCTGAGCGACCGCTCCTTCGCCGGATCTGACAAATGCCATTGCCATGGCCGAGCAGATCGAGGACGGAGATCTGAGATCTCAACCTCCGAGCGACCATCCATACATGAGGAGACCTATGTAATCTATCATTCACCGTCCACAGGACTGGCTCCTGATATGCCGCTAGCCAACGGTGTCGTCGCCTGAGGATGCTTGGCATCGGATCTTAGTCTACGTTGTCTCCAGCATGTACGGGTTTGGTTCGCTTGCTAGTCCGGGTTCTATGCCTCCCACTTTGTTTGTTGTTGCACCTTTTTATATGTAATGACGGTTTCACTGTCTGCCGACTTCGTCGGCCTCTCGAGTTGTCAGGTATGCCTGACTCTCGAATTATTTCCTAATAAAAAAAATAAAAAAAAATTAGCCATTGTAATACCGGAGGGATAGTGTGTTGATTAGCTCCTATAAATCTTCATCATTCAAAAACCCCTTATGAGAGACCGCATAAGGTGCCTTCTTAATATATATATATATATATATATATATATATATATATATATATATATATATATATATTAACACGTACTATATATATATATTAACACGTACTTGAGGTACCGGTGTGTTTTAGGAGTCTTTGTTTTGCTTCCACCTTGCAACATGCCAAGAGATAAATTTTCCCGGCCCAAAGAGCAGTACGTGCCTTGTCTTTTGCTTTGGAGACTAAGCAAGTCTTTTTCTCGAGAGATGTGGTTTTCAACGAGAAAGTTTTCCCTTTTGTTGAGAAAATATGATGAGCTGTAGGATAGATCTCACATTGATTAAAAAGTATATCCAAGTCTGGTAGATAAGTGGGTGGGCTATTTTTCCTAACACTAATCGGTTTTTGGATGGAACCCTACTCGATTGCCCATAATATATTGAATTGAATATGATTATAATTGAATTATATGCTAAACTTAATTAATGTTCAAATAGTTATAAAAATTATCAATTTATAATTATTAGATAGAAAACATAATTAATTTTTTAATATAAAATTTAAACTTCAACATAAATATTATAATTATATTTTTGATCTGATTTTATTTTGAATAATTAGAATGATCATAAATCATATTAAAAGAGAAAAACATATATTTTATTTGTGTAAAATTATATTAGATTAAAAACTGATTATTTAGAAGTTAACTAAGCTTGATATTTAAATTTTTATTTTTAATAATTTATACATTGAATAGTATAAATTAAAGTAGTTGTACTCTTAAATATTTTCGATTAATAAGTTAACACATGCCTGAACTACGTTGAGTAACACTATTGTTAAAGTAGTTGTGCAACTCAGTGGAGCTGGTTATATGATGACTAATTCTTTGGATTCGGCAATTAATTACATCCTATATATATTATATATATAATCAAACCGTTTTTTTCCCGGCAAAAATGAATTCGACTTGTTCAATTTTGAAAAGCAATGAGTTATGAGAATACGCAAAAATGGGAAACACGGTATCGACTCCCAATTTGGAGTTGAATTGCAAAACGAGCTACCTCTCAACTTCTCAAGTAGGTTGAATGGTTCCTTCCGCCCAACCTTTTCTATAATACCGGTGTTATTTCACGATTTATCAATATGTTTACGAATTAAAAAATCAAAATTATTAAGGTCTTCGTGACCTCGTCCGACAAGATATACTTTCAATTTTTGATACAGGGACATTCAGTTTTTGGTATTTTGTATCTTTCCACTTTCAAAGATTGGGGGTCGACTTTTCACGATAAAACATTGTCTGTTTTCACGAAATGTACTTCTCCTTTCAGGACTTGGACTTGCCGATTTCGATATGGTCTTATATTTTGGGAAATTGAATTTACATGTTTCCATAGCTCTTCGTTTTGGGGATCAATAGTTTTGTTACTCGGGGTCGAGACCTTTCACAATTCTTCAACCTAGGGTCCGGGAGTTTCCTCCTTTACAGGGACATTTCGCTTTCAAGGCTTGACATATAGTATCGTTTTGAGACTAGAACAGTCGATTTCGAGACCTTAGACTTTGTTATTAATTCATAACCGGGGTACAGTTTGCAACTGCAGGAAACATGGCCTTTCCATTTTATGTTTTTTCATAACTAGACTCAGTTTGTTTTCAGGACATTTGTTGTGATATGTGGATGATTGTCCCACATCGAAAAACACGGAACC
Source organism: Persicaria tinctoria (assembly GCA_037127255.1). Lineage (NCBI taxonomy): Eukaryota > Viridiplantae > Streptophyta > Magnoliopsida > Caryophyllales > Polygonaceae > Persicaria > Persicaria tinctoria. The sequence goes on from JBANSL010000006.1 coordinate 24,629,843, forward strand.
TCGGGCCTTGCATATAAGTCAGTGGGTTACTCCTCCTATTGCCAATTGGTTTTAGGATGGAACCCCGCTGGTCTTGTGTGCTCGGCTCGGGTGCGCATATGCGCTCGGACGTGTGGATCCCCCACGTCGTATGACCCGCCGGAATTTCACAACGGCGTTTCTGTCCTAAACAATGACCTCTTCAAGTGTACCTCCATGGATGATAATTCTACTAGAGTGAAGATTAAAATCTCCTGAAACCAACGCTAGAAACATAGATGACGCTCCCGGTTTGGATTCCTAATTTCTCAAAAACTAGTGCAAATCAACTAATCATACTATCGGAGCACAAAATACCAAGTAGTTGAAGAAATGAGCCTAGGCAAAGTTAATCACTTGAAATGAATTTTGCCAGTACAAAACACAACCCAACAGAGAAATATATACAAGCACCCAAGGCAACATGATACAAATGATCAAAAACTAGCAAGCAAGCATTAAAAAAGAATCTCAATTTGCTCCAACACAATTTCAATGTAAAGCTAATTACCAAAAACCAAAACATCATGAGCAGCAAGCATAAAAAGATTATGGAATCAACGAAAAAACTTGATTAGATCCACAATCACACCTCCAAAATATCATCACGATTGGGTCTGAAGTCGAAAAAGTAAATTAAGGAGGGTCATGTTCCTGTCAAACTAGACTGTCAGCACAAAAAAACTAGCCAACACAATTTAAACCCTAAACCTCTATCCCCCCACAGAAACGGCAAACAAGGCCCTAGTGAAGATCATCGAGAGAAAAACTATACTTCTTAAGCAGATATCACAAAAAATTCATTCACAACACAATTCAAACCTTAAATATCGATCCCCCACATAAACTGCAAACTCAGTGTGCCTGTTTGAAGATAGTTCTATGATGAAGACTAATCGAAATTTGTATAAATGTGATCCAACATAGGCTCAACCTTCCTCATGCAATTAATAAACTTTACCAATCCAACTACTAATGAACATTGAAAGCAAACATTATTTCATTGTCAACTTATAGTAGCACTGCAGATGTGAATTTTTTTTTTAAAATACAAAAATAACACTTCAGTATGAAAATAGCGCATACATTCAACTGTATTTTGTATCATGGAATATAGTTTAGATATAAACCAGAGTTGGGAGAGATGAATCACTTACCGCCAAACCTAATGCCCATGGCTAGAGACATGCAAGTTTATGAGCTACAAAATTCCCAGCTCTAAGAGTATTTATGACTCAACTGAACTTGAATCAACATTAAAACCTCTTTTGGACATTTATCAACCTTTTGAAGCACATGTCTAATCTGCAACTTATCACTTTCTACAATTAGATTTTGAATGCCATGGGAAGCTGCAAGTTACATACCCTCTAAGAATTGCTCTTGCTTCAGCAATCAAAGGTGTGGACTGCATTTGCAGTTGTTTAACCATGCCAACAATCAGGCCCCTCCTAATGCAATTCCTTTTACTTCAAATCTACTAGGAAGGCAGACCCGTGCTACGCCCGGGACATATTTTTTAAATCAAATATGTGTACTTTGTGAATAACGAAAGATTATTTAATGCAAAATCAAATTTGTAATGATTTATTTAGCCATTTCTTCCTAAAGACATATGTTCTCTGCCCATATTTTATGATTTCTCTAAAAACTGGTTGTGGCTTGAGTTTTAGATTTTCTTAGAGGTACGTGATTAATTTTTTCAGAGAGGCCAAATTTCGAATAGAAAACATTTTTTTTTTGTAGAGTGAGATATTAGATTTAGGGGTTTAGGGTTTTGTTTGTGAGGATTTGTTTGATGCACTTTCTAAAGGGTTTTAGGATTTTTTATTTGATATATCGCTCTAAAAAAGCTCTAACATATAGAATAAGATTATAAAGCGTAATAAGATATAATTAATACATATATAAATAAATATTTATCGAATTTTTTCTGACATTATTTTCTTTTGGGAGAAAATTGTTCCAAAATTAACCATTAAATGACATATAAGTCTCTATGCATCAGTTTTACTATTATATATATATATTAAGTATAAAATAAGATACAATTATATGGACTTATTACTTGAATGTATTTTGCATATTCACATTCTTCGTGTATTTGATTTTCAAATCAACAAAATTAAAACCAATTTATAAAGAGCAAATGATTTATTTGGACATAAAATATTAGAAAATCATATACACGAATCCGTATAATATTTGATAAACCTTATGCATGATGCACATGGTCCAGGATTAGTTATTACAGAGTACTATAATGAGATAGTTCAACACCCTTAAAGAATTCAATATCAAAGCAAATGGGAATAAAATTAAATACTGTAGTATAAGTTGAAGGGGCTATCAATAGTAAATGATGCATACTATTGTAAGAAACTTAAATTTCATTGTTATAATTACCCATCATCATTCATTATAAGGGTGTTACAAAATGTGGTTTGACAAAACTAAAAGATTACTTCATTTTCTTTTCTTTTTTTGATCCGTGGACCACTTCATTTTCTAACCTCCCTATAATTGATCATTTAAATAATTGAATTAATTGTTCATTTAATTTATAGGAAAAACTCACTCTTTCGAAACCTCACTTTAGTTTTAACATCTATCATATTTAAAAAGGTAAATTAATTTTGTATTTTTTTTCTTTTTTTTTAAAAAACTCTCACGTACTCTGGATCCTTTAATTGAATGCCCACTTTATGATACTCCGTATTGCTTATTTTCTGAAATCAAATAAAAATATAATTTTGCTATAAAAAAACAGGGCAATGCTTAATTAATTAAAGAACAATAGAGAAGATTTAAAAAATGGCTTATATTTTTAATTGAGATAAGTGTATGTATATATTATAATAGTTGAATCAAAATTTGAGAGATATTACCTGTGTTGGAGTGTGTATTGTGTGTCTTTATGCAGTGGTCATTGTTTCACAAAGCTTCGGCCTGCCCTTGTATTGTTTTGCTTGTATAATTAAGGATCACTCTAATGTTATTTGTGCACACTCGATGTGTATACCAAATGCTTAGATGAAGTGTAAGTGGACATTCCTTTAAAGGAAAACAAAGATCTCTCATGGTGAACACCATGGCTTTCCAATCATACACATACACAGCGTTGGTTGTAATTATATATGTATATAAATTTACAAAGAGAATACATACTCAAGGGGTAGGCCACCTCTCCAAATATGAACTGCCATCTGCCAACTCTTCGATGGGATAACTGGTGCCGTATTAAGATAGCGACGATCGTATAATTTCAAGCCCTTGTCATTCTTTCCCGAACTAATATGCAGAAGCAAATACCAAACAGAAAGAGAATACAAACATGCATGTTTGTGTGATTACCCCGGCCTATATATATATACGAAGGAGGAAGACCAAACGGGAGACAGTCTTACATTCAATAATATGACATTATGTTTGTGTTGAGGATTTGTATGAAACGGCTGCAAATTAAACGACTAATCAATTTGAATGACAGCAAATTAACTGGCTAATTTGTGAAGTAACGGCTGTAATATTGACAAAAAATTTAAAGATAATATTTTAAAGTTAGTTGAAAATAAATACTCCCTCCGTCCAAAAATACATGGACTTTTACTATTCATACATGCTTTTTTAGGAGCTAAAAAAATTAATAATAAATATAATAGTCTTTACCTTCTTAAAAAAGCGAATAAGTTTGTAATTATAAAAAAAATTAATAAAAAGGTTAATATTTTATATAGTTTTTACCTTCTTAAAAAAATGTGCGTGAATAGTAAAGACAATTTATTTTTGGACGGAGGTAGTAGTAACTTATAATGAAAAAATGCAAAATAACTTATAATGTTGTCCACATCTTTCCTTATACACCTTTATTTTATTTCCGTTTACAAAAATATGCATAAAAAATATGACAATTTAGGAGGAAATGAAAAAAATGCAAAATATAGTCAATGTGTGTAACTAAGAGGATTCGAACTCAAGACCTCATTCCTACCAAACAACTCAATAACCATTGAGCTATAAAGATGTTTATGATTTTTTGTGGAATTGAAACAAAAAATATAAAATATGTATAATTAAATAAATGGTCATTAAATAGGCCTTGAACACAACTTTTTATGTTTTATAGAAGATTGGCATTCAATTTAATGTATTCGTCAGTTGGTGGGTACTATTTTTCTTGAGCTCACATATATACTAACATTAACCATTGGCGTGTCCTTGGCTCCTTCCAGATCTTCCCCCACGATTGATATTTGGCATGCTAGTGCCCACTGCCCACCTCAACTGACTTTAATCCTCCAGTGTGGCTCTACACTCCAAGGGGCACACTGGAGGATTAAAATCGGATTGAGGTGGGCAAATCCCTCTATAACACAAAATCGCGTCCGCCCTTGATCCCAAATCCCTCTACAACACAAAACCACGTAGATACAGAGCAATGACTAATCTTAAATGGGGGAAAAAAAAAAAACAGGCGACGACTTCCTTACTTGCGACGGCCTTTCGGAATCCAGTTCAAATCGGAACCAAGGCAGCGGCTCCGGAATCCAATCCGAATCAATCGTCGCAGCTCCGGAATCCACTTCCAATTGATCGCTAGGGGCAGCGGCAGGTCCGAATACCAGCCCCAATAAACAACAGAGGCGGATAGGAAAGTCAGTCCCAAATATCGACTGCGTAGATGGATCCGATCTCCAGATGTTTGAGCGACTGATTTGGGAATGTAGAATGATAGAATTGATGTAAAGTCCTCCTTGAGGGTTTATTCATTAGACAATCATATATATAGGTTACAAGAGATTGGGCCTTTTGGCCCACTATACAATATGTCATCTATGTTATCTATCAACCCTCGGCAGTCGAAAGTAGCTAGAGGGTCCCGTACAGTGAGACTGGACCGAAAATCGAGGAACAATTGATGAGGTAAACCCTTGGTGAAGATATCAGCATACTGATAGGAGGACGGGACATGAAGAACACGAACATGTCCAAGAGCAACCTTGTCCCGAACGAAGTGAAGATCGAGCTCAATGTGCGTTGTGCACTGATGCTGGATTGGGTTGCTGGCCAGATAGACGGCGGAGATGTTTTCGGTGTAGACCAGGGTGGCCTTCTGAAGAGGGCAGCGGAGCTCAAGTAGAAGATTGCGTAGCCAGGAGCACTCGGAAACAACGTTGGCGATGCCCCAATACTCAGCCTCGGCGCTAGAACGAGAAACCACCGATTGACGCTTCGCCGACCACGACACAAGGGTATCGTTGAGGAAGACACAGTAGCCAGACGTGGAGCGGCGTGTGTCAGGACATCCTTCCCAATCCGCATTAGTGTAGGCGACAAGGTCATGCCTAGAAGAAGGGGAGATTGTGGTGCCCAACTCGAGGGTACCGCTGATGTACTTGATGATCCTCTTCAAGGCCTGAAAGTGCGGCTCCCTGGGTGCATGCATAAACAGGCAGATCTGCTGAACGACGTAACTGATGTCTGGCCGAGTAAATGTAAGATACTGCAATGCACCGGCGAGACTCCGATACAACGTCTGATCATCAAACAGAGGGCCAGAGTGAGCATTGAGCTTGTAGAGGGTATCAACAGGGGTGACGACTAACTTGCAGTTGCTCATCTTGGCCCGAGCAACAATTTTGGCAGCATACTTACTCTGAGAGAGAAACAACCCAGACGCATGACGCTGCACAGCGACGCCCAAGAAGTAAGACAATGGACCCAGATCTGACATGGCAAACTCGGCGCTCAACTGTGCAATAATAGACGTCCGAAGAGCATCAGAGGGGGCGGTGAGGATGATGTCGTCGACATATAGTAACAAAAAAGCCATGTCTGTGCCTCTGCGATAGATAAACAGAGACGAATCCGAGCGGCTTCCAACAAAGCCCAAGCGCAGTAGGTGAGAGGCAAAACGCTGGAACCACGCCCACGGAGCCTGTTTGAGACCATACAGAGAGCGCTTCAAGAGGCAAACGTGTTTGGGACGATCAACATCAACGAATCCTAGCGGTTGAAAAATGAAAATTGTCTCATTCAAATGGTCATGCAGGAAGGCATTCTTGACATCCAGATGATGAATTGCCCAATGTCGTGACAATGCTAAGCTCAGTGCCACTCGGATAGTGGCAGACTTGACCACGGAGCTGAATGTCTCATCACAATCAATACCTGGCTGCTGAGCCCGACCATTAACCACAAGGCAAGCTTTGTAACGTTCCAACGACCAATCAGAGCGGAACTTGTGGTGGAAGAGCCACATGCAGCGAATGACGTTCGCCTCAGGGGGGCGAGGAACAAGAACCCAAGTACCATTCCTTGTAAGGGTCTTGTATTCATCGAGCATAGCTTCCTGCCAATTCGGGTCGAGGAGGGCTGTTTTGTGGGATGTGGGGACGGGGGAAAGGGAGGCCGGGGTTGAGGAATGAGGGGCCATGGGGGCAGGCTGGGAAGGGGCGGCGGGGGCGACACTTGGCTGCGAACGTGGAAAGGGGGGGTGTGCCGTGGGCGCAGCACCTGGCGACGGCCGCGGCATGTGACGGGAGGGGAAAGGGCGTCGGGTATGGTGTGGTTGGGTGGTGTTTGGGCTATCGGAGGCGTGTATAGAGACAATATGCCCCGGTCTGAATACACCGGAGATGCTACGGGTGTGTGATCTGGTGGTAGGAGGGGGATGCGGTGGTGGGGCGGTGTAGGTGGAGATACAGGAGCACCAGGAGACAGAATTTGTGGGAGAAGGAAGAGGAGGAGAAGAGAAGGGAAAGCGAGACTCATCAAAGGTGACACGACGTGACATGATAAGCTTATGGCTCTGAACATCGAGGCAAAGGTAACCGCGATGATCAGACGCATAGCCGATGAATACACATGGAGTGGATCGCGGGTGGAGTTTGTGTGGGGCGGTGGAGGACTGGTTAGGGAAGCACAAGCACCCGAAGGTACGAAGGTGATCGTACCTAAGCAGGGTGCCATATAGTGCCTGAGTGGGCGAGCAATGGTGTAGGGTTAGACCTGTCAAACGGGTCATTCGGGTCGGGTCACTTCGGGTCTCGGGTAAAACGAGTCCCGGGTAAAACGGGTCCCGGGTATTTCCGGGTTGACTAGAACCCGGGTTTGACCGGGTTTCGGGTCATTTCGGGTCGATTTCGGGTTTGTTATTTTTTTCCTTTTAAAATTAAAAAAATCATGATTTGATAATTTTGCAATAAATTTTAATTATATATAAAAAAATTTAATTATATTTAATTAAAAATCAACCAGGTCAACCGGGTCACCGGGTCAATCGGGTAAAATCGGGTCAAAATTACCGGGTCAATCGGGTCGAAACCCAGATGATCCGGAAAATTTCCGGTTTTTCGGGTTCGGGTCGAAAATTTTCCGGGCGGTCGGGTCGGGTCGACCGGGTCGGGTTGTGTTTTGACAGGTCTATGTAGGGTAGTAGATGGGAGGATGTTGAGGAGATAACATGTGGTTGATAAGACGTGTGGCCAATAGGCAAGGGGTATGGATGCGTGCAAAAGGGGAGAGCGCATCATGTTGGTTATAGTTCTAATGATTCGTTCAACCTTGCCATTCTGTTGGGAAGTATAGGGGCAAGACAACCGATAGGAGATCCCATTTGTGGCGAAGAAAGTGTGAAAGTCTTTGTTATCAAATTCACGGTCATTGTCACATTGGAAGTATTTGATGGAGGTTTGAAATTGTGTTTTGATGTAAGCATGAAATTTGACAAAGATAGGAAACACTTGAGACTTGAAATGCAATGGAAAAACCCATAAGAAATGAATGTAATCATCAAGAAACAAGAGGTAGTACTTGTGACCTTCCTTGCTAGGCACATGAGAGGTCCAAATGTCACTATGAATGATATCAAAAGATGCAAGGTGGAGTTCAAAGACCTTTGGAACGGCAGTCTTGCATGTTTGCCTAACTGACAGGAAGAGCATAAACTAGAGCGTAACTCTTTATTACAGTTGACAAGACTCTGAGAACGGAGGACATCTAGAATGGCAGCACTAGGATGGCCCAAGCGTGCATGCCACAGGCTGGACGACGATGCCGAGAGGGCGACCAGGCACGACTGACTGGACGCAGGAGGTGGTGTGAGAGGGTAGAGCTCCCCGGTGCTGTTACATGTCAAGCGAGTAACCCCCGTAGTTAGATCGTTCACAGAGAAACCAAAGGGATCAAACGCAAGAGAAACGTTATTGTCAGTAGTGAACCGACGGACAGAGATAAGGTTTTTGACAATCTTTTGGGCAATGAGGACATTTTTAAGGTGTAGTGGGTGGGTTGGAGTCTGTAATTTGGCGTGGCCAATCCCCAAAGTAGCAAGACGACCACCATTGCCGACGATAATAGAGTGTGCATGACCTTTAAAAGAAATAGAAGAGAGGTTACCTGAGGAGTTCGTTACGTGGGAGGTGGCACAAGTGTCCATGTACCAAGAAGAGTCGGGAGATGTCGGTTGGATAGAGGAGAAGGCGTGATGCCCATTAGGCGGAACATAGCCTTGATCAGACGATGTCAGATAGGCCTAAGGACCGGAATCTCGAGGGGCAGGAAAACCGAATTGCATCCATTGAGGGTTGAAGCCAGGCAACGGGGACCATCGAGGGCCACCAGTCCACATATGTTGCGGGCGTGGCCGAGAGTTGCGGCTGCTGCAGATGCTGCGGCCGCGGCCGCTGCATATGCTGCACACGCAGCCTTGCGGCAGAGAGAACTCATGAGCGCGATCGAAGGCAGGTTGCGAGTAGGCGGCCATGGTGCCGAGAGAGAAGGGTGGTGGCGGAGAAGAGGGAGGGTAGCGGCGGTACGAGGCCGGCGGCGGTAAGAGGAGAGGTGAGGCGGGAGAATCAAATTAGGGTTCCGTGAGGAAGAAAAGGTTGTGATACCATGTAGAATGATAGAATTGATGTAAAGTCCTTCTTGAGGGTTTCATTCATTAGACAATTATATATATATATATATATATATATATATATATATATATATATATATATATATATAGGTTACAAGAGATTGAGCCTTTTGACCCACTATACAATATGTCATCTATGGAATCTATCAGGGAATTCCATATATAGCTGATAACTGATAAGAGAGGAAGGAAGAACGTGGGGGTGAAAACTACCCAAATTCCGCTTGATTTAAGGATGATAAAAACTTTATAAAATATCAAACTTTTATTTAATTTTTTTTATAATTTCATACTATATAATATTTATAATATATATTAAATTATATAAGAAAATTATGAATCTGTTACGACCCGAAGGTCAATTAGAAGAAAGCTTGGACTTCCATGGAGGATTTGAGAAGAAAGGGAGAGAGACTGAGTTAAGGAAGGAAGAAGGTAGACGAGGGAGATGGAGTTTAGAGGGAGAGAACGAGAGAGAGAGAGAATAGAGCTTAGGAGACAAATAGGTAAATGTTTCATTATTACTTGAATAGGTAAATAAAGAGCGGCCATTCTGGGGTTCGAACCGGGGACCTATGGGTACTACCCACAAGTCCTTTCTGATGAGTCATTCCGGAATGGTTAAAAATAAAATTTAAAGAAATTAAATGATTAGTTTATGTTAAATAACAATGGGTCATATACGATTTGAGGGGCACGCAGGCCCAAGCGCAATACGCGCACCAACCAAATCGAGCACACAAGCCGAGTGGGGTTCCATCCTAACACCAATTGGTGTTTGATTATTACTTGGTTAACTCTCAATTACAACAAATGGGGTATTTATACCCTAACCCTAATGCCTAATATCTACTAAGGACATTACAATAGGGTCATAACAGAATCCAACAAAGATTTATATTTTGAATCACATTTTAGTTTCATATATTATACTCCGTATAATATTTCTAAGTCTAGCTAAGCTTTATATTTTGAATCTCATTTAAGTCTTATTTATGACTTAAATGGTTGGCATGAGGCTTGATGAAAATATTTAATTTTAGAGGTTTTTCTCTTCCTCTAAATATAGAGAAATTTTTACCCTCTCTCATCATTTCTCTATTTTACAAAACAATATAGAGGAGCTGTTGGACCATGAAATCCTTCGTTTTCTCAAAAATTTCCAATTTTCTCTATTTTGGAGCTTCTCTTGGGGTTGCTCTTAGGCTAAACCAAATACCCATATCTCCATATTTGGGGGTGAAAACTACTCAAATTTCAATTGCTCATAGAATGACACGTGACGTAAATTTTAATAAAGCCATTTCTTCTGGTTTTATAAGTACAAGGGTGGATTTTTTAAAATTTTTTAAAATTAAATATATTTTAAAATAAATCAATGTTGTAGAGAGTGGAGTAGAGAGACTGGAGTAGAGGATCCTTGTTGCCTTTTTTTTTGTGCTCAATTTCAGAGGGTATGAACATAACACTACCTTTTTCCAAGTGTATTATTGATATCCCAATGAAAAGTCCAAAGGAACATTCTTTATTTTTTCCACACATTTTTTTTTGTGATAAGATAAAAATTCGGGTGGTGGTTAGCCTACCCGATAGCATTCCGAAGGATGAGATCACGAAGACCTGAAAGAAATACAATCACATATTACAACAATAGAATCACCCAATGCAAAATCGGAAAACCCCAAACCCTAAGCGAAACAAGCGGACACGACATCGAGAGGAAGGAAGCCCGGCGTGGTGAGGTGGATAGCTAGCATATGGGACAACATATGCTGACACGATGTCTCGCCGCCGGAAAGACGGAAAGCAGAAATCCTCGTAAGGCAAAGACGACTCCTGGGGAAGTGTGGATCATACGACGTTCCCTTCACCTAGATGAGGGATCTTCGGAGACCACAAACACCACCAACACGATCACTTCGATCAACCAGGGCCGTAGAACTGCTCCTCAACCGAAACTAACTACAAACCAAGAAACGGACTCCCAACCTGCACGAGAAAATGAAGCACATCCGCGAGAAGGCGAAGAGCGAGAGAAGAAACCGGAAATTTATTTATATATAAACATAAAAATATGAATATATTTATATATAACTATTTTATGTTTTACGGAAATTTCGCGAGGTACCCCTGAGGTATTGCAATTTTCGCGAGGTATACAACTGTTTTGCATATTTCGCGTGGTACCCCTGAGGTTTTCAATTTTTTCGCCCCGTGCCCTTTCAGGTTAAATCTAACTGATCTAGTGATTCTCCCATTAGTTTTCAATTTTGCAAATAAAAAAAAAAGAAAAAAAAAAGAGCCTGCTAATAACACTGTTCTTCTTCACCCTGCTGACAGAGAAGCGAGGAGGGAGCGAACCCAAACCAACTGCCGCCGTCACCCTGCTGCCGGAGGAGGAACAGAAGACACCCAACCACCGCCGCCGCCGCCAATCTCGTCCAACCTCTCCTGATTGGAGACTCGAACGTTGTCGCTGACCAGTCAAAACGGTTCAACTCTCAACCACGTTTGGAGATTTAATCCACAAAATCTCCCAATGCCTGGGTTTGGAGATAGCTTAATTGTCAAAACCTGAAGTCAATTCCACAAAATTTTACCAAATTGGAAGTCAGATCCGCCACGACGAGGTTCCCTGAAAAGACTCCTAAAAAGCTAGGGTTCAGCGACGATTAGGGGGCGAAGGCTCCTGAAAAGCGAGGGTTTTGAAGCGGAGAGGTTAGCGGGGAGCGCGGGGACACGAAACCTGATTCGCCGCGGCCAGAGACGAGTTCGCCCCTTGACTGGGCTGGCTTTGCAACCACCTTCGAGCAGCAGCAGCGACTCAACGAGCGTCCTCTTCTCCTTCGCTGCTCCTCCCCGCTCTCCGTCGTCGGCCTCGTGGCCGCCTGCCGCCGTGCTTCCAGCCTCTGCGACCGCCTGCCGTTGCGCCTCCCACCTTTGCGGTTGTCGCCGCTCCTCCACCTCCCTCTTTGTCTTCCAAGGCGGCCTGAAGAAGAACGTCCCCTCTCCTTCGCTCTCTTCTACGGAGTATTCGCTTTTGTTTATTTTTTTTCTTCTTTTTTTTTTATTTGCAAAATTGAAAACTAACGGGAGAATCACTAGATCCGTTAGATTTAACCTGAAAGGGCACGGGGCGAAAAAATTGAAAACCTCAGAGGTACCACGCGAAATATGCAAAAGAATTGTATACCTCGCGAAAATTGCAATACCTCAGGGGTACCTCGCGAAATTTCCGTATGTTTTATTATTGATAAACAAAAGTTTGTAGACATGGGCCAAAAGACCAAGAGAAGCCCGATAGACCAAGCTTGGGTCCGAAAGGAGCCCAAAGGCTCGAAAAGGACCCAAAGAAATTTGGAAGATCAGGAGAAGCAAGCAAATGACGGAAATCCGATGGGACACACCAACACTACTTCCCAATTTTAATTAAACCCTCGTCAAGCCTTGCAAGGCACACGGAGCACCCGTAGAAAACGGACAGCGCCCGTACGGAGCAAGGAAACGCCTAGCCATGGAGGGCAGCCGGAGGGGGATCACCGCCGAGGGGCGAAGTCAAGGTTGCACCGAGCCGTCCGAGCGACCCGACCGGAGGGAGGATACGGGTGAGGAGGAGGACGAACAACGGCAAGCGGTGACCGGAGAGGCCATCGCCGAAGACACCGACAGTTCAAACGCCGCCCAGGTAACATAACCGGAAGTGACCGGAAGGAGGAGAGACTGAGCCGCCCCGGGCGTGAACCAACCACCAAGCCAGCGCAGGGAGAATATCTCGTTGGCGGAGACTGGGGTGCGAATCGGCGACAAAAGGGGCGCCAATCACGATCTAGAGAATCAATTGGACACGGAGGAAGATGGATTCGAGGACAATACCAAGAAACCAACGAAAGCCCCATCTTAATTTTGGCTATAAACAACCTCCGACCATTAGAAGTCGGAATAGGGTTTACCCGTACATGAACTTCAACACGCCCCACCCAAGGGCTAGGCGGCCAAACGACCGGTAGGTGTCTGACCGAACCGGACTCGGAGGCGGCCGAAGCCGAGATTTTTGAAGCCGCGGAGGGCCGGTGGCTCCCGGAGGAGATTTAGACTCCCGAAGGAGGGGATGACGAACCACATGTTATTTGTAGAGACCCTTTAAGGATATATATAGTTGCTGATTACATGTTGTTGAACAAAGGGATAGAAAATCAAGATCGATCACACACGTTCAGAATGATTTGGGTTTTCTCCCTCTCTCTAGAATCTAGAGAGAGGTCAGAGTGTTATTGGTCCCTTAGAGGCAAGTGCTTATTTTTTCCACACGTGAATACACATTCAATATACTCCGTATTATTAACAAAATTAGGTTGAAACGTAATTTTAGGAAAAAGGAAGGAAATCGTATGAATTAAATTTAAATGGAGAATTACATTGAAACAATTAAAATTGATATATATCCTCTATGAAAATTCTAAAGGATAAGGCTTTTCTTTTCCAAAACAGGAATATAAATTCAATATAAAATATTACCATAACTAGGAAAAAAAAGGGACGAAAATCATATTATTATTTGATTCAACTTATCCATAAAATTCAACTATGCGCTTGTTCTATAAATAATCTCATATAGAACACCAAAAATTAATCATTTGTAAGGAAGAAAAAGAGTTGAAGTTGAAGGAATGGTTTCCCTTAAAAATGTTATGTTCTCCATATCAGTCATCATGGCAGTGTATTTTATCAACTGCCTTGCTCATTCACCTATAGATATAAAGATCAACCACAATTCAGACCGGTTGAAGGAGGTGTTGATGCAGATCAATAAACTAACTCCAGGAGGCCCCAACCCAATCCACAATCAACTTATCACACTGACCCAGCTGAAGAAGGTTAGGGTGCAGCCCAATAGACTGACCCGGTGGTGCAGACCCAATTCACAATGAAAAAACACCAGGAGGCCCAAACCCCCTTCATATTGGGCTTGAGCACCATTAGAGAATAATGTTTTTTTTTTTTGATGAATAATGTCTATTTTCTTAAGAAATAAACCTATATATTCTACTAATTCTTTTAGCATTTTACTGATAATAGGTGTGAGCCCTCGTGCAAAGTTGCATTATTTTTTAAAAAATATGTGCTTTTCTCCCTCGATCAGCCGAAGATAGAGCCGTTTATATTCACCGGGTTCCTAACTGACACATTTTGCAATTTTAGAAAGCAAGTGTGTAAAGATAACATTTTTAAAAATATGTTTGAAAATTCAGAAAACAGCACCAAAACTATGCACATAAGTATTCAAAAATAACATTTTCTAAAACATCTTTAAGACCTTTTTTTTTCCTTCCAGAAATATGATTTTTTCATAAATCCAAAATCTGATTTTTTTTTTTCATAAATATAATGTTTTATCTGAATTGTTATGTTTCATGAGCTGTTTTTCTTAAGCTAAAATATGGTATTTCATGTGAGCTATAGAATATGCGTTAGGAATCTGATTTTTAAAAGAATCTAAAATCTATTTTTTTCTTAATTTTTTTTTTTCATGAGATGTTCATGTTGTGTTTCATAAATCAGATTTGTTCATGCACCGTTTTCGTAAATCAAATTTGTGTTTATACAACTATTAAAAATATTGAAAGAAATCAATTTACAAAGTGTGCAAGTATTCTTTATATATATATATATATATATATATATATATATATATATATATATATATATATATATATATATATATATATATATAGGTAAAGGTTCAAATGAAAATGGGGCTTAAGATGAAAATCCCTCTTAAAGTGAAAATAGTCTAATTTGGATGTAAATGGGCCTAATTTAAAGGTAAATGGGCCTAATTAAATGAGTAATTACTAAATGGGCCTAATTTTAGTGTAAATGGACCTAATTTTATGAGTAAATGGGGAAAATGGTTAAATGGCCCTAATTATGGGATAAATTTCACACCCCCCCCAAACTTTCCATTCTTACGAATATTGCCCTTATTTCAATTATGAAAATTACAGATTTTAGCCCGTAATTTTTATTTGAAATAATATTGTTAGGTGCAACTATAATATTAAAAAAATACAACAAGAATGTTACATCACAATTTTTGTCTTTATTTTAAAAAGGGAAAAAGATGAGATTACAAAATATAAAGTGAACAAATAATACAATAAATGTTATTATTTATAAATGTGCATTTTCATAATGTGTCATACCAAAAATTTTCTTTATGGACCGCTATTTTATGACAGTTTTGTACTTTAATGCAACATGTGTCATTAAAAGCCTATTAGCTAAAAAAATGGTATAGTGATGTGCCCATGCACAAAGGTTCGAGTTCAGAATCCCGCATAAGCTATTTATTGTTGCTTTTTTTGTGTTTCCGTTCATGAATAAGATTATAAAGTGCAATAATAAAATGATAATGTGCAAAAATAAGATGATATAATGCATATATAACATTATATTGTGCAAATATAACTTTAAGTTGTGCAAATATAACACTATGTTTTGCAAATGTTAACATTATATTGTGCATATCTAATAATATAATGTTACGTTGGGCACATATAATATTATCTTGTGCGAATATAACATTATATTGTGCAAATATAACTTTAAGTTATGCAAATATAACACTATGTTTTGCAAATGTAACATTATGTTGTGCATATCTAATAATATAATGTTACGTTGTGCACATATAATATTATGTTGTGCGAATATAACATTATATTGTGCAAAATATAACTTTAAGTTGTGCAAATATAACACTATGTTTTGCAAATGTAACATTATGTTGTGCATATCTAATAATACAATTGTGCAAAAGTAAGATAGGATTGTGCAAAAGTAGTATACAATTGTGCATAACTAAGATTATAATGTGCATGATTAACAATTTGCGATTTTTGCGCTCTTGTCTATTATGTAACCTATGTGGGATTTGAACCCACATCTTTGTGCAAACGCACATTGCTCTACCAATTGAGCTAATAGGCTAAATTATGATTTTCATGCTAAAATAGAAGACTCCCGAAGATAGAGCCGTTTATATTCACCGGGTTCCTAACTGACACATTTTGCAATTTTAGAAAGCAAGTGTGTAAAGATAACATTTTTAAAAATATGTTTGAAAATTCAGAAAACAGCACCAAAACTATGCACATAAGTATTCAAAAAATAACATTTTCTAAAACATCTTTAAGACCTTTTTTTTTTCCTTCCAGAAATATGATTTTTTCATAAATCCAAAATCTGATTTTTTTTCCATAAATATAATGTTTTATCTGAATTGTTATGTTTCATGAGTTGTTTTTCTTAAGCTAAAATATGGTATTTCATGTGAGCTATAGAATATGCTTCAGGAATCTGATTTTTAAAAGAATCTAAGATTTATTTATTTTCTTAAAATTTTTTTCATGAGATGTTCATGTTGTGTTTCATACATTAGATTTGTTCATGCACCGTTTTCGTAAATCAAATTTGTGTTTATATAACTATTAAAAATATTGAAAGAAATCAATTTACAAAGTGTGCAAGTATTCTTATATATATAGGGATTGACTTTGGTGAAAACCTCAAATTGTAGTAAAAACTGTGAGGACTACTTTATAACTTGGTTTATTTGAAACATGTGTTAAAAATCTCAATCACACGGTGACTTTACAACTCGGTTCAACCTAAAAACCGTGCTAAAAATTCCAGTTTTAAAATAACACGTGACTTTATAGTTCGGTCAAGTCTAAAAATCGTGCTAAAAACTCATATTTTAAAATTACATAGTGACTTTATAGCTCGATTTTATTCAGAATCGGGCTAAAATTTGTGACTTTATAGACCGATTCTATTTATAACCGGGCTATAAAGCAAGTGAACCGGTCCTCACAGGTTTTTAGCCCTTAGGGGACTTGTGGAACTTATATATATCGATATATGCATATCCCTAAGTCACCACAAATGCCTAAAAAAGTCAGCACCTCTTTCGATTTTTTGATCGAAACCAGACACTTTTTTCTCTCTCCTTCGTATGACGGCACATCAACAAAAAAATTCAAAGTTTATTTCAAACCAAGTTTTATGAAGGAAAAGGTAAATAAACTTTTTAGAAAGTTATAAGATTTGAAACCACTCAAGTTGGTGTTCTACAGTAGAAGTTACTCTTTTTTTTTTTTAAATCTAACACTTTTTAGAAAGTTATGAGATTTGAAACCACTCAATTTTTTTTAATTTTACGGAAGAAGTTTTATGAAGGAAAAGGTAAAAATATGTGATTTTTCTATGTCTTATTGCTACTTCTCCATATTAAATCATTTTCATCATTTTTTTTCCATTTATATTTTTATACTAATGACGATAATTATACAAATATTTTGAATTATGTTAAGCGGTACACTTTTATATGTCTAATTGCTACTTTCCCTTATTAAATCATTTTTATCAATTTTTATTGTAATATATCTTTTTGAGAAAATTTGCGCCGAATGCGCAAATTTTTGACCATATTGAGAGAGTGTCCCCCAAGTGTGGCAAATTAGGGTTTTGTCCACATAAAATTTTCTGGACAAAATTACCCCCCTAATCTCATATCTCCATCGCCGTTTCAGCACCACAGATCCATGGACGAAATAAGAGATATCTCCCTCTTCGTTGTTTCAAATCTCGCTCTCTTCGTCGACCCCTCCCTCGCTCTCTGCTCTGAGCGACCGCTCCTTCGCCGGATCTGACAAATGCCATTGCCATGGCCGAGCAGATCGAGGACGGAGATCTGAGATCTCAACCTCCGAGCGACCATCCATACATGAGGAGACCTATGTAATCTATCATTCACCGTCCACAGGACTGGCTCCTGATATGCCGCTAGCCAACGGTGTCGTCGCCTGAGGATGCTTGGCATCGGATCTTAGTCTACGTTGTCTCCAGCATGTACGGGTTTGGTTCGCTTGCTAGTCCGGGTTCTATGCCTCCCACTTTGTTTGTTGTTGCACCTTTTTATATGTAATGACGGTTTCACTGTCTGCCGACTTCGTCGGCCTCTCGAGTTGTCAGGTATGCCTGACTCTCGAATTATTTCCTAATAAAAAAAAAAAAAATTAGCCATTGTAATACCGGAGGGATAGTGTGTTGACTAGCTCCTATAAATCTTCATCATTCAAAAACCCCTTATGAGAGACCGCATAAGGTGCCTTCTTAATATATATATATATATATATATATATATATATATATATATATATATATATATATATATATATATATATATATATATATATATATATATATATTAACACGTACTTGAGGTACCGGTGTGTTTTAGGAGTCTTTGTTTTGCTTCCACCTTGCAACATGTCAAGAGATAAATTTTCCCGGCCCAAAGAGCAGTACGTGCCTTGTCTTTTGCTTTGGAGACTAAGCAAGTCTTTTTCTCGAGAGATGTGGTTTTCAACGAGAAAGTTTTCCCTTTTGTTGAGAAAATATGATGAGCTGTGTGGGATAGATCTCACATTGATTAAAAAGCATATCCAAGTCTGGTAGATAAGTGGGTGGGCTATTTTTCCTAACACTAATCGGTTTTTGGATGGAACCCTACTCGAATTGTGTGTTCAACTTGGTTGATGCACATGATGTACTTTTTGGGAGTGCGTGGCCCTCCACATCGTATATGACTCACCGTAATTTAACACCGTACCTTTTAAGCTTCTTCACTGGCCTTCACAATTAGCTTGTCCTAGCTAGTATTCCTTCTCCTTATGTTTAGGTCTATTGAGAGATGCTCATTTTCACTGTTAACTAGTCGTTAGGAGTTAGTTAATGTGGTTTAGCTTGCTAATCCATACTCCATCCGTTAAAAAATATAAGTCTTTTTAGGCTTAAATTTTTGTTTAGAAATATAAGTACTTTTAGGTTTTCTAGGCATTGGGTTAAGAGAAAAGTAACGTTTTTACTTGTTTTATAAAATGTTATTGGTTGTTAGTGGTTGTGGATGATTAATGAGGGGTATAAAAGTAACACTTTTGTATTTTCCTTAATATGTGTGCAAACACCTAAAATGACTTATAATTTTGAAGGGAGAGAGTATTTATGTTGCTTTTCCTTATGCTCTGCGTTTTGCTCTTTGAATAAGGACAAATGTGGCCCAACCGGCCTATAAGGAGTATATAAGCTCCCAATCTCTGTTTTCTTGAACTAAGAGAGAGGAATGAAATGCAGCTAGGCTGGTAGGGGAAAACCCTAGAGAAAGTTTGCCTAATTTGATCCTCCATCGATCTTCATTACTGTTTTGTTCGTTTTCATACATGATTTCTGGGTGCATTTGGCTTGTGCGAAGCCCATTGATGTCGTCAAAATTAAATCCTTGTTTTACAATGTCCCATCTTTCACAAATTGAGAATCGAATGACAGTGTTTAGAGGAAGAGAGAAAATACCATTGAAACCACAACCAAGAAAACTCTGAGATTGAATCGAAGAGGAAGGAAAAGAAGTGAAGTTTCTGTTAAAACAGAATCGAATTTATAAACTAACTAGTCACGTGATAGGCACGTGTGGCTCAACCCAATATAACACATAAGTCACTCGGCCATGTTACTCGATTGAGAGCAAAATATCACTCGACCGAGTGAGAGCTGTGCAAGTGAGTGTTTGTGTTCTTCTAGTCTCAACATCCCCCCTCAAACTGGAGGATGGTCTTCAAGGTCCATGCCCAGTTTGGAGAGCAGCTCCTTGTGATGTACAACTGGAATGATTTTGGTGAGGACGTTAGCTAATTGATTCTCAGTAGGGAGGTAACTGAGTTGGAGTAAGCCTTCCAAGACCTTTTCTTGAGTGAAGTGGCAGTCTATCTCTATGTGCTTCGTCCTTTCGTGAAATACAGGATTTCTGGCAATCTGGAGAGCTGATTTGTTGTCACAATGAAGAGTGACTGGCCTTAGTTCAGACTCCCCCAATTCATTTAACAAGTTAACTAGCCAAGTTACTTCAGCTGCTGCTTGGCTCATAGCCCTGTACTCAGCTTCAGAGGAACTCCTTGAGACAGTTGGCTGTTTCTTTGACTTCCATGAGATGGGATTGCTGCCATATAGCACTACATATCCAGTGACAGACCTTCTTGAAATAGGACATGAAGCCCAGTCACTGAGAAAGCTTGGAGCTTGATTGAAGATCCTTTTTGTAACTTGATCCCATAGTTGATTGTGCATTTGACATATCTTATGAGATGATGAAGATCATCCAGGTGAGTCTTGTCCGGAGCTTGTAAGAATTGGCTTAAAACCTGTATAGAGAATGAGATATATGGGCGTGTATTGGTTAAGTAACTCAACTTGCCAACTAAACTTCTATAACTAGTAGGGTCAGATATCAAACAATTATGATCAGAGGAATGTAATTTGAAATTTATAGGTAGTGGTGTAACACAGGTCTTGTTGTCTTCTAGATTTGCCTCCTTGATCATCTCTGTACAGAATATCCTTTGGCTTAATACAATGCACTCATCATTGTGTGTAACCTGTATTCCCAAAAAGTAGTTGAGTCTTCCCAGATCTTTGATTTTGAAAAGATCATGGAGATGACTCTTTAGAGATGTAGCTTGATTGACATCAGAACCTGTGAGGATAATGTCATCTACATATGCAGCATCTATTGTCAAATGACCATCTTTATGTGAAAGAAATAAAGATGGATCAAATTTTGATTGTGTAAAACCAAACTCTAATAAGGTAATATAAAGCTTGCTAAACCATTGCCTTGCAGATTGTTTCAACCCATATAAAGATTTTTTCAATAGACAAACTTTATTGGATGGGTTTGAAACACCTTGAGGCATAGTCATATACACTTCTTCATGGAGATCTCCATGAAGAAATGCATTGTTGACATCTAGTTGGAATAAATCACAACCCTTGTTTAAAGCAATTGAGAGAACAACTCTTACAGTAGACAATTTCACCACTGGTGAAAAAGTTTCATCGTAGTCAATCCCATATTGCTGAGTGTAGCCCTTTGCCATAAGTCGTGCTTTGTATCTTTCTATAGAGCCATCTGCTTTAAGTTTAATTTTGTACAGCCATTTGCATCCAATAGGTCGTTTGCCTACAGGAAGATCAACTAAAACCCAGGTTTTGTTAGTTTGAAGAGCATCAATTTCTTTATCCATTGCCTCAACCCACTTAGGATCTTTAGATGCTTTGGTAAAAGACTTAGGCTCAATCAAAGCATATGTTCAAGGTAAAGTGGCTGAGAGACATAAGAAAGAATCAGTGAAACCAGATAAGAGTGGAAACTGTTCTTGGTGGGATCCAAAATTACATATATAGTTCTGTAAGTGAGCTGGTGCTCTTACTGTCCTTGTGGATCTTCTTAAACCCTGTGGGATCCCTGGAACAGGTTGAGGCGGAGGAGCTGGAGGTTGCACCATTAGGTGATCATGAACTGTATTGTCCTATGGGACAACATTCTCTGCAGTAATCTCAGCATTTGGAAAAAATATGTGTTCAGGCAAATCAGTTGTGATGTTAGGAAGTGGTGACTGAGTGTCAAAATTAATTTTGTGCAAGGGAAATTGATGTTCATAGAATTTAACATCTCTAGAAACAAAATTTTTGTAAGATGCTAAATCTAAGACCTTATAACCTTTTTGACCATGTGGATAACCAATAAACACACAGGGCAAACTTCGTGGGTCAAACTTTGATCTGTCAACCTTCAAAGTGCTTACAAAACACAAACATCCAAAAGATCTTAATAGAGAATAATGAGGAGGTGTATGAAATAAAATCTCATATGGAGTTCTGAACTGAAGAGATGTTAAAGGAAACCTGTTAATGAGATGAGTAGCAGTAAGGAGACATTCTCCCCAATATTTGATTGGAAGCTTGGATTGGAATAAGAGAGCTCTAGCTGTTTCCAACAAGTGTTTGTGTTTGCGTTCAACCATCCCATTCTGTTGAGGAGTGTACACACATGTAGTTTGATGGAGAATACCTTTTTCTGAGTAGAAATGTTGAGCCTCAGCACTACAGAATTCACTCCCATTGTCTGTCCTTATCACCTTTACCTTAATGTTGAATTGAGTGGCAACAAATTGAACAAATGTTTTTAGAACTGGAAAAATGTTGTGTTTTCAGAACTGAAAACACAACATTTTTCCAGATAGATCATCATGTATAGCTGAAAATAAGATCCTAGAAGCAGTTCTATCAACAAGGTCATGACTGGAATCCACAGAAGTCAAGTACAATCCTTTGGACACCTCACCAAGCACCAGTGGCTTGTTCATTGAAGGGTCCTGGATTAGACAGCAAGATGGTGTAAATAGCATGTAAGCATTCAAGTCATGAACAAATTTCCTTACTGATAACAGATTGTAAGCAAAATCAGGAACATGTAATACATTATGAAGCACAATCTTGTTCTACAAACAAATAGAACCAACATGACATATCTTAGATTGTTGACCATTTGGAATAGTGATATAACTGGGCATATCAAAAACTTTGTAAGAACTAAACATAGCAAGATTAGGACATATGTGATGTGTGGCACCACTGTCTATTACCCAGTTATACACATTACCTTGTACATTAAAACAAAAATTGTTACCTGCTAGCATATTAGTATCCTCGTCACTGCTTTGCTTGCTCAAGAAAGCTAAGATCTGATCATATTGCCCTTTGGTTAAAGCTGGAGCAGCTACCGCATCAGTATCCTCACCAACAGACACATTAGCAGCAAACCTTTTTGGCTTTTCCCCTTTGAAATTTGGTAGATAACCATGTATTTTGAAACATCTACTGATGGAGTGACCAGCCACCTTGCAGTGGTCACAAAAATAATTCCCCTTACTCTTTTGTCCATTCTGATGGTTAGACTGACTCCCGGAAGAGCCATAGGACTGAGATCCCTGATTTTCTGGCTGAGAACCTCCCTTTTGTCCATTAAAACGAGGAAATTGACCACCATTGTGACTGCTATTTTGATTGTTTCTCTGAAAAGCATTGAATGCAGCTGCATTCTCATTGATTGAACTAGCATTATTCAATCCTCTCTGACTTTCTTCATCAAGAAGCATCCGATAAACCTCTCCCATAGTAGGAGTAGGCTTTATACACAGAATATTGGTTCGGATTCCATTGTATGAATCAGACAATCCGACAAGAAACTGAATTACTTGCTGGCTTGCAAGCAATTTAGACACAGTATTGACAGAACCACAAGAGGTACATGTAGGCATATCGACAAGATCCAAGTACTCATCCCACAACTTCTTGAATTTAGTAAAATACGAAGAGATCGAAGAACCACTTAAAGAAATGTTGAACAATTCTTTTTGTACCTGATAGAGACGTGTGCAATTCGGAGATCCAAACCTCAATTTGAGCTCTTCCCACATCTCACGCGCAGTCTTGAAGTAGATCAAAGTTTCAGCAATTTCTTTTTCGACGGAATGAAGAATCCAGGCGACAACCATTCCGTTGCATCTCTTCCATTGAGGATACTGAGGGGATCCAAGATCTGGAACATGAAAGCTACCATCGACGAGTCCCATCTTGTTCTTCGCAACCAGTGAAACCTCCACAGTTCGGCTCCAATGGTTGTAGTTTGTCTCGCTCAGCAATTGCGTAGACAAATTGTAGCTTGGATGATCCGAATGATGCAAGTACAGAACATCATTCAGATTCTGTTGATTTGCTTCGTTTTGTTGATTGACTTCATTTAGAGGATCCATTCTTCAACCAAGAATTGGATTTTGCAGAAAGCGATTTTTCGAGCGGAAGATTGGATGATTGTCTTCACAAATTCGACAACCAGAAAAACGAAATGGAACTACAGAAGCTCTGATACCATTTCACAAATTGAGAATCAAATGACAGTGTTTAGAGGAAGAGAGAAAATACCATTGAAACCACAACCAAGAAAACTCTGAGATTGAATCGAAGAGGAAGGAAAAGAAGTGAAGTTTCTGTTACAACATAATCGAATTTATAAACTAACTAGTCACGTGATAGGCACGTGTGGCTCAACCCAACATAACACATAAGTCACTCGGCCATGTTACTCGATTGAGAGCAAAATATCACTCGACCGAGTGAGCTGTGCAAGTGAGTGTTTGTGTTCTTCTCGTCTCAACACCATCATCGCAACACTTGAGAGGCTCAACGTTCTAGCAAAACTATTCACCGGCGGCCACCATCATATCTTTCTAATTATGTGTGTGCTCGATCATATCTGTACGTTGTTTCTGTAGAATGATAGAATTGATGTAAAGTCCTCCTTAGGGTTTCCATTCATTGATATAACATATATATAGGTTACAAAGGTATTGGGCCTTAATGGGCTTTTAGCCCACTATACAATATTAGGACCTATGTAATCTATCAAACCCCCGCAGTCGAAACTGGAGGGGAACGTACAGTGAGACTGGAGCGAAAATCAATGAACAATTGTCTAGGTAAACCCTTGGTGAATATATCAGCGTACTGATATGAGGACGGGACATGGAGAACGCGAACATGTCCTATGGCAACCTTGTCCCTGACGAAGTGGAGATCAAGCTCAATGTGCTTCGTGCGTTGATGTTGGACCGGGTTGCTAGCCAGATAGACTGCCGAAATGTTGTCAGTGTAGACCAGAGTGGCCTTCATGAGAGGGCAACGCAGCTCAAGCAGGAGATTGCGGAGCCAAGAGCATTCAGAGACAACGTTGGCAACTCCCCTGTATTCGGCTTCAGCGCTGGAGCGAGACACGACTGACTGACGCTTGGCTGACCATGACACAAGAGTGTCATTGAGAAAGACACAGTAACCAGACGTGGAGCGACGCGTGTCAGGACAACCACCCCAATCCGCATTAGTGTATGCAACAAGGTCAAGCTTAGAGGAAGGAGTAATCGTGGTGCCGAGCTCGAGTGTTCCGCTGATGTACCGAATGATCCGCTTTAAGGCATGAAAGTGGGGTTCCCTGGGTGCATGCATAAATAAGCAGATCTGTTGAACGGCGTCACTGATGTCAGGTCTGGTGAAGGTGAGATACTGAAGAGCACCAGCAAGGCTCCTGTATAGCGTCGGATCATCGACCAAAGGACCTGAGTGAGCGCTGAGCTTGTTTGATGTATCGACAGGGGTGGCGACCGGATTGCAGTTACTCATGTTAGCCCGAGCAATAATTCCAGCCGCATACTTACTCTGTGAGAGGAATAGCCCAGACGAGTGCCGCTGAACAGCAACTCCCAAGAAGTAAGACAACTGGCCCAAATCTGACATAGCGAATTCAGCACTGAGCTGTGAAATAATCGACGTTCGAAGGGCATCAGAAGAGGCGGTGAGAATGATGTCGTCAACATATAGTAGCAGAAATGCCAAGTCGGAGCCTCTGCGATAGATGAACAGGGACGAGTCCGAGCGGCTGCCAAAGAAACCCAAGCGGAGCAAATGAGAAGCAAAGCGCTGGAACCAAGCTCGTGGAGCCTGTTTCAGACCATACAGAGAGCGCTTCAGGAGACAGACGTGCTTAGGACGAACGGCATCCGTAAATCCTGGCGGCTGAAACATGTAGACTGTCTCATTCAGGTGACCATGCAGAAAAGCGTTCTTGACATCGAGTTGATGAATGGCCCATTTGCGCGACAGAGCTAAGCTTAATACCACTCGGATAGTGGCAGACTTGACCACGGGACTGAAGGTCTCATCACAATCAATACCTACCTGCTGGGACCGACCGTTGACGACAAGACGTGCTTTATAGCGCTCCAACGTCCCATCAGAGCGGAACTTGTGACGGAAGAGCCACATACAGCGAACGACGTTCGCCGCTGCAGGGCGCGGGACAAGAACCCAAGTACCATTCTTTGTAAGGGCCCTGTATTCGTCGAGCATAGCCGCCTGCCAATTCGGGTCGAGGAGGGCTGTTTTGTGTGAGGTGGGGATGGGGGAGAGGGAGGGCTGGGAGCCGGGAAGGACGGGGGAGACGGGGGCTGGGGCGGCAGGTGCGGCGGGCGCCGCCAGGAGGGTGTGAGGCGCGGCGGGCGCCGCAAAATAGGTTGCGGCGGGCGCGGCAGGTGGTGCGGCGGGCGCGGCAGGTGGTGCGGCGGGCGCCGCTGTGGCTGCGGCGGGCGCCGCCAGGGGGGGACTTGCGGCGGGCGCCGCAGCTGGGGTTGCGGCGGGCGCGGCAGGGGCAGCGGCGGGCGCCGCACGTAGGGGAGGGGATGGTGTTTGACGATGTGATGGACGGTGGATAGCGGGGTGATGGGTGGTGGTCATGGAGACGATCTGACGGGGTCGGAAGACACCAGAGACGCTGCGGGTGTGTGGTCTGGTGGTAGATGGTGGCGGGGGAGGTGGGGGAGGGGGAGACGCAGGAGCACCGGGAGAGCTCTGGGGAAGAATGAAGTGAGGGAATGGTGACTCAGACTCTGTCGACGACACAGGAGGTGTGGGAGATGCGAAGGGAAATCGCGACTCATCAAAGGTGACATGGCGAGAGAGAATGATCCTGTGAGTCTTGATATCGAGGCAAATGTAACCGCGATGATCAGACGGGTAGCCAAGAAAGACACAAGGGGTAGAGCGAGGGTGAAGCTTGTGTGGGGCGGTGGATGCCTGATTAGGGAAGCATAGGCAACCAAAGGTACGAAGGTGATCATACCTAGGCTCGGCGTAATAAAGTGTCTGAGCTGGTGAGCGATTGTGTAGGGTAGTGGAAAGGAGAATGTTTAGGAGATAACATGTGGTGGATAAGGCGTGAGGCCAATAGGGAAGGGGAATAGATGCGTGGAAGAGGAGAGAGCGCATCATGTTGGTAATGGTTCTGATGATTCGTTCTGCCTTGCCATTCTGCTGAGAAGTATAGGGGCAAGACAAGCGATATGAGATCCCATTTGCGGCAAAGAAGGAGTGAAAGTCTTTGTTGTCAAATTCACGACCATTGTCACATTGGAAACATTTGATGGACATGTGGAATTGTGTTTTGATGTAGGTATGGAATCTGGCAAAAATAGGAAACACTTGGGACTTGAAATGCAACGGGAAGACCCATAAGTAATGAGTGTAATCATCCAGAAACAAGAGGTAGTACTTGTGACCCTCCTTGCTAGGCACGGGAGAGGTCCAAATGTCGCTGTGAATAATATCAAAGGGAGCAAGGGTGGAGGTCAAAGACCGTTGGAACGGCAGTCTGGCATGTTTGCCTAGTTGGCAGGAAGAGCATAAACCAGAGCGTGGGTCTTTAGTACAGGCGACAAGGTTCTGGGAACGGAGGACATCTAGAACGGCAGCGCTGGGATGGCCCAGGCGTGCATGCCACAGGCTGGACGATGATGCCGAGAGGGCGACCGGATACGATTGACTGGTCGCAGGAGGTGGTGTGACAGGGTAGAGCTCCCCGGTGCTGTTACATCTCATGCAAGTAACCCCCGTAGTAAGATCGTTCACAGAGAAACCATAGGGATCAAACGTAAGGGAAACGTTGTTGTCAGTAGTGAACCGACGGACAGAGATAAGGTTTTTGACAATCTTTGGGGCAATAAGGACATTGTTCAGGTGTAGTGGGTGGGTTGGGGTCTGTAAATTGGCGTGGCCAATTCCCGAAGTAGCAAGACGACCACCATTTCCGACGATAATAGAGTGGGCAGGGCCCTTAAAAGAAATAGATGAGAGGTTACCTGAGGAGTTCGTCATGTGGGAGGTGGCACCAGTGTCCATGTACCAAGAGGAGTCTGAAGATGTCGGTTGCGTAGAGGAGAAGGCGTGATGCAGAGCTGGCGGAACATAGCCTAGGTCAGGCGATGTCGGAGAGGCCTGAGGACCGACATGTCGAGGGCTAGGATTTCTAGAGTATCCAGAGAAGGCGTGATGTTGGTGATCGTAGAGAGCCATGGTAAGAGTTTTTTTTTTTTTTTTTTTTTTTTCCTACCCGAGTTAATAAATAATTAACTCAGGGCTAGAAACGAAAATAGTAAAATACAAGGATGTTTTTGTAAATACTTGAAAAGAAATTAAAGAACAGAACGAAAAGGCCGAAGCTTTCTTCGTTGTTGAGGTTGAGGATGACGGCGACGGTATCCGAGGAGCAAGGATGAGGAAGGCCGGAGCTAGAGTCCGATCAGGGCCGCAGCGGGGGGCTGTTGTGGTGGTGGCGGTGCGCGAGGGAGAGCGGTGGCTGTGCGCGAGGGAGGAGGACAGCGAGAGGGAGCAAGCGTCGGGAATCCGGGCTGTGGTGACCGGCGATGTTGAACAGGTGGTTGCGACGCCGGTGGATGGTCGGAGGAAGATGAAGACCGGTGAGGGAGGACACGGTCGGTACAAGGCCGACGACGGTAAGAGGAGGGTGAGGCGGGAGGATCAATTTAGGGTTCCGTGAGGAAGAAAAGGCTGTGATACCATGTAGAATGATAGAATTGATGTAAAGTCCTCCGGGTTTCCATTCATTGATATAACATATATATATATATAGGTTACAAAGGTATTGGGCCTTAATGGGCTTTTAGTCCACTATACAATATTAGGACCTATGTAATCTATCAGTTTCTTGTCCTTTTCATATATGTTTTCTATATATGGGCACACCATTAATTACTTGTATATATATATAGTTTCAGCTCCAACTTCACATGTTTCTCTAAGCTCATTGCTTCCTGATCGATCATGAGCCATTGACTTGTAAGGAAGCTAGCTTGTGGGAGTACTTAGTTTGGCAAGATGCAATGAAAGAGGAGTTCAAGGCCGGTCTTGGACTTGAACAAAACGTGGGAGGTGGTAAGTTCGATCGCCTAATTAAGACAAAGAAGGCTATCGGGTGTCGTTGGCCGGTATAAAAGGTGAAGATCGAGGAGTTCAGAGGCGAGTATAGATAGATAGATACAAAGTTCGCCTAGTAGCTAGCTAGTCAAAGGATTCACTCAATGCATGAGAGGGGATTGATTACAACGAAATGTTCTCACCGGTCATCAAGATGATGATTGTTCGAGCTTTAGGGTCAGTGGATTTGAATCAAAAGTAGAAGCTATTTCACCTAGATATGTGACTAACACCTTTCTTCATGATCGATCATCAAGATGATGCTCTAGTTTACAATTGTTGAACAACTCACTTTACGGCTTGAGACAAGCCTCGGCCACAGTGGTATATATTATCGTATATGTTGACAAGATCTTCTTATAACAGGTAATTCCATGGATGATCGAGTTACATCCTCTTAAAAACCCACATTTTATGAGTGTGATCAAACGTCGATGTTTATGTCGATGTATGTATTGACGAGATTTTCATTCATTATCCTAGAGCATGACCCAATGGGTATTGGGTGATCCAAACCATCCCAGAAATTTGCATTTTGAATGGATTCGGAACGTTTTAGATTTCGGGTTGAAATATTTGCCCCAAAACCCACATTTTACGGGCCAATTCGAGTCCAAGTTCTCAGGTCGGATTGCATTTTGACATGTCTAACTCCTTATTAACCACGGAAATTAAGCTATTTGACCAAATTTAAATGTTGCTTACACGAAACCCATCAGTCTCTGTTATGTATCAGCCTTTAGTTGTCATCAAAGGAATATGCTGGGTTGTAATTGTAAGTTCTTCTCAACATATATATTAGTATATTACCAAAGCAATTCTAAGAATGTTAGGAGAGAACTGGCCTCAAGATTGACAAATACAAACTTACTATTTCTCATTTCTTATATCGTCCTTTCTATCCTATGCTGTTAAGAGTACTAATTTAGAAATATTTTTCAAATTTTAATTAGTGTACCTTTTCTTTTAAAAAGATGAATCTAATTCTAGGTTCATCTTTTTCGATTTAGGTTCTTTTCTTATGGCCTTAGAGTATATGATAGAAATACCATTCTTATATATAGAGAGAGATAGATATGGTATAAATGCCTCATAAGGTCTAATATGTGAATAGATTGATTATTCGTATGTATTATCAGTCTTATCATATGAAAATAATTCATATGTTGCAAGAGTTATGTAGGAATAATCGTGTTGTTATAGATGAATAGTTTTGCTCTTTAATTTGTCCTATGAATCTCAACAGTTAATCTTCTTGATCCTGGCCGGGCTCCAAATTTGTTCACAATTCACATTGTAAGGGACGGGTGTTTACAATGGATTCACCTCACTATACTACGATGTAAACCGTGAACAAATATAGAACATATATAGGATCAAGTTCATCAGGTGAGATTTGAAGGAGAATTTGAACCCCAAAATTATTCATTTGCACCAACATGATTATTCATACATAGCTTGTACCAATAATCAGGTTGGTGCAAACGAATAATTTTCATTTGAAAAGGCAATTGATACACATGATAATTATATTAAATTATACGAATAATCTGGATGTTATGTATGAATAATCTGTTTGTTCACAATTGACATTGTAAGAGGTGTTTACATGACTCTTATAGTGTAAACATGTCTTACACGGGTACGCAGAAATTATTCGTCCCTACAAAAGTATAATTTTTATTCTAACAAACAATTGCTCAGTACTGCCAAATAATATATATATATATATATATATATATATATATATATATATAGGATAGTGTCATGTATGGGTTAGTATGATTGTTGTGTCGAAGCTGCGAAGGCCTGCATGACGTCCCTGAACTCCACGAACTGCGCCTCCAGATTCTTCGACCTTGTGCCTTCAGCCATGGCGATTTTCGTGCTCCCTGGAACGAAAGCTCTGATACCAGTGTAGTGTGGGGGTGGTGATGGATTGCTGGTGACGGTGGGATAGAGGTGGTTGTAACAGAAAAGAGAGGGAAAGAGAATAGAGGGAAGAGATAGACAGAGGAGGGAGAGAGATGAGGGGAGTAAGAGTATGTCTGTATTCATTCATCTCCTGCTCCATACATTTCATTGCTCTTTATACTCCTATACAATCATACTAACCCATACATGACAGATAGATCATATGTACTCAGCCCTTAACGTGTATCACGTGAACAAATCTGGGCCATTGAATTAAGAGGATCAACGGATGAGATTAAAAGTAACTTCTGATTATTCGATGATATTAAGAGGTTATTCGGTGGAATGAAATTATTCGGTGGTATTGGACGATTATTTGTTAGAATAAAATTTACATTTTTACACTATTTTTGCAAATGAATAATTATATGAAAAACAGACGAATAATCATGAACAAATAGACGAATAATTTCTGAGTACATGATACACATTAAGGGTTGAGTACACCGGAACCATCCTCTCTATATATAGGTTTTGGAGACTTTGGCAGAATCAAAGTGCATCAACCAATATTAATGGCGTTCCATTGCCGAGTTTGGAATTCATTCTTGATTGTGGGATTCCTCTTGTGGTTGTTAGTAGCTGTGTATATAAATGGTGAACCCCTCCGCCCCCGCCGCCTAATGTATCATCTCTTCGAATCAAACCAGTCTCAGCGAATAATATTGTCTTCACCTCCCTCAATTAATCAAGCTGGTAACAACTATATATATATCCGTTATATATATAAGCGTGTACAAAGATATCCGATCGATCTTCACATTAATGTTTGTTGTTTTTTTTAAGGGAATTATGGCGGACTCATCATCGGTCCGATAGTATTAATTCTGTCATTGATTCTCATCAGCCTTCTTTTTTGTCTGCGGAATCCACATAACGAACTCCTTGGTAAAAACTTTCCACCTTTGGGATAATAAACTTAAGTCCTCATCAACATGCATATGATCTCTATTTCCAGTGTATTTCCAAAATCTAACAAATTAAAGATAGTTTTGTTTCAGTAGTTGGAAGAGAAAATGAGGTAGAAGGTGCCAAGCAATTTGATGTTGAAGCGATGAAGGTGGCAACCTCAAACTTCGCCATTGTAAACTGGCTTGGAGAAGGAAGATTTGGTGCCGTTTACCGGGTAGGGTAATATCAATATGATTCACTATCTTCTTAGTAATTACATAGATGAAATCAGCATGTTAATTACCAACGTTGAGGGATTTTTGGTATTTGGCTAAATGACTGACAGGGGAAACTCCAGAACGGTCAAGAAGTAGCCATCAAAAGGCTTATCCACGATTCACGACGACGAGAAATCACAGAGTTCGTCAACCAGGTGCAATTGAGTGCGAAGCTTCAGCACGTGAATCTAGCTAGACTCGTAGGGTTCTGTGTGGAAGGAGAAGAAAGAATGCTAGTGTACGAGTTCATGCCTAACTCAACCCTTGACAAATATCTATTTGGTAATACTTATTTCAATTTGTAGATTTACTTAAACAAGAATGAATTCTTTTCAATTTGAATATATATATATATGCCATGACTAAAATTAATGTAGATCAAAGCAAGTCGAAGTACCTAACATGGGAACAAAGACACAAGATCATACTTGGCATTGCTAGTGGCCTGGAGTATCTTCATCAACATCTTCAGCTTGTAATGGGACAATGTGATCTTAAAGCAAGCAACATATTGCTAGAACACGATTTGAACCCGAAAATTTCAAATGTTGGAGTGGAAAGACTCGTTGTCGCAATGGACCACTCTCAAGGAAATACGACAGACATTGGTGGCACGTTGTAAGATTCGTACAAGCTTAAGCTTAGTTAGTTAATTAGTTTGGTGATACTTATTGGGTGATTATTTATTGCAGGGGTTACATAGCATCAGATGTCTACAGTTTCGGAGTCATACTTTTGGAGATTGTTAGTGGCCAACAAAACGAAGGACTTGAATTCCGAGTGAGTTAGAAACTATATATAATTTCATGCTTTGAATTTAGGAAGACAAATAAATCATTTGGTTCAATATTTATATCACCAGCTAAAACTGATCGGATCGCACTGTGACTGCAGGCAAGGAAGCATTGGAACGAGGGGACAATCGACGAGCTAGTAGATCCTATCTTGCAGTTGCAGATGAATGTTTCAAGAAAGGAAGTGATGAGATGTATCCAAATAGCATTGCTTTGTGTTCAGCAAGATGCAGCTACTAGACCCACAATGCAAACCGCGTTAGTTATGCTAAATAGCACCTCTGCTGAACTGCCATCTCCATTCTGACCTTCACTCCTTCAAAACCTACGTCGACGTTGATACCTACACCCAGCGCGAATCTCCCTCATGAATCTTTGAAGTCTGGCATTCGGAAAATAACTTAATGAATTCCTCGCTAAAGTTCAAATGCTCAGGATAATCACTCCTAGATATTGTGTTTGCGAATTTGTGAAAATGTGGATTGGAGTGTGTGTGTTTTGTTGGAAGTTAAACAAATACGAGTGTCGTTAAATTGTCTCGATGTTACTCATAAATTGTGGGTGTGTATGAGATCAATTTTAACTTAAAATTGGGGGTTGGAAATAAAAACCTTGTATGAAGTTGTTTAGTACGAGTATGTGGTTTTTGATTAAAATTGAGGTTTAAAAAAAAGCTTATTTTTGGAGTTTTTTTTGGGTTTTGGGAGTTTATTTGATTTGAAAAGACAAGTATACCCCTAATAACAACCAAATAAACTCCACTTTTTACAAATAAACATTTTTTCGTCTCATACAGGGTTTATATTTTTTCATAAATTTTTAGTTTATAAATTTTACAATGTTTATAATTTTAGTCAGTTTATTAACCCTGTCCCATACGAACCCTGTCTCTGTCGGATAACAACGAAAGGTAAAGAAAAGCTTTTTCTAAGAGCGTGAATGGTATAATATGTCCGACGACATCAGTGATCCAATGCTTTTGGTGCAGTACCAAATACACCAGCAAGTGAGCAACTATGGACAAGGTGTGGAAAAGGGCAACTAGAAAATCCTACTAGAACTCATCCAGTGGGATTGGCAAATCTCCCCTATGCCTTTGTACTTGCAGATCGAGTGAGTGATCATGGATTTGAGTTTCTGGGTTCATTGATAGCTTTGAACCCTTCTTAGGTACTGGCCTTTACAACTACAAAGAAGCCCCTCCCTAACCTAAATTGTTTAGTAAAATTAGCAAGAGGAAGAAAAACATCTGTATTTATCATAACATTACAGATACAGATCCAATGCAGGCAATAAGATAGTGTATTTGTGGTTCGAACCCCGGAATTGCCGCTCTTTATTTACCTATTCAAGTAATTACAACGATCCACCCAAATTTCAACTGAGGAAATGCAATCCCACAAAGAAAAGAACAACAAGAAGACGAGGAGTATGATAATATTGTCGCAACCATGGTTAGGACTACAAGCCAACAGCCTTGGAACGGTGACGAATTTGGGCCAACCAAACATCAACGGCCCAAAACCGGCCCATGAGGCCTGTTAAGAAGCGAGTGAGCCCATAGATACAGACAAAGTACAAGCGAGCTTAAAGCAGAAGCCGGTGTCCCCACTGTCCGGCGACCGGAGACGCCGTAGAATGGAGTGTGCAGCAAAGGGGCGGGGGAGCCCCTGCGTCGGTCCGGCGGTGAGACCTTGTGCTCGTTGCGGAGCCGTCGCGTATTGCTCCCTTCCTCACCAGGTTTTCGTCCCTCTCTTGTTTCTACGAATTTCAATTTCCCCCCTAAAGAACCGCACTCGTTGTACTGATTGTAACATCTTTTCTTTTGTCACTTGCGCTGGTTTTCTTGATGATTTCGGCAGCGTTTCGCTGTGCGATTTTGCGCTGATGAATCAACTGATTGAATGAAATTAGGTTGCCTTTTGCGATTTCAGGCAGTTTCCTGTCTAGGGATGTTGTGGGTGGGTGAATTGGAGCAGTTTAAATGTTTTTTGATAGTTTTGATCAAAATTGGCTTTCCAGATCTCACACTGGAGTGATCACAAGGAGGAGTGTCAGAGGCTAGAAGAGCAGATGTTACATGCTGATGAGCTAAATGATTTCCCTTTCCAGTTTTGTGAGGAAGCTACTTATGTGGTTGTTTTTGGGTTTCCTCTCTGGATTTATATTTTCCTTCAAGGTGTTTTGTTTGATTGCTCATTTGGATCTCCTTGTCTAGATTTGTGAAAAGCAGGAAACTAGGTGCTCATTTTTGGCCAAACGGAGCCTTCACCGGCTCGGAATGTGGTCTCAGGAATGTTCTTGTGCACCTTCTAGTGTCTTGTGTGATCAATCCAGGTTTTTTTTTGCTTTATTCTTCTTTGCCAGTCAATTGGAAACTTCAAAATGTTCAGTTTGGGGACTTATTTCATTGTAATCTGTTGTGGTAGGTTAATTGATGATTGGCATCTTCCCAGTACGATGTGCCCGTGTATCGGTATCCATCTTTACTCTTTGCTCCATACTTAAATGCCCTAAAAACACTATAATGTGACTGTTTCATCGAATGTTAGTCAGCTCCATTATGTATGACGCCGAAGCAATTGAGCTCTTGGGAGGAATACTATGAGTGGAGACATATCC
Organism: Persicaria tinctoria; assembly: GCA_037127255.1. Classification (NCBI taxonomy): domain Eukaryota; kingdom Viridiplantae; phylum Streptophyta; class Magnoliopsida; order Caryophyllales; family Polygonaceae; genus Persicaria; species Persicaria tinctoria. Next base: position 24,665,119 of record JBANSL010000006.1, read on the forward strand.
CACTTGATTCACCTGTAGCGTTGTTGCTTCATTGGGTATGAGATATTTCTATGTTTGAATTTTGCAATAAAGATTTCTTTCTCCTCACCTTCTTTATATTCACAATTATCACTTAAATTTCACAAATATTATTGTCCTTCCATCAGTTTTCATTCCATCTTTATTTTGTAATTGCTTCTGATATTGTATTGCAGCCACTGACAATATATCATGCGATGCAACTTATCTCCCTAGACAAGATGAAATCTGAAAAGAATGAAGACATCAACATCCACTATCTTGGTATATTCTCAAATCTCAAAGTATCCCCTTTTTTTCAATGTATAAGAGGATTAAGAGCATAAAATGTTATTGGCTGGCATTATATGTTGATAGTGTTATCTGCTTCTGTTTTATCATCTCCTCTCTTTTCTTCATTGTTCTCATTTGTGCATCAAAGATTCTGTCTGCTTTTTTATGTAGCCTACTTTTTCTGAAATCCGATGTTTGAATCAATGAAAATTTTGAAGGGCCTGATAAAGAGCTTTCTCAGCTTGCTGTTTTCCGTGAGTTGAAAGCATTTTTCCCTTGTCGCAAGGTGCACATAGAGCTCATTGGACCAAGAGTACCTGAATATAGGTAGTGGCATTCTTGCATTCGTTTTCGATGACATAGAGTTTCATTGCTTATATGCCTGGTGCAGCTTGCGAAGAATCACAGAACGAAACTTTCAAATTGTATTTCTTATCCCTCTTCATTTGTGTATTTCCTTCTTTCTATATTTATACATCTTCGGCCATGCAACAGAGTTGGTGAGAGGATCAATCTGGATCACTATGCTCAATGTAGTGATACCGCTTGTAGATGCAAGGAAAATCACGAGGACATTGGTTTGAATAATTGTAATGACCAACACCAATCTGTGACACTGCATTTCTCTAAAGGTTTTTATCATGAATGCTTTACGGATATATCAAAGGTTAGTTGGTCTCCCTCTATGTCGGAAATGTTCTCCTTGTGAAGTCATTATGAGGTTAAGTTTATAAACTACTCTGGATATGAATAGCACCTGTTCACATCATTAGATTTAAATATTTTCCTCTTTTTTGCTGGGAGTGAACAGGCGTCGTTTCCTGACCTGATTGTTGCAGCAAATGCAGGCATAGCCGCCTATCCCAGCTGGGCACCAACCATTGTATGCACATTACGCTGTAATCTCATTGCCTTTTAACACGTTTTCAAGAAATCCTTTTCACCAAAGTATTTGCTTATTATCCCAGGAAATGATCAACCATTTGAATGTGCCGGCTGTATTCACAGACTTCTGTGAGGAAGCGGCCCATCTTGCAGCAAAGTGCCTGAGTGGCATCACTGGTCGTGAGCTCAAAATTCCCGTGCGTATACTCACTCCTTCTCTTCATAGTTATCTCTATGAAACGATTAACTCTACCGAAAATACTTCATTTGAATGTTGCAGATTCAATTGAACCCGTTCAGGCAGCCGATGGTAGTTGAAGGAGACGCCTTATATCTCCCTTGCTATTCCAATTGCTTTCTATTTGGCATATAAATTGAAAAAGTTGATCAGCATACAAGAAAAGGGGTAGACAACCATACCAAATGCCAAGATCTCTCTTATTATATCAAGCATTATGAAAGGTTCACATTGCAACTCCAAAAATCAAACTGATATCAGTCCACCATGTACCATTATTTCACTTGAAGTCTCAAGAGATTACTGAATGAGTGTTCATGTTTAAACTGTATGTTTTGTCTGAATTTTCTCTGCTAAATTGAATGTTTCTTTACATTGATAGAAGCCATCCAGAGATCAATTCTTCTTGTTCTCTTACATGCGCAGATTATGAACTATCGATCCATTCCACGCAGTCTTAAAATACATGGCAAGACCAATTTCCTGATTCTTGTGTATATATGGCACGAATCGCTTGAAGGAGAAGAAAATCTGAGTTGCTCTTATTACTCCAGTTTGAGGAGCGTTAAGAATGGTTTACTTTTATCTTTCAAACCCGCTCCCAACCTGCATGTGCAGCCATTCTGGGGAAGACCCTCTAGCGTCCTCTTCAGGAGCTTGAGGACCATATGCCACTCCAGAAGGATCGAATCCCGCTTGCTGTCCAAACTGAAACAGAGACATTAAATCAGAAAGTAAGCAACAATCTGTAAACCAAAACATTACTCTATATATATCCTAACTAATCTGGGGCCTTGAGACACCAATGTATGAACAATATGCAAAATGATACTCTCATAAAGTTACTTTTGATAAGATACTGGAATGGTGGAATCCATAGCCACCACTTAAATGGGCTACTGTTCAACTGAGATGCCTAAGTCGTGCTAACAGTATGTATGAAATAAAGGGCAAGGGGACATCAAATGAATCTGTCAAACTTCATTAGCTGTCACAGCAAGTGAAATTCTTTATAACAGAGGGACCTATGTCTCATGTGGGCATGTAACTTACATTTTTCATTGGATGATGATACCCTTCCAACCCGACGTTTGGCCTTGAATTGACAGCTTCAAGTTTCATTGAAAGGAACTGCATCAAACATAAATTAGTTGTTAAAACACATCACAGGCAGGCATTGTTACATGAAAAATGTAGTGGATATAAACACCTCAACTTGTTGCTGCAAGGACTGGACGTAATTAATAATCTCGTCTAGTACCATTGCCTTGCCAATAACCTGAAACCAAGGAAAACAAATCAGGGGTAGCAAGAAGCTACATAAACCAAAAGATGAAACTGTGCACTCAAGTTGGTTAAAGTCATCAGTTTCAAAATGATTTTAATCTATTATGCTTGGACAAGTAAACAACCACTTGCATATGATGACCTATAGTCTATAGAGCTTAAAAATATGTAAAACACCAGACCTTGTTACAGCCAGGGACGAGATCCTGAAGAGTTTTCATTCTGTCACTTATCTTTTCTCTTCTAGCCTGAAACAGAAAACAGCAGTCAGTACGTGACAGAAAAGCAGGGAGAGAACCTATTTTAAATTTGGATAATGAGAGTTACTCGCTCCGCTAGGCTATGGCTATCGGTAGCTTGGCCTCTTCGTGCTCGAACATGAATGTAATCCTTTGGTGGCTCGGGTTGGAGTTTGGAGCCTTGATCTGTTCCCTTCCTCTCGTCATCTTCTTCGCTGTGTTGATTCTCACAAGCTGATCCTAATGTCTTGAGTCTTTTACTGATATTATCATTCTGCTCAACCAAAAAAAATCAAACATATAACATGAACATCAAAAATTAAAAAATTTAATGAAATTTTCAGGTCAATATTCTTATCTACTAGTAGTAGTAATAGAGGACCAATTTCAACACATTGTATCTATCCAACTGGTTCAATAATCATGCCTCGCTGTGAAAAACTGTCTTTTTGAACATCTAATTAAATTACTAACAGTGAGCATAATCAATTACATCTATGAAGGTGGAAGACCTTTTACACCTTTAGATTTAATGGAGACTGGTGAAATGCCATTCATTACATACTGAGCAGAGCTAAGAAGTCCTATATAAATACCTTCTGTTAAACAGTTCAGTATGTTTACATTATCTGAACTTCATAACAGACAATTGACAAATTCTTCAGAAGATTTATATCATGACACAGTTCAGTATGTCTACAAATCTAGAACTATAAACCAGGAAAACATAAAGAGCTAAATTTCATCATCGACTGAATAAAGGAAATGCCTTAATCAATTACAATCACAAAACATGGCGAAATTGAAAGAAAAATCCAGCTGCTAGCAAAGGAATAAAATACCATGGCATTGGCAGTGCTAGGAGAAACGCCCCTGGCCACCGCCTCCTCCTTGGCAGCATCTCTCCTCTTTCTTGCGCTGCAGCCACCGCCACTAACTCCACCTAAAACATCACTCCCAGAGACATCCCGATTAGCAGCAACCGCCGCCTCCCCTGCGAAATGGCTCAAATCGGCCACGAAAGGCGGCCGATGCAGCTCCAACCGACCGCCAACGCCTGATCCGGCGCCGCCATTGATCGGAACTTGCCAGATCTCGGACAAACTGTAAGGAGCTCCGTTGGCGGACGGGAACGAGCTCTCATTCATCAGCGATGGCGGATCCATCCCACAATATCTCCAATCAGGATCCGAAACCAATCCAGGACGAGAATATCATACACAAAACCAAATCACTGAAACAAAAAAAAAAAGGAAATCTATACAATGTCGCTAGATTTGAGGCTGGAGCTGGAGCTTGGGGATTGTCGAAGGGATCTCAATCAGCATCGCATTCAGCACCGCAGGCGTAACTTAGCGAAGAGCACCAATCGTACCACCACAAGGCCACCACCACTGATTTGAGATTTGTGGGGGGTGAGGCCTCGGGAGTTGAAAAGAAGTGACTTTTGAGTGAGATATTCTCGGAGTGTCCAGCGCTGAAATCAGAAAAGAAAACCAACTTCCAAATCTCTCTCTGTTTACTAGTACTATTGCGGAGGAGTGATCCTGTGCTACGCCGCTCACCGTAGCGTAGACCCCACTAACGCTTTGTAGCCGTTGGATCGTGTTGAAGATGCTTTGCTGAGTTGGCTGCATTTAATTCGACGCAATCTCATCGTAGGCCAAAGTACATTTTACGACCAACCAGGATAAATTGTGCACTCAATGTGTCCCCTAGCTAGTAGGAATAGTATAGCTACTTAGCCAGAAGTTTGGAACATTGGAATGGAAACACTGTGGCTTTTGGGTGCACTGAAGATCCTGTAATTTAAAGAAAATAATCCTCCATTTCAAAATAGATTGGTTTTGAGATCTAAATTTTTAGATGAGTTATTAGATGTAAATTTTTGTTTCAAAATAATACTACTTCCATTTCAAAATAGATGGGTTATTCGATGATATCCAAAAGGACGAGGTCAAGCAGATAAATACTCCATCCGTTTAAAATTATAAGCCGTTTTAAGTGTTTGTACACATATTAAGAAAAACACAAAAGTGTTACTTTTATACCCATCATTAATCATCCACAACCACTAACAACCAAATAGCATTTCATAAAAAAAGTCAAAAAGTTATTTTTCTCTTAACTCAATGCCTAGAAAACCTAAAAGGACTTATATTTCTAAACAAAATTTTAAGCATAAAAAGACTTATATTTTTGAACGGATGGAGTATTATTTAGATCAAATTACACATAACCACCCATAAATTATGCATGTTTTCACATAACCACCTATAAAATTATAAATTACAGAAAACCACCCATAAATTAGATTTATTTTCAAAAGACCACCCACCCATTAAATCTCAATTTGTTTTGTTTGGAAAGACTAAAATACATCTAGTTCAAAGCTTATTTCTTTGTAAGTATTTTCCTGTTAAAAAATATAAGTCTTTTTAGGCTTAAAATGTTGTTTAGAAATATAAGTCATTTTAGGTTTTCTAGGCAATGAGGAAAAAAGTATATTTTTTACTTGTTTTATGAAATGCTATTGGTTGTTAGTGATTGTGGATGATCAATGAGGGGTAGAAAATTAATACTTTTGTGTTTTCCTTAATATGTGTGTAAACACGGACTTATAATTTTGAACTGATGAGTATATAAATGCCCGAACCAATATATATGCATCAAATTTTTAATGTGAAGAGCAGAGATTTGCAATGGCTCTTGTCGGTCTCCTCTTCTTCAAATGTTGAATATGTGAATAGACTCTAAAATAAACTCAAATTATTACTCCATCGGTTTGGAAAAACACGTTGTTTAATATTTACACGCGTTTTTTGTAGGATAATAAAACTATAATCCCACAATTTCTAAATAAGTGACTTTTTACTATTCAATATTCATACACGTATTTTAAGGTCATAAAAACAATATAAAATATTAATTTTTTAATAATTTTTTTTGATAAACTCATACTTATTAATAATAAGTATAATATTATTAAAAAAATTAATTAAAATTTTATACAGTTTTTACCCTCCTAGAAATACGTGTTTGACTTGAAAAAAATCACTTATTTGAAAACGTTGGGAGTATAAAATATCCATTTTTTATAAAAAAAATATATATATATATAACAATTTCGTACTTATTTATTGTAACAATGAAATTATAAAAAAAATGATAAAACGATGAATATTTTATGCAGTTTTTATCTTTCTAAAAAAACGTGTATGATTATTTTTTGTCGAACGGAGGGAATAATTAGAAAACCCCAAATTATTACTTTTAAAAACCCAAATTGTTACTTTTAAAAACTAAGATATGGGGGCATTTTCCTTTTTACAAATGGACATTTAACAAATGGGTGGTTTTTTGAAAACAAATACTCCCTCCGTTAATTAAAACTTGACGTTTTACTATTCACGCACGCATTTTTAGGTGTTAAAAACTATATAAAATATTAACTTTTTTAATAATTTTTTTAAATAATATCATACTTATTACTATTAAGTATGAATTTATAAAAACAAATTTAAAAAAAAAGTTAATATTTTATATAGTTTTTATCGTTCTAAAAAAACGTGCATGAATAGTAAACGACAAGTTTTAATTAATAGAGGGAGTATTAAACTTCACTGTGTAGTATTTGAGGAGAGACCTGAGAAAAACATTTTGTCACAATCTTTACCATCATATTTTAGTGTATTTTAGACGGTTTTTTTTAATAAAAAATATTCCATTATGAAATAAGTTGATCATTGCTATATTATACTATTTTAGTGTATTTTAGTGTGCATGATAACTTGAAAGTTGAAACCCATATGAAAAATAAAACTAACTATTGAAGATTTGAGCTCGGGACAAAAATGGCGTGGAACTAAATTAGTTGCTTTGTTAAGCCCAATTGCTTTGAGGCTAGGACCAAAATGCCTATCCCGGCCGATGTAGATTTGGAATCATATGCTGGACTACGACTCCTCGTCCATTAGGACGCTCTAAGGAAGAAGGGCGCTTCTTAGGCTTTTTTACTTCTTGCCTAATTATTTCCTTGTATTAAAAAAAATGCCTATAAGGTCGTTGATTACTATTGGTGTCCTCGTACATGTAATTACTATTGGTGGGATCTTTCCACAAATCGCATCGTGGGCTGGGCTCATTTAGACATGGTTGGACTGGGCCCAATTTGCATTTGACTTGAGGCCCACTGGATTTTGGGAAAAGCCCAAACAAAGTCATGCCAATTAGATGTTCTGATTCAGATTGATATGACAACATTTTGTACAACATTGTCGATCAGTCAGAAGAAAACATACATTAGTGGTTAACCATCCCACATTCAATAGACCAGGGGCAGATCCTCCTTAGGGTCAGAGGTGACAGTAACTCCCCAATCAAAAATAAAATTTAATATGCATATTCGTCTCGCCGAAAGCTTCGATTTGATATATTATAAGCTCAAATCCGATAACTGAGTAAAAAATTATAAACGTTTCAAAACTGAAGCAATATAAATTATTTTTCACATCATTTACCAAATTAATACACTTCTATCATACGTATCATTTGTTAAACTTCGTAACTCAATACTAAAATTAAACCCGAAAACTTCAAATAATATTGATGCTTTTTTCCGAAAAAAATTTAGAGATTAATCTTCCACCCCCTCAACTAAACGCTTCAAGATCCGTCGCTGAAATATATATATATATGCATTCATCATATTTTCATACAAATTGATACTAGTGTTGTCTAGAGACTGATCTAATTAAAATACTTAACTATCATTTAGTGCTAGCCTACAAACAACGAGTTACAAATACTTGTATTTAAAAGATTGCAGTACAAATAAATCATAGTCGGATCTAATTATTTTACAATAGACATTTTGAGACAGTGAGACGTCGGACTTCTTGCTGCAACTAGTGTCATGAACTCGGTTTGAGAACCAACATCATCAACCTTTCCTCCCGGAGTAATTCCTTTCTGGCTTTCTACTTGTTGAACCAAGTAATACGCCATGTTCACTAGAGGAAGCGGATCCATCGAAAGGATATTATTTCGAACCCTTTCATAATTAAGCATCACCAAGAGTACCCATTAAGAATTGGATCAACCTACTCCGAAACCCGGCTTCAACTACCTTTTTGGTCAATTGACAAGTACAACTAGCCATGATTCCACAAGAACATTCAATGAACCCTTCCACCGACTAAAGTTCGTTTCAAATATGTTTCAGTTTGGAGAAGTTCATCCCAAGACCCATCAAAAGTTGATGGCTTCCCACAAGAACCATCGATGAAGCCCAATTTTTTCTTCACATCAAGAGCAAGCCTAACTCCTCTCCTCCATCCGAGAAAATTAGTTCCAGAAAACTGGAAAGAAAGCAACTGACCCTCGGATTATCTGAATTTGCCAAATTCAGAGGATCATTCACATTCACTTATGAACATACTCAAAATGACACTCGCGACCCCAGGAATTCACCTTCTCAGACATTGTTGAGCATCAAGAACTCACGATCCATCAAACGCGACAACAGAAATCAAGAAAAAAGAAAGCGGAAAAAGAAACAGAAACGAACTTAGAAATCACCTCAGTTGTAAATCAGAGAACAAGAACGAACAACGATCCAGCAAATCCAGGCCGAAATCAACCCCGCGATCAGATCGAAAAAGCTTCGTGTGCTGATACCATGAACAATTTTTAAATCTCCATTAACAAAGAGAGAAAACCAATTGTATTGATACGAGAGAAGAGAAAGAACGGAACAAGTTGTGTCAGTTGTAGCTTGAATGAGTATTTATATAACTCTTCCTGACTTTACAATAATTACAATTTGGAACCTTATATTTACATATATCATCCAATATCTATACATATATCTAATAGTTATGAGTTATAACTACATCTATATGCTTAAGAAACATAAGCCATCAAATGAATCTACTTTCCATTATCATCTACAATTAATCTTTGCCGAATATTGGTTTATAAAATAGCTACCTTTAGATATACAAGTATTAAAAAAATTCTGGTTTTATATTGATATATTTTTTTCGATACAAGATAAGGGTTTGGGTGATGTCATACTCTACTAATCCATCACCCAATCGTGTCATTTCGGACGAGGACAAGAAACTCTTGATGTGAAGAGAGAGCTCCAAGGTTCATCATATGCCTGAGCCTAGCCACCAAATTCGCAACTTGATTCACTTTACATAAAACATTTTGGCATGTGACTTCCTCAAAGCATTGCAGAAGATGCTGAGCGTCCGAGACAATATTCTCAATCTCCCAAGGACAGCGCCACACATGACACACCAGAGACTGAAATTGAATGGACCTATTAATATTTTTTATTTAGGTATTTTTTTAAAACTAAAAATGTGATTTAAAAAAAGTACCAGCCGAGTTCATAAATCGGACTTTCGACGGTTATGAGGTTATCAATATGAGGAGTACATGCGTACCTGCACTCTGTGTAACAGTGCAGTTGAAGACGAGACTCATATCTTCGTGGAATGCCCGTTCACTGCACCGCTTCTACCTTGGAATACGACCACCCAACAACAGCTTCACCCACTAATAGCTCATTCGAGAAAATTTCCGCCCATACTATCCCACATTGGCTCATCCCTTAATGGATCCGACAAGGAAAAGCTGGCTTTCACCTGGTGGACTATCTGGCATGTAAGAAATCAAGTGATATTCAATGGGAAACAGATTCAATCCCATGAATCGATGCTACAGATGATTAGCAACCACAGAAACAACTGGGATAGAACAACACGAATGGAGGATTTGGCAGACGTGGGTCCTGGCAAAGGTAAGAACACTCAAGGCCAAAACCTTCAAAGAAAACAAGACAGGGAAAAATCTTGGAGGAGGCCTCCTCCTGGAATAGTGAAACTAAATTTTGACGGTTCTTCCCTAAGCACGCAGGAGAGCTCAGCAGGGGTAATCATTCGAGACTGGAATGGAAGACCGATCTTCATCGGAGGAAAAACCTTAGGAAAACAATCCGCGTTAAAGGCTGAGGCCCTAGCGCTGAAAATGGGTATGATGCAGGCGAAAGAGTGTAGATTCTGAAAAATCATAGTGGAAGGCGACTCCCAGATTATCATAAACCACCTTAATGGGAAAGGACCGTGCCCATGGGAAATCGATCTAATAATGGCTGACATCAGAACAACTGCGTCGGAGATGGGAGATGTAACATTCTCCCATGTACCACGTGCTGGTAATAGCGTGGCTGATAGGGTTGCACACCTTTGCCACGTTGCCAGGGGTTCCGACTTTCACAATGACCCAGGTCTTATTGACCTCATCCGTAAGGATGCTCTCGGGTAGGTTCTACCACCCGAATTCTTACCTTATCAAAAAAAAAAATATATGAGTACCTGCGTGATTACCAAATGGAGCCCACTTTTCGATGGATGATAATATTTACACCCATAAATTTTACTATATGCACCACACCTACGCCTCTTGAATAACACCCCTGTCCCTCTTGAGTTACACACCTGCTCCTTAAAAGGTGCAGGGTATTTTACATAAATATATCATGCGCCTCTTGAGGGACAAATGTGTGGCTCAAGAGGAGCATGGTGTATTTTAAAAAAAATATAAAAAAGTGGGATATGTGGTGTAAATAGTAAATTTTGTGGTGTAAATAACATTGGCTAAAAAATATTGTACTGTAAAATAAAATGAAGACCACTTAGCAATGAAGCCCCACCATAGAAATGGAAGTTACAGGAACTACAGAAATTTCCCCCAAACAATATAGTGGACAAAATTAAATACATCAAAATCCCGACGAGCGAAATCGATGATCGTCTATATTGGAAACCAAGTACATACGGCTGGTTTACAACGGTATCGGCACTGGAAAGCATCACAGGAAACAAAAATACGCAAGGTCAACCAACTGATTGGATATGGAAAATTGAATGTTTCCCAAAAATAAAAAATTTCCTATGGAAACTAGTCATGGATGGAATACCTACGAAAAAGAGACTGACTGACAAAGCGGCGGCGGTTACCCAAACGTGTAGCCTATGCAACCAATGTGATGAAGACTCAATACACTTGTTCCTAAATTGCCAATGTACAAGAGACCACATACGAAAAATTGACAACGAAATGGGACAAATAATAGAGAATACACAAACAACGAATAGAAACATAAAACCATTGACCACTGAGGTATTTGAAAAACTATCTAGAAGCCAGAAAACAAACCTAGCCACTATCTGGTGGTGCATCTGGACAATGAGAAACAAGATTATCTTCGAGGAGGACCAAAACTTTAAAAACAAGCAAAAACAAGAACAATATACGAGATATCAATTAACACAGTATAAAGAATGCAAAAATATCTTTTTGGGAGGATGAGGAACGCAAGGAAAAACCAACACATCTAACCCAAAGGAAAAAAGAAAAACTTGAGATGGAAAAAACCAACGGAAGGATCTTTGAAACTAAACTTTGATGCGGTCGTCAACTCTTCTGGCGTGGCGACTACGGGGATTGTAATTCGAGACCAATGTGGTTCTATTGTCTGCTGCCATGGTTCGCTTTGTGGGGAATCATCTGCTCTCAAGGCGAAGGCTTTGACTTTTCACTAGGGTTTGGTTGCTGCCCGCCAACTCGGGATTTCGAGGCTTGAGGTTGAAGGTGATTGTCTAACGATCATCAATGCTATCAATAATGTTTGGATCTGTCATTGGGAAATCGAGATCATCATGGCGAACGCTCGGAAGTTGACTCAGGACTTTCATACCTTCTCTTGCGTCCATGTGTTCGAGGAGGTTAATATGGTTGCGGACAAAGTGGCGCACCTTTGACACGTTCTCCACCACGACTCTCCCGTTTCTCATCCCGGGCTCCAGGTTCTCGTCCGAAAGGACGACCTTGGGTGGTGGGTCAGCAGGGCCGGACTCCACCCAAACTCTTACCTTGTATTTAAAAAAAAATATATAAAAAAAAAATAGAAATAGAAATGAAATGATGGAGTAGTTAGATCTTCACCTGGATGGATGGGTGGCTGCTTTATTTGATTGGCTCACATGTGAACTTCCCCCACCATAGGTTCCGTGCAAACTCACTCACTCCTTTCGTTATTTCTTCTCTGGATAAGTCAATAAGTCATACCCCGGCCCGGACTCCGGAGTCATTATAGTTCATCGTAAACGTTTTGGTGAGTAGAGATGTGATTCCACTTTGCCAATCTATGAACGTGGTAGTGTTAAAAAAATAAATTAAAACGTTGTTTTTGTGTATATGTATAAGGAGAAGAATTTTTTGAAAAGAAATAATATAAAACGCCACTAAAATTATTATTTAAATTTTAAATACATTATTTTTAATTAAAATAAAATTTTTAAAAATATTGGAAAAAATAAAAAGAATTTTTTTTTAATAATATTGAAAGAACATGTTAAATTTGTCATTGAAATATATCATTTTTTTTGAAATAGTTGAGGGGAATCAGAATAAGAATATAAAAAAAAATACCTTTTTTTTTTCCTTCATTCATTATATCAAGAGTGTGTTAAAACACTTGTAAACCATTTCAAATTTTTGAAAATTGGAAAGAATTCGAGGTATCGAACACTCTCGATGGATCAAGAGGCTAAAACAATCGACAACGGAGAAACTGTTAAGAAACGAACCGAAAAATACAATATAAATCAACAAAAAAAAATAATTACATGAAAAAAAAATCATTTTTAGTATTCGAACAATTTGCTAAAAATGGAATTATTTGTGAATATATACAATTATTTGTCATCTTGGTTGAGATGTCACTCCATAATATCACATAAAAGTATTTTAATTTTGATGCTTTCTTTAATCAGTGTCATATTGACATAACTTGTAATCTTGATAAGACTGAGCGACCCAACATTCAGTCATTATATTCGAGTTTTTATATAGTTGTAGCTTGTAGTTAGTGGTCGATTTTGCCACTTATATATGTCTATTTAAAAATATAAAATGGGAAACTTAGAGAAAATTTGGTGAAAAATCACATTTTTCTAATCTAATTAGTTTAATAGCATCCTAATTTTATTTATGGGCCGTGGTAACACCCATCCAATTTCTTTTAAGCGTGTAGCATCATTACTCTCTCCTCTCTCTTCTCTCCAAACGTCGTTCCTTTCCTTCTCTCCATCGCATCTGAAAGCCCTCGTCTCGACGATTTTCGACCTCCCTCCCTCTCCACCTCCGATCCTCCCCCGATGTCGATGGTCGGAAGAAGCCAGACTCAGCCTCCCCCTCGCGATTTCGGTGGCCATGGAAGGATTGTTGTTGAGCCCAAACAACAGACCACCTTTAACCCTCTCAGAGTGCCTTCCTCTACAATACTCATCACCTTCAACCCTCCATTTTTCAGATCCACAAAAACCATCCATCTCTCAACTCCTCTCTCATCTGTTATCTCTTCCTCTCCCTCGTGATTTCTGCATAGTGATCCTCAATGGCGGCCTTCGACTCCCAGTCGATTTTTCATGACATCAGATCCAGAGAGCTCAAGGTACTTCAACCTATTCTTCTTCTTCTTTTGAAATTGGCCTTTATTTGGTTTTGCAAAATGGCTCAATTAATTGGCCTTTTGATTCTTCCTTGTTTAAAGGTTATGCAGGCTAAACTTAATTGAATTGAATTTGTTTGTTTTCCTTCTATTTCTCATGCTCTTTTGACCTTGTTTCCTTCTTTAAACCTCTCTTTGGTAGACGCATAACAACTGTCATTCAAACTTGATGGATTTTTTTTCTTCAAAAAAATGCATGTTTCTTTGCGAATGGTTACTTAAATGATTCAATTTTGCAGTTTGATATCGGAAGTAGTAGTCTGTTTTGTATCTATTTGACTGATTTTTTATTGCTTAAATGATTCAATCCCTCTTTTGATTGTTTACTTAAATGCACCCTAGCCTAATTTGTATCTATTTGACTGATTTTTCTGTATAACACGGTTCAATTTTCAGGTTGATATCGGAAGTAGTAGTCGTATTCTAGTATATGACATATTGCACGAGATTTTGTCATGGATGCCTGGGAAATCCGCCATCAAATACTCAACCTCCGTCTATAGAGGGTTGTGTAATATCCGGTCAGACCCTAGTTTTATCAAGAAGCAATGCATTCGCTCATGTGCCCAATTAGACAGTGGCTTCTTTCTACAGCACAATAAAAATGATAGGATTTCAAACAAGTTTGAATTCCACGTTCTCCCATGGGAGAGTGGTTCTGCCTATGGAATTCCATTTAAATCTCTGGACTTGGGTTTTGGATGACTGTGAGACGAGTATCTGTCTGGTGAGGTGGTGGTCCGGGCACAGAAAGATGACAGCTTGGGTTTTGGATGACTGTGGCTGCGAAGGAGAGTCTTGGAGGTTGGTAATGGATGCTTCAGGGAGGGAATTGTGTCCTGAAGGGTACTGTATAATGAGTGTAGGGGTCGCTGGTGGGGGAAAAGGCTTGTTGATTGCAACAGCCCCTGCCAACAACAGGATGGGATCATCCTCTCACACTGGTGGCGATGTGTTTTCACCAATATATGTGTTTGTTGTGGAGGGGAAGAGCCAAGGGAGGTTGAAGCTAGTGGGGGAGCATCATTTCAACATCAAGCGTGCCTCATCCGCAGACGATGCTTGCAGATTCCTGCTATATGCTAACACACTCCGTCCCGTTTCAATGCAGAATTCTAACACTCATACTCACTGAGTACAAAATACAAGGTATTAGATGGGTCACAGTAGTCTTAAACTTACCATATATATATGCTAGATCTTTCGTATTCTCAGTGCATAAGTGCTCGTTTTAGACTTCTATGTGCCTTGAACTTATTATGCTAGATCTTTCCTAATCGACACGTACTCTGGTAATGCTGGTGTGCACACTTGCTGGAAGTGTGTGTACAAACTAGGGATTTGCATCTTTTTAGATGTTTCCGAATCTATGGATCTTCACCTTATTATGCTACATATTTGTGTGACTTAATTTGGTATATGTTTTAACTTAGCATTGATCATGTTAGTTTTAGTTTGAATCCAAGATGGTGAATGTGAATGTGATGATTCTGGATCCTGCTGCACATTTTGTGTTGGGGCTTGTATTTGAACTTTGAATGAGTGAACTAGTCAAATGAGTTTACTGTTGCTTCTGCTTCAATGGTGCATTCAGCGTTCTGAATACAACCCAAGATATGGCATCACGGTAAAAAAAAAAAATATGGCATCACGAAAACATTACCTTAAAAAAATATGGCATCACGGTAAAAAAAAATATCATCATAAAATTGATATAAAAAACGTGTCATCGGTAGTCAACGGTAAAAAAAAATGGCATCAATGGTCAATGTGGCATCACAGTAAACAAAAAAATATTAGCAAGATTTGAAAAAAGTGGCATTAAAAAAGTGTCATCAATCCATTTTATTAGAAAATCAAACGATTTGATTAAAAAAAATATCATCAAATAATTACACTAGAAAAATGGTATCAAAACACTGCTTTGAAAAAGTTGCATCACATTAAAGAAAAAAATGTCATCTAAACATTACCTTGAAAAAATATGGCACCACGAAAACAGTACCTTGAAAAAAAATATGGCATCAAACGATTTGATTAAAAAAAGTGAGATAAAATAATTACATTAGAAAAATGGTATCAAAACACTAATTTGAAAAACTTGCATCACATTAAAGAAAAAAAATGTCATCAAAATACTACTTTAAAAAGTGGCATCACATTAAAGATGGCATCACATAACATCAAAAACACAACTTTAAAAAGAGGCATCACATTAAAGGAAAAAAAATGTAATTAAAAATTTGGCATCAAAACACTATGAAAAATGGCATCAAAAAAAGTGGCATCAATTGGTTTTTTTTTTAAAAAAAAAATCCGAAAGAGTCAACGGTCAACGTTGACTAGTCAATGGTCAATGTTGACCGATTGGGAAGGGTGCTATGCTACCTAATAAAATTAATTTGGGTGCTAATTATTTAATTAAAGGTTCAAAATAAGCTATTTAGCAAAAAACACCCAAACTTTTTATGCATAATAGAATCAACAATAACATCAAAATATCTCCCGGATTGCTCATCACTATCTGATTTGCAGCTTTTGTTATTTTTATGGTATATTTTGACGGTTCATTGTTTACCGATCTTATCGGCCTCTCGAAGTGGCAGACATGTCTAGCCCTCTAATTCCTACCTTATATATAAAAACAACCCATCAAAATATCTCCGATTTCAATATCTCTACTGGTTGGTTATGCATCCATGCATGATCATGGTCCATGCAATTAGTGTTGGGACACTTGTGAATCCTACATCGGAAGTGTGATGATTCTGAATCTAACATACAAGTGGATGAACTACTCCACCTAATGTCAATTGGTTTTGGGATGGTGCCCCGATCCGACTTATATGTTGGGCTTTCTGCGTCGGTACCATATATATATCCATCGCAACTTTAATGTTGGAAAATCAACCTCTTCAATTTATTTTTTTAATCTAAAATATATGGGTGACTGTACCAATCATTCTGGATAATCTCTCCATTTTTCCGACGAATCAACCTATTTGAAACTTTTTTACTCTGTATTTAATAAGGAGTTTTGGAGCATCCACCATTGAAAGATGCTCTAGAGAATTAATAAAACTTAATTAACATCTGACGTGTAATTTAAAATCACTTTTAAAAAAGATTCCCTAACAAATCTCACGTTTTGGGTAAGCACATACGTACTTCATTTTCAAAGCATCTCACTGAAAACTCCATATCACCAGTATATATAGCAATTAGGTTAATTAATTATTTGGATCAATAAACAATCCAAAAATAAAGAAAGACACTACTGTATTCTTTAATTATTTCTCTTTTCCAATTTAATATGGCGTGTATAATGTATTCTTTATTTTCCTTTTCTGTATTCTTCCTCGTCACGTAAACTCATCTTAAAATAATGCGTTATTTTATAATGAGAATCATTTGTGAGATTAAAATTTTCAGAAAACTATCCATAAATTGATTTTATTTTCATAAACCATACCAGTATATGACTGATTTTATATGTAAAAATATTTATATCATGTTAAATCTATTTGACATATTTTTATGAAGTATATGGCTATCCCAATGGAGCTTAGGGCTCGTTTGGTATCCATATACGTATATCATATATCAGATATGGGTATAAGATATCGATATCAGGGATATGGGTATCAATCTGATATCTGATATCCGTGTTTGGTATGCTGAGTATATCAGAATAGTATATCAGAATAGGCTTCTTGATCGAGTGAGTGAAAGAAGGATGAGCTAATACAATGATTTAAAATAGCTAATACAAGGATTTAAAATTCTCATATTGAAGAAATTCATCAATTCGAAAATAGCTACTACAAGAATTTAAAGTTCTCATGTTCTACGACATTCAATTTGAAAACAAAAACCATAAGGAATTTAAAATATCCAACACAAAAACAATTGTGAATTGCAAACATAATCTTCCCAAATGATAGTAGTCTAGAACTTGTAAATCCAAAATAGGGTTGCTGGAACAATCACTCTTCTACACCCGGCCGCCCCAGGTAGCACTTGCAGGACCACGAAGCTGGGAAAGGATCCTTCGCACATACCTCACCTTCCACTCATCATTTGGGCAGCTGAAAAAGGTTCCAAGCTCGATCATTTGGAGACTTCGTCATAACTTTAGAAGCATCAATCGCATCATCCTCTGTAATTCCAGGTAACATAGCTACCTCAGATAGCACCATCTCCACCCGAGTTTTATGTAACTCACCACGACTGTCGGCCCTCGCCATGGTGTCATTCATCTTATCCAAGCTAGTACGGACCTCCGATATTGCATATGCAACTGGGTCATTGCTTTGAGTAGCCCCAAGAGGACTTGCACCTACGGTTCTTCTCTTTGGAGCTGGTGGTCTAGAGCTTGCATCACTAGTGGAGTAGTCTTCTACATTCTCATAAATAAACTCAGGATCAACATTCATACTCCCATAAACCTCTCGGTGTTGGCACCGGTTGCTCGATCAGGACCATAGATAAGATCCAACTTGTTATACAATGGAAATGCAGTTTTCCATAAACCTCTCGCCCTTGGGTGTAGCTGAAAATAATGAAAACATAAAGGAAAACCATAAACAAATCATCAAAAAAGGACAATCGACCTATTGGAACTTCATCTTGACATTAACTTCAGAAATCTTACCTTAACAAAGTCATCAAAGGATTGCTTCTCACAGTTAATCATCGAGGTTGTTTCATCCCAAGTGAATCCAGATAACTTTATCATTTCATGAATGGCAGTATATTTCTCTTTTAGAAACTTCAACTTTGATTCAATTTGGGAAGCTTTTAGTCCATTTCCTGGAAAAACGTTTTCAAGCTTTTCCTCTAGGTGTTGATGGAAACCGTTCCTGAATCCACCTTCACATTTCCATATAGGATCATTTTTTAGCTCCAACACATAATCTAAGATCGTTTCCTCCTCTGTCGAGGTCCACTTCCTCTTGTTTTTCCCACGCCCAATTTCACTCGCAAAGCTCATCTAAACATATTCATAATTTCATATAATGCAATAAATAAGTCAAGTAATACATATAGTTCAAAGAAAATAACTAGTACATAGAGTTCAAAGAGAATAACAAGGAGTACATGGAGTTCATGGAGAATAACAAGTAGTACATAGAGTTCAAAGAGAATAACAAGGATTACATGGAGTTCAAGGAGAATAACAAATAGTATATCAAGTTGAATTAGACATCCAAGTAGCAAATCCATCCTGGGCTAAGGTATTTCTAAAACCAATCCACTCTTCTGATATATTAACTTGTGTGACATATTCAACCTCCTCCCCCTCCTCCTCTCCGTCATTGCTATCCGCATCCGCCTCTTCTTCATCTTCGTCGTTGAGGTCCTCAACAATATCAGTTGGCATGTATTTGCGAATAAGATTGTGTAGTAAAGCACATGCGTAGACAATCCGACCTTGGATTCGTATTGGAAAAAATGAACGACTACGAAGAATACTCCATCTCTCTTTTAGAAGCCCAAACGTTCTCTCTATGACATTTCTAGCTTTTGAATGTTTCATGTTGAAATATTCCTCGGGCTTTTCTGGTTGATAATCACCCCACTCTTTTAAATGATAACGATGACCTCTATAAGGAGCTAAGAACCCTTCACAATTGGTGTATCCAACATCTACCAAGTAATAACATCCTTGACAATAACAAACGCTAATTAGGTTGTGCTTTTATATTTAAGTTTCTTTAATAATGTATTCGATTTTTATATTTTGGGACTTTTAAACCATGTGGTCTAGAAATAGCATCACGAAGGACACGACCATCATGTGCATAACCTTCCCAGCTAGGTAATACGTATATGAACTCCATATTGGGTGTACAAACACCCAACACATTCATCGCAAGATCTCCTTTTCTGGTTCGATATCTTGCTCTATCGATATTTGAAACATGAACACTTATATGGGTTCCATCTAAAGCTCCTAGGCAATTCTACAAAACAAAGAAGAATTGTATAGTTTTTAAGAAGTAATTACATTCTATGAATGATCTTATAAATTCAAATTGACGTTGTTGGTACCTTGAAAAGTTTCCATCGACCATCTTGGCAATTATCGGGTATAGGTGTAGGCTTCTTGAGTAAGTGATTGTGCAACTTGACTACCGCATGAAGACAAAAATTGAATTGTTTACTCACGCTCTCCCCACTCCTTACAAAGTAATTTGCTATTGATCTATTTTTCTTGTGATGTGCCAATGTAAATAAAAACATTGCAACAATTTCTTCTACCTCCATATTTTTCGTCCTACGCAATCCCCCAATCTCTTGGACCATCTCACAAAGTACTCCAAATGTTTGCCTATTCACCCGAAGCTCGTTCTTACATATAACATAACTTTCTACAATCAACCTGTTCAAATTGGCCAATCTATGGAGATTCTTCTTATCCCTTTCTTGCATTTGCACTTCCCTAATTTGTAGTGATTGTTCTCAATAGTGTGTAACAACAATCAAGATAAATTTCACAACAAGTGCGATTGTTCGTATAACAATTCTTTGTCCGCCTTTCTCTTTATCAATTCAAGTTGAAATTCATCCACCTCATCATATGCATCCATTTCTAATAAGCAGAACAACAAATCAATCACAAATCCTAACAATGCAAGCGCCTAACCAAACAATCAACAAAATAAATCAACAAATCAAAGACCGAAAGGGCTGGTCGGAACTTTCTGTTGGAACTTTCTGTTGTTGTTGGAACGGGCCCTCACAAGGGCTGTTGGAACTTTATGTTGCTGGTCGGAAAGGGTTGGTTGGGTCGGAAAGGGCTAGTCGGAAGGGCTGGTTGGGTATGTTGGTGGTCGGAAGGGCTGGTCGGGTCTGCTGGTGGTTGGAAAGGGCTGGTCGGGTCTGTTGGTGGTCGGAAGGGCTGGTCGGTCGGAAAGGGCTGGTCGGAATTAAGACCGAAAGGCTCACAAGGGCTAGACGGAGAATAGAAACCCTAACCCTAGATCTAGAAATTTCTATGAATTTTGGAAATTATCAACAAATCAAAGACCGAAGTAGAAAAAATAGATAAAAAGTGAAGAACATACCTTGATTGGGTTGAGAATCCAAGCTTGAGGGAGAAATCCAAAGGCAAGTCGCTCTACAGAGAAGCGTTGAGGAAGAAAGATGAGGAGCGTCTGTGTTGAGGAAGAAAGAAGAGGAGCGTCTTGTTTTGATATCCCCCATTAGATGGGTATATCAAAATGGGCCAAAACACAAAGGAAGGGAAAATGGGTATATCGGATTGATATCCATATACCTATTTACCAAACACTAGGTATAGGTATGAGTGATACCCATACTCATATCTCATATAGGTATATGGATACCAAACGGGCACTTAATTTTAGATCATTTTTAGAATCTTCATTCGCTAGTAATTAATTACACAAGTCTTAATTAGCTGCTATACATTATGGATTATTTAATGGGCAGATTGGAGTATTTATGGAGTATTTAATGGGTAGATTAGGTGTGCAAGTTGTTATATACTCCCTCTCTCCGTAACAAAATAATTGTCTCTTTAGGGTTTTCACACCTCTTAAGAAATCTAAAATTAGAAAGTGAAATAGTTAAAAATTTAGCAAATAAATAATGTGAAAAAAAAAATGGACCAATGAAAAAAAAAAGAATAGTATGAGAAGTTGAAGTATTAATAGAATATCTTGGAAATCAAATACAATTAATGTGATTAATTGATAAAATTAGAAATTTTTGTCATTAATAGGTTTAAAAGGACAAATATTTTGTTATAAGAAAAAATAGCCAAAAGGACAATTATTTCGTTACGGAGGGGGTATGCTACAATTTTCAGCAAATATTGATAAAATAAGAACCCAAAAAACAGGAATATTGATGAAATAATTTTTTTTTTGTACAACTTTCATTTTTTAGGTAACCTTACCATCAGTGATTACACCTGGGCAAACGCGGGTCAGCCCGTCCGGTCCGGTCCGTTCCGGTCCGACCGTCTGCTATTTTAAACGGGTATGGACAGGGGGCGAAGTCCTAACGGGTCGCTAAGTCTGGCCCGCGTCCGCAGCGGGTACGGGATTGGGAAGACTAATATATCCGTTACAGAGGCCCGTAACGGATACCCGCTGTTTTTTAAATTTATTAAAATACATATATAGTAAATAATATTTAATTATAATTTTTATGAGAAAAAAATCTATAACCTAAATCTCTAATTAGACATTACAAAAGAAAAATAAATACTATATATATATAAACTCACCAATGTACAGGAACTTTTTTTTGTTGAACAAAAATTATGTATACACACACTGATTTTGTCTCTGTTTTGAAGGTTATGTGCTACTGCATGTCCATCCGATCGAATGTGTGTATATATATATATTAACTCAGTAGCGTATAACAGTATATATAATTTATTTTTTTTGGTCGAATGTCCACAACGACGGTAGGTTTGTGGGTATCCACGTGTAGCCCGCGTCTGCAATATCGAACGGCCTTGGACACAACATCCAACTTATTAAGCGGATTTAGCTTCGGCATGCGCCCGCGTAAACAGGACAATATTTTGGGTAAGTCCCGTCCCAAGTCTGGCCCGCACCTGTATTTGCTCGGGTCTACCACTGGTGTGTATGGGATAGTTGGGTAGTTTTTAAACTACTAAAATGAAGAGTTAAAATATTAAGCTGTGTATGAAGCTTGTTATAATTGGTTTTTTTTTTTTTATAATTAAAATGGGTGTTTAAAAAAATTGTGATAACTTTTTTTAAGTGTTATTTTTAGTTTATTTGGTTTGAAATTATTATAATACCCATAATAATAATCAAATAAACTCCATTTCTTTTACAAACAAACTCTTTTACGTACGCCTTATATGCGAAGTTTATATTATTTCATAATTTTTCAATATTTATTTACACAATTTTTTCAATTTCAATTTGTTTATAATTTTAGTCATTTTTTCTACCCCGCCCCATACATACCCCACATTATTGGAGTAAATGCTTGAATGTTGATGGAAGGTGTGAAAGGTTTTGTCCCACATTGATTTCTAGGGACATGAGGGGTTGTTTTAAAAGGGTCTCTTATCCACCCATGGTTTGAGTGATGGAATAGGAGTCTAACACACGCGCATCACCACCACCGCTATTGGTCCGTGACACGTGCGCATGTGACTTATCCTTTGTTATAACTGCTCCGAGATTTCTATGACTTATCCTTTTGTTTTTCCGAATTATTTCTCGTCTTTGTCCCTCTGTTATAACTACTCCGAGATTTCGGTCACGTCTTTATCCCTCTGTTATAACTGCTCTAAAAAATTTATCACATTTTGAATGAGAGTCCTTTGTAACCGTCCTGAGATTTCCGCCTGCACGTTTGATTGAGGAGCGTCTCCTTCTTCTTTAAAACCAAACGTCTCCTTTTTCAAAATTCACTCGCAGAAAACCATCTTTCCTCTCTTTCACCTTAGTTCTGAGCAAAGCTTTAGTTATTCCAAACCTTTGTTTTTTAGTGCACGATTACGAGGGTGTGCTGTGTAACCTTGGGGGGCGAAGCCAGTAGTCGACTTGCACCTACGGTCGGGGCGAATTCGCTTATAAGGTAGTGGGTTCGGCATATACCACGCCACAACATTTTTTTATTTTCTAAAAACATTGTTTTTCAACGGACTTTCCAACTCGATTTTTAATCGACGGCCCTACATTTGCACTAACACACATCATGAACTCCAATCAATTCTCCACAGCCTCAATCGCCGCAACAACAACCACCGTGATACCAATTGGTTTCGAACCCCAACACCCACCTTTTGAAAACTCCAACCTACCTCCAAATCCACTCCCGGTCCCTTTTCAAAACCCATCGCATCTCTTTCTCGTCGCCTGATCTCCCCACCTCCCTTAAAACTCTAAAAAACAAGCCCATCTCCATCACCTGCTCTGCCACCCTACTCCACGACCGACCCTCCCTTGCCTTCTCCAAGACAACTTTCTCAAAATATTGGCAACCGATGTCTCCATTAATTACCTCGCCACTAGTGACAAGGTCGTCGAGGAAGCCAATAAGTAATCCTTCAAAGGAGTACCAGGCCTTGCGGAGTTGGTCTTGTCGAAGATCCATCGCTTCTCGCTGAAACTCGATCAGTCAGAGTTTCCTTCCTCCGATCACCGGGAAAGTCCAGTGTTATTTAATTTAAACACTTCCCCATAAATAATTCTCAACCACTGGTTGACACCTCTCACCACAATCAATTGTTGTTATCTCAACCGCCCTCGACTTTCAACTCCACTCCTTGGGGGCCAAGGAGTTATTGTTTCTTGGTGGGCCAAGGAATTGAATCTCTTTGGGGGTCGAGGATTTGGTGATCGTTGAGGGCCAAGGAGTCGAAGATCCTTTGAGGCCAAGGAGCTGAACGAAAATTCGAGGTTGTGGATTGCATAGTCTTGGATTTTAGAAAAACTCGAGTGCGATTTAAATTACTAATAAATGATCTGCCTCATCCTTCTATTCATAATTTGATGTACTCTCATAGTGGGGACCCTGAGTACTTTTATGTACAAATGGGCTTGCACCAAGGCTCGGCTTTGAGCCCGTTTCTCTTTACAGTAGTAATGGATGTGGTGTCAGGAAGTATCCAGGGTGAGACCCCGTGGTGTATGATGTTTGCGGATGATGTTGTCTTGGTGGATGAGACTAGGGTAGGGGCCAGCAACAAACTTGATTTATGGAGGGATAAGCTTGAACAAAAGGGATTCCTTTTGAGCAGGACAAAGACGGAATATATGGTTTTCAGGTTTGGTGAAGAGAAAGTGGGTGACGAGGGGGTCCTGTTGGGTGGGGACCTTGTTCCGAAGAAAGACGGTTTCAAGTATCTGGGATCTGTGATGCAGAGCGATGGAGGGGTAGACATGGACGTTAAGCACCGGATTCAAGTAGGTTGGCAGAAATGGAGGGTTGCATCAAGAGTCCTATGTGACAGAAAAGTCACATTTAAGCTCAAGGGTAATTCTACAGAGTGGTGGTTAGACCATGGTGCAGGGGGTTGGTCGTCAAGTAAGGCACAAGAACAGAAAATAATGGTGGCGGAGATGAGGATGCTCAGATGGATGTGTGGGGTCTCCTTGCACGACAGAATCAGAAACGAGGCTATTAGAGAAAGGGTAGGAGTGGTCAGGAAGCGAGATTGCGATGGTATGAACATGTTCAGAGGAGAGATCCGAGTGCGCTAGTGCGCAGATGTGACCATTTGGCTATTGACAGTGTCCGGCGGGGCAAAGGTCGTCCAAAGAAGAGCTGGCGTGAAGTGATTCGACAGGATCTGGCCGTTTTAGAACTCACTGAGGAGATGTCACGCGACAGAGTGTAGTGGAGGAGTGCTATTAGAATTGTCGAAAACTAGTAGGGTGCAGTGCTTTCCAGCATCGTGCTTTCCTGCCGTCTCATCTTGTTTATGCGCATCTTTTTCTTAATTCTTGTGTGTGATCTTTTTTCCTTTATTTCTTGTGGTTGTTTCTGGCATGGAGTCTTGTTCTGTCTTCGAGGACTTGTCTTGGGTCACTAGGAAACACCCTCTCTACCTAGTTGGGGAAAGGGTGCGTACAACTCGACCCCCTAGACCCTGCTTCAAGCGGGATATACTGGGCACGTTGTTGTTATTGTTGTTGTATCGTTCCTTGGCTGGTGTCGCTAGCTAGGTTTAGTTCTGGATGAGGTTTCAGTATCGAGCGCCCTATTTGATCGAGGGGTTGTTGTATCGTTCCTTGGCTGGTGTCGCTAGCTAGGTTTAGTTCCGGATGAGGTTTCAGTATCGAGCGCCCTATTTGATCGAGGGGTTGTTGTATCGTTCCTTGGCTGGTGTCGCTAGCTAGGTTTAGTTCCGAATGAGGTTTCAGTATCGAGCGCCCTATTTGGTCGAGTGGATCGTGGAAGTGTCCGTGATTTTTGAAGATCCATTATTTATAGGTGGGGCAATGTCGTTGATCCGTACTTCTCCAGGAGTCGTCCTTTCCGGTGGTGGGTTACTGCTATCATGTCATTTTTCTTAATTTGTTAATTTTGTTTATTTGCGCTATATCTAAACTTCTGTATTGTTTCACGACGATTAGTCCATCTATCAATATTTAATACATTGACCTCTCGAGTTACCAGACAATATGTTATCTGATATCTCGAATATTTTCACTTATAAAATAAAATTTTGAGGTAACGTTTTGAGCTTGAGATGATTTTTGAAATATTTTATTAATCTCTTTCAAGAATCACGAATCCAAAGAGAAAGCTTGTAAAAGATATGCTTTATTTTGTAATTTGGTATAGTTGAGAGCTTGAAATTCTCTATTCCTATATGCCTTTTTTCCACTCAAAAGTCTATGACATCCAATCTTCTCGCAACAACATACTATAATGTCTTGATCTACAGAAAAAACAACCTACTATAATGTGTATCACGTGGTAAAGTATAAAATATAAAATAACAAAGTAAAATGTACAATATAAATACTTATTTTTAATTATCTCAGTAATAAAGTATAAAATGAAAAGTTAAAAAAAATTATACTAGTAATGTAATACCCCTGGTACGGGACGAACGTCGTTGACACTTTCGCCATTTGTCAAATAGTAATAAAATCTAACTCAAAGCTCAAAACCAATAGATTAGTAAATCAATGAATGGATAAATCAAACAACTACTAGTATAGCGATGAAGTCCGGAGTCGAACCCACAGAGAAAAGCGGATTACTATCAATATCCCTAACGGAGACTCTTATGAAAAAAATAATGACTTGTGACAAATTGATAAGGAAGTAAAGTAACCAACTTAATGATTACAAAGTAATTGATAATAGAATAAAGAATATATTTCACATGTAATTCTCTGGCAGTGGTTGAGATTCATGATCCTATGATTGATTCATTAATTATCATAAACATATGTCTACTTGACTAAAGTTGAATGATCCTTAGTGATACAATCACCTTATTCAATATTACTAAAGAATAGCATTAATGACTCAAGTAATTAGACCAATTGGCATATCGATTCAATGCAATTAGAGACAAATAGGCACAAGTCGACATCAACCCTAATCGACACCTATCAATATAGATCAATCGAAATCGTCCAATACAAAGACAAAGAAATATCACCGCTTCAATACCTTCGTTTGCTATCAAGAATACAACAACGAATTCATAGCTAAGATGCAATTTCTAACATAGTGATCAATCATAGAAAGAAACACAAATATAATCAATAAGCACGCGATGATAAATATGAATATGAATAACTAAATAGAATTAAATCCTCATAATCCAAAAAACCATGTCTTCGATCGAATCACATGCGAAACTATTAGTTTAGCTACTCATAGGCCAAAATCATCTCTCTCTCTAATTGTGTTCATTGTCTAACAACTCTCTGCCACACACGATTGGAACAACCAAATAAAACCTAATAAAGAGTCGTGCAAACCCTAAAAATATAATAATATTATAATAGAGAATAGAATCGTCGGATCCAGATCGCAATCGCTGGAAACGACATCACGGCGGGCGTCGCCCTTCGCAATGACGGTTTCTCTTCTTTCCTTCGATGTTGTGCTTCCTTGCTATGCTCCAAAACATGTCTCTTAAGCTCTTCCAAGATCCCTTCAAGGTCGGAATGTAACTCTGCAGAATAAACACTAAAAAGGCGTAGATTCCGAATTCGAATACTTCACAAGCAATATATGAAACTAGACTAAAATATATGCAAAACTTCTATCTAAATGAAATAATAAATACCTATAATGCTTATATGAAATATGCATTATCAACTCCCTCCGTTCGCGAAAACATGTCATTTTAACTCTTTGCACAATTTTTTATTATTAATTTACCCTCATTTATAACTCTACTTTTTTACTTTATCGAAAACTACAACTCACAACTCATCAATTGTTTCATGGGCATTTTCATAAAGTGGAAGCTAATATACCTACAATGACATGTTTTTATGAACAAAATCGAACCTTTAAAATGACATGTTTTCGCAAACGGAGGGAGTAAATAAAGATATTTATTTTCTGTTTTCTGTTTGTACTGTAGGTTGGCAATTTTTGTCTGACAACCTTTTCGTGAATTAGACTTGTCTGATATCTAATAATTTTTAATCCAAAGAAAAAAAAAATGTTGGTTTCCCTGCCCAAACTTCCGTACCTTCTTATTTTCTACAACACTTTTTTATTTTTATACAGTCATACATGTAATAATTTGGGTGGGGCTAGTCCCTACTAGACCACCACCCAAGAGCATCCTTGCAGAGGAGAATATAAATGTGTCTATCAGCCCAAGCATTTGGAGATGCGTCCATCTAGAAGAGGTGAGAGATGTGGTCGGCACATCAGTTAATCTCCCAGAAGCAATGCGAGAGGCTTACATGCTTGAAGGACCGTAGAAGTAGTAGAATCTTCGTTGTGAGCATCTCGATTTACCATGGGCAAGACCAACATCTCTTGATTGCATTGATTATAGTGAGGCAGTCACCTTCAACGTGGATGTTAGACAAGCCCAACTCCTTCGCCATCTGGATGCCCAGAAGAAGACCCATAGCTTCTGTCTTGAGCGGCGACCCGAGTGTAATCTTCTTGTCTCCGCAGCCAACCAGCGAACCCCTGTGGTCGCGAATGATGAAACCTGCGCCAGAAGAACCAGAGTGATTGTAACTACCATGAAATTTAATTTGAATGTTCCTTCAGGTGGTTTATTCCATCGCATATGTCGTTTCTTTCGGATTCCTGATCTTTTTGGGGTACCATTAATGTTTGGTTTATCCAAGTGTTTCGTTTTTCCCAGTTTATGATTGTTTGTCTTAACATATTTTCCATATTTTTGATTGTCACATCGTTTTCATTGTCGAAGATTTTCTTATTTTTAGATGTCCAAAGGCACCATCAAACAGTCGCCAATTTATTTTTTTTCTCTGGAGTTATTGTTTCAAAAATTATTGCCATAATTCTCTTTATGTCTTGTTCATTTCTGTCTAGTTCGTCCAATCGTTTTTCTATTTCAGGGTCGATTTTCCGTGTGAGATTTCTATTAATGCAACACTGAGTGAATAAATGAAGTGAGTTTCTTCACACACATCACATAGTTCACATGTGAAGGGGAGGCCACTCCTGTATCATTTAGTCTAGTCTTTGTTGGGACTCCTTTATCATTTTCTACAACACTTCTAAAACAAAACAAGGAAGAACAAAAAAATCATCTCCATTATCATCAATGGCGCTCCAGAGAAATTTGTGGAGTTGGTAATGGAATGTGTGACTTCCATTGCCTTCTCCATTATCATCAATGTCGCTCCATAAGGGTATTTCAGAGGTAAGAGAGGCTTACGGCAAGACGATCCTCTATCGCCTTACCTTTTTGTGCTCTATATGGAAATGTTGAACCGTATGTTGAAGGAGGGTACGGGGAGCCCTGAGTTTCAGTTTCATCCGAATTGCAAAAGATTGAGACTGGTCCATCTAGCATTCGCATATGACTTGCTTATTTTCTGTAGAGCTGATATGCAATCTGTGCAAGTGATCAAAAGGGTTCTTGAACGGTTTTTTGAGGCCTTTGGTCCGCGGGAAAATAGAGACAAGAGCATAATATACTTTGCAGGGGTAGACAAAAACGTGATTGAGGACATCACCAACATTCTTGGCTTCCAGGAGGGCCAGCTCCCGGTGAGGTATCTTGGAATGCCATTGCATTCGAAGAGAATCTCTATACACGAATACAGTGATCTGACCGAGAAATGTGGGAGATATGTACAGAATTGGGCCACCGGAAAACTCTCATTTGCAGGCAGGATACAATTGCTAAAAAGACACGTATTTGGAGGCATCATTTCGTTTTGGAGCCAGTCGACTCTATTGCCGAGAGGGGTGATTGGTAAGCTGAACGAGATCGAACGTCATTTCTTGTGGAATGGGACGACAGAAGGAGGTAGAAATCTTGCTGCTTGGAACGATGTGACTACGCCGTTTGAGGAAGGTGGGCTAGACATAAAAGAGATACTCAGATGGAACAAGAGCGTGTTTGCTAAACTCATATGTGACATTGATGCACATAAGATTTGCACATGGGTTAGTTGGGCAAACAGTAACCTGCTCAGGGGTAATTCCATTTGGGACGTATGTCCGAAGGCAAATGACTCATGTGCATGGAAGGAGTTATTAAGGGTGAGGAATGAAATCCGAGTGCTCATGCAGCCCCATGGTACGTTGGATTGAGGTTCTCTCCTTCGTCCGAATGAAAGTTTGATGAGCACTAAAGTGTATGAACTGGTCCGAGAGCATGGCATTCAATGTAATTGGGGAGGCTTCATATGAAAGAGAGCCCAATGCAAGTGTTGGTCATTCATTAAATGGCTCGCGACGAGGAAGAGGCTTCAGACGGGACGTGTCATAAAGTATTGGTTGGGCCCCGAAGCCGCATGGTGTGCGCTTTGTAGGGAGGAAGAGGAAGATGAAGACCACTTATGGTTTGGGTGCAGAGTGATCCAGGATATACTGAACAGAGTACTTAATTGGCTTGTCGTGGGGGTGCGATTTCCTAATCTTCATGAGTGATTACGATGGTTCGAGAATGAGCCCGTAGAGTTCAGAAAAAGGGTTGTTTTTCAAAGCAAGTTGCTGGTACTGAGTGCACTTGTCTACATTACGTGGAGAGCTCGGAACTGGATGATCTTCATGGATACACAGTGCAACCCGGCTGAATGTGCCATGGAGATCATAAAAGTTTGCAAGAACAGAATATCCATCAAATGTAAATGTAGATCTAGGATGGAAAAGAATTGGGTGAAAAGCTTACTGTCTAGATGAGGTATCGAGTGTCATGGGGTAGGGTGAATAGAGAATTCGGTGTGGATAGGGAATTTTTGGTTTAGAGTTCGTGTGGGTAGGCATTTTTTTGGAGAGGTATACGTCCTTATATTTTTCCACGGGACCCATAATTTGGTCTGCATGTTTTTTGTAGGGCTATTTGCATAGATACACCATTTTTTAGAGAGTTTGCATAGATAGACCACTTTTTGGACAAATGTAAAAGTGTGCTAGGGGGTTATTTGTGCAAATAAAATTAGTGACCTAAAAGGCCGGTAGCAGGTCTGATGTGAGGAGGGAAGAGGAGAAAGTGAGGGTGGGGTTTTGGCATCAAAAAATGGAGAGAGGGTGAGGTGATGGGTGATGTGATGTTGTGATTACTTTTACCATTTTGTATGGTATAAAAGGGGATGAGGAGAGAATCTTTTCATTTTCTCTCTTCTCCTAGAAGTTCTGCAGCAGAAAGAGATGGAGAGAGAGATGGAGAACGTTCCACCATGGAAGACAAGCTTCCGACTTGCAGTTCTAGTTGTAGAGCACTTGTCGGCTTCAATCTGTGCCTTTGTCAGTGATCAAAATCCCCGTGTCAATGTGATCCCCCAGAAACCTTTGTTGGCAAATGAAAGGGATAAGTGTTTTTGACAAAGTAGTCCTCATCTATGGCATTAGATACCCATGAAAATTTCTTCTCATCCTTGGTTTCATTTTTCAGGTGGAAACACCTTGGTATGGGTCACTCTCATCTTCCATGGTTCTTGGGTGGTCAAGGGAGGCAGATGTGTGTATGTGGGTGTAAAGGTGCACAAGAATATCATGATACAACAAGCCATCGACTTCATCTATTTGAAAACCCTAATTAGGCTCAAGGTCGGCGATGGTGCTTCATATGTAGAGTAGGCGTTGGCGTACGTGTCAAACTCAAAAGAAGGGGGGTCATCCGATCATAATAGTTGTTGATGACAACCTCGAGGCGTTTAAATTTCTGAACTTAAAGTGTGGAGAAGATCCATGGCCCCTTGCGATATATGCCAGTCCATTGCAGAAGAAGAGCTTCGAAGTAAAGCAACCTGTCGAGGAAGAACGCCATGCGGGGAAAATCGCCTGAAATGGACACCCTCCTCCCAAAAAGTGGACGATTTGGCTGAGATTGTGAATGCTGGAGCACACGGTAAGGCATAACAAAACCCCGTGTCTGTAGATGATGTGTTATATGCTGGGGGAGAGGTGACCGAGGCCTTAGGGAAGAGCAAGAAGCTGGCTGCGGTGGACACTACTAACACGGGTAAACAATCAAGTGACACAAGTATATTTTCAGGTGACAGGGTACATGATTTGAATGTGATTGAATGGGGTGACACGGATACCTCTTCAGGTGACATGGGTTACATGGGCCAGGGGTTGGAGGTGATATCCATTAGTAGCGAGTAGGATGACGATGGGTCAACCCCCACAATCGACTTTGGGGTCTCAGATGAGGACGATGGTTTTGAAGTGAAGCTCGAAAAAGACTGGGATAATTTGGAGTTGTACGGTGTCACATGATATATTTCATGTGTCACTTGTTTGAATTTGCCGATTTACATTTCTGACTATGTCTGTCATTTTCATAAGGAAATTACCCCTGGCACCTCCTTATATGCCATTGTCCCATGACTGATTTCACGTGTCACTATTATTTCCACCCAAACATTATAAAAACAAGTACGTGGATAAAGAAAACCCCAACTACATATGATGTTTATAGAAGACTAACATCTACTGACCAACCAATGTTATAAAATACTACAACTACTGACCAACGGATATCATAACATCCTACAAGCTTTGATCAACGAAGTTCATAAAGTACAATCACAACAACATTCATAATCATCTAGTGAAAGGAAAACCAAGCCCTAATATAAAGTGGTCAGTGTTTTATTACAATCTACCATGGAAGATGGCAACTGCATGTGGTCGTTGTCCTCAGCCTTCCCATCTTTGTTCCTTGCTAAATCGCAGTCACCTCAACATCCATGTCCGGGTCCTCTCCACCCTTCCTCCCATCCTTGACAAGCACCTCCACATCCTCTTCCTTGCTAACATCTTCGAAATCATCCTTTCGACGGACCACGAGAGCTTACCTTATCACCTTATCCTTGTAGGGGCTTCTCTCCGGCTTCATGTGCAATCGTTGTAACCACATCGACACGAACGGCCTGAAAAATAAATTCAAACTTTAAAGTGGATCCCCGATTTCCCGTGTCACTTAACATAAAACACCATGTCACCCAAAAACAAACTTACCTCCTCGGTCTCATCGTGCCCCTCCCCCAACACACACAATCCTCTTCCTTTTCATCGACAAGTTTGTCTTCAGTTCCATCTTTCCCAACATCACTCTCCTTCTATGCATCAATGTCAAAAGTAGCGCTAGCATCCCTTTCTCTTTCTTCCCCGGGTCTTCCCATTCCTTTAGTAACCCGCAATCCATTGATGACCTCCTCCAACACTTTTATCTACAAGGATTACGAACTAAGGTGAACACAAAAGCGTTCAGAAAACAATATCAGCTGACATGGGAATGTCAAAACTCATTTATAATTCAGAAACAAGCCCAATTAAAATAGAAAACAACATTGTTGTCCAAAAACCAATGAAATTGAAATAAAAAACAAGAGAATGACATCAAAGGGAATATATGTGGTATTAGCAGGACTATTCAAATTCATATCAGATTCTAATCGTCGCTTAATTTCAGATCGAAATGATTAGGACAGTATCCTTTAAATATCAACATTTACGTGTCACCTTGAAAATGTCACGTGTTAGGAGTCCATTTACCCTTGTCACCTAAGTTATGCAGATTCTGCATAAAATGAAGATATGCGAATGAATGACGTACTTTCTCATCCAATTTGAAACCCATGTCACCCAATTTCCCTTTCAATCAAAAAAATTCCAAATCAAACATGAATCAAACCTCAATCGTTCTTCTTCAATCGCCCACCAAAACATCCTCATATCTCAATTTCAACTCCCACCATTGCCACCCTTTTCGACTTTCCTAAACCATAACCGCAGATTTCCCCTAACCATACCCGAAAACCACCCTTCTCATCATTCAATCGCACCCACCATTGTCACCCCTCCACAACCCATCACCCAACCCAGCATTGCCCTTTAATCTCTAAATCTCATTGCAACCCTTTCACCCATACACCCAAAATCCCACGTTCACACAAAACGGAGAAGATAAATAATGATTTTGGGTTGATGGAGAGGGAGGCGTACCTTTATAGTCCGGCGACAGCGTTCTTCGCTTCTCCTCCACACTCCGACAACGGTGGATCTTCTCCGGCCTCCTCCCTTTCGAAATCGTCGTTCATTCCCCTTTCCTTTTCTTTCGTTTGAAATGGAGAGAGAGAAAACTGAAATGGAGAGAGAGCGAGTATTATTCTAATTTCTTTTTTCCTTGTTGTTTTGGCCACCTTTTCCTTCTTTCCTTTTTTTTTTGGCTTCATGACCTCTTATTTCAGGTTGAGAGACCGGAACATTTTTGCAAAATTTTAAGCTTTGAGTTATTTTTACCAATTTTCAAGGAGGAGTACTATTTGTGCAAAGTTTTTAAAAAAAAATGGTCTATCTATGATCTTTTTTTTTTTTTACTAGGTTACTCCCATGATCCCATCATGTAGTATATATTTGACCTGCCTCCCGGGGCATAGCTCAGTGGTAGAAACCACCCTACACTGGGTCTGGAAGCTTCGGGTGGGAGGTTCGATTCCCCGAAGGAGCATTATTTATTTCTCCTGTAGAGTGGGCCTCCTGGAGCCAAATGATATAAAGGGGTGGTTGGACTATTGTTGAGACACATCCCACGGTTTACCTCCCCAAGTCGATGAGGGGCCGGAGACTTGGAATACAGGACTAGTTTTTTTTTTTTTTTTTTTTTGACGCAATATAAGAATTAGGTCGGGTCGGCCGCAGCAGAGGCCATTCCTAGCGCATCCTTCCAGACGAGAACATGCAGTTCTGGATCATCCTCACAGCAGACGTCGGCAGGGGAAACGTGGGCACTGCGAGCAAGGTAGTCAGCCACATCATTCGATTCCCTGAAAATATGACGAATAGCAACATGAGTAAAGGACGAGATATCAGACAATATATCAGCTTGTAGCATCTCTATTGTCCAGGGGCATTTCCAATCCCCCAGTAGAGATTTTATCACCAGTAGGTTGTCACCTTCGATCAGAAGTGTAGAAAGTTGTAACTCTTTTGCACGTAACAAACCCATTATGAGTCCGAGATTTACGGCATAAATCACTGAGATATTTGTACAAACAGATCTTCCAGCAGAGACCACTAAACCCGCAGAGTCACGAATGACAAAACCATAAGACGAGTTGCCACTCGGGAGTACCGAACCATCAAAATTGAGCTTATAACAATTCGGCGGAGGTTTATCCCACTTCCCAGACCGACTCTGAGCCCCGGTTTTCGTAGCACAACCCCTAATAGCTTGGTTGGGCGTACTGCTATGACTGCGATGATTAGGGATCAACGGACCAGTCGGATCATCATCTAAACGTTTTGACTGTTTCCAACAAAGACTAGTTGTGCTGTGGAACAGCAAGATTTCATTGATAGTTACCTTGTTAGTATGATAAAAAACGAGTTGGTTTCTAAAGAACCACATGGCCCAACAAGTTGTAGCTAGAACGGCAAAAATGTTGGTCCCAATAACACATTTTATAGCAGTAAGAGGAAACACATTTCCCGTGCCGACAGGAGCAGTGATAAATCCCGGAACGTGGATGCGTAAAGCTTTTAGCAAAGCAGTAGCCATGGGACACCGAAGAAACAGGTGATCACTCGATTCATTTATATTGCCACAGAAAACACAACCAGCAGGTACAACCACGTGCGACCTTTGTAATCTGGTTTTGGTCGGGAGACCATCACGGGAGACTTTCCAGAGGAAGTGTCGAACCTTAGGGGGGACATCGAGACTCCAGATCCAATCGCAATCAAAATCAGGCGACCCGATGTTAACAGATAGGAAGGAGTTGGCAGAGGCGGTTGAGAACCAGCCATTTTTGCTTGGGCCCCAATATAGATGATCCGAGATTTGGGTATTAGGCAAAGTTAGACCCATGATTTGGTCGTATCATCTTGTTTCAGAACATTTGCTAATGAGTCATTTATCAATGTTATGTTCCACTGACGGTTGGTGATGAAGTGAGCCACCGAAACTCCCAAGAGATTATCCGGGATGGGTGTCAGTGTTTTGGAACTCAACGGCCTCTCGAAGGCCCAATTATGGGACCAGAAATCAATGGATTCCCCATTTCCGACCCTCCACTGAAGAGCTGGGAGGAACTGAGGTCTGATGGACATAAGGCGTGACCATTGCCACGAGGTATTACCCTTTTTGTTATAACTGGAAAGGTTCTGGCCTTTAAGATATTTTTGTGAGATGACACGAACCCAGATGTTGTCTGGTTCAGAAATTATTTTCCAAAGAAGCTTCATCTGGAGAGCTATATTCATAGACTCTGCCTTATGAATCCTCAAACCACCTTTCATAGTGTCCGAACATATTTTGTCCCAGCTAATCAGCAGTGGAGCTTTAGAGGTTTTGTTCCAAAAGAATTGTCTATACACTTTGTCAAGTTCATGAAGAACATGAGAGGGTAGCAGGAAAGCTTGCATAAGAAAGATCGGTTTGGCACTCAGATTTGCTTTGATAAGCACCCGTCTCCCCTCGGCAGAAAGATTTGAAGCTTTCCATTTTGTGAGTTGATTTTTGGTCTTGAGAACCACATCAGCGAATGTGTCCTTATTGGTCCTACCGTTAACTATAGGGCAACCTAAATATTTGTCAAAATTGTTAGCCTGGGGAATGCCAAGTACTGCAATGGTAGACGTTATGGCGGTAGCACTCGTGTTAGGAGACGCTTGGAAGCTGGATTTGTGCAGGTTCACCTTTTGTCCCGAAATTAAACAGTATATGTCTAAGATAGACAGTACAGAAGTACATGCCGAGTGGGAGGCTTTGCAGAAAATAAGAATATCATCAGCAAACGCTAGGAAGGGAACCTTGATACCCGGACGACCGAAAGAGATACCCAGGTCCTTGCTAGCGAGCCCTTTGTTATGCAGTGTACGTGCTAATACCTTAGAGGCTAGGATAAAGAGAAAAGGGGAGAGGGGGTCTCCTTGTCTTAAACCTTTGGTGGGTTTAAATATTGTGGTTGGTTCATCATTAACGAGGACCGAGTAGGATACAGTTGAAACACATTCCTTTATTCTGTTAATAAAGAGGTCATTGAAACCATACTTAGATAAAACTTGGAACAGAAAGGGCCATTCGATGCGATCGTATGCCTTTTCCATATCTAACTTAAGAGCAACCATGCCCATTTTCCCTTTCTTCATCCGAAACGAATGTAAAGCCTCATGAGCAATCATAATGTTGTCCTGGACAGATCTCCCTTTGGTGAAAGCTCCTTGTAGGGGGTGTATAAGTTTGTCAAAAATCTTGGTCAACCTTGCTGAAATTACTTTAGCTATGATTTTGTAAATTGTAGAGCATAGACTGATAGGTCTGTAGTGGTTTACTACAGTCGGATCATCGCATTTCGGTAGAAGCGTAATGAAAGTATGGTTTGTCTGACGCAGTAACCTGCCACTGGTGAAGAAAGCTTTGACGACTTTTATTACAGAGGGTCCAACTGTAGGCCAGAACTTTTGGTAGAAACCAGCTGGGAAGCCATCAGGACCTAGAGCCTTATCCGGGCTCATAGAAAATACATCCGCTTTAATCTCATTGTTTGTAACAGAAGCCAAGAGCATGTCGTTATCTGCATGTGAAACTAAGGATGGGATGACCGCTAGGTCCGGAGACAGATCCGAAGCAGGGGTCAAAGAGGCTCTGAAACGAGCTTTAAAGTCGCGGACAAATTCCTGTTGGATTGTGTGGAAATCAGCTGTGGATTCCCCACCGGGAAGTAGGATAGATTTGATCATTTTCCTGCCTCTTTTTGCAGTAGCGATCTTATGGAAGTAGCCTGAATTGGAGTCCTTAAGTTTGGTATGTTTAACTTTAGCCCGCTGGCTCCAATAGCGACGGTGAAAGTCGAGCATTCGTTCTCTTTTGTTAAGTAATTGTTTTAGGATTTGAACATCCTGACTGTTATAATTTGAGATAAGAGATGTCTGTAAATTAAGGAGTTTTTGATCCGTTACTAGAATTTGGTTATGAATATTGCGTACTGTATTCTTATGCCAGGTTTTGGATAGTTTTTTTTAGGACTTTTGCCTTCTGAAGCAATTTAAACATCAAAGAACCTTGTGGGTTTGCTCTCCAAGCTTGCGAGACTAAGTTTCTGTAATCGGCCCTTGAGGCCCAAGCCAATTCGAACTTAAATGGTCTATTCTTAAACTGAATGTTGTGACGAAAATTCGTGGATATCGGAGCATGGTCAGATCTAGTAAAGGGATGGATCTGAGTACGAAGTGAGTCAAAAATGGTAAGCATGTCCGTGTGGATTAGAAGGCGATCAAGTTTTTCCAAACAAATGACCACATCTTTCGATTTCCGTTGCCAAGTAAACTGACTCCCGCTAGATGGTACTTCTAGTAGTGATAGTCTGTTCTTTAAATCTAGTAAGCGCATGAAACGCGACGTCGAAGGATAGACTCCTCCAAGTTTTTCAGCTGGGGAAGCTATTTCGTTAAGGTCTCCCATGATGCAGAAGGGAATAACAAGTGACTGTATATATAGGGAGATTGTATCCCAGAAGGGTGATTTGCGACGCTCATCCGGTGGGGCATAGACCACAAGAACCGCAAAACACCGCTTTGTAGCGTAGTCCGAGTAGTTAAAGTGAATAAATCGGTGGTGAACCGAAATAAGTTCGATGGATCCTTGTGAGGCAGGGATATCTTTTCACAGAAGACAGATTCCCCCAGAAAAACCAATAACCGGGTCAAAAGCAACATTCGAGAAACCACATTTACGCAGTGTGCTTTCGGAAGGAACCTTATCAGTCTTAGTTTCTAAAAGAGCTAGAACGTTGATATTATTATTTTGACAGAAAATATCTACATTTGTCCAGAAATTACGGCTCCGGATGCCGAGTGAGTTCCAGGTGCATATATTCATAAAAACCTTTTTGGGCGAACAGTTTGTACGAATGATTTGGGCTGGCTGTGACAGCAGCTCGTGGTGGGAGCAAGATGGTCCTGTGTGGCCCTTAAGGATGAGTTGTTTAAAACGAGGGGGGGAATCCCAGGGTCTGTCGACCTGTCAGTGTCCGACTTGATTAAACGAGTTTCGTAATCGAGGTTACGACACACTTGAATTGTAATTAAGCTCTGAATAAGAGTGGTTCGGCCTGGTAAGACCCATTTATAAATTTTGTTGGATAATAAGTTGGGTACTCCAAACCAGTTAGAGAAAAGCAAAGGTGTAGCACTTAGTCTAAGACAAGCAAATATGGTTACAAGGGTTGGGATATGTAACACACAGAACTCAAAGGCGAAAGCAACGAACACGTCACAACCTTTTATAAATATGGGTGTGCCTTGTAAGCAATTATGTAGGACATATTAAAAATACGTCAACGGAGTATAAACACCGTGTAGAGTATGTATACAATATTCTTGATGCACATTTCTTGCCCGATAAGGCTTGTAAGAACATTTTTGGTATTGATATTGCATTTGTGAACCCAAGTACATGAGAAATATTGTGTAGCTGTTGATGGCATGGGAGCTTTCAGACAACAACACGACCCAACCCTTTGCAGAGTTAGTCAGCAGCTGGCAGGCGTGTTGGCACCGAGAGCACCCAAACAAGCCCCTCCAAAGACAGAACCTGCAACAAGAAAAGAACAAACACCAGAACATGGAAGAATAGCGCCACATCCAAAGACAAAGTCCTTGGGCATAATGAAGTTTGGAGATCAAGTTACGGAGATTAATAGATAGCTTGTGGCAGATGATATGTATCAAATCGATTGTCCTGTGAAAGCAATTTCCACCTTCATGATGCTGGTAAGCAAGGACATGAAACTTCTGTGTGAGTAAGATGTACCCAAACGAAGGCAGTAACCAAAACCAGACCGCACCAGTGGGCAACCTGTAAAACCAACAAAACCCACCAGCAGAAACACAACGAATGCTAAAGTTGCTACAAACTTCAATCGCAAATGCGACAGTAGCGCAGATAATAGCGGGATTGTAATCCCAATTGCATATTTTCATAAGCTTAACCTAGGTAAGATGTTGGTGAGCAAGGAGTGTAATTGGGTGAAAAGAAGCGAGAAAACCTGCAGAATTCAAACACCATCGGAGAAGCAAGGACAGTAT
Source organism: Persicaria tinctoria (assembly GCA_037127255.1). Classification (NCBI taxonomy): domain Eukaryota; kingdom Viridiplantae; phylum Streptophyta; class Magnoliopsida; order Caryophyllales; family Polygonaceae; genus Persicaria; species Persicaria tinctoria. The sequence goes on from JBANSL010000006.1 coordinate 24,704,852, forward strand.
CGGAGCAAAGAGAGGATGACCGGACAGAGGGCTGAGACACCCTCCAAGCGGATGAAACTCGCCAAGACGAGATCGAATCCGGAGGCTCCACCGCCTCTAGGTCGGCCTGGTAAAGGCAAAACCCATCAACGACAGGACTAGTCTAAGTGTAAGCTTGAGATACCTGAATCTAAAAATAAAAATAAAAATTTGCCCGTTCAGAAAAATCGTCTCCAAAAAGAAGAAAAAACAAAAGCCCAATTGTCAGTTGTCAAGCTTTTACTCCCAATTATTTGCAACGTGTCACATCCTCCTGAAAAGGGTCCCACCATCCTCCATCCCCTTCCTCCCTCCACCCAACTCCGAGCCTCCTTTATTAACCATGGCCACTGATCTTTCGACCTTTCACCCTTCAATAAACAAGCACAGCTGCACGGGGGTCATTCAAATTTTATTTCCATCTTTTATTTTTTTATGATTTTTTTGGAGGGGGTTGATCAATCGATTATTAAATCCGTTCTATTAATTCTCTCTCCCCATTTCGCCTCCCCCTTCACGGTTTCCGGGTAGAGGCTTTAATTCATCTGAATTGATCGATTTCCCCCTTTTCTGTGTCTAATCCATCTCTCTCCAGATTAATTATTTTGATTATTATTTCCCCCTTGTTCTGAATGGCGGGGGTGGATTACTTGCAAAATACAAGGACACAAGTGTGTAATTGAAATTTGTAAGATGGGGGGCTGTGCATCGGCGCAAAGAGAGCGTGTGGCGGACGACTGGAAGAACCGGAAGAAGAAGAAGAGGACCAGGAAGAAGAACAAGTCCCCCAAGAGGCGCATTTCCTCCGATTCGCCCTCTCTTGATCCCAACAATAACACCTTTTCAGGTTTGGTTTTCATTTGTTTTTGTTGTTTTGAGTTTTATTTGGGGGTTCTTGATTGAATGATTCTGGGTATTTTGATTGATGATAGACATTAAAAGAAGGACCTTTTTTATATATAAAATCAAAAAAAAAAAATCAAAATTTGTGTCTTTTTTAGTAGCTGATTTTAGGTTTTAGCTGAACTTGGTGTTCGGAATTTCTGGGTTTTTATTCAATGATTTAGTTAATTAATTAGTGGGTCTTGCAGGAAATGTTGTGGGTGATGCCCCATGTTTAACTATTGCCTACAGTTTCATGGGGTTGATTGAGCTTCCATGGGTGGGTATTAGCTGAACTGGTTAGAGTTATATTAATGACTCCATTTACTTCCTTTTAATAGCTCATTAATTATTGGGTTTTGTAGCAAATTTTTGGGCAATTTACCATGTTTGCCAGTTTGAATTGGTGCATGCAGCTTTTATGGGATCAATTTCTAGTCCTGAGCTCTGAAATTAACCAAGTGTTCAGTTGGGCAATGATTACTTATAGGAAACTGATAAGATGTGGAGTCCTATGGCTTTTGCTTCATTTTTGGTGCTACTGATGATATGCACATGGCTAAAGACGTCTAGGAACAATCTGCTAGGCTAAATAAGGCACTAGGCCATCTTGCAGTTTATCCAGAAAGTATGCTCATGTTCAGGCAATAGGCTTGTTTATTGGTCAGTTTCTGAAGGCTTACTAGAGGATATGGCCATGATTTATTCCTCGAGGAAATCATCCATGAGAAATTCAGGGTGGGGATGGAAAGATCACTTAACCTATGCTGATCTTTCCTGATCCTGTTGTGAAGACTGCAATAACATCTACTTGATTTTCTTGACAGGAAGCACTGAGGAGGCATGGTTTGATTCTGCCCCAGCCTTTGAGTCGGATTATGATGAAGACTTCCACAGTGTTCAAGATGGTATGATTTCTCAGTACCTTAATTATTGATTTAGGCCTGTCAGTGTTTCTGTTTTCACCAAGCTTGATAGCAAAGATAAAAACAGAAATGAGGATATGCAGATTCGCTGTCACAAAACAGCTTAGAGCGGGGATCAGGGTCTAGCGTCTCATCCACTGATAAGCAACAGATAACAGGAGAACCGCATCACTCAACTAACGATTGTGTTAGGAGTAATGGTGAAGCAAAGCATCTAGTGTTCGCTGATGAGATTGCCTCGTCTGCTGATGAAAATACCGGAAAGGAACAAAATGGCATGCCTGGAAACTGCTTGCCTTGCATTGCCACTACTGCCCCTTCTGCCGAGAAGCGAACCTCTAGCCCACCAAGCGCAAAGAAGAAGGCGTCATTGAAGCTTTCCTTCAAATGGAAGGACCAACATTCCAATTCGACTTTATGTGAGAATTAACAATACTATTTCCTTTTTTGTGTGGCATTGTTTTGTTGTGTTGATTTTCATGTTCTTCATATAAATTGTGTTAGTTTCGTCAAAGAGTCTTCTGCAAAGGCCAGTAGCGGGTTCCCAAGTACCATTCTGTCCGATAGAAAAGAGCGTGCTTGACAGTTGGTCACAGGTTGAACCTAGTGTCTTCAAAGTTCGCGGCTCTAACTACTTAAGGTAACATAGCAGATTTGGAGGTATTTTACAAACACATAAAATTCTAAGGGAAGATTGACAAACTTTGCTTAATGGCTTTCTTCTGATTGCCTGGAAATTTTGGCCACTTCCTGTCGCAGGGATAAAAAGAAGGATTTTGCTCCAAATTCTTCTGCATATTGCCCATTCGGTGCTGATGTGTTTTTATCTCCTCGAAAGATTGATCACATTGCTCGGTATGTGGAGCTCCCCACTACAAATTCTTCTGGAAGCTTCCCACCTATTCTTGTTGTAAATGTTCAGGTAATGACCTCAGTTCTGCACTTCCGCTGCATACATAATAGTACACATTATTTATGGCCAAAAATAATCTATAGTCCTTGAACTTTGGTCAATTAAAGTCCTTGAACTATGAAAGATGAAAGGGTAAAATCGATGATCTATCTATAGTCCATCAACTTTGGACAAAATTACAACTTACAAACGTGTCTCAAATACATTTTTTGTCCATTAAAGTCCCTAACTATGGACAAAGATACAAATGGGATCTGTGAGTCCTTGAACTTTTGGGGAAAAAAAATTAGAAATGGTCTTTAAGATTCCTTGAATTATGGGATATTTTGGTAATCTATGTTGATGGAAAAACTAGGACATGATCTCTATGTTGAATGTTGAATTTGAGGCCAAACTTAGTTTATGATTAACCATGGACCGAGGCTTGAACAGAAAATGGTCCTTTAATTTTTCTTCCTTCGCTTTAAATCCTGACGTGCCCTTTGTTGTTATAGCATGACTTTGGTAGTGTGACACTGTGACATACTGTTCCTTTCTACAGATACCAGTATATCCTCCCGCATTTTTTCAAGCCGAAGCTGATGGAGAAGGAATGAGCGTTGTCCTCTATTTTAAACTCAACGAGTGCTTCGCCAAGGAACTTCCGTTACATTTCCAAGAAAGTTTACGCGTAAGGTTCTAAGTTTCACTGTCATCTTTTCTATGTCAGTTTACTGAATTGACAGCTCTAGGATCCGCTCCTGTTTCGTGTGCACCAGTTTTCCATTTTGCCTTTTGCTGTTTATATAGCTTTGTAATTTCACATCTTGTTTGAGCAGAAGGTAATGGATGATCAAGTTGAAAAGATTAAAGGCTTCCCGGTAGACTCAGTCGTGCCCTTCAGGGAAAGGCTGAAGATTTTGGGCCGTGTAGTCAATGTTGATGATCTTCGCTTGAGTTCTGCCGAGAGGAAGCTGATTAGTGCTTATAATGAGAAGCCCGTGCTCTCACGACCTCAGCACGAATTCTACTCGGTACGTAATGACATATAAAGAAAACCGAATCTGAAAAAGTTCTGGATGGGATAGCAGATAGCTTAATCATTGAAGTTGTACTATGAAACTGCAGCTGAAGAATCTCATAAGAGTTTTTTCTGTTTTTTCCTTTTCAATTTTTTTTTTCGCACACAGGGTGAGAACTACTTTGAAATTGATCTGGATATGCACAGATTCAGTTACATTTCGAGGAAAGGATTCGCAGCATTCCTAGACAGATTCAAGATGTGCATCGTCGATTTTGGCCTCACGATACAGGCAAGCTTAGGCAGATCTCCTAGAAAACTTGCATTTTCCTGGTTTATTCGGAAACACTCTCTTTTGACATAAACTGTTTCCTAATGGTTTATTCGGAAACAGGGGAACAAGGCGGAAGAGTTGCCGGAACATATGCTATGTTGCATTCGGCTGAACGGAATCGACTACGCAAATTACCAGCGACTGGGGCAGAATTAGCTGCCTGTATGAGATATAATGGCAAAATGTGTAATGTTGAAAAGGGATTCCTGATATGTAATAAAAAAAGAAGCCCTAATCTTTCACAACCATTTCTTTCTAGTTAAAGTCACTCTCTCTGTTCCTATTTCACTTCTCACCCTCTTCACAGCCATTGATCTCGCCAGTTATCGATCAATAACATTTTAGGTTATCTAGGAGGCAATGAAGCAAACTGCTCTGTGCATTCTTGTTCTTTTAGCAGAATATAGGGATGAGGGATCCAAGAGAAGTCGTTTGTAAGAAAGAATTAAGCAAAAGTAAAATTAGTTTATGATCTATTTGGTGGTGATAGGCACTTCGTCGTGGAGGTGAAAAAAGGAGGAGAAAAAAGGAAAACCATTCCGGAATGGCTCGCTGGAAAGGACTTGTGGGTAGTACCCATAAGTCCCCAGTTCGAACTCCGGAATGACCGCTCTTTATTTACCAATTCAAGGAGGAGAAAAAAGGATTTGTGGGTAGTACCCATAGGTCCCCGGTTCGCTTTTTATTTACCTATTCAAGAAAAATGAGGAGAAGGTCTTGAATAACAAATCTAAGTCATTAAATTGAGAAAATCAACGGATGAGATTAAAAATAATTTCTAATTGTTCGTCGGTATTGAGAGAGTATTCGTTGAAATGAAATCGGTATGAAATAATTTCAAAAAGTTATTTGAAATTTTATAGAGTTTTAAATTTTATTAGAAATCAGTAGTAAAAATCAAATATTTTATATCAAATGTAGTATATAATTACAAGCACTCGAGCTTAGGATGACATCTTCTAATAAGTATAGAGACCAAAAAGAACATCTTAGCAACCACGTTTTAACTTTAGTATTTTGTAGTTATCGCAAAGCCATCAAAATACGATTTTTTATTTAAAAGAAAGAAAAAATTGACAAACTCGAAATTGACCCAATTTGACCAGAAACCTGGTTAAATCTGGGTTCGAGTTAATCCAGATCTATCTGAGATCGTTATAATTTGGATAATTTTGTGCAATTTCTCCTTTATTGGGTGGTTTTGTAAGACTGCCTTAATTTAGAGCATCAGCAATGGTCGGGTTCCCCAAAACTTCTCTCCCCTTTTCTTATCCGTCCACCTCATTTTCCACTAACTTTATTCTCAACCCTCCCCAATTCAATTCTCTATTCCCACAATGGTCAGGTTCCCCAATAATCTATCCCATCACTTTTTCCATACCCATTATATTTTTCCTATAATTTCAAATATTAAAAAATTAAATTGATTTATCAATATAAAAAAATTAAATTAATTTTTAATTAAATTTAATATTTAGTTTTAATAATTTAAAATATTTTTAAATAAATTTTTAATAAATTTGAAATTTCAAAAAAAAAAATTAATATTACTATAAGTTAATATTATAATTATATTAATAATTACTTTTAATAATTTAAAATATTTAAACTAAATTGTTAATAAATTTGACATTTCAAAATTTTATTAATTTAATTATTAATTATATTTGTTAATTACTTTTAATTATTTAAAATGTTTAAACTAAATTGTTAATATACTAGTACGATTCCCGCGCCATGGCGCGTCTTTTTAAAACTAAAATATAATACTCCCTCCGTTAATTAAAACTTGACGTTTTACTATTCACGCACGCATTTTTAGGTGTTAAAAACTATATAAAATATTGACTTTTTTAATAATTTTTTAAAATAATATCATACTTAGTACTATTAGGTATGAGTTTATAAAAACAAATGTAACAAAAACTTAATATTTTATATAGTTTTTATCGTTCTAAAAAAGCGTGCATGAATAGTAAACGACAAGTTTTAATTAACAGAGGGAGTATATAAAAATATTAATAAATGTTAAGATAAAAATCATAAAAAAAAACTTTACAATAAATGTATCTTATAATTATCTCATGATTTTTTTTAGAAATCTTATGTAGAGTATAATACATAAATATAGATATTTTAAATTACTTAGTAATAATAATATCAATATCATTATAACATTATTTAATTGTGATGTGTCATAATCCATAATTATTCAATGTTTTGAATTAAGCCCAATAGTTAGTAAATAAATTTGATTAAACCCAATAGTTATATTAGATTAAATTCAATGTTTTGAATTAAGCCCAATAGTTAGTAAAATGAAAGAAAAAAGAGAATTAAAGGAAAATGAATAAAAAAGGAGAATTAAAGAAAACAAAAAAAAAATGATTAGTTAAGACTCCTAAAATGTCTCTAAGAATGACACGTCATCCTAAACTCTTCTAAATTAAGAGTTTATATAGATATAGATTCGAGAACTAAAAAATACTAATTAAAATTTTTAATTATATTTGATAATTAATTTTAGTGATTTAAAATATTTTAAATAAATTAGACCATTGAATTTTTTTAATGTAATTATATAATTATATTTAATAATTAATTTTAATATTTTAATTAAATTATTAATATTTTTTAGTCTTTGATTAAAATCTATTAAGGAAAATGAAAAAAAGAAATGATTTATTACGTTGACACGTGTCATCGTTTAATTGGTTTCGGATTTGGGAAGGTTACCAATATATTGAGTCACCCATGGTTGGGTTGCCCAACTGAGTGAAAAAAGTGATTTGGGGAGGTCGGTGACCGACCATTGCTGTTGCTCTTAAGGGCGGCTTGATAGAATGTGAAACCCAAATCATAAATTGGAGGTTTTAGTAACGCACAACAACGACGCCGTTCACTCTTTCCCTCTTGGACTCTCTTCAGCCTCTCGACTCGCTCTCGGCCGCCGCCCACCGGCAACCTCTCAGTCGCGCATATCTTGATTCATCTTCCACCTCACGTCACGTTGCTACGCCGCCCGCCGAGCACTATTGAAGCACCGGTCAGGGACGAGTCGAGCACCACCATTGGCGCACTCATCGAGCGGAAGTTCGAGCACCATTGAAGTTCTAGGGTGCCGAAGGCGTTTGGTTGTGCAAAGGTGTCGACTTTGTGGCATGCCAGGTTTAATTTCTTTTCGTTGTTCAATTTGAACTTGTTTTTTCCAAGCTGTGTTGTATTCGATTTGGAATACATGTTGCCTAGTTGTTGTTTGATTAGAATATAACATGAATTGGTAATTTATGGAAAAAGTCAGTGAAATGCAATTGTTCATATTAGGGTAAGAAATCGAGGAAGTAATTGAGGAGATGACATTGCTTAGTAAGCCAAAATTGTTTTTCTGAAGTCAAGGTTAGAAATTGGGGAAATTGGGGTTTTGGTTCAATCTAAATGGGGACGGCTGAGTGCTGTTTGCAACACAATTAAGTTACCCATCACTCAGAAAAATCCAATCTGTAATATCCTTGTGATTTTTAATTGTGCTGCTATTCATTTACAATGTTGTGGGATTGTTTATTCTCCACCTGCTTGTATATTTCTCGTAGATAGTTTTGCAAGGAAATGTAGTTCTTTTTATGTATCTTATGGTAATGTATCTTCTGTTCTTAAATTTTAAATCCACATGTAAAACATTTTAGGAATGACACTTCCCCGTTTTCATACAGTATAATTTAAGATAGCATGTAACAACACTCTTGAACAACTGCACTCCTTTCGTGGAAACACTCCATTCTGTTAGCAACATATTTCGATTAGTGTGATCTTTGAGTCATCTGTTCTAATCTAATTTAAGCAAAGCTGATTGAAAATTTCGGGTTTTCCAATTTTATGCTTGACAGGGTACCACCGGTTTCCATTTCTGATTGTGAGGAATTGATGTGGAAGGGTAAAGAGCGTGAATCCTATACATAGAAGTGGCAAATGGTTTTATCTTCAGTATTCAAAGGTTCTCAGAGTTTAAATTGATGGATCTCTTACGCTGCAATGAAGAGGGTCCCCATCTCCCTCTTTTTTCATCGTCGTCCACTATTGACTGGTAAGCTCAATTTGGGTATTTCATCACATCTGTTTACTAATGAGAGATTTTGGAGCCAAAATCAAAATCTATCATTTTCCTATTCGACTGGTACGAGACCTTATCCTGATTTCTCCCCCAAGAAGCCCAGCGTGCGTGACTCTGAACTCGTGCAGTACATTTCCACCACCATAAAGCAGCGTCGTCATGATCCAATGCGTACTGTGTTAAGGGCGTATGAATCCAAATTTGGTGCTAACCATCTCATTTGGGTTCTAATGAACATCAGAAACGATTATGCTCTTGTTCTGGATTTGTTTGATTGGGTATGTAAGCGTAGAGAGCCGTCTATCGAAGCCCGCTGTATTGTGATTCATATTGCAGTTGCTTCCAAGGACTTGAAAATGGCCAGAAAGCTTATAATTGATTTTTGGGAAAAACCTAATTTGGACGTAAGCCATTCATACACTTGTTTTGTAGAGGAGTTGATTTATACTTACAAGGAGTGGGGTTTGGAGCCCCAAGTTTTTGATATATTCTTTGAAGTTCTTGGTGAAAATGCAATGCTTAACGAGGCAAGGAGGTTCTTTGAGAAGATGTTGAACTATGGACTGGTTATCTCTGTTGATTCCTGTAATTTGTTCTTGCGGCAGATAGTCAGTCAATCAGAATTGCTCAAGGATATATTGGAGGTGTTCAATGCCTTCCTAGAGATGGGGGTACCCTTTAATATTGAATCCTACAATATAATTATACATGCTCTTTGTAGATCACGAAAAGTTGTTGAAGCTCACCACTTATTCTTTCAAATGGAGTTGAGGGGTTGTTTGCCTGATGTTGTGAGTTACAGTACTGTCATTAATGGGTATTGCTCTGTTGGAGAGTTGCAGAGGGTATTGAGGCTTATCGATGAGATGCAAGGGAAGGGTTTGAAGCCAAATGCATTCACCTACAACAGCATAATTCTTGTTATGTGCAATGCTGGTAAAGTGGCTGAAGCAAAAAGTGTTGTGGAAGAAATGATGAACCAAGGAATTTCGCCGGACCATGTAGTCTATACAACTATCATGACGGGTTTTGGCAAGCATGGTAATCTGCCAGCTGCAATCTCCCTCTTCAAGGAAATGCAAGGAAAACGTCTTCTTCCTGATTTAATAACTTACACTGCAATTATACTTTCACTTAGCCAAAGTGGAAAGATAAAGAACGCGCACATGCTGTTCCATGAAATGCTGAACAAGGGATTTGCACCAGATGCAGTTATTTATACATCACTTATTGGTGGTTATTGCAAGGCAGGTGAGATTAAAAAAGCCTTTTACCTACATAATAAGATGATTCAGGCGGGGATTACACCGACTGTTGTCACCTATACTGTTCTTGTCCATGGCTTATGCGAACAAGGGGACATTGATGCTGCTAATGAACTTCTTCATGAAGTTTGTTCCAGAGGACTGGAATTAAATGTATACACTTATAATGTTCTTATTAACGGTCTTTGTAAAGTAGGTAATGTACCCCAAGCTGTAAAGCTCTTTGAAGACATGGAAGTGGCTGGTGTGTATCCAGATACTGTCACTTATACTACTCTGATGGATGCTTATTGCAAGTCAGGGGAGATCAACAAGGCCCATCAGCTCCTAGGGGAAATGCTTGATAAAGGTCTGCAACCCACAATTGTGACATTCAATGTCCTAATGAATGGCTTTTGTATGTCGGGTATGCTGGACGATGGGGAAAGGTTACTCAAATGGATGTTGAGGAAGGGTATCAAGCCAACTGCTGCAACTTATAATCCCCTTATGAAGCAACATTGCATTAGAAATGATATGCGCACCAGCTATGAAATTTACAAGGAAATGTGTGCTCATGGGGTGATGCCAGACAGCAACACATACAACACATTAATAAGAGGACATAGTAAGGCAAGGAATATGAAAGAGGCATGGTATCTGCATAAAGAGATGGTTGCGAAAGGTTTTGATCTTTCTTGTGGTTCCTATAATGCTCTTATCAAGATACTTGTTAAGAAGAAGAAGTATCCAGAGGCAAAGAAACTATTTGAAGAGATGAAAAGAAAAGGCTTACATGCTGATAAAGACATATACAGTTTTTTCCTCAATACCAACTTTGATGAGGGGAACATGGATATAGCTCTAGAGCTGTGTGACGACGCCATACAGAAACTCCTTGTATTTGAAGACAACAAGAGGAGAAATACTTGAGCATTGAAGAGTTTGTTGAAAGTTCTCATGTCTTCAGTGCAAAATATAGAGTGATGAAACCCGCAAAGGAGGCAGATGAGCCATTCTCTAGCAGTCCAGCACACGAAGGTTGTCGCTTAAAAATATATCCATTTTTGCCTTTTTTGGACTCTTTCATTTTTTAGAACAGCAGCTGCATAGTTTCTTCGATTAAGCAGGCTTTGTAGCGATATACTTTTATTTTAAAGCTAAACGTGAGCTCTAACCTTTTACGTCCACTTTCTTTTGCAGTTACTGCTTGATTTGCTTCCTTATACCATCTCTTTAATGGGGATTTTTGGGAGCAGGTGGAGGAAGACGATACGCATCAAAGCCTGGTTCCTAGCTGCAGTAGTAGCAAAGAATCATGCTGTATCATCTAGTTGCAATAGAGAATGAAGAGTGAAGGATGAAATAAGGTACATCAGTTGATATACGGCCTTCTAATAAACAAAGAAGTTTTTTTTGGCAAACTTCAATTCCATTGAAAACAATAAGATTGTAGACTAAGCATGAATCTCTCTACACCTTTGTCATAAACTCAAACTGATTTTGGTTTACTGATTTGTTGATAATGAGATGGATAAATAGTCATCAATCATCATTGCCACTCTACCAGGCTTCATCTTTCAACCTGAATGTTTTGTCATTCAACTGTTATCCATGATTCCTTTGTTGGTTCTAAGCACACTTGATGCTGTTTTTCAATCAAATTCAGCCTATCTGATCTTTCGTTTATCCTTATTTATCCACAATGCGCCTTTACTTTATTGCAGAATGACGAGGTTTTTTGTATTAGTTGAGGAGATGCTGACAGAGTATTTTCTCTTTTGCTGATAAGGTGACTACAATTTTATTTCCGAGCTGAACTATTCATTTGACTATTTCATACGTGTTCTGGCATGTTTAGATTGTTTGGCGAACTCCATTTATCTCGATGATCTCTTCCTTTTGTTCCTCCAATTATAATTAGACTCAAGCTAGTGTGCTGTTATTCGGAATTGATCCACAATAATAACTAAATGCTTTGTGGTTCTCGGTTTCCTACTACAGCCCTTATATTGTTTAAAGATGATCTTATAAATAGCTATTCAGAATCCATTGTCAGAGATGTTAGAAATTGGTCTAGTTTTATCAAACTCATCTAAATTTGAATGGTTGCAGTCCTGTCTTACTCTTACCTTCAATCCGCGCAGGGATGAGTCATTGGAGCTACAGGAGCACCCACCTGATATGACTTCATCTAATCGTTCTTTCATGATGAGAACATGGCTTTGTTAGAGAGGTTTAGCCATAGTTTCTACCTTCTGTGACAGTGTTAACCATCTTCATACAAAGGGGCTACGAGAGTTATCTCCATGAACGGTGAATGTACATTAACATCAAAGAAAGGGCGAACAAGGAGCAATCACAATTTTTTTTTTCTCTGTGAATATTCAGATTTTACAATTTGCAAGTGCTAAATTCCGGAGCTGTTGTGTGTAATCTGTATGAGTTCTTGTAGTCATTCAAAACATGTCGTTTACTATTCACGCACATAAAATCTAAATAAATATCCATTTTTTAACAACTTCATATTTGTTAATAAATATGACATTGTTAAAAAAAAATTGATAAAAAAAATGAATATTTGATATAGTTTTCAATGTGGGATCCAATTCCGATTATCCCATCCGCAAGTCCTAAAGAGAATCTGACCATCAATGCAGATGTCCTTACTCATCTGATGAATACAGATTACAGACGCCAAATAAACTGACATTTTTGTGCTACAGCAACGAAGACATTTTTACTGATAACAGATGAATGACGAGGAAGAATCTGATGCACTGCAATTTGCAAAACAACTCTGCAGTAACAGTCAATATTGGCAACTCCTGATGGCTAAGATTAAATGTCCTCATTCTAGGAATCGTGGTTTTTACCTGAAATTGCACGGGCGCCTTTAATTCAACTATTCAAGTAAATGAAGTAAAAAAAAAAGGGTCATTCTTAACAAAGTTTGGTAGGGGTGATGTTCACTCGTTCACCAGCACTTGGAAAAACTCGTGAACAGAAATTTAGAAACACAAACCTGAAGAAGGGATTTAAATTAATACAATATCAGAGTAAGATCAACAAAGCACCAGTGGTCTAGTGGTAGAATAGTACCCTGCCACGGTACAGACCCGGGTTCGATTCCCGGCTGGTGCATTTTTGGTTTTTGACCATTTTAATTTCTACCACGGTACAGATCCGGATTCGATTCCCGGCTGGTGCACTTAGTTTTTGCCCATTTTATTTTTTCTGATTTATTTTACTCTATAATGTGAAGGACATGGTTACCATGCTTTAATTCCTTCGGGCGCCAGTGCTTCTTCCAAATGAACCCTAACAAGCTATTGAGAGAGAGTAAGTGAGAAACTGCGAGATCTTAAATGATCGGAGGAGTTGGGAGGCCAAGCAACGACTGAACAGGTGGTCCTTGAACGGCTGAAACTTGAAAGCTTTGAATGGAAAGACTAGAGAATGGAGGCTATGGCCGCCACAGTTTCCCTTGGTTCCCCTTTATGTTTGTCTGTTTGAACGAACTAACAAAGAGATTAGGAACTATAGAAATGACCAATTTAGGTCAAAATCCAAACACAAAATATAAAATAAAAACATAAAATTAAAAACTTATAACCAAGTTTGTAAAAATAATAAAATATTAAATAATAAAATATATATACTCGGTAACTATGGTAACCATGATATTCAGATTTCATCACCATTATCGTACCACATTCACGTGGTTACCACCATGATAGTTACCGCCATGTCGATTACCACAAATGTGGTTACCAAAATAGTCGGTTTGTGGTTGATACGTGGTTGATATTGTAATTTACGTATCATTTGCCAGCCAATCAAGTTGATGCAAGTGTAAACAGTTTGGATGATGAAGGATCAAGCACGCGACTATGTCGGAGAGGTGTTTCTTCGATCACCACCATATCGAAGAACCATAGTTATGTACTTATGTTGACATACATCAATTCGTCAAGTTTTATTGTAGATACATAGCCACCAAAATGGCTACTTGTTTTATTCAAATTGATTTGCATTGGCTCTGTTTTGGTAATGTAGATACTTTTGGTTTTAATATTCTATAGTTTAAAATAAGTTAAATATAAAATTTTAATTGAATTAGTTTTTAAAATTAGATTTTAAACCGTTACTCATCTCAAGCTTTTCATAACTCTATTCATATTTTCTCATATAGTCATATCCCATCAGTTAGTTTGTATCGGCTACTCCATTAGCTGAGTTACCAAACATTTTACTAGCCTATGAAACTCGGCTATGTGTTATCAAATAGACCCTTAGTTGATCAAAGTAGGTAACCAAGAATCACCTTTTTGGGGCATGCTAGAGACGAGTGTTGGCTATAGATTGATCTCCGGCTAATCCATCGTAACCAAGGGTGGATCCAAGGGTGGACGATACCGGGCCGTTGCCCACCCCGATCTCGAAAAAAAATACAAGAATATATATGTTATGTAAAAAAATTAAAAGGCAAAATACAAATATCTTTAGTGACTTAGTGGTTAAGTCCACTTCATTTTAAATAGAATTCAATTAACCCTTCTTAAAATCCTACTAGGCACATATATTTATTTATTTTTTCCTCAATCCATTTTCCATTATTTAAAAAAAATTCTGGATCCGCCCCTGATCGCAACCATTATTATGTATAATTGATGGAGCCACTAGAGTTGACAATGAACTAAAATGACTTATTTGTGCTGATAAAGCCTAAGAGCATCCGCATTCATAGGGTTACCCCATCCATCTCTCTCTTCGTAATATTTTGACACCTCATTCTCCACTAACTCTACCCCATCCTTTAAGAATTTTAACTTTTATCCCACATCCATAAGTTTACCCCATTACTATTTTTTTAACTTTAATTATACCCCACCACATATTTTAACCAATCAAAACTTAACCCACTTAATAAAAAAAAATAAAAAACAACACTTTTATTGATTTTAGAAAATTAAATGGGATGGGGAGGGGATGAGTTTAACCCATTCCACTAGGGTTGCCCCTTCCCCTTGGTGGAATGGGTTTTATTCCACATCCATGGGTTTACCCCATAGGAGGGATGGGGGAGGGTTAAACCCATGGATGCTGATGCTCTAAATGCCGGTGTTCATTATATGCGTTCATAGTTATGTAGACGTACCAGGTGAGGTGATGCATCCATATATATAAGAACAGTGCAAGCATCTAACCTTGAATTCAACATATATATGCTTTTTTTCTTACCTTTCTCGATCTGTGGGATCTCCTTTTGCATGATTTCTTAGATATTGATTCCTCATCTCCATTTAGTTGGTTGTATGTTGATATGGCCCCCCGGAAACATAAAGTAAAAGGCCCTTCGAATACACGGTCCTTACGTATGTTTTAAGAACCAGGTTTACAAATTAATTACTTGGAATAACAAACTACTCCGTACTCCGTATATCAAATAAATATTTACCACAAGGGAAATTTACAGAAAGCCACCTTTTTTTTTTTTTAATACAGTAGGCAAAAACATTGGGAGCCGTTGCTAACAAAGTAACCTAACTCCCAGATCATCCTGGATGATGATTTTACAGAGATCTCTATGGTAGGGAATAGAGGGTAAGTAACAAATTACACCTGACTTGGCTATATAGTCCGCAATATGATTTGCTTCTCTAAATATATGTCGGATCTCCACTGATAAGAATTCAGCTCACATTAACCACCCCTTAAATTCAAAATTATAGAAAATCACCCTTTAAATGATTTTTACTTACAACTCACATTATCATTAATATATTATATTTTAATATCTTTAAACTCAAATTTGATTATAAATATGTTCAAAATTTGAATTTAAAAGCTCGATAATATTTCATTAATTTATGTAAATTTCCCTTTACCACAAAGGTGACTTTACCAAAGAGGCAAAGATTCTCCTCTCTTTAACTCAAGATTTGCGTCTGTATGAAGAAAATTAGTATGATCCCCGGGTCATGGCGCAATTTTTTTATAAATAGAATCTTAATAATATGTTGAATTAATATTATAAAATAATAGTAAAAGTTCAGATAATTAAATGTTTTGAATTAAACCCATTGGTTGAAAAAACAATTAAAGAAGTATATATAGATATATATTACTAATATTAGTTTTATGTTTTGAATTAATCTCATTGTTTTTTTTTAAATTACTAAAATTATAATTTATGGTAAGATGATGGATTAATTGATTTTTTTCAAAAACTGATTGAATACCCTACTTTTAAGAAGAGAGTGACACCTTATAAAAAATGCTTCTCATTTAAAGTATTATATATATATATATATAGATGGTTGAAAAAGCAATTAAAGTAGTATATATATAGATATAGATTACTAATATTAATTTTATGTTTTGAATTAATCTCGTTGTTTTTTTTAATTACTAAAATTATAATTTATGGTAAGATGATGGATTAATTGAATTTTTTCAAAAATTAATTGAATACCCTACTTTTAAGAAGAGAGTGATACCTCATGAAAAAAACGTTTCTCATTTAAAGTATTATATACATACCTTACTTTTAAGAAGAGAATGACACCTCACAAAAAATGTTTTTCATTTAAAGTATTATATAGAATATAGATATAGATGATTAAAAAAACATTTTCGCACTTTTAATGACACACTTTTTCTTAGTACTAGACCTACTCGGAGCGAAGTGAATTATAATAATTATTTACAATTAAAAAAAATGAACGATTTTCTATTTTATGCTCTAAGGATACGTATAGGATACCAATCTTAATCGAGAAAGATTTTTCAAATTTAAATTATTTTAACTTTTCGTAATATTACTTTCCTTAGGGTTGCTTCTATATTTGGCAGGGAACCTTTCTCATTTAATATTCTTATCATATGACCTTGAAATATAGGATAAAAATGCCAGAATTGAAAAATCTAAACAACCGGTGATTTATTAATCTACTATAGGAGGGGATCGAAACAATTTAACCATTCCGAAATGGCTCAACCGAAAAAGACTTACGGATAGTATCTAAAGGACTTCGATCGGTTCGAACCCCGGATAACATATATTTATTTATTTACCAATTCAAGGAGGATCGAAACAACAGCGATCATATTATGTCATACACAGTATATAACAGATAAGATGGGTAAAATTACTTTAATAAAAGTGAAAAGATGCGAAATGGTTGGCCTACCATACCAGCCCCATTCAAAATTCCTTTGCTGAGGAGTGAGGATCGGATAACCCTACCTTACATAGCTACGTATCGCCTTCTTCAACCTATATATTTTTGATAAATCCCAGAGGGTACACACGTCCGAGCGCATATGCGCACCCGAGCCGAGCAAGAATAACGGGGTTCCATTCTAAAACCAATTGGCAATAGGAGGAGTGGCCCACTGACTTGGACATCACAACACGCCCTCGCATTAATATATGTCAGCTTAAGGCCGGCCAGCCCAGTAGATAGACCAGGGTCCCGAACCGCACCTGCTCTGATAAAATGATAAATCCCATACGACGTGGGGGGTCCACACGTCCGAGCGCATATGCGCAGCCAAGCCGAGCACACAAGAACAACAAGATTCTATCCTAAAACCAATTGACAATAGGAGGAGTGGGCCACTGACATATATGCAAGGCTCGGGTTATCGTGTTTTTCGATGTGGGACAATCCCAAGACATCACAACAATTTTATACTCCCTCCGTTTCCTTTTAATTGACTTTTTACTATTCATGCACGTTTTTTAAGGTGTGAAAAACTATATGAAATAATAATTTTTTTAAATATTTTTTTCGACAATCTCATACTTATTGATGATAAGTATAATATTATTAAAAAAATATTTTTAAAATATTAATATTTAATATAGTTTTTATCGTTATAAAACTACGTGCATGACTTGAAAAAGTCATTTAAAAGGAAACGGAGGGAGTATGTAATGTTTGTACTGTTACTACTTAAATCTAATCAGGGACAGACAGAGTTTTATTAAAGGGGGCGAAGTTTTGTCATTTATAAATTATTGATTCACTTTTCGATAGATTTTTCTATAGTTTAGCAAACCAAAACTATAATATTTTAGATTAAACGATGATATTTTAGTTTAAAATAACATTTTTGGTTAAAGACACAATGTTTTTTTTTTGTTCAAAATGCTAGTGCTTTATTTTAATACTGTATCATTTGTTATATATTTTTTCTCTTTAAACGAAAAAAATGATCTCATTTTAGCATTTTAATCTATAACAATATTTTTTCCGTTTAAAAATTTATCGTTTGAAAATTACAAAGTCAATATGTAACTTGTTGTTCTCTTAGCATGCAATAACGTGTATAACAAGATATACAAACTTTAAATATGCATAATTTCGTATATAATTATCAAATTTAGTAATATAACTTCTTGTTTCAAAGCTCTTGGGTTGAGTTATATTACCAAAATATCAAATTACGTAAAATATAAAATCATCGTTATTTATTAAAAGATATTTAAAATAATTAATCTATTTTTAAAACGTTTATAATTAACTTTTTACTCGGTTATCGGAAAAAAAAGCCTATACATCTAATCTAATGTATCTATAATTTGTGTTGTTTAATTAGCAAATCTTTATTTTCAATCACTCATTTTGAGCAAGAGGGTAACCATATCCTCCATACTCTTCTAATCATTACCCCTCCTATCTTATTTTTCTTATAAAAAATAACATTCTGAAATAAGAACAATGGAAAGAAGATCAACTCAATGCTTGTGTATTCTCAAGTGAACATACAAAGGCCTTATATAGGCAATATGGGAAGAGCTAAGTAAATAAGGCTATAATGGTAGGAGTTGTAGGAGGTGAAACATCCACTACAATAACTAGTTATCATAACACTCCCCCTTGGATGTGCACCTCGTAGTCTACGTATTGCCTCGTTAAAAACCTTGCCTGGAAAAACCCATTTGGGACAAAAACCAAGATCAAGGGAAAAAGAGTACAATACTAGTGTAAACTACACTCCCCCTCAACTTTGCATACATCCTTCAAACAACGCATCCCCATGTCGTGTACGAGTCGCTTGAATGTCGTTGTAGGCAAAGCTTTAGTGAACAAATCTGCCAGATTTTCACTTGATGCAATCTTCCGGACATCAATCTTGCCTTCAACTTGGAGTTCATGAGTGGAGAATAATTTAGGGGATATATGCTTCATCTTATCACCCTTAATGTATCCTTCTTTGATTTGGGCGATGCACGCTGCATTGTCTTCATACAACACTGTCGAGTGTTTTGCAACTGACTCTAACCCGCATGATTCTTGGACATGTTGGACAAGTGATCTGAGCCACACACTTTCTCTTCCAGCTTCATATAATGCGATAAGCTCTGCGTGATTTGATGATGTGGCTACAAGTGACTGCTTTGTTGAACGCCATGATATAGCAGTCCCACCATACATGAATAAGTACCCTGTTTATGAGATAGCCCTGTGCGGATCAGACAAATAACCTGCATCAGAATAGCCAACTAATTCTGCACCCTGGTCTCCTTTGGATCTTTCAAAATACAACCCCATCTCACTAGTTCCACGTAAATAGCGCAGAATGTGCTTGACACCATTCCAATGTCTCTTTGTTGGTGTTGAGCTATATCTTGCTAGTAGATTAACAACAAAAGCTATATCCGGCCGGGTATTCATAGCAAGATACATAAGCGCACCAACTGCACTGAGATATGGTACTTCAGGACCTAATATCTCTTCATTGTTAACTCGAGGACGAAAGGGGTCCTTGTCGACATCAAGTGATCTTACAACCATAAGTGTACTCAACGGAGATGCTTTGTCCATGTTAAAGCGTTTTAGGACTTTTTCAACATAAGTTGACTGATGAATGAAAATTCCATCTCTTGTATGCTCGAACTGCAGGCCGAGGCAATACTTGATTGTTCCGAGGTCTTTCATTTCAAATTCCCTTTTCATGTAATTAGCTGTTTGTTGAATCTCTTCTGGAGTCACGATAATGTTTAGGTCATCAACATAAACTGCTATAATTACATAACCCGACTTTGTCCTCTTTATAAAGACACAAGGGCTTAGTTGATTATTTGTAAAGCCATGTCTTAGTAGGAACTCACTAAGGCGGTTATACCACATGCGACCTGATTGCTTTAACCCATATAAAGATCTCTTCAACTTGATGGAGTACGTGTGATGAGGTTTTGATCTTAATGCTTCAGGCATTTCTAACCCTTCAGGGATTTTCATGTATATATCTGTATCCAATGATCCATAAAGGTAAGCAGTTACTACATCCATAAGTTGCATTTGGAGTTGTTGAACAACCGCCAAGCCAACTAGGAATCTAAGTGTTGTTGCATCCACTACAGGTGAATACGTCTCTATATAATCCACTCCTGGATTTTGTGAAAAACCTTGTGCTACAAGTCTGGCTTTATACCTTACTACTTCATTACACTCATTGCGTTTTCGTACGAACACCCATTTAAAGCCGACTGGTTTTATGCCTTCTGGTGTTGGAGCTACTGGTCCAAAAACACCATGTTTGTTTAATGAATCCAGCTCTACTTTGATTGCACCTTTCCAACTCTCCCAATCATTTCGATTTTGACATTCCATCATCGTTTGAGGATCATTGTCATCTTCATCCATGACTTCTATTGCCACTGTATAAGCAAATATGTCATCTAGGACTATGTCATTTTGATGCCAGCCCAAGCCGGTGGTTGCATAGTTAATTGACATCTCAAAATTGTCCTCGACATCTTTTTCTTTGCTTTCGGGGTCCTTGGATAATATCTCTTCTGGGATTATATCTTCATGTATGTTAGCGATTGGCACATCTCGATCAACACCTTTATGTGTTGTTATTGTTTCTTTCATCTTCCGGGGAATTGTATCCTTAGAGCCTAGTGGTCTCCCACGCTTCCGGCGTACTTGAGAATCACTTGCTATTTGTTGGTTTGGAGTTACTACAGGAATCTCCAATCGAGCTGGTGCATTTTCCGCTGGTATATAAGACATCTTCACCTTCTTGGCATCTGTAAACGCATCTGGTAATCTATTTGCAACACTTTGCAAATGTATGATCCGTTGAACTTCAAGTTCACTTTCATTTGTCCTTGGATCTAGAAATGATAGAGAAGTGGAATTCCATGTAATCTCTTTCTTAATTATCTCCTTATCTTCTCCCCCTAGAGTTGGAAATTTTGTCTCATCAAAGTGACAATCTAAATACCGAGCTGTAAAAAGATCACCGGTCATAGGCTCGAGGTACTTAATAATTGATGGGGATTCATAACCCATGTATATTCCCAACCTTCTTTGTGGTCCCATTTTAGTTCGTTGAGGGGGAGGAATAGGGACATACACCGCGCACCCAAAAATTTTCAAATAAGAAATATCGGGCTCTCTTCCGGAGATAAGTTGTAATGGGGAGAAATTTTTATCAGAGGTTGGTCGAAGACGAATCAAAGATGCAGCATGCAAAATTGCATGGCCCCAAGCCGATAAAGGTAATCTAGCCTTCATTAGCATTGGCCTGGCTATTATCTGTAACCGCTTGATTAACGACTCTGCTAGGCCGTTTTGGGTATGAACATGAGCCACTGGGTGCTCAACCACGATACCAATTGATTGGCAATAGTCATTAAAAGACTTTGACGTAAATTCTCTCGCATTGTCTAACCTGATTCTTTTAATTGAATAATCAGGAAAGTGAGCCCTTAATTTAACAATCTGGGCCAATAGCCTTGCAAATGCAACATTCCGTGTTGATAGCAGGCTTACGTGTGACCATCGTGTTGAAGCATCTATCAACACCATAAAATATCTAAATGGTCCACATGGCGGTGTGATTGGTCCGCATATGTCACCTTGAATTCAGTCAAGGAACATAGGAGATTCTGCGTTTACCTTTGTAATTGACGGCCTTGTTATTAATTTTCCAAGAGAACAAGCCGTACATGTCAAGTCACCCCTTGATAAGAACTTCAAGTCCTTTATTGGGTGTCCATGTGAATTCTCAATGATCCTGCGCATCATTGTATCACCTGGGTGACCGAGTCTATCATGCCACAAAGAAAATTTTGCATTGTCCACTAACTTCTGGTTTGTGACATTGTAACTCTCAATGGGGTATATAATTGTGCCATATAAACCAGGTGTTATTGTTCTCATCTTTTCTAAGACTGTCTTATGGCCCGTCTCAAAAGATGTAAGAAATAGATATTCAATATCATCCTCATTCATGGTTTCCATATGATAACCATTTAGTCTAATATCTTTGAAACTCAACAAATTCCGTTACGAGTTGCTTGAATACAAAGCATCTTTGACGTCAATTCTTGTTCCTTCGGGTAACAAGATGGAGGCTCTACCGGAACCTTCTATGAGATTGCTTGTGCCAGATATTGTATTCACACTAGTTTTTGCCATTTGCAGGGTTAAGAAAAACTTTGGGTTTTTCAAAATAGTATGGGTTGTGGCACTATCCGTGAGACAAAGCTCCCCTCCATTGAATTTTCCACTTGATAGATCCATTCTATAAAAATAAATAAGCATGTATAAATAAAACGATGTCATGCAAAACTTTATTCAAGTGGAAAGATGCCATTAAATTTGAAAAAAATTAACAATCAAGCAAACTTTATTTAGAGATAGGATGCAAGACTGAAATATTAAAATATAGTTAGATAGTCATAGATTTAATAAAGGAGGGTGGTGTCGTCATCTTGGGGATTGCCATCCGCGGGCTCAAACCCAGGCAAGATCTTGTCACTTCCATCTTGTTGGAGAAAATCAGATGCCACAAGATATGTATCCTCCAGTTCGTCATAGAGAGAGTCATCGGGGCTCCGTCCTTCGACAAAATTAGTGACAACACCTCTTCGGGAGGAGGTACCATTCGCTTCAGGCATGCCTTGATTGTTGTCGGGAAGTGGTGCTGAACTTTCGGGTTGTTTCTCATGGTTGTTCATAAGCATCTGATTGTTCTCTTCCGCTAAAAGCAGGCTTGAGACGAGTTCAGAAAATGTTTTGAACCCGCGTTCCCTGTACTGCTGCTGGAAAGTTCAGAAAAGGTTTGATGCATGGAAAGTTGAGAAAGTTTTTTCCATCATATCAACATCTTTTATGTTTTCTCCACATAATCTCAGCTTTGATGAAATGCGATGCATTTCAGAAGTGTAGTCCGAGACGTTCTTGAAGTCTTGTAGCCTCAAGTGCATCCATTCATACCTCGCACGGGGCATAATGACGGTCTTCTGGTGCTCAAAGCGATCTTTGAGACTTGTCCAGAGCACTGAGGGACTCTTGACTGTCAAGTATTGAGCTTTCAGACTCTCGTGGAGATGATGACGCAATATGATCATTGCCTTAGCACAATCCTGCTGGGATGCACTAGTGTCTGGTTTGATAGTTTCTCCCAAGTTCTGGCTAATCAAGTGGAGTTCCGTATCGGACACCCAAGTGAGATAGTTTCTTCCGGAAACATCGAGTGCGGTGAACTCCAAACGTGCAAGGTTCGACATCTCTATACATATATAAAAAAAAACATGTAAATTGTTATTCAGGCATGTAAACAAAGGTGAACTGAAAAAAACAGAATGTTAATGCAAGAGTTTACATGTGCACGTTTAAACTGAATTCCAAACATGCAAGGCATGCAATTTAATAATTAAGTATATCAAACAAAATGGGGAAATTAATTCACGTGATCAGGGATATACAAAGAGTTGTAATTAATCCATCAAAGAAGAGTTTGCATAATTACGACATATACATCGATCTAGTTAGATTAATGCAAGAGTCATAACAATAAATAATTTGACATGCCAAAGGGGTTTAGATTAATGCATCTAATTAGACATGATAAATCAATAAAGTGATGGAAAAAAAACGTAAACCTCCTGCAATGTATCAAACGTAAACGTAAATGTCTGCAATATAGCATTATAGCGTACTCCATGGTATAAAATAATTTAATATATTCACGTGCATTACGAATCATAAGGCAAAGGAAAAAGTATATTACTCTCCCGAAGTGGAGGTGGTATAAGTTGAACATAACGAACAACAAGGATGGATCATCCACTTTTAGAGATTTCATCATCGCTCAAAAAAAAATATCAATCATCCGCTTCGGGGGAGAATCCACTTCAAAGGATGATAAAAGATTGTCTCTTCAAGGACAGTTTTGTTTAGTGAACATCCTCTCTTTAGAGATAGTAAACAAAAAGGAAATTATATAATGAATAACAAATGATTCAAATGTAATCCAACTTTCATGTGGTACCGGTTAATCAAATGAAGTTAATCAACTTTATCCAACATATATATCTAATACAGTGGAGAAAGAACAACAAAAAGAACGCAGCAATGAGCATCAAAACAATCGGACACTCAAACCTTACCAACTGAAACGATCGTGCTGATAACGTGAATTATAAGAACAATGGAAAGAAGATCAACTCAATGCTTGTGTATTCTCAAGTGAACATACAAAGGCCTTATATAGGCAATATGGGAAGAGCTAAGTAAATAAGGCTATAATGGTAGGAGTTGTAGGAGGTGAAACATCCACTAGTACTACAATAACTAGTTATCATAACACATTCTTCTCTTATCTAGACATATTTTCCAATACAAAATTGGGTATTTTTTTTTTGAAATCACAAAATTGGGTAAATTACACATAACCACCCATAAATTATGTTGGTTTTCACATAACCACCCATAAAACTATAAATTACATAAAACCACCCATAAATTTGGTTTGTTTTCAAAAGACCACCCATTTATTAAATGTCAATTTGTGTCATTTGTAAAGATGAAAATGCCCCCATATTTTAGTTTTTTAAAAGTAATAATTTGGGGTTTTTTTAAGTACTCCGTTTGTTCGGTAAAACATGTCGTTTACTATTTACGCACGTTTTTTAAGATAAGAAAAACTATATAAAACATTCATTTTTTAATAAATTTTTCTATAATAATTTTAAACAAGTCTATTACTCGTGCTATGCGCGGATTTAATATAAAAATATTATTAAAGTATAATAATTATTTTCAAATAATAAATTTTAGGGTTTTTAAAAATATTTTTGTAATATTCCTTCTCATATATGGGTATAAAAAAATTATTTTTATAAAAATTGACTCTCCCTTTTAAAACAATTCATAACTCTATCATTATTGTACATGCTCACAATTGTTATCATCCTTCATTTTTTTAAGCAACAATTGAGGAAGACCTCAGTTGAACATCCTTTATGTTAAACAATTAGGGTATCACATCTTTGATAAGTGTGAAATTGTTATTAATAAGTATGAAATTTTTAAAAAATTTACAAAAAAGGATATTTTATATAATTTTTATCATCATAAAAAACATGTAAATAGTAATTAAACCAAATATTTTTCCGAATAGATGGAGTAATAATCTAGATTTCTTGTAGAGCTTATTCTCATCTTATTCAACATTGCAAATCTGATGCATATATATTGGTTCAAGCATTTATATATTTTTATAATACTTAATTTCCTTACTTTTTTCAAGGTGAAATGTCAAATTAAAGTAAAATATATACAATTGCTTTACATTTAAAAAAAGTTTGAATTAGGGGTATTTTAAGCTTTTCAAACAAAACAAATTGAGGTTTAATTTAATGGATGGGTGGTCATTTGAAAATAAAACTAATTTATGGGTGGTTTTCTGTAATTTATAAATTTATGGGTGGTTATGTGAAAATTAGCCTAATTTATGGGTGGTTATGTGTAATTTACTCATACAAAATTTGTTTACATTTCGTTTATCTTCCATGCTTATACCAAACGGACATTCTATATATTATTAAACCACTTAAGCAAACAATCAACACAAAAAAAAAAAAGTGCAATAGCAACCTGCATTTGGTGGAGTATTTGGTAATTGGTACTTTAGGAACCAAATAGTTAAAAAAAAAAAAAGATTAGTAAAACCAACAATGTAATAAAACTTATTAAACATTAATAGACTCTCAGCGTACTGAAACACAACTAAGAGTGATGAAGAAGAGGTGACAACCAAACGGGAGTAAAGGACAAAGTACTGAAAAGAGAGTTTTCCGGGCAAAGCCTCTGATGTCCTCACTGGTGTTCTTCCACCTCCGGTGAGCTGCTGCTTAGGGTAACCTGAGTGTGAGTGCCTCCAGGGATGGCCCTGATCGATCTAGAAACCAAAATCTATGGATTCTGGTGGACAAATTTGATCTAAAACAAGGCCTAAATCGACATGCAACCAAAATTTCCCAAAACAACACCACAAATGTCCTTCTAGACACCACAAATTTCTTTGCCAAAATCAAAACCCAAATCAATTCTTCTAACAACCTTACCATCCAACATGGTGCAAATAAGAACTCTCTCCAACCAAATAGAATGCGAGGTCCCAAGAAAGCTCAAGAATCCATCTCAATTGGTACTCATTACATCTACCCAAGGGAGTGCTTTTTCTATCTCTCAATGGTGAAGGATCAACAGATCTATTGCAAATCTTATTACTTACCCCTTAACTATACCAAATCTATCACAATTAACCCTACAAAACCTACAGATTACCCCTCTAAATTTATTTACTGCACTAATTATGAACATGCATGCAAGATAATTGGGGTTTACAAGGTGGTGGATTGGTTTCTCTACTCCCCATCTGTGTATGGCGCCTCGACAACAGTAAAACCATCAGCAAAGGAGAATGTGAATACCAAAGAGCCCCAACTGATGAATGATCCGGGAAGAGAAGGAATGCATCTAGTCATATTTGATGGAAAGCACATGAATCGGAGAGATCTTATAGGTGAAAAAGGTATGATTATTCCTACTCCTCTAAGAATTACTAGACGTCTACTGATTTTATTTGAAAGAAGCACTCGTAATTTACAATCTATGGAACCTTTTAGAAGTTATCTGTGTATTATAAATTGGATTGCTGATGTTCTGCCTAACCCACACCATCACAGTTCCCTTCTTCACTTTCATAGCGATTTGCTCTTCTTTGATCCTATGGAAGCTAACAATTCCTACATGGCCACTCTCATCAATACCACCCAACTAGGAGCTTCCTCTGAAGTTCCTAATCCCCTGCATGATGAGAATTCCATCACCTCTGCTACTAACATTGTCTTGGTCTCTCTTCCTACTGAGAATCAAGCTACCCCTGCCATTCTCATCAATTCTGCTCCTATGCCTGAAGCCAGTCTTGCTGATCCTTTCTCTGTCCCCGGGGTTAAGGATCTCCATATCAAGCTTTCCGAATTTAGCCTGATAGGCAAATTTGTCCAAAACCACATTGATATCAAGCAAGTTGCTGGGAAGATGAAAGTGGAATGGAAGTCGCTCAAAGGGAGTTGGGGAATGGACACAATCGGCAACGATTGGTTCATTTTCATATTCTCCAACAAAGAAGATAGAGCCTCAGTTTGGAGCAATAGGCCTTATCATGTGCAAGGCTCCCTCCACTACAAAAAAAAAACAATTTAGCATCGGCAATTTACCGTGGCGAAAGGCTGATCTGGGGTGGCAAAACCTATTTAGCCACGGACGTAGCCACGGGAAACTAGGGGTGGCCAAGTCTGCGGTGGCAAAATGCTAATAGCTACGGATGCTTGCCGTGGCGACCAACCTAGCCACGGCATAGCTACGGCTAAGCGACCCCGTATGAAAGACACGACACATTTGCGACGGTAGGTTGCCGTAGCTAAGGTCTGGGTGGAAAATAAAAAAAAAAACTGCTTTTTAGCCCGGATTCTTTAGACCCGGGCTAAAAAGTCCAATACTTTTTTTAAAAAAATCAAATAATACACACAATTACCTATATAATAAAATTTCATTCATTATACAAAATTTACATTTATAATAAAATGACAACAAACTACATAATTTATATAGAATAAAAATACATAATTACAAAACATACATATACAATAAAATGTCCAAAACTACATTTTAACCAAAAATAAAATGTCCAAAAGACAATAGTAATTCTAACTCCAAACTTACTTAACTAAAAGACAGCAGTATTACTTCAACAAGCAAGATTAACATGGCTCTTGTAAAAAAAAAAAGAAACAAAGAAAGAATAACATATGGTTGTTTCAACTCACGAGAACTTGGTGGAGATCAATGAACACCATGAACTTGATGGAGATCGACAAGCTGGATAAAAAAAACAAATGACATACTTTAAGACCAATGAACACCATGAACTTGATGGAGACAACATATAATGAGCAGGGCATTAAACAAACACTACCAAAATTATAACAAACATTATCATACCAAAATCATGCATAGTTGTTTTAAAACCAGCAAGTATATAAGAATTGAATATCAATACTGCTTAGTACTCCTAAAGCAAATAAAAATAAATATGCATATAGAGAATTTAGGAAAGAAATGCTCATATCTGTCTCCCACCAAAGTTGGTGGAACATCTAAGAAACTCTCTAAGGTGCTTGGGCAGATGAGATGGTGTGGGAGCTTTAGTGCAGGACACGGTTTCACCTTCGGTAGTTCAGGACCTCTTGATTGTGATTGTCAATGTTTCGGCCATTTCTAAAGGCTAAATAAACCCATTTCGGCATATGTAAGAGGAGCAAAGTGGGGTTTCATTCATTTTCCTTCAGATGTTCTTGTCCCTCTAATCATTATAAATCGAAACAGAAAAGGGAAAAAAGGAAAGCGTGTCAAACCTGTATCAGTATGGGGCGTGTCAAAATCAGCTAACTCCACTGTGATAACAAAAGCATCCAAGCACTCATTATGGGGAAGAGTATAAAAGCAGAAGCCTGCGACATCCAGATTAAGAGGGAATCAGCATCACTGGTATGAAAGTTTAAATAGGTATGGCTTGAATTGGTACTCAAACATACCATAACAAAGACCAGCTCTGCATTGACAAGAGAAGTTGTGACAACATGCCTCTGCATCCCGTCTTACAACGGCTTGCAACTGTAAAGTGAGTATCGAAACAGACAATAAGAGTGCATCTTATAACATGATCTAAATTTAATAAAAGGTAAAAGAATAGTTCGCTTTGTGCTTACTGCGTGACTGTGTAACACGGTGTAAATTTAAGTAGCAAAGGAAGAAAGGGTGGGTAGGTGGGTGGAAGATAGTCACTCACTTGATGGTGATAACTCTTGACTGCTGATAAGAATCTTGTTAGCCATTTCAGAGCTTCAGACACATAGACGCCCCAAATAGATTCCTTATTAGGTGTGCTTTGATCAACAAACCCCACATCTAGTTTAAGATATTGGCGTTCAAAGCTTCTGATAAGCTACAATAATAATGATCAAGTGTTAGCTGGTAATCTCATTATGAAATTTGTGTTGTCAGCAAAGCAAACTAGTTACAGGTACCTTAAAGAATGTGCACCTTCTAGAGAGTGTTTCCCTTTGGATCTTAGCTCTCCTGATCTTCAAAAGTAACACTTATTTAGTATGTCTTCTGACGGAATTCAACAAATAAAGAACCAGCCAGTAGCTCTAAAAGACAACAGTAATTCTAACTCTAAACTTTCTAATAGCAGAATTCTAACTCCAAACTTACTGAAAGGACCAGAGGAGGAGAATATCAGCTTCCATTAGCAGAAAAAGAAAGTGGAAGACATCATGCAAGCAAGCCTTCAATTGGATGAAGTTGAGAAAAACACGCAAAGTCACATATATAATATATAAAGGTACAACCTCCATAAAAAAAAGTATACTAAGTTGTCAAGGCAATTCTTATTCTTAATAAAAATTAATCACTACAAGAAAGTAGCCTTAGAAGTATAAACTTTCCAAGAAAGACATAGAGAAAAATTTAGATAAGAGACAAGGCAAAAAGAAGGGCTGAAAATTTCAAATCTAAAACCAAAAATGAAATTAAGAAGGCGCCTACTTTCTTCATTAACATAAAGTGGAGATAGATTTCTTAAAGTGTAAGATAGTCTGCCGAGAATTTCAAGTTTAAAACTAATATTTCATTATTTAGGGTTGTTCATAATGCTAAATAAGTGCAAAACAGGAAGGGAAAAAAAACAAATAATTGAGAACATAAAATAAAAGCAAATATCAACGTCCATATGATAAGATCTGAACTTTTACCATGATGTAATTTACCAGAAGAACCAATTTCCAAAAACATCAACAAAAGCAATACATCCACACACAAATAAAACACAAATATTTTGAAATTTCAATCTTGGAATGATTGAGGATTACGGGGTCGAGATACAACAAACAAAAAGAGCATTCAATAAGATACTCCGTATATAATGGTAAGCATTTATACAATTAAAATATGGATAATAAGAGCTTAAAAAAAGTATACCAACACTTTCTCCAAGGTGCATTGATATTGAATTTAGCTGAGCTTTATTCTCATACAAGCGATTCACAGTTTTTCTTGAGCTCACAATTTCTCTAGCAAGAGCCTAAACATTATTCAAACAAACCCAGGAAACAAATGTCAGAAATAAGAGCAACCCCAACCGTTCTTGTAAAAATTCTCTAATATAGAGATGAAAATACCAAAATCTCTAAAAAAATTTACACTCAAACTCCAACCACTTCTCTACAATCAACCACAATTGAACAATCAAAGCATTTATTATATACTATAATAAATATAGAAATCTCTAATATAATAAATGCATTTATTATGGAAATTAAGTAAAAACAATCAAATCTAAATTATGAGACCAAATAAATCAAAGAGAAATCAGTGAATAATCAACCACAATTGAACAACAATTAGCTGAAGAAATCATTTACAAACAATTGAACAAGGCAGTACGTAAACACAAGGCAACAATCAAATAGGAGCAAGATGACATTACTCAAAATGAAGCAAAAATATTAATAGAACACAAGCAATATATAAGACTTTAACTTGCAGGAATAAACAAAATACAAAAGCAAGGCTAAATGTATTAGTCACGAACAACTTAACAAGGCAGTAAACGGAAAGCAGCATTCGAAAGGAGGTACGCAAGGCAGCAATCCATGACAGATGAGGCAACCCCGATTCAACCGATAAACCATGCTGTAAATCAGTGGAAAAAATCTGGAGCCCTAATTGCAATCGACAGGCAACAATCGATCAACATTGATTTCGAACAGCAATCGAGCAGCAACTAGACAACCATAATCGAACAACCCTTATAAATCAAACAAAAAATTTCAGCAAAGAACATTAAGAGTGAGAGAGAGTGAGAGAGAGGCGAAGGAGCGACGAGGCGACCTTGGGTCCCCAGCGACGAGGCGAAGGAGCGCGAGGAGGAGCGGCGTGCGTGAGCGCGAGGACTCGGGGGCGTTCAAGGAGGGAGATGAGGAGCGGGGCTGTTCGAATCGGAGATTGAGAGAGAGGTGGCCTCAGATCTGGCGTCGAGGGGTCGATTCAGCAAACAAGGAGGCTTTAGCCTCCTACAATCCGGTGGCGGGCTAAAGGGAGAGCCATGGGAGGATGATGGGTACTATGGGTGCTTGGAGGGAGATCGAGAGAGCCATCAATGGCTGCGACCAATGAGAGAGGCGAGAGGGTGAGGGTTTGGAGAGAGGCCGGTGAAGGCAGGGTCGCGGGAGGAAGAACCCTGAATGAGGAAAGTGAAGGATGCATAGTGAGGGAGACGGAATGAGGGGAGGGGAGGATGCGGAAGCCATTGAAGAGGGGTTTGAGAGCTCGAGGAAGCGACGACGGTAGGTGAGGAGAGAAGAAAGAGATGAAAGGGAGGGTTTGTCTGAGTGAACAGGAGGGGAGTGTTTATTAGGGTTCGGGTTAGGTATATGGCAAAGTTAGCTTCGGTGCTCTATTACCGTGGCTAAGTCCTGAAAAAACCAATTTAATGGCCACGGTAAACCTAACTGGGGTGGCAAAATCGACCCAATAGTCACGGCAAACTCACCCCGTTGCTAATATCTTGTTTTTTTTTTTCAGATGCAATGCTTGCCGTGGCTACTGCCGTGGCAAAAGGGCATAAATTGCCACGGCAAACGCTTGCCGAAGCTAACTGGCGTGGCAAAATTAATTTTTTTTTGTAGTGCTCCTTGCCATGTATCCTTGGAATGACAGCTTCAACCCTATGGATGAGGATACCACTTCAGCCGAAATGTGGGTGAGGATTCCTGGTCTCCCCCACCAGTTCTACACTGCAGAAGCCATTGCCTTCATCCTAAGGGAAGGTGGTGTGGGAAACCTCATCCGCATTGATCAAGCTTCCAACTTTCGCAATAAGTCCAGGTTTGCCAGAGCTTGCGTTCATGTCTCTCTCCTTACTAAGCTTACTACTTTCATCCAATTTAAGAAGAATGAATCTGAATATGTCAAGCTGCGTGTCTGGTATGAGGATTTTTCGGATGGTTGTGGCTGTTGTGGAGCCTATGACCATGCCTATGAAGAATGCCCTCTAAATGCTCCCAGGCCGAGGAAATTTAATCTTGTGTTAGAAGAGAACCCAACTGTTGATCTCCTGAATCCCAATCACCCCATCAATTAATGTCCCTAGGAATATCCCTGAACCCCCCCCCCCCCCGTATGCCTAGTAACCCCAGTGCTTTTGTCCCTTTCAACCAACCTGAGCAGGACCTGAACCCTACTGCCACCATGGTTCCCAGGTCTAGTGACTATGGCCTGTTGCCCATGAGTGCCAGTCTCCCACAACTCCCCCAAGGTAACCTTTCCTACTCCCCTGAACTCATCAACCATCTCATTACTTTGAACAATGCCCATGTCTCTAGGCTTGCTGCCGAATGCTCTATCCCACCCTTTGCCATAGCACCATCCATCCTTCATACCATCATGGCTCCAGGCACCTCCAATGCCTTTGCTTCCAACCAGCCCCATGAGGGCACTCTGGAGGCCATCATTGCTGGGAACTCTAAAGGTAAAGAGATAGATACTGGTGGTGATTCTGATGGCTCACAGCTCTCCCTTAAGTCGGATCACTCAATGGTTCGCAAGATGAGGGGCATAGTCATCAGACCCCATGAAGATGACTCCAACAACAACACTAGTGATCCAGGAAAAAGGAAGGATGATGAAGAGAAGACTGAGATCTCCTCCCCGGCAAGCAAGAAGCCCAAGAAGAAGAAAATGTGATGATGTTTAGCTACCTCCTGAAGATGTGTGGTACTGGGCTGACCACTCCTAATATTAATCTAAATAATCACAGCCCCCTTAGCTTCTGTTTTTTGAATCTCAAGCCTCTCCTTTGCAATATGAATGACAATGGTAGTATTAGTGCTAGGATCATCAGCACTTTGTTCTTGTATGGGAGCCTCCAACAATTTTCAGTTTATGATGTGCTCTCTCAACCCCTATGTAGTATTATTAATCGAGGTTTTCATTACCATTATGCTTGTCCCTCTCTTTGTGGATTGCTTTGTTGTGTTTCAAGATGTTGTGACAGGTCCTTATCACAGTGGGGATCTGGCTGTGATGTGTATGTTGGTCTCTCCAAAGGGTTGCTCCTGGGGTCGATCAATTATGATACTACTTACAGCTCTTGGTTTGGTTTGTACTTTCTTTCCCTTCTCTTTTCATTCTTGCAAAACTTATGGTCTAGCCCCACCAGCTCTAGTGGCTGTGTGGTTGGTGACCACATCAAAACTTACATATACCCTTCTCTGGCTACTAGAGCCTACAGAAATCAGCCATACATGATACCAATTGGAAGAATACAGAAACATCAAGCTAAAGCTTTCTGCAACTTACCTATCGACTTTGCCTGGTTTAGCAGCATATGGATTAATATGATAAAAATCCTTACTAACATTAAAAACTACATCCACTGGATGGTAAACCCTCTGGGATGTGCCCCATACCATCAAGTGTCTGATTACAGAGCCCAGAGTAACACCTACACTTCACACTCACTCGCCCTTGAGGCTGAACCACATGTAATCTTATGATTAATGTAGGATATGGAACATTATGGGGTCAAGGAGGTTGTCGTTATGGCCAAAACTCAAACATATCCGTCTGAAAAACAAACTGGATATCCTTGCTGTAGCTTAAACCAAAGCTATGATTCCTCCCACTGAGGCACAGATAAGGGAAGCCGGATTCCAAAAAATAATCTTCATTGCATCTATAGGTCTCAAGGGGGGGATGTGGATCCTTATTAAAAATCAAAACTTAATAGAAGATAGCTCTATTTTGGAAAAAACAGATAGAATGGCCATGATCAAACTCTCTATTGACACACTAAGCATTCTGCTCACCTTTCTCTATGCTCCAGCTATTGAAGGTGAAAAAACTGTTTTATGGGAAGACCTTTATGCTAAAACAAACCTTCACAATCTCCCAATTCTTATCATAGGGGATCTTAACGATATAGAAAATGACAATGAAAAGGTTGGTGGCTCTAGTCCCTCCACCAACAGATTCAGGAGACTCAGAGAAGACAAGAATGAATTAAACCTCCACACTATACCCTTCCAAGGTTCTCCCTTCACTTGGAGGAAGAATCAAAATAAGATTGATAATACATTTGAAAGATTAGATAGGATCTTGGCTCATCAAGATATTTACACTAAATTTAAAGAAATGGTCACACAACATCACTCATTCTCTACCTCGGATCATTGTCTGATTACTACAAAACTGGGAAGTGTCTCCACTGATAAGGGCTCTCCATTCCGTTTTGAGATGGCTTGGACCCTTAACCTGAATTATGAGAAAATAGTAGCTAATGTTTGGAAGAACAAAATGTCAGGATCCTATGGGTTCAAGTTGGTCCAAAAACAAAAGCTGCTTAAATAGAATATAAAAAGATGGTGCAAAACCAATAGAAACAATTTTGATAAATAGCTACAAGAAGTCGATCAAAAGATCATTACCCTTCAACAAGCTCTTCCTTGGGGATCTTTGTCTTCCCAGGATGTGCAAAAGCTAAACAGACTAGAGAATAAGAGAATACAGATTCTCAATTATAGTCATTAGTTCTGGAAACAAAGAGCCAGAACAAGACACCTACAACTCACGGATAAGAATACTAGATATTTCCAATCGCTGGCTAAGGTCAGAAGCAATCGTAATGCTACCACATGTTTCACTACAAAGCATGGTGTGGTTATCACTGATAAAACACAGATGAGGGACCAAATTACCCATGATGGAAAGGGTCCCCAGTCCTTGTTGTCTATGCAATGATGGAAAGGAAGACAATGACCACTTACTCCTTCGATGCCCTATCTCAAAAATGATTATTGCGAAATACGAACAAATTAGTGGGGATAGGTTTTTTGGTCTTCATGACACTAGGACATCTCTTACGGATCTACCAAATATAAAAAGGATCAACCCGCAGTTTGAACACCTATGCATGCTTTGGCAACATATTTGGGAATTCCGTAATTCCGTTATTTTCAAAGGTAATAAACCAGACAACTTTGGAGCAACTGCTAATAAAGCTAATCATAGTATAAAGGAATGGCTTGATCTTAGGAATAATGGAGAATCTAAAAAAACTAACCCCAAAAGGAGGAAAAACATAAAATGGGCAAAACCACCATTGCCTATCTACAAAATCAATGTAGATGGGTCGGTTAAACCGTCCGGTGATTGCCGCATTGGTGGGATTGTCAGATATTGGAATGGCAAGGTAATTGATACGTTTTACAAGGATATTTCAAAGGGATCTGTAATCCTAACAGAATCCCTTGCGTTCTGCAAAGGGTTAGAAATAGCCCGAGTAAGAGGATGGAGTAAGGTCATCATTGAAGGAGATAGCTTGGGAGTTGTCAAGGCAATTGAGGATCAACATTCAAGCCCATGGGAAATTCCAAGAGTGATTGAGAAGATCAGACTACTACAGAAGGAATTCACGACAACAACAATTCAGCATTGCTACCGAGAAGCAAATCAAGTTGCGGATTTCATAGCTAAGAATAGGGTTAATTGTAATCCTAGTTTCCCTTTTTTTAGGGAACTTTGTAACATCATCTTTAGGGATGATCAAGAATAATATTTTGTTTCAAAAGACATTCTTCTGGTTGTCTACTGGAAAAAAAAAAGAGTGATGAAGAAGAGGTAAGCATAACATCAACTCATAATTTCTCTAACAACTCACATGGTTGCGTAAATAGAAAGAAAAAAGGAATCAAATGAGAAAAACAAAAAAAATAAGGTTCAAACCAAACTGTGTTGGATCCTTTCTGAACAATAGAAACTCTGCAATATTATTGGCTTTGTGATTCAGAACCATGAAGCTAAACGTGACTCGATGAAGAACATTATATTAGTATATATTCCATCATATATGTTCGGTTATCAGAGCCAATGCTACAACTTTAAGAGTACTCAGAATTAGCAAAACACTATGACTTAATATCCAAAATATTGAAGTAGCTAGAATGTGATAACCTCAGCGTTATTAATAAACTCGAGTATTTGGAAGAGCCCTTGAGAAGCCAAAATGATCATTTATGATTCCCTGATGGATCTTTATCATCTTCAGACTAGTCCATATTCATCAAGTGTTTATTAACACTGTAGCATACATACATACGCGCGCGCACACACACATATATATATATATTTATATATATATATATATATATATAGATCTTGTTGGATCATATAACCACTATCAACTTAACCCTGTATATACCACATATGTTTGTACATAAATTTTCATCCCAAAGGATATCTGGGATGAACTACTTGTCTACTTCTTATCTATCCTAATTGTTTTCCATTTAAAAAAAAATCATCAAATTTTTTCGTCTTAATTATCGATAATTTAAACAATTTATTGGATACTTTATAGTATGTTGTTGTTTCTTTAGTTCAATTGGACTCATACACTCTACGTCTAGATTGTATACTATATTCTCTAATCATTCCATTAATTAACTAATTGAGGGATCGATACATCAAAATCTCATCTACCACGTCCTCTCGAAAATTTTCTTCATTCACACAAGATTCTCCGCACTTATTCAAATCGTCATATATGCATGTATATGACGTATTTAACCATCGATCTATATATATGTTTTGTAAAAATATTTAAGAGTTTAATGGATAATGGGAGATCGTAACGCACGTTCATTGGCAACTATATATCGGCTTGATAAGCTTTCTTACCAGAGGGTGAGACTTGATTACACCAGATTCCGTGCCAATGTTGAGTTTAATAAGCTTTGTGGTTGTGTCTCTGTCCTTGGGGAGGATGGGAAACCACTCGCTCTCCGCATGTATTATGAGGATTTCCCTACTGGCAGTGGGTTTTGTGGGGCCGTGGATCACGTCTACGATGACTGTCCGGATCGGGTTGTCCCAGCCAAGCCTTTTAATGAAGTTGTGATCTGGGATTCCCCTCTTCCTCGGGTTGATCCTGAGGAGGTGGGATGGACTAAGGTGTCCAAGAAGGGTGTCTCGGCTGAGACTTCCAACACGAAGACTAGCCACAAGCCTTATATGTCGGGTATGAAGACGGTTTCCGTTAATTTTGTGCCCGAATCTCGGTCTATGTCGACTCCGATCGCTACCCCTTCGAGTGATGCCGAACCTTCCGTGGTTAAGGCGACGCCGACCATGGTTGACGGAGGACTCCCCGGACTCCCCGCTTCTGATGACGAATCTCTTGGTTGGTGCAAGGAACTCAAGGTGGCTGGTGCTCCGACTGATTCCCCATCTGTTGCAACCCCCCAGGTGACTGTGAACCCGGCCATGGAGGTTGATTTGTCGGCGGCTCCAGTGGTTCCTCCTGGTTTTCACCCGGTTATTGCTTCTGATCTCTCCTACGGAATTCAGAATTCGAGCCCTACTAGCTCTCAGATTCAGAAATCCAAGAAGATGGGTCTCCGCTCCTCGGGCGATCGGGGCACTGGCGGGAATCAGCCCGGCAACAACACCTTGGATGAATCTGCATCATCCCACCCGAAGAAGCGCAAAAATTAGTTATTTATGATTATACACCATATTTTTTATGTCCGAGACGGTTGGTTTTGGGTCGGTTTTCACTGTCGGTTTGACTCCCCGTCTTTTGGCTTTTGGTATTTTTCCGGGTTGCGCCCCTTGTCTGTCTTTGGGTGGCGTGTTGCCTGCTTGTCGCTCCTTTCTTTGGGTTTTTATTTCGGTTTCCGGTTGCTTGTTTGTTGTGTTGTATTGCCTTGGGTGCAGCTGCTCTGTCCTTGCACCCCGTTATATTCTATTTATGTTCCTGTTTATACTTTGGTTGCTCTTGTCCAGTTTTTTTGTGGCTCTTTCCCTTTGTGCTCGCCTTTGCTGTTGGTTTGGTGTCTTTGCAGGTTTGCGGGGCTGTTCAGGCGAGGTCGGGTTGACTGGCGTCAGTTGGGAGCCATGCTTGGGACTGAGTTCGGGTGTGCATTGCTGCTGTTAGCTGTCCTTACTCGGCTGTTTTCTGGCCTCTCTCGGCGCCATGGAACATGCTGCAGCTTCCTCTCAGAGTTATGGTGTTGTCTGACCTGCATTCTTACTCTAGTTGGGCGCATCAATTTGGAGTCACACTCCATTATTGTATATTATGATTTAAAATCAGTTTGCTACCAGCAAAGTTTTATAACCAATTGTATAATAACGTTGTACCCGATTGACAACAATCACAGGTTACAATTACACTCTAGTTCGCTCTCAATGGGCCTCCTTGTTTGGTACGATCAAACACTTTATACCATATCCTGCTACACCAAGTTTTGTTTATTCTCATGGGTGCTTTCATACAATTACATTACCACGCATTCAGTTCCGGCTTTGCTATTGTTATCTAGCAATTCAATGTTCCCCATTATCTTGGTTTTGCTCATTGGCGTCGGATCCTCTTGGCCAGGTACGGCTGCCATACTTATTGTCGGTTGGTGTTTGTCACCGTTACGGGTTAAACGCTATCGTTTAATACAAAACCAACAGACACATGAACCAACGGATACAAAAAATAGTTTCCCATGAATATATGTACTTGGAATTCCTACGGTATTCGCAGTAGAAACTTCTGGACTAATATTGACATCTTCTGCAAGAACAATCATATAAACGTACTAGCTCTATTGGAAACCAAAACAGATAAGGTTCCGTCCGAAATTTGCTGGCGGAAGTGTGGATTCACTAACATTGCTTTCGACCCGGTTGCCGGGTTTTCCGGTGGCATCTATTTGCTATGGAAAGGTTTGCCCTCGAGCCAAGGATCCATTGACATGATATCGGTTAACAACCGTTTTATACACTTCAACTACTCGGACTTCATATCTCACAGAAAGGTTGCCGTACTAGTGATTTATGCTCCTCCAGACGAGGCTCGGAAAGGCCCCTTTTGGGAATCAATCGATCTTTATATTCAAAACTTACTTATACCTTACTGTATGATGGGGGATTTCAATGAAATCTGCTCCCCATCGGAGAAGATGGGGGGGGGGGGGGGGGGGGGGGCGTGTCCGCCGAATGGCAGATTTACCCGCCTGACCGACTTAAAAAACAGATTTTCTTTACACGAAGTACCTTCCTTCGGGGGCCGTTTCACCTGGAAACGGAAACAACACGGAATTGACCACTGCTTTGAGAGACTGGATCGTCTCCTCATTCACACAGACGTCCTCACTATTTTTGACTCACTTACAACTCAGATCCATCCCTTCACCAGATCTGATCATGCGCCAATCTCGACAGATTTCAGTCGGACTGTAAAA
Organism: Persicaria tinctoria; assembly: GCA_037127255.1. Lineage (NCBI taxonomy): Eukaryota > Viridiplantae > Streptophyta > Magnoliopsida > Caryophyllales > Polygonaceae > Persicaria > Persicaria tinctoria. Next base: position 24,743,957 of record JBANSL010000006.1, read on the forward strand.
CCAAAAAACAGACCATTCAAATTTGAGCTAGCCTGGGCAAACCGCCGGGATTATAAGAATCTGGTGTCTCAGGCCTGGCATCTTGACTCATCGGGCTCCTTCATGTACCGCCTGTTTCAAAAAATGAAACTTCTTAAGCGTCTTTCCAAAGGATGGCACAAGAAAACCTTCCTCAATATAAACAATCAAATTAAGACAACCGATCAGATATTACTACAACTACAGTCTTCGCTTCTGTCAAACTACAATAACAATGACATAAAATTACTAAAGCAACTGCTCAATAAAAGAGAAAGAATGCTCGATTTCCATCGAAGATACTGGAGCCAAAGGGCTAAAGTAAAGCATGCCAAGCTTAATGATTCCAACTCTGGATATTTTCACAAAATCGCCTCGTCCAAAAGGGGAAAGAAAATTATCAAGACGCTCACCCTCTCGGGTGGGGCGGTCGCTGATGATTTTCATATTATTCAACAAGAATTTGAAACAGAGTTCAAGTCTAGATTCCGCTTCTCCTTACGGAGCGATCTAGACACTACTAGGGACTTAAGGGTTATCCCCTCGAAAGTAACACAAGCAGAAAACGACATGCTGACAGCTCCAGTCTCAAACGCAGAAATTAAAACTGCGGTTTTCTCTATGAACCCGGAAAAAGCACCGGGTCCTGACGGGTTCTCGGCAGGGTTCTACCAAAAGTTCTGGAGTACAGTCGGCCCCTCTGTCACGAAAGCTGTTAAAGCTTTTTTCTCTAGTGGAACGCTATTAAGACAATCTAACCATACATTCATAACGTTACTACCAAAACGAGATGACCCGACAATAGTTAATCACTACCGCCCAATTAGTTTGTGCTCCACCATTTACAAGATTATAGCAAAGGTCATAACAGCAAGGCTTACCAAGATTTTTGAAAAATTGATACATCCCTTACAAGGCGCCTTTACGAAAGGCCGGTCCATCCAGGATAACATTCTTATAGCCCATGAGGCTTTCCACTCCTTCAAGCTGAAACGGGATAAGGCAGGCTTACTTTCCTTGAAGCTGGACATGGAGAAGGCTTATGACCATGTTGAATGGTCCTTCCTTTTCAATGTTCTTTCCAAGTTCGGTTTTAACGACAAGTTTATCAGTTGGATCAGAGAGTGCGTAACCACGGTGTCTTACTCTGTTCTGGTGAATGATGAGCCAACGACATTCATTGAGCCCACTAGGGGACTAAGGCAGGGCGATCCCCTATCACCTTTTCTGTTTGTTTTGGCTTCGGAGGTTTTGGCCAGAACTCTGGAACAGGAAAGTGCGGTTAACAAAGATCTGGGATTAGTGTTCGGTAATCCGGGCATTAAGATTCCATTCTTAGCTTTCGCAGATGATATCCTCATTTTCTGTAAAGCTTCCCAGTCAGCCTGCGCTTCAGTTCTGACGATTCTTGATCGCTTCTGCCTTATTTCGGGGCAGAAGGTCAATTTACATAAATCTAGCTTCCAAGCCTCCTCGAACACAACACCAGCAGCTATTAATGCCACAATAGCAGTCCTTGGTATCCCCCAAGCAAACAACTTCGACAAATATCTCGGGTGCCCAATCGTAAACGGACGAACTAACAAAGACACCTTCAACGATGTAGTACTAAAATCTAAACATCAACTCACCAAGCGGAAGGCGTCTAGTCTATCGGTCGAAGGACGTAAGGTTCTTATCAAATCTAATCTGTGCGCTAAACCGATTTTCCTCATGCAAGCATTTTTACTACCGTCTCATATTCACCATGAACTCGACAAGGTTTATAGACAATTCTTCTGGAACAAAAGTTCTAAAGCCCCTCCGTTGATTAGTTGGGACAAAATCTGTGCTGACACATTGAAAGGAGGATTGGGTATTCTCAAAGCTGAAACAATGAACATTGCATTATAGATGAAACTGTTATGGAAAATTATGTCCGAACCGGACAATATATGGGTTCGCCTAATCTCCCAAAAATATCTCAAGGAACATGACATCCTGACCTATCAAACGAAAGGCAACACTTCTTGGCAGTGGAGACGCCTCATGTCTATCCGACATCATTTCCAAAACGCTCTTCATTGGTCTGTTGGTGATGGGAAGTCCATTGACTTCTAGTCCCAGAAATGGGCCTGCGCTGAACCGCTGGCTTGCAGGGTCCTCCAACCGATACCAAATGACCTTTCAACCATAAAAGTTTCCCACTTCATCAACCCAAATTTACAATGGAATAGAAACTTGCTTTTCTCAAGCTTAACAAACATCATTTCACAGGATGACATCAAACTTCTGCTTGGTATCGTCCTTCCAAATAATCCTATGAAGGATCGAGTGTATTGGGGGCCAAGCACTAATGGGTGGTTCTCGACTAGCTCAGCTAACACCATGTTGTCAGCCAACAAGGGGTTACAAGACTATGATTGTGGTTGGATATGGAACCTTGATGTTCCGCCTAAGGTTCGTCATTTTCTTTGGAAAATCTCTCGGGACGGCCTCCCCACTTCGGAACGCCTTCAAAAGTCCCACGTTTCTGTACCATCCGGGTGCCATTTTTGTGATATTACAAACGAATCATACAAACACATGTTTCTTCAATGCCCGGTTACTATCAGCCTTTTTAGGACTCTTCGCATCCGCTGCCCGAGCCTTTCCCACCTAGCCGTCAACTCGGGCTCTAAATTTCCCCTAAGCATTGTTCGGCTGGTGGTGGGCAAGGAACATTTCAGTCCTCTGGCATGTGCGTGGTGGACTATCTGGTTCTTTAGGAACCAACTAGCTTTTGACCACACGACGAAAGTATCCATTACTGAAATGGAAATTTTCTATACTACTTTTACCCAATGCTGGAAACAATCGAAACTACTTGACGCTGAGTCATCTTCAGGTACGTCACTGCCTCCTAAGGTAATCCGTCCCGTCCGTCGCTTTCCGTCAACCACGGCCAAGGGTAGGGGCCGGTGCCGTTCGGGCCTTTGGGATAAACCATCGATGGACTGCTACAAGCTTAACTTTGACGGTTCTGTAAGAGCGAGTATTTCGGCTTCTTACGGATTCGTCATCAGGGACTGGTGCGGTCGAGTGGTTGCCATGGGTCGAGACTCGTGCATCAATGTCTCAGTTGTTTTTGCCAAGAACCTCGGTCTAAAAATGGGAATCCTACGGGATAAGCAGCTGAATATCCGTAACCTCCTGATCGAGGGCGATAACCTTCTGGCTATTAAAGCTTTGCTAGGGGACTGGAAGTGCCCCTGGAATATCGAGCTCCTTCAATCTGATATTCTGTTAGATACTTCGTCTTTTTCTTATGTAGCTATCCGTCATATTTTCAGGGAATCGAATGCAGTGGCTGACTATCTCGCGCGCAGTGCACATGCTTCCCCTGCCGACGCCTGCTACGACGACGATCCAGAGCTCTGTGCTCTCATCCGCAAGGATGCACTAGGAAGGAGTTCTGCTGCGGCCGACCCGACCTAAATTTTATTATGCGTCAAAAAAAAAAAAAAACTATATATCGATCCGATTATATATAGAAGCAATTTCGATTATACTCCCTCCATTAATTAAAACTTGACGTTTTACTATTCACGTGTACGCTTTTTTAGGTGTTAATTAAAAACTATATAAAATATTAGTTTTTTTAATAATTGTTTTAAAATTATTTCATACTTAATACAATTATAAGTATGAATTTATAATTTTTTTTTTAAATATTAATTTTTTATATAGTTTTTATCATTCTAAAAAACGTGCATGAATAGAGTAAACGACAGGTTTTAATTAAGAGAGGGAATATCATTTTACTTATTATCTTAAATCTTTTCCCTCAAAAACAAAAACAAAAACAAAAACAAAAAACTTTGCCTAAAATGTAAGATAAAAAAAACATATCACAAGAAAGTTTTATTCAAGCTCGTCACAAATTATACATATGACATCACAGTGACGTCACGCTCCCATTCACTAGCAAAGTTATCCATTCCACTTTATTGGATACATGATCGATATATAACATAACATATAATTAGGGTTCCCGCCATAATCCGTTATGGGCAAATACTAACTATATAGTTAATTAGCTTAGCACTTAATTATACTGGTAATAACCGTTATTAAGGGTGTAATTAGGGTTAAGGCTGTGCAACTCTATCTTCTTCCGGAGGTCTTCCTTGTTGACTCCAACCACCTTATCTACCATCTGCCCTTTCTTCATCAGCAGGATCGTCGGCAGTACCTGAACTCCATACTGCGTCGACACCTCCTGCATCGCCATTTCATCGAAATTAGTGAGTTTTCGAACCAATATATCAAGATATCGATATCGGGTGATATCTTTAATACCAAGCGATACTTCCCTCAAAATCAGTATATCAAATAGATCACCAAAATCTGATATCTAGATATAAGCGATATCGATATCTGACGATACCAAACACGGATATTTGGGGATATCTAGGTATCAATACTAAATAGGTCCTCAAAGGTCACTACATTATATTATTTACCATTAACTCATCAACATCAATCTTGACGAAATCGACTTCGGCGAACTTGGAAGCTAACTCGTTCAAGATTGGCTCCATCATCTTGCAGGGTCCGCACCATGTTGCAGTGAAGTCCACCACAATCTTATATATTACCCAAAGTAGAGATTAAATTAAGTTAGTGATTAAATTAAGCTGAAAATTAATACTAATATTGAGTTGAAATTAATTAATTATTTTTTTGGTACCAATTTGTTGGAAGATTTGGAGGATTCCATGTAAGCCCTCCACTTCGCGGAGGAGTGGAAGGCGATGACTCGGTTGGCACTTATCGTCATTGTTGTTGTTGTAGTTGGCGGAGGCGGCGGTGGTGGTGGGAAGAAGGTGGTTGTGGTGGAGCGCGGTGGTGGCGGTGGGAAGAACGCCGGTGACCGGCTCTGTGCAGGGAGGCTTCTAGACATTCCTACCCCCATGATTGGATCTTCTTGAACAAATTATATAAACTAGAAGAAAAAAAGTGTTTGATGTAGGTTGTATGGTTTAATTAATGTAGAGTTGCTAAGCAGATAGGTGCATCTTTATATAGTCACCAATGGAATCTAGAAAAAGGGGGAGAAATTAAGGCGTATAATCAAACCGTTGAATACGGCGTTTTCTTTAATTATATAAATGAAATAAAATACTGTATATACCATGGGCTAACAAAAATAAAAATACCTAAATTTTTTTTTTTTTTTTTTTTTTTACAGTAGGCAAACAGTCGGAGCTATTTAGAAAGAATGTAAACGCGCTTCGGGATCATCCTGATGGATGATGGTACAAAGTTCCCTATTAAAAGAGATTGTAGATCTATCACTAATGATATCCCTAGTGGCTATATAATCTGCAACTTAGTGGCTATATAATCTGCAACTTAGTGGCTATATAATCTGCAACTTTGTTCACTTATCTGTATATGTGCTTGAATTCAACCTTTTCGAAGTTTGCTTCCATGATCTTGATTTCTTCTGTCTGGCGCATAATCTCACATCTATTGTATTTTCCTTTTGAAAGAATTCTCATCAGCTTTTGATTGTCCCTTCTACAACAATCTTGTTCAAGCCTAATCTCCGCGCTATCTTCATCCCTAATTCTATTAGAGGTGAGTGGCATCCTCATTTTCGAGGTTACATAGGGAACAACCGAACAAGTGTTTGGTACTCTGTTGATGTACCTGTTAAGCCGGTTGGTCGTGGATAAAGCATCTATTTTAATTTTCCATACTAGGTTTTTAAGGTGAGGAGAGGTTTAGGTTCCAATAAAAAATCCCTAATTAAAATATCGATTTTTCTAAGGATAAGATCCTAATTAAATTTGGATTTTTAAAATTTTAAAATTATTTTGGCTTTTTTTTTAATTAGATTATTAGGGTCGCTTGTCTTTTTAGTATAGAATCGTTCTCAATTTAGGGTCTTATCCTATACCCTTAGAGCATAGGATAGAAAAACCATGAAAATATATTCCATCAATCAATTGCTACCCTACTTAATTAATTCAGCTTAATTATAATTAAATACTAATTAAAGGATAGCAAGCCAAAAAAGTATCATATATATACATACTCTTTTTTTGTTTAAAAATACTTCTTTTTTGTCATATACATACTCTTTAATTGTATACGCTTTTTAAGAATGATAAAATTATAATAAAATATTTATTTTAAATTTTTTTTAATAAGTATGAAATTATATATATAAAAAGTAAAAATTTAATATTTTATATAAAAAATATTATTAAAAATATATATAAATAGTAAATGACCCTTAAAAAACAAAGGGAGTGAAATATTTTTTCGTATGGTTAAAGAAATTTCAATATTCACGATATCAAACTTAATTAAAACCTAGCTCTAGTAAAGAAAAAGGATCAGAGAGTACTAGCTAGTGTGTATTACTATGACGGTTCGATCATTGTAACTGGATTAAGATCTCATGCAATTTTAACCCACGATATAAAAACCTGTAAAAGTTAAATTGAAACTAACATAGATTTTTAAAAAAATGCAACCATTAATTAAATTTAATTTGAATAATTCATTCTGGACTTTACTTATAAAATTAAATACCAACATTGGTGATTTTGTGGACGCAATTAACTTGTATAATTTTCGGCTACCGCCTACCAAATATGACCACGTTATTTTTAGGAGCATTTTCGGCGGAAAAAAAAATGAAATGGGCAGAAATGAGCTTTAATTAATTAAGATTCGTTGTGTGACTCTCGTTTTCGTTAGTACAAAAGCTTTAACATATATATCGTATTTCAACTCTTGCAATATACGAATATAACCCTTTTTTTGACATTTGATGCACGTTTATATATTGCCGTGCAAAATTGATGTGAATTCACTAAAACGCCGAAAACTAACATGTTATCGATGCAACCCTCCACATTTCGACATTTTAGTTTGAAAAATCCAATTCATAAAAAAAGTGTTAATATTTTTCCTTTTAAAGTTGGAGGTAGCATATCGTGATGTGGTTCAACTGGAAAAGAATTATGGGTAATACCTAAAGGGTCTCGGTTCGAACCCCGGATAACCGCTCTTTATTTACCAATTCAAAGCACATCGTGATGCAAAATTGGACTTAATTTTAAAGGAAAACTCATCTATGCTCAATTTGGTAATATTGAGATAAATATAAAATTTTAATTTAATTAATTTTTCTAATTGACTTTTCAATAACTATTCAGTAAAAACTTTGTTAATATTACACTACCCACCCTCTACAAACATTAAAACTACGATTTTTGGACAAAGTCAAATTTCTGGGCGTGAGACAAAACTTTTCGAAACCTCAGGATTACCAGGCGAAATTTCGGAATATTTAATTTCTTTTTTTTTCCTTTAAATTAAGTAAGACATTTATCCTCTTGACCTCATAAAAGGCATATATTGTCATTGAAGATGAAACATAACTTTTTGTGGAATGCCAATTTTCTAATTTTCATCTTCCATTGTCCTTGGGTAAAAATCGGGTTATAATCAACTTGATTGTAAATTCGAGAGATTTCTCTCCTATCTTGTCATTAATTGGAAACACTTTTACAAAATCTGAAGAGGAGAAAGTAGGGGTAACCTGGTGGACAATTTTGTACATTAGAAATCAAATAATTTTTAGAACTGAACTCATTCCGAATCGGGAAGTTGTTAAAAATATCATCGCAACTCACTTAGAAAATTGGATGAAAAACTCCATGCTTGGAAATGAGGATGATATTCAATGTAATCGAGATGATAATGTTACCAATCATACACGGTCAAGACTACGACAAAAAGCTGCTAAATGGAGAAACCACATGTTGGTATGTCATTCGTGATTAGGAGGGTAGAACGATCGACATTTGCTACGACCAAATTGGCAACCAGATCCCGCTAAAAGCTGAGGCTTTGGCATTAAGACATGGAATAATCCAAATTTGTGCGTTGCGTGTAAACAAGTTACAAATTTTAGCTCCTTAAAAACGTGTCAAAAAGTCAGACGAAATCTATTTTTGAATGGAGGTAGTATATTTTTATCTACCAAAAAAAAAGTATTGTTCAATTATTTATGTATCACTTGCTCAGTATTGACCAATAAATTTCCAAGGTAAATAAAATCTCTATTACTGTAGGATTTAGGAACATTTAGGGGTGGTTAACCGCGGTTAAACCACCGTTCAAGGGTGTCCTGTTGAACTGTATCAACACACTGAGCAGGAATATAGACGTCGACAAAGCGTGAGGAAAGACCCAAATGAGCAAACAAATCAGCCACACGGTTCCCCTCACGGAAGGTATGAGCGAAGGAGACGTTGTCAAACGCACGACAGAGACCCATAGCATCGAAGATCGCTGATTCAATCTCCCATGGACACCGCCAAACCCCCTTCAAAGCATTGATCACCTTCAAACTATCTCCCTCGACCACTAGGCGGGAGTAGCCCTGCGTCGCAGCTTCTTGCAACCATTCAGAAGGCCAAAACACTCAGCATGATCCACTCACACCATCCCGTGATCCCGGGCACCGCACAGAAGAACCTCCCCATGACAATTCCTGAGTACGAATATGTAAGCCGCACGACCAGAACCGATCTTAGCACCGTTAAAATTTAATTTAACGACGCCTATAGACGGGTTTTTTCACTTTACCATTTTCTGTTGATAGGTGTTACTTCCACTATTGTATTTATCGTTTTCTAGATCCTCCGTTTGCGCTTTCCTCCAGGTTCTTCTGTATTGCTTAATAAATCTTTCCCAATCTTCAATCTTGTTGACATCATTTTTATCAAATAGAATTCTATTTTTAATGGTCCAAGCTCCCCAAAGCGAGAAAGCTAGGATTGATTTTTGCTGCGAAGATATATTAGAAAAGATCTCAATAATGATATTGTCGATATTTCGGATTACTTGTTCAATTTGTCTATCCATCCTACCAACTAAGGACAGCGTTATTCGACATTTGGTGAAAATGTGAATGTCATCTTCAATAATGATTGCAGAGAGCAGTTCATAATTTGAGTTGTTTAAGTAAAAGAATATATGTCTGATTGGATCTAGGGCTAATATACGAGCTAACGAGCTCGAGTAGTGGGTGTTCAAGCTTGGCTCGTTTACAAACGAGCCGAGCTCGAGCTCGAGCCTCATTTTCTCGAGCCGAGCCGAGTCGAGCTCGAGCTACTCACAAAATGTAGATCTGTGATTCAAAGTTAATGGAGTCCAAAAGGCAAAGCGGCTGACAGACTCTTTAGAAGAAGAGGTTAAATAAAACCTAGGGACAGAACTATAATTTCACCTACGAAACGAGATATACGCCCTATTTACAAGGGGTTAAATAAAACCTATTTACATAGGGTTAAATAAAACATAGGGAGGGCCTGTAATTTCACCTATAAAATGAGCTATACGAGCTACTCGAGCCGAGCTCGAGCTCAGAATTCTGCTCAAGCTTGGCTCATATTTAATTCGAGCGAGCCCGAGTCGAGCCCGAACCGAGCTCGAGCTACTCGGCTCAAGAACGGCCCTAATTGGATCCTACCAAAAAAATATGTCTGATTGGAATGACAAAAGGGAAGTGAAAAAAAAAAAGTATAACTCCCCACTTTTACCAAACTTATGAAAGAGAATCACTTTAGACTTTCGACATTGATTGTCTCCTTACGAGTTACGACGTATTAATGAATACTTAAACTAATTGGTTTTTTTTTGGTTCAATTGATCAAAATCAATATATGTCAACTTATATCATTAGAACATAGGAGAAATATTTTCAGTTTGAGAAAAATTCCTCTAAATAATTTTTTTTGTAAAAACTCTTTAAAAAAAAGTAAATTAAACGTGATCAATTACTTATATGTCATAAGATAGATTGATCTATTGATAGTTGTTATCAGTTCAATTCTCGTATTATAATTCAAATTTATTAAATTTATTTTCATATTTTTAATATTTTTTTTATAAATAATTATATAATTTTAAAATATTATGTCAACATATAATCGTACATGGACAAAACTTACACTGATTAATGAACACTTAAAATAAATCGGGTGTTTTTAATTTTCGATCTCTCACATGGTTCAAGTCAATATATGTCAACTTATATTTGGTAAAACATAGGGGAAGTATTTCAGTTTTAGAAAAACTCTCTCTTAATAACATCAATTTAGCCATTTTATAACAGATATAAGATTAATCTATTCGATGGTCCTTTTTTTTTTGGTGCTAATTCCATGGTTCTTTTAATGCAGGCCTAAGAGAATATGTTAAGAACTTCATTTAGAAATTATTCCATAAAATAAAATGGGTAAACCCTTATGCTAAATAACAAAATTAAAGAAAATCTTTTCCAACAGAGAAACCGCTAATTTAATACGGAGTATTACATGTACTCAGAGAGCCAAACAAAACATTAGGGTAAAAAAAGGTGATTAGGTTCCAAAGTACCAAATCCAGATTAGATATGATGCCATGTATAATATACAAAAGTAATAATGTAACAAGATAGAAAAAATATTTCAACGGCTACTACTTGAGGAGAATATAATTTCAAAATCTTGTCTTTTGACAAGTTTGAGTATACAAACATTAATTCCACTACACTTTATAGTACTAACAAAATCTAACGCAAATCTCCTTGCATTTTACCTTGTTCTCAGCCGCTGAAATTATCACTCAATCCAGATTCAATGGTTGAAATTTCCCATTTAATTTTTTGATCATCTTCATGGTATCCAAATCGAGTTAACGATTAACAAAAACAAAATACAAAATAACCAGATTGATAAATGGTTTAAGCTTCCCAGGTGCAACACAACACGTAATCCAATCTCATCTCAGGTGGCCACAAAACTTGATAAGAAACCAATCTAAGCAAAAATTAGATTAAACGGCTGGACAAATTCTACTGTATTGCCAGATTTTCTTCTAGGAAATTTGTCCATCGGTTGGGAGCTACAGATGGGGAAGAAAGAAACTAAAGAAACTTCAAAAGAGTGCACACACTGCACAAGAGTAACGCACCGGTACCTTAATGCACAGCAATTGACCTTGTTCTAATCACCACCAGGCACTTGCACGGCCTATGAAGCGACCCCGACATTTGATTCAGCACGCGTACCTTGCACCCCAGGTGGATGGTTGTAGTATGAGTTCCCACCCCCGTTGTTGCCCCTCCCGCCTCTTCCCCTGTAGTTGTTTCTTGGATAGTAGTTTCCAGCACCCTGTTGTTCATAGTATTGGCCCCGCCCATTCTGATACGGTCCACCACCCCTCCCGGTTCCTCTGCCCCCTCGTCCATTAGGGTAGCCCCTACCACGCCCACGGCCTCCATATCCCCCCCTGTAGTTCTGGTAGGGTCTACGAGGCATGTATTGCTGTTGTCCCTTTGAATCAAGGTCATCCTGCTGCTGCTGTTCATTCTCGACATGTACCGTCTCCCCGTCTACTTCAAATGAGACCTCCTCTGTTAAATTTGCTGTCTCCAGATTGACCTGTCAGAGACCAAGAGTGGCTCAGAAATCCATGAAACGATAAACTCTCTTTCACTCCAGTAAATTTGAGAATAGGCTAAGCTAACTTGCCTTCTGAATCTCCTCCACTGGGGCAAGTTGTTGTTCACCCGTAATTTCGTATTCTTCATGATTTGTGTTCTCGTCCTTCATTAAAAAGTGTAGTAACAGTTAGCCAACTAAGATTGGAATTTAGGTGTTCAGCTCTTAACATTTTTTCAATTCATGACGAGTTACAATTGTCATCTAGTCAGTTTCATGTGAAAGGAAAACAACACAAGTTACAATTGCCATCTATTCCGTGAGATACATCCTGTCTGTAAAACATGGGAGTGAACTAGTGAAGTGACCAATATAATTCTGCTTTCTTACTAAAAAAATATGAACAGGTGTCCTCATGGATCATTATCTAGAACTTTGATGGTGGCCACAAAAGGATCAACACAATTAAGGTTAGTCCAAAAGGAAGTGTATCAGAAGTTCACAAATCGCCTTCGTAACAAGTAGCAAACACATCTAGGCTTGCATCAAATAGAAACTAATGGTTTAACTAATGAAAATGACCAACTCATTAAAGAACAACGGCTACACAGATAAAAGTGAATGAATACTATAGCAAGTAGCAAAAAACAGCTTTTTGCTACAACTTACATTGTTGAATACTATGTGAAGAAAAAAACAATGAAGTACAATTAGATGTGGTGAATTCTCTCTTTGCACAATATGTACTCTCTTTCTATGAAAAAACAGATTTCTCCCATTTCTAAAAGGCTGAAAGAAGGAATAGGATTATAGGAACGATGGATTTGAGTGGGAACAGAAATCAACATTTACTTCAATTATCAGGTAGTGCATATCAGTAGCTATGCATTTGAGAACTATCAATTGGAAATATCACTGAAATCCCATTTAAAAAAAAAAAGGTTTTCCAAGTTCAGAAGCTGCCCACATATTCCTAAGCAGCTGTAACAAAAAGTACCAGATTTGTACAATCATTTCCTTTCTTGAAGTGGAGTTGAATCCACAAAGGGCAAACCTTCCACCTTTACATTAACCTTTGCATAAGTATCTCTTCTCAGAGAACTCTCCTTCATTTTAAAAAAATGCTATTTCTACCGAACTTTACCCATAGAAGGGTAGATGCTTTCACACCAAGAAAATCAAGCTCTTCTTGAGTTTATATAGATTTTGAAATCTTCTTTTATTAACCGACAAAGGTAACCAATCATTCATATATGATAGCTTTACAATTTTGAGGCAGATGCAAAATACATGATCTCTTTGTTCTGAAAGCATGACAACGATTCACATTGGCAGACAACCTTCATTTCTTTGACGACTTTTGATCACCATCACATTCACATTAGAGAAGAATATGAATCGTAGTCAAACTAATTACCAGTTTTAGCAAGCCATCAGTATGTTATACATATCATTTACTTACTTCCTCATAATATCATAATGCAATTCCTAAAAATATATTGATCAAACTGCTGCAGGCATTCTAATCCTATAAATGGATCCATTTTAGACAAAAGTTGGGTATGTCTAGTAACCTTCAACATTCTATTAAACAAAAAATATTAGCCATTACCACATTCTAGTTCAAGTATCTTTAGTACTAATCTTGGAAATGTAACACAGAAAGATATGTGATAAGATCTTAAAAGTCTTTTAATATATGAATAGTTGCCTAATAAAAGATCAAACAAATAAATAAGGTCTGGATTCATAAGTATATGAACAGACGGCTAAACAACCTACTGCTGAATAATTGTTATGAAACACTTGGCATCAAAACTAAAACCAATCGCAGGCACCGCAAGCCAATTCTGCCACTAACATCCGACATAAAGGAAATTTCCACAGTATCTTGCATAAATAAATAGAGAATGACCCCATTCAATTCAAAGAGTAAACAACAAGTACTGGGATTACATTGTTCTGGCACAAATGTAACTGTGTACCCTAAAATAGTCCCACATGTAATAAAACCCTAAAATGTAATAAGTAATTCAAGAATTTACAGTACCCATCAAATTAGTTAGGAACAAATCTTCAACCATGAGTAAACCAAATTACGAAGAAAGACTATTCTTAGACCCTCTTGTGCACAAAACTAGAATGAGCTCCTGACATAAACATTGTCCACTAAACCATCATGTAAGATCAACTCAATGAAGCTGGCCCATCAAATATAACATTACACATCTATAGATTCTAAGCAACTCTCAAAACACATGGAAACCTTGTGTCCATATAATGAGAACAAAGGTAGAAGACACAGCTTGCACACATTTAGTTTTGACTGCCCAACAAGCTTCAAAATTGATATAATAAGACAAACAAGCTAACTAATACTACGAAGTAAGAAATTAGTCTATTCAACAAAATTCAGCTGCTAATAGACAGACAAGGTAATCAACACAAAAAGGTTGTCCAGATTGGTTAAGTACTCCTTTGCATATAGGCAGAGCATAAGACAATAGGGCAAGAATAGAAGTAACCCAACAACAAGGCACAACAATGAAACTAGCCTAAAATGAGCAAGGGTGCTCTCTCATTTTGCACAAGATAAAGTCACCTCTACTGTTCTGAATCACAAGCAAATGTATGACAAGGTCAGTCCGCTATGCGCAGCAATGTATAACAATGTTAGTCAGCTATTCGCAGAATCAAGTTTTTAACATAACATGTCTGTGCTTAAGATAATAAAAAACAGATTAACAAAACCTTTTGTTATAAAGGACAACAGATTATATCTATATCAGATTAGCAACAGTTAAAAGCAAGTACAATATTAAACCCTGCTACTAATTTAAACACAGAAATACCCAAGTTGAAGAGCCACAAAGTGAGTGAAGGAAATATGCACATCAAGAGATCTGAGCATTCCATATATATATATAATCAAATAATACTAAAATAGTAAAATGTTTAGCGATCATTTAAACCAATCCAAGCATTAAAAAAATGGATTAGATCTTTACCCCCTCCTGGTACTGCCCAACGGATTTTTCCTCTTGAGTAGGCATTGAAACAGGCACCACAGATCCATGAAGTGGAACCTGGAAGGAGCCGAAGTTTGCAACACCCGCAGCAGCTACCATCTCAACTGGCCCTCTCATTTCAGGCGTGGTAGTGTAATAATCAGATGACATAATCTTGCTAAGCTTTTCTCTAAGACCAGCATCTGGTGCAACACAATTTAACAAACAAATGAATGATATATTCCTCATTAAGCAAGGATGATTGAAAAAGCAGTCAAATTAAAGATTTGGAATGAAAGTTCATACAGGTGATGTTGGACTGTGAGTCGATTGGCTGGTCAGACTTCTCAAGCCACAACTTGGCATGCTCAATGCACCGGTGGAGAGCGTTCTTGTGCGAAAGGCCAGAAGAAACAGGCCGAGATATCAGCAACCCCTTCAAAGCCGCAATCAAATCCAAATCCCGCTCCACAAGAAGATCAGTGGCATCGTCGGTAACATAATCGTAGGTCAAACAGCAACTTCTCTCGTGCGTCTTCGTAAGCATAACCGAAGTGAAGTCGCTCTGCTGTATAACATCAAACAGACTCCCAAAGTAGAGCAGATTCAACAGATCATCGACGGCTGAGGAGGAGTCAAGCTCACCGCCGCTGACAGCATCAGCATCCTCCGAGGCGGAATCGGCAGCGCTAGCATCGGGAGCCGCGTTGACCGGCGCCTGGCTGTGGCTCTGGAGAGCGAGAGAGACCTCCTCAGAAACAGCAGCGGAGAGCGGAGAACGGAGCTTCTCGAGCTCGTCGATGAGGGCGACAACGCCAGGCTTGGAGCGAAGGACCTCCTGCTGCTCCTTGTTGAGGGATTTGCCCTGGGAGAGCGATTCCTCCATCTGGAGGATGCGAGTTTGCTTCTTGCGCAGCGCTCGGATGCGCTTGTTGATCAAGGTGAGGACGGGGCCCTCGGATGCGGTGGATTGAGCGTCGGAGGTGGAAGTCGCCGCCATAGCTGAGGGCGGAGATTGTGGCTAGGGCTAGGGCTAGGGCGGAGATTGGGGGAGGTTTTCGCTGAGTGAGGGAGTGGGGAGGGAGAACTCGGAATAGGAGCGCGGCGGTGGGGTTTTAAAGGACGGGGAACCCTTCTTGCCTTCTTGGTTGGGTTTAGACCGGGATTGAATTGACGGATTTACCCTTGTGTTATTGGTGTTTTTACCTCCTGCCTCCCAAGCAATCAAACGTGATTGGCTTATAGGAAATTGGGCCGCAGTTTAATTGGATTTGGGCCGTTCTTTTTTTTAACTGGATCAGAGTTTTTCAGGGAAAATATTTTCAGCTTGGTGAGATGAAAACATTGAGTAAACCTAAGGGAGTAAGGGTGATAAGATTATACTCCTCCGTTAATTAAAATTTTTCATTTTAAAAATCTATACACTTATTAAAAAAATAAATAAAAATATATTTATATCACTAATTATACTCTACTTTTTTTATTTTCTCAAAAACTACAACTAACAATGCTGGTAATTTTGTAAAGTAGATGACAAAATACCTAAAATCACAAGTTTTTCATAAGAAGATTTACTTTCTAAAGGCTAAAAGACATGTTTTAATTAACGGAATGGAGTATTAATTATTATTAACATCTAGGAGTGATATCAAATAAAAAATAGTGAGTACCTTATGTTTTGACGTTACCCTCAAATTCTCTTTTTGGAACATTGACATCTCTCATTCATCTAAAGATATTCACACTTTTCTCTCTAGATCGAAGAGAAGTGTCAATATCTTTAGATGTTCCATCTCCTAAGCTTCACAGCTATGATCAAGCCAAAGGGCATGAAGGAGCAACCGATGCTCTAGAAATTAATGAACCACACTCTGGAATTGGCACCACTTCCACCCGATAAGAGGGTAATTTGGTTCTAAACACCTTTTAAAAGTCGAGTATAAGGCAAATGGAATAGTAGATAGATACAAGGTAAGTTGTTGCTAGAGGCTTTAATTTGGTGAAAGACAAGGATTACAAGCACATATTTTCTCTAGTTGCTAATCTTCCTATTGTTAAATCTTTTTTGGCTCTAGCTACTACTAAGAATTTGAATCTTAATAAAGAGTGAAAAATGAGTCAGATAATGAATCTATATTCACAAAGGCTCATAGTATGCAACTTATTTTTAGTATGGGTGAAATGCAAGCACATAATTGTGCTTACAATTATGTGCTTGCACAGGATCGACATGCCGGCTTTGTCGACGATCTCAAGAGCATACTTCTGCTGATGAAGAAACAGTGCAGTAGGAGTGCGTGAGACAGAGACGCCGAGGAAGTAGCTTAGAGAACCGAGATCAGTCATGGCAAATTCTGAACGCAGCAGGACCATTAGCCTAGACAGGAGGGATGTAGAGGAAGCGGTGAGCACAATGTCATCGACGTACAGGAGAAGATAGGCGGTGTCAGACCCTGAGTGGAACACAAAGAGGGAGTGATCAGACTGACTGCCCTGAAATCCAATGCTAGTGAGGTACGTGGCGAATCGCTGATACCAGGCGCGAGGCGCCTGTTTCAACCCATAGAGAGACTTCCGGAGAAGGCAGACGTGAGATGGGCGGGTGCGATCATAGAAGCCTGGTGGCTGATGCATATACACAGTCTCCTGAAGGTTGCCGTGAAGAAAGGCATTCTTGACGTCAAGCTGATGGATAGGCCAGTCCTTGGTAAGGGCGATACTCAAAACTGTGCGGATAGTGGCCGGTTTGACGATCGGGCTGAACGTCTCATCACAATCAACTCCAACTTCCTGCGACTTGCCGTTGACCACTAGGCGAGCCTTATGTCGCTCAAGAGTCCCGTCTGACCTGTACTTATGCTTGAACAACCACATGCAGTTAATGATATTAGTGTCCCGAGGCCTTGGAACGAGGTCCCACGTGCCGTTTTTAATAAGAGCACTAAACTCATCCATCATGGTGGCATGCCAGTTCGGGTCCTTCAAGGCCTTGTGGGGTGATTTGGGGAGAGGGGATATGTCGGGGGATGGAGTGAGAAGGTTGTATTTGGGGTTAGGTTTGAAGATCTCGGACTGAGACCGGGTCTTCATGGATGGGGCGGGGGGTGCAGGCGGAGGCGGGTGGTTAAGTGGGGCTACCTGCGAGGGGGGGAGGAGAGGGTTTTGGTTTGCGGCAGGCTGTGCGGCGGGCGCCGCAAGGGGTGCTGCGGGCGCCGCATTGTGCTGCGCTCGCCGCCAATCAAATTGGGCAAGGGTTTGGGTTGCGGCGGGCGCCGCCAGGGGAGATGACCCCGCTGCATGGGTTGCTGCGGGCGCAGCATTGTGCTGCGCCCGCCGCCAATCAAATTGGGCGGGGGGTTGGTTTGTTGCGGGCGTTGTTCCGGATGAAGCTTGTTGAAATATGTGGCGAAGGAGGGGTGGGAAGTCGTCAGAACTGGGTGATGTGGATGGGTTGGGAACAATAGGGGTGGGTGGTGTGGCGAAAGGGAAGGTCTGTTCGTCGAAAATCACATGGCGCGAAGTGACAACCCGATTGGTATCCAAGCGAAGACAACGGTAGCCTCGATGGTGTGGGGAGATGCCCAAGAAGACACATTTGGTGGAACGTGGGGAGAGCTTGTGATGGGCGGTGGCACTCATGTTGGGGAAACAGAGACATCCAAACACTCTAATGTGATCGTAGGACGGGTAGCGCTTGTAGAGTGGCAAGGTTGGGATGGAGTTGCCAATTGCTTTGGAGGGAAGTATATTGTGGAGATAGGTGGCCATGTGAAGTGCCTCAACCCAAAAGGAGAGGAGGAGAGAGGCGCGATGTAGGAGTGTTCGAGTTTTGTCATTGAGGGTGCGGAGGATGCGTTCCGCCTTGCCATTTTGTGGAGAGGTTTGAGGACAAGAGAAGCGGAGGGCTATCCCCTGGTGTTGACAAAAGGAGCGGACGACAGTATTGTCAAATTCGCCTCTCATGTCGCACTGAATAGCCTTGACAGGCAAATTGAATTGCGTGCGGACAAATGTGTGAAAGTTTACAATATGACTTTGTGTTTCCGATTTGTGGCGTAGGGGAAAAACCCAAACAAAATTGGTGAAATCATCAAGGACAACCAAATAGTATCGAAAACCACTAGCACTCGGAATAGGAGATGTCCACAAGTCACAATGTATAATATCAAATGGTGCAAAAGTATGGGAATGGGAGAGACTAAAGGGTAGTCTTTTGCTCTTGGTAATTTGACATGAAGAACAAACGGCGGAGGCCTTATGACAAGAAATAAAATGGTTTGAACGGAGAGTGTCGAGGACATGGTCGCCAGGGTGTCCTAGACGAGCATGCCAGACGTCCGAACGAAGAATGATGTTGGCAGAGGGGACGGCGAGAGGTGTCTGACTGGCTGCGGTGGTTACTGGGTATAAGTCTCCTGAGCTATTGCACCGCATTACTGGGGTGCCCGTACGTAGATCCGTCACAAGAAAACCAAACGGGTCAAATTGAATCGCCACGTGATTATCGATGCTGAATTGGCGAACAGAGATAAGATTTTTGACAATGGCAGGGGCAAGGAGCACATTATTGAGTTTCAAAGGACAGTCAGTGGGTAGGGTAGCAGGGCCCGAACCAACAATTGGAATACGATTTCCGTTCCCGACATAAACCGAAGGCAAAGTGCTAGAATTAAAAACAGTTTGTAGGTTACCTGGATTGTTCGTCATGTGAGAAGAGGCCCCGATATCCATATACCAATTTCCGTCCGGCTGCTGAAGACCCAAAGGGGCCGTGGGTTGCGACAACGACGCCGCTGGTTGTGTTGTAGACAGCGCCTGTGGTGGAGGGTGGGGAACCGGGTAGCAGTAGGGTTGCTGCAGGTAGGGTAGCGGGTAGCCGGCCCAGGGCTGAGGCCAGTACGGCGAAAGGCTAGGTCGGGTGTCCTCCCTGAGTAGCATGTTGGGAGCGACGAGGAAAGGCGACATCGGGGAATTGACTGTGTCGGTCATTGCGAGGGGTTGGGGCAAGAGAGAGGCGGCGGCGGCGAAGAGCGGCAGCGGCAAGGGTGCAAGGGGCAGCGGCGGCGGCTAGGGGTAGCGGCGGCGGCTGCGACGGCTAGGGCGGCGGCGGCCTTGGGGGCGGCGGCGGCAGGAAGGGGTGGCGGCGGCGGCTTAGGAGCGGCGGCGGCGGATCGTAGGTGTGAAACGAAAAATTAGGGTTTCACACAAGGCTGTGATACCATGTAAGTGTTTGGAGAACTGAGTCCTTAGTGGATCTCAGAGGCCTACTCCTGTATATATATCAATGGGTGACAACCCTGAGGGTACAATCGTAACTGTACATGATATGGACATATATAAATAATATAATGCTAACAAATTGGGGTGAGTTTTTTTTTTTTTTTTTTTGGAAGCAGATAAGGATTAGGAAACACGTCCACGAGCCGGCATCTTCCCTAGCGCGTCCGTCCACGAGCCTTTATGACGACCAAACACACCAGCCCACCCCATTTTTAAAAAGGTTGGTGTTAAAGACACCACAAAAATAGGTAAAAATAATAATAAAAAATTATATACGTAGTATCAATCAATATATATATATATATATATAATACTAAAACAGAGGCGTGGAAATACTATGTGGCGGGTTCTGGCGCGATTCGCTTACGTGTTGTACTCTGGTGCAATCTGATCCGGGTATTTGACACGTCAATTAATGATGAACTAATATATTTTAGCCACGTTAGACAATTAAATCATCTATTTATACACGTGTCATCCTATGTGTCTATTTAATTGAAGATTAAATTTAATTTTTAATAAATATTCAACATCATATCATAAGTGGTTACAAAACTTATCATTTTTAATATAAATATTTAAATTCATATCTTAGTTATTTAAAAAATCTATCATTTTAATATAAATATGACTATACAATTTAAGATAGTATAGAGATAACATACTTGAATAATATTTTAAACAATCAATATATATATTGAGATTCTTTATCCTAATACGAACTTGGAATGGTGTTTTAATTATTTTAATTATTCAGTGGTGGTGTTTTCATTTATATAGAGGAAGTAAATTATTATTAAAAAATTAAAAGGATGTAAATTCTTTACTTTATATTTTAATTTATGAGATAGATAAACTTAAAAACTAATCTAATTTAATATATACCGTTCATATGATCATGAGATAAACTAAATTCGTTAGTCGTGATATGAACGATATAGAGATAATATACTTGAATAATAGTTTAAACGGTCATCATATTGATAATTATATTTTAAATATTTATATGATTTATTAAATTTTATTTAAATTATATGATTATTATATATAAAAGTTATCGTTAAAACTTTTTAGTTTTTTGGATTTAATTTGTACCTAACTTTTTATCAAAAAATTTCTTATCAATAATATCTAAAACAAATCGAATAAAAAAAATAAAACAAAGAAATATATTTCTATTAGTCAATGATTAATTAGTGATCAAACATATGAAAAGTGACGTACTTTTTGTTAGTTATAACCTTTATCTTACTACGAATTGGAATAGAAATTCAATTATGTAAATTATTCAATGGTATTCATTTATACAGAGGAAAGTAAATTACTATTAAAAAACCTAAAAGAATGTAAATTTTATACTTTATATTTTTTCTTAAATGATTAAAAAAAAATACGAGATAACTTAAAAACTGATCTACTTTAATTAAATTATGAACACAATACATACACGAAATATACCAAAAACATATATGGATTTTAATTAAATTGATCTATAACATTCTAATAAATATTTATTCAATATATATATAAGGTTTATAATCATTTTTCGTTAAATAAACTTAATATATACTAAATCAAACCATATCTTATATATATATAAATTATGAACAATAGCTTAGAATAATATTTTTATTATTATCAATCTATTTTAACTTTATAGTTAATAATATAGGCAGTTTATATATGGTTTTTACATATAAATATTTTAAATAATCAATTTCAACCTTTATAATTTAATAAAATAAAGTTGAAACATGACTTGTATAATTAAATAATACGGAGTATATTAACATAAATGTATTTAATTAATCTAGAAATGATAAGATAATTTTATTTGCAAATACCTTATTTAATTCAATTCAATTATATAATAATGGAAGTGAATTTCTAAGAAAATAATTTATTAACAAACCGCGAAGATCGCGGGTAGTAATACTAGTTGATTTATTAAAATAAGGATTTTGTTAGTAAAAATATGGACTTACACTCGAAGACATATAAGTTACATTTTCTAGTTTCGTGCCTGGTTAAATAATCATTCCTTCATTCACTCGGTGAAAATACAAATTAAAATGCTTCAAGGCTGGCCAGGAAGTTTGAATTAGTTCATTCACTCGATGATGAATGGATTGATTGCAACTTTGCAATGCAACAACCTAACAAGTTATACAGTAGAATTAATTACACAACACAATCACTCAATACATATATATATGAAGTACTTATGTAAAGGACTTGATAAGATAGATTTCATCTTATTTTGACGGAAGTTGCGTCAAAATAAGACGAGACAAGAGGCCTAAAGACGTGGCCGGCCTCTCTCTCCACCACATCCATCTGCTTCTTGCGGAGGTGCATATAAACCACCCAATCCCCGTTCCCGGCGGCGCTCGGCATCGGCATGACGTACCCCGCCTCCCCATCCCACGGGAAGTAGTACGACCCGAAAGCGGGTTTCCCCCACCCGAAATCGACTTTTGAGACGGGAAATCTCTGCCCCGACGACACCATCACCGCCGCCCCCTCCTCCGTCGCCTCCGCGTACACCCTCGCCCCGGGCTGCATCGGCCGCCTCTTCTCCACCCACTCCACCAGCCCCGAGAAGTGCTCCCGCGTCGTCGTCTCTGCCTTGCAGCGGTGGACGAGGTCTGCTGCCTTGGCTAGTGGCATCCCCTTGAGATCGGCCGCGGCGGCCTCCGTGTAGGGGAAGGACACGACGTTTCCGAAGTAGTGGGGCATCAACGCTGCGTTTTGGGTGTCGGAGTCGTACATCCGGGTCCGCCCGTCAACGGCTATCGACATCTTGAAGGTGTTGTCGTCTTTGGTGACCGATTTCGCTAGCACTTGCCATAGGTATGCCGTGAATGCCTCGTATTTGGTTCTGTCCACAACATTTGGATTCGATGATTAGCCAAAGAAAAGGTCAAATACTTGGTTTGATCTTAATATACTTGCTCAATTGGGTCAGTCAATATCAGGTTGTTTCGGATTTCGGTTATTTTGAAAAACTATTCAGATCGTGCTGGATTTGGTTCATGTTGATTCGGGTTTTGGCTTTTTTTTTTTATCTAATTAACTAAATTAAGTTATGTTGATTATTTTGTGATAGGCTTCGAATTTTGGTTATTCTAGGTTCGATTCTCGTTATAGTTCAGGTTTCAGCCTAAATGAGTTTGGGTTGGGTCAGATTTTATAAAATTTTAATAAAATTTTGGGTTTCTAATCAGTTGAGTTTGAGGATCGGAATTTTCGAGTTTATTGACAAGTTTATAGGTAAGTTTATGTAATATTTTTTGAAAGAGTACCTGAAGCTCTCTTTGGAGCCCTTGTTGGAGCATGCTTTGTCTTGCAAGGCACTGATCTTCTCCGCTTCGATGTAAAACGTCCGGCTTGTGAACTGCTCGTTGGGGTCGTCGAGCGCAGGCTGGTGGTGGTAGCCGTTGGGGAAACAAGGCAGCTCATTGCGCGGCTTGGCTACGTACCAATCTTCGACGGAAGAAGCGGTGTCGTGGCTGTGGCTCGGCGGTTGTGGTTGGTTCTTGGGGCGGAGCAATGAGCGATCGACGTTGGGGGCGTAGGTAATACATCTGCCGTGGACGGCGTTCTCCGCCCACGAAAGCAGGAACATGTTACCGGAGTAGGCGTCGGCCACCCTGTGATCAAACGTTATTCCCACTACTAGCCCACCGCATCTAAACTCCGTCACCTGAAAAGATAAAAATATGAAAAATATAAGAATATGATAAACAATGTCGTACATATACAAGTTCTAAAAAGACTCCGTCGCCAAGACCGTCAAGATCGTCAAAACCCACCTAAACGGTAAAAGTCCGGCATGAAATCCGTCTAGATCCCACCTAATACATTGACTCTTATCGCCAATGCAATTTTTTATTTTGATATCATATAGTTTTAAATCAGCTAAAGTTAATATTATAATTTAATTAGCTTTTAAATAAGATTTTTCATCAACTACTTATGTCAATTTTTTCCAAACTTTTCTCATCTTAATTTCATTAGTTAATTTAACAATTATTTTACATATGTAACTTAGAGGTATATATGTGTTACCTGAACAGCAAGAACACCTCGTTGAATATCCGGAACAAGGACGCCCTGGACACTGACGTCGGGATGGAAGAGGTCGA
Organism: Persicaria tinctoria; assembly: GCA_037127255.1. Taxonomy (NCBI): domain Eukaryota; kingdom Viridiplantae; phylum Streptophyta; class Magnoliopsida; order Caryophyllales; family Polygonaceae; genus Persicaria; species Persicaria tinctoria. The sequence continues at coordinate 24,767,885 of JBANSL010000006.1, forward strand.
GATCTCCGAGCTCCAAATCCGTGGAGGCACGGAAGAAGTCGACACCACGTCCCGACAAGAGCGATTCCGGCTCACCGGAGGAATTGGGGACGATTTCTCCGGCAAAGACGGCGAAGGAGGAGAGGGTGCGGGCCAAGGATTCCCTCAACACGCTCACCATGGCCCGGTGGTCGGAGCTGGGCTTGGTGTAGCAAAAGTAGACGCTAACCATGAGGTTGCCGGTGTAGATGTGGTCTAGGTTTGATAGAGGCAACCGGGGTTGGTTGTGGTGGTAGTGGTGGTGGTTTGAGGGCGCCACCACTTCCTTGGAGGTTATCATCACCGGAATCTCACAAGACCCCATTTTAAGGCCTCGCCGAATAATTCGGTTCCGACGGATACTAGGTTGTTTACTTGTTTTTGTTTATGTCAAGTGGAGAAAGAGGGTTTTCTTGGTGATGTATTTATGGGAGTTGGGGAACAAGTTTAAGCTATGTTTTTGTAAAGTGACAAAAAGGAGGTATGCAAGTAGGGTTGGGATGATCTCCTGCACATACATGTGATTATGTGAATGGGAGGTGGATCACTGAATTCCGCTACTAGATAGTAGAATTCGTAACCAGTTGCTTATTTAATTATTGAATTGAGTAATATAAGTAGGGATAGTAAGAGATCGGGTATTGGGTGGTTGGATGGTTGGACTCTCATTTTATCCGATTCATCATGCATGGATGGACTTTATCCATCCCTCAACGGGTGAGCGGATGAGATAGACTTGTCATTTGGGTCATTTGGATCGATCGAGTCCGGGTAGATTGGATCAATCAGGTTACTGTTTGTTCAGGGTCAATCATATTTATAAATATTATTATTATTATCAAATTTATAAATATTATTATTATAATATTATTATATAAATATTTTAAGCATAAAAATTCATACTTATATCAAATATTTACATTCTTTAACTTATGAGTGACATAATGAATACAATTACATGACGATTCTGTGTAGGATCTATGTGGTACGTGCATGTGTGGCATCTACATGATGCTGACTCACTGGGTCGATTTTGACCCAATGGATCGTCCGGTCTTGACCCTCAAATTCCTAGATCATTCAGGTTTAGGTCGATTTAAGGTCAGTGAGATGGGTGAAATATGGGTGATTTTCACCCATTTAATTAATTCTATCCATTTTCGATAAATCTGAAAGGTAAATTGTCATATAAACAACATATGACTATAATAAATAAAAAAAATTGTTATAAAACGACGGGTCTTAAATAGCATTATGTCTTACAACATACATCTAAAATAAGTAATAAAATATACATCTTGAACATTATAAGCAAACGGACTTGAAGAACCTTATATTAAAATTATTATTTCACCTGAATTTCAATGTCAGATCGTAATGTACCATTAGAGATATAGGGTTAGAAAAGAAAAAATAAATTTATATATATATTATTCATCAATAATAGCTATAAAAATAAATAAATATTATATTATATTGTAAATTGGTGGATACATAAAGGTTCGAGTATGAGTGAAAAAACCATCACATGCATCCAACCCAACTCACCATCCAGTTTTCATCAAATTTTTTTTTGAATTTTCACTCACTTTTTCCTTATCAAGTGATTTGAGTTCAAATCTGGTGCAGATGAAATTGTCATTCTTATCTTTTATCTTGAATTTTCCGACATTGATTGAGTGTATAAGAAAATCAAGTTAACTAAAATATAAAATAATTTAAATTTATTGAAAGATTTATGAATTAATGATATAAGTGGTTAATGTATATATGTTCAAACTTCAAACATCTGTGATTGTTCACTCGATGGTCGAACTGATGTGTAAAAAATACTCACTCCATTAATAAATATGAGAAAAAATTGTAGTTTTAGCGAGAAAATCTTATTAAGAAAAAGAGATTATTTTATATATTTCAATGTTTATTTCTTAGTAACATTTTCTCGCTAAAACTACAATTTTTTTAACCGAAAGAGTAGCATATATTTTTATTATCTAGTCTTATCGTGAAAGATCGATCCTCAAATAATGTGTTTTAGACTCTCTTTTTTTTTTTTTGGTGGGAATGTGTTTTAGACTTTTCCTTAAGGGAGAAAGTATCCACACAAAAAAAAAGTCGGGCAAGAAGTGAAATGTGGAGGGCCATATAAATTTTGTGAGTGACATATGTGAGGTATATATGAAAATCCGCGGTTATGGGAATTCAAGGGATGTGACTTGACACATGTGAGGTATGAAAATGCACATCTCTTAAGCCACAGATTTTTTTTTCTTCTTTCTTGTTGTTTTCTGAAAAAAATCTTGTTGAGCTATTTGCATGATTAGACAATTAAGTTGATACCGATCAAAGGCACCGACGTCCGCAATATACATTTGTGGCGATTATTTATCCCAAGAGATTTCAATGTAGATTTCATCACTCGTTTATGTGTGATGATCGAGTTTAGCTCTGCAGCGCACATATACATGTATTTTTCATCTCTCACTAATTTACCCGAAACGAAATCTATTATAAAATCAATTGACAATATGATCACTAGTTCACTGACTTGTATACTTACGTACACTTGCATTGTTCAACCTTATTGATACCATATCTCTCGAATATTCAATTGGTTAATTAATTCTTTATAGCGTACTCTATTTTTTTTAAAAAAATAAGCCAGAAATGCCATTTTTAAAATTGAGATGTGCCGAAGATATGTCATCCCGATGAAATTTCATCCTAAAAATAATTGATACTCCGTAATAGAAATAGTAATCTATCATTTTGTAAACGTAAATATGCAATACAAAGTGGATCTATTGTTCCGAAACCCCGTATCCTTTTACCATTTTTCTTAATTTTATCAAATTCTAATTATTTTAATTTTATTTTTTAAATTTTGGGTGGGGAGGAGGAACATTCAAGGGCAGTGATTTTGGCACAAGTGATCTCATTCGTACGTAATAGGCTTGTATTTTTCAAACTTTTCGTTATTAAACTCTTTTTTTCTCTTCACATCTCAATGTTTATAAGACTCCTATTTTGAAAAATATTTCCCTAACTAAAATGTTTTATCTATATTTTAAATTTAAATTAGATTATTAAGGTTCACTCGATCTCTTTTCTTTTTTCTTTTTGTAGAAATCGATGTTTTTCAATTTTAGTTTTTATCATATACTCTTAAAGCATAAAATAAAAACACCAATAAAAAATTGTTTTTATAAGGTAAGAATTCGATCAAGGGCCAGACAAGTCTGACTCATCGAGTGGTCGACAGAGTCAACAGAAGACAAATTGTCAAACATACAACGTAAAATAGGAAGGTGCAATACAATCAGTGACAAACTAACAGATTTAGCCAAATAAGCGAAGCTAACCCTAACAAGCTATGAATAACATAGACTAAAATTCAACACCAAGCACCAAATGATGACACCGCTGGTCAACGGTACATCAGAGGTCCATGTGGATAGTGAAGACGATCTTTCTTAGGAAGCTTTCGAATCACAGAGTCACCTCGATACACACCGCCTCGATCTTAGTCAAACCCGACACCATACGCCAGTTCCCAATAAAATTATATGATTTCTTACCTAAATTCCACAAAGATAGTATATATCTTCCAAATAATGGGATCTTTCCGGGATCTTCACTGTCCATATATATCACGGGTAAATCATCATATTTTGTCTTCCTAGTATGAAATATTATGTATACTTAAATCTAAGCCGTTGATACATGTTGTGATTTGGAGACCATGGAATTGGCATTTGATGTTAATCACTTTGGCCGGTTACCACCAAGCTTTTCTGTGGTGGATACGAGTTCCACACTTCCACCTAGCATTGCCAAGAATGACAAGAAACTATTAATTTGTAATTAAGTCTTCAAATACAATATTAAACAAAGGCAAAAGTAAATTGTCCCATGAACAAAAAAAATTATCGTACGGACTCAATTGCACAAGATATAGAGGTAAATACACGGATAAATATATGATGATAACTTCACCGCTAATTTTTACTATTTACACCGCAAAGCCACCACATACCTATGCGGTGGCATAATCAAATTTTCCCCCGACCCACCACATATACATGCGGTGGGTGCGTTGACCGTATGGCAACCCACCGCATGTATATGTGGTGGGTTAGGGTACAACGGAGTCCGTTATACATAAATCCGATTGGTTCGAAGATATCCGAAACCCACCGCATACCTATGCGGTGGGTTTTTACAATTTTAAAAGATTATGTAACAACCCACCGCATACCCATGCGGTGGGTTGTAACCGCGGAGGGGGCCCATTATAAATAGGCGTGCGGGCCCCATTTCTCCGACACACTTTCCGACTCTTCTCCGATTCCTTTCTTTCCGAGCCCGACTTTTGGTTCCGTCGATTCTCCCGTCCCTCTTTCTACCCCCACTTTGTACCCGAGTGTTGAGATGGTGAAAGACAATCGTGAAAAAGATGCGTCTGATGGTGTCGGTCCTTTTCGGAGACATCCGTTACAGGTAACATTGAACCTATATAAAAATCAATTTACATTATTTTTTAAGCTGAGTGAGATAGTGTTAATGTATAATTGTTATATATAATGTAGCCCGAACCGACTATACAGAGGAGGAGGACGACAGATGTCCCACCACAGCCTGAGCCACAGCCTGAGCAACAACCACAGACTCAGACACAACCTCAACCTAAGGTATGTTAAAATCATTACTAGGTGTAGGCAAATTGAAATCGAATAAGTATATTTCTGTTTTCTTAGGAATCGATAGTATTAAGTTTAAATCATTAATAAAACCTAGGAAAATCTTGCAACATTTAGTCAATCATACGATATAGATGGAAGCCGAGCCACCTTCGCAACCGTGCAGAGATAGATACTGGAGGGACGTCTACGGTCTCCCATGCACACATGAGATGCAAGCTTGTCGAGACACGCAGATACCCATCAGACCATCCCAGATTCACATTTTTTGGAAGCAATTGGATTTGAAGAGGCCGCATGTTGACAACGTCCAAGATAACATTCCCCTCAGCAGAGCTGATGTGGACATGTCGCGCATGATCAGTTTGTTCCAGAGTGGAGCTATGGACGAGGATACTATAAAGGCCCGGATTTTTAAATAATAAATTTCAATAAATAAAATAAAAATTCGGATATTTCAAGAAAAACTCGTCCTTAATTTCCTAAATCGAAATTGAAATCCTTAAAACAAGTTCCGGCATTAATAAATTAAAAAATTAGAATATGTTTTATTCCGCTTTTATATGTCGAGAAATTGAAAATAATATTCGGAGTTCATTATTTAACTTGGAATTGAAAATTTTAAGCTAGTCGGGATAATGTCGGGAGAGCGGGTTTTGGGATTTGTTTTCCCGGGAATCTTGAAATACCTTTTTGGGACCCTTGTCTTGTTCCCCTTTCTTCTGATTTATGTGAGGGCAGCTAGCTCCCACCCATTTCGTTCAAGAGCACCACCTGCAGGCTGCAGCTCCTCTTGTCCTCTTCCTTTTGACCACAACAACAATGCAACTCCCTGCAGCTCTTCTTTGTCTCCTTCCCAAATTGAGTTAAACACCCCCCTTCCTCTACTCATTTCCCACGCCTTCCGCCTGCAGTCACCCCTCTTTTCATTTCAATTCAAAAGAAATACTCTCCTCCTCTTCTCTTCACTGTCTTTGCTCTCTCAAAACCGAGCTCTAGCAGCCCTGCTTCTTCAGGCAAGGGCCGAGCCAGGCAAAAGGACTCCCAACTCCGTCCTTCATCCTCCTCTCCGTTCAATTGCAACAACCACCTTAACCACCCTTCTCCTCATAAATCGCAGCCACCAGGGGTCGTCGCCGCCACCGATTGTAGCCGCTAGCAACCCCCGTCCCCATCCTCTGTCCCACCGGAGCTTCTTCAGCCGAACTTCTGCATCCAGTAGCCTCCACGGATCTCCAGATCCTTGCTCCTCCTCGTCCGACCTCGTCGTTGCCAAGCCACCAAGTCAGAGTTTCCGCGGTTTCGAAACCGCTAGAGTCGTCCCTGAGCACACCTGTTTCCCGTCCAGGAATCCGGTAAACCCCCCTTTCACCTCCTTTCACTGTAATACTACATAAAAGTCCGCCTTTAAGCAATGTTCCTTCTTCCTAGGCCGAGAACGACACAACTCCTTCTCCGACGAGCTCCAATCGCGGCTCCAACGACGATTTTCCGGCGAGAACTTCGAGCTTCGGTGAGCACTTCTCTCTCTCTCTCTCCTCCCTTGTCGCGTTTCGTTCTGGATTGCCTGGATGAGGTCGGAATCGGGGTTCGGTCGGGGCGGCTAAATCTCAGGCCAAAAAGCCGCCGCCGGAGGCCTGGCTCCTCTTTCTCTTCCCCGTCGTTTTCCAGATGTGCGAGCTCGGTTATTGTGGGTTGAGGGAGATGGGTTCTGTAGAACCGAGTTCCCCTTTTTCCTTTTTCCGAACCGGCCGGTCCTCTTTATTTCCAGTTCATTTAATAGCAGGTGGGTATGGGCTCTGGATACTTTATTTCCTCTTGTGGGCGGGTCGGGTCTTTCTCTTTGGGCCGTCAGATTTGAGAGCCTGGGCACCCCTTTTTACTTTCGGTTTGGGCTGGGCAACGAATCCGGGTCTTGGATGTTTTTTTTGGGCCTTTTATGTTGGGTTTAATTGATGGGTTGTTGTTATTTAAATGTTGATATTTATATATGTTAAGATGGGTATTTTGGGAGATTTTATATATGGGTTATATTATATTATGGTATTATTATAGATAAATGTTGCTTTATAAGTATGGTTTAATAAAGATGGATTTATTTAAATGTTTATTTTAGATAAACATTGTTGCTAAATTATTTAGAAAATGTTTTAAGTCGTCCGAAAATGTTCCTTAAAGGATTTGATGTGTTGAAACCAAAATGTCGGAATTAATTTTATAATAAGATTTTGAGGTATTGGTTTTAAGGTTTAAATGTTCAATGTCAGGATTTGACCAAGTATGATTTGAGGAATTATTTTGAATATAAGTTGACTTAATTTGGGATTTAAGAGTTGGAAAATATGGTTTGTATGATTTATCAATGGGTTTAATGTGAAGAATGATTTTGGTTGATGTTGATCAAATTGGAAAGGTTTTGGAAAATGGTTTTACTATCAATTGGTTTGAAGATGTGGAGAACTTGGGTATCGTGTGTATGAATGATGAACCGATAGCTTATGGAAATGGCTTGATGATAGGTGTTTATTGCTTTTGGATTGCTTTGGACTTGCATTTGGGCCCTTGCTTGTGTTATCTTGTTGTTCTGCATCTCCAGGTAAGTCTCTTCGGAGCTTACTCAGATTGAATAGAGCTATTCCCTGCCTTAGGTGCATGATATACTAGGTGTTGCATTCATGATCAGCATGCCATGTAGTACCATGCTAGGTTGCATTGATCGTTGAGCATTCTATTTCTCTATGTGTATGTAAACAGAACGGCCGTTATCTGTGATAGTCCTAGAGTCTTTGCTAGGGTCATAGGGTAGCCCAGCCTCATCGGGTACCCTGAGTCAATCGAGTACTTCCTTATATTATGATATGCCTGCGGGCTTTATTGTGGAGCGGGTTAGGCATGCGTGCCGCCCAATTATGAATGAATGCATTCACGAGCTGGCCAGTCTCCGCCTATCGGAAGGGGTGGAGGTAGGAGAGGGATATGTCACTTGGCATTGTCTTGGGCCCTTTACAGTATTTCTGCACATTATTATGAACTAGGAGCATGCTAGTGTGTTTGAATTTCGTACTGCATTAGAGCATCTTTATTAGGTATAGCGTATATGTGTGCTTATGGTTGGGATGCAGAGTTAAGTGGGCATCGATCTGATCCCGCCCCAAATCAATTTTTTTAGGAATTATTTATGTTCATCCTATCGGTGTTGTTTGCTTATTGCGCGGGTCATTTTGAGCCTCCCTGAGTGGATGCTCCATGGCTCCTTCCATCCATCTTCCTCGGCTCCAGATGGCATGCATAAAGGAATATATAAAGGAAATTTGTATACCTCATCATCATACCTCTTCCGCTCCATTGGTTGATTTGTTTGCGCGTCTCCACCACAACAAAACGGTGGAGTGGGAAGAGATATTTCCATCTCATCATGCGGAACTTCATGCCACTTTGCGAGGACCCCATACTTGAATACGAACATCGGTTGCTCAAAATCATCGGGGATAGCCTTCACCTCATAAGGCAAAAGCGACTTTGAAACATCATGGGCAACGACGTCCGACTTCTTCGTTGGTGGCTCTCCTTCTTTTTGGGATCCTTCAAATGGTTTTTCAAAGATAGGTAGCAAAGTTGGAATTGAGATCGTGGAGGGACATACCTGGGTATAGACGGGTTCATAGAATGGGTATTCCCGTCTAAGCAACGCAAGCTTAGCTTCCGCCTGTCTTACACGCTCAACTGCCTTTTCCCTTTCTGCTCTCTCAGTGGCAAGAGCAGCTTTTTTTGCGGCTATTTCCCTCTGAAGCCTCTCAATCAGTTGTTCTGGTGTTTCTGCGGCCGCCATGGCTCTCTTTTTAGTTTAGAGTGGATGTGTATAAGACATTCCGGATCATCTAAGGTGTCAAACTCAGGTGGTTGACCAGAACGGCGCATACACCTGCAAACTAACTCAAAGAAACAGTGAGAACTGACTACCTAAGGCGCGATTGATTGCTTCCCCGGCAACGACGCCAATTTGTTGTTGCAGGAGTAAGTCAAGTATAGAATAGAATATGGTTTAGAACGACTCCCCTGTCTCAGCAAATAAATACAAGACTCCTCCCGTTGTAGTAAGAGAAAAGTCAGGATCGAATCCACGAGGAAGCACGTCAGCAGTTCTTTAGTAGCTATCAGATTCTCACAACAGCAGCAGAACAGACAGAAACACAAGCGGAAGCAGAAACAAATAATCCCGGCAAGGGCAACTAAAATAAAAGCAAATAAACAAAACAAAGACAGAAATAAAGCAAAGGAAGTAAAGAACAAAGCAAAACAGAAGCAAATCAACTCGACCTAGACGAAGCCCTCCTCTATGTCGACTAGAACAGTAAAAGACAGAAACTTTAATTTGCAGAATTCGAACTAAAGAACTTAGAGAAACGAAGTAAATTCAATATATTAAAAGACCTCCAAGGCTAGGGTTTCAACACCACAACGATAACCATGCAAAGTAACACATAAAGGCATAAAAGATCATGCTTTCCATCAAATAACTTTCGTCATTAACAAATAGGCATATAGAGGCTCTCGCATAAACTCTAATTGTTACTAACCCTTTTTCACATAATTAATCCAAGTTGCATTAAGATCACTTTCGCTTCAATAACACAAACAAGGATCACCTTCAACTCTCGCAAAAGAATCATGCTCATAGGGATAGAAGATGAATTGCACAAAAAGATCTGACCTTTATCGCATCGCCTCACATGGCCACCGTCGGGCTCACCCCAGCCTCAGAAGTGGGTGGACTACTCACGCCTCATCGCAATCGCAGACATTGATTGATGAAAAGAAATAACTTGCATTAAACTAAATTCCAAGACTTTACAATCCCGGCAATCCAACTCTCGTCGAATGCCAAAACCCTAAAACCTTCGAACTCCCTAAACCGTCTCTGTGGAACTACTTGTCTTTCTCTGAAATTGAATTGTGATATGGAATGAATAAAACTGAGCCCCCTAGGGCCTTATTTATAGGCTTCTTTCCCTAGCTATTCTAGGAAAGAAGATATCTATCTCTATCTAAAATTATATCTACTTGCTTTAAAGATAAATAAAATGTTTAATGGAATTAAATCCATAAGGGAAAAGATAAAACTAAATATGGAAATATGTCTTCATGTTGATATATCTTGCTCGTTGATGATAGAACTTTGATAGATCGGATAGAATCTTCGGTCAAGTCGACTCCTTCGCGCCCAAGGAATCCAAATCCTAGTCGAACAGCTCACGTCGAGAAGATTCTGGAACTGGCTCTAGTCGACTTCGAGGAAGCTTCGTCGACCTCGACAAGGGTGGCTCGTCGAGTGGACTTCCTCGGGTTGGTGTGCTCGATGTGGCTCGGACTGGGCTCCTGGTGCTTGTCGACCTCGAGTAACCCTTGTCGATGTCGAGTAGACTGGCTCGCCGACTAGGGTTTCTCGAGCGTCTTTCCTCGATGGGCTTCGGATCTGGACTCAGGCTCGTCGATCTCGACCAACCGCTCCTCGAGATCGACCAGGGTTCGTCGGAGATGGCTCTGGTGGGCTTGTCGAGGACTCCTCCTCGGACTTGCTCTGGGTCTCTTGTCGATCTCGACAAAGGTTCGTCGAGATCGAGTAGATCTGGTGCTCGGCTTCTCGTCCTCGGTTTCTCGGGCAGCTCTTCTCCTCGTCGACTCCGGGGATGACTTAGGGTTTTTGTCGACCTCGACCAGTGGCTCGTCGAGATCGAGAAAGGTCCCGGAGTCTGGGTTGTCTGGCTTGCTCGATCAGGTCTTGTCGATCAAGGTTGGTCGGCCAAGTCTTGTCTAGGTCGAGTAGACTTACTCGAGATCGAGTAGACCTGACTCCTAGACTTGTTCCGCTGCTTTGACCTTGGACTTCTGTAGTGGTTTTCCGAGCTTTCCCGACCTTCTGTAGAATTGCTGTAAAACGCCTCGATTTCTGCGATTTAAACAGAAACTGGTGTAGATTCCATAATTTGGCAAATAAACATAAATTACACAGATTCTGTACTATCTAATCCCAAATGAATGTAATGTATACAGAAATCGATATAAAAGTTGCTGTAAAACATGGCAGATTCTGCTCACAACAAACACCCCATACTTAAGCTTGCTTGTCCTCAAGCAATACTTTTATTTGTCATTCAGGGGAAGAAACTCAAACTCTCAACATCTTAGATTCATTCTCATATAACCCTGCAATCAATTACCATCCTCGAAAAGGTACTAGTGTCACAGATTCATGCATGTGCAAATATACAAAAGCAACATCTACTCACAAAAGAAGGGTTATGCATAAACAATTTATAAGTGACAAAGCATTGATAATCAAGAAGACTTTAATTTAAGCTCATGAAGGAGTAGATTGGTAAAAGGCTAAAAGGTGGGCAATTTTTGGCAATGTGGTGCTTTTATGATCTGGGGAAATGGAGTATTTTCCAAACTTGAGTTTCATTCCACATTCTTTCTCCATATAATTCATCACCCTTCATATTGCTTTTATTCATAATAATGCTTTTACCTCTCTGACCTTAGCACTGCCTTCTCGCGAGTCGCAAACATGGGTGTCATGAATGGCCCCGGATACTTAGTGCTTTGGACTCCTCACAATGTGTCCCATCTCTCGAAACTATTATCTCAGAGAGCAGGGTCAATCTACCTTTATCTCCTGAGGTGATTGGATTTTCTTTCACTCATTAAATTTTCCATATATTTCAAACAATTTCCTTCCAAACTCCAATAATGATAACAACAACACAACAACCATATAACATCTCCATAATGTAACATCATTCTCAACATAATCCCCGGATAAGGTAAAGAATGACAATATTTTAGATCATGTGGAGCAATATTTGAAATAAGGCATATTATGGATTTTGTGATGCATAAGCATAGGTAAGGCTAGGATATAAACATATGAGCATTATATGGAAATATAAAGTCCTCCATCATCTTATCATGCAACATGTCAAAAGCAACTTCAAATTTTACCTCCTTTCATGGTTTTCAAGAAATAATGCACTTCATTGTGACTTCCCTTTACTAGGCAATTTCATGCTATATCTCTAATGAATCCAATTTTGCATCGTCGAGTTCAATATAAGCTTCCATGACATTATTTCAAAATTTCAATGGGGGTCATTTTTCAAGATTTTTGGAAAACATGCATATAAGCACATAAATAAATAATGCATTCCAAAAATAGCCATGTAGCAATTCCAAGGAATAATGCATAAGTATGTCAAATATGATCAATATGCATAAAGTAAGCTCTTCCCCCACCCCATACTTAAACATTACAGTGTCCCCACTGTATAAAAACAAGGTAAAGGGTAAAGAAAGAAACTCACAAGACATGTGTGCAGAGCTGCAAAATTTTGAATGGAGCACCTCCTAGTCCGAGTATGACTATAGCTTTGATTCTATCCACGGACCTGAAAAGTAGAAGACATATACCAACAAAACAAAAACAAAAACCAAAAACGATGTTTCAAAACCAAAAACCAAAAACAAAGTCTTAAATGTCCTAAAAAGTCTATGTACATGCTCTAGATTTTATAGTCGCTAGGCCGACTTTCTCCGTTAGCATTAGCCTGGCTCATCTTTGTCCGGAGGTATAGGTGGATCTGGTGGTTCCTCCGGTGGTGGGAAGCGTGGGATGTCATCCGGAGGCATCATGTGAAAAAGCTTGAGCCTCCCTGAGTGGATGCTCCATGGCTCCTTCCATCCATCTTCCTGGGCTCCAGCTGGCATGCATAAAGGAATATATAAAGGAAATTTGCATACCTCATCATCATACCTCTTCCGCTCCATTGGTTGATTTGTTTGCGCGTCTCCACCACAGCAAAACGGTGGAGTGGGAAGAGATATTTCCACCTCATCATGCGGAACTTCATGCCACTTTGCGAGGACCCCATACTTGAATACGAACATCGGTTGCTCAAAATCACCGGGGATAGCCTTCACCTCATAAGGCAAAAGCGACTTTGAAACATCATGGGCAACGACGTCCGACTTCTTCGTTGGTGGCTCTCCTTCTTTTTGGGATCCTTCAAATGGTTTTTCAAAGATAGGTAGCAAAGTTGGAATTGAGATCGTGGAGGGACATACCTGGGTATAGACGGGTTCATAGAATGGGTATTCCCATCTAAGCAACGCAAGCTTAGCTTCCGCCTGTCTTACACGCTCAACTGCCTTTTCCCTTTCTGCTCTCTCAGTGGCAAGAGCAGCTTTTTTTGCGGCTATTTCCCTCTGAAGCCTCTCAATCAGTTGTTCTGGTGTTTCTGCGGCCGCCATGGCTCTCTTTTTAGTTTAGAGTGGATGTGTATAAGACATTCCGGATCATCTAAGGTGTCAAACTCAGGTGGTTGACCAGAACTGCGCATACACCTGCAAACTAACTCAAAGAAACAGTGAGAACTGACTACCTAAGGCGCGATTGATTGCTTCCCCGGCAACGGCGCCAATTTGTTGTTGCAGGAGTAAGTCAAGTATAGAATAGAATATGGTTTAGAACGACTCCCCTGTCTCAGCAAATAAATACAAGACTCCTCCCGTTGTAGTAAGAGAAAATTCAGGATCGAATCCACGAGGAAGCACGTCAGCAGTTCTTTAGTAGCTATCAGATTCTCACAACAGCAGCAGAACAGACAGAAACACAAGCGGAAGCAGAAACAAATAATCCCGGCAAGGGCAACTAAAATAAAAGCAAATAAACAAAACAAAGACAGAAATAAAGCAAAGGAAGTAAAGAACAAAGCAAAACAGAAGCAAATCAACTCGACCTAGACGAAGCCCTCCTCTATGTCGACTAGAACAGTAAAAGACAGAAACTTTAATTTGCAGAATTCGAACTAAAGAACTTAGAGAAACGAAGTAAATTGAATATATTAAAAGACCTCCAAGGCTAGGGTTTCAACACCACAACGATAACCATGCAAAGTAACACATAAAGGCATAAAAGATCATGCTTTCCATCAAATAACTTTCGTCATTAACAAATAGGCATATAGAGGCTCTCGCATAAACTCTAATTGTTACTAACCCTTTTTCACATAATTAATCCAAGTTGCATTAAGATCACTTTCGCTTCAATAACACAAACAAGGATCACCTTCAACTCTCGTAAAAGAATCATGCTCATAGGGATAGAAGATGAATTGCACAAAAAGATCTGACCTTTATCGCATCGCCTCACATGGCCACCGTCGGGCCCACCCCAGCCCCAGAAGTGGGTGGACTACCCACGCCTCATCGCAATCGCAGACATTGATTGATGAAAAGAAATAACTTGCATTAAACTAAATTCCAAGACTTTACAATCCCGGCAATCCAACTCTCGTCGAATGCCAAAACCCTAAAACCTTCGAACTCCCTAAACCGTCTCTGTGGAACTACTTGTCTTTCTCTGAAATTGAATTGTGATATGGAATGAATAAAACTGAGCCCCCTAGGGCCTTATTTATAGGCTTCTTTCCCTAGCTATTCTAGGAAAGAAGATATCTATCTCTATCTAAAATTATATCTACTTGCTTTAAAGATAAATAAAATGTTTAATGGAATTAAATCCATAAGGGAAAAGATAAAACTAAATATGGAAATATGTCTTCATGTTGATATATCTTGCTCGTTGATGATAGAACTTTGATAGATCGGATAGAATCTTCGGTCAAGTCGACTCCTTCGCGCCCAAGGAATCCAAATCCTAGTCGAACAGCTCACGTCGAGAAGATTCTGGAACTGGCTCTAGTCGACTTCGAGGAAGCTTCGTCGACCTCGACAAGGGTGGCTCGTCGAGTGGACTTCCTCGGGTTGGTGTGCTCGATGTGGCTCGGACTGGGCTCCTGGTGCTTGTCGACCTCGAGTAACCCTTGTCAATGTCGAGTAGACTGGCTCGCCGACTAGGGTTTCTCGAGCGTCTTTCCTCGATGGGCTTCGGATCTGGACTCAGGCTCGTCGATCTCGACCAACCGCTCCTCGAGATCGACCAGGGTTCGTCGGAGATGGCTCTGGTGGGCTTGTCGAGGACTCCTCCTCGGACTTGCTCTGGGTCTCTTGTCGATCTCGACAAAGGTTCGTCGAGATCGAGTATATCTGGTGCTCGGCTTCTCGTCCTCGGTTTCTCGGGCAGCTCTTCTCCTCGTCGACTCCGGGCATGACTTAGGGTTTTTGTCGACCTCGACCAGTGGCTCGTCGAGATCGAGTAAGGTCCCGGAGTCTGGGTTGTCTGGCTTGCTCGATCACGTCTTGTCGATCAAGGTTGGTCGGCCAAGTCTTGTCTAGGTCGAGTATACTTACTCGAGATCGAGTAGACCTGACTCCTAGACTTGTTCCGCTGCTTTGACCTTGGACTTCTATAGTGGTTTTCCGAGCTTTCCCGACCTTCTGTAGAATTGCTGTAAAACGCCTCGATTTCTGCGATTTAAACAGAAACTGGTGTAGATTCCATAATTTGGCAAATAAACATAAATTACATAGATTCTGTACTATCTAATCCCAAATGAATGTAATGTATACAGAAATCGATATAAAAGTTGCTGTAAAACATGGCAGATTCTGCTCACAACATGTTTCAAAGGGGCAAAATGAATTTAAGATGTCTAACCTCAATTGGACTAAGTAATGGACTCGACTTGTAATAAAAGAGAAGAACCGACTAAACGGGGACACGAGTGGGTAGTAAAGGCGGTAGACCACCCCTATCGGGTGTAGTTGGAAATGGGTAGGCAAAATATCAGCTTGTTCTTTACAGATGGGTTGGGAGACTCCAAGGAGGTCATTATGAGTGTCGTTAATTGATTCTATGCTGAGTGCTTGATATGCTAAGGTCTAATTGGTATGCCTAACAATTAAATGTGTATTGACTGATCTGTGAAAACGGAATAGTGGGAGTACCCTTGTTTCTGTATTGTCAACCCAGTTATGTGTGATAGCCCATTCCACGTTGCTAAACCCTTGAGGGTCTTATCGAGTCTTTCTCCCGGATGTCAGTGTCTTCCACGTGAAAATCGGGTTGGTAAACACATTGTGTCGGAATCATGTTTGGATGTGAAGGTTGTCTGAGCGAATATTGGAAGGTGGTTCCTTATGTCCCTTTAAGTCAAAGTAAGGTGTTTCTGGGCTGTATTCCTTGATTCTTGTGACGATCAACCCGTGTCTTCTTGCCACACAGAGTCATACCAGAGTCCCACGGGAAAGAGGGGTGAGAAGTCAGTCGGGAACACTCAATGGTTACCCTTAGGGATCCCTGTTCGGTTGTAATGGTGACTCTCTCTGAACTATATGACATGATCTTATAGCCTCCTGCATATACCTTGCGAATGACCATTAGTACAGACTGCTCATGCTATTACATATGTGATTGCTTAGATTGCTTCAGTCTCGTGTTGTGTTTGGCCTTCTATCATGATTGCAGGTCCTTATAGCATGTTTACTTGGCCTATTGATCGTATGATTGATTGGAAGCATAAACCACATGATATGAACCTATATGCTTTTTGTCTTCGCCTGGGTTAGGTCCATGGTAGTGTGATAAACTCTCCTCTGTGCAATTTCCTGGAGATGATCTCCTTAGCATGCTAGATGATGATGTGTCGATGCTCCTTATTCCTTTTGTGACAAGAATCTATCGCATGCCCATCCATTTTGTATTCATCAAATTGAATAGTGCTGATGATTTTGCAAGTTGATATTGTTGTGTGTTACTTGCGTGGAATGGAGAATATGAGGTTTAATTGAGTCTTGGTGAATGAATGTTTCATCCTAGTATGTGCTGATTTGAACTCGTGTTCCCGTATTCTAGTCATATTGCTCAATACTTAGACTCGTGTTATACATCGTAAGAACCTCCCTCATGCTTCTGTATTGCTGGAACGTGATTGAATTGATTTCTTGCGTGTCGTCACGATCAGTGCATGCAATGCATCGTATATTATGTTGAGCCTT
Source organism: Persicaria tinctoria (assembly GCA_037127255.1). Taxonomy (NCBI): domain Eukaryota; kingdom Viridiplantae; phylum Streptophyta; class Magnoliopsida; order Caryophyllales; family Polygonaceae; genus Persicaria; species Persicaria tinctoria. The sequence continues at coordinate 24,784,558 of JBANSL010000006.1, forward strand.
AGTATCATGTAGGATCCTTGGTTATGACTCGTGTGAATTATATCTTGCTTACATTATTGTCGATTCTCTCTCGAGCTAGGTTCCTGATAGTGTGGTTCTTCCCTCTTTCTATCACCATAACATGTCTTACTCATGCAAGATAATTGATGTTGAATTCGATGATTGATTTTCTTTTCGTAATGGTTAATCATAGCATGCTTACATGTTATCACTCGGTAGTGTTTCCCTATTATGTTATGAATTCCTCTTGTGCTGGCATAGATGTATGATTTGGCACCTCGCATGATCACACACCACACTATATCATGTCTTCACCTACGTAGGACACATGAATGTTAGAATAAATCTAGTCGAATTACCTTGACTGTATTCATGCTCGATATGCGTTACTAGTATCATGTAGGCCTTATGATTTCCAATATGACCCGCTAAATAATCACGTGTTGTACTTGTTCTATGTTGTGGTAACTATCGTATCATTACATGTGTCCTATGATGGCTCATTCCTAACATGATTATGATTTGTCGCTCGTGATGTCATTCTTATTACCCTATGATTCTCCTCTTGCTACCCTAAATATTATGTTGAACTCTTTAAATGACTCATGACTATGCTTGAATCACATCATGTATCGCTAGCATCATGTAGGACCTATAATTTCTAAATGTATCTCGTCATATGATTACATGTCATTCTTAACCTATTATATGACCCTTGTTGTTAAATGTGATGATTACTATGTGACCTTATGCATTCTCGTATGATGCTTAGTTGATTATTATTATGTACCTCGCCATGCTATGTTTGGTCTCATTGTGATATGTATACCATGCTCGTTCATTCTTCATATACACGATACCTGCCATCTCGTTAAACCCCACATGACCATTACTAGCTCCGCATAAGTTGCTTGAAATTAGTAGGCATCACTGGTTTCATGGAATAATAAACCGTTAGCTCGTCTCACATGCATCAGTGTAGGACTTGATTGCGTCTTTTGGGATGAATACGCATGTTATTCTCCTTGAGATAGGTACATGTTAGTGTGGGTTATTGTAATTGATATGCTCCATGATGAATTTATGTTACTTGTCGCGATTATAACCTAATAGGCTTTCATAAGGGCATCGTTGCTATTCCCGGGTCAAAGTCTTGTCTTTAGTCTTGTCGTTGTTAGCCTTGGTCTATCTTTGTTTCCGAGAGGAACATCGGGTTGTTCACTCTTGTCACTCTCCTATCTCCGCTAACTTGGACTCACCGGCGATAGCGACCGCATGGGAAGGAGAAAGAAAGTTGCATAGCGATAGAGCAGTGTGGCGGAAGCGTGGGCCCATAACCCACGGGCCTCAGGATCAATGACGTCGGCGAAACGGGCACGCATCGAGAATTACAGTTACTGAGTACGATAGGACTTGCAAGCGGGAGTATTCTTCGTTCGAATTGCTAACCCTTTTGAACTTGTTGACAATGATATTGCCCTAACCTGACGATGAGATTTATGTGTTGATGTGCTGACTTGATAATGATCGTTGCCTGTTGTCTACGATGATATGATTTGATGACTTATCGATCTCATGTACCATGATGTCTTGGCGTGTTGATACTCTGAGTTGCTAAGCATGATTTGAATTCCTTTGCCTGTAAAATGTGAACTACATATGCTAAGAGGCCTGAGTTGTATCTGATAAGGTTATAGTGCAACATGTTAGTTTGACTTCAGTATGTTCATATATGATATTCGCAATGATTATTGAGCATGAGGATAAATTGAGACTTGTTGAACCCATGATGTTATGTTTATAAATGCTAGTTGACCTGATGTAGACCTTGTGTTTGATAATTTTAATTATTGCTTCTTCCTTAAACCCGTGGGTGAGGTCGTTGGTAGCGTGGTAGAAGAGTGGTGAAAGAGCTTGAGTGGTTAGGATGATCGGGGATGTTATGAGATAAGTCGCAAGAGAGAGATGTTGGTTTAGGTAAGACTGAGTAAGCTTTAGGAATTTTGCAAGGCATGATGCTGGTGATACCTTGGGAAGTGTGGGAAGTGTAAGAAATGGCCTTAAGAGAAGTGAGGATATAGTATGAGAGGGTACTCGGGTGTGGAGTTAGAGATAGGAGTTGGATTCTTAGAGGTGGATGATGTGTGTGAGAGTTTGGTGGAATGAGGGCGAGATTTGCGCATCGGGATGAATTGGGATTTCTTTGGGAAATTTTTCTGAGATGACGTTATCGGTCTAGAAGAGGATTAGTCTTGGCTTGAGAGTGGAGATGGGCGAGTGGGGATTTTGTTTTATTTTGACTGGTATGGTGTGAGGATTTTCTTGATGATGTGATTTATTTATATTTGCTGGCATGACGTTAGATAATAACCATGATGCATCTGATAAGGAATGATATTACATGTTGTTATGCAATACTGAAATCTAGTTGGTAGTGACAAATGTTATCATGATATATTGCTGCTCTACTATGCGTTTTAGAAGCATGTTACGATGTGTTATATGAATTATGAGATAATAATGTGTTATTATGTGGAAGCATGGTGTTATATTATGTGGTGGTAAACGTGATGTTATATTATGTTGTAGTAATCATGATGTTGTGTTATATGGTTGACAAGCATGACTATTGATATGTTAAATGATGAGTATGACTTGGAATGTGAATATGATTTGTATATATATGAGATAATGGTGCCTGATTACTAAATGATCGTTATATGACATTGTGATGAGTTAAGATGAGTTCTAGAGAGCATGTTGACCTTTTGATGGGGATGTACTTCTTGATCTTCCCTTTTTATTGAATCTTAACCGCATGACCTTGACTGTATTGATGCGTTGATAAGTAGTTTTGTTCCGTTGACTTATGATTTTTCGCTATGGTTAACCTTGCAAGTACCAATGATTGACGTGATAAAAATATTATGCTAATGCCGGATAGAAATTGGATAGGATGACTATGTGAATTTATGGGTTAAATGATATCCCTTGTTGTGACTGACCCTACTATGATATATTGTGATGCTGATATGCGATAGTGAGATATCCCTTATGATTTTTGGTGTAATATCGAGTTGTGTGTAATCATTTTGGCATAGATGCATATTAGGACCTTTAGTATGATGTGGAGATGTTGATGTGACCTTGTGACACTGTGTTGGCGTATGTTTGAGACTTGTCGTATGATGTACTCGTGGAGGATCGATTGGTTAAATAGTTATGCATTGCTTATAGCTTGTGAATCTTGCTTGATTGAGATTGATAGATTGATTTGATTCTGGAAACTAGGAAGAGAATATGGGATTAGCCCTTAGAGGTGGATGATTCCACCTCCGAGCATCTGAATTTGATTGATTGTTATGTGGAAAACTGATTTGGTTTTGGAGGGTTGTGACGAAATTCTGATCGAATGGATTTTGCTTGTTTTGGTGTAAAGTTGCTTGGTTAAACATCTTATTTGAAGATTTTGAGCGGTTTTGAAAAAGGAACAACTTGGATTGTAAAAGAATAAACGCTACAAATAATTTCAACGATTTTGAGGCTAATCTTTATTTTCAATTGCGGAATCCCTTTAAAAACTTTTCAAACCCGGGCAACTCTATGATACTTCACGAAGTGGATACTTGCATTTTATGGGGGCGCCTATAGGGTGCTGGCTAAGACCTAGTGATGCTATTGTAGAATTTCTTTTTTTGAGTTGTGGTACTTCCGAAAAGTCGAAGCGAGGATGTGATGGGGGCGCTTATCGCATACTTGTCAAGACCAATTGGAGATGTCACGGTCGTGACTAGGATGTTGTGAGAATCCCGGAAGACGCAACCGAGATGATTACAAGATCCTTGGACATGGTCCTTGGACTAATCAATTTCAACTTCATCCCCTACCTTAATTTGGTTTTAGTCTCGGGGACGAGACTTGTTTTTAGAGGTGGATGTGGATGATGTAAAGGCCCGGATTTTTAAATAATAAATTTCAATAAATAAAATAAAAATTCGGATATTTCAAGAAAAACTCGTCCTTAATTTCCTAAATCGAAATTGAAATCCTTAAAACAAGTTCCGGCATTAATAAATTAAAAATTAGAATATGTTTTATTCCGCTTTTATATGTCGAGAAATTGAAAATAATATTCGGAGTTCATTATTTAACTTGGAATTGAAAACTTTAAGCTAGTCGGGATAATGTCGGGAGAGCGGGTTTTGGGATTTGTTTTCTCGGGAATCTTGAAATACCTTTTTGGGACCCTTGTCTTGTTCCCCTTTCTTCTGATTTCTGTGAGGGCAGCTAGCTCCCACCCATTTCGTTCAAGAGCACCACCTGCAGGCTGCAGCTCCTCTTGTCCTCTTCCTTTTGACCACAACAACAATGCAACTCCCTGCAGCTCTTCTTTGTCTCCTTCCCAAATTGAGTTAAACACCCCCCTTCCTCTACTCCTTTCCCACGCCTTCCGCCTGCAGTCACCCCTCTTTTCATTTCAATTCAAAAGAAATACTCTCCTCCTCTTCTCTTCACTGTCTTTGCTCTCTCAAAACCGAGCTCTAGCAGCCCTGCTTCTTCAGGCAAGGGCCGAGCCAGGCAAAAGGACTCCCAACTCCGTCCTTCATCCTCCTCTCCGTTCAATTGCAGCAACCACCTTAACCACCCTTCTCCTCGTAAATCGCAGCCACCAGGGGTCGTCGCCGCCACCGATTGTAGCCGCTAGCAACCCCCGTCCCCATCCTCTGTCCCACCGGAGCTTCTTCAGCCGAACTTCTGCATCCAGTAGCCTCCACGGATCTCCAGATCCTTGCTCCTCCTCGTCCGACCTCGTCGTTGCCAAGCCACCAAGTCAGAGTTTCCGCGGTTTCGAAGCCGCTAGAGTCGTCCCTGAGCACACCTGTTTCCCGTCCAGGAATCCGGTAAACCCCCCTTTCACCTCCTTTCACTGTAATACTACATAAAAGTCCGCCTTTAAGCAATGTTCCTTCTTCCTAGGCCGAGAACGGCACAACTCCTTCTCCGACGAGCTCCAATCGCGGCTCCAACGACGATTTTCCGGCGAGAACTTCGAGCTTCGGTGAGCACTTCTCTCTCTCTCTCCTCCCTTGTCGCGTTTCGTTCTGGATTGCCTAGATGAGGTCGGAATCGGGGTTCGGTCGGGGCGGCTAAATCTCAGGCCAAAAAGCCGCCGCCGGAGGCCTGGCTCCTCTTTCTCTTCCCCGTCGTTTTCCAGATGTGCGAGCTCGGTTATTGTGGGTTGAGGGAGATGGGTTCTGTAGAACCGAGTTCCCCTTTTTCCTTTTTCCGAACCGGCCGGTCCTCTTTATTTCCAGTTCATTTAATAGCAGGTTGGTATGGGCTCTGGATTCTTTCTTTCCTCTTGTGGGCGGGTCGGGTCTTTCTCTTTGGGCCGTCAGATTTGAGAGCCTGGGCACCCCTTTTTACTTTCGGTTTGGGCTGGGCAACGAATCCGGGTCTGGGATGTTTTTTTTGGGCCTTTTATGTTGGGTTTAATTGATGGGTTGTTGTTATTTAAATGTTGATATTTATATATGTTAAGATGGGTATTTTGGGAGATTTTATATATGGGTTATATTATATTATGGTATTATTATAGATAAATGTTGCTTTATAAGTATGGTTTAATAAAGATGGATTTATTTAAATGTTTATTTTAGATAAACATTGTTGCTAAATTATTTAGAAAATGATTTAAGTCGTCCGAAAATGTTCCTTAAAGGATTTGATGTGTTGAAACCAAAATGCCGGAATTAATTCTATAATAAGATTTTGAGGTATTGGTTTTAAGGTTTAAATGTTCAATGTCAGGATTTGACCAAGTATGATTTGAGGAATTGTTTTGAATATAAGTTGACTTAATTTGGGATTTAAGAGTTGGAAAATATGGTTTGTATGATTTATCAATGGGTTTATTGTGAAGAATGATTTTGGTTGATGTTGATCAAATTGGAAAGGTTTTGGAAAATGGTTTTACTATCAATTGGTTTGAAGATGTGGAGAACTTGGGTATCGTGTGTATGAATTATGAACCGATAGCTTATGGAAATGGCTTGATGATAGGTGTTTATTGCTTTTGGATTGCTTTGGACTTGCATTTGGGCCCTTGCTTGTGTTATCTTGTTGTTCTGCATCTCCAGGTAAGTCTCTTCGGAGCTTACTCAGATTGAATAGAGCTATTCCCTGCCTTAGGTGCATGATATACTAGGTGTTGCATTCATGATCAGCATGCCATGTAGTACCATGCTAGGTTGCATTGATCGTTGAGCATTCTATTTCTCTATGTGTATGTAAACAGAACGGTCGTTATCTGTGATAGTCCTAGAGTCTTTGCTAGGGTCATAGGGTAGCCCAGCCTCATCGGGTACCCTGAGTCAATCGAGTACTTCCTTATATTATGATATGCCTGCGGGCTTTATTGTGGAGCGGGTTAGGCATGCGTGCCGCCCAATTATGAATGAATGCATTCACGAGCTGGCCAGTCTCCTCCTGTCGGAAGGGGTGGAGGTAGGAGAGGGATATGCCACTTGGCATTGTCTTGGGCCCTTTACAGTATTTCTGCACATTATTATGAACTAGGAGCATGCTAGTGTGTTTGAATTTCGTACTGCATTAGAGCATCTTTATTAGGTATAGCGTATATGGGTGCTTATGGTTGGCATGCAGAGTTAAGTGGGCATCGATCTGATCCCGCCCCAAATCAATTTTTTTAGGAATTATTTATGTTCATCCTATCGGTGCTGTTTGCTTATTGCGTGGGTCATTTTGTCGGCGGAGAGTGAGCACTGGAGTTATAGACTTCACCAGACTCTGATTATATTGTTTTGGATTTATACTTTTGACTCCGTTTTGACCCGGCTCCGCCGTGGCACTTGTATCTGTACTTTACTTCCGCTTTACTTCCGTTTGAAATGGTTTCCGCGACATAGTCTTAGGACAGGTTAAGGGTACCCAACGACCCTACGATACTTTAGGGTTTGAAATCCCTCTTTATTACTGACCTTTGAAATGAGTTGAAACCTCGACCCGTACCTGGATTGCAAGATCCGAACAAGGGTTTTCATCCCTTGAAACGTAACCCGGAAATCATAATTCTGGGCCGTTACAGATACTCGTTGGAGAATCGCGTCGGCATTCAACGACGGGGATCGTCCCTCCCATACACCGTTGAACCCCCTGACCCGGAGGACCGTAGACCGTCCGGGAGACCGAGGACTCGCCACCCCTGTCAGACGAACCCTCTACCTTGGGAATGTGAGCGTGCTCGGGCTCAACGTCGGGCAGATAGAGAGGCGACCAGTGGATCAACACGAGGTCGAGGTCGAGGTCGGGGTCAACTGTCATCAAACGAAACAGATGACACAATATGAGACTATGCTAGCAACCTGTGACTTATCTGACACAAGATGAGTTGATAACATGCATTTAGATGGTCATATTTGGTTGCATTTAGCTTAGTTAAGATGCATGTCATATATGGTTTAAGTATAATTTGCATATTTGTTCTCTATGTTGTTGGAGTCGGAATCTACACGCTTTTATTGATTATTTCAGGTAACCGTGAATCCGAGTAGGAGATATGGATCGATAAGGCATTGGATGTGATTGTCTAGTCGATTGAAGGAGCTTACATGAAGATCTAAAGAGGTCCTGAGAAGAAGAAGCGAGCTTAAACGAAGAACAAGTCTGCAGAAGTTGTCGCCATACATGCTGAACTTGTTTTGCACTTTCTGGAGGCCTTGATTGTCCAGTTGACTATTATGACCATGCGTTGGAAAGCTCTTTCAAATAGCTACAACTTTCACGTTGACAAGAAGAGCAAATTTGAGATAGATTTTCCGTAAAATACCGATGCAGCGGCCGCCGCATTCCCGCAGCTAGAGACGTCTAGTAGCAGCCAGGCAGCGGCCGCCGCATGTTCCAGCAAGCGACGTGTTTTGAAGCGGCGACGATTTTCTATCCAAAAACCCTATTTTATCTATGGTCTTTTTGGTCAACTTTGACATTACTTAGGACGGTTTTTACCCTAGTTTTATCACTCCTATTATATTCCACTATTCATTAGACAATTAAAGATTAGAGCGATGTTTTCCATGAGGAACTAAACTCATCTGTTCTACCTACGATTTGAAGCTTTATTTGGATTGATTGTGAGTTTCTAATTCTCGGTCCTTAATTCCTTTATTGAATGCTTCAACTTCTTTGTGCTTATTTATTGATTGTTTTGTTCTATCTTGTCTGGCCAACTTGTTAGATCAATTCAATTGCTAGGGTTTTGTAGATTCCTGATTGTGAATCTTAACCCAAGTAGCAAACTTGTCCCTTTAGAGCTGGTTAAACTAATTGGATAGGTAGGAAGTTGAATGTGCTGTTAAATTCCTTTCTGAGAAACTGCAAATACCTTGGTTAATATCTGAACTGAAAGCTATCAATTGGGTTAAATCCTTTTTTGAGGGACTATTCAATTGATAAGGGTTTCTAGGACTGGTTGGACTAGTAACTATATTAGGTTGGGAAAAGGGCATTCATAGGAAACCTAAAATGACGAGAAGAAGTTACAAGGATCGTTTTAACAAATAAAGTGGAAAATTGTAGGTAGAACTATTTCTCACTATTGTCTGAAACAACATCACTTACTTTTGCTTTCATCAATTCGCTTTGATAAAAGTCGGATCTTTTACATTCTTCATAAAAAAACACCTTTGGTTACTTAATTGGCATTTAATTCACACTTGAATAACAAATTTCCATGTGGATCGACCTCTTGCTTATTGTTATACTAGTTATAAGTTTGAGATTTATTTTGACGGATCAACGACAAGTTTTCCTCCCATCATGATTCCAAACAGCTCGAGTAAAGTCATCTAGAATAGTGACAAAATACCGAGCACCATTTATATTATGAACTCTATAGGGCCCCCAGTGATCAACATGAAGCAAATTAAACTTGGCAGTAACAATAGAGGTGCTCAATCGAAATGGAAGAGAATGATGTTTAGCCAATACACAAGGCTCACAGAACTTGTTCGAATCATCGGAAAACTAACAACCATGAACATGCTGCAGTTTAGAGAAAAAAACATGGCCCAATCTAGTATGAAACAAAAAACTAGATGGGGGTTTATTGCTACTAGCAACACAATTATTGACCATAGCTCATGTTGTATGTTGCAATCCAATAGAAGAGTCCCTTTTTGTAGCTAACTGAGCCTTGAAGTGCTATTTGGATATCCGAGTTGCACTGAAGATCACCTTCCCATATTTAGGGTCCTGAAACACACATTTGGACCTCTTAAAAAGCACATCAAGGTCTGTGTCATCAACTATCCTCCCCACTGAGAGCAAATTGATCTTAAAATCTAGGATATAAAACACTTCTTGCAAGAACAATCCACAAGAAAATCTGACATCCCCTATCTCCTTGATTTGTCTAATAACATCAAGGAGATACACACTAATAGTTCTAGAAAGAAGTCATCTTTTGACAAGAAACTGACTATTTCAAGTCATATGGTCAGTCACCCCTGAATCAATGATCCATACACTTGAATTCTCAAGATTAAGTTTAGAAGAATTCAAGGCAAAGATAGTACCTGCAAAACTGGTTGAAGGCATGATTTCTTTCCCTTTCATGGCCTTCAACACTTCCTGGCACACTGCATTCACAAGAGACATATCCATATGTCCTTCATTATCTCTCAAAGGAGACTCAAACACTTCATAGGTTGTAGCAACAATTCTTGGTTCACCTTTCCCTTTTGGATTCTTGAACCACTCTCGATATCCAATGATCTTAAAACAACCATCCATTATATGCCCTGTCATCCCACAATGAGTGCATTTCTAGTCAGACTTGTCCAGCTTCTCCTTCTTGGAGTATTTCCTATCACTCGAAGGCTTGCTAACAGACAGTGCACTAGCATCCTATACCTTAGATTTCCTATCACCATAAGATCCTGTAGCCACCTGTTGAACTAGACAATACGCTCTATCAACCGTTTTCAAAGGCTCAGTTGCAAGAATTTAATTTGGTTCCTAGAACTGTCATAGTTGTCATTCAATCCCATGATGAATTGCAGCAACTTGTTGCAATTATCAATCTCAACCATCTTCTTCCTCATCTCGCAAGTGGATCTACTAAAAGCACCGCAAGTGCACTGGGGAATACCTTCTAAACAAAGTATTTCATCCCATAATTTCTTGATTTTTCCAAAATAATCAGGCACATACAAGCTTCCTTGAACCGTGTTACACAATTTCTTCTTCAATTGATATAACATGGGGCCATTAGATTGTGCGTACCTCTCGATGATGCCGAACAAAAGCTCTCTTAAAGATTCCGCATACATGAATCCCTCGGCAATGTTCGGTGCCATGGAATTCAAAATCCAACATCGCACCATATAATCGCATCTCTTCCATCAGTGCAAATCTCCAGGTACGACGTTGTGTGATTGCGAGCTTCCATCAATAAAACCAATTTTGTACTTGGCTCTGAGACCCATTTGAACGCCTTTACTCCAACTCAGAAAGTTCGAGCCATTGAATGGACTCGCGACTAACTAAGCGCCGAGATGATCGGAATTGGAGAGCAGTGGATCATTCATGTTCGCCTGATTTCCAAGATCTCCAGAAATCGAAGCTCCAATTGGTGACTGCATCACAACAATCAGATCTGATTAGGAAACGTCGGATCTGCCGCACGCTCTGATACCATGCAAAGAAACCGAAAAATAGCTCGGACGAGCTTCGAGCTTACTCCATCAATGGAGGTTTTCGGTTAAGGAACTGATTGGAGAGCATTTGTTAAAATTGAATTTTCTTGATTCAATGAACCGAGTTACAATGTACACCAAGGCTTCTATTTATACAGCAAGGTAAGACCCCCTTGCATTTATGTAATGACTAAACTACCCTTGTCCCATTACCTCAAGCCACTCATACATCATCTAGGTTCATTATACCCTCCTCAAGTTGGATCAATTGTAGCAATTAAGCCAAGCTTGGAAGCTAGAAAATGATGTTGCTCCTCACCAAGTGGCTTTGTGAAGATATCAGCTAGTTGATTCTGTGAACGGACAAACGAGGGAGTCATGAAGCCTTCTTGTAATTTTTCTCTCACATATTGACAGTCTAAGCATAGGTGCTTAGTTCTCTCATGAAAAATGGGGTTCTCAGCAATGTGAATTGCCGATTTACTATCATAGTGAAGAGGGATTGGTTTAGGGACACTGCAATGAAGCCCTTGTAAGATTGAATCAAGCCAAACTAACTCACTAGAGGCCTTTGATAAGCTTCGGTACTCAGCTAAAGACTTAGACATAGTGGGTTGTTTTTTGGGTTTCCATGAAACCAGTGCTAATCCCATGAACACACAAAATCCAGATAAGGATCGACTAGTGAACAGACAATTTCCCTAGTCAGCATCACAAAACGCGGCTCCGACGTCCGCGTCGCCTTCCGCCTACCATGGTACTATGTTCCTACCATTGGTATTGTTCTCTCTCTATGTCTTTCCATGATTTTGTGGAAATAAGTTGCGATTTCTATATAAGCATGAAAATGCGGAAACAGAATGAAGTGATTTGGACTTCTAATGCTTAAATGTGGATTGGTGCCTAAATACATTGATTCACCTTGTGAAATTGATGTATACTTTTGCAGTTTAGTGGCATCTTTGACTAGTAGTACACTAACACAAAGGACAAATACAGTCTTGTTCATGGAAAAGGAGAAGATCTATTTACAATTAAATCAATTTCAGTCAAAAGTGGCTTGCATTTTAGCCTCTGAGATCAAATTAGAGGAATGTGTTGATGATTAGCATTTTCGGCAGCAAACAGTGAATTCGTGGTTAGTTTGCTACTGTGATTGCGTTTTCTTTGTTGAGAGCTTTGGATATTGGCAATTTTAGCAATTTCTTTGCCTTGCTAAAACTTTATGTAGAATGCTGAAATTAATTCTTTATTAGCAAAATCCGTTATGCTGAAATTAGTTCTTATAAAATTGTATGAGCTACTATATCTTACACACAAGCATATATTTCAGCATTTCAATATTTCATCATTACAACATTTCAGCATTTCAGCATTTCAGCATTTCAGCATTTTTTGCTTACGGGGAAAAACAAAGCAACTCCGGTGTCAAAGTGATAACGTGAAAAAAAAAAAAGCAACTCCGGTGTTAAAGCGCTAATGTGAAAAAAAAAAACAAGAAGCTAATTTCAGCAATTACAACAACAATTTCAGCAACTTCTGTTTCAGCAACTCCGGTGGCGAAGCACTGACGCGAAAAAAAAAACTGATGAAATAGGCGTTGCTGAAACCAAAATTGATGAAACAAGAGGGGGGCACAGGGGGGTGCATGTGGGGGGCACAAGGGCAAAGGGGCAAGGGAAGAAAGGTGGACATTTTGTCAATTTGGAAACATTGGTGGACAATTTACTAATAAAAGTCTTAAATATGGACATTCTATAAAATGCCCTGGTGGAAATTGGTGAAACAAACTAATTGATTATGAAGGTCGGTAGCCTAGACTTGACAACCAATTAAGCGTGGGCGGGGATCTCGTTGGACACCTTAGGTAAGCCCGATCACCAAGGGCTTCCGCACTCTACTCAATCCTGAGTCCCCTTAAGGAATTCTCAAAATGGTCTTCCGCACTCTATTCAATTTGGCCATTTTTAAAATAAATTATGAGATTTACCTATATTATTTAAGAAAACAGTTTTCCAGTTCGATTTATTAACTTATACCCTTAACAAATTTATTAGACAAAGCGTATATAAAATCATACTTGAAATACAGTCTTTAGAGCATCCCCAACACTTTCTCTAAAAAATCTCTAAAATAGAGCACAAAATAACAAAATCTCTAAAAAAATTTACACCACAACTCCAACAGATTCTCTATTATACAAATTGCTACATTTATTATACACTATAATAGATGCATAAATTCATAATTTAATAAATAAAATTTCAATAACTTCATTAAATCAATAGGCAACAACCATTGAACAAATAGGTAAGCATTGAAATGGTTGAACGCATTAAATTTTACAGATTCTAACCCTACCTCCAAATTTAGAGATTTTTTCCATCTCTCCATCAATTTCTCTAAAATATCTCATTTTCTCTATTTTAGAGAAGTTGTTGGGCTTGCTCTTAGAGCATCTCCAACAGTTTCTCCATTTTGGAGATTTTGGAGTTTTTGGAGAATTTTAAGGGGTTTTTGGTCCAACAGATTCCCCATCACCTTCTCCAAAATGGAGAAGCAGCAGAAAAAATGGAGATGATTCCCCAAATCAGCAGCATTCTCCAAACTAAATAATTCTCCAAATCTTCGAAATGGGGAAGCTGTTGGATTTAAAACAAAAATAATTTGGAGAATATGTATTTTGTTTCCCCATTTTGAAAAATTTTTAGGGAAGCTGTTGGAGATGGTCTTACTAACAAGGCAATCTACTACTCCGTATCTAATTTCTCTCTTTAGCAATGGTATAGGCAAATATTGTCGAAATGTCGAACAATATCTATTACTCCCTCCAATTTTTAATAAAAGGCATTTGACTTGTGTGCACGTAATTTAAGGAGTTAAAAACTATATAAAATATTTATTTTTTTACATTATTATACATATTAATGATAAGAATTACAATGTAAAAAAAAACGGAAATTTCACCAGGTACCATGAGGTAAAGCGTTTTTCACGGGGTGTACAAAACTTTTACATTTTTCGCATGGTACCCCTCAAGTTTGGGGTAAATTCATCTCGCACCCTTATATAGTTATATTTAATGTATTTGTGCTACTCTGTTTGTTTTTTATCTATAAAAAAAAATCGAAAAGAAAGAACTTCATTTTCCTCAAGGTCGAAGGTCGGTGATGGTGGAGGGTGAATTTCTCCAACCCCAATTGCATCTGATTATGACGAACACTACGAACTCGTGTTCACTCTCAAGTCCCAACATAAATAATAATTAACCCCAATTTTAGAAATTGATGGGGGTACAATTACAAAGTAACAATTTAATAAAATTGAAATGAAAATCTACAAGTTCAATCACAAATTCACAATTTATTGTGATTTTGGGATCAAATCGTGTTCAATTGCTATACTGATTAAGTAACCTGTTTGTTCAGTTGACCAATTAGGGTTTGAAATGAAATTAAGTAAACGAGCAAAAGGGAGATGTTATAGTTTGTGCCAGATGTTGCAGCTGACGGTCTCAGCCTTGTGACTCCAGATGTTGAATATGTCAGCGACGATATCAAAGGAGTTATAATTCGTCGAGGGCTTCTCCATCTGCGAGTACACCGGGTAGGGTTGTTGCGGCTGGTGAAAGTACATCAGTTGGTGCTTTTCGGCGTACCAGAGGGCGGCTTTCTAATTGTTCAGGTGGGTGGTTGGTCGCCGGCGCTTCCGTCACTCGTGTTCCCCATTTATTGGCTTCCTGCTCCTTCATCGGAGGTTTCTGGTTGCTCTCCTTTCTTTCTTTTTTTATTAGGTAAAACTTCGAGTTCAGACAACCCTAAAACTCGATAGGCCGACGAATCGGCAGACAGACTAACCGTCAATATACAACAAACTAAACACACAAATTAACACAGATGAAAGAAATAACCCTAAGAACTCATATAAGCCGTCAGTCAGCGGAGGAGTCGAGGGAGATCCAAGGCGAGCCACGAATGCCGAGAACACGGGAGAGTGCTAAGACTCACACGGTGACTCGACGCCGAGAAGGCGGAGACCAGTAACCCACCACCGGAAAAGGCAAAACCCGAGGAAGTGCGGACCACCGACGTTGCCCCCACCTAGATGAGGGATCTTCGAAGACCACGAACACAATCACGATCCTCTTGATCATACAGGACGTCTGATACTGCAACCCAACTCGGAACTAAACGCACCCACGCCAAAGCAATGACCCGACGCCAAAAGATGGAACAAATAGAAGCCAAAAAGGGAATATCTAAACATCATGCGAAAATAAGTGTGCAAACTCCCGAAACCAAACTAAAATTCCAGGGAGAAATTATTTATTTAAATTATTAATTAACACCTTGTTATCTACGCCCTTTCGGGATTTTGGTCAACCCTTTCGGGATTTTTATCAAACCCTTTCGGGATTTACACAAGGCCCTTTCGGGCTTTTTACCCTTTTGGGATTTTGGTTGCTCTCCTTCCGATTGAGATGTGATGGAGGCTATTTCCCTTTCTTTCTTTTTCAGAAAAAATAAAAACAAACGGAGTATATCACAACTCTGTTAAGTATAACGGTTCAAGGACGCGATACAAATTTACCCCAAACTTGAGGGGTACCTTGATAATTATGTGAAAGTCTAGCTTGTACACCTCGTGAAAAACGTCTTACCTCGAGGGTACCTAGCGAAATTTCCGTAAAAAATATTAATTAAAAAAATCAATATTTTATATAGCTTTTCTCCTTAAACTACGTGTACAAAAGTCAAATGTCTTATATTAAGAATTGGAGGGAGTATGACATATGAATTGATGATCTTCTGAATTTCCAAAATTACCTTCCACTAAAACTCACACATAACTAGGAATTGAAACTAGGAATTGGAATGATTCTCGATAATCATCCATTTTCCATTTTCCATTTTGAAGCATATTTCATTCGCATCAAATCTTCATTCTAACTAAAAAATTCATCCATTCTTCTATATTATTATTATAAGAGTTTACAAAGAATTAGTGGAGGCCGAGAAATAATCTGGGCTCCTAGTCCACTCCTTTAGCAATAGAAAACTCCACCCTAGTAAAAATATGAGCCGTATTCCGAACCCCAATATCTTGAGCTTGAGAAAATTTCTGAATCCTCTTTAGAAGAGCTATGGCGTGTGACTCAAGTTCCCCTACGGCGGAAAAAGAGGGTAAGAAACCATAACCAATGGCTTTGCATGCACTTAGCTTGATACTTAACGCGAGTATGACGAGCCGCCTCGGTCACCACATGCCCTAGAACAAAATCAGTCATCCCAGATTGCGTTAAAGGGGATGACCATGTCAGGTCAACACAAACATTTAGCCCTTCATCCCTCGCGTAAGGAAGCATGTCTGTAGGGTGAAGGGGTTTCCCATCTCCCCCCACACAGACCAATATCAAACTCTGTACCAACTGATATCCCAGAACGACATCAGACATTTACCAAACTGTCATGAACAACTTTATGTCGATGTTTAATCCCACAATGCCTGCACATGACACAACATGATCCCTAAAAATGTCACCCTCAAATACCCTGGAGCAAGCAGAGCAAGGCTCCGAAATGGAAAAAAAGGGGTTCCTAATCTATAGCACAACACACAACGATATGTCTTACAATTCATAGTTTCACCCAACGGTCCCAACCCAGAGATCGGGACAACCCTAAGCGAATCAGTAGCAGAACTTCACAAAGCCATCTTACGCGGTGACAAGGAAAAGGTATTCGTTCTCTACATCTTTCGTATTTCATGTGAAATATATGTCTGTCAGTTTCTTCATGAGTTTAGGGGCAGCAATCTCAGTTGAGTTATTCATAATATCACTCTCTACATTTGTGTTTAAGGCACACACAACGTCATCTAATGCATACCCAGGTGTTGTGACATCAGTATGCTGGAGAAGCTTAATCTGCGGGCCAGTTGATTGCAAATGTGAAGCCAGAAAAGCATAAAAGAGACTGTCACCTGCAGGATAAACATTGAGGTCCCCAAACCTGAAGGACAACGTGGCGAGCCTCCATTGCCAATTGTCAAAACCCGGCCCAGAAGCAGTGATAATACGTTCCAGAGCACGTCGAAGAGCTAGATCAAACTTAAGTTGAGTAGACTCAAAGGCACGAGGTGGGCATGTA
Organism: Persicaria tinctoria; assembly: GCA_037127255.1. NCBI lineage: Eukaryota > Viridiplantae > Streptophyta > Magnoliopsida > Caryophyllales > Polygonaceae > Persicaria > Persicaria tinctoria. The sequence goes on from JBANSL010000006.1 coordinate 24,801,422, forward strand.
CACAAAGCAAAATAAAGTTTTGAGACCCCAGTACAAGCACGCAACAACAATAACTCAATTGCAGGTCACCAATCTTAGCAACAACATCCATAAAAGCGGTCGTTTTGTCTACTCTCTTCATCATAAGCTCGCTGCTGAACACAATATTAACATTGACAGGTTCACCAATGAGCTTAACCCCATGCAATGGTCTAGCAAAGTTAGGTGGAAAAACATTAGCCCGCCTACTCCTCGAGTCCTCTTTTGGCCAAAAGACTTCAACTTTATCATCATTGAGGTGCAGACTGCAGACCATCAGACCCTCAATAATCATCTGCAGAACCTTCCCCGTGACCAAGGTATCTCCAACAATAGTGACATCATCCAAATACCAAGTCTAAAAACACACCTGAAACGTGTCCCAGATTTTGCGCACCAACGAATACAAAACTAAGGCAAAAAGTAGAGGGTCGAGAGGATCCCCTTGTTGCACCCCCCGACAAGACCATAGGGTATGATACCCATAGTACAACCTAGCTGGATTGGAGTAGCAAAATTCAATCCAACGAGAGATTGCAGGACAATGGGTCCGGACTTCACGGATCATAACTTCCCTCTCAACCATATTATTATTGTATTATATTATATTTCTATTACTATGATTAATTTTATCATTATTTTGTTATTAAATATATATATATATATATATTCTATTATTGTTATTAATATTATTTCAGTAATGGTTCATTCCAACAACGTATCATACAACCATCTCCAAGAATGGATCATTACCATTTTCTGTTTCCATTTCGATTTTCATTCATATTCCGATTGCAGTATCCATACCAAACGGGGTCTAAGTATTTATGGCTAGTTTTTTCACAAAAACTTGATTGGGAAATATTTTCATAAATTAAATTATTTTAGCGTTTTATTAATATTGTTTTTCTATGATCGATATTTTATTTGATAAGTGAATATTTTCCATTTAAACTTGTTAACTTATGTTCTATATATAGAAAGATGCATGATAATATTACGTCACTTGAGTTTTCATGAACCAAAAAAATTGCTAAAAACGATTTTGAGCTATTATTTTCAAATTATCACACAATAAATTAATCGTATTTTTCGATCATAACCTTAAAAATCTATGCTCTTTTTCCTAACTTCCTCCAAAGTTGCGTGCAATTTGCTGAAATCACAAATAGATTTTAGGCTTTTGATTCGAAATCATAAGGCCATGTGCAATGGAGCACCGCGCGAATCAAATGGAGGGCCAGCTCAGCCAATTTTGCGCCCCGGAGGAGAGAGAAAGTTATGATTCGGGGGGAGAGTTGCTTCCAATTGCTTCGACTCATCCAAAAAAATTTTATTTTTTTTATTTTTGTCAACCAATGGAAACACGCCATATGTCATGAAGTTTTAATTAAATTAAAACCCTCTTTTATTTATTAAATAAATTTTATTTTATTTTTAAAAAATATATTTTTGAATAGGATTTATTTTTCTCTATCCAATGACACCCATTTTGAATATGTTTGGGAAAAAAAATTTCACTAAGTTTATCATATGTTAAAGATTTATAGTCACGTAAACAATATTAACTTAAATCAGCATAATATGTTTGTTATCGCTCGATTGTTATATTTCAAGTATCTTTCATTTCGCATCGTATTTTATGTGTTGTTGTTTCATTTTGTCATATGTTTGTTAAGTTGGAGTTTCAGTTGATGTGTTATCTTAGGTGTAATGTCGTTTTAATTAATCAATATAGTTCGACTTTTTTTAAATAAAAAAAATTAGTATTGGGTTACGTATAGTTAGCCTTATTTTTTTTGTTTCCATGTTTTTTCAGTTTATCAATTTAATAAAATATTTTTAAATTTAATTGTGTGCATTTTTTTTATTTAATTATACGTATTAATATTAATATTATTATTAATAATATCATTAACAAAAAAAATAAGTAAAATAAATCAACATTTAGCTTAATAAATATAAAAAAGTGTAAAATGAGTTTTGATTCGTGTGACTCTCTGTTGTGGGTGAAAAATGTAAAAAGCTGAAAAGTTAGTGGAAAGCTGACGTGGCATGAATAGTTGCTGATGTGGTTGAAATGAGTTTTAATTCGTGTGACTCTTTGTTGCTGATGGTCTAATTAGATCTTCAATCAACGGTGAAATCCCGATTTGCTCATTTTAGGGAGGAAAAAAATAAAGATCACGATCTAATAACCATCAAAAAAAAATATTGAGTTTCAATGGCGGGGAATTCAAAAGGGTGCAATCCCCGACCTTCCCGTTTCGCCTCAGGAAACCTCCCTCTCCACCATCTCCTTCATATTAACCTCTGAAGAATCCCCCCATCCCTCACATTCCCAGTCGTGATTAATTATTCGCCTGTTAGGAGGATCCATCGATTAGCAGCTTCGATTTCTGCATCGTTCGATTCCTCCATTTGCTGGCTGAGGTTGATCCCGGTGGGATTTCCGCCAGACCTTGGCCAATTTCAATTCATACTCAATTTTCCTAATTCCTCCCCAAAAATAAAAAACCCTAATTTGAAACCCTAATTAAAAGGGGGAAACCACAAAAAAGCACACAAACCAGCAAAATTGTATATAAATAAAACGATACATTGGTGCGACAGCTGCAATGGCGAGAGATTTGATTGTGTTGTTGTCAATCATGATTGTTGCGGTGTCGAACCCACCTGGTTCGGATGCCAACATCGCTGAGGTCGACGAGTACTGGAAGAACCGGGCCGAGTCGTCTAGGAATACTGTTAGGGAGGCTTATCACCCTGACCCTTACAACGTTACCAACCATTTTAACTATCATGTTCACCAGTGAGTATATCAATTTTCTTTAATCAATCAAATTTTGAATTACGGCGGCAATAGCACGATCGAGTCGAGTAGGCTCAATAAAGGGATATTGACATTTCCAACAAATTCTCCATTTTGGAGAATTTTAAAGGGTTTTTTATTCAACAGATTCGGAGATGGTCTAACGCTCCCTTGCAGCTTGTTTATTACATAAGAAGTCTAATGAGAGCATTATTTAGATCGACTATAATAAGTCGATACCTAAAAGGAATTACTCACTTCACGTCAAATAGGTTCAATAAAGGATAAAATTGTCTGTCATGCGTTTTAAAAGGCCGAAATAGGATGACTTAGGGATTGTTTGACATAAGTTTGTTGGAGTTTTTCAAAAAGTTGTGACAAGGCTTTTCGCGGTTTTCGATAAAATAGTTTAGAGTAATTTGTTATGCCAAATAAAAATTTACTCTTTTAATCTATCCACAAAAGCTAAAATTTCATCTGGATTTTAATCTTAAGCTTAATGAATCTCTAGCGCGCCAAACATGCCCTTAATTATCAAATTGTGGCTTCAACTCTTATAAGTGCATATATGATATTGTAGAGCTATGAAGGCGAGGAAGAATGAGGGCAGCAACAGCACAAGGAGAGGGATGGCTGAAAAATACAAAGGCCCATGTTTGGCCACAAACCCAATCGACAGGTGCTGGAGATGCACCGGCGGCGGCCACTGGGAGAAGAACCGGATGCAACTAACCGACTGCGTGCTCGGCTTCGCCCGTGGCACCACAGGGGGCAAAGGCGGCCGCATCTACACCGTGACTGACCCATCCGACGACGACATGGTGAACCCGAAACCTGGCACCCTCCGCCACGCGGTCATCCAGGATGAGCCGCTATGGATCATCTTCGACAAGGCCATGAACATCAAGCTCAACCAGGAGCTGCTGATGACGAGTAACAAGACGATAGACGCGAGAGGAGCCAACATACACATAGCCGATGGCGCGCAGATAACCATCCAATACGCTCATAACATAATCATCCACGGCCTCCACATCCACGACATCGTCCCCGGCTCCGGTGGCTTGATCCGGGACTCCGCTAACCACAATGGACTCCGGACCCGTAGTGATGGCGACGGTATCTCCATCTTCGGAGGAAGTCGTATCTGGATCGACCACGTGTCCCTCGCTCGGTGCTCTGATGGCCTCATCGACGCCATCCAGGGCTCTACCGCTATCACCATTTCTAATAACCACATGGCTAATCACAATGACGTTAGTAAATTCGATAGTCCGTCGACATTTCATGCATTTATCTCGATGCTGATCTCGAGTTTCGATTTGTTATTGTAGGTGTTCTTGTTCGGAGCGAAGGACTACTACACGGAGGACAAGAAGATGCAGATAACGGTGGCGTTCAACAACTTCGGGAAAGGGCTAGTGCAGAGAATGCCAAGGTGCCGATACGGTTTCTTCCATGTGGTGAACAATGACTACACCCACTGGCTCATGTATGCTATCGGAGGTAGCCAACAGCCCACCATTATAAGCCAGGGAAACCGGTTCATTGCCCCTCCAAAAACCGACAACAAACAGGTATATATATGGTCTTTGAATGGTAGAAAAGCGACAGTGTGTAGCTAACTCAGGTTTACTAACCGAGTTGTTCGGTCTGGCTACTGAAGGTGACCAAGAGGGAGGCACCAGAGAGCGAGTGGAAGACATGGACATGGAGATCAGAGAACGATTTGTTCATCAATGGAGCCTACTTTAGACAATCAGGGTCGCCTTTGAAGAACAACCCTTACCAGGGGGACATGATACCAGCCGCGCCAGGGACCAAAGTCAGAGACCTGGCTCGCTTTGCAGGTCCGACCAAGTGTAGATCGAACAAGGAATGCTGATTCCCAATCAACCAGCGCCTGTGTAGCGTAAGGGCGTTGCTCGAATCGACATTACCGACTTCGGTTTTCTTCTATCTTAATTTCCTTTCGGCATTTTAGGGTGTTTCCGACGCTAACAAAGGAAACTGATCTATAGGATGTAATTCTGATGAGGTTGCTGTTATCTTACCCTTCATCCATATATTTGTAAAATCCTATAGAATGTTGTAATTTAATTTTTTGTTGCAATCTTAAGTTAAGGATATGATTTCAATTTTTATTCTTTTGTTTTTGTTATACAAGTTCTTTTTCTTCTTCATGAGATCAAAGGTTATAAAATCATCTCAGTTCATACTCAATAGTAGGGGTGTTATGTGAACATGAGTTGCTCGGATTCGACTCGAAAAACTCGGCTCGAGTTCGTTCACATTTGAAAAACGAGCCGAGTTCGAGCGGGTTCCCGAGCTCGAATCGAGCTCGAGCCGAGTACGAGCTCGAGTAGCTCGGACAAATTTACCCTTGTGCTTTTTTCCCTTTAGTTTTAGGGTTTCTCTAAAATCAGTCTCGTTCACTTCAGGCATTCGAACGAGCTCACGAGCTCGGAAACGAGCTAAAATACGAGCTCAGAAACGAACTTCCAGCAAAAACAAGCTACAACAATAACACGAGCTCAATCGCTCACGAGCTCGAGCTTATTCAAATACTCGCGAGCCGAATTCAAGCTCACTTCTAAGCTCGAAAAAAATTCGAGCCGAGCTCGAGCTTGAACAAAAACGAGCCGAATATGAGCTGCCCCTTACTCGGTTCGTTTGACTCGAATAACACCCCTACTCAATAGGAACTGAATCTGCAACAATCAGGTATTGTGAAGGCCAGCACAGTTCGAGACCCGGTACCTGGCCTGTCTAAGACTAACTCTAATGGTATGATGTAAATGCTTAAATATGCACATTTTGAAGCAAAATGTGCTCGAATGGTTACTTTTGAGTGTTTAAAATATGCACATTTGCACACAAAGTGCTCAAATATAAGCACATCACCTCCCCATGTACAAAAACCTTTTATCACTTTTCAATAAAGTAAAGTCATTTCTATTAGTTGTTTTTGAGTTTTTTCTTTTCCTTTTTAATTTAATCATATTTGTTTAGAGATAGGTGTGTATAAAATACACATTTAACCATTGGAGCAAAATATCAAAAAGTGATGTACATTTTTAAACACCTTGTGCAAATATGTACATTTGCACACTTAACCATTGGAGTTAGTCTAAGGGCATGCTTGATCAACTTGAACAAATCTTCAAAACCAACATCTTTTGGCCAAATCGATTCTAGAACCAACTCAGTTTAAAGATATACATCGCCATATTAAAAAACATTTAGTGATCCGTATAATCATATATGCCTTCAAGTGTAAAGGAAAACATTAAACAGTAAATATGTCTTCTGGTGTACGAACACCGAGCAGTAGAATAACGAGAATGCAAGAAACCATCAACTCCGAGTGGTTTTTCACCTTCAGTCAAATCCAGTAAGAGAATCTTTATTCATCAGTGCTATAACCCTTTTTTTCACAAAACAAATCCGTCGACAAAACAGAAGTGCCAACAAGCAGCTTCCTTCTCAACCTGCAGTCTTGATTGATTGGATCCTGTAGAACAATTTTTCAAGTTATTTCGTCAGCCAATGCTGAAAATAGGAATTAATAAAAATTAAAAAAAAAGGTTGCTAAATGATCAAAATCTAGAAGATTGGAATTTCAGCATTCTAAGTTACAAATGAAACTAAACTGCAAAGAGTATACACTCTACACCAAAATGAAAGCATAATGGATAAATTAACAGTCAAACCTTAAAAAACTTCGAGGCTGGTTAGCCGGAGTATTAGGACCATCTTTATTGCTACCATTGGTTATTGTCAATATGTCTGCAATGTCTTTCAGGCCCTGTAACAGCAGAGAAAAATGAACAAAAAAAAACTGTCTAATTTTTTATAGTAAAAATAATGAGTTTTTTTAAAATAAGAGGAATGAGTGGATTTTTGCCACAAGTAACTTTTCCACCACTATTTCTTTCAAATCTAAGAGTCAAGAGAAACAAGAAAATCCATTCTTTGAACTTGCCAAGAGCAACTATTCTTATGATATAAGCAATAATAAGCCCCACGTGGATGTAATGCCATACGATATCTAACCTGAACAAGAGGAGTTTCCGAGGATGGGAGTAGTCCTCGAGACTTGTACTGGTCCTGCAAATAGTGTCAAAAGTTATCAGAAACTGAAAATATATATCTTCATACACTTGACTCTATGCATTCATGCTTTGAATTCACTTTAAAAGCAGAAAATCTTAAAATCACGAAAGTCTCCCCTTAGTTCACCTTCTCTGTTATTTACCCTTCTTTTACTTTTAGTTTGTTTTAGAGATGGGGAACACCCACTACTTGCCAGAGTTGCAAAAATAGTATAAATAATGAATTAAAGGCAAAGCACAGTGTACTGAATCACAATAAATGCTAAAGTTTTTCAATGCACCATTTGGTCATGAGCTCAACGGTTTCATTTACAATCCATACCTGCAAGAACTGCTGATACTGTGGCGCTCTTTTTCCATCAACAAGTTGACATAAGTAGTCAACCCCAGCAAGAGTAAGGGTCTGCAGAAACTCTATGTTAGCACAAAATAGCAATAGCTGGATTTTGGACAGCAGAGAAAAATAGCAACAATACCCATAAAGGACAGCATGCAGGGACAACAATAATATTAAAACAAAGCTCTGCATGCTAACAGACTACATCTGCAGCCAACAAGCATATGATCAACTATTTCAACAGCCTCAGGATACTTATTTGACATTTGCCATGCAACCCAATTCTGATGCAATCATCAAACGTCATGTTGGCTAAAAATCCTAAAGTTTGTGTTCCTTCAATTGTTTCTTTGTTGCATTATTTTAATACAGCATATCATAGGACACACTACACAGTCGACTTTTAACTTTTAATGTTGCACTTGTTCTTGATATAATACTCCTACATCACATGCTTAATTGAAATGAGTAGGATGAGAAAGTGGCAATGTGTATTGTTTATCTGCTAAATCGATAGTTAGATAACTATAACATATGATAACAAAATAAATCTCTCAGCACCAGCTAATTAGCCATTAATTGATCAAAGCTGTAATTTCCTGAAAAAAGATCGGATAATGTCATCTCTGCAATTACCTGCTTATCTTCCAGGGAACCGATCCTGTCATCCTGCCAAAAAAAGGAAACAAGCAAAAGGTAAAATCAGAAGCTCATGTGATTCATGGAAACCACATCTGATAACAATTTTCTAGAGTGCAGGCATGCAGGGAAAGGGCAAGCAAAAAGAAAACTTTTCTGTGATTGATTTCGAAGAAAAATAAGGAATGAGAAGGAGAAAATTATGCTTTACTCTTTTAAAAACCATATTGTTCATAAAGGTTCTTGAAAACGATAAACCAGAAAAAAGCACCAGTTAAAAAAATAATGCATATATAAAGTAATACAGTCAGGGTCATTGTACTCACCAGACTGTAAACTGTATTCTTCAGGTCATACAACTCCACACCAATTCTTGAAAGGTCAACTCGGACAGTTGAAACCTGTTCAAAGATTAATCTGTCTTTAATGGAACAAACATATAAGCAGCACCATGATATACCCAGTTATATTGCCAAACAAGCTGAAGTCAAAATTTTGTTTAAACTATGGCCCTCTTCAAAGATATCTGTGTATAATCTTTAGTTTCAGGTTTCATAATATATTTCAGTAGACATACTAGCTTATTTAATATGCTTAGATGCATATCCAGCTCATTCATGTACACACAAGTGTGCTGTTCAGCTTTAAGTTTCAGTTTGGTGTATATATGTAACCTATGATACAAGACCCAATTCATCATATAGCCAAAAGCAAAAGAATCTCTCCCATTTAAACATGCAAACTGAGAAATATAAACAACTCAGACAAAATACTATGAGGACAATCTGTTTTTGCCATATTTTATAAATGCAAAGATAATGAGAGAGTAGCTTGTAAAGCTATGCGGAAGGCATGACATGTCCACAAAACCACTATGCTAGATGATTAGATAGCTCCAGCGCTCATGTTTATTGCTAGGTGAATATACTGTCCTTGAGGATATAGTGGATAACAAAATATAATATCACTCCCCAGAAAATACAAATTATATTTTAGGCAATGTTCCTATAATGATAAAAGTGATTGGCACATTTTAGAGATCCAAACAACCGGTCACAAACCAATGGTAAAACTTGGGGTGTTAATTCATACTGAACAATATGTAATTTTTTTTAAAAAAAACAATAATATTAAAATACGGGTGAAGAGACAGGGCTTTATGAACGCACATCACCCTTAATCAGCTTAGTCATTTCCTTCACATCGTCAACTTTCCCATCCAAGTTTTCAATTCTTTGCGTCAAATGCTTTTTTGTTTTCTGCAAGAAAATATGAAATGTGAGATTACAAATGAATATTGCATAAGTGCATGAGGTCATGAAGATATGCCGGAAACATGGAAAAGTAGTGCAACAACAATACATCTTGTATGAGATAAAGAAAGGTTTAGAGAAATCAAACGGCCAACTACTCGTGTGAGGAACATCATTGATATGTAGACATTCTTTTGCAGTTTCTAATCATTCTAATGAGCCCTCAAGGAAAATATATATATATATATATATTATTTACAGAGAGTAGCACAATTTTGGCATTTTTCTATGCTTGTGGAAGATTTTTCAAGAGGGAAAAAACTCAATTCCATAAATATGGAATAGAAGGCCACACAAGCAAATCCCTTCATGGAAAAGTTAATGGATAAAGGAATGGGATAATTTGTTACTTACAGCAAGAGCATCCGAAACACCCTCCAGATGTTTTGTCAAATTTGATACAGCACTTTCCATACTACGCTTAGTCACATACATAAGATCTGTAAAAGAAAATCCCTGGACATTCAAGAAAAAGACAAGGATATTATCGCCACTTAACCATTTCATTTCATAGATCTGAATTCAAGAAACAAAAGAAGAAGATAATAAGAAACAAACTGTGATTTTTTTAAATCTAATAATACTACCTTCCACCACATATAACCATAGCCTACAGCACCCAATGCTCCAACTGGAATTATAAGAGATGATATTCCTGTCAGAATGCAAAATGGTTAAATTAGGCAGAAACCGATGAATATTACCAATCAGAGTTCCATAATAGTTGTTGTATCATGTAAATTAAAGTTGGACAAAATATACCACTTTGACCAGAACCACCATTGAGCACAGTTATTTGACTGGAATGATTAGCCAAATGGCGAACTTCTTGTGCTAACCAACGCACCTAAATATGTACAAAATGAGTCAAGTTAAAATAGATACCTTCTACAGAAGTTCCATAGAAATCTCTTCAAAAACAACCACATCAATAAGCCGAGTATATGAAGATAAATTTCTACCCATGCAAAAGGAGAGAATACAAATCTGATACACTCAAGATTAAAAGAAAGGGGTATCCTGCTTAGGGGTAAGCAAAATGGAATGGGAAGATCCTACCAATTGCATGAGGAAACTCCTCCCTCAAACTTTAGGAAGGTCCTCAGACAATTCCAAGAAGGTTTAATCACATAAAAAAAATATAAAATAAATCAAAAGGCTTGTGGTTAACCACATCCCAAACCAAGTCATGCAGCAAATTCCTACTTGGAAAATCAAAGTCGATTCAAAACCATGAGATCCTAAAAGTATAAAATCAGACAATTTCATATTGCAAACAGAAGACAAAGCATAAGGTCTTTCATCAGTAGCATTTAATAGGAATATATTAACAGACAAAACTAACTAATTACAAGCCAGTAAAATAATTAATTACACATATTTAAAATCGAATGCTAGGTAAATAAATTCAATGCCCAATGCCCAATTAGCATCCCAAAGTTGAAATTAAAACATACTTGAGCCGCAATTGGATCGGAATCAGCATTCGTGGACTCCCCGGAGCTCTCGAAGCCTTTGATGAAAGCCTATCCGAAAACCAACCAAAACAGCGAAAAATTAATCTTTGCCCTCAAATTTAATTAGGTCAAAAATTGGATAGCTTTTGACACTCAGCGAAGAAAGAGAGTGCGTTCAGAACCTGGAGTTCGCCAATCACATCGGATAATTTCCCGTTCTTAGCCAAAATAGTGGCAGTGTAACCTAGGAAAGAAGATCGATTAACGACTCAAACGAACATCACTTTTAGGGCTAAACAAATACAAGTATAAATCGCATCCGATAAGTGTTACCCGTTCCGAAGATGAATATGATCTTGGAAAGGCCCATCCCTGTTTGCATCGCCATCGCGTCCTCAACTTCTGATCGTCGGAATCAATAGTCGGGTCAGTTGGCTTGGCGGAGAGGAAATAAGTTGAAGACGGAGAAACAGGATTTGCTAGTGAGAGGTGCCGGGACACGTTAACCTCGACTAGTGACCTTACGACGTCGTTTAAATATAAGATATTATTAGATTAAATTTTATCTCATAAGATATACTAAAAGATTAAATTAATACTCCATCCGTTAAGAAAAACATGTCGTTTTAATAGTAAAATCTTGTTAGGCAAAACATGTCATTTTAGATAGTTTGATGTTCAATTTTCAAAATTACTCTTGTAATGATTAGAGATTAATTAGATCATCTTTATCTATGGTACTCTAAGTATCATAGATAATTTTTTTAAAGAAAAATTAAAATAAATGTCAGATTTTTTATTAACCCAAGAAATTTTTGTGAGATGTGTATCATAATATGATACCCACTTTATTAGTTCTCCTCCATTTTATAGTATTTTATTATAAAAAAATAGTTATGATACTCAACCCCAATATCACCATTAAAGATGTTCTTAGCTGTAGTTTTCAATAAAATGGAAAAGTAAAGTAATAACTATGGGCATTAGTGTATTTTTGTTTGATTTTATTTGCTTTCTTAAGAAATGTATAAATGTCTAAAACGACATGTTTTAATTAACATATGGAGTAGTTATTGATTTAAACTGTTTTTTATTATTATTTTTTAGTGAAAAAGTATATTCATTGTATAACTAACTAGCCTAAAATATATTAAATAAAACCTTAATTGATAAAATTATAAAAATAATTTAATTTTAAAATTATGCATGATAAGATATTATTTGAGCCGATTTTATATTAATAAATACTTGATTATGCTATTATAAAATACTAATTATTTATTTTATAAGCATCTATTTCTTTAACCTTTCATTTTTAACATTTAATATCTTTAGTTTGTCAAAATTTATTAGTATAATAAGTCACAAAATGTTTTAAAATATAGCCTGAGATTATTTATATTTTAAATCTATATTTTGTTTGAAAAGAGCATGTAATTCAAAATGTTTAAAGTGCTTCCTGAGACCAAACACACCGGAGCGGCAAACATGTGTTCTTGAGTGCCAGATGTACTAAAGTTTTTTTAAAAAAAATGAAAAGTTGACGAGCCGCACTATGAAGCCCTTATATGAGCGGCAATGTGAAGAACAAAGTGGCAGCTCCAATATAGGTTTCAAATGCCACTGCACAATATTTAAGATGAATTAGTAATTTTAAAGCTTGTTTTTTTAATGTTTAACGTCACTTATATATAAAAATATATATATTTGAATAGGGTATAATTTTATCTACCAATAGACACCTATATTGCATATATTTGAGTTAAAAAAGAAATAAAATACTATATGTGTAATTAATTGTGATTATATATATTTTTAATTTTTTTAATTGCGATTATATTTAAATACTCCGTAATACACACAATCACTTTTAAAATAATTACGCTTAAATTCCATCGATGGCTTTTGTTTATCCTTTGAATAAGCGTTTTGTTTTTGTTGTGTGCTCATTTTAATTTTATACTTGAATTATTGCGATTAGATTATGTAATTTTTTTTTTGTAACGTGGATTATTTTTCTTATTATTTACAAAATTGTTGGAAAATAATATTTCAATAATATTTAAATAATAATAATTATTGTATTATGAAGTATTTATTAAAAATCAAAATGATTAAAAAGTAGGTAAAGAACTCGGAAGTGAGAAGCACGGATGTGGGTGAGATTGTTGAAAAGGTAAAGGGGTGTTCTTATGCTGATGTGGCAGAGAAAAAGTGAATTAAGGGAAGAGCAGATGTGTTCTCGGGTGTGTATGGCCTGAAGCGGTTCTAGAAAATCACCTACATTTATTACCTCGTTCTGACGTCATATTCCTTACTTTTTATAAAAGAAAGCAGGTAATACCTTGCATACAAATCACCTACGAGCAACCGGTCGCTTGTAAGGCCGACACGATGAAATACTGGTTCAAGAAGGGCTCGTCTGCTCCGTGATGGGGCAAAAACTATTACTCCGTCAAGAGCAACTTCTGCCCACGGGTCTACAAGCACAAGAAGGGGAACAGATATGGGAACTACGGGCGTCATATCGAATCGAAGCATCCAAAGAAACTCGGCTTGGCGAAAGGTCAGACTCAACTTTCCGGGTTCGCAACTACTTCCTCTCAATCCCCTGACTTATGGAGTTATGATTACGCTAGTTGTAGTGATAACTTTGTTGAAATGATAGCGGCCGAAGGCATAGCTTATAACTTTGCACAACGTTTATGTTTCAACGAATTTATTACGGAAAATGTTCAACCCGCTAACCCTCGCTTGGCAATCTATGAGTCGAAACACGGTTAAGAGGAAAATGATAAAAAAAAAAAAAGAGGTATAAAACCCGTAAAGCTAAATTAATTGAATATTTTCAATAATTTAGCGATTTACATGTTTTGATTTGTAGTGATATTTGGACCGACCACTGGCAACACCACTCGACACTCGTATATGGGTGCCACTTGTCATTGGGTGGATGAGCGGTTCATTTTACACAAACGAGTTTTGTGTTTTCAAGTTTTTGACGAGGCCCACACGACCCGTAACATAGCTTCGATCCTTTTAAGAGTTTTACAAGAGTATAGATTGACTCAAAGAGTTTTTTCAATCGGTTTTGACAACGCATCCGCTAATTATCACTGCCTCTATCCAGAGTTAACCCAATATTGTCAGCCCGGGATAAGGGGGAGATTTTTCCATATTCGTTGCGCACCTCATATTTTAAACTTATGTGTACAAGATGGTTTAACTTATTTACAATCGATTATCGAACCTATTCGATATGTCTTACGGGCACTTTGGCGAAGCAAACAGCTTCGCCACCAATGGCACTAGTTTTGCCGATCTAATAACATCTACCCGAATAACTTCTCTCGAGATGTTAGCACTCGGTGGAACTCGACATACAAAATGATTTATGATTCTTATCAATATAGAAAACTTCTTTCCGCTTTTGCCACCCAAAACATTGAAGGTTCAAACGTTTTTGGGGATGTGTGGGTGGTTGCTCGAGATGTAATTGAGGTTTTCAAGGTTTTCCATGATGCAACCGAAACTTTTAGTCATGCTTACATTCCTACATCTAGTGTTTTCTGTTTTGTCTCTATGAACATTGTCATAGCCTTTCAGGACGGGCTTCAAGTGCAATGCATATCCGACGCTGTTTTCACCATGTGGGAGAAATAGTTGTCTTATTAGAAAGTTATTCCTGATATTTTTCTCGTAGCTTGTTGTTTCGACCCTAGATACAAATTAACTGGGCTTCAAATTTTTTTAGAAAACTATTTTCCTACGCTCGATGTCTAAGATGATCCCGATTGCAATGTTTCAATTATAGTTGCTAGAGTTAGGGGAATACCTGAAGCATTATGTACTCATTTTTCTACGGGCACTAGAGCGCCTAACATCCCTCCTCTTGCGCCTTCTAGCTCGAGCGGCTCCTCCCGCACTAGTATTACCGCTCGAACTAAGGCTCTTGCCAGAGATATTTTTGGCACAAAGAGGTCGAGGTCCTCGTCGAGCCCGCACTCGAAGCTCGACGAATACTTGTCTACTAACTTTGAATTTCGCAGTGATGAAGATGAAGATTTTGATATTTTAGAATGGTGGGGCCGAGTAGAAAGATAGCGATTTTCAACGTTCTAGGTGATCGCTTGACAAATACTTGGTAGGGCATGTGTCTACACCTTTTTTTTGTATGTTGTTTGCTGATTCTGATAGATTACATAGGTCTCCTCATGTATAGTGGGCTCAAAGCCCATTAAGGTCCAATACCTTTGTAACCTATTTATGTGTTTATCAATGAATAGAAACCCTCAAGGAGGACATTACAATCAATCTCGTGATCTTACATGGCCGACCCTCCTCCTGCCACCAACAAACCGCCCTTCCACTCCGCCCTCACGATCTCTAATATCAAAAACTGCATCCCCGTCATCCTTGATCATGAATCCAGTTCCTACACCATGTGGTCGCACCTCTTCACGACCCATGTTAAAGCTCATAAAGTCCTCCACCATATTCACTCCTCCGTCAATCGCCTCGAAAGTGAAGAAGACGATCTCTTCACTCAACTCGACACCATTGTCCTTCAATGGATCTTCAACACCATCTCAAAAGATCTATTGACCACCATCCTCAACCCCAAAGACACCGCCTTGGATGCTTGGAAGAAACTTCATAATCTCTTTCAAGACAACAAGTCCACCTGTGCTGTCTATCTCGAGCACGAATTTTCAAGTTGAAAGTTTTCCTCCTTTCCGTCGATATCCGCCTATTGTCAGCACGTCAAGACCCTGTTTGATCAACTAGACGCCGTCGACTCCAAACCCAACGCCACCCGCCTTGTCCTCCATGTATTTTCGGGTCTTCCCTCTGAATACAATGCTGCTGCTACTCATATCCAGCAGACGGAACCTCTCCCTGCATTCAAAGACCCGGTCTCAATTGATCTTGGAGGAGACTCGCCTTCAACGTCAGACCACCGAAGCCGCCAAAGGACAAGACGGCATTGGTCTTCGTCAAGCGACATCGACGAGACCTATGCCCCGCAGCCCAGCCGCAGCAACGACCAGTAGGGATCGAGAGGCGGCGACCGCAACAACCAGCAGCGGCCGCATCACTACGACACCCCTCGCCCTTCTTGGTACCCCAACCCTGGCTATCCGCCTTGGATGCCCTTTGGCTACCCGACACGTCATATCGCCCACCAGCCCCATATCCCAACCGTCAGCAGGGCTTGTTGGGTCCTACTCCTCGACCCGCCGGGCATCAGGCCTACTCGTCGTCATCTGATCCGGAATACACTCTAACTGATGTGCATCACGCCTTCTCACGTCCCTGTCTCCGTCCCTCCCGACTCCCAATCCCCCCAGACTCCATCCCGACCTCCCTTTCCCCCATAACCACCTCCCACAAAACAGCCCTCCTCGACCCGAATTGGCAGGCAGCTATGCTAGACGAACACAGGGCCCTTACGAAGAATGGTACTTGGGTTCTTGTCCCTCGCCCTCATGAGGCGAACGTCATTCGTTGTATGTGGATCTCCCGTCACAAGTTCCGCTCTCATGGGACGTTGGAGCGCTACAAAGCCCGTCTTGTGGTCAACGGTCGATCTCAGCAGGCAGGTATTGATTGTGATGAAACGTTCAGCCTCGTGGTCAAGCCTGCTACTATCCGAGTGGTCTTGAGTCTCGCTCTGTCGCGCAACTGGGCCATCCATCAGTTAGATGTCAAGAACGCCTTCTTGCATGGCCATCTGAATGAGACAGTCTACATGTTTCAGCCGCCGGGGTTTGCTGACGCTGATCGTCCAAAGCACGTATGTCTCCTCAAGCGCTCTATGTATGGTCTGAAACAGGCTCTACGGGTTTGGTTCCAACGCTTTGCTTCTCATCTGCTACGATTGGGTTTCATTGGCAGCCGTTCGGGTATGTCTCTGTTTATCTATCGCAGAGGCTCAGACTTGGCCTTCCTGTTACTCTATGTCGACGACATCATTCTCACCGCCTCTTCGGACGTCTATTATTTCGCAGTTGAGCGCGGAGTTTGTCATGTCTGATCTGGGTCAGTTGTCCTACTTCTTGGGAGTTGTTGTTCAGCGTTATGCGTCTGGCCTATTTCTCTCTCAAAGTAAGTATGCTATTGAGATTGTTGCTTGTGCCAAGATGGGTAAGTGTAATCCTGTCGCCATCCCTGTCGATACATCCAACAAGCTCAGTGCTCATTCTGGCTCTTTGGTTGATGATCCGACGTTATACAGGAGCCTCGCTGGTGCACTTCAGTATCTCACCTTTACCAGGCCTAATACCAGTTACGCCGTTCAGCAGATCTGCTTGTTCATGCATGCACCCAGGGAACCCCACTTTCAGGCCTTGAAACGGATCATTCGGTACATCAGCGACACTATCGAGCTCGGCACCACGATCACTCCTTCCTCTGAGCTTGATCTTGTTGCTTACACGGATGCGGATTGGGGTGGTTGTCATGACACACGTCGCTCCACGCCTAGTTACTGTGTCTTCTTCAACGACACCCTTGTGTCGTGGTCAGCCAAGCGTCAGTCCGTCGTGTCTCGCTCCAGCGCTGAGGCTGAATACAAGGGTGTTGCCAACGTTGTCTCCGAGTGCTCTTGGCTCCGCAATCTCCTGCTTGAGCTCCGTTGCCCTCTTCAGAAGGCCACTCTTGTCTACACTGACAACGTCTCCGCCGTCTATTTTGCTAGCAACCCAGTCCAGCATCAACGCACGAAGCACATTGAGCTTGATCTCCACTTCGTCAAGGACAAGGTTGTCATTGGACATGTCCGCGTTCTACATGTCCCGTCCTCTTATCAGTATGCTAGTATGTTGATATATTCACCAAGGGTTTACATAGACAGTTGTTCATTGATTTTCGTTCCAGTCTCATTGTATGTCCCCCTCTAGTTTCGAATGCGGGGGTTTGATAAATTACATAGGTCTCCTCATGTATAGTGGGTTCAAAGCCCATTAAGGCTCAATACCTTTGTAACCTATATATATGTTTATCAATGAATGGAAACCATCAAGGAGGACATTACAATCAATCTCGTGATCTTACAGATTCGTCGGCCTTCGGGGTATCAGGCCTGTCTGACCCCCAACCCTTTATAGATCTTCGTGATCTCATCTTTCGTGATGCTCTCAGGTTGGCTAATCACCACCCGAATCTTTACCTTATTAAAAAAATAGTATAAAATGGGGTGTTACAGAAGGTGGTATCAGAGCCAATGATTTTTTTCTACAACGATTTGAACATCGAAAAGTATTTTATAAATGTTTTCAAAAAAGTGAATTTTAAAATGAATTTAATTAAGATCTTTTCTTAAAAGTACGTGGTATATATAATTTCTTAAAAGTAATTCAAAATTATCAATTCTTGTAAAATAAAGTTTATTCTTGTGGGTAGTATTTTAAAATAAAATAAAGAGTTATTGTTATTTTCAATTCTCTATTTCAATTTATTTTGCATATTATTTATTTGTTATCATCTTGTTTGTGGAAACATGGTTGCATCTCCCTATAAGCCTAAGGTGGTTACAAAGACACTAAAGTCCGAGTAATCCCTGACGATGTGACATTCTCTTAGGTTCTATAAGGGGTGTTACAACTAGGTCCTCAACTGAGGCTGAGTACAAAGCCCTCGCCGACACTACAACTGAATTCTTGTGGGTACGTTCTCTGCTTCGTGAACTTGGCGTTGTTTCTCAACAACAACATGACATCTTCTGCGATGATATGGGGGCAACACACCTCAGTGCCAATCCGGTGTTTCACTCTCGCATGAAGCATCTAGCGCTTGCGTAACATTTTGTATGAGAACAAGTTCAACTTGGTACACTTCGAGTCTTGTATATGTGTCTACACATGCATGATCAACTAGCGGATATTCTCACCAAGCCACTACTTCGTTTGCGCTTCAATGAGCTACTGATCAAGATTGGACTTTCCCGAGGTCGTCCATCTTGAGGGGGCATATTAGGATAGAAGATTATATGATCTATCTTTGTATATAGATATATCTACTTATTTATCTTTAGCTTTACTTCCAAGATATTATTTTATCTTTAAGGAGATAAACTCATGTATATATATTTACCCATTCTCACGAACAGAAAGACACATGATTAAAACCTAAACACATCTATAGAATGAATGGTTAAAGCTAAGACGTGATCAGATCTAGTATCATGCAATCGGGTCGGGTCATTTCGGGTTTCGGGTAAAACGAGTTCCGGGTATTTTCGGGTTGACTCGAACCCGGGTTTGACCGGGTTTTGGGTCATTTCGGGTTTGTCAATTTTTTCTTTTTTAAATTAAAAAAAATCATGATTTGATAATTTTGTGATAAATTTTATTTATATACAAAAAAATTAATTATATATAATTATAAATCAACCGGGTCAATCGGGTAAATCGGGTCAAAATTACCGGGTCAATCGGGTCGAAACCCAAATTACCCGGAAAATTTCTGGTTTTTCGGGTTCGGGTCGAAAAAAAAATCCGGGTCAAAATTTTCGGGTTCGGATGGGGAAATTTTTCGGGTCGTTCGAGTCGGTTTGTGTTTTGACAGGTTTAGATCTAGCCCATCCCCAACCCTTGATTGCGCACTTGAAACCCAGGAAAAGAAGGCAATGCACTCTCTCTATGGAAAATCCTCGGGTTTGGCTTGATGTTGAACTCATTCATATCAAATGGTTCGAAGGGTTTTGACATGTGATTCTGAAGGGAAACCAGATCATTCTACGAGAACTATGATTTACGAGGAAGTATTTTAAAATGTTATTTATAAATTTATCTCCTTTGATCATGGTACATCATATCACATCATATTTTAAATAAAATATGTATTTTTCATATTTTAAATCGAATTAAATCATTATAAATGTTGAAGGACTTACTCTTTTTTCCCATCTTTGTCATGCAGGCGTATCTCCTAGCTATTTATTATTATTCTTATTATGTGAATCATTTGCAATTTTAACAAAAGAAAATGTACAACTTTCCAAAACGCCCACATTTTTTAGCAACATCAATGTATTTAATCCGCCATCTTGCATTGTTTTGCAACATTTTTTTTTCCTCTCATTTCTCCCATGTATTAGTTTTATAATCAAGGGTGTTGAAGTGGATGTTCACCGTGAATTATAAAACACTATCAACATTATCTTTATATATAAAATAAATAAATAAATTTCAAACACAAAATAAAAATTAATCTAGATATAAATAATTCATTATATCAACAAATAATATAGATATAATCAAATAACAACTATCAAATAATTAATTTCAATATAAATAATTCATTTTACCAAAAAATAACTTAGTTATAAATAAAATAAAACATTTTAGAAATTTATCTATTAATATTTTTCTTGGTAAATATGACTATATAATATTTTTGATCTATATTTCTATCAATTAACTAATATATACTAGTTATACACATATATATAATAGTATATAGTTTATAGTTTATTTATATATAAAAAAAATGCATTTAAGCCATTTTGGTAGTATATGCGAATTTATTTGACTGAAAGGTGTGTATTTGTTTGTTCCACCAGCCACCATTACTATCTCTCGCTTTGAATCTCATTCGATCCATTGCCATGAAAGTTCTCTTCTAGCAAATCTTGTTTCTCCATCTTAAAGCGATTTTCCGATCCTCGAAGCTTAATTTTCTGCCGCACCATCCGACCGAGGGCTTGGTATTTTCCTTTTCTTTGTCCTTCATCTTTCTTTTGATTTTCCATCTCTTCTATTTCTGTCAGGTTTGCGGATCTATGGATTTGTGTTTCAATAATCTCTTTTCTTCTATTTTCCCATGTTCTTGTTGCTGATGTAGTTTTGCTTGCTGTGTTTGTGTTGTCCATGCGTCTCTGATTTGGTTTTTTTTGGTAACCCTAATTTTGCCGTCATATAAAATTCTATCTGCTGACTTATTTGCCCTTCTAATTCCTGCCAGGTCTGCGAATTTCTATGATTGTGTTTCAATTTTTTCCGTGTAATCTAATTCACTTCTGTTCTGTTGCTGCCGTTTGTGTTGTTTGATTGATGTTTTTGTGTTCCTCATATTTCTCAAATTAGGGTTCTTTACCGTCCTCTTGAATTTTATTTTCCGACTTCATCTGTTTCTTCGGTTTCTGCAACTATTAGAGCTAGGGTTTTGTTCTGCATGAATTGGAAATTAGGCCGAGTTCATCAATTAGTCTTTTGCAATTTACCATTTCCTTCTTTCAGTATAATGAGAATTCTTGATTCTTGATTTCCTTGTGATGATTTTCATTTTATTTGGTTGGAGAAAATTGGTTTTTGTACTGCTCCTGCTCCCAGCAAACTCCACTATGCATCATCTGTGATTCTTTTTACAAGCTTATTTTGTCAGCTTTTCTATTTGATGGAGTCTTAATAGGTAAATACAATGAGGGTTTGAGCCCCTTGGTTTCAGAGTTGGTTTTAACCGAGTTCTGCTAAATATTAATCCACATGATAGGTTTTCAATGGATTTTAGGTTGAAAAAGAAGGCTTCATTGGATTTGGTTAGGAATTTGAAAAAGAATTTTGCTGAGGTTTAACCTTTTAAAGAATGATTGAATTCATTGATTATTTATGTTGCTTTGTCTCCCTTCTTTTTGTTGTTCCTAACATGCTTTGGTATGTTCCAAGGACTGTAGTAAGTCAAAATGTCGACTCCTGCCAGAAAGAGGCTGATGCGGGACTTCAAGAGGCTGCAACAAGATCCTCCCGCTGGAATTAGTGGTGCTCCTCATGACAACAACATAATGCTCTGGAATGCTGTTATATTTGGGTATGTTGAAAACGATGAAGGATATGAATTGTTTGCTTCCTTAGGTTTGACTTATAAAAGTATGCACACTGACAATTGACTTGCTTATTTTATGCATTATTTGAACTGCAGGCCTGATGATACTCCCTGGGATGGAGGTAATGTGCTATTATAAAGAAATTAACGGAGGAGGTTTTACTAGTGTGACCTAATATGATAACATATTCTCTGTTGCATTCTCAGAATGTTAATTGTTTTTATTTTTCATATTTATTGCCAATTTTTTTTGTCTTAATAAAACAGTCTATTTGTCATATGGTTTTTTTTTGGGTATATTTATTAGTGTTCTAAAAGTCAATCTAGACATTCGATGCCCCCCTCCCTCACCGTCAAGAGCTGGGTGGGCGCTTGGCGGGCTAGACGCTCGATCCCGCCTAGCGTTTTTTAGTACACTGATATTTATACTTGAATTCGTAATTACTGCTTTTGAAAGTTGCATTTCCTTTGTTGTTTCGTATAGTTTCCTTGACATCAGGAGATTGTGAATTAGTTGTTTCATTTGCACCCGTTTATCTGATTGTGGTCTTATCAGGTACTTTTAAACTGACTCTTCAATTCAGTGAGGACTATCCAAATAAGCCACCGACAGTCCGCTTTGTTTCTCGGATGTTCCATCCAAATAGTAAGTTCTCAACCAAAAGCTACACCTTTTTAACCTTATGCTGGTGCTTAGAAACCCTATAACATCTGAACCGTACAAAAATACTTGGGTTATCAATACCAATTATTCGGTTTTGTGATGACCATTCTAATTCAGGGTTCTAAAAATCGTGCCTAACGCTAAAGCGGCATCTCTCCTAAGAATTTTATGCTTAGGTGAGTAGCTAGGCGGGCTAGGTGGCTAGGAAATAAGGGGTTTTAAAGTATCCATCTCTCTCTCTCAAACCCAAGCCCAACACTGCCCATAAATTAGTAAATTAGCAATTGATTTGTAAATTTGTTCATTATTCTTTGATTTGTTGATTTAGTTGTCACCATGCCCCAGTTCCGAAGTGAAAATGTTCTATTAAAGGCTTCTTTTAGAACACTATTATTTGCATAATTTCGAGTTTATTTGCTTTTAGAGTGAGTCAAGGACCATGCTTTTGAGTTTATGAATTATTATGAGTCTATTGGATTATGGACATGTGCCGGGGGTTGACATCCAAGGAAATAATTAAGACAATTCTAATTTGGCCCAAGCCCCTGCCTAGCTGTCTAAAGCCCACCTAGTGCATTTTAGAACACTGCCGTAATTGCAGCAGGTCCAGAAAACTGCAGGTTACGAATTCTTGTTCACCCTGTTCTACTACCTCTCTGTCTTCATAAAATATCCCCTAAAGACAGAGATAGAGAAGAGACAGGTTATTGGCTGTCTTTAATGTCTACTGTTTTTGCATTGGTAATATCTTGTTAGCTGCTCTCTAGTGGATCATTTTGTTTTAGAATGAGACTATGGGCTCTGGAGGACTTTGAAGAAAGTGCATTATTTTGCTGTCATGGTTCTGAGCCTCTGTCACCATTCTTTCAACTTTATAAAGTATACTGAGCAGTAATTTGTGGGGAATTTTGATATATCCTTTCTCCTATAATCTTATTGCTGACTCTGGGTTCTTTCTCGTTTTTTTCTGTTTGTTAGTCTATGCTGATGGAAGCATTTGCTTGGACATCCTTCAAAATCAGTGGAGCCCTATATACGATGTAGCTGCTATACTTACCTCAATTCAGGTACTTAATTGTCTCTTGAAGTTTGTTAATTTTTTTCTTTGTGGATCTTAATGTGTTTAGGTGCTCATTTCCATGTATTCACTGTTATTTTCATCTAGGAAAAATAAACAAGAATAATCCCAATTATCAGTCCCTTCTACCAAAAATAATCCAACCTTTAAAAATAGCTAGTTAATAGCCTAGCTATGACCATAATTTTAATTGTAAAACAACCCAAACTTTTTAAAATAGACAAAACACACTCTTCCCCTAACCCTACCTCTCCCAAACCCATCAGTTGCTGCAACTTCAGTTACTTCACCTTCCCCCCTCCACAAACTCATTCCTAAGTAATTCTCTCTACCCTCTGCACCAAACTCTAACCCCTCTTTCCCTTCGCCTACATCTTCGCCCCAATCACCATCGCCAACCTCTAATTCGACTTTGACCCTGGTGCCAACATGGGTCCCAACTCCCAACAGACCAAGAAGCCTCAATCCCTATCTACGACATACAATTCCTATTGTCGTCTTGGTAGGATTGACATGAGATACAAGGCTTCAGAAGAAGATAGCGGATGGATTTCTGGTTATTGGGGTTGAAATTGAACATGGAAGAAAAGGGTGAAGGAATTGGGAGACAATGCTGCCATGGCAGACCATGGAAATTGGGTTTGAAATTTTGCTTTTCGTGCTAAATCGAGAATTCGAAATCTGCTATTGCATTCTTCACTCTTGTCGTGCAAAATCTAGGTTAATGTTGGTGATGCTGTCATTTGGAATCAAATTAGTGGAAGAAGTGAAATTGAGAATGATGTTGTCTTAATTTCACGGTCTTTAATTTTGTTTCTCTTTTGCTGAATTTGAGATATGTATATGACCTAGATGCCACACTTTTTGTAACAGAGTTGATGAGCTATTAATATGAGATCAACTCACATGGGTTGGGGAGGGGGAAATGAAATTTCAGTAGGTGATGGTTTTGGGAAGGGGAGAGTTTGGGGAAGGGGGTATTTTGTTTATTTTTAAAAGTTTGGGCTGTTTTAGAATTAAAATTAATGAATGAAATTGAGTTGGATTATTTTTGTTATATAATCTATTTATGGTCATAGTTGGGCTATTAACTAGCTATTTTGAAAGGTTGGATTATTTTTGGTAGAAGGTGATTGATAGAAGACCACTAGGAGCAAGGTGATTGGAAAACCACTCAAGAAAGAATCTCACAAGAGGAAATTGGTGGAGAATCTCCAAATATGTATTCAATTCAATAATTCAAGCCCGCTTACAAGTTGCAGGTTCTCTTTTTATAATAGAAAGAACATAATAACTAACTCCTAATACTAAAGTACTTAATTATTAAAATGCTGGAAAGGGAAACAACATGGAGGAAGTGGGGCAAGTGGGTAAACTACCTAAAAACTAGAAAGTTGGAATCTGAGAAACTAAAATCTAATAATGATATTAAAACTATAGTATGGGTTTGTATCAGTGATACTTGGGATTATTTTTATTATGTATCCTATGGCATCAAAGACAAAGTATAGAAGGAAATTTGTGTAATGCATGAATACATGTTAATTTTGAGTTCTGATAGCTATTGGTAGCTGACCTTCTTTTTGCGGCTTTGACTTGATGAGCTTAGTTTCATTTGCTTGTTATTTGGAATTTTTGAATGGCCTTCCCTACCTAGCTTTCTGTAATTGTAAAAGCATGGTTCTTCAGGTTTGATTCAAGGGAAAACTAATTAAAATACCCCCACCTTTGGGGGTATGGTAAAAATATATCCTAAACTTTCAAATGTAATAAAAATATCCCGACCTTTGAGAGTAGTGTTAATATATTACCACGGGTTTTCTCATGGGTCAAAAAAGCTGACAGGGCAACCTACGTAAAAAAAAATTGACAAGGGTTTTCTAGGACGGTTTCCTTAGGTAAAAAAAATACTCACTCCGTTCACTTTTATTTGTCGTTTACTATTCATATATGCACGTTTTCTTAGGATGATAAAAACTATATAATATATATTTTTTAATAATCTCATACTTTTTAGCAATAAGTATGATATTATTAAAAAAAATTATTAAAAAATAAATATTTTATATAGTTTTTATCACCTTACAAAACGTGCCTAAATAGTAAAATGACAAATAAAAGTGAATGGAGGGAGGAGTAGTTGATTTTTCCTCCCTCTTTATCTTCTGTAATTTAGGGTTCATACCCAATGACTTTTCCTCCCTCTTTATCTTCTTCCGTGATCGCCTGTTAAACTGGTATGGATTCAAGGAGATTGATCGAGATTCGAGGAGTAGTAGTTGACTGACTAGGTTTAAGGTTGATTTTTTCATCATTAAAAATGAAAATCAGTCGTTGGGTATGAACCCGGTTTAACTTTTTATTTTTTTCTTAAAGAAACCGTTCAATAAAACTCAATTTTAGTGCTAATTTGTAAAAACGCTTTCAATTAGGCTGCCATGTCAAAAAAAAATTCCACAAAGGTTGTCTTGTCGGCATTTTTGGCCGGTGAGAAAACTCGTGGTAATATATTACCACTACCCTCAAAGGTCGGGATATTTTTATTACATTTGAAAGTTTAGGATATATTTTTACCATACCCCCAAAGGTGAGGGTATTTTAATTAGTTTTCCCTTGATTCAATAGTCCTGTTTTCTTAATATTAACTGCACGCTTTTGCTACTTCAATTTTTTTGGTTAAACTGTGTCAACGCTTCTCTTACATGAATCATTGCCTTTGTTGCAGTCGCTTCTGTGCGACCCCAACCCAAACTCTCCAGCCAACTCAGAAGCTGCTCGTATGTTCAGTGAGAACAAACGGGAGTACAATAGGAGGGTCCGTGAGATCGTTGAGCAGAGCTGGACTGCTGATTAACTTGTATTGATGAAGAATGCCTCGGAAGAGTAAGTCCCGAAGGATCCACTCATCTGGCAATAAGTTTCTCATAAAGAAAAGGTCCAAATTGTTTCAAAAACCATTTGATGTAATAGTAGTTATGTGAATGGTTGTTTCTGTGAACAATGACTGTTCGCCATTGTCACAATGACATTACTTAAATGCAAGTTTGAATGTGAGAATGTCGGTCTGTGTTGCAGGTTCAAACTACTTGGGTGTTTTCAAGTAGTAGGATTATTATTGACTATGTTTTAGCATTGATGTCTAATATGATTGGGTTCCAAGTTGCTATGCCTTGTATTTCAAGAATGTAATAGCACAGCATATTTCAATCCAGTGTTTGGTCTGTGCTTGTTGCCCTGAATTGAACACTGTAGGTGCTATTGAACATCCTCCGTTGAAGGCTGTCTCTACCCAAATCTTTGTTGACTCACTTCCTGCCTGAATACACTCACCTTCTCCTTGCTACTCGCAGGAGATGCCAAGATGGTAATGGTCTTCAAAATAGTCGCTTTGATTTGCATTTCCATCATTCTGCTGGATTTGCCTTTTTTTTGGGGCTATTTGCAACCTTTATGTAGTGAAGTGCTGCGAAAAGGGAACTTACAACTCCTGAATTTGATTGAAATCCGAGGGATGGGAAATAGCCCTCATGTTGTTCCTGCAGATGGAGAATCACCAACATGTCATGCCAGCCGAAGAGATCAATCTGCAACAAGTAATAACTGAGAGAAGACAACAAAGAATTCGCCCTTTGTTACTTGGTTCAAGCAACGGTGAAAGCCAGCTGACTTTCCTGCAACAGATGTTATCAAGCATCGCCGGGAGTTCCCCCAAACAGAGTTCCCCCAAACGCTTCAGCAAGGCTTGCCATCCTTTGCGCCTTTGTAGGTAAGTCGATGCCTCTTTCTTGTTGAAGCGTTAGAGGGAACTCTAGGAGACATCAGACATCTTTATCAAAGTAAGTCTTGTCCTGATTTCCTCCATTCAAAGAGCCAGGCCTCTTTAGAAATCTCAACACTAGGTTAGATGACTGATATGGAATCTGGGAAGACGTTTTTTTTTTCGGGCTTTCGAATCTTTGAAGGATGGGTCAAAAAGCTTATAACTTGAAAGCTATTGGCATCATGGGTGTGATCCTGCAACACATCTTGTTAAAGGTTTGAAAAAGTAAGGCATATTTTTTTTTTATATGACCCCATTCCCACTTGCCAAGCTACCTGAAATGAGGGTGTTATTCATTCTTATAAGCTCTGAAACTCACATTCCTGGCTAGGTTCAAAGGTGTGAACACAACCAGTTTTCTCGACGAAGCTCCCAGGTTCATTTTTTCTTCCTGATTATGAAGACAATAGGATAGGGAAAAACTGTATTTTCAGCTGTTACATTACATGTTTTCCATTTCAGTAAGTAATTGTTAAAATTTGGAAGTACTAGAAACGATCTTCAAAGAACTTGATCATATATGATGTTGGATTGATCAATTGATATGTTTTCTTCCCCATATTCATGAAATTTTACATCTTCATTTGTGGCGTTTTTTATACATATAGCGAAGACTGATTTATTCATCTACCTATCATTTTGTTTATGTTCATATTTCCAATGGTCGCCATTTACTGTAGCATTCAATCTTTAGTCTGCTAAAGATCGATGGCAGTCCTCTCTGCCTTTGGTCTATGAAAACTTACAAAATTTGGCACAATAGAAAGTAAAGACTTTTGTAGAAAACATTGTGGATATTGATAGTTGCAATGCGCAAATAGAAGCCATATATCTATCCACGCATTGCAACTATCAATGAATCGTTTCACAACAATGCAAGTAGCCAATCACTCACCACCACCACTACCTCACTACAAGGATTGCCAGTTATGGAGGGAGAAAGATTCTAAATGGACCAGAGAATGAAAGCGTTTCTCAATCAACTTGACCTCAATAGCCTTTTACTATAGTGTCAAACTAAAGAATCGAAAAACAGAAATCGATTTTGAGCGGAAGCGAAGACGATCGATAACGAATTCGAAAACGCAAGATAGAAAACTGAACAACATGCAAGGTCAATGAACACAACGATTTTACTTGGTTCGGCAATGTCAACATCCACGGGGCCTCAAGAGTTGGCCACTACAGAGAGTTTGTTCAAGCAATGAAACAAGTAAAGTACACATACAACTCTAGATCTAACATGCATGTGAATAAGAAGTATAAAGAAGGAAGAGAAATCCCCATGTGTTGGAAAACCGAAGATCGAAGTCAGATTTGATCTTCAAACCCTAGATCTCATAAGGCAAAGGAGAGCGGCCACCCAGAAGGACGCCGGAACTCGAAAGACCTTCAAAGAGACACAAACAGTCCTCAACTCCGAGCGCTCTCAAGCCAAGAGCTGGAAAACCCAAACCCTAGAAAACCATAGCAGGGCGTTTGTGAGGAGAGAGAGGCGAGAAGCTGAAGAAGGGAGCGATCGGGCGGAGATGAGAGCTTATATAGCTAGGTCAAGCCCGAGCTTTCAAAACGCAGCGCTTCACTTAGGACCAATCCGAGCTCAGGCGAAACGGGTCGCCAGCTCGGTCCAGCCTTCCGAAATTATGGGCCGAAGTTTGGGCTATCAGGCCCAAACGCATAATTCCCTCCTTTCATACCTTATGCATTAATACCACTATTATATATCTAATCTTGTTAGAGGATCAAGTCTAATAGACTCTATACAACTCAGCCAAGACTAAACCTAATAGTGCATCGCATAGGCATAACATATAATGTATGATATACGTATACACATCATTCACACATACATGTACACACATAAAATAATCTTACATGCTAACAATAGAGTAGAAAAGTAACACATAACATTTGATTTGAATCTTGTTAGAGGATCAAGTCCCTAATGGATTCTATAAATAAGACAATGTTTGGTAAAAAGGTGTAGATGAAAGTCTGAAAGTAATTGGATAGCTGCAACTAATGAATTATTTGTGTTAAATATATGTTAATAAGCTAGTATGTTGTTTGGTAAACTTAAATGTTAGGGTAGCTAGTGAAAATTTGTGAATAGAAAACCAAAAGCTCTAAAAAGCTTTGGTGAGTAGCGGTTGATAAGCTCTGATTCCGATCCAAATGCTAATTAAACTAAAATATTATATTTACTTCATTTAAAACTATATAATATTAATCAAAAGCTCCAAAAAGTTAGCTTATTTGCCAACCAACAAACACAGAAAAAATTACCAATGGACAGAGATTGCAGAGATCAAATTAATGAAATTATAATCACAAACACTTCAGAAAGACGTGTTCAGTGTTCAACATGATTTGATGGATACCAATTACCAAAGGACCCGAGAAGTTCCCCCAAACGCTTCAGTGAAGAGCATATCTGCCGCTCCTCATTGAAGCGTTCGGAGGACTTCTTAGGGACGCTTTGATGCACTTTGCGATGATTGAGATTGTGTTTGTACAACCTTGCTGAAGAGGCATTGATATTTATATACCAAATTGTAAGTGAGCTTATCATCGGGGCGTTGGCCTTGTGAGTGCATGAATTGAATGTAGCCTCAAATGTGGGTAATATGAAAGATCTGGAATCCATTCTTGAAGGAGGTGGGAAGATTTTTTGGCATCCAAAAGTCCCAAAAGAATTTTGATCCCAAAATACTGCAATACCCTCTAGGCCTCCCAAAAGGTGCTGCATTTTCGGAGTTTTTGTTATTATTGTTAGGGAAGGGGTTGGAGTTCCGTTTTGAAATATAGGTCGTTAACATTTTTTTTTAAAAAGCTGAAAACTAGGGCTATTCAAAAATCGATTCAAACCGATTTTTTGGACAGAATCGGGTCAACTGAACCGGACCTAAACCAGACCTGAATTTAAAAATTCGGTTCTAGATTCGGTTCAGTTTATGTTTGGTTCAGTTCAAACCTAAATTTACTAAATTAAATAAATTAATTATACGATACTATTTTAGGTTGAATCAATTCTAAAAAAAACATAACTCATTATAAGATATTGTGTGTATTTTTAAAAAAATTTATACAACATATATATTTTTTTAAAATTAAACATTTTTTTATAATTAATTGTCAGTTATGTTCATTTAAGTTCGAAACCTATAGAATTTGGTTTGAATATATATCAATTTTAGTATTAAAAAAAGCAAATATAAAATGAGGTAGAAAAATAGAATAGCGAGAATTAAATTCTTGATTTTTCTTGTACTAATTGGGTTAATATTTTTTTTTTGATTAAGTAAGAACTAGTACGATCCCCGCGCCATGACGCGATTTATTTATAAATAATATTTAGATATAGATAAATCATAGACATTAGATTTAATTCAATATTTTTAATTAAACCCATTGATTAGTAAATGTGTTAAAAATAATAGAAAAAAATACACTCGGGTTAAAGAGATAAAGAGAAAAATAAATAATAAATAGTGAAAGATAAAAGTTTTGAATTAATCTCATTGATTAAAAAATGTAGCATCAAATAATATTGGGTAATTAATATTAGAATATTTTTCAAAAAAAATAATATTAGAAAATATAGCTACCATAATAAAATGATATTATGCAAATAATATTTTTACAAATAACTTTGAACATGGAGAGGACATGTGACATAAATTAATATAGTATATAGATATAGATAGTTAGTAAATGAATTTGAGTTTAGCCCAATAAGTATATTAGATTGAATTCAATGTTTTGAATTAAGCCCAATAGTTAGTAGGATGAAAGAAAAAAAAAAGAATTAAAAGAAAAAGGAGAACAAAGAAGACTTAAAAAAAAGATGATTAAAGAGAAAAAAGAAAATTATAATTAGTCAAAACCCCTAAAATCTCTCTAATGTTGACACATCAGCATAAACTCTTCTAAATTAAGAGTTTATATAGATAGTTAGTAGGATGAAAGAAAAAAAAGAGAATTAAAAGAAAATGGAGAACAAAGAAGACTTAAAAAAAAGATGATTAAAGAGAAAAAAAGAAAATTATAATTAGTCAAAACCCCTTAAATCTCTCTAATGTTGAGACATCAGCATAAACTCTTCTAAATTAATAGTTTATATAGATAGTTAGTAGGATGAAAGAAAAAAAAGAGAATTAAAAGAAAAAGGAGAACAAAGAAGACTTAAAAAAAAGATGATTAAAGAGAAAAAAAGAAAATTATAATTAGTCGAAACCCCTAAAATCTCTCTAATGTTGATACATCAGCATAAACTCTTCTAAATTAAGAGTTTATATAGATAGTTAGTAGGATGAAAGAAAAAAAAAGAATTAAAAGAAAAAGGAGAACAAAGAAAACTTAAAAAAAGATGATTAAAGAGAAAAAAAGAAAATTATAATTAGTCAAAATCCCTAAAATCTCTCTAATGTTGATACATTAGCATAAACTCTTCTAAATTAAGAGTTTATATAGATAGTTAGTAGGATGAAAGGAAAAAAAAGAGAATTAAAAGAAAAAGGAGAACAAAGAAGACTTAAAAAAAAAGATGATTAAAGAGAAAAAAAGAAAATTATAATTAGTCAAAACCCCTAAAATCTCTCTAATGTTGAGACATCAGCATAAACTCTTCTAAATTAAGAGTTTATATAGATTTTTTTTTTTGATTAGGTAAAAATTCGATGGTCAGACAGGCCTGACTCATCGAGAGGCCGACCGAAGTCGGCAGACGGCGAACCGTCTAACAAAGCAACCTAAAACCAGAAATACAAATAACAAGCGTAATGAAGCAAACAGAACTAAACTCTACAACAAACGTTACAAGAAGACCAAACACCAGAAAAGCTGAGGAAGACACCGAAGAACGCAACCAAGCACCACCAAACAGTAGCACCGCGGGCCAGTAGTACAGCAGGACACTAACGCCTGTGGGTAGTGCAGACGAACTCCAAGGAAACTCTATCCCGGATACGGAGTCGCCCTGAGCGCACCACCACGACCCCAACCAGACCCGACTACAGACTCCACGCCCCCCAACCAAGCAGAAGATCTTCTAGAAACATCGGAAGCAGAGCCGTAAACTGCTCGAACACAACGCCAACAAGGTTTCACCTACAAAAATAACGACAAACCCTTGCGGGATTTTCTCAATCCCTTTCGGGTGATTTGGTCTAACCCTTTCGGGATTTGGTCAAATTCTAATTTTTTTAAAAAGATAAAAAACAGATTTTTTTTAAATTTTTTTCCCCTGCTCTAAGTCTTAGACGTGCAAGGTAAAAAAACTAATCTTGCACGCCAAGCACGCTGCAAACAACAATACACTGACACACGGGCTGCCACGGGCCCAAGCAAAATACTTGGGCCCAAAGCTCAATCTCGACGGGCCCATAACAACGCGAGAGGGTCACCCCGGGCCCATGGAAGACCAAAGGCCCAAAATGGTCGGAATGAAGCTGCGTTGCTGCAACAACGTCGGAACATCACCAGCAACCAACGGCCTGAGAGGCCACCAGCGCCGACGACGAACTGAGTGCGCGAAGACGGATGTAGACAAGAGATGCCCACCGCCACCTGCGAACACCGAAGGCGAACGAGAAGGAGGCGAGGGAAAGCGTCTGAATCCAAGCCAGGTGAAAGAAACCTAAATCGACCGACCGCAAGCGAGATCTGAGAATTAGAGCTCGGGAACACCCAAAAACAGGTTTGAACATGGGTTTTTGGCAGAAGATTTTGGGAAATAGGGTTTGGAAAATGAAAAGCCCCAAATCAATTGATAGACATAGGGTGTGACGAAGAGAGTGGACGAAGAGGGCGACGACAGCGCCAGCACCTCGGACAGCCGCCTCGAAGGTTAGGCAAACATCGGCCGGCCGGAAAACGATCCCAGTCCAGCAAGGACGAGGACAACAACTCCCCACACCGAGCGATGAAACACGATTCGGACACTAGAAATGGCAAAATCCGGCCCTAAAAACCGAAAACCAAAATTTGAGGAGTAATATGGTCAAGAATTAGATTTATTTTGGAAGGATAACAACGATCGGATAGAAAATTGGGGTTTCAAAATTGATTTGGGGCTGAGTACTGTAGACGAGTTCTAGAGAGAAGGCAGACGCCTTCTCTCTAGAAATTTCCTTGAATGCTTATTCTTGTGTAGAAAGTGTTCTAAGAGTTTATATAGATAGTTAGTAGGATGAAAGAAAAAAAAGAGAATTAAAAGAAAAAGGGAACAAAGAAGACTTAAAAAAAAGATGATTAAAGAGAAAAAAAGAAAATTATAATTAGTCAAAACCCCTAAAATCTCTCTAATGTTGAGACATCAGCATAAACTCTTCTAAATTAAGAGTTTATATAGATATAGATTAAAGATGGGATATACTTGAATCTCGATGGTCGAAAAGTCGGCAAACGGAAGACCGTCAAAATGTACATCAGAAAATAGAAAAGGTATAACAATAAGCGGAAACCCACCCTACAAAGGACAATCTCGGGAAAACTAAATTTAATAACACGTTGGGGACGTAGACTACGAACGAAGCCAAGCACCATTAAAAAACACAGCACCACTGACAACGATGCATTAGGAATCCTTGTAGGTAGTGAAGACGAATCTCTAAGAAGCTTTCCCAATCATGAAGTTGCCCCGTACACACCGGCCACCTCGACCCCAACCACTTCCCAATTTTTTTGTTTTGTTTTTGTTTTTGTTTTTGTTTTTGTTTTGATAAGGTAATAATTCGGACGGGGTTAAGCCTAGCCGATTGCATCCTTACATATGAGATCAAGGAGATCTTTGTTGGTTGCAATTGAGCACCCGTGTACATAACGACTAAAGTGTACAACCTTACCAGCAACTCCGTTTTTCTTCACGGGGTGCGAACGAGAATTTTGTTTCCTCGAAAGATTTGGTTATCATTTTTATGTCTCCCATTAAAAGTTCTATCCCCCATGGACAGTTACCTGTAATTATAAATACCGAATGATGGTTTTCAATTTCCCTGATTCCGTCCTCATTCGGTTTTGATGTTCAATCAAAATACACTTTCAAACCAGTTCTCAATTGGGTTAACTATATACGTTATTACGTTGTGCCTGCTACTTTTTTTTAATACCCGTAGTACTTTTTTAACCTTGTTTTTTTATATTTTTTTTAAAATTTATTTAGATAACACAAGGTGGATGCGACGAAAGTAGGGGCGGTTGGCCTGCGACCGCCACTGAATTATAGAATGGATCATATAGTGTTTGACAACACAAATCCTCTACTTCACTCCCTACACCACAAAATTATTTTAGTTTAAAATATATCTTTAAAAAAAATTAAGAAATTATATTCACATTTTAAACAATTATATTTATATATTTATAAACTTTTATCTTGAAAAATTATGTTTTATAATTTTTTAAAAATTAAAAAGATGATATTTTACAAAATCTATTTTTACAATTTTTCAAATCATAATTTTTCAAGATAAAAGTTTATAAACATATAAATATAGTGGTTTAAAATGTGAATATAATTTCTTAACTTTTTTTTAAAGATATATGTTAAATTAAAATAATTTTGTGGTGTAAGAAGTACGTGGTGTAGGGAGTGAAGTAGGGGATCTTGATTGAGTTCTCGATGGTCGATGCTGAAATGAATAAATTAATATGTACCCACCAAAACGAACATTCTCCAATTAATCCTTTCATTTGGATCAGGAAACAAATTTGTTCTTACAATGATATGAATATGATACAACGCATCTTTCATTTAGTGCTAATTGTTTGGCTAACCAATTTCATATATGCAGAAATTCTAAGCATCTCAGCTCAGAGTTTTAGCATAAGAATTCAAGGGAGAGACAAACTACCATCCACAACGCGCAATATGAATGTTATCAAGACACGAGACTTTGTCTGTTCGGAGAATTCTGATAAAATTGGAACGATACAAAGACACGATCCTTTACCAACTACGGAAGTAAATAGTACTTCCAGAAATGGAAATCATATGTTCTCATTCTGATCAAATATATATATCATACACACTAGAGTTGTTGTAGCATTTTGTTCATTGTTTTAAGTAATCATTTGTACAAAAAATGATGCCTTATATATGGAGGCAATGTAATTGTTTGTCAAACAAGAGTTCTATAAATCTCAAAATGCTTGCGAGGCAAACCAACTCTTACAGTCTTATAAGATTAGATTACACAAGAGACGTTTCGCCAATATAGAGAACATTATTTGGTAACAGACGACGCTTCCCACCGTAAAAAGAAACAAAACCAGTGTCAAATGTATGTGCTAGCTAGTCGGAGGCCCGAGTGTGTCGCTGTCAATCACCATAGACGTACTTAACGACACACTTGTTCTTGGAGAGAGAGGCAATCAACACAACATAACATTCCAAGTGATATTGTAATAAAGTAGACATTTTTAATCATAGTTTAGTTAGTATGTTATTTGGTAAACTTAGTTATTAGGGCAGCTAGTTGAAATTTGTGAATAGAAACTCAAAAGCTCTGAAAAGCTTTGGTGAGTATAGCTGTTGATAAGCTTTGATTCCGATCCAAAAACTAATTAAACTGAAATCTTATATTTATTTCATTTAAAACTATATAATATTAAAATTAAAAGCTCCGAAAAACTAGCTGATTTGCCAATCAAAAAACACAGAAAAACATTACCGGTGGATAGAGATTGCAGAGATCAAATTAATGAAATTATAATCATAAACACTTCAAAAAGACGTGTTCAAAATTATCTGATGGATACCAATTATCAAAGGACCCGAGGAGTTCCCCCAAACGCTTCAGTGAAGAGCATATCTGCCGCTCCTCATTGAAGCGTTCGGAGGACTTCTTAGGGACGCTTTGATGCACTTTGCGATGATTGAGATTGTGTTTGTACAACCTTGCTGAAGAGGCATTGATATTTATATACCAAATTGTAAGTGAGCTTATCATCGGGGTGTTGGCCTTGTGAGTGCATGAATTGAATGTAGCCTCAAATGTGGGTAATATGAAAGATTTGGAACCCATTCTTGAAGGAGGTGGGAAGATTTTTTTTGGCATCCAAAAGTCCCAAAAGAAATTTGATCCCAAAATACTGCAATACCCTCTAGGCCTCCCAAAAGGTGTTGCATTTTCGGAGTTTTTGTTATTATTGTTAGGGAAGGGATTTAAATATGTCATTCCGTTTTAATATAGAGAAAATTTGCCCAACGGATCCAATTTTGGGCCTTTATTTGAAGAGTGTCTCCCACCCTTGTAAAATTAGGGTTTTATCCACATAAATTTTTATGGACAAAATTACCCCCTTAGTTTCTTACATCCTTCGCCGTTTCAGCACCACAAATCCATGGATGCCCTTTCTCCCTCCTCTCCTCTCGCGCCGCTAAGACCTCTGTAAGTTCTCACCCTCCCTCCCCCCGCCTTTCTCGCTCTCTCCATCTCCCTCCCTCGGCCGGAGTCCGGTGCTTGGCGGCGATTCCGAGTCTTCCTCGTCATCCATCTCCTTCCTCAATCAACAGATCGACGACGGCACCCAAATCGACGGTGCTCGATCGATTGTTTTCTCTCTGATTTTCGTCGACTCGCTCCACCTACGCCGACACCGCCGACACCGTCTTCCTCCTCCGACTCTGTCCTCCTCTCATCCACCACAGATCCGCCACACTCCCTCCTCCGACTCTGTCCTCGTCATCCATCTCCTTCCTCAATCAACAGATCGACGACGGCACCCAAATCGACGGTGCTCGATCGATTGTTTTCTCTCTGATTTTCGTCGACTCGCTCCACCTACGCCGACACCGTCTTCCTCCTCCGACTCTGTCCTCCTCTCATCCACCACAAATCCGCCGCACTCCCTCCTCCGACTCTGTCCTCGTCATCCATCTCCTTCCTCAATCAACAGATCGACGACGGCACCCAAATCGACGGTGCTCGATCGATTGTTTTCTCTCTGATTTTCGTCGACTCGCTCCACCTACGCCGACACCGCCGACACCGTCTTCCTCCTCCGACTCTGTCCTCCTCTCATCCACCACAGATCCGCCGCACTCCCTCCTCCGACTCTGTCCTCGTCATCCATCTCCTTCCTCAATCAACAGATCGACGACGGCACCCAAATCGACGGTGCTCGATCGATTGTTTTCTCTCTGATTTTCGTCGACTCGCTCCACCTACGCCGACACCGTCTTCCTCCTCCGACTCTGTCCTCCTCTCATCCACCACAGATCCGCCGCACTCCCTCCTCCGACTCTGTCCTCGTCATCCATCTCCTTCCTCAATCAACAGATCGACGACGGCACCCAAATCGACGGTGCTCGATCGATTGTTTTCTCTCTGATTTTCGTCGACTCGCTCCACCTACGCCGACACCGCCGACACCGTCTTCCTCCTCCGACTCTGTCCTCCTCTCATCCACCACAGATCCGCCGCACTCCCTCCTCCGACTCTGTCCTCCTCTCATCCGACCTTGCTTCCGACAGATCATGCTTGGGCCAGCAGTGACTTCCTTCCTCCGAATACCGCCAATGTTATGGTCGAGGTCTCGGGGTTGAAGAATCGTCTTAGCGGCGACATCGGGGTGTTCACCAAGCCAGAGGTAATTTCTGCTCCACGATTCGGTCCTCGATCTGAACCCTAGGTGTGTGTTGGCATCTCATGTTGTCTTTGTTTCTCATTTTTTGCTTTAGCTTTTGTGTTTTTCAGCAGAGATTTTTTATTGTTATGTAATTCTGGTTGAAATGTGGGATTTAAGACCACGTATGAGCTCTACTTCTTGTTTTGAACTTGCTGGTTGGATATGGTTATAGCCTATAGAGGAATGGAAGTTGGAGCTAGGAAGAATTGGCTAAAAGTTACATTTTAGATTCTTCCTGATTAGCATTTGGCAGTCAGTTCCGCTTCTTGTATAGTTGCTCGCTAGAGCATTGTTTCAGTTAGTAGGCTGCTGTTGGTGAAGCCTCTCATTGGACTTGAATCTAGGTTTCACATGATGAGAGATCATATGGTAGAGCTAACTTTTAATCAATTTGTAGGCCTTTACAAATGTTAGATTTCTTGCTTTCCCCCTTTTATATATTTTTATATTTATTTTCGCAACTAATAAATACTGAAATGCTGAAATAAATACTGAAATGCTGAAATGAGTATTGAAATGTTTTAAATCTTCTTTAAAAGCCTCTTAGCTCAATGGTAGAGCGATGTGTTATGCACAAATACGTGGGTTATAATCCTGCATAGGCTAAATTTTATATCCCGTAACACGGTTTCAGCAACAATTTCAGCATCAACAACGTTGCTGAAATCGGGGGTTCAGCATCAACAACATTGCTGAAACCGTGGGTTTAGCATCAACAATGTTGCTGGAACCGTGGTTTCGGCATCAACAACAGTGCTGAAATTGGGGTTTCAGCAACTCCGGTTTCGGCAACGTGAAAAAAAAAACAGTAACGCAAAGAAAAAAAACTGCTGAAACAGAGGGTGGCACAGGGGTTTCAGCAACTCTGGAAACGCGGAAAAAAAAAAACGAAAAAAACCTGCTGAAACAGAGGCTAATGAGAAGCCAAAAGACATGTGATGGACTGTTTCATCAAAAGATTTGGTTATCATTTTTATGTCTCCCATTAAAAGTTCTATCCCCCATGGACAGTTACCTGTAATTGTAAATACCGAAGGATGCTTTGCTAGTCCCCGTCAATTTCTATTTCCGATCCCTAATTCTTGAGCATTTTTAAGACCCTTAAGCAAGGCAAGAGTTTATGTCATTAGGGGGGTTTGACTACCAATGTTTTTGTAGTATACTTTTATCGGATTTCCGTTATAGTCTATGATGATGTATCTTATATGACCGTCCTCATTCGGTTTTGATGTTCCATCAAAATTCACTTTCAAGCCAGTTCCCAATTGGTTTAACTATATACGTTGTGCCTGCTACTTTTTTTAATAATACCCGTAGTACTTTTTTAACCTTATTTTTTTACAGTATTTTTTTAAAAATTTATTTACATAATAAAAGGCGGATGCAACGAAAGTAGGGGCGGCTGGCCTGCGACCTCCACTGAATTATAGAATGGATCATATAATGTTCGACAACACAAATCCTCTACTTCACTCCCTACATCATTTCCTACCCCACAAAATTATTTTAGTTTAAAATATATCTTTAAAAAAATTTAAGAAATTATATTCACATTTTGTAAAACATAATTTTTCAAGATAAAAGTTTATAAACATATAAATTAACCAATTTACATATATAAATTCTAAGCAGCGCACATGCGCTAGTAACCTAGCACACAAGCCGAGTAGGGTTCCATTCTAAAACCAATT
The DNA here is from genome assembly GCA_037127255.1 of Persicaria tinctoria. NCBI lineage: Eukaryota > Viridiplantae > Streptophyta > Magnoliopsida > Caryophyllales > Polygonaceae > Persicaria > Persicaria tinctoria. Next base: position 24,840,822 of record JBANSL010000006.1, read on the forward strand.
TGCAATAAAAGAAGTAGCCAACCGACTCATATACTAGAGCTTGATATGTTCAACTTTTCGATGTGGGACATTTTTGGTCTCATTCACATCTCAACACGCCCCTGCAAGTCCAACTAGGAATGACCGTCTAGTTGAGACTTGGACAATTGGGTAACCCAGAGCAGGATCAACACGGGCCGTTAGGCCCCCGCAAGTCTCATTCTAAGCATGTGCTCCTGTGCACACGACCTCCAGTCATCGGTCCGAGTTGAACTTTGATATGGTGTCGGAGCGGAAAAGTCAAACGGTCCGACTCTCGATCCTGGGCTAGCTAAAAAAGAGAATGAGATGCTAGACTCGTTGTCCAAGTGTCAACTAGAGGTGAAAACGACCATAGTTGCACTTGCGGGGACGTGTTGAGAATGTGAAGAGACCAAGAGTCTCACATTGAAAATATGAAAGATCAAACCTTAGTATATAAGCTAGAGAGTTACTCCTCCTATTACTAATTGGTTTTAGGATTGAACCCCGCTCGGCTTATGTGCTAGGCTACCAGCGCATGGGCACATGTGTGCACACGACCCCCGATCCCGACACTATGCCAAATTACATTTCAGGCGACGAGCTCTCGAATGTCCGTCGCCTGAATCAAATTCAGGCCACCCACGGACTTAGAAAAGGTCGTCACCTGACTACAAGGGCCTTTGAACCCAACCCAATTCATATTTGGGCAACCACAATCCATCAAAGTTCGTCGCCTGAATATAACTTAGGCGAAGAACATTTTCAGGCGACGAACAAATAAAGAAAAATGGTCGCTTGAGAATAGGGCCCAACACCTTATGTCAGACCGAACATTCAGGCGACGAACAAAGGTGAATAACTCGTCGCCTGAAAAATTGCCAATTTGATACATTTATTCAGGCGACGGACATATAAATAGGTTCGTTGCCTGAGTGTGTGGTATGTATACTACATTTAACACTATGCATTCAGGCGACGAACAAAGGTGGAAATCTCGTCACCTGAAAGAATGTTAATTTAATACACTTATTTAGGCGACGGACATAGGAAGAGGTTCGTTGCCTGAACATGTGGTAGGTATAAGCCATTTAATACTACACACTCATGCGACGGAGATTACATGTGTAGTCAATGTTGGTGGCCTGAATGAGGGACAAAAGTGGGTCAATCTTATAAATTATAAAGATATTTTATCTTTTTAAATTTAATTATGCAATTTTAATCTTATAAATTATATTTATAATATTTTAAACCCATATATTATAATGTTAAATAACTTAAATTTTTTAAATTAATTATGTAATGTTTTAATAAACCATAAATTTACATTAATGAAGTAAATCTATGCAACCATACTAACTACGTATCATATTAATAAATTAAGCAATGTAATTTATAATCTTATTATATTTATAATATTTTTATACAACCATGTTCATTAGGTAATATTCGTATTGAATACTTAACTAGAGCTATATTTATAATGTTTTTATACGAGTTCATGTATTTGTTAATATTATATTTATTTATTTTATAATCCTAATGTTATAAAATCATAACTTATAATGTCATAGATTATAAAACCGTACTGACTAGTGCTATATTTGTAACAAAATAAATATGTTATATTTATCAATTATAAGGTTGTTAAATCATAATTTATAATTTTATGTAGTGATCGAGATCGAGACTAGGATTCAAATTGAGATCAAGATTGAGATTTTGGTTGTTAATATAGATTTTGTGATAGATGTTATATATGAATTCTCAATTTTTGTATGAGATTGAGATTGATATCGAGATTGAGATTCAAATTGAGATCAAGATAGAGTTTGAAATTGAGATCGAGATCGAAATTTTGGTTGTTAATATAGATTTTGAGATCAAGATAGAGATTGAGATTGATATTTTGGTCGATAAATATATATTTTGTGATTGATGTTATATATGAATTTCCAGTTGTTGTTTGAGATCGAGATTGAGATATTGTAAGAAACACATATATGTCAAATATAAATTTTGTGATAGATCGTTTGAGATCAATATTGAGATTGAGATCGGGTTATTTCTTATTTTTATTTAATTAAATAAATCTATATTAGATTAAACCATAGTATATATCTTGTGAATTTGGTAATTTAATAAATTCACCTAAGATATGTGGTATGAATTAGAATAAGTAAATTATTCTAAAGAGAAATAATATATGAGTTGATTTGATTACATAAATCCTCAAAATACTCAAATGATAGATACATATTTTATCGTCGAAGGTTAAGGCAAGTGATTTCGTTCAACGCCCTTTGCGTGTTTAGTGATTCTTTTGACGTGCCTTTTTAACTCTTCGGTGTCGAATGCGGCCATGTGGCCAATTTCCTTGTCAGTTTCGATATATTGCATATTCGTCTGCTTGATGTAGTTTATCTCCTTATTCATAAACTGACATGAGTACAAATTGATGGGCAATTTATTAAATTAATTATAGTGATATGTGTGTGAAATATGTTATTTGTTTATAACTCGAGATAGGTGGAAATTGCCCATTTTCCTCTCTAGCTTGGAATGAATAAAAACTAACCACATGAGCTTTATTTATAGGCTTCCAATCCTTGCTAATCAAGGAAGGAAATATCTATCTAATATCTAAAGATAAAACTTTAATAAAATGATCATTTATCTAAAAAGGAAAATAACTAAATATCTAAATATCTTCATGTGGTGGACAAATCCTTCTCTCCATAGATAGATCTTGATAAAATAGGATAGATCCGGACTTGCTTCGTGCCCAAGCAATCAACTCGTACTCGGATTAGCCCAATCGACTCGCGGCCCAAAGAACTTTTTGGTCGACGTCGACCAAATTGGTCGAGCAACTTCTCCTCTCCTTCTCGAACTCGGGCAGCTTCTGGGTTTGGTCGATGTCGAGCAAACATGTCGACATCGAGTAAAATGTAGCTTGAGTTGTCTTTTCTTCTCAGCTCCCCGATCTGGCTCTCTTCCTCGAGTTTAGGTTGCCTGTTGGTCTTGGTCGACGTCGAGGAAGTAAGTCGACGTCGAGTTGAGTCCTGCTCGATCTAAAACATAATTTAATTTTTATACCTGTCGTTATTATGTATTAAGTTATTTTGCACATTCTTTTTATACTTCATATATGAAGTTAAGAATATTACGAGAAAGAAGATGATATTTTAAATATTATAGACACATACTTATTATTCTTATAATTAAATAAATGATAATTTCAATACATTTGTAAAAAAATTATGAAAAATCATAAAGAAATAAATTTTATAAAATAATTGAAATCAAAAAATTCAAGTTAACATCTACCCTAACTTTTAAATCAACTTGATTTTAAAATTTTATATTTTTTTTATAAAAAATAAATGTATTTGAACTATCATTTATAAAATAAATTTATTTTTTACAAATAACATCGATTTGAAAAAAAAATATATCATGAGGTTATATTTAAAAAATAAAATTTATTCTAATTTCGCGCATAATTTTTTCTCAAAATTTAAATCCAACGAGGAATGTAATTATATTGGTCACTGGAATACACGCCCGCCTAATTTTTCCGCGTAAATTTGTGGCAAATTTCGAAACTCATTCAAGCGAGAGACGATTTTCTTTAATATCCGTCGTCTGAATAAAAACGAGTATAAAAGCTGTGTGTTCCCAAACCGATTCATCCTTTCCACATTCCCTCCTCAACCCTGAAACCCTAACACCTCATTTCGCCGTCCTTGCTCCATTTTTCCCCTTTTCGGATCTGAGCTCAGGGAGCCATCCATGGCCGCCCGCTACCTCCGTTCTTCAGGCCATTCACAATCCCTCGTCTCCTCCTCCTCCTTATTCTTCCATCGAGCTCCCCTCTGAGCTTCTATGGCTTCTCCTCCGCCTCTCTCTCTCGCTCTCATCCATCCTCGAAGCAAGCGCTAGCAGTCACCGGAGTCTGGAGCCGACGTCGATGGCGATGGCCTCGTGTCGCTTGAGCTGGTCGGATCTGGAGCCGACGTCGATGGCGAATCCAAAGCCCACACGGAGTTGAGAAAGAGGATCTAGGCACTGATGCTCTTCCGCCCCTCCTTCTCTGGTAAGCACTCATGTCCTCCGTCTCCCTTTGACTTTCCCTTGGGTTTTGAGACCTCGAATGCTCCTCCCAAATTCAAATCTAGGGTTTTCGTGGTTTAATTTCATTCTCTAATTTTCAGATCTAGGGTTGATGGTCTAATTTCGTGGTAGATGTGTTTTAAACTATTGTTGAGGATCTAGGCACTGATGCTTTATTGCAACTCCTATGGGCTCGTTCAGAGTTGAGTCTGTGCTAAGATCGATATTGCTGCAGCTCATAGCGTTTGGGAATGCTTGCTAAAAATTAGGTCTGTATCTTTCCCTTCCTTCTTGAACAGAAAAAATCATGCTGTTACAGATTCATAATTTTTATTGAATGTTTTGTTGCACAGTGGTTTTTCATTGGAGTCCTGGAAAGGTTAGCAATGGAATTTGAGAATGGGAACATCAGTGAAGCTAGGTCCATCTACAGAAGATGCTACTCAAAAAGATCTCCTTGGTTCAGGTTCAGAGGTAAACCTTTTCTTGCTCCTTACATTTATTAGTGATAAATTGGTTGATGAGAAGATCTTTTGTAGTGGCTGGGATTGTTAAATTTGTTGCCATGAAACTGCTCATGTTGTGACTTAAGTTAGGAAAGATAGAATAAGTTCAAATGTTTGCCTAAAGTCTATTGATGTTCCTATATTGTTATGAGTGTTATCAAGACACGAGACTTTGTCTGTTCGGAGAATTCTGATAAAATTGGAGGATACAAAGACTCGATCCTTTACCAACTACGGATGTAAATAGTACTTCCAAAAATGGAAATCATATGTTCTCATTCTGATCAAATATCAGACACACTAGAGTTGTTGTAGCATTTTGTTCATTGTTTTAAGTAATCATTTGTACAAAAAATGATGCCTTATATATATACGGAGGCAATATAATTGTTTGTCAAACAAGAGTTCTATAAATCTCAAAATGCTTGCGAGGCAAACCAACTCTTACAGTCTTATAAGATAGAGAACATTATTTGGTAATAGACGACGCTTCCTACAATAAAAAGAAACAAAATCAGTGTCAAATGTATGTCCTAGTTGTTGGAGGCCCGAGTGTGCCACGTACTTAACGACACACTTGTTCTTGGAGAGAGAGGCAATCAACACAACATAACATTCCAAGTGATATTTTAATAGTTTAGTTAGTATGTTGTTTGGTAAACTTAGTTATTAGGGTAGCTAGTTGAAATTTGTTAATAGAAACTCAAAAGCTCTGAAAAGCTTTGGCGAGTAGCTGTTGATAAGCTTTGATTCCGATCCAAAGACTAATTAAACTGAAATCTTATATTTACTTAATTTAAAACTATATAATATTAAAATTAAAAGCTCCGAAAAACTAGCTGATTTGCCAATAAAAAAACACAGAAAAAGAATACCGGTGGATAGAGATTGCGGAGATCAAATTAATGAAATTATAATCATAAACACTTCAAAAAGACGTGTTCAACATTATCTTATGGATACCAATTACCAAAGGACCCGAGGAATTCCCCCAAACGCTTCAGTGAAGAGCATATCTACCACTCCTCATTGAAGCGTTCGGAGGACTTCTTAGGGACGCTTTGATGCACTTTGCGATGATTGAGATTGTGTTTGTACAACCTTGCTATTTATATACCAAATTCTAAGTGAGCTTATCGTCGGGGCGTTGGCCTTGTGAGTGCATGAATTGAATGTAGCCTCAAATGTGGCCATGTGGGTAATACGAAAGATTTGGAATCCAATCATGAAGGAGGTGGGAAGATTTTTTTGGCATCCAAAAGTCCCAAAAGAAATTTGATCCCAAAATACTGCAATATCCTCTAGGCCTCCCAAGTCCCAAAAGGTGTTGCATTTTCGGAGTTTTTGTTATTATTGTTAGGGAAGGGATTTAAATATGTCATTCCGTTTTAATATATAGGTCGTTAGGACTTTTTTTAAAAAGCTAGTCGTTAGGACTTTTTTTAAAAAGCTAGTTGTTCAAAAGCTCCATTTGATATCATTCATAGTGACATTTGGACCTCTCCTGTGCCTAGCAAGGAGGGTCACAAGTACTACGTCTTGTTTCTTGATCTCTTGTTTCTTGATGATTACACTCATTACTTATGGGTCTTTCCGTTGCATTTCAAGTCTCAAGTGTTTCTGTCTTTGTCAGATTCCATACCTACACCAAAACACAGTTTCACATATCCATCAAATGTTTCCAATGCGACAATGGCCGTGAATTTGACAACAAAGACTTTCACGTACTCTTTCTTTGCCACAAATGGGATCTCCTTTCGGTTGTCTTTCCCATATACTTTCCAGCAGAATGGCAAAGCCGAACGAATCATCATAACCATAACCAACATGATGCGCTCTCTCCTCTTCCACGCATCTATTCCCCTTCCCTATTGGCCTCACGCCTTATCCACCACCTGTTATCTCCTAAACATTCTCCCATCGCTCGCCAGGTCAGACCCTCTATTACACTTTGCCTAGGTATGATCACCTTCGAACCTTCGGGTGCTTGTGCTTCCCAAACCAGTCCTCCTCTGCCCCACACAAGCTTCACCCGTGTTCCACTCCTTGTGTCTTCCTAGGCTATCCGTCTGATCATCGCGGTTACCTCTGCCTCGATATCATGACTCATAAGCTCATTGTGTCTCGTCATGTCACATTTGATGAGTTTCGCTTCCCCTTTGCTTCTCCTCGCCTCCCCTCTTCTACACCTCCTGTGTCTCAGTCTGAGTCAGAGTCATCGTTCCCTCACTTCTTTCTTCCTAGAGCTCTCCCGGTGCTCATGCGTCTCCCCCGCTGCCACCACCACCTCCCCCTCCCACCAGACCACACACCCGCAGCGTCTTCGGTGTCTTCCGACCCCGTCAAATCATCTACATGACCACCGTACATCACCCCGCCGCTCAACACCATGCCTACATCCCTCCGTCATATCACCATGTTGTGATGCTGCGCCCGCAGCCAATCAACGTAACCACCCCCACCCTACGTCCCACACACTGGCGGCGCCCGCAGCATGCCTTGCGGCGCCCACATCCAACCAACACAGCTCCGCCCCCTTGCCCCCGTCCCTCCCGAATCCCTATCAACCCCTTCTTCCACCTCGACCTCCCTGTCCCTTATCCCCACCTCCCACAAAACAGCCCTCCTTGACCCGAGTTGGCAGGCGGCTATGCTCGACGAATACAGGGCCCTTACAAAGAATGGTACTTGGGTTCTTGTCCCTCGCCCTCCAACGGCGAACGTCGTTCGCTGTACGTGGCTCTTCCGTCACAAGTTCCGCTCTGATGGGACGTTGGAGCGCTACAAAGCACGTCTTGTGGTCAACGGTCGATCTCAGCAGGTAGGTATTGATTGTGATGAGACCTTTAGCCCCGTGGTCAAGCCTGCCACTATCCGAGTGGTGTTGAGCTTAGCTCTGTCGCGCGACTGGGCAATTCATCAGCTGAATGTCAAGAACGCTTTTCTGCATGGTCACCTGAATGAGACAGTCTACATGTTTCAGCCGCCGGGGTTTGCTGATGCTGATCGTCCCAAGCACGTCTGTCTCCTGAAGCGCTCTCTGTATGGTCTGAAACAGGCTCCGCGAGCTTGGTTCCAGCGCTTTGCTTCTCATCTGCTCCGCTTGGGTTTCATTGGCAGCCGCTCAGATTCGTCCCTGTTCATCTATCGCAGAGGCTCCAACATGGCATTTCTGTTACTGTATGTCGACGACATCATTCTCACCGCCTCTTCTGATGCTCTTCGGACGTCGATTATTTCACAGCTGAGTGGTGAGTTCGCCATGTCAGATTTGGGTCAGTTGTCTTACTTCTTGGGAGTTGCTGTTCAGCGGCATGCGTCTGGGCTATTTCTCTCACATAGTAAGTATGCTGCTGAGATTGTTGCTCGAGCTAAGATGAGTAACTGCAATCCTGTCGCCACCCATGTCGATACATCTAACAAGCTCAACGCTCATTCTGGTCCTTTGGTTGATGATCCGACATTGTACAGGAGCCTTGCTGGTGCTCTTTAGTATCTCACCTTCACCAGACCCGATATCAGTTACACCGTTCAGCAGATCTGCTTGTTCATGCATGCACCCAGGGAACCCCACTTTCATGCCTTAAAGCGGATCATTCGGTACATCAGCGGCACACTCGAGCTAGGCACCACGATCACTCTTTCCTCTAAGCTTGACCTTGTTGCTTACACTGATGCAGATTGAGGTGGTTGTCCTGACACACGTCGCTCCACGTCTGGTTACCGTGTCTTCCTTAACGACACCCTTGTCTCGTGGTCGGCCAAGCGCCAGTCTGTCGTGTCTCGCTCCAGCACTGAGGCCGAATACAGGGGTGTTGCCAACGTTGTCTCCGAGTGCTCTTGGCTCCGCAATCTCCTTCTTGAGCTCCGTTGCCCTTTTCAGAAGGCCACTCTGGTCTACACTGACAACGTCTCCGCCGTCTCTCTGGCTAGCAACCCAGTCCAGCATCAACGCACGAAGCACATTGAGCTCGATCTCCACTTCGTCAGGGAAAAGGTTGCCATTAGACATGTCCGCGTTCTACATGTCATGTCCTCTTATCAGTACGTTGATATATTCACCAAGGGTTTACCTAGACAATTATTCATTGATTTTCGTTCCAGTCTCACTGTACGGCCTCCTCCCGTTTCGACTGCGGGGGTTTGATAGATTACATAGGTCTCCTCATGTATAGTGGGCTAAAATCCCGTTAAGACCCAATACCTTTGTAACCTATATATATGGTTGAGTGGAAAACATACTATTTTCTTTTGTAGGTACTTCCCGTCATGTATGTGTAGTATCATTTTTTTTTTTGTATTTTTGAGGACCTAGTCAGTGTATATTGCTCTTATTTTGGTTAAGCTTTGAGGAGAAAGCTTAAAAAGGGAAGGTAATGTTAGGTATGAGTATTAGTCTAGTAGTATAAATATCCATTATTAGTGGTAATTAGGATTATGAAATGAATAATCAAATCCTTTTACTCCTCTCTCTTGTTCTACCTCTCTGTATTTTCTTCTCTTTCGCTGCACATCTTCTTCTCTCTCAAACTCACCTTCTATCTACCTCAAATCTCCCTGGAAGACAAAGCTTCGTTCTAACAAGTATATAATATCAAAATTAAAAGTTCCAAAAAGCTAGCCGATTTGCCAAACCTAGCCTAAAGTCAACTACAAGCAGTGGCGGAGCTAGAGGATGCTCGAGCACCCTCGGCTCGGGAAAAAAATACAATAAGTTTTTTTTTTTTGCATATATTTAGTATTTTTAATATAGTATAACATATTTAAATGATATTTGAAATAAGATTGCTATCTAGCTCAAGTGGTAAAGAATGTAAGGAATGAAGGAGAATTAAAAGGTTTTTGGTATCAGCAAACATCCCGAACTTCAATATTAGTAGAGGCTTTGAAGGCGAAAGCGCATCTACAATAAAGCTAGGTAATCAAGCTAGGTAGCAGTCCCTAATAGGGCTGTGCAAAACCGTGTATCCGACACGACACGACACGACACGACAAAAAACACGACACGATAAGGGGGAAAGTGCCGATACGAACACGACACGATAACTACTGTGTATCCGACACGATAACACGACACGGTTTTGTGTCGGATACCCGTATAACACGACACGACACGATTAGTACAAAAAACACCTGTGACGACACGAACCATTTAGGGTGAGAAAAAAAAAGAGTGAAGGTTCGATAATTTAAAACAAAGTAATATAGAAATACTCTAGAAGGGGGTTGAATAGAGTATGCCCGTTTTTCGCAGAAAGTCTCAAGGCTTTTGAAGCTCGTGCCGAACCTTTTGAGAAAACCTGAATCACAAAGTTAAACAATTCGAACCAAGTGCGGAAATAAGGTAAAGCAGTAAGTAAAGGACGCAACGAATTGTTAACGAGGTTCGGCACGAACTTGGCCTACGTCCCCGCCTAGGGTTCTTCCACAACCCTATGATTCAACCGGCTTTTATTGATTCACAAAGCTTAGGATCCTAATAGCTCACCGAGAAGCCTGTCTCCTATACAATTGCAATCTAGTCAACTCACGTTCCCTTGGAGTCCTAGACCAATCTAGAAGAGCCCCACCTCTCTCAGCTATCTAGTACAATTCTCTTACTCTCAGTGAATCAATCGCCTAGTGTCTACTTCCTGAGTTACAAACTCTCGAGTATAACACTCTCTCGAAATATATCCTATAAGCTCACTGTGTATCTCTCAAATGCTTTGAAACAAAATATAAGACTCTTAAGAACAAGCAGAGAGAACACGCTGAAGAGAGAAGTATGCTTGAAGGCTGATTGTGCAATGATATTCTTGAAGTGCGTCAGTCCTCTCTCTCTTCTTCTTCTCCTTTATATAGTGAAGATCATCGGCGCCACTTGAGGAAGGAATCTTCTCCAACGGCTAAGAGAGGATCATGGCTTGAGCGCAATCTTCTATCTTTGGAAACTTCGGAAGCCATGATCTCGATTTGATCTTTCTCAGCTTTGAACGCTTAAGGAAGGAGATATAATTCAAATAGCTTCCTGAAAGGTTAGTGAATATATAATAATAATATGGAAGCATATAATAACATAATATAATATTCGGACATAATAACATATAGAGCGGGTTTTGTATTTCGTCAACACTGTTAAAGCTCCAAGACCTTTGACACAGACATACTGTCAAGGCCGTTGAAACTAATTCCGATTCTCATCAAGGGAGTGGAGCTATCAATCTCCCCCTTGATGAAAGACAAAACCTGTGCATCCCTGCAACTTAGTCAAACAGATATATCATAAGCACAATCGGACTAAGTACCTGCATGGGTTAGACAAATGTTGGATCATAAGTTTAAAGCCAAATAGAAACATCCAACAAAGTAAAATAAAACAAGGTCTTCCAATACCCAAACAGTTTTAAAGTCTAAACCATCATCAAATCATCTCCCCCTTTTTGTCTTTCAACAAAGGGAGGAGGGTAAAAATATTCTCCAAAATCAGACTTACTAAAACAATTCAAATTTCAAAAAGATCCTTTCAAATCTTAAGGCAAGAAAAGATTAATCCGATTTTAAAATAATTTCCACAAATAAACAATACTCGGATAAAATAAAATCGGTAACAAATAAAGAAGGTTAAAAATCCATTAAAAATATATTTGATCAAATACCTAATAAGATATCAACCAAAAATATCTGATCCGTTATATGTACTCTACTGTTCAGTTCACAACCTTTGAAATGAGGTTTAAGGATCTTGACACCGAGTAGAGTATATCTTTCGTAAACGGAAAACTCCCCCTACGAAAGTGCATCCTTGTTAAGCATCCCAATCTCATGTCTAATGAAGGTGAACCTGTCATCTGCCAAAGGCTTAGTAAAAATGCCAGTCCATTGATAATCAGTTGAAATAAATGATATGGACACATCACCTTTTTCGACATGGTCTCCAATGAAATGATGCCTTACATCAATATGTATGGTCCTTGAATGCTTCCTCTTGATTGTAGCCTTGAGCAACAAGCCTTGCCTTGTTCCTCACGATCTTACTATTATCATCTAGCTTGTTTCGAAATACCCATCGTGTGCCAATGACTGATTGATGCTTTGGCCTAGGCTTCAAGGTCCAGACTTTGTTCCTTTCAAATTCGTTAAGCTCACTTTGCATAGCAATGATCCAGTCTGGCTCTTAAAGTGCCTCATCTACCTTCTTTGGTTCAATAAGAGAAACAAACGCGTGAAAAGCACAAAGATCTTTAAGTTTAGAACGAGTTTGAACACTAGAAGTAGGGTCAGAGATGATATCCTTTAAAGAGTGTGAAGAGGAGTATTTGAATTTCCTTTTGCTAGTCTCAGCTCCTTGATTCGTCACACTAGTAGGATTAACTTGTAGTACATCTGACTCCGTGGATCTGTTCGGTTCAGTTACAGCAGTTTCTGACGTCTCAACACTGTTGGATTGGACACCAAGGGCTTTGGACGAATCTTCAACACCTTGGGCCAATTCTTCAGTGTTGAGAATCGGTTCCTGCATGTTCCTCTTCTCTGTGTTCTTGGTAGCAACATCATCACCTTCCTCGTTCTCTGTATGGACGTTATGATCTAGATCTGCAACACTTTCACTCAAAGAACCGTCATTGCATTCATCGAATATAACAACACACAAGTACTTTTTACCATTGAGAGATTTGACTAGCATAGGACCACATAAACCCATATGTAAAAGTTCAAGGGGTCTAGAAGTACTTACAACCTTTTTGGGTTTGAAAGAGCTACGTGTTTGTTTACCTCATGTGCATTCTTTGCATATCTCAGTACCTTTGAAGTCCATCTCAGGTAGTTCTCTTACAAGCCCTTTGGACACAAGCTTCTGTAGTGTATGTGGACTCACATGACCGAGTCTCCTGTGCCAGAGCTTTGGATCGTCCGTCAAAGCCTTTAGACGGGTTAAGCTTCCTTGTGCCACTTGCTCAGCATTCACGGCATAGATGTTGTTATAACGATAGACAATTAGAACTATTTCACCTGTATCTTCTCTGCGCACTAAACATCTTTTCTTGTTAAATCCAACATCATTACCATAATCACATAGTTGAGAAATACTAAGCAAATTATACTTCAAACAATTAACAAGATAAACATTTTTAATACAGTGGTTAGGATCACTCCCAACACTACCAATACCAAAGATGTCGCACTTTCCTTTGTCACCAAGAGTGATTGTTCATGTGGATTGCTCCTTTAGATCATGAAAGAGAGAACTCTTCCCACTCATATGCCTTGAGCATCCACTATATATAATCCATTTTTGCTCCTTCACCTTGGTGATCTCCTGCAAAACAAACATCAACCTTTGTGGCTAGACCAGTGAGCAAATTTAGATCCTTTATTGGGATAAACCATATTTGGTAAAATAGTGCCTTTGGGAACCCAAACTTGCATTATCCGTTCTTTTCTCAAGTGAATAGGAAATGTATTGCGAATAATATGATGATCCTTTCTTCTATAGGGGCAGGTCTCTTTTACATGTCCCTTTCTAGCACAGTGGTGACATATAGGAGAGGTTCTGCTTCCTTTAGCCTTTACAAAAGTGGTAATGTGTTGCTTCTTTAAAAACTTTAGATTGTAACCAATACCACTTTTGTTTAGAGAGCTTTGTTGCTCACCCAACATCTTATCGAGAGTGCCTTTGGACTTGGTAAAACTTATGAGGGTTGTCTGTTGGTCTAGAATCTTATTATTCAGGGAGATCTTCTCGTTCTCTAAGTCATGATGCACATTTCTTAGAGAGGAGAGATCTTGCTTGAGTTCAGATTTCTCCGAGTCAAGCGTCTTGACTTTAATGTCAAGACCTGAATAAGAAGCTTCAAGACCTTTGACCCTCATAGACAGATCCTCAATAGTTTTCTCCTGATCCATAGTTCTCTTAATAAGAATGTTAGTTTGGGAAATAAGCTTCTCTTCATTGGCAATCATATTTGAAATGAATTCCAATAATACCTCTTTTGGACTTTCCATGAGTTCTCTTACAGTAGCTTCAAGCTTGTCATCATGGGATTCATTTTCTGAGGCCATAAGACAAATGTTGGCCTTCTCATCGTCGGAGTCAGAGTCGGAATCACTCCAAGTAGCCACCATAGCTTTCTTCTTCCATTTGTCACCTTTCTTGGGCTGGCTCTTAGTCTTTTGAGGGCAGTCCTTCACAAGATGATCTGTTTCACCACATTCAAAACAAGACAACAATTTAGTCTTCTTTTCATATTTGTTGTATTGAGGCTTACCTCGAAATTTTGAAGACTCTGATCCATCCTTGTTGTTGAATTGCTTCTTCATTTTGAGAATTCGAGCAAGGCCTCTTGTGATAAGAGCAAAAGGATCATCCTCATCGTCATCCTCATCTTCAGAGTCAGATCCATCCTTGGACTCATCCTTCTTAGACTTGAGTGCCAAGTTCTTGGTGCTAGCTGGAAGTTCTCCATCGTCTTCATTAAGGATCATCTCACGCGTGATCAGCTTTCCAAGAAGGTCATCAAGGGGTAAAGTGGTGAGGTCCTGGGCTTCCTCTATAGCTGTTACTTTTGGACCCCATTTCTCCTTTGGAAGGCACCTCAGTATCTTCCTCACTTTCTCAACGTTGGTAAAGCTCTTGCCGAGAGAGTCAAGGTTGTTGGTGATTTCTGTGAATCGTGTGAACATGGCTTTGATTGACTCATCGGATTTCATCTTGAAGAGCTCATACTTTCGAAGGAAGATGCTGATCTTGGTGTCTTTTACTTGGCTCGTTCCTTCATAGGTGACGACCAACTTGTCCCAAATCTCTTTAGCTGACCTACAAGAGGAAATACGGTTAAACTCATCAGTGCTAAGACCACAATAAAGTAAGTTGATAGCCCTGTAGTTTTTGGAGATGGTTTCAAGATCTGCTTGGTTGTAATCAGACTCCTTCTTTGCCACTTTGGTATCGTTTGGTCCTTCCTTCTCTGGAATCTTCGGACCATTCTCTATAATGTTCCAAAGCTCTAGATCTTGGTCAATGATGAACATCTTCATCAAAGATCTCCAATGGACAAAGTTGTTTCCTACAAAGAGTGGCGGTCTGCTTGTGGACCTTCCCTGTGCAAATCCTCCGCTTGCTTCACCAGACATGATCGAAAACTCACAAGATTGTTAGATCAAAAACAGTGAGTAAAGCTCTGATACCAATTAAAGGTTCGATAATTTAAAACAAAGTAATATAGAAATACTCTAGAAGGGGGGTTGAATAGAGTATGCCCGTTTTTCGCAGAAAGTCTCAAGGCTTTTGAAGCTCGTGCCAAACCTTTTGAGAAAACCTGAATCACAAAGTTAAACAATTCGAACCAAGTGCGGAAATAAGGTAAAGCAGTAAGTAAAGGACGCAACGAATTGTTAACGAGGTTCGGCACGAACTTGGCCTACGTCCCCGCCTAGGGTTCTTCCACAACCCTAGGATTCAACCGACTTTTATTGATTCACAAAGCTTAGGATCCTAATAGCTCACCGAGAAGCCTCTCTCCTATACAATTGCAATCTAGTCAACTCACGTTCCCTTGGAGTCCTAGACCAATCTAGAAGAGCCCCACCTCTCTCAGCTATCTAGTACAATCCTCTTACTCTCAGTGAATCAATCGCCTAGTGTCTACTTCCTGAGTTACAAACTCTCGAGTATAACACTCTCTCGAAATATATCCTATAAGCTCACTGTGTATCTCTCAAATGCTTTGAAACAAAATATAAGACTCTTAAGAACAAGCAGAGAGAACACGCTGAAGAGAGAAGTATGCTTGAAGGCTGATTGTGCAATGATATTCTTGAAGTGCGTCAATCCTCTCTCTCTTCTTCTTCTCCTTTATATAGTGAAGATCATCGGCGCCACTTGAGGAAGGAATCTTCTCCAACGGCTAAGAGAGGATCATGGCTTGAGCGCAATCTTCTATCTTTGGAAACTTCGGAAGCCATGATCTCGATTTGATCTTTCTCAACTTTGAACGCTTAAGGAAGGAGATATAATTCAAATAGCTTCCTGAAAGGTTAGTGAATATATAATAATAATATGGAAGCATATAATAACATAATATAATATTCGGACATAATAACATATAGAGCGGGTTTTGTATTTCGTCAACACTGTTAAAGCTCCAAGACCTTTGACACAGACATACTGTCAAGGCCGTTGAAACTAATTCCGATTCTCATCAAGGGAGTAGAGCTATCAAAGAGGCTGAACGAAATTAAAAAAACAAAAATTCAGCCACAATTCGGCAATTCCAAACCAGATGGAGGAAGGAAACCCTAAGCCCCAAAACAGCCGCCACCATTGGAGGAGAGCCGAGAGGCGGCGGGTGGAGGAGATCGGGCGGGGCGAAGCCAGATGACTTGGTGGCCGATGCTGATGCTGGGGAATTGGTGGCTCTGACAGCCCCAGTGACGGCAAGGAGAGCAGGGCTTGATTGCTGCCACGCCTAGATAACCAATCGATCAAAATTCGAATTCAATCCCAACTAGGAGTGAATATAAAAAGGGGGAAATGGTATTCAATTGATCGAAAGTTGAGAATTTAAAAGGGGGAGAGAGATGCGATGGAGGGGAGGTTTTAATTCTTGGAAATGCAGTGCCTCTCTCTATACAAGGGATAGGTAAAGAGGGAGGGAGAGAGATGAACTACCACAAAGAATGAGGATAGGTAAAGGGGCGAGCCGTGAGAGGCTAGAGCGACAGGGCGGCGACTGGCGAGTCTCCGAGAGGCGAGAGCGAGAGGGCGAAAAAGAAATGAAGATTGATGAAGAAGACCGCATTCTGCCCTAGACAAAAGAAAAAAAAAATATAAAAAATGAAAAGGCTGGCAAAAATATAAAAAATAGGGGAAATCCGGATTCGAACTCAGGACATCACGCGTACATCTACACGCGAGACGCAATGCCCACCAACTGGGCAAAGTGAGTTTTGTGATATTCTATTACCACTTATTGTATTTGTACTAAAACCACAGAATATTAATATTAAAAAAAAATAATTATCGTGTCGTGTCGGATACCCGACAAGAGAAATATGCCGATCCGAACACGACACGATTATTGTCGTGTTTTACCGTTTCGTGTCATAGTCGTGTCGTATCTATATCGTTTCGTGTTTTTTCGTATCGTTTTGTTGCGGTTTCGTGTCGTGTCAACCGTGTCGTATTTTTCTGCACAACCCTAGTCCCTAATGCATTCTATCAGTTGTTAGGGTAATCAAGCTAGGTAGCAGTACCTAATGCATTCTATAAATTAATAAGGCAATGTTTGGTAAAAAGAAAAGGTAGCTGAAAACTAATTAGATAGCTAAAACTGGTGAATTATTTGTGTTATATATATGTTAATAAGCTATTATATTGTTTGGTAAACTTAGTTGTTAGGGTAGCTAGTAGAAATTTGTGAATAGAAACCCAAAAGCTCTGAAAAGCTTTGGTGAATAGCTGTTGGTAAGCTCTGATTCCGATCCAAAAGCTAATTAAACAAAATTTTTATATTTATTTCATTTAAAACTATATAATATTAATATTAAAAGCTCCAAAAAGGTCGCTGATTTGCCAATCAACAAACACATAAAACATTACCCGTGGATAGAGATTGCAGAGATCAAATTAATGAAATTATAATCATAAACACTTCAGAAAGACGCGTTCAACATAATCTGATGGATACCAATTACCAAAGGACCCGAGGAGTTCCCCCAAACGCTTCAGTGAAGAGCATATGCTCTGCTCCTCATTGAAGCGTTCGGAGGACTTCTTAGGGACGCTTTGATGCACTTTGCGATGATTGAGATTGTGTACAACCTTGCTGAAGAGGCATTACTATTTATATACAAAGTTGTAAGTGAGCTTATCGTCGGGGTGTTTGGCCTTATGAGTGCATGAATTGAATGTAGCCTCAAATGTGGGTGATATGAAAGATTTGGAATCCATTCTTAAAGGAGGTGGGAAGATTTTTTTGGCATCCAAAAGTCTCAAAAGAAATTTGATCCCCAAAATATACTGCAATACCCTCTAGGCCTCCCAAAACGTGTTGCATTTTCGGAGTTTTTGTTATTATTGTTAGGGAAGGGATTTAAAAACGTCAATCCGTATTAAAATATAGGTAGTTTGTCTTTTTAACATTTTTTTTTAAAGTTGAAAACTAGAGTTGTTTAAAATTCGGTTCAAATCGAATTTTTGGACCGAAATGGGCCAACTAAACCAAACCTAAGAGATTAGGTTCGATTTTAGATTTGCAATTTTTTAAAATTTGATTTTAGGTTTGGTTCAATTCAATTCAATTTATGTTTGGTTCGGTTCAAACATAACTTTTACTAAATTAAATAGAATCATTATATTACACCAGTTTTGATACGTTGAATCAATACTCATAAAAAACTTATAACTCATTATAAGATATTGTCTGTATTTTAAAGAAATTTATTTTCTATAACATACTCCCTCCGTTAATTAAGGGCTCGTTTGGTTCAATGTAGGAAGTACAAATTTCTGAGAACTTACTTCCCATGAATTAAATTCCCGTGAAATGTACTTCCCATGAATTGAAAAAAGTTTAGTTGAATATTGATTTTTATATATCTAAAAATCAATATTCAACCAAACAACTTTTTTCCAGTTCAGAAAAAAGTTGTTTGGTTGAATATTGATTTTTAGATATATAAATAAGAAAATAAAGAAAATTACATTAAAAATGGTGGAAGTTGAACTTAACTATTCCCCCTAAGTAAGTGAACTTTCTACAATTTGGAGGAATTGAAATTCCTGGGAAGTTGAATATCTGTGTCTTTCTGTCAACCAAATACAGGAATATATCCTACGTACTTCTTGGGTTTTTAAACTTCCTGGAGACGTCATTTTCCGTGGTGAGTTTTTGCTCTCTGTCTCCCCAAAACGAGCATTCCTCAATTAATTCTTTCATTTGGATCAGGAAACAAATTTGTTCTTACAGTGATATGAATATGATACAACACATCTTTCATTTAGTGCTAATTATTGTTTGGTTAACCAATTTACATGCAGAAATTCTAAGCATCTCGGAGAGGCAAACTACCGTCCACAGCAATATGAGTGTTATCAAGACACGAGACCTTGTCTGTTCGGAGATCGAATTCTGATAAAATTGAAACGATACAGAGACACTGTCCTTTACCAACTACGGATGTAAATAGTACTTACTTCCAGAAATGGAAATCATATGTCCTCATTCTGATCAAATATCAAACGCACTGGAGTTCTTGTAGCATTTTGTTCATTGTTTTAAGTAATCATTTGTACAAAAAACTGATGTCATATGGTTGTAGCATTATAATGGTACTAGTGTAATACCCGTGCCTAGGCATGGGTATTACACTAGTACCATTATAATGCTACAACCATATGACATCAGTTTTTTTATAATTTATAAATTAGTTGGAAAGACATACGATACAAATTTTGAAAATGATTTAATAAGGAAATGTATGTAGACGAATTATAAGAATATTGCAATCGGAAAAAAAAATGAAAACATGTCTCAATATTTACGGCAATATAACCGAAAATTTAAAAAAAAAAAAGGAATTGATTCAAATCATATTTAAAATAGGAAACAAATATTTTAAAGTTTCCATAATAATATTGACCAATAAGAAAATCTCATTTGAATAAAAAAATTCAACTTTAATTGTGGGCGTGACACGTCAGCAAAATGGTAGCAGAATTAGTAATATATATATTGCAATCGAAAAAAAAAATGGAAATATGTCTCAATATTTACGACAATATAACCGAAAATAAATAAAAAGGGGAATGGATTAAAATCATATTTAAAATAGGAAACAAATATTTTAAAGTTTCCATAATGATATTGACCAATAAGAAAAGCTCATTTGAATAAAAAATTTAACTTTAATTGTGAGCGTGACACGTCAGCAAAATGCTAGCAGAATTAGTAATATTAATAGATAGATAGATAGATAGATAGATATATATTGCAGTCAGAAAAAAAAATGAAAACATGTCTCAATAGTTACGACAATATAACCGGAGAAATAAATAAAAAAGAGAATGGATTCAAATCATATTTAAAATAGGAAACAAATATTTTAAATTTTCCATAATGATATTGACCAATAAGAAAAACTCATTTGAATAAAAAAATTCAACTTTAATTGTGAGCGTTACACGTCAGCAAAATGCTAGCAGAATTAGTAATATTAATAGATGTCAAACAAGAGTTCTGTAAATCTCAAAATGATTTCGAGTCACACCAACTCTTGCGCGTCTTACAAGATTAATTAGATTACACAAGAGACGTTTCGGTGAATTCTATTGAGAATCCCAGCCAACGTACACCTTAAAGATAATGTCTTGCTCTTCAAACATAGAGAACATTATTTGGTAGAAGACGTCGTTTCCCACGGTAAAAAGAAACAAAACCAGTGTCGAATCGAATGTATGTGCGGGTTGTCGGAGGCCTGAGTCTGTCATTGTCAATCATCATAAACGTACTTAACGACACACTCGTTAATGTTCCTGGAGAGAGAGAGGCAATCAACACAACATAATTAACATTCCAAGTGACAATCAACAAATAGAGAAAAACAGTACTCCCTCTGTTAAGAAAAACATGCCGTTTTAGGTATTTTAGTATCCGCTTTTCAAAATTACCCTTGGAATGATTAGGGAGTTGTTAGTTGTAATTTTCAATAAAGTGAAAAAGTAAAGTAATAATTTGGGGTATAAGTGTATTTTTGTTTGTTTTTACTGGCTTTCCTTAAAAATGTATAAATGTCTAAAACGACATGGTTTAACTAACGGAGGGAGTACTAATTAATGATTACTTGAAACTAACACGACATGTTTTAATTAACGGAGAGAGTAGTAATTAATGAGTACCTGAAACTAACATAGAGGTTGCTGAGGTCTGTACTCATCTCGAATTGATTGATAACCAAAGAACCCGAGGAGTTCCCCCAAACGCTTCAGTGGAGAGCATTATATTGGAGCTGCTCCTCATTGAAGCGTTCGGAGGACTTCTTAGGGATGCTCTGATGAACATAGACATGAGATTGTGTTGTCCATGCATACAGCCTTGTCCAAGAGTCATTGATATTTATAGCAAGTAAAAGAACTTCTAATTATTGAAGCGAAAGATTATTTATTCTTTCATGACAAAGAATCATATATGCTGACATAATGCTTTATGGCCTATGCTGTGTATGCACAAATTCTTCAATTCATTCTCCCCAAAGTCTATGTTTCGGTCTAGGTTCGCAGCTATGCAATACATACTTAATTTGGTAAAAAAAAATGTTCTCTACAAATTGAGTAATGTTCTTAATAAGGAGAAATTAAACCGTCCAACCTATAACTATCTTTGAATTTTCCATTGCGATTGTGCATGCTAGCATTGGGGTAGCCTAGCACACAAGCCGAGTGAGTTCCATTTTAAAACCAATATGCAATAGGAGTAGCCCACCGACTTAATTATATATTAGGACTTGTTATGTTCAAATTTTGATGTGAGACACTTTAGGTCTCATTTACATCTCTCAACAAGGATGAGTGTCGTCAAAGGATGACACTTCAATTACTAATGCGTCTAACCTCTTTAGTTTTTTGATTGAGTTTTTTTACTTTGTTACAAGGTGTAATTGAGAGCAAAATGAGAGGAATATGTTCTGTGTTTATTGAATTCGGAAAAAGTGATTACAATGTATGTATTGTTCTCTATTTATAGACAATCATCACTCAACCATTGATCCACATACAAGTGGTAAAGCAACCAACCAAATCTGTAACTAAACTGTAACAGAAATTCGAACAGAATTGTGAACCACAACTGATTTTGGCGCCATCTCAAGTTGGCTTCTTCAGCTTGTGGTTCTCAATTGGAGGTGTATCCAACAAGCCCCCGCAAGCTGGAGGGTGATACAATCCGAGCTTGGACAATAACTGGTTCTGTTGGACCGAAGGTAGGATCTTTGTGAAAACATCCGCAAGTTGAGCAGTAGTGGGGATATAGGACAATTCCAGAAGTCCCTCCATTATTTTATCCCTAGTGAAGTGACAATCGACTTCAATGTGCTTTGTTCTTTCATGGAAAACTGGGTTCTTGGCAATTTGGAGGGCAGAACTGTTGTCACAATGGAGAGTGACAGGATTGAGGGATTGAATGCCCATGTCTGAAAGTAAACGGACTAGCCAAGTGGTCTCTGCAGCTGCCTGAGCCATGGCTCTATACTCAGCCTCAGCAGAGCTTCTGGAGACGACTGATTGCTTCTTTGATTTCCAGTTGATGGGAGAAGCACCTAACATGAGAATGTAGCCTGTGACCGAGCGCCTGGTGAAGGGACATGATGCCCAATCTGAGTCTGAATAGGCACTGAGCTTGGGATGGTCAGAGCCATTGAGAAGGATGCCATTGCCTGCAGTGCCTTGGACATACCGAAGAGTGTGGAGGAGAGCATCAAAATGGGACTGGCAAGGAGAAGCCATGAACTGACTGAGAGACTGTACAACAAAACTCAAATCTGGACGGGTATGTGTGAGAAAATTAAGCTTTCCCACCAATTTTCTGTAAATGGTTGGATCTGCTAGATGATCATCCATCTCAGGTGAGAGTTTGCAATGAAGAGGGAGGGGTGTGCATACAGGTTTGAGGCCTGAGAGATCAACCTCCTTGATGAGATCCTGAGTAAACTTCAGTTGAGTGAGAGCAATGCCATTAGGAAGATAGGAAGCTTCCAACCCCAAGAAGTAGTGGAGCAAACCCAGATCTTTAATGCTGAATTCACTATCAAGGAAAGCTTTCAGCTGAGAAATGGCACTATGATCTGAGCCTGTAATCAAGAGATCATCAACATAAATGGCAATAAGGGTGAGGTGGCCACCAGAAGACTTTGTGAAGAGAGAGTAGTCATTTTTTTAGTGGATAAATCCCAGAGATTCAAGAGCAATAGTCAATCTCTGAAACCACTGGCGTGAGGCCTGTTTTAAGCCATAGAGTGACTTTCTTAGTTTGCATACAAGGTTGTCTGGATTAGGAATGCCTTTAGGCATCCTCATGTATACATCTTCATGGAGGAATCCATGTAAAAAAGCATTGTTCACATCAAGCTGGTGGATGGACCATTTTCTGGAAGCAGCAATAGAAATCAGGCTCCTTACAGTTGCCATTTTTACCACTGGAGAGAAAGTTTCATGGTAATCAATCCCATGCTTTTGAGTAAAGCCTTTAGCCACTAATCTAGCTTTGTATCTTTCCAAGGAGCCATCAGATTTGAGCTTGACTTTGTAGACCCATTTGCATCCAATGGGTTTCTTTCCTAGTGGAAGGACAATTGAATCCCAAGTGCCATTAGAAAGTAAAGCATCTATCTCTTTTTTCATTGCAAGAATCCAGTTTGGATCAGAGGAAGCTTGGGAATAAGAGCTAGGTTCAATATAAGAAGAAACAGTGGAGAGAAAAGCAAAGTGAGAAGAAGGTAGAGTAGAGGAAGTTACCAAGTTGACTGATGCAGAAGACGAGGGAATGTATGTGCAAGAGTATTCACCAAGGTAAGGAGGGGGTTTATGAAGCCTGTTGGATCTTCTTTGTGGAATGGTAGGTGCAGGAGGTATGATGGGAGGGGGTAAAGGTGAAGGTGCATTATTGTCAAGGTTGCTGTCATGACTTGAAGGGGTAGCTGGTGGTGTAGAAAGCTGGGGAGGAGCTTCTGGTAAGGGGGTGGTGATTGGGCAAAAAATGTGATCAGAGTAATCATCAATGAGAACTGGTAAGGTATTGTTGGTGGAAGTGTGTTTCATGTAATGAAAAGGGAAGTGTTGCTCATGAAAGACCATGTCTCTTGAATGGAACACTTTCTTTGTTTGAAGATCCAAGGCCATGTAGGATTTCTTGCCATGAGAGTAGCCTATGAACACACATGGACTGGAACGAGGGTGTAGCTTGTCTCTTGATCTTTTAAGTGTAGAAACAAATGCTAAGCAGCCAAAAGCTTTGAGAAATGAGTAATCTGGCTTTTTGTGGAAGAGTAATTCAAAAGGAGTTTTGTGTTTGAGAGAAGGTAAGGGAGTTCTGTTGATCAAGTATGTGGTTGTGAGGACACAATGACCCCAGTATTCAGGAGGTAAGTTTGACTGAAAGAGCAAGGAACGAGCAACCTCTAAGAGGTGTTTGTGTTTTCTCTCAACCCTTCCATTTTGCTGTGGGGAATCCACACAAGATGTTTGATGGGAAATGCCATGAGAGGTGTAAAAATGTTGTGCAGAAGCATCAGCAAACACGAGGGTGTAGCTTGTCTCTTGATCTTTTAAGTGTAGAAACAAATGCTAAGCAGCCAAAAGCTTTGAGAAATGAGTAATCTGGCTTTTTGTGGAAGAGTAATTCAAAAGGAGTTTTGTGTTTGAGAGAAGGTAAGGGAGTTCTGTTGATCAAGTATGTGGCTGTGAGGACACAATGACCCCAGTATTCAGGAGGTAAGTTTGACTGAAAGAGCAAGGAACGAGCAACCTCTAAGAGGTGTTTGTGTTTTCTCTCAACCCTTCCATTTTGCTGTGGGGAATCCACACAAGATGTTTGATGGGAAATGCCATGAGAGGTGTAAAAATGTTGTGCAGAAGCATCATCAAATTCAAGAGCATTATCAGATCTAATGGATTTGATGGAAGTATTGAACTGTGTAAGTATAGAAGCATGAAAAGATTTTATTATGCTGGGTGGTTGTCTTATATGGACCCCAAGTGTCAATGTGCACAAGCTCAAAGGGAGATGAAGCAATGATGTTTGATCTAACAAAAGATTTTCTATGCTGCTTAGCCAAAGGACAAACTTTACAAATGTATTGAGATTTGGAAGTAAAAGATAAAGCTGGAATATGCCTGAGTTGTTCATAGGCTACATGGCCAAGTCTGCAATGCCAGAGGTCATGACTTGTGGAGAAGGAAGTAAGGGCAGTAGAGGATCCAACAGTGGAAGGAGAGGTGGTCATGACAGGCTTGTCAAGCACATACAGTCCTTTGTCCTCTTTACCAATCAAAATTGGCTTCTTCCTCAAAGGGTCCTGCAAGTAGCAAGCATTAGGTGTGAAAAGGACATTTGACTGTAATTCTTTGGTGAGTTTGGATATAGAAAGCAAATTGAAACAAAAATCAGGAACATGAAGTACATTTGTGATTGAAAATTTATCAGTAAAGGATATGTCACCAGTGTTAGACACTGAAGCTTTGTGACCATTGGGCATAGTAATATTGATAGGTTTAGAAATTGGATGAGAGGTGGTTAAAGAGGAAAGATGAGGTGTAATGTGGTCTGTAGCTCCACTATCGATGATCCAAGAAGGGGAATTACAAGAAGAAAGAAGACAAGATGCTTTACCTGCTAGGAAGGAACAGGAATCAGAGGAGTCATGTGACTTCTTACCAAGGAGAGTCATCAATTGAGAGTACTGCTCAGCTGTAAGGGAGAAAGGTGCAGATGAGGAAGTTCCATATGAATCATCTGATGGTGAAGATGTGACGTTGGCAGCGGAAGAACCTCCTCGAGATTGCTGTGAGGGAGGGTAGCCATGGAGCTTCCAACACCGGTCAATGGTGTGGTTTGTCTATTTGCAGTGATCACAGAAAAGCTGATTTCACTTCCCAGAGCCTTTGTTTGTGGCAGTTTTGTCAGGATTCTTGGATCCAGTGTTAGGAGAGGGCTTTGATCCTGTGTTCTTGGATGAATTTGCAGCCAGAGCAGTAGAGTCAGAGGTGAGAGACCCTGGATTTGAACGAATAGCTCGTTGATCCTCATCTTGCAAAACCATCTGAAAAACCTCATCTAGAGATGGAGGTGGAATTACAAGCAAGATGTTTCCACGAACAGTGGAGTAAGACTCGTTTAATCCCATTAAGAACTGGACAACCTGTTGATCAGTCAAGATTTTTGTGGCAAGAGCAGAAGAACCACAAGCACAGACTTGATCTTCGACAAGCATCAAGTACTCATCCCACAGAGCTTTCATACGAGTAAAATAATCCGTAATAGACATGGAACCTTGAGAAAGAGAAGTTAGATCTCGTTGAACCTCAAAGATGCGTGTGGGACTGGGCTTGCCGAATCGAACTATGAGATCTCTCCAGATCTGCGAGGCTGATCGGCAGTAAATGATTGATTCAGCAATGGTTTTGTTGACGGAGTGGATGAGCCAAGACATCACCATGTTATTGCATCTATCCCACTGCATCAATAAAAGTTGATTGTCTGCAGGAGGACGACAAGAACCAGTGACGAATCCCATTTTGTTCTTCGCTCACAAAGAAACTTCGACTGAACGTCGCCAATGGTGAAAATTGCGACCATCAAGCAAATTTGTGGAGAGAACATAGCTTGGATGATCAGAGTTGTTGAGGAAGAGTTCACTGAGAGGATCGATTGGATTGGGAGGAGGAAATCGAGGATCTTGAGCTGGCTCAAATGGCGGAGGATCTGGATTCGCCATGGAAGGAAATTTGTGTGGGAAGAGAAATCAAAGATTCCCGGCTGATACCATGTTACAAGGTGTAATTGAGAGCAAAATGAGAGGAATCTGTTATGTGTTTATTGAATTCGGAAAAAGTGATTACAATGTATGTATTGTTCTCTATTTATAGACAATCATCACTCAACCATTGATCCACATACAAGTGGTAAAGCAACCAACCAAATCTGTAACTAAACTGTAACAGAAATTCGAACAGAATTGTGAACCACAACTGATTTTGGCGCCATCTCAAGTTGGCTTCTTCAGCTTGTGGTTCTCAATTGGAGGTGTATCCAACATACTTTACTTCAAATGCACTTGCCATTTTCATGTTGTTACATATTTGGCATAATGTTCAGTAAATAGTTGTTACAACATCAAAGCTGATCGTCTATATATCCTGCTGATCGATTTTGTCCTCGATAAAGAGAACTTGGATTGCAAAGGTTTTCTTAGGCAGATATTGTTTAAATAGAGCATTACAGGGACAATACTCCAGTTTCCTGATCATTTTTGTAATAGGATTTGTCTATTTATATAATTTATGGTTGACGCATAATGGAAGTCCCGAAATCATGCAACCGCGAACACATACTGAATGATTAATGTCTCAGGGCTACACGTTATTAAATAGAGAGAGCTACAATATGGAAGTTGCTTCATTATAGAGCATTGACATTGCTCCTCATTGAAGTGTTCAGAGGAATTCTTAGGGGACTCTCTGATGCATTTGCTTTGATTGAGATTGTGTCTATACAACGTCGTCGAATAGGCATTGATATTTATACCTAACTGTAATTGAGCTTGAATTTAGCCTAAAAATAGGGTGAAATGAAAGAATTGGAATCCATTCTTAAAGGAGGACCGGAGGTGATGATTTTTGGGCATCAAAAAGATTATTGGTCCCAAATATCCGATGTTAGTTGTCAACCCTTTTATTTTCAATTAACTCACACGGAGTATGTATAATTGATGGGATTAAATAGTTTTGAACTTTTGATGATTAGAAACAAAGGGCAATTTATAGAAACTGGCATAAAAGATGATGGGAATGGAGAGATGTGGTGATTCGATGGTATATATAGTCGGTTTTGTTTTGGATATGCGAATACACCCCCGAGAAGCACATATTCGTTCGATGGTCGAAAAGCAAAGTTATTTGATCTTTTGCCTTCCTCCCTGAAGTCTATGTTTATGTCTAGGTTCTTCAACTTTATTTTTTGAAACGGAATTATTCATATTCATATCAACTTTTGTTAGTTAGGTAAGTTGGGTTTACCCAATGCAATATACTACATCCGTTCATAAATACTCCCTCCCTCCAAAAATACATGGACTTTTAGGATTCACGCATGTTGTTTTAGGAGTTAAAAATTATATAAATATTAACTTTTTTTATTCAATATTTTTAACAATTACAAACTTATTGTCAATAAGTTTATAATTGTTAAAAAAAATTAATAAAAAAGTTAATATTTTATATAGTTTTTAACTCCTAAAACAACTTTCGTGAATAGTAAAAAGTCCATGTATTTTTGGACGGAGGTAGTATATGTTATTTGATTTTTTTGCCACGTTTTTAAGGAACTAAAATAAAATATCAATATCAATTTTTTTAATATAGTATAAATACTTATTAATAATATAGTGTCATATTGTTTTAAAAGTTAATATTTTATAGTTTTTAGCTCAATAAAAAAGTGTCAAAAAGTCAAACGACATTTATTTCTGAACGGAGGTAGTTTCCAATATATGACCGAACTCGATCCGAACAGTCTGATTGTCACCTCTAGCAAATAATAGCATTACCGTTAAAATATCAATAGTTAATGATATTTTTCTAGGATTTTAAAGTCGACAATTAATGGTGATGTTCAATATCGCTGACATTAAAAGTCACCAATACTTGTGTCTAATATCGTTGATATTAAAATATCAGCAAATTAATGTGGGGTCCAGTAACGTTGTTACTTAAAAATATCAACAATAGTGGTGTTCAGTATTGTTTACATTAAAAATGTCAGCAACTAATTTATCAATTTTTTTTTCCAATAATAGTTAAAATATTAGCAATCAATTTGTCAGTGGAACAATTTCAAAAATATTAAAAATGTCAGCATTTAATTTGTTAGGATAGAAATTTCAACAATAGTAAAAAAAGTCATCAGTCAATTTGTCAGCAACAATGGGAAGGCAATGACTATATACTACCATGATGTCATTGGCGACGTACATTTACTGCATCAGCAACATGAAGGCATTTGGTTGAGTGGAAAACGTATTGTTTTCTTTTGCAGGTACTTGCTGTCATGTATGTGCAATATGCTTTTTTTTGTGTTGTTATTATTTTTGTAAAAACAGATTTGATTCTAAAACCCTGGCATAGAGATGAATCTCGAATAGCAACACATGCAAGATAGAGAAAGCGAGAGGAGAGGAGATTTGGTGACGCAATTCGGTTTCCCTACTATGCGAAACCTCAAGAGGGAGAGACTCAAGCCCAATAATATCCACTAAGTATAATCGAATACAGAGCATTGATACATATCAGATAAACAAGAAATGATTTTAGATCTAGCAGCTTAAGTAAGAAACAGTCAAGGAGAAACACGAAGAAATCAGGAACAGATACTCCCCTTCACTCCATCTGAGGATGAAGACAAATGAAGGTTGATGAAGAGCTAGTGATGCATTCAAAAATCTATCTAAGCACTCTCTTCTTCCTTCTTCTAGCCTCTACGGAATAGTGCAGGCCAAAAGGATCCCTTGGAGCAAATCATATTCTTACATTCGATTTACTCAATTGAGAATTTTGAGTCAAGATTGTAAATACATGTACCGTACTTCAAGTGGGCGATGGCATTCATATTCATGCATGGCCGTCTTAGACTTTACGATTGACGTTCCTCTAAAAAAATTGTGAGATTTTTTACATTTACATAAATAGCAAAAGAAATTATATCTTCTAGCAAGACATTCACCGAGGAAGCGGAAGCCCTTTTAAAAGAAAGTATTCAATAACAGATGTGTGTTGGGCAAGTAGCTTTTTAAAACTTTTTGTTTTAATATTATATAATTTTAAATGAAATAAAGCTAAGATTATATTTTAATTAGCGTACGTTTTGAAATTGAATTTTCATCAACTACACCCCCAAGCTTTTAAGAGTTGTTCTTTTTATCATCTAGTTTATGAGCTACCCTATCGGCTACGGTTCCAAACAAATTACTAGCTTATCAACAATTTAATTTAACATATATTTTATACAGTTAACCATTCAGCTTGAGCTACCCATTCAACTTCGATTACCAAACACACCCTTAGTTGATACAAAAAAGAAAAAAGAAAAAAGAAAAAAAAAATTGCAAGCATACATGAAATTAATTAAATCCAAAATTTAAATATCTAATACCATCTGCAACCATAAGGTTACCTCTTATCCAATTTTTTTTTCCTCTCTTCCTGTAATATTTTGACACCTCATTTATTTTTTCTTTTAAATAATTTTCCACTTTATTAACCTCTCTTTTTAAGGTTTTCATATTTTTACTCCACAACAATGAGTTTACCTCATTCTTCTCTTTTCCCCATTTGTTTATACCCACTATATAATTTCCACAAATCATAATATTATTAGTTAAATAAAAACATAAAAATAAATAAAGTATCATGCTTTTGCACATGGTCCAATGCACTTCCTACCTCTCCACACCAAGGTAACCTATTTCCTCTCTTTACCTTAAGGTTTTGCCTACAACAATGAGATTACCTTTTAGCAACCTCAAGGTGAGCAAAACACATGGTTGCTCATGCTCTAAAGCTATAAATGCTATAAATCTTTGAAATATGTAAACACACAAAAAAAAACATTACTAGTGGATAGAGATTGCAGAGATTACCAGTTGAAAGTAAGTGTTCAACTTATTATTCTGATGGATACCAAAGGACCCGAGGAGTTCCCCCAAACGCTTCAGTGAAAGGCATATGCATTGCTCCTCATTGAAGCGTTCGGAGGACTTCTTAGGGACGCTTTGATGCAATTTTCCATGATTGAAATCGTGTTTATACAACCTTGCTGAAGAGGCATTGATATTTATACCCAGTCGTAAATGAACTTATCATCGGGTTGATGGACTTATATGAGTGAATTGAATGTAGCCTAAAAAATGGGTGATATGAAAGATTTGGAATCCATTCTTAAAGGAGGTGGGAATATTTTTTTGGCATCCAAAAGTCCCAAAAGAAATTTGATCCCCCAAAATACTGCAATACCCTCTAGACCAACCCAAATCCTCTACAACACTCCCTATAACACTCCATACATCACAATATTATATTTATATTTATTTAATTTTAAAAAAAATTAAAAAATTATATACATATTCTAAACACCTATTTTTATATATTTATAAATTATATTTTTCAAAAACATTTTTTGAATTTTTTATAATTATATTTCATAAAATAATACCTTTTGAATTTTAAAAAATTTTAAAAACATGATTTTTCAAAATGAAAACTTATAAACATATTAAAGTGGATTTTATAATATAATATGTATACAATTTTTATAATTTTTTTAAGATTAAATAAATGTGAAAATAATTAAGTGATATAGCCATATAGGGAGTGTTATAGGGAATGTTGTAGAGGATTAGTATTGCCTCTAGACTCCCAAAACGTGTTGCATTTTCGAAGTTTTTGTTATTATTGTTAGGGAAGGGATTTAAACAAGTCATTCCGTTTCAAAATATAGGCCGTTTGTCTTTTTAATATTTGTTTTTTAAAAGTTGAAAACTAGGATTGTTCAAAATTTGATTCAACCCGAATTTTCGGATTGAATTGGGTTAATTGAACCGGATCTAAACCGAACCTAAGAGATTATGTTCGATTTTTGGTTCGCAATTTCTAAAAATTCAGTTTTAGCTTCTGTTTAGGTTTGGTTTGGTTCAATCCTAACTTTTACTAAATTAAATTAAATCATTATACGACACTAGTTTAGGTTGAATCAATTCTCATAAAAAAGTTATCTCATTATAAGATATTGTGTGTATTTTATAGAAATTTTCTATAACATATTTTTTTAAAGAAAAACTAAACATTTTATGAGATGGGGGGCCCTAGGGGGGCAACGCCACCACGCCTTTACGGTATGCGATGTTTATTGTAAACTGGCCTATCGTCTGTCTATTTTGGGCTTTCAGTCCATTATCTGTTTAGGGTTTCATGAGTCTCTTCATATACTCATGAAACGCCGAGCCCGTGGATGTAGGCAACACATCATTGCTGAACCACGTAAATCTATGTGTTGTTCTTCGCTTTATCATTCTCGCTATAACAATACAACACATGTTTCATTTAGTGCTAATTGTTTGGTTAATTACCAATTTACATGTAGGAATTCTAAGCATCTCAGCTCAGAGTTTTAACATAAGATCGAATTTGAGGGAGAGACACAGTACCATCCACAACAATATGACTATATGAGTGTTATCAAGACACGAGATTGTCTCTTCATAGAGTTCTGATAAAATTGGAACGATAAGATATGATACTTTACCAACTACGGATGTAAATAGTAATTCCAGAAATGGAAATCATATGTTCTCATATATGGAGGCAAATATCAAACGCACTTGAGTTCTTCTTGTAGCATTTTGTTCATTGTTTTAAGTAATCATTTGTACAAAAAATGATGCCTTTATAAATGGAGGCAATATAATTGTTTGTCAAACAAGAGTTCTATAAATCTCAAAATGCTTGCGAGGCAGGCCAACTCTTACAGTCTTATAAGATTAGATTACACGAGACGTTTCGGTGAATCACTATGCCAGATTGTGTCTCGCTCGACGGAACTCAAAAGGTTCGTCGCCTGAATCAGGTTCGGGCGACGAACTTACTAAGCCCCGTCGCCTGAACGTTGGGATGCCCAAACCGCCTCCAGCCCATGTTCAGCCGACCAGAAAACCTCAATGTCCGTCGGCTGAACTGTACTCAGGCGACGGAACAAATTCAGACGACGAACTTTGCTCAAGATCGGTCGCCCAAATAGGTATCCGAATGACGGCTGTCAGAATGGGCCTTTGTAGCGACCGAAATACTAGTGGTTCGTCGCCTGAGCGTTGTTCGGGCCTTTGTAGCGACGGAAGTTCTTGTGGTTCGTCGCCTGAACATTGGACTTTTTCAAAAGTAGAGTAATAAAGTCTGGTTGGTTGGGGATATTAAATACTGTTCACTCAGGAGACAGAGTTATATATAAGTCCGTCGCCTGAATGTGTTTTCCGTAACAAACAATTAAAACCGGTTGTACTGTACAATAAATCATTCTCATCTTCATCCTTTCTCCCCAAAAAACCTAGAGGGCTCGAAAACTTTTCCCCCATTTCACACCTCCATTGAAGGTATGTATAAATTTTAAATTTTTTTGTTTTTTTTGTTGAATATATGCATATACATTGTTTGTTTGGATATTTGATGATGAGGTTGTCTTATTTAATGGAGTTTGGATGGTAAAAAAAGTTGTTTGAATAGCACACATTGCTCGCATGTTGCCGAAAGGACATAAACATCCTACGGATGGAGCGAATATGAAGAGTGTGATTAGGGACCTTGCATTTGGGTACGAGCTGATCGACGCTTGTGAGTATAACTGTGTGCTATTTCGCAAACAATATGCAGATCTCGAAGCGTGCCCCAAGTGCAACACACCTAGGTGGTGTACTAGGGAGGGTACGAGAGGCAAGGTTCCCAGGAAGGTTCTCCGGTACTTTCCCTTAACCCCTAGACTGAAGAGATTGTTCATGGAGCCGAACATTGCAAAGGTTATGCGATGGCATGGTGAGCGGGTGAGAGATGCAGAATGGTTGAAACACCCATTAGATGGTGAGGCATGGAAAGAATTCAACAAAACCTACCCGCATTTCTCTGAAGACGTGAGGAATGTGAGACTTGCACTTGCAACCGATGGATTCAATCCATTTGGGAATCAGTCAACCCTCCATAGCACATGGCCTGTCATAGTGATGCCATACAACTTGCCTCCGTCATTGTGCATGAAGAAGGAATTCAACATGTTAGCGTTGTTGATTCCGGGACCAAAGTCTCCAGGAAAGTGTCTTAGTGTGTTCATGCAGCCGTTGATCGATGAGCTTCGCCACTTATGGGGGACTGGAGTATATACTGTTGATCGATACTCAAGGTCCACTTTCACGATGAAAGCAGCAGTGTTGTGGACTATAAGCGACTTTCCTGGCTTGGGGATGTTGGCTGGAGCTGTGACGAAGGGGTATAAAGCCTGCCCTATTTGCTTGGACGGTACTTCTGCAACGCATGAACAAGGGAGAATGGTTTACGATGGGCACCGTAGATGGCTTCCACTAAACCACCCGTGGCGAACCGATGGTATGGCATTCAATGGAAGTGAAGAACACAGAACACGCCCTTATGCTTGGAACGGGGAGCAAATTCTTTCACAGATCGATAGGTACGAGAACTACCTCTCTTTTCACTCTCTTTTCCCTTTTCATACGTTTGTCCGATGTCTTTCTCATTATGTTTCCATCTTTCTCAACAGGATCAACTTCCCCGTCCTCAGCTCGCACCCTGCTTTCAAGGCCCCATACAGTGTGACTAACAGAATGTGTTGGACCAACAAGTCCGAGTTATGGAGATTGCCTTACTGGCGTCACATTAGAGTCAGACATGCACTCGATGTTATGCACATCGAGAAGAACGTCTTCGACAACATCATCGGCACTACTCTTAACATAGAAGGGAAGACAAAGGATGGTCCCAAAGCTCGAGCCGCATTGCAGCAAAGAGGGGTGCGGAGAAGCCAGGCACAGAAGAGAGATGGAACACTCCCTCATGCGCCATTTCTGGTGAAACGGGAGGACATACCAGATATATTCGAATGGTTCGGTACAGCGAAGTACCCCCATGGGTACGCTGGGTCTTTGCACAACAAGGTCAAAATTGCAGAGAGAAAATTCCACGGCCGAAAGACCCATGACATTCATGTTATGTTTCAGCGTCTTCTTCCCATTGTTGTCCATGCATACCTGCCGTTGGGTGTTGCCAAGACTTTGGTTGCGCTAGCGAAATGGTTTCAGAAATTGTGTGCCAGGCAGGTGAGGAAGGAGGATGTCCGCCAGATGGAGGATGAGATAGTTCAGATTCTTTGCAGACTGGAGATGATTGATCCCCCGCACTTTTTCACAATCATGGTACACCTTCTAGTTCACCTACCGCAACAAGTGTTAGAAACTGGACCAGTGCATTACACCTGGATGTACCCAATAGAAAGGTATGCTACTTATAGATTAAATTCATTTCACAATTTCTGTCCATTATACCCCTCCAAAACTTCTTCCTTTGTTTTATAGACAACTTGGCAAATATAAGGCTCAAGTGAAGAACTACTGTTACCCGGAGGGAAGTATTTCAGAGCGTTACGTTTTAAACGAGGCAACAACATACTGCAACTTGTATCTCGGGGGTCGAGATGAGAGCCGTGAAGGTACGAATGCAATGGAGGAGCTGAGCTATGATATTTCTGTCGTTTCAAGCCTCGTGCGTCCTCACGGTCAAATCATGAGAGAAAGGTTAGGAGAACCTATGATTGCAGAGGCTCACTGGCAGGTTTTAACCAACTGCAATGAAGTTGAGTTCTACTTGAAATCGCATGAGAACCTGTATAGTCAGGCTTACCCGGAGTATGAGGAATGGGACCGTAGAAGAGATTTTCTTAGTTATTTCTACCCATGGGTAAGAACGACCGTGATGTTTCATTAAACAAATTGCATGTTTGTTTTCCCAATACAGAACTCTAACATATTATGTTGTATAGGTTTCTAAGTTGCACAAAGATGGAGACACCTACCTGAAACCGGAGGTTCTGAACTTGGCAAAGGGGCCACTACAATGCAAACTGTATTGGGCCTGCTCTGTCAATGGGGTGAAGTTTGTGGCATGGGACAAAGACAAAGATTTGAGAACACAAAATTCAGGGGTGATGGTGAAAACTTCAGATGCTAAGTACTATAGGGTACTTGAACAAGTGGTAGAGCTGATATACGCTACTTGTATGCCAGTTGTGTTGTTTAAATGCAAGTGGTTTGACACCGATCCTGAAAATAGTGGAAGCACCAAGGTAGATATGGGTTTGCTCTCTGTGGACACAAACAGCAGTTGGTATGAGGATTCTCCGTTTTGTCTTGCACGCTCGGCGAGGCAAGTGTTTTACGTGGATGATCCAAAGGCGGGTGATGCTTGGAAAGTAGTTAATGTGATGTCCCATAGAAACGTGTATGATCCTCAAACTCTAGCAACTCGCGGAGATGATCTTACCAATGAGGTGGAAGAAGCTTATCAGGAGATTGGCCCGGTGATCTATTTCGAAAATTTGAACCTCGCCATTGATCTTGAAATTGAGGAAGAAGAAGACGATGATGATGATGAAGATGAAGATGAAGATGAAGATGAAGATGATGAAGATGAAGATGAAGATGAAGACGATGATGAAGATGAAGATGAACAAGAGGATGACGAAGAGGAAAATGACGATGACGAAGGTTGATAATGTCTTCGAATTCCATAAATCATATATTGTAATCGTTGTTTTTGTGAGACATGGCGGTTATTTTCGTATGTGTATGACATGGTTGGTATCATGGCTTCTAAGACTATTTTTTTTGGCACAATTTGTCATTAAGTTATGGTAAACAGGGCAATAACACATGCCAAGTGCTCTTTTTAAAAAAATCTGTATTTTTTCAGGCGACAGACAAATTAAATTTCCGTCGCCTGAGAGTATTCAGCAGACGAACTTATTTGTAGTTCGTCTCCCCAATGGAAAAGTGAATTTTTGACCCATTTTGGCTCTAATAAAATTTCATTTCCCACCTTTTTTTTCACCAAAATTTGAATTTCCGCCAAATGTTCAGTCGACGGACAAGTTAATTTCTCGTCTCCTGAAATGATTTAGGAGACGAACTTATTACTAGTTCGTCTCCCCAATGGAAAAGTGAATTTTTGACCCATTTTGGCTCTAATAAAATTTCATTTCCCACCTTTTTTTTCACCAAAATTTGAATTTCCGCCAAATGTTCAGTCGACGGACAAGTTAATTTCTCGTCTCCTGAAATGATTCAGGAGACGAACTTATTACTATTTCGTCTCCCCAATTGAATTCCCCCCCTATATTTTAACGAAAATTTGAATTTCCGCCAAATTTTCAGGCGACAATATTTTTTTATATCTCCGTCGCCTGAACATGTAGGATTTTAGTAACTCGGACTCCTCCCTAACCCTAGCCCCAAATCATTCACTCATCGCTCTCTCTCTCTTTGTGTCTCTCCTCCGCCTCCTCCCTCTCCAACTTGCCTCTGTCCCTCCTCCACCTCTCCTCCGCCGCTCCTCTCGTCCCTCCTCCACCTCTCATCCGCCTCTCCTCCGACGCTCCTCTCGTCCCTCCTCCACCTCTCCTCCGCCATGTCTCCTAAAGCCCGCCCTGTGAAGGGGAAAAAGAAACAAACCTCGTCCACTCCGGCCCCGATTCCTCCACCGCTGCAATTACCGGTCCCCTCGCCATCGAACTCGGCTGCTTCAGCGCCTCCGGCCCCGATTCCTCCACCGCTGCAATTACCGGCCCCCTCGTCCACTCCGGCCCCGACTCCCACTCCCACTCCCTCTTCAAACCCGGCCCCGACTCCTTCTCCTGCCTCAGGGACTCCTACTCCCTCCCCCACTCCCTCTGCAACAACCCCGGTGCCACCTCCTCTCCTATCTCTCACCAATGGCAACCCTGCGCCATCCACAGCCATTGTCGGCGCCACCCCAGTAGCTTCGTCATCAGGCGAGGCCCCTCGCTCCATCCGATGTCGTGGTGAGCATCTCTCTCTCTCCCTCTGTCAGATTCTTTAAAATTGTACAAGGATTTAGGGTTTCAATTTGTATACTGATTTAGGATTTAGGGTTTCAATCTCATAGGATTTAGGGTTTCAATTTGTATAAGGATTTAGGGTTTTAATCTGATTTAGGATATAGGATTTAGGGTTTCAATCTGATTTAGGATTTAGGGTTTCAATTTGATTTGTGTGAAATTGAACAGGAAGTATGTTCCATTTCAATCTGTTTTAACTGGCTGCAGTGATTCATGTTTTTTTTTTCCTTTGGCTTGATATTTGTGGACTTAGCCTTCGAATGAGACTTTGTGTCTCTACAGTCTTGTGTGAAATAGGATCAAGACAGAAACTTTGCTTTCTTTTTCCTTTGGCTTGATATTTGTGGACTTAATTGTTTGATTGGCCTTATTTTGCCAATACTTCTCTTTAATTTAGAGTCTTGCTAGATGGTGCAATTCCAGAAAATTATCTTAACTGTTAATGTTACTTATGTTGATGCTTGCTAATGTTACTTATGTTGATGATGATTGTGTACTTAATTGTTTGATTGGCCTTATTTGTGGACTTAATTGTTTGCTTATTAACGTTACTTATGTTGATGATGATTGTGTTTTTTTTTGTTGCTTATTAATGTTACTTATCTCAACTGTTGCTTAATTGGGTTTCATAGAGAAGATGATTGGGTTTCATAGAGAAGATGACTTTTTGCTTAATTGTTTGAGACTTTTTGTTGCTTATTAATGTTATTTAAAGTTTGGTGCTTTTCTGGGTGGCCTCTGGTTTCTTTCATAGTTGTAGATCTTAAATCCATAGCTTATAACTCAGCAATTCACTCTCCCTCCCCCTTTCTGTACTTAAAAGAAAAAACACACATTTATTTGTTTTATTTTATGTATATATTAGAATGATATAGATATGTGTGTACCTTCAGTGTTCTCTCTCTCTCTCACTGAGGGTCTGTTTGGCAAAATATATACTTGTTAGGATTCTTATAAAGTTGTGTTTTTTTTTGTTGCTTATTAATGTTACTTATGTTGATGATGGTTTTGTTATCTGATATGTTCTAATGATTTTTAGGTAAATATCGAACCATCAAGAGTCACAAAACAGCACTCCTCAAGGCCGCGGCAGGGAAGAAGCTGAAGATTGAGTGGTCCTGCTTCCACAAGGGGCCTAGCCTCAAGCAACTGCATGACACCTTTGTCCGAGACATTGGGTGTGCTATCAGGGACAAAGTGCCGATGCTTGCATCAACATGGAGCAAACTAGCAGATGAGCAACAGTCCCCCGTAAGAGATTACTTGGAGGTAGTTTATTTTTTTTTATTATCTTTTATTTAAGTACTTATTACTTATATGTTTATAGTGTGATCTGTGTTTGCTTTCTTGATTGGGTGTGCTTATTTTTGCTTCACATCCATGTCTTTATAGTTTCTTATTACTTATGTTTCTTTATAGTTGCTTTTTCCTTCACAAAATGCTTATCTGATGCTTATTTTTGCTTCACATGTATTTCTTTATAGTTTCTTTATAGTTTCTGTGTATATTTTCTTTATAGTTTCTGATGCTTATCACATGCTTTCTGTGTATTTCTTTATAGTTTATGTGTATAGTTTCTGATGCTTATTTTTGCCTAAAAATCATAAGAACATCTATGTCTTTATAGTTTCTTATTACTTATGTTTCTTTATAGTTTCTTATTACTTATGCTTTCTTGATTTGTGCTTCACATCTATTTTTTCCTTCACAAAATGCTTATCTGATGCTTATTTTTGCTTCACACCTATTTCTTTATAGTTTCTTATTACTTATGTTTCTGTATAGTTGCTTTTTCCTTCACAAAATGCTTATCTGATGCTTATTTTTGCTTCACATGTATTTCTTTATAGTTTCTTATTACTTATGTTTCTTTATAGTTGCTTTTCATCTATTTGCTATGAATTTTTTTATAGTTGCTTTATTATTATGCTTCACATCTTTATAGTTTCTGTGTATAGTTTCTGTGTATCCTAAAGCACCTATGGTGTGATCTGTGTATATTCTCTGTATAGTGTGATCTGTGTGTAGTGTGATCTCTGTATAGTGTGATCTGTGTTTACCTATGTTTCTTTATAATTATGCTTCACATTTATTACTTATGTTTCTTTATAGTTTCTTAAGTTTCTTTGGTTTTGTGCTTCACATCTATTATGTTGCTTATTACTTATAGTTTCTTTATAGTTTCTTCACATCTATTATGTTGCTTATTACTTATGTTTCTTTATAGTTTCTTATTACTTATGCTTTCTTGATTTGTGCTTCACATCTTTTTTTTTTCTTGCTTAACTGTTGCTTGACTGTTGCTTTTTTTTTTGTTTCCTTGCTTGGTTGTGCTTATCTACTTTTGCTTATCTCCTATACTTATGTCTTTTTATCTGATATGGATGTGTAGATGTACTTTGAGATTGACCCTGCAGTTGACTCATACATGGAGAAGAAGAGCGGAAAAGCATATGGGGCCTAGAAGTATGACTGTCATCAACACTTCCTGGAGTGGGGGGGCGAGGACATACCACTTGAGTTTGTCGCTCGCCCTGATCAGTGGCGGTTCTTGGTGAGTGACTTCACAGACGAAGCGAGAATGGTAATTTCTCATTAATTCCCTAACTTGTTTTTTTATTCTCCGTTTATCTTATTGTTTATCACTTGTGATTTCTGATTGACTATCTTTTTACAGGCCCTGTGTGAGCGAAACAAGCAAAACAGGACCAAGAACCCGAACCCCCTTAATCATCACAATGGATCCAAGCCCCTGAGCTTCCGAGCAGAAGAGCTCATCGTTAAGGAAAAACATCCGGCGGCATGGCTTAAGACAACCATAGAAGCCTACGAGGGGTGTCCGGGTGCGCAAGATGGACTGGTATGACCTTTTTTTTCTGTCATTTTTCCTAAGTACTTAGGTTTTACTTAGGTTTTAACTGTTGCTTGACTGTTGCCTATCTTCTGTCATGTGTGGCTGTTGCCTATCTTCTTTTTATGTTGCTTAAAAAAATACATCTACACATCCTTATCTACTATTGCCTATCTTCTGTCGAGCGAGACATGACTGTTGCCTATCTTCTGTTGCCTATCTTCTTTTTATGTTGCTTAAAACCACACATGACTGTTGCCTATCTTCTGTTGCCTCTCATCTTCCTCCGTTTCTGTCATTTTTCCTAAGTACTTAGGTTTTACTTAGGTTTTAACTGTTGCTTTTCATCTATTTGCTATGAATTTTTTTTCTTGCTTATCTACTATGAGATTTGTTTGCTTGCTTGACTTATGCTTATTTTTGCTTGCTTATCTACTATTAGATTTTTTTAGTTTGCTTGCTTGGTTGTTTCCTAAGTACTTAGGTTTTACTTATATGTTATTGCATTTCTTATAAATCCTGTTCAAAAATGCATTTCTTTCTGTGTTTTACTTGTTTTACTTATATATATTCCTTTTACTTATATATTCCTTTTACTAGTTTCAAATCAATATATGCATTCCTTTCTGTGTTTTACTTATATATATATATATATATATATATATATATTCATTTTACTTAAAAATTTCTGTGTTTGTAGGCCAAATTGAAACGTCGTCTTGATGAAGTCTGCACTGTTGGAGAAGGAGGAGAAGACCCAAGCCAAATACCACCCCTCTCTGTCGAAGAAAAAACACAGATCATCTTGGATTGCTTTGGGGAAAGAAAAGGAACAGAAGTTCGAGGTATAGTTAAATCCCACTTATTTTATTATTGTTTTACAATTTTCAGAAGTTCATACAAATATTTTACTTGTTATAATTCATATCAAGATTTTACTTATGTTTGAATTTCTGATTTTACAATTTCCATTACAAGATTTTACTTACGTTTTCAATCTTGTTTTCATAACAAGATTTTATTTATGTGTTCAATCCTTACTTGATTTTACTTACAATTTCAATCTTGTTATAATTCATATCAAGATTTCAGTCTTGTTTTCATAACAAGATTTTATTTATGACTTTCTTATTCTCCAACTGCTTATTCTTACTTACAATCAGAAATTACTGATTTTACTTATAGTTCATAACAATATTTTACTTATGTTTTCAATCTTTTTCTACTTACAGCTCTTATTATGTGTTCAATCTCACTGATTTTAATTATTATGTTTTCAATCTTTTTTTAAAAGGAATGGGTGCAGCTGGAGAGCGGCCTGCAAAGAAAAGAGGGGGTCCATGGGCAGCAAGGGCTGCAGAGAGGGACAAGGAGCTGGAGGAGGCGAAGGCTGAAATAGAAAGGTTGCGTGAGAAAACCACCCTAACCGAGACCAAGAATGAGCAGCTGGAGGAGCGTATGGCCAGCATCGAGAGGCTCATGATGGGCATGCTAAGTGGTCAGGCCAACTCACAACCATCCGTCACCTCCGTCGTGTGTCCTCAGGCTGTCCCTTCAGCCACAGCTTCTCCTCAGCCCTCCACCAACTCAGCTGGTCATCCAACAGACAGTCAGCCCTCCCCCCAGCCGAAATAGCAAGGTAAGGACGCCCTCCTCATATCCCTCTAACTAAAACTTTGCTCTGGTTTTCTGGATAAACATTTAGACAACTTGTGTTGGATGGAATTTGTAGTATTTGTGTATACTTTTTGTGAAGTTTTTTGTGAAGTTGCTCAAGATGGATATTTGTCACATACTTTTGGTATGTTGGACAAGGTTTAGGGTGAAACATTTAGACAACTTTTGTGAAGTTTTTAATGTGATGGAATGAATTGTATGTTGTGAATTGTGAAGTTTTTTGTGCTTGTATGGTGTTGAGTATGTTGTATGTGTTGTTTGTGTTGTTGTTTATAGAGTTTAGGACAGGAGCACAACATGTGCTATAAGGTACATTCGAACAGGGGGCACCAGCCCTATTAAATTTTATTTTTTTAAAATCAAAACAATTTAGGCGATGAACTTATACTAAAAAAAAAAATTAAACCTATTCAGGCGACGGAATTATATAAAATTTCGTCTCCTGAACACTCCAGCTACGGACATACAACTGAGAATGCATCCTTAGACTACACTCAGGAGACAAAATAATTCTATTTCCGTCTCTTGAAACTATCTAGGCGACGAGACATAAAGAAAAAAGTCCATCGCCTGAATGCTTTCATAGCCCTATGGACCGCTCAGGAGACAAAATAATTATATTTCCGTCTCCTGAAACTATCCAGGCGACGAGACATAAAGAAAAAACTCCGTCGCCTGAATGCTTTCATAGCCCTATGGACCGCTCAGGAGACAAAATAATTCTATTTCCGTCTCCTGAAACTATCTAGGCGACGACACATTAAGAAAAAACTCCGTCGTCTGAATGCTTTCATAGCCCTATGGACCGACTCAGGCGACGAACTTATGACACTAAACTCGTCGCCTGAGTCTTAATGGGCGGGCCTGGATGGCCCTTGGCCTCTGACAACATCATCAGTCGACGAACACTTTTTCCGTCGACTGAGTTAACTCCGCCGACGGACATACAGATGGTCGTCGACTGAATGGTGGAAGGATGAAAGTCACCCGACCACAACTCAGGCGACGGAAGTTCGTCGCCTGAGTCGTCAGAGGGCAAAAAACACCTTTCAGGCGACGACTTCGGTCCGTCGCCCGAAAGTCCATCTGGCGTAGTGAATTCTATTGAGAACCCCAGCCAATGTATGTACACCTTATAGATGATATCTTGCTCTTGAAACATAGAGACTAAAGAGTACATTATTTGGTGGCAGACGACGTTTCCCACAGTAAAAAGAAACAAAACCAGTGTCAAATGTACTATGTGCTAGTTGTCGGAGGCCCGAACCTGTCACTGTGAATCACCATAGACGTACTTAACGACACACTTGTTCCTGGAGAGAGAGGCAATCAACATAACATAACATTCCAAGTGACAATCAGCAAACAGGAGAAAAACAGTACTAATTAATGAGTACCTGAAACTAACATAGAGGTTGCTAGGTCTGTACTCATCTTGAATCGATTGATAACCAAAGGACCCGAGGAGTTCCCCCAAACGCTTCAGTGGAAAGCATTATATTGGAGCTGCTCCTCATTGAAGCGTTCGGAGGACTTCTTAGGGATGCTCTGATGCACATACACTACACATGAGATAATATTGTGTTGTCCATATAAACAGCCTTGTCCAAGAGTCATTGATATTTATAGCAAGTAAATATGAGCTTCTAATCGAAGCGAAAGCTTATTTATTCTTCCATGACAGAGAATCATATATGCTGATATAATGCTTTATTGTTTTGAATATGTGTATATGCCCATCCGAATGCACAAATTCTTCCATTTATTCTCCCCAAAGTCTATGTTTCGGTCTAGGTTCGTAGCTGTGCAATACATATTTTGATAAAAAAGAAAAAATGTTCTTTAAAAATTGAGTAATATATATATGTTCTCAATTAATAACGAGAAATTAAACAGTCCAACCTATAACTATCTTCGAATAGGTGATCTATATCAATCAGCTTCAATCCCTTTTATATCATGTTTGAATTTAATTCCACAAATGAAATCGAGTTCAATTTCATTGAAAATGCAGCCCCTTACAAATTCTAAGCTTCTCATCTCCAAAGTTTAACATAAAATTTGAGGTTACATGTAAGTTTATGGGTGGATGTTGTTAGGAATTAGTGGTAATAATGACGAGCGCCCAGCAGAAGAACGGAATCACAAAATAGAGAGAAAATAAGGCAATATAGAACACAAAAAAAAATAAAAAATTAAGGCAATATAGAACCAAGTACCAGAAGGAAAACCCAGTGCCAGAAGGAAAACCCTGGATGGCAAGAGCCAACAAATCCACTATCAAATAAGAAAGAGTACAACGAAGCTTGCATGAACTACGTACGAGGGGTAATGGACAAGACTCTCTCTTTACAACAAGGTGGAACATGATGCTTGAAATTAAGGAGACTAACTTGTGTGTAGACTTTTGATGGGCGAATGTTTGTGGTTTGATGAAATGCGGGGAGGAACTGTTATGATCTCATATAATAGACACCTTCGCTATATACACCACAAACCCTGCACGTCAATTCCGACGTGCAGGGTTAAAGTGGGTTAATTAAAATTTTTAAAGTGTTAATTAGTGATGGTGGCTTGCACGTCGAAAGCAACGTGCATTTTTAAAGGTGGATTTGCGGTGTATTTAAAAACACCCTATAATAGGTGTTATATTAGACTTGTATAGTTAGGGTATAAATATACCCTTATACCTTATAATTGAGAAGGAAATGAATAATCTAATTACTACCTTCCCTCTCCATCATACTCTCTATCTTTCTCCCGTTCTATCTTTATCTCTCCTATGATCTTAATCTTCTTCCTCTAATCCCTCTTCTAATCTCTATCTTCTCTTCAATCTCACAAAGATCACTTAGGATCATAAAAATGGTATCAGAGCCATCAATCTTGCGTGTAAAAAAAAATTCAAACATTTGACCTAGATTCAGGTTTGTAAGCCATCTGTCTTGAGCATGGACGATCTTGAAGAAGCTAAGCCGAGGGAGGACATATCGCGTCGGATGGACCGCCACCTCCAGCAATTTAGGGCAATTGTTGAAAGGTTTGCAGATACAAGGAAACACTACGGAGGTGAATCCAACAAGCAAATCGATAATTTGTCGCTCGGAGCAATGAGTTTGTCTGAGCACTTAACCGAGGAATGTGGATCTGAGAGTCAAAAAATTTGCC
Organism: Persicaria tinctoria; assembly: GCA_037127255.1. NCBI lineage: Eukaryota > Viridiplantae > Streptophyta > Magnoliopsida > Caryophyllales > Polygonaceae > Persicaria > Persicaria tinctoria. The sequence continues at coordinate 24,885,569 of JBANSL010000006.1, forward strand.
AAAGAGAGAAGTCGGTTGGTGATCGAACGATTCTTGTCAAAATCCATCTTGAACTCTATCCAATTTCTTGGGAAATTTTGGATACGATCTTCAATTCTCTAAGTTCGGTAGTATAGAGTACTTGGAGGTACTGTGTTCCGGAGAGGAGTTCCATTCAAAGATCCGCTTCAACAACAAGGCTTCCGCCATTGTTGCATTCGTTTCCCTAAATCAGCGAAACATCTACGATAGGTGTTGTCTTATGGAGTTGTTCTTGGGGAATTCCCTAAATTCATCTTCATCATCAACCGAAGAAATCGAAGTATCAAAATCATCAACCGAAGAGACCTCAAACGACCAAGAAATCATTGTTGCTAGAATCTCAGAGTTTTCGGCATTGCATCAATTAGAGGGTGATATTTCTGAAGAGATTTTAGTTCAGTCCGAGTCTTCAAGGGCAGAGGGGTTGCATCAATCTTCGAACCCGGAGAACAAAGACGTCGAAAAGCCTCATGTCCAAAGCAACAATTTTGAGGTAAATCCTGATTCATGTGACGTTGTGTTCTTTGATGGCGCAATCAGGTTCGATAATGTATAACAAAGTAATATAGAAATACTCTAGAAGGGGGGTTGAATAGAGTATGCCGTTTTTTCGCAGAGAATCTCAAGACTTTTGAAGCCTTTGCAAAACCCTTTGAGATTAGACGTAATTCTTTCTTCTGGAAAACCTGAATCACAACAGAGTTATACAGTTCGAAACAAGTGCGGAAATATGGTAAAGCAATAAGTAAAGGACGCAACGAATTGTTAACGAGGTTCGGCACGAACTTGGCCTACGTCCCCGCCTAGGGTTCTTCCACAACCCTAGGATTCAACCGGCTTTTATTGATTCACAAGACTTAGGATCCTAATAGCTCACCGAGAAGCCTCTCTCCTATACAATTGCAATCTAGTCAACTCACGTTCCCTTGGAGTCCTAGACCAATCTAGAAGAGCCCCACCTCGATCTCTATGATATCTAGTACAATCCTCTTACACTTAGTGAATCAATCGCCTAGTGTCCACTTTTTGAGATACAAACTCTCGAGTATAACACTATCACGAAATATATCCTATAAGCTCACTGTGTATCTCTCAAATGCTTTGAAATAAAATATAAGACTCTTAAGAACAAGCAGAGAGAACACGCTGAAGAGAGATCGTAAACTTGAGGGCTGATTGTGCAATGATATTCGTGAATGTACGTCAGTCCTCTCTCTCTTCTTCATCTCCTTTATATAGTGAAGATCATCGGCGCCACTTGAGGAAGGAATCTTCTCCAACGGCTGGGCTGATCATGGCTATCTACACAATCTTCTATTCATGGAAACTCTAAAGCCATGATCTCCGATTTTATTCTCCACATTATTCAGCTCAAGGAAGGAGATATGATTCGAAAAGCTTCCTGAAATATTACTGCATATATAATAATATCTGGAAGCATATAATAACATATAATAATATTCGGACATAATATAATAAAGTACGGGTTTTGTGTTTCATCAACACAGCTGTAGCTTCAAGACTTTTGACACAAACTGTCTATCAAAGCCTTTGAAACTAATTCCGATTTTCATCAAGGAAGTGGAGTTATCAAGGGAATTAGCTAAATTGGTTGGGCTTTTGATTGAATGGATGGAAATCAGGTTAGCTACTGCCCGAGATGTGATTAAGGTTGGCTTGAGTATGAATTCAATAGATAGTCTGAGAAACCTTAATGCCTGCAAGGTGTTTGTTAAAATGACAGGGCTCAAAGTTGTGTTGTGTGAGTCCAGAATGCAGGTTGGGCGGTCAGTACCAGATCAAAATCTTGCCTTGGTTGGACAATGTTGTTATCTTGATCTAGCTATTGGCTTGAATTTAGTTTTTGACCTAGGAGGGAAGTTCTTTGATATTGACAGATGGGCCGAATCATTCCAGATAGACGTTTCTGATCAGCAATGGGCTAGCTCTAGTGTTGGTAGTGCTTATTGCAGTCTCCGGTTCACGAAGAAGATGCAAAATTTGTTTCCCTTTGATAGAGGGCGGGATAGCATTGAATGTTGGGTTCTAGCTATGAAAGTCATACTCGATCAAAGAACGGGTTGCGTTGTTCAAGTTATGCAACCGAGACTCGCGATTACTTTAAGTTTTGATCCTGGTGGTAGTTTGTTATTTTGGGAGGGTACTTCTACTGGTGTGATCAAGGGAGTGACAGATGGTGTTTTGCTCGTGTGGGCAATGGTGAGCTCCTACGGAAGTGGGGGCAATGCGAGTTACTACAGAAGTGCAGAGGGCTTGATTTTTGGTGTGGTTATGGAGTTGTGATAAGATGACAAATAGACCTTATGCGCAGGAATCACAAGCTGAAGTCCATTAATGTTTGGCTATGGCTAGGGTGGTATATTAGCTATTGCAAGTGGAGGGAAAGTTGCAACTACACTCCTGCACACGTGGACTTAATGGGATTCACCTTCTTTACAGTGAGTTTGGTAACTCAATTAGAAGTGTTCTATGCATTTTAGATATCCCTTCATTAGATACTAGTAGTTGGTGTTACTTTTACCTTGTACAAGCTTTGAAGACAAAGCTTTCATAAGAGGAAGGCAATGTTATGATCTCATATAATAGGTGTTATATTAGATTTGTATAGTTAGGGTATAAATATACCCTTATACATTGTAATTGATAAGGAAATGAATAATCCAATTACTACCTTCCCTCTCTCTCCCGTTCTATCTCTATCTCTCCTATGATCTTCATCTTCTTCCTCTAATCCCTCTTCTAATCTCTATCTTCTTTTCAATCTCGCAAAAAATCACTTAGGATCATAACAGGAACCACCTATTTATAGCCATCAAGCCAGGGACCTCGATCTTGGAGCGTGGCAACTTGGAGAAGTACTTGAAAGAGGGAAGAAGGTCGTTGTAGATCTTGGGAAAAATGGAGAGCATTGATGATATCTCTACAATTATCTAATTAATTTGATCAGGCTTGTGGAAGTCTCTAGAGAATGGAAGAAACTTGAAGATCTACCAAGTTGAAGAAGCTTTTAGGAGAAGCTCGAAACAACTACGTATATCATCCTTGACCCCAACGATTCAAACCCAAATAAGGGTGTACGTTGATGCAACCCCAACCGATGCAAGTAACAAATCTCTCATTGATATATTATATATTTGTTTTTGTCACAAAAACTTTAGTTAATTAGAAGGTGCATTCCGGGGAAGGGAAACCAACCTGTAGCACAATTGTGATTGAACAAATTCTTATTTTTTTATAAAATTAATTAAAATTTATCTTAAAAATAATTATCTATTTAACTCGTAAATTCATCGGTCAATCACAAATAGTGATATAAATGCCATACGTGATTTCAATGTATTCGTCCGCATCAGGTGAGTGTCGTCAAGGGAACTAATCCGTCTAACCTCTGTAGTTTTTTGACGGAGTTGTTAATGTACTTCAAATGTACTTTTTTTTTAATGGCGAGGAACCCACTTTTGACGGTAAACTCCGAACACGTGATCCAGCCGGTAAGAGCCACGCACCAGGTAAACCGACTTACGTCGACCGACTCGAACCACTTGTAAGGAGCAAGGTAAACCTTGGATGAAAATTCCAAGAAAAAGGGAATGTACTTTCCTTTTGCAGTAAGGCACTTGACATTTCCATGTTAAATATTTGGCATAGTGTCCAGTAAATAGTTTTTTTTTTTCATTATTATATATATAGAGAGTAAGAATTCGAGATTAGACAAACCTGATTCTCGATAGGCTAACAACTCGGCAGACAGAGGACTGTCAAAAATACAACATAATACAGAAAAGTTGCAATAGAACATACAGAAACACCCAACAAACAACGAATCTAAGCGAAACTAACTAAGACTAGCAAGACGGGGACGTAGACTAAGGACGAAGCCAAGGACCACCGTGAAATGGCACTACTGACCAGCGATACATAAGGAATCTCTATGGACAGTGATCGAAGACGAACCTCCAAGGGACCTCCATCCCGTACAGGGTGTCGCCTTGGCCTATATACACTATCTCGATCCCAGCTAGTCCCAACTCCCAACTCTGAACGCCAGAACTCCAACGAAGAAGAAAATTGCCTAGATACACCGACCCGAAGCCGTACACCGCCCAAGCAAACGCACCAAGAAGAGTCGGTCGAAACAGACATGGATTTTGGTCAAGCCCTTTCGAGCGGGATTCAAGCCCTTACAAGATTTGTACGTGGAACTTTTACATACATATATTTTTTTTAATAATGGAGAAAATTTGAGAGATGAGGAGTCTGATCCTCGAGAGGCGGATGCACTTTGCGACGATTGAGATTGTGTTAAGTAATCATTTGTGAGAAAAATGATACCTTGTGGCAGCAATATAATTGTTTGTCAAATAAGAGTTCCATAAATCTCAAAATGCCTTGGAGTCACATCAACTCTTACAGACTTACAAGATTAGATTACACAAGAGACGTTTCGGTGAATTGTATTGAGCATCCTAGCCAATGTACAGTCCCTTAAAGATGATATCTTGCTCTTGAAACATAGACAACATTATTTGGTAACAGACGACGTTTCCCATGGTAAAAAAGAAACAAAACCAGTGTCAAATGTATGAGCTAGCTAGTTGTCGGAGGCCCAAATCTGTCACTGTCAATCTCCATAGATGGTAAGAAGCTAGATGATGTCAATGATGTTAGATAGACATAAGAGGCAATCAACACAACATGAATACCTAAAACTAACATATAGAGGTTGCTGAGGTCTGTACTCATCTTGAATCGATTGATAACCAAAGGACCCGAGGAGTTCCCCCAAACGCTTCAGTGGACAGCATTATATTGAAACTGCTCCTCATTGAAGCATTCGGAGGACTTCTTAGGGATGCTCTGATGCACACAGACATGAGATTGTGTAGTCCATACGGCCTTGTCCAAGAGTCATTGATATTTATAGCAAGTAAATATGAGCTTCTAATCAAAGCGAAAGCTTATTTATTCTTTCATTACAGAGAATCATATATATATGCTGATATAGTGCTTTATGGCCTATGCTGTTTTGAATGTGTGTATATGCCCATCCGAATGCATAAATTCTTCAATTTATTCTCCCCAAAGTCTATGTTTCGGTCTAGGTTCGTAGCTGCGCGCAGGACATATAGTTTCTACAAATTCTGTTTAATTTGTGTGCTCTGGCCATTGGTTATCTATATCAATCAGCTTCAATCCTTTTATCATATTTGAATTTAATTCCACAAACGAAACCGATTTCAATTCCATGAAATATGCATCCCCTTACAAATTCTAAGCTTCTCGATCAGCTCCAAAGACATAAAATTTAAGGTTTCCTGCAGGTGTAAAACCTTGGGATGGATACTTCAATTTATTAATTCTTTCAATACATTCATCGGCATCAGGATCTATGAGTGTCGTCAAAGGATGATACTATAATGCGTCTAACCTCTGTAGTTTTTAGATGGGGTTTTTACTGTACTTCAAATCTACTTTCCTTTTGCTGGAATGCACTTGACATTTTCATGTTGTTACGTTTGTTCAGTAAATAGTCGTTACAATATCAAGGATGATCATCTATATATCCTGGTGAAGGATATAAATGATATACCCTGGTTGAAGTGCGGAATATGTAGGTAAATATCAAACAAATACTCTAGAAGGGGGATGGATAGAGTATGACAACTTTTCGCAATATCAGAAATTATAAGGGCTTACCAACCGATCGAGATAAGACCTTATCTGAAACACAGAAACGAGTTAAGACTAAAATAGCGAATAATAAGCAAGGAAAAGGATAATAATAAAGATAAACAGCAAAAAGCAAAGGACACGCAATATGTTAACGAGGTTCGTCACAACTTGACCTACGTCCCCGCCTAGGGTTATCCAACCCTTAGGATTCAACACAACTTTATTTCAATTCTTCCTGATTTAGAAGACCTTCCCTCTTCTAAACTTACTTCCTATCTAGCAACCCAAACACACCAGTGAAACAAAGTCCTACAGATACCGAAATATCTTATACATTTGGGTAAATAACTCATAGTATAACTCTAATGAATTGTACTATAAATCTCAATAGAAACCTCACACACTCAAAAATATAAAAACGTTCAACACAAAGAGAGATGTGAGATCGTTGATGCAGGAGACAAAGGATTGCAGAAGACTTTATACGCTGGAGGTAATGCATGTACCGACTGTTATCCTCTTCATCTCCTTATAAAGGCCAGCCCATCCGAGTTGAAGGAATTGGAACGTTTGAACTAAGCTTCAATGTTTGTTGAAATACGTTGCACAAGATCCGCTAGGAGAAGCGCTTGAAATTTCTTCCAGAAGCTACGTCTAAGATATGCCTGGGATTTTGCTGATTTGAAACGTTGGCAGCCGAAGGCTCATTCAACCAAATCCCTAAAAGATCTCAACAAATAAGCTAACATATATATTTTGTTAGATAAGATAGAATTTAAAAGAGTTAAACCAAATATATCTATCGAAGCCTGAGTTAATTTAAATCTGGCCCCTTAAATAATTTAAAAGATCTCAACAAATAAGCTAACATATATATTTTGCAAATGAAAGGGGTTGTTAAGATCTTCTCTTTTTTTTAAAAAAAAAAAAGATTCCATAATTAATTGAGTGATATTGAGTTTCTACGGTAGTTGAGTAAAAAGTAGTGATAAAGGGATTTTTTGAATCACAAAATATAAAAGGTTTAAATTACAATAAAAACAGTAGAGGGGTCTATTTACCTATACAATTAATGAATATGGTCTATATACCCCATCTATATAAACTTTTAATCTATATATCTATATAAACTCTTAATTTAGAAGAGTTTAGGATGATGTGTCAATCTTAGAGACATTTTAGGAGTCTTAACCAATCATTTTTTTTCCATTTTTTTTTATTTACTTTAATTCTCCTTTTTTCTTCTTTTTCTTTTAATTCTCTTTTTTCTTTCATTTTACTAATCATTGGGCTTAATTCAAAACATTGAATTCAATACTACAGAATTAAGGGAGAGAATGAGAAACTCCCTTCTCTCTCCTCCTTGAGAAACCAATTTGAGAAATTTTTTTCGCCTCCTATCTCTATCAATTGAGAAAAATCTGGGCAATTTTTTTTGGGCAAATCCCCAGTCCCCAATTCCTCCTTTGATCCCTAATATTTGTGCATAATCCTTCGATTCTCTCCACCTCTGTGCCCAAATCGATCGATCTGTTCATCCCGGTTTTGGGTTGTTTTGGTTCGATTTCTGCGGGTTGGTCGTCGGAGTTGGTGCCCTCTCCCCGGCTTCTGTCTCGTCACTGATCTGGATACTCTAAAGCGCCTCTCTCCCCGGATCTCCAACTGGTGTGCAGTCTTGGTGGGGTTGGTGGTGCTGCGATGGTTGCACCCCTTGTCTCTCTTCCCCATCGGTCTGCTCCCTGCCTCGTCTAACCAGTGCCTACCGATGCTCCTTCCTCTCGCCGGCGTCATCCTCTCCTTTGGTTTGGCTTCGGCGGTCGGCGTTGTCACCTGCGGTTGAGGCTTCTCCTTGAGTCCTTTGGCCCCAAGTCTTGGTTCCTTTGGGCCCAAGTCTTGGATCCTTCGGGCCCAAGTCTTGGATCCTTCGGGCCCAAGCTTCGGGTCCTTCGGGCCCAAGGTTGAGTTTTTTTGTCAATTTTAATAAAAGAGAATGTTTTTTAAAGAAATTTGCAATTATGTCTAAACCCACCCGAAAGGGTAGACTAAATCCCGAAAGGGTCTTGAGAAAATCCCGCAAGGGCTTGTCGATATTTTTAGGTGAAAGCTTGATGGCGGTTTGTGTCGGGCAGTTTGCGACTCTGCTTCCGATGTTTTTAGGAGATCTTCTGCTTGGTTGAGGGGGACGTGGAGTCTGTAGTCGGGTCTGGCTGGGGTCGAGGTGGTGCGCTCAGGGCGACTCCGTGTCCGGGATAGAGTTTCCTTGGAGTTCGTCTGCACTACCCACAGGAGATAGTGTCCTGATGTACTACTGGCCCGCGGTGCTACTGTCTGGTGGTGCTTGGCTGCGTTCTTCGGCGGCTTCCTCTGCTTTTTTGGTGTTTGGTCTTCTTGGAACGTTTTGTTGTAGAGTTTATTTCTGCTTGGTGCATGTCGCTTGTTATTTGTATTTCAGTTTTAGTTTGTTCTGATTAGACGGTTCGCCGTCTGCCGACTTTGTCGGCCTCTCGATGAGTCAGGCCTGTCTGACCTTCGAATTGTTACCTAATCAAAAAAAAAAAAAAACATTGAATTCAATCTAATATAACTATTGGGCTTAACACAAATTTATTTACTAATTAACTATCTATATCTATATAAATCTATATAAACTCTTAATTTAGAAGAGTTTAGGATGATGTGTCAAGGTTAGAGGAATTTTAGGAGTCTCGACCAATCATTTTTTTACCTTTTTTTTATTTTCTTTAATTCTATTTTTTTCTTATTCTTTTTCCTTTAATTCTTTTTTTTAATTTTACTAACTATTGGGCTTAATTCAAAACATTGATCTTATCCTAAATTATAATTTTAATAGTTTTTTTTCTCTAAAAAAACAAGCTATATCTATATCTATATCTATATCTATATAAACTCTTAATTTAGAAGATTTTGGATGATGTGTCAAGCTTAAAGGAATCTTAGGAGTTTCGACCAATCATTTTTTTACCATTTTTTTTATTTTCTTTAAATCTAATTTTTTTTTCTTCTTTTTCCTTTAATTTTTTTTTTAATTTTACTAACTATTGGGCTTAATTCAAAACATTGATCTTAGCCTAAATTATAATTTTAGTAGTTTTTTTTCTCTAAAAAAACAATGGGATTAATGCAAACCATAAAATTAATAATAAGAAAATATAAAATTAATATTAGTAATTTACATCTATATCTATATATATCTATATATACTACTTTAATCGTTTTCTAAACCCATGAGTTTAATTCAAAATATTTAATTATTTGAACTTTTACAATTATGTTATAATATTAATTTAATATATTAGTAAGATTTTATTTATAAAAAAATCGCGCCATGGTGCGGGGATCATACTAGTTCTTCTTAATTTATAAGAGTTTAGGATGATGTGTCAATCTTGGATGCATTTTAGGAGTCTTAACCAATCATTTTTTTCCATTTTTTTTATTTTCTTTAATTCTCCTTTTTTCTTCTTGTTCTTCTTTTTCTTTTAATTCTCTTTTTTCTTTAATTTTACTAATCATCTATATCTATATAAACTCTTAATTTAGAAGAGTTTAGATTGATGTGTCAATCTTAGAGGCATTTTAGGATTCTTAACCAATCATTTTTTTCCATTTTTTTAATTTTCTTTATTATTTTTTTTCTTTTAATTCTTTTTTTTTTCTTTAATTTTACTAATCATCTATATCTATATCTATATAAACTCTTAATTTAGAAGAGTTTAGGATGAGGTGTCAATCTTAGAGGCATTTTAGGATTCTTAACCAATCATTTTTTTCCATTTTTTTAATTTTCTTTAATTCTTCTTTTTCTTTTAATTCTTTTTTTTTCTTTAATTTTACTAATCATCTATATAAACTCTTAATTTATAAGAATTTAGGATGGGGTGTCAATCTTAGAGACATTTTAGGAGTCTTAACCATTAATTTTTTTCCATTTTTTTTTTATTTTCTTTAATTCTCCTTTTTTCTTCTTTTTCTTTTAATTCTCGTTTTTCCTTAATTTTACTAATCATTGGGCTTAATTCAAAACATTGAATTCAATCTAATATAACTACTGGGCTTAACACAAATTTATTTACTAATTAACTATTTATATCTATATAAACTCTTAATTTAGAAGAGTTTAGGATGATGTGTCAATCTTGGAGGCATTTTAGGAGTCTTAACCAATCATTTTTTTTCCATTTTTTTTATTTTCTTTAATTCTCCTTTTTTCTTCTTTTTCTTTTAATTCTCTTGTTTCTTTAATTTTACTAATCATCTATATCTATATATAAACTCTTAATTTAGAAGAGTTTAGAATGATGTGTCAATCTTTGAGGCATTTTAGGAGTCTTAACCAATCATTTTTTTCCATTTTTTTATTTTCTTTAATTCTCCTTTTTTTCTTCTTTAACTTTTAATTCTCTTTTTTATTTAATTTTACTAATCATTGGGCTTAATTCAAAACATTGAATTCAATCTAATTACTATAGTAATATAACTATTGGGCTTAACACAAATTTATTTACTAACTATCTATATCTATATAAACACTTAATTTAGAAGAGTTTAGGATGATGTGTCAATTTTAGAGACATTTTAGGAGTCTTAACCAATCATTTTTTTCCATTTTATTTTATTTTATTTAATTCTCCTTTTTTTCTTCCTTTTCTTTAAATTCTCTTTTTTCTTTAATTTCACTAATCATTGGGCTTAATTCAAAATATTGAATTCAATCTAATATAACTATTGGGCTTAACACAAATTTATTTACTAAATATTGGGCTTAATTCAAAACATTGAATATAACTATTGATTATGACACATCACATTTGAACAATGTTATAATAATATTGATATTATTATTACTGAGTAATTTAAAATATCTATATTTATTTATTATAATTTAGATAAGATTTTAAAAAAATAATTTTATGAGGTAATTATAGGATACATTTGTTATAAAGTTTTTTTTATGATTTTTTTCTTAACATTTATTAGTATTTTATAATATTTTTATATACAATATTTTAGTTTTAAAAAAACGCGCTAGACGCTAGGGCGCGGGGATCGTACTATATGTAAGATATATAGAAACCAATAATTGAATCTATATGGGTGGAGACAATGTACGATACACTTTATCTCCACGATATATGCGTCCAAATATATGGAATATTTCTCTCTATTTAGACAGAGTTGTCAAATTTAAATAATTTTAGCGATTTTTAATAATGCTTTTTTAGTGTCCATACATTTAAATATAAGTAATCTTTTCTAATATGGTTTGTTTATGTTATGCTCTTAGGGTATAGGTCAAACTAAGTAGCTTTTTTTTATTAAGTAAAAATTATTAGGTAAAAATTCGAGATCAGACAAACCTGAACCTCGATGGCCGATAAGTCGGCAGACGGATTACCGTCTAAGAAAATAGAAAAATACAAAGATGGTGCAAAATACACGTGAGAACTCTACACAAGCGAAACTAAATACAACTAATTAATATCGAGACGTCTCCTTTCTCCGGAAGAATGGTCAAACTAAGTAGTATTTGGTGAAACACCTCCTGAAATCCATATATCCATATAAAATCTTAATTTAGAAGAGTTTAGGATAATGTGTCAATCTTAGAGATATTTTAGGAGTCTTAACCAATCATTTTTTCTCCATTTTTTTATTTTCTTTAATTCTCCTTTTTTCTTCTTTTTCTTTTAATTCTCTTTTTTATTAATTTTACTAATCATTTGGCTTAATTCAAAACATTGAATTCAATCTAATATAACTACTGGGCTTAACACAAATTTATTTACTAATTAACTATCTATATCTATGTAAACTCTTAATTTAGAAGAGTTATGTGTCAATCTTAGAGGCATTTTAGGAGTCTTAACCAATCATTTTTTTCCATTTTTTTATTTTCTTTAATTCTCCTTTTTTCTTCTTTTTCTTTTAATTCTCTTTTTTCTTTAATTTTACTAATCATCTATATCTATATAAACTCTTAATTTAGAAGAGTTTATGATGATGTGTCAATCTTAGAGACATTTTAGGAGTCTTAACCAATCATTTTATTCCATTTTTTTTATTTTCTTTAATTCTCCTTTTTTCTTCTTTTTCTTTAAATTCTCTTTTTTCTTTAATTTTACTGATCATTGGGCTTAATTTAAAATATTGAATTCAATCTAATATAACTATTGGGCTTAACACAAATTAATTTACTAACTATCTATATCTATATAAACTCTTAATTTATAAGAGTTTAGGATGATGTGTCAATCGTAGAGGCATTTTAGGAGTATTAACCAATCATTTTTTTTCCATATTATTTTATTTTATTTTATTCTCCTTTTTTCTTCTTTTTCTTTTAATTCTCTTTTTTCTTTAATTTCACTAATCACTGGGCTTAATTCAAAACATTGAATTCAATGTAATATAATTATTGGGCTCAACACAAATTTATTTACTAAATATTTATATTTATATAAACTCTTAATTTAGAAGAGTTTATGATGATGTGTCAATCTTAGAGGCATTTTAGGAGTCTTAACCAATCATTTTTTTCCAATTTTTTTATTTTCTTTAATTCTCCTTTTTTCTTCTTTTTCTTTTAATTCTCTTTTTTTTCTATAATTTTACTAATCATTGGGCTTAATTTAAAACATTGAATTCAATCTAATATAACTATTGGACTTAAGTGCTTAACACAAATTTATTTACTAACTATCTATATCTATATAAACTCTTAATTTAGAAGACTTTAGAATGACGTGTCATTTTTAGAGGCATTTTAGGATTTTTAACCAATCATTTTTTTTCCATTTTATTTTATTTTATTTAATTCTCCTTTTTTCCTCTTTTTCTTTTAATTCTCTTTTTTCTTTAATTTCACTAATCACTGGGCTTAATTAAAAACATTGAATTCAATTTAATATAACTATTGGGCTTAACACAAATATATTTACTAAATATTGGGCTTAATTCAAAACATTGAATATAACTATTGATTATGACACATCACATTTGAACAATGTTATAATGATATTGATATTATTATTACTGAGTAATTTAAAATATCTATATTTATGTATTATACTTTACATAAGATTTTAAAAAAAATAATTTTCTGAGGTAATTTTAAGATACATTTGTTATAAAGTTTTTTTTATGATAAACTAAAATAAATGGTTTGTTTATGTTATGCTCTTAGGGTATAGGTCAAACTAAGTAGTTTTTTTTAGGGGGATTTTGCAAAATAGCCACGAAAATGGGCTTATTTTGTGAAATAGCCACGTTTTGGGACAAATTAGTGAAATAGCCGCTATATATACTAATTAAATCAGATCTCGTCGATCTCTCCGGCCGCTCTCTCTTCCTCGCGCTCCAGCTCTCCCTCTCGCCGGATCTGGAGGCGAAGCGTTCGACGTCGCCGCCGCCATTCATATTCCTCCACTCCTCCCGTTCTCCGCCACCGCGCGCTCCTCCTCTCCTCCTATTCGCTCTCACTCGCTCCGCCTCGCACCCTCCCCCGAACAGATCTGAATTCGAATTCTATGTCCAATTGATTCGGCGATGCAGAACTGCAAATCAATTCAGCGTGGGGAGATCTGGTGAATTCGAGTTCCAATTAGTCGAATTACAGTTCCAATTAGTCGAATTCGAGACGGAGATCGAGAGCGCCGAAGAGCGAGAGTGTCGGAGCGAGGTCGAGCGAGCGGCGGAGCAAAATCGAGCGGTCGAAGCGATGTCGAGCGAGCATTGTGGATCCGAGCGAGGTCGAGCGAGCGGGAGGCGGAGCCGGCGGCGTGCGAGCGTTGGATCTGCACATACGAAGGTTGAAGAAGGACTTTTGATTAAATTACAAAACTTACCCCATAATTATGGAAATTAAAAAAACTATCTATATTTTAATATGTGATCCATAATCTATATTTTTATTTTTATTTTTGCACAAAAAAATGTTATACTTGCACAACATATAATTATATTTGCACTAGCACAACATACGGTTATATTTGCACGACAAAATGTAAAATAAAATTAAAAAAAACAAACTAAACTCGGGTCATATTTGCACAACTTACGGATATATTTGCATAACATACTCTTATATTTTCACGATAAAATGTTAAAGAAATAAAAAATATATAGATTATGAATCGCTTACAGTTTATTGAGAAAGTATGAAATTATATTGAGATAAAATAAGATCATGTTGAGAATAATTTCACAAGTCTCGATTGTCGTGCAACTCTTAAAATAGAGTCGTGCAACTCTTACAACAGAGTCGTGCAACTCTTAAAACAAGAGTCGTACAACTCTTAAAACAGAGTCGTGGAAATCTTACAACTGAGTCGTGCAACTCTTAAAACATAGTCGTGCAACTCTTACAATTTGTTGTACAAAATATAATATATTTTTTTCCGCTTTTTTTTCGTTTCAAAACTTTTTTTTTCTGCAAAAATAATTTTACGTTGTGCACATATATCAATTTGTTGTGCAAATATAATTTTATGTTCAAATGTAAAAAAAAGAGTAGATATGGATTTGCACAACTTACGGATATATTTGCATAGCATACTCTTATATTTGCACGATAAAATGTTAAAGAAATAAAAAATATAGATTATGGATCGCTTACAGTTTATTGATAAATTATGAAATTATATTGAGATAAAATAAGATCATGTTGAGAATAATTTCACAAGTCTCGATTGTCGTGCAACTCTTAAAACAGAGTCGTGCAACTCTTACAACAGAGTTGTGCAACTCTTAAAACAAGAGTCGTACAACTCTTAAAACAGAGTCGTACAACTCTTACAACAGAGTCGTGCAACTCTTAAAACAGAGTCGTGCAACTCTTACAACAAAGTCGTGCAACTCTTAAAATAGAGGCGTGCAACTCTTACATGAGAGTCGTGCAACTCTTAAAACAAGAGCCGTGCAACTCTTACAACAGAGTCGTGCAACTCTTAAAACAGAGTCGTGCAAATCTTAAAACAGAGTTTTGCAACTCTTGCAACATAGTCGTGCAACTCTTACAACAAAGTCGTGCAACTCTTAAAACAGAGGCGTGCAACTCTTACATGAGAGTCGTGCAACTCTTAAAACAAGAGTCGTGCAACTCTTACAACAGAGTCGTGCAACTATTAAAACAGAGTCATGCAACTCTTAAAACAGAGTCGTGCAAATCTTAAAACAGAGTTGTGCAACTCTTGCAACATAGTCGTGCAACTCTTACAACATAGTCGTGCAACTCTTACAACAGCTCGTGCAACTCTTAAAATAATATTGAGATAAAATAAAATCATATTGAGAACAATTTCACAAGTCTCGATTGTTGTGCAAAAAATACACTATTGTTGAGCAAAAATAAGAGTAAGTTGTGCAAATATGACCCAAATCTAATTGTTTTTGTTTCTTTTTTTTTTTGTTTTTTTTAACATTTCGTCGTGCAAATATAAGAGTACGTTGTGCAAATTTAAACATAAGTTGTGCAAATATAAGATCATGTTGAGCAAATATAACCGTATGTTGTGCAAATATGACATTATGTAGATAAAAGGCCCAACTCATTACACAACTAAACGGGAAAGATGAACGAGAGAGGGGTAGAAAGATCTAATTCTGGAGAACTATAGAGAGATTTGGGGATCTGTTCTTCGAATTGAATCTAAAAGCAAGAACGACGACGATCCATTCCGGTTCTTCATATTCCACGCCGAAGGAGCTTCGCCTACAGATCCGGCGCCGAGCGAGAGGGCGAGGACGAGAGAGCGAGAGGGCGAGCGAGCTCGAGGAAGCGGTCGGAGAGATCGAGGTAGCCAGAGAGATCGAGAGTTGGAGAGATAATTGGGGATCTATTTGTTAATTGGGATCTAATTGAATTAGTATATGTAGCGAACATTTTGCTAATTTGTCAAAAAGGTGGACATTTCACCAATTTGTCCAAAAAAGTGCATGTTTAGCATTTTTTTTTCCTTTTTTAATTTCTCATATTCATAGGGTGATTTTTGTAATAAAATATAGATATTTTTATAATTTTCATATTTATTGGGTTATTTTTGTAATTTAACAAAACATATTGTCTCCTTCCTCCCCGATCTGGACTTGAATCCAGATCCGCCTCCGGTGAGCTCCGGCGTCGTTCACTCGCTCAAGCATCGCTCGCTCCGGCCTCCTTCGACCACGCCGTTGCGCCTCGCCGCCTCCGCCTCCGATCTCGCTCCGTCGCCCGCTCCCTCGCTCACAGCATCCGGAGACGATGACCAGATCCGGCCTTTCGCTCGCTCGATCCGCCGCTCGCTCACCATAGATCTAAGCACATACAGATCGATTTTGAGATCTGCAAGCACACACAGATCAATTTGAGAGATCGATTTTGCAATCCTCCTCCAAACGATGCAAGCCAGAGATCTGAAGACGGAGATCCGACTTCGATTTTGCAATTGATAAGGAGGTCGGCGCCGCTCATCCTCAAACACAATCACAAACAGATGCGGCCGGCGACTTCGACGCTTGCAGATCTGGCTGCCATGGCGGATTGGAGCACTGGAGATCTGAAATTGTCCAGCCATGGCAAGGGAGATTGGTGAGATAGCGAGAGATCGAGAGATCTGTTTGTTTTCCAATTTGAGTATTACTACCTCCGTTGCAAAATATAAGGGCTTTTAGGATTTGACACGTTTTTTAATGACTTAAAAACTCCATGAAATATTAAATTTTTATTAAAAAATTTTACATAGTATTATACGTATTGTTAATATGTATAATACTATGTAAAAAAATTTAATAAAAAACTAATATTTCATTGAGTTTTTCGCTCATTAAGAAACGTGCCATAAAGTAAAAACCCCTATATTTTGCAACAGAGGTAGTAGTATATATAGCGGCTATTTTGCTAAATTGTCCAAACCCGTGACTATTTTGCAAATACGTTCAAATAATGTGCCTGTTTTACAAATTTGTACTTTTTTTTATTAGCTAAAAATTCAAGGTCAGACAAACCTGAACCTCGATGGCCGACAAGTCGGCCGACGGATAACCGTCTAAGCAAATAGAAAAATACAAAGATGGTGCAAAATACAGGCGAGAACTCTACACAAGCGAAACTAACATTTCATTGCAGTTCACTTTAGTACTGGTTTGAGTGGTTGAAGCCTCTTTCATTTACAGATTCCTGTAGAGAGGCAACCAACATAACATTTGAAGTTAGAATCAGCACTGATTGAGAGCAATTATCACAAGTGCAATTAACTAATTCAACTGTTACTTGAAATTAAACAACACCGAGATCGATTAATAACCAAAGGACCCGAGGAGTTCCCCCAAACGCTTCAGTGCAGAGCATTAACGTTGCTCCTCATTGAAGCGTTCGGAGGGCTTCTTAGGGACTCTCTGATGGCCGGAATCTCTTGCAAATCGATAATGCGCAAAGCTTTGATATTTCTCTGACACTTTTGGTCGCTATGAGGTTTTGTATATGCCTCTGTCCAATAGCAAAGGTTCTCGGGAACTGCTATTTATAGCGCGTAAATAATGATCGAGAGCTCATCGAAGGCCTTAAGGTCTTAGGAGTGAATTGAATGTAGCCTCAAGTATGGGTGAGATGAAAGATTGGGAATCCAATTAAAGGAGGTGGGACGATCATGATTTTTTTGGGCATCAAAATTTTAAGTACCAAAAGAACTTACTTTGATCTCCAATCCATGTTGCCATATATACCTTGGGGTCCCAATATACAGATCGATTAAACACATAAAAAATTTAAGTCATTCCGTAAAGGTTTTAACTGATTATTCTGGAGATCTTAGCAAACATTCAACAAATTGTCAATACAAAAAGTTGAGATATAGGTTGTGATATAAACGTAGGTGATGATACATATATTGTTCAAAAGGCATATGCCATTGCCCACTGAAAGCCACATTGTTCTCAAAGCCTGTGTTTATGTCTAGGTTCGGGTTGGAGCTGTGCAGTACTGCAGTGCGTTCATCTTTTTAAAAGGAAGTTTTCATATATTCATAAGAGCATCAACACTCATGGGTAATCCCTCTCTCTCTTCGTAATATTTCGACACCTCATTTTTTCTTTCTTTCACGTCATTTTTCACTACTCTACTTCTTCCTATACAAATTTCTCAATTTTTATCCCCTTACATATACTCCACCAAGATATAATTAATAATTATATTAAATCTCCCTCCTCTCATGCCAAACTCCATTTTCAATTTTAAAAAAAAGGAAACATATTAAATTGGATAGGGCTACCTATAGTTGGCAATTCGGGTCATTTGGTCGGGTTCGGGTCGGATCACTGATGAGTCGGGTCAACTCGGTCAAAATTTCTGTGTCGGGCTTGATCGAGTCGGATTCGTTATAAATGATATTCAGATTGGTCGGGTTTCAATCAGAATCGAGTTGGACCCATTCGGGTTTCAGGTCGGTCTCATTTGGGTTTCAAGTAGAAGCGGATTTACGTTTGTTTCAAACTTTTAATTGTTTGGGTTGAATTTGCTGCATCATGTTCTTTCGGGACTTCCGGGTAATCAATTTTATTAAATTGAATATGTAATTCATGTTATTTATGTATTTCAAAAAGCATTTTAGTAAAATTAAATATGATTCAATATATGTTGTTAAAATCTCAATTTGATCCTACGATTCCAAGTTTCTTACGATCTAAAAATGGAAAAACGACCCCAATCCTTTTTTGCGATTATAACGATCGTTTTTTGCGATTATAACGATCCTATAAAATGTTTATTATAAGAAATTTCTAAAATTTACCCTTTAAATCTAAGAAGATTATAATATATTTACTTAATCTATATTGTATTTAGTTTATTTTTAAAATTTTACAATTTTTATGGGTATTTTTTATGATTTAACATAATATTTATCTAACATTAAACATATTAACTTCATTTAAAAAAATCTATCCATGTTGTGGGAGTCGGGTCGGGTTGAGAGTCGGGTCAGTTGGGAGTCGAGTCGGGTTGGGATTCGGGTCGGGTGAAAATTTAGGACGGGTATGATTTGAGTCGGGTTGGGATTCAGGTCGGGTGGAAATTCGGGGGTTTGTCTGTATTCGGGTCACTTCGGATTTCGGGTTAACATCGATCGGGCTATGTTTCGGACATATGTCCTTGTATGTTTAACTTGACCCAATTAATAACCAAAGGACCCGAGGAGTTCCCCCAAACGCTTCATTATATTGGAACTGCTCCTCAATCTCATTGAAGCGTTCGGATGACTTCTTAGGAGCTCTCTGATATATGCACTTGCCTTGATTGAGATTGTGGCTATACAACCTCGTCCAAGAGGCATCGATATTTATACCCAATTGTAAACGAGCCTATCATCGGGTTGATGGACTTATTTGAGTGAATTGAATGTACGTAGCCTAAAAAATGGGTGATATGAAAGATTTGGAATCCATTCTTAAAGGAGGTGATGGTTTTATTTTATGGCATCCAAAAGACTACTGGTCCCGATATTCTTATGTTAGTTGTCAACCCTTTTATTTTCAATTAACTCACACGGAGTATGTATAATTGATGGGATTAAATAGTTTTGAACTTTTGATGATTAGAAACAAAGGGCAATTTATAGAAAGTGGCATAAAAGAAGCTCCGAAAGTAACATCAAATTCAGATTGATGGAGAATGAAGAGATGTGGTGATGCGATTGTATACCCCCACCATCGAGTCATTTCATTTCTTTAATCAAAATCATATCCAGAGTCTGGAAGCGATTGAATAGAGAAAAACCAACGAGTGACTAATCGGTATAATGGTGTTATTCATATTCATATAAACTTTTGCTAGTGGGGTAAGGGTTTACCCATAATTGAAAATTGTGATACATCGTACATATGTTCTGTAGGTTTTATCTTTAAATCAAAGGATAATATAGGAAAATATTATATACTATATACTTGTATTATTCAAACTTTTGATACTGAGCATTTCAACACCCCCACAATTGCAATTAAGGTTGTCTAATTGACACTTAGACAAATGAGTTTATCATCTCACTCTCTATAGTTGGTTCAATCCATAATTGAATGTCAAGTTGTTTGGCTAACCGCTCATATATCATATATATGTACTCCATATTCGTTCAACAAAAACATACAAGAAATATACTATTACATTCTCATTTATTACACTACATTTTTATTTTCTCAAAAGTTACAACTAATAATCCATTAATCATTAAAATAACATTTTTACAAAAGTAAATATCAAGAAATGACATATTTTTCTGCAACATTAATTGATCTAATTGACGAGTTTATTCAAGTGCGCGCTCTGTTGTCTTTTATTTGATTCATAAGAAGACACTTAAGCTAGCCTATTACAATTATAATGAGAAAGAGGAATCAAATTAAACTCTTGATATAATGGTTAATTACTACATATATCATACTTACCAAATAAACTAGTAAGACATGACACAAAGTGATTCTTATTGTGCAAATTATTTGAAAATGATAAATTCCACATTAATAGATCCATAACTGAAACCGAAATTAACAAACAACAACCCCATTAAATCTCACAATGAAACAGGTCCGAGATCGGGATGTATAAACTCTTACTTTGAACTAGGCGAGAGGGGTTGAGCAAAAGGAAAAAACAGAAGTTCCATGTATCCACGTAGGATGAAGCGATGCAATCCCGACAGAGATACCATTCCCAAGATAAAGACAACCATAGCTGGTCGAAGCCCCGCCGTATACGGTGGCTCCAGTGTTATATGACCACACTATCTCTCCCGTCACCAGGTCCATGCCATAGAACGGGCCAGAAGAGGCCACGGAACCACCGAAGAGCAAATCATTTACAAGAGTGACAGGGCCATGTGCGGAGTTGTTGTCTGGGGCCGCAGTGGTCCACTTGATGGTCCCGGTTGCTGCGTCGAGCGCCACCCATCCACCGCCGGTGGTGGTGCGGTTTGAGGGCGCCAGTCTAAAGGGCTTTCCTTCGTCGTTGACGATGTTTGTGAATATGGTTTTTCCGTCTGTGGCGGCACCCCACACCCCTCCCGGTCCAGCTTGCTGCGTGTACACCACGCGATTTGGGTAATTATTTAGATTTTATCGAGTTAGAGCCAAGTCAATTTAAACATGGCTTAATATAGGGTTAGGTAAATTGGTAATGATAAAATTTAGAGTCCAATGACTTAGTCGAGTTGGATAGGGTTAGACTTTTTTTGCTAGTTGTATTGATATGGTTGTTATAGACCAAAAAAATGTAAAGAGTATGTAAAAAATATGGACTTACATTAAACCAGAAAATGTCACCTGTGGAACGATCCAAAGCCCAAACGAAGCCACTCTTCTGGACCGCAACCACGATGTCGCGACTTCGGCCATCTTCACACCGAATTGTAAGCATCATCGGCGCCTCCCCAAAATCAGCGTCCGGATTAGGACCAGGTGGGCAAGTTGGGCTACCGGGCACCAAACAACCAATGTTCCACACATCATACTCATTGACCCTCCGGGCCCACTTGAAGCTCCCTGATCTTAGATCAACGGCCAAGATCGAATCGAAGTGGACGTCTGTCCCCACGCACTGTTCATGCTGAGGAGCACCTAAAAATAGAAATCATAAATTCATGTAAAAACTATTCCCTCCTTCGATAAAACATGTCAAAACTATTCCATTCTTCGATAAAAACACGTCGTTTACTATTCATGCATACTTCTTTAGAATGATAAAAAAAAACACTAAATAAAATATGAATTTTATATATTTTTATCCCATAAAAAACGTGCATTACTGAACGGAGGGAGTTCACCTGAAGATGATTGGTTATTCAACCTAACTTGGCAATCGTAAACCGATGCCGGAGCAGTGTAGAGGTTTCCCGTTCCTATATAAACGAGTCCTCGAAGAGGGTCAATGGAGGGGCTGCTGCCCCAAACAGCACCACCAGAGTAGCCACCAGGACGACCGCCGTTATCAGGGATGGTGTACGTTTGCCAGAGGATGGATCCGGTTGCGATGTGAAGCTTGGCAAAGCTTCCCCTGAAGGTGCAACATTGGGCCGGTGGCGCCAAACTTTCTGACGACGATACCCCTATGTAGAAATCACTGCATTTACCTTTGATGAGTTATATATCGACCTAGTGGCGGAGCCAGGATTTCGGACAAGGGGGTGCTCAAAAAATTTCGTGAAATGTTTTTTTTGGCATATGCTTGATAAGAAGATTTTGTAAAAAAAAAAGCTTTTGCGTTAATGTTTTCTAAATTTTCGAATGAGAAGTCGGCTGAGACACGGACTCTTCTTTGTAAAAAAAAAAAAAGCTTTCTTCAAAAGCTTTCCACAAGTTAGTCCACGGACTCTTCTTTTTTATCTTTTGAAGAAAGCTTTTGCGTTAATGTTTTCTAAATCTTCGAATGGATCGGATGAAGTTGTGGAAATAAAAGAAAAAAAATTTTGGAGATTGGGATTTTCGTTTTCCTTGTAATAACCAAAAATGGAGTTAATTTAGAGGGCTTACTCCAAGAAAACGGTACCGGACATGGTGATTTGGGCAAGAGGGTGTGGGTCCAACATAGTCATCCACACCCTCACCCCCGTCACCCTGTCGACGGCCACCACCACAGCCGGCCCGTAGATTCCGACTATCAAAAGCCGCCCGGCCACCGCCGGTGTTGTTCGCGAAATAGTCCGGTTGGGGCCATTCAGCCCGCCCGTCAGCTGGCTGAGGTTGAGCTTCCAAACCAACCCCCCGTCAAGCGCGCGCACCGCGTAGAGGTTCCCGTCCCATGCCGGAAAGTACACCACGCCGTCGCTCACCGCCGGCGTGGCGGTCACGTCATTCCCGACGAAGAACTCCCACCTTAGCCTCAGGTTTTGGAGGAGGGAGCGCCTGATCGTGGGCTCACCGTAGATCCGGGATCTTGTGTTGGACAGATCGCCGCCATGGCTCAGCCACTTCAATTAATTAACACATTAGATGCACATCAATTAAAACTGCTTTTTATAGTTTAATTAGAGATTATCAATTGAAACTTCCATTAATGTGAGTACCTGAGCCTTGTGGGTTTGAGGAAGAGCAATGAGAAAGAAGCTGATCAGGAAGAGAAACTGAGACATGGAATAATACTGAATTCTCATATATTTGAAATTTTTAATTTAAGGAAATCTGCGCTTTTTTTTAGTTGTACTAATTAATTAAAACGAGTTCACCACTCGGTATTTAAAATTTATAGATGATCGAGCTAGGGCCTAGGATAGATAGTCCTATATATGATCGAGCTACAGTGTGAACGTGTTAATTAGCAAACAAATTATTCATATCAAATAAAATGATTATTCATACTTAATATATAATATTAATTTGTATGCATTTATGCACGAATATATAATCACAAATAAATTCATTGTATGCTAATTATTCGTAATTTTATCCATTGAATCTTAAATTAATTTGGTGATTGGGAGAGTCGGGTCAGATTTTGGCATTAATTAATGTTATAAGAGCAAGTCCAACAACTTCTCTAAAAAATCTCTATTATAGAGAGAAAAATATCAAAATCTCTATAATTTTTATACTCTAACCCAACAGCTTCTCTATTTTACATATTTATACATTTATTATACACTATAATAAATGTATAAATTCATAATTTAACAAATAAAATTTCAATAAATTAATTAAATCAATATGTAACAACCAATGCAATGAATAAATGGTTTAGAGATTTTTTAAGCATTCCTCTAAATTTTACAGATTTTAATTTTACAGATTTTAAGCATTCCTCTAAATTTTACAGATTTTAATGACTTAGTGAATGCATTTAATTTTACAGATTTTAAGCATTCCTCTAAATTTAGAGATTTTTTTTTCTTTTTCCTCCCATTTCTCTATTTTAGAGATGGTTTTACAAAAGCTGTTGGGGTTAAAAAACCTATATTTTCTCTAAAATTGCCTAATTTCTCTATTTTACATAAGTTGTTGGGGATGCTCTAAGTCATTCAGATTGGGTTGAGTTAAATGGGGTTTATGCTCATTTTGGGTTTTGGTTCTCTCGATTTCGGTTATTTTAGATTTTAGTTCATATTTCAAAATTCATTTGTAAAATTTTAATAGAATGTGGGTCCGTTTGACAATGCAAGTAGCTTATCGGAGCTTTTGCTTTTAATATTTTATAGTTTTAAATAAGTTAAATATAAGATTTTAATTTAATTAGCTTTTGAAATTGGATTTTCAACAGCTACTCATCCCAAGCTTTTCAGAATTTATTCATTTTTTCTATCTGATCAGCTAGTTAATTTGCATTAGCTATTCTATTAGTTGGGTTACCAAACACCCTACTAGCTTCTGAAAACTCTAATTTAACACACTTAATCAATTAGCTTCAGCTACCCTATCAGCTTCAGCTACCTTATCAGCTCTTGAAGAGTCTATAAGGTGATAAGTGATACTTCTAAAAGGGGGTGATGAATAGAGTATGCTCGATTTTCGCAAGATAAGAAAATTTAAGACATTTTGCAAAACAACTTGTCAAGACCTTGATATTGCTATCAAATCTCGACTAAGTGAAATAGAATAAGATAAAGTAAATGCGGAATGTAAAAGATGAACACACGAATTGTTAACGAGGTTCGGTACGAACTTGGTCTACGTCCCCGCCTAGGGTTATCCAACCCGTAGGATTCAAATCTCTTTATTTCACTTTCCTTGATCCTAGAACTTCATAGTAGAACTTTCCTTCCCCTATACAAAGCATCACCGCTTCTATTCTAGCTCTCAACCTTACAACTGTTACAAGTGAAATAGAGATTCACACTACACGTACACCAAAGTGTGCTATGACGAGTATGAAACTCAAAGAGTGAATCAAATAACTTGTACAATAAAGACCGTGTTTCTCTCAGCTCTAAAAACCCAACCACACTAAGCTCAACAAGTATAGGAGAGAGTACGTGCTTTTGCTGATCTCAATGCTTTCAAACGATTGCTTGCTTTGATACCTTTGTCTTTCTTATGACGTGGTATAAATAGACGTTCTTTGAGGGTAGAGGTCCGTGTTTGAGGTTTGAAATTCTTCCAAAAATATTTCATTCCTTTTTCATATGGCGCTCCACTGATCAGATGTAATCGGCAAGTCTTGATCTTCAAGGTTGGAAGAAATCTTCTTTTCTTAAATCTTGTTGAACCATGATGGCAAGAATAATGTTTCTTACAATGGATGTGCGCCCAAAACCTTCGATACACCAGCCCAAATAAAATAGGCCCGTCTCTTTTAAATCAAGTCCTGCAAGTTAGCATGGATAGATATAATATAAATAACCCAATATAAAATGAGTTTTAGCAAAGAATATAAACTGCCCGCAACACTCAGTCCAGGTTTCAAGACCTTGAAACCAAGACAGTGTTTTGTCTTTCATCATCCGTTGATGTTATCCTGCATGTTAGAACTCAAGATGTTATAATCAAGGTGGAGTCTTCAGCTCTGTTTTACCAAAATGACCATGTGTCTTAAAGGTTTGGGCTATTGCCAATTTCGCTTATAACAATTTCGGGTCATATTGGGATCTGATTCATTCGGGTTTGATTTTGAGTTATTGGGTTATTCAAATGTTGGGTCAGTTTTTGGGTAATCTATGAAGTTTTTGGATATTTGAGTTAATCAGTTTCAGACGGGTTGGGTGGCTGGGTTTTCGTGTTAGGATCAGATCTTGCTAGCTTTAATCTTCTTCCTTTAATTTTCTAAATTTGCTCGCATGTTATGTCATATGATTTATCATCTTTTATAGAAATAGAAATTGAGTTACGTAAAGAAAATATTGTGAATAGCAATCAATAATTGGTTTGACAAATATGTAGAATTTGGCTTAGTGATCTAACTTCAATTTGATACAATTAACATCTTATGCAATCAAATTCAAATTTTATGTACGTTAACAGCTCACAAGTCTTATTCAATTCAATTTAATTTGGTTACTTAAACTCTAAGTTTTACTGAGTAGTTTGAGTGTACATAAATCTTTTAACTTACCACGGGTATTTGTTAGTTCACCCTAATGAGAGAACAAAGGTTTGGAAAGTTTAAAGTGAGAGGCTAATTTCAAATGGATCTAATTTTCATCCTTTGTACAGTGTCCGATACTTATCGGTTGCACCTTTTTTCGATTTTCTATTATATGTTTGATGATTATCCGTCTGCCGACTTGTCGACCTATCAAGATGCAGGCATGTCTAATCTTGAATTTTTACTCTATAAAAAAAATCAAATGGATCTAACCATTATTGTTATTGCTTGTGGCGGATCTATAAATTTTTTAGGGGCTTAAATATATTAGAAAAAAGTTTGAATTTGTGATTTAAATAATATAAAAAAATTAAAGAAAAACAAAAATTATTTAAAAAAAATGATTTTTTTATATGTGCATATAGAAAATAATGTTTTTGTTAAATATATATTGGAGAAGACCTTAGATTTGTTATTTAATTAGTCATTTTTAGCAGAAGAAAACTAAGAGAAATAAAAATTATAAAATAATAAGGCTAATGGCAAGGTTATTAGGATCGGGATTCTATGATCGAATCATAACAAGAGGTTTGTGGATCGGATTGTAAGATCACACTAGAGGAATCCTCGAAATGTAATTAAAAAATATAAAAATAAAAATATACATATACATATTAAAGTTGCTTGACTTAGAGTTCTAGAATGAGGAAAAAATGTTAGTTGCACAATATATTTTGGTTTCAAGACATACAAAGCTACACTTACGATCTTAGACATTGTCATATTAGTTAAAAGACTAAAAAAGAATTGTCTCTAAGCCATTTTTCATGTTTCATACATGAATGTGTACATTTAAACAAAATAAATGTTTAAATAATACATATTATTAATAAAAATAGGATCGCATAAGATCGTAAGATCCTATCGATCCATTAAAATTCTAAAGATCTCATAGCAGATCCCACCCAAAAAGGATTCTATGCATAAATCCGGATCGGGATCCTAGGTAGGATCGTAGGATCATCCAATCTCAAGCTAATAAGCACGTGTTTGGCAACATCTTTCAACGGGTTTTTAAAAGCTTTCATTAGGTTCCAAAAAAAAAAAGCTAGTACGCTGGTGTTTGGCAATTAGGTGCAATGAGGTGCAGTTAGAGGTTTGAAGAGTTGAAATCCATGGAAATTGGAAGCCCTGGGAGGGCAGCTTCCTGGAGGTTTTGTATCAGGTGCCACTTTCGTTGTTCATTTTTGCCCTTGAACATTCGTTCCACTGAGATCCAGGTACACATCTCGTCCTTCTCTTCTCTCATCCTCCATCTTTGATCCTTCTTTTTTCTCCAAATCATAAATCAACCATGAAGAGGATCAAGATTACCGAAGATCTAAACAATACAAGTGATTGAATAACACCATACCTAAAAGGATGAAGGAGGAAGACCGAGACAAAACCCACACAGAAACCCAACACCGAAATCATGAAATTGAAGACATCCCCCGTTTCGGTCAATATCGAAGTCCGAAAAGCATAGATCGGAAGTGAGATGGTTTACCTTCTCCTTGCCCAGCGGCAACGACCCACACCGGCGCCGGCGACGTCACGAAGTGTCGAGGAGCAGCTCCATCCGACCTAGGGTTTCAACTGGTTGTCTGATTGCAATTGATAGAAAAGTTCAGCAATAGTAATAGAAACGATGGGTAGGGAGTCCCAATTCTTAAGGGCAATTGTAATAGATTTATTTTGTTTAAATGTACACATTCATGTATGAAACATGAAAAATGGTTTAGAGACAATTGTTTTTTAGTCTTTTAACTAATATGACAATGTCTAAGATCGTAAGTGTAGCTTTTTACCTCTTGAAACCAAAATATATTGTGCAACTAACAATTTTTCCTCATTCTAGAACTCTAAGTCAAGCAACTTTATTATGCATATGTGCCCAGGGCCAATTGCAGACAAGGATGAACCCAGCAGATGAAGACGTCGGCGGCCGAGATAAGTACAGAACCCACCAACCAAAGCCACCGAAGGGGAGCCAAGAATGGGACGATTGTAAGACCATCCGAACCAGACTACCTCTAGGGAAGAATGGAGGAAAGGGTTACACAACACAAAACGATCAGTTGCAGAAATTGAGGGAGAAGACCCCGATCTACAAAACCCCAAACCAAATTTGGGATTCGAACGAAGACCGAAGCGGGTTAGTTTCAATTAAATATGATTGAAAACCGGTGAGACACCGGTGCTTTGCAGTGGCGGAACAGCCGTATTAGGAAACGGTCGGAGCCGATATGACGACGGACGAAGCCGGGTTGAGGTCGGCAAAGCCGGGATTGGGTCTCCACCTCTCTCTAGAATTATAGAGAGAGGAGGGAGCTTTTCCCTTGAAAATATATCAAAATATTTTTGTTAATGACGATTGATGAAAGATCAAGAAAGGAAAAAAGAAAGAATAAAATGAAAGCAAAAGCAAATTAAAAAAGAAAAAAGAAGAGAGATTTGGGGGCAGCTTGGATCAGCCGTCCCCAAAGGCACAGCCCGGAGCTGTGCCTCTCCTCCCCAGCTTGAAAAAAATTAATAATAATAAAGAATAAAATTTGAAGAAAGAAAAAAGAAAATAGGGAATGGTGATTTGTGTGAGGAGGGACAGTGGTACAGTAAGAACTTTGAGACAGCAGATCCACTCTCATTTGGGGTCATCTTTGTATTAGGGTGGTTCAAAATTGACCCGACCCGGAAAATACGGGGTTGGGGTTGACTCGAGACCCCCAGGGGTTGGGTCTCGGGTCGAATTTTAGGAAATTCCGGATCAACGGTTGGGTCGGGGTCAGACCCGGTGGGTCTCGGGTTTGACCCGTTAACCCGGATTTAAAATAAAAAACGTGCTCTAAATCCCTTTGTTATAATTTGTTAAATACGGAGTAATACATTTAACCTTCTTTATAAATTGGAAATCTATCAATACAACACATATTAATTGCATAACATGAGATATCAATTGCCGATCGATTTCTACAGTATGGTACTATGGCAGTATGCGATAAGGGTGGGTGGGACACTAAAGTCCTTATCGTCCTCTCCCCTGCCCTTTTTCGTAATTTTGCATCACCCCCTCTGTTTCTCAGTAGTCTCCCTCTCCCACTCGGGTTTTCGGGTGAACCCGTCACCCGACCCGGAAAACCCGAATTTATAAATCTCGGGTTCGAATCGGGTGGCGGGTCGCGTTATTAAAAATCTCGGGTTGACCCCACCCGAAATTTTCGGGTCGGGTCGACCCGGATGAGCCACCCTACTTTGTATTATGTTTTGTCCTGGTTACTATCAGTCTATCACTACTTTGTTTGGGGTTTCTGTAAGTGTTAAAGAGTAACCCCAAACAAAAAGCATAGGTCACTTCAAATGGTCAGTTGCATTTTTTATTTTATTTTAACAGTAGGGAGTGAAATGAGGGACAAGACAAAATTCAGACACGAGGGAAGCAAATCAAGAGTATTGGCAATATCTTAATTCAAGTTATTGATAAGATTTCATGTTGGAATAAAGAACCGATGAAAATCAAATTATCAAAACGTATTAGGCCTCCTTAGGAAAAAAAAATTGGAATTTCCCCCCAATAAGTGTCGTTAAAATTAATGTAGATGCTTCAATCAAATTTGGTTGCCAACCTCAGATTGGGTGCAATCTGAGTAATAATTATGATCAAGTTATTCGGATATATAAATGTAATGTTAGAATGAGTTATGTCATTATAGAAGAAGTGTTTGCAGTATATGCAGGTATAAGAGTGGCAACAGAGCTTGAGATTCGGAAAGCCATAGTTGAGAGTGATTGCTCAATTGTTATCAATGTCATTAATTAGGTAAAATATATATATCATGGGAGGTGGTGCAAATAAGTGAAGACATCCGATCATTAAGCGAAGATTTCGAGATCATCACATTCCAGCATTGCTATAGAGAGACGAATTGTGCATCTAATTTTCTTGCGAAATCTCAATTGAGCTGTAATTTTATTTTGAGTTCTTGTTGTGAGTTTCAGACCATCATCATGTTTGATGATTATGGCGGTCAGTAGTACATCCTAGTTTTTGCCTACTGTAAGAAAAAAAAAAGCAATGCAATAACTGTTCTATTGCTAGTCAAAAGTTTGAACCTTTAATCCGTATCATAATTAAGTATCCCAGGGTTTTATCTCTCTTTAGAGAGAGAAACTCCCTCTTGAGAAAACCCCCAATTTGGGTTCCCAACCCTTTAAGTGGATCTTTCTTCATCAACCTATCCCAATGGTGCACCAATTGGCCTTGTTTTAGGCCGATCCTGAGGATCCATCCTCTGGTATATCTAATTCAGATGTCAATTGAGGGTTTCGACGATCTTTGGCCATCAAAGCATCTGCTTGCTTTCATTTGGCCGTCATCGATTCGTCTGTGTTGTTCGGCCTGAAGCTCGTCGGAGTTGGGCCCTCTTCTTCTCGACTTCAGTTTCGTCCCCGATTTGGGTGCCTCGGAGCTTCGCTCCCTCTCATCCTAGTCTCCATACTTGCGTTGCCGAGATGGGTTGGGTTTGATGAGGTTCCGTTCGCCGGCGTCCTTCCCCGTATCCTTCTCCCTGGCTACCGAATCTCAATCGGACCTCCAAGATATCCCCTCATTTGGTGTCCCTGGGTGGCTGTCGGTGATGTCGGACTTCGTCGGCCTCGTCCGGTCGATCCTAGCCTTTGCCCTCCTTCGATGGGTCGTCGGTGCTCCGTTAGCGGGCTGGCGTGGCCCGACGATGGTGGTTACCGGTCGTTGCTTCTGACATCCTTGGCTACAACTCTCTCATTCATCATTGGTCCTTCGGGCCCAAGCTTCGGGCCCTTTAAGCCCAAGTTTTCTTTGGCTTGGGCCCAAAGCAAAGGGGTAAAAAAAAGAGGAGGAAAAATCGGGATTGGATCCCGATTTTTCCAACCCCAATCACCGCCCACCACACATACAGTTAGGGTTTCCCCTTCCCAAATTTCCAACCTCATTCACACAATTCTTCCAACCGGCCCCAAATCGAATTTACATGCATTGAAACCCCCTAACTACCATTAAAGGAGAAAGCTTTGAGATAGAGAATGGGGGATTACCTCTCTTCAATGGCGGACTGGGCACCAGGGGAGTTGTCTCTCTCCAATGTCGGGTCGTCTCTCCCTTCAATGGTGGTTTCCCCCCTCTTTCTCGGTGCCGGCGCCGCAGCAGCCCATCTCTCTCTCTCGGTTTCAGCGTCGCAGCAGTTGATCTCTCCAAGCTTTGTCAATGTCGGTTTCCTCCCACTAGTACAAATTTTCAATTATATCACATAACCCTAATATCACGGACCTAATATATCCGTGATATTACGCCTTTTTAAGTCGGTAAAATAAAAATTTAATAGGTAAAGACCTAATATCACGGATTTTAACAAAAAAAACCGGAATAGTAGAGGTAGATTCTAAAATGTAATAAAATCAAATATTTTAGGGAAAAAATTGTGAAACACGCCCGAGATATTAGATGTAATATCCCGGAATAATATCCCGGATTGAAAAAAAGGGGATATTTGGGTGATATTTTATAATTTCTGATTTTTTACCCAGGGTTTCACACTTTCACTTCGTCTCTTTCGCGTCTTGTGTGCATCCTTCTCTCTCGTCCCTACAGACACCACACCGTCGTCTCTCTCTCCTCTCTCGCCTCTCTCGCCATCCTCGACTCTCTCTCTCTCGTCTCGCCGTCCTCGCCTCTCTTCCTGATGTGATCCTAGTCGTCAACGAGCTTGAATCCTTTATCTTAGAAAGCTATGTTGTCGGGGACGAACATCAACCCTTGTTTGAGAAAACAACATGGCGACACCGTGGTATTTTGGCTCTATCGGGCTGCATAAAATTCCGATTGAAGCCAATAAGCACTTGTTGGAAAGCTATTTTAAGTGGCTACAACTTCTATGAAGAACACTTATCCTAAATCAGCCTCGAAGATGCTTGAATTTGACGTTATTTCCAGAAGCTTCAATCTGGACGTTTTTTTCCATGTTTTATTTATATCAAATAGATCGATCCCACATCGATTATAGATGCCTAGGGGGTTATATTTTCATCCTATATATTGCTTGTAAAACTTTCATTTTTAAATCAAGTCAAGTTGAGTTGAGTTAAAGGTTAAGCCACTAAATAGCTTCCTATGATTCCGGGTTAAGGATCGAGTTCTTGGTGAGAGGCTAAGAGCGAACCCTTTGGTGAGAGGCCGAGGGTGACACCCTAGTGAGAGGCGAAGGTGTCAAAGGGTGGAGATCCTCGGATTGCGATTCCGAGAGGATTGAGATCGAGTGTAGGGGGTTCAAGGGTGAGAGGCCTGCGAATCTTGCTCCACATATCCCTTTTTTTCAGTTTCTAAAAATCCTAAAATTTAGCCCTACAAAAAGAGTGTTCGAAAGCTCGAGCCTTGGTCGATCCCGGTCCTTCGGGTCTCATCAAGTGGTATCAGAGCTAATCGACTCGAGTCCATCGAGCTTTCGATATCCGAGTTGCCTCTTCTTAGTCAAAATGTTCAAGAAGACGAGTTCCAAGCCTTTGTCCGAAGAGTACATCCGATGGGCCATTCGAGCTTATGATGATGGGTATCTTCGTTGGAGCGACATGGATGGTGCTACATATGATGTAGTTGATCAAGAGCTCCGGAGGAGATATCGAAAGAGAAGGGCTCGAGAGGATGAGGCTCGGCGAAAGAAGAAGGTTGAACCACCTTGGCAAGAGATCCGCAAGCTCGCCGAAGACTCAATGCAACAAGTACAAGAAATGCGAAAAGTCGTCATCTCATTGGGGTCGAAGCTATCAAAGCCCACAACACCACCCCCTCCCTATTCAATGACGACATCCTCTATGGCCATGGGTGTGATACTTGGGATCAAGGAAGGCAAGTCCAAGGATGTTCCGATTGAAACTACACAGGCCATGCCTGAGCTTAAGAAAGACGATGAAATCATCCAACTTCCTAATGTTGCGCTTTCCATGAAGGAGAAACGGGCGTCAGTCGAGGTACCTACCTTTCTGAATTCAATGTCAACTAAGTGGTCTGATGCGACCCCATTCATTCCGTCTTGCTTGCTTTTCACGATTCAAGAAGGAGAGGGGATTCAAGATCCGCTCAAGGAAGAAGAAACATGTCCGAAGGAGTCGCTTGTTTCCATCACGGATTCGAGGACGAATCCTTTTCAAGGAGAGGAGGATGATGTGATCCTAGTCGTCAACGAGCTTGAATCCTTTATCTTAGAAAGCTATGTTGTCGGGGACGAACATCAACCCTTGTTTGAGAAAACAACATGGCGACACCGTGGTATTTTGGCTCTATCGGGCTGCATAAAATTCCGATTGAAGCCAATAAGCACTTGTTGGAAAGCTATTTTAAGTGGCTACAACTTCTATGAAGAACACTTATCCTAAATCAGCCTCGAAGATGCTTGAATTTGACGTTATTTCCAGAAGCTTCAATCTGGACGTTTTTTTCCATGTTTTATTTATATCAAATAGATCGATCCCACATCGATTATAAATGCCTAGGGGGTTATATTTTCATCCTATATATTGCTTGTAAAACTTTCATTTTTAAATCAAGTCAAGTTGAGTTGAGTTAAAGGTTAAGCCACTAAATAGCTTTCTATGATTCCGGGTTAAGGATCGAGTTCTTGGTGAGAGGCTAAGAGCGAACCCTTTGGTGAGAGGCCGAGGGTGACACCCTAGTGAGAGGCGAAGGTGTCAAAGGGTCGATATCCTCGGAGTGCGATTCCGAGAGGATTGAGATTGAGTGTAGGGGGTTCAAGGGTGAGAGGCCTGCGAATCTTGCTCCACATATCCCTTTTTTTCAGATTCTAAAAATCCTAAAATTTAGCCCTACAAAAAGAGTGTTCGAAAGCTCGAGCCTTGGTCGATCCCGGTCCTTCGGGTCTCATCACTTCCTGTGTCAACTTCCGGTGTCGTCCCTCAATTCGCCGTCCTCCGACCTGCAATCTCGTCTCGCCGTCCTCCGCAACATTGGCTCTGGTGTCGACTCTCTCTCTCTCTCTCTCTCTCTCTCTCGCCGTCCTCTCGACTCTCTCTCTCTCATCTCGCCGTCCTCCGACCTGCAATCTCCTACAACAGTGGCTCTGGTGTCGTCCCTCAATTCGCCAGCTCCGCCAGATCTGGTTGTGCAAATCTCCAGTTAGGGTTTTAATTTGGTAAGTACATCTCGAATTCAATATATAGTTAGGGTTTTGTCGGTTCTTGAATTCAATGTGTAGTTAGGCTAAAATAACTCCCTATTTTCTTCTTCAAGCTTCTGCCAAACTAAAATGCCTGTCTATTTAATCTGGCCGACTCTGAAATTGGAGTATATGGATTGAGGGGAGAGAGAGTAGGGATGGAGTTGGGATTTGAACTGGATTGGGATTTCATAGCAGCAGTTTAGCCGCCATTGCGATTTGCCTATGCGACTGTGTTGAGCCTGTGAGAGCGACTGTTGAGTGTTGAGTCTGTGAGCCGGGGACTTTGCTAGTTTGCTGAATGCATATTCCAAAATTGATAATGATGCTTGTGATTGTTTGGTGTACAAGCTTTTGGTTGCTGGCTATGAATGTAGTACTCATTGTGATTGTTACTTTTTAGGGAAGGAACTTTCCGAGGGGAGTGTCATCCAAAGGCAACTTCTTTGCTCAGGTCCGGATCCTGTGCTAAATAAGGTTAGGATTTGTTCTTACATTTTTTTAATGTGGTTATTTCATTTGTAGAAATGTTACAGTTTCTATCAAAGTGAACTATTGAATTAGGAACCGTCTAAAATCTCCAAGTTAAGCTACATATTTGAACTTCAGTTTGCACCAGAAAGAGATACACACATATATTTTCTATATATATGCTAATAATTTACCCCCTACAATCTCCAAGCTAGCCCACAAAACCATATATAAAGGAAATGAAAATATAAACAGTCAAAATTTAACATTTCTAAATGGTATATTTTGTACTTATTATTAATAGAAAAACCTTCCCACTTGTGTGCATTTTCATGATGGCTTGGATGTTGCTGCATATATATAAAACCTTCCCACTTGTGTGCATTGTCATCCCTAATTGTCGGACTCCTTGCAGCCAGATTATTACAACATTTCGGCTCTCTCAAGCGCTTCTACTAGAATCCTCAAATCGCAGTTACTTGAATCGCAGCTACTTGAATCCGCTCTCTCAATCGCAGCTACTTGAATCCGCTCTCTCAATCACAACTACTTGAATCCTCATCTCGACTCTCTCAATCGCTTCTACTAGAATCCTCAAATCGCAGTTACTTGAATCGCAGCTACTTGAATCCGCTCTCTCAATCGCAGCTACTTGAATCCGCTCTCTCAATCACAACTACTTGAATCCTCATCTCGACTCTCTCAATCGCTTCTACTTGAATCCTGTGGCCTTTTACTTGAGAGATAATCTCAAATCGCAGCCAGATCCACTTGAATCCTCAAATCGCCTCCTCTCACTGTTCATCTCACTCGTCTCTGTTCGCCTCCGCGGAAATCTCGCCTCTCTCTGTTCGCCTCCTCTGTGGTCCCTGTTTTCCACCCTTTGTTGTCTCTTGTGTCCCTCTGTGGTCTCTATTCGCGTCTAGTCTTGTCTCTGTTGCCGCAGCCATCTCTGGTTGCATTTGTAATCAGCCCTAGGTAAGTTCACATCTCCACTTTGAAGCAGTTGGATATTCACTTCGTTGTTCTGTTAATTTAGAGATTAGGAAAATGCTTGATTTGGCTTTACTGTGAAAGGTAGTGTTCTAAGGCTTGTTTTGCTTTACTGTGAAAGGTAGTGTTATAAGGTTTGATAGATAGATTGATTAAATATTGCAAAATAAATTTTAATTTGCTGATGAGATTTTTTTAATCTACTGCCAACTGAGTTTAAGTCATTCTCAATGTTATCTTTGTGGACGAATTTGGACCATTGAGAGTTTGCAATAGAACCAAATGCACAAAAAAAAAAAATTGTATATTTTCCTCGATTAATTAGCTTGAGATTGAGTACTATGTTCTTATGAATTGTGTAGGCATCTTCTTTCTCAATTTTACATATTTAATTAAGAATGTCATGTTGTATGTATTTTCAGGAATCGGAAAGAGAGTTCTTCACTAAAGTAGAGACTTTGAGATCCAAATTGGTATGTTTTTTACTTGTGTATCCGACCCCCACTTAAATATATTAAAATAACATTGAGGAATATATAAACTTTTGGTATGTTTCATGAAATATGATTTCTGAAAAAGTTTCTGAACATATTGGTTGTTGATTTTAAAACATGCTAGTTGCTGATTTTAAAACCTTCCTACTTGTGTGCATTTTCATGTTGTCTTGGATGTTGCTGTGTTATATTATAAGATGAGCTTATGATAATTTGCCTTGGATTTTGGTTTCATGCTATCTTGGATTTTGATTCTTGTTTATAGTTTGCTTTGCCTATGTTATGAGATGCACTTATTTTATTTTGATGATTGACACTATAATCTTGGACATATCTACTCGTTGATGGCATAATACATTTTTGCCTCTCACTTGGCCTCTTTAATGCCATTCTTGCATTTTTATGCTAAATATTCCCTCAATTCAGTTTCTGTACTTGTCATACTGATCAATGGAGTATTATCTAATGTCACTTGCTATTATAATAGGTCTTATATTTCTAATTGTTATAAATCAACGAGAATTTTTTTTTCCAGGTGCCTTCATTTCTGATTGGCAAACTTTACACCCAAGTGTTCTCTTTCGTTAATGTACACTTGTTTAACAGGTTTGGACCAAAGATTGTTATTTTCTTACCCCTCGTTCTCAACACTGTCGGTAATCTTATTTTATATGGGTTTCTTTGTTTATATGCTTGCTACTTCAGCCTTCTATTGTGAAGGGAGTGCTACTCTTTTAGCAAATGCCGAATATGTCAAAGCAGGCCTTAGTGAACTAGAAAATTGGTGCTATGATGCTACAGAAGAAGTATGCTTACCAATTTCGTTGTTACTTGTATTTTCACTAATTATTGTTTTGCCTTTTGTTCTTATCCAAATGTTATCATGGCAGCTTGTAGGTCCCTCCTGTGAGGAACTCCAGCAAAATAGACAGGCTATAGGTTTTCTGGTAAGC
This sequence comes from Persicaria tinctoria, assembly GCA_037127255.1. Lineage (NCBI taxonomy): Eukaryota > Viridiplantae > Streptophyta > Magnoliopsida > Caryophyllales > Polygonaceae > Persicaria > Persicaria tinctoria. The sequence continues at coordinate 24,922,422 of JBANSL010000006.1, forward strand.
ATTAAACTATTTACTCTCTATGTCCCTCTTGGGAGGAACTTAAGCATATTAGACAAGCTATAGGTTTTGGGCTAAGAGAAAAATAATATCGTGATGATGCCCGAAATATAAATAATGATATTCACAAATATCATAAATAAATAAGGTTCCCCGCTATATAAATAGAACCTTATAAACATGAAAAACGGGCGAATATCGGTCAATATAGAAACTCATGACGTACGCGGACGATAAACCGTCTACGACCCTGACATGCATGTCGGGACACTTGTTTTCCATGCCCCCCTCCCACATGACACAAGGCATGCGACACTTGGCATTCATGCCTCCCTCCCACATGACACAAGGCATGCGACACTTGGCATTCATGCCTCCCTCCCACATGTCACGAGGTGTGTGACACTTGGCGACGAGTGAGCTTGCATAAAGGAGTGCTTGTACTATAAATAAGAAGGCGTGGCATCATTGGCAAGGGTCGGAAATTGGAATCGCATAAGGCTTAGGCCGAATTCCCTGGCCATGAGCCCCCCTTCTCAAGCGGGATTAGTCTCGGCTAGACCGACACATGATGGAGCCCTGCAGGGAGGACGATTGTCCGCGAGTGGCTTGAGCTCGGATCGGCACAGGTTCGGGTACGCCGACGGTAATCTCGTCGTGCGTCTCAGGTAAGCCCGATCGTCTGAGCTCGCCAGCGTGCAACTTGATCCCGGAATCCGCCGACAAGGAATTCTGAAAAAACGGGTTTCGTCACTGGCGCCGTCTGTGGGAACCCCTCACGCTAAGAGGTAATGGACAATCGATTTGAAATAGCATCTCTAACTATTATTGCTTCAATCGGTTGGCGTTTATTGATTTAATTAAACGGTTGTAGTACCGTTCTTATCTTATGTTGCTTCGATCAATTTTGCATTTATTCTTCCGTGGAGCAGCTCGGTTGACTCGGTTCGACATTAACTGAGTGACTAATTTGATTAAAGAACGAGTCTACATCCACCACTTAGTTGGGAATATATTTTATTTTCGAATACAATAGGCAATATAATAAATATAAGCGTAGGAAGATGTATACATCCATCTCATTGTACCTGCGCATATTCGACGCTGGAGCTTGCTCCGCGTCGGGTATCCGGTCGTAGAGCTAGCCTCCCGGATCAGATATTTTATTAAGTCCCTTAACACGTGATCTTGAGTATATATGCTAAGTCCCTCCCGAGTGACAGAGGGCCTCCGCTTGTAGCTTTATTAGCTCGCGGAGAATACTCTTGATTGAGTATACATACTAAGTCCCTCTCGAGTGACAGAGGGCCTCCGCTTGTAGCTTCATAAGCTCGCGGAGAATACTCTTGATTGAGTATATATGTTAAGTCCCTCTCGAGTGATAGAGGGCCTCCGCTTGTAGCTTTGTAAGCTCGCGGAGCATACTCTTAAAACGAGTATAAACTAAGTCTCTCTTGAACAAGGGATATGAATGAGAAACAGGTACATACGATGCATCATTATCGAACCCCAGTTTAGTCACGACTTAACTGAAATTCGAGGAGCTGTGATGATGCCCGAAATATAAATAATGATATTAACATATAAATAAGGTTCCCCGCTATATAAATAGAACGTTATATACATGATGCTAAAGGGACGAACACGAGCATTCGGGTACAAGGCATCCGCGGCTAAGAAACTATCCGCGGATCATTCAACCCGACCAAGATGTGGGAAAACCCACTAGAAAATCTTACCGACACATGGCGATCATGCCTCCTACACACATGTCATGGCACATGTCATGGCACATGGCAATCATGCCTTCACAACACGTGTCAAGAGGTTAACGACACTTGGCGATAGGTGGGCTTGCATGATCGATTACTTGTAATATAAATAGGAGGGCGAGGTCTCATTAGCAGAGGTCGGAAACTGGAAACTCAGAAGGCTTAGGCCGGATTCCCTGGCCATGACCCCCCCTTTTCGAGCGGGATTAGTCTCGGCTAGACCGACGTTTGATGGAGCCCCACAGGGAGGACGGTTGTCCGCGAGTGGCTTGAGCTCGGATCGGCACAGGTTTGGGTACGCCGACGGTAATTCTGTCGCGCGTCTCATGTAAGCCCGATCGTCTGAGCTCGCCAGCGTGCAACTTGATCCCGGAATCCGCCGACAAGGGATTCTGAAAAAACGGGTTTCGTCACTCTGATGATGCCCGAAATATAAATAATGATATTCACAAATATCATAAATAAATAAGGTTCCCCGCTATATAAATAGAACCTTATAAACATGAAAAACGGGCAAATACCGGTCAATATAGAAACTCATGACGTACGCGGACGATAAACCGTCTACGACCCTGACATGCATGTCGGGACACTTGTTTTCCATGCCCCCCTCCCACATGACACAAGGCATGCGACACTTGGCATTCATGCCTCCCTCCCACATGACACAAGGCATGCGACACTTGGCATTCATGCCTCCCTCCCACATGTCACGAGGTGTGTGACACTTGGCGACGAGTGAGCTTGCATAAAGGAGTGCTTGTACTATAAATAAGAAGGTGTGGCATCATTGGCAAGGGTCGGAAATTGGAATCGCATAAGGCTTAGGCCGGATTCCCTGGCCATGAGCCCCCCTTCTCAAGCGGGATTAGTCTCGGCTAGACCGACACATGATGGAGCCCTGCAGGGAGGACGATTGTCCGCGAGTGGCTTGAGCTCGGATCGGCACAGGTTCGGGTACGCCGACGGTAATCTCGTCGTGCGTCTCAGGTAAGCCCGATCGTCTGAGCTCGCCAGCGTGCAACTTGATCCCGGAATCCGCCGACAAGGAATTCTGAAAAAACGGGTTTCGTCATATCACATGAAGCATCGTCTTAGAGAGACAAAATACAGATTTTATGTTTTAATTCAATTTATTGATCTCTCTTCAATATTTTCCTTGATTTAGGTCATACATCAAAAGCCACATAAAACGCTTGATGAAGTTAGCCATTACCGTTGTCCTGTAAGTTTTTAGCTGGAAGATTCTTCATTATGCATTATCGTTTGGATCTATTTCTTTGCTGTGAACTGTTTCCATTATCAGAAAAGGAATGAAAAGTTGAAGGTAGAAAAGAATTAACAACTGAGTTTTTCTATTTTTCTGGGAATATGTAACTAGCAGTATTTTATCATAATATTCCCTTTATTGAGTAAAGTTTATGCCTATTTTAATTACGTTGTATTTTAACTTGCATTTTTTTTTGCTGTAGGAGGACATTAAAGCTCCCATCTTGTAAAGTAAAATATGTTAATCAATCTCTGCTATGTGCTGTTTTGTTTTTGTTTTAAGGAACTTCATCCTTGATGCACATTAGAAGGTAATATCTACTGCTGCTATGAGATACTTGAGTTAACATTCCTTGAAAATTTTACCTGCAATTCACATTGTAAAGTATAATATGTTAATCCTTATCATGTCTTTTTCCTTCAAGGTCCAATCTGTTCGGGGTTGAGACTTGGTGTATTGATGCTCCAACTCTTGCTTAGATGCGATAATCAAGATCTAGCCGTCAAGTATAGCTTCAAGCACACATGGCCACTAAAAGCATTTCGTCACTTGAGCTTGAAGTGAAGGTATCTTCTACTTGGTGTAAATCATGTGGTCATGTTATGTGTAGCCAAAATATTATTCTGTATGTGTGCTCGAATTTGAGTTTGTTGTTCAAAATACCAACACATGGCTGCTAGAAAACAATTGTCTTCTATTTCTCATGCCTGAGATACTTGTAGAGTTTCATTCTTATTTTTGTGATTTTTTTATCTGCTAGTGAAAGCTACATAAATGCACAAGAGAGATTTGATCGATTGAAAAAAAGGAACTTTATAGCCCAGACCTTGTTGTCGGGCTGTAAAGTCATTTTTTTTGTTCTTTAATGGACCTTTATAGCCCGGGTCAAATATAACCGGGCTGTAAAGTCACTTTTTTTTAATAAAAAAGACCCTAATATCACGGGCGTGTCAAATGGGAGATCCGTGATATTAGGGTGTAATATGAAAAATACCACGGTCTAATATCACGGGCGTGTCAAATGAGATATCCGTGATATTAGAGTGGCTTATCTAATATCCCACTGACGTGAAGCCCGGGCGTGTCTTTTATCATATCCGTGATATTAGGCTCAAAATATCCGTGATATTAGGCCTAATTTGTACTAGTGTCCTCCAAGGCTTTTGAATTTCTACTTGCACAAATTGTGAGAGAGGACCGTGATGTGACGTCTTCTTCTTACCCATCTCAGTTTTCTCTTTCCAATTTGGAACCCGCAATAACGAGTTTCCTCAATCGATAACTTTCACAAATTTATGGACCTTTTTGACATTTATGCAAATTGGACCGAAAGAGGGTTATTTTTGCAATGGGCCGACTCAATTGGTATATTCACTACAATTTCTCTTGTTATTTTAGGAAATATTCCCTTGAATTTTTTTTTGACACAATATAAAAATTAGGTCGGGTCGGCCGCAGCAGAGGCCCTTCCTAGCGCATCCTTCCGGACGAGAACATGTAGTTATGGATCATCCTCATAGCTGACGTCGGCAGGGGATGCATGTGCACTACGAGCAAGGTAGTCGGCCACTGCATTTGATTCCCTGAAAATATGACGAATATCAACATAAGTAAAGGATGAGAGATCAGACAGAATATCTGCTTGTAGCATCTCTATTGTCCAGGGGCATTTCCAATCCCCTAGTAGAGCTTTGATCACTATTAAGTTATCTCCTTCGATCAGAAGGTTCGAAAGCTGTAGCTCCTTAGCTCGTAACAACCCCATTCTGAGTCCGAGGTTTTCGACGTAGATTACCGAAATATGAGTGCAAACAGACCTGCCAGCAGAGACGGCGATACCGGCAGAATCACGAATAACAAACCCATAAGACGATGTGCCACTTGGTAGAACTGAACCGTCGAAGTTTAGCTTGTAGCTGTTTGGTGGGGGTTTATCCCACTTACCAGATCGCTTCAGAGTCCGAGCAAATGAAGTCGTACCTCTGTTTTGGAAGGACTTATTTTTGTTAAACCTCCTAGGGTAGGTGTTTAGCGGTTGATACGTATCGTCCTCTACAATCTTTGACTGTTTCCAGCAGTGTATCGTAGTGTTGTGGAAGAAAAAAATTTCGTTGAGCGTAACAGATTTTGTGTGATAAAAAACCAGTTGATTACGAATAAACCAAAGAGCCCACCAAGCCGCGGCTAAAGCGGCGAACTTGTTGTTTCCAAGAGCACTTTTAATTTCGTTTAGCGGGATCATCTCGCCCATACCCACCGCGGCCGTAATATAACCCGGAATTCGAATCCGCAGAGCATATAGCAGATCTGTGGTCATGGGACAATGAAAAAGAAAGTGGTCACCCGATTCGTTTGTGTTACCACAGAACGCACATCCAGCAGGTACAGCCACATGGGATTTTAGTAATTTGATTTTGGTTGGAAGACCATCACGAGAAATTTTCCACAGAAAGTGACGAACTTTGGGTGGCACATCCAGACGCCAGATCCAATCACAATCGAAATCCGGCAGCCCAACGTCTTTTGATAGAAAGGAGTTGGCCGAGGCAGTAGAGAACCAGCCGTTCTTACCGGGTCCCCAATAGAGACGATCCGTGATAGGATTGTTTGGCAGAGTTATGCCAATGATGTGATCGATAACATATGTGTTCAGAACATTTGTTAAGGAATCGTATAAGAGAGATTTGTTCCATTGTCGGTCGGTGAAGAAGTGATCCACTGAAATATCTTTAAGATCATCCGGTATTTGGCTAACTATTTTAGAATCCAAAGGCTCCTCGAAAGCCCAGTTATGGGACCAAAATTTTATTGTTTCCCCGTTTCCGACTCTCCACTGTAGAGCGAGAAGAAAATGATGTCGGATGGATATGAGACGGGACCATTGCCACGAGGTGTTCCCCTTCTTATTATAATCGGCAACGTTGCTGCCTTTAAGATATTTTTGTGATACAACACGTACCCAGATGTTATCTGGTTCTGAAATAATCTTCCACAAGAGCTTCATCTGCAGAGCTATATTCATAGACTCCGCCTTATGAATTCCCAAACCACCCTTCAATGTGTCCGAACAGATCTTGTCCCTGCTAATGAGCGGTGGTGCTTTGGAGGTTTTGTTCCAAAAAAATTGTCGGTATACCTTATCCAGCTCCTGGAGGATATGAGTAGGTAGCAGAAAAGCTTGCATCAAGAAAATCGGTTTCGCGCTAAGATTTGCTTTAATAAGTACCCGACGCCCTTCAGCAGATAGGCTTAAGGCTTTCCATTTGGTGAGTTGTGATTTTGTCTTAATAACCACATCCGCGAATGTATCTTTATTCATTTTCCCATTAACAATCGGGCAACCCAGATATTTGTCGAAATTGTTCACCTAAGGAATTCCTAGAACTGCTATAGTGGATGCTATGGCTGTAGCAGTCGTGTTAGGGGACGCTTGGAAGCTAGATTTATGAAGATTCACTTTTTCTCCTGAAATTAGGCAGTATTTGTCTAATATGGCCATAACCGATTTGCATGCCGGATGGGAAGCTTTGCAGAAAATGAGTATATCATCAGCAAACGCAAGAAATGAGACCTTGATACCCGGGCGACAGAAAGTGATCCCAAGGTCCCGGTTGACAGACCCCCGGTGATACAGGGTACGTGCTAGTACCTCAGAAGCTAGAACAAAGAGGAAGGGGGAGAGAGGGTCTCCTTGCCTTAACCCTCTAGTGGGTTGAAAGATCGTGGTTGGTTCATCATTTACAAGGACTGAGTAGGATATAGTTGAAACGCATTCCTTTATTATGTTAATAAAAGGATCGTTGAACCCGAATCTTGCTAGGACTTGGAACAAAAAAGACCACTCAATGCGATCGTAAGCCTTTTCCATGTCTAATTTTAGAGCAACCATTCCCAATTTTCCTTTCTTAAGCCGAAACGAATGCAAAGCCTCGTGAGCGATTAGAATATTGTCCTGGATGGATCTCCCTTTCGTAAATGCTCCCTGCAGAGGGTGTATGATTTTGTCGAAAATCCTGTTAAGTCTGGCTGAGATCACTTTGGCTATGATTTTATAGATAGTTGAGCATAAGCTGATAGGCCTATAGTGATTTACTACGTTCGGGTCCTCACATTTAAGCAGTAACGTGATAAAGGTATGGTTTGTTTGACGCAATAATCTACCACTGCTGAAAAATGCTTTGACCGCTTTTATTACAGAAAGGCCTGCTGTAGGCCAGAAATTTTGGTAAAATCCAGCTGGGAAACCATCAGGACCCGGGGTCTTATCCGGACTCATAGAAAAGACAGCTACTTTAATCTTATTGTTTGTTACAGGAGCATTGAGCATATCATTATCTGCTTGTGAAACTAGTGGTGGGATGACCGCTAAATCTAGTGATAGATCTAATCCATTGGTCAGTGATGCTCTGAAGCGTGCTTTGAAATCACGCACAAATTCTTGTTGGATAGTATGAAAGTCCGTTGTGGACTCCCCACCTGGAAGTATAATAGACTTTATCATCTTTCTGCCTCTTTTTGCAGTTGCAATTTTATGGAAATAACCCGAGTTGGTGTCATTAAGTTTGTTATGTTTCACTTTAGCTCGCTGGCTCCAATAGCGACGGTGAAAGTCGAGCATACGTTCCCTTTTGTTTAGTAATTGTTTTAGAATCTGAACATCTTTATGATTGAAGTTTGAGATAAGAGAAGTTTGAAGTTGCAAAAGCTTTTGATCTATTACGAGAATTTGGTTATGGATGTTACGTACCGTACTCTTATGCCATTTTTTGGATAGTTTTTTAAGAAGTTTTGCTTTCTGAAGCAATTTAAACATTAGTGAGCCTTGAGGGTTCGTTCTCCAAGCTTGCGTAACTAAATTTCTGTAGTCAGCCCTGGAAGCCCAAGCCATTTCGAACTTGAACGGCCTATTTCTAGGCTGAATGTTGTGACGAAAGTCCGTGGAGATCGGAGCATGGTCAGATCTAGTAAAAGGGTGAATCCGAGTACGCAATGAATCGAATATAGTCAGCATGTCCGTATGGATCAGAAGGCGATCAAGTTTTTCAAGACAAACAACCACATCTTTGGATTCACGTTGCCAAGTAAACTGACCACCGTTAGATGGGACTTCTAGGAGTGATAGATTATTTTTCAAATCTAGTAAGCGTGTGAAACGTGCCGGTGACGGATAAGCGCCGCCTAGTTTATCAGCCGGTGAGGCGATTCCGTTCAGATCCCCCATGATACAGAAAGGAATCATAAGGGATTGAATAAAAAGGGAGATCCTTTCCCGAAATTCTAACTTCCGACGCTCATCCAGCGGAGCATAAACAACCAAAACGGCAAAACATCGTTTGGTTGTATAATCTGAATAGTTGAAATGAATGAAGCGGTGATGAACCGAAATCAGTTCAATAGAGCCTTGTGAGGTTGGTAGATCTTTCCAGAGAAGGCAAATACCCCCTGAGAACCCAATAGCCGGATCAAAGGCGACGTTAGAGAAACCACACTTACGCAGCGTGCTCTCTGTAGGAACTTTATCAGTCTTGGTTTCTAATAGAGCCAGAACATTGATATTATTATTTTGACAGAAGATATCTATATTTGTCCAGAAATTACGGCTCCGGATGCCGAGTGAGTTCCATGTGCATATATTCATAAAAACCTTTTTAGGCGAACAGTTTGTATTAATCGGTAATCGACTTGCCTAGTCTTATAAATGGAGACCCAAGTGGGAGTTGGATCGAATACGTGACCATCTTGTATAAATTTGATTGTCAATTCAAATAAAGAATAAAACCAACGTTCTGAAGATGATTGTGGAAAATGAATTATGTTTATAGCACCAACAGTTATAGTTTTATTAGTTAGATAGCACCATGTAGTGCATATGTGGCCTTGTGGGCATTTCCTGATAGAAGTAATCGAGTCTTGTATTACCTTAATGTTTGAAAAGAACGACAGTAGGGGGGTAACCCAAACACCTGTAGAGTAAATTGGGATATAGAAAGCAGTCTTGTAAAGGCTAATGAGCCTAAAACCATAACCATTATGTAGTGACAGCAGCAGCCAGTTGAACCAGCAGGTGTGAAAGATAGATAACCCATCCAAAATGTCTAAATTATTACAGATCAAGTGATCAATCGAAAAAAAGAAACCATCATTCAAGATATGAAACCAAGCCCAGGTAGCTCTCAGCAGTTGGAAAGGACGCCTCGGGCCATCGACCGAGCAAGGATATATATGTAGCTCCGAACAGCAGCAGATGACCATCGGACAAGAGACTCCCATCCAGCAGCTTGGCCAAGAGACGAGACTAGACCTGCAAGAGCAATAGCACACCCGAGAGTACCTCGAAAGCAAGGAGTAGAAGTAGGTAATGCATTCAAAACATAAGAAGATAGCAAGTAAGTCATAATCAAAAGTAATTTTATAAGTGTTATAGCCGAAAATAAGGTGAACCACAACCAGATTACAAATGCACATAGCAAGCTTTTTAAGGACTTTGCAAATGAAATGGAAATAACAGTTAATAATCAACCCACAAGGTAAGCAAAAGCCAAAAGACCGATTTGGGAACCCAAAAACCAGCTTAACCCCATAACACCAGTCTCGGACAACGCAAGAGGGTTGTATAATCATAATAAGTTTTTACGCTTCTTTGGAATGGACGACGCAGAGTCATCCATGGGCTTATTGCCATGCCGCTTGCCCACATCGGAAGCACCGCCCGAAGAGTGGATACCCAGCTGCTTAAAGCGGCGTATTTGCGACTGAGACAGACTCATGTTGTGAGGGTCGAAATACGACTCAACATTTGAAGATGCAATCATCGAACGACCCGTCGCTGGATCCACCACTGGGACCTGGAGATCAATCTCCATATCCGGCCCCGAGTTCACATGGCTAGGTGCAACCGGCAAGTTAGCAGTAGAAGCAGTAATGCCCACGGCCTCCTTGCACCACCCTAAGGTATCGTCATCAGAAGCGGGCAGCCCCGAGTCAGCATTAGGCGTGACGGCCTTTGTCGGACATAAGAGAGCATCATTCTTCGTAGGGCTGCCAGGACCGACAGATCGCGAGGAGGGAGAAAACCTCACTTTGACAGACGCCATACCCATCATGTAAGGCTTGTGGCTCAAACTGCTATTAGAAGATTCAGTCGGAGCCCCTTTCTTAGACACCCTGGTCCACCCCTCCTCATCAGGAGTAACCTGAGCAGACGGGGTGTCCCAAACCACCACCTCGCTAAGAGTTTTTTCGAAGATAATTTGATCCGGACAATCCTCATAGACATGAAGGAGATCCCCACAGAAACCACAACCTATAGGAAAATCTTCGTAATACATACGAAGCTCAAGAGGAAGACCATCCTCACCCAAGACCGAGACCAGCCCACAGAGTTTATTAAAATCGACATTAGCACAAAACCGAGTATAATCTAAGCGAATATGCTGATGAGAGAGCTTATCAAGACGAATGAGAGTACCACCATTGTATTCAGCAAGGATTTCCAGAAACGCCTCACGACACATATACTCCACATGAAGTTTAGGGATTCTTACCCATATGTCGAGGTGTGTCACATAGGCAGTTAGGGGATCAAAAGTCGGATACCATTTCAACCGCACCAGAATCTGGCCAAACAAGTGATAGGGGCGCTCTTCCCACACCTTTTTCAGATCATCTTTAGAAGCAAAGCGGGCATCAAACCAGCCATCTTCCCTTTCCACAAGCTCGTAATTTGCCTGGCTCCGGTGCCACTCCCCTCAGATTTTATTTTTCAGCTTAAGAAAATCGGTATACCCCCCAAAGAGGGAGCAGAGAAGAATATGTTGATTTGCAGCCAGATTTTTTCGCCGAAGCTCAGCGAGCCGAGAAAAGTAGCTAGTATTATCAACCTTAGCCGCCAAAGTGGAGGGGATAACCTCAGCCGAGGCATCCTCCGAGACCACCTTTGCCTTCCCCTTTTCAGAGGCAGACAGAGGTGCGACAGTTGAAGCAGCAACCTGAGCCACAGGGACTACATGCGCCACCATAGCAGAAGATGGCGATCGGGGACCCGAACTCTCACTAGGAGCAGCTTGAGTGTTGGCCAGAGCATTAAGAAAATCATTGGACGCCATGATATTAGAAACAAGGAAGGAAAAAATTTCGATTGCAAGAAACCAGTAAAAGAAATTAAGAGAGAGGTTAATAGAGTTGTGTACTCTAATGCCCGGGGAAGGCTTTAAATAGATCGATTGCTTGGAGGCAAAATTGGTACTCAAGTGGAGATTAGGGAGAGAGAGGGTACTTACAGAGAGCATTGAAGGCTGATTGGAGAGAGAAACCCACAGAGGCGAGCAAGGCAGGCCGAGCCGCCCACACCACTAGTAGAAGCGACGACAACCGCCCGGAAACCTCCAGCCAATCCCATCCCACATAAATGCCCCCTTTCGCAGTCTAATTAACCACTCAAAAGGCGGATTTCGCTAGTAATAGCACGAATCAGGAGGTGCCACCTCCCCGAATTGAGCCTTTCGCAGGCGACGGACATGAAACGCATAGAGGGGGCGAGAAGTGAGTTCCTGATTTGACAGAGTAGGTATGAGTGGAGAGAAGACAAGGCTAGTGGGGGTTTCGGAGGGGACGACCTTCGGCTGTAACCGGTGAGCAAGACGGGGTGCAACAGTGGTGGTGTGTCTAGACTTGGCGGCCAGATGAAGAAGACGAAAGGGGCGCGTGCCGACACGTACTTGATGTGTCATTTTAGGGTTTTTTAGGAGCCCTTCATCACAACTCGAGATGATACATATTCCCTTGAATATTTTTTTTTTGATTAGGTAAAAATTCGAAGGTCAGACAGGCCTGACTCTTCGAGAGGCCGACAAAATCAGCAGACGGCGAACCGTCTAACAGAACAAACTAAAACCAGAGATACAGATAACATGCGTAATGAACCAAGCAGAAGAAAACTCTACTACAAAACGCTCCAAGAAGACCAAACACCCAAAAAGCTGAGGAAGCCGCCGAAGAACGCAGCCAAGCACCACTGAACAGTAGCACCGCGGGCCAGTAGTACATCAGGACACTATCGCCTGTGGGTAGTGCAGACGAGCTCCAAGGAAACTATCCGGATACGGAGTCGCCCTGAGCGCACCACCTCGACCCCAGCCAAACCCGACTACAGACTCCACGCCCCCCTCAACCAAGCAGAAGATCTCCTAGAAACATCGGAAGCAAAGCCTCAAGCTGCTCGAAACAAAACGCCAACAAGCTTTCACCTACAAAATATCGACAAGCCCTTGCGGGATTTTCTCAAACCCTTTCGGGTGGATTTACTCAAACCCTTTCGGGAATTTGATAGATCCCTTTCGGGAGGAATTTAGACAAAGCTAGACTTTTTCCTTTTTTTTTTTATTAATATTTCCTCGGGCTACCTCGGGCCCAAGAAAAAGCCTTGGGCCCGAAGCCAAAAATAAGGGCCCAGATCAACAATATCGGTCCAAATTCGGGCCCAAGAAATGAACTTGGGGCCCAAGGCACGAGGAAATTGCAATCCAGGCAAGTTTGGCGCAACGAAAGGGAGACCGGGGGCAATCGCCGACGGCTCGAGACGCAGACCAGCAACCAGGAACACAACGGGATCGGACAAGCAGGATCGAAGCCGAAGCATTCGATCTACCATAGCCCCAACCCAATTTATCAAGACCCCACCACCCCGTACAACCCCAAACCGGTCGGCAAAAGAAAGCCCAAAGTCAACCGGAACCGGCGCAGCCGCGCAGTACCGACCCCCACCACCAGGACACCCAAACCGACGGAAGGCAAACGGACAAGGTGAAAGGAACAAATTGTCAAGAGGAGGAAGACCCAGCGACATCAAAGCCCGACAACACTGATATCGATCGAAAAACCCCCAAATCTGGCCAATAAACTCAAGAAGAAGGCGATTAAGTCAAGAAAGAGCCAGAAATTAGAACTCTGGAGTGGTAATTTGTCAAAACTAGATTGATTTGAGGAGGGAGACAAGAAAGGGTTCTCAAATTGGGTTTCTCAAATGGGAGTTTCTCTCTCATAAGAGAGAGAAACCCCTTGCTCAAGCCTCTAAATATTCCCTTGAATTGAACCGCCATGAAATAGTCCGTAAAAAAAAAAGGAAAGATGAGATTTGACAGCTGTCAAGTAAAGCGTACTCCCTCCGTTCCAAAATACATGGTCTTTTACTTTTCAGCACGCTTTTTAATGAGCGAAAAACTCTATGAAATATTATTTTGTAATTAATTTTTTTTATATAATTAGATACTTATTAGTAATAAGTATCAAATAGTATAAAAATTTTAATTAAAAAAATAATATTTTATAGAGTTTTTCGCTCTTTAAAAAACGTGCCAAAAAGCAAAAGCTCATCTATTATGGAACGGAGGGAGTATTTTTTAAGCTTGCTTGCGTAAGAGGATATCGATTGTAGCAAAGTATCACTTCTCCACGCCTGCAACTACAAATCCAGCTTTCTTTCTACGTACGCACGCCGATCAAGTCGATCGGAGGCAGGTCAAGTCGACAAGTCCAAGTATAGCACCCATCGCCCTTTTCCTTCCGATCATACCTCGGGATCCGCCGCAAAACATTCCAGAAGTTCTTTAGATTATCATCGGCTCCTCTTTCGGCGTTCGCTTCCGTTCCTCTTTCGAATATTCTCGTCCAAATCACAGACAAGCCCCGGGTTCTCCTCTCTTACGAAGTTACGAAACCCTAACCCTACGCCGGCTTCCGCTTTCTCCGTACTTCCGGCTCATTCTCTGCATCGTCGGTCTCGATACTTTCGCCGAAGCCCTAACCCTAACGACGGAATTGAACACCGAAAAGATCGAGAGGCGGGGAGAGCGATATTTGAGAGGTGATCGAGCGAAGGGGAGACGGTGGTTGGAGAAGGCGGCTCCGATCCTTTCAGTGGTCACGATTCATCTTCGTTCCTTGGCCGGGTTGCTGTTCAGAATTTCTCTTCGTAATCAAGACTAAGCCGGGTATCTACTTCTCTTGAATTGAAACAGTTTCTCTCTCATCCTAATCCGAGCGTAATCTAAGTCGGACTTTCTTCTGTTTGTGTTTTATGTGGTCGGTTATTTCATTTTAATCTGATCTTTGTTTTCAGGCTGGTTTTGCTTTTGTCCTCGGAAGGCAAGACAGATGTGTCGTCAAATAGATCATGGATCGAGGTTCGCATCCTTATTTCCTTATGTTTTCCTTATTTAATCGCTCTTTGTGTGAATTTGATTGTATATTGTAGTTTGAATTTGAGAGTATCTGCTTTGCTACAAATGTGGATGATGACAATGCTTCTTTTCTTTATCAATGCTCTTTTTGGTGATCAACTGTACCATTCATGTGCGTGGCTTAATTAAGGCTTACATGTAAGATGTTGTGATCAATTGAGATGTTGTGATCCACCATGTGTCAGCAAAATTTAGCATCCGAGCATTTAGCTTTTTCTTGTTCATATGCAGTGTGTTTCTCATCTTGTATTATATTAGAACCTATTCATCTGTAAATATGTTTATATAACGAGACCTTCAGAAGTCATGATTGTAGAGCACTTTTGCAGCCTAGGCTTCATTTTACTTTCTTATCTCCCACAGGAACTCTTATGAGGCAGAGATTGCAAGAATAAGTTATGGAGGCAAGAAAATTAGCTTAGCTGAGTTAGGTGATGCCGTGGGATGAGTAGTATTTGATAGTGACAGTTCATACACATACTTCTCAAAGCGAGCCTATGTTGACCTTGTTCTCTCTGTATGTATCATTTTCTTATGATTAGTATCACCTGTAAAGTTTGGTGTCTTCTTATTAAGAATCAATGCTCATCAAGTATTCTTCAATATAGGTTGAATATATGTTGGAGGGGAAACTTACCGGTGATGCATCAGATGATACATTACCACTGTGCTGGCGAGCTGAATCACCAATCAGGTATATTGACTGTCACCATTCAACTCTTTCAGAAGATACTAGGATATCATGGGCTTCTTAACAGTACTCATACTTGCAAAATGGAGATAATCCTTGTTAAACTCGTGTGTTAAGGCATAGTTTATATTGTCTGTAATTAACCCCTATATCTCAGGGCAAGTAATGGCTTTTGGGAAGATATTTTTTGATGTACTGTCTAAATATTTTCCACGAGCTTTAGAGTTTACGAGCTAGCCAAACATATGCATCCATTCAGATAGCATTTGGGTGCTGATTTGTCTTTTACGTTTCTAGAAATATCTGTGAAGCAACCTCATCTGGTAGTTGTTAGTTGAAAAAATGTACTGCACTCTTGGGTTTAAACCTCCAAATAAATAACTGATTTCCAGACCTTAGATAATGAACAAATGAATTTGGTTGGAATTTTAATTAATTTACATCTTGGATCGTTTAATGTGGAAATTGATGGTCGATAGACGCCTTTTGACATCCCACATGAATAGGGAGAATGCAAGCCTAATGAGCATATAAAGGCTAATTCCTTTATCCTTCTAATCCTAGTACGAGTCTCTAATATTCTTCAAATTTGCTTCTGTAAATATTTATAGTTTTTCTCTGCATTTGCGGGTTTTTCTTTGGTGTTGGTTTTCAGCAACTATTATTGTGATTTGTTCTCAATGACAGGACTTAGGAGAGAAGGGCCATCAGGTAGATCTTTGAGTGTTTTGCAATGTCGTATTCAACTCTTGTAAGGTCAATTAATCCTTTTTTTTACCAAAAAAAATTAATCCTTTTTTTCCTTCTGTCCTTAGCTTTTTGTACTCCACAGATCTTGATCAATGCCATGATATAGGTGGTCTCATCAGTCCTTGAAAGTTGAATATAAATTCTGCCATGAGATTCGGCATTAAGATGAAGAATGAACAGAAATTAGATTCCACTGGATTTCTTCCACAATCATTTTGAACAGTAAATCCTTGTTTTAAGAACATGCTTGGTGATGATATTTGTTGGATAGTTTCATACTCTTCTCTTTGATTCGAATTTCCTCACTATTACTTTTTGAATTTATTATGCAGATTTTGACTCTTTCCAAGTCGACCCTATTGTGAATTTGAAAGGAATGCACTATTAACTTTTTCCATCCTCCTATAGGGCCAAGTCTTTTGGTTGTTTCAAAAGGGAAAAAGGTATTCAAGATCTTAGGAAATATGCATTTACATTATGCTTTCTCAGTTTGTTGTACTCACTCATATTTTATTCTTTTCTTCCTGTTCATTCACCTGTGTTGTTTAATTTTATTCACTTGTTTTTTTTATTTGAAGAATAGTCAATGTTGTAGGTTTTTCCTAAGCTTTTTCCCCTTTCCATTGCTGAACCCCCTTTCATTCATGTAAGGTTTCTTTCTTCAGCCATCATGGCTGAGAAAGTTAACCCTCATTTCTTAATGCAAGATCAGTGGAGCGGTAGTAGCATGAATATCTTAATGCAATAAAGTTAATCCCCTTTCAGTTATTCAAAATCTTAATGCAAGATCAATGGAGTAGTAGTAAGAACTTGATGTTTATTCTGGTCCTATCCTGTGATGGACAAGTTTGAATACATTATTATCAAGCTGATGACGTAGCTTATGTTGTTCAGAAGCTTATCAAAAAGAGGGGATTACTGAGCTAGTGTCAGTTTTCCAGAGGAAATAGGAAAACCTTAAGAGTGGAGAGGAGGTAGTTTTTGTCATCTTCAAGAACTCTAGCTAAGTAGTAGGATGATTTCATAGAGTTAACTTCAAGACTAGAGGAAGCTTTGAAAAGATCCAAGTAGTCGTAAGATAATTTTCATGGAAACCTTGTCTCCTCGTGTAATCTGTAGAAGCCCACATTTAGGATTAAATTTAAAGAATGTGGGAGCCTAGTCCCGCATTTCAGAATCCTAGAGAGATAGTAAGTGCATAAAACAAAAATCAATGGGGATATTGGATCTCTTTTCCGTAAACCTCTTTTTCTAAGGAAGAAGCCCGGTAGGTTACCACTTATATTTCAAGAAAAATATGAAGTGCAAATGCATTCAATAAGCCAATTAATAAACAGTGCAGGGTAAGTTTAGACGAGTGAGCATTTTCCTTGATGAATTTCCATGAGAGGGTATCTCATATGCTTTTCTAAGATCAAGGTTTAGAAGGCACCTCGGACTTATCCTCTTTCTTGTATACTCCCTGGTGAGTTTTTGGAGTAGCATTAAATTTTCTCCCATGAGCCTTCCTTCTATAAATCCAACTTGTGCAGAGGAGGTGAGATCTTTTAGTTATGGATCGAGTCTAGAAGCCAGGATCTTTGAGATGACTTTGTATGTTACATTGCAGCACGATATTGGTTTAAAATCTCCCACTTTATTGGCATTCTGTGTCTTAGTAATCAGAGATATGCTGGTGTGGTTGATTTGTTTGAGAAACTTGCCAGTTTCAAAAAATTCAAGGACAGCACCACAAAGTTGTCTCCTTGTACCCCAGCTTTCTTTAAAAAAATTCAAAGTGTAACCATCTGGACCCGGGGACTTGTCATCTTCAATGGACCATAGAGCAGATTTGATTTCATCTTCTGGAAAAGGTTGAGTCAATGTCTGGTGTCTTTCAGCTTTAAGGATGGCTCCTCCATCTCTAATAATCCTTGCATCATCAACATCAGTGTCTTTCTTGGTGTCTAGTAGATCCTTATAGAGTATTCAAATTGAAGTCCCACAACATCTAAAGAGGTTGCTTCTGTGCCATCTTCTTTGAGGATAGAACTGATATGATTTCTTTTCATATTCTTTCTCACAAGTCCATGGAAATAGGCATTACACTGTCTCCTTTGAAACTGTCTTGCCTTAGCAAGTTGTGAGTTGAACTTAAAATTCAACTCTCAGCTAGCCAAGGCTAAACATACCTTTGAAGGAGATAGATGTACAACTTACTTTCACAGGCTTATAAGGAAAAAATATGAAGAGGAATAATATAAGCTGCATTAGAAAGAGTGATGGCTCAAAAACTTCCTCCCTAGAAAAGGTGGCTCAGCAATTTGAATCCTTTTATAAAGGCCTCTTAGGAACCAGTATAGATACAACTTCTATTGACCAGAGAATTATCAGAGAAGGGGGTGCAATCTTACACCAAGACAGATATGAATTTCTCATTAAGGAAGTGACAAATATAAATGAAGACATCAAGGCAGCTTTATGGTCCATAGGAGATGATAAATCTCCGGGGGAGGCCCCTGATGGATACACCTCCAAGTTCATCAAAGCGGCATGGCAGACCACAGGAGATCAGATTTGTAGAGCTGTTAAAGAATTTTTTGATTCTGGCCAACCGTTGAAACAGATAAATCACACTAGCATCTCACTTATTGCAAAAATAGAAAATGCTAGCAATGTGGGAGACTACAAGCCTATATCTTGTTGTAACATCACATAAAATCATCTCTAAGATAATAGCCGAAAGACGAAAACCTGAACTGATGACTCTTGTCTCTCCTGCACAATCTGGGTTCATAGAAGTAAGGTTGATGGGTGAGAAAATTATGTTATTACAGGAGCTAATCAAAAGGTACTCAGGAAAAAAGGATAAGCCCAAGATGTCTCCTAAAAATTGATGTAAGAAAGGCTTATGATTCACTCTCCTGGAAATTTATTGAAGAAATGCTTGTCCATCTCAACTTCCCTCCTATTTTCATCAATTGGACTCTACAATGCATCTGGACATCTTTTATCTCTTTGAATATTAATGGTCACTTTTAGGGTTATTTTCATGTCAAAAGAGGGCTAAGGCAAGGTGATCCTATCTCCCCATTAATTTTTGTTCTATGCTCTGACTATCTATATAGGATCTTAAAATGTAGAACTAGACACCCCTCATTTAAATTTCATCCAAAGTGTGACCTATTGCAGATTACTCAGTAGGTATCCAAGAGGCTAACAAGGAGTACTTCTCCAGAACAGGTTTTAGCCCGGGAAGCTTCCCTTTCACATACATGGGTATTCCTATCTCATCAGGAAATTTGACTATAGTCCAATACTCTCCTCTCATAGACAAGTTTTTGACTAACCTTAACTACTGGAATTCCAAGACTTTAGTCCTAGAATAGAATTGATCAGAGTTGTTCTACAAGGGATTTAAGCTTTTCGGTTCTCCATCCTATCATCACCAACACTTGTTATACAGAAAATCAACAGCCTCTGCAAAATTCTTATGGAAATCCAATAGAATTAGATGGAAAGATGTATGCTTGCCCAAACAAGAAGGTGTTCTTGGACTCAAAAATCTGAAAACATAAAACAATGCATTTCTCAGCGGATTTCTTTGGGACATTTTGAGAAAGAAGGGTAGCATGTGGATAAAATGGATACATCATTAATACTTGCAACAACAAAATATCTGAAGGTGGAATGTACACAAATTCGATGACTCTCCACTCATCAAAAGAGTCCTATCTATAAGAGATCTGATTTTAAATCAAACAGGCTCTAAGCAAGCTGCAGAACAACTACTGCATAGTTGGGGTTCTGAGGGGAAATTCAAAGTTGGAAGCTCTTGAATACTTCAGAAACAGGTCCACCAAGAAGATATGGAGTAATATCTTGAGACTTTAGAGGTATATTTTTCTAAACTTTCTTATTTAAGTTATTTTTCTTGTAAATCCATCGTAATTTAAATCTTCTTATGAAAATTCTAGTGCAGAGAAATGAGCAGCTCTATATCTAGAAATGGAGATATGAAGTCTGCTAGTATGGCAAGGTGCAGGAGTGTTAGCCATTAGAGAACAAACCTAAAAAGGGTGCTAAGACCGTACCATTTCTTTATCCTCTCTAATCCTAATACAAGTCTTAACCTTTTAGAATATCTTTTGAATATGCTTCAATTAGTATTTATAGTTCACTCTTTGCTTTTGCAGGCTTACTATGGTCTCAGTGTCAACAACTGCTTTTCTGCTCCAAAGTCTGGAGAGATGGGTCACAGTGAGTGGTTTGCATCATCCTATTTGTGTACCCAAGTCTAGTAAGCTTGATCAATCCTGTTTAACCATCCTTAACTTTTGTACCATTCTAATCTAATAAATGCCCTAATGCGGTCACCTAAAATTTAGTTCTGCCATCTGAATGCATTAGTTCAGCTTGATCAATATCTGTCATCATGGGAACAATTTCTCCCCGTTACTAGCTACTTGATCTGGCGTTAGCTTCAGTAGTTGGTCACCATTTTTTTGCATTTATCTTCTTTGAATTTGACTGGAATAACTTGTTCAATCATTAACATAGAGCTGTTACATTTATTCTTGAGTAGGTGTTGGTTAATTGCTTAAAGCATCATTCCCTCCTCTTCACTCTAGAACTCCCAAGAAAAAGAATTTTTCTTCGTTGCAGGTGAACAATTATTATTGCAAAATATACATGCTCCGAAGATGTAAGTAGTAGTATCCATTGCCTACTTGTCTCCTAATTTATTGTTTTAAAATTAACATAGTCCAAAACACTTGGTGCTGATGCTCCCTCGTATATCTACATTGTGTTTTGATTTAACATCACCTGCTTTGCAAGAAGCTACAACCTGATCCTAGTATCCACTTTTTGACAGTTTTTGTTTACCATTCTTGTGGGCCACTTTGTTCTCACACACAATGTTTTTGTTAACCAATGGTGCCAAGCCTAAGAGCTTTCTAGTAGGAGCTTTTTTATATACATATTCTTTACATTTTATCTTTTGTTTTGAAATCCTTTCAGCCTGCTTCAGATGTTTGATGCTTGGTGGTTGATTAATCCCTCTCCTGTGCTAGTATGTGCGGGCCCTCTTCTTCAATATGTGATACTTTATGGACTTGGTTACTAAAATTGGGATAAGGTTGAAAAGTATGCCTCAAGGTTCACCAGCATTGATGGCAAGAATGGAGTTTTATTTTGGGATCAGAAAGAAGAAATATGTTGGATAAGTACATTTATCTCGTGCATTTGTCTATTTGATATTATTTTTTCTTTACTTTAGTAACAATTATTTGCCTTGGAAGGCAGTTCTCTGAATTGCAACTTGGAAGGTGAATGTTTTGTTGGAAACCCATTATAATTTAACTCTTGTTTTTAGAAATTTCATGCTGAAAAAATTAGCAAATGTTCAGATATTGAGATTCTAAGATGCTAGTGGCATCATGCATATGCATATACTAAGATCACTCTCATATGAAAAAACACTTAACAATGAGTAGTTTTGTTTGCGGAATCTTGCTATAAGATTTAATTGATACCTTAGACTTGATGAGTTTATATTACTTCAGGAATGGATGATCCAAGTCTGAGATAAATAAGGCTTCTCTCCTTGGATGTGGAGAAATGCTACTTGGAATTGGTTGATCAGGAAAGTTCAATATCATATTTGTTTTGCTTGGTCGGTTTCTTTGTACTCACCCGTATTCTTGTGTTGTATTATTTACCTTAACTTTATCCTTTGTGAAAAAAACTTTGCAGATTCTTCTTTTGCTAATTTGCTATAAGTTGTTGGTTGAGTACGACAAGTTGGATTGTTGCTAGCCATGAGAGAACAAGCCTAATGAGCTTACGAAGGTCATTTCTTTATCCTCTCTAATTTTAATATGTGTTTAATATTTTTTGAATTTGTTCTGTAGTATCTATAGTTGTTCTTTGCATGTGCAGGCTAAAGAGGAATTGGTGGTGATCAGTACTTTTCTCTTTTTTAGCGTGACTGGTTTACGTGTTCTGCCCATCCAATAGTATTCCAACCCCTGGTCTGGATTCCTAACTCCTAAGTACTTGTTGCTACGGTGGACAAGGGGAAATTCAAAGTCGGAAGCTCCTGAATACTTCAGAAACATGTCCACCAAGAAGACATGGAGTCATATCTTGAGACTTTAGAGGTATATTTTTCTAAACTTTCTTATTTAAGTAGGCAATGGATACTACTACTTACATCTTCGGAGCATGTATATTTTGCAATAATAATTGTTCACCTGCAACGAAGAAAAATTCTTTTTCTTGGGAGTTCTAGAGTGAAGAGGAGGGAATGATGCTTTAAGCAATTAACCAACACCTACTCAAGAATAAATGTAACGGCTCTATGTTAATGATTGAACAAGTTATTCCAGTCAAATTCAAAGAAGATAAATGCAAAAAAATGGTGACCAACTACTGAAGCTAACGCCAGATCAAGTAGCTAGTAACAGGGAGAAATTGTTCCCATGATGACAGATATTGATCAAGCTGAACTAATGCATTCAGATGGCAGAACTAAATTTTAGGTGACCGCATTAGGCATTTATCAGATTAGGATGGTACAAAAGTTAAGGATGGTTAAAACCA
Source organism: Persicaria tinctoria (assembly GCA_037127255.1). NCBI lineage: Eukaryota > Viridiplantae > Streptophyta > Magnoliopsida > Caryophyllales > Polygonaceae > Persicaria > Persicaria tinctoria. The sequence goes on from JBANSL010000006.1 coordinate 24,944,724, forward strand.
GGATTGATCAAGCTTACTAGACTTGGGTACGCAAATAGGATGATGCAAACCACTCACTGTGACCCATCTCTCCAGACTTTGGAGGAGAAAAGCAGTTGTTGAAACTGAGACCATAGTAAGCCTGCAAAAGCAAAGAGCGAACTAAAAATACTAATTGAAGCATATTCAAAAGATATTCTAAAAGGTTAAGGCTTGTATTAGGATTAGAGAGGATAAAGAAATGGTACGGTCTTAGCACCCTTTTTAGGTTTGTTCTCTAATGGCTAACACTCCTGCACCTTGCCATACTAGCAGACTTCATATCTCCATTTCTAGATATAGAGCTGCTCATTTCTCTGCACTAGAATTTTCATAAGAAGATTTAAATTACGATGGATTTACAAGAAAAATAACTTAAATAAGAAAGTTTAGAAAAATATACCTCTAAAGTCTCAAGATATTACTCCATATCTTCTTGGTGGACCTGTTTCTGAAGTATTCAGGAGCTTCCAACTTTGAATTCCCCCCAGAACCCCAACTATGCAGTAGCTGTTTTGCAGCTTGCTCAGAGCCTGTTTAAGTTAAAATCAGATCTCTTATAGATAGGACTCTCTTGATGAGTGGAGTCATCGAATTTGTGTACATTCCACCTCCAGATATTTTGCTGTTGCAAGTATGAAGTTCATTGGGCGAACTCTGCACTCCCCAATGGAACGTTGAATATGGGATCAATGGAGCATTCAACATCAGTAATGTTTGTGTGAAAGAACAAATCATAGTTTTCAGATTTTGTCCATTTATCAAGCAGATGAGGTGAACACCAACTGTTAAAGACTTTCCCGACTTCTATGTGCTTGTTTGAACTTTGAATTTCACTTCGTCTATAATTTTTTGTTACATCTAAGAACTTTGCATTGCTTTATATATATCTTCTGAACTAATATAAACTGCATTCGCAAGGAGACGATATTGATTTGATCAAGTGCAACTGGTCAGTGGCAGATCCCTGGGGAACTCGGGGTGGCTGAAGCCCCTCCTTACCCTGCTGCATGCAGCACAAAGGAACTTGTGGTGATCTGTTGGTCCTACCTTGTCTATGAATCTACGATAACCATTGGTACACTTTCTTACCGGTTTATTTCTTCTCTCTCTCCTTTTGTTTTCAATTTTCCTACCTCAACTTTTTGCCAAGGTATTTTCTAAAAGGAACTTTGTCTCTGAATCCTGATAAAGATCAAGATCTTGCTAGTGGCTGGTCAGAACCGGGGATGATTCTCTTTTGGCTCCTCTCGTAACTCTTACCTTCAACAAAATATCTGATTCCCTTTGTAGTTGGCTGGTGAGTAATATATTTATAAACGATGATAATTCTTTTATTTATAAAAAATAATTGATTTCAAAACTTACTTTTTTAATCGGGTACAAGTATCTGCTTAGTGGTTGATGTCTATATTAAGTGAATTAGTCAAGACAAAAATCTGACACTTGTTGAACCTTACTACAATTAATCGGGTACAAGCATCTGCAGGTAGTTGTGTTTTCTGCTTTGAAATTTGAAGGGTAAGCATGCCCAATTGACTCTTTCATCTCCTATTCCAATTGTGCAATTTTTACTTTATACCTTGTATTGATGCAGGTAGTTGGCCCATTGTTTCTTAACTTAGTTGCTTAGCTTCTGTTTATTGGTTGGTTTGGCCTGTATCAATACCTGTATGTGTCCTACATACAGTAGTGCAGATAGATCCAGGTACTGATTTCTCTCTCTATATATATATGTTTATGTGGAGCCTAAAAACAAGGTTCAATCAGTCCTTGAAGTGTGGCTTCTTTGCATTGGTTTTCTTATTATGTTTAGGTTGCAAAACTTGCGTTTTTATTTACGTAATTGACCTTTTATATTACTTGATCGACTTTTGAACAAAATGTGTTCCTTTGTGCAACTTGTTTTTGAACATTACTTGAATTTTAAACAAAATATGAGTTCCTTACTATATGTAGCTTGATTTTGAACTTGCTTGTCTTATACTCCCTCCGTCTTAAAATACATGTCCTTTTAGGACGGAACACGGGAATTAAGGAGTGGGTTGTGTAATGATTAGATGTAAAAAGTAGGGTAAGTGTAATGATTAAACTTTGGTAATAGAGTATTTGTTTTTTTTAAAAAAAAATTGTGAGAGGAAGAGTAGTGGTGATGTAAAAATTAGGATAATGATTAGATGTAAAAGTAGGTTAGAGGTAATGATTAAATCTAAAAAGACATGTATTTTTGACAAAATTTTAGGGGCTTAAAAGACATGTATTTTAAGACGGAGGGAGTATATTTTAAAGAATTTTTATTTTCCTGATTTTTATTATGTTTTCTTTGATAAAAAAAACTTAATAGCTGAAGTATTTTAGGGGGCCCAGTTAAATTAAAAAGAGACCCATAATAGGGATGAGAATTTTGATAAGCAGAGTATGAAATTGAGGTATATATAATTGGAAATCTAAATATAAAATTGAGATATTAATTTTGACAAGCAGACTATGAAAATATGAAATTGAAATATTAATTCGAAATCTAAATATTAAATTATCAATTTTAGAAATTGGATAATTTGAACGATAAATATAAATTTCTATATAAAATCGATTGTAATGATGTGTTTCCATACATATTTACAGTATGTATTTGTGTGTGAATTAAAGGAAGGTCCATTTGGATTGTATAACTTATAATGTATAATACTCACTCGGTTAATTAAAACCCGTTGTTTTAAGAAGTAAATCTTGTTAAGAAAAACTTGTAATTTTAGGTATTTTGCCATCTTTTTTACGATTATAAACTCAAATTAATAATTTTGATATTATATATGTGTTTTTATTATATAAACTCAAATTAATAAAACAGACAAGTTTATTACCATAACGTAATTACATACCCCAATGGTCACAACATGTGACTAAAATTTTATATTTAAATATATTAAATAAAATTGAGAGTTGGGAGTGAGATTTTCATTTTCATTTTCATTTTCATTTTTTTGATGATGATTATTACCATAACGTAACTACTCTATACGAACTTATTTAATCAAATTTCTACTTATATATATTGGTATGAACTTATAGATCAACTGTTATATAAACCTATAAGTGTTACTTATATATATTCTCATAAGTGTTACCTATATACTCCCTCCGTCTCGAAATTCATGTCGTTTTAGCCTTATGCACAAATTTTAATAAAAACACTTATCAATCAATCAACATCATCATTCCACTAATTTTTTCATTAATTTTATGAGTAAATGGTAGTGGATATACCACTTTGATCGGGTCATTGCAAAAATAACCCCCCCTTGCCCAAAATTACAAAAATATCAAAATGACTCAAAAAATTGCAAAAACAACCAGTAACCAAAACTTGTGGTAGCCGGTTAGAGAGGAGGGAGCCATCAAATCAAGGGTAAAAAACACTCCTTTTATTTCAATTGGAAGTTCAAGAGAGGAGAGAGAGAACTCCATTGAAAGACCTTCAAGAGAGGAGAGAGAGAACACCATTGAAGAAGCAATCGAGGGTTAGAGAGGAGGGAATCGACCACCATTGAAGGACCTTCAAGAGAGGAGAGAGAGAACACCATTGAAGAAGCAATCGAGGGCGACAATGGAACCGCAAGAGAGAGAGAGAGAGAGAGAGAGAGGGGGGGGGGAAGGAGCGAGGGACTAGGCAAGTCGAAAAGGGAGGACGACGAGTGTGAAGGGATCCTCTGGGTCGATAACAGTCGAAGAAGAAGAACCCTCTGCGAAAAGTAAGTTCTCATCCTCTCTCTCTTCTCTTGAAAAAAGTTATTTCGAGGGTTGAATGTCTTGAATATGGAATTTGGGACTTTGGGGAGAATGGAGTGAAATGATATACAAACCCTAACCTTATTGGTGTTGGGCAGTTTGAGATATCATTGAGAAATCACCATTGATGGAAAGTTGATGATGAAATTGAAGGTCCAAATAGGGTAGAAAAGAATTGAAAATCTTCATTATTGTTTCGAATCTGGATTCGGAAAACTTGAAAACCTCCATTACTGTTTCGAATCTGGCCGAATTCGAGAAACTTGAGAAGGACAGGCAGATTTGTTCGTCTGGCTTAGTGAAACGTTTGGGTGGCTAGATTTAGTAATTTGTGTTTTGTTTTTCGAATTACGAAAATTGGGAAGAGTTTGGTGTCAAATGATGATGGATATGGTAAAGGGGAATTTGGGGAGAATGTGGAATTTGTGCTTATGAGTTTGAAAATTGAGAACTTTGGGAGAATTTGGAGATTGGGGTTGATTTGTAAATAGTGACAACTAAATATAATGTTCACAATTAGTGATAGTTGTACATCATTGCAAGTTTTTGCTAGTGTTGAAGTATGTTGTGATTCAAACGTTGTAAAAATACACTACATCACTTCGATACCATTTGAGAGTATTGTAAGTTTGTGATATGTGTATTACATAAGGTTGTGATATTTGAGACTATTGTATAGTTGTGTCATTTGTTACATTCTTTATTCACGTGAGTTGAGCATTGGAGCATTTGTTGAATTCTTTGTACATCGTTGTAAGTTTGTTTCTATGTGTTGAAATATGTTGTGATTGAAACCATTAATGTTACACTGGACGATGTCATTTAAGAGTAATGTAGGTTTGTTTCTAGGGTTGTCATATGTGTATTACATAAGTTTTTTATGATTAACACTATTGAGTAGTTGTGTACGTGTGGTGTTTGTTTCATTCTTTACTTGTGTCAGTTACCATTTTGAGATTATTTGATCAACATGTGTATTTATGGGACATATGAATATGTGAACATTTGTATTCATGACATTTGTGTAGTTGTGTCATTTGTATAATGTTATATGTTTTGGCAGAAAAATTATTTGGACTGGCTAGATATATGTATATATTGGCAAGGATTATTGCTAACATGTGTATGATTTGAACACATGTATGACAGATTAAGGAGACAATGAGAAAAATGAAAGGAAAAAAAGTCGCGATTCAGTCGAACAACAAGGTATTAACTCTAATCACTTCTCAGACATATTAAGGGCCTTCTTTTTGTCTTGGTGATCTTAACCATGTCGTGCCGTGTGATATTTGTGCAGTCGACACTAGCCCTTCCTTCGAAAAAGTATTTCAGAGGGAGGTCGAGCCACTTCTCAAAGAGGGGATTGCTGAAAGGAATGGACGACGTCCTATCCGCGGACTGCGGCTGATTTGAAAATATTGAAGGATAACAAGCTAGGGGGCATTGTAATGATCGAATCCAATGTGCCGTATTGCTGCGCCCTTATCCATTACTTCCTAGAGAGGCAATTGAAGACATTGAAGAAGTGAGAGACATGGTACGAGATTCAGGGGTGACTCCTCCGATTCTCCATCAATGAATTTTGCCTCGCCACCGGCCTGAAATGTGCCGGAAGGAATCGGGACTTTGAGAACGTTATTAGTTGATGTTGTTTTGAACTGAACGTTTTGTGGACTTATGTTGGTTAGGAAATGTAGTTATTCGTAGTGTCTAGTTCACCTGCTAAACGTGTAATCATTTCCACCTTTTAGATCCTTGTGTTTGATGACTGAATAGGTATGTTGTGGACACTTGGTTCTATTTATTATGGATGGTTGTTGTGAATGTTGCGTTATGACGCATTTCGTTTGGGTTTAATAGTCGTTGTTCTTATGTTGGGAAGTTTCAGAGATATATAAAATATGGTGGGGGATTGCCTTTTATCGGCTTAGTTTTTTATGTTATTGGTTAGGGAAAATCATGTATTGGCTAGTAAGCAAAAAACCCCGTACATATGTCTTTTGCATCGTCAGTAAACTAGACGACTAGTTATGTGCAAAATAAACGACCAAAACCCCAAAGTTTCCCCGATTAATTACATGCAAGCTACCAAAATACTACCTTCGTCTACCCAAAAGAAGAGGCATCCCACACCCACTAGACATTCATATCATTGTCTTTACACGCCACGCATCCGTATGTCCTCTAACGCTTCCGGTGAAGGAACTCCCCACGAGATGATACCTGCTTGTCTTCGGCCTCGTACATCTCATCATCGAATGATATACAACCCATTGATGAAGTTTCCTCAATCGACTCCAATTTTAGTACTCCGATGTTTCCATACTCCTCCTCCGACGAGCTCGCCAAGTTGACGGAAACAACACTCCCTTTATGCCCACCCACATATATATTATCCTCCTCATCACTACTCAGACATACGATTTGTTTCCCCCGGTCCACGTCCAACAGTTTACCTCTCGTCTCCTCCCTGACGATTTGTGGTTCTGCCCTAGATGTCTGGATGACCTTGCCAGCAGTGTGATTTTCCTTGCCAAATGAATTAATTTCCTTGCCATCAATAGTGTTATCCGAGCCGTTATCCGAATTCAGAAGAAGATGCGAGTTGGACCCATCGATTGTCATATCAACCAAACCACCCTCTTCCACTACGAGTGTTCTGTTGTCTCCGCCTAGTGATTTGCTGTGTTGTTCCATGTTCCCAACCATGGAGCGACTTCCATGTTGTCTTTGACCTTCGTTCACCGATGCGTACAAAGGAAGGGGCCATGTGCCATCGCCACCCCTTGAGTTGCAGTACTTGAAAGCATCACAATCACTTTCATCATCCACTTGAATCGGATAACATCTCTCCGTCTTCGTATTGAGTACATATTTCAACTCCAACTCATAGCACCTCGGGTCAACCTATTATCTTACTCTTGACGGACCCAAACGACATGGTCTCCTCTATGAGCATTATTTTGTGGGCGTTTTGACCTTGATACACCCATCCTCCTTTGAGATGCTCCCATCGACCATTGCAAACGAGAGTAAGTAATACCACCCCTTTCTCCCCTGCGAAATTATGAGGTTAAGATGGTCCTCTCAGTATCTGTTAGAGGTAAGGGAAGGATGGGGAAAATCCATTACTGTGAATACAAAACATAAACCGTACTTATTACCCATATTCGTTGAGGTCTGGATTTTGCAGATGGCACGTGTATCCCTGTCTATGGCTACATATATTCGGTTGATGACTAGGATTTCCCTTTGCATGATTAGTAACTGAATTTCTGGGTTTTATCCTTCCAACTAGACGTTAATGGCAGCCATAAGGAAGAAGCAGATGTTTTGCACTTTTTGTGTCCACCTGGCAAGCTCCCCCGTCTCCTTTTATACTCCCTCTGAAAATCCCCCTATGTTTTCCCTCCATTTTTCCTTGGCGGGAAGTGTTTTTGTGAAAAGGTAACACTCTCTCTCTTAGCATTTAATGCTTGTCATTTCATGCTTCCACACCCTCTCTCCTCCCTCTCTCACAGACTCATTGTAACACCTGCAGCCCTTCTTTTTTTTAATTTTTTTTTTGGCCAAAATGATTACCTCCCTCACTCTCTCCAATCGACACGTGTCCAATTTTTCCCCCCCTTTTCCATTGTGTAACCGGATACCTTTTGTAACCTGTGCACAATAATTTGCAAGAATGACATTATGTCATTCCTTTGCAAAATTTTTGGGGCCGGGTCATTTTTGCAAAGTGGGCAAAGTTTTGGTATATTCATGCAAAACATCCTAATTTTATTACCCACTACATTTTTTAACCAATCAAAACCTTCAAAAAAATCAACAACACATAAATCAATACAAATCATTACTATCCACTACCTAGAAAACCTAAAACGACATCTATTTTGATACAAAACTAAAGAGCTAAAACGACATGAATTTCGAGACGGAGGGAGTATATTGTATAAACTTATAAATACCATTTATATTATAAAACTAACACGGCTACATGTTAGGTTTACTTGTATAAGTTCCTACATTATAAGATCTACACAAACCAATATTCATAAGTTTTACTTTGAATAAATTTATATAAGTTCCTACATATATAAAATTATACTAATATAAGTTCACAATTAACTAAACCCATACTAATAAGATCTATATTGCACAAATTCATATTTTTGGGTTGAACTAATTTATACAAGTTCCTACACATATAAAAGTATTCTACTCTAATGTTAGGTTTCTATTTATTAATATTTATTACTCCATAAGCTATAATAATAATTTTATAATTTATAATATAAATCGAATTAATCTTTTTTTAAATGAATTATAATAATATATTTAAAATTTTATATTGCTATATATACACTATTTTAAATATAAAAATGATATAGATTAGAATCGATCTGTACCAACCATTTTTCCGTATCTAAGAGCATCTCCCATGGTAAGCCAAAAAATGGGTTTTACTCTAATTTAATTTTACTCCCACCCTAGGCCAAAACTCATTTTTGCCTTTTTGTTTTTGGCCTAACTCCAAAACAAAGGCTAAATTTGGCTTCCTCTTTTGGAAGGCCAAATGCTATTTATTTATTTATTTATTTTTAAGTACTTAATATTTATGTAAATCTATAAATAATACAAGTATAAATCTATATATACTATATAGTTATGATTTTTAATTAAAAATAAAAGTTGTAGTATTGTAAAGATATTCAAGAGTTTTTTAATATGAATATAATATTTGACATATTTAAATTATCATTGCATAAATAACTTTTTTAGAAAATGACATTAATCTTTTTTATTATAGATTCATCAAAATTATAATAAAAAATAAATATTATGTTGCTTAATGTACTAAGGATATAATCGAGTGACGGAAATGATAGTTGAAAGTTCTTATATTAGTATTTATAGGAAATTTAGCATACCAAAATTAGCCTACGGTGGGAACAACAAAGTCATATAATAGGCCAAAAGAGAATATTCTCTTTTGGTAGGTTATTTCTCTTAGCTCTTATGGCTTACGGGGAAGATGCTCTAACGGTAAGTTGAAAATGGTGATCCGTGTGTTCTTCTTATCAGCGGTTCAGACTTTAATTTCAACCAGCACACATATCTCTCTCTCTCTGCGCCTCCATCTCGTTGTTCATCCTTCAGATCACCTCTTTGTGCCTCTCACCCCCTCTGTTCCCATTCTCCTTGCTCTCTCACTCTCGCTCGATGGCGCCTCCTTCCTCGGCTCATTTGCTATGGCCGAACTCCTCCACAAATCTTCTTCAGTTTGGCCTTGAGTTCACAAATATTATCTGCTTCTCGTCTTCACTGGCCGACGTTGAGTTGCTCGAGCTTGGGTTCTTCGCGCATCCTAGTCCATTCGAATTTTCGCCCCTTTTCCAAATTGTTATGGCCGTGTGCCGCCTAAGTCTTCGATTGATTCCTTCCCACTTCCAATCCGCCTAAGTTTCAGTTCCCTACCTGTTGAAATTCAACTTCATGCGTCCTGTTTGATGATTCCATCATTGTCAATGAGTTTGTTGTTTCGATTGATGTATTCGATTTGCCTTGGCTCTGTTTTGATTGGTTTTGATTTTAGGCAAAACGTGTTCAATTGTTGTCCGATTTTAAATCTGTTTGTTGTTTTGGTTGCTGCGTTTACTCCTGCATTGTTTGAATGATTTGCCCTTACTTGCATTCACTGATTTGCCTTATTGTTCGACTGATTTTGGCGTGTTGATTTATTTAGACTGATTGTTGCCTTGTTGTTCACTGCCTTTCTTCATTGCTTCATTCACTTTCTTCATTGTTGTCGTTCATTACGTTTACCTCGGTGACTTTGTTCAACCGATCGATGCCGAAATTGATTTATTTGGACTCATTGCTGTCATATATTAATTTAATTTTTCCTTCTTGTTTTGTTGTAGCCTTGTAGGTGAATTTTCATGGACTCATTATTGTAGATGAATGAATAATTTTGTTATATTTATAATGAATTAAGTTATTGTAATTAAATTATCAGAATTGACTTTAGAAGTTTTCTGAATTTAAATTGAAATTAGAATAACTTAATCTTATACAATTAAATTAAGTTGCTACTTTAGAAGTTTACAATTGTTAAATTACGTTAGAAGTTTTTTTTAACTTGTTTATAATTGAATTAAGTTATTAAGTTTAGAATTGTTAAATTACCTTAAGCTTTATAAATGCATTTATTATATTATGAATTTATGCATTTATTATAATTTATAATAAATACAAATATCTGTATAATAAAGATATTGTCAATGGTCGAAATATCAGGTATCAGGGTATTATCGGTTGGGGGTAAAAAGAATATATCAGATTCGCCGTTTTTTCCTATAAATATTAAATTTATACTTCAAAATTTAAAAATACACATGAAAAATGAATATTTAAATTGTAAAATTACCAAACGAACTTAAAAGAAATAAAAACAACTCGATAAAGGCTAAAGCTCCCGTATGTAGTTACGCAAGGGTGCAACACTAATGTCTTAGTCTTAACAATCAAAATGTCTAAATAGGTTTAATAATCAAAGATTCAAAATACACAAATAATAATTTAATTAAAAAGACTAACTAGGAATTTAAGATAGTCATCAACATACAAAAAAACACAAGTAGACAAGTAGTACTCTAAGATAGGCATTGGTCATAAACTCTTTCATCATCGGATTCGGACTCAAGGTCGTTATTCCCATTACCTTCATCTTCTGATTAAAAATCATCTTTATAAAGCTCTCTTACCTCTCGGAGTTCACTCAAACATGGAAGTGCACCATCCACCTCGGATGCTTCTTGTTGCCTTTCCATATCTTCAACAACCTTACTTTCAACAAGTCATTCTTGTGCTTCTCTAGCTTCTATAGCAAGTAGAACCTCTTTTCCTATGTCCTTCCTTCGGTTTTTGTTGATAATCTTGGCATTGAATTGAACATACACCAACTTGTTCATCCTTGTGGTATTAGTCTATTCCTTTTCTTTGTGTATCCCTTGGAATGTACTCCAATTTCTCTCACAACCGGATGAACTTGTAGTTAAAGAAAAAATCCTTATTGCCATTTTTTGTAAATGTGGCACTTGATTTCCATAAGTGTACCACCATGCACCTACAATAAAAATAAAAATAGCTTTGGACATCTATATATAGCTATAAACAAAGTAAAACATATTTTAATAGAAAGAGTTGAAAGACAAAGAATGCAGTTCAAGTTACATACCCGGATCAAAGTCTTTCTTAGCACATCCCGATTCGGCCAAATTGCTCCTAAATGCACCTTCTTTCCCTCTATACTTTGGTAGCTCAACATTCATGAAACTTCCTTGAGATATATCATGATTGGGGGAAAAGTGCTCGGTGCAAGAAATATAACCTTGCATACCTTCCGCATTCAAACATATGCCTTCATATTTGAAGATGTAGCAAGGGTTCAAGAAATATGGCGCCAAGTGCAATGGACCATCAAGCCGACCACAAGCTTTGCTATCAGTGATCTCTAAACCTCTTTGATCTCCTTCCTTGCTTGTTGTAGCTCTCCATATAAAAAGGCCATTGAAGGCCTTTTATCACCATCAACAAGGCGAAGCACCTTCACCAAGGGTTTAAATACTTGCAAGCAAATTGAAACTCCATTCCAAAAGGACAAGCTCATTATGGTATGAAATGACACTTTTCCTTTTTGAGTTTTAGAGTACTTGCATTCTTCTCATTCTTTACTTGCAAACATTAATCTCAACAAATGTTTCTTGTAATTCAAATTTTGTAAAGTAAGGAAAGAAGTAGCGAATCTTGTAACTCCCGGCCTCACCAAGTCTTTTTGCTTCGTACAATTCCTCATCAAGGCCAAAGTCTTGTGATGTGAATAAATGAAAACAGTGAATGCTTTGGATTTCTCAATCACTACTTTGAACTTGGGAATGTTACCTATTCCTTGAAGCATGAGATTGATGGTATGAGTGGCACAAGAAGTCCAAAAAATGTGAGGCCTTGTTTCTTGCAACTTCTTTGCCGCCGACATGTTGTTGGAAGCATTGTCTGTCACAACTTAACTTGTACAACATTTTGCGGCCCAACTTCTTGAATACATTCTTCAATATATTTGAATATGAATTCACCGGTACGTGAGTCATTGGACACTTCCTTAGAAGAAAGGAAAGTTGTGCCTAGTCTACAATTAACACATAAATTCATGATACTTCTTATTTTCCCATCACTCCAAGAATCCATCATAATTGAGCAACCAGTCGTAACCCACTCATTTTCTCGACTCTCAAGTGCCTTCTTCGTGTTTTCAACTTCCTTTTTCAACAATGGTTCCCTTAATTCATATTGACTAGGAGGTTTGTACCCGAACCATATTGTCCAACCACCTCACAAAATCTTCTAAAACTATCATTATCATGAGCATGGAAAGGAATAACATTCTCATACGCCCATTGTGCCAAATATTCATGCACAATTTGTGTTCTTTCCTTCGCAAATGCATCATTGATAACTTGTTGTTTTCTTTTCTTGCCTACATCTTCTCCAACATGAATAGAAGATGCAAACATATCCATAGGTCTTCTAATGTCTTTCTTTTTTTTAGCTCCGGTGATACTAACCTCCTCCTCAACCATATGCTCATCACCACCGGCATTGCCATCATCATCATCGTCGTTGTCCTTCCCTTCTTGTGATGTCAAGAACACTTCTTCCCTTACTCGTATATCGTGGACACTCAATGCAGTTTTCTTTTCTTTCCCTTCCAAAAGAGCTTTTTTGCACTTGGCTTTTGCTTCATCATTTTCTTTCTTGCACGGGGCAACATTACCCTTTATACCGGCTATGTGATCCTTCAATCGAATTATTCCACAAGTACTAACTCGCTTGTGACACAAAGTGCAAGTAATCACATTCTTCTTATTAGGATTTTCACAGTACCCAAACTCCCAACCAACATCACTTGAAGTTGGTCTCCATAACGATTCAGAATTGCTAGATAGAGTGGACGTCGGAATCGAACCAATTGCATTGGAAGCTCTTGAAGAACTAGAATCACAATTTCCCGGAATTCCTTCCACAACAAGTTCAAATAGCTTGCCAAACATCGAACATGTACATTCAATTCAAGTATTCAACTAGTTCAATTCAACTAATTTAACAGAAATCGAATTTTTGCCAAAATCCTCCCAAATCAGTCCTAAAACAGTGACTATAGTAGATTCATTTGCTCCAAATCAGTCCCAAATTCAACTTATCTAATGAAATCGGATAGGCTAATGACCACAAGTACACAACCACAATTCCACAACACAAATACACATACTGATATTCCAATTTGCTCCCAAAATCAGAATGAAATCAACCTAAAAAGCAGCCCGACATACCTTGAATGTGTCGAATTGCAGTCTGCAGAGGCAGCTGGGTAGGATCAGGGGAGGACGAAGATGATCAAAGGAGGCTGGAGAAGATCAGGGGAGGCTAGAGAGGTTGAGACTCGCACAGTCGGAGAAGAAGCGCACTCGATGCACTCGCACACTGCAGAGGAAGTCGAGGGGAAGCAGTAGGCCCCGCCGAGGGGAAGCACCAGGCCAGCCGAGGGGAAGCAGCAGGTCCCCCGGGAGAGGAAGCACCAGGCCAGCCGGAGAAAAGGCCATCGCGCGGTTCACCTCTTCGCAAATCGCAAGCCCTAAGGTTGTTCGGGTTTGGAAGTTGGATTGGAACTTTCGAGATTTCTCATAATCTCAGATTGTCTGCCATTTTTTTCAATTTTCCAAAAAAAAAAGAAGCAAAAACGACGTCGTACCCTAAATCGATAAATCGGTCAACCCAATATTGACCGATATATCGGTCGTTGACCCGATAAATAGCGTTGACCGATATAACCAGTCGATACCCCGATATCGTATTGTGTTCTAAATATCCCCGATATATATCGTCGATGTATCGGCTGATATATTCGATATTTAAAACAATGCGTATACTAACCATTTCGAACCGGGTTCCGACACATTAAACCCAATCGGTTCCGTGTCGGATACCGAATTATCAGATACGAATCATCTAGATTTAAAAAAATCATACAATAGGTTGTCTTTACTCTGTAGTAACACACTGAGAGAGAATGAAAATCAACAACCCTAAAACCCTAATCGAAATGTTTCCTCAAACTTGAGATTGAAAATCATCAAAGTGAATCAAAGCAAGTGTAACTTAGATCCAACCTCCTCAATAAAAATTAAAGCTTCTGAGCTTCACTCTTCAAAGATTTGAAGAGAGAGGGTGAGGAATTCACCGGATCTGAAACGAAAACAAGAGGGCTCGAGAGGGCGAGCGTCGAGCGAGAGGAGAGGGCTCGAGAGGGCGAGTGAGACTGAGGCTCGCGAGAGGAATCAATAGTCGAGACTTAGGAGAGGAGAGGATGGGTGCTTGAGTCGTGTGCCCACAGTTTGAAGCCTATCGTTGTTTGGGTCGCATGTGCGTGAGCGTGAGAGCATGAGAGCGAGGCGACAGCCCCGCGTGGGAGAAAGGAGAGAGGCGAGAGAAACGGCGCGCTGATGAAGCTACGGGCAATCTCGTGTGTTTGTTTTAATCTTAGGGTTTATTTGTTTGTTTGGGTTGGGCTGACAATTGGTGGGTGGTTTGTTTGGGCTGGCCAACAATTGCTGAGGAAAATTAAAAAAAAAAAAAAAAAAAAAAAAGAGACCACGTATAGTAGTATAAATTATACTACTATATTATACTGTATAATATAGTTGAAATGAAAAAAAATGTCGCGTATGGGATTCGAACCTTGAGCTATGGGCTACACGCATGCACACAATACTAGCTGACCTATCCATCTTCATTGATATATTTGCGTTTGTATCTATACTAATAAATAAATATATTACCGTATCTATTTAAAAAATAATTAAACGGTTCGTGTTGGATATCCGACAAAGAAATTTGCCCGAACCGTTTAATTCCGTGTTTTAGTGGTTCGTGTCATTATGGTGTCGTGTCTTTTCGGTTTCGTGTTTTTTCGTATCGTATCAGTCGTGTCTGGTTTTTCTGCACACCCCTAAATACAATAAAAGGGAAAAGGTTTATACTGGCATGCACTTGAATAGCTGACATCTGGTTGATGACTTCCAACTTGCTGACATATATCCTACTACTGTCAATAAAATAAAGAGAAAATTTGCAAACCCGACCTATTTTTTAGCCTTTATTGGGAGAGTGACCACCACCCTTTTAAATTAGCGTTTCGGCTATATACACCGCAAATCCCCACGTCCTTAGGGATGTGCAAGTGGGGTGAGAGCCACCCGAAGCGGGACGTGCTTGCACGTTTTTTTTTTTTTTTAATAAGGACGTGTTGCACGTCCTTAAGGACGTGCAGTTTTGCACGTCCCTAAGCACGTGATGCACGTCCCTAAGGACGTGCAAGCCCGGCTTCTAAAAGGCAAAGAGGACGTGCCTCTTCGTCTTCCTTCCTTCTTCCTCCTCTGAAACCATAGCGAGAGCGAGAGAGCCGGGCCTTCGTCTTCCTTCCTTCTTCCTTCGTCTTCCTTCCTTCTTCCTCCTTCTTCCTTCTTCCTTCCTTCTTCCTTCTTCCTTCTTCTTCGTCTTCCTCCTCTGAGACCGAGAGAGAGAGAGAGAGAGAGAGAGAGAGACCCAGAGAGAGAGAGATGGAGACAGAAAGAGAGAGAGAGAGCTCGAGGCGGCGGTGGCGGCCTTGGAGGCGGAGGCGACAGCGATGGAGGCGGTGGCGGTGGCGGTGGAGCCGGTGGCGGTGGCGGTGGAGCCGGTGGCGGAGGGGCTGGAGGTGCTGGCGGCTACGGCGGAGGAGGTTGGTGGTGGTGGGGCGGCGGCTGGCGCCGGCGATGGAGCCCCAACAGTGGCCGAGGAGGAGGGTGGTGGTGGTGGGGCGGCGTATGGCGCCGGCGACGGAGGCTGAGCAGTGGCCGATGAGGAGGCGGAACCGCCGCGGAAGCGTCGGTCCATTGAGGTCTCCCCGATCCCGACTCCACCGGTATGTTATTTGAATTAGTTTTTGTTTGATTTATTTTTAGAGTTTGAAAATATAATTTGATAGATAATATAGTTTTATAATAGAAATTTATAGAATATATGATTGATAATATATATTGTTTAATAGAATATAATTGAAAATAGATTTTTTGATTTATTTATATATTATAATGTTTTTTTATAGTATATAGTTTCATAGAAGAGAATATAATTGTAATTTGATAGAATATAATACATAGAAACAAATTACAATTGAAATACAATAAAAAACATTAAAATATATTATAATACTTCAAAAGTATTTAATTAACATTAAAATATACTTGAATATATTAAAATAGATTCAAATAAATAAAAATAAATTTATATTGAAAGATAATAAAAAACATTAAAAAAATATTAAAATACTTCAAAATTATTTCATTTACATTAAAATATATTCAAATACATAAAAATAAATTTATATTGAAAGATAATAGAAAACATTAAAAAAATATTAAAATACTTCAAAATACATAAAAATATAATAAAATACATATAAATAAATTTAAATTTAAAGAAAATAAAAAAATTAAAATATATTAAAATATATTAAAATACATATAAATAAATTTAAATTTAAAGAAAATTAAAAAATTAAAATATAATAAAATATAATAAAATTCATAGAAATAAATTTATATTTAAAGAAAATAAAAACATTAAAATATAATAAAATCCATAGAAATAAATATAAATGGAAAGAAAATAAAATCATTACAATATATTAAATTATATTAAATTATAATATAATAAATTATAATAAAATACATTTCATAATAACAGGCAGGGAGGCTCATGAGGGGGAACGGTACCCTCCGGCCTGTTACGTTCGCCGACCGGGCAACGGTCAGCCAGATTCCAGGGAGGACGGTACCCGACAGTTCGACATCCACAGTCGACGATCTGCTCGCGTCTGCAGAGCGGTTGCAGCAGTCGATGGGGACCCCCGCGGTCGACGAGAACGACACCTTCTGGGCGGGTATGCCAGGTTGGGATCCTTCTGGCGATGCGATGAATTTAAACCACGCTGGCATCTTTAAGGGCAACTGTTGGGGGTTGTTCGTATCGAGGTCGGAGGAATCATTCAACCGACGTCGTCATGCGCTACGAGCTGCATGGCACCCATTCCCAGGTGTGGTGACGTATTTGGAGTCGGTTTGGCTTCCATACATCAGGAGCATTGTTCGGTGCTACGTAGATAATGTCTTCCATCTCGGCACCCGTACGACAAACAGGTACAACCTTACTTCATATCTCCCATTACAATATGTTATAATATCGAATATTTAGTGGTATGCACTTCAATGTGTACAGAGTTGAGGGTCAACACAAGGTTCTGAAGGAGGCACTTCACTCATCGACTGGTGACTTCCGCATCGTGATCGACGCAATCTATAGAGTCAATGATTGTCAACTGCATGAGCTGCAAACTGCTTTGGAGATCGACCGCTTCAAATGGCCAACATCGGCGTATAAAGTCAACCTTTTCGATGAGGTAAAGACTTTAATCTCCAAAAAGTGCTTCGATTATCTGTACAAGATGTGGCAGGACGTCGTGAACCAAAAGGTTCATCCGGTTTGCACGGACCGACATTGGAGGGTTTGTTACGGGATCCCTTGTGTCCATGAGATTCAGGCATACGTCAACTCCGGTACTCCGATACCCGCCGAGGACATCCACCCGTTCTGGATGGATTTGACATGGACTGACCTCGACGACACCCCACTGTCGTATGAGCTGTCATCTTCATACACGGCTTCCAACGATGTATGCGAGGATGAGTTACACCCACCCTCATCAGCAAGCGTCCGAAGAAAGGGGAGGCCTCGGGGGTCGAGGAATGCCTGCAGAACCAACCCGTTGCCATACGAGGAGGTAAGGGAAAGGTTAGAGAGAGAAGAAGCGCGTGCTGCTCGAAATGCTGCTCGGCCTCATCCACAAGCGACCTCAGCTCGATGTGGACGTGATGATGTGTTCGGAGGGTTCAACTGGGGTTGAAACAATGTTGATCCCTTCATGCTCGGTCATATTGAGACGGTGAGAAACACTGTTGGAGATGGTCATTGTGGCTACCGTGCTTTGGCGGCTTTGACATCAGTACATCACCGATCGGCGAGACGGCTTTCCCGGAACTCAAAACGTTACTATGCAATCACTTGGAGGATCACGCCGATCTGTACGCCGGTTGTTATACAGGAGAGTACCCATTCCAGCAGTTCGTCGACTACCAGAGATGTGCCGGAGCCATACATGGTGATAGGAGACGGTGGATATAGCTTCCCATCATGGGTTTAGTATTTGCGACGGTATATCAGATTCCTCTCGTCGTCCTAGCTTGGCATCATCTGTTCACATGTCTCCCCATGATCTCGCCGACATCTGCTAACAACCCTCCCCAATCAACAACTCTTGGTGTAGCCTGCATCGGAAACCAAGACCATTTTGCCGCGGTACGACTTCAAACGTCTTTTTTATTACCTATTCATGCTTTTCATACATATGTCAATACTCTAACTCTAATTTTCCGTTCTCATAGATCTGGTTGCGTCATAACGCTCCTCTTCCGCCGCCTCCACTAGAATGGGTCGAACATCATCATCCGAGCGTCGAAGGATGGGATGCTCCGTTTCAAGCTCAGATTGAGAGATTTAGAGCCTTGCGTGCCGATGCCGGCCGTCCTTTACTATTTTCCTAGATTGTATTCCACAACTTTATTAAACTTATAAATGTAAACTTTTTTTTACGTTCCTTGTAACGTTATTCGCATATTATCCGAATGAAAACCTTAACAATTCTTGTGTTCTGTTTAATTTGACCCTAAATCCTTCAAATCCACTACCTAAACACTTCAATTTTATCAATTAACATTACAAAACCGTCGGAAAACCTGAACCCTAACCCTAAACCCTAAACGCAAAACCCTAACTAGGGTTTGCACGTTGTTAAGGACGTGCAAGACTTAAATAGTGGACGTGCAAGTCTGGGGACTTGCACCTCCTTAAGGACGTACAAATCCTTAATCCGGATTTGCGGTGTATATAGTGACACCCTAAATTAGGGCTTTGTTCACCTCCTCCAAAACAGTGCCCCCAACCACATAGACGAGAGAAAATTCAAGAGAAAGTTGGAAATCCAATCCGATCAATCCGAAGTACCAGAGGAAGGTTGTAAAGAAATAGAGATCAACCGAACGAGATCTCCTTTTCCCATCCACCGTACCCCTCACTCTCTCAGTTTTTCTTCCAATTCGTATCTCAAAACGAAAATCCGTCCATCTTTGTGCGACTGAATCAAGGAATTCTATCCATCTTCATCGACGAGTTCCCTGTCGCCGGTAGCGATCGCGATGGAGCTTGATGTGGCCGCCGAGGGGAAAGCCATAGAAGCGGTGGTGCAAAGCCGATGACGATTAAGATTTGTGCTGACGAGGAATTCGAATGACAAAATTGTGTGCCGATGCCTTTAGATCTATAATTTGGGAGCGCTTCACACCGTCTTTGTTTTATTCTAATCCAATCGATGGGGTTCAGTTGGTTTGTTGCTGAAGATTGCTGAATTGAAGGTATGACTTTCCATTTGATATTGCTCTTTGGTGCAAATCTGATGCCCTTGTCAAATCTTAGTGGTTGATTGGCATTGTTCTTTCATTTGTCAAATCTTGGTGCTCTTGTTGGCTCTCGATCTCTCTATTGTTGCTCTCCTCAAGCTTCTATACAGGTACTAATGACATCCTCTCAGTTTCTTGAGTAACTGAAAAAAAATTGTTGATGAATCTAGCTTGGTGGATCTGATTATTGATTTTAGGTTTCAATTTCGTGCAGATAAGTGTTACTGGACCTTCAGTTGGTTCGTTGCCTTTATTCGGTTTGAGTTTGTTATGTCGTTGGTGAATATTTGTGTAATTCTTCCATTTTTTAGAATAAGAATGGGTTGATGATTAGCATTTTCAGTAGCAAACAGTGAATTTGTGGTTAGTTTGTTATTGTGATTGAGTTTGCTTTGTTGAGAGCTTTGGATATTGGCATTTTTTTTTTGCCTTCCTGAAACTTTTGTCATTAGCTTCTTGTTTTTTTGTTTGATCGGAAATGCTGAAATAATTCGTTATGCTGAAATTAATTCTTATAAAATTGTATTACACGGTTTCAGCAACTCCAGTGTCGAAGTGCTGATGTGCGAAAAAAAAGAAGCTAATTTCAGCAACTTTGGTTTCAACAACTCCAGTGTCAAAGTGCTGACGCGGAAAAAAAAAAAACTAATTTCAGCTATTACAACAACAATTTCAGTGATATCCGGTTTCAGCAACTCCGCTATCGAAGTGGTAACGCGAAAAGAAAAGAAAAGCAACTCCGATTTTAGCAACACGGTTTCAGCAACTCCGATTTCAGCAAATCCGGTGTCGAAGTGGTGACACGAAAAAAAAAAAGAAAAAAAAGTAACTTTGATTTCAGCAACTTTGGTTTCAGCAACGTGAAAAAAAATACTACTGAAACAGGGGGCAAGGGAAGGGAGGTGGACATTTTGCTAATTTGAAACCTTTGGTTATCTATCTATATACATATACTAAAACCGATGCATTGGTGCCTGCGTGGCGGCATGTGAATGAATTTGCCTACGTGGCAGCGCGTGAGCGCGTCTCACTTTCTCCCGTCAAAAAGGAAATCTAATAAAAATAATTATTTTATTTTACCATTAACACATATAATTGGATAGATGGAATATCTTATAAAAGAGTAAATATTATATAAGGAAAAAGAATATCAATATAATTAAACGTAATAGTAGTAATAATAAAAATAATTAATAAAACTAATTTTCATAGTCATACTTACCAAAAATATTAATAGATAAATATATAATATTTGATATGTGCTATTTTATTTATATTTAGATTATTTTTTTATGGAAAGAATTATTTATATCAAAATCAATCATTTAATAATTGTTATTTTATATCTATCTATATTATTTTTTTAAGGACAAAATAAATAATTAAAACATTATATAGCCATATATGTAGCTACAATCCATCCGTACATAGATATTTTAGTAAACTGATGTAATAAATATATACTACATATTTAATAAAAAAGAATATTAAAATATTTTTAAAAATCAACTATCTAATTAAATTACATGAGATTTAATTAACCATAGATTAGGAAAAAAAAACTTTTACGTAGTACCTTATAAATGTGAAATTTATTTATATTTTGAGAGAATCTAATTAAAAGATATTTAGATTATATATAACATGTCGAACTAATTTTATTTATATTTATATTATTTTTTTAGAGGAAAAAATAATTTATAGTTAGATTAACGCATTCCCCGTACACGGGACGGGATCTACACTAGTTTATTAATAAAAGCCTTAAATATGACCATTCTAGAAATCACCCCTAAAATAAAAGAGGAAAGGTCTATGTGCTTGTAAGTTCGGTAATAAAAGTATATATGGAGTGGACTATTTATATCTACACTATTTATATCCATTCCGGAAATGGCTCACCGGAAAGGACTTGTGGGTAGTACCCATAGGTCCCCGGTTCGAATCCCGGAATGGCCGCTCTTTATTTACCAATTCAAGGAGTGGACTATTTATAGACCTGAGCATGGACGGGCTTGGGTCGGACCTATAAGAATATCTTGACCTATTTTAGCGGGTCGGGCTTGGGTTAAGCCTGGTTTTTGGGCCAACTCTCTTGCACAAGCCTGCGCACATGGGCGGACCGGGTAGCCCACCGGGCCAGCCATTATAATTTCGTAAAATATTTATTTTATTTTATTATTTTTACGTTTGATTTCAACTACACAAATGTGCTAAGTGTCTCAAAAGATTGAAATTTTATACAAAACAAAGGTATACAAGTTACACAAATGTGAAATTACACACTATAATCTTTATGTAGGTTCATTTCAATGAATTTTTTTTGAAAATAATATATTTAGTACTATTGTATTTCTTAATTTATATGCGATGTAAATACTATTAGTATTTATAAAGTAATAGAGGTAAAAGTTTAGATATTATATAATCAATATATATACTCCGTAGCATTTTAATACAAATACATAAAAATAAATATAAGTAATATATATAGGCGGGCCGGGCCTACCGGCCCGTTTGGGCTTAACCCTTAGCCCAAGCCCGACCCTATGGGCCAACCGTGTCGGGCCTGTCGGCCCGCTTGGGCCAATTACCTTACCCAAGCCCGCATATTTTACAGGGCGGGTTGGACGGGCCGGCCGGGTTAGCCCATGTCTGCTCAGGTCTAACTATTTAGTTGATTAATATAGAAATAATGAACTTTGACCAAATTTTCTCTTAAATTTTTTATAGCGGACAAAGAGTAGGATGCCTTGTCGAGGTAAGGTTCACCTATCCTTGATCATCCTTAGAATGATGTTATACAAATCTTCATGCAAAGGGAGACTTGTATATTACATATACCCTTATATACCTAGGCTACCTAGCAATCTAATCTGATGTTGCATTTGATTCTCTATAACAGTGTCGGAATTCGATCATGTGATTCCTGTCACACTGACTCTAACTTCATAGCGACGATGTTTTCAATAACTCTACAATCTACATATCTCCCAATCAGCACTAGTGTCCTCATTAATTGCTTTAACGGCTTTCAAGCTATCATGCACCTTCAATTATAACACTCTTCATTCCGTTCTCCAAGACATGCTCGACCCCCATACAGAAAGTTGTTGTTCCGTTTGCAGGATGGATCCCGAGCCGACTCTATGTTGAAATATATCCCTTACATGTCCCTAAAAATACCCCAAATTTGGTTGTCATTAGAGGCTCTAACTGAACCATTTACATTGATTTTGTAGATGGCATCAGATGGCTTGAGCCTTGAGCCGCCTAGACCTCTCTCGCTTAGAATTCCTCTCGTTCTTTCCACCACCTTGGGCCTGATTCCGATATATCCTTAATTTTCTGACATATTTGGTATACAATAGAGGTGGGAGAACCTACCTCGTGATTGTTGAAAATAACTTTATTCCAATGTTCTAAAAGGCGCTAGGCGGCCGCTAGGTAAGGGGTGGCCGCCTAGCGCCTAGGCGGCGCCTAGACGGACTAAGAACAAATGCGTGATTATTTCTTTATATTTTAACACATGCAGCTTTACTGCACAGCCGTCCTTGGCTTCTTCCCTCATTTTGCTTATTGAATGAAGTAGTATTGCCTTGAGCTTTTATTTTGCCTTGATAATTGCTTTATCAAGCAAACTTGTGCAGGGATTTCAGGTTGTTCACAAATTGGATTTAATTTCATTCTGTATATAAGGTATTATACGATTAAATCGATTTCTAAATTTTCCGAATTTCTTCTTTGGCTAACCGATGCAACTACAGAATTTTGATACGTAACGTACGCAATTCACTTAATAATTTAATCAAAATCAATTAGTTAGATCCCCAGCAGTAGGCAAAATTCTACATATTTGGCAAAACAATTGATCAACGCCATTCAATTTATTTTCTAATGTAATTCAATTTTCATAACTCTGGCTCTACATATGCCTCCTCGCCTACGCACAAAATCAAGCGTGTTCAGCATAGTCACTGGGATAGACCTCTTCCTAATTCCTGTAAACTTAATTTTGACGGATCTCGCCTAGCCTTTGGGTAACGTCTCATTTTGACGGATATCGTTTCTTTAGGTAATGGTACATGTAATAAATAATACCTGGATCGTCTATGCTGAAGCACTGTCACTCCGTATTCTCAACTAGATGCCTTTCGTTATTACACTTATTATTTTCATATTTTTACTTACTAACGTGTTTTTCGCGTTGAACTGATTCACGCTATATGACTATACAGTATTAGTCTTCACGTTGATTGATCGGAGCCCACACTATATAAGTATATAGTCTAGTCATCGGTTCTTATCGATAAATTAAAAGCAAGTTGACCGTCATCGTCTGCGGAAATTTCCAATCCCTTACCTTGTTGTTGGCTTTAATGATGCGCATATTATAAGTTAGAAACTGAAAACAAGATTACAAAAGCAGATATTCTGTTTACCGTAATTGTTTGTTTAGTGCTGGATTGGTCACGATGACCATATTGTTATTTGGTCGCAACGACCAGTGGCAGAGCTGAGGGGGTTTGGGGATCATGTGTCCCCCTCTCATTTGACGAACTAACTAGGTATATTCTCCTTGTCGATAGTTTCGTTAGAAAGGTTTAAAAAATAAAAGTATATTAATTACTTTAATTTTGTTTCAATAGATCACTATAATGCTTTTATATTTTTACTTAAATTAATATTCACATACTATAATTCATTTCGAGATGTTCGAAATGAAAGGTTATACTAATCATTTCGACAAATAGATAAGAAGTTACATTATATCTGGTTATACATTACTATATGTTATGAAGGTAATAAGTTATACTCTATAAACGTCTAGTATTGTTTGTTATATTTAGCTCATTTAAAAACAAGACAAGCTCGAGTCGAACCTATATTTGAACTTGAGCTCATACTCGACTTGTTTAGTAAATGAACGAGCTTGAGCTGAGTTATTTTTTCTTCCAAGTATTATGCAATTTTACTTGCTCATGAGTCATGACATAGTAACTTAAAAGAAAAATTTTAAATTTCACAAATTTTGTGTTATTTGAGTTTCAATCGAGCCGAGACAAGCTTTGAATTGAGCATAAAAATGTGCTCATAATTAACTCGATCATTTTGTAAATGATGCTCGAGCAGCTTTTATTAAGCAAAACTCGAGTCAAGTGTAGAATGATAACGGATGTAAAGTCCTCCTTAAGGATTGGGCCTTTTGGCCTACTATACAATATGACATCTATGTAATCTATCAAACCCCCGCAGTCGAAAGTGGAGGGTGCCGTACAGTGAGATTGGACCGAAAATCGAGGAACAACTGTCAAGGTAAACCCTTGGTGAAGATATCAGCGTACTGATAGGAGGACGGGACGTGAAGAACACGAACATGTCCGAGAGCAACCTTGTCCCGAACGAAGTGTAGATCGAGCTCAATGTGCTACGTGCACTGATGTTGGACTGGGTTGCTGGCCAGATAGACGGCGGAGACGTTGTCGGTGTAGACTTGCACTACAAAAAATAAAGAAATTTGCCACGCTGCTTAGCTTCGGCAAGGGCTAGCCGTTGCAATTGGTACCCTTTTGCCACCGGTGGTAGCTTCGGCAAGGGTTGCCATAGCTAATGAGGCCTTGTTTGCCACGGACATAGGGGTCCCGTTGCTAATTTTCCTATCATTGGGCAATATTTGCCACGGTGAGGTGATGCCGTAGCTAAAACCTACGAGTATAATTTTTGAAAAAGAAAA
The DNA here is from genome assembly GCA_037127255.1 of Persicaria tinctoria. Taxonomy (NCBI): domain Eukaryota; kingdom Viridiplantae; phylum Streptophyta; class Magnoliopsida; order Caryophyllales; family Polygonaceae; genus Persicaria; species Persicaria tinctoria. Next base: position 24,969,933 of record JBANSL010000006.1, read on the forward strand.
CAAAAATCCATATACCTGTCTCCTCACCCTCACCCCACTCTTTCATATCTGAAAAGTGAAAACCATAGCCCTCCCTTCAGATCTGAAAACCCCTAGCCTTCTCTCCGTTGTTCGTCCATCTCCTCCTCTACTTTTAGATCTGAAAACACCTAACCTCACTCACCAACACCACCTCGCCGCCTTCCTCTCTCTTTCTCCTCCTCCCGTCGTCAACCTTCTGCCACCTCCATATCCGCTATGGTTTCTGCCTTCCCCGCCGTCGATGAGGGAGATCCGCTCCTTCAGTGCCTCCACTGTCCTCTTCGCCTCTTTGAGCAGCTCGTCCAAATCGCCATCGAAGGTCGACCTCTCTCTCTCTCGCACATCAGACGAATCCAAATCGCCATCAACCTTTTCTGCTCTAGGGTTTTTTCTGTTCGAAAATTTTCAACTTTGAATTTGTGATTGACCACTTTCTAAGTTTAGGTTTGTTGAATTCATTCTGAAGAATAATCTGGGGATAATTGCAACACTCGGAATCAGGACAGAGGAGTTCATGGAGGCACATGGCTAACTGTCAACGGGATCTGGTAAGTTTCTCCAAGTATAAATATGAAATTAATGTATCATGTTGAATCCATATAGTTCAATGTAAAATGAAAAAGTGATAATGCAGAAGAAACTTGGAAGGTGAATTGGAGCCTTATTGCACACTACAATAGATTGAGAAAGGTACCTTTGTAAAGTACTTGTCATTAGTTGAGCCTCATATTATTTATAGGAAAAACACAAGGCAGATATGCCTAAGCTGCACCTCTTATTATTTCTAGGAAAAACACAAGGCAAATCTTACTACATGATTGATTTTTTAACTTTGATTAAAGCTAGTTGTTAGATTCCTCATCTGATTTTGATTTTGGTGAATTGGGAGTTCATTTTCCGAAATCAGTCTGTGAAATTCTCCAAAATGAGTGTCTTGGTTTGTTCTGCTAGATTGTTAGGGTTTTGAAATGTTTTAAACTGAATCGCAATTTTAATTTGCTTAGTGAAATATAGTAATTGATGGTCAATCTCTTTCCTCATCCATAGTCTAATAGGAAAATTAAGCATTTTATCGGCATGGTTTTTAGGCATTCTCTAATTGGTATTGAAATCGTAATCCATACACGTATATTCTAATGATGTTACAATCACTTAAAAAACATATATTGTTTCCACCATTGCTTAAGACAATCAATTATTCTCCATCATCTAGCCACCTGCTATAGTTTATTCACATTGCATTTTACATTGAATATTTCTTTAGTCCTCCTAATATATACACAATTCTCTTCTATTAGTGGTTTGTTTGGTAGTTCAATAGCAACTGTCTACATTTAAATTTGCAAGAGATTAACTATTCACGAGACTTTTACTTAGTAGCCTATTCGATCTTCTTCCTACTAGCTTAGTAGCTTGAGATCATCTGTAGTTGTGATGCCATATGGTGTAATTAGTTGAAACATTTACTAAAATTTATAGTGTGCAATACATTTTGGCTCTTTGATGTTGAATCCAGTTAGATATGCATAAGCTGCACCTCTTATTATTTCTAGGAAAAACACAAGGCAGGGTTAGAATTCCCTTGGATATGTACGTATGGTATGAGCCTCTTAGGAAAGGGGGAGGAAGACAACTTGGTTGTTCCCATGGCGGGGGAATTCATCAGCAAAGCACTTATGTAAGTCAAATCGAATCTCGCCTCTTAATGATTCACCATTATTAGATTGGATTAGATTAGAGTACATATTATTGCTTTGGATCAGTTGCTTGTAAATCTGAATTTATTTAAGTAGTTGAATTTATTTAAATAGTTAGGAAACAGATATTTATGATATGTGATAATCGAAGATCATTAATTAGTTTAACAATAATATTAATCGAAAAACACGATTATTCTATAATCGTCAACAGTTTTACACCTAACCTCTTTCCTTTCTTCCATTAAATAGTAAAGGCCAAATATAATTCCTTTAGTAGCACTCTTATTCAATAATCGTCAACAGCTTTACACCTAACTGCTTCTCAGTTGAATGCTTTGTCTTTGATATGTTTATGCGCACATGCTCTCCCATATGATCGCAAAATCCTCATGTTTTGTTTATTTCTTATTTTCTTATTGCATTCATTTATGCACACATCCCCTGTTTCTTATTTCTTACGTAGTATTTCATGAGTACACTAGAAAGTGCAAAATTTTGCTTTCATATATGCACACATATCCCCTTATTTCTTATGTTATTATGGCTTCAAAGTAATTTATTTTCACTCCCTTCACAAGTTTTCAGTTGATGGCTTCCTGTATTCAAAGTTTATTTTGCTCTCTACCGGATATATGCTTTTCTTGCATTTATCCGGTGGGAGCCTCTCAATTTCTTTTCTCTTATATTCTTTATGAGTCTCTTGAAATTACTCATATCACTTGCAATTGTTTAGGAAGGTATTGGTTTTACATTGGTTTTAATGTTGATCTTGCCAAATAACTTGCAGCAACAATACCCCTGCTGACGTCTGCCTATGGTAAGGTCATCAATGGCTTGGCGGCATTCCAGTGGTTCTGGCCGGTACTCTTCACTATCAAGGTTAGGATCAGTTATTGAGTTGTCATTCACAATACTTGACTTTTTGAGCCTCTTATCCCTGCCCCTTAGCATTGATGAAAATTGGATGAAGAACTGTGAGGTCCTGTTTGTTTAAATAAAGAAAAACTAGATAAAGTAGTGGAATAAAATCTGAATTGATTCGAAATTTGAAGTCAGTGTGTTGATTCTATATTCAACACTTTCTAACGAGGTCCTGTGTTGATTCGTCACTCCTCTTCTTCACCTCTCTATCTTCCAAACCTGTATTCAACTTGTTGATGTTCTGATGGCTCCTGGAGGTGAGATTTCGGACTTTTTCAAAATCTACGGTTATGGTTTTAGGTTGGGGCCAGAATTTTGATTGAATTTGCTTACTGTGCTTGTTGCTATGTAAGTGGCTCAAGAATAACAGGTTTTAGGTTGGGGCCAGAATCTACGGTTAGGGTTTTAGCCGCTGATTTTGATGAGGTCTGTTTCACATTCCCTTAATATTGATTCCTAGCTTCATTTGTTTTCTCTTCCTAGCTTGGTTTATCATCTGAATATGCAAATTAAGCATACTATTTCTTCCTTCCTTTGCAGGATGAGTTGGAAGCAGAACTTGAAGAGCTTGAAGGTGTTGAACTGGAGGAACAACTTCTTCAACCTCTCACCCCCTCACCTATACCAACTCGCCCACAACCAGCTCGTCCAATTTCTCTAAAGCCAACAGCCGAGGAGGATGAACTTGCAGCATTACAAGCAGAAATGGCACTTTGAGGTGGTTTTTTTTTTGCTTCAACTTTCACACTCATAGTACTATATATTTGAAGATGGGTTAACATCTTAAAATGCGTAAAAATCAAGAAACTGGATGTTCTTAGTCTTCAACAATTTATTTTTCAAACACTTGCAGGTATTTGAGGCTATGTAAAGATTGGCTGGATTGTTTAATGGTGGAAACTGTTGCTGCTCCCTCCATGCTTGCTTATCACTTATATGCTCGCCAAGCTGTAAATAGAAGTGCCTTAGAAGGAACGATTTATGTGGTATCATTTCGTCTTGACCTAAAAAATGTGTTAAATTTGTGAAAATTCTGTTTCCGTGATTTTCCTGAAAGGCAATGGTACTTTTTCATGTGTGAAACTGTGGTTGTTTTGCCTCATTATCTTGTATTGCAACATATGCTGGGAGACTGGTGGGCTTCCCCCTCAGGTACCAATGCTTTATGGTTTGTAAAGAGTACTAAATACTCTTACCTGTTTTGTTATTTCATTTTGCAATCTTAGTGTCTTCTTGTTTGTGAAATTGTGGTGGATCGTGTAATATTTTGGAATTTCGTTCGTTTTTGCTTAGACTCCTTGTCTATTCCACTTTTACATGATGATTGCCTCTCTTTTATTAAAAATTAACTAAACTACTTGCTTTCCATCAGGTGTGATGACAGAATGTTAACCAAATGCCTCTTAACTGTGGATTTTCGAGCTGCTGTGCATTTCTGCTTTTTATCATGAGATTTCTTTCTTTCTTTCTTTATTAGCTTGGCCAATTTGATGTAAATTATGTAGTTTTAGACAAATTTTTGGGTTAAAATATAGTTTTGGACATTTTATTGTATATGTAAATTTTATAATTATGTATATAAATTTTGTATAATTAATGAAAATTTATTATATGTATATTGTGTATTATTTTTTTTATTAAAAATATTGGATTTTTTGGCCCGGGTACGAAGAAACTGGGCTAAAAAGCATTAGCTACGGCAAGCTGCCGTAGCAAATATGTAGTGTCTTTCAAAGGATCGCTTGGCCGTAGCTTAGCCGTCGCTAATTTTTTTTGCTACGGCTATTTGCCGAATCTACCAAATTTTGCCACCCCAAAATTCGCCACCCCCCCCCATTTGTCGTAGCTAAGCCGAAGCTAAACCCCTTTTGCCACCCCTTGAACCCCTTTTGCCACGACTTTTTGCCGAAGCGAATTTTTTTTTTTTGTAGTGTTGGGTGGCCTTCTGAAGAGGGTAGCGGAGCTCAAGGAGGAGATTACGCAGCCATGAGCACTCGGAGACAATGTTGGCGACGCCCCTGTACTCAGGCTCGGCGCTAGAGCGAGACACCACAGACTGACGCTTTGCTGACCATGACACAAGAGTGTCATTGAGGAAGACACAGTATCCAGACGTAGAGCGACGTGTGTCAGGAGAACCACCCCAATCCGCATCAGTGTAACCGACGAGGTCATGCTGAGAGGAAGGGGTGATCGTGGTGCCCAGCTCGAGGTACCGCTGATGTACCTGATGATCCGCTTTAAGGCCTAAAAGTGTGGTTCCCTAGGCGCATGCATAAACAGACAGGTCTGCTGAACGACGTAACTGCTGTCTGGCTGAGTAAACGTAAGATACTACAACACACCGGCGAGACTCCAGTACAACGTTGGATTATCAAACAGGGGAACAGAGTGAGCACTGAGCTTGTTGGAGGTATCCACAGGGGTGGCGACTGGCTTGCAGTTGCTCATCTTAGCCCGAGCAACATTTTCGGCAACATACTTACTCTGAGAGAGAAACAACCCAGACGCATGACGCTGCACAACGACGCCCAAGAAGTAAGACAACGGACCCAGATCTGACATGGCAAACTCGGCACTCAACTGGGCAATAATAGACGTCCGAAGAGCATCAGAAGAGGCGGTGAGGATGATGTCGTCGACATATAGTAACAAAAAGGCCATGTTTGTGCCTCTGCGATAGGTAAACAAAGATGTATCTAAGCGGCTGCCAACGAAGCCCAAGCGTAGCAGATGAGATGCAAAGCGTTGGAACCATGCCCGCGGAGCCTGTTTCAGACCATACAGAAAGCGCTTCAGGAGACAAACGTGTTTGGGACAATCAGTATCAACGAACCCCGACGGTTGAAACATGTAAATTGTCTAATTCAGATGGTCATATAGAAAGGCATTCTTGACATCCAGCTGATGAATAGCTCAATGTCGCGATAACGCTAAGCTCAGCACCACTTGGATAGTGGCAGGCTTGACCACGAGGCTAAATGTCTCATCACAGTCAATACCTGCCTGCTGAGATCGACCATTAACCACAATGCGAGCTTTGTAGCATTCCAATGACCCATCAGAGAGGAACTTCTGCCGGAAGAGCCACATGTAGAGAATGACGTTCACCTCAGGAGGGCGAGGAACTAGAACCCAGGTACCATTCCTTGTAAGGGCCCTGTATTCATCGAGCATAGCCGCCTGCCACTTCGGGTCGAGGAGGGTTGTTTTGTGGGAGGTGGGGATGGGGGAGAGCGAGGTCGGGTTTGAGGCAGGAGGGACATGGGAAACGGTAGGGGCGGGTTGAGTCTCTGTGGCGGGCGCGTGTTGTGAGCTGAATCTGCCATGTTTTACAGTAACTTTTATATCGATTTCTGTATACATTACATTCATTTGGTTTTAGATAGTACAGAATCTATGTAGTTTATGTTTATTTGCCAAAATTATGGAATCTACACCAGTTTCTGTTTAATTCGCAGAAATCAAGGCATTTTACAGCAATTCTACAGAAGGTCGGAAAAGCTCGGAAAACCACTACAGAAGTCCAAGGTCAAAGCAGCAGAATCAAGCTGAAGATCAAGGCTACTCGGTCTCAAGTAGGCTTACTCGACATAGACGAGCCTGTCCGAGCACAGCTTGGTCGAGCAGAGCCTGATCGAGAGCTAGACCAACCCGAGCTCCGGGCCCTACTCGATCTCGAGGACCACTAGTCGAGATCGACGAAGCCTCAGCACCATGCCCGGAGTCGACAAGGAGAGTAGCCAAGGACGACCAGGCGAGACTCGCTGCCAGCGACTCCACTCGCTGCAGCGGACCACTCGCTGCCGCGGAAGAGGCCACTCGCTGACAGCGGATGAAGCAACTCGCGGGAGCGGAAGCGGAAGGGAAGAGCCCTACTCGATCTCGACGAACCCTTGTCGAGATCGACGAGACCTTGAGCCATGTCGGAGCTTGCCGAGGAGAGCCACTCGAGGAGACCTAGTCGACGATCATCCCTACTCGAGGTCGACTAAGGTTACTCGAGGTCGACAAACGCCTGAGTCCAGATCCGAGCTTGTCGAGCACGCCAACCCGAGGAAGCCCAGTCGACGGAGCCGTCCTGGTCGAGATCGACAAGAGCTACTCGAGGTCGACGAGCACCAGTGAGCCAAGTCCTAGCCACATCGAGCATCAGCTAGCCGAGACGACGAACTCTACTCGAGGTCGACAAGCCGCGAGTAGACCAGTTTCCAGAAACTTCTCGACTTGATCAATCCGAGTAGAATTGGAGTTGCTTGGGCGTGAAGGAAGACAGCTTGTCCGAAGATCTATCCAAAGTTGATCAAGTTCTATCCAAAGAGACAAGATCTATCAACATCATGAAGACCTACCTTAATTAGTTTTATCTTTTCTTTAAAGATTTATTTCCTTTAAACATTTATTTATCATTTAAGCTTTTAGATATAATTTTAGATATAGATATAGATATTCTATCCTTGAATAGCGGGGTTTGATCACTATAAATAAGGCCCTAGGGGCTCAGTTTTATTCATTCAATTTGAGAGACAATTAGTTAGTTCCAGTAGAGAAATTTAGGAATTCTAAGGTTTTTAAGGTTTTGGCTTTTTGCGAAAGTTGATTGCCAGGATTGTAAAAGGCTTTGAATTTAGTTTAATGCAAGTTTCTTTTCATCAATCAATGTCTGTTATTGCGATGAGGCGTGAGTAGTCCACCCACTTCTGGGGCTGGGGTGAGCCCGACGGTGGCCATGTGAGGCGATACGATAAAGGTCAGATGTTTTTGTGCGATTCATCTTCTATCCCTATGAGCATGATTCTTTTGCGAGAGTTGAAGGTGATCCTTGTTTGTGTTATTGAAGCGAAAGTGATCTTAATGCAACTTGGATTAATTATGTGAAAAAGGGTTAGTAACAATTAGGGTTTATGCGAAAGCCTCTATATGCCTATTTGTTAATGACGAAAGTTATTTGATGGAAAGCGTGATCTTTTATGCCTTTATGTGTTACTTTGCATGGTTATCGTTGTGGTGTTGAAACCCTGGCCTTGGAAGTCTTTTAGTATATTGAATTTATTTCTGTCGAAATTCTGAATTTTGTCGAGAATCTGCAAGTTTGTGTTTTCTGTTTCTTGTCGACATAGAGGAGCCTTGGTCGAGATCGAGTACTGTGCTTGTCGATCTCGAGTAGGGACTTGTCTTAGTCGAGTTGATTTTCTTCTGTTTTCATCGATTTTCACTTTCTGTTCTCTGTGTCGAGTTGTCCTTTGTCGAGGTCGAGTACGTTCTTGCTTGTCGAGTTGATTGCCTTTGTTTTCTGTTTTCTATTTTTATTTCTATTCTTGTCGAGATAGAGGACAGCTACTCGAGGTCGAGTAGCTTCTGTGTCCTTGCTTTTCGTTTCAGTTTTGCTTTGTTCTTTACTTCCTTTGCTTTACTTTCTGTCTTTAGTTTATTCTTTGCTTTTGTTTTTTTACCCTTGCCGGGTTTATTTGTTTCTGTCTTTCTGCTCTGCTTCTGTGAGAATTTACAGCTACCTGAGAACTGCTGACGTGCTTCCTCGTGGATTCGATCCTGACTTTCTCTTACTGCATTGGAGGAGTCTTGTATTTATTTGCTGAGGCCTAAGTCTGGTTTGATCTATTTCGTTATATTTCATACTTGATTCACTCCCAACAACAGCGCGACACAAGGCTGCGGTCGCGGCAAGGGAGCCGCGGCAAGGGGGTATGCCGCGGGCGCAACACGATGTTGCGGCCGCGGTAATTGGTATGACGGGAGGTGTGTTCGGGAGGGCTCAGAGGAGGTGTTGGCGGGGTGATCGGAGGCGTGCATAGAGACAATCTGACGAGGTCTGAATACACCGGAGATGCTACGGGTGTGCGGTCTGGTGGTAGGAAGAGGAGGTAGCGGTGGGGGCGGTGTAGGGGGAGAAGCAGGAGCACCAGTAGAGCTCTAGGAAGGAGAAAGTGTGGGAAGGGAGACTTTGACTCTGACTGGGACATAGGAGGTGTGGGAGATGGGAGAGAAGGAGAAGAAAAGGGAAAGCGAGACTCGTCAAAAGTGACATGACGTGACAGAATAAGCTTATGGCTTCGAACATCGAGGCAAAGGTAACCGCGATGATCAGACGGATAGCTTAGGAAGACACATGGAGTGGAGTGCGGGTGGAGCTTGTGTGGGGCGGTGGAGGACTGGTTTGGGAAGCACAAGCACCCGAAGGTACAAAGGTGATCATACCTAGGCAAGGTGCAATATAGTGCTTGAGTGGGCGAGCGATGATGTAGGGTAGTAGATGGGAGAATGTTGAGGAGATAACATGTGGTTGATAAGGCGTGAGGATAATAGGTAAGGGGAATAGATGCGTGAAAGAGGAGAGAGCGCATCATGTTGGTTATGGTTCTAATGATTCGTTCAGCCTTGCCATTCTGCTGGGAAGTATAGGGGCAAGACAACCGATAGGAGATCCCATTTGTGGCGAAGAAAGTATGAAAGTCTTTGTTATCAAATTCACGGCCGTTGTCACATTGAAAGCATTTGATGGATGTTTGAAATTGTGTTTTGATGTAAGCATGAAATTTGACAAAGATAGGAAACACTTGAGACTTGAAATGCAGCGGGAAAACCCATAAGAAATGAATGTAATCATCAAGAAACAAGAGGTAGTACTTGTGACCCTCCTTGCTAGGCACAGAAGAGGTCCAAATGTCACTATGAATGGTATCAAAAGGTGCACGGGTGTAGTTCAAAGACCGTTGGAACGGCAGTCTTGCATGTTTGCCTAATTGACAGGAAGAACATAAACTAGAGCGTAGCTCTTTATTACATTTGACAAGACTCTGAGAACGGAGGACATCTAGAATGGCAGCACTGGGATGGCCCAGGCGTGCATGCCACAGGCTGGACGACGATGTCGAGAGGGCGACCGGGCACGACTGACTGGACGTAGGAGGTGGTGTAACAGGGTAGAGCTCCCCGGTGTTGTTACATCTCATGCGAGTAACCCCCGTAGTAAGATCGTTCACAGAGAAACCAAATGGATCAAACGCAAGAGAAACGTTATTGTCAGTAGTGAACCGACGGACAAAGATAAGGTTTTTGACAATCTTTGGGGCAATGAGGACATTGTTAAGGTGTAGTGGGTGGGTTGGGGTCTGTAATTTGGCGTGTCCAATCCTCGAAGTAGCAAGACGGCCACCATTGTCGACGATAATAGAGTGTGCAGGACCTTTAAAGGAAATAGAAGAGAGGTTACCTGAGGAGTTCATCATGTGGGAGGTGGCACCAGTGTCCATGTACCAAGAAGAGTCGGGAGATATCGGTTGCATAGAGGAGAATGTGTGATGCCCATCAGGCGGAACATAGCCTTGATTAGACGATGTCAGATAGGCATGAGGACCGGCATGTCGAGGGGCAGGAAGACCGTATTGCATCCAGTGAGGGTTGAAGCCAAGCAACGGGGACCATCGAGGGCCACCAGTCCACGTAAGCTGCGGGCGTGGCCGAGAGCTGCGGCTCCTGCAGGTGTTGCGGCCGCGGATGTCGCGGCCACCGCTTATGTTGTGCACGAAGCCTTTCGGCGGAGAGAACTCGTGAGCGAAGAGGGCAGGGGGCGAGTAGGCGGCCATGGTGCCAAGAGAAGAGAAAGAAGGGCTTGTACCAGATCTTGAGGTATTCCGTCCGCTTCGACCAGAGCTTCAGCCAGTGGATTAAGAGGATCCGACGGAGACAACGGCGAATCGGTAGGAGTGAAGGAGGACAACGGCGGTAGGAAGAGAAGAGGTGAGGCGGGAGGATCAAATTAGGGTTCTGTGAGGAAGAAAAGACTATGATACCATGTAGAATGATAGAACTGATGTAAAGTCCTCATTGAGGGTTTCATTTATTAGACAATCATATATATAGGTTACAAGAGATTGGGCATTTTGGCCCACTATACAATATGACATCTATGTAATCTATCATCAAGCTCTAGTTACTTAGCTCATATGACAACCATAATCTTAACTTAATGTTTATTATATTGCGTTTCCTATACTTATTTAGTTCATTTTTTCAGAAATTTCATTTATATATTTATATTTCGTTTTTTTTTAAGGTGCGAAAAAAAATGATAGCATTTTATCATAAACTGGTGACATTTTATAAAAAATAACATCATTTATTATCGTAGTATATGTAATTCTTTATGTCAATTTAATCCAAAATTATATCGTACATGTATAATTGTGCCCCCTTCGAATTTTTTCTAACTCCGGCAATGGCAACGACCATATACTCATTTGGTCGCAATGGTCAAACACATAATGGGCGAAACAACATGGTTGCAACGACCATAATTTGGTTTGATCGTTGCAACCTGTTTTTTTATTTTTAATATAATCGGTTTTTAGCTCAGCTCCATAAGCAACTTGGCTTAAAAGTAAAAAACTATATCTTTTTAGCTCAGTTCTTCTTAGAACCGACCTAAAAAGTGAGTTTAAAATTAAAGAATAAAAGGGACGTCTATAATGGCAGCAACGAACCAGCTCCTTCTCCACTCCCATCTAATATCCCCAACTTTTATGGTCATACAAAATCATCAATCACAACCCACAAATTTTCAAAATTAGATTAGGGCTTTAATAGATTCTAGGATTTAAATCTCATATATTTTGTTCTCCACCAAATTCGAACCACATAGTTTCAATTTTCAAATCTAGGTTTGGTCAAGAACACGAACCCTAACCATTTTCTCCTTATTGTTGTCGAGTGCCAACGGAGCAACGCCTAGAGCAGGAGAGGAAGGGCGTCGTTAAAAGGGAGGCCGATAAGAAAGACAACAGCAGGCGGCTTAGAGGCTCCATCTCCATGGTCAAAAAGACCGACTGTCTGAATTGTTGCTGTCGTGAAAGAAAATAAAAAAGGGCATTTTGTAATTACGTTGATTTCAAAGGGTAATTCATTCAAAAATGGCATTTAGTAAACTAAAATAACTCAAGCGTACTTAGACCGGTAAAGTCTTTGGTCAAGGTCAATACAACGTTATACACGTTAAAGTCATATATGCATTCACATCATTCCAAATTAATGAAAATTGGGTTTATGAGCGTATAAATTATATAAAGGGTCGTATGCAAAAATTATATCAAGCAGATCATATTGAGCTACAAGAAATCAGGAAAGCCCATGGCTACATATACCACAAAAATCCTCTTTTTTTGCCTTGTTTTGTTTGTCGAAAACACATATGCAGGTTCAGCAGAAGAGGCGGAGGCACTTGTCGCATGGAAGAACAGCATATACCCTTCTTCCGATCTGTCTTCTTGGAGAGCCTCCAACGCCGGCGCGGTGTGTAAGTGGACGGGCATCCGGTGCAACTCATCCGGTGCCATCTCCGAGATCAATCTCTCCGGCAAAGGTCTCAATGGCACACTCACCCACTTCAATTTCTCTGCTTTTTCCACCCTCACAAAGCTCAACCTGAGCAACAATCTCTTGGAAGGGATGATTCCTCCTGAGATTGGCGAGTTGAAAGAGCTCGAGTCCTTAGATTTATATAATAATGATAACATATCTGGTATCATACCTTATCAAATTAGCAACCTCTCGAAGCTGAAGTACTTGGATCTCGGAGGTAACTACTTAGAAAGTCCTGATTGGTCAAGGTTTGCTCCCATGGCTTCGCTGACCCATCTCAGCCTAGCTCTTAATAGTATAAGATCAGAGTTCCCACCTTTCATACTTGATTCTGTGAGATTAAATCACCTTGATTTGTCCGAGAACATGTTCAGTGGTACGATTCCAGAGGCTCTGTATGCCAACCTTTCCGACCTAAAATTGCTTAGCCTTAATAAGAATTCCTTTGAAGGATCAATATCCTCTTCAGTAGGTCATCTCAAGAAGCTTCAACATCTTGATCTTAGTGTGAACAACCTTACCTCTTCCATTCCTTCCGAGCTTGGCCAGTGCACTAACCTTACTTACCTTGCTCTTGCCATAAATTCACTCACCGGGGAGCTGCCCATGTCCCTTACTAATCTCACCAAGATATCTGAGCTAGGGTTATCCGCAAACAGTCTCTCAGGGGAGATCTCGCCTGATTTTTTAACCAATTGGACTGAACTGATCTCTTTGCAGCTTCAGATCAATGAATTCAGTGGAACCATCCCTGCAGAAATAGGCCAGCTGACAAAGCTTCATATTCTTTATCTTTTCCAAAACAACTTCAACGGCTTAATCCCCTCTGGGATTGGGAACCTGAAGGAACTAGTGGAGTTAGATTTTTCAAGCAATCACTTAATCGGTTCGATTCCACCAACCATATGGAGCCTCCCAACCCTAAGTGTCCTCCAACTTTTCACCAACAATCTTACCGGATCACTCCCGCCAGAAGTTGGTGATCTCACAAACTTGCAAATTTTGGGCCTTGACATCAATCAATTCTATGGAGAGTTGCCCAAAAGCTTGTCCAATCTTACCAACTTAGAAACCCTAGCTCTGATGAATAACAACTTCTCTGGGACAATCCCAGAGGACCTGGGAAAGTTTAGTCCACGTCTATCTAATGTTAGCTTATCATATAACAGCTTTTCAGGCCCGCTTCCACCCCATCTGTGCAGTGGTTTTGCGTTAACCGAGCTAACAGTCATGGGGAACAACTTTGATGGGCAGATTCCGGATTGCTTGAGGCATTGTTCAGAGTTATCAAGGGTCAGGCTGGACAGCAACCAGTTCACCGGTAACATCACTGAGGCATTCGGTGTTCATCGAAATCTTTCATTTGTAAAACTAAGCAAAAACCGGTTTGTTGGAGAAATCTCTCCCTTGTGGGGACAATGTCAAAATATTTCCAATCTGGAGCTTGATGAAAACAACATCTCAGGTCAAATACCGGCAGAGCTTGGCCAATCGCTCAAGTTGGTTAAGCTCGCCTTGGACTCGAATCAGCTCTCAGGGCAGATACCTACTGAGCTAGGGAATCTGCACTCTCTAAGCACTCTCAACTTGAGCAACAACCATTTGGTTGGACAAATCCCGACAAGCTTTGGTGCTCTGCAAGACCTTCAGTTTCTTGATTTATCTGAAAATGATTTGAAAGGTGAAATCCCAGTGCAGCTTGGAAGCTGCTCCAAGTTACTGAGCTTGGATCTCAGCCACAATGGCATATCAGGTGGGATACCGCGTGAGGTTGGCAAGTTGAGTCAACTCCAGATTTTGCTTGATCTCAGCAGCAATTCACTCTCCGGTCAAATCCCGGAGACTCTTGATCGTCTTATAGTACTGGAGAACTTGAATTTGTCTCACAACAAACTGTCAGGAAAAATCCCAGATGACCTCATAAGCATGGTTAGTCTAAGATCCGTTGATTTGTCCTACAATGATTTGCAAGGTCCGATCCCCGGTCGCAGCTTCCAACATGGTCTCTATGCTGGAAATCCAGGCTTGTGTGGAAATGAAACTCAGGGACTTCCATCTTGTGATAGGAAGTCAAACAGCAATAGATTGAAAGTTGTAATAGGGGCTATTGCTGGTGTTGCTTGTGTCCTGCTCGTGGCGGTTTGTATCGGTGTGATCCTGGTTTGTTCTCGAAAAGAGCAACATTTCGATGAGAAGATACACACAACTGAGATTTGGGGTGGAGATGGGAGTTTAACATTCAGTGAGATAGTTAAGGCAACAGAAGACTTCAATGAGAGTTACTGCATAGGTAAAGGCGGATTCAGCAAAGTGTACAAAGCGATTCTCGCATCAGGCAAGGTTATAGCTGTCAAGCAGCTCAACGTCTCAGATTCCAGTGACATCCATCCCATCAATCAAAAAAGTTTCGAGAATGAGATTCGTGCGTTGACACAGATCAGGCACCGGAACATCATCAAATTGTATGGATCTTGCTCGGTTAGAGACCGTATGTACCTTGTCTACGACTACATTGTGAAAGGCAGTCTAGGCCAAGCTCTATATAGCCCAAAAGGCAGCAAAGAGCTGAGCTGGGGTAGAAGATTGAATATTGCAAGGGGATTGGCACACGCACTCTCGTATCTTCACCACGATTGCACACCGCCCATAGTCCACCGTGACATATCCATCAATAATATTTTGTTGGATGATGAATTTGAGCCTAAGCTATCCGACTTTGGCACAGCAAGGCTGATCAACTCAGACACTAGCAACTGGAGCACAGTTGCTGGATCATATGGCTACATGGCTCCAGGTATGTAACACTAAGCCTAAAACCGTGTCATTTTATCCGACTTTTTTTATCATATGATGCATAACTTCCTTTCCTGCTGATTTGTTTCTCATGACCAGAGCTTGCTCAGACGATGAGAGTGACCACGATGTGTGATGTTTATAGCTTTGGAGTTGTGGTCTTGGAGATGATGATGGGGAAGCACCCTGGAGAGACTCTATCATACAGATCTTCATCAATGATGAATAGTGAGGACTGGCTCATTGAAGATGTCTTAGATCAGGGGATCTCGCCACCTGAAGGGCAAATAAAGGAGGAAATGGTTGCCACTATCAAGCTGGCTGCCATGTGCACACAATCTGCACCAGAGTCAAGGCCCACGATGCGGCAAGTTGCTCAAGCTCTGACATCACATGCACAAGTTTACCTCTCAGTTTCTGTGGAACCATAAGTTGTCCGACTGCAGCTTATTATCCGTTCATAGCAATCTATAAAGAACCCTGAATGTCTTGGCCCTTGGGTGTTAATTATAGATGTAACTGATACTCCATCACCCAGTAGTCTTTCTTCTTCAACTGAAGCTTGAGTGGTGTGAGTGGATTATATGATCTTGGTCCAAAATCATGTGGAACCTTGTCAAATCCATGGACTCAAGATTTCATGATGGGTAGGCTCTTGCCAACAGAAAAGGCAGTGAATTCGGACTCGGAGACTCCTCACTTTGGATCAAAGAAACAAACTGCAACAAGGGAGCAATCTAGAGAAGTGGAGAAGGTTATACTATTAGATAAGCACGCCAAGCTTGTAAACTCAACATTGTAAGATGAAAATGAAAAGGAGGATATTTGATGCTAAGGCACTATCATATTCTCTTCTTTAACAATTGTTATTAGTGAAAAAGGAGACGAGGGAACAACTGTGGAAGTGGAAGTTTTGTATGATTCATTTGATTTTGCAGGCTAGAGATGCATTTTTTAGAAGGTGTTTAACAGTTTAACAGAGATATGATATGCGTGTAGAGGCAATTCATCATCTCAAGGATGAACTGAACAAACACAAGCAAAATAGATTTTTGAAATTGTATGAACTGTCACATTTATGCATTTCATCGATAGTAAGCTAACCTCACAGAGAAAGGATAACACAAGTTATTGTGAATCATTGGCTGATGAAACCGCTGAAAAGGATTTTCCTTTTGAAACTGCTGCCACTGAGAAAACCTTGTACATGGAGTCAAGGACTCTGCACAAATTATATAATACATGATTCAGATTCAACCTCATTACAATAGAAGAGCATGACTGGCCCTAGAAGAAGGGCAGATTCAATTGATTACTGAAGACAAGATGTCAAGGATATATACTTTGCAAATGAAATGACACTGCCCCAATTAAACTGGTATTTGCAAGAATACACCATCTTTCAAACAAGTATTGAATCTGGAGGTTCAATACTTGTAAAAGAATGGTTTGACCTCATCAGGCGTAAAAGTGCAAGGTATTAAGCTTGCAGAGGCTGGTGTTCGACAACATTCAACAAGAGATGATGAAGGAACCATTGTGGAAACAAACCAGTCCGCCACCAATGCCAAAATCTCCATGAGGCATCAGAGTCTTGGTTTTCTCGAGTTTGCCATCCATGTCCTTTCACATAACTTCACTCAAAGAGTCAAAGACACATCTCAGTATGAACAACCTGGAGTTGAACCCATCACCTGCCGAACCAAGTGGGAATCTTTTGTAACATCATGTTCTAGCTAGCACAATAACAATTTCGGTGTTCTTGTAGTAAGAACTTCCCTCATGCACTTGAATATATTCGGATAAGAGCTGCATTACTTGTTGACTCTTGTTTTAAATGTCATCACAGAATCAACAGTTCAAACTTGATTGATTCTACTTGTGGTATAAATTTTAAAGGCGAATGAGGATGACAGATTGTAATAAGATTAACGCCATGTGTGTCTGAATCGAGACCCCATTCTCGGGTTTAGCAGCAAATCTAAATTGAAATCTAGTTCCAGATTGCGAATCAGCACTAGGGAAACAGATCTGAGGGAACTTAGGAATGGGAATTGCGCCTTGGAGAGGAAAAATGGCAAGGATACATACCTTCGAGCGGCGCCTCCTCAGATCGTCTGTCGTCATGCATTGTCGATGGCCAGCCTCCGCCCTCCTCGGATCGAGATGTTGACCATTGACAATTCGATAGCCTTTGCGGCTTTGCCTTCCGCCTGAAAACCAGCACAAACCATTGAAACAGAAAAAACAGAAACAGAAAAAGGAATCAACAGATAGAATCTGTCTGAAACAGAAAAAGAGAGAGAAAGGGATAACTATTCTTTGAGATTTTGCTGCGGTTGAATGACTTCTCCGGAGAATCTATAACTCAACGTACACCCTGAAAACCAGCACAAACCATTGAAAAAAAAACTACTAAACCTAGATCTAGCGAATTCTAGGGTTTTTTTTTTAATGAAAACCATTGTAGCAGTAGAGGACCCAAGGAAGAGATGGCCAGGTACTTACCAAAGGAGATGGCCGATAGTGGACGAAGGAACACCAAGAAGCGAGGTGGCAATCGTAGATTACCTCGATGAACGATGATGGGCAGAGGGAAAGAAAGAGACACGAGCAATCAAGTCGAGAGAGAATGCGAGGGGAGAGAGGAGGCGGTCGATCGAGAGAGAGGCCGAGGGAGATGAGATCGATGAGGGCGAGGAAGAGAGGCGGTACTGGTGTAGTCGGTAGTGTGGGAGACGAGTAAAGGGAGAGAGATTCGAGGGCTTCAGTATGGACGCTATACGCATACACCCGGTGTATGCCGGTAGATTATACACCACCAATTAAATTAAGACACCTGTCCAACGAAAATTAATTTTCCCTTTCTTCTATCCCGCTCAGCTTCTACTCGGCGGCAACGGTTACCAATTTGCAACTTCAGGAGAATGGTGGCGCCTAGGGGTGGGCACGGGACGGGACGGGATTGGGCCGGGACGGGACTCGTCCCGCGAAATTTTTTCGGGACGGGATCGGGACGGGATTGACATTTTTTTCGGGACGGGATTGACATTTTTTTTTCGGGACGAGATCGGGACGGGATGGTGTCTGGACGGGACGGGATCGGGACGGGACGGGCCTTGTCCCGCATATAAAAATAATAAAATATTATATAAATTTGCAAAGTGAAAAATGCTTTCGTAATTCATTATTTAGTTAATATGTTGAATACAGTATTATTCTCAACTATATTATTCAATAATAATAATAATAATATTATTATTATTATTATAATACTATTATTAATTCATACAATGATTGTATAATTAATTATAATGTTCAACATATTTGGCTACATTATCTTACTAGATCAGGACGGAAAGGAATTGAGACGAGATTCACCAATATTGTCTCATTATCGATTGATAGTTGGGAAGAATACCGTATTGAATTAGCTATTTGCCTCTTATAACTCTAAATGGGTATAATAATAATAATAATAATAATAATAATAATAATAATAATAATAATAATCCCACGTTATAATTAAAAATAAAATAAAATAATATTACTTATTTTTATTGTTATTATTATAAAATAATTATTCTTTACAAGAAAAAAAATGATATGATATAATAATAATATTATTATTAAATTAAATTATAATATTATATAATAATATTATTATTATTATTATAAATTGAAAATTATTATTATAGTTATAAATAATATTTTCTCAAATAATAATAATATTATTATTATAAACAAATATTATTATTATTATTATTATTATAAATGGAAGATTATGATTATAATTATAATTATAATATTTGCTCAAAATAATAATACTAATAATATATTATTATTATATGCGGGACGGGACGGGATTTGCGGGATCCCATCGGGATCGTCCCGCGTTTCGTCCCGCATAATTTTTGCGGGACGGGATCGGGACGGGATTCGCTATTTTGTCCTAAATCCCACCGGGATCGGGACGGGATCGGGACGGGACCGGGACGGGATCGGGATTTGCGGGATTTGTGCCCACCCCTAGTGGCGCCAATACACAACGACAATGGGTTCTCAATCACAATCCATCCACCAGATCAACTCAAATTCTGTATTGAACATCGACCTCCCTAGCTGTTCTCGGGCAACCGAACGACAAGGCTTGCTCGACAGCCTACCCGGGTATTCTACTGCTATGTCCATGCTCCTTGTATAATGCAATTCCTATTTGCATATCCTTCCTATAATTTGCTTTGTGATGAATTGAATCTAAATCTCTTTTCAATTTGATGGTATGATAAATCTAAATATCCTAGATAGATTGCATGCTACATGTTCGATGAAATGCCTAAATGAGTTCTAGGTCACAACATACCCTTAAACTTGGTATTTAGGCTCTGTTGGATTTATAATTTAGGCTCTGTTGGATTTAAATCGAACTCAATTGCAGCTGAGTATAATCCATATGTCTTAGGCTCTGTTGGATACAGTAAGACAATTGCAGCTGGTACAATCCATATGTCTTAGGCTTGTGGAGTGGAATTAGAGCCCGCACGAGAAATAGCATATGTCTTAAATACATGTTTATTTTTTAAATAGCTTTAGTTAGATATGACGTGTAAGGAGAGGCAATATGGTACTTGATAGAGAAATCAGATTGAGAAAAATAAACAGAGTAAAATTGATTTATAACAAGCTTTTCTTCCTTCCCGTTATGTTTGCTATCTGTAACTGATTATTGATCTTTCTGAGCTTGATCATCATCCATCCATGAAATATAAATGATTATTTTGTAATTATCTTGTTTTATCTTTTTACACAACAGCTTCGCGTGAAATGAATTTTGACCTAAATGAAGATGCAAATAGTGCAAGCAACCATGAGAGTGACAATGCCACAGAACCAGTTGTTGGTATGTGCTTTGAGAGTGGAAAAGAATATGCAGATTTTTGCCATGGATATGCATTTCGCAGCGGGTTTCAGTTCTTCACACGCACATGTGAGTTACTTGATGAGTTCAAAGGAAAGGGAAATGTACGGAGGAAGTCCAACAAGGAACCGCAGTATCATATGGTGAAGAGATTGAGATTAGCTTGTGTGAGAGGGGGCAATAATAAAGTGGAAGAAACATCAAAATCCCAAGTGAGCGGTTGCAAAGCATACGTGGATGCACGAATGCAAAAAGGTATGATGACAATAACAGTCATGCATTTAGAACACAATCATCAAATGGATCCATCCAATAGTCGGTTCATGATTAATTATAAGTACATGACTGAGTATCATAAGAGGAGGATTTTGAACAATGATGCAGCAGGGATCCCTGTAAAGAAGAATTTCAATTCACTTGTTGTTGAAAGTGGAGGGCATGAAAATCTACCGTTCAGTGAACAAGATATGAGGAATGTGTTAGGGATAGAGCGTCGTCGTACGAGATTGCAAGGTGATGTTGTTGCGGTTGATGTCCTTGGAAATTCTTGCTTCACAATGGACAAATCAGCAATTGGGAGATCAAGCACAAGTTTTCCACTAAGGACGGCAGACCGGGTCTCGGGATCATTCTGAAATTGTTGGTAGTTCAGTTCTTCTTGAAAGATTTTGTCGAGTGTGACTGACCCGTTAACTTCTTGGATATGATCGCCAACAACTTTTATTCCTACAGATTTGCTCTCCATCAATGCCCGCATGAACAATCGAATTTGAAGAAGGTCCCGAACATGCTGCTTTTTGGTAACCATCTTGTTGGAGAAATAAGAGAAGTTAATTGCTATCAAGAGTGTTGATCTTACGTTCTATCATAGAGTTGTTTTTATAGAAAAAACTTTCCCTCCAAATTATTCAAGATTTCCCTCCGATTGAAATTGCAACTGGACAATCAGTTACTCACGTCTTACGTTGAGACGTGGGGAAAGAAGGAGCTCCGGGAAAGCAACTGAAGATACAACCTATTTAAGAATTTATACTCTGTATATTGCATTGTTAAAAGAGAAATTTTATACTACTAATTTACCATCTATAAGAGTATACTTTTAAAGTGGCCACTCAATTTAAACTCATGCCATCTTAAATTAGTTTTTGTGAGGAGTTTTCAAAATTCGGTTCAAATCAAAATTTTGGACCGAACCGAGCCAATCAAATCATACTGAAACTGAACCTAAGAGATTAGGTTCGGTTTTCGGTTTGTAACTTTAAAAAATATAATGTTATGATGAGATACACACAAAACATATTTTCATGTTTTTAAAATATGATATAAATATATTAGAAGTCATTTTGTGTGAAAATTAAATGAGTTTAAGATTTAAGTAGAATTGTTTGATTCGGTAAAAATCATAAGATAAATGTGGTTATATAACACCTAATAAAAATGCTTATGATTTAATAGTTGGATATAGCTAGATTGATTAAAGGAACGTGTACAAATTTCTTGAGTTGGATTTTTTTTCTAGATTCAGTTGATTGAGAGAAAATTATAAAATTAAAATGATTATATCTAAGCAAAAATATTTCTTATTTAATACTACCTCCGTCCAAAAATACATGGACTTTACTATTCACGCACGCTTTTTTAAGAAGGTAAAAACTATATAAAATGTTAACTTTTTTATTAATTTTTTTTAATAATTACAAACTTATTGATAATAAGTTTTTAATTATTAAAAAAAATTAATAAAAAAGTTAATACTTTATATAGTTTTTAGCCCCTAAAAAAGCGTGCATTAATAGTAAAAGTCCATGTATTTTTGGACGGAGGGAGTATTTCTTATGAGATAAGTATTTTTCTTAATAACCCACTTTTTTAAAATAAAAGATAAAATTCAATCTTCTTATGTAATCAATTTTATTAAATGAACCGATTCAAAAACTTTATATAATCAATTGTCTCATCTGTTTCATCGGAAATTTCACAAAATCACCTCATCTTAATTAAATTAAAATACGTGGTCTCATTCTATTGATAATTAAGTGTTATGTATTTTGGGAAATGAGAAATATGTATTTAAATTTCAATCTATATAGTATATATGCATTTTCACTTATATGTGTGTGTATATATATGTATCTTAATTAATATGTATAAATATGGTTATCTCACAAATAAAAGAAATCAATTGATACATGTTCGACCCTTTATTGTGTGTTTTAGGGTTATTTTTCACAAATCATCTTATAAGATAAGCATTTTTCTTAATAAACCACTTTTTAAAACTAAAAAGATAAAATTCAACCTTCTTATCTAATCAATATAATTTTATTACATCAACCGACTCGAAAACTTTATATAATGAATTCTCTCATTTGTTTCATCGAAAATTTCACAAAATCGCCTCATCTTAATTAAATTAGAACACTTGGTCTCATTCTATTGATAAGGGTTGAGTATTTTGAGAAATGAGAAATGTATATTTGAATCTATATATTGTATATGTATGCATCTCAGCTTATATGTGTGTGTGTGTGTGTGTATATATATATATATATATATATATATATATATATATATATATATATATATATATATATATATATATATATATTAATATGTATAAATATGGTTATCTCACAAATAAAAGAAATCAATTGATACATGTTTGACCATTTATTGTGTTTGTAGGGTTATTTTTCACAAATCATCTTATAAGATAAGTGTTTTTCTTAATAAACCACTTTTTTAAAATCAAAGATAAAATTCAACCTTCCTACCTAATCAATTTTATTAAATGAACCGATTCAAAAACTTTATATACTCAATTCTCTCATTTATTTCATCGGAAATTTCGCTAAATCATCTCATCTTAATTAAATTAGAACACATGGCCTCATTCTATTGATAAGTGTTAAGTATTTTGAAAAAGGATAAATATGTATTTCAATCTATATATGCATCTTAGCTTATATATATCTATATATATCGTAATTAACATGTATAAATATGCATATAATATAAACTTACTCAATTGAGATGCATAAATAAATGAAATGTATTTATAATAAATAAGTTAAGACACATTATAGCTAAGAATTTACAAAACTCAAAGGTCAATGTAACCAATATGCATACTATTAAAAGACCAAAAATACGATAGAAGATATATTGTATATTCAATTTACATTATTTCTAAAATGTAAAAAAAATGTGAATTGCATAATCTACTTTAAGAACTTATTAATTTACTGAGAAATAATTAAATTACACCCCCTTTAATTAAAAGCAAGACAAAAAATAAAAAAAATTACCTTGTAGAAGAAGCAGATGACGGGATTCGAATAAAACGGTGGTGAAATGAAGAGAGAGAAAGAGATAGAGAGAGAAAGCGAAAACCCTAACTCAGCACCCCTTCGACGCCGCTGCCGACGGCTCCAACCTGACGATCCGCCTAAAGAAAGAGCCAGAACCTCAAGATGGTTTCTACCTCGACATCAGTCAAAAGAAATGAACCAGATTCGGCGCTCAATAAAGGGCAAAATGTCCGATGAAGGCAAAGCCAGCAGCTGCGGTAAACTCGGAAATGGCCTAATCGAAGCTTCCTCATCATCAATCAATGGGAATTGGACCCAAAAACTCAAAGACTCTGTCGAAAAGTGTTGCTCGATGGCGGGATCTCAGGATTATTTGAAGAGTGATGTTCGCTGGCGGCAGAGGTGGGGGGCTGTGGGTGGGTCTCGCCTTTCTCCTTCCCGTTCCTGGTGGCGCGAGGTTAGGGGGTGCGACCTTGCCTCACTTCTAGCGGCCTCTGGGACAGATCCGTTGTGTCTGCTCCGGTTGACCTGTAACAGGTTTTCTCTCCCCTTCTTTCTTTACATTGCTATGGGTCTGATTTATTTCCAACTTTTCGACCGTGTATCTGAGCAAAATCTCCTGCATACTCTTGAAAAAATGTACAAATCTGAAAAAAATCTTGAGTTTGATGATTTATATACTCTCTGTCGGAGGTCCTGCCCTCTGTCTGTGGTGCTTTCGGTTTGTGAGTCCAAGAATAATATTAAGAGTCTAGAAAAACAGATTGAATGCTGGATGAAGCACATTCTATCTATGATTTGTCTATACGAAAAATGCTCTTTATGCCTGAATCGGCGTGTTCTGTCTTTGAGCCCCAAGCAAGTGTCTTGCGTTGAAAGAATAATCCATACTGACCAAATCCGGAATCGAGACAGAATTGAAAAGCATAACCTACTGACTCTCGGGTCAAAGCCGACCTCTCCTGAACCAAGGAGAAAACATGCTGCCAAATCGGATCACTTTGAACAAAAGATCCCACTTCTGCAAAATGCATATGTATTGCTACATATGCTTTCATTGCTCTACTTTTGGTATGAAGTGCTTCAAAATACAATTGAACATTCTAACCTTGAATCTTGCAGAACGAGAAGTACCCGTCGGACTCAAAAGAATCCAACGGCGAAGATCTGTCAAAGGATGGAACCTCAAAGCATGAAGATTATAAACGAACAAATGAAAGTTGAACAAGAATATAAACAATCCATTGGCAGAACAAATCAGAGAAAAGACAAGAGGGTGATAAATCTGAATCTTCTCAGCTCTCCTTTCGACCCGACGCATCAAGGACGGAAATCGAAAATGGAAAAATCCAACAAAAGAAACCGAAATTGGAAGGAGAAACAACTGCACATCAGGAGACTACCAAGGTTGCTTCACGCAACAAGAAAAAGAAGGACCAATAAAAGGGTGTCGCTACCCAAATGGAACAACCATGGGAATCTTGAAATCCCAAAGGATCAATTGAGGAAAAATACAGAGCAGAATATGAACAAGACGGGTGGTGATCTCAACAAGTACAAGAAGATCTCAACTAAGCTGAGACTAAGCGAGAACTGCTCCCCCGCACAAGGTACCCACTTGATCACTTTGCCCACCTTCTTATCAAATTATATTTATTCTCCTCGTTGCTTTTGTCTACTCGAACGTTTGGCTCTGAATGTGAAAAGAATAGAGAAGTCTTGGTGTCAAACAATCGGTCAAAAAATGATACTCGAGCATGCTTTTGCTCGCATTGACCCAATCAAAGTTGACCAAGCGGCCCAAATATGTAAGATTAAAAATAAAACATCTTTAAGAACAAAAATAGTAACAGGAACAAGTATGTCCAATTTGAACCCATTGAACAAATATACGATTATGAAAAATAGCCTCAACAATCCATATATGTTCACCTATACCCACAAGATTCATGCCCGAATCGTCATGACAAATGTCTCGTGGACCACAAAAGGAAAACCCAATCGTCAAATTAATCAACAATTCTGTAACCATCAAGCATGTAAGAAAACAGAACACATAAAGAGACCCCTAAATATGGTAAAAATTATAAATGAAGATTAGCTCTTGGAACTCTTGTGGAATTGCTCGTAGGAATCTATGGGCAGAAGTTGACAGTTTTTGTAAGATCCAAAACATACAAATGTTAGCATTAATGGAAACTAAGACAGATAGACAACCAGAGGAGAAAATTTGGAAGAAACCTGGCTTTGATTCAATGGAATGGGTTCCAGCGGTGGGAAGGTCGGGTGGGATATGTGTCTTATGGAAAAGCTATCAATTGCACAATGAAACTATAGAACTCATCTTAAAGGACCAAAGATTTATCTCGTTTAAACTATCGATTCCAAGTCAAAATTTGATTCTAGTCCTTGTCTTTGTCTATGCTCCGCCCAACGAAAGGGAAAAAAATGAATTTTGGAATAAACTTACAAGTTATATTAATAACCTTAATCTTCCATGCATTGTGCTTGGGGATCTGAATGAAATACAAACCTTTAGTGAAAAGTGGGGTGGACATATACCTAACCAAAACAGATTCAACAGACTTCTGGATTTTAAGATCAATTGTGAACTAATGGAAATTCCGACGCTAGGAAACGAATTTACATGGCGGAAAAATAAAACAGATATAGATAACATATATGAAAAACTTGATAGAGTGCTAGTTCACTCCCAAATCATGCAATGGTATCCTGAAATTGTTACATCAAACCATGCCTTCACATCTTCAGACCATTGTCCAATATCCATAGAACTTCGATTAGATGACAACTACAAAGGAAAGCCTTTCCGGTTTGAGAAAATTTGGATGAGTAGAAATGACTATAGAAACATTGTCAAACAAGCTTGGCGACTAAACGTTTCAGGATCATTCATGTTTAAGCTTGTTAAGAAAACGCTTCTTCTCAAACGTCTCTCTAAAGAGTGGAGTAAGAAGTCTTTTGGGAACATTTTTAGACAACTCAAAGAAATTGATGATAAGTTGATTCAAATTCAAAAACAAAACGCCAGAACACAAGATACACAAACTAGCTTGAAGCAAACTCGACTCCTAAATAAAAAGAACAAAATTCTTGAGTACCATAAGATTTACTGGAATCAAAGAGCAAAAACTAAGCACCTCAGACTTGTAGATACGAATTCAGGGTATTTCCATAAGATAGCTACAGGAAAGCGAAACAGAAAAACGATAAGGGAAATAACAACTGCAGAAGGAACCAAGATTATAGGAGAGGAAAACATCGCGAAAGAAATAAAAACAGATTTTGAGAGGAGATTTAAAAAAACCAACATTAACACACAATTACTCAACGAATATCTTCATCTAATTGATTCAGAAATTTCTACGACCGATAATGAAATGCTGGTAAAACCGGTAACAAATATAGAAATTAAAAAAGCGATGTTTGAAATTGGGAAAAACAAATCGCCAGGACCAGATGGGATGATAGCTGAGTTCTATCAAAAATATTGGGATATTGTTGGCCCCGATGTAATTAGATCAATTAAAAGTTTCTTCCATTCTGGAAAGCTTCTGAAACAGATTAACCAGACATTTATCTCTCTTATTCCAAAGTGTGAAAACCCAAGCACCACTAACCATTATAGACCAATAAGCTTGTGTTCTACTATCTACAAAACAATTGCCAAAATAATAGCGGATAGATTGAAAATTGTCCTAGAAAAGATCATACGCCCATTACAAGGAGCATTTGTAGCGAAACGGGCAATACAAGACAATGTCCTTATTGCGCACGAAATTTTTCACTCTTTTAAATCAAGAAAAGGCAAAGAAGGATGGATAGCAATAAAGCTAGACATGGAAAAAGCTTATGATAGGGTTGAATGGGATTTCCTTTTCCAAGTTATGTCTAGATTCGGTTTTTGCCCACGTTTCATCTCTTGGGTTGAAGAATGTGTGAAAACCGTCTCTTTTTCCATTCTGGTTAATGATGGACCAACTGATGTATTTCGACCAGAGAAGGGACTCAGACAAGGTGATCCAATTTCCCCGCTCCTTTTTGTTATTGGAGCTGAAATACTTGCAAGAAAACTACAAATAACAAGTGATGAATCAAGAAAAACGATAGGTTTTGAGATGACTAAGTTAGGAACTAGAGTACCCTTTCTCTCATTCGCAGACGATATCATGATATTTGCTAAAGCAAGCCTAGAATCATGCATTCAAGCTAAAAAAATCATTGATGAATATTGTAGCATATCGGGACAAAAGGTCAATTTTCACAAGTCGGCTTTTCAAGTAACTTCAGGAGTTACAAACCAACGAAAACAGAGCATTCAAAATATACTCCACATCACCAACCATACCGCACTCGGAAATTATTTAGGATGCCCGATTATAAACGGGAGAGTAAACCGGAACACTTTTGAAGATACTGTGGAAAGGACAAAGTCCCAACTGACAAAATGGAAGGCAAACTCACTTTCCCAACAGGGTAGAGCTGTTCTGATTAAAACAAATCTTGCAACTAAACCTTACTATGTGATGCAAAGTTTTGGTCTACCAACAGACACACACAAAGAACTAGACAGACTTAATAGATCTTTCTTTTGGAATAAGGACAGGAACTACAAGCCATTGATTGGATGGGACAAAATCTGTAAACCAAAGAAATATGGTGGATTAGGACTACACAAAACCAAAGATATGAACAAAGCACTTCAAATGAAGCTATTGTGGAAAATCTTGGCTGAACCAAATAATATTTAGGTTAGAATAATTAAAGAAAAATACATGAAAGATGCAACATTATGGGAATACGAAAAAAGAAAACATACATCATGGCAATGGAAGAAACTAATGGAAAGCAAAAATGAATTCTGTGAAGGGTTGATTTGGCAAGTAGGGAATGGGAAAACAATTAGATTCTGCAAAGACGAGTGGATTGTGGGAGAGAAACTGGTTGGGAAATGTATTTCGAACAATTTAATTAATGAACAAGAGAAGGTGGAACAATACATAGGACCCGATAAAAAGTGGAGAATTGAAGAATTGAGGAAAATACTTCCTCAGAATATCATAAACAAAATCCTTAACATACAAATTCCGATGAATGAAATTGAAGATAAGTTATATTGGAAAGCTAGCCGCAATGGCTGGTTTTCCACATCAACTGCCCTAGAAATGATAACAGGACATGATAGAATTCCGGAAAGCGAAATTGCATGGATTTGGGAAACGGAGTGCTTTCCAAAAGTGAAAAACTTTCTTTGGAAATTAGTGATGAATGGAATCCCAACGAAACAAAGATTGACTGAAAAAGGGGTGGTTGTGCCCCTCTCTTGTGCTCTCTGTAACCATTTGGTTGAAGACTCAGAACACTTGTTTACAAAATGTACCCATTCTCTTGATCTGATTGGAAAGATTGATAGAGACATCGAAGCAAAAATTCGAAGGGTGGACACGACTGACAAAAATATGAAACAAGTTGTAATGGAAATATTCTCCAATCTCACTAAATCTCAAACAACATCTTTATCTCTGATTTGGTGGGGCTTATGGACAATAAGGAATAAAGTAATATTCGACGATCAAAACTACATGAACAATCAGCAACATGAAGGATATATAAGACGTCAGCTACAAAATTGGAAACAATCAAAAACACTTCATTGGGAAGAAATGGAAAAAACGAAACCTGTAAGCGTACCCCAAATTAGGAAGAAAAAAAATCTTCGATGGAAGAAACCCGCGAAGGAGTATTTCAAGATCAATTTTGATGGGTCAAAACTATCTACAGGTGAAGCTGCGGCGGGTTTTGTTATTCGAGACCACCATGGTAGTGTCCGGGCTTGCAACGCCTCGTTGTGTGGCACTGTTTCAGCTTTGATGGCGGAAGCTTTAGCTCTTCGTTCGGGCCTTGCTGCTGCTTTAGAGATGGGGATCTCAAAGGTCGAAGTGGAGGGGGATAGTCTAACGGTTATCAACTCCATCAAAGGGAGCTGGAAGTGCCCTTGGGAGATTGAGTTGGTGATCGCCGATATTCTGGTTTTGCTCCACGCCTTCGAGTCCTTTTCCGTCACCCATGTCTTTCGAGAGATCAACCAAGTGGCGGACAAAGCAGCTCATCTCAGACTCGGGCAGGCTCACGGGTCGATTGCTTCTCACCATGAGCTTCTTGCTCTCGTCCGTAAGGACGCTATTGGGTGGTGGATCAGCAGGGTCTGACGCCACCCGAATTCTTGCCTTGTATCAAAAAAAAAAAAAAAAAGATGACGGGATTCGAACTCCGATTTGATGGATACAAGGATATATTATTAACCAGTGGGCCAAGTGGGACTATTGTTTTAATACCCTACCTCTTTTTACTTGTTGCTACAGACATACAAAATTCCCTTTCATCTTCCTCGAGCCTGAAGGCCCTGAAGTCCTGAACCATGGATACCATCCCCCAATTCTTACTTTTTTCTAATTGTTGCTCCTCTGATTTCGTTCACTTTACAAGCACCTTTCTGACTTTTTTTTTTGCACATCAATTCGGAATGTTATGCCCAAAACCCCAAATTCATACTTTCCATGTTTTCGAAGAATTATTCCCAAATTTCAAATCGAATCCATCAACATCGAGTACGATTAATTGAAACTGAAACGCTGGATAGGTTGATGATGTAAATTCGACCAAAACCCCTCAAGCAATTCATTCTCATTTGCTCTCAATCACTCGAATGGGCTATTGCAAAAACCGAAAACCCTAACTGACTCGAAAACTGTCCATTTTCAAATTTTAAACTGTTTTAAGATTATTAATTAATTTCTCCTCTATTAACAGATGGCATTTTCTAATTGGGAGTGTATGATTCCACACATACACTCAGTGTATGTGTAGAGTTGTCCCTTCAGTATACACGGAAATGGTTAATGTCCAAACGTTCCTGATTTGAACCGGATAACCGCTCTAAAGTGTAGTAGGAGTATTTTTTATTACGAAAAAATATTAATGTTCTAAAAGACGGTTGGCGGATGCGTAGAATATCAATGTTCTAAAAGACGTTTGACGGATGCTTGATGGTAGGGTACCATCAAGCGCCAAGTCAGTTTGGCGGATTCTTGACGGATAAAATGGATTTTGGTTATTTTATTATATTTAACTATTGACTATATCTAAAACTTCTTTAATGTAATAAAATATGTATTTTCAAAGTCATTAACATCTTTAAATAAAAAAAATCATCATACAAATCAAATAAACATCATGATCATTTTAACCGTTATTAGATTCAAACATAAAACCACATAAACAAGTTCAAATAAATATCACAACCTATAATTTCTACATTAACAAAATAAAATAACAAAAATCAATCCCGAATTCTCAACAAACCGTCAAAGTGTCAAGCGTCAAACACCTTGGCGGTGTCTTGGTAGCTATCCTACGCCAAGCGTCTTAGCGGTGTATAGGCGGACACCAAAAGCGTTTTTAGAAGAGTAGTGTATATAGTAGATAAAAAAAAGGCAATCAGCAACTTCTAGACTTCTAAATTGGGCCAGGAAGCATGTTAGGAGATGGATATATGATTTGGAGAAATTGAGGTCGGTGATCAAGAGTGTTTGGTCTAGTGATTTGTGCGTGTAATATTTACTAGAATTTGTCTCCGATATGTAATTTGTAGGGAAGTCGATGTTTTTTTATTAGGTAAAAATTCGAGGTCAGACACATCTAGATCTCGAATGTCGACAAGTCGACAGACAAAGCGCTCTACAAAGATGGTGCAAAATACAGGCAAAAGTACTCTACAAAGCGAAACTAAACAAACTAAACCAAATGAGATGAGGACGTAGACGATGAACGAAGCCAAGTACCCAGAAGCAGCACCGCAAGCCAGCGGTACATCAAGAGTCACATGTGGAAAGTCGATGTATATGTTATAAGTTATAACCGACATGTTACGCCTATAAATATATTTTTTATTAGGAAATAATTCGAGGACCAGACAGATCTGACCTTCGAGATGCCGACAAAGTCGTCAGACGACGAACCATCATAACATACAACGTAAAATAAAAACGGTGCAATACAAAAAAGGTAATAAAAAACCTCAATCGATCAAACGAGCCTAACTCAAGAACAGCTGGAGACAATGTAGACTAAATCCGGAGCCAAGCGCCACCAAGCAATAACACAGTTGGTCAGTGTTGTGAGCCTAAATTGCCGTGTTTTACGCTTACTTTTATATCAATTTCTGGATGCATTTCATACATTTGGGTGAGAATATAACATAATCTATGTAGTTTATGCCTATTTGCCAAATTATGGAGTCTACACTAGTTTCCGTTTAATTTCGCATAAATCGAACCATTTCACAGCAGTTCGGAGAAAGGAAAAAACCATAAGAGAAGCTTGAGGTCCAATACAGAAAATCTAAGATCAAGCAGCAGCTGAACGAGGCCACATCAAGCAGAAAACGAGAAAGGAAGCACTCGACAAGACTAGTCGATATCAAGTACTATGTGGTCGACTTCAGCTTCATCACACGAGATCGATGAGCAGCAATCCACTCGAGAGCAAGAACTAGTTGACATCGAGAAGATTACTCGATGTCGAGTACCCATCGACTGCCACAATTCTACCCGAACTCGAGCACATCACGAGGAGAAGATAGTCCTACTCGATGTCGAGTAACTTGGTCGACGTCGAGTACTTTTCTAGGCCAATCCGAGTCGAAATCGAGCGGAGTTCAAGCAAATGTGGTTACTTGCAAGTGAAGGCACGTGAATTCTATCAACTTCAAGAGAAGATCTATTAAGATGGAAGATATTTATCTACTTTAGTTAAACTTACCTTAGCGATTTATTTGTTTTGCTTTAAAGATTTATCATTTATCTTTAGATAGAAGTTTTAGATATAGATAGAATATTCTTTTCTTGGATAGCGATGATTGAATACTATAAATAAGGCTTTAGAGGCTGATTTTAGGGACCATCCAATCCAAGCCACAAGCAAATTGTGTTTCATAGTTTTTCGAGAGTTTTAGAGAAAGAGAGAGGACGAGTGGAGCAAGAGAGCGGAAGTGATCTAGCTTTGTTCCGTTTGTACTTTCTTCAGTTTTATTCAATGCAAGTTATTTCCCTTTTATTATTAATGATTGTTTCTATGATGAAGAGCGAATAGTCACCCAACTTCTAGGATCGGTGTGAGCTCGAAGGTATCCATGTAAGGTAATGTGATAAAGGTACAATCTTTTAATGCGATTTCATCTTCTATCCCTACGAGCGTCATTCTTTTGCGACAGCCGAAGGTGATCCTTGTTTGTGTTATTGAAGCGAAAGTGATCTTAATACAACTTGGATTAATTGTGTGAAAAGGGTTAGTAACAATTAAGGTTTATGCGAAAGCTTCTATTTTCCTACTTGTTAATAACGAAAGTTATTTGATGAAAAGCATGATCTTTTATACCTTAAGCATGATTCTTATATGGTTATCACTGTGGCATTTGATACCCCGATTCTAGAAGTCTTTTAGTTTATTGAATTTCCCAAAATTTCGTGTTGATTTTTCTTTATTTCCGTTCGAAAAGTTCACATTTTTGGTTCACTGTAGTACACTCGACATCGACTGATAGTACTCGACATCGAGTAGTCTGGTCAACGTCGAGTACTCTGCTCTACTCGACTTGCTCTGTTTCGTCGTTTGTTGTTTAGCTTCAGAGGTTCACTCGACTGAGTAGTCGATATCGAGTACTTTACTCAAGATCGAGGACTCTGCTGGTCGAATTCGAGAGGATTCTGGAACGAGAAAGGTGAGCGCTGACACGCTTCCTCGTGGATACGATCTTGAATACCCTACTAATACAATAGGAGGGGTTTCTTGTGTTTTTTTTTTTTTGGTGAAATTTCTTGTGTTTTATTTGCTGGGATAGGGAATTAGTTTGATTTTATATTTCGATGTCTGCTGATGGTCGAAAGGTCTTCATTAAAGCAATTTTGAGTGCCCAACTATTATTCTTATGCATGCCTTTATGCTTTCTTCGTCGATTCTGCAAGAACTCGACCGAGTTTACATGCAATTCTTTCGGAACAAATTAAGGTCATGTTTCAACTCCGTTGATCAGCTGGGATAAGATATGCTCAGATACTCTAGCAGGAGAACTTGGCATATACAAAGCAGAAACTATGAATATTCTTAATTACTCTACAGATGAAGTTGTTTTGGAAAATCATCGCTCAACCAGATAATGTCCGGGTCAAAGTAATTACAGCAAAATATCTTAAAAATACAACACTTATGAATTATACAAAAAAAAAAGGGAAACACTTCATGGCAGTGGTCCAAGCTCACCTTTATCAGGCATTTATTTAAACATGGTCTTCGATAAACCATCGAAAATGGTCACTCAGTTAACTTCTTGACGGACAATTGGGCTCGCCAGACCCTCTTACATGATCTGGAAATTCAACCGATTGATGAAGATTCTTTCAATTGGTCCGTTAATCGATTTATTAATAGCAATAATAAGTGAAATGTTCCAGCGCTTCATACGGATTTTAAAGGTTTACTAAACCCAGCCATCATTGAAAACATTATTGAAATTAAATTACTAGATAACAATTTCCATGGCACACTCTTCTAGGGGCCTAGTAAGGACGGCTAGTTCACAACTAGCTCGGCCACGAATATCATCCCGCTTCACAACGGAGACCCAAATTTCGACTGTAACTGGCTTTGGAAACTAAATATTCCACATAAAATTAGACATTTCCTTTGGAAAATCTCTCGCGATGGGTTACCCACTTCTGAAAGACTACAACGGTCACATGTATCGGTACCATCCGACTGCAGCTTCTGCGGATGCTCTACGGAGTCTACATTCCATGTACTGCTGGAATGCCCCATGACAAACGACCTGTTTTCGGCGCTTAGGATTCGTAAACCTAATACAATAGGCATCATTGTTGACTCTAAACCTAATACCATCCTAAACAACATATATACTTCTCTAGGTAGGCATACAATCGGTAATCTAGCCTTTGCTTGGTGAGGACTCTGGTTTTTCAGGAACCAGCTTGTCTTCAATCACGTTACATCTATCACAGCTCATGAGATTCCGTTATTCTGCAATTCATCTTACCAAACTTGGTCTGCAAGTACTAAAACAACTAATAACCAAAAGATTGAGACCCATATAAACACTTTCATGGCTTAAAATACCACGCCCATTTCGAGCATAAGTAGCTCACGGGAAACACATGTTTGGGAAAAACCGCCTTCTGGGTATTATAAGCTAAACGTTGACGGTTCCTATTGTTAATCTGAGGCAGGCTCTTACATGTTTGCCATTCGTGATCACAACAGCAATATTTTCTCTTTAGGATCGGGGCGTTGTCACTGGCGGATTTAGGGGTGGGCTCGTATGAGCGCGAGCCCACCCCAATCCCGGAAAAAAATACGAAAGGTTAAATAAAAAATAAAAAGGTCTAAATTAATTTAGAAGTGAAAATGGATCATAAAGTTTACCTTGCCTAGTTGGTAAAGTATAAATGAGAAACTTTTTCCTCTTTATCTAGAGCCCAAGGTTCAATTCCCACTTTTTACATTTTGTTCACTTATTTTGAACTATCTTTTTATTTTAAATATAAGTTCAAATATCTTTTTAAATTGAGAATAATTAATTTCAATTAGTATTGTTTGAACTCTATTTTAGTCATTCATTGGGGTTTCCTTGATTTTTTTTTTTAACTAATTATAAATTTTATTCGATCACTTCTAATAATATGGATAAATCTTTGAATTTTTTTTACATAACCCTTCACAATTAAATTTATTTAAAGTTTAGCAAAACTCGTTTCATTATTACTTAATTTTTAGCCTAAATCTCGCCCACCCCTATGTAACGGTCTGGCTTCGCCACTGGGCATTGTGATAACAGTTCTGCGGTGTTTGCCGATGCTTTGGGCCTCCACATGGGTGTTGCAAAGGCGAAAGCCTTGGAGGACTGGTCGTGTCCTTGGAACACTGAGCTGCTGATGGCCGACACGACTATTCACTTAAACTCTATGTCTCATGTTGCTATTCGTAATATTTTCAGGGGTTCGAATGCGGTGACTGACAGGATTGCACGTCTGGCCTACGACATTTATGCCGGTGATAGCTTTGGTGACTGATCCAGAACTTCGTGTTCTCGTCAACTCGGACGCACTAGGAAAGATGCCCGGTCAGCGGCTGCTTTCCTAATTTTTATCTTTGCACAAAAATTTCTTCTATGTATATATTGTAAGACCCGGGGTCTTAAGAAACGCCAGTCCATGTCACCTAGCTCTCAAGTCCGTTGTTCTCACTTGGAGCCTGAAAAGGAAGAGCTCTTATGACATAAGTAGAGCTTGAATGACTTATAAACCACTCCTACCCAACATTCTTACGATGGGACGGGACGGGGGTGTTACATGTATTATCAATTAAATTTCAACTCGGACTCATAATTGGAGATTTGGATGCGGCTTGCATATACTCATACTCAAGTATTAGAAGCTCAACACATCAATTTAGTGAAGTTTTGTATATTAGGTTTGAATTTCCGTACTTTTCAATGTATAACGTACCCTTGTTATTGTACATCTTAAAGATTTAGAAGCCAATTTTTATTGTTGTAATGCATATATATATTTTAAAATTTCAGATTGAAATAAAAACCTAAAAAGTGGAACAAAAGGCATAAACGGAAGTTCCACGGGTCCACGTGGGATGAAACCTGGCAAGCCCGGCAGAGAGCCCGTTCCCAACGTAAAGGCAACCATAGCTCGCCGAAGCCCCGCCGTAGAGGGTGGTTCCGGTGTCGTACTTCCACAGTATCTCTCCCGTAGTCGCGTCCATGGCATAGAACGGGCCAGAAGGGGCCACCGAGCCAGCGAAGAGTAGGTCGTTGACGAGGGTGACGGGGCCGTGGGCAGTCTCGTTGTTGGGGACCGCGGTGGTCCATTTGATGACCCCGGTTACTGCGTCCAGCGCCACCCAGCCTCCGCCGGTGGTGGTGCGGTTCGACGGTGCGAGTCGGAAGGGATTTCGTCCACTGTTGACGATGTTGGTGAAGATGGTTTTGCCGTCCGTGGCAGCACCCCACGCCGCCCCTCCTTCCAAGCCTCCCGGTCCAGCTTGCTGCGTGTACACCATGCCCATATTATTAAATAATCCTCAATTGTTGTGTACAAATGTATATTTTTTTAACCAAATTGATATAAAAAATGTGCTACAAACGACAAATTGGTATAAAAAAGACTTCAAGCGACAAATAGGTATAAAAAATAACATCAACGCACCACATTGGTATATTTTTGTTAAAAAAATCTGTTTTTTTAATAAATTAAGTTAATTTATATCTCTTGAACTTATTTTCATTTAAAATATAAAAAATTAACAGAATTTACATTCTATTTTTTAATATTTTAAGTTTTATATTTAAATTTTATACTAAATCTATTTGAATTATATTTTTTCAATATATATAATTTTTTTAAAACTTGATTGGCATGCATATCGGTACCACTTCTCCCCTTTTATTATTGAAAATGTTTATAAAGTTTAAAAATATTTTTTTATAGATTAATTTTTAATTAAATTCAAAATAAGTTTATAAATCATTAACATTATATAATTTTTATAATATTCATGATTTTTAATAATTCATGTTAAAATTAATGTAATATTTTATTCAATTTGTAAACACCGATAGCAAAGTGAAAAAAAAAATTTAAAAGATATTTATCTAAACCTTCCAAATAAAATCTAGGTTAATTTTTTTTCTTCAAAAGTTCGCTAAAAATTTGAAATAAAATTCATCAAAATTTTCAAATTTTATAATATATAATTTAAAATGTAAAATAAATTTTTTAATAGATTGATTTTATCCCTATTGGCCGAATGTTTAATTAAAAATAAATAAATTGGTTTATTAAGTGAATTGATGTTACTTTATTAAAAATCAAAATTTTAAAGAAAATATACCAATTTGTCACACCAATATCATTTTTTATACCTATTTGTCACTTTACAGTTTTTTTACACCAATCTGTCATTTGCGATGCTTTTTATATACCAATTTGGCAATTTGGCCATTTTTTTTAGACACTTTTAACTCCTGTAACGACATACTTAAGAATTGTGTAAATTTGAGGAAATCCACTCCTTACATCATCAACAATAGTTTTGATCAAAATGTGTAAAGGTATACATCACTTTTTTAGTAATTTGCTCTTTTTGTGAAATGTGCAATTTTTTTACACATCATTCAATACAATTTATTTAAAACAAAAAGAAAAAGAAAATCATAAAAAAAAAACCAATGAAACTATCTTGCTTTTTTGTAAAAGTTTATACATATGTCGGAGATGATGTGCTCAAATTTGTACATCACGTGCTCAAATGTATATATTTATACGCACCAAAAACAACCAATGGAACTACAAAATGTTTAGAAAATATACATTTGCACACTACCATTATGGATGGTCTTAAGTGCATGTATAAATTTTTACAAAAACACAACAATTTCATTGATTTATTATTTTATAATTTTATTTTCTTTTTTGTTTTAAAATAATTTTTTTAACTCTGTGTAAAAAATATAAATTTAATTAATGGAGCAAATTACTAAAAAGTGATGTGTATATACACATATTATACAAATGTATACATTGAAACCAAAACCATGGATGGTCTTAGGCAACTAATCAGTGTTTGATTTTAGGTGGTTTGGAATACGGTTAGGTCATTTAAAGGCAACAGGAATAAATTTTATATGTAAAAATATGTCATAGAGAGAATTAATATTTTTATGAAAAATAAATTAAGAGGGATAATTATTATAGCACTAGTACAAATATATGGGGTGGAGCACGGTAAGTTGGGTACGGTTTTTTACAAGCGTGCTTATTTTTTTATTTTAAGCACGATTTTATATTAAAAGTGTGTTCCCAACCCCAAATTTAACTAAAAGCAATACGCTTTTCCATAAAACCGTTCTCGTTTATTTCTAAAAAAATATTTAGACCGGTTTTCGTGTAAAGCGTGCTTAAAAAAACTTAAAACGAACACGGTTTAATTTTCAAAGTGTGTTCCCAAAACCAGGATTTGACTAAAACAAACACGTTTTGCTATAAAACCGTTCTCGTTTATTTGTAAAAAATATTTAACTCGATTTTCGTGTAAAGCGTGCTTAAGAAAATTACAACGAACACGGTTTAATTCTCAAAGTGTGTTCCCAAAATCAAATTTAACTAAAATGAACACGCTTTTCTATAAAATCGTTCTCATTTATTTCTGAAAACTATTAAGCTCGGTTTTCAAGTGAAGCGTGCTTAAAAATAAATTAAAACGAACACGGTTTCATTTTACAAGTGTGTTCCCAAAACCAACTTTAACTAAAATTAACACGTTTTTCTATAGAACCGTTCTTGTTTGTTTCTAAAGTGTAGAAGGGTATATTGTGAACACTTAAGAAAGTTTGGGTAGCTTTGTGTAAATTGATCATCCCGCCCAAAAGGTTGTTAGAACCTCTTGTTGTATAAATAAGGGGATGGGATTCATTTTCCAGGAAAATGTAACAGAACTTCTTCTTCTTGAAATCTGTATGAAGGATTCTCTCTTCTCCCTCATGAACTCGATCTCACCTTAATCCACATGGTATCAGAGCAAAATTGTTGATTTCGAGTGTTCATGGCCGCCGATCGGAGACTGACGATGGCAGAGATGCAAAGTCCGTTGTTCTTGCATCCATCTGATGGTCCAAGTTCGATTGTGGTGTCGGAGAAACTGGTAGGAGCTGCGAATTACAGATCTTGGAGGAGGAGCATGGAGATCAATCTCTCCACGAAGCGCAAAATCGGATTTGTCAAAGGGACGGTGATCCGGCCCGGTGATGATGCTGTAAAAGCCGATCAATGGGATACTTGCAACAACCTGGTAATCGCTTGGATTATGAATTCTGTTTCTGATTCAATTGCGAAGTCTGTGTTGTACATAGAATCCGCTAGGGAAATTTGGATGCAATTGGAAAAACGATTTTCCCTGAGCAATGGATCTAGGAAGTACAAACTGAATCGAGAGATCTACTCGATGAAACAGACAGGAATCGTGATCAACGAGTATTACACTCGTATGAAGTCGATTTGGGAAGAACTTGATGCAATGGATTCTTTGCCACATCTGGTGGGAGTTTCGGCAAATGTTGTCGAGTATCTCAGGAGAATGGATCAAATCAAACAAGAACAAAGATTGTTCCAGTTCTTGAATGGGTTAGATGAAACCTATGGGGCTCAAAGAAGCCAGATACTGCTGATGTCGCCTCTACCTGGTGTTGAAGAGGCATGTGCATTGATCCAGCAAGAAGAAAGCCAGAGAGAACTGTTAGATTCATCACAAGGCACTGCAGATGAGTCATCTGTGATGTACAGCAAGACTGAAAGCAAGTGCAAGGTGTGTGGGAACAAATGGCATCCGAAGGAGAAGTGCTGGGCTATCATTGGATACCCTAGCTGGCACTCAAAGTCAAAGCAGTTTCCTCAGAAACAGTCAAGTGCTGAGAAGAAGTCCATCAATGAGAAGAAGCCAAAGAGTGTTGAGACCAAGTCCAAAACAGCTGCTCAGATTTCCACCAAGGAAGACAACACTGGCAATGTGTTCTTCACTCAACAACAGTTTGCAGAACTGCTGAGGAGCCTACCAAAGATTACCAAGTCAGAAAATGAGAATGAAATGGATGATGATCTGGATGGAGAATTTGCAGGTAATGCTCTTTGTGCTCATGTTGATATTGTGAAAAATGAGTGGATCTTGGACACTGGGCCTACTGATCATATGACCCCAGTGTACAAGGACATCTCGGATCCCAAATTGCATCTTACTAAAACCAGAATCCATCTTCCAAATGGTCATACATCATCCATTACTTATCATGGCAATCATACTGTACATAACAATCTCAAGCTTCAAAAAGTGATGTTTGTCCCATCCTTTCAGTTCAAGTTGATGTCCATTTCAAAATTGGTCAAAGAAAACAAGTGCTTTGTAACCTTCTATCCCAATTTTTGTCTCATACAGGACTATGCCAGCAAGAAGCTTTTGGGGATTGGTAAAGAAAAAGGTGGACTCTATTATCTGCTAGACAAGAGGTTGAGTGAATTGAAACCTGAATTTGTCAATAAAGTGGTTGCTTCTTGTGTACAACCATGTACTCCATATTCTTTGTCTTCTAGTCATTTTGTTTTGCCCAGTGATTTTCACATATGGCATATGAGATTAGGACATGCTCCAAGCACCAAACTCAAACATGTATCCTGTGTTCCTATTCCATCAATGAATGAATCTGTTTTGGTATGTCCTGTGTGTCCTCTTGCCAAACAAACCAAATTACCTTTTCCTATCAAAGAAACAAGTACCACTGCTATCTTTGATATTGTGCATTTGGACATTTGGGGTCCTTATAAATCCCCAACTCGTCAAAACTGTAGATTCTTCATGACAATTGTGGATGACTTCAGTAGAGCAACTTGGGTGTTTCTGTTGCATTCTAAATCTCAGTCATTCACTATGATCAAAAAGTTCTATCATTTTGTCATGACTCAGTTTAAGAGCAAAATCAAAATCTTAAGGTCTGATAATGCTCTTGAATTCACAAGCAAAGAGTGTGTTCAGTTTTACAGTGATCATGGTGTGGTTCACCAAACATCTTGTGTTGACAGACCTCAACAAAATGGTGTGGTTGAACGTAAACATCGTCATATCTTGGAGATTGCTAGAGCTCTGAGATTTCAAGCTCATTTACCTCTCAAATTCTGGGGTGACTGTGTCCTTACAGCCGTCTATCTCATTAATCGTTTACCAACTCCTGTGTTGGGAAACAAAACTCCTTATCATGTTTTGTTTGATGAACCACCTACTTATCAACATCTTAGAGTATTTGGATGTCTGGCATTTGCTTACAATCCTTCCAGAACTCATGATAAACTCCAGCCAAGAGGGGTTCCTTGCCTCTTTTTGGGTTACCCTTCCACTCAAAAAGGTTACAGACTGTATAATATGAATACAAACACTGTGTTTGTCTCCAGAGATGTGAAGTTTTGTGAACACATCTTCCCTTGCAAGGATGATTTTCAGCAACATATGTCATCATCCTCTCTATTTTTTCCATCAAATTCATCTTGGTTTTCTGATGCCTTGATGGATCCTGTTACATCTGAGCCAAACACAACCTCATCCCTTATATCAGATTCACCACAAAATTTGCCAAACACAAATCCAAACACAAACTCTACTGATGTGAGAAGGTCTTCCAGGGCTCTCAAACCTCCCTCTTGGCTCTCAGATTATGTGACAGCTGCCACTACTACCAATCCTCAAAAGGTAACATCCTATCTTATTGCCAATTTTGTTTCTTATGACCATTTGAAACCTCAAACTCAACAATTCATTACAGCCTTAAATTCAGTTTCTGATCCCTTCACTTTTAACCAAGCAATTGGGGATCCAAAATGGTGTGAAGCTATGAATGTTGAGCTAAGGGCACTGGAAAGAAACAAAACATGGATAATTACTGAGCTTCCAAAAGGGAAAAGAGCTATTGGTTGTAGATGGATTTACAAAACTAAGTTCTTAGCTGATGGATCCATTGATAAGCACAAAGCAAGGTTGGTCATTCAAGGCTGCAGACAGAAGAAAGGGGTGGATTTTGATGAGACCTTTGCTCCAGTGGCTAAAATGACAACAGTAAGAACTCTATTGGCAGTGGCTGCTGCCAGGAAATGGCACATTGGACAAATGGATGTGTCCAATGCTTTTCTACATGGTGACCTTCATGAGGAGGTCTACATGAAGTTACCACTGGGTTATACAGGTGAAGGGGAGCCAGTAAGTGACACAGTGGGGTCTTCCAAAGTCTGCAGGCTCATCAAAAGCTTGTATGGACTAAAGCAGGCGCCCAGGCAATGGTTTGCCAAATTATCCTCTAC
Source organism: Persicaria tinctoria (assembly GCA_037127255.1). Classification (NCBI taxonomy): domain Eukaryota; kingdom Viridiplantae; phylum Streptophyta; class Magnoliopsida; order Caryophyllales; family Polygonaceae; genus Persicaria; species Persicaria tinctoria. The sequence continues at coordinate 25,011,967 of JBANSL010000006.1, forward strand.
CTTGTTAGGCAATGGATTCAGGCAATCAAAGGCTGATTATTCATTATTTTTAAAGCAATCCAAAGGTGTGTTCACTGCTATTCTGGTTTATGTGGACGACATGATTATGGTTAGCAGTGACAGTTCAGCCTTAATCAAGGTTAAAGAAATGCTCAGTAACAACTTCTACATGAAAGATCAAGGAGAATTGAAGTATTTTCTAGGGATTGAGGTTCTAAGATCTGACAAAGGCATATTTTTGTCTCAAAGAAAATATGTGTTAGATCTCCTCAAGGAGGCAAAATTGAGTGACTGCAAGCCATTGAAGTTGCCTCTGGATCCAAATGTGAAGTTGTCCACAGACATGGGTGTTTCTCTTGATAAGCCTAATGACTATAGGAGATTGGTTGGTAAGTTGATTTACTTAACCATTACTAGGCCTGATCTCAACTATACAGTGCAATTGTTGAGTCAGTTCATGTCCAAGCCTACAGATGCTCATATGACAGCAACAATAAGGGTGCTAAGATATCTCAAGGGGTCACCAGGTCAGGGAGTTTTGTTAGCTTCAAACTCTGATCTGAAACTTCGTGTCTTCACTGATTCAGATTGGGCAAGTTGTCCCTTCACCAGACGCTCCACATCAGGTTTCTGTGCTCTCCTAGGTCCTTCCTTGATCTCCTGGAAAGCAAAGAAGCAACAGGTGGTGGCTCGGTCGTCAGCTGAAGCTGAGTATAGGGCTATGGCTCTTGCGTGTACAGAAGTGAAATGGTTGATTCAGCTACTCAGAGATCTCAGGTGTGCTCCATCAGCTTCAATCTCTGTGTTCTGTGACAACCAGGCAGCATTGCATATTGCTCAAAATCCGGTCTTTCATGAGCGGACTAAGCACATAGAAGTGGATTGCCACTTCATTCGAGACATGGTTCAGGATCACACCATCTCTACAGCTTATGTTCCTACTAAATATCAGTTGGCTGATATGTTCACAAAGCTCACCACTGTTGATACCTTGCATCGTTTCTTATCCAAACTGGGTGTTTTAGATGTCTTTCACACACCAGCTTGAAGGGGAGTGTAGAAGGGTATATTGTGAACACTTAAGAAAGTTTGGGTAGCTTTGTGTAAATTGATCATCCCGCCCAAAAGGTTGTTAGAACCTCTTGTTGTATAAATAAGGGGATGGGATTCATTTTCCAGGAAAATGTAACATAACTTCTTCTTCTTGAAATCTGTATGAAGGATTCTCTCTTCTCCCTCATGAACTCGATCTCACCTTAATCCACATAAAGGAATAATTAGCTCGGTTTTCATGTAAAGCGTGCTTAAAAAATTTAAAACAAACACGATTTTATAAGAAAAATGTCTTCCCAAGACCAAATTTAAGTAGAGGGAACACATTTTTCTTTTAAAGCGTTCTCATTTATATATTTTTATAAACCGTTCTCGATTTATATATATATATATATATATATATATATTTAGAGTTTTTTTTAGTAATTAGATTAAGTAAATGCACAAAGTTACAACAAAATTTTGTAGCTCGGGTGGCAGGAGTGGAAAGTGGACGAATTCAGTTTGAGGGTGCAAGAGGTCTTGGGTTCGACTCTTGGTTCGAGTGTGCAAGAGGTCTTGAGAGAAATATGAAATAGCACACTTTTTATTTAAAACGTGCTTACAGAAATATGAAAGAGCACACTTTTCATTTAAAGCGTTGTTATTATTAAGTACGGTTTGAAAAAAAGTGTGCCAAAACCTTTTTTTTAGAACACTTCAATTGAAGCGTTCTTATAATTGGTCATATGACAATTTTAAGAACGTTTCAACACAAAACCGTGCTTAAAATATGGGATCACGGTTAAATAGTAAGTGTGCTTGTTTGGGAGCGCACTCACTATAAGCACAGTACGAGAAGTGTGCTCCCATGTATAAAAAAAGTGTGCTCTGGTCCCCCTTTTGTACTAGTGTAGCAGTGTGAAAGAATGGTTATGGTTATTAAACAGATAAAGAAAGAAACAAAAAAAAAATATGAAAAGTTGAGAAAAGAGAGTAATATATAAATTGATTTTATATTTAAAAAATAGAAATAAACCCACAAAATATATGGTTGTAAACCAACCACTATAAAATCTTCTCAACTCTATCAACTTCATGTAATCTCATTGGCAAATTAGACTAGGCTTTTGAATCCATGTTGGTTTGGGTTAGGTTAGTTAGTTAAAAGACTTACATTGAACCATACAGTGTCGCCGGTAGAACGATCCAAAGCCCAAACGAAGCCACTCTTTTGGGCCGCAACTACAATGTCGCGGCTCCGACCAGATCCATAACAAATCGTAAGCATCATTGGGGCTTCCGCAAAATCAGCGTCGAGATTAGGGCCAGGTGGACAACTTGGGCTTCCAGGCATCAAACAACCGAAGTAAAACACATCATACGGATCAAATCTCCGGGCCCACCTGATGGTACCAGACTTCAGATCAAGGGCCAGGATCGAATCAAAGTGGACATCATTCCCAACACATTGGTCAAGTTGCGAAGTACCTGAATATCATATCAACAATTTATAATACGATCTTTCTATTCTATACCAATACACTGAAATTAGACATGCAACTAATCGACCTGAAGATGACTGATTGTTCTGCCTTGCTTGGCAATCAAGAACCGATGCCGGAGCCATGTAGAGGTTACCCGTCCCGATGTAAACGTGTCCTCGGATAGGGTCGATGGAAGGGCTGCTGCCCCAAACGGCGCCGCCAGAGTAGCCACCAAGACGACCGCCGTTGTCGGGAAGGACATAGGTTTTCCAAAGGATGGATCCGTTTGCGATGCTAAGCTTGGCGAGGCTTCCCCTGAAGGTGCAACATTGGGCCTGTGGCAGTCCCTCTTCTGACGACGATACCCCTATATAGAAGGCACTGCATATATATCCATGTAACAATTTTATTTAAATCAACTCAAATCTTATTAATTTCGAAAATTGAATTAAAAAAATGTCAAATCAAATTCTCCATTTTCAAGAAATTATCGATCGAGTTAAGTAGGTTTCAAATTAAATAACAAAACTGTCTAACTATCGAATAACGGTCTTCCTAATGCGAAAGATTAAGAAAACACCAAATAAAGTATGGGATAATTGGGTAAATATACCCTTTTCAATTTTTTTATGAGTAATTATACTCATGGAGTTTTTGTTTTGCTAATTGTACTTTTTTTTTAATAAAGACTGATTTGCCCATGTATTTTAAATAGGGAAAGAAAATTAATATAACATCTCCCTTGAATCACGTACATTGTAACTGAAAATCTCCATCTTCCCAAATCAGTTAAAACTTAAAACACATTGCTCAATATACCAACTTCTTTCCATCGATCAATTTATTTTAATGCTTTTTACATGTAATATTAATTGAAATCAAGTTACAAGATTAAAGATTTGTGGTTATATTGTATGTTCTTCGCCGACTCTAGTATAGAACATATTTATCTGCGAACAAATTCAGCAAACCATTACTCATTAGTTATGTACTAGTAGGCTTTGAAATTCGGCAAACGATTATCATCGAATTGATCAAGTAGGCCAGTGAAATTGAAATCGATCACATGTACGCCGAGTGAAATTGTTTCACTTAATCAAGTAAATATTGATTCTTTATTATATTGAAATTATATGATATGCTAAAACCTTAATGACGAATTTAGTTACGATATAAGTTAAGTAAAAGTAATTTATACAAGAATCAAATCACCTGCAACGAATTAGTTACAATAATGTGTTTATGTTGATTACAGTTATAGTTACAATAATTAAGGAAGGTTACAAGAAATCAACTACAATACAAATTATATGTACATATATATTATTAAAAAATAAATAAAACACAATTAAGGTTTCAATAATAATGGTTATATAATAATTAAGTTTCAAGAATAACGGTTACAAGAATAATAAGGTTTCAAGAATAATGGTTACAATAATTAAGTTTCAAAAATAAAGATTCCAAGAATAATAAGGTTTCAAGAATAATGGTTACAATAATTAAGTTTCAAAAATAAAGATTACAAGAATAATAAGGTTTCAAGAATAATGGTTACAATAATTAAATTTCTTGTATCACTCTAGGGTTACAATCAGTTACAATATGTTACAATAAAAATTGAATTACCTGTAACACATGGAAGAAGTAGCGTATGTACGTACAAATCAATAATCCGAATAATTTTCCTTTTCAATTTCAAAAAGTAAAACAATCTTATCTACAATCTAAACCATAAACTATTTAATTTTATTTTAATTTTAAAAAGATAAAATCTTATCTCTATCTATTTACTTTTATTTTAATTTAAAAAAAATAAAAATTATACCTTAAGGGTATTTAGGTAAAATCTATTCTAAAAAGGTATAATTACTAAAAAGAAAAACTAAAGGGTATAATTACTAAAAACAAACTTGAAAATGGTACATTCTCTCAAATTTTCACATAAAGTATTGACCTAGAAAATCAATACTAAAAAAGGCTAAAGTAATTGAAATTTGGAGAATTTTTCCTAATTAATTAGTTTTTATAACCTCTCTTAAAAAATAAGTTAGAAAAACCATATTTTAATACAATTTTTTATGGGTATAATAACACTAATTTAAAAATATTTTTATAATTTAAATTAGTTTAACTTTTTGTTTAATTAGATTCCTAAAATTATTTATCTTTTTTATAGTAAATCTTTTCAATTTAAAGTCTTAAGATATAAGATAAAAAAAACCGTTTTTAATATGTGAAAACTTGTTCAAATGTTTCATTTTAAAATCAATTTACAACAATAATACATTGACTTATATAACATTCAACTTTCAATACGAGGCTCGTACTTACTCGGAAAAAACGGTTCCGGACATGGTGATTTGGGCAAGAGGGTTGGGGTCCACAATAGTCATCCAAACCCTCGACCCCGTCACCCTGTTGATGGCCACCACCGCCCCCGGCCCGTAGATCCCGACAATCAAGAGCGGTCCAACAACCGCCGGCGTAGTGCGCGAAAGAGTCCGGTTGGTGAAGGCGCCCGGCGCCGGAGTCAGCCCCGTCAGCTGGCTGAGGTTGAGCTTCCAAACCAACCCCCCGTCCAGCGCGCGCACCGCGTAGAGGTTCCCGTCCCATGCCGGAAAGTACACCACGCCGTCGCTCACCGCCGGCGTTGCCGTCACGTCGTTCCCGACGGAGAAGCTCCACTTCAGCCTCAGGTTTCGGAGGAGGGACCGCCTGATTGTTGGCTGGCTGTAGCTGCGGGATCTTGTGTTCGACAGATCTCCGCCATGGCTCAGCCACTTCCATTTAACCAAAATTAAATATAATTAAATTTTTTTTAACAATTTATTTTGTAAAATGATTTGGAAAATTATATTGAAATATCAAAATTAGAGTATTTAGGAATTACAAAGAAGTGATTGGAGATGGGAGATGCTTTGAAATTTTGAATCTTTGATTAATATACATGAAAGGGAATCTCAAATTTAAATGGTTAAGGAAAAGGAGTAATACCTGAGCCTTGGTGGATTGAGGAAGAGCAATGAGAACGAAGGTGATCACGACGAGAAACTGAAGAGTGGAACACTGAATTGCATTACAACTTATTAATGTTTTCATCTATCTATTAACTGTATAGTTTCATTTGGGAAAACCTTTAACTACGTACTTGTACACAAAAATATAATCAGAAGAAGAAGAAATTCACATATATCTACAATACTTATATACAGTTAAACTTATTGGTCTAGTGACAGCTGGCATAGACAATAAGTCAATAAGTCAAAAGATCGATTTGTGTATTAATTAACTATATGTGATGCATTATTATAAAAAGATCTATTTAAAGATCTTTCATTAATTTTGGGTCGAAGAGCCGTCGAAGATAAGGATTAGTAAACACGCCGACGATTCGACTTCTTTTCTAGCGTGTTCGAGCGGACGAGAATACAAAGTTCTGAATCATCGGTGAAGCTATCATCGGCAGAGACAGTGTAGGCCAAACGTGCAATCCTGTCAACCACAACATTAGAATTCCTGAAAATATGACGAATAGCAACATGAGAGAATGTATATAAATTGACAGTCGTATCAACCATCAACAACTCGATATTCCAGCTACTTGTACGTAACCCAAAATTATTTAGACTATTTTTAAAAAAAATATAAAAAAATTATATTTATATTGTGCGTGTCCAATAATAGATATTTGCATATTTTTTCTTACAAAATAATATTTGCAATAAATATTGCAATTATTATTCTAACCTGACGATTCTTTTAATTTTAATATTTTTTAAAATATCATTTTATATTAAAAAAGTATATAAATATATGTTATTTGATATGTACAATGTAAATATTTTTTTAATTATTAAAAATACCTTAAATAATTATGTGTTACACCTAAGGGCTAGGGTTGCATACTAGGGAGCAGACGATCCTAACTCGCATGATATTTAATCGGTTTGTCTAATGTGTGCCCTAAGTGCTTAGGATAAGAATATTTTATTAGAAAAAAAACCCTAAAAATAAACGAGTGAACCTAATAATCTAATTTAAAAATGGTTAAACCGAGTGTATCTAGGGAGAAGATATACCGGCCTCTGTCTTTGATTTGGGGTCGAGATTCGAGGGATCTACGAGAGAGGCAGAGAACAAGAACGGAGAGAGATCGATTGAGAGAATAAGAGATGCAATGGAGGAAGATCGAGAGAGGGAGGTAGAGAAAGAGGGGCGAGGGTGATCTCATCTCGAGTGAGAGAGAGAGAAGGGCAGCTGAGGAGGAGAAGCCGAGAATGAGAGTCGGAAGAAAGAGGAGAGGTGGCGGCGGTGGCAGTAGTGGTGGTGACGGTGACGACATATATTCAGGTGAGCTAGGGTTCACAGAGAGTTGGGAGAAGTTTTGTAAGTATGAAAGTCTGAGGGAAGATCTTGTTTTCTCTTGGTCTAATGATTTTTCATGATATTTTTTAATGAAAAATATTTTAATGTTTTCCTTGTAAATCTTTTGGTTTATATATGGTAACAACTTTTTGTTGCCATACTATTACTTGATTTTTAACAACAAAAATTGTCGTTGCAAAAGATAACTTTTATCTATATAAATTCTATTGCAACAATAATGTTGTTGCCAAAGATATAACCCAAATTTTCAACTTGCCCGCCAATGTTTGGGCAAGCGCCAAATGAAGTTTTTTATTATTGCAACAACCTTTTGCAACGATAATTTTTAGTCGTTGCAAAAATTATATCTTTTGCAACGAAAACAAATTGTCGTTGCCAAAAGTCGTTGCGATGCACTATTTTTCTTTTAGTGATTTTCTAATTTATCCCCTTGTCATAAAGATAGAAAATCCGATAATATAATACTCCGAACAATAATATAGAGAAATTTAGAGACAGTCACTCGTTAGGCCATGTTTATCAAGCGATATTGGGGATACTAGAAATACTAATATTTTATCATTCTCTTTCCGGCGTTTCCGCCACATCATCCTAGCATCTCATTCTCATTATTCCCACTTTATCAATAGCATCCCTAGTATCCTAAAACTCATCTTTTCATATCAAGTCAATTTACAAATATACCCTTCTTCAACAAATATTTCCATTCTCGATTATATTATTATATCAATTTATTATTAGTAAAATATCAATTTCCACGGTTTACAAAAATTTTTTTAATAATTATTTATTTTATATCTTGCATAACTTATTATTTTAAATTATTCCATAATTATAATTCAAATTTTCGGATTATATTTTGCATATTTATAATCAAACAGAAATATTTTTTAAAAAAAAATATAGTTAAACATATTCAAAATTGATGTCTACATGTAGATAAAAATAAATCTAGTATTGTGGTAATTTTTTTTTTACATTTTATTACCGAAATATTGATTTTAATGTGTAAAACACATTCTCCCCAGCAAAAATCTTGACTGTCCATCAAAGGACACTTGTCCTCCATGATGTGGCTTCCCTCTCCTGCAGCCCAATACCATTGCTACACGTGGGCCCCTTGCTTCAGTAATTATTGCAGGCGCAAGTTGACAATCCTTCTGCATTTTGCTTTAATTTCTTCCTACTTTTTCCCAAGCAAGTATCGATACTATAAGTATCGATACTATCGGAGCATCCCTATAGTATCGATTAACCCACTGTTCCAATTTTTAATTGTTAAATTTCCTAGCGTCTTGAACAGTGTTCCTACCCATAAAAATGCTCTTAATATTTATAAAATTACAAAAAACATCACTCTTTAAATGTTTTTTTTTTAAATTACCCGTTGTCTCTATTTCCGTAATTGTTTTGTCAAACATCTATCTGTATATATAATATTATAATTTTTATATTTTTATATTTAAATTAGAATTTCAAATAAATTTCAACAAATATATTTTACTAATTTTTTTAAAATACTTTTTTTTAAACTTGGTGTTTATATGAACAAATTCTTCTATTTTATTCCTAAAAAGGATTATAAATTTTAAAAATATTTTATAGACTACTTTTTAATCAAAATTAAATTAATTTTATAAATTACTAGCATTGTTTAAACTTAATAATATCTTATATGATTAATTAATGTCTCATTTTCTTTCATTCATCAACTCCTACATGATTTAATATATATATATATATATATATATATATATATATATATATATATATATATATATAATATTTAAATATTTTTTAAAAATGTGTTCAAAACTCAAAAGTATTTTTTATTAAAAGTACATTATTAATAGTTACATATTTTTCAAACATATTCCCTTTAATTAAAAGATGCCATTTTAAAAATTTTGATTGATATTTCCTTTAATAAAAACATTACGTTTTAAAAACACTTGAAGAAGAAACGCTCTCTCACACAAGAAAACCCTGGCCGCCATCCACTCAACCCTTCAACTCCTGTTCGCTGCCGCCTCTTGCAGGCTCTTTCGGCGGGCGCTTTTGGCGTCCCTCCCGGTTGGCCCCCTGGCGGCAGCGTGCAACACCTCCTGAGGCGGGTCCCGGAATGGCCAACCCTTGGGTCCTAGCCGTGCTGTGGTGCGACGATGGTGTCTTTCTGGCAGCCTGCTCCCTGCCGTTCATCGTCTGATGGGAGTCTGAGCCTGTCACCGCTCGCCTGCTCCTCTCCATCCTCCTCCACCGCCAGTTTCCATCTGTGTAATTGTGAGCCCCTGAAACGCTCTCCTAAAAACCCTCTCAAGTCTCAACAGTCTCAACTAACCCTAGCCTCCAACCCTTCTATTCCTCTCCCGGCGCCACCCTGGCGGCTTCTTCCGATGGATTGGCCACCGGCTTTGCCGACCCATCCTCCCAAGCGCCTCTTCTCTCAGACTGCAGCGTGGAAAACTCCTCTAAATTTAAGCCCATCTTGGCCTCTTAATTCTTTTCTTCGGTCATTCTTTCAACTTTCACCCATCCTTTGTAAAATCTAAACACAACCCTTCACACACAAATCTTTCTCCCAAAATTTCAGATCTAATTGTTTATATGACTTTCAATCAGTTATTTTTCAGGTCCGATTTATTGCATGCACAAAGGTTTTATGAATCCAGTAGCCCAACGTCTACCAAGCAACAACCAAATCCCACCACCTCCGGCGGTCGTCGCCGTTGAGACCATGTTTCTTGCTGCCGGCGACGACAACAACACGTGTTTCCACCCACCCCACCAAGTGCACGCTTCTTCGGGAGGATCTCGATTTGGTGTTCTGCTCCTGCTTGCGGAGCTCCACCGAATCCGGCTCCTTGATCCTCCTCCCGGGAGCCACTGCCGCCTTTCCTCCACCTGATGCGGTTATGAAGATTAAAACTTCGCATATACTTGCAACTTTTGCATGTCACTCTATCATAAAATTTTAGGGATATTTTATATTAACTTTAAAATTTATAATTTTTTTTACTATCGACCCTCTGCGTAGGGTTTATCAAACCATCCTTTGGATTGGTTTCAAGTTTGCATAGTCGATATACTTCTTGCCTATTGTAAAAAAAATACATTTTAAATTTTTATATATTTTTAAAAAATACACTTAAACCCTTAATTATTAATTTATCTTTTTACTTTATTGAAAATTACAACTAAAATATCTATTCACTACAAAGACAATTTTGAAAAATTAACACAAAAATATCTAAAATAACATTTTTTTAACAATATTTTCAACTTAAAACAAGAGGAAGAATCTTATTTTCATAATGACATCTTTTTTTAACAATATTTTCAACTTAAAACAACAAGAACGGAGAATCTTATTATGAAAATAAGATTTGAACTCCATCATGAAAATGATTTTTTTTAATTATGAAAGAAATTCGATTCTCTACAAAAACCTAGAGAAATCGAAAAACCAAACAATTCGGTAGATAAACTAACTATCATGTACCATCGTATAGAAGCAAATGACATAATGAAAATAACTTTTGTAAATGATGGAAGAGAAAATGAATTTAATTGAGTACACACGTTCATCACCTGGTTTGCCAAATTAGTACACCACAACTTATTAAATTGGAGTTCGGAATTGTGTCCCCATGGGTTTAGTTTTAGAGAAAATGGTACTAAATATCACTTTTTTAAAAATCTTTGCAAAAATACCATTGTTTTGGAAAAATTGGCAAAAATACCATTTTTTTTCCAAATTTGCAAAAATGTCCAGGTTAACACCCCCAAAAACCTGCTATCCTAGGTTATTATGCCCAAAAATAAATAAATTAAATTACAGATCTGGTCGCCGTCGGGGCGGATTTCCATTATCTTTTCTATTGGTTCCCGGATCTGAGTGGTTGCCAATGGTGTTCGCCGGGGGGCTTGGTGGAGGGGGTGTGTGGTGGTCGGTCTCGGCCTGGATCTGGCCGGAGGTGGGCTCTGGCACTCTGGGTTGTTGTTGTTCTCTCTCTTCTCCCTCGCTCTTGCCTTTTTCTCAGGAGGTGGTGGGTTGGGGGTTTGTGAGTTGGGGCCTGTGGGGTGGGGGCTGAAGCATCTTGGCTCCTCCAGATCTCGTCATCCCTTTCCCGTCGTTCTCTTTGCGTGGGTGGTTTCGAGGAGGTGCCAGTAGGGTGCCGATGACTCCCGCTACGTCGTCATCTCTCTCTCTCTCTCCCCCCTTGAGACAACCTGCAACCGGCTAAGCAATATCCCCATCCTATTTGCACTAATACCACATATGGTATTTTTGCAAATTTTCAAAAAAAAGTGGTATTTTTGCAAACACACCAAAAAAAGTGTATATTTGTGCAAATAGCCCTTTGGTTTAACTAGGGTGACATTTGAAGCAATGAGATGAAGGATCAAGGCTCACCAGCGACAGTGTGGGAGCAACCTCTCAAATGAGGAGATCTCTTTGTGCACAATATAATTTACCTCCCCAGGTGGGGTAAAGAACGTTCAGGGTAGGTGAAGTTGGAAATTATAGGAATTTTATCTTTGACTAATTAATCAACTACAAAAGTTTGATACGCAATTCGATAACTTAATTTAATAAATAAAAAATCAAGTCGGATCATCATTGGGAAAATTCTCCATCTGGGAAATCAATAGATGAACGAAATTCAACGTATTTAGCAATTGGTCAGCCGGTATCCGGTGGTGAATTACAGTACGTGCTATTGCACAACGTACAACTAGACATATCAAACGGGTTATTCGGATCAGATCAGTTTGGATCCTGGGTAATACGAGTTTCGGATATTTTTAGGTTGATTCGAACTCGAATTTGACTGGGTTTCGGGTCATTTTGGGTTGACAATTTTTTCTTTTTAAAATTAAAAAAATAATCATGATTAGATAATTTTGAGATAAATTTAAAATTTTAAAATTAAAGAAGTTGTTCATAAATTTTAGTGCTTGTAATTATATACTATATCTGATCTAAAATAGAGGGAATTTGGTGAAAAATCCCTTTAAGCATATTTGGTTAGCTAGATAGGCACATTAATTGTTTTTTTAGCATGCTTAGCCCATTAATTGTTTTTTTAGCTTGCTTAGCCCTCTTGACCGGTCAACGGTCAACGTTGACCGGTCAACCCATTTTGATGCCAACTTTTTTTTTTTTTTTTTTTTTGATGCCAACTTTTTTTTTTAGTGATGCCATATTTTACCGTTTTGATGCCAACATTTTGTGGTGACAATTTTATATAATTGATGGCATAAGAGCTTAAAACGTGGAATCAAAATATTGTTACCTTATTGTCACTTTTCTAATGAAATGATTGGATGATTTTTTTTAATGTCACTTTTTTAAAACATTGATGACATTTTTTGTGATGTCATATTTTACCGTTTTGATGCCAAAATTTTATTACATTTTATTTTCACTCTGATGCCACTTTTCTAATTAAATTATTGGATGACACTTTTTTTAAACTTTGATGACATTTTTTGTTTACTCTAATGTCACGTTGACCATTGATGCCATTTTGAAAAATTTGTATCACATTAAAGAAAAAAATGTCATCAAAAAATAATACTTTGAAAAAATATCATAAAAAATATGGCATCACGGTAAAAAAAAATATTATCAAAAAAGTGGCATCAAAGTGAAAATAAAATATAGTAAAATTTTGGCATCAAAACGGTAAAATATGGCATCACTAAAAAAAAAGTTGGCATCAAAAAAAAAAAAAAATTGGCATCAAAAAAAAAAAAAGTTGCATCAAAATGGGTTGGTCAACGTTGACCGGTCAAAGGTCAACGGTCAAACGGTTGACCGGTCAACGGTCAAACGGTTGACCGGTCAACGGTCAAACGGTTGACCGGTCAAACGGTTGACCATTGACCAACCCACCCAATTGAGAAGGGGCTAGGGCAAAACTAATTAAATTAATTAATGGGCTAGGTGACTAATTGAATATTCAAAAAAGGCCCTCTACCAAAATCACCCTCTAAAATATTTGATTTTTATTATTTCTAGTAATTTTTAATAAAATGTAATAATATCAAATTTTCAAATTATTTTTGTAAAATAATTTCATGCGATTAGTAATAAGCATAGCATTGTTTTAATATTTTAATATTTTTTAGAATTTTTTCTTCTTAAAAAAGTCTGTTGAAAAATAAATAAATAAATAAAATACTATCGATCGGACGAAGTATTACATAATACAAATAAATATAAAAGATCAAGTGATTGTAATTATAAAATATAATAAATTAGAATCTCCATAAAAAAATGTAATCATATATAATTATAAATCAACCGGGTAAATCGGGTTAAAATTACCGGGTTTATCGGGTCACCAGGTCGAAATCAAGATTACTCAGAAAATTTTCAGATTCGGGCCAGAAAAAAAAATTCCGGGTTCGACTAAAAAACTTTCCATACATTCGGATTAAATCAACCAGATCGGGTTGTGTTTTGACAGTTTTACGATCAACCCATCACCATGTGTCGTCATTAGAGTTGAAGATCGGTGTCTTGGCCGAGCATCATCCAGAAGATTTGCCCCAAAATTCAAACTTGCATTTTCCCAATGAAAACGGATCGGATGATTGAAGAAGATTTATTAGTTGACCAAGCTTGTTAGTTGTTACCCTTCACATCGGTCACTCACTACTCGCCTGCAATAATACTGGAGATATATGAATGAATCTTATGATTAATAAGAGTTATAAAAATTACGGAAATTTTACCAGGTACCCCTGAGGTATTGCAATTTTCGTGAGGTATACAACTCTTTTGCATATTTCGCGTGGTGCCCCTGTGGTTTAAAACATTTCATCTCGTGCCCTTTTCGATTAAAGTTAACAGTTTTGTGTTATTCCGTTAGTTTGCATTTTTTTTTAAAAAAAAAAGAAAGAAAGAAAAGCAGAGAACGGACGAGAGACGTCTTCACGATACAACGAAGAGAGGGCGACACTCGAAGAAGACCAAGTCGCTGCTCGCCTGCTGCTCGGATCCGATGCTCGAAGGCCAAGTCGATGCTGCTGCAACCGAAGATGTACCCTGCTGCTGCTCGAAGGGCTGTCGTGGAAGGAGAAGTAGGTGTTGTTCCGGTGGCGGCCCATTGCCTCGACCGGCGACCGGAAGTGGAGGAGAAGAAGCTCCTGATGCAGAGAGGTGACTGTCAATAGGAATTTTGGATTTAGGTTGAAGTTGAAGCATTTTGGGGTTTTTTGTGATGTGAAATTTAGGGTTTTGGTTGAAATTGATGGATTTGGAATTCGAAATTTCGTTTCTCAGTTGGGGGAATAAGCCTCAATTTGTTTCCAGTAGCATCTTAGATTCGGTATTTGATATGGTGAACATTATATATGTCATATTCAAAGTTAGATGCAACCTTTTTTTAAAGATATTTTGAAGACTTTATGCATGATGATATATAAGTGATTTATGAGTGGATTCAGGAAGCTGCTGATTCTCATATCATAGAGCTTGACAGAGAGTTTCATTTTTTGATAACTTTAAATAGAATTTCAGGAAGCTGGTATGTGATGTTATTGATTATTGTTTCGATTTCAAGAGAGTATGCTATAGAAATTGTCAGTTCGATATTTCTAATTCTCTTCGTCGGGTTGGTATCCAGATAAGCCTTCAGTTTCCATGCATTTGCTAGAGAATTTCCTCTCATTCCATCTTATAATCTCAGTTATTGTTGGATCTTTCAGTGCCGCGTGTGAATTAGAAGTGGAATTCATGCTTCACCAAAATTTTAACTAGCTTACTATTTTGTGAAATTAATGTCATTCTAGAGGATCAAATTGTAGTTTAGTTGCTTTGAACATTTTGACCTATTAGCTCAAAGGGTAGAGCAATGTGTTTTGACACAAAGATATGAGTTCAAATCCCATATAGGCTATTGAGTTGTTGTCTTACTTAAAAAATATGAATCATAAGGTAAGACTGAACATAACACGGCTTGCTGTCTTGACAGATTTGAAATTGACTTTTTACATATGTTAAAAAACATAAAATTGACTTTTTTATACTTAACAAAATTTGCTGAATTTACAGATTTTAAAACTGAACACACATTGTTGTCTTGAGAGATTTGAAAATTGATTTTCATAACCGAACACAGAAATAATGAATGTACATATTTTACACCATCTAATTTTTAAAAAAGAACACACTAAGAATGAATTTAAATATGTTAAAACAGATTTTTTTTATAAGAATGAATTTACATATGTTAAAACTGATTTTTTTTAATTCTTTACAGAACTTGCTGAATTTACAGATTATTGTCTTGACATATTTGAAAACTGATATTTATACCTAAACACATAAATAATTGTTGTACATATTTTATACCATCTAAATTTTAAAAATGAACACACTATGAATGAATTTACATATGTTAAAACTAATTTTTTATACTTAACAGAACATGCTGAATTTACAGATTTGCTGTCTTGACAGATTTTTGAACTGATTTTTATCACTAGATACAGAAATAATTAATGTACATATTTTACAACAGCTGTTAGTCCTATACCAATGCACGCTAAATCAAAAATTTGAGAAACCGGAATTACAATCCAAGCAATCCATTCAAGAAATTTAAGAAACCAAAATTACATTCAAATCATTACAATTACAGCTCAGTTGCAATCTTCTTCTCTAGTGCAAAATGTAACGGCCCAGAACTATAATTTTCGGGTTACGTTTCAAGGGATAAAACCCCTTGTTCGGATCTTGCAATCCAGGTACGGGTCGAGGTTTCAAACTCATTTTAAGATTAGTAGAAAGAGGGATTTTAAACCCTAAAAACCTCGAAGGGCCGTTGGGTACCCTTAACCTGTCCTAAGACTATGTCGCGAAATCCATTTCAAACGGAAGTAAGGCGAAAGCAAAGTAAAGATACAAGTGTCACGGCAGAACCGATCAAACCAAATCATGAGTGTGTAATTACCATTTTACTAAATTAGGATATTAGCCAGATTCTTCGATTCGCCAAAAGGAAACCCCGTCATATAGACATCGAGCACTCAAATCTGCAGAAATACCTTTAAAAGAAGAATGGGGAAAGGAGTCAGATCGAGCCACTCATGCGGGACCGGCAGTCCTCGCTGAGGCCACATAGTATGTGCTATACCTAATAAAGATGCTCTAATGCAGTACGGAAGTCAAACACACTAGCATGCTCCTAGTTCATAATAATGTGCAGAAATACTGTAAAGGGCCCAAGACAATGCCAAATGGCATATCCCTCTCCTACCTCCACCCCCTTCCGATAGGGCGGAGACTGGCCAGCTCGTGAGTGCATTCCATCATAATCGGGCGGCACGCATGCCTAACCCGCTCCACAATAAAACCCGCATGCATCTCATAATATGCAACATCTAACATAAAATGCAACAACATGCATGAATGTCCAACCCGAGTAAGCCCCCTAGGGAACTTACCTGAAGATGCAGAACAGCAATATAACACAAGCAAGGGCCCAAATGCAAATCCAAAGCAATCCAAAAGCGATGCACACCTATCATCAAGCCACTTCAGTAAGCTACCAGACCAACATTCACACACACGAAACCCAAGTTCTCAACATGCTCAAACCCAAACGATAGTAAAACCGTTTTCCAAAACCTTTCCGATACGATCAACATCGACCAAAATCATTCTTCCAATCAAACTCATTGATAAATCATACCAATCATATTTTCCAAACTCTTAAATCTCAAATTAAGTCAACTCATAATCAAAACAATTTCTCAAATCATACTTGTCTAAATCAAGAGAAAGTATCAAATTTTCTAAGCCAACCCAAACTCTTGTTTTATCAAAATATTCCGGCATTTTGGTTCTCCAATAAAAATCCTTAAAGGATATTTCCAAAACTTGAAAACCCCTTTTTAAGTAGTTTATTACAATATATGACTAAAATATACACAAACTATAATTATAAATAATCATTCAAAATTCCCAAAACTACATATTTAAATCAACACACTTATCCCAAATAATCTTACTTTCCAAACACTATTTTAATATATAAATTCCATAAATAGGGAAAACATTTTCCAAAATTTATAATTATCACAAAAACTCAGAATATACATATTATTAAATAGTAACTACCGATAGTAATATAAAATCCAACATATATAAATAACAAAACATTCTAAATGAGTAACAACACATATCACATACCCAAAGGGCCCAATCCCTCACCCGGATGAAAAGCCCAACCCGAAACAAAAGCCCTGCCCCCAAACCCGGACCCGGACCAACAATGAAAGAAAAGAAAAGACCCGGATCTGAAAGAAATGAAAAGGAGGCTCACCCTCAACCTCGCTTAGGCTCTCTGTTCGGCAAAACGGAAAGAAAAGGGGACAGAGAGGGAACGCTCGGCCTGCCGGCGGCTTCCTTCCGGCTCGAACCCGATCCAAACATACCGGAACCCGATTCCGACCACAACCCAGGCAAGGGAACTGAACGCGAGGAAGAAGGAGGGAGGAGAGAGAGAGATTACCGTTTCTGCGAATCTCCGACGCTGAGGGTGCGCCGACTGAGACTCCGGCTACAATCAACGGGGAAGACAACTTGGTTCAATCCTAGGAAGGGGTAAGGGATGAGCAAAGAGGGATTTGGACGAGATTTGAACCAAAATCGAATAAGGAAGCGGAATCCAAAACCGACCTCGAGCGAACGAAACAGGGGAGAGAAGGCTGGTGGCGGCGGCGTCGGGGTGGTTCGGTCGACGGAGGAAGTCGATACTTGGCCGTGGGTTGCTGCTGCTGTTCACCGGAAGCGAGAGAGAGGAGGGACGAGGGTGCTCGGACAGCGCTCGAAGGCGCCCAGGGAGGTGCTCGGAGCGACGGGGGCTGCTACACGGCGCTGGAAGCTCTCGGAGACGGAGTGGTGGTGGCTCGGAGAACCGAGAGCGGATGTGTGTTGCTTCAACCGCTTGTCCAGGAAGAAGAAGTAGAGGGTGCCAGTGGTGCTGGCTGCGACAGAAGGGGGTAGGAGGGAGATGCAGCTTCTGGTGATTCGGGTTTGTGTCTATTGGTAGATGGAAGTTTGCAGGGAGGATTGGGCATATCACATATGTAATAGGAGGAGGGGTAGGTTGTCTGTAGCACCAAAATGGGATGTGGGTGAGCTTCCCTTTCATCAGTAGACCAGGAGAGGTGTTCGGGTAATAGGGTGAGCTGAGAGAGAGAGAAATTTAAAGAAAGAAAGAAAAAAAAAAGAAATTCAGAAGTGGTCCCAATAGATATTTGAATACCCAAACAAAACCTCTCGAAACCCGCTTACTCGACTTTAACCCGACCCAAAAGATATAAAGCTTACAACTTCAGATTTAAATCGAATTATCGACTGAATCAAATAATAAAATTATATTATACTTTCAAATTTTAACAAGCGAAAACGAAAATAAATCTGAATGAAAGTACATTTAAAATAATCATATGCCGGAATTCATTTTAAGATATTTTAAATAACCCGATTTAAATTCATTTTTAATCTCTTTTTCTGAGAATTAGGATTTAAAAATCCGGGCCTTTACACAAAAACTACAATTATAATTATAGCTCATGAAAAGGTTTCAAAATCATTCTAGATTCAACAATTACAATTTGTAACTTGCAGATTCTTTAAATAATGCAACACCTACAATTACAATTCAACAAAGCAAGCCTAATTTTCAGCTTCAAAGTACAATTTTCAGTCTTCATAATCCAATTCTCGGCTTCAAGTCTCTTAACCTCCATGCGCAACATCATCTTCTTCTTGTGCAGGTTTGCAATCTTCTTCTCTAGTGCACTCTCTCTTGGTGAAAGTAGAGAACCTTCGCGCAGTTTCTATCGTAAGTTTCCCAACTTGTAGAGGATTGCACTCAATTCTCTTATTCTGAAATAACCAGCACGTGTAAAATTTAAACTAATTCAACAAAATTTTGTTTGTCTTTCCGCAAGTTCGGGCTCATCAAACCCTTAAGCTATCAGTTTGCACATGAAAATCAGAAAATAGCATGTAAATGGCCCCTAAAAATTTTGCTGTCCTAAATGGGACACAATCCAAATTCTAACCTTCGACACAATCCAAACTGGTCGAAGATGGATAGAATGAGACACAGTTCAAACTTGTATCAATGGGACACATATAATTCCCAATTTCAACAATCTCTATTGAAGCCAATTTTTGGTATTGATATCAAGCATCTGCATAAACCACTTCAATGATTTCTAATTCTTGAAAAATGGATTCTTAAAAAAAAAGAGGCAAAATAAGGTACCTTCTTGAACCTGAGAGAAAGAAGTCGCTCCAAAACAGCCTCGCCTTTACGAAATTTAACAAACCCTAGATAGAGAGATACTCACCTTCACTGTGAAGGTGAGTGAAGGCTTCACAACCTCGTCGCCGCCCTCCTTCCTAGCCACACTCACAGCCGCGCTGAGTCGACCTTCGTCCTCTCGATCTTCAACCCTCGTCTTCCTTCGAGTTTTCTTTCCTTCGCGATCGACTTTGAGCGTCTTCTCCTTCGGTAAGGTTTCTTTCTTGACTTTCCTTTTTCTTTTTAATTCAAAACTAACGGAGCTTCCTCCTCTGGCAAGTTTCACAAACAAAGGGCACGACGCGAAATTTAACACAACCTCAGGGGCACCACACGAAATATGTAAAAGAGTTGTATACCCGGTGAAAATTGCAATACCCTAGGGGCACCCCGCGAAATTTCCGTAAAAATTAATACTCCCTCATACTTTTAATATAAGACATTTGACTCTATTTTCAATATAAGACATTTGACTTTTGCGCACGTAATTTAAGGAGCTAAAAATTATATAAAATATTAAGTTTTTTAATTAAATTTTTTTAAATTATAATACTTATACAAGTATTATAACGTAAAAAAAATTTACATAGTTTTTACCTCATCAAACTACGTGCATAAAAGACAAACACCTTATATTTCTAATCGGAGAGAGTATTACATATCATTAAATTTTTTAACAAACTTGTATGGTAAATTAAATGTTTTATCAAGCAGATTATCAATAACTATTGTATTAGGGCGGTTCTTCTAGTAGATCGATATTTTGGTGATAGACTCGCTCCTTATGACGCAAAACTTCAACAAAGTATATGACTTTGTTGAAGACAAACAAGTGGTAGGTAAGGTGATCTAACTCGAGTCCTCATTCAGAGCTTTTAGGGGTCGTTTGATATTGATATCGGTATATCAAATATCAGCTATCGATATCTAATATCGATGTTTGGTACGGGGAGTATATCTATATCGAGTGATATACTTGATATCAATTTTAACTAGAGAACTCCCAAATTGATATACTAATGATATGATTTGGGCGGTATTAGATGATATCACGCTCTCTTCCCTTTCTCTATTCGCTCGCTCTCTCTGCGCTTGCTCTCTCAGTTACGCTCTCTCTTCTCTTGTTCTTCTCTTCTGTCCTCCTCTCCTCTTTCTGTCCTTCTTCTTCTCTCGTTCTTCTCTGCGCTCGTTCTCATTCTTGTCTTCTCTCCTTTTTTTTTGGGCGATTTTTGGCTTGTTGATATAGGGTTTGTTGTTGTTTGCCATCTATAGGTGTTAAATCGAGTTCAATTGGGATTGCCAAAGCACTGGGAACGAAATCTCGGACAAAAACATGTCGATTTTTTGCTTGTTGATATAGGGTTTGTTGTTGTTGTTTTGGCTTGTTGATATAGGGTTTGTTGTTGTTTTACCTCTACAATTATGAAATTAGGGTTTGTGGATTAAGGAATGTACAATCTGGAATTAGGGTTTGTTAGTTGGGCTATATCCAATATACTGAAAAATACCAAACAAGGATATTAAGATATCAACCGAAATTGATATACTGATATCAATATCGATATACTCAAATTGATATCGATATCGATATAGTGATATCTTGATATCTAGATATCAATACCAAACGACCCCTTAACTCTTTTTACTCACATTAAGACAACTTAGCTTTATTAGTAAAGAGGGGTATATATTTATTATCTCGAGGTTTTGAGTTCATACCCCACTTTATTTTTATAAGGTTTTTTCAATATGTTTAAACAAAAAACATTCTTTTAATATATGCATATAAAAAAAATCTCCTTTTTTTGATAATTTTATTTTTTTCTTAATTTTTTTTTCTAAAAATGACTATTTAAATCATAAATTCAAGATTTTTCCTAAAATTTTAAATAAAAATATTATTTTTAATATATACATGAAAGAAAAATTCTCCAAAAAAATATTTAGCCCTCCCTAATATTTTATCTAGATTTTTTTTATGCAAGATAAAAATTCGGTTATCTAGGCAAGCCTAGATAAACCGAGAGACCAAATAAGTCAGTAGATGAACTAACCATCACGTACAATTGGAAGCAAATAACAGAAGCAAATAACTTAAGCAAATGACAAAAAAAAGAAACTACAAAAGCAAATGACATAAATTATAAAAAAAAAAAACTCAAGATGCGTACAAGTCATCCTACACTGTTAATCACAAGCCAAAAGACGAACGAAACGATCGGCCAAAGGGACAACACACACACACAGAACTCTGGGTAACTACAACGGACACCTCAGATTATGGACTCAAACGAGTACCTCAATGGTGTGAGCTTGGAAGTAGGGCCTCAATCTTTGGGCCGCAAAGACATGCAACAGATAAAGTCATTTTGTCTATGGGGGTGTACCTGGACTCGGCAGGTTGCAAAACCCTACTAGCAAAGTAGATGGGGAATTTGGACTCTCTTGATAGCACAGTGCTGATAGTAGTTGATCCAACCGCGAGGTATAGCTTAAGAGTCTCATGCTCGCGTGGATAATGTAGAGTGGGGAGTGCTGCAAGATATTCCTTCATGATCTGCCAGTCATGAGCAAAATCTGCTTAGGTAGTTGACAGATCCATTCAACTTTTGAATGTTGTTAAGTGTCTTAGGGGGGGGGGGGGGCATGTCGAGTATTGCCTGGAACTTCGAGGGGTTCAAGTCTATTCCTCAATGGCTTATCATGAATCCTAAAAATACCCCGAAATCAACTCTGAAAACACATTTCTCAGGGTTGAGGCAGACGCGATTCCTT
Organism: Persicaria tinctoria; assembly: GCA_037127255.1. Classification (NCBI taxonomy): domain Eukaryota; kingdom Viridiplantae; phylum Streptophyta; class Magnoliopsida; order Caryophyllales; family Polygonaceae; genus Persicaria; species Persicaria tinctoria. The sequence goes on from JBANSL010000006.1 coordinate 25,033,985, forward strand.
CTCAAGGTGTCAATGGTTTCCTAGAGGTTACCTGAATGACCCTCTTTTGCCAGACTTTTGACCACGATGTCATCAACATAGACTGCAATGTTTCTCCCGAGTTGCGATCAGAAAACTTTTTCGATCATTATCTGGAAAGTAGCACGGACATTTTTGAGTCCGAAGCGCATTAATTTATAACAAAAGGTGCCCTGGTTGGTGATGAAGGCGGTACTTTTTTCGTCGCGGGGGATCATTTTGATCCTATTGTAGCCTGAGTATGCGCCAAGGAAACTGAGAGTTGCGTGCCTTACGGTGGTATCCACCAGCTCGTCAATAGAGGGGGGGGGGGGGGGGTAACTGTCTTTTGGGAAAGCTTTGTTCAAATCTTTGAAGTCCACACACATTCTTCATTTGCCATTGCTCTTTCTTACCAACACGATATTTGACAACCAGGTCGAGTTGTTGATCTCGCGGATGAAACCGGCTCGAAGAAGTTTATCCACCTCTTGTTTGGCTGCTTCGGATTTTGCAGCAGCCATCTTTCTTTTTCTTTGACAAACAAGCTTTGCGTCACGGCCGGGCCTCAGAAAATGCTCCGCGATTTCTCAGGGGAGACCTTTCAAATCATGAGGTGACCAGGCAAAAACATCTCGCGACCCTTTCAGTATCTCCTTAAGGCGGTATAGGGTATGGCCTGCCAAGATGTGGTCGTGGTAACGGGTCTCAGCTTTGTTTAAGAACGGAAAGAAAGCGACCTTCTCTTCACTATTTTATCTACCGTTTTCTCAAGCCGTACTTCCAATTCAGCTTGCTATTTCTAGGATGTGACTTCCTGGTCACTATCGCCAACCGCGCGCTTCCAACTTTAATGATCCCTGACTGGGGTTGTCAATCGCGAACACTCGCCCATGTCCCTTTTTTAAGGAGGCTAAGGAACAGACTCTGCTTTCTACTTGTTCTCCTTGGACTTGGCCTGCCTTTCCATCAACGCATGGCAACTTAATGCTAAAATAATAGATAGAGCATGCGACTTCGAATTTAAACAGACTAACTCGTCCCATGATGGCGTTGTAGATAGACGGTAGTCGGACTATAGTGAATTCAATCATGCGATTCCTTTTGTTGGGGGAATTGTTGAGGTTGAGGGCGTCGGTTTCCTCGGCATCATGATGCTGGTTTCCGTTAAGTCAGGGAGATATGCAGAGCTCTTCTTTTTCTCTCTTGAATCGGATCCCCTATTTGGAGATTCAAGGAGGTATTTATAGGGGGTTAACCGAGCAGCTGGCTGGCGACCTCGTGGACTAACAAGAGACACGTGTAGGACATGCCCTCATGCCAGAAGGTTGGGCGTTTACACGTGGCATTGTTAGCGGAGAGGTGCTAGGCCAGTAAGCTGCTTGTCTTTGCCCTAAGGAGCCATGAGGTATATGTGGGCCCCGTTACAAGGTCTATGCTTATGAGTACTAGAACTCTGATCACGATGTTCGTAGGCCGCTATACTTAGGACAAGTGTGACGATTGTGATGTGCTCCAGAGCACGTCAGACGTCTTACGTTGGGTGGTCTACTTATGACGTCATATCCTCGTTGATTAATAGGACTATTTTCTAGGGCATCGTCAACACTAACCCGCAAACTCAACCCCAAACCACACCAATGCTCATTCAAACCCATAAGCACTCATCTCAACCCTCAAGGACCGATAACTAGATCGTGAACATGTTACCAAAAGAATAAGTCCAAATAGAGGCAATAAAAAATGAGACAAAGAAGCTAAAAAGAGCAAAAATGAACAAGAAACCCATTTTGTATTTTAATTAAAAAAATTCTTCAAAAAAGAAAGAAGCGTTATAATAACAATTGGTGGAGACGGTGGCCCACGGAGGGGCGGCTACCATCACCAGGTAGCAGAACATTGAGGAGAAGAAGATCGGTGGGAGGGAGGAGTCGAGGGTGACCCTACGGAGACCGGAACCTAAGGAGGGAGCCGAAGAGGGACCTCTGGAGAACCAGCATTTTCTGAGCTGAATAGCTCGAGCTCGTCTCGGGATCGGCTCGAAAAAAGCTCGACTCAAGCTCGTTCACGTATCTAAACAATGAACATGATTTTAAGCTTGGTTGAAAGCTCGGCTCTTTCGATTTAGGCTCGAATAGCTCGAATAATATGGAATTTCTAAAATTTTCTTTAAGTTAATATGTTATGATCAAGTAAAACTACTTACAGATCGAAAAAAGCTCGGCTCGAGCTCGTTCATGTACTAAAACCAGACGATCTTGAACAAAAAATAAAGCTTGTTTAAAAATTAGGCTCGGCTCGGCTCGAGCTCGTTTAACAAATGAACAAGCTTGAACATGTCAGGCTCGACTCGTTCGACTCGAATAACACCACTACAGCAAGGTGAAAGGAGGAGGCAAACGACGCAAGGTGATGGATGGCAAAAGTGATTGGCATCGGAAGCAGGGCCCGGTGGGAGGCTAAAGCGGTGAAGGCAGAAGAATAGGGAACATGAAGCCTTAAAAACTATCGGAGAAGCAGCAGGCCGATGACAATGAGAGACGGGGGACCGAGGTGTTCGGAGGCGGTTGCAGGCACCCCTAAGCGTGAGCGAAGTTGCCGCAGGGCAAAGGAAGGGTTGTGGCTAGAAGAGGGCGGCGACACAAAAATGTCTTATAGAAGAGAGCGTTTAGGGCCGACCACCACGGGCGTAAAACTTTCCCATTATATGTGGTTAGTATTAATATTTTTTCTAGATTCACCACTGGATAAGTATTGCTTATTATATGACCGCGTATAGGGTTGTATTGAAGTTTGTTGGAACTCGTGAACTGGGGTCTAATAGACTAGCACATAAGCTGAGTGGGGTTTCATCCCAAAACCAATTGACAATAGGAGGAGTAACTCCCTAACTTATATACGATGGCTTGATATTTTATATTTTCAATGTGGGACTCTTTTGGTCTCTTCACATTCTCTCAATAGGTTGGTTTCAATCAAAGAAACCCTTTTATTGTAAAATGGCATACATCGATAACGCTTCGAATAAACAACTAATGCTTACTCGCACAAAAAAGCAAAAAAGTCCATTCCACGGGTCCACGTAGGATGGACCCTCGCAATCCCGGAGGAGAGCCCACTCCCAATGTAAAGACACCCATCGCTCACAGAAGCACCACCATAGATGGTGGCTCCAGTGTCGTAGAACCATACTATCTCCCCGGTCCCCGAATCCATTCCATAGAAAGGGCCATTGGAGGCCACAGAGCCTGCAAACAACACATCATTCACAAGGGTGACCGGCCCGTGGGCAGTCTCATTGTTAGGAACCGCGGTGGTCCATTTGATCACCCCGGTTGTTGCGTCCAATGCCACCCAACCACCGCCATAGGTGGTTCGGTTTGAGGGCGCGAGTCTAAAGGGTTTCCCTTCGTTGTGGACGATGTTGGTGAAGATGGTTTTGCCATCAGTGGCGGCCCCCCACACTCCTCCTTCTACGCCTCCTGGTCCCGCTTGCTACTCGCAAACACAACCAAGAGTTATATACAATAATATAAATGACACTCAGTTGTTGACCCTTTAAACTTTCATAAATTGAAATAGACTTACATTAAACCAGACTATGTCACCAGTAGAACGGTCCAAAGCCCAAGCGAAGCCACTCTTCTGCACGGCAACCGCAATATCGCGACTCCGACCATCTCCATCTCGAATTGTAAGCAACATCGGCGCCTCCCCAAAATTGGCGTCGGAGTTAGGGCCGGGTGGGCAACCGGTGTTATTAGGCACCAAACAAGCGAAGCTGAACACATCATACACAGAAAACCTTCGGGCCCACCTAATTCTCCCAGATTTCAGATCAAGGGCTAGGATTGAATCAAAGTGGACGTCCGGCCCCACACATTGGTCACTGGTGTTATTCGACGAAGCACTGCCTGAAATCAAATATATCATCAAGTTGATGTCATTTTAACTTATTTTACAAAATTTAAAGAAATTTAACTATATATATTTACCTGAAGACGATTGATTGTTCTGCCTTGCTTGACATTCGAGAACTGATGCGGGAGCTATGTAAAGGTTCCCTGTTCCGACGTAGACGAGACCTCGGATGGGGTCAATGGCCGGGCTGCTGCCCCATATGGCTGCACCCGCATAGCCACCTAGACGGTTGCCATTGTCGGGGACAGTGTAGGTTTGCCAGATGATGGATCCGGTTTGGAGGTTGAGCTTGACCATGCTGCCCCTGAAGGTGCAACATTGGCCCGGTGGTAACGCCTCTTCTGACGACGATACCCCTACATAGAAAGCGCTACATTGCAAACAAGTTTGGTGTCACGAAAGCAATCTAACTGTATTGATCACATAAGTATCAAACCCATATTTTTTTTATAATTACCAACCTGAAAATATAATTAATATTAGTTGAACATTTATAGGAAATAAAAAGCCTTAGTTCAAGGCAAAATCAAATATCAAAAATGTAAAAAGGTGAGTTCTACACACTGTTTAGAGTTTAGCTCAAATTTATGTTTTAGAGATTGAATTTGAACCTTGTAATATAAAATAAAACAAACCTTGAATTATGTCATGGTATTGGGCCATAGGCCATCTTGGGCTAGAACATATATGAGAATTAGTGTTGGGCCAAGCCCAATAATACTTGTATAGCTTACCGTATGACACATTGACACTATAGTATGACCTTAAGAGGCCAGGTCGGAGCCACCGACGGGGCATCGAACTCCTATCTAATCTCTCTCTCAACAACCTCTAACCAACTCAGGCAACTCCCCTCACGACAAATTATTCTCATTTTTTAGTGTCTGAAACAACAACAACGACCTACTCAAGATATCCCACTTCGAGCAAGGTTTGGAAATCGAGATGTACGCATCTTTACCCGACTAAGTTGAGATGATGTTTTCGAGTAACCCAATTAGAGACTAATAGGTAATAAAGTACTATAATAAAATAGATAAAATCAATTGAAAATCAACAAGGAAACAAAACAGAAGATCAAGATTAGTACGTTACCCGTTGTAAACAGTACCGGACACACACAGTAATCTGGGCAAGAGGGCGGGAATCCAGAGTAGTCATCCACACCCTCGAGCCGGTGGCCCTATCGACGGCGACCACCACAGCCGGGCCATAGATTCCGACGATCAAAAGCTGGCCTGCCACCGCGGGCGTGGACCGCGAGATGGTGATGTTGGAGAAGACGGCCAACGACTGCGGATTCAACCCCGTCAGTTGGCTGACGTTGACCTTCCAAATCAGGACCCCGTCCAGCGCGCGCACTGCGTAGAGGTTCCCGTCCCACGCCGGAAAGTACACAACGCCGTCACTCACCGCCGGCGTGGCTGTCACGTCGTTTCCGACCACGAACTTCCACCTCAGCTTCAGGTTTTGGAGGAGGGAGCGCCTGATCTTGGGCTCACCGCTGGTGCGAGATCTTGTGTTGGACAAATCACCGCCATGGCTCAACCACTTCGAACCATGTACATGAGATGAGTGACTATTCAGTACTAAACTCTTTCGTTTATGTGTATGAAACAACAAATAAGATTAAAAGGATATATGCATTCGTCATTCGTTCTTTCTATCCTAATTCTAAGAATCCATTCCGAAAAAATTCCTTAGGTATACCTTAACAATCTAATTTAAAATTTTGCTAAAGCAATTAAATTAAGGAAATTATGTTTTTTCTAAAACGAGAATCTTGGGCTGGGCATATGATAGAAAAATTGTCCTAACATATATGCCCTTACATATAGGTTAAAATTCCCGATTTTGTAAAAAATTCACTAGATTTATAGATTTAGCCAATTTTGAAACATATTGTGGAGGTTTTATCAATTTTCACTTACGGTTTTCTTTCTAAGGCTTTTCTATCCTACTCCTACCCCTAAGGGCATAGGATAAGATGCTAAATTTAGAAATATTTCTCCTGAATACACCCGATTTAGTCATTTTTAAATTAGATTATATAGTTCACCCATTTTCTTTTAGAATTTTCTTTTCCAATAAAGTATATTTATCATATACCCTTGGGCGTTGGAGCATACAACAGACAAACCATTCTTTCTTAATAAATTATACTCCGTACTCAATATATATCAGCATAGATTAGACAAACTGATGACTTTGAAAATCTGAATTAAGAAACTATTTCTCCAACGGTTTTTCTATCCTATGACACAAGGGCATAGGATAAGAACCTTGATTGGGTAAGATTCCCTACCAAACATAGCATCGATCCTAAGAAAATCATATTCGAAAAAGCTAAAATAATTTAATTTAGAAAAATCTTTTCCAATCAAGCTTCTTATCCTATGGCCCAAGGGTATAGAATAGAAAAATCGTTTCTCTAAATATATTGTTTAACAAGTAAATCTTAGATGGCATAATCTTTTCCCAGATTAGAAAAATGGTAATAGTAATTACCTGAGCCATGTTGGGGCCAGGAAGAGCAATGAGAATGAAGCTGGTGATAAGGAGAAAGTGAGCCATGGAGGAGTGAGGACTCATAAATTAGAATTTAAAGGGAAATCCTTTTCTACTTAATTGTACAAAAAGGAAAAAAGGCGGAACGTGTATATTTTATATTTGAATCCTCCAAATTGTTGTCTATATATAATGTAGTATAATCTTACATAGGATCAATTGACGGATGTGCAGGACATAAATAAAGATCTACGTATAGCCTTTACAAGGACAAAGGTTTTTTAGGCCGGGTAAGATTCGGCCTAGATTCATACATAAACCTCTTAATCTCTTATGTGTGAAAAATAAAGGATAGGAGAACATGATATTTGACCTTATTTTCTTACCCTGCAAAAGGGTCATTTGTTATATAGGTGTGAGTGTGACTTGTGACTTTGGAATACATTACTTAAAAAACTAAAAAAACTCAGAAAGTAAAAAATCCCAAAAAAAGTAGAAAAAATACATGTCTTTGATTAATATTTTTGGAATATAAAATTAGAAAAAAAACTCAGAAAGTAAAAAAATCCCAAAAAATAGAAAAAATACATGTGTTTGATTAATATTTTTGGAGTATAAAATTAGAAATTCAAATTTTTGGGAAGTTAGATGCCTCCAATTTGGAGGAAATTCACTTACATAACTAGTCCCTCCAGGTAAGTTTAACTTCTACTCTTTTATATTTAAAATTTTCAAATTCCCCTTTGAATCATCTAAAATAAAAGGTTAACCAAATACCTTTTCACAATTCTAGTGAATTAGATTTCCTGATAATTCAGTTCCCAAGAAATAACTGAAACAACTCATTTTTTTTAAAAATAATAATAAATTTGAACACGAAATGCAAATAGACTTTTTCCCACTAATTTGATGGAAATTTATATTTCATTCGTTGGTCAAAATATGTTATTTTAATTTTTAAATAGTTTTTTTTAATAAGATCAACAAATATACTACTATATTTTACACTAAGGCTTGTTATATTTAACATTCGATTTGAGACTCTTTTGATCTCATTCACATCTCTCAACACTTTAAACTTATTTGTAATGGATCATTAATATAAAACGTCTTTAAAATTTCAACCATTTAGGTGACATTTATTTTAATCTAGGTGACAATGTTAAATAAGATTAAAAAAATACTTTCATTTTTTTTCTTGAAAGTTCAAACAAACTGGAAGTTTTTATTAAAGATTTGTTTAGTATAATGATGAAAAAAATATATAAAACAAATATTTGTAAATATGTTGATCGAATCTACTTTTTTTTATAAAAAAAAAAATGAACAAATCCACTTTCGTAATGAGCATAGACGGTTTGGACTTAAAAAAGGGAAATGTAGCACAGAGAATGAGCCTGACATTTCTGTAAGACCCATTGAAATCCCATATACACATCTTGTAACACATGATTGGGCTGAGAAAGCCCAATCATTCACATTAAAAAAAATATTAAAATTAAGGGTCGGTTTGGCAATACAGGTAGCTTTTCAAAGCTTTTGATTTTAATATTCTATAGTTTTAAATAAATTAAATATAATATTTTAATTTAATTATTTTTTGAAATTGAATTTTCAACAACTACTCACCCCGAGATTTTCAGAACTCTATTCATTTTCTCCTATCTCATCAGCTAGTTTGTATCAACTACTCTATCGGCTGGGTTTCCAAACACCTTACTAGCTTATGAACAATCTAATTTAAAATATATTTAACACACTTAATCTATCAGTTTCAACTACCCTATCAGCTTCAGCTATCCCATGTGTTACCAAACTGACCCTAAAAATAAATGTGTTTGTAATAGTGTAATATATATCCATGGATATGACTTGTAGCTTGTTATATGAGGCTATGCGTTGAGTAGTTCGAGCTCGTTCATTAATTTCTAAACAAGCTGAGTATGATCACGTTTTTAAACTCGATCTGAAGCTCGGCTCGCTCGAATTTTATGAAATTTCCTTTAATTTAGTATGTTTTGAGCAAATAAAGTTGCTTAATGCTCGAAAAAAAAAAACTCAGGTCGAGCTCGTTTATTTCCTAAATGAGCGGAGTATTAATACATCAATGGTGAACTTTTTACACAAACTCGATCCCAGGCATGATCCATATATAGGTTGGGTTGAAACCTCAACGAGCTATGCAATGTGATGGGCACATTGACATGCATGGAAGGTAAGCTTGTCGACTCGTGGTCCATTCATATATATGATTGTTGTATATATGCATTCGCCATCTATTGAACAAGCTTCTTAACACGTATGATGTATGACATGTACTATATTGTTGGATGTGTATTTGCTTCTTCCTTTGGACACAAGGCCACATGCCCACCACGCTACCATTTCTTGTGTTGATCCAATAACCCCAAGTGCAAGCCACAACTATATACAGTTTATATATAGAGAGAGAATGGGTAACTTGTGCACAAGGCTTAGGAGGTGCATTGTGCACAAAATATTATTCGGTGAAATGTGAAACATTATTCAGTGAAATTTGAAGCATTATTCGGTGAAATGTGAGTATTGTTTAGGGGAATGTGAAATATTATTTGGTGAAATTATATATATATATATTCTATGATTCCGATTCTATATTTTTAATCTATCTTATCTTTCACCTAGATCTCACTTCTTACTTGCCATTTTTTTTTCTATCAAAGTTTATAGTACGTGTTTTCTTTCCAGCAAAATCTGGTCTATTAAATTTGTAACACTTTATCTCACATCGGATATAATAAGAATATTAGTGATAATTTATAAGTAATTCAAGTTATATCCATATTATAAAAGTTCTTTCTTTTCATGCTCCAAGTGAGGAGGATAACATGTCCGAACTGAATGATATAAATTGAGTGAATATTCCAATCATTTTCATCCTCAAAAGGAATTAAGTAGTTGACTTGGCTAGTAATTATAATGTGGATATGAAACCATAAGATAAGTCATTAATTAAGTCATGATTAATCTTCTAGTTGTGTTGGTATGTTAAAGTACAAGCTTCTGTTGGAGGAAGATGTGATGTTTCCCTGATATTGCCAGGAAATGTTCTTGTAATCTATTCAATTTAACAATAATTACTTAAAATGTATTTAATTAAGAATATTGGAGTGTGAAATATACCCACTAATCACGTGGCCACTCCATCAACAGGGTGGATCTTATTGCAAAATATTAGATATATACAATTTGTTAACCACCCCACTATCTGATCCATATAATTAAATGTTTTCATGGTAATTGCCATCTGAAACCAACAATCAAGGTTCCAAAATTTCCAGCCATTTTGTGGCCGGCAAAGTTTAAACAATTAAACATGTACTATGACATAATTAGTTTATACCTTCATCACATGATCCCATGCATAAAGTTCTCTCTAAATCATATTATAAAAGTTAATTAATTTTTAAAAAAACCACACAATCGGGCGACTAACCAATATTTATATATATTTACGAATTGATGCATTTTTCTATTTAATTTTAAAAAAAAATTAGCCAATCGCAACGAAATGACTAATACTAATATCATTTTTTTTTCCAGTGTTTGTGGTCTTCCAATATCCCTCATTTAGGTGGGGAACGTCGGTGATCCTCACTTCTCAAAGCGTCATCCTTTCCAGTGGTGGATTACTGCTCTCAGTGTTGAGACGCCGTGTGAGTTTTTCGCCCTCTCTCGTGTTCTCGGCATTCGTGATTCACTTTGGGCTTTTCTCCTCGGCCGCTTCGTTGGCTGACGATTTTTATGGGTGTTGTGTTTTTCTTTCATCCTTGCAGATTTGTGTTTTTTATGTGGGTGTCGTATATTAATGAATAGTCAGTCTATCGATTCGTCGGTTTCTTGAATTACCAGACAATAATATCTCAAATTCTTACCCGATAAAAATCAAATTTTTAGACAACCTAAGAAAAGGTTATTAAAAACAACATATTCTCTGCAAATGCTTCATAAACAAGATCTAAAAAGGGTATGCAGATACTGCAAAGATCAGTAATTATATGGTTAAAAACTTACTATAGTAACCATGATTGATTAAAAAATTACAGTACATGAGCATGTACAAATAATTAAAGAAAAGAAAAGGAACCTGATCAAATCCACTGACAAGTCATTTTCTTCAGGTTTCAATAATTTGGAGGCACAGAAAATGCAAAAATAGATGGCGTAATCAGGTTGTTGGAATGTCATTCATTGCTGCCTTTGATTTCAGTGCATCTCAAATCACAAACACTAATCCTCATTAATCATCCAAATTTTTAGTTCAGGCATCACTTTCAAAATGGAAATAAAGGGTAAATAAAAACTCAGATCTATGATAAACTGCATTTAATTTGGGAGTTGCCATTAAGTATATATATAGAGAGAGATATACATCACCTCACATGCTTGAGCAAAAGAGTCTTAATCTTTCTCCATGATTTCACCTAATTGTTTGTAAGCTAGCTTCTGCATTTATCATAACCTTTTTTTCAGTTTTAATTTGAATGATCCAAATTAATCTGAAACGTGATTTTCATGTGAATTATGGTATTTTTTTACCCTGACATGAAGAGGAAAAACAAGACATATAGATCCAAAAGAGGGTGTGAATTGTTGAAAGATGGGAGGCCATTCAAAAGTTTGAATATGATTGATTTCAATGTGGATGATTTTTTTTTTTTTGAACAAGATTTCAATGTGGATGATAGACTTACACATACACACTTAAAACACCACAATCTCAAAAGATTTAAAAAAAAAATCCAAGAAAAAATTATAGTCTGAAATCTTAATCATCTGTTCCAACTATTATTCCGCTAAACACATAAAATAACTTAGACATCTTGTTACTTTTAGGACAAGATCGAGTTTATTGCACTAATTTACGCGATACTGTAATAAATAAAACAGTGTTTGAGATAAATGATTTTAATTAAGAAGGGTGATTTATTTTTTATGCCACAATAGGAGAAAAATTCCAAAGCCAATTCCCTGTCAGCTGTCAGCATAGACAGTGCCTCCAAAATGTCACTCTCAAGAAAATGACACTTCTCCAACTCTCCTTGTTTTCCTCTGCCATCGCCTTTTTCCTTCATTGGAATGTGTGTTTTCAGTCTCTAATCATCTCCTTTATCTTCTCTTTTGATCAATTTACAGACCCTTTTGTGGAATGACAGCTTTCACCACCGAATCTGAGAATTTCATGTCCAATTTATCTTGCTTAGAATTAACTAAGTCGGTTGAGAACCACTTAAGTCAGGGATCAAAAATTCAAAATGATAATAGGATTCTCATGTACTTAGACAAAAAAAAAAAAAAAATGATGAACAAGTTTAGAACTTAATTTGATGAACTTTAATTTGATGAACTTTATATAGAAATAGCAAAAAGATGAGGAGGCATTGATATTAACGTACTGTTCTGAAGAAGGTACTTGATGATAACAAGACCAACATAAGAACATTTGGGGCATCAATTGAAGATGCAGGATTTTTGAAGATGAACAACTACCCCATGAATAAAATCTTGGAAAAAGGGAAGATTCAATTGAAATTGGGCTGCTCAAGCCAAGGCCAAAATCCAGAATGATCATCAATGCCACAGAACATGTTGTTATAGCTCTCTTCCTTGACACCAGGATCAAATCTCTGGCAGTGGAGATCGGGGCGGGCGATCGGCGGGTTTTGGAAGAATTGGGTGAGGGGAGGGCCAACCCCATTGTTGGGCCTGTTGGCTGCAGATGGTGGGAAGAATGATCTGCTGCTGCTGCTTGCTGGGTGAGCTGAAAGAGGACTATCAATGGCTGCTCCTGCACCACCTGTGGCTGTTCTTGTTGACATGTCTAGTTTGATATCTGAGCTGTTCTCACTCTTGTTACTGCAAGATCCTTGATCTGTCTCCTTGTTCAGGTTGATTGATTCTGTTGGTTCTCCCCCTTTTAGTGCTGATATCTGCACTCAAAAGGATTTTACCCATTTCTTATACTTTGTTAAAAGAGATCCACATGACCACAACAACAACAACTCAGTTGTTTGAGGGGTCAGGATGTACGCACCCTTACCCTGAATCAGGTGAAACCCTAGTTGAAATCTGGTGGATCGAATCGCTTACCTCAGAAAGGAGCTTCTGGTTCTGGGAAAGGAGGGATTCATTATCAGCCTTGAGGGCTTCAAACTGGGTCTTGAGGATCTCATACTCTTTCTCAAGCTGCTTGGTCTTCCACCTAGCTCTCCTATTCTGGAACCAGATGGCAACCTGCCTTGGCTGAAGCCCAAGTGCTTTAGCAAGCTGCACTTTCCTATCAGGCTCAAGCTTGTTCCCAAGCTGGAAGTTCTTCTCAAGGGTCTTCACTTGCTCAGTGTTCAACCTCCTTATCTTCTTCTCCCCTCCTCCTTGTGACCCATCATCTGACAAGTTGTCCTCCTCACCACCACACCCTCCATTTGCTTCCTCATTGAACACATCTATCCCTGAAAAGGACATTGATCTCTTCCCAAGCATTGGTGCATTCATCACTGCACAAAAATGGCAACAAACCCACAAACAACATTAGCCTATAACATAGAACTGATACCCATTAAAGTGAACTCATATATATGTAGCATCCATAGAAAGAGAGAAAGAGAGAGTACCATGGAAATCATGGGGAGAACATGAGGGGAGGAGTGAAGGGAGAGAGGAGGGAGGTTGATTGTCAGTGTCATTGGGAGTTTGTAGCATGAAATTGGCATGGAAGAAATCCATCATCTCAGTGATCAATACATGTAGTGGATGAACTCTTAATCAATTGCCATGATCACCAACTACCCTTGTTAAGATCATGAACAAGTGAGTGCTTAGCTTTGTTTCTATGTGGTCTTTCTATGGTGACTCCTTAGGGGTGTATGCAGACCTTCAAGGGTGCAGAGGCTTCACTCTTTAGGGGAGTGGTGGAGGTGGTGATGGTGGCTTTTGCAGTTTTTCTTTCTATCCCAAGAAGTAGAAAATTGAGTTATATAACTTTTCTTTTTGATTCTTATAGTGGCTTCTTTTTTTAAAAAAAAAAGTGTTTAAATTAAGTTTATTGGGAATTATTTTAATACTCCCATTTTTGCTAACTTTCAAGATTTTGCAATCTTTTCTCTCCTTTTTTTAAATAATACTATATTATATTTATATATATGTGCAGAAGTCTACACCTTGCAAAGCATATACAGTTGTCCATGGGTGTAAATCTCCTCTGCAAAAAATGTTTGATAAATGGGAAGAGACAATTGTGATGGAGATGGAATCCAATTTGTGAAAGAAAGAGGAAGATGGGGATTTTATATTAATTTATGCTCCATATAAAAAGGGAAGTGGTTGAGTTGAAGAGCAAAACAAAAATTAATAAATGGATTATCCATCAAATATAGCTAGTAACATACTAGTATAGCTAGCCTTTAAGGTAGATTTCAACTATTTAATTAAAACCCTTCTTTTCCACATAGATGTAAATATCTTTGTGATCCCTAAATGAAATTTAACTAAGATTGGCCAATCTTTCTACATAGGGAAAATGATGAATCAACCAAGGATTTACTTGTCTAGCTAGGCCAAAGCTAGCCAATCATATGTATAAGGTCGATTTATTTTTATCCCATTCGTAGGATAAGAATCTAAATCAAAAATAATTTTCTATAAAAAAAATATGAAAATCTAATTGAACAATTAAAAATATTTTTAAATTATGACTCTCATCTTATACACCGTGACATAGGATAGAAAAATAGTTAGTATAATCCAACACATTATGTAGGGCTTCACTTTTCCTATAATTATTTTCCCTTCAATTTTAATCAATGTAAAATATTTCCAATTTTTAATAGAGGTAGAAGGGGTTCATGTGGTTAATAGATACAATATAGATTGGAATTTGATTTAACTCTCATTTTTAAGTGTTAACTATTGTCATATCACCAAAGGTTTTATCCCACATTAGATTTATAAGAAAATGTAAAAATATTTTACTAGTGATTTAAGTCATACTCATATCAATAATTTTTTTTTTTCCAGAAACCAGATAAAGAAAATTGATCTAAAACAACTTGGGCTAATATATATATATAAACCGTCAGCATATATATCGAGTCGTAAGACCTCAATGTTACATTACATTGCAAGGGTGGATACATTAGAAGTTGGGTGTATTTAGGGAAAATGCTAAGGAGAGGAATCTTTGGAAGAGGGATGGGGTCATAGAGACTAGAAGAGGGGCAGGGTTTGCCACCTAACCCACCAACACTCGTCGTGGAGGAGGATAGAGAGAGGCCTCTTTCCTCATCCAAATTTCATCCCCAATATCTCTCTTATGTTCTTTTCAATATAGAGTTTGTAGGGCCTTCATCTTCATTTTCCTTTCAACATTTCAATTTCAATTTTAAATTTCAATTTCAATTTCAATTTCAATTTCATATGTGTGGGAGTCCAATCTATTTGTTTTTCTTTTGTTTGTTTGCTTGCTTGGTTTTACAAAATTTCTATACCCTTCTCAAATCTTCCTCCTTCCAACCTGGTGTTTTTTTGTTGTTGTCTTTGTGCTGCCTAAATTTCTAAGTGTTCATCTCCATCAAATATGTTAAAAGGTATATTATCAGGGTTATAACTCTCTCGATTCTTACTCATGCCCAATTCGACAATATGAATAGTTCATTGACCTTATATGTTACATTTGATTTCTTTCTATAATCGATGTGAGATACCATTATATCTAAACATTCTCCATACCTCCAATTGTCAAACATAACTCGGTTTTTATGTGAAAGAAAAGGTGCATATAAGTTTATTTAAGAAAGTGCGATTTGCATTGTTCCATGTATGATATCCACCTTTATAGACTTATAGTGATGGTATTTTTTTTTAAAAAAATTAAATTAAAAGTTATTTGACACACCAGACAGAGTCGAGAGACCGGAAAAAAGGGTTAATAAACTAATCGTTATGAAAATGAAAAAAATATAGGATAAAGCAAAAACGACGACGAAGATAACACCGATAAAAATAAAGAATGCAATAATAAGGCATTGGTGAAGATGAACGATATGACGAGTCATGAGGTGCAATTTCAGTCTTCTCCTTTAGCACCTTGATGGTGATTGTGTTAGTTGCACAAAGCAAAGCATAGCATTGCCTATCTTTTCTTTTCCCTTTTCCCCCTTTGCACTATTTTTATATGGCTGATCACCACATGAAGATCTTGATATGAAAAGTTTCAACTGACCATAGGATCGAGATAAGTGATCCATATATATTTTCAAATTTATTTGTCAATCTGTTTGTTGAGATGATGTGAAGAGACCCAAACAGTCTCACGTTGATAATATGAATAAATAAGTCTTAGTATATAGTCTAGTGGGCTACTTCTCCTATTACCAATTGATTTTAGGATGAATCACACTCGGCTTATGTGCTCTGTTCCTAGCGCATAGATGCACATGCATACGACCCCCGATCACGTTTCTCAACGGACTTCAGTATGGTATCAGAGCGAATAAATCAAATGACCCGGACCGACTCTTGATCCTAGAGAAAATGTTAATATCGATTTAGAGTAGTAGGTTAAAATCATCTTTTAAGTTAACAACTATACACTAAAGGAAATATACTTATTCATCCACTAGGATATATGTGCTCCGTTACTAGCGCATGGATGCACATGCATACGACCTATAGATGTTAGATCTCGTGAACCCTATCAACCCCCAACTATACACTAAAGAAAATATACCTGTTCAGCCACACTTTCAAGCTTGAGCTTTCCACACTCTCACTTAGAAAATAAGAAAAATGAGGGGGAAAATATCTTACTAGCTAGGTATGCCATATACCATCTTTCTGTAAAATTATTCTGACAGTTGATCGCGTGGGAAGAGCATGTGTCGGATCACATCATCGTTTTTGTGGTTACAAGGGATCGAGATTCACCTTCTTGTACAAAAGTTTAAGTCAATGTGTAGAAGTTTATCCGACCCTTATAAACCACTACTTTTGTCCTTGTTTTTCCAACGTGGGGTTTTAAGTCTCAAACACCCCCCCCCCCTCCATATCTCAATACCTTCCATGTGTAGCTTTCATCTTGATGGTTAATTATTCTCAAGATCTTTGATCTTCACATCATCTAACTCATGGGCGGTCTGGGATGCCGTTTTGAAGGGATTTTATTTTGCAAAATTGAAGGTTGTGAAGGTACATGTTTGGCTTTGGGCAGAGGATGAGCAAACGAAGCGAAGGAGTGAACGACGAAGGTTGATTAGGCAAACTCCACAGAAGGTCAATGCAACATCCAACAACTTCCGACAGCCAAGGCTAAGTCACCGGCTTCCGACCGCAAGGGCTTAGTCACTGGCTTCTGACTGCCAGGGTTGCCTGAGATGAGACGCCTGAGTACCGTCTTCAACTAGCAGCACGGGCCAGAGGGCTGCGACTGCGGGCTGCTTGAAAGTGCGAAATTGGGAGAAAATTGCAAAATAGGTAAGATTTCTTCAATTTTCATTTGTATGTTACTGAAATATTGAATTGAAATGATGTTATTGATTTGTTTAGAATTGAAATGTTTAAATTTGAATTGATTTGGTGAATTGATTTTTTTTTAGGTTTTAGGGTTTGAGATTTGGAGTGTGAAAATTAGGGATTTTGATTATTATAATTTGTTTATTTCATTGCTTATGAATGAATTAACATTAGGGATTTGGATCATTGAAATTTGTTACTTGTTAGATTTTAGGGTTTGAGATTTGAAGTGATTTGAGATGTGAAAATTGGGGCTTTTTTTCATTTTCATTGCTTATGAATTATGACTAGGAATTCCGGTATGGATAAATATTATGCTCAAATCAACAAAGTGTACGTAAAGTGTTGGTTCATCCACTCCTCACAATACAATTGCAAATTTTGAGAATGCTAATGTGAAGACAAATGTCGATAATTCAACTCCCATCCCTTTGATTGATGGTTCATATAGGAATTATATTCAGTGTTTTCCCCTTGGTTTATC
This sequence comes from Persicaria tinctoria, assembly GCA_037127255.1. NCBI lineage: Eukaryota > Viridiplantae > Streptophyta > Magnoliopsida > Caryophyllales > Polygonaceae > Persicaria > Persicaria tinctoria. Next base: position 25,051,440 of record JBANSL010000006.1, read on the forward strand.
GACTTTTGGAGTTGGTTTTGGTTTTACGATTTGCGACTGCATCTGTTGAAAGAGTGTTTTCTGCAATGAATGTTATCAAGTCAGATTTGTGTAACAAGATGTCGGATGGTCACCTCTCTCGTAATCTTGTGTGCTGCGTTGAGAGAGATCTTCAAAAGTATCGGCAATGAACCTATTTTGGAGCATTATCAAGCTATGATCGGGAACTCGCAAGATGGATTTACTTCTTCTATCATCGAAGTGAATTTATATTAATTATGTACTATTTTGTATCATTTTTTTTATCGGAAAACAAGGCAGAGTCGACCCCAGCTCCTTGGAGGGAGCTTTCAATAAGGAAAAAACGGGGATGGAGCCATCAGGAGTTACACCATCTTGGTGTCGCCATCCCAATTGCATCCTCCCTCAAAACACAAGCAACGTTTACAGGCAAATTGTCCAAAGTACAGAAACCAAGAGGAAAGGAAAGAGCAAAGTTTGAAAGACGTACTATCGGCGAGACGATTCACCTCCCGATAGATAAGACGAAACTGGATATCCTAGTCCCTACGACGGAAGCCATGGAAAACGGACACCAGACTAGCACACGAATGGGTCGGCTTGACCCCCTTCAAAACAAGCTCAAGAGCTACTTTCGAGTCAACCTCACATATCACCTTCCTGAAGCCTCACTCCCACGCCAACTCGAGTCCCTTGGTGATCCCCCAGAACTCCACCTCCACCACCGAGCAGCATCCTATATTCTAGGTAAAACCCACAATCCAATCTCCCTTCTCGTCCCGGATGGCACCCCCCGCGGCAGCCATACCCGAATTCTTTACCGCCCTGTCGGTATTCAACTTGACCTAATTCGCTTCCGGTAGGCTCCAACTCACAGCGATCCTGGTTTTCACTTTCTCCTTGTTGAGCCCCAACAAGTTCTTCTTTGTCGCAATGTAGTTGTTGATTATGCTATTGCAGATCTCCGGTGTGACCCTGGCGGCGCCTCCTCCTCTGAACACCAGCCCGTTCCTTCTCGTCCAGATTTTCCAGATCGCCAATGTAAAGAAATCGTTCCAGGGCGCCCCTCTCGACCCCACCTTAAACGAGGAGATATTGCTTTGAAGCCACGCATCGAACGGGAGGGAGAAGAAACCTTCCACCCGCTCGGCGCCCTCAACCTGCAGCCAGAAGCTTGTCACAGTACCACAGTCTCTAAAAATATGAATAGGGGATTCACAAGAGTTACTGCAAACCGGGCAATTGATGGAGATACCTATATGTCGCCGGACTCTCTCCTCGTTCGAGAGGATTCCCCCTTTGCTTGCGAGCCATACAAACATACGAACCCGTTCCATAACGTTGAGCTTCCATAGCCTCGTGAAGAAACACATGTCTGCTGAGCTGTAACTATTTTGTATCATTGAACCTATTTTGTATCATTAAATGTTATTTTGTTAATGAATTGACGAAGCAAAACTTTTGTAGAGTAGAATTTTGCCCCACCTTTCGGAAAGTCCTACGACCGCCACTGATCTAACCTTTCCAACCTGATTAGATATATGATCATATATGCATAGAGGCGTATAGCATGTTAAATTAACTAATTTGTTAGGATTATTAAGAGAAACAAAGAGGTATATATACAAGTGTACCTCATAATATATACCTTTAACACGATTAAAAGTGATTGGTTTAGGCTAAAGCTTCCACTTTCCACAAGTTTAGTTTACCAATAATTAAATAATCATAACATAGTACTATAGTATATTCTATAAAATCCCATTTTCATTAGCCACTAACATTTTAATTGAGGGTGGAAATAAAGTGCCCATATGAAAATGTATAATTAGAAAATACATGCATCACCAACAATTATATTGGCCCCAATATAGTTAAAAATCCAATCACTGTCGTCCATGGATTCTTTTTGTATCAATCATGGCCCAACTTAGTATATGTTTATGATGATCAAGTACACTAAGATAGTTGCTCAAAAGAAAAGTACACAAGATAATTAGTTAGTTGTTTCATGTAAGTGTGGGAGGTTAGGTGATGTGTTTAGTGGCTACATGCAATGCAACAAGCTGCTAGCTAGCCAAGGGAGGTTCAAGTTTTATAGTTGTCAAAATGTTGTAGAATAAAAATTTGTTAAAATGTTGTAAAATAAAATATATTGATTAATTTCTCGTAAAAAGAGGAGTTTATTTCAAATCAAACCCAAATATATACTCTTAAGAAAATACTATTTACAAATAGAATTATTCATCTCGCTTGCAGTATCCCTACCGATAGAGATTTAGAGAAAAACACATGATTTTAAATTCTCGTCTACAACGACGCTCTAAAATAGAGTCATGGAACACTACCAAAAAGTAATTTCATTGACACAGGGAGTGGTTGCCTTGTGCACACCTCTTATAGTCTATCTAGTGCACAAATCTTGACCATTGAATTGATGAAACGGATGGCCACGATTAAAAGGGATTTTAATTTATTTTTGCTTTAATTATGGGGGACCCGCATGAAAAAAAAAACCCACTTACTGTACTTCTAAAGCGCGTGTGATTTTGACACAGGGAGTGGTTCCCTTGTGCACACCTCTTATAGTGTATCTAGTGCACAAATCTTGGCCATTGAATTGATGAAACGGATGGACACGATTAAAAGGGATTTTAATTTATTTTTGCTTTAATTATGGGGGACCCGCATTAAAAAAAACCCACTTACTGTACTTCTAAAGCGCGTGTGATTTTGAAGAATAGTGGGCCCCATGATGATGCCCCCACACATACTCCGTAATTTTTTGCCAAATCCACTTACAGGTTTTTCAATTTTTCAACTCCCCGTTTAAAATACTGTAATTTTTTTTGGATCTCCATCTCATTCAAAATATATATTTCCTTTTGATATAAATAATTTGTCACATGCTACTGAATAATGTTTTTTTTTTATCAATCAATTTCAAAAAAAAAATCGCAAATCCCTAAACAATACTTACAATTAATACGAATAATGTTTCATATTTCACCGAATAATGTCTCACATTTCACCGAATATTGCCAATTCGAAAACTCCATATTTTAGGCGAATAATGAATCAGATTTTCACCGAATAATTTCTCAACTCATCACCAATAGTAACCAAAATTTGACACATACGTCTGAATAATTGACGAATAATAAATAAAATTATGCATCTCGAAAATCCTACCCAACCACCCGATTTCGATGCCCCTATCACACACACAAACCACCCCACCCCACAAAAAAAAGAGAGAAAAAGAAAAAGAAAGGGCTTGAATTGACAATGGAAGAGGTCGGATGAAATAAAACAACAATAGGCATAAATGAATTCCAGAAATCGAAATTGCAACTCAAAAGCTTATAATTATATGTTAGTTTGGCACCGAAGCTTACAATTACTTGAAACAACAAACCGTGGAACTGCTCCTACAACCGCAGGAACCCTCGCCACCATCGACACCGCATCTCTAGGCTCGACTCGCCCGAAAATTAGCACCTAGCGCTGCCTCTCCACGCCTCCGTGTCTTCTCCGCTCGCCTAAGACTCGCGTCCACTCGGCTTCGCCTCCCTCTTCGACGCCCTCTCCGCCTCATTCCGGCATCACCGACATCGCATGTCCAGGCTCGACTCGCCTGGACAGCACCGCCTCGCCATGTCCGTGTCTCCTCCGCTCGCCTATGAATCACGCCCGCTCGGCTCCGCCTCGCCTCAACGCCTGTCTCCAGAAATCACCCTTCGCCGTTGATCATCTTTCTCCTTGATCCACAAGTCCACACGATGAAGAAGAAAAGAAATTGGGGATTTAGGTTTTCATTTCCCACCTAACTCCACGCGCCCAGGCTTGCAATTCTAATTAGTTTTCAATATTTCTTTTTTAAAACCCACGGGGCACGTGTCTCCATCTCGTCCCTCTATCCCATTTAAATCAAAGGCTCATATATGTGCACAAGATGGTGGGCACAAAATACCCATCCTTATATATATATATATATATTACTTAAATTATGTTAAAGTGTTATTTGGTTTGAATGTTTGATGATCCTATGGGTGAAGGGGGTCCCACAAAGCTCAAACAAGTAACACCATTGGTGGAGAGAGAGTGTGTGGTTGGGAGGAGTGGGCCTAGTGGGTACCCACCCCAAAGGAAAAAATAGGGAGGGAAAAATTGAAAATTGCTTGAAAAGAGGACAAAGACAAAAGGCAAGGTGCAGACTAAGAGAGGAGATCACATGGGTTTATTAGTTGGAAGGTGAGGAAGGCCAGAGAAGGGTAGCCCCCCATAACATTGCAACTGGAATGGGGTGGTGGATCCATCTTCTTCACCCCTTCAATTGTTTGTTGTTACCCTTTGGAGTTTTGGGTGCTCTCTTTTTACATTTGTTTCTCTGTTGCACCTCAGATTTAGGGCTTTGTTTATCCTGCAGGATTGACTATTGAGGGCAAGCTAGCTAGTTTTTTTTTTGATAAGGTAAGAATTCGGCTGGAATAACCTAACCGATTGTATCTTTATGGATGAGGTTTTTAGATTTGTATTAGTTGCTAGCTCATTATTCCGAACAAAACGAAAAATATGTGCAACCTTATCTGTTAAGTCGGAGCACATGTGACACGGAAATATTTGTGAAATTTTCCATGATTATTTCAATTTATTTGAATATCACTCGGCCATTAGGAGCTCAATTTCCTATTGGTATATGTTCCTCTATGATTTAGGTTATTTGTGATAATTTGATAATCACATTCTATCTCTAGATTTTTTTTTATTTGCAATTCGTTTGCTTTAATTAATCCTTATCTGCGAGCTAGGGGTTTTCGCAATTTCGGAGAAGCGAGAGCGCGTGCAACGCGTTCTTTCAACATGTTCTGCCTAATTTTACTATAATGTTTAGATTAATATTGCAGCTAGTTTGGTAGAGTATGAGGATTTAATTTATGAAAATTTCCATTTTTTGGAGATTGTATTTTTTTCATAATTAAAAAAAAATATGTTTCATTAATAAAATTTATGAAAGAGGTATCCTATTTTGTTCCAACGTTTGCCAAAAAAATATTTGTACATATGTTATTTGTCTTTAAAATTATTTTAAAAATAATAAAAAGGACATATTTTAATTAACGAAAGTAATATTAATATCTATTATAAACATATCCCATATGAATACTATCAAATCAGCCTCTTTTAGATAGTGATTTGTCAACAACTAATCTATATCCTTCATGGTGTATTTTTTAATTAATTAATTAATATTTATTCATTCATTTAGTTTTGTAAGTATTTAATGATGTGATACGATGAGATATCATAAACAATTTTAAATGTTGCATTATGCAAGGATCCATCTTTCTTATATCAAATGACCTAAAAGTTTGTTGTAATAAAAATAAAATAAAATAGAATAGAATCAAGTAGACCTCTCACCTCTGCAACTGCAAATACAAAGGCAGAAATCCTCATACTGTGTCGACTGTGAGTACCAATTGCACGTAATTTCAGCTGTTGGACTTGGGAATTGGAATCCCACACCACTTGAGTAGGGCCGCTGCTTCATTTTTAGGGCTTTTTTTATTTCTAAAAAAAATGAGAAAAAAAAAAGTGGTTTATTATCCTCCCGTAAAATTTAAAGAAGAAATCAGGAGAGGAAAAAAACAATAGAGTTTTTGGTGCATCTTGAAAGGTCTATTTCTGTGATCTTTCATCCCCAAAAAAGGAAGAAAATAGAGAATTATGCAAAAAAGGAGGAATGGTCGTCGGTCGGAGTGGAGGTGACCTTATACATCGTCTGTTAAGACTATGTTATGTAGGGTATATGGTAGCTACTGTAGGGTAGCATGTATGTAATAACTAAGGTTGTATATAAGCCTTTAGGTTTCCAGGTGACAGACAATCAATTTGGGGATTCCCTCATTCCCTTTGCCGTTTTTCAATTGAATGAAACAGTAGCTGAAATGCTTCTGTAGAGATTATGTTCTTCTTCTTCCTTCTTACAGATTCGATTCACAAATCATCATGGTATCAGAGCTTGATGATTGAATCGATCTCTCTTAGTTTCACTCACCTCAGATCTTAGCTTCTCGCTTCTGGAAATCTCTTCCAGCTCGTTAGTCGTCTGCCTCAAATCTCTGCCAAGGCGAATCTCGATGATCGAACACCAAATGATGGAGGACGTCGTCGTGGAGACTTCATCACTGCAACCGATCTCAACAATCCTTTGTTCATTCATCCATCTGAGAATTCAGGTATGATTCTCACTACAATTCAGCTCACTGGTGATAACTTTCGACGCTGGAGGAAAGCTATGTCTAAAGCTCTCTCAGTGAAGAACAAACTAGGACTAGTGACTGGATCTCTTGCTGAAACTGATGAGAACACTGTGATGTGGAATCGGTGTAATGATATGGTTTGTTCATGGATCTTAAACACTGTTTCGAAAGAAATCTATGCTACTCTTGACGAATTTGATACAGCTCGTGAGATGTGGCTAGATCTGGAAGAAAGTTATGGACAAAGGAATGGTCCTCTGGTTTTCCAGATCAAGAAAGATGTTCAGGAATGTAGCCAAGGAAACTTGCCAATGACCGAGTATTTCACTAAACTCAAGGGTCTTTGGCAAAGGCTATCTGGACTGGTTCCTCATATCCGGTGTAAATGTGGCAAGTGTGAGTGTGATCTCAATGCTCAACTGGAAGCTCATGATCATGAAGAGAAACTGATGAAGTTTCTAATGGGCCTGAATGAAGGCTATGCATCTGCTCGTCGCCAGATACTTATGAATACACCTCTTCCAACTGCCAGTATGGCTCATGCTCTATTGATTCAGGATGAGGCAAGTGTTAAGGCTTCAAATCCTGCTCCATCAGTGGATTCTACTGCTCTCAGTGCTTCCTCAACTCGTGACAAGCCTAAGAAGGAGAAGTGTGAGCATTGTAATGGGAATCACAAAGCTGATAGGTGCTGGGAAGTGTATGGATATCCTCCCTGGCATGTCAAGAGCAAAGAGAAGCCACAGATTCGTCGCTTTGGGTCTGGAACTGACTACAAACCCAGAGATAAGGAGGCTCTGGACAAGAAGTATAGAGCTAACAGTGCTGCAATTTCTTCACCATCTTCATCTGCATCTGGTGAGTCAAATCAAGCCCCTCAATCTCCTTCACTGGACAATCAGCTTCTTCAAACTATTATCAAGCTCCTGGACCAGAAGAAGGATAAAGGTGCAGAGGTCAATATGGCAGGTACTGTCCATTGTTGTAATACTTCTATGTTCTCAAAGTTGTGGATTATTGATAGTGGAGCCACTGACCATATGACTTGTAATCAGTCATATCTCAAACATTCAAAGCCTATCACCACCTCACTTGCTGTACATTTGCCAGATGACACTTCAAGAAGTGTCACTCTTACCGGTGATGTTCATATCACCTCTCTCTTTACTCTCAAAAATGTCCTATATGTGCCAAAGTTTCACTTCAACTTGATATCCATCAGTCGGCTAATTCATGATATGAATTGCTTTGTGTTTTTCTTTTCTGATAAATGCATTATTCAGGACCATGCCAGGAGGACAGTAATTGCAGCTGGTAAGGAGCTTGGAGGACTGTACTACCTGGTGCCTGATGTCAAACTGGAAGCTACCCTTCTTGAAGATCCCTCAGTTTTTGACCTTATACCACATAAGTCACTTAAAAATGCCTTCTATTGTAGAGACAAACCAAAATTACCTATGTTTCTCCCTTTTGTTGCAAACTCTGATATGAGTGCTATTTGGCATCTTAGGCTTGGACATGCCCCTTTTGATAAGCTCTTACATGTTCCTTCTATTTCTTCTGATTTGCATAAATTCAAACATGAATACACATGCTCCATTTGTCCTCTTGCTAGGCAAACAAGAAACAGTTTTCATACTAGTGATTCTCATGCCCTGAGTGCTTTTGCTTTGCTTCATTGTGATTTGTGGGGGCCCTTTGATACTCAAACTTATCAAGGTCATAAATATTTTCTAACTGTTGTGGATGACTACAACAGGAGTGTTTGGGCATTTTTACTCAAACACAAGCCTGAGACTCCATCTATTCTTCAAAACTTCATCACAATGATGGAAAACCAGTTAAATGTGTCTGTTAAAACACTGAGAAGTGATCAAGGTACAGAGTTCTTTAACTCTGAAGTCAAATCCTTTCTCAACTCAAAGGGAATTGTCCATGAGAGTTCATGTAAAGCTACACCACAACAAAATGGTCGAGTTGAAAGAAGGCACAAATACATTCTTGAAACTGCTAGGGCCCTGAGAACCCAAGCCTCTCTTCCTCTTCGTTTCTGGGGTGACTGTGTTCTCACTGCCACCTACATCATCAATCGTCTTCCTTCACCTCTCATACATCACCAAACCCCATATGAGATGCTCTTTCACAAACCACCTGAGTATGACAGACTGAAAGTCTTTGGTTCTTTGTGTTTTATGTCCGCACACTCTACACACAGAGGGAAGTTTGATCCCAGATCTGCTCCTTGTGTCTTTCTTGGATATCCTTTTGGTTTCAAAGGATACAAAGTCTTCAATCTATCTACACAAAAATGTGAGATTAGTAGAGATGTCAGATTTGTGGAAACTGTTTTTCCATTTGCTAGCAATGAGGACCTCTTCTCATCCACTCAACCTGACCCTCATACCTCTACTGATACTACACCTTTTGTAGATGAGTTTCTTCCAGTGGAAGTGCTCACATCTTCACCTTCACCATCTCTCAACCCTCCCTCTCCTTATGAGTCTCATGCTGAGTACTCCCCTTCTCCTGTCCCCCCTGCCTTTGATGAGGCCCCTCTTGTCCTTGATGAAGAGCCATCACCACCTCCTCGTCGTTCTACAAGACACTCTCACCCTCCAGTTTGGCAGAAGGACTATGTGTGCACCTCTAATGCTCTTGACACTGCTCTTACTACTCCATGTAAGTCCACTTCTCCTTACCCAATTCTTTCTTTCATTTCTTATTCCCATTGTTCCCCATCCTATCTCTTCTTCATCTCCAATGTGGCTTCCTTCACTGAACCTACAACTTTGCAAGATGCATTAAGTAAAGCTGAATGGATAGATGCTATGCTTATTGAGCTCTCAGCACTGGAGGCAAATCAAACCTGGACTTTAGTTCCAAGATCTGAAGCTCAATCTGTGGTGAGCTGCAAATGGTTGTTTAAGCTCAAATTCCTTCCTGATGGCTCACTGGAAAGACACAAGGCTCGTCTGGTAGCTCGTGGTTTCTCTCAGCTTGAAGGCATTGATTATAGTGAGACATTTGCTCCAGTTGCAAAAATGATCACTGTAAGAACTGTGCTTGCTGTTGCCACTTCCAGAAATTGGTCCATCTCTCAAATGGATGTCACCAATGCTTTCTTAAATGGAGACTTGGATGAGGATGTTTACATGGAGCTGCCTCCTGCTTACTCTCTTCTCAAGCAGCACTCTTGTCCTCAGGGGGAGTGTATGGATGAGGACAAAGTGTCTCATATGGTTTGCAAGCTGAACAAGTCTTTGTATGGACTCAAGCAAGCTCCAAGGCAGTGGTTCTCCAGATTCTCACAAGTGGTGAAGGAGGCTGGTTTTGAACAGTCTCAAGCAGACTACTCTCTATTCTTTAAGGTCACAAAAGACTCATACACTGCCCTTCTTGTGTATGTAGATGACATGATAATAACTGGAGATAATACAACTGAGATTGAGAAGCTGAAGGCACATCTAAATCAAAGATTCAAGATGAAAGACCTTGGGAAAATGAGGTACTTTTTGGGAATTGAATCTGAGAATATTGATCAAGGATTAATGATCAATCAAAGGAAGTATGTCTTAGAATTACTCAAAGACACAGGCATGGAAAATGCCAAACCTGCAGCTACTCCTCTTGATCCCAAAGTAAAGCTCTCTATGGAAGGAGAGAGATCTGAGGTGGATGTTATCTCATACAGACGCCTAGTAGGCAAACTCATCTACCTCACCATCACAAGGCCTGACATATGTTATGTTGTACAAGTGTTAAGTCAGTTTATGCATAAGCCTAATGATGATCACTGGAGAGGTGCCAAGCATGTGTTGAGGTATCTAAAGGGATCTCCAGGACAGGGATTGCTACTATCAAACACATCAAATCTGCAGATCAATGCATTCTGTGATGCTGACTGGCAAAGCTGCCCTATGACACGAAAGTCCTTGACTGGATTCTGTGTGATGCTAGGAAACTCTCTTATCTCTTGGAGGACAAAGAAGCAAACTTATGTGGCTATGTCATCAGCTGAATCTGAATATAGAGCCATGGCAACTGTGAGCTGTGAGATCACCTGGTTACTCAAGCTTCTCAAGGATCTGCAAGTTGATCAACTAAGACCTGTAAGGTTATTCTGTGACAACAAATCAGCTATGCACATTGCCAGAAATCCTGTCTTCCATGAGAGGACGAAGCACATTGAAGGAGACTGTCACCTTGTGAGGAACAAAGTTCTAAGCAAGGAAATTGAGCTGGGCTACATTCCATCTAAGGAGCAACCAGCTGACATCTTTACCAAGATTGTTACTTCTGATCAGTACTCTAAAATTCTCTCCAAGTTAGGAGTTTATAACTTGTTTGCTTCATAAACTCCTCACTTGAGGGGGAGTGTTAAGACTATGTTATGTAGGGTATATGGTAGCTACTGTAGGGTAGCATGTATGTAATAACTAAGGCTGTATATAAGCCTTTAGGTTTCCAGGTGACAGACAATCAATTTGGGGATTCCCTCATTCCCTTTGCCGTTTTTCAATTGAATGAAACAGTAGCTGAAATGCTTCTGTAGAGATTCTGTTCTTCTTCTTCCTTCTTACAGATTCGATTCACAAATCATCATCGTCGGCAATAAGTAACATGTAAAGAAATATAGGAGGCAAAAAGTGTGTTCTTCCATTGATTTGTGAGGATAATGTATACAAGAAACTAGGTTAAATCTTTCCTAACTAACAGGAGAAGATATGACTGTATATAATCAAATAAAATCTGTATACATAAAATACAATATCTCAATACCCCCCCTCAAGTTGGAGTGTGGAGATTCTGAATGCCCAACTTGCGAAGAAGAACATGGAACTGTGACTGCTCAAGAGCCTTTGTCAGAATGTCCGCCAGCTGCAGAGAGGAATGGATGTGAGCAGTGATAATCGTGACAGCCTGAACGTGATCACGGATGAGATGACAATCAACCTCGATATGTTTTGTGCGCTCGTGAAAGACCGGGTTCGAGGCGATATATAGGGCGGCTTGATTGTCGCACCATAGGCGCATAGGTTGTCGATGAAATACACCCAAGGAAGCGAGCATCGACTTGAGCCAAACAAGTTCGCAAGTGGTGGTGGCCATAGCACGATATTCGGCCTCAACTGAAGAGCGAGAAACAACAGACTGCTTCTTCGTTTTCCAGGAGACCGGTGACTCGCCTAACATAATGAAGAAGCTTGTGAGGGAACGACGAGTGATGGGACACGTAGCATAGTCGGAATCACAGTAAGCGTTGAGCCGAACAGCACTTGATCGAGACAAGAAAATACCTTGTCATGGGCAACTCTTCAAGTACCGAACAACACGAAGAGCGGCCTGCCACTGATTAGCCGTCGGAGAGGTCATAAACTGAGCTAAGATATGAACCGAGTAGCTAAGTTCGGGCCTGGTGATAGTGATGTAGATAAGCTGACCGACCAACCAACGGTATTGCTCCGGCGATTCCAGTAGGGGACTGTCGTCCAAAGCAAGCTTATGATTCTGCTCAATCGGAAAAGTGACTGGTTTGGATGCTAGGAGCCCAGATTCCGTGAGGATATCGAGCGCATATTTACGCTGGGACACAAAAATTCCAGCAGGAGTCCGAGGGATCTCAAGACCGAGGAAATACTTCAGAAGACCAAGATCTTTCATATGAAAGCGAGAATGCATAAAGGCCTTGAACCGGCCAATAGAGGCGGAGTCATTCCCTGCAATGATGAGATCGTCGACATATACTAGAACATGTAAGACAGTGCTAGAGCGCATATAGGAGAAGAGGGAATAGTCGGCATAGGATTGCACAAAGCCGAAGTACTTAAGAGCGGATGCAAGCTTGAAGAACCAATTGCGAGGCCCCTGTCGAAGGCCATATAATGATTTGCGGAGATGACAAACTTTAGACGAGCCCGGAACGGAGAACCCTGGAGGCAAAGTCATATAGACATCCTCATGCAAATCTCCGTGAAGAGAGGCGTTGTGAACATCCATTTGATGCAATTCCCAATCTCGAATCGCAGCCACTGCTAAGAAGACCTTGACAGACACCAGTTTAGCTACAGGAGCGAAGGTTTCAGAGTAATCAGTACCTTCAATCTGACGATTCCCGGGCACAACAAGGCGGGCCTTGTAACGCTCGATGCTTCCATCCGCCTTATATTTCACCCGGAATACCCATTTGCAGCCGATAGGAGACTTATTAGGAGGAAGATCGAGGACGTCCCAAGTCCCATTTCGATACAAAGCATCAATCTCAGCCCTCATAGCATCACGCCAATGCGGATGGCGCACTGCCTCGCGGAAGGACGTAGGTTCTGGAGTGGCACTAACGGCTGCAAGGTAGCTACGATGTTGCGAAGACAATGCAAGTTTGCATAGCTTACATAATTAGCTAAAGGATACAAGGTACCTGATGACGATACCAGAGAGGGATCCGACGAGATAGAGCGGACTGATGTGCAGATATAGTCGCGGAGGCGAGAGCTTGACTGTAGGGTGCGAGTGGTGCATCGAATGGGAGGTGGAGGAGGCGGCGAAGGGGGACTCCCCCTGTCGTCGGCATCGGAAGCTGGTGGGTCATCATCCTCATGGGACAGAGGTGTCGGGGAGGGGGAGGGGGTTCGGTAGAGGGTGCGGGTGGCGAAGGTGGGTGTGAATAGGGGAAGAGATGCTCATGGAATGAGACATCACGGGATGTGAATATGGCATGGGTGTCCAGGTCATATAGACGCCATGCCTTTTGGCCGAAGGGATAGCCGATGAAGATGCAACGACGACTACGAGGCGCAAACTTGTTGGAGCTGTGAGGAATTTGTGTTGAGTAGCAAAGACACCCAAAGACACGGAGGTGAGAATAGGCAGGAGGTGTATGAAAGAGGAGTTCGTAGGGGGTTTTGCCGTGTAGGAGGGCAGTCGGGGTGGGATTGATGAGGTAGCAAGCTGTGAGGACGCATTCCCCCCAGAATTTCAGAGGCAATGAGGCTTGAAACATGAGAGCCCGTGAGACATTGAGGATGTGGCGGTGTTTGCGCTCGACACGACCGTTTTGTTGTGGAGTGTCGACACATGATGACTCAAAGAGAATGCCACGAGCATGTAAGAATGGATTGAGAGCTAGAAATTCCAAACCATTGTCACTCCGAAAGCGCTTAATAGATTGCTGAAATTGTGTTTGAACCAAGGCGCAAAAATTTTGAATCAAAGATGCAACCTCAGATTTATGAACCATAAGAAAAACCCAAGTTATGCGGGAATAATCATCAACCAAAGTTAAGAAATAAGAAGCACCACAAGTAGAGGGGGTGCGATATGGACCCCAAATGTCACAATGAACTAAATCAAAACAAGATGTAGCACGAGAGGTACTAATAGGAAACGAGAGACGTGTTTCTTTGGCCTTATAACATATGTCACAAGGAGCACTTTTATTTGTGACGGAAAGACTCGGAAAGACTGGAGCTAACTGATGAGAAGGATGCCCAAGACGTTGGTGCCATAGGACGGACGACTCGACGGTAGACAGATGACAGGACCGGACATGTGGGGAAGGTGGAGGAGTGAGCCAACACAACCATGACACTCTATCTCGAACTTCACCCGCTCCAATCAGCGTCCTGGAAGTGCGGTCCTGTATCACAAATAGCTTGTCAGAAGAGATAACGATGCAAGACAACTCGGCTGAGAAACAAGCCGAAGAAAGCAAATGACGATCAAGGCCTGGGACAAGCAACACATGGGCGAGAGTCACCCCAGGGCAAAGACGGAGGCTGCCTGCCCGAGTGGCTGTAGAGATGGAGGCGTTCGGTAGCTTGATGTGGCAAGGTAAGATATCAACAATGTCATGAAGTAGGGAGGCGTCACCTGTCATGTGGAAGGAGGCGCCTGAATCGAGTATCCAAGGGATAGAGATAGTACCTGACATCCGATCAGTAGAGGATTTGGAATGGAAATCTTTGAATTTCTCAAAGAGTGTGTTCCAATCAGCATCCGAGACGATCGAACCGAAAGCCTCGCGATCCGGAGTGGTCAGCTGCTGGGAACCGGAAGAGGAGGCAGAGTTGGCGACGGTGGTATGCATCGCAGATCCACGAGTGAGGCCTTTGGGAGGCAGCAAGGACTGGGGAGCCGGGGCAAAGGAGCCACGACCACGGCCGGGAGACGCGGGAGGAGCGCCTGTCACAGGATCGGCGACACCTTTTCCGTAGTTCCACCAATCGGGAAACCCAATTACCTTGAAGCAGGAGGAGACATCGTGGCCAGATATGCCACAGTGAGTACACAGAAGGTTGCTCTTGTCCGTCTTGCCAGATGAGGGACGAGACGGGGACCTAGCAGCCATAGCGAAGGAATCGGAGCGAGCCTCGTGGTCCTTAGCAATGGACTGGAGACGCTCCTCTTGGACAGCGAGAGAGTAGATGCGGTTTAGCGGCGGCAGCGGATCCTGAGCGACAATGGTGGATCGAATAGTAGCATAGGAGGCGTCATCGAGACCCATTAGAAATTGATGGGAACGCTCGGTTTCACGCTCCTTAGCGGGGTTTCCACAGGTGCAGACGGTGGTGCCGGTGTAAGTGAGTAGTTCTTCCCAAATCTTCTTGAGACGTCCGAAGTAGGCGGAGATCGATTGGCCTTCCTGACGACAACGGGCGATCTCAGAGCGAATTTGAAGGATCCGAGGACCGTTGCCAACAGAGAAGCGTTGGTCAAGATCATCCCAAAGTTCCTTGGCAGTAGCGAAATAGGTGATGCTGGACCGGAGGGAAGGCTCGATGGATTGAGCAATCCACTCGATCAGCATGGAGTTGACGCGTTTCCAATAAGCCGCGTCAGGAGAGTCGACGGCGGGGACCTTGATGGTGCCATCAAGGAAACCATCTTTGAACTTGGCAGAGAAAGCATTGAGCATGGCGATCTTCCATTCAGGGAAGTTCTCACCACGCAAGATCACGGGGCAAATTGCAAGGCCAGGGTGATCGGAAGGGTGGAGCCGTGGAGGTAGTAGGGCGAGGCCGGGGTAAGAGCAGCAGGAGGGACGACAGCCATGGTTATGGGATGGTCGGCGGTGGGTTAGGTGTTTTTAGGGTTTGAGGATCGGAAAGCATGATACCATGTAAAGAAAGATAGGAGGCAAAAAGTGTGTTCTTCCATTGATTTGTGAGGATAATATATACAAAGAAACTAGGTTAAATCTTTCCTAACTAACAGGAGAAGATATGACTGTACAGAATCAAATAAAATCTTTATACATAAAATACAATATCTCAATATAACAAAATAGTCGAAAGTGGAACCTTAATAACTTAGTTGATAAATGCGATATATAATAATTTAAAGGTCACGACTTTACTCTTGTATGATATCGACTTAGCATGGTAAAAAGTAGTTGACAATTATAATTGATAGTTTGGAAGAGTTTGTTAGCATTATATTATTTATACATGTACAGTTACCATTGTACCCTTGTTAGGTAGGCATATCATCGTTTTGGATATGGATGTGTGATCGACTTAATCGAGTTCAAATATAAAGTGTTCACAACTGTTACTCGTTAGGCAGGCATATCATCGTTCGTTTGTTGTATCCTCGTTTTTTAAAATGTTTTTTTGTCAGTTTTTATAACTCATTTGTTATTGTACCGGTTTTCTCAATTTTTCGATACATTTAGACGTGTCTTGTGTATCGAGTAACTTTCATTTATATGTATAAGAATTGTCAAAAGTTGATCAGCTCAAAGCCCCAACTTATTTTATAAATTAAGGAAAAATGATTTCAAATACTACTTCATTCGTAAATAAAAAATAATACGAACTTTAAAAATTATAAACTTAGAGACAAATTACATTTTAACCAAAAATAATATGATTTAAAAATTAAGATAAAAACACTGGCAAACGATAAATTATTTTGAACTCAAAATGTAATACACATAAAATTGGGTGTTTTTTGGCAACCAACACATTTTGAAGATCTAATTAGCTCACTACCACCCAAACAAAATTATTTAGTTAACCTAGCACCCTTCCCAAATGGGTTATTAAGGTCAACGGTCAACATGTTTGACCGTTGACCGGCTTTTTCGGATTTTTTTTTTAAATCAATGATGCCATTTTTTTGATGCCATTTTTTTATTTCATTTTATTTTCGCTTTGATGTCATTTTTTTGATGAAATGGTTTGATGAAATTTTTTGAATACCACTTTTTTCAAATCTTGATGACATTTTTTGTTAACTATGATGTCACTTTTTTTTTATATATATAAAAAAAATTTTATAACCAATTGACGCCACTTTTTGATGCCATTTTTCATAGTGCTTTGATACCAAATTTATAATTATATTTTTTTCTTTAATGTGATGCCACTTTTTAAAGTAGCGTTTTTTATGTTATGTGATGCCACTTTTTTCAAAATTTGATGACACTTTTTTATGTCAATGTTTTGATGATATGTTTTTTTACCATGATGCCATATTTTTTCAAAGTGGTATTTTGATGACATTTTTTTCTTTTAATGTGATGCAAGTTTTTCAAATTAGTGTTTTGATACCATTTTCCTAATGTAATTATTTTATCTCACTTTTTTTAATCAAATCGTTTGATGCCATATTTTTTTTCAAGGTACTGATTTCGTGGTGCCATATTTTTTCAAGGTAATGTTTAGATGACATTTTTTTATTTACTATGATGCAACTTTTTCAAAGCAGTGTTTTGATGCCATTTTTCTAATGTAATTATTTGATGATATTTTTTTAATCAAATCGTTTGATTTTATAATAAAATGGATTGATGACACTTTTTTAATGCCACTTTTTTCAAATCTTGCTGGTATTTTTTTGTTTACTGTGATGCCACAATGACCATTGATGCCATTTTTTTTTACCGTTGCCTACTGATGACACTTTTTTGATATCAATTTTTTGATGATATTTTTTTTTCGTGATGCCATATTTTTCCAATGTAATGTTTTCGTGATGCCATATTTTTTCAAGGTAACGTTTTGATGACAATTTTTTCTTTAATGTAATGCAACTTTTTCAATGTAATGCAATATTTTTTCTTTAATGTAATGCAATTTTTTCTTTAATGTAATGCAACTTTTTCATATTTATGGGTTAATTTTTGTAATTTTACAAAAATTGCTATTTTGGGTTAATTTTTGTAATTTTGTAAAAACTCCTTCTTCAACCTCCGGACGCTCCTCGACAGGTCCTGCGCGCGCCGGCCGCCGCTCGTCGATCCTCGCTCCGGCCGCCGCTCCTGGAACCCTCGCTCCGGCCGATCGACCTCGCTCGCTCCGGACGCTCCGCCGCTCGTTCCCTCCCTCGCTCCCCCGCTCGCTCGTCGCCGCCTCCTTCCCTCGCTCAGATCCGGACTCGCTCGCACCGCCTCGCTCGTCCTCGACTCGGATCAAGCGCCTCCACACCAGATCCGGCGCTCCCTCGCCAGATCCGCCCTCCTTGGCTACCAATTCCGGCCATCCCGAGCCCAAATCCCGCCGATCCGACACCCAGCCCCCACCGACGAACTCGCAAACTCCCTCTCGTCCGCCCTCCTTGGCCACCAATTCCGGCCATCCCGAGCCCAAATCCCGCCGATCCGACATCCAGCCCCCACCGACGAAGCCTCGCAGACTGCCTCCCGTCCTTGCACCGACACCCAGCCCCCACCGAAGAGCCATGAAGAGACTGAGAGAGCAGATGCTACAGGGCTAAAAAAAATTTAGGGGATGTTAAACCGGCTTATAATTTTTCAAGGGGTGTTAATTACTTAATTAGAACATTAAAAGGTGATTTTCTACCAAATTTTCTCCATAAAATTTAGATAAAAAAAATATATAAATTACGCAAAATTGGAGGAAGAAACTTTAAGCCTTAATGGGTTGAAAAAGATGGATTTGTCATTTGTGTTCCTTTTTTTTTCCACTTAATTTTAAAGATGAAGAAAGTTGAAATTTGAATTAAGGGTTGGATTTGCTGGTTAGTTGTTAGAATGTGTTGTATATCTTTGACGATTATTGTTGATCATTGTCGGCATTTATAGTTGAATTTGATATATTTGTGGTCGGTTTTTCTTCGAACCGGGAATTAGAGAACCTCTATTGAATTCAAAAATTTTATATCTGAAGTTATTTTCTTTAAATAACCTACATTTCATTTCAGCCCATATCATACCAAGACCCAAGTCGCTATATTTGCACATTGCAGGTGTAATGGGCTTGTGATGATTGGGATGGGTCTTATAATACAATGGCCCAAAAATTATTCCAGATGGAGAAATATATATTACCAAATATACTTCATTTGTTAATTAAAACTTATCGTTTATACTCCATCCCTTTCAAAATAAAATTTGTTTGATTTGAAATACCGTCATTTGGGAACCAATTCACCTGGCGAAAGAAACAAGAAGGGGAAGATAATATATGGGAAAAACTTGATCGTGTTTTGGTTCAGCATGAGTTTCTTTGCTCCTTTCCCGACATATCAACCTTTAATGGGGCATTCTCTGGCTCGGACCATTGCCCAGTCTCGTTTTGTCTAGACTCTGGCCGTGAATTTACACCACCTCCGTTCAAATTTGAGAATATGTGGCTACAGATGATGGACTTCAGGAATATCGTTAAGCAAACTTGGAGGGTAAGATGTTCGGGGTCAGCAATGTACAGACTAATGTAAAAAACAAAACTCCTCAAAAATAAAGCCAAAACATGGAATAAAAACTCCTTTGGGAATATTTTTCGACAAATACAAGAAGTAGAGAAAGAGCTCGTTAACATACAGTCCAGCACAGATACAAGAACTGGCAAGGAGAATAGAGTGGAAAAACAACTTATTAAGAAATAAGAACAACTGCTAAAATTTCAAAAGGAATATTGGGGACAGAGGGCGAAATCTAAGCATATTAAGCTAGCAGACTCCAACACAACCTATTTTCACAAAATAGCATCGGGTAGACGAAATAGGAAGATAATCCGAAATATCAAAACAAACTCAGGAACGCAGATCGTAGGAGAAGAGAACATCAAGGAAGAAATTAAAAATGATTTTGTTAAGAGATTTTCCAAAGAGCAAATAAATTTTAATTTGCTTAACGAGTACCTTGAACTAATACCGACAACTATTACGGAAGAAGAAAATAATAGCCTTAGCCAACAACCGACCAATAGTGAAATCAAGGGTGCCGTTTGGGCTCTGGGCAGAAATAAATCTCCTGGCCCCGATGGTATGACTGCTGAATTTTACAAATCTTATTGGGATATAGTCGGATGTGATGTCATAAAAGCAGTCAAAGCGTTTTTCCATTCTGGTAAACTACTCAGGCAGATCAACCACACCTTTATAACGCTACTTCCTAAATGTGACAATCCCTCCGAGACTACTGATTATAGACCCATTAGTCTATGTTCCACAATGTATAAGATTATCTCAAGAATTCTTACGGAGAGACTCAAAAAGATCATAGGTAAACTTATTCACCCTTTTCAAGGTGCCTTTGTGTCCGACAGAGCCATACAAGACAATATTCTAATAGCACATGAGATCTTCCATTCTTTCAAAACACGGAAAGGGGCGGAGGGTTGGTTAGCAATCAAACTCGACATGGAGAAAGCCTATGACAGAGTTGACTGGACATTTACAGAGGCTGTCCTGAGGAAATTTGGTTTTAGCAACCAAGTGATCAAGTTAATCATGGAATGTGTTACAACTGTGTCCTTCTCAGTGCTCGTCAACAACGGGCCTACTGAGGTGTTTAAACCATCTCGGGGCCTGCGACAAGGTGACCCCATGTCTCCATTTCTGTTTATTATTGGAGCAGAAATTCTTGCTCGAAAACTCATTTCTGAATCCAACCTCAATCAGTCTGGCGTTGGATTCCGATTTGGGCACTCTGGGCCAAGAATCCCCTTCCTTGCCTTTGCGGATGATATCATTATCTTTGCCAAAGGCAACCAAACATCTTGTGAAACAGTAACCAAAATCATTGATGAGTACTGTAAACTCTCTGGCCAAAAGGTGAATTATAATAAGTCTGCTTTCCAAGCCTCCCCGGGAATACCATCTTCGCGAATTACTACAATTGAAGGATGTCTCAATATTGAGAAGCAAGTGAAACTTGATAAGTATCTGGGATGCCCGATTGTCAATGGTAGAGTGAATAAAGAAACTTTTGAAGGGTTAATTGGAAAAGCAACAAATCAACTAACAAAATGGAGAGCTGACTCCCTTTCACAACATGGCAGATCGGTGTTAATAAACTCAAATCTAGCAGCTAAGCCACGTTTTGCAATGCAGAGTTTCATGCTCCCAGTGTCAATACACGCGGCTCTAGATAAGGTGAATAGAACATTCTTTTGGAACAAAGATCTACAGTATAAACCACTAATTGGATGGGACAGGGTGTGTAGACCCAAAGCAAAAGGAGGAATGGGACTACGAAAAACAAAAGAGATGAATGAAGCTCTCCAGATGAAACTCATTTGGAAAATCATGGCGGAACCAGACAATAGTTGGGTAAGAATTATTAACTACAAGTACTTAAAATCTGAGTCCATTCTAAATCATCATAAGAAAGGAAATGCATCATGGCAATGGACACAACTGAGGAAAATCATTGAGCCATTCAAAGAAGGACTAGCATGGTCAGTGGGGGATGGAAAAAGAATTAAATTTTGGAAAGACAATTGGGCTCCAATTAAAAATATTAATTCGGCATGCCTCGACCAAACAAGGATCAACCCAGAAGAAACTGTGGCACATTATATCAATAACGGGGCCTGGAATAAGGAAAGGTTAGAATCAACTTTGGAAAAGGACGTGGCACAACAAATTGTAAACATCCCACTACCGATTAGTCAAATAAGAGACCGTATGTATTGGTGGTCAGATAGAAAAGGATGGTTCACAACGTCTAGTGCTTATAAACTACAAACGAAATCTATAAACCTAACAAATGATGTCAATGAGTGGATTTGGAAGCTCAATGTTCCTCCCAAGATAAAGAATTTTATGTGGAAAGTATGCCACAATGGACTACCAACAGCCACCAGACTATCTCGAAGAGGAATCGCCATCCCACCTTACTGTGCAGTTTGCAACCATCATGAGGAAGACACTGCTCATCTACTGTTTGAGTGCAAGTTCTCGATGTGTTGCCCAGGTTTGTCAAATGCAGTAAAATCTAAAATACGTTTAAAGATCAGAGAGTCAAGAAACATTGAATCACTGATGGCGTTCACATCAGGGCTTTTGGATGGCCAGCAAAGAACACGACTTGCGTTTCATTGGTGGTCTCAATGGTTATGTAGAAACAAATTAATCTTCCAGCAACAAAAGCTGCCAAACATAGAAGGATTCCTAAAAATGGCAAACTCGTTCTTCGAAGAATGGAAAAAGGCCGATAGACCTATGGGATGGGATACTAATGAAATCAGGACTAATAGAAATTGGACCTCTAATAAATCAAGAAGAAAGCGTAAAGTCAAATGGAAAAAACCACCACCGGGGAAGTGGAAATTAAATTTCGACGGCTCAGCATCTGGAAACAGGCAAAGCTCGATAGGGTTCATTATTCGAGACGATAAAGGGGACGTGACTGCCATAGGGGGAAAATAAATTGGGTTACAGAAACCACTAATGTCTAAGGCACTAGCATTAAGAGAAGGAATTCTCAAAGCCCTGGAACTGGGAATTCCGAGTCTAATTATCGAAGGAGACTCGTTGTCAATCATAGAGCAAATGCAATCCAAGACAAAATGCCCCTGGGAAATTGATCTTCTAATATCTGATATTAGCACCCTCATTTCTGGGTTCTACGAAGTATCGTTCACCCACGTTCTTCGTAGCGGCAACTTGGTAGCAGATAAGGTTGCTCACCTTGCTCATGTTGCCACCAATACCTCGTTTCACAATGATCCAGGCCTTATTGACCTCATCCGAAAGGATGCTATCGGGTAGCTAAACACTCCCGAATTCTTACCCAATAAAAAAAAAAAAAATTCGTTTGATTTTTTTACACGCATTTTTATGAGGTAAAAACTATATAAAATAGTATTTTTTTAATGAATTTTTTCCGATAGGTTTATACTTATGACTACTAAATATAAAATTATTAAAAAAAATGATCAAAAAAATAATATTTTATACTCCCTCCGTTAAGAAAAACATGTCGTTTTAGGAGTAAAATCTTGTTAAGAAAAACTTGTCGTTTTAGGTATTTTGGTGTTTACTTTCCAAAATTATCCTTGTCATGATTAGATGTTTGTTAGTTGTAGTTTTCAATAAAGTGGAAAAGTAAAGTGATAATTAGGGGTATAAGTGTATTTTTGTTTGCTTTTATTTGCTTTCTTAAATAATGTGCAAATGTCTAAAACGACATGTTTTGATTAACGGAGGGAGTAGTGTTTTTATCTCATCAAAAAGCGTGCAGAAAAAAGACAAATGACTTTTATTTTGAAACGGATGGAGTACGTTTTATGCACACATTTTTAGAATGATAAAAATTATATAAAATATTAATAATTTTTACATTTGTTTTTATAAATTCATACTTAATTATAATAAGTATGAAATTATTAAAAATGTTAATATTTTATATAGTTTTTAATATCTTAAAAGGCGTGCATAAATAGTAAAAATGTCAAGTTTTAATTAACAGATGGAGGTTATGATACTAATACAATGCCAACGCGGTAATGAGGTTTTTTTTTATAAATTAAATCGTAATAATATAACAAATTACTATCAAATAAAATAAAATATTAATACAAGTTAGCATAAAATAAAAAAGGTTGAGTTGAAAAGGTAAAAAAAAAAGAAGAAAAGTGTAAATATCTTAAAATACTTTAAATTAAAGGACATGACCTCCATAACTTGCTCTTGCAATTCCAGATGCATGTCCAATTTTATGTACATATACTTGAGAGGCATTAAGTACACATGAGTTTTGTCCTTGACAATCAAAGAACATGATGAGATCCTCCAAAACTACGACAACTCCTAGAATAACTCGACAACTCCAAAATGAACTCAAAAAATATGAATGCGTTAACCACACGTTAACACAATCAACATAGGAAAAAAATATAAGGTGGAAAAGGCCCACGGTGAGACACTTTAAAAGCAATTTCAATAGCTTCATACTCTAATTAGGTCACACCATTGTTGGTTTTGTTATCCAAGATGCAAATGGCTCGATCATGACCTTATGTAGTTTCCTCTGTGATGGTGCATCCTCCTTGATGGCAAAAGTTTTGGTGCTCTATTCCATGCTTGTGCGATTGCGAATGTAGTCTCAATTTCGATTGTAAAAATCGCTTTTGAAAGATCAGTGAAAATCCCGTGTTTGAAAGTGTTTAAGGCTGTGGCGTGGTATAAATGGGAACCACTGCCTTAGAAGCGAAATCGCCCCGACACCACGGTGCAGGTCGGCTACTGGCGTCGCCCCCCAAGGATACACAGCGGCTTCTCAGGCGTGCACTCGCCGACGAAGCAATGGAACCACCCAGGACCCAGAACGGTATACAGAAGAAGAAGAGAGAAGGAGGAGATCGTGTTCTGTATTGAAAAACTGAAGAGCAACGTCGGTTTTAAAAACAGAAGGAAGGACGCTTTTAATTGATAAAATTAAAACCCGGCGTAAAATGTGCACCGTACACGTATCACGAACACGGACCGGCGACGGTGGTGGTGCGTGCGTGTGGGACTCCTATCCCAACTCTCAATAGCCCTTTCAATAACTCCTCCTTAAAAGTAACCCATCAACCCCTTTTGTATTCAATGTGAGACTTTAAAAGGAAGTTCAAAAGATACATTTGAAAAACCCCCACATGAACATTTCTCCAACATTCCAGCCTAGAGACAAGACAACAAGAGACCTCGACTTGCAATGCATAGATATCGAAGGAGTTAGCCTTACAATCATTAACTCCATCTTTAAGAAGTGAAAATGTCATTGGGAGATGAAGATTATCCTAATAGACATTCTACAACTCTTTCAACATTTTGAGTGGTCGTCCTACACATACGTCTTCTGCGAGGTCAAACAAGTTGTAGAAAAAGTGGCGCAATTATGACATTCTTTGCACCATGATGTATTCTTTTTGGGTGGTAGATCGATATGGTCTAACGCCTCCCAATTATTTTTTATAAAAAAAATGAGATGTTGAAGATGCTCATATTTAAATGGATCAATGACCAACTGTCTAAATTTAATAGTGGAAGATATGGAAGTATCCCGTCAACTCCTTGCATAAACGGGTCCGCTACTGGTTGTGACTAGGTAATGTCAAACATGCCTTTATGGGAATTTCAAAAGTATGAAGGGGGAAAAATGAAAATTAAATATTTGTGGCTATTTTCTGCAACCAAGTAAATACTTAAGACCATTTTCTGCAGTTTTTATAGTTCAAACTATTGAGCGCAATAAACTCTAAAAGTTGGGCTATTTTTTGCAATTTTCCCTTTTATTAACACAAGTTGCAATTTTTAGACTGGATGAGTTTACAAATTACAATACAAGTGTGATGAAAACGCCAACCAACAGGACAGGACCATCACCAGAAAGGGCAAGTATCCTTTTCCCCCCTTTGTAGTTGCAGATAGCCAGCCAGCCAGCCAGGTTGTGTCAGCTCTGCACAACCTCTGTACCCATTTGATTATTCATTTCAGTTTTTTGGGGATTTTGATGCCTTCGGTTGTACTCTAGTTTGCCTTTCTGTAACAACTAACAACAACAAAGCTAGCTAGCTAGGTAAGTGTCAAGTGTGGAACACCACACTCCACCCTCAAATCTCAAATCCCTTATCATCTGTACCTTTTACCTTCACTACTACACTACTTTACTGGTTTCACCAAATGGCCACAACCACCATATATTTTCCCTTTTTTTACTACTTCCATTTCTTTAGCACTAACCCAAACTCATGAGGGTTCCTACATTGTGACAATATATATTACCAAACACTTAACATTATTGCATACATGGACTATTAATCACACAACTATAAATCATATAATGGGATTACTAACTATTTATCCGTCTACCTATTGTTATCGATCTGGCCCAAATTCGACCCGCGTAGTTTTATTTCATCATCGCCGGGAAACCACCCATGCAAATTCAATGTCATGTCTCCCACGCCGCCACCGTAGCTCAGCTGATGACCTTGTAGTAATATAGCCATTGGTGTGGCGAGGTTCATGAAATGCATTGTGTTGCCGTACTCCCCGCCGCCTGGGCACGTCAAGCCCGACCCGGTTGTGTCTTCTTGCATTGAAAGACGAGTGGGGTCGTTATCGAATGGCAGTTCAAGCCCGGTGCGAGGATCGTCGGCCGACGGGAGGGCTGGAGAAGCGAGGTAGGAGACGGCCGGCAGGGTGGCTAAAGAGAAGGAGTTGCGGAGGGAGAGGTTGAGGGAGGAGATGTTGGCGGGGACGGTGCCGGGGCCGGTGGCGGCCACGATGGAGGGCTCGGCTTGCTGGAGGAGTCACTCGACGGTCTCGCCGTCGGTGCGGAGGCCAAGTTCCTTCGTCAACTGGAAGACCCTGGCGGCGCACTGCGCCGCATCCAGATCCGCCGCCCCCGCCCCTCCACCTTGGCGTGCCTGTCCTTGGTGGATTTCCGCTTCGGTGCCGACTTCTTGGGGGACTCCAGCGGCGGGGCCCATCCGGGATGTGGTTCGGTTGCGGCGGCAGAGGCTGAGCAGGAGGATTTAGGACCGCCGGCCGTCGTCAAGGTGGCTCTTGCGGAGGTGGACATTACCAGAATATGGGTTATGGTAAAGGTGGAAGGTGCGAGGGAAGAATCTGGGTTGATTGTTGTTTGCCATGGGAATGAATCGTCAAACAAACCATACACTGTCTATAGCTATAGCTATGTAGATGGGTAAATTGCAGTGTGATAGTCCGTTTCCGTTGCATGTTAGAATATGATCCAAAATTAGGTTAATTAGAAATTAATTAATTAAGTAGTTGTGTGGCTGCGTGAGTTCATTGATCAGTTATAGGAATTTTAGGGTTTATTTTATTATCTAATTAGTGGGCCTAAATTAGTTGATTAATGGGTTAGAACCACAAGCAGTGGACGGTTAGTTTTAGGGTTATAAATTGTAATCTCTTTTATCAGATTAATTGAATTGAGGAAGACTCAGAGAAAACGTCCTGGCTTCTCTCTTCCAACATGGTATCAGAGCTTAGGTTTCGATCCTATTAAAGAAATCTATGGAGAGAGAGTGCTCCATGAAAGGTCTTCACATGAGGAGGAAGCCACCATGTTTGTTGAAGATCATTCCAAGGGAAGGAATCATGAAGGAGGTCCAGAGACGACACTCCATGTTTGTTGAAGACGATTCCAAACGAAGGAATCAGGAAGGAGGCCGAGAAATCGGTGCCCCATGTTTGTTGAAGATGGTTCCAACCAAGGAATCATGAGGAGACGAGATGGTCCTCTAATGTGTTTGAAGCTTTCCATTGCAGGAAAGAAAAGAAGGTCGAAGATGAAGGCCAACGGTTGATCTAGAGATGAAGATCCTGGAGGTTGAAGTGCCCGAGAAGAAGAGTCTGGGCAAGAAGCTGTCTATGGAGGGCAGCACCGCCGACGAGAAGAAGGTGGAAGATGTGTGGCCGATCAGAGAAGGCGGCCGAAGAAAGAGGGCTCCGATAAAGAGTCCAGTCCCCGACTCCGATGAGAGTCTTGCGGAAGAAGGCTCCGAGAAGAGAGTCCAGCCCGAAGAAGGCAGTTGAAGAGATCCGAAGATGAGAAGTGCATCTGACGGATCCAAAGTTTGAAGAAGAGTGGGCTCCGTCTCTCGGTCTCTCCAATGACGAGAGAGTCCGGCCGAACCAAAAAAGGTGAGAAGATGAGATGTCTATCAAGATCAATTGGAAGAATTTGAAGTTGGAGGATGAGAAAGTGCATTAAGATCGAAGAAGGTGAGAAGTGCATCGATCGATTGAGAATTGAAGGTGGGTGCGTCTTGATCAATTCGAAGAAGAAGACGATGAATGGCGTCCAGAAGAGTTTGAGGAGACGATGAACGTGTGTCTGAAATTAAGGAAGAAAAAAAATTGGGATCTTGTGAAATTTTGGATCAAGGGGAGATGTTAGAATATGATCCAAAATTAGGTTAATTAGCAATTAATTAATTAAGTAGTTGTGTGGCTGCGTGAGTTCATTGATCAGTTATAGGAATTTTAGGGTTTATTTTGTTATCTAATTAGTGGGCCTAAATTAGTGGATTAATGGGTTAGAACCACAAGTAGTGGACGGTTAGTTTTAGGGTTATAAATTGTAATCTCTTTTATCATATTAATTGAATTGAGGAGGACTCAGAGAAAACGTTCTGGCTCATCTCTTCCAACATTGCATTCGGTGTAATTTTCATTTTTTTAGAATTTGTTATATATCTCACCGATTAGAAGTTAGTGTATTGGTTGTATGACGACATTTAATATTAAGAGGTTCGAAGTTCGAATTACCTTAGAAACATAGAGTCGTTTGTGAGTGGAAAGGTTAATCCCTTAAATGGGTCACACAATACTCAGATAAAAAAAATTGATATATCACAATATTATTTTCTCAAACGTATTGTCACCAACTACAAAACAATGTCATCAACTTCTTGTAAGCAATATATTATCACCAACTACAAAGCATTGTCACTGTATTCTATTCTCAAATCTATTTTCCATACGGAAAATATGATTTTTCCTTTTCAATCAATTAATCAATTAGAACGAGTATCAAGAAAATGAACCAAGTATGATTTTTCAAGCAATTCATTAAGTTAATAAAAACAAAGAAATAAAAGGTATATGAAGAACATCAAGCAGATTGGGATTTTTTAAGATAAAAAAAGCATTTTCGAGTGTCATATAAAAATGATTTCAGAGAGAGAACGGAGGATGAAAGAAAAAGAAAAAACCCCTAATCACAGTCCCCCTCCCCAACAACCCCCGTCGGCGGGTGGTGGTGAAGGACAGGCTGGTCAGGAGTAAGCGAAGGAGAACGCAAAGGGGATGACCACAAACTTCCCTAGTCTCCAAGAAGCAATGACAGGAGGGTCAAACCAAGCAATGAACTTCAAAGATAAGTTGATGGACGGGAAAGGAGAGAGCCACACAATGATTCAAACTGTGGCCACTTTCCACGAGAACGACCTTGGCTACACGGCAATGGACGACACTCCTCCTGAAGAAGACGATCCCCTCTGCCCAACCATCACACTCAGTTAGAAGGAGACGGAGGCTTTGGAAACCTTGGCAGGACACGCTTATAATCAAGATGTTCGACAAGGGCCCCAGATATATGCAACTGCACAGAAGGCTCTCGCATAAATGGGGTTTAATGCTTCTTTCTCACTAGTCGATCTAGGGAACGACTATTTCATAGCAAGGTTCTCTAATCAAGCAAACTAAGACCATGTACTGTTAGAAGGCCCTTGGACGATTGGAGATAATTATCTCACGATCAAACGCTGGGTATCGAAGTTCGATGCGAGCACCGCGGAAATCACAAAGCTGACAGTTTGGGTCCGAATTCCGTGTCTGCACATTCAATACTTTGACCCGAGATTCCTTAAGTTGGTGGGACAGGAGATAGGGAAGGTACTCAGAATTGACAATACAACAGTCATGGCGGAATGAGGGCAATTTGCGAGAATGAGTGTCGAAATCGATTTAACGAGGCCATTGTTGTCCAAATTCTGACTAGACAGCAAAGTCTGGCCAATCCAATATGAAGGTCTCCGTATGCTCTGCTTCAAATGTGGTAAGGTAGGGCATGATGCTGAAGAATGCGGGGGAGATAAGGTGATAGAGACGAATCCGATCACAACCAATGAAGCCATGTCGACTAATACGGATCCTACTAAGGATTGCTATGGGGGCTGGATGCAAGCGAGAAAGCCACAAAACAGGCGCCATGGAAACAAAGAAACACGACCACGACCAGGGAAGGATGTGACGAGTGGAAGCAGCAACCCGCCGGCGTTCGATCAGCAAGGCCAGAAAGCTCCTCCGACAGGGCAAGCAAACAGGGATTCTGATAGAGCTGCGAAAGGAAAGGCCGTGATCCAAGGCATTCCGGGATTTGTGGGATCGTCGCGATTTGCGGTATTACAAAATATCGAGGAAAATCAAGAAACTCAAGAGGAAATCGGGGAGACGGTTAATTCGGCTCAAGATTCAAATGGGAAATATTGGAAAAAGGAGAGGATTAAGGATATGACAGTGGATGGGTAGAAGAAGGAAAATATGGGCAAAGAAAATAGGCCCACTATTGCAAACGGAAACGGGCTTATCTACAAGATCATTAAAGGGGGATCTGGATTAGGAGTAAAGAAACATACGACCACAAAGAAGAAACCTAAGAACCCTAGAGTCTCGACACTCAGAACCCAACCATTCACGTCGGAGAGGGAGAGTCCCCTGAATTTGGATGCAGTAAACGAAGCTACCTTGAAGCTCCGTATAAGCCAGCAAAAGGCCACAAAAAGAACTCATCTAAGCCCAATCTATGACCAAGTTGTGAACTTTTCAAACGACACAAACACGAACCTTGACGTTGCCAAAAACACAAACCTAAATCCACCTATTCTGACCAATGGACACCCTGCCACATTTAGTGAAAATTCCGGTTTAGGATTGGAGAGACTTTGTAATGTCGAACCACCAGACCGGACATTTCCTGATACACTTTCTTCCCATGGCGAACCGAGCGCAATTGGAACTCCAACCCCCAAGGACATGGTGAATCAACCAATATTATGTCGGACGGCTCTGCCCCAAGCTCTAATTGAGACGATCCAGCGTCTCGATGAAGCGGCCAATGCATTTTCTGATGCAATGAACATGTCGAACGAAACGGTATTCAGAGCCCTTCGCAATACCATGTTTTTTATGGACAGTTTGAAAATCTTATCCTGGAATACTAGCGGAGCAGGAAGCGAGGCTTTCTCTGCCGCCATCCGAGTGTTAATCAGGAGATACGATCCGCAAGTTCTTGTTTTGGTTGAGCCTAGAATTAGCGGGGATACAGCTGATAGGGTTTGTAGGAGAATTGGCTTTGACGGTATGATCAAAATGGATGCGGTGGGCTTTGCCGAGGGAATTTGGCTGCTTTGGCGAACCTCGGCGGTTGATGTTTATCCTATAGTTCAGCACCCACAACACATCACGGTCGAGATCTATAGAAGAGGGGAAGTGCCATGGATCCTTTCAGCAGTGTATGCAGCGCCGACATGGGTAAGGAGGCTAGACTTATGGAGAAGTTTGATGGAGTTCGTTGAGACGAACACCAGGCCCTGGGTCCTTATAGGCGACTTTAATGCGACAATGAACCCAGAGGAAAGGTCACCTCAGACCTCGGTGGGTTCAAACAGAGCCACACGGGAGTTTAATTAATGGGCTGAATCGGCAAAACTTCTAGACCTTGGCTTCTCGGGTCCGCCATTAACCTGGTGGAGGGGTAACCGAGAGGAGACGAGGACAATGGTGAGGTTAGCTCTGTACTCGGACCGGACTCCTATCCTGTTGGACCTATAACCGAAGAGATATGAGCAGCCAACAAACAAGCCATTCCGATTCCAAACTGCTTGGATGTTGCACGATCATTTCAGCGGTTTCCTGGAGTCGAAGTGGAAGAAGGATGTTGAAACATGTACAACGCTCAGACGGTTTGGAAATGATCTCGATGCATGGAACAGAGATACTTTTGGTAATATATTCAAGAAGAAAAAGCTGATAGTAAAGAGAATAGAGGGAGTTAGACACAAGCTAGCGGAAAACGTGTGCAAACACTACCTGTAACTGGAGGAAAAGCTATCGAATGAACTAGAGGAAGTCCTAGCTCAAGAACAACAGCTATGGTTTCAGAAGTCTCGGGCGAACTTTTTAATCGAAGGCGACATAAATACTAAATTTTACCACCTTTCGACCATTGTTCGTCGCCGACGGAACAAGATCAATCGATTGCAAAATGACAAGGGAGTATGGATAGAAGAGTTGGACGATTTGAAGGACTTAGTGACGTCCTTCTTTGCCAACTTGTACACGACTGAGATTTAGAGACCTACCCATGTCGAGTTCAACGGCCGAAGGACGTTCCCAGTGGTAGACGGGGGGAGACTCATGGTGATTACTGCTCCTTTCAGACGAGAAGAAGTTTGGACTGCGCTCACACATATGAGACCTTACAAGGTCCCGGGGCCTGACGGATACCCGACTATTTTCTACCAGAGAAACTGGAGTACAGTAGGAGAACAAGTAAGTCACACAGTCCTAAACCTACTCAACCACAACCAAGCTCCGAGCGATATCGGAAACGCCCTTCTCGTCCTTATTCCAAAGATTGAATTTCCTTCAAGCGCGAGATAGGTGAGACCGATTTCCCTGCTGAATGTCATATTCAAGATAGCAACGAAGATGATAGTGAACCGAGTCAAACCAATCCTCCCGGATCTTATTGCTCCTACTTAGGCGAGCTTTATCCCGGGCCGTCGGATTGTTGATAATCTAGTCGTGGTGCAAGAAGTGCTTCACTCCATAGCAGAGAGGAGGAGGAGGAGGAGAAAGTGGATGTTAATAAAAGTGGACTTAGAGAAAGCCTACGACCGCATCGACTGGGTGTTTCTGAGAGCCACCTTAGAGAGAGCTCAATTCCCGAAATCACTAACCCAAGTGATCATGAAGTGCCAATCGATGGGTCGTATGAATCTTTTGTGGAACGGAGAGAAATCAGGAGGCTTTCAACCTTCAAGAGGCATGCGGCAGGGAGACCCGCTCTCACCGTATCTCTACGTTCTTTGTATGGAGTACTTAACTCACATAATCCAAGATGTTGTGGAAGGGGGCAGCTTGATGTGATCCTGGACGATGGTAGCTTGGTCGATGAACCTGGAGGAGAATATGACACCGTTGATGGATCTTGGAGGGATGAACATGTGATCCTAGCCTTGACAAGGCAACCTCGGAAGCTCTTACCTTGGACGACATCATATTTCCGGAAGAAGAAGACATCAAAGTCTTATAACTTGATGAGCCGGCATCTGCTCGCTATTTTGGCTCTAACCGGAGTCGTGTTTGTCCGAAAAAGACGCAAGAGGACTCGTTGGAAAGCTGATTTCGAGGGCTACGACATTGTTGAAGACGTCTCCCACCAGTTCTACTCAGAAGATGGTCAAAGGTCTCGTTCCTTGCAGCAGCTCTAAGCTGATCGAAATCTGAAGTCTTTTTTATCCCACACCAATTAAAAACACATGGAGATGCCAATAAACTCCTATATATGTGTAAACTCTTTTTCATTTGAAAACAAGTTGAAATTTGAGAAAAGTGAGCCTTTTAGCTTCCTGTGATTCGGGTTAAGAATCTCGTTCTTAGGTGAGAGGCCGGGAACAAAACCTTCGGAGAGAGGCTGAAGGAGATTCCTTAGTGAGAGACGACGGAATCAAAGGGTCGGAAACACTCGGAGTGCGAGGCCGAGAGTGTGGAAGATCGAGTGTTGGAGAGAGCTCGGAGTGCGAGGCCGAGAGCGATCTTGCATCACATATCCCTCAACCCCATACCCCTTCTTTACCACCATTCTAAGGCCTTCCACAGCCCCATTATCACCCTCAATCATACCCAAAACGTCCCTCCCAAAACAGCCCTCAATACCTCTCAAACGAACCCAATTTCGGAATAGTCTCTGCACAGGCGACGTCTCGGTAAAATTCGATTTCCCGCTTCGTCTGACATCCGATTGACAAGATCTGCCCCAATCCGCGACCGCGACTTCAAGATCTACAAAAGTAGTACTCGCAAGTTTCCAGAAACCTAGCCAATCGATGGGAAATCGGCATTCTTTGACGACTGATCTGCTGCTCCAGAACTGCCAACAACTTCCCGACTTCTCGGAACTCTCGTCGCCGGTCCTTTTGCTCGAGCCCGGGTCCGAGCACGTCAAGTGGTATCAGAGCAACGACAAGGGTTCCTCAAGCTTTCGGGGTATGAATTACTATCTCTTCGCTTAATCCTTAGTTTTTGCAAAACTTGTTTGATTAGGCCCGAGAGATTGCAATTTGTTCATCCATTTCTACCATCATACACCATGAAAACTAGCCCTTTCTATCTATCCATCATTCTATAGGTTGAACGTGTTCTTGTTCTTGCCGTTGTGAACATCGAGCTATCTCTGCTAAACGACATTATTGTTGCTGCTCTAGCTTCTTACGGCAACCGTTGAAATGCCTTTTGTTGTTGAACTCCCCAAATATTGAAGATTGCCAAACTCCGTATCTTTTATTTTACAGCAATACTCTTCAATTGAAAGCAGAGGAACATTTCAAAGGTTGCATTGCAACCGTAGCTATTCACAAAAAAAAAAAAAACAGCTTGTTCAAAAAAAAAAAAAAATTTTGTGTAAGCAAGCAGGTGAACATTCAACCCTCATTTCCCTCTCAAACTTCCTACGTATATACTTTTTTTTTCCCTTTATTTTCCTACATTGCAATTTCAATTTTTATTCGGGTTGGATCACTTGTTTTGCATTGCCTAAGGACCATAGCGGGTTTTGGTAAATACTCGTCGAAAGGCCCTTGTTGAAGTGTTTGAAGGTTGCTCGTTAAGCTTATTTGTGCTTGCTATTGTGTGTTGATGTTCCTTGGGTGCTATTGATCATTTTGTCACGGGTACTCCTACTTTCTTGCCCATTTCTGCGGGTGGATTTCAGGTGGTTGATTACTATTTTTAGTGCTAGTTGTCGCTAGCGATTATTCAGGTTCTTAAGTGTCGTGCCCTTGCACTGGAAAAAAGGAGAGTTGAGAGTGTTGCCTGCTGCAACCGAAAAAGGAGAGGTCAGAGCAACACCGAGTGGTGTTGGAAAAGGTGAGTGAGATTGACAGAGGATTTTCAGTCGCCTTAAATCCTATCAAATATAACCGACTGGCCTAACTAATGTAGTTTGGCAAGTACGGGTCGATCCCACAGAGAGTCAATGATTTGTATGCAAGTCAAGTGTGCTAAATAAGAACTAAAGAAACAAAGAGGGGGGATTATGATGATTCAGTCTAACTAAGTAAAAAGCAAAAGGAATCAAACTAAACAAATTGATTGAACAAATATGAGATAAATAACTTAGGTCAATCAATCTCAGCAATCAGGTTTGTTCATTGATCATCGAAATCGAATAGATAACTTCCTCTTAAACACTTTGTTGTGGAAAGACTATGTCTTTTGAATCCAATTCCTTATCGAATCTAGTTAACAGGACAACCAGACCCTGAAAACCCTAATTATCAAACAATCTTGAAACTATCAAGATTCAATTCAATAATCGATGAAGTCTAAAGGAAATCAACAAAGACAATCGATGCGCACAACCAGTTATTGCATCAATTGCAAATCAATTCTCTATACAAATCCCTAAATCAACCAGTTTCAGAGATTTATACTTTGCTACTCAAATAACATAGATAACTCAACCAGTAATTACCTATATCTAGCAATAGATTATCATGAAAAGACATCAGTTGATCAGACTAACGGAAATTCATGAAAACCCTAAATATTCAGCGCAGAGAATCAATAACATTCAAAGAGGAGTATTAAGAAATAGAAATCTCACAATAAAATTATAAACCTGATGCTTCGATTAATTGTCTCAAGCAAAGAGGTTTAGTGGTTTATGGTTGAAAAATCACAAAAGGGTCTCCCATGGTGCTGCGTACTGTTCGTGGTCTTCCCTTGGTACCCAAAAACTAGCTCTCCCTTTCAACCTTTCATGTCCTCTTCATCCATTAAATTCATAATAAAAATAAACAAAACAACACATTACTTAATTGAATCCAAGTAACTGCTGTCACATCCCACGTCTGGTAACCGGCATAAAACTCGGGTGCACTAAAGAACTCGGCCGAGTTATTATTACTCAACCCGAGTTTCTTACAGCAGTCATATTGACGTCTCGTTTTTTCTGTTTTCAAGGCTGAATTTGGAAAAGTCGTAAACATGAAAGTTTTAGGTCTTCGAATCCTCTTTCCAACAAGTATAAGTACGCCCTGATTCGATAACTACAGCCTTCAAACGGCTCGTTTTAGTGCAGCGTCGCCAACCTGGACAGCTCCAATCAATTGTATGTTTAGCTCCTCTCCTCGGCTCTCGTGCTCTTCGGTTTCCATTCAATCTTCGAGCATTGGTTCAAGCTTAGGTTCACCTCTTTACAATCACCTGAAATCATGCACAAATCTCGTAGATTCCGACTCTAATTGAAATATAATAAAAACATGAAAACTACTCTAAACTCATGCACTTTATTATATCTAAATCTATCTAAATGCAATATGTTAACACTATCTAAATATGTCTTATCAGGAGAGTACCATCTAGAGTAAGGAGCGGAGAGATCAAACACCGAGGAGGTCAAACACTTGGAAGCCTTTATATACTAACCCTCTCATATATGTTGTTTGCTCATTTTGCAGGGTTTCAAATCTCTTTCTTTTCTGGAGTACATTATAAAAAAGCGGAGTGTGTGAGAGAGTGTGAGCGTCCACCAAAGTGAGAGAGAGATTTACATTTTCTCTAACTTGACGTGTTTGCTTGTTTTGTATGATGTCACATCATTTAGGCCAATCTAGTATGGTGCATGGTGGAGGAGGTACTACGATCAATGCTCTAGCAACCCGGATTGGACGGATGGAGGATGATGTGGCGGAGATCCTACGACGCCTGCCTTCTACTCCAAAGAACAAGGTCAGTGACATCGACATATATGATGATCCGCATCAATTGGGACGAGACCGAGAAGGGCGTAGTGGAAGTCATCATGGGCACCATAAGCCTCGACATGAGTCATCTACATGCTTTGAGAGGACTCCTTTTAGAGAGCACCGCCGAGCTAGGCGTGGAAAACAGGTTGACATTCAGACATCATTGCTACAGATTGAGAAGCTAAGACAGGGTCCTCGCTCTCCTGATGATTACTACAAAGATCTTCATGCTCTCCTGCAATGTTCTGGGACAAGGTATGATGAGGCTTATATACTTGCTAAGTTTCTTGCAGGGCTTAATTCGGATGTGGCAGATTTTGTCTTGCGCTCTCGTCATACCCATGTTGTTGATGCTTTGAACCATGCTACTCATGTCTATGAGAAAGTTCTTAAGAAGACTATCGTTGCCCCTCCTTCTCGACGTTGCTCTAGTCGAGATAGCACCACCAAGCATCCTTCTGGCCTTAATTCACAACGAACAAAGACATTGTCGGCTACCGCTATGAATTTTCTCCCTATGGCTACACCGATCCCTACCACACATGTTGTTAGATCCAAGTCTAGTGGTGTTTATGAGGACCACCCGCCTAGCTCCAAACTGGATGTCATCGAACCCCTTGTAAAGGAGAAGGAACTAGGGATCACACCGCACCTTGCTGGAGAGTTATATGAAGCTACAAGGAAGAGGAAGATGGACACTTATTCCCCCGTAGGGCGACAATTCTTACCTGAGGTCGACGATTCTTGCGACAAACGAGATGTTATACAGGGGAGTCGAGTTTGTGTACTTGTTATGCTTCCTAGTGATTTATTTTGGTTGTCCTCATCTTATATGGCTAATTTGGTTGCTAGGGAACACTGCATCGTAGAAAAGGAAAATGCTCGGAGGGTTATAGAGCAACTGGAGCTAGTTTTAGGGCCCTCAAAGGACCCTGGGAATCAACAAGTCACTCGTTTGCAGGATGTTAGCCGAGTGACCCAGCGGAGTGGTGTTTCTTACTCTTTTAGTGATGTTTTGATTTGTCAAGTGTTCTTTGGTTCTTCTTCTATGAGTTTTCATGGGATTCGTGTAGGTACATGTTTGCTAGGTGACCCACCGGATTCGAGGTCGAATCCTTTTAAAGGGAGGGAGGATGATGTGATCCTGGACGATGGTAGCTTGGTCGATGAACCTGGAGGAGAATATGACACCATTGATGGATCTTGGAGGGATGAACATGTGATCCTAGCCTTGACAAGGCAACCTCGGAAGCTCTTACCTTGGACGACATCATATTTCCAGAAGAAGAAGACATCAAAGTCTTATAACTTGATGAGCCGGCATCTGCTCGCTATTTTGGCTCTAACCGGAGTCGTGTTTGTCCGAAAAAGACGCAAGAGGACTCGTTGGAAAGCTGATTTCGAGGGCTACGACATTGTTGAAGACGTCTCCCACCAGTTCTACTCAGAAGATGGTCAAAAGTCTCGTTCCTTGCAGCAGCTCTAAGCTGATCGAAATCTGAAGTCTTTTTTATCCCACACCAATTAAAAACACATGGAGATGCCAATAAACTCCTATATATGTGTAAACTCTTTTTCATTTGAAAACAAGTTGAAATTTGAGAAAAGTGAGCCTTTTAGCTTCCTGTGATTCGGGTTAAGAATCTCGTTCTTAGGTGAGAGGCCGGGAACAAAACCTTCGGTGAGAGGCTGAAGGAGATTCCTTAGTGAGAGACGACGGAATCAAAGGGTCGGAAACACTCGGAGTGCGAGGCCGAGAGTGTGGAAGATCGAGTGTTGGAGAGAGCTCGGAGTGCGAGGCCGAGAGCGATCTTGCATCACATATCCCTCAACCCCATACCCCTTCTTTAACACCATTCTAAGGCCTTCCACAGCCCCATTATCACCCTCAATCATACCTAAAACGTCCCTCCCAAAACAGCCCTCAATACCTCTCAAACGAACCCAATTTCGGAATAGTCTCTGCACAGGCGATGTCTCGGTAAAATTCGATTTCCCGCTTCGTCTGACATCCGATTAACAAGATCTGCCCCAATTCGCGACCGCGACTTCAAGATCTAAAAAAGTAGTACTCGCAAGTTTCCAGAAACCTAGCCAATCGATGGGAAATCGTCATTCTTTGACGACTGATCTGCTGCTCCAGAACTGCCAACAACTTCCCGACTTCTCGGAACTCTCATCGCCGGTCCTTTTGCTCGAGCCCGGGTCCGAGCACGTCACAGCTGAAAGCCAATTCATGTTGGAGGAGTTGCAATCTCACATCTCTTCTTTGCCGATGATCTAGTCCTGTTCGCCGAAGCGACTCCGGAGCAAGGCCGGGTGATCAAACACTGTCTATACAACTTTTGTGGGACTTCCGGGGAGAAGGTGAACTTCAATAAGAGTTATGTGGTCTTCCCTCGCAATGTGGCAGCAACGGTTAAAGAAGACATAAGTATAGAATTAGGCATGCCGATATCCTCTAATTTCGGAAATTACCTTGGAGTGCCTACCACCTGTGGGCGCATGACGAAGGACAAATTCAACTCACTACTTGATAAGGTATCTACAAAGCTAAAAAGATGGAAGACACGTACTCTCTCGATGGCGGGTCGAGTCACTTTGGCCAAGTCAGTGTTTACAAGTCTCCCCCTATATACGAAGCAGTCGATTTGCCTTTCTAGATGGGTGTGCGATGAAATAGATAAAGTGGTTCGAGGCTTTGTGTGGGGCTCGACTCCTGAACATAGCCGTATCCACCTGTTGAGGAAGGAAATCCTCCATGCTCCGGCTGGGGTGGGGCCGTGGGGGTCTTGGCATCCGCCCGATGCGCGAATCCAACCAAGCGAATCTGGCCAAACTGGGATGGAGGCTAATCCAGCAGCCTTCAACACTGTGGAGCATAATTTTAAGAGGAAAGTATTGCCATGGCAAGATAGACAGGGACATGTTTGTTCGCACGGGAAGGGGGTCAAATCTCTGGGCGGGCATTGTCCATGGGGATACTGTGCTAACTCCGGGACTAAGAACGAGTGTTGGTGATGCATGTGACAGGTGACCAACCACCCAGTCCCTACTTACCGACATGGGAATTCAAGCTTGGATATTCAACAATGTCGAGAAACGGGATAGATTGAGTGCGACTTTTACAACAATGTTGTGGCTATTGTGGAAGACGAGAAATGAGCTTGTCTTTCATGGACAAGATAGCATACAGGAAGTGCCCTATAAGGTTTGAGGACGACCTCAACATATTTCCACGCCCAAGACAAAGAGCGAAACTGGACACCGACGGAGAGTAGGGAGACCCAGGCACCTATGCCATGGAACCCTCCGAAGTCGGGATGGATCAAATTGAATACCGACGGAGCATCGGAAGGAAACCTAGGACTTGCAGGGGAGGCGGAGTATTTCGAATGTCTGATGGGGGTTTCCTCCGAGTTTTTGCGTTTAGAGGAGGCTACTGCTGTGCCCTTGAAATTGAATTAAGGACGGCTTATCACGGACTGAAATTGGCCAGGGAGATGGGAATCTCTCAACTGATCCTAGAGTTGGACTGTGCAGAGGCGCATAAGCAACTTGCTACTGAACAGACGCAACACGCCCATCATAATTTAGTGATGCAATGTCAGAAACTGATCGACAAAGCGGATTGGAAAGTGGAGGTCAAGCTCATTAGGAGGCTAGCAAACAAGGAGGCAGATGCCTTGGCTAACAAAAGGCCTAGAGATAGACGATAGATTTCAAGTGTTCCTTTCGATTCCAGATTGTATTCAGGGGCTCTGCCCATTGTTGTCATCAACTTTATGAACCCTAAGTTTTCTAAAACTCCATCTATAAACCTAAATTCTCACTTTCTATCATCTAAACCGAGAATTGAACTTCAATTTCACACCAAAACAAGCGAAATGCATCTAAAATTGAAGCAACAAAGTTGAACCCCATGGCTTCTCCGCCTCTGTCCCTGTCGAGCTCTCTCCCATGGTTGCAAGTCCTTGTTCTCGATTCGGATCTGGGACCTTGAAGCCCTATGGCCTATGGCTTCAGTTTCCTCATGCTCTTCCTTCTCAAGATCTGTCGAAAGATCAAGCTCCATGATTTACATATGAACAAAGAAATTGTAAATTAACAAGCGAAAAATGAGCAAAAATTGGAAAATAAGGTCGATTTTTGGAGAATTTTGCAACATGGAAAACAAAGCGAAGAAGCCAAAAATCAGCAACAGATTGATAGAGCCCCGACCGGAGATTGACAGATCCAAACAAGTAGATGAGCAACGTTTCAAAAATTAGAGCACAAACCATAGTGGAGGGTTGTCGATGGAATCTTCAACGCACTTGTCGATGTCGAATTCAAACCGCACCTTTTTAGTAATGATCTCGTTTATCCCTTCTTCCTCCTCCATCACCGATTGTTCTTCAAAGTGTAAATTAATTGCCGAATTAGTATGCTCTCTCTCCCACTCTACCACCGGGATTGAGTGGAGAATGAAGGAAAAGTACGACATTGGATTACAACATCAATTAAACTTTTTCGGTGGAGAAATATTTAGATGATGTAACCAAAAGGGATATGTTTGAGACTTGCGCTAAGAGAAAGGAACTTGAACATCACAAGGAGCCTTATGGGATTGAATACGAGAGAGAATCACCGTTCTTCAATTGAATATGTTAGGCCATGCACACCGGTGCTCTTTTGGGGCGTTTTTCACCAAAAATGTAATTAAAAAAAAAACTGGAAGTACACCCTTCTTGAAATGGTAAATATATAGATATGGTGTAAAACCAAGTTACAAAAAATAAGACCAAACCATGGGTCTTATACAAAAGTAAGGGACCAACTCCAAAAGGGTCCCTATATACCCCTCAATACATCATCATCCCCCACCCTACTTCTAATATCTCCCACTCGACCATATACTACCAACACGCACCCACTACTACAAGTAAGCCTAACCACCCTATACTTCCCACCTAAGTTGTTGTTCCAATCTTTTAACCAGTGGTTTGCATTTCCACTTAGCTGAAAAACGGGAACGACAACTAGTAATAATGTGTAAAGCACAAACTTTAGATTCGAATTGTTCACCACAAAATAGAAGTTTGTTTCTATGCATCCATGAGTAATAAATTGTCGCTTCAAATACTAACAATTTGGTTTGAAATAGCTACGATCTTTGCGTCTTCAATGGTTCATCAGCAAACCAGTTTAGCCAATCACGGATGTTGGCATGCCGACATGAGATACCAACCCAATCGAACACCAGATTCTGAACCTCCTGAACGTCCGGGCAGTTGAACCAAAGGTGCTTCTCACTCTCTTCCGCACTCTTGCATATCAAGCACGTGGCCGCATCAATCCCCTTCCAATGCTTAACTCTCCTTCTAGTGCTCAGTCGATTGATGGAGGCAAGCCAAACGATAAAATCCCACTTTCGGCACAGCAATCTTCCCCAAATGAGCTCACCCCATCGCACATCTTCATGCCTGCTACGAAGATGATGGTACAGTTTGGAGCTAGAGACCCCTCCACTCGGCCCTAGTATTGAACAAAGCGAGAGCGACGAGGGATTACCTGGCTGCAACATCATTTTCACTTCATCTCTAGTGGTTAGTAGACTCTTCCAAAGCCAACAATCATCAACTTTCTTTTGCACATTCTATACAGATTCTCCCCTTAGATGATTCTGACCACACCAGGCAGTCCAAATACATGGTTTCTGTAGTGCAATATCCCCTATTAGCTTTGCTTGGATGCTTTTATTCCAGGAAAGAAGTTCTCTGATTTCTAGACCTCCTTCCTTCTGACACACATTCCAACCCCTGGAAATGTGTTGGGGAATGTGGAAATTAATTAATTTGCTCCAAATTGACCATCACTTCAATCAAAAAGGGGAGAAGATATTTTAATCCATTTTTAATTGCATTTAATTAAGAATTATAAAATTATTTTTGAAATGCCCTTAATTTTGTCTACCCATAGACACCCATTTTGTATATGTTTTAGAAGAAAGGGAGGGGATTAATTTATAATAAGGTTAGTTGGAGGATTGTATGAAATATATGAATACTTATAGTTAATTACCATTTTGAAATGGGCATTTACCTAATTATATGGATATTTCACAAAATTCTCCTACTTTTTTAAACCCTTTATTTTTTCTTTAATTTTTTTAATAAAAAATACAAGTAGAGAGCGCGCGAGAGGTTCCCGCGGTGTTTGTGAAAAAATTTAACTTCCTTCATTCCCGCCTTCTGCACTACATTTCCGCCCCCAAAATGCTTCACGCACTCTATTTCTCTTCCACTTTGCATCCAACGCACCATCGTGGAATCTTGGAGATGGATTTGCCGGATATTGCGAGGAGGCTGGGCGTCGCCGACAACAAGGCCGTGGTGCGCAAGGCCGCCGAGCTTCGTCGTCTATCCGATCTCAAATTCAATTCCTCTGTCATCGGCGTCGTTCGTTTCTCTCTCTTTTTCCATCCCCAACTTTGATATTGATTGAGTTTTCGTGACGTAGATTCGTTGCTTATTATTAATCTACTTTGCAGGGAGAAACTTGCAAGGCGGTTATTTGCTTGGAAATTGCTTCCAACAGGTGCAGATCTCTTCAATTTGGTCTCATCTATTTCTACAGTTGATTTTTCAGATCTTAGGTTTATTCGCTTCGTTTATAGTTCTTCTGATGTCGATTTTGATTTCATTTCGTTTCGTTCTGGTGTTATAGATTTGGTGTCATTTTCGATCGGCAAACCGCTTTCAAAGTCAGCGGGATGCCGGAGAAGGCGTACAACAGATCCTTCAATTCCTTGCAAAATATGCTCGATATCAAGTGCGTTGTCTCATTCTGATTGTTGTCTTGTTGAACATTTCATTTGTTTCATCTCTTTTTCTATTTCTGGAAGTTATGCGAGATTGACCAGAAGCATGTGGTGATTACTGTAGGAATAAGCTTGATATTAGAGAACTTGGGATTCAATTCGGTTGCGTTAGGCTCATTCCTCTTGTTCGGAAGGGATTATCACTGTAAGTTTACTATGCGAAAAACTTTGGATTGTTAGCCTTTGTTTCATTTGAACTTATGCACGTTACCTGTTTGAGAAATTGCCATTTCCGGAAATGTATTGGCATGTAGTAAGTGTGAGTATAGAATTCAGAAGTGAAATCTATTGTGCAATATCTTGTACATTCTCGAAGAGATTACCAGCGCATGACTAGTGTAATGATCATATTTCATTCTTGTTTTCGGTGCATTTCAGATACAAAGAACGGTTTCTTGCTTCTTTGCCAGCTACAAGGCGCTCTTCCACCGACTTCACTCGTCCTGTGTTTACTGCTGTGGCTTTCTACTTGTGTGCTAAAAAGAACAAGGTAGCAATTGATGGTTCATTCTTCTTGTAAAATGTAATGATGCATTACATCCAGTCATCCAGATATGGAATTAGCTGTGAGTTACTTCAGTCAGGCAATCACTATCTTCCTTAATCTTTCTTGCAGCTTAAGGTTGACAAGATGAAGTTGATCGAGTTATGTGGCACATCAGAATCAGAATTCAGTAGTGTAAGCTACCTGTTTCCCCAAGGATAATTGTTGGAGCAGCCAACCTTGATATCTGATCTGCTTGCTATTGTTT
Source organism: Persicaria tinctoria (assembly GCA_037127255.1). Lineage (NCBI taxonomy): Eukaryota > Viridiplantae > Streptophyta > Magnoliopsida > Caryophyllales > Polygonaceae > Persicaria > Persicaria tinctoria. Next base: position 25,095,064 of record JBANSL010000006.1, read on the forward strand.
GTGTTTAATGATTTTAGCTTATGTCTATATATAGGTCTCAACCTCTATGAAGGACATATGTTTTGATGTCTTTGGTGTGACTAAGGAGAAGAAAGATCCAAAGGAAATTAAAGGGCACAGAGGTAAAAAAATCATCGTGATTCTTCAATCCTCATAAGGCTGACCTTATGATTGCCTAAGTTTTGAGTGTTGATAATTTTGCAATTGATTGCAGAATTGTTGGATACCTTACCTGAAAAACGTAGATATGAAGACGGGGGTGACCTATCTGATGAGGAAGTAGAGGTAATGACTAATGACCTACAATCACCGCTACATTTGAATGCTAGTTTAACAAACAGCTCTTTTGCTAAGTAAAGTTGCATGTTGCAATGTGTGATGCGGTCCTTGTTGCTGATATCACTTCTCAGATTAATGATCAATCCATCTTAATTCCCAGTTATGAGATTAAGAATATTTTTTCCCCTAGGGAGAGGATGGAAACTTTATGTTGCCTGGTGGTGTATGAAATTTTAGATAATGATGATTATGTTGCAATTTGTTCTACTTTTTCCAGCTGAATTAATTGCCTCTAAGTTGACATGTGAGGGGTAGGTATTTTTTTTCAACTATGCTCGGGTTCTTGCTCATCCTACAGCTGAATAAACTGCCTCTTGTCTAAACAATTTAATTTGCATTTCACTGTCGATCATAAGTTTATGTTTTCAATGTTCAATAAGCTTACTAGATCGCCTACTTAGGTTTTCTACTTCCTATAAACCCCAGGAGCGGGTGATAGTTAACCTTGGCCCCTCTAGGCAAGCAAATGCTAATCTAGTACTTGCTAGTTATATACTGAATCATTCCTTTAGTTTTCTTGGGGCTTGAGCATTTTGATGCCAATAAATTGCTGCAATATCACCATGTGATCATATAAGCTAGACTAACATGTAATTTAATGTGATCCAATTATACTTTGTATCTTCCATGTGTTTTCACTTTGATAAATGACTATTGAATAAGCTAAGGAGATGTCTAAACCTTGCAGCCTTCGTGTTACAAGAAACGGAAGCAAATGGAGAAGCATGCTTACGAGGAGTGGAAAACCTCTGTAATTTCATCTAATAAGCAAGAGACAAAGGAAAGCTGCAACGGTATGCTTACAAAAAAAGATCCTTTCATTTCAATGTCGAATTCCATAAAATTTGAAGAACCTAAATATCACCAGTACCCCAAAGCATAAGATTTTGAATTCTCACCAGCTATTGCTCTTTTCCTCCCCTTTCCCTTCTTTAGCATTTCTTATGGACACTTCCTATCTCAATTCAATTTGTTCTTGTTTTATGAATTCAGTTACAATGTTTCCAAACATGATATTTGAACTGAGTCATTACCCATTACATTTCAGATTCCAAGGCTCAATTTCATATCCTTAAATCAAACTTTAATTCCCAAATACAACTCAAGACTGTTCTTCTCAAAACTCAAGAATGACCAAAACGCTCTCAAATCTACTCATATTCCTCCTGACCTTTCTTTGAATACGACGATGTTCAGGTACAAGAAAGGCCAGCAAACAATCTCGGCTGAACTTTACAAAGGCTGCTGTTGAGACTCAAGATCTGAAGGCCACAGGAATCCCATGTGATAAGGTTTAACGAGAGAGTATGCGGGCTAGCTCCTCCTGTCCTGTGTTCTCTGTCAAGCTGAATCGGAAAAAGAAGGGATAACAGTCTGGATCCTTTCAACTGGTATGTTTAATACACCAGAGGAGGATTAACACTCATTTGTATAGAAGAGACCCTTTTAAACTTATAAAGTTATCATTTTATTTAATTCCTTAAATCCTCATAGATTGTTTGAATCTCTTCTCCTAAATGAAGGAAGAGCCATTTGCCCAATGTATATTAGGGGGCGGCAATGGCATGCATGTTATCCAATTATTTGGATCCGAAATAATTGGATAAGGTATAATATAACTTAGAAATGGGAAACAAAAAAATAGATCATGTTTTATAATTTTTGGGTTTTTAAACTATGGCTCAAGATCAGAATTCAAGAGTCTACATTTGGAAATACTATTTGAAATTTAATTATTTTAGTCCATTTTAATAATATTTGACTAAAATTTAAACATTTTAATTTATGTTTTTTTTTAAAATATAGTTAATTACTGTATAATTTATCTGATAATCTCATAAGCTATATTTCTTTCTCTTGGTAATAATTGATCCACGTTTATAAATAGTATACTCTATAACGTACCCTGATTTAAGTGCAAATTTCACTGGTGGCTTTTGTGGTTGTAAAGATATTGGAATCTCTTTATGTGTTTAAAAATGAAAAGTCAAAAGGATAAGTTTTGGTGTATTTTGCAGGCTACTGATATTTGTAAGATGACAACGAGACAGGGGAATACGGAGTAGTGTTAATTGAAGCACACCGGTTCCTCCGAAATAGACTATTCTTTGTTCCAGATGCCGCCCCCCGTTTTCAGTTTTGACCCATTGACATGTTTTGGCCAGCCCTGGCCCCTGGGTCATCCTCACAAACTAGGGGCCACTTTTTATAATTTGTTAGGTTTTACCACTTTATAAATTAATACTCCAATATTTTAACGTAATTTATTCTTAACAAACTTAATAGTTATAGAAATCGAAAAAGCGGTATGTTATAAAATTCTGAAACATATGAATTAAAGAAAAAACAATCAAATAAAAGTAATGAAAATGGAAACACATGATGATGATGCGAAGGATCTTTGCAAACAACAAAAATAAATGACACACGATATATTATGAGGAACAAATTTTCAATGTTATCTTGCGGAAGTCTAGACTATGAATTCAATGGTTTGGGCACTTTCAACGGATGTTTTCTTACTGAGCTACAAGAACTCGTTCAAAAAAAACGTTATTAGGTGATGGATTAGTATGGTGATCTAACATTATCTAAATTCTTACCTTGTATATATATAAAAAAAGGTTTTCTTGTGCTCATGTATATGTATGAGAGTTTGACACCAAGTGACATTTGATAAAGTAAAAACAGAGTTAATTAAGAAGAGATGGATAGAAGTCGTTTGTCAGGATCTCTCGCTCTTGGACCATATAGATGATATAATCATAAATCATATAGTTGGAAACATAACATTCCGCCTGATAGGTTCCAACCCAGGGCCGACCCTGAGATTTTTGGGGCCCGAGGCGATGTAAACATTTTTTTGATCAATAAATATATTTATAATTTTTTTTAGAAAAATTATCAAAACAATGCAATTTTATTTATTTATTTAACTATTATAAATTTCAGATTTTCTTTTTATCACTAAAAGGAAAATTTATGGATTTTAAGTAGTATACAATATCTCGGTATAACACAACAAAATACTACGATTTTTAGATTTACCAACATACTTATTTTTTTTTTTTTATATATTTCCTTACAAGTCCTATTAAAAACATGAATTTTTGTAGTGAGAAATAAAAGTAAAAAAATATTTTTTAATATTCTATTTTTTCCCATTAATGTAAAATAGTATGGTTAAACACTTTAAAATATATTATTACTTTGCAAATTTATCCAAATAAAATACTATAATCACTTAAATAAATTCATTAAAATAGCATAAGTTGTTACTTAAAAACTACCTGTTTTTGCATTTATAACAAAAATTGAAAGACGGAGACCTTCTTACACTCTTTAGTCTTTATCGTTGACTCGAAATATTTAAAGTCGTAAATGAGTTTTTGTGAAGTATAAATTTTCGTAAATATTTTGTTATGTATAAATATAATAGTACATAATACCTTAATTATATACTCTGTATATAACATAATTTTTTTCCCGGGGCCTTACTCGATAAGGGGCCCTAGGCGACCGCCTCTTGGGCCTACCCCTAGGGCCGGCCCTGTTCCAACCCACCATGATAGTCAGGATCTCTCGCTCTTGGACCATATAGATGATATAACCATAAATCATGATAGTCGGTTAAACAAATCAAACTCTTATTAATTAGAATTCTCCCCGAAGAAAGATGCATGTAAAGGCTTTCACTCTGATAGGTCCCAACCCATCATAATGCTCATTTTGGCCATGAAAGAAAAGAGCATGATCCAGCGCTGTTAAACGATTATAGTTGCTTTCTACTCGTTAACGATCAAATAGCAACCTAATAGAGAGAGTGGCAGATCCCTATCCCTACTCCCTAAAGGATGTCAAAAGAGCTAGGAAGGCAACGCAAAGGAGGCTTGAGGGCTTGTTAAGGAAGGTGGCGAGGGCCGACGAAGGGGGGAAAACGAAAGGCCTTTTCTGGTTCCCCCTGAACCCGGGGGTGCTTGTGGGGAGGGTGCCACGACGAAACAAGGGAATGAAAGGCCGCTTTGCGTTGGGTGCTCTTTACCCTTTGAGCACAACATCATCAAAAGTTAGGGTCACTTTTATCCGAGTTGGTATTCATCTGATGGGATATTTCATTTTTTGAGATATTTCATCATCAAAAGTTAATATTTTTTTTGAGATATTTCATTTTTTTTTAACCAAGTTGGTATTCACCGGATGGGATCATCTGTCCCTTATGGGACAGTCCCCCTGAATTGGGCTCCCCTATCATCGGAATAAAAGAAAAAGAAAAATAATTAAAATGTGAAAAAAGAAAAATAAAAATGATAAAGTGAGAAGATTTGTGAGAAGGTCAGGGAGGGAGACAGAGAAGTATTTGTGATAGTGAATTCGCTTTGGGTATTCACAAGATTAATTTTTAAATATGTGTATAATGTCTACACCTTTTAGAGTCGGTAGACATTTTTGTCTGAAAATAACTTGTTGATATCAGCTTTCGGATTCATTAGATATTTTATCTACTTGAGAAGCTAGTTTTGACGGGGACGATTTACAAGCAAAACGTTTACCGACTTTGAAAGCCGATGTCAACACCGTGCACTTGCGGCCAATAATTGATCATGCTTATAGTAATAGGCACGAGTATGGATCAGACCCGCCGGTTCGAGCGGAATAGCCCCTCTTTCTAAACCCAATTGGAGCCTTGGAGGAGGTAAAATACATCTTCAGACCTCAGGGATCTGGTCCGTCGAGGACCACGATAACTAATATGGACGCGCTCACACATAAACCCCCCTCTTTCTCTTCGCTCTCTCTTTCCCTGGAATCACAATTTCTCCCCCTTTTCCTTTCTCCTCACCTCTCTTTTTCTCTCTCAATGTCGCTTGCGCTGACGAGTGACGACTAGTCAAATTGATCACAATTTGTTGGCTTTCTATTCGCAATTAGGACTAAAGAACCCTAATTGATCCTTTGAATCGTTCGCATGCCCTTCAAATTCGACGTTCCTGCCCACAGACGTACGCGTGACCTACTTTCCATTTTCTCCGCTCGCAATTCGATCAGTCCTTGTTTTTCTTCATCTTCTCCCCAATTCATTGACCGCGATTGGAGATCTCACCTTTTCTCGCCCCCTCACTCCCTAATTTTTCGCTCTATTTATCAGGCTGGGGGTCTCTGGTCTATAGGGCTTAAAATTTCCAGTCTTTGAGGGATTTGAATTAGTTCTTATTGAAATGGTGGGTGTTGAGGTCTCAGATCAGCTACTGGGCACGGTTTTGCCGATAGTTGTGTATTGGGCGTACTCCGGGCTTTATATGTTGTTTTGGTCATGCGATAATTACCGTTTGCATTCGAGGAAGGATGAGGACCAGAAGAATTTGGTCTCCAAATGGACTGTGGTTAAGGGGGTTCTCCTCCAGCAAGCCGTTCAAGCTTTTGTTGCCACCATCCTGTACATGGTATGTTCTTCAAGTTTCGGTCTTGATTGTTCGTTGTTCTGAAATTCGATTGATCTGACTCTTGATCTGATTAGGGTTTGGTTCGTTGCTCAATTATGTTCACTTTGTACTTTCATATGCTCAGATTGATGATAAGTGTTGGTGGTCCTATGTCTATTCTGTGGATTAGTACAATTAGAAAGAGTTTTTACTATTCATAGTTTTTCTGGTTTTATTATTTTTAAGCCCTTTGGAGTGGAGATGTTTTGTAGATTTCAGTAATTCAAATGATGATGGTGGGATTGGAGGTATGCAAGTTCTAGGAAATGGACCAGTGTTTCGAATCATCATCTTCATCTAATAGTGGGACTTCAGTTGCACGTCTATAATTGCTAATTTTATCAGGGAAATTGGGTTAATGAATTATCAGGTTATTAGTTGTGCTAATTGCCAAGGCACCTATTTGAGATAATGTTTTTATTTTTATTTTTATCTTGGGTATAGTTCAGTAGTTTGAGCTTATATGGCTTTGTGTGATATTACCCATTTCAAGACCTCTTCTTTGTGTATTTTCTGTGAGGAGAATTGAGTGTTTGGTATGTATGTAAATTTGGCGGATGGGCCTCAGCCGCCTCACACTTATGCAGCTGGTGACTGTGATATGATTTAGTTAGAAGATTAAGAGATTGGCTGGGCTTACACTGACATAACACTAACAAAAAGGTTCAGTTTTTGATAGCAGATTCTTTTTAAAAAAACTTGTGATACCTTCATAAAAGGTTCTAGTATCAAATTTGTTTTGGATCAAGTGTATTAAACAATTTATGTTTGGCATATTTCAACCTTGAAAAGTACTGAAACTTGTAAAATGTAAACTGATCAGCCAGATTCAAGGGGTCATTTTGTCTGTATAGAATGAACACGCTTTGAGCCTGTAGTGAACCTCCATGCTCTCATTCTTCTTGCTGTGGAGAAATGCTGGTGTTCTGAATTATGAAGTAATGAAGTACTGTATATGTTTGTTGGTGGACAAACTGTTGTCCCCAACTTATTTTCTCGGGTTTCTTGTTAGTATGTAGATAGGGAGGACCTTTATAATTGAGATTGATTCATGAGGTTTAGTCATTATAAAGGACAGATTATTTTGGCCTGCGATGTATGTTCATTGTGCACTGCTATTTGTTCCTGAGCACTTTGTAGTGTTTTCAGTTCATTTAGATCTTGCTATGTCTCTACAGTGCTGGAAAGTTGGATATCTTATTCTAAGAATGTTAAATTTCGAATTCCCATAATTTAGTTTTCAATCCTTAATAAGTTGATGACCATAATTTTTTGTTCGCAGGTGGTGGGTAATTCCAGTGAGGATGAAGCTGAACAGAAGTTTTCTATTTTACTACTGGCAAGGCAATTTCTTACAGCGATGATCGTTCTGGATACGTGGCAGTATTTCATGCACAGGTACATGCACCAGAACAAATTCTTGTACCGACATGTCCACTCCCAGCACCATCGTCTTGTTGTTCCATATGCCTTTGGGGCGCTTTATAACCATCCTCTCGAGGGGCTTATCCTTGATACCATAGGTGGAGCCCTTTCGTTTCTTGCATCTGGTATGTCACCCCGAACCTCCATTTTCTTCTTCTCCTTTGCCACCATAAAAACCGTGGACGACCACTGTGGCCTTATGCTGCCCTGGAACCTGTTCCACGTCTTCTTCAAGAACAATAGTGCTTACCATGATGTCCACCACCAACTCTACGGAAGCAAGTACAACTTTTCGCAGCCTTTCTTTGTCGCTTGGGATAGAATTCTTGGGACCTATATGCCCTATTCCTTAGAGAAGAGAGAGGGCGGTGGCTTTGAAGCTCGACCCACCAAGGAGTGCAAGGATGAGTGATAGAATACGCGGAAAAAATAACTGAAGCCAAAGCATATGTGCCACTCGGATCAGCCATCTTTGTCTCCACTTCTCTCTCTGTGCAAGCTACGTCCACTGCAGTAGTTTTTGTGAGGTATGCACTTGTACTCTTATGCCCCTTTTCTCGGTCTATTGTAAAGCTTCTAAGACGTGAGAGTGGAATTTGGATTTTTTTTTTTTTGTAACTTAGAATATAAACAAGCACACACCTTTTCCAGACATTTAATTTGTGATTTGTATTTATAAATGTCTATTGTTTGGAATGGAATGGTTCCTTATGGTTCTGTCATATGATATAGACCAATGGCAGAACTTGTTTTGCACTCTCTGCTCATGGTTTTATCCTCTTTCCTGTAAAATGTGAAGCTTTCATATTTGAGACAGTGAGTGGGAAAAGTGACTGAACTTCATTCAAATGATTCAAATCCGAAATGGAGTGACCATTCTGCATTACAATATGCGATACGAGAACCATCTTATGCAGCTACAATATGATGATAGAGATGAGAAATTGGCAGTGAACTTACTGTATGACAGTAAGTAGAAAACTGACAATGAAGCTTATCATGTGTGCTATGAACTAAGAAATTCAGTGGTGCAGTATGGGCATATCTTAGTTCATGGAATTTGCGCGCTGAGCGTTCCTTCGTTCAGCTTAATCCTTGTGTGATGCGGACGTTACTGTGGGTATGTACTGTTGTTTCCACCGGCCACCCAATATTGCTTAACTGCAACAAGTATCTTCTCGGCCACAAGGGGACCGTCTTCATGATCTACCATCCTTGACTTCCACCTCATCCCGGAGATTGTCTTCTTAACCTTTACCAGAACATGAACCTCATCCCGGAATATCACCGCCCCTTCAGGACGCAGTATTCTGTCCATCTCCAAGAGAATGTCTCTTGGATTACACCTACCATTCAACCACAGGACAGCACTTGTTACACGTGATCCCTAAAAGGAAAAAAAATCAACATTCTGCTACGACAACAACAATAGATGCTTTAAGCATTCCTATAATAGAGAAGCTTACTTGTCCTTGTACAAGCTGAAAACGCCATTGGCATGGATAAGGTCATACGTTCTCGGGTATGTAGAGAATGCCTCACACCTGCAACAAGGGGCGTAGTAGTTAAACCGCAAGTAGCTGCTATATCTGACTCTATGAGGGCATCATCTACAGTAGGATGTTTAAGCTAAGGAAGCGATCACAGACCAGTCATGGTAGATGCCAATCAGCCCTCTTTCGTATATGACTCCCAGTGTGTTCTTCTCAGCTATAGTTGGCATGACATTCATAACCCACAGTTTTGGGGAGTCAAGAGCTGCAGCGAAACCTCCAAACCCGGCGTTCATGTCCATGATATTGCGGTACCTTCCCGTGTCAATCAGCTTATTGATTCTTTTGTAAGCCTTGACATGCTTCTTCCACAGGCTATTATCCTTCAAATAGGCATCAACAGACACCTCTGGAATCAAACCGCTTTCAACCCTTGGGGGGACATCATAGAGCCTTTCTGAGTATGGCTTCGGTTGTCCACCTGCTCCACTGATGTCCGGAAATGGAGTGATGCACGCCTCCATTTTCTTGTACCTAGCAGTAAGAACCGGATAGTAGAATTACAAGCAATTTCGACAGATTTCCCATAACAGTGCAAGGATCACAAGTATAGGACTATACCAAACGTCATCAGAGTTGTCGTGTTTACAGAAGGTGATGCGAGGATCATCTCCCCTGCGCTGACACGAATCTGCACTCATACTCTTCTGCCAAATGCCAATGTCACCGATCTCTCGCCTCTTCTCCCAGCAGAGAAGCTTCGCAATATCTTCAATCTTATCTTGCTCGGCCTGCAAGTCCTCCTTCGTGCGCTGCCATCCTATGTAGTTGTTCTTCCAGTTGATAGGAGGACCCGAAAGCACCCAGTAACCTCCTGGCCTAAGAACACGGTCTACTTCCATCATGTACGTTCCACCTGCAGAAACAAGGCACACAAGTCGGATTTGCAAACAAAATACAGCGATCCCTTGCTGTAAATCAAAGCTCACCATTGTATCCCCAGGGAATTAAGCAACGAGAACAATGCGCCATGTCAAAGGATCGTGATGGATATGGTAGCTTTATGGTTCCTAGGACGCCAATGACAGCAGGAACGCCCCGTTCAAGGGCAAACTGAACTTGTGCTTCGTGTGAATCTCTAGGCGCAAATGACATTGCTATCACATTTCTCTTCCACAGATACGCGCCCCAACTAGCAACCTGCGAAAGACACTCAAGAGATAACTCAATAACCAAACTGACAGTAAAGCAAAACATAACCAAAGTGTAGAAGTTTCACATACTCCACAACCAGTGTCCAAAGCCGTTCTGACTGACCCATTCTGAATCGGTATCACAGAAGCGAGCTGATCAATGTACTTATCCGCGCCTTGAGGGAACTGTGTTCCACCACCGGGGAACCTAAAGACGTCTCCTTCGTACTGAATCCAATTCTGAATAGCCTTCTCAACCGTCAAGCTCTTATAAGGCGCATTTGCAAACGGTACATAATCCCGACTCCTGGGCCATGAAAACGGTGTTACATATCCCTTTGGAGCTGGAATGAGGCAATGCAGGTTTTCGCCCTCAGGAGGGCAATGCCTTTCCCTGTAAAACATGTTTTCTCTAGAGAACATCATCGCCCGCCTTTGATCTTGGCATGGCGTGTAGTCGGCATACTGAGGATCACAAGCCTCAAAGCCCTTGACTTTGGACTCCAAATCACCGGAGGACACTGCACCACCATGATGCGTCTCGACGTTGAGATTCTTCAGGACTGCGCAATCAGCCCCGCTCTTGGTGATCTCGATTGCAATGCTATCGCCCTTTCCGAAACCACTTCTTTGCCACGCGCCTAATAAATAGAAGAAGCAGCACAAACCAACTACAATGATTGTGAAGATGGAGCTCCTAGTCCTACTGTCACCTGTAGTTTTGTTCGCCATCATCCACTGTATCCGATCACCACCTACAAATTTCGCAAATTCAACAGGTGAATCCAATGACACGATCCGAGTTATTGGCCACTTTAACAATGGGTATCAATCGCACTAGGTAGTGATGATTTGGAGGTTGTAACACAAACTGTCATTTATTTCCCTATCAAATCTTAAAAAATATTAGATTCAAATCAGCTTGCAGAGACTTGAATAATCAATCTTAAGAGTGAAACCTCGGATTGTCGTGTGGGGAGTGAAAATGATGAATCAATGAGAAAAACGTCCCAGAAAATCTATAAAGAGAGGATAAGATTGAGAAAGGGGGAAAATGTGTTAACGAAAGATGGGATCTTTATCATACCAAAAGCATAAGCGATGAGGATGGGAGGCGAAAATCAGATTTCCGAACGAATTACGGAGCCACGAGTGCGTCAAATTTGCAGAGTCCGGTGCTTCGTTGAGACACAAAATGAAGAAAGATCCGGTCTTGAATTGTGATGCAGCGGCGAGTGAGTACCAAAAAGGCAAAAATAACAAGTCGTATAAACCCTAAAAATGCACTTTCGATCTGTTCTTACCGAATCCCTATTTTTTCTCTTCTAATGGACACGCCATTTCCAATCGACAAGGCATCATTTGATCATGCTGTGTCTTCATATTCTCCCCTGCTTGTGGACCGTTGCCGAGTTTCCTAATGGGAGGAAAAAAAGAAAGAAAGAAAAAAGGTAAGGTAAATTACGAAAAATCACTCATTAAATACGGGGCTGTTATATGCACGGTGCTTTTTTCGCAATCCACGCGGTTCTGTTACCGAGTTTCGAAGTCGGCAGTCCTGCACTGGTCGGTAGCCATTCGCTAAGTGAGAGATCACGTCTAGGATCAAGTCGGCAGCTCTACCGATTCAGGGATCCGGAGTCGGCAGATCCACTATTGCCGAGTTCCGGAGTCGACACCGTGCGGATTGCGAAATTCCGCCGTGCCAATAGCAAGACCGTTAAATATTGAGTTTTTTTTGAAAAAAAAATTAACTATACGCTAAATTTAAAATTATACAAAACTATTCTTTAAATACAATTTATTAATAAATCACAACCCAAGTAAGAACATCTATCAAAATCTCAATAAAATAACTCATTTACCACCATTTTTTTAACCAAATTTTGTTTCAGTAACTATTGAAACATCTCAGATTTGCAATTAGACATAAATAAAATGTGTTTATATACCACACCATTACAAGTCATACATCAATAAAACAATTTTGTGAATTTTCAATATATCTGCATCTATTATGTATTTTCGGGGATGTTCAATACCTCAAAATAATGATACATTGGTCATTTGCATTTTTTTTAATAGAACCTTATCGGTTTATTTCCACGGGCGGCGATTTTTTAACAAATTGTATTTAACAGGTGGTTTTTTGTAATTTCAAATTTAGCGGGTGTTTAAGCAAAAAACTAAATAGCTAGTGAGTGGTTTTATATAATTTATCAAAACTTTGTGTACTACGTATAATTTGCAAAACTTTGTGGTCACCTTAATGAATTTCCTTTTTTAAATTGACTTGATTGTAATTTAGTTAAGAATCTCAATCGGAAAAAAAATTCTCCAAATTTAAATTATTTTAGCTTTTCTTATTATTGTTTTTCTAGTCGATTCTTTATTTGATAGGAAATCTTTCCTAATTGAGATTTCGGAAATTTTGCGAGTTAACCCTGGGGTTTCGCGTAATTCGCATGGTAAACAAGGGTTTCAGATATTTCGTCTGGTAACCCTGGGGTTTCGAATTTTTGTGTCTCGCATCCAAAAGTTTGACTTTGTCCAAAATCGTAGTTTTAAAGTTTGTGGAGTGTAAGTAGTGTAATATTAACAAAGTTTGTGGAGGTATTACACAAATACTACCAGTTTCAACCTTACCTGAGCGAGAGACGAACAGAAAGAGAAGGAGACGAAGTGCAGAGGCGGCAGGGCGACGGGCAACTAGTGACTCCCAAGGGACGGCGACGGAGAGAGGGACGGCGCGGGCGGTGGCTCTTCTAGCTGGTTCCGGCCTAAAGGTGAGTATACTTGCCTTTCGAAAATTTTGAATTTCAATAGGTTTTTTTTTTCGAAATTTCAAGATCATATATATCAATTTACTTCTTATTGAGTGAATTAGTGATCTAGGGTGTGAAATCCAACTCAAATCATGGTTAGAAGCTTCCAATTTCGAATTATGAATTTTAGGGCTTGGATCCGAAAAAATTGGGTTTTTTTAATAGTTGCTTGTAGGAAATGTTTGTTTGATTTTGTTTATGGTGGGTAAAATGTTTGTTTGATCTTCTATGACAACTGAATTTTGATCTTGTTTATGGTAATGGGCGTGTAAAAAAAAAACAGCAAAAATGTTTATGGTTTGTAATGGATCTCTACTTGGGACTTTTGGAGTCATCTGTATGAAATATACGATGATGACAACTCGATCTATTTATAAATATCATAATTTTCGAAGATTGTTGGTGGAGAACAAGCCGCGTGAGGCTCACGGTTCAAGCCTTAGCTCAGTGAACAAGGGAGCCGGTTAGAGAGTTAGTTAGAGGTTGTTTTGTGAAACGCTTACTCATATGTTGTTTTACTTTGTTCAACCTGTTTGTATAAATGTCTGGTGTTGTACTACTTGAACAATTACATTCTCAGACAATTGAATGAAAGGGAGAAAACCCGAAAGGGCTCCATTTTGTGCTTCATCTTCTACCTTCGATCTCCATGAGATCTCAATCTATTTTACAGCTTGATTTCCAAGCTTTTCAGAAATTGGCTTCAGGCAGTAACTATACGTGGGTTCGACTCCCACATAGGCTAATATCTTATTTAAAACCGAGTAGAAACCAATCATCTATAACTTAATAACAATGGGTTTGTAAAGGCATCATTAGTACTTCAAAGAAATTAGTATTATAGGGTGGTAAATCAGGTTTTTAATATAACATATTAGCCTATGTGGGAGTCGAACCCACGTTAATGTGCACAAACACATCGCTCTAAGAAGTGAGCTAATAAGCTACTTATAAGAGAACACAAACAAAAATGATCTTCCCTTCTTGTAGCTTGTGTTTGGGAATAATAGAGGAAGATTATGTCCTCATCAGCACCCATGTCAGACAATAGAAAAGCACTAGTAACAGACAGATTGGTAACAATATTAGATAAGGGAAGAGATAACATTACTTTGGCTAATTACATAGTAGTGCCCAATCTGAGAAGAAATTAAAATATATAGTAACAATATTAGATTTCAATCAGTAATAGTTTTGTTCCTCAGTTAGTTGTTGCTTCTTTATGTTGTGTAGCCTTACTTTTCCTCAACTATATAGCCCTGGTCCAAAGTGAAGGCCACGACAAGCTCTATTATCTATATGGGGAAAACACAATTACACACTAAACATTACTGTCATTACAAGCAACACACCCATTCCTAGGGAAAGTACATGTGGTTGGAAAGTTGCATTCTGTATGACCGTTTTAACTCATTTAACAGCATGTAGGAAAAAAAAAAAAAAGGGGAGGCAACGGTGCCTATTCAGCCCTTTATGAAGCACATAAGAGTTGAATAGCCACCATAAGGGAAGCATGTTATGAAAATTTAATGCAAATGGCGAACCTCCCTTTCGGAAAAAAGGCCAAAACGAATGGCAAAACAGTGATTTCACCTGCATGCAGATGCAAGTCTTGATCGTTCTTTCTGTTGATGCGAGGCTTTATCATTCGGTGATGATGTGCTCCCTACAACACCTCCTTGGCGCCTTTTCTCTTCATATATGCAAGTTCAACATCATGCAACCCAAAAGCAATTAAGATCCGGTTCTTTAGTACACGTTTTACCTATCCTGGCTTTAGCATATCATTTTTCGAGCCTTCCTGAATTTATTTGTGAGTATTATCTAATCTTAATTGAATACAATGCATAAGTCTGCAAACATACTGAACAAAGTCCCCTCCCATCTCATATACCACCAAAACAGAGAGAGAAACTATATCTTGTTAAACCGTTACCTCTTTGATGTGCAATCTCTTGATCAAGCTCTTCTTTCCACTTTTTCTGTATCTCTGAATAACTCATGCTGCAGTAACAGATATCTTCTCAGAACAATCACAAACAAATTGTTTTCAAGACTATATGTAGTGAGAAACACGTCTAGCAATGACACACGCGTTACCATACATGATACATTGATGGATCAATCAAAGTATCAAACATTTCAGATAAACCAAAACCAATACCAATAATTTCATACATTTCGGATAAACCAAAACCAAAAAACCTTAAACAAACATTTCACGCACTCATTACCATACACCGATAGATAATTCGAAATTCAAAGCATAAAATTCATAATTCGAAGCTTAAACAAACAACAACCATAAAAACCCCGAAATTTTCGGACCCCTAACCCTAAAATTCACAATTCCAAATTCGAAGCTTTAAACCATGATTTGAGCTCGATATCACACCCTAGATCACTAATCCCACTCAATAACGACTAAATCGATGACAGTACATGGGAAATTTCGGTTTTGCTATTCAAAATTTTCGAAATCTGAAAACTAACCTTTAATAGCAGTCGCCGCCCGGAACCGACTTCTCCACCGATGCCAGGCTGCTAGCCGCCGCCCGCGCCGCAGCCACCCCTCTCTAACCCGTCGCCGCCACCCGCCGCCCATCTAAAGTCACTAGTTGCCGCTGACCCGCCTATGCACTCGTCTCCTCGTCTGCGATACTCTTCTTCTCCATCTGCTCTCCTCTCGCTCAGATAGAAGGGAGAAAAGTGAGTATTGTGAAAAGCCCCCACAACTTTGATTAATATTACATAATTTACCTCCCATAACTTTAAAAGCACGATTATCCGACAAAGTCAAACTTGTGGGCGTGAGGCAAAAAAAAAATCGAAACCCCGGGGTCACCAGATGAAATATCTGAAACCTTTGTTTACCACATAAACTACGCGAAATCTCAGGTTTACTAGGCGAAATTTCCGTTGAGATTTTTAACCTATGCTCTTGGGACATATATAATTGAAAAACTGTTAATTATATTTATATTGTCAATAAACATTTTACTATCTTCTAAATAGACTTTATATAGATTTTTTTACCTAATTAGAATAAGGGTGGACAACTAGTTAAGTACAATCTCAAAATGGTGTACTTTAACCTTTTTTCCCCTTGCTAAAATTAGTGAAAAATTAAGGTTATTTTCTTGGGAAACGTCGTTGATCCACACTTTTTTAGGAGGTGCCTTTTTCGCTGATGAGTTTCTGCCTTTGTCTTCCCAGCGTCGAGACGTCGTGTCAGTCCCTCGACTTTCCCATATTCTCGACATTCGCAGCTTTCTCTTGACGTCCTTCGACTGTCTCTCGGTTGGCCATCTTTGTTGAGATCTTTTGTATTCGGGTTTTTTCGCTTTGTATTTTACTTTTCCTGGTTGTTTCATGACGGTTAGGCCGTCTGCCGATTCCCTTCGGCCTCTCGATTTCTCAGATTTCTCTTGTCGTTTGGGATCTTGAATTATTTCATTTTTAAAAAATCCGTTCATTTTTTTTGTTAGCAGTAAATATTACTACCTCCGTTCGGCGAAACTTGTTGTTTACTATTTACGCACGCTTTTTTAGAATGATAAAAACTATATAAAATATTCATTTTTTTAACAAGTTTGTACTTATTAATACTGTAATAACTATGAAATTGTTAAAAAATTTAATAAAAAACTAGATATTTTATATAGTTTTTATCTCCTAAAAAAGCGTGCGTGAATATTAAAACGTCAAGTTTTGTCGAACGGAGGTAGTAATACAGTATAATTTTCATCGAAGAAATAGTTATAATTTTTAATTTTTTTTGTAGGAAAAAACAATCACGGATTATCATCTAGATATTACAACCCGTAGTCCCGTAGTGAATTGAAGATAAAAACAAGTGAAAAATAATGTAGGGTTCTCCCGTCTCGAATTATTTCTTAATAATAAAAAAAAAGTAAAAAAATAAGGGAAATTTCAGTTAGTACCTCTGAAATTTTGGCTATTTTGGATGGTGCCCCACAATTTTTATTTTTCTGAATGGTGTCTCTAAGGTTTTGCGAAAATTCGTCTGATGCCCAAAATCAATGTTTCCATCTTTTTCATAAACAAAAACGAACCTTTATTTTTTCAATATTGTATAAAATCAACATTTACTTTTAAACTGCATATAATCACCTATATTTTTGCCAAAAAAAACAACACAAAAGCACACTCATTTTTAAAATTAAACAAAATCACCCATTATTTTCAAAAATTCAATACAAAATACCCAATATTTTTAAAACCACATAACATATCATATACTCCCTCCGTTAATTAAAACTTGACGTTTTACTATTCACGCACGCATTTTTGGACATCAGACAAACCTTTGCAAAGCCATCCGAAAAATACAAAAACCGTAGGACACCATCCGAAATAGTTTAAACCTCATAGTCATTTAGATATTACAAAAATAGTACTATTCAACCCCGTAGTGAATTGAAAATAAAAACAAGTGAAAAATAATCAAAAGGTACCAAGTGAGTAAGAAAATGATCGAGGTGCCTTGTTAGCTTGCCCTGTTCTATCCACAGCAAGCCCCACCAAGTTCGGTGAACGTAAGTCGCAATTTGTCGACGAGAAACTGTAGCTCCCACATCCCTACGACGGAGAGAGAGCAACGGCCGTCGAGCCCTTGAGTTTTTATTGTATGGTGGAGTATTTGGCTCCTCATAAACAAAATTATTTTCGAGCAGGGGCAACTTAGGGAAGCGTTTGTCAAACTTTACTTTGATAGTTTCACGCTCCAAATGGAAGAAAGTACAATTGATTTCATCACTAGAAACGAGTTAGGAAAAAATATAAATATATATAGGATATAGTATGAGATAATAGGGAAACAAACCCTGCTTAAAGCATAAACACTTGCGGGCTACAACATTGAAAATAATTATTAATGCAACAAAATTAGGATGCAATAAAATAATTACTCCCTCCGTTTCCTATTAAGTGACTTTTTCAAGTCATGCACGTAGTTTTAGAACGATAAAAACTATATTAAATATTAATATTTTAATAATATTTTTTCATAATATTATACTTATCACCAATAAGTATGAGATTATCGAAAAAAATATTTTAAAAAGTTATTATTTCATATAGTTTTTCACACCTTAAAAAACGTGCATGAATAGTAAAAAGTCATTTAAAAGGAAACGGAGGGAGTATTGAAGAATACAACCTCGCCGTCATTAGTTACATGAAAAAAACTTGGACTTATCCTTGGAAATTTGAGATGATCATATCTATGATCTCTATTAACAATTTTTTTAGCATTTTATTAACTCATGTACAACGCAACAATAATAGAATGAGATACAATGAGAGATAAAATCACACAAAGTCTGATTGACTTCATCTATGACTATCATAATGTCGTAAGTAAGCATATGACTCACCTCGAATGATCTAGCCGAATAATTTCCTTATCGTAAAAAAAAATGTAAGAAGAAGAAGTGGGGAGTTAAACGACTGAGATATCTTAATGTCCCTCCTAACTATCCAAATTTTTTGAGTGAGGCTACAGTCAGGATATCGAAATGACTATAGACAAACTAATTTCTACTAAATTGCACACAAACTCCTAACCTATCCCACCATTTTTTCCCCTTTCTCCCCTGATCTCCCCCTGCGCCTACTCCAGTGGCGGCCGCAGGACTCTCTGAAAGGTGGGGCGGAATTTTGTAGGATTGTTCAATCGATTTTGGAGGCCCTGTCCAATTATTAAAACGAGGCCTATAATATTATAGTCATTCTTACAAATGAATATTATTAATTTATTATGTACAAAAGAGCACTTGAATTCTCATAACTTTAAAATATTTATGGTTATAAAGTTCATTGTAGAGATTTTTTACAATAAAAAGTTTATATTTATGTCATATGATATAGTACAAATATTATAGATCATTATACAATTTGAAATATTTTTTCTACAAAGGTTTCAATGAATTATAAGTCTCTTTTGATCATAATTTTTTTAATAAGCCTATTTTATGGGTTCTAATTTATTTTAAGTAAATTTAATTTGTTTAATAGGATGTTGAAATTTTGAATGCTTTTGTAGAGTATAAAATATTAATTTATGAAATCTTATATATTACTAAAGTTGAGAAACAATAACTTGAAATGTCATGATCCTATTGATATCATTAAATTTTCTCTCATTTCCATTTACCAACTGAGCTAACTGGATTAATTGATTCAATATCTATTCTAATTTTACTTATTACAAAAATACAATATATTTAAATAAATTTTTTTTTTCTAAACTCCGGGGTTCATGGGTCGAAGGGTGGGGCGGCCGCGTACATGCTCCCCACCCCTGGGGCCGCCCCTGGCCTACTCTGATCTCCTCTCCGCCGCCCTTTAATCTCCCTCTCTCTCTCTCTCTCATCGCCGCTGCCTCCGAGGTCCTTCCCCGACCGGATGGTGTACTGGTCCTCCGAGGTCATTGCCAGCCACCTAACCACCCTCGGTGCACGCGTCCAAGCCGAAACCCTAGCCGCCGCCATCAACTCCTCTCCACTCCGCCCCTCCCTCTCTGCCCCACCCGCCGTCAAGCAGACCTTCAGCGCCCAGCCACACATCCTCGTCACCTCCGCCGGTGCCGTCGACCCGACCTACTCCGTCATCGCCGCCACACCGACAGAGGAGTTCGACCGGATCTTTGCGGTGAACACCCTGGGGACATTCGCGTACCTGCGGGAGGCAGCGAATCGTGACGGTGTCGTTGTCGTTGAAGCGGAATGAGCATCAATTACAAGGAATGAGCATCAATTTCAATTGGAACTTGCAGGCCTATCATCATATTGATAATCAGATTCAAATTTGTCCAGTACTCCCTCCGTTCCAAAATAGATGGGCTTTTACTTTTTAGCACGCTTTTTAAGGAGCGAAAAACTCTATAAAATATTACTTTTTTAATTAAAATTTTTATACTATTTGATACTTATTACTAATAAGTACCTAATTATATAAAAAAAATTAATTAAAAAATAATATTTCATGGAGTTTTTCGCTTCTTAAAAAACGTGCTGAAAAGTAAAAGACCATCTATTTTGGAACGGAGGGAGTATTTAGTTTCTCTTTTGCTTTTATTTTTAGGGTTTGTTGAGAAGATGATGAGGTATATTGATGTTGAAGTCTAGTTTTATTGTTATTGAATGACAATTGAGAATGAATTTATCATTGTTTTTGCATTCAGTGATTAGTTCTTGATCCAAAAGAATGAACCAGGAGATGTTCATAATCAACGTGAATCTCTTTAAGGCGGTTAGCAAGGGTATCATGAATCTCTAAATTTTTCTTGACAAATGGAGAGGGACTTGATCAGCAATTTAGTAAAACTTATCTTGTCAATAGTCGTTTTATAATCTTGACTCTAGCCCTTATGTTTTTTTTTTAAAAAATAAATAAATTAGAATTTAAAAAGGAGGGAATTTGTTGAAAAAAGCCCTTTAAGCATATTTGGTTAGCTAGATAGGCCCATTAATTGTTTTTTTAGCATGCTTAGCCCATTAATTGCTTTTTTAGCTTGCTTAGCCCTCTTGACCGGTCAACGTTGACCGTTGACCGGTCAACCCATTTTGATGCCAACTTTTTTTTTTTTTTTGATGCCAACTTTTTTTTTTTTTTAGTGATGCCATATTTTACCGTTTTGATGCCAACATTTTGTGGTGACAATTTTATATAATTGATGGCATAAAAGCTTAAAACGTGGAATCAAAATATTGTCACCTTATTGTCACTTTTCTAATGAAATGATTGGATGACTTTTTTTTAATGCCACTTTTTCAAAACATTGATGACATTTTTTGTGATGTCATATTTTACCGTTTTGATGCCAAAATTTTATTACATTTTATTTTCAATCTGATGCCACTTTTCTAATTAAATTATTGGATGACACTTTTTTTAAACTTTGATGACATTTTTTGTTTACTCTAATGTCATGTTGACCATTGATGCCATTTTGAAAAATTTGTATCACATTAAAGAAAAAAATGTCATAAAAAATACTACTTTGAAAAAATATCATCAAAAATATGGCATCACGGTAAAAAAAATATTATCAAAAAATTGACATAAAAAAGTGGCATCAAAGTGAAAATAAAATATAGTAAAATTTTGGCATCAAAACGGTAAAATATGGCATCACAAAAAAAAAAAAAGTTGGCATCAAAAAAATAAAAATAAAAATATTGGCATCAAAATGGGTTGGTCAACGTTGACCGGTCAAACGGTTGACCATTGACCAACCCACCCTATTGGAAAGGGAGCTAGGGCAAAACTAATTAAATTGATTTATGAATTAGGTGACTAATTTAATATTTAAAAAGACCCTTTACCAAAATCGTCCTTAAATTTTTTTAATAAAAATCTTCAAAAGATGGAATAAACCGCCACTGCGAACCAAGCATCAAATCGCAACTCGCAGGGGGTTGACAATTCCCCATAAAAATGGACATTGTCCTCACTCTCTGTCTCACCTTTCACGAATCACACCCTCTCTCTCTCTCTCTCTCTCTCTCTCTCTCTCTCTCAGTTTCCAACTCCACCACAGGGCACAGGCCACAGGCCACAGCCCACTTTGCACTCTTTCCTTTGTTTTTTCACCATTTTCCAAATTACAGCACTTACCACAAAACGATTCATTCTTGCCCATCCCCCCATACCTCAACACAATTCATTACAGTACAGTACAGTACCTAACAACCGCCCAGGTGGGGTGCCTCAATTGTAAAAAACTAAAAGGGGTTAATGAAAGGTTTTAAATTGTTATGTTAAAAAAAATCGTCTAATCTAACACCGTAGTCCATTTTTATGGTTTCTTAAATTTCATTGGTCGATAAGCATTAAAATAAATTATAAGGTACAAACACTTAAATAAGAAAATCATTAGAAATTTCAATTTAGTCAATGAGATAATTTGGACTACGATATGGACTATAATAGTGGACTAGACGATCCTCGTTGTGTTAAAACAATTTCTGCTTGTTTCACCCCGCACATATATTAATATATATTTATTTATTTATATTTAACCCATTATTTATAATAATAATAGTTATTTTCAATATACATATATATATATATATATATATATATATATATATATATATATATATATATATATATATATATATATATATTTCCATTACAGTTGATTCAAGTTGGTTATAGCTCGGTAATTTGTTTTGTTTATTGATTCAAGATCTGAATATTTGGTTGAGCAATTGAGTTTGCTGAGCTTCTGTAATGTTCTGCTATACTATCCTTAAGTTAATAGAGAAACATAGGACTACTGGATTGATTGTTAATTAAAACTTGCATGGATCCTTGGGTTTTCTGGGATGGATGGTGTGAGTGCAGCTCCACCAATTTATTTGATTCTTCAGTAGTTTTTTTCTTGAAACAATTTACAAACTGAAAAAATTTAGCTTTATTTGGAAATCAAAAGAAAAAATTGTATTGGAAACATTTTTTAATCTTGAACTTTTTATACTATTGTTTTTATTTGAGGGACAAGGCCCGTGTGGGATTCGAAACAAAAAAAATCCCGTCCCGATTCCGTCCCGGAAAAATTACGCGGGACGGGACGCGGAACAATCCCAATCCTGTCCCGTCCCATCCCGCGCCCACCCCTGTATATTACTCGTACTATCTAGGGGTGGGCGCGGGACGGGACGGGATGGAGGTCGCCCCGCGTAATTTTTGCGGGACGGGATTTACTCTTTTTTTTTAATCCCTCACGGGCCTTATCCCTCGCGGGACGGGACGGACCTTGTCCCTCGAATAAGAAAGAATATAAAAAAATTAAATTTTTTCTGTGTATTTTACGATTTTTAAAAACGTAACACGTATACATATATCTATAACTTTTTATATTTATTTTATGAGTATCCGTATATATATACATACAAGTATAATATACGTGTGTATATATACAGTACCCAATGTAATAGAATTACACTGATGCAGTGTGTATACACATGCACAGACAACACATGCAGTGTGGTATATTAGTGTGTATATATAATCTATTTATATTAGTAATATTACAGTATGTAATCTATGTATATTACATCATCATCATCATTATCATCATCATCATCATCATCATTATCATCATCATCATATATGCGGGACGGGACAGGATTTGCGGGATTGTGACGGGTCGTCCCGTCCCGCATAATTTTTGCGGGACGGGACCGGGACGGGATTCACTATTTTTTTGAAATCCCATCGGGACCGGGATTTGCGGGATTTGTGCCCACCCCTAATACTATCTCTCTGAAAATTTTATTTTACATTTTTATCTAGAGAAAATATTTAAAATGGAACAGAAGATTGACAACACTGTCAAAGCGAATTTAGCCATCAACCGAATTATTTGATGCAAAATTTCATGTTTCCTGCAAGTATACATTCAGAGCTTAACCAAATTAACAAATGTTTTTTCTGGAATAAGGACTCAACGTACAAGTTTTTAATTGGTTATGAAGGCGAACTTGGCATAAACAAAACAAAAGATATGAACAAGGCCCTTCAAATGAAATTATTATGGAAAATTCTAGCAGAGCCTCAGAATGGATGGGTGAAAATTGTTAAAGAAAGATATCTTAAAGATGACAACATTTAGGATTACAAGAAAAAGAAAAACACTCCATGACAATAAACCAAATTAATGGAATTAAAGGACGAATTATGCCAAGGGCTGATATGGCAAATTGGAAACGAGAAAACGATTAGATTTTGGAAGGAATTGCCTTCAAGAAATTAGACTGTAAGACCAAATAGAAGAATCTGAAACAATTGACCGGTTTATAAAACCAGACAAAACTTGGAATGAAGAAAGATTGAAACAAAACCTCCCAAGCAATGTTGTTGACGAGATCCTAAGAATTCATATCCCTAGAATAGAGATTAAAGATAGAGTATATTGGAAAGCTAGTAGAAACGGTTGGTTTTCCACGCCTAGCGCTTTGGACCATATCGCTAAAGCAAGAAGTGCTAGCGGTGACCCATCAGAGTGGATATGGAATATTGATTGCCCACCGAAAATTAAAACCTTTCTTTGGAAAAAAAAACCTTAATGGAACCCCAATGAAAATCAGACTTAGGAACAAAGAAATTGATGTCCCATAGGGTTACCCCCTCTGCAACAATTGCAAAGAAGACGCAACCCAATTCATGGCATGCCCGACGTCTTTTACATTAATTGGAAGAATGGACAAGCATACTGAAAGAATAATACGAAACACTGACAAAACTAACAAGACCTACAAGATGATAAGTATTGAAATCTTCTCCCAGTTATGAGCTACTCAGAAATCGATACCAGCGTTCTCCTTATGGGTGATTTGGTATATGAGAAACAAAATTGTTTTCGAAAATCATGATGTCAGAAATATGGAACAATGGATAAAAATAATTACACAATATAGGCTATCTTGGAAAAAAGCTCTAGAATATGATCTAGAGAACGATGAGGCTACAACTATACATCACAAACCTCAAAACACATCGAGACGCCAGAAAAAAGTTAAATGGAAGAAACCGTCCGAGGGGTTCATGAAGCTAAATTTTGATGGAGCCAAGGTCGCGTCTGGGCAAGTTGTTGCTTGCTTTGTTATCTGCGATTGTCGTGGTAGAATGGTGTCCTACGGTGTGCATAGACTTGGGAGCGCTTCTTCAATACAAGCTGAGTGTCTTGGTCTTCATATCGACCTTCTTTCTGCTGTTAGAATGGGTTTCGATCCCACGCCTCGTGGTGGAAGGTGATTGTCTGACCGTTGTCAACGACCTGCGTGGGATCGGTACTTGCCCGTGGCTTATTGAGATGGTGATTATCGATGTTCTCGGCCTCTGCAATTCCTTCGACGCCATCGAGTTCTCCCACAATTTACAGAAAGACAACTAGGTCATTGGCAGATTGGCGCACGCTGATTTGACCTCATCTTTCTCCGTTGAGCGGTGCCCAGCTGAGATTGATGATTTAGTCCGTAAGGATGTCATTGGGCAACAGTTTAACCGAGGTTGACTATCGCCAAATTTTCACCTTATATTAAAAAAAAATGAAAAGATTGATAACACTGTATTTTTAGAATGGAATACATCGATCAAAGAATATGAGCTACTTTCTCTTAAATTAAATTATACTCCGTACGTTTCATCCGAAAATATATTTAGGTTAATGTGAGTAGCCCTTTTTACGATATTGGAGCCTAATAAATTTAACCATATGTTCACGGAGGACATGTGGACTAGCTAGGTAGGTTGAGATCACCTAATCTGTAATTACGGTCCATAATATAATATGTATCGGTTGATTGGATGTGCGAAATTATTTAATTATTTTTCTTAATAAATATGATAGTTTTATACTCCGTAATTGTTTTCAAATAATATAAAAAAGTGAACTATAGAAGGAATTATAAATGCAGATTAGAGAATCCTCACCGGGACTATGTAGTCTTTAAGCACATCAACACCCAACAACATTTGGATGTTCTTCAGCCACACATGGCACAAATAATACGAGGCAAAGGAAAACACATCATCCTTGCTACACTTAAAGTAAGTGGTCATTACTCACTTAATTTTGGATAATAAGAAGTAAAAGAAATTGATTGAAAATTTTGAAGGTTGGAACTCAAATGAGATTGATTAAAAAAAAAGAGTTTAAGAAATGCTTTTATGTTGTTTTTCGGGTGCAACATGGCCTAAGTAGCGGCGAAGATCATCTTGTCCGTTTTTATAGTCCATTCTATATTCCGCCTTTATTTATTGATTGAAAATAATTATAAAACTACCCTATATTAAGAAAAATAATTAAATAATTCGGTACATTCAATCAAGTAATGCGGACTATATTATGGATCATAAAGTACGGACCAAGTGATCTCTGCCTCCTAATTAGGGACTAGGGATGAACTGGGGCGGAAAGTATCCTTTTCATCCCATCTCCATTTATCAAAATCCTTGTCGTTCTCCCCCCAATTTTGTACAATGTTCATTTGAGAAAGACCAACTTAATCTCTATTATCATCACTATGATTAAGTTTGGAGTCCAAATATCAACTCTTATATCCCAGAAAGGGTGACTGGACGAGGACGAGGCACCCTTATTCTCTTCGATTCAAGCCTCTCCGACTCCGACAAAGTGGCAAGGTGAGAGGTGTAAAATGATCCATTGTTACTTGTGAGTAGCTCCTTCTAAAAATGGTAGAGAGTATACATGAGGCACTAAACTTTTTTTGGTCAAAAGGAGGGGCGGCCAGACGGGCTCTCGGCACATCTAACTATACTTTTATTCATAAGTTAAAAAAGGGTCAAGTAGTCATCATATGAGGCTAGTCCAACCCTTAATATCATCATCATGCAGAAAAGATAAAACGTTCTCAAACAGGTCAAACAATACAGTCAGACCAGTGTTATAAGAATAAGCTAACCTAGCAAGGTGGTCAGCGACACTGTTAACTTCGCGAAACACGTGTCGAATATGAATATTTCAATTTCTTTTTATTAAGCCTTGACATCTATTAATCAGGCTAGGTGGCCGCCGGTGACTTGGTTGTCCCTCTCCTCACAGGGTTGGTAAACCCGTTGGCTTCGGGCTTTCCTGGACAGTGCAGCCCATAATACAGGCCTAATTGTTCCTTTGGGCCCAAGATTTTTTCTTGAGACCAAAGATGCCCGTTATTAAAAAAAAAAAAATCTGGATTCATATTTTTAAATATTTTTTTTTTACTGCAAACATCCTTTTAATATATGTATACTTATTTGGCATTTTATACCTTATAGGTATATGTGTATTAATTGTGTAAACGGTTATATATATATATATATATATATATAATCCCGATAGGGTTTGAGTGCTTTATACTCAGGCGTTTGTGATTTTGCGTTTGGCGGGGTTGAACTTTCTCTTCCGCTAATGGGGTTTTGGCTGTTGGAGTCGGGACAGGCAAGGGTCGTGGTAGCGTGTATCATAGTGACTCCTCTTTCTGGGTTGACTGCTTCCCTGATTTCGTCCTCACTGCCCATAGGATGATCGTGTCCTGATGTGTCGCTGGCCTACGGTGCTCAGGGCCGGACCTGAGATTTATAATGTCTGAGGCGAATTATAAATGTTGGGCCCTCTACTATAGTTAAAAAAAAATTGTTGATCGATTAAATATGTCATCTAATACTAACGTACTAATGTACTATATTATATATTATATAAGAAACTAAATTATCACAGTTTTAAAATCTAAACACACAAGTTACCGGACACAGGATTATAATTTTGGGTTGCCTGGATTTGCATATAATTTTTATTTTTTTCTCTATAGGTCATTGTATCTATTTAGTTAAAAAGCATGAATCAATTTTTTTTATCTATATTTAAATTATCAACAATAGAATTAATTACCTATGAAAGATAATAATTTTTCCTTTAAATTTTTAGGGATTAACCAATTATTTTTATTTTGTAAATAGAATAAATATGGGGGAAAAAAGAAATGAATCAATAAACCAAAAAAAATTGGCAATAAAAATAAATAAAAGAATGAAAAAGAAATTATAAGAATTAAAAACTCAACGCCAGAAACATTTTGATTTTTAACAGTGAAAGTCTGAAAGATAAGATGGAAATTTTTTAAGAAAGTTGGGGCGTTGGGGCTAGTGGGAACATTTTGATTTTTGACAATGAAAGTCTGAAAAATAAGATGGGAAATTTTAAAAAAAATTTGGGGCGAGTGAGAATCGAACCCGGCCACAGAGACACAAACGCAAACTACTTCCCCATAAATACACTTTACCAATTAAGCCAAGCCCACAATGTGTTCATTATTACGCCTTTATTCTATATATTACATTTTAATAATGGCTTGGGCCCCCTATGCATATTGGACCCGAGGCGAGCGCCTGTTGGGCCTCGTCTCAGATCCGGCCCTGACGGTGCTGCTTCTGGTGCTTGGCTTCGTCCGGCATTTTTTTCCTAATCTTGTTTGGTTTTGTTAGTTTTTCTTCGTTTTTGTAGAGCTCTCTTGTCTGTGTTGTGCACCACTTTTGTAACGACCCAGAATTATGATTTTCGGGTTACGTTTCAAGGGATGAAACCCCTTGTTCGGATCTTGCAATCCAGGTACGGGTCGAGGTTTCAGATTCAATTTTAAGGTCAATAATAAAGAGGGATTCCAAACCCTAAAAGCATCGTAGGGCCGTTGGGTACCCTTAACCTGTCCTAGGGACTAAATCGTGAAATTCATTTCAAACGGAAGCAAGGCGGAAGCAAAATTAAGATACAAAGTGCCACGGCAGAGCCGGGTCAAAACCAAAACATAAGTGGATGGTTACCATTTATACCAAGTTAGAGAATTAGCCAAGTTCTTCGGTTCGCCAAAGGGTTTCCCGTCACAGAAGCATGGAGCAAACAAGAGCGGTACCTAACACTATCCACGAAGTCAGACCCGGTAATCGCCTGCGGGTCCTCTGACCGCGCTGAGGCCATATAACATGCCTATACCTAAATAAAGGATGGCTAATGCAGTACAAGATTTAAATCACATAAGCATGCTTTGACAGTTATAATATGCATAAAAACTGTAAATGCCCCAAGACAATGCCAATCGGCATATCCCTCTCCTACTCCGCCCCCTTTTTCATGAGCGGACCTGGCCAGTACGGTACCCATTTCATCGTGGTGGTGCACGGACCACGGAATCATAGCATGCTCAACATCATAACTCATCACATCATAACATCTCTTGCCCGATGGTGCTGGGCTATCAAATCATACTCATATCGACTCGATTGACTCAGGGCACCCGATGAGGCTGGGCTACCCTATGACCCTAGCAAAGACTCTAGGACTATCACAGATAACGGCCGTTCTGTTTCAAACACACATAGTAACCACATGCTCAGTTCAATGCAATCCTAGCATGATACTACATGGCATGCTTATATGCAACAAAACTACACATCACATGACACATCAGGCAGGAGGTCCAGGTTACTGAGTAAGTCCCGTAGGATACTTACCTGAAGATGCAGAACAGCAAGACAACACAAGCAAGGGCCCAGAAGCAAGTCCAAAAGCACCCAAAAGAAATGAACACCTATAATCAAGCCAAGGTCATAAGCTACTGAACTACCATTCGTACACATAGCCCAAGTGCTCAACAACCTTAAAACAAATTCCCAAGATCATATAATAGGAAGAATTTTACTTCAAAGCCTTAGCTATAAAGTTTCAGGTAATTCCAGACATTGATAAACATTTCCAAGATAATCCGTTCTTAAAACCCCATTGATAAATCAACACTTAATAACATACTCCAATAATTTTTTAAAATATAGAAATCACAATTCAATCCATTTTAATAACCCCCATTTACAAAATAGTAATACTAAATTGCTTTACCGTTTTAAAATCATATATTAAAACAACTTATAACAACCCATATATATATAACCAAACACCAGTATTTTATTTTATTAAAACCGAAACTTAGGATAAAATATTGATATTAATGGGTTGACAACACTTTAAAATCCAACATACACATTAGTGGACCCTCGGCCCAGCAGCCCAAGACTCAGGCCCGGTTCGGATTCAGCCAAAAGAGGAGAGAAGGCCCAGACTTGGGTTTAATGAACCGGGTGACTTAAGTGAACCGGTCCAGCCACAAAAAAAATGAAAAAAAGGGGGCTGAACCCGTCTTCTTCCAGGCGCAAGGGTACTGTGCGATTTCAAAAAAAGGGGAAGAGGAAGGAGGGGCTGCTGGCGGGGGATTTGCTTCGACTCACTTCCCGACATTAGGACCCGAAGATTGAACAAGGAAAAGAGAAGAAGGAGGGGTTCTCACCGAGATTCCGAGGCTCGCCGAAAATCTTCGCCGGATACTTGCAATTCGTTCGATCCGGCGGTGCCGACGATGGAAACTCCTTGTTTGGACCTTGGACGAGAGAAGAGTAAGTGAAAGGCGCTCGTTTACGAGGTAAATAATCGAAATCGAAAACGAGATCATAAAAGCGACCTTGCGCAACGATAACGGGGAAAATGGAGAGGTTTGGGCTCGGCGGCGACGGTCCTGGCCTCTGGTACGCTCAGAGCTCGGCATCGGGCCCTCATTGGCGTCGGAGGAGAGGAGGGTGGAGCTCGCGCTACTGCTGCTCGGAGGAGGAGGACGAGGGTGCTCTCGGCGACTTCGGAGAAGAAACAGGGGGACGGCTTCTTCAATGGTGCTGGCGGCGGCGTCAAACATAGAGGAGAGGAGAGAGTTTAGGGTTTTTCTCCTGTGGGATTGTGGATGAAGATTAAAACTAAGGTAGGAGGCCATTGTGTGCATTTTGGGTATGAGCTGTGTGAGGGAAGAAGAAGACAAAAGAGAGGGAGGGGGGCCAATTGTTGCCAGTTGGAAATGGTAAATGGGCAAGGGAATCCGAACAGTAGTATGTGAGAGAGAGAGAGAGAGAGGAAGGAAAGCAAAGGAAAGAAAGGAGTAGATATGTGTCCCAACATAAAATGCAAAGTGAATATACCGGATATTCAAATTCAAAACTCGCTAATTTCGACTCTATCAAATTCCGACTAGAACAACTTTAAATCAAATTTTCAATTAAATTTCAAGATAACCGGAATGAAATTAATTTATCAAGACTCGCAACTCGAAAGCGGAATCAAATTCCGTCAGAATTAAAATTCTAAAATGATGCCGGAAGGATTTTAAAATAATAATATATCTACTTAAAATAAAATAATATAAAATAAAATTTTAAATTTTCGGTCTTTACATTCATCCACCTCTAAAAACAAGTCTCGTCCCCGAGACTAAAATCATTCTAAAGCCAAGGGAAGGAAGGGAAAATCGGTGAGTCCTAAGATCACGCCATAGACCCCGTAAGAACCTCATAAGTGCACCTATAAGGCTCTTGCAGTATCTTCGTCATGACCATGATATCCCTAACGGGTCGTAATAAGTATGTGATATGGGCCCTTATCACAACCTTACCCCGACTCCTTAGTTATATCATAACTCAAAACTGTCATAGTGCGAATCAAATTCTAAAAGTTTTAATGAAGTCTTGCGATGGAAATATCGAACTTGAAATCTTTTGAAATTTTTTATAGTGTTCACCCCCTTAAAATCCCAATTTAACTCTTTATAAACCGTTCAAAGCTTCCAATCCGACATTAACCACCCAATTCTAGGTTCCGAAAGGCGGAATCATCCACCCCTAAGGGCTAATCCCATATTCCTTCCTAGGTTCCCAGTCATGCAACATCATTCACAATCTCATAAGTACCATAACAAAAGTCTCAGCTACTCATATATAAGCATCATACCATAAGCCATCTCTCACATGGCAAGTCTCAACACCTCATCAACGTCTCAAACCATCGTCATCACATAACCGTCTAACATAACATAAACATGCCAACAAGCCTCAAATAACAAAGGAACAACAAGCCTCAACATACTACAAATCACATGGTATATGTATATCATACTGAAGGCATCACCAGTGCGTAAACGAAGGTTCATCACTCATCACGTAAGCACACATGTCCAGAATCAACGGGTTAGGCGTTATGGGGTTAGTACGTCAGTACACATCAAGTCTCACAATCGCATATCGATATCGCAACACAAGTAGAACAGATTCATCACGTTAACATTTCAACACAACAAGGTCATGCTATTAAGATTCAGAAAAGAAAAGATCAAGCAGTATATAAATCATCAAAATGCCAATATACCCTAAAATACACCACCTTAACTCGTCACAACACCATATAACGATCATTCATCATCATCGCATACATACTAATCATTTTCATACTCTAAATCATATTCATCATTTAACTTCTCCCTAATCATACTTACCAACCATATAATATAACATCATGCTTATCACCACATAATATAACGTCATGCTTTCACATAGCAACATATCATTATATATGATTCATATGACACATCATAACATGCTTCTGAAACAGCATAACAGGATAGCAGTGCATCAATATATCATGATAACATTTATCACCTACCAATTAGATTTCAGTATCACATATCAACATGTAATATCATGCCATATCAGGTTCATCATGGCCGCTATCTATCATCATGCCAGTACATATTAATAATCACTCAAGCAAGAAAATCCTCACATCCTCACCAGTCAAAATAGAATGCAATTTCCGCTCGCCCGATTCCAGTCCCCAAATCAAAACCAGCCTCATCTAGATTCACCAACATCAACTCAAATAATATCCTCTACAGAAGTCACAATCTATCTCGATACTCCAATCTCGCCCCTCATTTCACCAAGCACCCTCACTAGCCATCCACCTCTAAGAACCCAACTCCTATTTCTAATCCTCATGCCCGAGTACCCTCTTATACTATGTCTTCAACATCCACAAGGCCATTTCTTACACTTCTCACACTTCCCAAGGTTTCACAAGCATCTTGCCCGGCCTGCTAACCACACATCTCCTTTAGAAATTCCTCGATTATCGCCTAGCCGACCTGTTCATAACCATACCCTCACCCAAGATTCACCCCTAATCTTATCGAAACCACCCAAGCATTGCCTCTTATAAGTCTCAAACTCACTCGGTCTTACCTAAGCCAACATCGTTTTCCTGCAACTCGACCTTATATCACCATCGATCATCCTAACGACTCAAATCCCTTCACCACTTTCTTACCACTCCACAAAATTATTTCACCCACAAGTTCAAAAAGAAGGAATCATGGACATTATTACACATAAGGATTACATCATCTTAACTAGCATTCATAGCATCATGAGTTCATCATCAAGCATTGCAACTATGTCAAAAGTCTCAATTTACCGGCATGCTTAATAATTATTGCAAAACATCATATATGAGCATGATCAATTCAAGCTAGCAAGTTTCATTATACCCTTATCAGATAAGGGTTCAGGTCCTCAGCAATTGCAATTCACATTTTATAGGCAAGGAATTTAGATCATGCTTAGCAACACATCAAGACATCATGGGAGGCATCACATAATATCATCATAGACAACAGGCAACCAGGCAACAATCATCACCAAGTAAGCACATCGACACGTAAATCTCATCGTCAGGTCAATGTAATATCATCAACAACAAATTCAGAAGGATTAGCAATTCGAATGGAAGACTCTCCTGCTTGCAAGTCATGTTTGTACTCAGTCGCCGTCATCCTCGAAATAGGTTTGCCCCGTCGACATCGTTGATCCTGAGGCCCGTGGGTTATGGGCCCACGCTTCCGCTGCACTACTATATTGCTATCTACTTTCCGTCCCCTCTTCCATGTGTCACTCACCCGATATATCACGCAAGAGTCCAAGTTAGGGGAGATAGGGGAGTGACAAGAGAAGACAACCCAAATTCCTTTCGGGGACATACACGAACCACAACTAAAGATGACAACTAGAGACGAAACTCCGACCCGAGAATAGCAATGATGCCCTTATGGAAGTCTATTAGGTTATAACCGCGACAAGTAACACGAATTCATCATGGAGCCTATCAATTACACTAACCCACACTAACATGTACCTATCTCAAGGAAAACAACATGCGTATTCATCCCAAAAGACACAATCAAGTCCTACATTGATGCATGTGAGACGAGCTAGCAGTTTATTATTCCATGAAAGCAGATATGCCTAGTAATTTCAAGCAAATTACGTGGAGCCAGTAATGGTCATGCGGGGTTTAACGAGGATGACAAGTATCATGTATATGAACAATGAACGAGCTTGGTGTATGCATCATACGAGAACATATA
This sequence comes from Persicaria tinctoria, assembly GCA_037127255.1. Classification (NCBI taxonomy): domain Eukaryota; kingdom Viridiplantae; phylum Streptophyta; class Magnoliopsida; order Caryophyllales; family Polygonaceae; genus Persicaria; species Persicaria tinctoria. The sequence goes on from JBANSL010000006.1 coordinate 25,128,632, forward strand.
GGAGCAATATAGTAACTATCTCATCTGGCACAGTGATCGTATAGTAGGTCAAGCATGACACATAATCATATGACGGAATACATTTAGAAAGCATGGGTCCTACATGATACTAGCGATACATGATGTGGTACAAGCATAGTCAAGAGTCATTAGGAGGAATTCAACATAATATTCACGAAACATGAGGCATCATCAAAAGTAACAAGAAGGACATCATGGACGATATATTATAATTATGCTAAGAATGAACCGTCATAGAGCACGTGTATGGTACAATAGTCATCACATCATAGAACAAGTACAACACTTGATCATTTTGCGAGTCATTCTGGAAATCATAAGCCCTACAAGACACTACTAGCACATATCGAACATGAACACAATCAAGGTAGCTCGACTAAATCCGCCCTAACATTCATGCATCATGTGTATGCGAAATCGTGACATAGTGTGGTGTGTGATCATGCGAGGTGCCAAGTCATACATTCATGTAAGCACGAGAAGGATATCATAAAGTAACAAGGAAACACTACCGGGCGATAACATGTACATGCTAGGATCAACCATCATGGAAAACAAGTCGATCATCGAATTCAACATTAATCTGATCAGGATGAGCAAAACATTTTAAGAGGACAGAAGGAGGGGAGAACCACACTATCAGGGACCTAGCTCAAGAGGAATCCAACAACATCGTAGGTAAGATATAAGTTCGCACAAGTCACAACCAAGGATCCTACATGATACTAAAGGCTTTGCATAACATAAGATACATGCATGTAACTAATCATGGCGACACGTAAGAAATCAATTCAATCTCATTCCAACAATATAGAAGCATGAGGAAAGTTTAACGATGTACAATACGAGTCTAAGTAATGGCAAGACGACTATAATTCAAGGATAAAACATGCATTCATCGAGACTCAATTATACAACATATTCTCTATTCAACACAAGTAACACACAACAATATCAAGTGCAAATAATCAGCAATAATTAATCTGACAAATACAAAATAGATGGACATGTTATCTATTCTTGTCACAAAAGGAATGATAATCATCGAGGCGTCATTAGCTAACATGCCAAGGAGAACATCTTACGAGACATTCATACAAAGAAGAGTTGATCACACTATCATGCACCTAATTTAGGGGAAAGCAACAACCATATAGATTTGTATCACGTGTTTCATGCTTCGAATCAATCATTACAGCATCAATACAATAGGTTAAATAGACATGCTATGACAACATATAATCGTGACAGAAGTAAGCCACAACATGAGATCTAAACAGTGTAACAAATCATATATGTAATAACATGAGCAGTTGTACACCAATGGTCCTTAGCAAGGTACATGCCGAAGATTTCAAAATCAGGTCATGCAATTCAGAGAGAGTCGCCATTACAACCGGACAGAGATCCCTAAGGGCAACCATTGACTTTTCCCAAACGACTCATCACCCCTCTTTCCCGTGGGACTCCGATACGACTCTTCATGGCAAGGAGACACTGGTTGATCGTCGTAAGAATAAGGAAAGACAGCCCTAGAAACACCTTACTTCTGACTCAAGTAACATCAAGGACTTCCAATACTCACTCAGACAACCTTAATATCCAACCATGATTCCCGACACAATGTGTTTACCAACCCGATTCCCCGTGAAAGACACTGACACCTATGAGAAAGATTCGATAGAACCGAAAGGGTTTAACATATTGAAAGAGGCAGTTCCACACAAGCTGGGCTTGACCATACAGAAATAAGGGTACTCCCGCTATCCCGTTTGCACAGATAAGTCAATTACACATTTCATTGTTAGGGCATCCAAGTTAGATCTCTAGCATAGCAAGCACTCAACACAGAATCAGTTGATAACACTCATAATGATTTCCTTGGAGACTCCCAACCCATCTGTAAATAACAAGCTGATATTTTGCCTACCCCTTCTCAACTACATCCAAAAGGGATGGTCTAACGCCTTTCTACCCACTCGGTCCCTCTTTAGTCGGTTTTCCTCTTTTATAACAAGCCAAGTTCGTTACTTAGTCCGATTGGGTTAGGCATCTTAAGTTCATTTTGCCCCTTTAAATCCTTTTCAAAAGTCCTTGAAAATCATGGGCGGTTTTCAAAACATACACTCGACCCTTGTGTACCCGGATTGCACAACCTCAGCTCTGATACCATCTTTGTAACGGCCCAGAATTATGATTTCCGGGTTACGTTTCAAGGGATGAAACCCCTTGTTCGGATCTTGCAATCCAGGTACGGGTCGAGGTTTCAGATTCAATTTTAAGGTCAATAATAAAGAGGGATTCCAAACCCTAAAAGCATCGTAGGGCCGTTGGGTACCCTTAACCTGTCCTAGGGACTAAATCGTGAAATTCATTTCAAACGGAAGCAAGGCGGAAGCAAAATTAAGATACAAAGTGCCACGGCAGAGCCGGGTCAAAACCAAAACATAAGTGGATGGTTACCATTTATACCAAGTTAGAGAATTAGCCAAGTTCTTCGGTTCGCCAAAGGGTTTCCCGTCACAGAAGCATGGAGCAAACAAGAGCGGTACCTAACACTATCCACGAAGTCAGACCCGGTAATCGCCTGCGGGTCCTCTGACCGCGCTGAGGCCATATAACATGCCTATACCTAAATAAAGGATGGCTAATGCAGTACAAGATTTAAATCACATAAGCATGCTTTGACAGTTATAATATGCATAAAAACTGTAAATGACCCAAGACAATGCCAATCGGCATATCCCTCTCCTACTCCGCCCCCTTTTTCATGAGCGGACCTGGCCAGTACGGTACCCATTTCATCGTGGTGGTGCACGGACCACGGAATCATAGCATGCTCAACATCATAACTCATCACATCATAACATCTCTTGCCCGATGGTGCTGGGCTATCAAATCATACTCATATCGACTCGATTGACTCAGGGCACCCGATGAGGCTGGGCTACCCTATGACCCTAGCAAAGACTCTAGGACTATCACAGATAACGGCCGTTCTGTTTCAAACACACATAGTAACCACATGCTCAGTTCAATGCAATCCTAGCATGATACTACATGGCATGCTTATATGCAACAAAACTACACATCACATGACACATCAGGCAGGAGGTCCAGGTTACTGAGTAAGTCCTGTAGGATACTTACCTGAAGATGCAGAACAGCAAGACAACACAAGCAAGGGCCCAGAAGCAAGTCCAAAAGCACCCAAAAGAAATGAACACCTATAATCAAGCCAAGGTCATAAGCTACTGAACTACCATTCGTACACATAGCCCAAGTGCTCAACAACCTTAAAACAAATTCCCAAGATCATATAATAGGAAGAATTTTACTTCAAAGCCTTAGCTATAAAGTTTCAGGTAATTCCAGACATTGATAAGGGTGCTCTCGGCGACTTCGGAGAAGAAACAGGGGGACGGCTTCTTCAATGGTGCTGGCGGCGGCGTCAAACATAGAGGAGAGGAGAGAGTTTAGGGTTTTTCTCCTGTGGGATTGTGGATGAAGATTAAAACTAAGGTAGGAGGCCATTGTGTGCATTTTGGGTATGAGCTGTGTGAGGGAAGAAGAAGACAAAAGAGAGGGAGGGGGGCCAATTGTTGCCAGTTGGAAATGGTAAATGGGCAAGGGAATCCGAACAGTAGTATGTGAGAGAGAGAGAGAGAGAGGAAGGAAAGCAAAGGAAAGAAAGGAGTAGATATGTGTCCCAACATAAAATGCAAAGTGAATATACCCGATATTCAAATTCAAAACTCGCTAATTTCGACTCTATCAAATTCCGACTAGAACAACTTTAAATCAAATTTTCAATTAAATTTCAAGATAACCGGAATGAAATTAATTTATCAAGACTCGCAACTCGAAAGCGGAATCAAATTCCGTCAGAATTAAAATTCTAAAATGATGCCGGAAGGATTTTAAAATAATAATATATCTACTTAAAATAAAATAATATAAAATAAAATTTTAAATTTTCGGTCTTTACAACTTTGTATTATCCTTATTTTGACGGTTCATCGTCTGCCGATTTTATCGGCCATCGAGGTTCAGACCTGCGTGACCTCGAATTATTACCTAATCAAAAAAAAAAACTGATGGCATCGTGGAAGTGATTGTCCTATCATAGTCTCTACAAGTTCTGAATTTGTTCCCATAATCACATTCTTGTAGCCCCATTCTAGACGAGCATTTTTAGCCCTCCCTTGCACTACCCCCCATAGTTCGGCTACGGGCACCGTACGAGGCACTAAATTAACAATCAAGATCTCCTACATCACAAGATGCTCCACTCCCTACAACACAAAAATATCACAAGCAAAAAAAAACACAAAAATCCTTCTGGTGCAGTTATAATTAGGTCAAATTACCAAATAGGTTCTCCGTATAAAAACCCACCTTTCAAGACAAAATATTACTACCTTCGTCTCAAAATACAGACCGTTTTATTTTTTAACATTTTTTTAAGAAGTTAAAAGTTAAAGTAAATTCATTGCAACATATTTATATAAAAAGTAATTTCAATGTAATAAATTGGTATAAAATGTGATTGCAAGGCGAAAGATTGATACAATTCAATCATAAATACAAACAAAAAATTTCTAAACCCAGAACAAAAAGTGACGTTGGTCTGCTTTCACTTGGTGGTGCATTTGGACTTGGTGGTGCATTTGGACTAAGAGAAATAAGATCATTTTTTAAAACCAAATTGAGCAATAGATGAATTGATAGCAATATAAAAAAACCATAAAAAAATGAAAAAAAAAACGACACAAGACGAAATAGTGACAAAAACGAAAATCCAACTATGAACCCAAAGAGTAGCCCGCGCCAAAGAAAAATCATCAGATGGCGAAAATCTCAGGAAGGTGTTTTCAAACTCAATTTCGATGGTGCTAAATCATCATTTGGTAATACTTCTAAAGGGTTTGTGATTAGAGAAAATGTAGGAAGGGTGATCGCTTGTACGTGATGCCAGAAGATGTGGGACGTCATCGACTCTTCAGGCTGAGGTGGTTGGCCTGCAACTCGGACTGCTGGAACCTCGGAGGAGGGGGGTTCGTAGACTCGCGGTGGAATGTAATTGTCATTCGGTCGTGAATGCGATCAATGAGAGTTGGAAGCCCCCTTGGGAGATTGAGATTCTGATTTCAAACGATCTTCTTCTTCTCTGATCCTTTGAAATGACCCCCGTTACTCACATCTTTAGGGAGGCCAACAGGGCGGTTGATCGACTTCTACACCTGGCCTTGGATTCCGCCTCATCCCCTTGGGATTCCGACCTTGAGTTTCAAACTCTCGCCCGCAAGGACACTCGTGGCCTCATGGGTGGTGGTACCATCGTGGTTGAAACACCCCAAACTCTCGCATTGTATAAAAAAAAATACCGATCTCTTATTGAAAGGGGCAGAGCCAAGTGAGGGCACCCACGCGGTGGCATTTGGGCGGGTCGGGTTCGGGTTCGGTTAGTCGGGTTTCGGGTCATACGAGTTTCGGGGGATTTCTAATAATTTGGTCATTTGGTTGGGTCGGGTTCGGGTTTCGGTTGTATCGAGTTTCAGTTATTTCGGGTTTGGATTGTCTCAAGTTTTCATTATTTCAATATTCATTTTAAAAAAATTAACTAGAATGTATCTTAAAGTTCGAGTTATTTTGGATTTTGATTATAACGGGTTCGAGTATTGATGGGTTTCGGTTGAATCGGTGTTCAGAACAATCGGTTTCGGGTCGACCGAGTCGGATTTTCGGGTTCGGGTCGGGTTTTGCTAGATCAGTGTTCAGAACAATCGACCTATCCACGTTTAGGTTTGTCTGATCTCGAATTCTTACTTTATCCCAAAAAAAAAAAAGATGACGGTAATCCTACTGACCCAATATTTGTTATATTTTTTCCCTATCTTTATTTAGTTATTTTTATATCTTCTCCATATTTTGTCAAATGAAAGGAGTATAATATAAAACTAATGTGATTTTCACACCACGACGCTGATTTGTTTATATAAATAAAATCATAATAATATAACAAATTACTATCAAATATAATAAAATACGGTGTGTTTGATTCAATGTTTTGGTTCGAATCAATTTATAAGAAAATGTATAATATATTAAGGAATAAATTATATACTAATTAAATGTTTTAAATTGAACCAATTGATTTGAAAATATTAAAAAAATCTATTTTAATTTGATTTGTTGAAAAACCTATAATTATAAATGATTCTCTTTTAATAGTTAGTTATAGATTATAAAAGTTATAGATATATGTTAATTATTTTAAGGAATTTAAAATTTTGATATTTTAAAATTTTTAAACAGAGATACTTCTAATCCACAATTCCCAAGAGTTGTCCATTCCTTATCGAGGATTTCTGCTTTCCGTCTCTCTAGCGATAAGACATCGAGGATTTACGCTTTCTGTCTCTCTGGTGGTAAGATATAGTGTCAACTTCAGCTTTCCTATGCACTCACTATCCACATTCTCTCGTCGATTCTTCCATCCTCGCCCAACCAGTCTTCTTCTTGGTTCATAGTTTTTTAGGATTGTCTTCTTGGTTTTGATTTGGTGGATTGATTCATTGTTTATGGATTGTTGTACCATGACGATCTATTCATCTGTCGTTCATTGCGCCCTTTGTATTTCGAATTCTTACTTATTCCCCAAAAAAACTAAAGGGAGGCACTTCTGTAAATCAAGGAAGAACTCCGTAGAAGAAATTACTCCTTCCGTTTCACAATAAATGTCACTAACAAGTATGCAATTATTTTTTAAAATTAATTAAAAAAATAATATTTTATAGATTTTTTACTTCCTTAAAATACGTGCACAAACAATATTCCATCCGATTCAAAATAAGTGTCGTTTTATATTTTTAGGCAATTTATTATATTGATTAATGCAAATTATTATTGAAATTTGTATTTGTTGATTACTTTTTCTTTCAAACTCTCAACTTATTGATTGAAAAAGTTGGTAAGCATTTAATCTAAAATTTCAAACAAAACCTATTTACAAAACATCCATGTTATTTGGTGTTCATCCTACCTTTTCAATCCGAGGCTTCACAATCAACATGATTGACAAGCAAAGTCACTGCTCTCTAAGCCAACAATGCCAAGTCTACTGCTTTATCAGCTTGCATGCAAGCCGCCTAAGCCGTTTAAGTCGCCAGATTAGGGATCTAGCTTTCTAGGTATTTTTAATTTTAAATTTATGTAATTGTAATCTTAGATAAATTTTTTTTTACTGGCGACCCTCTGCGTAGGGTTTATCAAACCATCATTTGGATTGGTTTTAAGATCGCGTAGTCGATCTACTTCTTGCCTACTGTAAAAAAAAGTTGGTAAGCATTTAATAAAAGATACATTAAGATTTATAAAAAAATGTATAAAATCAATCATAATTAATACTACCTCCGTTCAGCAAAACATGTCCCTTTACTATTCACGCATGTTTTTTTAGTAGATAAAAACTATATAAAATATCTAGTTTTTTAAATAATTTTTTAACAATTTTGCAGTTAGTATTAATAAATACTCCATCTGTTAAGAAAAACATGTCGTTTTAGGAGTAAAATCTTGTTAAGAAAAACATATCGTTTTAGGAGTAAAATCTTGTTAGGAAAAACATGTCGTTTTAATACCATTGTAATGATTAAAGGTTTGTTAGTTGTAATTTTTAATAAAGTGGAAAAGTAAAGTACTGTAATAATTAGTGGTATAAGTATATTTTTATTTGTTTTTATGTGTTTTCTTAAAAAAATGTGTAAATATCTAAAACGACATGTTTTAATTAACGGATGGAGTACAAACTTGTTAAAAAAATTTATAAAAAAATGAATACTTTATATAATTTTTTATCTTTTTAAAGAAGCATGCGTGGATATTAAACGATATTTTTGCCGAACGAAGGTGCTGTAGTATTTTGAATAGGATGAAGTTGTATTTAATTGGAGATGGAGGGAGTAAACAAGAAGACCCTACTGAAATCAACACCGGTCAGCAACCGATCAATCAAATTCAGAACCAGTACCGTGCATTAACGTATTCATCTTCTCTAATACAGAGTAGTATCTACTATCTACATTTCCATCTACAAAGCCATCACATTTCGCAATTCAACATAATCAGAAAATTTCACTCTTTTATCTTTCTGCATTTCGATGGACACTCTAAATCCTCTTCCCTAATTGCCTTGTTAACACTGACATCATAATCAAACTTCAATTAATTAACTAATCAATCAACAGGAAGAAATTACTCCCCTAATTGCCGGAGACGGAGTAAATAAGAAGGCCCTGCTGCCCAACTGAGCATCACCATTCACCAGTCATCAACCGATCAATCAATGCAAAATCAAAAACCACCAAGCATTAATTCACCCCATCTTCTCTACATTTTCCATCTACAACTTCACAGGAACCCATCACACTGCCCAATTCAAACCGAAATGGGAAAAATTTCACATCTTCTTTTGCATTTCAATCGACCCTCTAATGCCTAAAACCCTCCCCTAATTCCCTAATTAACCATTAACATCATCATAATCAAACTTCAATTGATTAACTGACTAATCAAATCAACCAGAAGAAGCCGCAGGAGAACCTCCATTCCCAGAGCCAAGACGAGGCCTTTCTGCGCGCCCCCTCCCACCACCACTGCGGCGAGGCGGCGGTGCTGATCCGTCTCCGGCACCGGCGTGGACGAGGCTCCGCTTCCTGACCCTCCCGAAGGTGTGCTTGTTGTTGTTCATCCAGATCCTCAAAACCTCCTTCTCGACCCCAACCTCCTCGCAGAAGTCCTCAACCACCTCCTTATCCGCATTCTGCAGCTTCCATCCGACCTTCTCCGAGAATTGGTACATCCTCTCCTTCTGCTCCTTGCTGAACTTCGTCCTGAACCGCTTCCCGCTGCTCTCTTCCTCCGGCGCCGGAGACGCCACCGGCGATGGTGCTTTCTTCTTCTTCTTGCTCTTACTCCGCTGCTTCCTCTTCTTCGGGGAGGCCGGCGCTGGATCGGGGGTCGGGCGGAGGGGGGAGGCGGAGGCGGCAGCGGGGGTGGGAGGGGAGGAGGGGGAGAGGAAGGGGTGGAAAGGGAGGGGGAGGAGGGCGGGGGCGGGGGCGTTGTCGGGGCGGTGGAAGTTGCGGTGGCAGCCGCAGGCGGCGCAGATGAGGGAGATGGGATCGGAATTAGGGTTGAAGGAGGGGGTGGGGAGGAACTGGCAGCAGCCGTCGAGGGCGTGGCCGCCGATGCAGGCGGCGTGGTTCTTGAGGCATTCCTTGAAGGAAGAGGCAGGGGGATCTGGGGGAGGCGGGGGGGCGGTGGGGGAGGCAGGGAAATGGCACTTGAGGCCGGCGGCGTTGGCGTAGGCGAGGAAGCCTAAAATGGGGGTGGTGGGAGGAGCGTCGGAGGGGGAATAGGAGGAGGGGGTGGGGGTGGGAGTGGTTAGGTCAGGCAGGTCCATCGGCTGGCGGGGCGGGGCGGTGGTGGTGGTGGAAGGAAGAAAACAAAAGAGGAGTCAGATTGGATTCATGGGTTTAGGTGAAAATGGGAGGGTTATGTTTTGTGTGGTAACACAAGTTCGATAAATATTGGAAACCCAAACCCACCACCTTATAAAATATCGTGTCGGATATATACACCGCAAATCCTCACGTTAATTGCCTCTATTAGCTATTGATACAAATTTTAATAAAACATATCACTTTTTAAAAAATAATATCATTTCACTAATTTTTTTCATAAATTTTATTTCGATTTTTCTATCCTATACCTTTAGGATAAGATTCTAAATTGAGAAAAAAATTCCCTACAAAAAAGACAAACAACCCTAAGAATCTAATTAAAAAACTGCTAAACTAATTAATTTTTTTTTAAAAAAAAATTCTAAATTAGTGTCTTACCCTTGGGTATAGGAACAAAAACTAATTTTCTTATTTTTTGATATCTACTCCCTCCGTCTCAAAATACTTGTCACTTTAGTTTTTACACGTTTTTTAAGAACGGTAAAAACTATATAAAATATTAATGATTTTATTAATTTAAAAAAATAATTTCATACTTAATACAATTGTCTATAAAATTATCTAAAAAAATTAATATTTTATAGAGTTTTTAGCTTCTTAAAAAACGTGCCAAAAAAATAAAGTGACAAGTATTTTGAGACGGAGGTAGTATTACACATTTTAACCAATCAAAATCTCTTAAAAAGTAAGCAACGTATTGACACAATCCTGTAATTTCAACTATACTTATTACTTCAAGGTCACGACAAATGTCCTTAGTTACCTGTAAATCCAATTGGGGAAGGTGATAATTGATTCGTATGTTGTGGGTCCAAGTAATCCTCACGATACCTTTGGCTCGCGATCAGGTAATCATTGTTCAATCGTCGTCTTTAGATGAAGTTCCTTAGATGATATTCTTACTCTAGACGCGTTCTTCTCCGATCAAAGATCTTAAAAACTCAACTTCGAGGGTTTTAAGTCAAGGAGAACTACATAGCTCTTCTCTTTCTCTTCTCCAATCGGATCCCTTCTTTTGAGGACTTAAGGGGGTATTTATAGAGATGCTAAGCAAGTAGCTCGTTGACAACCTCGTGGACTGATAGGAGACACGTGTAACACATGTTCTCATGCCAGAGGGTTGGGAGGTTACATGTCGATGCGTTAGCGGAGAGGTGCTTGACCAGCGAGCTGCTTACTCTTGCCCAATGAGACGAGAGAGCGTGCGGGACCTGTTCGCCCTGATGGCGTTAAGTGTTACGATGCTAATCGTCGTCTTAATTATGTGTTGTCCTTAGGGGAGAACATGGGTTATGGTCTTACTCGATGTGGTGTTCGCGATGGATAATATCATGTCTGGTGCGTCTTTTGCGTTGGGTAGTCCATTTATGACGTCATATCCTTGTTAATTAGCGATGCTATTTTCCAGGACATCGTCACATATAAATAAATATAAATCATTACAATTCTCTCCCTATAAAACATAAAAACTCATCTATTTTGAAACAAAAACTATCTTCTAAAAACTCGTGTATTATGAAACAGATGGAGTATAATTTAAAAATAACCTATATTATGAGGGAGATGGATTCATTATATTCACTTTGCTCTGGTCTCCCGGCATTGAGAAGCGCAGCGCTAGTTTCAAGACGCATCTGTATTCTCGATGTCCATTCATCGTCCCTTCATCGTCCTATGCTTTCACATGGACCGACGTGCTTGGTGCCTTGTGAGCGGTGCCAGAATCCTTTCTGATGCGGGACCATCCAAGATACCTCCGGATACACCTATGATTCGAGCTCGTGAGAATGATGTCATCCTCAAGAGGAAGAAGAAGGCTCCACCATGAGAGAAGGTACAAAGGTGCAAGCTTGGTTAATGACGTTTTTAGATTCGTTCAGCACATTTGACAGCTTTTTGACGTTTCAGTAAAATGGGTCGTTCGGAGTCCGTATTTATTGAATTGGGTCGTGCCATACCTTGTTGGAACGAGGACGAAGAGATCTACAACTTTTCTGTTGAAGGTTTTTCCATATTCGACCTAAAGCTTAGCCGAAAATCACATTGTTTGAAGTTGTCACTGTTTTAGACGGGATTTGTTAAGTGTTGGAACACTTTCTTTTATTGCTTATTTTAGTAACATTATTTACTTAAGTTATTTTAGGTAATTTTAGGAGTTTATTTTAATTAGTCTTTTATTTATTATTTTCATCTAAAATCAGCCTTAGAGTTATAAGTAGACGGATGATCCTTCCATTGTAACACATACACCTCTTTGAATATAGAAATTTCAGTTTGTGTGAAACACAATTGAGAGAAAGTCGATCGATTTGTAGCAGGGCTCATCGATTGCAAATTGGTTTGATCTCAGCTTGGTTTGCTTTGTGTCCATCAATTTCGTAAGACTTGATGATCCTGGTATCCAAGAGTCCCCTGCTTGTGCCTCCAAGTTGTCCGTTTGGTTGTGTAGGATTGTAGAAGCGGATTATATAGATAGACCCAGTCCTTATCGATCGTGTCTTTCAATTCTTGTTCTTAAATTTCGAGTCTTGCATATTCTTTATCGAGTCTTGTTCGTTCTTGTTTAGTCGACTTCGAGTAACTTTCGGTTCTTGGAGTTCTTGTCGATATCGAGTCCTTTTCTTGTGTTCTTGTTGCGTCTTTGCTCGTTTCTTGGTCAATCTTGATCTTCTTGTTCGAGTTCTTTGCTTTCTTGTTGAGTCTTGAGTCTTTCTTGCGTCCGTTCTTTAAGTTCTTGTTTGATTGTCGAAAATCGGGCCATCTTACGGCTAACCCGTATCACTTTCTGTTGTATGCGAGGTTGTGGTTTGTTCCTTAGTTGTATCTTGTCGGTGGTTCGTTAGTCGTTTCCCTTCTAGCCTCTCGATTTCTCAAAGAATGTTGTTGTCTGAGATTTCGAATTATTACATTGATATATATATATATATATATATATATATATATATATATAGAGAGAGAGAGAGAGAGAGAGAGAGAGAGAGAGAGAGAGAGAGAGAGAGAGAGAGAGAGAGAGAGAGAGAGAGAGAGAGAGGATAGATCATATGAGAACAAGCCTTATTGAGTAACATGTGAACAAATCTAGACCATTGATTTAGTACAAATGGAAGGCTGAGATTATTTAGGATTTTAAATTAATTGTAAATTAAAATTGTGTAAACACAATCTCACCCTTACATATAGGCGCGTGATTACACATATGCTTAACCCTAATCCCACACAACGTTTTCAATTTCAACCAAAAGGAGAGAAAGAGAAGCGGGATTGCGAAGGGCGGAGACATGAGACGACGGTTGCGAGGTTGCCGGCGATTGGGAAGGGCGCCTCGACAAAAGACGGCGGTTGCGAAGGTAGCCGGCGGCGGTTGCGAAGGTGAAGATTTGGGCGAAAGGCGGCGACGGTTGCGAAGCCGGAGACATGAGGTGTAGATCTGGGCGAAAGGAGGGATTGCGAAGGGCGCCTAGACGCGCGATTGGCAGATCGAAGACGATGGACGTGCGATTGCGAAGCGGTCCAGGAGGCGGAAGTCGAAGGAAGGCGGAATTCAGCAACCGCCGCCGCTTGTCTTTCCGGTTGCCCGAACGCGAAGGAATGCGAAGGAAGTCGAAGGAAGTCGAAGGAGTCGTCCATCGAAGACAAATTGTGCCGTCGTCTTTCCGGTTGCCCGAACGCGGGAATCCGGCGATGGCGTCGAATTCGTCTTTCCGGAAGGCGGATCCGGCGGTGGCGGCACTTTTCTTCCCCTATTCTCAAATATGGGCGACGATGAAGGCGGGACGGAACGATTGCATCGACTTCGTCTTTCCGGCAGGCGGATCCGGCGATGGTGGCGCCTGTCTTCCCCTATTCTCAGATCTGGGCGACGGTGAAGGCGGGATGGTGGCGACGATGAAGGCGGGATCTGGGCGACGGTGAAGTTGTGCTGGTAAGGTTTCATTCCTAATGCTTTCAATTCGGGTCGTCAGGAATAGTTTTCACTGGATTTGGGTTCAAAATGTACGTCGGACGGCTTCAATTGCAGCCATATGTGTGAGATTTTGTAATTGGATCTGGTTTCGTTCCTGATGCATTCAATTGAGTTACATTTTCGTTTCTGATGCTTTCAATTGGTTTTGTTAATTGGTTTTGTGAGTGGTTGCACTATCGAATAATATCGTTATACCATCGAATAATCCAGCTTTACCATCGAATAATCAAGCAATACCACCGAATAATTTTTAGTTAAAAGAGATGTCATCGAATAATTAATCAATACAATCGAATAATCAAACTATATCATCGAATAATCAAGCGATACCGTCGAATAAAAGTTCAGGGCGTTTTCAGGGTGCTAACCGTTTAGAAAAGTTCATCGATATCATCGCATAATCAATTGATACGATCGAATAATTTTGCGATACAACTGAATAATTTAAATTTACGATCGAATAATCTGGCGATATCATTGCATAATCAGACGATACGATTGAATAATGTAGATATACTGTCGAATAATTTGAAGAGAGTGCATCACACACGCCCCCATTCAGCAAGTGGGCAAAAAAACGACGTGGGTCCCACTGTTTTTTAATCTAAAAAAAAAGCCAAAATTGTCCATTAATCTCAGCCTTCCATTTCATTCAATCAATGATCCAGATGTGTTCTCATGTTACACAATAAGGGATGAGTACCCATGAACCACCTCTCTCTCTCTCTCTCTCTCTCTCTCTCTCTCTCTCTCTCTCTCTCTCTCTCTCTCTCTCTCTCTCTCTCTCTCTCTCTCTCTCTCTCTCTCTCTCTCTATATATATATATATATATATATATATATATATATATATATAGTATGGATCATATGTACTCAGCCCTTAACGTGTATCATGTACACAAATCTGGGCCATTGAATTAAGAAGATCAACGGATGAGATTAAAAGTAACTTCTGATTATTCGATGGTATTGAGAGATTATTCGGTAGAATGAAATTATCCAGTGGTATTGGGCGATTATTCAGTAGAATAAAATTTACATTTTTTACAGATGAATAATTACGTGAAAACAGATGAATAGTCATGAACAAATAGATGAATAATTTTTTAGTACATGATACACGTTAAGTGTTGAGTACACCGGAACCAACCCCTATATATATATATATATATATATATATATATATATATATATATATATATATATATATATATATATATATATATATATATATATGTAGGGGATGGTTCAAGTGTACTCATTGCTTATTGTGTATCATGAGAACACATCCTGGGCGTTGATTGATTGAAATAGGTGGCTGAGATTAATAGGCAATTTAACCTTTTTTCTTTAATTAAAAATCAGTGGGTCCCACCAGATTTCTTTCTCACATGCTGCATTGGGGCGCGTGTACAACCCCATTTTTATTTTCCTGTAAATTATTCGACAGTATCGTTGAATTATTCGATCGTATCGACAGATTATGCGATGGTATCGATAAATTTTTCTAATCGGCTAGCACCATGAATTAATGGTATCACTGGATTATTCGATCGTATCAACGGATTATGCAATGGTATAGACGAATTATGCGATGGTATCGATGGATTTTTCTAATCAGCTATTCGATGGTATCGCTTGATTATTCGATCGTATCACTTGATTATTCGATGGTATAGTTTGATTATTCAATGGTACCGCTTGATTATTCAATGGTGTCGCTTGCTTATTCAATGGTACCGCTTGATTATTCAATGGTGTCGCTTGTTTATTCGATGGTATAACTGGATTATTCGATAGTATAACAATACTATTCAATGTTGCAAGTCACTAAACCAATTAACAAATTTCAGTACCTATGGACGTGACTGTCTTTGATGAAAATGTAACTCAATTGAAAGCATCAGGAACAAATTAACAAATCTCATAATTAACCAATAATGAAAATTTAACCCAATTAACAAATATCACACATATAGCTACAATTAAAGTTGTCTAAGGGTTCCCAATTTCCTGATTCTTCCCCTTCAAATTTCCCTCTCAAGTCAATTCCGATCCACCCGCACGGACACACCATGACGCCCAACCCGGAGACCATTCCGACCAGACTTACCGATACCGGCCGCCACAAGGGGTCCCCACCGTCGGAACGACGCCGAAGCAAGCCCTACGCCTGTCGAAATCATCGTCCGCCTTCGTCGCACCTTCAATGGAAGAGAGAAAGAGAGAGGAGGTGTGGCGATTGGGCGATGGTGATGAATTGGGAGATGGGAATTGAGAGATGGGCTTGGAAGAGAGAAACATAGAAAGGATTATCGGCGAAGGGCGACGACTAGGAGGCCGGAATGCTCGGAGGCGCCGCCCATGAGGCAATCTTCCGTCGTCGATGCCATCTTCCATCGCCGATGCCTAGGAGGCAATCTTCCGTCGATGCCGCCTTTGTCTTCACTGCCATCTTCCGTCGTCGAAGCCCAGGAGGCGCAGGGGCGTAGACACCATCTTCATTGCCGACGAGGAAATACAGAGCGAGATCGATCCAACCCGTGGAGGGCTGATTCTATTCGATCGGTGGGACTCGACAGACGCAGGCGGGCGATCTGGCACTTGGGACTCGGCATTCGAAGGCGGACTCCGGCGCTTGGCACTCCGGCAATCGAAGACGGACCCCGTGCTTCAAGATCCCTCCGTCGCCGCCATCTTTATCTCTTTCTCTATTCTCTAGGGTTGAAAACTGAAAATGGCAGAACGTGGGTAGGGGTACACGCGCTCTTATTGAAATGGGAGTTGCGGTTTTTCTATTTTTATTTTCAATTAATAAAAATGATGAATTAATCTCAGCCATCCAATTCCTCTACATCAACGGTTGGGATCTGTTCTCATTTTACACAATAAGGGCTGTTCTCATATGATCTATCCTCTCTCTCTCTCTCTATATATATATATATATATATATATATATAGAGAGAGAGAGAGAGAGAGAGAGAGAGAGAGAGAGTGCACCCCTTAGGGTGTACTTTGTGCACGTTTTTGGGCCGTTGATCTATATGAAATGGAAGGTTAGATTGTTGCCACGTATTATGGGTGTTTTAAAAAAAAATGGGTTAAATTAATCTCAAACTCTCCTTAGGTGCGTTAAGCGCGTGTGATGTTGCGAAAATATAAAACCCTAAATCTGAAGAGGCGATGGGGACATCCGAAGAACTGAGAGGTTGCGATGATAGGAAGAGGCGACGAGGGGGAGTTGCTGATCGGCAGGGATGGGGGGAGTTGATGATTGGCGGAGATGGAGGACGATGGAGCATATCTGGATGGTGGTGGCGATGGAGCATATCGTGGCAGTGGTGGCGATGGACGGACGATGGTGGCGATGGAGCATATTTGGGCGGTGGTGGTGATGGAGGCGAGGTTGGGAGGGAGGACGGCCGAGGGAGGGCTAATGGCGGCAGATTAAGGCGGTGGTGGCAACGATTGGCGAAGGTTACTGTGCGACGGTTGGCGAAGGTTACTGTGGACGACGGAACGGTGGCCGCCTTCTTCTTCGTCGAGCGAACCCAAGTGAGGCAGTGAGGCAAGTGGAGGCGACCCGTCCCTTCAACCGGTGAGCGCGGACCCAAATCGGAGGATCCCTACGCAGCCGGACGATTGGGCTAGGTCGGGACAGAGAAGGCCGACGATGATGGTGAATCTGTGATACTGGTGAGTCGCAATCCGGTTCTCCCCTCCTTTTCGATTTCCATGTTGTTTTCATCTCCTTTGCCTGATCCTCCGCCCAGATCTGAATCTGTGGAAGCAGTTGGTGACGAAGACGAGGAGCCCAGACGAGTTGCAGGAGGAAGCGAGTTCAAATCAGGGTCGACGAAGGGATGCATAAGGTATCGAATTCAATCTTTTCTCTCCTCCTTTTCGATTCTGGCCAACCGATGCATCTGAATCTGAAGCAATTGGAAGCAATTGGGCAATTGGAGACGAAGAGGAGGTGGAAGACAAGGTGGAGGTGGATGACGAGGTGCCGGATCCAGCGTGCGGCAGCAATGGTTGGGGCGGATCTGTGGTGGAGGCAGATCTGTGAATGAGGATGATGATGAAGAGGTCCAGCGGCAGCAACTGGAGACGAAGATGAGGAGGTCGGAGAAGACGAATCCGACGAAGGTCGATCTTCTTTTGAAATCGAGAGATTGTTCGGCCAATACATCGGTGAATTATTCGGTGGAATACTAATATTATTCGGTGAATAGTTAATAATTATTCAATAGAATATGCTGATTTTGTTATTGAGATATTAGATTTTCGACATTATTCGTTGAATTCTGAATAATTATTCAATGGAATATGTATATTTTGTAATTCGAAATAAAAGTGTGATTTGGATATGATCTATATTTATTCGTTGAAATAAGAATACTTATTCAATAGAATGTGTGTATTTTATAATTTGAAATCAATGTGTGATTGAGTTTTGTTCGGTGAAATATGTGTAATTTTTTAAATAAGAATACATGATTGAGTAGTATGTGACCAATTATTCAGTGGAATTGGTGAATTTTCATCTAAATTGGATGGAAAAAGATAAGATAATATTATTCGGTAGAATGTAAAAAATTATTCGGTTGAATTGACGATTTTTTACGGTAAACAAATTCAGGGCTGTTTAAAAAAAAATTATATATATGTTGGGTGAATGAATTGTGTAAAAAAGCAATGAGTAATGGGCCTAATTAAATGAGTAATGAATAAATGGGCCTAATTTTGGTGTAAATGTGACTAATTTTATGAGTAAATGGGAAAATGGTTAAATGACCCTAATTATGGGGTAAATTTCACACGCCTCCCCCAAACTTTCCATTCATACGAATATTGCCCTTATTTCAATTATGAAAATTACATATTTTAGCCCGTAATTTTTATTTAAAATAATATTGTCAGGTGCAACTATAATATTAAAAAAATACAACAAGAATGTTACATCACAATTTTTGTCTTTATTTTAAAAAGGGAAAAAGATGAGATTACAAAATATAAAGTGAACAAATAATACAATAAATGTTACTCCCTCCGTTAATTAAAACTTGACGTTTTACTATTCACGCACGCATTTTTAGGTGTTAAAAACTATATAAAATATTAACTTTTTTAATAATTTTTTTAAATAATATCATACTTATTACTATTAAGTATGAATTTATAAAAACAAATTTAAAAAAAAGTTAATATTTTATATAGTTTTTATCGTTCTAAAAAAGCGTGCATGAATAGTAAACGACAAGTTTTAATTAACAGAGGGAGTATTATTTATAAATGTGCATTTTTATAATGTGTCACACCAAAAATTTTCTTTATGGACCGCTATTTTATGACAGTTTTGTACTTTAATGCAAAATGTGCCATTAAAAGCCTATTAGCTCAAAAAATGGTATAGTGATGTGCCCATGCACAAAGGTTCGAGTTCAGAATCCCGCATAAGCTATTTATGGTTGATTTTTTTGTGTTCCCGTTCATGAATAAGATTATAAAGTGCAATAATAAAATGATAATGTGCACAAATAAGATGATATAATGCATATATAACATTATATTGTGCAAATATAACTTTAAGTTGTGCAAATATAACACTATGTTTTGCAAATGTAACATTATATTGTGCATATCTAATAATATAATGTTACGTTGTGCACATATAATATTATCTTGTGCGAATATAACATTATACTGTGCAAATATAACTTTAAGTTGTGCAAATATAACACTATGTTTTGCAAATGTAACATTATGTTGTGCATATCTAATAGTATAATGTTACGTTGTGCACATATAATATTATGTTGTGCGAATATAACATTATATTGTGCAAAATATAACTTTAAGTTGTGCAAATATAACACTATGTTTTGCAAATGTAACATTATGTTGTGCATATCTAATAATATAATGTTACGTTGTGCACATATAATATTATGTTGTGCAAACATAATATTATATTGTGCAAATAAAATAATAAGTGCAAAAATAAAATGATAAAGTGCAAGAATAAGATTGTAAAGTGCACAAATAAAATGATAAAGTGCACTTTGATTTATTATTTATGCACTTTAGAATATTGAAGATGCATCTTATAGAATTTAAACCCGATAAAAATTATGGGCTAAAATTTGTAATTTTTACAATTAAAATAGGGCAATAATTTTAGAAATGAAAGTATGGGGATGTTTTTTGTAATTTCAACATCTCCTTCCTCCTCCCGTGTGTTGCTACAGTACCAATGGAGATCGGCGAACACAGGTCCCCGTCAATGGTTGTTGGTGGCGCGTCGGGGGAAGATCGGCAACAAAACAACGACGTCGCTTCAGTCGGTGGTGGATCCGGCAACACAGCTTCGAGGAAACACAGATCTGGCAACAAAACTCGAACAGATCCGGCGCCGCTTCTGTAGGAATCTGGAATGACGAGGGCGGAATCTCCGATGAGCAAGAAAGGAGGAGGCGGAGGCGGCAGATCCGAGGGCAGCGAGCACCGTGGAGAGCTCGGTGGAGCAGATCCGAGGGCGGTGAGCACAGCAATGCTCTTGTCGACGGCGGAGTCTCCGATGAGAAAGAAAGAAGGCGGCGGAGGCATCAGATCCGAGGGCGGCGAGCACCGTGGAGAGCTCGGTGGAGCAGATCCGAGGGCGGTGAGCACAGCAATGCTCTTGTCGACGACGGAATCTCCGATGAGAAAGAAAAGAGGCGGCGGAGGCGTCAGATTCGAGAGCATCGAGCACCGTGGAGAGCTCGGTGGAGCAGATCCGAGGGCGGTGATTTGGTGGCGCAGGCGCTCCTCGACGCGCACAGAGCCCTCGGCGTCGACGCGCTCTAAGCGATGGAGTTGCGAGGGGCAGCCATGGGAGAGCGGAGTCTGAGAGAGACGAGGGTGAGAAATGCCGAGCGAGGAAGAAGGGTTTTTTCTGGTCCGACCCGGTTCATAAAAAGAAAAAAACCCGCGCCCAGCTTATCCCCTTTAATTACTCTATTTTCACTTTAAGCCTTATTTCCATCTTAAGCCCCCTTTTCACTTTAACCTCACCCTAGGGGTGTGCATAACCGGGTACCCGACACGACACGGTTAATCGTGTCGGGTACCCGAAACCGTTTAGCTTGAAAACGCCGATCCGAACACGACCCGGTTAATACCGGGTATCCGACACGAAAACACCAAACGATTCCGTGTCGGATACCCGTGTTACCCGCCACGAACCGAAAATTGAGATGTTGTACTAATTCTGATTATCAAACAGCAAGTCATTACCTCTACTGATTTGTAAACTACAAGCATCAAACAATAATTTGATACATATTCCATCCAAACCAAATTGAAATAATTCAAAATAGCCTACTGTATGATTGATCTACACTAAATTGAAAACTTTTCAATTTGACCAAAACCCTAATATCTACAAATTCCACCAAAAAATGCAATCAACAAGAGAGAAATACATGGTATTAAATCCAGGAAGAGAAGGGAGGAGACTTCCGGGTAGAAATTGAAGAGGCACCAGTCCTCGAGCACACTTCGACTCTCTCTGAAGCGGCACACCGGTACCAGTCCTCGAGGACAGAGCAACGCTTCAACCTGTCGCGCGCCAGGACGAGCGGATCCGACGCTGAGCACTGAGTCAGCCTTGGGCTATCCCCGGCGGCGGATCTGGAGGCTCGCTGGATCTGGAGAGAAAGAGAGAGGGAAGATCTGAGGACAAAAGAGTCGATTCGCCTCCGCCGTCACTTCGACTCTCTCTGAAGCGTCACGCCGGCACCAGTCCTCGAGGAAAGAGCAACGCTTCAACCTGTCGCGCGCCAGGATGAGCGGATCCGGCGCTGAGCACTGAGTCAGCCTTGGGCTATCCCGACGGCGGCGGATCTGGAGGCTCGTTGGATCTGGAGAGAAAGAGAGAGGGCAGATCTAAGGACAAAAGAGTCGATTCGCCTCCGCCGCTTCATTGGACTTGGATTTGGAGAGAAAGAGAGAGGTTGGATTTGGAGAATTGGAGAGAGAGAAGAGTTTGAGTTTGTGTCTGTGTGAGTTGTGACTGCCTCTCCATCCTTCCGCTAGGGTTTTCAGTAGAAAAAGGGAGTTTATTTTTTTAAAAAAAAATGCAGCTTTGAAGACAAAAAATTGATGGGAATAGGAATCGAACTGTGGGCCCATTGCTTTTGACAAAAGAATCATGGGAGTCCAAACCAAATGGGTAAGCTCGCTTATATGTTTCAATTGAGACTATAAAATACTAGTACTATAACTATAATACCGTACCTAAAAAAATAAAAAAAAAATTAAACGGTTCGTGTCGGGTACCCGACAAGGGCATTTGCCCGACCCGAACACGAACCGTTTAATGTCGTGTTTTAGCGGTTCGTGTCATTTTCGTGTCGTGTCTTTTCGGTTTCGTGTTTTTTCGTGTCGTGTTTTCGTGTCGGGTCAGTCGTGTCGGGTTTTTCTGCACACCCTTACCTCACCCTATATATATATATATATAATTTGTTAAGAAATAAATATTTTAGAGAAGAAGTTTTGTTAAGAAAAAAATGATATTTTATCTATTTTGATGTCATTTTTTTTTTAAATTGTCTTTTTAGATAAAAGTGAAAAAGTAGAGTGATAATTTAATGTACGTGTATTTTTGTTTGATTTCTTAAAAAATATGCAAATCTCTAAAATGACTTACTCCGGATTTTAAATAATTCATGGAGAATCAATTTGAGATTTAAAAATAGATTTGTACTTTTTTATAAATTTTTGTATTTTATCTATTTTGATGTCATTTTTTTTTAAATTGTCTTTTTGTATTTTTTTTGTTTAGCACTTTTTTATAAATTTTTTTCAGAGTTTATTCATTTGCTTTTACGATTTTTCATTCCTAATCAATCATGGGAATAGTTTTTTTTTTTTAAAGTTAAAGATCGAGAAGCAAATGAGTAAAATAGAGCTTTAGGGTAGTGAATAATAAGTTTGGGTTTTCTAGCAAAGGGCCGCGGGTAAAGGTTAAAAAATTTTAATTGGTAAATCTTTTAAATTTGAAGTTCTTAACCTATATATCATACATAGAATATGTAGGAGCGATGTGGGAGAAAGTTGTTTGCCCAAATTAAAAGTGTAATTATATAGGAGAAAATACAGGAATATTTAAGGACGTCCCTGAAGCGAGATAACGCTCTCTTTTTAGAGCGTTTCTAAAAAAACCCAAACGTTCCGCCATCCTCCACCTTCGGCCGGATGAATCTCTGCTCCGACCTTCAGCTCTAGTGGGTTTCGAGGTTTATCATATGGACAATCACACAAGTAGAAAAACAAGGTAGAGGTTCCCACCCATCCCCAATCACAACTATGGCTTCCGCCATAGGTCCACTGTCATCGCCGCCATCTTTTTCAGTGCCTGCGCTGAGAAGAGAAGGAAAATCTATTTATAAATCTCTCTTCGGAGAGCCTAAATCTCTCTTCGGAGAGCCCCAACTCCCCTCCGAGCCAGGGTTTGGTTCAGTGGGTAGTCCCCCTCTTCTTGGATTGCTCTGACTCGGCGTCGTCGGCCTGGCCGATGTCCGTCTTTACCCTGCGCTGCCCTCCTCCTCTCGGCCTTGTCCCTTGGCCTGGGTTGCGGTGGTGGTTGGGAACGTGGTTAATTCCATCTCCGACGCTCTCTGGACAGTTCCGTTCAAAGCCTAAACCAATTTTTGGGGCTAGGGTTGCTCTTGGGTTCTTGCCCCCAAATTGTTCCTCCTCCATGGCCAATTGTTTCTCCGGCCGAAATCGGAGTCCCTCATATCACCGTGCTGCACCTCCGCTCCGCCCTCGCCGTCTCCTCTGTCTCGACTTTGGCCGGGTGGACTATCCTCCCTTTTAACAACGGGATCTCGGCTCGGCGCGTCGTGCCGGCGTTTCTTTCCGGCCTCCTCTTGCCGTCGATCGCCTCTCTCTTGATTCCTCCCTCCTCCGGGGCCGAGCGGTGCAACAGTCTTGCTTCGGTGTTGTCCTCTCGGCCGGCGGCGGCGTCTCGTCCTCGTTTGCCCTCCTCTGCTCTTTGATCCTTGCTCCACATGTGTGAATGGGCTCCTTGCTCTCCGCGTGTGGGTCTGGATTAGGGGCCTGGTTCCAATCTCCCGCCCATTGTTGGGCCCGACATCCTTCCTTTGGGCCCAAGGAAATTTCTTGGGCCCAAAGCTGGCCTGTCGAAATGTGAAACAAATGAAATTGTAAATTAATATATACAATAATATTTAATAACTATTACTATATAATTCCCGGATTTGTCTCTCGCTCTTTGCCCTACTTGCAGTCGTGCTTCTTTTCCTCGTTTGTTTGGATGTCCGTTTGGTTCGTGGTTAGTTTCGGTTGAGGAGCAGTTCTGCGGCCCTGGTTGATCGAAGTGATCGTGTTGGTGGTGTTTGTGGTCTCCGAAGATCCCTCATCTAGGTGGGGGGAACGTCGTGTGATCCACACTTCCCCAGGTGTCGCCTTTGCCTTACGAGGATTTCTGCTTCCCGTCTTTCCGGCGGCGAGACATCGTGTCAGCCAGTGCTGTCCCATACGCTCGCTATCCACTTCACCGCGTCGGGCTTCCTTCCTCTCGATTTTGTGTCCGCTTGTTTGCTTAGGGTTTGAGGTTCTTTCCGGGTTTGTTTTGATGTATTTTGTGGTTGTATTTCTTTCAGATCTTCGTGATCTCATCCTTCGGGATGCTATCGGGTAGGCTGACCACCACCCGAATTTTTTCCTTATAAAAAAAAAAAACAAAAACATAGAATATGTGATTATTATTTAAATATTTTGTCTAACTTATGAATTGAAGAACGTTAATCTTCCCTAATAAGAAAAGAAAGGGATGAGGATGAGGATGGTTTCCCGGCAATCTTCTACCAACGTCATTGAAATACAGTGGGCATTGTTCTGGATTTGCTTAATAGTGTTAAGGCACCGAGGGAAATTAGTGATGCGCTCTTGGTTCTTATTCCAAAGACAACTAGCCTGGCCACTCCGCAGTAATTAAGACCCATTGCATTGCTGAATGCCATCTTCAAGATCGCAACGAAGCTGATTGTGAACCGAATAAAACTCATTCTCCCCGATGTGATTTCACCCTCTCATGCTAGTTTCATCTCGAGGCGTCAGATCATTGAAAATGTGGTCGTGGTCCAGGAAGTTCTCCAATCTATAGAGGAGAGAAGAAGGAGGAGATGGACGGTGATCAAGGTTGACCTGGAGAAGCCCTACGATCGGATTGAGTGGGGCTTTCTCCGTGCAATCTTGACAAGAGAAAACCTCCCAGAGAATCTCATCAAGGTGGTTATGCACTGTTAATCGATGGGCCGAACGAATGTATTGTGGAACGGAGAACGGGCAGGAACTTTCAAGTCGACTAGAGGTATCCGCCAAGGAGACCCCCTTTCGCCTTACCTATTCGTCTTGTGCATGGAATTCCTCTCGCATATCATCCAAGATGCAGTGTCAGATGTGAGTTGGAAGCCAGTGAACGTAGGATGAGTTAGCCTTTCTCATCTTTTCTTTGCAGATGATATGGTGTTATTCAGGGAGGCAACACCTGACCAGGGTAGGACCATATAACGTTGTCTCCAACGGTTTTTCTCTGATTCAGGGGAGAAAGTTAGCTATGAGAAAAGATTCATCCTCTTCTCACAGAATGTTCCTGTAGAGGTCAAGGGACTAATCAGATCGGAGCTTAACATGCCAAGTTCTGCTGAATTTGGTAACTACTTGTGGGTAGCCACGACAACTAGCAGGCTAACGAGGGAGCATTTCACCTACCTCCTACACAAGGTCACCACCAAATTGAGAGGTTGGAAGGCTCGAATGCTATCACTTGTAGGGCGTGTAACATTGGCGAGGTCGGTGCTCACGAGCCTCCCTCTTTACACCATGAAATCGACTTACATCCCGAGGGGAGTATGCGATGAAATGGACAGAGTTGTCCGAAGTTTCATATGGGGTTCATCTGCAGATCAAAGGCGCATACACCTCCTTAAGAAAGAAATTTTATATGCCCCGATAGCCAACGGAGGTCTTAGGATTAGACCTATGAGAGCTACCAACCAAGCAACCTTGGCAAAGCTTGGGTGGCGAATGCTCCAAAAGCCCGAGTCAATCTCGAGTCGCCTTCTGAGGGGAAAATATTGTAGCGTTCGAGCTGATGTGGATATGTTCGCAAGGAAGGAGAGATCCTGACACCAGGGCTACGGTCAAATATTGGAAATGGATGCACCACTCTCTTTTGGCAACACCACTGGCTACAATGAGAGACGCTTGAAGATGTCGCAACTCAACAAATACTTGAGAATCTGCTCGGAGATACAGGGGTTGAGCTTTGGGATAGCACTTGTGGGGATTGGAAATGGGACATACTTGTGCCCCTATTGCAGGAAGAGCACAATGCAAAACTGAGAGCCATCAGAGTGAGTGGACTACCTGACGCCGAGGACAAGTTGTATTAGGGACACACGACCTCGGAGCCATTTACAACAGCCTCGACCTTGAACCTTCTCAGGACTAGGATTGGCGTGAATCAAGCACCATGGTGGAAACGCATTTGGCAGGCTCCCGCCCAACAGAGAGCCCGCACCTTTGTGTATCTTGTGGCACATGATGCATTCCTAACCAATGCCAATTAACATCAACAACATATGTCAGACCATTTGGCCTGTCCTTGGTGTGGACAACCTGAGACAATCATCCACCTCTTGAGGGATTGCGATCAGGGAAGGGATGTATGGAAGAGGTTAGCTGGAAACACCTTGCATTCCAGTTTCTTGTCTATATAGGATGCCACAAAGTGGGTTTTCCGAGGTGTGGAGAAGCACAACAGGTGATGCATCAGCTTCATAACGGCCATTTGGTTCATCTGGAAGGTGAGAAGCGAGTTGATTTTCCACAACCGTGATACCCTACTAGAGGTGGTGCAGAAGATGTGGAAGACCACTTCAACCTACATCCACTGTCGGAGAAAATCAACAAGATTGGAAGGCAACCCAAAGGGAGGAAAATAGGTTGCCGACGGAATGGATTCCTCCAGAAAATGGATGGTTGAAACCTAATACAGATGGGGCTTCGAGGGGCAATCCAGGACCAACGAAAGGGGGCGGTATAATACAAAACCAATCTGTGGAGTTCATATGCGCTTTTACCTTCCGTTGTGGGAGCTATAACGCAACGAATGCGAAGATGTGGGTGACTTTTCATGGTCTAGTTTGGCAAAAGACCTGGGCATTCCTCAATTGGTGCTAGAAATAGAGTGCTCGACTGTCTTTTCAATGTTGCAATACGCCCACTACAACCTAGTGACTCAATGAAAAAAACTCATCACAAGTGCAGAATAGAAGGTCCAAATCCGGCAGGTCCGACGCCAAGCAAATCCTCTTGCAGACATTCTAGTGAATAGGAGGTAGATCTTCCAGAAAATTTCCAGTTGTTCACTTCATTGCCGGATTTATTACCAACTAATTTGTACCACCTACTATTGTTTTATCTCCTTGAAGTGATTAATAATATGGGCTCCGGCCCACTCCTAGAACAAAAAATTATTTTATCTCCTTTAAGTGATTAATAATAAGGGCTTCGGCCCACTCCTAGAACAAAAAAAAAAAAGAAATGGATGAACTCAAAAATAAAAAAATCTATATGATAATTTGTAGTATCAAGGACATGCTCCATTAGTTGAGATTTATGTCGCACCTATAAGTGTGACAATCTTGTCATAAACATGGTGTTGTTATTTACATTCATAAATTTTACTATTTAACCCAAAAATTAGAGTTTTTTTTTTTTTAAATAAATCATACGCCTCTTGAGTCACAAACGTGTGAGTCAAGAGGGATAAGGTATATATGTAGAAAAAAAATAGTTGTGCCTAGGGGCGTTATGTGAACATGAGTAGCTCTAGTTCTGTTTGTACTCAGCTCGAAAAAACTCGTCTCAAGCTCGTTCACATTTGAAAACGAGCCAAATACGAGCAGGTTTTCAAGCTCGCAACGAGCTCGAGCTTTACACGAGCTTGCTCGTAAAGCTCGTTTTAAGGGCATAAATTACTTATATGCCTTTGGGTTATGTCACCCTTTTTATAAAACCCTTGATTGCCTTGAGAGATGATCCGTCTTTGCCGCCTCCAGCCTCCTCACTCCCGATTCCCATCTGCCCTTCCAACCCTTCGTCGCCTCTAGCCTCACTCCTAATTTCTGTCTACCCTTCCAGCCCTTGTGCATTCAATCATTCTTCCTCACTCTTTTCTAGCAAATTTGGCGAAACAGCGAACCACCGATTGTAGATCTAAAAATTTTACCTGTTCCTCACTCAATCCCTTAGATTTGTTGTTATTGCAATTTCACTAGATTTGTTGTTATTGTTTGTTACAATCCATCTGAGGCGGATCCTCCTTAGGGACAAGGGTGGCAGTTGCCCCCAACCGAAAATAAAATTTAATATACATGTTCATCTCGTCGATAGCTTCGATTTGATATATTATAACTTTATTAGCTTTAATCTGATATCTAAGAAAAAAGTTATAAATGCTACAAAACTGAACATATATATTATTTCTTACATCATTTACCAAAGTGATATATTTTTATTATAATTATCGTTCGTGAAACTTTATACTTTAATAATATAATTATACCCAATAATTTCGAATTAGTAGCTAGGTTATATTGAAATATTTGATAACCATGAAATAAAGTATGCATGATTCATGTTTTTATTCCCATTACGCATATTCATAATATTGATAATTTCTTTTTAAAAAAAAATTGGGATCAAATTTACAAACAATTTTTTTAGGGTAATTTTTCGGTCCCTTAACTAACCGTTTTAGGATTCGCCGTTGCAATCCATCTAAAGAAAAATAGTTATAAGGTAGTCTTATGGGTAAAATCCTACTAAAGAAACCGAATACGAGTTGTCCGAACCTAGACTTGACTCAATACTCTTATCCATAGTCATGGACGCACAATTGACCAAATCACTAAAACAACCCGAACCCAAATTATTCCACCAAGCATAACCCGATTATAGCCCAAATTAGGTTACTTTCACTCACTAGTCACTACCCTTTGAAATTGTACTAGCAATTTTTAGCCTTAACTTATTAGAGCATGTAAAGGTCCTTATCATTGCCAAATCAGCAAAAAAAAAAAAAAAAGTAAGAGCCCAAGACTCTTAAGATGGAGCCCGGATTGGAGAGGCCCTAAGCACGAAGTAGCAGACCACGTGTCAACGGTGTTAATTCAACCCTTCAAAATTATTTTTACACATTTTTTGTAACTAAAAAATAAAATAAAATTATTTTTAAGTGTGAATTAATTTTATCTACGCATAAACACACATATGCCCACAATATCCATATGCTAGGTTTTGTTCATTTTTGCCCACAATACCCTTTTTTTCCTATTTTATAATAATTTAATACTCATATGGATATGTTTCTCTTTGACTCCGCGACAGGTGACATTGTGGAAGTCTCAGCATGATGCTCACTCCTCCGATTGGTTGCGTACGGTTCCTATTTCTGGGCTAGGGTAGACCATGAATGGAAGGACCTATCGTAGTGTGCTTAGCTATCGACTGGGTGTTCCTTTGTTCACGGTGTTTAGGCCCTGTCCGGCTTGATCTCGAGTCTTTGATGGTGGTGTCTATGGAGATCATGCGGTGTCTTGTGCTGGTACCGTGGGCATTAAACATCGACATAACCTTGTGCGCGACACCTTACTCGATATCTGTTACAGAGCTGAGATTTCTATCGGCAAGGAGGTTGATATTGGTTTGCTTGATAGACATGATAAGCCCCTTCGTCCGGCCGATTTGCTTCTTTATTCTTGGGACAGGTGCCAAGATGTATGTGTCGATCTAGCGGGATCTTCCCCTTTAACTTAGTCTGGGGTGTATGACTTTGTGTCTGGTCGTGTTGTTGTTGATACTGCTAAGCGTAATTGTGTCAAGTATCGTGATTTGTGCCTGACAGCTGGCTATGGTTTTTTTCTCTTCTTCTTCTCTTCGTTGGGGGAGCTGGATGCAGATGTTGTTGCCTTGTTGAAGCGGATTAAGAAATTATCGGTATCTTAGGATGCCGGGGCTCGTGCTGCCGCTTATATTTTCATTAGACTCGGCTTTATTATCGCTAAGGGAGTGGGTGCCCAGATAGTATCTCGGCTACCCACTAATTTCTTGTAAATAATAATAATAATAATAATAAATAAATAAATAATAATCCCGCTCTGAGCAGGGTCGAGGAGGTCATAATAATAATAATAATAATAATAATAATAATAATAATAATAATAATAATAATAATAATAATAATAATAATAGTATAGAAATCAAACAACCGAATGTTTACAAGAAGTTAGCGGGCAGCCGAGAAACAAGCTGCGCGCCAACCCCCTTAGCAATGGAAAAACAAACTCTGGTAAAAATATGAGCAGCTAGACGAGAACTAGAATCTAAGGCTAAAGAGAAGGAACGGATCCGTCCCAGAAGTGCAATCGCATCCCCATCCAGCTCACCAAAGGAGGAGAAAGAAAAAGGCAAAAACCCATAACCAGCAGCAGAGCACACATCCCGATACTTGGTGCACTTACGTCGCGCTGCGTCGAGAACACACCGTCCAAGAGCAAAGGAAGCTAAGCAAGTCTGAGTGAGGGGGGAGGATCCCGTGATATCAACACACACATCTCGACCCCGATCCCAAGAGTAAAGAAGAATAATAAAAGTGAGTTAAGGATCAATGAGGGTGCAAATAATAAAAAGATGGAATGTGGCTCTTAGGCTGATGTGATAGGGTTGGCATGGTACGGTAACCATAAAAAAATGGTGATTACCACGTACCAATCACAAACTGGTGGTACGCAAATTTTCATACCACGTTCCAACCACAATTCGTGGTTACCGAATATGTGGTAACCACGACTTGTGGTTACCATCGGTACATTACCATGGTTACCAAGTTGTAATTTTGTTTTTATTTTTTTGAAACCATTTGGCTACCTTCCGGTAGTCTTCAAAGTTATCGAACGAAAAAATATGGTTACAAATAATAATATGGTTACCACCTATTAAAAATTCAAATAAATCAAGTTCAGAACCTAAATTACAAACCAATTCAAACCAACTAAGTTTAAAGTCTTCAAATAAACCAAGTTCAAATGTTCAAACATTCAAAATGTTCCTACAAGTTCAAACAAAACAAGTTCAAAGTCTTCGATCAAACATTCACAATGTTCTTAGTTCCTACTGTTTCTAGTAGAAAACGTCGAAAGGATCAATTTAGGTCAAAATCAAAACACAAAATATAAATTAAAAACTTAAAACTTAAAGGTAATAACAATAAAACATTAAATAAAAATAATTAATATATATACTTGGTAACCATCGTATTCAGATTTCATTACCATTACCGTACCACCTTCACGTGGTTACCACCAAGATGGTTACCACCATGTTGGTTACCACAAGTGTGGTTACCAACATAGTCGGTTTGTGATTGGTACGTGGTTGGTATGGTAATTTCCTTACCATTTTCCAGCCCTAGATGTGACAGAGAAAAAAGTAAATTGAGGGTCTAGGTTCGAACCCTCTAATGTGCATGCTCTATGACTAGACCTATCAAATAGGTCGGGCGGGTAGGGTTTGGGTCGTGTTTGAGTCGGGTTGTCTCGGATCCAAGTCAATTACGGGTCGAGTCATTTCGGGTTACGGGTTATGAAATGCTCACTCCAGACCCATATACTCTTTCTCCGAACAAGTCGAGAGAGGGTTTCCGAAAGACCCAGGAAAATAATGTCCCTCAGAGTATTGAAGTAAATTGTTATATGTCAATCAAATTTGATTCTCATTGATTCGACGGCCGCCCCCCACAGACGTGGATAGGCAGACAAGGACATCAAAATGAACTGTTAGACAACAGAAGAAAATCATTCAATACAGTAGTACAGTATATTAAAGCACCTCTTTCTTTAACAATACAAACATGAAAACCGAGTGCTCCTTTCGATTAAAATCACTAAACTCTTTCTGCCCAACAAAACACTCTCCATGCACTTGGGTGAATCCAAAACAGGATGAATTTTGCAATCTGTACCGTCTTCTTCTTCAGACAGTTTCTTGTGGCGTGGCTGCAGGAGGGTGTGGAGCAATTGTGAACTGTAAGCCCCTGTGCTGTCCCGATTGCAACACGAAGGCCACTTGTGTTGCCGCCAGTGCTGCTGCTTCCTGTTCTCACAAAACACACGCGCACGCACGCACACAAGTTGAATTACAACTCGTAAAAAAAATAAAAAGAACTACATATTTAAGTCGAGAAGAATGATCTAAAAGTAGAGTGCAAGAAGGCCGAATTTGAGGTCAACAGGGAGAGTACCTGTCTTTGCCTTCTTTGCTGCAAGATACTGATGGCCCAAGCCATGATGTAGCATGGCAAGAGAAACCCAGCAGCCCTTAGCAAGAAAAGCTGTAGATGCAACAAAAGCGTTAAACGCCAACGATGAAAGTGTTGCAAGCTACTAAGCGAAAAGCTTGGTTGGACTTTTCACTCACAGAGAAGAAGGCTGATGTATCGTCATCTCCATCAGCATCTGGAACATTCAAGGCGTGCCTCAAGAGCAGAAGCGCCATCAACTGTCATCACAAATGGAAAAAGAGCCATTTGTTTGCCCAACATGAATAACAATTCATGGATTTTAATCATGATAGTAAGAATGTATATCTTTAATCGGATATAGGATAGATTTGATGTCCTTACAATCAGGGCAGCTGAACGGCAAAATGCAGCACCACTGGCACTGGAAGCAGCGTAGTCATCATACTCAGCTTCCAGAAATTGGCGCTCTGCTTCAGCAATTGCCAAGAGACGAGGGTCATGCAAGTCCAAAGGAGAACCAGAGATAGTCCAACCACCACTGAATACAAAAGCCAGGATCCCAGTCAAAAATGGATCTGAAATGACCTAACATTGTTTCACAAAACAATATATGGAGCAAAATTGTTCACGCTCAACTTACCCTATATCAATAGCCGCATCTTCAGAAAGCGGTGGTGGTGGAGGCGCAGTATATCCAGGTTGGTAAGACTGATTCAAATCAAATCCCAGAATATGACATAAATCAGAGATGCATTTCAAACTAATCATCCTAAACAAGAGTAGAGATGACATATTGACATCAGCCATAGTCCATGGAAAAAGAAAAACTGCTCAAGGACACTCCATTGTTGTGTTGTTAATATTCATGCATGGAGGATATTAACTATTAAGGGTGTATGGTGATGAGAAATAATAGGAATTGATTTTTACATATACTAAGTACGTGGTTGGTGTCATATTTTGGATACATTAAGTAGTTGCTAAATACTTGCACAAAGTTTAGCAAATACAAATGAAAAGATAGAAGTTAGCTCATATGTCAATTCATAGCAGTGGGTAGCTCAACGGACAATTCATATTGTCACATAAGATGTCAATACCCTACCCACAAGTTCCTGTACCCACAAATAGCTACTTGAACCAAAAAAAAGACTAATTTTGAAGTTTACAATTATCAAAAACCCGGCATAATTAGACAGAACGGGCCAATGGACCTCAAAAAATTGAATTACTAGTTAAAGTGAAGGCTTATCAATCATATGCATATTGCCGAACCTGACTGTCAAATGAGCTGTTCAATTGCCATGACGAATTTGAGCATTTTATTTTTTGGTTAAACAAATTTGTTAACCCTAATACTGAATGAAAAGGTAAAAAAGAAAGCAAATTACGTCAAATGTGAGGATTTAATTACATATTTATCAACTTTTCCAAGAGTATATAGCACATTAAGTTAAGCTTAAAACCTTAAAAATACTCGGAAGAAGGGAAAATGAGGAACTAAGCATACCTGGTGGCAAATCTCACAGGTAATGTCTCCCTTCTCATTGCACCAGCGTTGAACACACTTCCTGTGAGCATACTGTAGAAAATACTATTAGTTTATATCCAATAACTGACAACAAAGGCCTAGAAGGAATCCAACTAGATCCTTGATAATTAAAAAAATTCCAAACCTCAAGCAAAGACATGAATATATATACAATAAAAACTTCAAAGAATAGACAAATGTACAAATTTACACAGCAACAACAAGAATACTTTTCTCAAAACTCTATCAAGACAATGTATAAACTTTACTAATAGTATGAATCAATTGTTCACAACAAGACAATGCATAAACTTTACTAATAATATGAATCAATTGTCCATAGATGCTATCAAATTTTAACCTACTAACAACTCTTCATTATTTCCTTTGCATATGTGATATATATTCAGACATATTCCATTACCATGTTTTGCCTTTTATATCACTTGAAAGCAGACACAGAACTAGCTTTTGTAATCATCTAATTGACCACAGAAACAAAGATAGAACTGCATTGATGGAGCTTCAAATAATGTCTAACCATCCAAACAAATACACGCCTGTGATCAAAGCCAACAAATGATGGATCTCACCTTCAGACTTCCACTACAACCACACGGGACCTCGAAATTTTGAACCAGATCCTCCTCCTGGCAAATGCGACACTCCGCCGTTCTGATCAGAGGCTCCTCCTCACCCAGCCCTGCATTCTCCATACCATTCATTTGATCTTCGATTGCCGAATTGGATGGCCCCGCCATAGAAGAATCTATGGCAGCCGAACCGCCTCCAATAGGCATCGGCATCTCAGCCTCCTGCGCCGCCTGTGCAGTCGGCGGGTGCACTAATCGGTCAACATACAACACCAAGTGCTCTCCCATGCTCTTCCTCCACAATGTTCCTCCTATACAATCCCGGAACAACAATATCTCCCCCTAAAAACGATCCACCAAATCAACAATTCAGAGAAAACCACAAACCGATCCGCCCAAAATCGACACCAATCGCAACCAAATTCACGCAATAGTCACAGCAATTGAAATGAACACGTCAAACAAACAACAAAACCATGAATCATCAACACTCGCTGAATTCAAACTGGGCCCTGGGAATCCAAAATTATCAAGGCCCAACGGGGAAATCCAAAGATCACGCTGAGATGAACTCTGCAGCGAGATCACCGGATTTCAATAACTTGAAACAAAATCCGTAAAACTGAAGACAACGGAAAGTAGAAGGGGTCTAGGGTTAAGAAGCATCAAAGATGAGAGAAATCGAAGCGAGGAGGGAGAGATTAAATGCAGATAATGGAGGACACAGAGAAAGAGACGATACCTAAAAAAATTCAGAGGGCGAAATTGCGCACCTCCAAATGTGGGGAGAGAGAAGCAGGAGGAATAAGGTATGCAAGGCCAAGCGCGTTTCTTTGGGACTTGAAGAGAGGAAAAAAACCCCCAAAAAAAAGAATAAAAAATTGATTGATGAATTTGAGATTCAGGATTTTGTGATTGAGAAGCACTCCAATTATAGGTGCTTTGCTTGTTCTTCCATGGCGAAGCTTTCAACGACAGAAATGGGAAAGAAGATGACAGATGAGAGAGAAAGTGATGAATTGAATTGAACGGGTCATGACGTGTTAACGTCAGGGGGTAACGTCGGACAGGAGAGAGGTATAATCGTCTTTTCACAGCGCGTTTGGTTGAACCGGGTTTTCCCCCAACAGGTTTATTGCACTGGAATGGATCAATGGAATGGTCAAACTAGAGTGAAAAAAAAAATCTAAACCGGTTAATTGGACCGAAAAATCGAAAACCCGCCATACTTTTTCCCTGAATTGGTAAATAAAGAGCGGTCATTCCGGGGTTCAAACTGGGGACCTATGGGTACTACCCACAAGTCCTTTCCAGTGAGCCATTCCGGAATGGTAAACACGACGTAAAATGTGACAAGCACCGCACACGTGTCACGAACACAGACCGGCGGTGGTGGTGGTGCGCGCGTGTGGGATCCCTATCCCAACTCTCCCGCCATACTTTTTCATATACATGGCTTCATCATAAATTAATACTACTCCCCCCGTTCAACAAAACTTGACGATTTACTATTCATGCACGCTTTTTTAGGAGCTAAAAACTATACTAAAATATCGACTTTTTAAATATATTTTTTAAACAATTTCGTAGTTATTATTAATAAGTACAAACTTGTTAAAAAATTTTTTAAAAAAATGAATATTTTATATATTTTTTATCATTCTAAAAAAGCGTGCAGAAATAGTAAACGACAAGTTTTGTTGAACGGAGGGAGTACAAATTATCATTCATATATGTCAATTAGACAACGTTTTACTTTATCCACTCATTTATTTATTTTCATACAAGCTCCGTGTGGCATCTATATACCATTACCATCAATTAATGGTAACTAATTTTCTGGTCTCCTCCCGGCGTCGACTCTCCTGGAGATTACAGCTACGGGTATCACTAATAGGGAGGATGCGATTGGGTGGCTGGATAATGGAGAGGGCAACTACACAACTTGGTCAGGTTACGCCAAGCTCCGGAAGGACAACGTGACCCCCTCCATAGATAAAAGCTTTTTCAAAAGCATTTGGAAGCTTAAGGTGAATGAGAGAATTAGAACTTTTGTGTGGACAACCAGCAAAGGCAGGGTCTTGACAAACAGTGAACGTTTCCGACGCCATCTCGGTACGTCTGACTTGTGCCCATATTGTCTCGTTGCTAGTGAATCTCTTATACACTTGTTTAGGGACTGTAGTACTGCTAGTGTGTTTTGGATGCAGGTGCAGGGTGCGAGGGGAAGAGCGGATTTTTTCGCACTCCCCTTCGCATCTTGGCTTCGACAAAACATCCTGGATAAGGGTGTTGAAGACGGTGTCGAGTGGAGCTCTTTCTTTACAATTGTCATGTGGTATATTTGGCTAAGAAGGAACAAAGTGGTCTTCAAGGATGGCAAGGATGATGTCACTACGGTGGAGCGCTGCTGGACCCTGGCGAAGGAGTACAACCAAGCGAGGGGGAACTTGCTAACTAACACGGCAAAAAGGGTGAGCGTGCGGAGGAGTATTCGTTGGGCACCTCCCGAAAGCACCTGGTTAAACTCAATACTGATGGTGCTGTCAAAGACGATGGGACTTCCGCGGCGGGTGGAGCGATTCGGAATGAACATGGGGACTGGCTCATGCCTCATTGGTTATGCTCATAACATTGGAGCTTGCTGGGTGGAGATTGTCGAACTGTGGGCCGTCGTGAAAGGTCTAGAGGTTTCCTGGAGGCGAGGCTACAAGAAGGTGGTATGCGAGTCTGACTCGGAGGTTGCCCTGAACCTGTTGAAGAAGTCGGTGAGTCCGTCTCACCCTAGTGCTAGCCAGGTGTTCCTTTTCCATAGCTTCCTTAGTAGGGACTGGATTGTCCAGTTCCGCCATACTTTTCGCGAAGGCAATCGCCTTGCCGATTTTATTTCTCATTTTGCTTTCTCCTTGTCTTTGGGCCTTACTGTTTTAGACTCTATCCCTCCCGCTGCTACTGGTTTTCTTTCGGACGATGCTCGTGGTGTACCCAGAGCTCGTTGCTGTTCGGTGTAGTTCCTGACCCACTTGGGGCTGTTATAATAAGGAGTCTTATCTCCGGCCTTTTCACCAAAAAAAAAATGGTAACTGATTAAATACCAGATCTGATATATTTGAACTCAAATTGTAAGCCGATTAACAATTTTAGATGAAAACCTCAATTAAATCATAAATTTTGTTCATCCTTCTCAGCTTAAACCCCAATTCCCCTCCCGTATATTCGGTATATACAATCAATTTTTTCCTTCACATGCGAAGTAGGACATGTCATGCCTTGTAGCCTTGTAGGTGAGTAAGGATCACCTACAACACCCATGCACCTTTGTGTAGTGTATGACACACTATTATTTGTGATATTTTGTAATGATAAAAAAATTATAAAAATTATATTTACATTGTATATATTTAATTATATAGGGAATAGGTATTTTGTGCACACCTCCTAGGGTGTACTTTGTGCACGTTTTTGAGCCATTGATTTGGGATAGGTGGATGACTCAGATTAAAAGGCTTTTTTTCTTTTGTTTTAATATAAAAAAGGTGGGACCCGCGCACTAAGTCAAGGAAATCGGATCTACTCTCCTCCAGGATGTGCCGTGTCGCGTGTGAAGTTGTGCAAAAAAATCATAAATCCCTACGGAGTATTTATTAGGTTTCTTCATCTTCATCTTCATCCGAGCGGCCATGGTAGAGATGGAGATCCAAATCGGACCCCAATGGAGGGGCTTCTTCAATCGGCGATACTGTGCACCGAAGATCCAAATCGCCTTCTTCTTCCATCGGCGGATGAGGTACTGTGGAGCCGGAGACGGAGGAGCCGATTGAATGGAAGCCCCAAGTTGCATGTTCCTCCATCCACTGGCCACAATCGGACTCCAAATCGGATTATGCAGTCGGAGGAGTCGATTCAACCGAAGACCCAAGTCGCCTTCGTTCTTCCTCCATTGCCACTGCTTCTGAACCGGATCTCGCCTCTTTCTATTCTGCCCGCCGCCTACGATTGGAGGAGATCGGTGATGGCGCCGCCGAGAGCGACCGGAGAAGATTAGAGCTGGCGGCGCCGAGAGCGACTAGAGGAGATCGGTTTGTTGTTTTTTTGATTTCGATAACCCCTAATTTCTAGTATCGCTCGAATCTTGACTCCGATGCATCGTCGATCTCAACCACTGGCGGCGGCGGAAGCCTCGGGGCGGAGGCAGTGCTGTAGCCGCTCCTCCAGTGCTTCCAGTTACTTTGGCGGAGGCGCTGGTGGTGGATGCGGTGTGGAGACGCTCCTCCAGTGCTTCCAGTTTCTCGTTCAATTTGATGATGGACCGGATTTGGGAAGGCAGGAGGACAGGGGTGAGGGGGGTTGGGCTTGGGGGTGGTCCTGGCCTCCTGGGATGGGTTGTGTTTGTGTTAGGTTAAGGGCAAAATCGGGTTAGGCTTGAAAGTTATTGCTTAATTAGGACGTGATTCCTAGATTATTCGGGGAATAATGAGAAATTATTCAGATGTATGGGTTAAATTTAGTGAATGGTATTTTAGATGCATGTTTTAATTCATTATTCGTTTATTATTCAGGCATATGTGTCGAATTCCGGTTACTAATAGTAATGAGTTGGTAAATTATTCGGGAAAATCTTATTCATTATTCGCATGAATATGGAGTCGGTTTGGAAAAATAAAACAAAACATTATTCGGTGAAATGTAAGACATTATTCGGTGAAATATGACGCATTATTCGGTGAAATGTAAGACATTATTAGGTGAAATATGAAGCATTAATTGTGCTAATGGTAAGTATATATCGTTTAGAGATTTGAGGTTTTTTTTAACTGAAATTGATTGACAAAAAAAAAACATTATTCAATAGCATGTGATAAATTATTAAATGGAATTGATAATTTTTAATATGAACATTATTTGGTAGCAAGTGAAACATTATTCGATGAAATTGTCAAATATTTAAAATGAACTAAATCAGTTGAGTTTAAAAATAACATTAAAAATGACAACAAAACATTATTTCGTAGCAAGCGAAACATTATTCAGTGAAATTGTCAAATCTTTAAAACGAATTAAATCAAAATAGTTTAACAAAAAAAAAAAATTCCCCATCAGGAAAAAAAAATCACAAATTTGTTATATATTTCTTTTTCTAAAAAAAGAACAAAAGAACTAAATCAGGAGGGATGACCTTTTTTTTGGTGGTGGATTTTCACACGCGCCTAGGTGTGAAAGAAAATGTTTTTTGGTTGCGGGTCCCACCAGTGTTAATACAAAATAAAAAAAAACACTTTTAATCATAGCCTTCCATCTTCTTTTAATCAAAGGTTAAGTTTTGTGCATAAAGTATATCTTAAGGGGTGTGCACAAGAGAGCCACTCCCTAATTATATATGTTTGCATATTTTTTTCTTACAAAATAATATTTTAATAATTATTATAATTTTTTTTTTGATATGGTAAGAATTCGGCTGGTAGGACCTAGCCGATAGCATCATTTCGAGTGAGATCAATGAGATCTTTGTTTGATTCTAGTGCAATCCCAGAATAAGAGTGGCACTAGTACAAAAACGTTGGTTAATACATGATATTTAATACCGATTATTTAAAACTGGTTTTAACTTACTCTCGGTTACCGGTTATTTATTAAAACCGGTATAAACTTAGTTAATACCGGTTATTTAAAACATCACCTGAAAAAAATATTTAACACCGGTTATTATTAAATAAACGGGTATTAATTGTTGCATTAAAGTTTTAAAATTGTAAAGGAGGAAGCATTTTCTTTCCCATTTTGACTTTCCCCTATTGGGATTTGTTTCTCTCCTTAAAATATTTTTCCAGATCTCTTTAGATCTGTTTTCTCCATTCACCCAAAATATTTTCTAGATCAATTGCAGGTTACAAAGCGAGAGATGGAGAAATCAGAACAAGCCTTCATCGACCCCTTCCGCCGACGATACTCTCGACTGTCGAACTCTACACCATCCCTTCCTCCTGCAGTATCAAACCTAACCTAGCTATTCCCTTTCCCAAATTTATCTTTTTTTTTTAGTAAACCAATTTTATCTTATGAATTCCCCCGTTCTACGCCTTGTAGGTTGGTTGTTGGTCCAAATTCCCCCCACGAGATCGAGAGGTTTGCTGCTTGAGTTCCTTGATGCCTCCTACTCCATATGCCACACAAGATCTACAAGTACTATCGTGATTTCATCATCTCCAAATTACCTCACCTTCACTGAGGTTATCTCGTCAATGGTGTTCAATGTCTCCTTTAGAAGCTTGTAATGCTAAATGTCTCATTTCTTCATTTTGAGATCTTTTTTTTTTATTCATATGAAGATTTGTTTTCATGTAAATTTCAATTTCAGATCTTTGTTTTTGTCAAATTCGTGGATACAATTTAAGGATAAATATACAAGTTTTGTTTGTAAATATATTTACAAGTTTTATTGTTGGTTTTATGTGGTTGGATATTTGGTTGAAGATTTGATTGAGTGGTGAACTGGTGGTGGAAAGAGAGTGGCTGGAAACTAGATCTGGATTGGAAATGGTGGTGGGAGGCGGACGGGCAATTTTTTTTTTAATTAAATGATCTATTGATACCGGTTATTTGTAAGAACCGGTAACATTTTTTTGGGTTCACAAATTAATACCGGTTATTTTAAATAACCGGTATCCGTGTAAAATTAACACCGGATACAAAAGAAGTGGTATTAACTATTAACCAAGTTAATACCGCCACCGTTAATACCAGTCCAATAACCGGTAACCGATTAAGAAAATAACCGGTATTAACGAGCTATTATGTACTAGTGTGGCTAAGGTGTGCAACCTTATCTGCCACTCTATTCCCTTCCCGGGGCACATGAGAAAAATTTGTTCTCTGGAAAGATTTGGTTATTCATTTAATGTCTCTCATTAGAAGCTCTGTTTCCCAAGGACAATTACCCAGTTGCTTTAAATTTCGGATAATTGTAAGGGAGTCTCTTTCAATGATCAAGTTATGGATTTTTAGTTGGATTGCGTGTAGCAGGCCCTCCCTCAAAGCCAGAGCCTGGCAGGAGTTAATTTTCCAAATCTTTTGTATCCAAGCTTGATTAGTTTACCACTCCAGTCCCGAATGACGTAACCTCCGCTACTCACTCATTCTTGAGAGATAGCTCCATCAAAGTTCAATTTCATGAAGCCCTGAACCGGTTTCCTCCATTTAATATTCTTTCTGCTAATTTTCCGCAATTCTGTCTTATGTAAACAATCATGATCATTATCATCTTCACTTTGTATTGCTTTGTGCCAGTTTTTCTATGTTGTTGTTACTCTTCTTTGAATTTCTTTGAGAGAAGCAATGTTACTATCCTTGAAAATTATTTGATTTCTGAAGAACCACGTTAGCCACCAGCTTACCGCCAATTTTTCCTTCTCATATTTGTTAAGCTTTTCCCCCAATATACTCATGATTTTCTTAATATCTCTTGTAGTATCTATAATGGGATTTGCAATCTCCTCCACTTTCTGAGAGTAAAGACAAGAGTTCTTGATGAATGCACACTTGGTGAAAAGGTGACTTTCGTCTTCCACTGGAACATCACAAAAAGGGCAACCATTCGGGATAGGAGCACATCTGTTAGTCAATCTCTCCTTTGTAGGAAGTCCTTTTTGACTAACTTTCCAAAGAAAGTTTTTGACTTTTGGTAAAGTGTTTAGTTTCCATATCTAGTAATTTGGGTCATCTACTTCTCTTTCCGGATTTGTAATAATGTTCATAGCGCTAGCCGTTGTAATCCATCTATTTTTATCCGGCCACCAATATAGTCTATCCGGAATCGGGTTTATTGGGAGTGGTATGTCCATTATTTCTTTTACATTATTTGCATCTAGGTGTTGTTCTAGTTTTTCTTTCCACCATTTCCCCACCATAATATATTCACTGACACGGGTATTGGGTTGGATTTGCACGCGGCTGACCCTTTTAATTACACGCGGATGTATGTATCTAGGTAGAGTGAATTTAAAAGAAAGGGGATATGGTTCCTCTTACAGCGCAAATCATCAGCCAACATTCAATTTCATGAAATTTCACATCCAAATTCGAACTGGGTCTTGCGGTTCACCGCATGAGTGGAAACTAACGCAGCACCTCTTTAAAGCGGATGATGTTGGGGTGCCGAAGAGATCGACTGGTGGTTGATGATTTCCCTCGGCATGAGCTAAAGATCCATCGTGCGCGGTGCCATGAGGGAGAGAGCACAGGTCTGCCTGGAGCCGACGCCGATTCGACAATGAGGAGAGAAGTACAGTAGAGGAGCAAGAAGCGGATCTGCAATGCTCCGTTGCTGTGTTGGCACGCCCCACCGACCTCACGTACTCGCACTACGCATTTGCAAACTTTCAGCATGTAAAGTGCGAAAAATTAACTGTATATATAACAATCCTGGTTTTTAATATCTAAAAAAACATACACAAATGTTAAACGTCACATTTTAATTAACGGAGATTATCATTGAGGATGGTATTGTTAGCATTATATTATTTATACATGTACAGTTATCATTGTACCCTCGGGTTTTCACCCATTGATATATATACAGGAGTAGGCCTCTGAGATCCGTTGAGGACTCAGTTCTCCAAACACTTACATGGTATCACGCCTTTGTGTGAAACCCTAATTTTTGTTTCACGCCTAACAATCCACTACGCCGTCGCAGCCCCAAGCCGTCGCCGCCACGCCCTAGCCGCCGCCGCCAGCCCAGTCGTCGCCGCCGCCCCCTGTTCCTCCTTTCTCCCTTCTGCCGCAATCTCCCACCCCTTCTCGATGTCTACCGACGAGACTATCAACCCAATCAACCCTAATCCCATTCCACCCAACCCTAACCCTCCACCACCACCACAAAACCCCTTTCACTCCGCTCAATCCGTCACCAACATCAAAAATCAAATTCCCCTAACCCTAGATCTTAAAAAGGTCCAATACCACACATGGGCGGAGCTCTTCCAAACCGCCTGTAAGGCTCACGACGTCATCACCCACATCGACGGCTCTGATCATTCGACTGATATCCCTGAGCCCCTCTGGAACCGCCTTGACTCCATCGTTCTTGGATGGATCTATGCCACAATCTCTGAGGACGTCCTGATTACCGTCCTCCAACCAAACTCTACCGCCCGTGATGTTTGGCTCCGCATAAAGGGCCTCTTCCATGACAATCAATCCGCTAGGGCAGCGGATCTTGAGGGCAAGTTCATCAACACCCGTCAGGAAAGCTTCTCCACCGTCTCTGACTACTGCCTCGCCATCAAAGCCATCGCTGATCAACTAGGCGATGTTGGGCACAAAGTTAGCGAAGAACGCCTTGTTCTTCAACTTATCAACGGCCTTTCCACCAAATTTGATGTCGTCAGTGGCATGATCAGCAATACATCGCCACTTCCGACCTTCATGGTGGCTCGCAGCATGCTCTCCAGGGAGGAGAGCCGTCAGGGACGCCCCCAGGGCCCTTCCCATGTCCTTGTTTCCTCCAAGGATTTCATAGCCCCGGACCCCCTTCCCCACACCCAACCCAGACAACCCCAACAGTGCGGAGGACGCGACAGAGGCGGCAACAGCAGCGGCCGCCGCCTGGGCAGTGGTACCCGCAGCAGCAATGGTCCCCCGCTCCGCCACCCTGCCCTTATCCGACGTGGGCGGGATACCCCCCCCGCTAGAGTTGGCCTACATGCAGCGTCCGCCA
This sequence comes from Persicaria tinctoria, assembly GCA_037127255.1. Taxonomy (NCBI): domain Eukaryota; kingdom Viridiplantae; phylum Streptophyta; class Magnoliopsida; order Caryophyllales; family Polygonaceae; genus Persicaria; species Persicaria tinctoria. The sequence goes on from JBANSL010000006.1 coordinate 25,172,358, forward strand.
CAGCAGCGGGCCCCATCCCCGGCGATGTACGCTTCACAGCAGCCTCCAGCGCACCCCATGCACACCAACCTCTCCGCCGCTTTCTCCACCATGGGACTCCAGCAGCCGGACGACAACTGGTACATGGATACCGGGGCCTCCTCTCACATGACGAACGCACCAGGTAACCTACAAACTGTTTTTAATTCGAGCACTTTACCGTCTGTTTATGTCGGAAACGGCGAGTCTCTTAAAATTGTCGGTTCGGGTCACACAACCCTTCCTAATGCCCCACCCCTACGCCTCAACAAAGTCCTGCTTGCCCATGACCTTGTTAAAAACCTCATTTCTGTTCGTCAATTTACCGTCGATAATCACATGGCTGTCCAATTTGACCCGTTTGGTTTTCTTGTGAAGGATCTTCGTACGGGGACCCCAATCATGCGCTGTAATAGTTCTGGCGACCTCTACCCCATCACCAAAGCTCGCCCACAGTCTCCCACCGCCTTCGTCGCCCATCATTCTGACTTGTGACACGCTCGTCTTGGCCATCCCGACGACCACGTGCTCCAATGTCTCCGCACTAGTCATTTAATTTCTTGTAATAAAGCCTCTGGCGTTTGCATTTCCTGTGAAATCGCCAAGAGCAAGCGTCTCCCTTTTAGCATTTCTCATTCCAGTACATTTGCACCTTTTGATCTTTTGCATTGTGACTTGTGGACATCTCCTATTTCAAGTGCTAGTGGTTTTCGATACTATTTGGTTGTCCTTGATGATTTCACCAATTTTGTTTGGGTTTTCCCCTACGTCACAAATCGGAAACACAAAGTCACATTGTCAATTTTCACACATTTGTCCGCACTCAATTCACTTTGCCCATCAAGGCTATTCAGTGCGACATGGGAGGAGAGTTTGACAACAATTTTGTTCGCTCCTTTTGTCAACAAAATGGGATATCACTCCACTTCTCATGCCCCCAAACCTCTTCACAAAATGGCAAAGCGGAACGTATTCTCCGCACCCTCAATGACAAAACTAGAACCCTCCTACATCACGCCTCTCCCCCACTCCCCTTTTGGGTTGAGGCGCTTCACATGGCCACCTATCTCCACAATATACTTCCATCCAAAGCCATTGGCAACTCCATCCCAACCTTGGCACTCCACAAGCGCTACCCCTCTTACGATCACATTAGAGTGTTTGGATGTCTCTGTTTTCCCAACATGAGTGCCACCGCCCCTCACAAGCTATCCCCACGATCCACTAAATGTGTCTTCTTGGGCATCTCCCCACACCATCGAGGCTACCGTTGTCTTCGCTTGGATACAAATCGGGTTGTCACTTCGCGCCATGTGATTTTCGACGAACATACCTTCTCCTTCGCCACACCACCCACCCCTGCCGTCCCCAACCCACCCACACCACCTATTCCAACAAGCATCATCTGGAACCAACCCCCCGCCCAAAACCCCCACCCAAATCGATTGGCGGCGGGCGCCGCAACACATGCGGAGGGCACACACCCCCTGGCAGCGGCCGCCGCACCCCCCCGCCCCCCTCTTTCCCCCTCAGCAGGCATCCCCTCTTACCCACCAACCTCCGATTGCACCCCCCGCCCATTCCATGAAGACCCGGTCGCAGTCCGGCATCTTCAAACCTAACCCCAAATACAACCTTCTCACTCCTTCTCCCGACATATCTCCTCTCCCCAAATCCCCCCACAAGGCCTTACAGGACCCGAACTGGCAAGCTGCCATGATGGATGAGTTTAGTGCTCTTATTAAAAATGGCACGTGGGACCTCGTTCCAAGGCCTCGGGACACTAATATCATTAACTGCATGTGGTTGTTCAAGCATAATTACAGGTCAGACGGAACTCTAGAGCGACACAAGGCTCGGCTAGTGGTCAACGGCAAGTCACAAGAGGTTGGGGTTGACTGTGATGAGACTCTCAGCCCGGTCGTCAAACCGGATACCATCCGCACAGTTCTGAGCATCGCCCTTACTAAGGATTGGTCTATCCATCAGCTTGACGTCAAGAATGCCTTCCTTCACGGCAACCTTCAGGAGACTGTGTATATGCATCAGCCGCCAGGCTTCTATGATCGCACCCGCCCATCTCACGTTTGCCTTCTCCGGAAGTCTCTCTATGGGTTGAAACAGGCGCGAGAGCGGTTCGCCACGTACCTCACTGGCATTGGATTTCAGGGCAGTCAGTCTGATCACTCCCTTTTTGTGTTCCACTCAGGGTCTGACACTGCCTATCTTCTCATGTACGTTGACGACATCGTGCTCACCGCTTCCTCTACATCGCTCCTGTCAAGGCTGATGGCCCTGCTGCGATCAGAGTTCGCCATGACTGATCTTGGTTCCCTGAGCTACTTCCTTGGGGTCTCTCTGTCACACACTCCTACTACCCTGTTCCTTCATCAGCAGAAGTACGCTCTTGAGATCGTCGACAAGGCCGGCATGACGTTTTGCAAACCCGCCACCACCCCTGTCGACTGCAAGTCCAAGCTCGACGCTGCCTCCAGTCCTAAGGTTGAGGATCCTACAGCCTACCGCAGTCTGGCCGGTGCTCTCAAGTATTTGACATTCACCAGACCGGACATTGCCTTCGCCGTACAGCAGATCTGCTTATACATGCATGATCCCCGCGAGCGCCATCTTCAGGCGCTCAAGAGGATAATCAGGTACATCAAGGGCACATCTGACATGGTTTTACATCTCGCTCGCAGCAGGTTTGACTCCCTCACCGCCTATTCTGACGCGGACTGGGCGGGTTGTCCTGAAACTCGACGCTCTACATCTGGTTTCGCGGTGTACCTGGGCGACAATCTGGTCTCGTGGTCCTCCAAGCGTCAGGCCGCCATCTCCCGCTCGAGTGTCGAGGCTGAGTATCGTGGTGTTGCCAACGTCGTCGCTGAGACCTGCTGGCTCCGCAACCTTCTCTGCGAACTCCGGGTTCCCCTTCGATCGGCTACACTGGTCTACTGCGACAATGTCTCCGCTGTTTACCTGTCGTCGAACCCAGTTCAGCACCAACGGACGAAGCATATCGAAATTGACATCCATTTCGTCAGAGAGAAGGTCGCCCTAGGCCAGGTCCGAGTTCTTCATGTCCCTTCTGCACATCAGTATGCGAACATTTTCACAAAAGGCTTACCTACTCCTCTTTTTACTTCTTTTCGTTCCAGTCTTGCTATTCGCTCACCTCTAGCTGCGACTGAGGGAGGATGTTAGCATTATATTATTTATACATGTACAGTTACCATTGTACCCTCGAATTTTCACCCATTGATATATATACAGGATTAGATCTCTGAAATCCATTAAGGGACTCAGTTCTCCAATACTACTCTTTTTACCTTATTATCAGGGTTACCATCAACCGTTCAACCAATGGGCAATCAACAAGCATATGTCAATCTATGGGCAAAAAGAAATATCAACAAATGGATAAACACTAAAAAACCGCCTCCATTACATATTTCTGCATTCCAGATGTTTTCCACTTCATTCCCGTGGGCTTTCCCCATCATCACTCTCCCTGTTCTCTGCTTCACCCTATAAAATCACTCTCTCCAATCGCCCCCCTCCAATTTCACCTCTTCCAAATCCCTGCGACTGATCACCTTCAAAAAATGTCATCGGAATCGGAAGCCCGTCAAACCCGACCCGGGTCCGTCATCCAGCGGCTCATAACCTCCCGAAACAGAGACCTCTCCCTGTTCCTACCCTTCCTCATCGGCATCCACGGAACCGACCCACCTCCCGCAGGCCCCGAATCGGACCAAAACTCGCCCGACCGAGATCCCAACCCGGCGGACGGGGCCGACCCAGAAAGCCAGACCGAGCGGATCTTGCTCATAAACCCCTTCACGCAAGCCATGGTGGTCGTAGAGGGAGAAGCCCTGAGGGCCCTTCTCGGGGCCGACCGGGATAAAATCGGGCCCCCGCCAGCCTCCAGGGCGGCGATCGAGGCCCTGCCGGCCGCGGAGATCGGCGAAGGCGAAGCGGGGGAGTGCGTGGTTTGCTTGGAGGAGTGGAGATTTGGGGACGACGGTATCAAGGAGATGCCGTGTACGCACAGATTCCATGGCGGGTGTATAGACAGGTGGCTGGGGATCCATGGATCTTGCCCGGTTTGCAGGTTTGAGATGCCCTGTGATCTGGGGAAGAGAGGCTGGAGTGGCGAGAGAGGGGTTTGGGTCAGCTTCAGTTTCGGCGGGAGTGGGAGCGATCCTGACCGTTCATCTTCGGATGATCATGATGGTGGCTCTGATGGTTCTTCTTTGGAGCAGATGAGTGCAAATGGGAATTATTGAAGATGGTCATGTACTCATGTGTGAATTTTGGTAGTAGCCTCTTTTTTTTCTTTTTTCTTTTTTTGCTGTGTGTATAAACTATAGAGGCTGTACATAGTGAGTAAATTATCTTTAATTTTGGAGACAAGAGAGTTGAGTTTTTACCAGGTTTTAGAGACGAGAGAGGGTATGGTTTGATCATTGATGGATTGATGATGGGTAGTGATAGGATTAAGATTGCGTCCGATTAGAATCGAAGTGGTCGTTTAGTCCGGTTTAAACACGAAAGATCTAGATTGATCGTAAACAGAGAAACAGAAAGGAAAGATAACAAGGACCCATGGTATGTTAATACCATGTTAACGAGTTTCGGACTTGCTCTAGATGTCATTCAATATGCTCTAAAGACCAAGACGAGAATGCACCACAATGATTTTAAGAGGGCAACTAAGCAATATCAAACGAAGAAAGAACCTAAGAAGTATAAACAAGACATGTAATAGTACAAATTAGATGCAAGAAGGTAGGAATGAAAACCCGTTTGAACTGAGAAGGAATCAGCAGGGTTGCGATGTCAGCTTGGCGCATCAGTGTCTTCGACCTTCTTGTTGGCTTCTCTTCTTCGTCTCTTTGCAATTGGTGTCGTTGTCGGAAGGCTCGACCTTCTCGTGCCTTCGGGATCTCCTGCTCTCTCTTCTCGCTCGTGTCTGGTTCACGTGGAGGTTGATCAATGTGTCTCTCTCTCTTCTGATGAACACCTGCTCAAGTAGCTCTCTTCTTCTCTCTCGGCTTTATCTTCTTCAACGAAGCCTGAAACCCTAGTAGGAGAGGAGCTCCTAGGCTCCCTTTGGGAGCGGCATCTACAGTACGTTCCTCAGCTCTTAAGGTTTGCTGCTAAAGATCTTATAAAGGTCTGAAGGATGCAATGGTCGGAGAGAACTCCTAATAAGTCTATAAATGATATAGCATTAATATACATAAATAAATTCTAGTAAACTAGAGTTACCATCTCACCAGGTAGTGACGAGAAAGACTAGGATAAAAAGGGAAATGAAGAGTTTGTAAAGGAAACAAGCGCAAAGATGCTTAATTTGCATATTTGGGTTTGGTGGGGGTGAAGGAGGTGTTTCGTATTTGCATTAATAAGGTGTTAGTGTTTCAATTTCAAATGTAGAAATGGATGATGCCAAATGAAAGGAAAAGGGAGGCTAAGAAGGGAATAAAATACGTGTCAAAAAATCAATGAATTTATATTTTCAAACGGATGTAGTATAATATATGTTAGGTACATAGTAATTCATAAAAGAACTTCGAAAGTAGTCAATCCTTATATGGACGTTGGAATGGGTTACATCTTTCAATTGGGATTTGAAACCAAACTTCCTCTCAGGAGGATAGATGGGGCGATTTTCCCCGCTCGACAACTTACATGCAATGCAACTACTACGAAGATCGACAACCTTGCAAATTGCATTTTCAATGTGATCATCTGATTCGGCATTCTTTGATCACTATATATTGCATCCAGGGGCGGAGCTAGGGGGTGCTCGAGCACCACCGGCCCGGAAAAAAATACAATTTTTTTTTTTACAGATATTCAGTATTTTTAAGGTACTATAACATTTTTAAAGGATATTTGAAACAAGAGTATTGTCTAGCTCGAGTGGTAAATGAAGGAAGGTAGAAGAACCAAAATGTCTTAGGTTCAAATCCATGCTTTAATTTTTATTTCTTTTACTATTTCATTCATTCTTCTTCATTTCTATATTTCATTAAAAAAAATATCATATTTATATTTAAATTAAAAAAATCACAATTTTAGTGTTTTTTCAATATTTTCTTAGAAAAAATCTTCTTAATAAGTATACACCAAAAAAAATATTCCACGAATTTTTTTTTAGCACCCCCAGAAATAAATCCTGGCTCCGCCACTGATTGCATCCGCGACATACCATCTCAACTCACTAGACCAACCCCGCAGTAGTAAACTATTTTTCGAACAATGATTTACAAGCTCAACTTCTAAATATTACCAAATTAGAAATGATTTTATAAATTTGGTAATAGAAGGCCAATTTTTAGGATCTGTTTTGGGCTACACTAAAGTATTCCTTTTTGTGCTTTACACTGTTTGCTAATAAATGGGCCAAAGTTATGCTATTTTATTGGGCTTTTATTCCCTTTTGGGCTGTTTTCTTCTTCTTCTTCAATTTATCTATTACGTAGTAGTTCTTTTCTCACAAAAGCAAATGAAGCAAATTTAATTAACACTTTTTTTTTATTATGTAAAAATTCGAAGGTCAGGAAGACCTGATTCATCGACAGATCGACAAAGTTGACTGACGAAAAACCGTTAAACATACAACATAATAATATCGAAATACAAACAACAGGCGAAATGAAACAACCAACAATAAACTCTACAACAAGACAACTCAAGAAGACCCACTAACTTTTACTGGGGTTAGATTTTACAGTATAAAGTTATATATATATATATATATAAATTTAAAACTATTGTCATAATAGTGATTATATATTCCTATAAAAAAAGTTAGTACGTAAACAGCTAAAGTATTTTAAAGTTAAACCATTGACTTTGAATTGAGATATTTTCAACTTTACAATAGGATTGATATTCAAGACGAATGGTTTATTTGAATTATTTAGAAACGAGCTTGAGTGAATCTAAATTTAGATTCGACCTTAAAATTGCGCTTAAACTCAACTTACATAGTAAATGAATGAGTTGGAACCGATTTTTTTTTTCAAGTAGTAAACAACCATACTTGTATATATAGTAACTTAAACGGAAATCTTGTAAATTTCATAAAATTCGAGTTATTTGAACTCAAATCCAAGTCGAGCTTTGAAGCGAATCTTCTATATAATCTATATCTATATAACATATAAAGGAGGTTTTTTTGTCATTAATGTGAAGGAGTAAATTGAAGAATCTATCTATATCTATCTATATTAACATATAAAAGAGGCTTTTTATTTTATAATATATAAAAGAGGCTTTTTTGTCATTAATGTGAAGGAGTAAATTGAAGATTTTAAAAGTTAAAATCTATATATATAACATATACAGTAAAAAAAGAATTTTTTTTGGAAATAGCCAAAACTAACAAAAATATTAGGGAACTAGCCAAAATCCGAAAGAATTTAGGGAATTGGCCAAAACAGGGTAAAGCCGCTGTTTGTAACAGCGACTTTACTCTGGGTTTTAAAAAAAAATATTAAAAAATGTAAGTCGATGTTATAAACAGCGACTTACATGTATTTTTTTTTAATTTTGGGTTTAAATTCATTAAAATTCACAAAAAAGAAAAAAAAAAATTGTTTTTAAGGAGAGTCGCTGTTACTAACAGCGACTCTGCCTTTTTTATTTTATTTTTTTAAAATTTCTGGCATTAAAAACTGAAAACGAAAAAAAAAAAAAAACCTAGAGTCGCTGTTTCTAACAGCGACTCTAGGGTCAGTCAACGGGAATCTCTGGGCCTGGGGAATCTCTGGGCCTCGAATCTGGGCCTAGACCTGGTGAGTCGCTGTTCTGAACAGCGACTCACCCTTCTCCTCCCTCATTCGCCGTAACCTCCCCCCTCTATTTAACCTACCGCCATGGATGTATCGAACACAGCCTCAAAGCGAAGGAAGAGGAAGGTCGATCCTCCTGCAAAAAAAAACACCATTTGTATCTTCTAATTGGCGCCTATCACCCCTACTATCACAATATCTCGACAGCAACCACAAATCGATCGGAAAGGGTTTCCTGCGGCCGCCGACAGATCCTCCCTGTGTGCCAACCGCCGACAGTTCCTCCCCGACCAAGACGCTGCTGCTCGAAGAGAGGCCCCACAACAACCCTCTATACCCGACAGAAAGGTTAGATCCGAAATCTTTATCCTTTGTCTTGTTTAATGGAATTTTGTCATATATATAGTTTTGATTCCTAAACGAAAACGAAAGGCAATAACTTGATGAATATATGTTGAACAGGCCATTATTGTCTCCGGGTTAGTCGACTGTTGGTTGTAAAAAGACCCCACAGCAGCCCTATATTCCCGACAAAACGGTCAGTTACAAAATCCTCACCCTCTATTTTGGTCATTTTAATTAGTATATGAGAATTCTTTAAATTGTTAATTGGAACATGGAAAAAATTAGGCAATAATTTATTAAATTATATATCGTGTGGAAGTTAGGAAAATTTGAGAAGTTTTTATATTCATTCTTCGAGAAGTTAGAAAATTTGGGAAGTTATGTATGTCTTGAAGTTATTTATTGATTGTAGATGTTAGATATGCATCATTTTTTCTTCATATATTGAATTGTGAAAATGTTAGAATTTTGTGATGTTTACTATGGTTATAAGATATAATAGAAATCAAAAGTGAAGGTTATAGTAGAACTATGTTTAGTATACTAAAATGATTAGTATACTAAAAGGGGACAAAAATTATATATTGTTCGAATACTTTGGAAACTAAAATTATATCAAAATGTGGGAATGTAAATACCAAAAATTAGGAAGTTTTGGTAATTTCAATAAAATTAGGAAAATTTGTAAGTTGATGAAATTTGGTTATTATAAAAAAAATTAGGGATATTTATAAGAATAAACAAAATTAGGGAATAATTACATGAATTATTAACAAGAAATAATACATGTAGATATGGACAACAACGGACAATATCTACCGTACGTCGGTGCGGGGGGGATTCATCGGTCTCTTGGCCGGCGTTGAACATGGGAATCAAACTAGAACACCTCCTTCAACTATGACGCAGTCTGAGATCGATGAAGATGTTCGAGCTAATGCATTTGGGATAGACCATGAAGACGATTTGGATCAAGAAGAGGAGGGCACTGTCCATCCGGAGAGTGAAGATATGTCAAACTGACAAGGGAGAAGGCCAGTGAGATTATCATGAAAGCAGCTGGGGGTATAACTCCAACTTGGAACGATGTGCAGGACCCCATGGCGAGGGAGCTAGACACATGAAGAACATGGGACCCGTCAACCACTTTCAAGTGCGGAATAGAATTCGAGAAGGGGTTGTTCTTCAACGGTATAGAAGAACTGGTATACCAGATGAAAGTGTATTCTATATCCAACAACAAATCATTTCGTGTTGTGAAGCACAACACTGAGAGGTATGCAACAGTATGTAGTCGAGCTGCTTCAAGTGGATGTACATGGAAACTGACGGCGAAGCATGTTGCTGCTGGCATTGGGTTATGGACGATAGTAACATACACAGGTCCTCACGATGATACATGCACGGAGGATGTGATGGCTATGGATAATCACATTATCACTGCGGAGTTCATATGCCGTGAGATTATCCCACTCATTCGAACCGACAGAACACTGCGGCCAAATGTCATCATCGAGATCATCAACTTGAAGTACGATGTGTTGGTATCGTACTTCAGGGCATGTGATGGAAAGCAGCGGGCAATCGCAAAAATTTATGGGGACTGGGAGCAATCATATGCCGACTTGCCAAGTTTGTTGGAAGCGATAGTTACTCGTGTATACTTGCATTTGTTTTTAGGGGCACTACGCAGCTGACATTCGCGATCGAGGGCGTCATGTAGGTCAGATCGCGCAGCAAGCATCCCAGCTGCGCGACTACTCTGGTCTCGCCGGTACCGTGGCATCTTTTGGGGAGTACGTCTCCTCACAAAGCTCAGAGGTGTTAGGTTGAGTTTCTTTTGACGAGGCTTACTTCGGCGGTGGTTTCAGTGGAACGGGCGCATCTTTTTCGCAGTCTACCCCGCAGCAGACCCATCGCTCGGGAGATGGAAGCCAGTCTGCGTACGTTCGTCCGTCAGGCTTCGATTCTGCCCCGGGCTATGCAGGCTTCTCTGGGTATGGTCCAGCGACAGGATCTGCTGGCCATGTGGACCCATTTGTATATGCTCAGCCATCGAGTGCTGGGTTCACATCGTCGTTCGCGGGCACACCTCCATCAGCGTCTGAGTACATTCCTTCTTCACTATCCCAATGGGCAGAACAGACATTTTCTGCCTCCTACTGGGGTGTACCATCGCATATGCCCGCAGATATCGGCCCTTCATATCATGCGAGCTCCTCATTTACAGCGATGCTCTCGATGCCGTTACAGTCCATGGGTCCACTTCCTCCCTCCACTTCAATGGGTAATCAAAATGTGCAAGAGTCTCCCGCCTATCACGTACGGCCCCGACAACCCGCCTACCCACCTGCATTAGGCGAGAATTTGGTGTGGGAGGAGAACCAGGAGGAGGACCATACAAATGAGGAGGAGGAGGAGGAGGAGGATCATCCAAATGAGGAGGAGGATGATCATCCAGCAAGTGGAGATGACGAGGAGATGGATGATGATGACAGTGAGGATGAAGATCATCTACAACGTAGTAGTCGTAGACGATAGGATTATTTTAGTATTATGGTTTGGATATTATTAGGTTCACTAAGTTCTAGTTTGGATTTTCAGTTACTTAGACATCTTTTGGACATATGGATCTATAAACAATCTGGATAATTAACTTAATCATAAACAATCTGAATGATGAACAATCAAACTTTCCTTAAATTTTGTCGATTTTGATAACGTCGGTATAAATTACCCATTACCTTTGTGTACGAATACATATATATTTCGTAAATATATGTATGCCCAATGTCGATTTTCAAAGTTAGTAGTGCTAGGCGATAGGGGCTCCAGGGAATATATTCCCTTCGGCAGCCGAGACAAGCAGAGCAGGGCATGTGCATGGGAGCAGATATTCGCAGCTCAGTAACCCTAGAGTCGCTGTTCAGAACAGCGACTCACCAGGCCTACGTCCAGAGATTCCCCAGGCCCAGAGATTCCCGTTGACTGACCCTAGAGTCGCTGTTACAAACAGCGACTCTAGGTTTTTTATTTTATTTTTTTCGTTTTCAGTTTTTAATGCCGAAAATTTTTTTTTTTAAAAAAAAAGGCAGAGTCGCTATTAGTAACAGCGACTCTCCTTAAAAACAATTTTTTTTTCTTTTCTGTGAATTTTAATGAATTTAAACCCAAAATTAAAAAAAAAAACGAAATACATGTAAGTCGCTGTTTATAACAGCGACTTACATTTTTTAATATTTTTTTTAAAACCTAGAGTAAAGTCGCTGTTACAAACAGCGGTTTTACCCTGTTTTGTCTAATTCTCTGAATTCTTTCGGATTTTGGCTAGTTCCCTAATATTTTTGTTAGTTTTGGCTATTTCCAAAAAAAAATCGTAAAAAAAAGACTTTTTTCAATATTAAAAAAATGTGAATAACCACTTCTGAAACGACTTTTGTTAGCAAAATATTATGCCTACCCGTACAAGTTTTGAACTTATTTAACTAATAGTGATTCTCATAAATGGTTGACATTATAGAGGAGCATTTTCAACATTTCTTTTATTTTTAGTTTTGTCTTAATATTTGACATATTCAATGCTATTTCCTGTAAATGGTAAAATGCATAACTTGTACGGATGATTCTAAAAATTGCGAGTTCTCCTTAATGTCTTATAGAATACAGTATAATTTATGATATAACAAGGGTGGAGCAAGAAATAATTAAATTGACTAGGGCTCAAATTTATTATCATAATTTTCTATTTTAATATATATATATATATATATATATATATATATATATATATGTGTGTGTGTGTGTGTGAGAGAGAGAGATATAATATTTTGTAAATAATATATTAGAAAAAATATTAATTGTGTGATTTAAATAACTATTTTAAGTTTAACAAATTAAAAGAAAGAAAAATCCATAAAATAAAGCTATTGGGATTTGAACTCAAAACCTTATAATTTTAATTCCCACCTCATATCAACTCCACTAAGCCCACTCTATAAAATTTTTTTATATAACCTCTTTTAACCCTTAAATATAAAAAAATTATATATAAAAAAACATATTTAAAAAAAATTCCTCCGAACCAAGGGGGATCGAGCACACAAGCCGAGTGGGGTTCCATCCTAAAACCAATTGGTGTTAGGTGAGGTAGCTCACCAGCTTATATACAAGGCTTGGATTCATTTTCTAATCAATGTGAGATCTCCCACAATCATATTATCAACAAACCAGATTGTGCATATAATTTTTTCACACACACATATATAGACAATAGATAACTTGTGAACACATTTTACAGTGTAATATGTATACAAATCTGAAGCGTTAGATTAAAAAGATCAGCGTCTGAGATTTATATAAAATTTTAAAGAGAAAAATTATTCGTATGTAGCAGCATGATTATTCATACATAACTCATGAATAATTACGAATAATCATGTTGTGGAAGACGAATAATATTCATATAAAAAGACTATTAATACATATAAATAACTATATTACGTCAAAGTCAAATGAATAATTATGACATTATCTGTAAATAATCAGTTTATTCACAACTTACACCATAAGAAGTGTTCATACCAGCTTCATCCAATCCTCTTCGTGTATAAATCAAACCCTAAGAAGCAAGAATAAAGGGTCCTCTTCGTGTATAAATCAAACCCTAAGAAGCAAGAATAAAGGGTAAAGAAGCGAAAAGTAGTCTAGTCAAACAGTAATATCCTAACCATAATTTTGACTAACACACAAGAATAATTGAGATCACACGTGTGGGTTTGCACCAAAATTCAAAGCCTATGCCTAAATTCTTCAATAAACAAAGCTTTCAAGTCCAGCTACTTCTACCCATTGCCCATTGGTTTTCCTTTCCAAAAGATCCGCAACTTCCCCACTTGTTTCCTTTCCATCCCTGAGTTCACACCCATGCCAGCTTCCAAATTGACACATTATATGATCTACCTCAATTCACGCATAATCTATGTTCAGACAAATCTATCAAAGTCCGACTCGAACCGATAAATGAGATCGTGTACACAGACGCACATACACTACTAATTAATGTTTGTGTTGAGTGTAGAAACGTATGATTGATGTAAAATCTCCCTTACGGTTTCATTCCTCATAATGTTCATAGTAAGACTGGGTCTGGGCCAATATGCCCACTATACAATGTGTGAATATATGTAATCTATCAAACCCCCGCATTCGAAAGTGGAGGTTCCCGAACAGTGAGATTTGACCGAAAATCGAGGAATAACTGACGAGGTAAACCCTTTGTGAAGATATCAGCGTACTGATAGGAGGATGAGACATGCAGAACACGAACATGTCCAAGAGTAACCCGGTCCAACATCAGCGCACAAAGACATTGAGCATCTCAGGCTCTGATACCATGTAGAAATGTATGATTGATGTAAAATCCCCCTTAGGGTTTCATTCCTCATAATGTTCATATATATATATAGATTACAAGTAAGATTGAACCTGAGCCAATAGACCCACAATACAATGTGTGAATATATATAATCTATCATTGAGAATATAACGTGGGATAGTATCCTACATGAAAAGTATAGTGAAATAATGTCAATTAGTTTTACGATGAAATCACATTCGAAACTTTGTACATAATGTCAATTGATTTTAGGATGAAACCACGTTCGCCTTTGCGTTTGTGCGTATGACCCACCTTAAGCCGTCGTCTGTGATCATATGTTTATCCGTCGAGTGTGACATCTACTCGTCTTTATACCCTTTTGTGCAAATGCAATGCACCTAAAAAAAACCTTTCTAACTTCAACATTACATAATATATAATATATCTCCAAACTTTACACAGTACGTATATATACTAGCTATCATCTTTATCTTATCTTAGACCACATAGTTGAATAGTCTATCTTACTACCAAGTTGTAATTGTAATTGTAGTTGTACACGTAAGTGGCCTTAAAAGGAAATGGTCCATCCCTTAATCCATCTCCATCCAAGCTAAGCGTTTTCAATTGCAAGTAATATATAGTATATGCCAATGGAAGATCATATGAAGACGATTTTGTTACTTAGCTGTGGCAAAATTGAATTTTGCACATTGCTCTCGTGTTTTATGTTGACGCACCTACACGCCTTGTTCAAACTTCAAACGTGCCTAAACTCATTCAGAGTTCTCGCAGACTTGCCTAACCACCGCCGGGTTTTCGATCTTGTCGAATCCACGAGTTTGGAATGAAGATATATATATATATATATATATTTCAACTTACACTTTGAATAACATATCTTAATTGCTTCCTCATGTTTACAACGTTTTTCAAATGGTAATTCAACTAGAAATGTCAACTGATAGATCCAGCTGAATTAACAAGCTGTTGTATATAAATATAAGATTTTGAATCCAAGGTACATTAATTGAAAAAATATATATTCACAGATTGAAATTCAACTCAGAAATTATTATAGCTATTGAGTATCCACAATCTGTAGTCTAAGGATTCCCTAATTACCTTGTTCTAAATTACATAGAAATCCTCCAAAAGAATGATTTTTTTCCAGTAAGTTGAACAACAATATTTTGGTTTGATTATCATGGAAGCTTGTAACCGAAACTCGAATTCGATTGTTGCCATTGCTGGGTGAATCCAGCTCCAATCTGGTTCATTGGAGTCCTACTGAAATCACCGAAATCGAACCCTGAATTCGGCATCCCAATGTTGGATTGGGACTCGTACGAGTGACCGATGTATGAGCCATCTGGGTCATTTAGGAGGTTGGTGATCGGACCCAAATAGTCCAATTCCAGCAAATGGGTCAAGGAAAATGTTCGCGGAAATTTGGACATCTGTTGTTGTTCTTGAAGCATCTGATTATGATGATGATCTTCGGACCCATCCGAGCCACTAGGCTCATTCTTGATTGTGGGAGAGCTCATGAGCATAGATGGCCGAGTGTCCGATCCCTCTTCATCCTCATTCGAAGACCTTTTCGCGCCGTGTTTCTTCCTATAGATTCTACATAGCACCCAATCATCCAGCTAAACAAAACAAACATCAATAATCAATTAGTACTTGGTCATCAAAACCAATCAATTATCACTTTATCAGCAATCAGCACATTGCGTCAAACAGATAAACTCAAGGTGCTCACCCTCATGGATCCAGCTGGCCTGGAGACGTGAAGGTGGGGCCTAGAGGAGGAGGGCTGATTGAGCCTGTACTCATGCATGATCCAGTCAGTCTTGGTGCCCTTAGGGGGCCTGCCCATGTAGAAAACAAGGGCTTTCTTGATGCCAACAAACCTAGAGCCACTATGGATGGATTTGTCAGTTCCAGTTGCCTTCCAGTAGCCTGAAACAGCTGCCCTGTTAGGCCTCACCCCATTTGGGTACTTCCTCTCCCTTGGTGTGAAGAAGTACCACTCCTTCTCACCAAACTCTGCCTTCTCTATATACATACATATATATATATATATATATATATATATTTATACAGAAATCAGTTTATATATATAGCCAAGAAGATGATGAATTAAAGTGAGGATTAAAAGGGTGGAAGCAAACCTGGAAGCTGCCAAGGGTCAAACTTGTAGATATCAACTTCAGGGATGATGGAAACAGGGCAGGGTTTGGACATGGCTTGGTTCTTGAGGTAGTGGACTATGAGCTCCTCATCTGTGGGGTGGAACCTGAACCCAGGTGGGAGGTTCCTACTGCTGCTGCTGTTGTTGTGGGTTGTGTTTGGTTTGGTCTTCACCTCCATTGTTGGGGGGGTTCAAGCTTGAGGGGTTTTGTGGGTTTTGGGTAGATGATGATAAGAGAGGGGGGGATTTTGGGAGGTGTTTGAAAGGTTTGAAGGGAGAGGGATTGGGGTTTTATGCTTGAGGTTTCTTGTCCTTTTGTGGAGGGAGGGGGTTGGTTGCTTGATTGGTTTGCTTTGCTTTCATCATCTATATGGATTTGGCTTTGTGGTTGGTTGTTCATTTGACTTTATTAACTATAGGGGGATGTGGAAATTAAAAGGCATGGGATTATGGAGGCTTGCATGAGCTTTAAAAATGGCATCATCCATTGAATTCAATCAGGAATTCAATGGATTGATAGTGTGTGTGTTTTTATTATTTCTTTTTGTGTGCAAAAATTCTAATAATGATGCATGGATGACCTAACCCTGTGAATAGATGAGTAAATAATAACATTTGTATTAGATTGGGAACTGATAGAGAACGATGTATATCAATTTATTATAGATGAATCTTAACTTATTATAAATAATAATCATTATTATATATATATATATATATAGAAGATAATACTCTCTTCGTTTAAAAATATAAGTCCTTTTATACTTAGATTTTTGTTTGAAAATAGAAATACTTTTAGGTTTTCTAGGTATTGGGATATGAGAATTGTTAATTATTTTTAACTTTTTGCTTAAGTTTTGTTGGTTGGTGGGAGTTGTGGATAATTAATGAGGTGTATAAATATAATAACTTCGTGATTTCTTTAATTTATGTGCAAATGTCTAAAATGACTTATATTTTTGAACGGATGTAGTATGTGAACAACTCGTATTGTGTAAATGTGTGAACATTAAATTATCCTTACCTGACATCATAATTATATATACATAATAATTTACTTAGTAGTATGTATATTAAAGTGAAATTATTCATATGTAAGAAAAAATATATACTTATTCGTATTTTTATTTATGAAAACTTTTTTATAAAAATGTAATTATTATATAATTATGTTGTAACATACAAATAATTTGACCATTCACATATAATAATAATAATAATAATAATAATAATAATAATAATAATAATAATAATAATAATAATAATAATAATATATAAGCCGAGATATATTTATTCCGAATGAAATACTTCATATAACCTTTCTACTTATATTGTTTTGGGAAATTCCGCGTGGTGCCCATGAACTTTTACAAATTACGCGTGGTATAAAAAGTTTTGGAAAATTCCGCGTGGTACCCACGAAGTTTTGTAAAAGTCCACATGGTACCCACGAGGTTTTTCAACAGTTTATGTGATAACAATAATGGGTTTTTAATATTGAAAAATTGAGATTAAAAATTATATTATTGTACATTATAATTTGGAAAAACACTCTACAAGATCGTGTTTTGAATCTTTTTTAAAACTAGTTTTTTTATATAAATATTCTTAAAGATAAACTAACCAATTTTTTTTCTAAAAAATCTTACATCTTTAATTTTTATTTGTTCTCAATATTTAGTTTTTATTTATAAGGAAATGAGAGGAAAAAAAAGAACTACGGAGTATTACCCATTCACCATTGAAAAAAATTGATACAAAATTTTAAAATTACAAGAAGATATAGGCACTTTCCCCATTAAACCAACTTTCATATAAAATAATTTTTCGGTGAATTTTTTGATGTAGTAACCGGGATTGAAGAATTTAATAACATGGTGTGACATCATAAATTCCCAAAATTCAATTTTTTGTATAAACTAAATTTGACCAATTTAATTTTATAAATAGTATTTTAGAGCTAATTATTTACTTATCAAATTTTATAAAAAATAAAATTGATCATTTAAGAACGTGGTGCCATACTATTTTCTGATTTTTAATACTCAATTAAAATGTGAAACTTTTAATTGTGTATTACAAATTATCTCATATGAAAATTGGTTTAATGTGGAAAAGTGTACGTGTATATCTTCTTGTAATTTTCAAATTTTTTATTAATATTGGTTCATTGTAAATGGGTAATATTACTACATAGTTCTTATTATTTTTTTCCTCATTTTCTTGTAAATAAAATCTAAATATTAAGAACAAATAAAAATTAAATACATAAAGATTTTTGAGAAAAAAATTTGGTTAATTTATAGGTAAGAAAATGTATATAAAAAATTGTTTTTTAAAAAGATTCAAACTAATATACAATTTTATTAAGTGTTTTCCAAATAATGTACAAAAATATAATTTTTAATCTCAAACTTTCAATATTAAAACTCATTATTATTATCACATAAACTTTTTAAAAACCCCGTGGGAACCATGTGGACTTTTACACAACTTCGTGGGCACCACGCGGAATTTTTCAAACCTTTGTATACCACGCGGAATTTGTAAAAGTTCGTGGGTACCACGCGGAATTTCCCTATTGTTTTTGATAGTTAGGTTTGACTGGGCTACAATAGATTTAGTAAAATGTTATTGGTAGTTGTTTTTATTAAAAAAAAAGAAGGAGATTTGAAATATCCAGTGATAAATCATTTAGTGATCGAAATGAGAAATCAAAACAACGATAAATGAACAAACTGTCAAGAGTATATTAATAAAAACAAAGATAAAGATAAGAAAAGATAACGTCGATAAGCCATTCATGGCTGTATGTCTGACGGTTTGCCTTCTGCCAACTCTGTCGGCCTCTCAATGAGTCAGATCTGTCTGACCTTCAAATTATTGCCTAATCAAACCAAAAAAGAAAAGAAAAAAGAAAGAGATAACGTCGATAAGAATTGAGAACTAAGGGCTAACAAAATGACACTGGTGTAGGCCAGCGATATATGATATCCTAAAAACAATATGAGAGTACTTCTCTTTCAACACTATAAGATATGCAGTACGTAGTTGTGGGTCAATTTGTTAAAACATAAATAAAATCTTGAAAAAATATTTATTTTTAAAAACAGTAAAAAAAATTTTTGACAAAAAAGTTATTGTATGTTTGTTAAAAAAAGTTAAAAATTATTAAAAAAATATATTTTTTATAAGTAAATTATTACTAGTATAATTCAAATATTTTGCTTCTGTCATTATATCTTTAATAGAATTTTACGAATAATGAATATAATTTTAAAATATTATGATATTATGTTCTCGGACACCGGACGGGACACGTGCTTTTTTTTTTGGATTAGGAAAGAATTCGAAGATCTGGATCATTGACTAAACAATCACCTCTGACAGGGCGGCAAATGTGCGCAACCTTATTCGCCGGTCTATTACCACTACGGGACACATGCTAGTTTCAAAGATTTATGTTCTCGGACACCGGACGGGACACATGCTTTTTTTTTGGATTAGGAAAGAATTCGAAGATCTGGATCATTGACTAAACAATCACCCTTGACAAAGCGGTAAAAGTGTGCAACCTTATCCGCCGCTCTATTACCACTACGGAACACAGGCTAGTTTCAAAGATATATATATGTAGTATTGTAGTGATTTTCTTTTTCCAACTACAAAGTTCATGCCACCACTTCATTAATTTTTTTTTTTTTTTTTTTTTTTTTGCCTTTTGGTGGCAAATAAAATAAATTTAATATACTCCGTATCGATCAACGAGCAGAAAATTAAATTAAGAATAAACTGTCGAAAATGGATAATTTTAATTCTACATAAATTGGGCGAAAATAAAAATAATATAGCTGGACACTTCACACTTGTACTGTACATATATATATATATATATATATATATATATATATATATATATATATATATATATATATGTTGACATCCGTATTCCTTTTTTTTTTTACCGTGGGCAAGAAGTGGATCGACAAGCGATCCTGAAGCCATCCGAAGATGACTTGTTAGACCCTATGCAGAGGGTCGTCGAACAAACGAAAAGAAAAAAATAAAAAAAACAACAGAAAAAAACAAAAACAACTAGAAAATTACAACTCTATGTCTTGAGATCTTGTCTTGATCCTTATATCTGACTGTTGTTGAGGGATTGGGTTTGTACATCGGGTTAACATCATCTTTGGTTTATCAATTTTGTGGATCAAAGGGGTCAGTGGAGCGGATATGCTCGGGTCAATGGAGGAGGGCGAAGGCATGGAAGGCGAGGCCACAAAGCAGGGCCACGAGCGAAGCGCCGAGGCCAGGGAGACGGAGAGCGGCGGCAGTCAAGCAAGACGCCCGGCTGTAGAGACAGCCCAGAGAAAGCGAAGGCGGCTAGATCTAGGGTTTGAGCTTGGATTGGATTTGTATTTGGCTTAGTTTGTTGGGGTTTTTGTTTTAAGTAAAAGATTGGGTTTAGATTTGGTTACAAAAAACAGAGATGGAACCTGGCGGTGGTAGCGGAGGAGGATGGAGAGGAGCAGGCGAACGGCGACAGGCTCGGACACCCATCAGACGAGGAGCGGCGGGGAGCAGTGTGGAGCGGTGGACCAAGGCGGTCTAGGGAGCGGCCGATTACAGAAGATCTGATTGCCGGTGAGCAGAGGAGCGCCGGCTATGGATTGCTGGAGCAGGAGGAGGAGGTGCGACGCCGAGGGCTCAACCCCGAGAGCAGAGGAGGATGGGTCGGCGAAGCCGGTGGCCAGTCCATCGGAAGAAGCCGCCCGGGCGGCGCCAGGAGAGAAATAGAAGGGTTGGAGGCTAGGGTTAGTAGGGGTTGTAGAGAGGGTTTTTAGGAGAGCGTTTCGAGGGGCTGACAATCACACGGAAGGAAACTGGTGGTGGCGGCGGAGAAGGTTGGAGATGAGCAGGCGGGCGGCGACAGGCTCGGAGATCTGATTGTCGGTGAGCGGTGGCCATGGTGTTAAAGATGATGAACAGGAGATGAGGCGGTGAGCGGTGGATATGGTGTAGAATCGAAGATGATGAACAGGAGATGGCGGTGAGCGGTGGCCATGGAGACTGGCAGTTGAAGCTCTGATTGCCGGTGAGCGGTGGCTTTGGTGTTGAAGATGACGAACAGGAGATGAGGCGGATAGGGTTTTGAGGAGGTTCGACATCCGTATTACTTATGTAAGTGGTTTTGGTCGACATCAAATAATTGAAGCCGTTTATGTGTATATATGATTATGTTTCCATCTATTTCTTATACTATTCATTCACGTTTTCTTAAAAAGCTAAAAACTATATAAAATAGTAACATTTTATTAAGTATTTTTAAATAATATCATACATATTACTAATAAGTATAGAATTATTTTAAAAAATTAATTAAAAAATAGATATTTTATATAGTTTTTAGCTCATTAAAAAACGTTCATAAATAGTCCAAAGACAAGTATTGTATGACGGAGGGAGTAGTATATTACTTGTAGTTTTTAGTTCCAATAATATGTATACCGTTCTTTCCAATTTCTTTTTAAAAAAATTCCTAATCCGATTCAATCGGTCAAAATCGTTTTATATCAGAGCATAAAGTCTACTGACAAGACACGATTTGTCTATTAACGAGATCAATTTTATGTAATTGTACTCAAAATCCTTTTATCTTCTAACTCTCTTGGTTTATTCTCTCTCCCGTATCCACTCTTTCAAAAGCAATTGGATTTGCTTTTCATTCTCTATTGATCCCTTTCATGAAGAATTGAACGATTTTTGCTCGATCTCGCGGTGTATATGGTGAAATCTGATGATCGATTGCTATAAATTTATTCCTATTATAGACTGCGAAGTGCGAAGTTTGAAATTCACATTCTCAAACCTAGTTTCTTTTTCTTTTGTTTCTCCGGTGTGATTCTCGCAGAAGATGTCGATAAGCTCATCAAGAGTTCCGCTGGTTTCATTGCCCCAAGTAGCCATCTCATGACCGAGCTTCCTTCATGCTCTAGATCCATTATCTCTCTCTACGATTTTGTGAATATGTTTTCCCCCTTTTTTGATATCATTAGCTTCGATCATATTGAATATGAAGCCAAGAAAAATCTTATGTTGGTAATTTGATGTCAAAGAATTCATTTGAGAGGGTCAGTGAGGGTTCTAAGAGAGAGATCAACAGTGAGATTCTATGAAGAATAGGCCATGGTTTGGTTTGTTACAGCTACAATTGTGCCTTAGTGGTCCACAACAGACTTTTGTCTCCACTCTCACCAGCTGTACTGCTGTGGTCCTCAAGGCATCTTTACCCTCCTCGTTTTTGCATTTCCATTTACTGTTTTATTGCTTTTCTGTTGTAATAAGCCTAAGGGCATGTTTGTCACGTGATGTAAGGGCTTAGGACTATATAAGGTCTCTTGTCACCTGATGTAAGGTAGGGTTTTTGGGATCAACAAATGCAGCTTTGCTGCTCTGCCGTTTTTGGATATTTTTCCTGCATTGAATGAGGTTGCCTTGGAGCATTTGTTTTGCTTGAGATCTTTGCAGTTTGCAGGTGCAGCTAGGACATTTGGAGTCCTTCACATGGTATCAGAGCATGTGGGTACAGATCAGTAATTTGCTTTTCTTAGAAAACGGACAGGGAAGATGTCAAATGAAGTAGAGAACTCGGTGAACTCTGTGAATGATGGAAATCATCAAGGTAACCTCAATGATCCTTTATACTTATCTAATTCAGATCATCCAAGGGCTCAGTTAGTGGGTATTTCTTTTGATGGAAGTAATTATATGACATGGAGAAGAGGAGTTATGATGGCATTAGGGGCCAAACACAAACTGGGATTTATTACTGGTGACTGTGTGATGCCAGAAGCAACTCATGTTGATTTTCAGAGGTGGATAAGGGCAGATTTCATGGTCAGATGCTGGATTTTAAATTCCATGAGCAAGAGCATTGCAGAGGGATTCATGTTCATGGATTCAGCCAAACAGCTCTGGGATGAGTTCATTGAGAGATTTGGTCAAACTAATGCTCCCTTGATTTTTCAGGTCAGGAAGAAATTGAACAACATAAGTCAAGGGAGCATGAGTCTTGCAGAAGTCTATAATGCTTTGAAAAGGCACTGGGATGAATTGCAGGTTCTAGAAAGGATACATGAATGCTCTTGTGGAGCTTTGAAGCAGTGCACATGTGACATTACTAGGAAAGTGGCAGAGATGGATTCAAGGACCAACGTTATGCAGTTGTTGGCTAGTCTGAATGAGAACTATGATGGAGCCAGAAATCAAATTTTGGCTATGGATCCTCTCCCTTCAATCAACAAGGCTTACTTTATCTTGCAGCAGATTGAAAGAGGATCAAATGCAGCTGGTATGACTCATGGAAATTCTATGGATGCTAGTGCTTTTATTGCTGCAAAGAACAACTACAGAAGCTAGCAGAGCTCATCTCCAGGCTTTGGGACTCAGAGCTCACAGGGTCAGAAGAAGGATTGGAAAGACTGGAAAGAGCTTAAGAGGCTCAAGTATGAGCAGAAATTAATGCAGCCATTGTAACTATAGGGGTCATACTGCAGACCAGTGTTTCAAGCTTCATGGGGTGCCAGATTGGTTCAAAACTCTGAAGGAAGAGCAGAAAGGGAATACTGGAGGAAGAGGTTCTGCAAATGTAGCTGGCATAGTGGACAACAATGTGATGAACACACCCATTGATGACATGGGAGGGACTGATAAGGATGAGCATATGGATAGTGCCATGGTTAATGCTGTTTTTCAAGAAGTGATGAAGAGGATGAAAGGCAAGGCTTCCAATGAGAATGCATATGCCAACTTTGCAGGTAAAGTTTCATCTTTCACTCATGAAAATAGTTATAATAAAGGGTCCTCTATGGAATGGATTGTTGAAACAGGTGCCACAGATCACATGATATCCAGTGATCACACAGTGTTTGACAAAGTCAGACTAGATAGGCATGTTCTTATTGGACTGCCTGATGGATCTGTTAAGACAGTCATTGAGATGGGAAAGCTCCAGCTAAATGATTCTATTTGCCTTGATGAGGTTTTGTTGGTACCAGGGTTTAAGCATAACTTGTTGTTAGTGGGAAAGTTACTTGATGCTAATGAGAAATTGATTGCTGTATTTACAAATTCTTCATGCTGTATTCAGGACCCTGGAACTAGAAGAATTTTGCTGGCTGGAAAAAGGAGACATGGGTTGTATAAGGTGCCGTCAGATGAGCAGGCTAAAGGTTGGAGAAGACTGAAGGAATTGGATGCTAGTAGTAGCAGTTGTTTATTTCCTGAAATTTCATGTAATAAAGCTAGCAGTACTTTAGTCATTGCACATGCTAGACTTGGTCACACCTCTGTATCCAAGATGAAGCACTTGGATTTTGTTAGTGAGCCAGACTTGAATAGTTTTCATTGTGAAACTTGTGCTCTTTGCAAGCACCACAGACTTCCTTTTGAGAGGAGTATGAGTATGGCAGGAAAGCCTTTTGAATTGATTCATATGGATCCATGGGGCCCATATAGGACTCCAACTTACAATAATTTCAGTTATTTCTTAACTGTTTTGGATGATTGCACAAGGGTCACCTGGACCTTCTTGCTTAGAGATAAGAAAAGTGTTTTTAAAGCTATAACTGATTTTGTAGCTTATGTTAAAAATCAGTTTGAGGCTTCAGTCAAATGCATTAGAACTGATAATGGGGGTGAATTCACTTCAAGGAATTGTGAGGAATGTTTTGCAGCAAATGGAATTTTACATCATAAGACAGTCCCTTATACACCTCAGCAAAATGGAAGGGTAGAGAGGAAGCATAGACACTTGGTTGGAACTGCAAGGTCTACGAGGATCCATTCCTCTTTGCCTATGGAGTTCTGGGGAGAATGCATTTTAGCTGCCACCCATGTGATTAATAAACTGCCAACATAAGTTTTGCAGTGGAAAACTCCTTATGAGAAGTTGTTTCAGAAAAAGACATCCTATGAAGAGTTGAAAGTAATAGGATGTCTATGTTATGCTCCGGTTGGAAGCTCAGAAAGGGAAAAAAATAGGAGCTAAAGCTAGAAGATGTGTATTATTGAGCTACCCACATGGTCAAAAGGCCTACAGAGTGTGGGATATAAAGAAGAAAACTGCTTTTGTTAGCAGAGATGTCACATTTCATGAAAATGTGTTTCCCTTTAAGGAAACTGTGAGTGATACAGATGATGAAGAGAATGACAGAAAACGTGTTTTGCCTTTAGTCAATCCTACTGTTGATGATGATAACAGATACATACCTGCAAGCCCAATTATTGATCAGATTGGAGCCTCACAGGTGAATATGGAAGATGGTCCAGTGAATTCCCCAACAGATAACAATGGCTATGTCAGTGATTCCCTATCTAGAACTGAGTAGAGAAGCTCTCCTGTGGCATCTCCCATTATGCTGAATGATCATGATGAATTCCCACCATTAAGGAGATCCACTAGACATATTATGCAGCCTAGGAGATTTAATGACTTTGTGTGTCAAGGACAAAGAAGAAATGAGTCATCTTCACAGTCTTTTCTTGCTACTTGCTTGGATCCTACAATGAATTTTGAGCCAGAATTTGTGCAATCATTTGTATGTATGGCAAATGTTTGTGAACCATCTCATTATGGTCAGGCAGTCAAATATGATCACTGGAATGTTGCTATGGATCAAGAGATCAAAGCATTAGAAGAAAACAAAACCTGGGAGATAGTTGATTTACCACCAGGTAAGAAGGCCATAGGCAGTAAGTGGGTCTACAAAGTGAAGTACAAGCCAGATGGGACAGTGAAAAGGTTCAAGGCTAGGTTGGTAGCCAAGGGGTATAATGAGATCAAAGGGAAAGATTATAAGCATACCTTTTCTCCAGTTGCAAAATTCAGTACAGTTAGAGTTTTGCTGGCTATTGCTACTGCTAAGCAATGGCCTTTACATCAACTGGATGTAAACAATGCCTTCTTACATGGATATTTAGAAGAGGAAGTGTATATGAAGCCTCCAGAGGGATACAACTCAGGGAACTCTCACAAAGTTTGTAAACTGAAAAAATCCATTTATGGATTAAAACAGGCTTCTAGGCAATGGAGCTTGGAGTTGTGTAAGTTTCTGATCAGTATGGGTTATGAACAGAGTTTGGAAGATTATTCAATGTTTGTAAAACATGTTTCTTCAGGTATTGTTGTAGCCTTGGTGTATGTGGATGATGTGTTACTTACTGGTGATGATGACAGTGTCATTGGTGAGACAAAGAAAGCACTTCATGAGAAGTTTACTATTAAAGACCTAGGACTTGCAAGATATTTTCTAGGTCTGGAAATCCTAAGAGATGGATCAGGCACTCATCTTCATCAAAGGAAGTATGTAATGGATGTGATTGCAGATTGCAATATGATGGATTGCAAACCTGCTATGTTCCCTATGCAGAGAGGATTGAAGCTCTCTACTGATACTGGTGACATATTGACAGATGCTGAGTCCTATAGACGTCTAATAGGGAGACTATTATTTTTGAATCTCACCAGACCAGACATTTCTCATGTTGTGCAGCACTTGAGTCAGTTCATGAGTGAACCAAGGAAGCCACATTATGAAGCAGCTCTCCACATTGTGAAGTATTTGAGAGGAACTGCAGGTGTAGGATTGTACTATCCAGTGAATTCCAACTTAGCCATTTCTGCATATTGTGATGCAGATTGGGGAACTTGTCAGTTTAGTGCCAAGTCACTTACAGGATATTGTGTTTTCATTGGGGATGCTCTTGTGTCATGGAAAACTAAGAAACAAGCTACTGTTTCTAAGTCATCTGCAGAGGCAGAGTATAGAAGTATGTCAACTACCACAAGTGAGTTGATCTGGATTGAGGGTGTTCTTACTGCCTTAAGAATCAATGTTCCATTGCCAATCCCTCTTTACTGTGACAACAAGGCAGCCATTCATATTTCTGAGAACCCAGTATTTCATAAGAGAACTAAACATCTAAAGATTGATTGCCACTTTATAAGGCAATTCTTGGTAGCTGGTTTTGTGCAACCTCAGCATATTCGCACAGGAGTTCAATTAGATGATATTTTGACCAAACCTTTGGGTGAAAAATCTCATTATTTCTTCTCTTGCAAGTTGGGACTAGTTGGCTTTGACACACGCCCAACTTGAGGAGGGGATATGAAGAATAGGCCATGGTTTGGTTTGTTACAGCTACAGCTGTGCCTTAGTGGTCCACAACAGACTTTTGTCTCCACTCTCACCAGCTGTACTGCTGTGGTCCTCAAGGCATCTTTACCCTCCTCGTTTTTGCATTTTCATTTACTATTTTATTGCTTTTCTGTTGTAATAAGCCTAAGGGCATGTTTGTCACGTGATGTAAGGGCTTAGGACTATATAAGGTCTCTTGTCACCTGATGTAAGGTAGGGCTTTTGGGATCAACAAATGCAGCTTTGCTGCTCTGCCGTTTTTGGATATTTTTCCTGCATTGAATGAGGTTGCCTTGGAGCATTTGTTTTGCTTGAGATCTTTGCAGTTTGCAGGTGCAGCTAGGACATTTGGAGTCCTTCACAGATTCTTGGAGTGGACCGCGATAGAGCAGATGAAAATAAACCAAGAGGGTAAATTTTTTTTAAAAAAAAAACGAACTTAAATACATAAATTTCATCTTGTCGTTACACGAAACCCATTTTGTCGTTAGGCACACCCATAATCAGAATTGTATGTCTTATTTATAGAGTCAATCTTTTCGCGAGTTTATACAATAAGAGAATTGAAATTTAGTGTACGGATAATTTAGAGTTCCCATTCAATGTTCTCTATGTAATCAAGCAGATGAAGATGCAACTCACCTTTTCACAAGGTGCACCTTTGTCCGAGAAGTAATAGCTCAATACGAACAACAAATAGGTACGTATTTTATTGGTATTAACCGATCAGGCCTTATCCATGAAAACCTAAACTACATTGGTAAAGCTAATAATAAATCTGTTGATCTTGTATATATTTGGCAAATTATTTGGGAAATTAGAAATGAACAGATTTTCAGGCAGAAGAAGCCAAATGATGTCACTCAAACTGTCCAAAAAATCAGACAATCTTTACTCGACTGGACCTAAGAAGACTGCAAGGTCAGAGAAGGCCAAAATAACAGGAAAAGAAGGGCTACTACTAAGTGGAGTAGACCACGTACCCAAAATTATCTACAAACTTAATGTAGATGGTTCTATCGCCCTATCTGGAAAGTGCCAGATTGGAGGAATCATCAGGGATTCCGAAGGTTAGATTGTTGATATGTTTCACCATGAAATTATGGAAGGTTCGATTATTCAAACGGAGGCCTTAGCTGTTCTAATTGGGATGAAACGAGCAAAAGAAAAGGGTCTTAGGAAGATCATCATCGAAAGTGATAACCAAGTTCTGGTTAAATCTGTTAACCAACAGCAACCGCTGAGATGGGAAGTTATGCGTCAGATAGAAGAAATCACCATGTTGAAATCAGACTTTGAAATGGCACAAATCCGTCACATCTATCGAGAATCAAATATGACAGCGGATTATATAGCTAGAAAATGATTTATCTGTAATTTGCAGTCTATTCAAAAACATATTATTATTATTTTTTGTTAATATGAGCATATTTGTGCATGAAATTATATTTTTTAAAATTTGTATTTTCTTTATTCAAGGTTAATACTTTGTACTACGTATTATATAGTCATTTTTTTTACAATGAGAGAATTTGGAAGGTTTGAAACTCTGTTAATCCACCACTCAATATTGTCTTTTTGAATGAGAGACGAGATCTCTTTATGAACGACTAATGGACCCTACGGCTGCAAAAATCGAAGGTACACCACACAATCTGCTAAATGCATGATAACCCATAACACAGACAAATTGAGGCAAACTCAAAGGTGAAGGAGAAGTGAGAACATTAGTAATTCTATCTCAATCTCTCAATGGTACTTTCACAAACCTTGAGCTGAGTTAACGGTCATTAGACTGTCTTCTTTAATACTCAGCTTGTTATAAATTCAAGTCTTTAGCGACCAAAAGGACGTGGTGAGAACTATAGCCTCCGCCTCCAGTGTGGAGGCTGAGTCACATCTAAGGGCGTCACATGCTTCTACGCTTCCCTTAAGAAAATTTGGCTCAACCAAAATTGATCTTAAATGATCATTATACGGGTTTCTTCCATCATTATTTTTTCATTGTAGTTATCTGATTTGGTCCCTTCCATTCCGTTCCCTCTTCGAGTGAGGTATTTGCTTGTTTAATCCAATTTCATTATTGTTTAATATATCCTTAATGATATATGTTGTATGTTTGTTCAAGAAATTCTGGTCATTGAAAGTCATGACTTTGTTTCGTACGGAGTATAGTTCATATCGTTGCTAAACCATCTTTTTTAGTTTCTGTAAGACCTGCAATGCTCTTTATAGTTGGAGAGAGAGTTTTGACATTTGGTATAAATGTGTTTGGCATTTTCAACTAGGTGATTACATATATAAGAGGCAAAGAAGGGGGCGAAAACACCCTTTTTCAACAACAATTACAGTTTATTGGTAGGGATTCCATATATACATGTAGTTTCCATAAGATATTTTCACTTTGGAGAAGCTATCTATTTTCCAAATTCGGCCATAAGATTGTGTTTTATGTCCATAACTTGTAACTTTTTCTATAATAGATGCGATGATCTAGTAGTTCTTTTTGTAATGATTTCCCTTATCATCTTAATTAATAATAAAGTTTTCAAGGTTTTCCCCTTAATTTATCTCTTACAATATATTCCACTCTACTTTTTAGTTTTAATTTCTCATATTTAAGTTGTCATATGAGTCCATTGTCGAATTTCTTCTTGACCCCCATCAATTTCCCTCACTATAATATATTCCACTCTACTTATTTTTGTTTGCTAAAAAAAATACTTATTTTAGTTATTTGAGCTTAAATGTTTTTTAATTTTTTTTATAAGAAAAGAATTTAAAGACCAGACATATCTGGAACCTCAAGAGGACGATAGAGTCGACAGACGGCGAACCGTCGAAGAAAAAATGTGCAATACAGACGATGACAAGCACATAAAATCAGTCAAACAAGCGAATCGAATCCTAGCGCATTGGAGACAATATAGACTAAGAACTAAAGTCAAGCGATACAAAACAATAACACCACTAGCCAACGGTACATCAGGGGTCCTTGTGAGCAGTAAAGACGATCTTCGTATACTTACATCTCCACACTAGTTTTAAGATCCCTTTTCCATAAATAAATAACCTTATATTATATTTTATATATATATAAATGCTTAAAAGGGAGTGAAGATCACCTACAACTTTAGGTGTGATCTTGTATGTGACACAAAAATATTTATGTTATAAATTTACAATAAAAAAAATTCAAAATTATATTTATGCTAAAAAATAGCTAGTATATGTTTATAAAAAAAAATTGATGAAAATACATGTTGTACATTTTTATATAAATGAAAGATTGATTATTTTACAATATGATTTTATAATATTTTCTTTTTTTTTATAAATATATACTAGCTATAAATATAATTTTTAAAATTTTTTATTACAAATTTATACTATAAATATTTTTATACTCCCGCCGTTCAGCAAAAGTTGTCATTTACCATTCACGCACGCTTTTTTAGAATGATAAACGTAAGGTTAGCGTTACAAGTTTAGAGGATAAATTGTGGGAGTACAGATTGCGCTGGTTTGGACACATTCATAGAAGACCATCTTCGGCTCCGGTTCGAAGGTGTAAGAGGTTAGAGCTTAGAGTTGTCCGAAGGGGAAGAGGTAGACCGAAGAAGAAGTGACTAGAGGTCATCCGTCAGGACCTCGATCGGCTGAGCCTCTCGGAAGATATGATGTCAAATAGGGACCAGTGGAGGAGGGTCATTCGGGCCAGTGAGGTGTAGATTGATGGGCTAGGGTGTTTAGCCATGTTATCTATGTTTTTTGTCTGTCGTCTTCTTCTTCTACTTATGTTTTCGCCTCTTTCCTGTCTCCTGACTTGTAGTTTCCGTGTCTTATTTTTTTGGGTCTATCGGAAACACTCTCCTGACTTGGTCGGGATAAAAGTGTGTACATCCTGACCCCCTCCAAACCCTGTCTCTACGCGGGATTTACTGGGATGTTGTTGTTGTTGTACTTATTAATAATAATTACGAAATTATTAAAAAAAATTATTAAAAAAACCTAGATATTTTAACCTATAGTTTTTATCTCCTAAAAAAACGTACGTAAATAGTAAGTTCTGTGAACGTAGTATTACGGATAAGGTCACATTATACGAGTAAGATTGTAGGTACTTCGTAATATTCATTCCTTGTGAGGTCAACACGTGTTATTTATGAAAAGGGTGATAAAGAGATAAGCATTGTAAAAAGGGCAAAAAAACAGCAGCCCAAATTTAAAACTAGTGGTTCTTATCGAGCCACCTCAAAATTATGCTTCTCATTGGTCCACCTCAGCTAAATTCTGATATGTGTTTTTATTTAAGTACAGTACATATATCTTTTCTTTTTTTGGTCGAAAAGTACATATATCGGGTATTTTTTTTGGCGGGATTTCCACCAAAAATTAATCATTTGGCGGGATCTCCAATAATTTCCCATCTAAGAGTTTTTAAATATTTTTTTAGTTTAATAAACTTTATATTTCCTTCTTTAAAATAAAAAAGTATTAGAAAAACTTCTTTATATTTGCAATATTCTCCGAAATTAAATTATTTTTCAAGTCTTCAAAATAAAAAAGCTTTTAAAATTTGAGTAATTTTTTTTATAAAATATCTATGTATTTTATTTTACATTTTAGGGTGTGTTTGGTTTCCAAGACATTTTAATTATAATGCAGTTATTTGACCTCGTTTTATGTGCGTGTTTGGTTTTAAAATGTAAAATCTTGTAAAAATTCAAGGTAAAACCGTGATTTAACCAAATAATCACATAAATTGAGATAAAATAATTGCATTATAATTAATACATCGTGAAATCCAAAAACATCACAATTTAAACACGTTAAAAATTGTGTTAACCAAATCTCGCTTTATCATTTTACATTATAATCATAATGCATTTGGAAACTTTCCAAATGCACCTTTAGATAAAATTTAGAAAAGATAAATTTTACAGTAGAATAGTTTTATTTGTCTTTAGTGGCACGTGGTTAAACCGTGACCCTTTGGATTAGGATAAGCCGATCACACCACGTGGCCCCCTTTTGAAATTTCTTGCTAAAAATTGAGGAATTTTCTGCAGATAACTAAAATATCCTGTACCAATCACAAGTTGGTGTAGTGGTTATAGGGCTACATCTCATGTCTCGAGTTTCGAAGTTCGAATCCCCGTGGAAACATGGAGACGCTTGTGAGTGGGAGGGTCAACCCCTTAAATGGGCCTACAGTAACCCGATCTAGATGTATAGTGGGCTAAGTCCACTTGAACTGGAAAGGATCAAAAAACTAAAATATCCTGTGAATCTCACTATTCGGATTCAAGCCTAACTCAAAAGTGGGCCCTATTGAATTTTAGACGTGGCGAGATTAGGGTTGCTATTCGAACCGAACGAATTGAGTATTGTTTGTTCATATTTAGTTCATTTAGAATATGAATGAGTTCAAGCCGAGCTTAAATCCTGACCCAAGCTTAAAAATGTGCTCATATTCGGCTCGTTTAGAAAATGAGTGAGCTCGAACTGAGCTTTTTTCGAGCTTTAGACAATTCTACTTGCTCATTATACAACAATTTAAATGAAATTTTAGAAATTCTATAAAATTCGAGCTATTCCAGTTTAATTCGAACGAGCCAAGCTTTGGACCGAGCTTAATTAAAAATTTGCTCATACTTGGCTCGTTTAGAAAATGAACGAGCTTGAGTCGAGTTTTTATCGAGTGAGTACGAGTCAAATTCAAGCTACTCGTACTGTCGTACATAACACCCCTAGGCTTGATGGTTATATTTTTCTTTAAAGTTGAAAAACAAACTCTCAATTTTATTAAAAAATAAGAAAAGAATTCGAGATCAGACAGAGCTAAAACTCGAAAGACCGACAAATCGATAGACAAAGAACTGCTGAACATGTATCAGAAACCCAGAAAAAGGCATAATGAAAAAGGTTGCATGCCCTCAACAACAAGACGAACTAAGCAAATTTAAAACTATCAAGTTTCGGATGTAGACTAAAATCGAAATCAAACATCACATTGAGGTAGCACTGTACGATACATTAGGAAAAACCCCAACGTAGAAGAAGATCGACTAGACACACCAGAAGCACAAGCTGAGCAAAACGCGCCAAGATATTATTATTATTATTATTAATGTTATTATTACTAATCTTATATTGCTTACTCAAGCCCTGATGAGTTTTAGAACGTATAAAGAGACTCTTCAGTCCCTTACAAGAATTTGGTCTAACCCTTTTGGGATTTCGTTCAAACCCTTTCATAAATTTAGTCATAACTTTTTTGGCGTTTTCAGGTCCTTGCATAATAAGGTAAATTTTTATTTCCGCCTTTTAGGGGCAAATGTGAATAGTATGCCCGTGCGGCAAAACACCGACAAATTGACGGTCAAAAGAGCACCGCTAGCATCGGCGACGAAGGAAGGGAAAGCAAAGTCGGACGGACAGGCAACGCTAGCGAGCCAGACGACGGTGAAAATTGCTGAGCAACGCGGGCATAAGGGGTGGAGGCTTCAATGGGCACAAGCAACCAGTGGAAGCCAGGAGTGCGGCGGAAACCCAAATCAGCAATCAAAAGAAAGAAATCGGATGACGGGAAACCAAAATCAACCAGGCCGGTCGAAGCACAAGGGAGATGAATTGGGGAGAATGGATCCGAAATTTAAGCTTTGGCAAGGGAAAGGGATCCGCGAGGCGCGGAAAAGGGGCACCCGGGTATGACGAGGGTGGTGAGAGGTGGTTGCCAGACGGTGAGGGAGAGGGTGACGGTGGTGAACATGGAGTCGGGGTTGTGGTGGTGGAGGATTTGCGAAGTGGTGGTGTTGGAGAGGGAGACCGTGAAAGGGTACAATCATGTGGTAGTCAATGCTTTGAAGGGATTTTGGTCATCTCTCGTCAACCGATATGCAGATCGTATCGTTCAGTGTTTTCAGACCCATTCTGCGTCAAATCTCTAAACAAATAGAGAACTCAGCATCCTCATCCATCAGGGTGCTATTGGATAATTAACTAGCATGGTCTAACATCATCCAAATTATTACCTGTATAAAAACATACACTAATAAGTAGCGGACTCCTCTACCGACTTCCTCCTGTCAGAGTCGACGGCCCCAAATCCCAATCCTTTTTTCCAACTCCACACCAGCACACATGGTCGTCTCCTCATCCCGGTAGCTGAACTCAGCACACTCCGTATGACCTTTGTCGACTCCTCTGGTCGGAGTCGACAATGTGCACTACACAGTCTACACCACAACCAGTCAACAACCTCCCATCCCCTGCAACTGGACATTGTTATCATATCGGCTTCGGAAGTCGGTATCGATTTGCTCTTTACCGATACCGAAAACCGGGAAATAAATCACACGTTTGACCACACCGTGCCAATAGTAAATTGGTAACCCAATATATAGTATGTGCACAATAATAATTATAAGAGTACCTAATTCATCGAACTTATATACTAAAATTTAAATTCGCTGTATTTTTGACGTGAAGCAAAGTACAGTATTATTTCACATCTTAACAATAGCTTGAGATGATTAAAAATGTGAATAGGATAGGACAAAATAGATAAAAAGAACAAAACGAAAGGACTTTAAGTTTCTTTAAGGATGGAACAAAA
Organism: Persicaria tinctoria; assembly: GCA_037127255.1. Taxonomy (NCBI): domain Eukaryota; kingdom Viridiplantae; phylum Streptophyta; class Magnoliopsida; order Caryophyllales; family Polygonaceae; genus Persicaria; species Persicaria tinctoria. The sequence goes on from JBANSL010000006.1 coordinate 25,206,925, forward strand.
TTGATAACGTAAGAGGATATGTGGATTCCTATTAAACAATTATATAGAAGTGATTAGGCTTAGGATTACCTTATAATACATATATATAGTTTCAGATAATATGCTCATTAGGGTGCTTGATATGGATATGCTTGAATTCTCAATGTACTCCCGTATTATGTTTATAAGTATAAATACGTGTAAAGTGTTTAGTTACGAAAAATTATAAGATATTTAAAATAATATAATTTTAAAATAAAATATCTTATAAATATTATAAATTAATTATATTAAATTTATAAGGTAATTATAAACTTAAAACGTTATTTTTGCTAGAATTATTTTTCTAAACTTAAATTTTGTAAATGCATAAAGATCCTCCCTAGATAAATATAACATTAATTTTGGTTTTTAGAATAATTTTGAGAGAGCACAGAAAAGAAAAGAAAGACGGCTTGCCAGTGTCAAATAAATTTATGTCAATGAAATAACACCGAAAAAAAAGTAAAACATTACTCCGTAATATACTTGTATAGGTTTATAACGGTCTTTCTTGATTGAAAAAAATCACACTTTCAAAAAATACATCAAGTCTAGCTTAATTAATACAGATGACATATAATAATTAATAGATGTTCAAATCCCATCTCTATTGTAATTACATAAGTATCTATAAAAAAAAACATATAAAATCGATTATTTTACACAAATATACATTTTTAAAAATCTTTTCAAAGTGATTTTTATGACTAAATTTTATCAGCATACAACTATACATTTTTTAAAAAATTTCATTTAGGTGGAGGTAACATCGGTGATTCATACTTCATCAGGAGTCGCACTTTTCAGCTGGGGTACTATCTTGAGTCATTGCACTCTCCCAGGTTCTTGGCACTCGCGGCGCATCTCGATTCTCGGTTCTCGATCGACTTCTCCGCTGGTTGACGATTTATATGTGTTGATTGAGTTTTTCTTTCATCTCTAATGTTTTGTGTTATTATCTCCTGTTTGTATTGACGGTTTTCCGTCTGCCGACTTATTCGACCATCGAGTTTCATGTATGCCTGAACTCGAATTTTTACCTAATCAATATATATATATATATATATATATATATATATATATATATATATATATATATATATATATATATAATTTCAAATTTTTTGGATATTATTTTATAATTTAAATAAATAAAACTATAGAGGGCCTTGGCTGAATAAAAACGTGTCAGCCCAAGTGATACGTAACTAGCCCAAGCTTAAGCCCGTTACCATGGTCCATGCCCAGGTACAGGCCCAGAATAAGGCCCAATTCAATCGACTGGCAAAATTTGTCGCTAAGGAAGCGCAACTAATGGTAATATATACTCATAGTCATCTATCCGAACTGAAGAAAAACCATGGTAGCAAATAGCAATACACAGCTGGTCTCTCGTTCATATGCCCCAACATCGTGGGTGTGGTAAATTGCGAGATATACCACAGTCGAAACTAGATCAGTCAACCAGATTCGACACTTACTCTGGATCATTCCTTCGATCGGGTCATGTTTTACGCTTTGAACGCCTTGAGCATAAACAAGATAAAACTACATGGAAATATATCATGGGAAAGTACTGTACTAGATCTACATGCACAGATTCAATCCTCCTGGAAAATAAATATATGAACAATGAATAACTCAGAACCTCATTGTTTTTCTTCTGATATTTCAACGGTTAGTTCATTCGCATTCTCAAGGAAGCGGCGGCTTGGATGATGCTGGTATCTAGCTAATCATATTTGATGGATCCACCAGTAATTGCAGATTGGGATGCAGAAGCAGAACATCTGGTATTATGACTATTTCTTCAGGAAGAACATGCCATCTTTAAGCTCCAACTTGTCTTCTGAAACAAGACCAGATAAGAAGCTTTGTAGCTGCTGGAGGGATTTGTCATACTTTGGATCAGCTATGCAGAACATCTGTAACAATCGGTTACATCGGGTTAAATTTATGGTATAGCATTTCAATATTTGGATCTGCTTAAGTTACGAACCTTCAGTGTGTTATGAATCCGCTCCAATGCCATGCTTCCGAAATTTGTGAGCATTCCCATGATAAATTTCTGCAGGGCAAACACGTGTCAGGTTTTGAGGTTGAATAAGAAATGCAGGAACCTCATTTCCTTTACATAATCGATACAGCAGTTCAGATCCAGTGGAGTTGAGGTATACGCTAGTCCTAAAAACATGATCCTTATTTGATATAGTCCAAGTACGTTTGCTTTAAGGAATCCTCATGGTTAGTCAAGGATACATTCCGTACTTGTTCACCATACATCTGGATGGTCAAAGTGGATCCAAAAACAATCTCCCGTCAAAGCAACAGATTTACTGCCTTGGTAGGGATACACACTATTAAAAGCACATCCAGATGAACTAATGCGATGTGAACTGGTACTTTAGATACAAAAAAATTGTGCTACTTCAAGAGAATTGGTATCAGTGAGCCTATTCTACATGAAAATGCTGTTATAAGCAAATCAATATATCTCTATCTGCAGATTTATAGATACATACCTCATAAATAGTCATTTCCTTGTGCAGTTGATCCTCAACAGAGGCCACTGATCTCTCTCCATCCTCATCACCTGTTACAAGTTCTTCACCACTTGCACCAATGGCATCATTTTTGCTTGAGCTAGCTATACCGTCCACAAGAGTGAAGATATGATCATCAGAGTTTGCTCCGTTGGAATCTGCAATGACACCCTAGGGACAAAAAAAAGGCCAAAGATGCCATAATTAGTCCATGGAAACAGCCTGTCTCCAACCACATTGCATTTTCCATATGTTTCATGAGCCATCTTATGTTGCCCACCAAAATGGGAAACAATGTAAATCACATGAATCCATTCATAACTGGAATTTTACCCAGTTTAATACAATTTCCAGATCAAACTTTTCCCACAAAACCAACACCAAACTGATCTTTTAAGCACGGTTCATGAAAAACTATGTTGTTTCTTATACAAGTGTCAAAAAGGAGGAACAACAGATAAGTATAAAAATTAAAATGGAGGAAAAGCTGAGGTTAGAGGAATCCATATCACATGCATTGAAATGCTATCACCGTTCTGATTAAAATGCACACCTTGCTTATCCAAAAATTAATCCTTCGGTTTAGTACGTCAACAGGAACGCCAGTAGCAGCCGCAAGATTCTTAGATGTCCAACTGAAATCATCAAAAAACATGAATTTCTGAGCAAATATATATATATTTAAAAAAGAGAAATAAGCTCATATAAATGCAGCAGTCACCTAGTTTGGTCCTGAAATTGCATGATAATTGCAGCATGAAGTGGAGCTACTGTAAACGGAACTGCTCTGTCTTCAAATTGCAACTCCAGCTGTCCAGTGGTAACAGAATTAATGTCATTTCTCTGAAGCCTCATAAATGTAGAAATATTTTTTTAGTAACCAACCTTGACTACACCAAGATTCTTTTTCCATTGTAATTTGCGAGGTGTTTTGATTTCGTGGAACCTTTTTGAATAGTCCGTCAGTAGCTCATCCATTGGTGAAGGGATATTAAGGGGCTCCTCCTGCAAATTATTGATTGATCTCACTCAGAATGCACAAGTACTGCCATAAATCAGTAGTGCATGTTTCCAAATTCCAACCAATAACATGAGAATGAAATCTATAGAAGAACAACAAGAAGCTTTCACAACTGGTATAGAAAGCTTGTGGAGAAGTCCGATGGTATGGGATAAAGTAAAATAGTATCTGATGAATCTTTCTCAAATCCTAGAGCAATACGTGGACTTCTGAGGCCACTCTACTTTAATCTCATCCATCTGCCTACTTGGAGGTCCCAGCCCAGCCTTGCAAAGTTAAATGTGGTTCCTGCTCAATGTGACCCTATTTTGTAGCAGGATTACAGGACTCACTACTTAAAAAGAGAGAACCCTAACATAATTTCTTCTGGTTTGAAAAACTTCATCATAACAAAGTCGGTGTACCTGGATTGGTGGCCAGAAGTTGGAAGATATTATTGTAGCATTGACAAGATCCAGAGATGTATCTAGCTCCCTTGACTCACCACCTGAAAGCAAAAAATCAAGGCAAGAGAGACTCTCAGCAGGTTAATTAGCCTAACTTTAAAAAAAAGGCAGTCAATAAAGCAGAAGGTACAGTGGTGCACTATGCCTGTTTGAGGTTGTTTTGACAAAGTTGCCTTGATATTGCTGTTTGTCCGTTTGGAATCAATCAGGTCATTCAGCATAATTTCACACTTGTGCATGCTGCTCTCCCCAAAATGTATCTGTTGAAATGAACAATGAAATTTAGAATCAAGTCTTCAACAATCAAACAGGGTCATAAATTTAAAAGGTCGGAATGTTCAATTGGAAGTTCAAAATGATTAAAAAATGTTTATGACAAGGATTGATTACCTTCAGGAGCTCTAATGTCCTTATCTCCGAGTCAATATCATAATCAGATTTGTTTAGGAGTTTTTCAGCCAACATTACACGATATTCACTAACTAATTGGTCTTTGGAACCAATTATCCCCACAATCATCCCTAATATGTCAACCTTCCCATGGTTCCTGCTCTTTAAAGGATCAGCCTCCACTGGATCTGGCTCCCAACTGATTAAAAAGAGACAAACATATTTCACAAAAGACGAGTCTCATAATTTTGGACACCAAAAATCCAGTCGAGAAATTTCAAATTATTCCATAACTTCTTTTTCTCGCCATAGTCTAATAGCTCAAATCGTACAAATCTAAAACAATTATTCGGCCAAAATTCTTGATTTTCCACACCTTAAAATATTTCACAATGGGCGTCATCTCCTATAACAGCAGTAAATCTACATCTATTTTTCATGAAAAACATTTTACCACAGCGTTCAGGGAGAAACTTCGCCGTTGAGTGTTGACAAAGAAGGTTTTCAGAAACACTAATGTGACACTATAGCTATCACTAATGAATTGGGGTAAAATAGTGGGTCTGTTGTAGTTATGGATGAAGGTTGGTTATTACTGCATTAAATTATATTTACCAATTCAACAGGTTCAAGTTTAAATGTAATTTCAGGCATCCATAAGCACCATTTCAACTAGTCAATATGAGTGAAATTGCACAAAAACCAAGGTTAAAAATAATAAATGGCAAATTGCAATAAATAACCTCAACGTTGAGGTTAGCTGCACCAAATCGTCTAAACTTTCAAGGTTGTGAAAAAAACATCAACTATGTGATGTGTTGTGAATAATAGTTAAAACTCACATAACATGTAACTGATTACTTGTAAAGACCAACTATTGGAAGGGTCAACTTTAATAACGATGTGGCTTGAGTTTTAATGCTCGAAAAACTTATTGTCGCCGATGTTTAGGCCGTATTCACAACCCACCCTGACGTTGATGCTTTTTTTCGGGTTAGTTTCTGCAACTACATCCCACTGCAATTTGCCAAAAATAAATTAATGATTGAGTTGCATGAGGTGCTCAAAAGTTGCCTGTTTAATCAGAACCATAGGAATTTTCACTACTGTACAACTAACTGGTACAATAAACACGTACCTTTGAGCATGTATCCATGCTTGCTTTTCATCAAGATTGATATCATCTTCAAGGCCAACATTATCCTGATTTTCTTCATCTCTATTCAATTCTTCAAGAAGACTATCTCCTGCAGTACTTGCATTTGGATTTCCACCGCTTCCATCAGTAAGCATTGTTACAATGCATTTTATGGTATCTTTCCTGCCCCTCAAATATTCACGTATGGGTTCACTAACAGCTTCAAGAAACACTCCTGCAGGATCTATTGTCCTTAGCGCTTTAATTGTAGAAACATATTGGTGTAGAATGTCATTTGTTGAGGCACCAGCTGTAAGCAGCCGATATTTTAGTGAAGAGATGAATGAATCAACCAATTTTGAGTGTTGTCCAGTGTAATCAAGACACTGTTTTAAATCTTCAATAGCTGGGGAGCTGCAAGAGTTGAAATGATCAGAACATGAATGGTTATTAAGAACCTTCAAATTTTCATTAGGAACAAATAGGCATCAGACAGTACTTCAAAGTAGGAAAGGGTGCACAAAACCATAAATTACTAGTTGAAAGACAAGAGAAGGCAAACTATAAAAACTGACCTCTCAGGATAGTCCACAATTATCTCAAATAGTTTGGATATCCTCAAATCTTGCAATGATTCATAAGCAAAATACTCCAGTCGCAACTTCCATCTGATAAGACCTTCCGATGGGCTGTCGATCCCTGGGCAAAAAGATGATGGGCGAGAAGCCAAAGGTGATTTGAGACAAGATGTCGGGCTGTCAGCTGTCTCAGAATCACCAAGGTAAGCAAGAAGAGAATGCAAGACATTGAGTGGGACAGCCTGCAAAAATAATCATGGTTATCAGAGCTTATGGCTGACTCCTAGAAGAAAAATTGTCTGGAGGACATAGAAAATTAATAGCTAAATTGTCAGTCTCTTAACACTTTTTTTTTTCTTTCAAATTGAGCAATCCCTAACTCATTTAAGAGCAGGTACAGGTTGTAATAAATTCATAATCGAAAACAAATAACCTTGATCCACTCTTTTATGGATTCCAAAACAGAACTCCTGTAATCATCACCTGCCAACTCATGAACCTTTGCCTATGAATAAGACAGCAGATACACTGTAAGGAGATTTCAAATAAAAAATAACTTAGTTGTAAAAAAATACAAGTACAGCGGATATTTAAGCATTTCTGATAAGAAATAGAAACCATTTCTCACCTTCAATTGCAGAAATATTGCAGAGGCATAAGCATCTTCAGTTATAGATGTAAATCCAAGACTTCTAAGCTCTTGCACAACCTTCCCCATTTTGTTTACCAATTTTCTGTTATCAGAAAGCTTCTTCTGGTAACAGGATGGGTCAATGTCCATATCACCAACTTTGTGTGAGGATTTACATCGTCCATCCAAATCCATCTTATCTTTATCTTGAAAGCCGTCTTCATCTTCAGAATCATTATCCATTGATGAACTTAGCTCTTCCAAACAGCCCTTGAAATACCAGTGAAGTATCTCTAAGAACATTGTTAGAGATAATGAGAATGAATAAACAAATAAATGCAGTGTTTGCTAGTATAAAATCTTCAATTGAAATGTTTGAGAAATATCAGAAGCTAAAAAATACAAGCATGACAGGAAATAAGAGGGATAGTATCATGAAAATCATTCAAAGAACAAATAAACTTGTTAATCAAATTAAATATCAGTGAAAATCTAATTTTGTGCAGTATGAAACCATCCGAATTGCAGGTTAGCTGCAGAAAACATAACAAGAAATTTGCAACATGTACCAGGAAAGTGGCGAGGAAGGGAGGCCATTAGAACTGATGACACCACTAATTGGTATTTAGAGAGAAGATATAATCTTTCTGAATCTGAATTGTTTACGCTATCTGATCCATGGCCCCTGTAAGACTGGAAAGCACAGACAAGCGTTGTCAAACATTTCTCTTCACACTGTTTTTCCAGGGATATATTTTCCAGTGCTACGCAAAGCAGTCGCTCCAATCCACTATCTTTGAACTGCAAACATATTTTCAATAATTATTTTTTAGTGCATAATAGATTGTTAGTGATGAAACTAATATTCCACTGAAATATAGAGAAATTGAAATAAAAATACGAACTGCTAAAGGATTTAATCAAAATGCAGATGAATAGCAACAGCTGGTAAAGAGGCCTTCATACACTATATTGTTGCAGTTTCCTTGAGGGAATGTTCTTGTAACAATCAAATAGCTGCCAAAATTTCAAACTGCCCTTCCTCTCAAATGTGACCTGCAATAAAACATAGTTACTATTGACCATAATAAAACACTATCAAAGACAATGCGAAAAAACACATTGGTGCAATGAATATGGAAAAAGATACTGGCGCTCTTTATTTACTTTTGCAATGGAGAGCATTTTCATATTTCTAAGATGCAGTAAGATGAAGAATGCTCAGTTTTTCTTCTAGTGTGTGAAAAAAAGCACATGGCATATAATCACCCGTTCCCTATACCCTCCGAATCACTTTCGCTAACAAGAAACTTGTCCTTTTTCGGTCGGTTCATTAGGCTAGATGGCGGTATTTTAAGTACGCCGGTGATTATATCCTCTTCCCCCACAACCACTATATAGGCTGAAACACAAACCTAAATGAATCAGCTCCTTCCCGTGATCCCACTAATGCATCTGTATTTATCTTGAACACCCTCTCCCTATCAAAATCCCCCACAAAATTCAACCAATCACATATAACAAATTCATTCTAATTTGACAATTAATTTGTCAGGTGCTAGAACACTGAGAATGACCCTAATCGGGTAGGGTTAACATCCAGAATCCCGTGGGGTTCAAACGCTGATTCATCTGCCTTCTATATTGCAAATTCACAGTTTTTGTTCCCCTCACAATAGTCAAATTCCAATTTTATTTTTTTTACAAAACCGAAAGCAAAATGGATATTATAAAGGGGGGTTTCACCTCAAGGGAGCGAAGGAAATGGTCCTGGACGAGAGTGCGGAGGCCGTGCTTACAAAGGGATTGAACTTGGGAGAATAATTTCGACACGAGGGAATTGTCGAGATCGCCGCCGAGAAGCGTTTCGGTGGTTGAACAGAAACCAGACCAGCTTTCCGCGATTTCTTCTATGGAATCGGCGGTGAGGTTGTCTACAGTTGCGAAATTAGGGTCCATTGACGGAACAGTATCAGTTGCAATTGTCAATTCGGGCTTTAGAAACCCTAGGCTACGGGCCGCCGTGAAAACGCCATTGGAGGTAGTGAGAGAAGCAATACGTGGGGTCTGGGCCTCTGGGGGTCGGAGAGGAGTGAGAGAGTGAGGGTTTTGCTCAACTTGTAGCTACTGGAGAGATTTGGCGCCACTACGCTCTCATAGTCGAAACTCGAGAAGAGGGATTCACGAAAACTTCGATCTGAAAACCGGATATCCGGCATAAGTTTTTTTTAAATTGTTTATTAAGTAAAGATTTCAATGAGTTTTTTTAAAAAAAAACTTCGATCAGACTCGAGAATTCAATGAGTTGATAGGCGGAAACCGCATAAAATATGAGTAATATACAATATAAACAGGCGCAACAAAACAATCAGAAATAAAATATACAAAAAATACGATCTAAGCAGAACTATACCCAAAAAGTTGAGACGAAGTCATGCATCACCAAATAGGAGAATCGCAAGTCATCGGTACTGCAAGAATCTATCTTATGTGGATAGTGTAGATGAAACTCCAAGGAAGCTCCTTTTCAGATACAAAGTCGCCCTAAAAGCATCACCTCAACCTCATCCAGTCTCGACTTCGGACTCAACAACCACAACCAAGCAGAAGAACTCTTAGAGACGTCAGATGCAGATCTACACACCGCTTGTTCAAAAGCGTTAGTAAAGTAATTTTCCAAACTCTTTCAGGATTTGTACAACCCTTTCAGGGCTTTAAATCAAGGGAAAACTAATTAAAATACCCCCACTTTTGGGAGTATGATAAAAATATATCACCAACTTTCAAATGTAATAAAAATATCCCGACCTTTGAGGGTGGTGGTAATATATTACCCTGTGCTTTCTCACGAGTCAAAAATGCTGACAAGGTAGCCTACGTAGATTTTTTTTTGACAAGACAGTATATGTGGAAGCCTTTTTTACAAATTAGCACGAAAATTGGGTTTTATTGAACAATTTCCTTAGGGAAAATACATAAAACGATAATAAATTAAACCAAAAAAACGAAATTGATTCAACCAAACAACTAATCCGGTAAAAATTGCCTCAAATTAACACAACACGACTATTCCTAACACCAAACCGACAATAACAACAACGAAGAGGGGGAAAAATAAAACTTACCCAACCAAGTCCGTGAACGAATCAGATGTGAATAAGATGTGAGAGAGACAACTCAAGATTGTCGACTACGAGGGAGGAAGACTGACATTGAAGATGAACCATGAGCTACCTGGAAGACCTGGAAGCCAATTCAAGAGGCAACCACGGAAGAAGACACGAGGGAAGAAAAGGCGTTGGGTATGAACATGGTCAAGCTCTTTATTTTTTTTTCCTAAGGACATTGTTTAAGAAAACTCTTGTAAAAAAAATCCACGTAGGCTGCCTTGTTAGCATTTTTTACTCGTGAAAAAACTTGTGGTAATATATTACCACTACCCTCAAAGGTCGGATATTTTTATTACATTTGAAAGTTGATGATATATTTTTACCATACTTTCAAAGGTGGGGTTATTTTAATTAGTTTTTCCTTAAATCAAACTCTTTTGAGCTTTTGTTTAAGACCTTATAAAGCCCATAATTTTATTTTATTACTGTATTATATTTATATATAAATATGAATAAAGAAAGAGAAATATATAAATATAAAACAATATATACCAACTTTTTTTTATTCGGGTTACCTCGGTCCTAAGGCTTTACCTTGGGTCCAAAGCACACGATTTCGGCCTTCCTTGGGCCCAAGGAAAATCTTTTGGCCCGGAGAAAAGGGCTGGTGTGAACATAACATTTGTGCAATATTTTTTTATTGAAAACTTCAAGCTTGGGCTGCAAGGTCATGAAGGTTGCTTGCACGCCAAGGCTACGTACCACGCGAAGCAAGAGCGACGCTGTCGATCGGCCAATCCGAACCGTCGATTGGAGCACCAACGATCCAATAGGGACCAGGAAGGCTAGGAAGGAGTCAGGCGGAGGGGCGCCGAACCTGATGAGCCTCAGACTAGATCCCACACAAGCAGTGGCGGCCGCAGGAATCGCTAGAGGGGAGGGGGGGGCGGAATTGTTTGTTGGGGAAAAAAATTCCCTCGGTATATATAATAAAGAATTTTTTTAATATATTGAAAGAAAACTATAAATTGTGGTATAAATATGATATTTTATTACAAAATTTCATCCAATAATTTAATAATTTATAGGTGTGTAGCATGATTAAGATTTTTTTCTAAAATATTGAAAGAAAATTATAAATTTTATAAAGAATTTATCATTGGTAAATGAAAAAAAAAATTGATAACATTGAAAGCTATGACAAAAAACCTCATAAATTGTGGTTTAACTAAAAAAAATTCATAGGAATAAAAATTAGAAGATTTTTTTAAAATATATGTGTAACATAATGAATAATCTTATGAAAATATTAAAAGAAAAATATAAAATTTGATTTAAATATGACATTTATAATAGGAAAAATTTGGTTGGAATAAAAAATAGTGGAAAAAAGGAAGGAGTGACGTCTGTTTATCGCCTTTTGAAGGTTGAAGGGACGGCGGGTTTGTGCGGCCTTCCTGCTAATATCTTCGAACGCATGACCTCTTGGATCACTTTTTCTTCCTTCCCTCCTTTTCACCAACTAAGCTAGACAATTTTAGTGTTCTATTTCACATTTTTTTTATTTTTTAAAAATACATACTACGAAATTACGTCGCCGGAGGGAGGGGCGGCCCCACCCCCGTGCCCCCCTACACACAAGGACAATAGGAAAAGGTAAGGAACGGACCAAAACCAAACCATCCAAATCGAAAAATCGAGTAGCCTCCGAAGAGGGAGGAGGAGAAGGACATGGGACGAGGCGGTGTATGGTGCGACAGATCCGATCAAAGGAGGTCAAAATTGAAGACGGCAACGTCGAGTGGACTAGATCCAAAATCCACCCAAATCGGAAACCGAGCGGACTCCGAAGAGGAAGGAGGAGGTGAAGGCGGGAAGGTAGAAGGATCAGAGGCTCCGAAGGAAAGGGGGTCGAAAACACCTCTGGCTAGCACCTCCCATGGGTAATCGACAAAGGGATGACCAGATCCAAAACCTCCCGAACCGGAATAATCGAGCGGTCACCGAGGAGGAGGAGGGGGAGGTGGGTCGTGGCAGAGAATGGAGCGGTGGCTTCGAAAGAGGGAGGTCGTAATCGAAGGTGCGACATCGAGGTGGAAACTCGAGATATGGTTGATGCTTTGAGGGTTACAAGGCCGACGAAGGCGCCTGGGGCGGACACTGGAAGTGGTATGAGCGAGGTGGATAGCCGAGGAGGGCGACTCTGGAGCCAAAATTGTCGAGAAAGGCACGACAGAGGAGGTGGTCAGACCCGCTCGGCGGGGGGTGGACCCCCTGGAAGGGAGTTGGGGTTCCATCTCTCTGGATTTTTTGGAGAGAGGAGGGAGTAAAATTATGTAAGGTGGATATCCGACATAAGTTGTCAGATCAATCGAAGCTAATATTACATTTTTCAACTCAAAGTACATTTCTTATAAATTACAAACAACTCAAATATCCAACATAAATATGTGTGATTCAAAATTATCTTTGCATTATTGGAATATTAGACATAAATTATTGAAATGAAACAAATATACTCTTTAAGAGATAAATTATTTTACTGAGATTTTTTTTTTTATTTTTTTTCAAAATATTCAATTAAAATAATTATTTATCTTAATATTTACGCATTCAAAATATTTACGAAAAATTATTCTTTTTTTTTGCAGGTTTGACATAGAACGTAGTTTGACACAACGTTTCATTTGCAAACCATAGAATTTGAAACTAAAGAGAAAGTAAAAAAATAAACGAAAGAAACGCGGTTTCAAACTACGTTTTATAATCAATTTCAAATAAAATACGGGTTAAAACAACGTTTGTTTCACTTTTATATTTATAAGTTAAAAAAGTGCAAAAGATGAATGTGAAGAAGACAGAAGGTGGTGGGTTGGAGGAAGGTAGAGGCATCATTGGTGGACCTAGATAAGAGGTGGTGGGCTGGACGAGGGCGGAGTTAATGGTGGTGGACACCGGATAAGAGGTGGTGGGCTGGGGGAGGGTGAAGATGGTGGTGGTGGATATTGTAGAGGAGGTGGTAGGTTGAAGGATAGCGGAAGCGATGATGGTGTACACGAGGTAGTGGCTGGAGGAGGGTGGAGGCGGTGGGTTGGAGGAGGGTGGATGCGGTGGTGGTGAACAAGGGGTGGTGAGCTGGAGGAGCGTGGATGCAACGATAGTAGGCATGAGAGGGTGATAGAGAGGAATATGAATTTTTGCAGAAGCGCGAGTTTATTTTTTATTTTTAAAAATTGAAACTATCTATCTATATATATATACTAGGTAGAAACCGCGCGCGCGGTTTTGTCGTTTTTCCATTCTATATATATGTATCATCGTGTTGTCGTATTTTTTTTACGTCAATTTTTTTTTAGTATGTTGACCTATATAGGTATATATAAGTATATAAATATCGACAATCTCAAGACAATCCGCTCATATAAAGGATACATTTTTTGACCAATGCAAGGCTCCAGACATTATTACTTTAATTAAATATTAACACTGCAAGCACAAAAAATCCTCACTGCCTAAACTTAAGATGCATATAAAAACACAAGTGAGCTGAAGTTCATCTCATGGTACATTCTCATGTAGGACTTTATGTAGTTTTTTTTGTTTTTTTTTTTGCTCAGTAGGACTTTATGTAGTGAAAGAATGTACCAAAACAGAAAAATCTCATTTTTGGAATATTATCTAGGCAAAATAGGTTAGTTGATATGCAGAACTTCTGTGGAAGCCTCACTGAGCAAAAGTTACATAGCTGTACAACTTTTAGTCCTAGCTCAGCCCCCTTTTGGCATAAAATGGAGTCAGGAGACTTGATAAAGAATACAGATCTACATTCATTTCAAAGGTCAGATGGAAATATCCTCATAAATTGAACCATGGAGGCAAAACTACAAGAGAAAAGAAAGAAACCAACCAAATCCATCATAAGTTGATGTTCCACGGTTGAGTTCATCAATAATGATCAAAGACTTATGAGAGGCCCCTTTCAATATTGGTGTCGTCTCAAACATTTCTTGCATGAAAGTAGATACTCCTTGCAGCTACATGAAAGAAGAAAATGACACAGTTAAGAGCACGGAGTGCAAATAACATTTATGAAAGCATGGGATGCAATCAGCAATTTGCTTTCAAACAGATTATCCAATTGAGGTGAACAGATTTCTTCAATCCAGAAATTAGTATAGTTGTCACAACACCATACATGCATTGAACAGAATATCTCAACTTGTCACACCTAAAGAATTCAGCGGATCAAAATACTTAATAGCTTATGTGGATCACAAAGATATATCTAGTTGGCTTGTCACAAAACAAATCAGGTGGACATAAACAACGAAGCATGTAAACTGCATAATATATTTCTTGCAGCACCGAAGTATCATATTAAAATATTAAATCAAAGAGGTCTTGGAGTGCAAAACAACCTACAGGGCAATAAGAAAATGGCATTAGTACACTCATACCTAATATTGAAAATAAAATGGAATCAAATGAAATGAAATGAAATAGGAGCACAATTAAGATCTAAATCTAAACTATTACAGTTAGATATACATGACCAAAAAGGTAAAAAGATGAAAAATACAATACAGAAAGGTATCTTGTCTAGGAGTGCAAAACCTGACATTGTTAAAAATGGTAAAATTTGGATAGGCAATGGTCTTTTCATAGATGTCTTTATATTACTTTTTAAATAGATAAAAGTACAAAATGAGTCCAACTGCTTATTTTGAATCACATTACTTCAACTAAATGAAGGTATAACATTTGATCAATTAATTCCACTTAAAATCCTAATCTAGTCATTTAGAAAATAAATACTACAAGCAAGGGAAATCATTTTTTTTTTCAAAACGAACTCAATTTTGAAGAAGAGTACAAAATATGCCATAAAATTCTTATATGTATGGGATTGCTTAATAACGACGCGATGTCAGGTAAACACATGCTAGTCCATTCTAATAAAGGGGCATAAGGTCAAGCATAACGAATTCAAAGATATACGGGTGTCATTGTTGTCCACTTACAAGCCATATGACCTTGTTCAATCATTCACATAAGAAATCAGGCACTTCAGTTACAGTCTTTCTACTGGCTGCGTTCAACACAAGGCATTTCCAAGCTACAAATATTTACTCAACACAAAGGACAAGGAGGGATTTGTGTGAAATGCTGATTTCTATTCATTATTCAAATGGAACATATTCTCTCAGTTCAATCTCTGTATTAGCATAAATAAAAGAGAGCAGTAAATTTCATAGACTCTGAGCCATAATCTGCTAAAAATGCTCATAAACCCTTGAAACCTTTAAATTTCACTAAAAATGGCTATTCTTTTTGGGTCTCAAGATTGCTGATCATGAACACCTTCAGGATCAAATAAGGACAAGTGTTGCTCTTTTCGATTCTAAAAATTCTAAAGATCATTAAGATATATTTTTTTAAAAAAAAAATTTACATACTCG
Source organism: Persicaria tinctoria (assembly GCA_037127255.1). Taxonomy (NCBI): domain Eukaryota; kingdom Viridiplantae; phylum Streptophyta; class Magnoliopsida; order Caryophyllales; family Polygonaceae; genus Persicaria; species Persicaria tinctoria. Next base: position 25,222,262 of record JBANSL010000006.1, read on the forward strand.
TACAATGTCAAAGCTAAAAACAAGTCCATTAGGTAATTCTGACAAGTTGGTTGCTGTAAGGAATTGATTGTCTTCTTTTTAGTGATCAGAGTAGCTTTCTGGAATAGACATTGACAGGGTCATCGATGTATTGCATAGTAAACACAAATGATTAGAAAATCCTCTTTCTTTTTGCATATATCAGTATTATTTGGAGATCAATTTGATACTTTACTGAATCACTCCAAGTAAGCGCCCTAAATTACACTAACTTTATTCTGAATCATAATCTACTTAAAATTTTAAATACATAAATCAAAAGTGCACTCTCGTTCCTAATCTGTTATGTATAAGTGTATAGCCAACGTCCTAGCTGCACAATAAATGCATTCCAATTGGCAACGATGGTAAATAAAGCAAGGATTTGATGAATATAAAACTTCACCCACTTTCAAGTGTTCTCTTTGTCGTAGAAAGTATAATATGACAGCACAAACAAAAGCAATAACCATAATCAGCCAAATAACAACAAAATTTGGAAACCAAACAGCAATTGAAAGATAAAAGCAAGAGAGTTGAAGGAGATAAGAGTGTCATAGAATGATAAAAAAAAAAGATCTTACTTCCTGTTATGAGTTCCTGAGCTTTCGGAGAAACTTAACAGATCTGACAGACAAATTGTTTCTTGTTACATCTTCGGTGGACCCAATTAAATACTAATCAAGAAGCTCTCACAACCTCATCATGGGAGGCAACTTAGGCCCACCATTTTCATTCTCCATCCTAGTTAAAGCTTCGTGATGGAAGATATATCCCAATCTGTCATAACAATCCCAAGAGCAAGGGAAAGAGAATGATCATAAAATGGCAAGATATGCATAACCCAGATCAAACCAATAGAAAAGATAGACCATAACAAAATCAATTTCTTTCAAAAATATGTGTCGATATGGGTTATGAAATAGGGGTACCCAAAAGCACCTCTGATTTTCATTTGTCATCCATGATTTTCTCATCTAGCTTTCCTTGCTCATCTCCTCCAGCTAAGAGAGAGCGGGAGAGGCATGTAGAATTGATACTTTGGGTATTCATTTACTTTAGTCTTAAGAACAAGAAAAAAGAACTGATACTTTGCATTAAACTGATACTTTGAGTACCCAGCCAAGACAATCCCATACTCATGAGTATTCATTTACTTTTAGCTTTGAAAAAACTGATACTTTGCATTAATGTACACTCTTAAGAACAAGAAAAAAGAAACAAAACAAGGAAGAAATTATAAATATGAAGTCTGAATAACACCTTTAGTCTGTCTATATCACCTGGCAAACACTTGATTTGTGTGCTTATTATCTCCAAGCTGATCGAAGGGTCACCAGACAAGCAGCAACTATAGAGTAACTTGTCTCAAAGAAACATACATTCAAAAAATCAGTGCAATGTGCCTGATATTGTGCTCAAACCCTAATCGAATTCAAACAGTAAGCCACCAGATGAAACATCCCAATTCAACATCCAATAGAAAATTAGAAACATCCCAATTTGAACCCTAACAGTAAGCCCCCAGATAAAACCCTATTCGAACTCCAAATCAAGTTATAGGGTCGCGAATTGAAAGGAGAGGGATTCACATGGGTTACCTGAATTTCACCGAGAGGTAGTGCGAAGAACGATGGATGTGGCGAAGAGGCTGGAGAAATGGTGAAGAAGAAAAAGGAGGAGACGACCGGCGACGCACCGACAGACCAGTGGTGAACGGCGACGCCCCCAGATAGAGAGACCGGCGATCGACGGAAACCAGGGAGATCTCGCCAGAGCACGATACACCAGAGACGGGCAAACACGAGATCGAAACCGGCAAGGACGAGGCTGATTGCTGCACAGTGAGATGAAATTGGAGGAATCTAATGCAGAAACGAAGGTAGGAGAGGGGTTTTTGAGGGTTGAGGACGATGGTTGGGATCCAAATTTTAGACAAAGAAAACAAGCTGCGATTGAAGGGGGCTAATTTGAGCGGAAAACAACTGGAACCACAACAAAGAAATAACAGAGTTAATTAACACCGTTATTTTACTGTTCATTCACAAGTTCGTGCTTTTATAATGTTATAGATATATATATATAAATCTTAAAAGTTGTGTTCATGGGCAATTTATTGCCATTATTAACTCCAAAAAAAATTTGCTATTTTTTCTTATATGCTCAATTTGAATCAATGTGATTTCTTTAGCCCAATGATAGTAGTTGTTGATGAGAATCCCTTCATCTAAGGTTCAAGGTCTCAACAATTACATGTTTTATTTTATTTTCCTACTTGGTCATTATTCTACTTAATGACAATGTAATCTAATTAATCTATACTTATATAATATAATAACAATAATAATCTTTTTCCATGGTCATTTATGTATAATAACAATAATCTCTTCATAACCTTAGCAATTACATCTTTTATTTTATTTTTTCATGGTCATTTTATTGACTTAATGATAATCTAATATGATCTAATCTATATATCTAATATATAATATGGTTCAAGAGTCATTTGTTTTGGCTTTATTTATTTTACTTCTCTATATTACGTAGTAATTGATTAGCAAAGTATATACACAAACTAAAATTCATTTTTATGTTTTTTTACATACCACATTTGATTTTATACGCCATTTAGCTTCATCATTCAAAATTAATTGACATTTAATGTAAACGGTTGTGTTATTAGCAAGGTAGTAAATCAAATGATAAAATATACTCCGTATCATTAAGTTTAAATGCAATTAATCACAAACCAGAAAAATCATTTGTTTGTTTATATTCTTAATAGAGTATGATCGTTTGTCTCAAATCACACTTTTTAAAAAAAAAAAAAAAACAATCTCGAGTACATTATTTGTTTAAAATTGCACATTTTCTTAAAAGATAAATTTGATGGGAATTAGGAAGGCCAAATTCATAATCGTTTCTTACTTTCTTAGTTTCTCATTAATTAGTAAGGCCAAAGGCCATAACGGTTTCTCTTTTGTAACTGTTGCTCAAGAATCTAATGTAAACGGTTGTGTTATTAGCAAGGTAGTAAATCAAATGATAAAATATACTCCGTATCATTAAGTTTAAATGCAATTAATCACAAACCAGAAAAATCATACACTATCTTTTCAAATTCTAATGTGTGCAACTTAAATTTCATTTAATCTTTAAATATAAATTAAAACTTAATGCTTTAACAAAAAGACGATTCAAATACTTACAAGTTACAAAACATTTAATTAAAATTCACAATGGGTTTAACGGTTATACATTAGACAATTTTAAATGATCATATTTATTTGTAATGGATTGATGGATATGGATCTATTACTTACTAATAAATGGCCACAATTATTTATATATATAATAGGAGTGGAGAAGACCTCTTGGGCGAAGGAATGATCGAGGGCCATTAGGTCGGAGGCGAGCAAGGTGAGGATGGTTAAAAGTACGAATACGGTAGTACATGCTACATACATATATACAGTACGTGGTGGTGGTAGTGTACATTGTCAGAGCTCCCAAGAGGCCGCTATACACTGCCAAGTTTATCGCGATGTAGCCATGTAACTCATTTGTTCCTCGATCGATACATGGATTCAAGCTCAGCTATTTTTGTTCAAAGAGGCAAGTTATCATTTAAATCTAATTCGACTACATCGACAACTAAGTCGATAATTCATGTTTGTTTTGTGGCAGGTGATACAAATTTGGGATTGATGTATAAAGACACAGTGGTGGAGATGAGATTGAAGGACATGACTTTCTAAATATCATCCAAATTAGTACTCTTCTTTGCATCCAATTTAAATATTTTTTATAACCTCTTATATATTCATGTTCAATACCCTATGGTTAGATGTCACAAATTTGATAATATTTCTACCTCTCTTTTGTTTTGGCTAAAGTCCAATAATATGGTGCAAATATACTTTGTAATTGCTTCCTATAAACAAGAGTGCATTTTGATCTTTTTAAATGCTTATAAATTAATTAAGATGATATTTTTTATTTTAAAAATTGATAGAATATTACTAAATTTTTGTAATATCTTTCTATAAAAATAATAAGCATTAAATAGAAAAAGAGAAAATACTTGCAATAAAAGTTTCACCATAAAAGAAATATCTCAACATGCTTAGTTTTAAAAAAGAATATTATAAGTTCAAAAGAGTGCATATATCTAAATATTTTACCAACTGTAACTTATGCTAATAAAAACAAGTAATTAAAAAATTATGCTTAAAATTTGCTAAATAAGTTATGATAATTCATTACCCTATTATAAAATTTATGCCAGGTTAATTTTTGCATTATTCACCAGGTATAAGATCACTCATGTATTTGATATAAAATCATGCCCCGTGCGTAGCACGGGTCTGCCACCCTAGAAAAGTGTAATAAATATGATTATAAGTTTATTTTTTATTTTAAAAAATTGAAACTATAAAAGTGTAATAAATATGATTTTAAGTTTTAAGCCGAATTTTATTCAAAATTGATTATAAAAACGCGGTTTCAAATTGTACTAGGGTAGCAGACCCGTGCTACGCCCGGGACATGATTTTATATCAAATAAATGAGTAATATTATAATCGGTGAATAACGCAAAAATTAACATGGCATAAATTTTATAATAGGGTAAAGATATATCAAAACTTATTTAGCAAATTTTAACCATAATTTTTTAATTACTCATTTTTATTAGCATAAGTTACAATTGGTAAAATATTTAGATATATGCACTCTCGTGAACTTATAATATTCTTTTTTAAAATTAAGCATATCAATTTGCTTCAATCGAGATGTTTCGTATATGGTGAAAATTTTATTGCATGTATTTTTTCTTTTTTATTTAATGATTAATATTTTTATAGACATGAATGAAATGATTAAATTAATATAATCGACTCCTTATAACATAGATGTCTTCTTTACAAATAAATGCTCCCGGTTAAAAAAAAATAAAAAAAATACATAAAATAGTAATCCCAAAATAAAATAAAAAGTAATCCTCTAAAATAAAAATTAAAAATAGTAGAAGTTGCGTCATCCATGTAAACAAATCAATACTAATAAAAATCATAATAAAATATTTGTATATAAAAATTGAAAATGATTTAGAATCATACACTATATATATTTAAAACAAAATATATTAAAGTGTTTCCAAAATTTCCTAAGCAAATGGACTACAACAATTGTGCCACTAAATTTTTATACAGCAATTGTGCAACTATATATATTTAAAATATTTGTGTATAAAAATTGAAAATGATTTTATGCTTACATCAAAATTGAAAATGATTTAGAATATATAATTTTTATACAACAAATGGACTACAACAATTGTACCACTAAATTGAATATATTTTTTGCCCTAAAATGAAGTTACAATCGTAGGTTCATGAAAATATGCAAAAAAAAAAAGAGAATAAGAATTAGAAAAATAACTATGATGTAGGTATAATTTTTTTAATTATGATAAAATTAAACAATAGAAAGAATATATAGATAAGCACATCAAATCCAATGCTAAATAATAGAGCAACAACAAATTGATTAATCGGAGAATAAAAGATCGAAGAGGAAACAAAAAAATTCTTATGAGTCATCGAATGATCAAGGGAAGATATATATAGCTCTCCCCAACTAATCTGCAAAATAAAAGAGAAGAATAAAAATTAGAAAAAATAACTATGATATGAGCATAAAATTTTGAATCGTGATTGATAACAATAGAAAAGAATAGATCAACACATCAAATCCAACGCTACATATATATATATATGAGAAAGTGTAAGAATATATACAAAAAAAATTAAACAACAAACAAATGATTAATCAAATAATGAAAGATAGAAGAGGGATTTAAAAAAATCTTATGGACATAGAACACCAAACAAATAGATGAATCGAAGATAGAAGAGGAAACCAATTTTTTTTCAGCGTATAAGCTAGAGAATATGTTCTCCCAACTATTTATACTCACTTTGGGAAATTAATTAAATGAAAAAAGTGCTATTAAATTGGAAGAAAATGAAAAGGCGGGGTTTTAAACATTTGAACATGTATATATTGTAATATAGTTGCTATTGAAATTAATGGAGGTTATGAGATCCAATGCATATGAAGGGTCTAAGACTAAAATATATAACCGATTATAGATAGATTAGAAGGTAGCTAGATGATTTTGTACATATTATGCCTTTAATAATGAGAATGCAAAAGGTTAGAAAATTAAAAGGCATATAATAATTTAGATAGTTATTACCATAACCGTTTGGAATTCAATGTAATACATAATTATCTTGTAAGGTAGTCGTTAAGGGTTTAATGGATATTATAATTACATTGATGATTCTTATAATTCATTGCATGACAAAAAAAAAAGAGGTCAATTAATTTTTAAAATAACATATATAATTCTTTAAAGAGCGTGAACAAAGATAATATTTTGAAATTAATTGAAAATAAATAGTAACACACAAATTATTACGATGGTATAATAAATTATCTCATTCACACATTTGCATAGTATAAACTATACTACTATTATACTATATGATAAATTTTGATTAAAAAGTTCAATTTTTTTAATGTATATATAAAGAAAAGAACTGATAATGTTCTCCTCATTTTTCTTTATACACTTTTATTTTATTTCTATGTACAAAAAATATATATAACAAATACGACAATTTAAGATAAAATTTTAAAAATTGCAAAATATGATCAATGTGTAACTAATGGGATTTGAACTCAAGACCTTAACTCCTACCAAACAACTCTATTAAGTATTAACCATTGATGAGCTAATGATGATTCGGTTTCAATAGAACAGTAACCGAGCATCAATTCATCAGCATTCAACAATTAGGAAGAAATGGAAATTGATGGAGACAAGAGATTGATGGGGAAAGCAGTCATGCTTTTACCCTAAAGGTGTTCCCTTTGCAATTTCCTTAACCAGCAACAAAAGGTTCAGGAGAGGGTATTTATACCCAATTATTACAATGAAAGGAAAAGGAAAAAGAGTAAGACTTATTCCCCAAGAAAAGGCTAAACGGGATTAAGTTAAGCTAGGATTAACTAACATAACCAACCATACTAATCACATCACTCCCCCTCAAGCTTGGAGTTGCAGAATTGATTGACCACTCCAAGCTTGGACAGAAGTTTGCTAGCCTGATCAAGACTTAGCACTTTGGTGAATACATCAGTTGGTTGTTCTCTGGCGCTGATGTATTTTGCTTCAATTTCCTTGTTTAGAATCATATCTCGGACAAGATGACAGTCAGCTTCGATGTGTTTTGTCCTCTCATGGAAGACAGGATTTCTTGCAATGTGAAGTGCTGCTTGATTGTCACAGTAGAGTTCTACAACACCTTCATTGCTTGCATTCATGTCAGCTAATAGTCTGGCAAGCCATGTTATCTCACAGCACGTCATAGCCATTGCTCTATATTCAAATTCAGCAGTGGACATGGCTACAAATGCTTGCTTTTTAGTTCTCCATGAGATCAGAGAAGGTCCTAGGAAGATGCAGAATCCTATTAGAGACCTTCTGGTCATTGGGCAAGATTGCTAGTCAGCATCACAGTATGCTCTCAATATAAGATCAGACTTGCTAGATAATAGGATTCCCTGGCCTGGAGCATGCTTTAAATACCTCAGGAGATGCTTAGCTGCTTGCCAGTGTTCAACACAAGGTGCCTGCATGAATTGACTTAGCACCTGAACACTGTAGGTGATGTCTGGCCTAGTGACTGTCAGGTATATCAGTTTTCCAATCAGCCTTCTGAACATGTGAGGGTTCCTCATTTGCTCCCCCTCTTTTGATAATTTGACATGAGAGTCTAAAGGAGTCTGCAGAGGTTTGGCATTACTCATGCCAGTTTCTTCTAAGATTTCTAGAACATATTTCCTTTGGTTGAGGTAGATGCCTTCCTTATTTCTGTCAACTTCAATCCCTAGGAAGTACCTCATTTCTCCCAGATCTTTAATCTGAAATTGGCTTTGCAGGTGCTTCTTTAGTTTAGTAATTTCTCCTTGATCATTCCTTGTGACAATCATATCATCAACATATACCAAGAGGGCTGTGAACAGCTTCCCATTTCTCTTGGTGAACAAGGAGTAGTCAGATTTGGATTGAGTGTAACCACCCGAGTGCATTACACTTGAGAATTTTGCAAACCACTGCCTGGGAGCTTGCTTGAGGCCATACAAGGACTTGTTCAGTTTGCACACAAGTCTAGAATTATTGGACTCACCATATATCTCCCCCTGAGTCCAATGAGGAGCAGCAGTGTGCATCCCTTTGGATTGCAGTTGTTTGAGAATGGAGTAGGCAGGGGGCAGGGACATATACACATCCTCTTCAAGGTCTCCATTGAGAAAAGCATTGGTGACATCTAATTGAGCCACTGGCCAGTTGGAAGCAGCTGCAACAGCCAAGAGAGTTCTTACTGAAATCATACGAGCAACTGGAGCAAATGTCTCTGAGTAGTCCACCCCTTCAAGTTGAGTAAATCCTCTAGCAACAAGCCGTGCTTTGTGTCTATCAATGGAGCCATCACTCTTCAGTTTGAGCTTGTACAACCATTTACAAGTCACTACTGACTGATCTTCAGGAAGAGCTTGTATGGACCATGTCCCATTCCTTTCCAAAGCATCCAACTCAACCAACATGGCATCACACCAAGCAGAGTTTCTCAAAGCCTCATGCACATATTTGGGCTCAGTATGGGAGGTGGCATTGGCTATAAAAGTTTGATAAGAGGGAGAACAAGATTGGTAATGACAGGCAGAAGATAAGGGATAGAGGTGCTTAGCTGTGGACACAGATGGTGCTGATGTAGATTCCGAGATGGCCATATGCACATAGTCCTGCAACCAAAGGGGTGTCTTGTGCTCTCTGTCCGATCTCCTGACAGGTTGGGGTTCAGTGTCATCCAATTGAGCAGACACTGGAGAGGGAGAGTAGTCTGCTATAGAGATTGGGTCAGGAGAATCATGACTGTTGTCACTTGAAGAGGAGGAAGGAGGAGAATCATGACTGTTGTTGGGTGGTGAAGGTTGAAACACAGGAGGATGATAAAAAGATGGGTAATCTAGAGGGAAATTCAGATAAATGAATTCAGGGAATGAGAGTGTTGGTGGAGGGTGGGTGGATGTGTCTGTGTAAAGCCTGTAGGGAAAGATATGCTCATAGAAGTTTACATCCCTGCTAACCAATGTTTTATGAGACTTTAGATTGTAGAGTTTGTAACCCTTCTTACCATGTGGGTATCCTAAGAAGACACAGGGGTCTGATCTTGGGGAAAATTTGGTTTTAGAAGGACTGAAGTTGGTGGCAAAGCAGAGACTGCCAAAGACTTTTATGTTGTTGTAAGATGGTGGTTTAGAAAAGAGGATTTCATAAGGAGATTTGTTGTGTAGGATTGGGTTTGGGAGTCTATTGATAATGTATGTTGCTGTGAGTATGCTGTCACCCCAGAAATGTGTAGGTAGGCAAGATTGTATCATAAGGGATCTAGCAATCTCAAGGATATATCTGTGTCGTCTCTCAACTCTCCCATTTTGTTGTGGTGTGTACACACATGATGTTTGGTGAATGATACCCAGAGAGTCAGTTAAGCTGTGAACCTCAGAGTTAAGAAACTCTGTCCCTTGATCAGACCTTATAACTTTGACAGTAGCATTGAATTGAGTGTGGATCATTTGAATGAATGATTTAAGGTGAACATCCACCTCACTTTTGTGTTTCATGAGGAATGCCCACACACTTCTACTTCTATCATCCACAATGGTAAGAAAGAACTTGTGACCAAAAGAAGTGGCAACATCATAAGGGCCCCAAACATCACAATGTATAGTCTCAAAAACATTATTAGCAGTAGATAAACTAAGAGGAAATGAGCATCTTGTTTGTTTGGCTAAATGGCATATAGTGCAGTCATGATCAAAAACAGATAAAATATTATCTTTAATAGAGTCAATATGTTTAAGCTTGACAAGAGGGGCATGCCCTAGACGTAAGTGCCATAAGGCAGTATTGTTTGGAACACTTTCTGTGTTTTTAGGTAAGAACAAAGGTAGAGTGAGAGCAGAGGTATAGTGAGGAGAGACAGCTGACAATGGTGGAGCAGTTTGAAGACATCCAGAGGTTGCAGGATCCAAGTAAAACAGGCCATCCAAGTATCTACCATGAGCAATCATCTTCATCCTTGCTGGGTCCTGAATGACACAAAAATCATAGGTGAGATTGATATGAAATTTGTGTTCTCTAACAAGTTTAGTTGGGGACAAGAGGTTGTACTGAAATGAAGGAGCACATAGAACATTTTTGAGAGTCAGGTTAGGCAAAGCAACAGTGCCAATGTGAGTTATAGGACAGGAATCTCCATCAGGAAAGAAAATTGCAGCATGTTTAGGTGCAGGTCTAGGGTCTTGGAGGATGGATAGGTCTGGAGTCATGTGATCAGTGGCACCACTGTCCATGATCCATAGTTTGGTTGAGGCTTTTTGTGCATTAAGACAGAGTTTACCTGCAAAGTGTGAGCCATGAGAGGAATTGTTAGCCTGCTTTAGAAGGGAAATCAGTGAGCCAATCAGCTTGTGATGTTCAGTAGAGAGAGCTCCAGTTCCTTGGGTCTCCTGAGAGGTGTTGACAGATGCATTTGAGTTAGAGGCATTTGACTTGGGAGAACTCCATTGCCTTTGCTCAGGCTTTCTTGGAGCTTCAAATGACCTTGGCTTCTGCATTTGAGGTTTGAACTTGCTCTTTGGGTGCCAGATTGGATACCCAAAAGCTTCCCAGCACCTGTCAGACTTGTGGTTGCCTGAGCAATGAACACATTTTTCTCGCCTGGGTTTTTCCTCTTCTTGCTTAGCCATCAAGGATGTGACAGGAGATTCAGAGAGTACACGCCTCCTTGCTGAAACTTTGCTTCCCAGGTCATCCTGAAGAAGCATTGAGTGAGCACCACTAGCAGTGGGAAGAGGGACATTCATCAAGATCTGGCGTCGAGCACTCTCATATTTGTCACTCAAACCCATCAGAAACTGCATCAGGCGATTCTCTTGATCAGCATCTTCAGCTTGCTTCTGCAGGTTGCACTCACATTTCCCACAATTGCATCTGATGGGAGGGACAACAACAGATAGCTTTTGCCAAAGTCCCTTCATCTTAGTAAAATATTCAGTGAGTTCAAGACCATCCTGATTACATTCCTGAATCTCACGCCTGATCTGAAAGATTAGAGGGCCATTCTTCTGCACATAACTTTCTTCAAGATCCTTCCACATCTCAAGAGCAGTGTCATATTCATCAATGGTGCTATAAATGTCTTTAGAGACAGTGTTCAGCATCCAAGAGCAAACCATATCATTACAACGGTCCCATTGTAATGCATTTTCAGTAGATCTGGGAACATTTCCTTCAATTACCCAGAGCTTATTTTTCACAGACAGAGCTTTCATGAAGGACTTTCTCCATCTTCTATAATTTTCCCCAGTTAACTGGATGGTAGAGAGAACCATACCTGAGTTATCTGAGGGGTGGATGAACATGGGATTTTGCAGGTCGGTCATGGTGATCTGGTCTCCACGACGACGCTCACCCCCAGCTCCAGCACCAGCAGACTGAGATCCGGATTCGCTCATGACACCGAGTAAGCAACAGATGAGAGGGGATGAGACGAGCTAGAGTCTGAGATGATCAACAGATGAGAAAAACGACGACGATGACAAGAAGCTCAGCAATCAATCGCCTTGCTCTGATACCATGGTGAGCTAATGATGATTCGGTTTCAATAGAACAGTAACCGAGCATCAATTCATCAGCATTCAACAATTAGGAAGAAATGGAAATTGATGGAGACAAGAGATTGATAGGGAAAGCAGTCATGCTTTTACCCTAAAGGTGTTCCCTTTGCAATTTCCTTAAGCAGCAACAAAAGGTTCAGGAGAGGGTATTTATACCCAATTATTACAATGAAAGGAAAAGGAAAAAGAGTAAGACTTATTCCCCAAGAAAAGGCTAAACGGGATTAAGTTAAGCTAGGATTAACTAACATAACCAACCATACTAATCACATCAACCATAAATATGATTTTAAGTTTTAAGCCGAATTTTATTCAAAATTGATTATAAAAACGCGATTTCAAATTGTATTTCTTTCGTTTATTTTTTTCCCCACTTTAGTACTTTACCTTCGATTTAAGATTTTAGAGTTTGTAATGAAACGGGTTTAGAGACGGTGTTTATCAATGTCGATATGTTTGAAAGGAAAACAGGGGCTCCAAGGACATGGCGAGCGGTGGTTCACGGGGCTGAGCTGCTGACTCCGAATCTGCAATCCTCAATCGGGAATGGGAGAACAACTTTGTTTTGGTTACATCCTTGGTTGACGGCGACTCCGCTAATCAATCTTGCAACTTCTGCTGTTCCGGAGGAAGTGATGGGTGCAACAGTTGAAGAGCTTTGGAAGGAGCATTCATGGGATTGGGCTGTGATTTCCCAATATCTCCCGCCTGCCGAACTATCAAAAATCCAATCCATTCAAGTACGAGGGGATGATGCTTTCTTGTAGGGGTGGGCACGGGACGGGACGGGACGGGATTGGGCCGGGACGGGACTCGTCCTGCGAAATTTTTTCGGGACGGGATCGGGACGGGATTGACATTTTTTTTTCGGGACGGGATCGGGACGGGATGGGGTCTGGACGGGACGGGATCGGGACGGGACGGGCCTTGTCCCGCATATAAAAATAATAAAATATTATATAAATTCTCAAAGTGAAATAATGCTTTCATAATTCATTATTTAGTATAATATGTTGAATACGGTATTATTCTCAACTATATTATTCAATAATAATAATAATATTAATATTAATATTATAAGACTATTATTAATTCATACAATGATTGTATAATTAATTATAATGTTCAACATATTTGGCTACATTATCTTACTAGATCAGGACGGAAAGGAATTGAGACGAGATTTACCAATATTGTCTAATTATCGATTGATAGTTAGGAAGAATACCGTATTTAATTAGCTATTTGCCTCTTGTAACTCTAAAGGGGCGGGATGTGTGTGTCGATCTGATGGGATCCTCTCCATTGACTCAGTCTGGAATTTCTGACTTTATGCCTGGTCGTGCTGTTGTTGATGCTGCTCGATGTAAGTGTGTCATGTATCGAGATTTGTGTACGACGGCTGGTTATGGTTTCCTACCCTTCTCATTCACTTCATTGGGGGAGTTGGATACAGATGCGGTTGCATTGCTGAAGCGGATTCAGAAATTCTCGGTATCTCAGGATGCTGGGGCTCGTGCTGCAGGTTATATTTTTACTAGACTTGGCTTTGTTATCGCTAAAGGAGTGGGTGCCCAGATAGTATCTCGGTTGCCCACTAATTTCTTGTAATCTGTTTTTATTATAATAATAATAATAAAATAATAATAATCCCACGTTATAATTAAAAATAAAATAAAATTACTTATTTTTATTTTTATTATTATAAAATAATTATACTTTACAAGAAAAAATATAATATGATATAATAATAATAATAATAATAATAATTTTATTATAAATTAATATTATTATTAAATTATATTATAATATTATATAATATTATTATTATTATAAATTGAAAATTATTATTATAGTTATAAATAATATTTGCTCAAAATAATAATACTAATAATATATTATTATTATTCTATAATATTATAATAATATTATTATTATAATATTATTATTATTATTAATATTATTATTATTATATGCGGGACGGGACGGGATTTGCGGGATCCCACCGGGATCGTCCCGCGTTTCGTCCCGCATAATTTTTGCGGGACGGGATCGGGACGGGATTCGCTATTTTGTCCTAAATCCCACCGGGATCGGGACGGGATCGGGACGGGACCGGGACGGGATCGGGATTTGCGGGATTTGTGCCCACCCCTACTTTCTTGTCAAATAGCACAAGGGTCCGCAGACATTTAGCAACGTCTGAGACATGTCCACGGTGTCCAGAAGCGGAGACTGGGTCGCATATGCTGAGGGACTGCCTGGTGGTGAAAAAGGAATGGAAGAAGGTCCTGCCAGCTGATCGATGGGTTGAGTTCTTCGCACCGAGTGAAATCAAGGCGTGGATTTTCAACAGCATCAGTAGCAGAGGGGTAGGAGAGGCTGCAATTTTTGCGAATATGATCTGGCTCTTTTGGAAATGTCGGAATAAATTGATTCATGAACAGAAGGAGGAGTGCAAGGGGGTGGCGTTAAGAGCTCTCGATCTTGCAAGACACTACTCGGAAGTCGGAAGCGAGTGGGCGCACTGAGCTACCGTCCGGACCAGCTGCAGAGAGAGTGGACGCATACGAATTGTGGGAGTTGCCGCCGGAAGGGTGAATTAAATTGAATGTCGATGGAGCTTCGAAGGGCAACCCGGGATCGACGGGCGGAGGAGGGGTGTTTCGTGACCACCTGGGCAACTTCACTAAGGTGTTTACCTTCCGCTGTGGGGAATGTGTTGCCTTGAGGGCTGAGCTGTGGGCACTGGTGCGTGGGCTAAGGCTGAGCCGACAGCTCGAGATACCCCGCTTGGTGGTGGAGACTGATTCCAAAGTAGTTGTTGAGCTACTGAAGGGAAGGAGTCCGACGACACACCCGAATGTCTACCTATTGCAGGAGTGCCAAAAGCTACTGGAGGAAGGACCTGGCCAGGTCCGGCTGATTTGGATTCGTCGGCAAGTGAACACTATGGCTGATGCTCTAGCTCGTTGGGCTGTTGATCAGGACTCCGAGTATGAAGAATTCCAAACTCCGCCTTTATGTATCTATCTATCTATCTATCTATATATCTATAAAAATTGTGTCCCTAGCCACCTTAATGACCCTCCCCCTAATAATTCTCTCACCAAATTAAATCACTTCAATGGCTTTTGGTTTTCCTTGATTTTATTTAATTTTGTAAATACTAGAAAATATGGTACCAATATATGGTTTCCTTGATTTTATTTAATTTTAGACTCTTCAAGTAGTATATATTAGGTTTACTTTATATATATATATATATATATATATATATATATATATATATATATATATATATATATATATATATATATATATATAGAAGAAAGATAGAAGATATAGATAATGATATAAATATTTTTGTTTTGTGAGAGAATGAATTGTGACACCAATGGATCAAACTAAAAGTGAGATGGGTACGTTCAAAATGAGTCCTTAATTAAATACCAAATTAAACTGAATGAATATTAATGCATTAAACATAAAGACGACTACTTAACCTATATCATGCGGCTAACAAGGAGTCATGGTGATGGATATGTTAACATCCACTCCACAACGTCTCTTAATTATTCCACCAAAAAAAAACGTCTCTTAATTATTTAATAACGACGTTGGGAACCAATTGAAGCCCGCCAGCTACTCTCCCCGACAATTTATCAAAATGGAGTTTGAATCTGCAGTGGATGAATCATACTTGATTGCACTCCCCGACCACGATGAACTCATCCCAATCTCCGACGAGGCTTATGCCGAAGAATTGGAGATACAAGAAATCTTCATCAATTCTTTTTCACTAATTTCGTCGTCGCAATCGTCGTTGTCGTTGTCGACATTCTCATCCGTAACTACTCCACAATTAGTGCAGTCATCGGTGGTGGCGTCGTCATCTTCCAAGAAGAAGGTTGAAGAGAATGGGGAGTCCTCTGGGAAATTCTGCTCCATTTGCATGGACAACAAGCCCTCCAACGACTTCTTCACCGCATCCGGCTACTCCCATTCCTTCTATACTGACTGCATCAGTCAATATGTCACCACTAAGATACTATATATAGGAATCAGCATCTCACCCCATCTTCAGTTCATTTAACAATATAGGGTAGATAGCATTGAATTTGGAATAGGTTAGATAGTGTCATGAATTCCAAAGTTCAAAGTTCGAATCATCTTCAAAAATCGAGTTGGTTGCGAGTGATAGGAAAACCCCTAATAATTCTCTCATCAAATCCCTTTTGATTTTCCTTGATTTTATTCAATTTTGTAAATACTAAAAAATATGATACGGTTGATACCAATATATAAAAATTGTGTAGTAGTTATCCATTTCACAAAAAAAAAAAGAAAAAGTGTAACTCCCATATTAATTGTTTTCTCCATTTTATTTACCCGTTTAATTTCCTGATTTTTTATTTTAAATTATTGTTTAGTATTGATAGTTTTTTAAGATATTTTTAGATAGCTTAATTTTAGTTTGTCTCACGTCCATAGTCTTTCTTTTAGTTTATTAATCATTAATCTGTATTTTTTTTTTTATTGAAGATTTTCAAGTTTGATTAGATGTTAGATTATAGAAATAAATAATGTGCATTATGGACTAATTGATACTATGTCCATTTTTTGTCACTTACTATTTAATTTTTACTAATTTTTTTTATGAATAATAAGTATGAAATCATTAATAAAAAAATATAATATTTTATATCAATTTTTAATATATAAATATTTTTAAAAAAAAATCACGGTGTTTACAATAACATCAATCAATAACTATTTAAAATTTAAACCATTCAACAATTATGGATTAGGTTTAGCATTTACAGATACAAAATTTACTTCGATTATATTATATAGAACTATGTCTATATATAGTTATACCTTGATATAATACCAACTATAATTCACTATATAATTAAAATTATTTATATTGTGTTCCTAGACACCTTAATGACCCTCCCCCTATTCCCTAGCCATTAATCAAATTACTTTTTCCACCAAAAAAAATAATTTCATATTCTCTAGAAATTAATAAAGTTAATAATTTAGAATGAACTTAGATCATTAAGATATAATTGCATATTTAATTGAATCCAATAAGAAATCGATCAATGCAAAGAAATTGATACCGATAAAATGAACAAATCCAATGAGAACTATTTTCCTAATCATTTAATAGCCACAATAACCATAAATTTGATATTAATCCGATAAAATGAACAGACCAATGGGAACTATTTTCTCAATAATTTAATAGCCATAATAACCATATAAATTTTATATTAATTTTTTTATTGATCGAAAAACTTATTAGAACCTAATTAGTGCTATGAAGTGGTGAAAATTTTATTTTATAGTTTTCGTATATACTCAAGCCAACCGATTTTATATTTTAGTTTTGAAGTGAAAACAACACCCATGGTTTAATCCAACATAAAACAATTTAACTGTTACAATTTGAAGATGATATGGATAACCAATAGAAAAAATATTAACAACTAATTACGAAGCATATAAAATCCAGATTTACTGTTTGTACGTATATTTAGTTTAAATTAGGGAATAATATTATATAAAATAACCTCTTAAATAATCTTAAAAAAATACAAACTAGTTTCCAATGAATTTGGGTCTCACCCCACTGATGTATGAATATTGATTTGATTCAATAAAACTCGGGCTCTGCCCCGCATTCGAACCAAAAAAAAGAGACGGTGTTTATCGGATATCCGATATCCGATATAGATTACCCTAATTACTAATTTCCAACTTCTCCGTTTCCCGGATGTGGTACTGATGGTTTCGTTCGAACTTGGAAACCCCTCTCCGATTGATGGAGCTTCCATTTGAACAAGCATGTCTTCAGTTTCACCCTTCTAGTATTCTCTTTTCTCTATCAGTATTGGACTGTATTGCCGTTTATGTTTTTTCTCCTGCACCGTAGTTCCTGCTTTTGACAACTTCAATTCAAGTTCTATAGGAAAATTTTGTTCATTTTCGTTCATTGCGATTTCGTAATTCATGATATGCGAAAACCTAAAATCGTTGCACATTCATCACTTAATGTGGTAAATTGATCGATCGAAAGGTGATGGTGTGCTGCAGTGTATAGCACAACTTGGAAAGAGTTTATTCTTGATCGTCCGCCTCACTTCAATTTGAGACGAATTTGATTGTCTGCTTCTTTGTTTCACTCCTTTTCCCCCTTTTTTAATTTCGTTTACGTTCTGTGATTGAAAGATGCGTGCATACTTGCGCTGCTCCCTTTTTGTTTGAGGGTTTTACTAGAATGAACATTGATTGAAGCTCCAAAAAAAAGAGGTTACATTGCCATATACGTCTAAATTATCACTAAAGTTTGGAAATTTGCCTTTTGACAGATGGAGCACCTAAAGTCTATGCTGGAACAGGAAAAGGGAGATGTTTGCAAATTTAATGGACAAGGTAATCAACTGCTTTACAGGTGGTTTTCTTCAAAGTGTCTCCATCTCTGGACTTTTGGAGGCAGAAAAAAGGTTTGCATTCCAAGTTTTTGTTTGGCCATATGTGGTTTTCATACCTTAATCTTCCGATGTAAATTTGACAGCTAACAATCTTGTTCTTTCACTATTGTTGTTTTTTCTAATTGCTAAGTTAAATCTTCAACAGTAAGACTGTTAAAAACATTAGAATTTCCTGAACCTTAGCAGAAGTTACAAGTTTGTGTTCAGTAAGTTAGTACCTCAAATTCTCAACTATAAGCTGTAGAAAGTTTGCAGTGACCATTCATCAGTAGCAGGAGGTACAGCTATGCAAAGAAATCCAATAGTTATGGAAATTGACAGATATATTGCTAAACACTTTAAAAACCAAAGGTGATGGAGGAAGGGGTAATATTTTGTTTTACCATCCCTTTTCGTAGAGGTTTAGTGGAGACTGCCTCACTTTCAGTCAAATAATAATACGGAGTATGTCTTTTTGGTTGATCAGTACACTAATAATGTGACAATTAAGACATATGATCCATCTTCGAAATGAACAGGAGTTAATATTTAAGGTAATTATGATTTTTTCCTGTATTGCCTAGGCAGATAGGTTAAAATGGATTTGATAATCTTCTTTCTTTGGGTCTCTGTTATTATGTTTCACTTCACTATATATCATGTATGTATGGACAATATTATGCTGTACTTCACTCATCAGGCTCTGGATTTATCTCTACGACGCATATATGGTCATTTTTGTCTCCTTGAACAATTAATGACATGGGTCTTATATGAATGCTTTCCCATTAGGGACCTTGTCAGCAAAAGCGCGCATCACCATAAGGCCCTGTTTGTTTGTGTTGTAGGGAATGAAAGGGAAATGAATCCACTTTTATATACAAAATGTATATGATCGTCTCTTTTTTGTTAGTCTAGAGGACGGGAGAGGGAAATGGTTGGAGTACCCTAGTGGAAATGGTTACCCTGTACTAAAATTAGGTAATTGTTTGAGGGGAAATGAAATAAATTTAGTATGGAAGTTGAGGAAGGCAGGATAAGGGTTAAGTTATCGATCAATGAATCTTAACTTAAATATGGAGTAGATTGATGAGTTTATCCATTACCTTTCTCAATTTACCAAAAAAAAAACCTTTCTCTAACTAAAAACAAACGAGGGGTAAATCTCATGGGTAACTGAAGTTACTGAACAGATCAAACCAGATATCTGATTTGATTTGGTTGAGAAATGGAACCATCTGAATTAGTTGGTTCTATTTCCCAAACTTTCTATTCAAGATTTTTACCTGAAGTCTGAAGCTTTTAGAATCTCTTTATTGTTGTATTTGTGGTAAATTACATTATGCAGTTAAGAAATACTATAACCTTAAGCTCCAGTATTGAAAGTTTTAAGAGATAGTAAGTTGCTTGATATCATACAAGAAAAGACGCACATATGGACACTAATGATTTATGCATATCTTACAAATGAAATCCTTCCCATCTGCTGAATTGGCTGATGTTGCTGCCACCTGAAACCGCCATCCCGATTCCTGTTCTCCCTTGGTGCCCAATACCCTTGTAATACAATCGCCATTCATCGGCATTGCCCTCCATCTGAACCAGACACGGAGAACTTACTGATGCGTTGTCCCATCCATCATTTTCGGAAGGTTGAAGGACCGGTTCATCTTGGAGCCTCGTCCAGTGCTTCAATCCGTCTTGAGATGCCGCCAGTCCAATACTCCTTTTACCACATCTAGAAACACCTTCATAGGCCATCAAATATCTCCCCTCCTTAGCCTCTCTTACAACATGGCCATTGAGCACCCCAAGCTCATCAAAGGACCCTTGCTGTCCTGACCCCATGATCTTCCCCAGCTTCACCCATCGTATACCATCTCTTGATCTTGCCATCCCGACCGCAAAGTGTCCTTTCTCAGCGTCGTAGGAGTGATAATACATCCTAAGGTCATTATCACTATGCACAACAACTCTTGGTGCTGCAATGAAGAGAGAGTCCCACTCCTTCCCTGACCCAACATCAAGAACAGCTCCACTGTGATAATCGCCTTCGATTCTCGCCCAATTCCTCCCATCTTGACTACATGCCAAGCCCGGCAAAGACTTGTGAATCTTCCCCATCATGGCGAGTTCCGGAAGCTCCACTTCCTCCTCAGTAGACCCTGTGTAATAAAGCCAGTAGACAGCACTGTACATGGGGCTTGACATGATCACCATGTCAGATGGTCTAACACTCCCTGTGTCAAAAGCCCACCAATTACTGCTGCAATCCATCAACTTCCCTACATCACCACTTGTTCTGACATTCGCCGAGCCTCTTGCCCAACAAATCCCGTTGCTAGAGGTTGCCAATCCAATCGAATCCGAACCATCCTCCCCATCCGGTTTCCCATGGTACCACATGTACCATCTCTCTTCGTCATCACCAATGTATCGCCTTACAACCGGTGATCCAACTTCCGCACCATCCCATGAGCAGTCGGACCCCAACCCGAACACCAGCCCCCTACTATACTTGGAAGGAATCGCCCTCTCTAGAGACGGTGCAGCTGATGTCCGGCTTCCTGAGTTGGGGTCCAATTCAATGGCAGGATTCTTACTCGCCACGTTGTCACTGCCAATCCCTGGCTTGGTGGAGCAGCGAGTAAGGATCAGACCGCCTTTCTTCGACACTCTTTCATGGCTCATAAAGCCATTATACTGGATCGAACACCTTCGCCTCTTCGGAAGAGACGTTGCTAACGTCTCCATTTTCGTGTACCGAGAGGCCTGGACTAGCTTCACTGCGCCGGTCATTTTTGTGGCGGTTTGGGGCACGACAACGGTCACGCTTTTTATGGCTATCGCCGCTGCGTCCATCAAAGGACTGCAGTGAATGGAAGCTTGGTTGATGGAAACTGAATGGAATATCAAAGTGAGCTAAAAATCCATTGCAAATGGTTCCATTTATAACATACTGCATACCTCTGTATGTGTCTTCATTTATATTATTATACTGTACTATACACATGTCTTATTATTATTATTATTATTATTATTATTACTTTTTTGTGTGTTAATTAACTTACAGCTGTTAACAAAAATAGTCAATTGGACTCTTGCCTGACAGTCTTGGTTTAATTTCCTGGAGGATTGAATGACAGAGGTAGCAGACCTCCATAGTTGTTATGCATGGGAAGTAAGAAGCACCGTTGAATCACTTGAATGTAAACAATATGAAGATTAAAAAAAAAAAAGTGAGTTTCATTTGCTTAATTAATATCTTGCAGCTTCTTCAACTGCTCACATGGTTTATATAGGATTAGCCTTCCGACTAAGTCGAGGAAAGGGTGCGTACAATTCGACCACTCATTTTTTTTTTTTTTTTTTTTTTTTGTTATATACTCAATTTTGGAGGAAGTTCCCAAAGACAATCCAAACTGTTTAAGCTGGTTTTTACCAGTTATAAATGATACGTTACATAAGATTTAATGGTAGAAAAAACTAGTCAACAACGATGTGACTCAGAATAGCTAATTAATGTTGCAAATATTCTCAAAGTTGGGCTTATTTATTACAATTTGCCCTAAATAGTTTAGGCCGACAACATTGTGTTAAGTTTAATTAATTGATGCATATTTGCAAATGTACTACTAATAGAAACATGTTTGTAATTGATCTACCTTCCAACTCATTTGAACCATATAAATCACATGACAAAATCTTACATGCATTTACTTGATTCTTTTTAACGGATAGATTTTTTCAAAAAATTATTGTATTAGCATAAAAAATCTTTGAAAAATGCGCCTTTTTTACATGCTATAGGCAAAAGTCAATTTGGATCTCGTATAAGTGTTTTATACTTTTAATTATTTTGAGTAAAAATTCATATTAAAATTAATTTTTTTTTTATATCTATACTCTATATACTTATATTAAAATGTTTATAAATTTTTATCATGAAAATGTATGTTTTAATTTACAAACATGTTAATATAAGTATATAGAGTATAAATATAATTTCTATAATAGAAATTTATAGCTAAAATAATTAATTGTAACACCAGACGTACATACATGCAAAAGTGAGGATAAAAAATATTTTAACCATTTCGGAATGGTTCACCGAAAATAACTTGTGGGTAGTACTTATAGATCCCCGATTCAAACCCCGAAATGATCGCTCTTTATTTACCAATTCAAGTGGATGGAGATATTTGGAGGATGGTGATGGGTAAGACGGAGTAGTAAACAACATACGTGTGCCGTGTGGGTCGAAGAATTATGAATGGATAGTGGGCCATCGAACCAAAGTGAAAGCCTGAAAGGTATGTGTTTGAATGGGTAGGTAGGTACAACCTTAGACCATCAGCAACAAAGAGTCACACGAATCAAAACTCATTTCAACCACATCAGCAACTATTCCTGCCACGTCAGCTTTCCACTAACTTTTCAGCTTTTTACATTTTTCATCCACAACAGTGAGTCGCGCGAATCAAAACTCACTTTACACTTTTTTATATTTATTAAGCTAAATATTGATTTATTTTACTTAAAACTTTTTGTGAATGATATTATTAATATTAATATACATGTCATTAAAATAAAAAAAAGGCACACAATTAAATTTAGAAATATTTTATTAAATTGATAAACTGAAAAAACACGAAAACAAAAAAAATAAGGCTAACTATATGTAACCCAATACTAATTTTTTTTATTAAAAAAAATTTATGTATTTTTATGGTGTAAGTTTTTTTAGTAAAAAAAAATCACGTTCCATGTGTAGTGGGTAATTTTATTTAATGTTTAAATTTATGTTGATTTAAGTTAATGTTATTTATGTGACTATAAATCTTTAACATATGGTAAACTTAACGAAATTTTTTTTTCTTTCAAACATATGCAAAATGGGTGTCATTGGGTAGAGAAAAATAAATCATATTAAAAAATGGGTGTCACTGGTTGGGTCACCATGGTCGCACTCCCACTCGAGCCCGCATCATCCGGGGGGGGGGGGGGGGGGGGGGGGAGGAGGAGGCTCCGGGGAGGGGTCAACCTGCATCTCGTCGGAGTTTTTCCTTATCTTAGCATGAGCGCTAACCATGAGAGTGTTTATTCTTGATCGTGGTAGTCGATTATGCATACTCGTATCTAGGAGTATAGCTCTATATGCAAAATGGGTGTCATTAGATTGATATGTTACACTTAGTAAATTTTTTTTTTTTTTAAATATATGCAAAATGGGTATCATTAGATAGATAAAAATAAATCATCTTCAAAAATAAATTTTTTATATTTTTTGAAATTTATTTATAGGTGAAATCGGATTTTTAATTATATTAAAACCCCACGCATTTTCATTGGCCGAAATAAATCCGGCCAATGAAAACATGCCACCACACCTGTTCAAAAAAAATAAAAATACAAAAGCATTTGAATTTTTGCAGATGAAGCGGATCAATTCGTAGCGTCGGCTGGGCGAATCAATTCTCTCTCTCCCCTCCATGTCACCGTTTTTGCTGATGTGGCTCTGCCATTTGATTCGCAAAGCTCTCTATTGCGTTTGGTCTTAATAGCTTCATGGCTAGCTATGGGTCATGGCGGGTCGGCCGATATCATCCTTTTTCAAACCTTAGTTATATCCCATCAAGGCATCAACACCAGTGGAGATCTGCTGCAACCTGCAACATATTCCCCACTATTTTCCCTACGTCACATAAATATTTCAACATTTAATTAATCTTAAAAAATTATAATTATATTACTAATATCTATTTTTATATATTTAAAAATTTTAATTTTGAAAAATCATGTTTTAAAATATTTTAAAATTAAAAAGATAATATTTTACGAATACAATTATAAAAAATTATAAAACATAATTTTTTAAAATAAAATTTTATAAATATATAAAAGTAGATGTTAGTAATGCAAATATTTTTTTTAAAACTAAATAAATGTAAAAAAAATAGTGGAGTAGGGAGGGTTGTAGGGAGGGGAGTAGAAGATCCGGATTGCACCAACACCAACGTTGTAAGCCTAAAAGTTTGTTAGTAGGTTCACCTAGTTTGTATGGTTTAAAAGTTTAATTCATATATAATTAAAACATTGACATGATTTGATATAATATATAAATTAATTATGTTAAATCAATATAGATAGATAAACAAAACATCATAATTGTATGTTAACTTTTATAAATAAAATAGCATAACTAATTTCATCCAATTTCATGCTATAAATTTCGCATTAAAAAATTAGTCTATAAAATTTTCACTTCAAAAAATATTCACTTGAACTCATAACTCTTATTGGAATGATTTTATTTTTATAAATTATAAAGCAAGTCTTATTAGTTAATTAATTTAATTAGTTAATCATATATGATCAATCACCAATCTAATTTATAATAAACATATATATATATATTAACCAATTGAAGATAATAAGATTAGATTTGAATAATATTTTGTCCAATTTTATGATAACTTTTATAGTAACAATCTAGATTTAATATTAATACCATTTAAAATAAATATCAAATTTATCACCCGAGTTTGTTTTTAAAAAAATATCACGTGAGAATATAATAATAATAATAAAATTAATATATCATGCAAGAGGATGGGTAACACCGTAACATGAACTAGTTCACTAACAAATGTGAGGCTAAATGTTAGAATTAAGTTTAACTTCAAAAAAAAAATGTTAGAATTAAGTTTAAATGAAGTTCTTAGACATGTAGAATTAAATATCTTTAATAAATGCATTTATTTATTATAGTCTTTAATAAATGTAAAAATCTGTAAAATAGAGAAGCTGTTAGAGTTGGAGTGAATTTTTTTTAAAGATTTTGATATTTTAATCTCTATTTTAGAGATTTTTTACCAAAGCTGTTGGACTTGCTCTTAGAAGGTAAAACTTGATTAACAATATTTGATGTTTTAGAAATAATAATTGCACTTTTTTTTTTTTACTTTTGCACTAATATCAATATAAGTTGTACATTTTTGTGGCTTAACCAGTTACATTTAATAAATGTGATGGAGAAATAAATATTATTTGGTGGAGTATTTAAAGATGAAAAATGACGTTTCTTAATCTCCGTGCATATCTCCAAAATATCAAATATTTTCGATCGGATAGAGTGAATTTTAGCAAAATCATTCTTAAAATAAAAGTTTACAGAAAACCACCTGTAAATTTATTTTTCTTTCAAAAAGCCACCTATCACCTTTTAAATATGTAAAAAGTATTTAAAAAATTGTTAAATTCTCACCTTTTATATTCAATATAACCTAATTATATAATAAATTAACCAAAATATTAAGAAAAATATGAATACTTAACATATTTTTACAACTTTTTACACATAAAAATGGTAGTGGCTAGTCTTTGGAAAAATAAATAAATTTATGGGTGGTTTTTCTGAATTTTATATATTTTGAGGGTGGTTTTGTGAAAAATCGTACTATTTTAAGGGTGATTTTCAGTAATTTACGCAAGTATAAAATAAACCCAAAATCAGAAAGTATATAATGCATGGTAAGTAGTTTTATACCAGTATATAATTGATCACCACAGATCCTTTCACATGCTGTTTTACTCTAGAATGGTAGCTCGAGCCTCGAGGGATGTGGTAGCTGTAGTTCTTCAGGTCAACGTGTTTCTATGACGTCAAAAATGCGACGAAGATCAAGGATCTCTCTTTTTTTTTTTTTTTTTTTTTTAAGCAAGATAAGAATTCGGTTCCCTAGACAAGCTTAAGGAAACCGAGAGACCGGACAAGCTGGTAGATGAACTAACCATCATGTACAACGGAAGCAAATAACAGAAGTAAAAGACAGAAAAGAAATTACAGTAACAAATGACAGAAATAAAATTACAAAGAAAAGGTACAAGCCATTTTACACTGTAAATCACAAGCCAAAGAGACAACGAAATGATCGGACAAAGGAACGACGCACACAGAGAACTCTGGGGAACATCAGCGGGCACCTCAGATTATGGACTCAAACGAGCCATCAGATGTCAACGCACGTCCACGACGTCATCGAACATGCCAAATCAAACACCTCTCAAAGAAGCCTGCAACACAACAAAAACAGCACTGCACATCAACCCGCAAACCCGACCCCAAGCCAAACCATTGTTCATTAAAACCGCCAAACCCATCCCAAACCCTCAAGGACGATAACAACATCGTGAGCGACTACTAGGTAGTCAAAGAAGAGGCGAATGAAATGGGTCACATAAGAGAAAATGAACAACAATTGAAAAGGCATCGAGGCGAAAAACCGGATTGAGATTGGTTTGCCAAAACATGGTAAAATCAGTGTAGATCAGTAGATCCAACACGAAAAAGACGACGGCGGCGGAAAGGGCTCCCAAACTGGCGGACCCCTAGGAAACACACCCCGGAGGAGAACTGACGACATAGGAAACCAAAGGGCATGAAGACGGCGGCCACGGGGAAGCAGCGACCGATGGCGGTGGAAGCCCCCAAGCTCGGAGAGAGAGAAAACGATGGGTGACGGAACGAGCTGAAGACCTTCAACAACAGGGCAGCGGCAGCACTATAGGCGGATGAGCTGATGGCAGGGTGGCTGGAGAAGCGCAGGGGAGGAGGCGGCGGTCGGCGACGGAGGTCGAGGAGATTGGCTTCGGAGGCAGGGCCCGGTGGTAGGCAGAGGCGTGTGTGCCTGTGTGAATGGGTGACGAATGGCCATGGTTGATGGCTGGAGGTTGCTGGCTGGGCAGACAAGCCGTGGTAGGAAGGTGGCGGCCAAAAACATGAAGATCAAGGATCTGAATCTTCCATCAGTTTTATTTTCTTTCTTTTTTTAAAAACTAACTAAGAAGACTATAAGAGGATAAGTCTACTCATGTACTCTATCTACGAAACCCCTTAATTGGTCAATCAAACAGGTCAAATAACAAGAAAGGATCGACCAATTTATAAAACCAGATAAAACATGGAATAAAGAGGGATTAAAACTCCATCTCTATGGATGTCGTTGAAAAAATCCCTGATGTCCATATACCTACAAATGAAATTGAAGATAGATTATATTGGAAACCTAATAGAAATGGATGGTTCTCAACTGCTAGTGTGTTAGACCACATCACGAGAACCGAAAGAACCAATTCAGATCCACTGGGCTTGATATGAAAAATTGACTATCCGCCAAAGATAAAAAACTTCATATGAAAAAACTTGTTAAACAGAACTCCGACGAAAGTCAGATTACAAGGTAGAGGAGTACATGTACATTAGAATGCCCTCTATGCAAGTATAACGAAGAAGATGCTACCCACATCTTTACAGAATGTCATACTACTTTATCCTTTATTGGGAGAATGAACAGGCAGATCGAACGTATAATCCAAAACATTGACAGAGATAACAAACCATATAAGAATATAATAACGGAGATCTTTACAAATCTTTCAACGGAGCAGAAATCGATTATGTCTTTTTCCCTTTGGAGAGTTTGGTCAGTGAGAAACAAAATTCTTTTCGAAAACAATGATATCAGGAAGATTGAAAGACTGGGTAAAAAAAAACCAATACAGAATAAGTTGGAGAAAAGCACAAACTAATGAACAAGAAGACGACACTGAGACTACAAGACCAAATATCCACCACAAGAGGACGAAAAAACAAAAAGTTATAAAATGAAAAAAAAAACCTAACAAGGGATTTGTGAAACTCAATTTTGACGGTGCAAAGGTTGGCTCGGTTCTTACTGCTTCTGATTTTGTTATTCGCGATAGTCGGGGCAATACTCTCATGTGGTGCTCGCGGTCACGGGAAGGTTTCTGCTGTTTAAGCGGAGTGTCTTGCTCTTCAGGTTGGGCTCCTGGTAGCCACGAAGAGGGGCTTCTCATGTCTTGAAGTGAAGGGCAACTGCATGACCGTGGTCAATGTCATGAAGGGAACTTGACAGTGATCGTGGGAGATCGAGATAACGGTGTCGAACGCCCTTGGTCTTTGTCGTGCCTTCGAAAGTGTCGTCTTCTCGCACAACTTCAGGGAGGGGAATCGTGTAGCTGATAGGTTGACGCGTCTTGGGATCTCCTCGCCGTTTGTCGAAGAACATGCCCCATCTGAGATCGATGACGTCGTTCGTCAGGACGCGCTTGGGCGGTGGGTCAAACACGGTTGACCACTCCAAATCTTTGTCTTGTATAAAAAAAATCAAACAGGTCAAATGATCAGTTTAGTAATGCATAGTTGAAGGGTTAATTGAGGTTGATAGGATAATGAAAGGTGATGGATTATGCGTGTTAAAGATACATTAAATTAAATTATTTATAAATTCGAATGGTGTTTTGTTAACCTTAACTATTAGGGTAGTTGATACAAAGCAGCCAATGAGAGAGAAAAAAAATAATAGATTTCTAAATAGAAAAAAAAGAGTGAAAAGCTTAGGGGGATAGATGTTTGAAATCTAATTTCAAAAGCTAATTAAATTTAAATTTTATTTTTTAATTTATTTAAAACTATATAATATTAAAATTAAAAAATTTGACACACATATTTTTGAGTACATATTCGATCTAATCTCAGCGTTAAGGAACGAAATGGCTCTTGTGAAGTACGCGCCGGACGCGCCCCCAACTCCTCCCCGAAGAAATCCCCAATTCAGAAATTCCTCTTGCACAAGGAAACCTAGTTCTACAAGCATCACCCACGCAAATCTTTCCTCTTGTCAAATCTCCCCTATAAACTATGCTATTTCGAGCCCTAATGATGTTCCTACTTGGGTGCTTGATCCAATTGAAAGCTTCCGTGAGGAAATCAAGATAAGAAATGTGGATTTGGTGATTAAGAATGGATGCCAGAATGTGATCTTCGATTGCCCAGAAGTGTACGGAGGCTTGAGTTCATGGTTCTCCACCAATGAAATCTCGGGAAGAAGGGGTTTGGTGTGGGCTTGGGGATTAAGTAATCGTCCTCCTCCCTGGCCTCTCCGGCTACGATATAGTTGTACGGAAACCTATCAAGAGGAGAAGGTGTGTTCGACGTCTTGTATGTAAGGGGCTGATTGCCCTGCTCGATTGCTGCAACACGGTTCTGTTGCAGAGGTATGGTCTTCGACTATCTTCTTCTCTCACACCTATTTAAATCAACTCTGGTATGGAAAATCTCTCTTCTTCAATCTCTTCCTTAATTTGCTCCCAAACTGCTCCCTTATACGACTTTCTAACACTCTATGTGTGTGTTTTGGTGTTATGGCGTCGTCCACACCGGACAAAAGAAAAAAAACCCATGGTGGCCGAGTTCCTCGTGACACCACTAACAAAATCCCGAAAGGGCCCAAAAAACCCCAATTCTGGTGTTTCCTCGGAGGGAACTGAGGTTCTTTCTCAGGGAATTCCAAGAGTGGACCAAAAACAGGTTAAGAAGATGCTGAAGAAATCAAGAATTGATGTTGAAGCTCTGAAGGAAATCCAAGTGGGTGTTCAAGAGAACATAGCTGCAATGAAGGACATATCTCTTTTTGCAACAATTAGTGGCTCTTCCATTGAGGCAAATGAGATCAGAAGGAAGATCAAGGCGGACTGGAAATTTCTTGATGCTGGGTTCCAATTGTTCCCAATGGCCAATCACTGGTCTGAGCTCCGTTTCGACTCCAAGGCTGACTGTGAAAAGGTCTGGGGTGGAAGGCCTTTCCATGTGGCCGGGCAACTTCTGTTGCTTCACAAGTGGAGTTTGGACTTTGATCCTCTGAATGAGTCTATTTCCAAGATGGATCTCTGGCTGCGTATTCCAGGTTTGCCTACAAAGTTTGTTAGTGAATCGATTCTGAAGTCAATTGTGGAGAGAAACAAAATTGGTGTTGTTATTCGGGTGGCTGCTTTCAACCCTGTTGGTGCCCGTCTTAGGTACCCAAGGATCTGTGTCAATACTAATTTGACTAAGATCCCAAATAAGTATGTGGTGGTGCCTAATGAATCAGGGGAAATCGAAACATATCCCTTATGGTTTGAAGATTTTCCTGAAGAATGTGGGAGTTGTGGTGCAGTAGAGCATCTATTTGATAATTGTCCCAAGCGCAGAGAATGCAATGTGGAGACAGAGGGTGTGCTGGGAGGAATTCCTGAGGTGGTGGATGCCCAGGCTGAGCCGGGTGCAGTAGAGCATCTATTTGATAATTGTCCCAAGCGCAGAGAATGCAATGTGGAGACAGAGGGTGTGCTGGGAGGAATTCCTGAGGTGGTGGATGCCCAGTCTGAGCCGGGTGCCCCCTCCGAGGATGGTGGTGCTTGGACTAGAGTCCAGACCAAGAAAGCCCGTGCTCTTCCACCACCTTTCTTTGGCCATTCAAAGGTGGATTTGTGGAAATGCTTTGGGATGAATGTGGAGGATCTCTCTGGCTCATCAACTCCCAACTCTTCCATCATCTCTGGTGATCAATCGTCCACCACGGTGACCACCACAGTGCCTGCTACTGTGAATGTGCCCCAATGGGTAAATGAAAAGGAGGAGAAGGGTATAGTTGGTAATGTGATCAAGCAGCCCGAGGTGGTGAACCCTGAACTGCAAATGATGATTGATCTAGAGAATGAAGAAGGTGGAAAACTCCCTGTGATAGAAGAAGACATGCTTGACGCCCCTCTTGATGAGTACCCAGATGATGTTAACCAAGCTTTAGTCGATGCTGCATTCCAAGACCCCGAGCTGTATGAAGCCGACGATGAGGAGCTCTTTGATTATGAGGTAAACTATGCTGAATATGAGGATTTTAATGGAATTCCTGCAGATTTTACTCAAGCTGATTTTGACAAAATGCTTCAAGACATCCCTGCCTCTTATGAATTTATTCTTCCAAATTTGTCAAAACCTGCTTGTTTTTCTGCTTCTGCCCTTGACCCCCTTGTTGCTCCCTCGGACTCGCCTTCGGCGATCTTGAGGTTTGAGCAGCTGGGTGTTGAAGGTTCAGTCAAATCCGAGTCTGGCAAGCGTAAGCTCGGGGTGGAGGATGTAGAATCTGTTTCGTCAAAACTGATGGGTGGAAGTAACAAGAGGGGTAAAAATGGGGAGTGATCAGGTCACGACCATGGTGCCTTGCTTTTGGTGGGAGTCGACTGCAAGGTGGGGAAGAATTTTGATTACTCCCAATCTATCTAACTTTACTATCTCTGGATCTTTTGCTTGTGATGTTAAATACTTTTGGGGTATAAATCCTTATGGTTGGTTGTATGCTGTTAGTAGAAACCTCATGTATCTGATTGTGGTTATATGTCGAATTCATCTAAGGCAGGTGTATGTTTATAGCCCTATTAGCCATTCTAGGCTAAGAATAAGAACTGAATGTTGTAAAAGTGTAAGGGCTAATGGGAGAATGATGTATGTTACTATGCAGATGAACTATGATATATGTAATGTTGGACTATATGTAATTAAGAAAGTGTTTAAGTGGTGGTATTATATGGTAGTTGTATCCACATCTAACGACATTCACATTTCTTTATGCAATATCAAATCAATTGGGAGTGACTTGACAATTAAGAATGTGGTGACAAGTGCCTTACCAGAAAGGATAGTGATCAAATATTATTGGAACAAGATGGGTATCGTTAAGTATACTCGTGATATGGCTAATCAGATTTCTATAGTGCAAGGGATATCTTTGTTCATCTATGAAAATTGGATCATGGAATGTTAGGGGTATAGGTAGACCAAACTTTTGGGCGGAAATAGGTACATTTTGTAATATACATAGAGTTACATCATGGCAGTAATGGAAACAAAGTCGGAAAAAATACCGGAAGATAAACTTTGGTTGTCTGCGGGATTTGATAATGCGTTTTGGGTACCAGCTGAAGGAAAGTTGGGTGGGATTGGTATAATGTGGAAATCTCAGATGCTAACTCATGAGTCCATCTCAATTGAATACCATAGTAGAAGAATCATAGCGGTGCAGTACTATAATTCTGATAAAGATTTCCGATGCCAGATCCTCTTTGTCTATGCACCGCCTCATGAGCGCCTAAAAACTTCTTTATGGGATGAAGTAAGGACTATAGTAAACAACTCACATATCCCTAGTATGATTATTGGTGACTTAAATGATATTCTATCAAGTGAGGACAAAATTGGGGGTGCTGAATTTGGACTAGGGAGAACTGTAAGGCTACAAGAAATAAACAGTTCATGTGATTTATTTGACCTCCCCTTCCGAGGAAATCGTTTCACTTGGAGAAAGAAAAAAGAGGGCGAAGACAACATTCATGAAAGACTTGATAGAGCCTTAGTTCAGAATGAATTTCTGGTACAATTTCCTAGTATTCATATAAACCATCATGCATTTTCTTCCTCTGACCATTGCTCGATCACCCTAGACCTTTCTGAAGAGCAAAACCACAGAGCCGCCGCATTTAAATTTGAAAACATGTGGTTGAAAAGGAAAGACCTAAGGAATATTGTGAGGCAAGCTTGGCAGGCAAACTGATCTGCTATGTATCAGTTGGTGTTTAAAACCAAAGTACTAAAAGCAAAGATCAAAATATGGAATAAAAAAACTTTCGGGAACATGTTTAGTCAGTTACGAGAAGTAGATGAAGAACTTGTGAGGATTCAATCAACTATTAGCCAGAACTGTGATAAGGACGCCGCCGCAAAACAAAAGAGATTAATAACTAAAAGGGAAGCACTTGTGAAATTTCATAAATCCTATTGGAGTCAAAGAGCGAAGGTAAAACATATCAAATTAGCAGACACTAATTCCGGATACTTTCATAGGATAATGTCAGGTCGTAGGAATCGGAATATTATAAGGCACATTACTACTTCGGAGGGTACCCAAGTGATGGGGGGAAGAAAATATACGCAAGGAAGTACAGTTAGATTTTGAAAAACGGTTCAGAAAGGAGAATAGGGAACAAATAGATTGGAGTAACCAACTTGATGTGATAAATAACGAAATAAGTGAGGAGGATAATCTGTATCTCACCAAACCAGTGCTGAATAGTGAAATTAAGAATGCGGTGTTTAGTGTGGGAGAAGGAATAAATCACCGGGTCCGGATGGTTTTACTGTAGAATTCTATAAATCCTACTGGGACATTGTGGGTCCTTTGGTCATACGTGTTGTAAAGAGTTTTTTTCTATCTGGTAGGCTCCTCTGTCAAATAAATCACACTTTCATCACCTTGCTTCCGAAAGTTGATAACCCAAGCACAGCCAACAATTATAGGCCGATTAGCCTATGCTCTACATTGTATAAAATTGTTTCTAAGATCATTACCGAGAGATTAAAAAAGGTGATGGGTAAACTAATTCATCCACTCCAAGGAGCCTTTGTAGCAAATCGGGCAATCCAAGACAATGTGTTGATAGCACATGAAATTTTCCATTCGTTTAAGACGCGTAAAGGAGTTGAAGGATGGATGACAATTAAATTGGATATGGAAACAACGTATGATCGGGTAAATTGGGATTTCTCATTGGAGGTGCTGAAGAAATTTGGTTTCCATCCAAGGTTTATTAATTGGATCAGAGAATGCATTTCCACGATATCGTTCTCTATTTTGGT
The DNA here is from genome assembly GCA_037127255.1 of Persicaria tinctoria. Lineage (NCBI taxonomy): Eukaryota > Viridiplantae > Streptophyta > Magnoliopsida > Caryophyllales > Polygonaceae > Persicaria > Persicaria tinctoria. Next base: position 25,256,111 of record JBANSL010000006.1, read on the forward strand.
CAATAACACCCCGACAACGGTGTTCTCTCCTTCGCGGGGAATTCGTTAGGGTGACCCGTTGTCCCCTTTCCTGTTTCTCTTGGGGGCAGAAGTGCTAGCGCGAAAGCTCCATCTGGCAGCCCAGGTCCAGGTGAATAAAATTGGATTTAAATTTGGGAATAATGGCCCATGTATCCCGTTTCTTGCTTTTACGGATGACATCATCATCTTTACAAAAGCGTCTGAGTGTGCCAGTCAGGGAGTTAAGGTTATAATAGATAATTATTGCAGGATTTCTAGACAAAAAGTCAATTACCATAAATCTGCATTCCAAACAACTTGTGGTGTACCCAACTCACGAATCCAAACTCTTAAGAATTCTCTACAAGCCCCCCATTCAAGGGCTCTGGAGAAGTACCTGGGGTGTCCGATCATTAATGGAAGGGTAAATAAGAAGACATTCGAGGATATAGTAAGTAATACAAAAAACCAATTAGCAAAATGGAAAGCTAACTCTCTTTCACAACAAGGTCGATCGGTGCTCATAAATGCCAACCTATCAGCAAAGCCACTGTATACAATGCAAAGCTTCATGTTGCCTTCATCCCTCCATAAGGAACTTGATCAGATCAACATAAATTTCTTCTGGAATAAAGACCTTCACTATAAACCTCTGATTAGCTGGGATAAAATATGTCGGCCGAAAAGAAATGGGGGGTTGGGAATTAGGAAAACTAGTGTTATGAATGAATCTCTTCAAATGAAACTACTATGGAAAACATTAGTTGAACCAGATAACATATGGGTGAGTATTATCAAGCATAAATATCTAAAACAAGCGGATATTCTGTTTTATAAAAAAGTCAGTAACTCTTCCTGGCAATGGAGAAATGCTTCATCACTTATTGACAAGTTTAAGAAAGGCGTAACATGGTTAATTGAGGACGGGCGTATGGTTAAATTCTGGAAAGACACTTGGATAGCCCCGAAACCTCTTATAGAAATAAATGCCCCCTTGCAGGAGTTCGATACCGAGGCCAGAGTTTGCGAATATATTTTAGACGGAAGATGGTGGGAAGAAAAATTACATAGAGTTCTTAGCTAGCCCGAATTGGGTTAAACTCATCATAGACACACCTCTTCCCATTCATCAGATGGCGGATAGGCTCTATTGGAAGCCTGATAGTCAGGGATGGTTTTCAACTTCTAGTGCAGTTAGACTGATAGCAAATTCTGAAGCTTATGAAGATAGCCATGCGCATTGGATTTGGAAACTAAATACCTTACCAAAGATAAAGAATTTCCTTTGGAAAATCTCGCAAAATGGCATGTCAACGAAGGAAAATTAAGTCAGAGAGGAGCACTCATCCCGAATATATGTGATATATGCCAATCGCATGGGGAAACTGTGGCTCATCTATTCACGAAATGCCCGTTGGTACAGTGTTTAGCTCTAAGGATGGAGAAATGTTCACAGGTAATAAACAACTTACCCGAAGACGGGAGGAGTGGAAGCAACATAATGAAACAGTTAGGTCTAGAACTGAATAGAAATCAACAGGAAGAATTGGCCATTAAATGGTGGACTATTTGGTACTACAGAAATCAAATAACTTTTAATCAAAAGACGATACCAACCCACTCGGAAATTCTGCATTTTATAAAATCGGTCAGGGATAATTGGAACAGAGCGCAATGTGAAGAAAAGGAAGGAGAAGCAGACCCACCTCGCAAGCGAATAACTAAACCGGAAAAAATTAGTAGAAAAAACGTCAAGTGGAGAAAACCACCAACAGAGTATTTCAAACTAAATTTTGATGGAGCAGTCGGTGGAGATAGAGGGGCGAGTATCAGATATATCATTAGAAACTGGGAAGGAAAGGCATACAAACTTGGATATAAAGACATTGGCTCCGTATCCCCAATTATGGCAGAAACGATAGCTCTCCGGGAGGGGGTTCTGGAGGCTAAAAAAGCTAATATTCATAAGCTTATTATTGAAGGTGATTCTCTCACGGTTATAAAGCATCTTAAGAACGATGACCCATGCCCCTGGGAAATTGAACTTATGCTAGGTGACATCCGTGGGTTACTCTGTTCCTTTCGGCATGTTTCCTTCTGCCATGTGCCCCGTGAGGGGAACAAGGTGGCTGACAAGGTTGTACACCTTGACCGCTTTGTTCCCAGGTCGGCACTGGATTATCATCCAGATCTACTTGATCTCATTCATCGGGATGCTATCGGTTAGGGTTTCCAACCGAATTCTTACCTCGTAAAAAAAAAACACACATTTTTTACAAATATGTTGTTTTCCATAAAGAGAAAGGGGTATATTTGTGTACACTACTTTAGATTAGTCATTTAGTAATCTTTGCCACAATAATCGAAATCAGTTAGAACTATAATCGGCAATGTTTATTCTAAAACATATACTTACGAGTTACGACCGTTACGGTACGGATAGCAAGGAATTAAAAATGGAATTAAAACCATGGCCGCTCATAAATTGGACCGACCAGTTAAGAATTAACAGTCTTATCTATACTGTAATATTTTCGATTTGATCCTTGATCCATTAAAAAAAAAAATAAAAAAAAAATCAGATTTCATCTCAAGACTGGATTGGACCGGATCGAAAATTTCAGTTTTGGATTGGTTATCCAAAATATATGTTAAAAATAACCTCTTTTTTTTTTTTTTGGTTTACAATGGATTCAACTATATTGCATTGATTTTTTTTTAATGTTTGCATGTTTGCTTTGTTAATGTGAGAATGAGGGAATGAGATTTAAAAAGAAAGATATATATATATATATATGGAAACTTTAAAATGTAAAAAGTCCTTAACGTGTAAAATTTGCTTAACGTGCAAAATTTTGAAAACCGGACATGCGGGCCTGATTTTAAAAAAACTAAACCGGTCCGTAAAAATCCGAACCGGTCCAATTGAACGAAGCAACCTCCTCTCTTCGTCTCTCCTTCCCAATTCCCATTCTCGCTCTCTGATGTTTTCGTCCTCTCTTGTTCCCAACGGCCGGCCGGCGCTCCGACGGAGCCACCACCACCCCGGTTGGCATCCCCATCGACAGTTCTTCCAGATCCACCTGTACAGGCATGGTAATCTCTCTCCCTATGTCTCTCTCTCCTTCTCGTTCTTGTTCCATCCGCCCTAGGTTCCCTCCTCCTCCTTATGCTCCTATGGATTCACGCCCTAGGGTTCCCTACTCCTCCTCCTTTCCGATCTCTCTCTATTGTCCAAAGTCTGGGCGTCAGGTTGTCCCCAAATCTCTCTCTCTCTCGTGCGCTGCAATGACGACATCATCCCCAGTGACGCCGTCGAGCACCGTCGCTCCTGGCCGCGCCTATTTTCTTCCACCGCTACTCGATTAAGCATACATTTACCTGCAATTTTGCTCAGATCTGAATCTCTGCTCTCAATCAAGGTTCCGTCGAGCACTGTCGCTCCTCGCCTTCGACAGATTGTCCTTTCTCTTACACGGTATGCGCTTTCACCTTTAATTCAATTTCATATTCATAGGGCTGAAATTCAATTGCTTGGAGTAGTTAACTTGCATTTTCACATTATAAATGACCTAACATTGCCAATTCATTGAGTCTATGTGGTGATTGTGGAGCTGCAAATAATTTGGGGGAAATGATTTAGGGTTTTTCCTAATTAAGACATAGGGCTTCCATGGCTTTATGCATTTTAATTGGTGATGGAGACTATGTTTGATTAGAATAGCCTTGCAATCAAGGCGCAAAAACACACCGGGACAAGTCCCCCTATTTGTTCTCTTTGAGCAATGCTGAGCTTATCATTGACAAGGTAAAAAGGGTATTGATTTTCATTGATTAAAATTCATTTATTTAGGCAATTGCTGGATTCAATACTTGCATCTCTTGAAGAGCAATGTCGAGATATCTTTGAAGCAACGTTGTTTCTTTCCTTTAGATGATTAGTAACAATTGCTGCTTAAAATCCTACAAGTTACTCTGGCTGTCATTGTACTCAGTCACTGATTTGTTGTGATTAAATACTTGCTTCTCTTGATTGTTGTATTTTTTAGGCTCTTCTTAATGCTGCAACGATTCCCTGTAGAATCAAAAGGGCGACGTAAGAAGCTACATGAGGTCTGTTATTTGTGTTAATGTGGGATCTTCTTTTTTTGGTTTCCTTCTTCTACTTAAGGATGACTAAATTAGTTTATTTTATTTTGACAGGTTAACTATGTGACCAATATATGTTTCTTATGTTTCATTTGAAGATGCATAATGGTAAGCACTATTTGGCAAACTATAGGGACATTTTATATTAAGCTTATATTCCGTATAACATAAACAATATCTCTGCAAGGCTCGTTTCTTAACCGGTGAAGAAAAACACTTCTGAACCTTGGAGTAAGGGTAAAGGCTAATAATGCCTGGAACTTGTATATTCCCAAGAAGTTCTCGGTTCCTTTGAAGGATTGCCTTCTCATTGTTGGGTGGGTTGACTGAATTTCAGTATTCTGTGTTATATAGTTGGGAAAGCCAGAGTGATCAATATTTTTTCAGTTTTGTAGTCTTTCTTGGTTGGCACTTGCGCTGTTTCAGACAGCTTCAGTTTGAAAATATATGGGGCCTTTTCATCCTGGTTTTGGGGTGTGCGTGAACAGGGAGCATTTTGTGGTTGTCATGTCCACCTTTGTGAAATTACTGAAAGGCATTGCAAAAAGTAGCATTTTGTCTTGCCTAGGTTATGCAGGTTGTTCAGATGTCGATGCTTCATCAAGCACTAACACTAACACTAGTTATGGAAGATTACAATTTTTTTTACAAATCTGAATGAAATTGTATGAATTGTGTGTAGCTGCTGTGGCATGGGAGGCTGGGGGAAGCCATTGGTGAATAGAGGACCTGGTTTAGATCTTATGTCAATTCACACTGTAAAATCTGAACATGGGTTGTTGTTAGCAGGTTTTGACATTGCTGGACATTAATTAGGAACTGGATAAAGGTATTATAGAAGGGGAGGAAGGTGCTTCCTCAATGGCTTGTACTTCACTGGTCTGGGAAATTTTCAGGTATATTTGCAAACTTGGGTTAACTAGGATTTGCTTGTTTGATAAGCCCTTTTGCAAACTTGGGTTAGTTATGGGGTGGCAGCTTATTCTCTCCGTCAAAAGTGAGATGGGCAAATCACTACCTTTACAAAGCTATGAGGTTAAGGTTATTGGGGGCTGAATTGTTAAGTAAGATATGATTACTATGATTTGATTTCGTTCCATCATTATACCTTATAGATTTGCTCAATTGGTGATAGAATATTTTTAGCCTATTAGCTCAATTGGTAGAGCAAAGTGCGCTTGCACAAAGATGTGGGTTCGAATCCCACATAGGTTATATTATAAACAAGAACACATCAATCCCAAATTGTTAATCATGCACATTATAATCTTAGTTATGCACTTTTAACTTTAATTATGCACTTTTTAACCTTAAGTATGCACTTTAATTTGAAATTGTTATACGTAAAAAAATCGATTTCAAACTCACATCTATCACCCTAAATTATGCGAGAGGTGAACCCAAACTCTCAAAAGTAAAAAAAAATACAAAATTAAAACATCGATTTCAAAAGCACATCTTTTGTCTTATTCATGCACATTATGATCTTACTTTTGCACAATTGTATTCTAAATCTGCACAATTGTATCTTACTTTTGCACAATTATAGTTTAAATTTGCACAATTGTATCCTACTTTTGTACACTTGTATTCTAAATGTGCACATTACAATTTTTTTTTTCACTTTATGTTCTTATATTTGCACGTTAGAGTTGCACAAATGCACTTCACAGTTGCACAAATGCACTTCACAGTTGCACAAATGCACTTCACAGTTGCACAAATGCACTTCACAGTTGCACAAATGCACTTCACAGTTGCATAAATGCACTTCACAGCTGCACAAATGCACTTCACAGCTACACAAATGCACTTTACAGATGCACAAATGCACTTCACAGCTGCACAAATGCACTTCACAGCTGCACAAATGCACATTATAATTTTATTTTTGCACCTTATACTATTCACGAAGAGAAACATAATAAGAGATACCACATAGATAGCCTATACGGGGTTTGAACCCGCATCTTTGTGCGTAGACACACTGCTCTCCCATTTTGAGCTAATAGGCTTTAGTACAAAACTTCAAAAGGCTTAAGCAGGACAATGTGGAAAAGATAAACAAAGACTATTTGCAATTTATTATCCTGAAATGAATCAAATTCAGCATCAAAAGTGCATCCGTTTTGCTATCTCTTAAGTATGCACTATTATCTCTTAAGTTAGCACATTTTCTATCTAATATTGCACTTAAATATCACCAAGTCCTAATGAAATAGATACCCGGAGTGAAATAGAAGTCAGTAACTATTGGTGCAATCTTACTACCACACAAGGCTGAATCTTTGTAATCATATCAGTTTAATTACAAGCCCCATCAAAACACCAATCCGTATTTGTATTAAGAATTCAAACCCTACTTTGAAATTTAAAGCATATGTAGTGCAATTAGAGGAACGTATAATTATTAGCCTACCCTCATAATGCCAAAACACCATCAACAAGAGAAGAAATCACAATACAAGATCTGTAAAAAAATCAACATAATCAGAGGAGAAAGATGCACTTGAATTGAAGAGTAACAAGCAAAAAAGGAACAACACTGCAAAAAATGACAGAAAAAGGAATAACAACAGCAAAAATGACCGAAAATACAACAGCAAACAACACTGCAGTTCAGCTACAAATCAAGGTCATCAAACAGCAAAATCGATTTCAATTTTGTGTATATACTAAAGAAGGGATATTCAAGTGATTCAACTGTCGAATTAACAATGCAGGTGAACTCGAACATCAAGTTAGATTCCGAAATACAAATCGAAATCAAAAGCCAAAAAGATAAATTAAAATCAGAAAGAAATTTTGCCCGGTGAATAGATGGCCAAATCACCACATCCAAAAATCAATAATTGACGGCCAAATCACCATCACAATGGAAAGACATGGCCAAATCACTCAACAAATTATGTAACGAGCAAACATCAAAATCAAAATTTCGCCCCAAATTTAAAACCCTAACCCTAGAGTAGCCATTGGAGCACCAATAGAAGGTAGGGCGGAGAGGAAGAAGGGATAGGATGAACCTGGGGTCAGCAGAGGATCGAAGGAGTCATTGCTGCCTTTGTGAAATCGCTGTAGTCGCTGCTCTTCTCTGGAGAAAGAGGAGAGAAGCAAAGAAAGAGGAGAGAAGAGACGAGAAGGAAAGAAGTTCTGAGCGTACCTGTAATGGAGAGAGCGAGGCGGCGGAGGAGCGACCAGAAGAAAGCGACCAGGAGAGAGCGAATAGATATGCCTTTACGCTCTTCTCCGAGCCCTCTTGCTGGCGGATGGACGAGGAAGATGAGAGATGTGGGCCGCGGCCTAATTAAGGGAATTTTACACGATAAGCACTTTTTACACGTTAAGGAGTTTTTTCATTTGAAGGAAACCCTATATATATACTCCCTCCGTTCAGCAATAGATGTCATTTTAGCTCTTAAATCTTGTTCATAAATATTTGTCATTTAAGCTATTTTGCCATCAATATTCCAAAATTGCCCTACATAATTAGTGAAAGAAAAAAAAACAATTATGCTCATGATTAGATAGCATTAATGGAAAATTACTTTCCCCATCAAAAGTCTGACAAATGGGCTCAGTATTATCCATCCATTTTCTTTACATTTCATCTACTCTGTAATGTGTATACGTTACTTCTGAAAAATTAATTTTGGTACTCCATATGTTTTTAATTTTTTTTTTATCGTTTGTTTTTTTAATGTTTGTAAAAATTTGAATTTTTTTTTGGGTGTTAAAAACCCATTTGGCCACTTAACACAAAACTAAAAAAAAAAATTGGGTGTTTTTATTTTTTTTTAAATGTCTGTAATTTTGACGTATTGGAGCTAAAACTAAAAATTTTAACTTTTGTTAAAATCTTATGAAAATTTTAAGCCATGAACAACTTCTAAAATTTTCATTTTGGAGCCAAAAGTACTCTGAAGAAGAATTTCATTTTTGGAGCCAAAATTGGAGCGTAAATAAATTAGAGATGCATTACTGCAGTGACTTCTCACATTTCAGCTAATCATTACATTTGTGGATAGGACAATTTTCAATTTTTTTTTTTCGGTAATCACAATTTCCAATTCATTTGCTAACCGAAAGGCAGTACTTGTTCAAGGGTATTGTAGTCAAAATGGTTAATTCCTTAAATATTGTGTCAAAACCTAAAACGACATCTATTGCTAAATGGAGGGAGTATAAGATTACAAGATATATAATTTGGGGTAAAAATTTAGGATTTGGATCCCATGAATTTGGCCATTAAATTTTTGGTTCAAATTCTAAAAAAAATCCGATATGCCGGTATTGAACCGGACCATAAATTTTGATATGATCCGGTCCAGATTATTTGAACAACCCCTAATTGAAACTTTATTACTTCCTCCGATCGAAAATATTTGATATTTGACCTTCATGTACGTAGTTTTAGGAATTAAAAACTATATAAAATCTTATTTATTTTAATTAATTATTTTCATAGTTTAATATTTATTAGTAATGAGTACTAAATTGTGAAAAAATTTAATTAAAAGATTAATATTTTATATATTTTTTAGCTCCTTAAAATACGTACAGAAAGTCAAAACATCAAATATTACCGATCGGAGGGAGTATAGTTAAATAAATTAATAAAAAATGTTAATAAGTTTTTGGGGTGATTATCTCGATGTCCTAATTTTTGGCCTTTATTAGGAAAATGTCTCCCACCTCTTCAAAATTAACTAAATGTCCACCGCCCATTGTGCCCATGTGCCCCCCTCCCGTGCCCCTGCCCCCCCTCCCGTCTCATAAGTTTTTTTTTTCCGTGTTTCCAGAGTTGCTGAAACAGAATTGCTGAAACTTCTGTTTCAGCACATACGGTTTCAGCAACCCCTTTTTCAGTTTTTTTTTTCCAATTTTTTTTTCCGCTTTGCTGAAACCGCACGTGCTGATGCTAAAACTCATGTTTCAGCACATCCGGTTTCAACAACCCTTGTTTCACTTTTTTTTTTACTGCATTGCTGAAACCGAATGTGCTGAAACCCTTATTTCAGCACATTCGGTATCAGCAACCCCTGTTTTCAATGAATTTTTTACCGCGTTGCTGAAACAAGGGTTGTTGATGCTTAAAACCCGGTTTCAGCAAAGTTGTTGATGCTGAAACCTCGGTTTTAGATGCTGAAATTGTTGCTGAAATCGGAGTTAATTTTTTTTCCGGATCACCACTTCGATACCAAAGGTGTTGAAACCGGAGTTGCATTTTTCAAAAATGCTAAAAATGCTAAAATGTTGAAATAGTACCTCATACAATTTTATAAGAATTGATTTCAGCATACAAATTTTGCTAATAAAGAATTAATTTTAGCATTTCGGATCACAAAAAAAATCAAGAAGCTAATAAGCTATCTTAAAGTTTTAGCAAGGCAAAAAAATATGCTGAAATTGCATAAACAACATTTGATATCCGACTTTGACCCCAATAGTGAATTAAATTCAGCATTTCAGATCACAAAAAAATGCTGAAATGTTGAAATATATGTTTGTGTGTAATATATTGTAGCTCATATAATTTTATAAGAATTAATTTCAATATTTCAGCATAAGAAAAAGTTTCAGCAAGACAAAAAAAAATATCCCCAAAGGAAATAGAACTAAGCACAAAATTATGGCTAGTGCAGAATGAAAATCAAAACAGCGATAAGAGCCCACCCCATTAACTCTTTCTAATTACCCGATCCTAGTTAAATCTATACTCCTATTAACCCGGTTCAAAGAACCTTCCTAACTAAAGCAATATGTATGACAACAAAAGACCATTCTCCCAACTCAAGTTCAACATCCAAAGTTCAGCAATGCTTACCAATCCAAACAAGTGCTTTAAGCAAACCTGGATTCCATAAGAATGATTTAATACCAATTTCAGCAATGCTTTAAGCTAATAAGCTAACACACCGCCAGCAGATTGCTCCAAGCTTGGAATGAACCGACAACAAATGCAGCAAAGCAGCACCACACACACCTATGACAACAATTTCAGCACTAGCGCCGCCCGCAACGTCGGAGTTTTCAGATCTGAGATCGGAACGTCGACCTGTATCTTCAAGCACCAGCGCCGACGATTTTCAGCAACATCGCCTGCAACATCAGCGATTTCAGCGGAGAGCGACAATCATGACGCAAGAACCGACGGAGATTTTCAGATATGAGATTTTCATAATTTGAACATACAAACATAAATCATTACTGTAAGACGTTGAATTGATCAATTACCTGGGAGATGGATCAGATCCGAGTGAACGAAGGTAATGGATGATGAACAGTACCCCATAAGATCATATCTGGCCGGTGATGAGTGCGACGGATGTAGGTGACGACGGGATCGAGAGAGTGACCGAAAAAGTGCGTGCCAAAGGAGAGAGTGGAGAGGGTGGGGCTTCGGTGGATCCCGCGGCGTTTCGCTTGGAGCAAGAGGGCGTCTGTGGAAGACGAGGAGGGAAATCCGCCGACAGCAAGCCCGGAATTCGCCGGAATTCGACGATTGGTGGAGGGAGAAGGAGGGAGATCAGCGATAGCGGTGAGGGAGGAGCGGTAGCGGCGAGGGAGCTGCGGAATCCGAGAGGAGCGGTAGCGGCGAGGGAGGAGGGAGGAGGAGGGAGATCTGAGGGAGGAGAAGGCTGGACTACGGTTCCAGAGGCTGGAATTCGCCGGAACCCTAGCCTGGACTATGGATCCAGAGGCCGGAGGAAGGTCGCCGGAGATGAAGCCATGGGAGACAGTGTTGTGTTGTTGAAACGGTGAGGAAGAGAGCAAGAGAGGAAGGCACCGATTGTTTTCTCCAGAGAATTGATGAGCGAGGTTTAGGGGAGGGGGACACAGATTTAGGTGGTGGACTTTTAGCTAATTTAGAAGAGGTGAGAGACAAATAATTAATTTGATCTAAAATTTGCGCCTTCGGCGCAAATTTTCTCTGAGTTTTTCTAAAATCATATGGGGTTATGGAGCACAAGGGCGGCCCATTTTTCATTTTCTTTTATTCAAATGACCAAATCTATCTATCCCCATCTATCGAAGCCAAATTCGCTTATGTATTATATTTTGATGCAAGTTGATTTCGTTTTTTTTTTAACCATATCAATCAATGATTCCACATATTTTATCCATATAAAGTATAAATCAATGCCTCCTATATTTTATTCACATGTCATCTTATTTGTTCATCTTAATTGAAAATTACATATAATTATCCGTAATGTAAATAAAAATAGGTAGTTTAATAAGTTACAATATTTTAAAGAATGAAATTTCATTTTATAACTTTTAACCATAACCCTAATTAGATAATTGATCTCACCAACTCAAATCTACAACAAGATAAACATAATTTATAAATGAAAATTCCATAATGATTTAAAAGATCAAATTTAACTATTTGTATGTTACATGAAAAAAATTGGGTGTTTTTGCTAACTAGCTTATTTTGAACCTTTTATTAGGTGATTAGCACCCAAACTAAGTTAATTAGGTAAGCTAGCACCCTTTCCAAATGGTCAATGATCAACTGTTTGACCATTGACTGGTCAACGTTGACCGGTAAACGTTGACCAACTCCTTCAGATTTATTTTATTTTATTTAATGGTGACATATTTAATTTGTGATGCAATTTTTTGCCGTTTTGATGCCACTTTTTTATTACATTTTATTTTCGCTTTAATGCCACTTTTATAGTGAAATTGTTTGATGACATTTTTTAAATGCCACTTTTTTCAAACTTTGATGATATTTTTTGTTTAATGTGATGTCACGTTGACCATTGATGCCTTTTTTTTTACTGTTGACTATTGATGACATTTTTTTATGTCAAATGTTTGATGATATTTTTTTTTACTGTGATGCCATATTTTTTCAAAGTAGTGATGTCACGTTGACCATTGATGATATTTTTACCGTTATGACATTTATTGTTCACGTTGACTATTGATGTCATTTTTTGTTTCTGTTGGCTACCGATGACACTTTTTTGAGGTCAATTTTTTATGATTATTTTTTAACCGTGATGCCATATTTTTTCAAAGTAGTGCTTTGATGAACTTTTTTCTTTTCTTTAATGTGATGTAACTTTTTCAAAGTAGTGTTTTGATGTCATTTTTCTAATGTAATTATTTGATGCCATTTTTTTTAATGTTGACTACTCATGACATTTTTTTATGTCAAAATTTTGATGATATTTTTACCGTGATGTAACTTTTTCAAAGTAGTGTTTTGATGCCATTTTTTTTAATGTGTTGCAACTTTTTTAGAGTAGTGTTTTGATACCATTTTTCTAATGTTTATTTGATGCCATTTTTTTAATCAAATCATTTAATGCCATTTTTTTTTAATTTACTCATTTGTATATCTATATATTTTCATCAATTATACTTTTATTTACCGATGACATGTTTGTAATTACACTTCTTTGATGCAATCACTTGTGGTGACATGCTTATTACATTTTTATTAATTCATGACATTTATGATTACACTTCATTGATCTAGATCATTGATGACATTGTTTGTTGATGACATCTTTATTAATAACATTTTTTAACAATTGATAACATATGATTATAAAATTTGATTACACTTCACTGGTGACATTTTTATTGGTGACACATTTGTGGTGACATTTTTATCAGTGATAAAATTATACCATGTTAACTAATCATAAAAAAAACACATAAAACAAGAAGATCCCATTAAAATGTATAAGTTGATAACCAATAAACATATAATATAATCTCAACAAAGCACCCACTAACAACTCCAAGTGCCACTACAGCCACACCAACTCACAAATGCAGCGTAATAAAATCACCAATCCACCCCACCAAGGCCAGCAATGAGTGCAGCCCAATCCTTATAATGAACCGGGCATGTTGAGGAAAAGAGGAAGCACCACCCGCACTTGTAAGCCAGTCAATTCGCATCAGCAGTAGCCCAATTGCCTCATCGCAAACCACAATACTCCCCACAAGCACTTTCACCAAGCCCTGAAAGAAGGGAACATGGGACCGACGAACCACCACAAGCACTTAAATGACCAAATGGATGGGCTAAAGACGAATCAAGTCGAGACCCAAAAACCATCCAAGGCCAGGTTCTAGATTCTATAAAAGAGAAACCATCAACAAGAAGAAACCATGACTGGGCAGATTTTCGCAATTGGATGATACACATGATTAACCAACAACATTAATGTTTAAGCTACAGAAGTGGAATCAAGAATATAATAGATTCATAACCAATTGCTTGCTATGTTATTAACTCATCCAAACTAAAGACAACAACAACTAAGCATATGAGATAAACAACAGCATCAAGTAATTAAGAAATTGCCAAAAACTGCACTAAGTCATATACTAGCAAAATCAATACAATACATGATCAACCTACTCAATTCAACTTAATCCCATCCATTCCATACTTGATCTTCATTCAAGCATTTCATCGAACACCTAGCGTTCATTCGATCAAGCTATACTTTGAATGTGAGAAATTCATCCATCTACTAAAATTATAAAAACAAGATGATTAAGAAAATCCCCAAACCTCAAAATGTACACGATTGTGCAAAGTGAACCTCTAAACAGCTACAGATTGTCATCCCGAATGACTTCAATGGACGGGGATGAACTATCGGCTTCTCTAGAACCTTCTAGAAGGTTAGTTTGCTGTTGCTCGGTGGCCTTCATCAAGCATATTACCTTCTGCAATCCGCTCAATTCCCTGAGATCTTCGAAATCAGATACCGAGAGAATGTAAATTTTGGAATGATTGACTGATCGATTTGCTGAGATTTGCATTTTATGGAGAGTTTGTTTGGATTATACAATCTCGGTGAAGGAGTTAGGGTTCCATTTTGGGGGTGAATCTGATAGAAGGAAGAAAGAGGAAAAATAAGGGAAAGAGAAGAGGCGGTGCGAGTGGTGGAATTGGTGGCCGGATCTCCAGTGGTTGGAGGAGAAGTCCAGAGTTCACCAACATGTCGTCCCGCACGACACCTGATCCAGATCCGGATCTAGGTTGCAGTCTCTTGTAGCGAAGGTTGTACTGAGGCTGTGAAGAAGGGGAAGGAGAGTGTGAGCAGGAAGGAGAAAGGGGCGCAGAAGGAGCGGATTCAGCCAGAGAAGCGGAGATCGGTTCTCTGACGACGACAGAAGAGGAGTAAGGTGGAGACGACGACATTCGAAGGTGCGAGCAGGAAGAAGAACAGCGTGAGAGAGAGCGAACAAGTAAGAGTGTTAGGAGGCTAATTTTTTTTAATAAGGTGTTATAACGGCCAATTTATTTTCTTAGGGTGCTAATAACCTAATTGAGTTAGCAAAATGTGATATTTCACCAAAATTTCTCAAAAAAATTCAACTTATAACATTTAACCCCAACTCTAACTTGCTAATGAATCCCACGAACTAAAATATAGAATAAGCTAGTAAGAATAATTTATTAATAAAAATTCCATAAAAATTCAAAAGATTTCCAAATTTAATAAAAATAAAAATAATTTATCCTTAAGTTAGGTATCTTATGGGATAGATCCCAAGTCACCTTTTTTTATGTACTCCCTATGTTTCTATTTATTCTTTATTTATCTTGATCGATTTACCTATGAATTACGTACATGTTGTATATTGATTTTAATCTTAATTTAGTTTATAGTTATTGAAAATGTCATTGAAAATATTTAAAGCAAACTATTTAATTTAACCAATTTAAATATATATATAAAATATAATCTATTAAAAATCATACTAGCCAGACTAGTATTAAGAAAATCACTAGTCCCATGTGGGAGCAATTTGCTAAATTATTCAATAGTTTCTCACATTCTTTTCACTAAATTATTCAGTAAACCCTTTGTTTTTAGTTTAAGTTGGACTAAACAGAAACTAATAATATAAATAAAAAACAAACAAAAGGGTACTATAGAAGGAGTTGGAGGGGTTTAGATGCAACTAACCAACAACAAGTCATGTGAGCACCTAACTCGGGTCTAGCTAGCTCGCTACGTACATAACCTTTCATTCAACGCCCCTCTTAGCTTCTTTCATAATTTGTTTGTACACAACATTAATGCAATAATTTATTTGTCCTCCTCTCCTGGTAGCAATCACACTAGCAGCAACCATTTAGATCTGTATTTGTATACAAAGTACTATAATTACTGTGACGTAAAGCAAGTGGTTTTTTAGTACTTTGTAGTTTTAGCTACTCCGTATTATCGATGGGAGATGATTAGTGCTACTATTTTTAAATCCATATGGCCTTTAATGTAACGGTTTTATTATTATTTTTTAAATATATATTTCTATGGTACAGTCTGAATGGATCACATCTTGTCCCCCTTCTTTTTTTTTTCTTTTTTTTCTACGGTTTAAATTTGTCTGAATGATTAGTGTAAGACCGTAAGAATTGTTGAATAATTTCAATTAACATAATATGTGTGGAATTATACATACGTAAAGAAAGATAGGCGAAGAGTGAGTGGTAGCAAGAAAATATATGATATGTATAGGGGTAATTTTGATTTTTCAAAGACATTTAACGAAACCCTAACGACACATATAGACGGGTGATATTTGGTAAACAAAAGGTATATAAAGGGTGGTCATCTGCAATATTGATTTTAAGGGGTGGTTTGAGCAACATGTCATATTTAAGGGGTGATTTTCTACAATTTACCACGTGGAAAAAGTGGAAAAAATGAGAGAGGGAAAGAAGGAGAGGGATAATTAATTGGGAGAGAGAAGAAAATAAAGAGTTACGGGGAAAAGTAAAAAAAAAAGAGTGAATTATAGATTCAATGTTGTTAATGGTATGAAATAATAAGATCAAAGTGCAGCAGCAAGCAAAAGATGATCAGAAATCATCCAAAACCATAAATGACATAGGACAAATTTATGAAGGATATTGATTGCTTTTCATTGGAGGCGGCTGCAATCCCAAAACCCTACAGAAAAGGGAATGAGGTAGGCCCTGAAATATATAGTCATTCTTAGAGCTGTCCATGTGCCTTGCACATGATGAAAACGAATGGGACAAGCCCTTATTACACTACCAGACAGAAAAGAGAAACAACTGTAATAGAGCAAGGAAAATGCAGTTGAAATGAAATGGAAATGCAGTAAGAATCAGGTGGTCCTAGCTGTGTGATCAAGGCCTTATTTGCTAGGCAATACACCACCATATAACTTCATATCCCCCCCCCCCCTCAAGTTGGCTTGATGTGAAACCAACAAGACCCAACTTCAGTGAAAGGAAAGTGTGTTGCTTCTCTCCAAGAGGCTTTGTCAAAACATTTGCTATTTGCACACTAGTCCGGACATGTTGAGGCAAGACAAAGCCTTCCTGCAGCTTTTCTCTAACATAATGACAATCAATTCTAAGATGTTTTGTTCTTTCATGGAAAACTAGATTCTCAGCAATGTGAATGGCAGATTTATTATCACAATAGAGAGGGATAGGCATAGGTGCGGGCATGTGTAATCTCTGTAAGACACCTTCAACCCAGACTAGTTCACTAGTAGAGGTAGATAAGCTTATGTATTCTGCTTCAGCTGAGGATTTAGAAACTATTACATGCTTCTTAGTTTTCCATGAGACCAGAGATTTACCAAGAAACACATAGTAACCTGTAAGAGACTTGGCACTGAACTGACATGCAGCCCAATCAGCATCACAATAAGCAGCTAAGATGGGTAATGAGTCTCTGGCATAATGTAAACCAACTGATAGAGTGCCTTTCAGATATCTGATCACATGTAGAGCAACTAGCATCATAGTGAGGCTGTCTTGGCTCAACCATGAACTGGCTGAGATGCTGTACTACATAGGATATGCCTGGTCTAGATAAATTGAGGAAGAGCAGTCTTCCAACAATTCTTCTATACTTCTCAGGATCAGATAGAACTAAGCCTGAATCAGTGGACAATTTCAGTTCACGTGGTAAAGGGAAAGGTGCAGGCTTGCAATCCAACATGTTTCAGTCCCCCACAATGTCTAGGATGTACTTCCTTTGATGCAGAAATGTGCCCTTCCTATCATGCATTATCTCTAAACCAAGGAAGTACCTAGCCTTTCCAAGATCCTTGATGGTACAGGCTTTGTGTAAGGCTTCCTTGGTGGATTTAATAACTTATTCATCATCACATGTAATCAGTAAATCATCAACATATACAAGCGCCACCACAATGCTAGAGGAAACATGTTTGATGAATAAGGAATAATCTTCACAAGACTGAACAAATCCCAATTTCAATAGAAATCTGCACAATTCTGTGTTCCACTGTCTGGAAGCTTGCTTGAGACCATAAAGAGATCTTTTTAACTTACAAACTTGACCTTTATAAGCCAAAGGATATCCCTCAGGAGGGATCATATAGACTTCTTCTTCAAGTTGACCATGTAAGAATGCATTGTTAACATCAAACTGATACAATGGCCATTCTTTAATGGTGGCTACTACAATCAAAATTCTCACAGTTGCAAACTTAGCAACAGGAGAAAAGGTATGTTTATAATCTTTCCCTTTAATCTGATTATACCCTTTAGCCACAAGCCTTGCCCTATATCTTTCAATTGTGCCATCAGGTCTATATTTTATCTTATAGACCCATTTACTTCCAATTGCCCTCTGTCCAACAGGGAGATCAGTAAGTTCCCATGTGTTGTTTTCCTCAAGAGCATTGATCTCAATATTCATGGCATCTATCCATTTAGGATGTTGAGCAGCTTGTCTGTAAGTATATGGCTCTGGTTCACTAGCCATACAAGCAAATGACTTCAAAATATCAGGATCATTATGCATCTCATCTCCAAGGCACTCAACTAGGAAAGACTGAGACAAAGATGACCTGTTTCTATCATTGTTACAAACAAAATCCTGGTATCTCCTTGGTGCTACATGTTCTCTGGTAGATCTTCTCAATGGAGGAAAAGCATCTAAGTCATTTAAAAAATCAACTACTACAACATCATTGTTCCCAGTGGAACTTATAGAATCTGCAACCTGTGAAGGCATAGATGGTGAGCTAATTTCAACATTCTGATGTCCACCATGAGAAGAAGAGTTTGTTTATGTCATTATCAAGGGTGCCTGCAAGCTATCCTCTCCATTCGGAGCAGGATTTACTAATGGCAACATGATTTCAGTTACCTTTTGACTAGGTGATTGACTGTCTAGATTGTCTTTGAAGGGAAAAATATCTTCCTTACATATGACATCTCTACTAACAAACACCTTCCTTGTTTCCAAGTCTAGGAGTTTATAACCCTTTTGACCAAAGGGATATCCAAGCAAGACACATCTCCTTGCCTTTTCCTTCATTTCATCCCTTTTATCATGCTGTATTGGAGCATAACACAAACATCCAATCACCCTTAAATCATCATAGGTAGCAGGCTTCTTAAATAATTTCTCATGAGGAGTGATCCAATCTAGGATCTCTGTGGGCATCTTATTGATCAAATGAGTGGCAGCTAATAAACATTCACCCCAAAATCTAATAGGAAGCCCTGCATGGATTCTCAAGCATCTTGCAGTTTCCACAAGATGTCTATGCTTTCTTTCCACTTTCCCATTTTGCTGAGGAGTATAAGGCACTGATCTCTGATGGATTATTCCTTTAGAAGCAAACAGCTCAGTACACTGCCTTTGTAAGAATTCAGTTCCATTATCAGTCCTTACATTCTTAATTGAACACTCAAACTGATTTGAAACATGAGCCATGAAATCTGTGATTGCATTGAACACCTACAGCTTGTTCTTCAATAAAAAGGTCCATGTGACCCTTGTGCAATCATCCAAAATGGTAAGAAAGTATGAATAGCCATTATAAGTAGCAGTATGATAAGGGCCCCATAAATCCATATGAATCAATTCAAAAGGCCTACTGGCAATATTTAAACTCCTTTGAAAAGGAAGTCTATGGTGCTTAGACAAAGCACATGAGTCACAATGGAAATCATTCAACTGCAAAGAGCTAAACATTTTTAAATGTTTTAGCTTAGACAAAGAACTATGCCCAAGTCTGGCATGAATAGTCTCAAAATTCATACTAACTTTATTACAACTTTTCAACAAAAACTGATCCACTGATCCTGCTGATGCTGGTTCTGAGCAAATCTTATATAAGCCATGCCTTCTGATTCCTGTCAGCAAAACCTCCTTAGATCCAGGGTCCTGGAAGTAACAATGAGACTTTGTAAATATGGCTATCATATCAGTATCATCAAGAATCTTTCCCACAAATAATAATCTGTGTTTAAATTCAGATACATGTAGAACATCACCCAATGTGACATCCCTAGTTAATTGCAACATTCCAACATCAGTCAAAGTTTTAATAGATCCATCAGCCAGCCCTATATGAACTTGCTTATTCAACTTCCTCTTGTTGAACATGCTTTGAGAATCATGGGTCATATGATCAGTAGCTCCAGTATCAATTATCCATTCATCAGATAATGTTCTTTTAGAAGCTATATTGGCATTAGTAATAGAGAGAGTACCTGCAAAGTTTGCAAAAGACCCACTGCTACTCTCAGCTTGCCCTTTTCCTCTCATCCTCTTCAAGATTTCTTGATACACTGCATTGACCATTGCTGTGTCAACATTCCCATCTGCATTGTCCTCATATAGAGGGCTGTTCTGCATCTGATTACCAAATGACCCTGCTGTATTTGCTGAACCTCTGCCATCATTCCCATTTTTCTCCTTTTCTTTCAACTCTCTGAACCAATCTGGAATTCCATGTAGCTTGAAACACTGATCAACTGTGTGTCCCTTCATGCTACAATGGGAACACTTAGAGTTCTGCTTTATTCTCTTCAGTTAACTCCAGTCCTTCCACTCCTTCTTGAATGGAGGATTGCTGCTATTGCTATTTCTAGTCCTTGGAGGTTTGTACTGAAAGGAACTCCCTCCTCTATTAGTTGCCATGGCACTAGAGTCATTAGAGATCCCTGTAGGACCAGATGTTCCATTTGATGCTTCATTTCCCCTTTCAACTTGCTGGAGAATATAATAAGCTTTGTTAATGCTTGGTAAAGGATCAGTAGCTAAGATGGAATTCCTGACTCCATCATAGTTATCATTCAAACTAACAAGAAACTGCATCAATCTGTTCCTTGATTCAATCTCCTCAAGCTTCTTTTTCAGATCACATTTACAAGCAACAATAGCTCCACATGAGCACTCTGGTATATTCTCAAGAACCTGTAATTCATCCCAGTTTCTCTTGAATACATTGTACAAGTCTGCAACATTCATGTTTCCCTGCACAATGTTACTAAGCCTCTTCCTAATCTGAAAAATAAGAGGAGCATTGTACTGCCCAAACCTCTCCAAAATCTCATCCCATAATCCTTTGGATGAGTTAACAAACATCAAACCCTCAACAATAGACTCATAGAATTAAGCAACCAACATCTCACCATATAGTCTGCACGAATCCATTTTTCCAGATCAGCAGCCCTAGTAGCTGGTCTAACACAGGATCCATTGATGAATCCAATTTTGCATTTTGCCCCAAGAGCCATTGTAACACCTCTGCTCCATGTCATGTAGTTCTTCCCATCAAACGGAATAGCTACTAGTTGAGCCCCTGGATGATCAGAGTTAGATAGGAACAAAGGATCCCCTGGATTACCTTGATTAGCCATCTCTTCAGTTGATCCTTCTTCTGTTCTATTCCTCCCACCAGTAGTAAACATAAACTAAGCTGAAATCACTTAAAATAAGCTGTAAATCATCAAATAAAGCCCTCGGGCTCTGATACCATATGAAATAATAAGATCAAAGTGCAGCAGCAAGCAAAAGATGATCAGAAATCATCCAAAACCATAAATGACATAGGACAAATTTATGAAGGATATTGATTGCCTTTCATTGGAGGCGGCTGCAATCCCAAAACCCTACAAAAAAGGGAATGAGGCAGGCCCTGAAATATATAGTCCATCTTACAGCTGCCCATGTGCCTTTCACATGATGAAAACGAATGGGACAAGCCCTTATTACACTACCAGACAGAAAAGAGAAACAGTTGTAATAGAGCAAAGAAAATGCAGTTGAAATGAAATGGAAATGCAGTAAGAATCAGGTGGTCCTAGCTGTGTGATCAAGGCCTTATTTGCTAGGCAATACACCACCATATAACTTCATAAATGGCACCGAAAAAAATAGAGAGAAAAGGAAGAGATAGGGAAATGAGGAGTTGATATTATGCTGAATTGTCACCAACTCCATATGTTTACCCATCAACTGCCTATTTTCTATTTTAGAAGATGATGAAGAGGTCCTCCTTTCCCTCTCTCATAATCAATTCCCCCTCTTCTTCTTTCCATCTCTCCTCTTTTATCTCCCATTCTTTACCTACTTTTCTCGTACAATAGTTTCCCCCCCCCTCTCTCTCTCTCTCTCTCTCTCTCTCTCTCTATGAGGCTACCTGCTGCACACAATCATCCCATAAAATATATTCCTTTTGTTTCATAATAAAAGTTATTTGACTTTTAATACCCATTTTAAGGCTGTAAAAACTCTATAAAATATTATCTTTTTAATTAATTTGTTTTTATAAGTTCATACTTATGACTAACAAGTATGAAATTATATGCTTTTAAATACAAAGAGATGAGAGAAAAAAGGAACCCTAGAAAAAACCCTCTTCGCTGCCCCCCTGACAAGCCACAACCAGGAAGAACCCTAGACCCGTCGCCACCCTTGATTCCACCGATCCAGCCCAGATCCGACCACCGAACGCTACCTCCGAGCCTCCCAGTCCGCCACCCCATCTCAGAAATGCCAAAAACACAAAGAGATCAGAAGAAAGAAGACAAAAAGCCAAAAGCAAAGACACATTGAAGGAAGAACCCACTCAGAGAAGCCGATCTAAACCAAAAACCATCATAAATGTGAAGAAGAGGAAGAATGGAAACAAAAAAGATGAGCAATTCGGCCTCCTTAAAGCAAAATTCAAGGAAGGAGGCAAAGTAGAAAATCAATGGTGGAAGATTAGAAGGAAAGAGACAGCGAAGAAAGGGCGGTGTTGTAGGGTTTGGTGGTTGCGACGGCGTCGGAAATGGGCTTGGTGGACTGGCGGTGTTGGCGTGGTCGACTTCCCTGGTCCACTCTCCCCTCCTCTCTACCGATGTCCTGTTGTCCCTTCCCTTTCCTCCAATTCTTTCAAAGACAACCACTGCACATGGAGGAACCCTACAGCCCCAGGTATCAAAATTGAAACAACAGAAGAGATGAATGGCAAAAACAAGAAAGATCCCCTGAGATCGGGCACTGACCTGAACACCGACTGGCTTGTGATGCCCAGGTATGTTTTCCTTTTGTGTATCTGTCTCACTCGAGTGCATCAACTATCCCCTACCCCAGTTCACATATCTGAAAATAAAGAACAGAACCCCCAAAATTGGAAAAAGAACTCAGACTCCTTCCTTGATCAATTAGTGCAGATAGATCATGGTGAACCCTTCTCAATATGTCCAAGGTGTATCAATGTTTGTATGATCTGGAAATGGTACAAAGAAACAAAAACTATTAGGAGTAAAAATCATAAGCTCAGGCATATTGGAAATAAAACGATTAGTCTGAACTACGATTGGAAAAAATATGAATTGAGATCTGACTATAAAAAAAGAGGGAGAATCCCATAAGAAACTCCTCATGTCTAGAAATCTTGGCAAACATAGTGAAATGGCTTGTTAGCTTTTTTATGATCTGTTTTTTTTTTCCTATTTAATCCTCTTGCATATATTGAGTCTTGCCTGCTCTTTAGCTGAAACTGAGATTTATATGCTCCCTTTGGATAAATCCGAGGATCTGAAAGACAAAATTGAAAGAAAACCCTTTCGACGGGAAGCTACGACCAGAAACTACCCTCTAGATACACATCATTTGAGTTGTAATTATAATTTTTCTGAAGCTGCGACCTTTGTTATAAACCTGACATGTTTATGCTCACAAACAGATTTTATGCCATACAAGACTTCTGACCTGTCAATACACACAATCATAAATGGAAACATGAATAAAATTAGAAATTACACTAGATGCAATCCGTGTATGGATTGCCATATGCTTGGTGTTCACTATAAAACCTGCTTTAATGACCTGTTGTGTCTCTGCTTCAGGAGATTTGAAAAAAGGATGGACAGTGAACTGGTGTTCTACTGGATTAATATGCATGAACCCATCCATGTTTCAACAATTGACAGACAAGAAACCCAAAGAAAGGATTGCATGATGCAGCTTGTTGTTAACCATTATTTGCATAAAGACCTGATACATATATTGAAATTAGGAAATACAGAAAACGAAATACAAGTCTGCTACCATACCAACAAACCAATGAAAAGGGTTAGTATTGTCACCAGTGAAAAGTGGAAGATCTATTTAGACCCGGAGCTCTTTGGGGCATGCATCTTGAATAGGAAAAGAAGAGATTCATGCAGGCTGTATGTACATGTAGATTGGAAAAACGAAGATGGAACTCTATTATGGGTTCATCACCTAGTAATTGGACCAAAGATGAGAAACAAAGTATATGCATTAACGACCTTCTATACTACCATGAAACAGTAAAAAAGGGAAAACATTTGTACCAAGAAATACGGAAAGAATTATTTAGAAATTGAGCCGATTGACACTTACGACCCGATCAAAAAATTAAGAGAGTCATTGAGGCACTATAAAAATGGAAGTAGGATCCTCAAATATTATTGGGTCAACCTAAATTTTGCTAACCGGTTGGACATTTGTAAACCCTCTTCACTAAGTGGTTTGAATGTTCCAGCTACTCTCTTGAACCCTTTGGTGCAAATCCAATCAATTGCACCACGAACAAATACTTTGATCCAAAAAAAGATTATGGAACTGAAACCCTCAAATCAAATAGTTTAATATAAGAGTATGCTCATGGAATATATGCGAAATAGGCCGCAAAAACCTATGGACGGAAATAGACTCATTCTGTAAAAATTGAAAAAATTCAAGTAATTGTTCTACTAGAAACAAAAACTGAACTACAACCAAAAGAGACAGTTTGGAAACAAGTTGGATTTGATTATATGATTTGGGCACCGACAACAGGAAGGGCTGGTGGATTATGTGTTCTATGGAAGAGTCAGAATCTTCAGCACGAAGCACTAGAAATGGTGCATATAGATCAAAGATTCATAGTAATCAAGTATGAAAATAAACATAGAAACATTACTATCAACATCATTTTCGTCTATGGGCCCCCTCATGAGAACGAAAAATCAAACTTCTAGACCAGACTACAACTATACATCTAAACCTTGGACTACCCAGTCATGATCATAGGTGATCTAAATGAAATTCAAAATAGCTCCGAAAAAAGAAAAAGGGATAGAACCACATCCGAACAGATATAGAATATTAACAGAATTCAAAGATAATTGCTTCCTACAGGAAGTGCCTACCACTTGAAACATTTACACATGGAGGAAAAATAGATCCAATGACAATAACATCATGGAAAAACTTGATAGAACCTTAATACAAGAGCAAATACTCACTTGGTTCCCCAATATTACAACGAAAAATCATGCATTTACATCATCAGATCACTGCCCTATTGTAACAGAATTAGATAACCAAGAACAATACAAAGCCCAACCATTTAAATTTGAAAATATGTGGACTACACGAAAAGATTACCAACATGTGGTCCAACAGGCTTGGAGATCAAATGTTGGAGGATCACATATGTACAATCTGGTGAAAAAAACACAAATACTTAAGCGATTGACTAAAGAATGGAATAAGAAAACATTTGGAAATATATTCCGTCAATTAAAAGAAATTGATGATTCACTCATCAATTTACAAAACAGAAACGGAATATCCCAAAATGGAAACGATAACCAAAAGCAGAATAGACTTATAAATAAACGAGAGAAAATCTTATCATACCATAAAATGTATTAGAGCCAACGAGCCAAAACAAAACACCTTAAATTGACTGACACAAACTCGGGTTATTTCCACCGAATGACATCGAGAGGGAGGAATAGAAAAACCATAAAGGAAATTCAAACTATGGATGACACACTAGCCACAGGAGAAGAAAATATTACAAGAGAAATAAAAAAATGATTTTGAAAAAAGGTTTAGGATGCAATCCATCAACCACAACCTTCTCAATGATTGCCTCTCACTCATCAACACAGAAATCACTGATGATGACAATTCGAAGCTAACTGAAAAGATATCAAACCAGGAAATAAAAAATGTGTTCTTCTCGATTGTAAAGGATAAATCCTCCCCATGACCTGATGGAATGACAATGGAATTTTACCAGGAATATTGGGATATTGTAGGCCTATCAGTCATAAAGGCAATTAAAGGATTCTTCCACTTGGTCGGATCCTAAAACAAATTAACCACACCTTTATCACTTTGATCCCAAAATGTGACAACCCGACAACTACAAACCACTTCAGACCAATTAGCCTTTGCCCAACGATTTACAAATCCATAGCCAAAATCATTGTAGAAAGGATGAAACCGATCTTAAAGAAAATTATTCACCCCCTCCAAGGGGCCTTTGTATCTGATAGAGGTATCCAAGACAATGTCTTAATAGCCCATGAAATCTTCCATTCATTTAAAAGTAGACGCGGAAAAGAAGGATGGATTTCCGTCAAACTAGATATGAAAAAGGCATATATGATAGAGTAGAATGGGGCTTCCTATTCAGAGTTCTAGAAAAATTCGGCTTCTGCCAAAAATTCCGAAAATGGATAGAGCAATGTGTCCAAACCGTCTCTTTCTCAGTATTGGTTAATGACAGGCCTACGGACCCCTTAATACCAGGAAGAGGGATCAGATAAGGAGACCCTCTCTCACCCTATCTATTCATCATAAGAGCAGAAATTCTTGCTAGAAAATTACAAGTCGCTTCAAACCAGTCAGACAAATCTGTCGGATTCAAAATATCATTGATGACTAATGTGCCATATCGGGACAAAAGGTCGCCAAGGCAAACCAAGACTTGTTTTGAGTAGTGAACAATATTATTGACGACTAATGTGCCATATCGGGACAAAAGGGTCAATTTCCACAAATCGGCCTTTCAAACTACCCAAAAAGTCCCGAACAGTACAAAACAACTGATCCAAAGTACGATCCATATCACAAACCAGATAGCACTTGATAAATACCTCGATTGTCCCATTATCAATGGTCGAGTCAACCGAACCACATTTGAAGAAATAGTAACCAAAACCAAGCAACAACTCACGAAATGGAAAGCCAACTCCCTTTCACAAGAAGGAAGGGCGACCCTAATAAGATCACACCTGGAAACTAAGCCAAATTATATTATGCAAAATTTTATGCTCCCCACAACAATCCATAAAGAACTTGACCAAATAAACAGATGCTTTTTTCTGGAACAAAGATCAATCATTCTCCCCTTTTATTGGTTGGGACAAGGTGTGCAAGAAGAAGCGATTGGGAGGTGCGGGAATACATAAAACAAAAGATATGAACCAAGCACTATAAATGAAATTGTTTTGGAAAATTTTAGCAGAGCCATGTAACCCACGGGTCCAACTGTCCAAGTGATTAAAGAAAAATATTTGAAAGAAACCTCCATCCTTGAATACCAACGAAAAGGTAATTCATCTTGACAATGGGACAAATTAATGAAACTAAAAGAAGAATTCTACAAAGGACTAATATGGCAAATAGGAAATGAAAAGACGATAAATTTTTGGACATACATCTGGCTAGACGGAAAACCACTACAAGGTCGACAACATCCAAACATCACAATCAACGAAAATGAAAAGGCGGAAAAATACATCAACATCAACAAGAAATGGAATATTGATGAACTTTCCAACATCCTTCCGAGAGATGTGGACAACAAAATTGATGACATCTACATACCAGAACACGAAATAGAAGACATACTATACTGGAAACCAAGTAAAAATGGTTGGTTTAGTACGGCAAGTGCCCTAGCACACATCACAAAGCAAAACACATAAGAAACTTGTGACACGACATGGATATGGAACCTAGACACATTCCCGAAAGTCAAAAACTTCATCTGGAAACTTACACTAGATGGAATCCCGACGAGAATCAGACTAGCAAACAAAGGCATTCATGTTCCACTATCTTACGCTTTGTGTGATCAGACAGATGAAAGCCCAATCCATCTCTTTACTGAATGCCACAACACCCTACAACTAATTCACAAAATTGACCCAAACATTGAAAAAGTGATTCGAGAAATTGACACTAGAACCAAATCAATCAGAAACATTGTATGTGAAATCTTTACTAAACTCAACCACGAGCAAAAAGGAAGACTTGCGACGATATGGTGGAGCCTATGGACAACCAAGAAGGAATCGGCAAATATTTGAAAACCTCAATACAACATCCATCCATACTATGGAGAATTACACCAAACAACAAATACATAATTGAGCTGCCTGTAAATTGACATTTTAAGAGGAGGCCAGATACCACCACCAGAAAACTCGGACAACTCAACCACGGAGAAGAAGAAATTTGAGATGGAGCAAACCAGATGAGGGATCTTTCAAAATTAATTTTGATGAATCCAAACTATCTTCAGGTGAAGCTTCTACAAGTTTCATTAATAGGGACCACGTTGGAGCAGTCATGGAGTCTGGCGGCTTCAAATGTGGGCACATCTCAGCATTAGCTGCGGAAGCTCTAGCGATCAGAGGAGGCATCGCCAAGGCAAAGGAGCTTCAGCTTCCTAGCATCATGATTGAAGGGGACAGCCTAACCGTCATCAATTGTTTGCGAGGCCTATGGTGCTGCCCGTGGGAGATCGAGATGCTGATTTCTGACACCCTAATCCTACTCCAACACTTTTCTAGGGTACAATTCGGCCATGTCTTCAGGGAGGTCAACTCGACCGCCGACAGGATCGCGCATCTAATCCACACAACGCCCACGTGGGACCTCCTCGTTGATCCTACTCTACGCGTACTCATCCGCAAGGATGCCCTTGGGTAGTGGTCCAACAGGGTCTGACCTCATCCAAATCTTTACCTTATAAAAAAAAGTATGAAATTATTAAAAAAAATTAATTAAAAAGCATCCAAAAAATGACAAATGACATTTATTTTGGAATGGAGGGAGTAAATATTAATTTTCTTTAGAAACTAATTAGAGTAATTAAAAATATAATATTAATAAGTGTGCTTCACTTACATAAATATTTCAATTTTTATATAATTAATTATATTATATTTCAATTTTTAAAATAATAACGTTTCAACTAAAAACAAAATCATCCTATAAAATATAAATATTCTTTAATTTAAAAGTAAATAATATTTTAATGTTAAATTTTATCAATATATTTTTATATTTATCATATTAATACGTTATATCATTATTATTTTATTAGTTTTAAAATAAGTGAGCAATTTTGCAAGAACCACCCTAGTTTTCTCTTAAAATAGGGCAAAACATATTGAAAAAAAAAAGTATAGTTAGCCAAAAATAAAAACTCATAATCGAATATATTTATCATAAAAACTTGAAAATAATAGAGTAGTACATTAATTAACCCAATTTCTTAGTGAGAAAATTATAGTGAATATACCACTTTCTATGGCCCATTGCAAAAATACCCCTCCGGCCCAAATAGCATGAATGTCAAAAAAGCCCATGAAATTACAAAAATAACCGGTTGTGGATACCTGTTGCAGCAGGTTACAATTCAGTTGGAAATTGGAAAGAGAAAAGAGAAAAAAAAAAGACATCACATCAACGTCTTCAGTCACATTCACAAGTTCTCAAACCCGTAGGAATTCAAAAGGTTGGAGGGGAAAACCGTCATTGACAAAGCTTGGAGGGAGAACCTTGCGACGCCGGAACCGAGAGAGAGAGAGAGAGAGAGAGAGAGAGAGAGGAGAGAGAGAGAGAGAGAGAGTCGCAACAGCCGGAACCGAGAGCGAGAGGGGAAGTGAGAGACGACCCGACATTGGAGAGAGACAACACCCCTGGTGCCCAGTCCGCCATTGAAGAGAGGTAATCCCCCGTCCTCTATCTCAAAGCTTTCTCCTTTAATGGTAGTTAGGGGCTTTCAATGCATGTAAATTCAATTTCGGGCCGGTTGGAAGAATTGGGTGAATGGGGTTCGAAACATGGGAACAGGAAACCCTAACTGTAAGTGTGGTGGGCGGTTTGGGGATAGAGGTGGAGAGTTGCCATTGATGATAAGTTAGGGATGAAATTGAAGGTCCAAAAAGGGTATAAAAGGTTAGACAACCCCAATGAAATAATGAAATTGAGAATGTGATAACTCGTCAATGGCGAGCGGTGTCCTTCTTGTGGATAGGGGAAACGATTGAATGGCTAGGTATAGGAAAATCTGGGCTGGCTTTGATTTGGGGAATTAAGGGAAACTAATAGCATTTTGTAGCATAAAATGAAATCAATGGTGAGATATGTAAGAATTGAACCTAAAAAACAGCATATGGATATGAAGTTGTTTGAGTTTCGTTACTCTTGTATATTGAATAACAAAAATAGAGATCTTGAAACCATTTTTGTGGTGTTGTCATTTGTTGATGGTTTTTCCAAGCACTCTTGTGGTGTTGTCATTTAAGTGGTGTTGTCCATTGTTGATGGTTTTTCCAAGCAATTGTGTGGTGTTGTCATTTGGAAAATGTTAAAATTTCTGGTAGAATAATTGTTTTGACTGGCTATGCATTCATATGTACTGGCTAGGATTATTTCTGAAATGGGTGTTATCTGAATGACAGATTAAGGACACAATGGCAAAAGGGAAAGGAAAAAAGGTCGCGACGCCTTCGAACAAGAAGGTATCAGCTGTAAATTCTGTAATCTCTTATGAGCCAGCATATTAGGGGTGTTATTTTTTTGTGTTCGTGATGTGAACATCGTTACTCTCTTATGATATTTGTGCAGGAGACTCTTGCCCTTCCTCCGGCGAAATATTTTAGAATGAGGTCCAACCAGTTCACAAAGATGGGTGTTCTGATGGGAATGAATGATGGGCTATCTACAACTGATTGGAAAATGCTCAAGGACAGCAGGCTCGACGGCATTGTCAAGATCGGATCCAATGTGCCCTATTGCTCAGCCCTTATCCATTACTTCCTGGAGAGGCAGCTCAAGACAGTAAAGAAATGTGGGACATGGTATGAGATCCAGGGGCGACTCCTTCGATTCTCCATCAAGGAATTTTGCCTCGTCACCGGTCTCAAATGTGCTGGAAGGAATTGGGCATTTGAGTCGGAGGATCACAAAGACGCAATTCAGAGCTTCTTTGGAAGGGACAAGGTAAAGGTGTTCGACCTTTCCGTCATGTGGGAGGTCGCAAAGGCAAAAGAGATGAGTGAGAGGAAGATGTTGAAGCTTGCACTCCTCATCATCGTAGAGTGCATCCTGCTTCCAGAGGATGTGGGCAGGGCAGTGAAAGGGTGGGTGGTCGCCCTCGTGCAAGACCTCGACCGATTCTTCGACTACTCGTGGGGTAAGGTATGTTACGAAGCCACCCACGAGAGTCTGGATGGGGCCCTGGTGAGGAAGGTAGAGCAGGGAATCAAAGGTGGGAATGAGAGGTTTGTCTACTCGCTCAATGGATTCCTATTAGCGTTCCAGGTACGAGTTCAAACTTAATGCGATTTAACATTTGGCAAGAAATTTTGTTTTTATGTCTGTGCCATAACCGAGTATGGCTAAGGTTTTCTCAAAACTGGATAGTAAAATTATGATATTCTGGCCGTGTAGATTTTCCAACAGGAGTTGTGGAGTTAACTTTCCCTGATGCGTTAGGTGGAACATAACGGAGGCGCATCTCCCCTATGCGAGGGTGAAGAGGATGCTGGACATAGACAATGAGGATGAGATCAAGTGCAACGATGCCCGGACGACCCTTGTCCCGAAAGCGGCTGAGCGGGAGAGTTTCCACGGTGCTGGGTACCCCCACGAGGACCCCGATGACTTTTTTGACAAGGCCACCAAGGCGTACGAGGAATCACTCCCACTTGTCGACATTCCTCCTAACGAAACAGTGCCTTCTCCCACCCATGGAGCTCCTGAGGATACAACGATTATCACGATGCTCCAAGAGGTCCTAACATGGTTGTCGGGCCTCGAGAAAGCAGTGGAAGAAATCAAGAGCCACCTCACCGACGTCAAAAAGGCCGGACCTGGGTCGGATAAAGAGCAAGAGGTAAGGCATATCGTTATGCCTTATTTACACCTTAGTCACACATTTGAAACTGGCTATGATGAGTAAATGAATGGCTAGTCCATCTGCGTACTTGGCAGGAGAATGTCTTCATGGGGGTTGACAACAACAAGGAAGAGGATATTGGCACCGAAAACTCCGAGCCAGCTACCACAACACAGGTCGTTGTCACACAACAGAAGAGAGTCACATAACAGGAGCCCCTTCCTCCCCTTGCACCGGCTGAGGCAAAGGAGACGGGGAGGCCTAAACGCACGAAGAAGCAAGAGAATATTGACACCAAAATGGCCCAACCAGCACCCACAACTAAGAAGGTTGTCACGCATCAGGAGAGTGTCACGCAGGAGCCCCCCCCCCCCTCCACATGCACCTGCGAAGCCGAAGGCTCGAGGGAGGCCTAAACGCGTGATAGCATGCATTTAGGTAGGCATAATAGGTTGCATTTATCTTAGTTAAGATGCATTTTATGGATGGATTTAGTAGAATTTGCATATTTGCTCTCTATGTTAGTGGAGTCGGAATCTACACACTTTTATTGATTATTTCAGGTAATCGTGGATCCGATGATGAGACAGGAGTTGTTAACGCATTAGATGAGAATGTCTAGTTGATCGGAGAAGCTTACATGAAGATCTCAAGAGGTCCTGAGAAGAAGAAGCGGGCCTAAACGATGAACAAGTTTGCGGAAGTTGTCGCCAGACACGCTGAACTTGTTTTGCACTTTCTGGAGGCCTCGGTTGTTCGATTGACTATTATAACCATGCGTTGTAAAGCTCTTTCAGAGAACTACAACTTTTCTATTGACAAGAAGAGAAAATTCGGGATAGATTTTCCGTGAAAGGCCCCTGGCTGCGGCCGCAACAACCATGCCGCGGCCGTGGCCAATCAATTTGCAGCGGGCATGGAGAAAGTTGTTGTTGCCGCGGCCGCAGCATATGCCGTGGCCGCAACATTGGTCGTCAGCGTGTATACGCTGCGTTTTGATTACTAAAAGCCCTAGATACTTTTAGTTTGTTTCATGGCCGACTTGGGTGTTATAAGGCCGACTTTTAGTTATTTTTCCAGCACTTCTATTCTATTCTTTCGTTCATTAGACACTTTAAAGATTTGAGCGATGTCTTCCATGATGAATTAAACTCATCTA
The DNA here is from genome assembly GCA_037127255.1 of Persicaria tinctoria. Taxonomy (NCBI): domain Eukaryota; kingdom Viridiplantae; phylum Streptophyta; class Magnoliopsida; order Caryophyllales; family Polygonaceae; genus Persicaria; species Persicaria tinctoria. The sequence continues at coordinate 25,288,659 of JBANSL010000006.1, forward strand.
TTATGCCTGCAATTTGAAGATTTATTTAGATTGATTGTGAGTTTCTAATTCTCGTTCCTTGTTTCCTATATTTGAATGCTTCAACTTCTTTGTGCTTGATTGTTTATTGTTTTGCTCTATCTTGTCTGGCCAACTAGTTAGAATCAATTCAATTGCTAAGGTTTTGTAGAGTCCTGGTTGTGAACCTTAACCTAAGTGGCAAACTTGTTCTTTTAGGGTTGGTTGAACTAATTGAATGAGTAGGAAGTTGATTGTGTTGTTAAATCCCTCTTTAGTGACTGCAAATACCTTGGCTAATCTCTGAACTTAAAGCTATCAATTGGGTTAAATCCTTCTTTAGGGAATGTTCGGTTGATAAGGGTTGCTAGGACCGGTTGGACTAGTAACTATATTAGGTCGGGACAAGGGCATTCATAGGAAACTTAATAGGACGAGAAGAAGTTACAAGGATCGCTTCAATCCAATAAAGTGGAAAATTGTAGGTAGAATTGCTTCTCCTAATTGTCTAAAACAAATCAATTTACTTTGCTTTCTTTACTCCGCTTTGATAAAAGGCGGAACTTTCACACTTAAAAACCCCCCAAATTGGTTACTTTGATTGACACTTGAATCAAACTTGAATTATAACTTTCCCTGTGGATCGACCTCTTACTTATTGCTATACTAGTTATGGGTTTGAGTTTTATTTGGCGGGTCAACGACAGGTTTTACCGTCCGTCAACGCGCCAAGAAGCAAGAGGAGATTGACACCAAAAAGTCAGAGCCAGCTACGACAAATGAAGAGCTTTTCGCCCAACAGGAGCCGACTGTGACGCAGGAGGCCCATCCTTCACCTACACCTCCTGAGCCGAAGGGGACGGGTAGGCCGAAACGCAGGAAGAAGGAAGAAACAGACGTTGATGAATAGGTCGTGTCTGCTCTCAATAAGAGAGCATTTGTCTTCAAGTTCAAGCTCACTCAGGTACATCCGTCAGAAGTTACTGTCTTTGAGGGTCTCATCACGAAGGAGGACGTCGACACCGTCGACGGGTGGCTGCCTAGGTGCGTTGTCATAGTGACCTCATCCTTATTCCTTTTAATTGTTGGCGAAGCCGTGTATTCGTTTGTTGACTAACAGATACGTTCCCAGGGGAGGACCTACACTAACCACAGCACAGGGGACGACAATCACCTATGGATTCTTTGAGATTGTCAGGACTCCGACGTTTTGGATGTCTACTGAGGTATGCCTTGTATGGTATGAGTGAATCGTGTCATCCTCTATGCACCCCTTATACTTGCATTCTCACATCTATCTCCGTTGCATTGGATAGCAGCACGTGGACCAGGCCCTGTGTATCCAACGAGAGAAAGTGAAGGGAGATGAAGCGGAGTTCAAAAGGGTCGTCGTTATGGATAACTTTTGGCCTTTCGTGTTGGAGACAGAGTGGGCGACACACAAGACATCGACAACCGGCTACACTGTCGGGAAGAAGATGCTAGCCTACCTCGACGGGTCGGCCCCCGCGTTCATGGGGAAGAGCTGGTCGGAGGCACAGTACATTCTCACCCCTGTAAACCTTCGGAAGAAGCACTGGGTGGCAATGGAAATATGCCTCGACGAGTGGACGGTCAAGTTGTACGATAGCGATGTCCACGTCGTTCGCGACCACCAACTTGGGAACGAGATGCGGTTCGTTGTAGACTTCCTGCCACATGTTATTGCCGCTCATCCAAAGCTCGACCTCTGCTTTGCTGACAAGCCCCCCCCCCCCATGAACCTGATCCGAGTGGCGGATGTCACCCAATAGGGGCACGCGTAAGCCTTAGCTTGTAGTTTTAGTTTTCATCTTCCTTTCCGCGAATTCATACTTCTCTTACTCATTATGGGTTATCTTCATAGCGGAGACTGTGGTCCTTACGCGCTTAGGTTCATTGAAATGCGTGTTGATGACGTGACTAACCTATCCGACGTCGACGACGCCTTCATCGGCGCATACAAGTACGCCCTAGGTGCTAAGTTCGTCGTCAGGTGTCCCCTTCCTCCTCCGAGCCCAACTCGTACTCCCTCAGCGGATGTGGAGACTTGATGGATGTTGTGATGTAAGCTAATGTCAAAGCGTAGTGAACGATATTTTGACTTCTGTTTGTTAGGACATGTTGTTGTTCATAGTGTTTGGTTGTTGGTCGTTGTGTTTGGTTGACTAGAAAAAACTTGTAAGCATTTCCAACTTTGGAAACATGTGTTGTTGACTCCAACTTGTAAGCTTCTCCATTATCTTGCTCCTGATGGACCCAAACAACATGGTCTCCTCTATGAGCATTATTTTGTGGGCATTTTGACCTTGATACACCTATCCTCCTCCGAGATGCTCCCATCGACCATTGCAAACGAGAGTAAGTAAGACCACCCCTTTCTCCCCTGCGAAATAAAGAGGTTAAGATGGTCCTCTCAGTATCGGTTAGAGGTAAGGGAGGATGGGGAAAATCCATTACTGTGAATACAAAAGAAAAACCATACTTACCCATATTCGTTGATGTATATTTTACGCAATTGGCACGTGTATCCCTGTCTGTGGCTACATGTCTTCGGTTGATGACTAGGATTTCACTTTGCCTGGCTAGTAACTGAATTTCTGGGTTTTATTCTTCCAACTTGACGTTAATGGCAGCCATGGGGAAGAATCAGATGTTTTGCACTTTTTGGTCCACTTGGCGAGCTCCCCCATCTCCTTTTATACTCCATCTAAAAACCGATAAAATCCCCATGTGATTTCCCTCCATTTTGCCTTGGCGGGAACTTTTTTTGTGAAAAGTGAACACTCGCTCTTCTAGCATTAAATGCTGGTCATTCCAAGCTTCCTCACCTTCTCTCCCAACGTCCCGTCAACCTCTGCAGTCCTTCCTTTTTTTTATTTTTTTTTTGGCCAAAATGATTACACTCCCTCCTCTTTCCAGTCGACACGTGTCCTACATTGTCACAACTTTTCCCGGTTTGTGCAAAGGGTAACTTGCAACTGTTGTAAGCCTAATCTGCCATGTTTTACACGTAACTTTTATATCGATTTCTGCATATATTTCATTCATTTGGGCTAAGATAGTACAGAACCTATGTAGTTTATGTTTATTTGCCAAATTATGGAATCTACACCAGTTTCTGTTTAATTCGCAGAATTCGAGGCATTTTACAGCAATTCTAAAGAAGGTCGGAAAAGCTCGGAAATCAGCTACAGGAGTCCAAGGTCAAAAGAAGCAGCGGAACCAGTCGAATCGAGCCGAGGAACCAGACTACTCGATCTTGAGTAGACCTTACTCGATCTCGACGAGCATGTCCGAGCACAGCCTTGTCGACCAGGAGCAACGTCGAGAACCAGACAACCCAGCTCCGGAAGTCTACTCGATCTCGACAAGCCCTAGTCGAGATCGACGAAGCCCAGCGCCACACCCGGAGTCGAAGAGGAGAGAAGCCGAGGACGAGAAGCCGAGCACACCTCTACTCGATCTCGACAAAGCCTTGTCGAGATCGACAAGCCCCACAGCACCAGTCCGAGTCCATGCCGAGGAGAAGCTGCCCGACCTAGGGAGTCCACCACTCTACTCGATCTCGACGAACCCTAGTCGAGATCGACGAAGGCTAGAGCCCAGATCCGAGCTTGTCGAGTACACCTACCCGAGGAGACCTAGTCGGCAAGACTTTCCTACTCGAGGTCGACTAGGGCTACTCGAGGTCGACGAGCACCGTGAACCAAGTCCGAGCCACATCGAGCAGAGCTAGCCGGGAAGTCCAGTCGACGAAGAATCCTACTCGAGGTCGACAAGGCTTTGTCGAGGTCGAGTAGACCCGATTCCAGAAACGTGTCGTCGAGAGTTGTCCTAGTCGAGTTGAGATTCCTTCGGGCCGAAGGAAGAAGATTCTATCCGAATTTGATCAATTCTATCATCATGGAACAAGATCTATCAACACATGAAGACTTACCTATTTTGATTTATCTTTTCCCTTATTGATTTATTTCCTTAAAACATTTTATTTATCTATTAGCAAATTAGATATAGATTTAGATATAGAGATAGATGATTATTTCCTTGATTAGCGGGGTTTGATCACTATAAATAAGGCCCTAGGGGCTCAGTTTTATTCATTCAATTTCAGAGAGAAACAAGTAGTTCCACAGAGAAGTTTAGGAGTTCTAAGGTTTTTAGGGTTTTGGCTTTCTGCGAAAGGTTATTGCCGGGATTGTAAAGGCTTTTGAATATAGTTTAATGCAAGTTTCTTTTTATACATCAATGTCTGCAATTGCAATGAGGCGTGAGTAGTCCACCCACTTCTGGGGCTGGGGTGAGCCCGACGGTGGCCATGTGAGGCGATGCGATAAAGGTCAGATCTTTTTGTGCAATTCATCTTCTATCCCTATGAGCATGATTCTTTTGCGAGAGTTGAAGGTGATCCTTGTTTGTATTATTGAAGCGAAAGTGATCTTAATGCAACTTGGATTAATTATGTGAAAAAGGATTAGTAACAATTAGGGTTTATGCGAAAGCCTCTATATGCCTATTTGTTAATTACAAAAGTTATTTGATGGAAAGCATGATCTTTTGTGCCTTTATGTGTTACTTTGCATGGTTATCGTTGTGGTGTTGATACCCTGGCTTTGGAGGTCTTTTAATATATTGAATTTATTTCTGCAAGAAATCTGAGTTTGGGTTCGAAAATTTGCCTTTTAAAGTTTCTGTCTTTTACGGTTGTCGATCTAGAGGAGGCCTTGGTCTAGGTCGAGTTGAGTTCCTGCCTGCTGTTGTCGATTTCTGAAATTTCTGCCTTTGCTGTGCCTTGTCGATCTCGAGTAGCTAGTAGTCGAGATCGAGTAGCCTGTTGCCTTGCGTTATTTTCTGTCTTTGCTTTATTTCCTGTTTTGCTTTGTTCTTTGCTTTTGTTTGGTATTTTCTGCTTTTATTTGTCTTTCTTTCCTTGTTTCTGTGTTTCTGTCTTTCTGTTATTCTGTCTATGAGATCTGTTGCTACCTAAGAACTGCTGACGTGCTTCCTCGTGGATTCAATCCTGACTATTCTCTTACTACAACGGGAGGAAGTCTTGTATTTATTTGCTGAGACAAGGAAGTCAGTCTGAACTTTATTTTATATTTATTTCATACTTGACCATCCTCCTGCAACAACAAATTGGCGCCGTTGCCGGGGAAGCTATCAATCGCGCCTTAGGTAGTCAGTTCTCACTGTTTCTTTGAGGTACTTTTTAGGTGTATACGTCGTTCTGGTCAAACACCTGAGTTTAACGCCTTAGACGAACCTGAACGCCTATTTCACATCAGAGTTAAACTACAAAGAGCCATGGCAGCTGCGGAGACACAGGAACAGCTGATCGCTAGGCTTACAAGGGAATTAGCCGCTAAGGATGCTGCTATCGCCGCTGAGAAAGCAGCAAGGGAACAAGCACAGGCTGAGCTTGCCCAATATCCAACCACGGTAGAGGACTACATGCACCCAACTCTCGTCGTGCCTGAATCGACGATTCTAATCCCTGATAACTCTTTTGAAAGACTGGACACATCGCCGTTGTAAAACTCAGAAGCGGCCATCAGTTGCAAGAGCCAGAGGTCGGAAAGCAGCAGAACGACGAGGAACAACAAGTCGATCTCGACAAAGCAGTGGTCGATCCCGAGGAGGGCCTCGTCGATCTCGAGGAGAACCTGCAAAAATCTTCGTCTGCGCCGAACAACAACTCGACAGCACCCAACCTGGTCGATGTCGACAAGACTGTAGTCGATGTCGAGGAGCCCCTGGTCGACGTAGAGCAGCCTGCAGCATCTCCGACGTCTGTTCTGGCTCCGAATCAGAAAAAGAAGCTGTCTTTCCCCACAAAATCTCTAAAGGACCCGGCAGAAAAGAAATTTCAGCGCTTCATCAAGATGCTTCAGAAACTCAACGTCACCATCCCCTTCACAGAAGCTCTCAATGAAATGCCATCTTATGTCAAGTTCCTAAAGGAGATTCTGAGCAAAAAGCGGTCAATGGCTGAAATTACAGAGGAATGCAGCCATCTGGACATATTGGAGAAGAGGCCGGATCCAGGTAAGTTTGCTATAACTATTGGATTTGGTCCATATAAAATTAATGCCCTATGTGATCTTGGAGCTAGTGTGAGTATAATGCCTTTAACGATTTGGTCAAAGATTAAGATAGGTGCCCTAGAGCCTGTGGATGCTAGACTTTACATGGCCAACAACACGGTGGTCATTCCAACAGGCATGGTGGACAATGTGCCAGTACAAGTAGGTAAATTCTTTGTCCCTGCTGATTTTCTAGTTGTTGATATGCAAGAAGATCCTGCTTGTCCAATTATTCTAGGAAGACCATTCTTGGCGACGGTGGATGCCAAGGTCAGAAATATGACCCCTGAGGAGGTCAAATTGAGTATTCCTTTAATAAAACTGAAAGGCATACAGGTCCAATGGAAGAGGTCAAATCTATCTCAGCTGGCTACATCACCTGCGGGGAACCCAAGGTCAGAAATATGACCCCTGAGGAGATAGAAAAGAGGGACATGGAGGCCCAGGTGGAGGAGATCATGGCAATCCTCAAGGAGAACACAGAGAATCCAATCGACACGGACCAAGGTAAGTCGTTGTGGATTAATTATTTTTTGGATGCCTTGACATGAGCTAAGTATGGGGTCAAGATCGACCAGACCCTAGTCGATCTCGACCAAACCAAGGAGCCTCCACCAGCACCAGCATCATCGAGCAGCGAACCAGACAAACCAGGCTCGTCGATCTCGACCACCCTTGTCGAGGTCGACCACCACTCGGCCAACCCGACTTCGCCTTCCTCGACGCTGACGACTCTAGCACCAGAGCCTTTGTCGATCTCGAGTACGCTACTCGATGTCGACCAACTTTAGCATCCTCGGGCACCGTCTTCCTCGACACAGACTCCACCAGACGGAGCATCCTCGTCGATCTCGACTAAGCTTGTCGAGATCGACCACCACTCGGGGAGCCCAGACCCTGCTTCCTCGTCGCTGAGACCACCAGACGGACCAGCCTCGTCGATCTCGACAAGCCTTGTCGAGATCGACCACCACCCGGCGCCACCAGATCCACCTTCCTCGATGAGCAAGCCACCAGGAGCAGAATCCTTGTCGATGTCGAGTAGTCTACTCGAGGTCGACGAGCCATCGTCTTCATCGACTTCTGAATCTGCGAGCAAGATACCACCAGAACCTGCAGACTCGTCGAGATCGACTAGCCCTAGTCGAGATCGACCAAACACAGTGGTCCCCGATTCCGTCTCTGCGAAGGTAAGCCAAGGTATGGATCTTTCTTCTCCTATTTCCATTAAAGATTTATCTATACATGGGAGAGGTCTGCCTTGGTATGTGCGCTTATGTAGGATTTCCAATGATGAGCCTAAGGAATATGAAGTTGGAGACAAGCTCTATGTCTCTAAATCAAAGGCTCATTGGTTTCCCAACAAATTCAACAAGAAGCGGATGGGACCTTTCGTGGTGAACAAGATTCATTCTGGAGGATTGTAGTTGAGGGACAAGAATGGAGTCTTATTTGAGGCTCAAGCTACATGGGCCCTGCAAATGCCACCTTGAGCTAAATGGAAAAGTCGGCCTAGCGACTATAAAATCTAGAGCATGTACATAAACTTTTTAGGACTTTTTTGGACATTGTTTTGCTTTTTGTTTTTGAACATTTTTTTGGTTTTTGTTTTGTGGGTATATGTCTTCTACACTTTTCAGGTCCATGGATAAAACCAAGCTACATTCATACTCGGCCCAGGAGGTGCTTCCATTCGACATTTTGAGGCCCTGCACACCCGTCTTGTGAGTTTCTTTCTTTACCCTTGTTTTTATACAGTGAGGACACTGTAATGTTTAAGTATGGGGTGGGGGAAGGGCTTACTTCATGCATATTGATCATATTTGACATTACTTAGAAATTATTTCTTTGAATTGCTACATGGCTATTTTGGAATGCATTATTGATTTATGTGCTTATATGCATGTTTTCCAAAGTTTAGAAAAATGACCCCCATTGAAATTTTTTGATAAATGTCATGGAAGCTTATATTGAACTCGACGATGCAAAATTAGATTCATTAGAGATATAGCATGAAATTACCTAGTAAAGGGAAGTCACAATGAAATGCATTATTTCATGAAAACCATAAAAGGAGGTAAAATTTGAAGTTGCTTTTGACATGTTGCATGATAAGATGATGGAGGACTTTATATTTCCATATAAATGCTCATATGCTTAATTCCAAGCCTTACCTATGCTTATGCATCACAAAAGCCATAATATGCCTTATTTCATATATTGCTCCACATGATCTAAATATTTGCCATTCTTTACCTTATCCGGGGATTATGTTGAGAATGATGTTACATTATGGAGATTGTTATATGGTTGTTGTGTTTATCATTATTGGAGTTTGGTTGGAAATTGTTTGAAATATATGGAAAATTTAATGAGTGAAAGAAAATCCAATCACCTCAGGAGATAAAGGTAGATTGACCCTGCTCTCTAAGATAATAGTTTGGAGAGATGGGACACATTGTGAGGAGTCCAAAGCACTAAGTATCCGGGACCATTCATGACACCCATGTTTGCGACTCGCGAGAAGGCAGTGTTGAGGTTAGAGAGGTAAAAGCATTATTATTGATAAAAGCATTATGAAAGGTGATGAATCTAATGAGAAAAAATGTGGTATGAAAGTTTGGAAAGTACTCCATTTCCCCGGATCAAAAGCACCACATGGCCAAAAATTGCCCACCTTTAGCCTTTTACCAATCTACTCCTTATTTGAGCTCAAATTAAAGTCTTCTTGATTATTAATGCTTTGTCACATGAATTGTTTTTGCATAACCCTCCTTTTGTGAGTAGATGTTGCTTTTGTATAATTGCACATGCATGAATCTGTGACATAAGTAGCTTTTCGAGGATGGTAATTAATTGCAGGGACATATAAGAATGAATCTAAGATGTTGAGAGTTTTGATTTCATCCCCTGAATGACAAATAAAAGTATTGCTTGAGGACAAACAAGCTTAAGTATGGGGTGTTTGTTGTAAGCCTAATCTGCCATGTTTTACACGTAACTTTTATATCGATTTCTGCATACATTTCATTCATTTGGGCTAAGATAGTACAGAACCTATGTAGTTTATGTTTATTTGCCAAATTATGGAATCTACACCAGTTTCTGTTTAATTCGCAGAATTCGAGGCATTTTACAGCAATTCTAAAGAAGGTCGGAAAAGCTCGGAAATCAGCTACAGGAGTCCAAGGTCAAAAGAAGCAGCGGAACCAGTCGAATCGAGCCGAGGAACCAGACTACTCGATCTCGAGTAGACCTTACTCGATCTCGACGAGCATGTCCGAGCACAGCCTTGTCGACCAGGAGCAACGTCGAGAACCAGACAACCCAGCTCCGGAAGTCTACTCGATCTCGACAAGCCCTAGTCGAGATCGACGAAGCCCAGCGCCACACCCGGAGTCGACGAGGAGAGAAGCCGAGGACAAGAAGCCGAGCACACCTCTACTCGATCTCGACAAAGCCTTGTCGAGATCGACAAGCCCCACAACACCAGTCCGAGTCCATGCCGAGGAGAAGCTGCCCGACCTGGGGAGTCCACCACTCTACTCGATCTCGACGAACCCTAGTCGAGATCGACGAAGGCCAGAGCCCAGATCCGAGCTTGTCGAGTACACCTACCCGAGGAGACCTAGTCGGCAAGACTTTCCTACTCGAGGTCGACTAGGGCTACTCGAGGTCGACGAGCACCGTGAACCAAGTCCGAGCCACATCGAGCAGAGCTAGCCGGGAAGTCCAGTCGACGAAGAATCCTACTCGAGGTCGACAAGGCTTTGTCGATGTCGAGTAGACCCGATTCCAGAAACGTGTCGTCGAGAGGTGTCCTAGTCGAGCTGGGATTCCTTGGGGCCGAAGGAAGAAGATTCTATCCGAATTTGATCAATTCTATCATCATGGAACAAGATCTATCAACACATGAAGACTTACCTATTTTGATTTATCTTTTCCCTTATTGATTTATTTCCTTAAAACATTTTATTTATCTTTTAGCAAATTAGATATAGATTTAGATATAGAGATAGATGATTATTTCCTTGATTAGCGGGGTTTGATCACTATAAATAAGGCCCTAGGGGCTCAGTTTTATTCATTCAATTTCAGAGAGAAACAAGTAGTTCCACAGAGAAGTTTAGGAGTTCTAAGGTTTTTAGGGTTTTGGCTTTCTCCGAAAGTTGATTGCCGGGATTGTAAAGGCTTTTGAATATAGTTTAATGCAAGTTTCTTTTTATACATCAATGTCTGCAATTGCAATGAGGCGTGAGTAGTCCACCCACTTCTGGGGCTGGGGTGAGCCCGACGGTGGCCATGTGAGGCGATGCGATAAAGGTCAGATCTTTTTGTGCAATTCATCTTCTATCCCTATGAGCATGATTCTTTTGCGAGAGTTGAAGGTGATCCTTGTTTGTATTATTGAAGCGAAAGTGATCTTAATGCAACTTGGATTAATTATGTGAAAAAGGATTAGTAACAATTAGGGTTTATGCGAAAGCCTCTATATGCCTATTTGTTAATGACGAAAGTTATTTGATGGAAAGCATGATCTTTTGTGCCTTTATGTGTTACTTTGCATGGTTATCGTTGTGGTGTTGATACCCTGGCTTTGGAGGTCTTTTAATATATTGAATTTATTTCTGCAAGAAATCTGAGTTTGGGTTCGAAAATTTGCCTTTTAAAGTTTCTGTCTTTTACCGTTGTCGGTCTAGAGGAGGCCTTGGTCTAGGTCGAGTTGAGTTCCTGCCTGCTGTTGTCGATTTCTGAAATTTCTGCCTTTGTTGTGCCTTGTCGATCTCGAGTAGCTAGTAGTCGAGATCGAGTAGCCTGTTGCCTTGCGTTATTTTCCGTCTTTGCTTTATTTCCTGTTTTGCTTTGTTCTTTGCTTTTGTTTGGTATTTTCTGCTTTTATTTGTCTTTCTTTCCTTGTTTCTGTGTTTCTGTCTTTCTGCTATTCTGTCTATGAGATCTGTTGCTACCTAAGAACTGCTGACGTGCTTCCTCGTGGATTCAATCCTGACTATTCTCTTACTACAACGGGAGGAAGTCTTGTATTTATTTGCTAAGACAGGGAAGTCAGTCTGAACTTTATTTTATATTTATTTCATACTTGACCATCCTCCTGCAACAACAGCAACCAATTGGAACTAATTTGCAAGAATGACAATTTGTCATGCCTCTGCCAATTTTCTGGATGGAGGTTATTTTTGCAAAGTGGAGGATGAAATAGTATATTCATGCAAATCATCCTTTCTTAATTGCTTAATTTCATAGTCGGCCTCGTAACTTGTTTCACACACACTACAAAACTTGGCAATAGGTGCATTAAATGTGCAATAAATAAAATGTTCAATCAGTGAGTTTTATCTACACGTATTAAAGGATATGATATTTGTTCGATTTTCATTACCGCATCGCATTGATGGATAATCTATAACTACGTACTACGTAAAAGTAAGCCCAACAGCTTCTCTAAAAATTTTCTATTATGGAAAAAAAAATATCAAAATCTCTATAATTTTTATACTTTAATCCCAACAGCTTCTCTATGTTACATATTTCTACATTTATTACATATTATAAATACTCTACATTTATTAGATGTTATTTAACAAATTTTAATTCAAAAATAATTTAGTCTAAATATAACATGCATCTACCAAAAGAAAAGATCATCAAGCACAATTCACAATACATGTTCAATCTGCTTAAAAAAAACTATACATGTTCAAACTTCAGCCTTGTACCAATATATGCATTTCTGCTTGTGCACAAAGCTTTCTTGAAAGCACAGCAACTTCCGTTGAAGCCAATTACTTTTGCTTCGTGTAATCACCATCCTCCTACAAGTCCATCACCGTCAACTCCACCGAGTGCATTGCATACGTTGGCACCGACCGACGCCTCCTACACCGGCAACTGCACCCAAACCCCTTCCCCTACCTGCAACAACCTCCAATGCAACGGCTGGGCCATCAGCCCCCTTCAACGTATACCCGACTTCAGCTTCTTTGGCCTCGACTCCCTCGTCCAGGATGTCCTCACCCCTCTATACCACCATGACTCCACTTCCACCGCCCCCGTCAAAACCTCCCTCCCCCTCTTCCCCTTTGTCGACGTTTTGGCCACCGCGGCGCTAAAAGGGCTCTCCCAATACTCCAAGGGAATCGTCTCTCTCGCCAGAAACCTCATGGCTCTCCATTCCCAAATCTCATCCGAATTTAAAGTCCCCTCGTAAGTTCGCCCTCTGCCTCCCTTCCACCTCCTCTGCCTCATGATTAACTCCATCTAGATCGATCAATTGGAAGGGTGAGGAAGAATCAAATTCTCTTGGGAGTGATGAAGAATTTAATTTTAGCATTCTTAAACCCTTCTCCAAATTTACAGATTTTTTCTTCTCTCCTGGATTTCTCTATTTTAGAGAAAGGTTTGCATAATCTGTTGGGGCTAAAAAACACATATTTTCTCTAAATTTTTAACTTTTCTCTATTTTTCAGGTTCTCTTGGGGTTGCTCTAAGTAATAAGGTCCCCAAAATATCTCTAGTCGGTGGTAATAATTATTTATTTATTTTTAAATAAGTAAAAATTTAAAATATGACAAAAGTCTCGCAAATTAAGAGAATGTAAAGAGCACCAGATAAATCCACCCCTTATACTTATAAAAACAGAAGCAAAGCCTTTGTAAAAGATTGAGTTACGTGTCTTCTCTGAGTAAAGGTAAGAAATAACTGCTGGGCCTTTTTTCTACCCACGTCTCTCCACACTCAACTGATTTCCCTCCAACTCCCACGTTCCCCCCCCCCCCCCCCCTCCTCCTCTCTCTCTGATATCCATTTCTGTATTAGCGCCAGCGGTGAGATTATGCAATAGAGAGGCAACTGGGAGAAGACTCTCGCTGAAGATTGACACTGTATGGAGAACGGGACAGGCAACCGGTGATGACAGGGATTAGGGATGACAACGCTACAGCTGCCGGCGCCAAAGGTTGTGGTGATACGGGCACTAACAAAACCCAACGATTCTTTTCTGGTTTCCTGCGGTACTGGCGTCGATTTGAGCACGGGTGAGACGATAATCTCAACAATGATTAATTAGGTATGTTTTCTTGAATTTGTATAAGGGTGGTTCGATTTGGGAATTAGGGTTTCGATTTGGGATTGGGTTTTGATTCGAACTTGATGAATTTTGCCAATTGGATTTGAAATTGATCGAGGGATTAAAATTCTTACTTTCTCAATTTGAACCACATAATTTGTTAGTGGATTTATGGTTTCTCATAAAATTCTTACTTTCGCGTTTGTTGCTTTCACGAAATCTCTATTTTCCGTGCTTTTGCTAAGATTTCTGAGGGTTTTTGAGTGGTTGAGATGAACATCGAATGTTCCTGACCGCTGTTGATCAACCGGCTGCGACGGTGGTGGCTAACTAAGTCTTTGGATTCTGAGTCGTTGCTCTCTCCGCTATCTCATCTTAGGGGCATTCGATAGTGGATCTACCTCTGTAACTTGCCACATTCTTCGATTGATGACCTCCGCAGTGTCACCGCATATTCTATCCGGAGGTGAATTCCTTATGTTGTTACCTCAACTGACAATTCTAATTGGTTTTGATCTAATTTCAGGAATTTTGCTTATAGTTTGTGTTTTTCCCCTCTTTTTTGTTCCTTTTTTTCCTCTTATTGCTTATTGCTGTTGCCTGTTACTATGGTTCAACTACTTGAAGGCTAATTTAATGTTGCAGCCGATGTTTCATTATGTTGAAGATTGTTCCGTAGTTGTTGCTTGCTATTGTTGCTCAAATTGACTCTTCCAATATACCTGCTAATTGCTTTATGTTTGACACCTATTGAGAACAAAATTGTTGTAGTGGGTTTAAATTGTTACTTTAGGAATTAAAAACTGTTAAAATAGATTAAAAGGCCAGTTCATAAAATGATAACTTTCAACTTTAGTCGAAACTTAATGTAGATATTTTCCAAACTTCTTTGGGACTTTTTTACGTAGCTTTGATCTCCAAAAATGATGTTTTACATGTATGTGTACAATTTTTATGAACTGAATTAATTTGAGATCAAGTTTATCATTCGAATGTTTTTTCAGTGTTGATTGGAATAATTCGAATCAATTGTGCAGAGGAAATAAAAGGTTTTCAAGCAATAGGATGAGGCAATTTGAGATGGACAAAATGAAGGTGGAGGATGCGATGGATAGAAGATTAATGTTGTCCAACACTCATCAAGCTAAATGCATTGAGACGGTAAAATGGAGGAGGTGAAAGAAGCTAACAAGGGATAAATGCATTTTAATGTGGATCAGGCTAAATGCTAAATGCCCTTGTGGTAGCCACTAAAAGAAAAATTAGACCACCTTATGTATGTAGAGCTTCTTTCACCTCAGCCTTTTTAACCAGTAATTACTGCATACATGGTGTAGAGTTATAGTTCCCAAACGATCAGCTGATATACCTAATTTCAGTACATGTTGATCTAATTTATGGTTGGTGTAGGGTTTATACTAAATTATATAGTTTGTACAAACTGCTTTCTAATGCTTTATACTATTGAACTTGTGTCAATTGACCTAAATATGTAGGCAGACCCAAAACTAAAATATTCAACAACTATGACAGTATTATCACTCAGCTTTTGGAAGATGCCATAGTTGCATCTATTGTGGTCTATGACATCACCATTCACTGGCATGGTAGTCTCCTTTGCATTTCTTGGTGTTCTCTATTTTTGCGCATAAAGCATGCATTTTGATGGGTGGATATGATTTTAAATTTCTAACTATGGACTGATGGACAGGGTTGTGTTGGATGAGGAGACGAATTCAACTTGGTTTCTCTCCATTTTGTTTCGTTGAAGCTGATAGGATTCAATTCATTGGGATTGTTTAGAGAAAAAGTAGTAAAAATACTTTTTCGTCTTTGTTTATGGGTCGCAGTGCCAATTCTAAGGTGTTATCTAAGTTATATCACACTATCTCAGTTTAATAGTTACGCAGAAACACCCTCAACTGTATGAACACGTAGTTTGAAGCTTCTTTCTAGCTTTGAGATGAGCATCCCTATATATTATACTGTGATCTCCATATAATCTGAGGTGAAATGAGGGATTTTTGTATCTGCTTCGTCTGCTAAAAAGCATATTCATTCGAGTTGAATGCTAAGCGAGTTTTAATCAATGTTTAATGCAATTATCCTATGAGCCCTTAGTCATGTGGATTTAAAGGACATATAACATGGTGGGGATCAATCTTACGGTTCTGCTTTAGAGTGGGGCTTGGCTTTCTCTGTCGTCTTCGTCCACAACTAAACAGGTCTGCTTGGTTTCGATTGTTGTGGAGTGTGTTTGTTTGAGTTTACACCGTTGTGTACTTGTGTGTTATTGTATTTCATAGTTTTTAGACGGTTCTCCCGTCTGTTGGCTTGGCCGGCCCTCGAGTTTCAGATATGTCTAAACTCGAATTCTTATCTATTAAAAAAATAAGTGAACATTCTCTTGACTTAAAGTGTTGTTTATGAACGTAAACATATACTACATAGTTACCTTTTTCTAATCAAGGGACTAAAACATTATAAAAACACACACTAAATAGTAAATATCATTCTTTAAATTACTTTAGCTTCATAGGGTTTATACATTTAAATCTATGGTGTTATTTTTTCTCAATTTGGTTTATAATTTAGACCAATTTGAGAGGTATAATATCATATGTTAATGTATGTAACATTGAAAGTGACACTAATAATTCGGACTCAGTTTTCTTAGGACTTAGGTCAAGAACTATAATACTCCTTTTTCTTTGCTTCCAAGTAGAGCGTATGTTAGAAGAGATGTGGAAGCGTTCGGTCTACTTTTCTTTGTCAGATTTAGAGTATTAATTGTCTAGATAAAAAAAAATGTACTATAACAACCAAAGATTTCGAAGAACATCAAGGTGGGATTAGTTGAAAAATTGACTTTCAACCGAAAATATACTGAAAAACCCGAACATAGTTCGGGAAAAGCACTAGTAAATTATCATAATACAACTGAAAAACAAATCAATCCAGGATTAATAAATCAATTAACCAAAATAAAATGAAAAAAAAATCCCTCAAACTAAGAAAAAGTGACTCAATAAGAGTGAACGTATGAAAAAACGGACACGACAAAAATAAAAAAGTAAACATTGGAGGATGTCCAACATAAACTATACGGATTAATTAACTAAAGGGGCATGAAAGTATAATTATGTATTCACTACTTTGTTTTATTATTAATTAAAAATAAACAAATAAATTGAACACCTTAGTTGACTTGACTCACTCAGTTGATATTGATAGTAGTCAATTTGGGTGTGCGATGTTATCGAGTGGCAACCCTAGCTTGCTACCAATTTCATGTTGCAAGACGTTGGAGGAGGATTTGACTTCATTAATTTGGATGCCCAACACCAATTTTGAATCGTTTAATTTTAAAATACAAATCGTTGAATTTGGGGGGCCAAGATCGATGGTTATTAACTAATTAACTCCTTTTCCAAAATTTTAGCACTTGTAGTTCAATTCAGAGAATGTTCAGCCATGTAAGTGGTCATTCTCAATGCCCTATTTTGTGTTCTAATTACCAGAATTTCTTATGTTCGCGATTCTTCATCCACCAATTCAGAAAATGTTTAAATTTTGCATTCTCATATATGTAATTAATGTAAGTCCTCATAATTCGAGTGAAATTATCATGGCGCAAAAACATATATAGTTCGGTGTTCCCTTGTTCTCAGTATTGGTTATGTTCTTTATTTCTTGTTTAGCATAAACTAATCGAGCTCTCTCGCACCCCAGACCGATATTTTGGAGCTAGAGGGGGTCCTGGGGTCACATGACCCCCCTGATCCGATAAATTACCTAGGTGTATTATCCTCATTAATAGCTTCGTTTTGATATATATAATACGTCCTAATTCACTATCTGAGTAAAAAGTTAAAAATGTTAGAAAATTTAGGTGTATTAATCACTTTACTTTTATTTTAATAGACTATAATACTTTTATATTTTACTTAAACTGATATTCACATATTATTATTCATCTCGAGAGCTTTGAAACCATATGTTATATTACTTATGTTGAGAATTTGGTAAGAAGTTACGCATGTTTAAATTTCTTATATCTAGTTATATATTATTACATGCTAAGAATACAATATTTATTTATTGCATTTTATATCATTTTTTCATTTTATATCTTTGTAGTAATTTGTAATATCATTTGACAGTAGTTTGTAATATCGTTTGACACTAATTTGTATTATCGAACACTAATTTCTCGATCTTATTGTCTACTACTATGATGATCCCCCGCTCAAAACTTTCTGACTCCCTGCAGATATAGATATCCAAACGAGTTTATATACATTAAAAAATCTCAATTTTCATTATACCTTTCACTGATCTGTTTTTTGCTTAAAAAGACTGGTAGAAATTCACCGATTGGTCAAACCAAAAAAGAGAAAATGCCTGTTCGGGAAGTCTGTCTAATTCTCCAGAAAAGATCAATTGAAACCCTCTAATTATTTATGCTAGACCAACATATTTTCCTGGCTACACTTGTAATTCAAATAAGAGATATTTAGGGTCGTCTCGACGGATTATTCTAATAATTCAAATTACATTTTTATTGAGGACGAAAAATGAGAAAATGTGTGTAATTAGTTGATCTATGCCCTATTTTTATTTCGTTCTTTTTCTACGCTTGTAATTCAAATGAGAGTATGTTTAGAGTCGTCCTATCGGATTATCATGATGAATCGAATTACTTTTTTATTGAGGAAAATGAGAAAATGTGTTTAGTTAGTCGATATTTTTCAAACCTATATTTCAGAGAGGTTTTCCCTACACTTGTAGTTCAATTAAGAGAGCAACAAGTAATACTATTCAGAGTTCATTGACTACGCATTTTTATCAATTTATACATAGGTTGGTGATTTGATCGATTTGTTCAAACCTACATGATGTAGCAATGTTTTAGATTGGTGAAATTTCAGCCCATATTTGGGATTTTTTTTCACATAATCACAGATGGCATTTGTAAGTGGAAAATTTAGTCTTTTGAGTGGGATATAGAGATTATACATTTATATACTCGTGTTTTTGCTGAATCATTTATGTTTGGGTCTTTTTTTTTTGGGATGATTTGCCAAATATACAAATACGGAGGTCATATTAGCCAAATATACACGATTTTGAGAAATTTGCAAAAATATACACAATACTACACACAAAGCCGCGCACCCTCCCCCGATCTCTCCTTCTGATTTTCGCCAACGCTGACACGAGATAGACCGAGATCTGATTTTCGATCGTTGTAGGTATTGATCAACGTCGATCTCCTCCTGATTTTCGGTACTACATCTATCTAATATCAAAGCATTACTGAATTGTGGTTTTAATGTCAGCATTCGTATAATTGGTGGATCTGTCGTTCATAGATCTGTGAAAAAAACTTCAATTCGTGTGTAAATATCGTTTTATATCCAATAGCTGAACTCGTATAGTGTAGATTGTGTAATTTCGACTTCGGTTGTTACTGTTTCGATACAAATCAGAGTAAGTCGTCAACAATATATAGAGTTTCAAGTTCTTCGTCGATCTGCTTCGTTAATAGATAATCGATCTGTCAACATCACGATCCTTAAATCTGTCTGTTGGATGAATTCGAAATGTTGTGCTTGAATGAATTGAAAGGAAATAATTGTATGAATTGTTCTACATAGATCTGTTTTGATTTCTGGCCTCGTTGTGTAATGCTGACATTGTCTGAGATTTCGTAAATAAATGTCATGTATCTAACTTATTTCTATCATGCTAACACGGAATCAGATGCAATTCATTGTACTTGTATACATATTGCATGTATCTAACTTATATCTATCATGCTGACATGGAATCAGAATTAACTCATTGTGCTTGTTTGCATATTGTCTCTAATTAATTTATAGGTCAATCATAAATGGAACCTCATGTGATTACAGTAGTATTTGGTGGATCATGGGTGTTTGCTGACACATGCCTGGAATTTGTTGGAAATACAACATCAAAGGTGTTTTTGCTATATGATTCAACCACACTACAAGACTTGAAGAGAAAGGTGTGCACTAGATTCAATGTAGACAGTGTGCTTGAATTGCAATTTAGTCATTTGCACCCATGCAAAAAGCTGAAAGCCCCACTTATAGTTGATTGTGACACTGATTTGAAAGAATTCCTCGATATATCAGCACTAGATGGTGTAGACTATGCTGTTGAGTTGTGTGTCAGCATACAGGCACAAACACTTGCAATTGTTGACACAGCTGACAGGGAGAGTGGGAAATCAGTTGGATTGATTGATTATGACAAGGAGCAAAATCATATGATTGTTGACACTCAAATGCAGACGGTGGGGTCAGATGAAATGTATGATGATATGGATGATGATAATGACATTGATTGTGATGCTGACACCTGGAGGAGACTGCACTCTTCAATGCGCAGTAGAGATAAAACAATAGAAGATTGCAAGGATGACAACTCTAGCATGGGTAGTTTCAACAATACCTCATCCAGCACAATGTACATTGGGAGAACCTTTGAATCAAAGAAGGAAATGAAGGATGCTTTACGTATATTATCGGTGACAGAAATATTTGGGTACCGAGTAACGAGATCTAAACCCAAGTATTTTAGGGCGCATTGCGTGGATACTAGCTGCAGATGGAAGTTACACATAAATACTGTTTCTCATAATTGCTACGAGGTGTCAGCGTACAATGGTTTTCACACATGCACATGGGATGTGAGAACAAGCAATTGCAGGCAAGCACCTTCCTCAGTGGTAGCAAGCATAATCCAGCCAGTGTAAGTGTCTATATGTCATCAAAATAACACTCAATTCAAGTATCACATCATTCATTCTAATGTATACATTATTACAGTGTCAGCAGCGGCTACAATCCAAAGCAGATAATGGATAAAATGAGGACCGAAAAAAGAATTCCCATTAGTTATTGGACAGCATGGCGGTCAGGAAGAATTGCACAAGAAAGGGACAGAGGGACACCGGAATCAAATTTTGCTGACTTGCCATTATTTTGTCACATGATTATGGAGAAAAATGATGGAACTGTTGCATTGATGTCAACAGATGATGATGACAGGTTTAAATACTTGTTTTTATTATTTGGGCAGTGCATTCGGGCCTTCCCTGCATTGAAAAAGGTATAAAATTATCAGTGTCAGCACAGATCACTTTTGAATATTTCATTATCATCACACAACTTATAATCATTATTTTACAGGTTGTTGTTATTGATGGAACATTTTTAACTGGGAAATACAAAGGGACTTTGCTTGGAGCAGTAGCGCAAGATGCAAACAGAAATATTTTCCCGCTTGCATTTGCCATTGCTGACACAGAAAACAACAGCTCTTGGGAGTGGTTTCTTCGCCAGCTGAGGAAGGTTGTTCCTCCGTCAAATGATCTAGTGTTTGTGTCTGATAGACATGTCAGCATTTCAAGAGCAATTGGCTTGGTTTACCCCAGTGCACATCACTGCATTTGTAGATGGCACATGGAACAAAACATTAGAAGCACATTCAAGAAGAGATACTTGGGAAATTGGTTCAAGAAAGCAGCAGATAGTTATAGTACTGGGGAGTTCGACAAATATTTTGACCGCATAAAGGAAAGTTGCCCGAAGATGGCGACCTATTTAGTGTCAGCAGGAGTACATAGGTGGGCTAGAGCACATTCACCAATCACCAGATACAACATGATGACATCTAATAATGCAGAGAGCATAAATGCCATCTTCAAGGGGAAGAAAATTATCCTATTGTTGCACTGTTGAATTTTGCTAGAGAGAAACTCGGAGCATGGTTCCAAGAGCGTAGAGAAAAGGCATCCAAACATGAGGACAAGTTGACGCCAGCAATACTTGATTTGATTAGGAACCTACAAGATCAAGCTAGAGAATACAAGGTTCAGAGGCTGGATGAATATAAATTTGAAGTAAAAGGGCAAGGGTCTCATGCAATAGTGGACCTGTCAGCAAAAACATGCACTTGTAAGTTTTTCGATATAGAGAAGATCCCATGTGTTCATGCTCTTTCAGCCATCATGAAGATTAAGGCAAATGTATCAGACTTTGTTGCCAGATTTTACACAACTGATGCTTGGAAATTAGCTTATGCTGAAACAATATACCCAGTGCTGACAGACGATGAATCAGGCGTCCCTGAAGCAATAAGATCTATAAAGTGTTACCCTCTTGTTGTTAAGAGGGGACCAGGAAGACCTCCCTCTAGGAGACTGTTGCCTGCGTGTGAGCTAAAGAGAAGACTGAAGTACTCCAGAAAATGATGGTGTCAGCATTGCTCAAGACCGGCTCGCTTTATATCATATACTTCTAGGATACAATCACTTAGAAACACCCCAGTGATATATATTGCATACAATAAACCTGTTCTGTTTGGAAATTACTTTTTTCATAGTTTACATAACCCCATGTCAGCATTATGGGCAATGCTGACACTGATACATTCCCATATGTTTTCAAAAAGATTCAATGCATTTTGTTTTCAGCATTACTTATGTCATATTGGATTTTGTACATTGTATGTGATTGGTGACTATATCAAATTCGATCTAATGTAAAAAGCCAGATGCTTAATTCCGAATAAGTACGTTAAACACAACAAAATACATACATTCAATATACGCGAACGATGTTCAATGGAAACAGTTAATATCCAAACCCAGAATGATGGTGTCAACCAAAATACATACAGTTAATATCCAACTTCATATCCAACTACAATGTCACTTAAACTAAGTACTCAGAATGATAGTGTCAGCATTGCTCAAATTATGAAGCTGCAAGACTCCTTGATCAAGTCTGAGCAAATAAGCTTTCTGTAGCGGAATAGCTTCTCATTTGTGATTGTGGTGACATCTCCGCCAAATACAACAGCCTCGATTGCTTTCACTGTAAACACCCCACAAGCACTTCTGCACACACTCACAAACACAGACAAATAGGGGTGTGTCAACAACAGATAAATAGAAAGTAAATGTATGTCAACAATTAATATAAAAGTTAGGTAAGAGTACAAACCCAGATTTATCATGGACCATGTCAGGGACCTTCCTTATCTCAAATGGTGTGGAGCTAAAGTTTTCATATATTCCACACTTCTCCAAGTGTATAGGAAGCCAGTGAGCAATAGGCTGCAGTTCTGCATCTAGTACACCCTTGCCGACAGCGTAGACATTGCAGTCATAGACATTGATCACCTTCTGAACAATTATGATCTCTAAGGCAACCCAATGTTTGTTGATGACGCTAAAGGGTGTGTAAATCTTGTTTGCAGACGCCCATGGTTTACCATACTGATCAGGGAAAAGACCCAGGAAATAGCTCCCAGTCATGTCTGACACAGGCAAATCTGCTTTGTACGCTTTGGCATTAGCTGGCAGATAGTTCTGATAGAAAACCCAATCAAGGACAACGAACTCTGCATACTTATCGGCTTCCTCGTGGATCCTCTTCCTCAAATAATACAACCCTGCTTCAATATGCTACAACACACAGTAATAAGCTACTGTCAGCACTAGATATACCTCAACAATATATCAATAAACAAAAACCAGAAGACAAACAATATGAAATATAATTGATGCCAGATCATTTACCGAACAATCCAGCCACATGTCCTTGTTAAGAATTGGTTTAAAAAAGGATTTATCAACTCTTCCAGAAGCAACAACGACAGAAAAATCCCTGAAAACAAGCAAAAATTATGAATTAAACACAGAATCATAAGAGGTAGAGGTGTCAGCACAAGACAGTTAATGATTATATAACAAGCAAAAAGATAAAAAAAATACCGATTATTCCTCATAGTTTTGTACAAAAACTCATGATCGTCTTCACTTAAAAGTGACTTCTTCGCATTGTGCTTGGGCCACCTCCCTTTCTTTTCTTGATGCTCATATGGAATCGTCAGAAAATTACTCGCTTTTGGGATGCCCTTGGATCGCCTGAGTTCTTCAATCTCTTCGACTACTTTAGGGTGCTTGTTGTAGGCAACCCAGTCAGTCACTACAGGTGATCGAACTGTGTCAGCATTTTCATTGCCTTCAGGAGTATCCAGGTTGATAGTCCCTGGTGGTGCAATGGTAGGAGGTGGAGTTGCTGCAACATCAGCCTCATCCCCATCACCCTTGCCACCTAATGGGGTAACAACATCCTTACACACTTCACTACTTGGCTTCACTGGCAGGTCAGCTTCTACATCCTCACCGGTGCTCTGCAGTCCCCTGTCAGCATCTTCATGAGCTCCGTCGTTGCTGTCCTTAAACTCTTCGCTTCTTGGCTCCATGGACATCAAATCAGAATCACGGCCTAGATCAACAGCAAAATGAACTGAATCTGACTCTAGTGTCCTCTGTCCTTCAACCAATGTGACAAGAATGATAGACTCCGGAACCACAACATCAACTGTAATTTTTTGGGCTTCATCTCTCTCAACACCACAGGAAGATGTCTTCATTTGTTTACAATCTTTGGGTGAATCCAACTCAGCTTCCTGCTCATCAATAGCATCCTCAAGGATAACACCCATCTTCATGTCAGCAATAACATGACTCACCATCTTGGTACTTGGTTGATCAATGTTGACAGATGACTGTGACCTTGCAACAATAGATTCATGCAGTGTGAATCTATTCTCAAGTGAATTATACTTTTCCATCAGGTCTATCACCATTGCGACAAGTTCAACCGCCCTATCAACACGAGAGCCCAACTCATTTAGACGTGTAGGCAGCTCTTCGAGCTTTTCAATCCTTCTTACTAAATCATCTACACGTGTCGGCAACTCTTCAAGTTTTTCAATCCTTTTAATTAAGTCATGTACCCAAACTGGGTTGGATTTAGCGTCAGCCTCACCAGCAACACCATGCCCTTTTGCATTTTCATCTTTATCACCACCATCCAACTCTGGCTCTTTTGAATGCTCGTCAGACACTCCCTTCCGGTTGTCACCACAATCACCCTTGACATCACCACTAGTGTCAACATCTTGACCATCACCAACAACATCTTCAGTGTCAGCATCCATTCCTTTGTTCAGAAGTAACAGAGCATTCTCAGTGTCAGCATCAACCTTGGTGTCATCAAACCCTTGACTGCCATCATTGGGGTCAGCATTCTCAGTGTCAGCGTCATCAACACCTTGGCTGCCATCTAGTTGATCATCATTGGGGTCAGCCTTTGCTGTGTCAGCCTGGGCTTCACCTTACACCTCACCAAACAGTACAATCACTCTACAGGCATCATTCACAACTTCAACGGGAGATAAACACGCATCAATAGGGGCTTGGGGGATAGAGGAAGACTTGTTTGAATTGCTACTTTTGTACAACATTCTACGTTTCCCTGTACTTCCCATAACTTTCTTCCTCTTCTTCAAAATATACTGAATAGGTTTATCCTCGTCAGATGTATCACAAGCATATCCAACTTGGTCTTGTTTTTCTGCCTGTACAACAGCCTCCTCCCTGTCTGCATCCACTGTGGTTGTCTCTGTGTCAGCATAAGGAATCACATCTCTCTTAGATTCCTCACCACTGTTAAAGTCAACAGCCTTCTTCCTAATCCTCCCAGCCTTCCTTCTGATTGATTTTATAACTTCTATGTCAGCCTTTCTCCCAGCTTGAGGGTTGGTTTGTGGAGGTCCACTAGAACGCCCTCTCCTCATAGCAACTCTCTTCCCCTGGGTCTCAGTGGATGGACCTTTCTACTTCTTCTTAGAAGGCTTTCCTGTGTCAGCATTTTTCCTCTTTTTCCCCTTCTCTACATCAACAGATTTTCCCCTCAACATTTCCTTCATCAACCTCACGTTTCATGTTCGTTCGCTTCTCTATCTCAGCAGATCTCTCCTCGTCCTCTCCTCCAACAAAACCATACTCAAAAGACATAAATGATTCAATCTCTGAACCATCGTTACGTAAAAACTTGTTTTCATATGCATACTTGCGCATATACCGACAATCATACAGAAGATCAGTAGGTGGTTGAGAAAACATAGGCTCACCAATGGCATCACATACATCGTCAGCCTCTTCATCAATATAACCCATACCTGGGGTTCTTGCAAACTCTCCATAGTTTGGGAACAGTGGTGTCTATCATGCACATCAAAAAAAAAAAAAAAACATGTATATAAGAAGACAGAGTTGGTGTCAGCACTGATATATTTCTCTTACCAAGTCACCATCGAATAGCTCGTCAGCTTCATCATAAGTATGCCTAACCTTGCAAACCCAGTGCAAAGAATGAGGATCTCTATCATTCATCCTCAAATTACAGTCAAACTTATCAGACAACGCCGGAAAAGCTTCAAATATCCAGGCCTGTAAAAACAAAACAAGTGGTCATGGAAACACAATAACAATGCATAAGAGGCTGCCACATGGTGAGGAATGATGACACAAGTAGTGAATGCTGACACATATCAAGGAATACATGCAATGTTGACACAAGTAATGAATACATGCAATGCTGACACGTAGTAAGGTATACCTTCAATGCTGACACATAGTGAGGATTGATTGCAAGGATATATCAAACAAGTAAACAGAATACCTGGAAAGCAATCTAATATCCATACAACTCATACGAAGGCCTAGCTTTCTTGCGATCCATTGTAGCTGACTTCTTCAAGGCCTTCAATAGAGATTCATAGGACTGTCTGCCCCATGGATATTGTCCAAACGTCTCGTCATCGCAAGCAAGTGATAGATTTTCCTCAGTGATATAGTCTATCCGCCTATAACACACGACCATCTCAATGAGCAACAACCTTGCTATGATTAGCTTCTTCTTCGACGTCTTCTTCATCTGTCAGAAACAACTGATCAAATCATCATGGGAGCATCTATACATCCTAAGAAAATCAGAAAAAGTCACTGCTTTCGGAGGTTTGCAGACGCGGTCTTCCCATGGAAGACCAGTCATTACATGAAACTCAGCCAGAGAAAAACGAGTTATCAGTCCATCAACTTTGAACCAGAGTTCCTTCTTCTTCTTCGTCTTAACCTTCCGCAACATCATTTGATGGATTAACTGGAAGTTAACAGTCATATTGTTGCCCTGGGAGAGCACCCATCCCAGAAAACTCTCCTTCAACATCTTATAGTGCAAAGGCAGCAACTCTTGTTTAATAATGTCACAAACTCCAGGGTGACAGTATAGATTAGATCTGGCATGGAAATGTTCTTTGTATGGAATACAAAACTTCAATTTCTGCAAAAAATGTATACAGATTGAATACAAAAACACCTGCCAGCATTTGAGGCAGACAAAATGACAACAACTGCTATATAAATTTCATAGACTCACATCAAACTTGCATTTGTAAGTATCAAGATCAGTTGAGGTCCCTGTCAACATAACAAAAACAAGATAACCAAAGAGACAAATAGATGTCAGCCCCACAGAAATATGAACCCAAACACAAACATACACACACACCACACCCAGAACGCGCCAAAAATCAAAGACGACAAATAGTGGACATGCAAAAGGATAGCGATGGATTCTAAAAGAACAGAATGAGATGCCAAAATCGAGGTCAGCATTACAGAAGAGAGGTCGTAACTGCTCAATAACGCACTGATAGAGTATATTTTAGTCATGTTTTAAGAATAGATTTGCATATTAATTTAGAGCATTTTTACATATTTTATAGCTTAATTTATATTATTTGATTTTCGGAGTCTACACTCGTATTTTATTATAATTCAGGTATGTTGGAAGAAATTGTTCAATGTCATTACCGTGAGCACAAGGAAGAGCGGAGCAAGTTCTAAACATATTTTACGAGGAATATTGAGCTAGTTATTACGTCAATGCTATTACAATTGGACCGAGCTTTTTAGGGTGCAAAGGCCGAACATCGGACTTGCAAGGCAGGAGGAGACACACGGCTTGCAAATGCTCCATATTTACTTTCCATTGTTTCGTTAGATTAGATAGAAATATTATATATATTAATATAATATAGATAGATTAGGATATTAGATTTGGTTATATATATACACATTCATACCGTATGAAACGGTGGAGGCCGAACGTGACAACAGTGACCACGGCCGACTTTGATTCCTCTTAAACCCTAATTATGTTTTATTTTATTTTTATGGAGATCTAAACTCTCCCGTTCTGTCTACAATTTGAAGCTTTGTTTGATTGAGTTGTGAGTTTCTGAATCTTGTTCCTTATTTTCTATATTGAATGTTTTCGACTTCTTTGTGCTTTATTGTTTATTGTTTTATTCTATCTCGACTGATCAACTTGGTAGAATCAATTCAATTGCTAGGGTTTTGTAGATTTCTGATTGTGAACCTTAACCCAAGTGGCAAACTTATCCCTTTAGGGCTGATT
Organism: Persicaria tinctoria; assembly: GCA_037127255.1. Classification (NCBI taxonomy): domain Eukaryota; kingdom Viridiplantae; phylum Streptophyta; class Magnoliopsida; order Caryophyllales; family Polygonaceae; genus Persicaria; species Persicaria tinctoria. The sequence goes on from JBANSL010000006.1 coordinate 25,316,219, forward strand.
GAACTAATTTGATGGGTAGGAAGTTGAATGTGTTGTTAAATCCCTCTTTAGGGACTGCAAATACCTTGGTTAATCTCTGAACTTAAAGCTATCAATTGGGTTAAATCCTTCTTTAGGGACTGTTCGATTGATAAGGGTTTCTATGACTGATTAGACTAGTAACTATATTAGGTCGGGACAAGGGCATTCATAGGAATCATAAAAGGACAAGAGAAAGTTACAATATCAATTCGACCAAATAAAGTGGATAATTGTAGGTAGAACGATTTTCTCTAAATTCATTTGCATTAATTTGTTTATAGTTTATTTTCTTTTCTTTCTTATTTTCACCACCCAAAAACCCCCCGTTTCATATTAATTGGTAAATAAACTTAACTCATGAATAACTTGATTCTCTGTGGGATCGGCTCGTGCTTACCACACTACATTAGTTAGGTAGGTTCGAATTTATTTTGATACGGTTTAGGCGACTAAAAACCGTCGGTCACGCACATACTAGTACGATTGAGAACAAACAACACACATTCATCCAAAAAAACCCTAACAACAACAATCGCACCATCGCACAACCTCACCAACACATAATCTGACATAATCAAAACCCTAACACACAGAAACGATACAAAATCAACAAAACGCTTACCTGCGCTGCTAGTCATACTGAATAACCTTCAATACCAAACGAAAACGAGCACGAAACGACCGGAAAACGTCGCTTCTCGGAGGAAACCGTCGAAGAACAGTTGGAGAGAGGAAAATCGTGATGGAGAGAGTGAGAAACGGGAGAGAGATAGAGAGGGCGTGAGCAGTTGAGGGGTATCGGGGGGGGGAGTGTGTTTGTGTTTCAAATTGATGTATACTTTTGCAAATTTTACAAAAAAAAAAAGAGGGCGCAAATTTTCTCTTTTTTTTTTTAATTTTTGTCTGCTTGATTCTTGGTTGTATTACGACGGTTAGTCTGTCAACTGTTGCCTTTCAACCTCTCAAACAATGATTCTTAGTTGTATGAGTTTTTCTATTAGGATAAGAAACCAATATTGAAAAAGATACCTGTATTTGAATGCATATACTCTAGAAAATCATTATTAAAAATGGCTAAAATCATTTAAATTTGAAAAATCTTTCTATTTGTAGCCTCTTATGCCAACAAACGTTGTGTTGTGTGGTGTCTATTTTATCTATACTTCTTTTCTGACTTTTCATTTCCTTATTATTTTACCTCTTATCATTTTGTTCTGTTATTTTTTGGTCTATCAAAAATACTCTCTCAACTAGTTCGGTAAAGAGTGTGTAATATCCTGATCCCATTTAATCGCGGGATATAATACCGATTGTTGTTGTTGTTAGCTTAAAAAAAAAAAGTGATCATACTTACGATGATGCAATTGTTGGGCCAATGGGCCCATATATGGAGACCGCCCACAAAAAGAGTTCTTTTTTTTTTAAATGTAAAACCAGCTCAATTAATGAACTTCCAAGTCCGTACATACAATGTTAAAGAGATCTAAAGGAAATTCAAATTCAGAATGAAAAACAACAGGCACCACCGGACACAATTGTGTAAGGTAGCAATGGGCAACTTGGTTGCCTACTCGCCTAGTTAGACTCCAGCTGCAAGCTTGGAACCCCCGTGCTATCTCTCGCCTTGTGTCCCAAAAAGAGTATTATTTTGCCAAGTTAATCAACATTTTAATGAAAGAAAAAAAGTGAGAAAATGAAAGGGGAGAGAAAAGAGAGTAAAAGGGAGTAATTTGAGCGGGTGTTTCGTTTTTGAATTGTGATCCGTCTTTCCCTTTTGACAAATCTTTGATATCTTTTTTTTCGATAAACAACTCTTGCAATAGATTTTTCAACACTTAATTGTAACAGTTTGGTGAGTAGTGGATCTGGTGCTCAAATCTCGCGACAATATTTCTTTCTGGTTGGAATTTGGAATCATACTGCGCTTTTTACTGAATGATGATGAGTTCTGTCAGGTCCCAGACATGATTCATGTGAAATTGAAAGGAAAGGTATAGATTAGGGAAAGAAAAGTTTGGTTAGGGAAAAGGAAAGAGAAAGGTACGAGGGATAAGGAGAGAGAAAAGATTTGTTTGATTATTCATTGGATGATCCACCATTACAACTAAGTGTATATTATATACTAATACCCAATATTATCTATAACCCTATACATGACAATACCCACCACTTATACGTTACAAGATAAAAAGAAATACTAACTAGGTGCTGAAACACAAAAAAAAAAAAAATCATACTACCCATGCATGACATTTAATAGAAATTAGATGGTTTGAAGTAATTCACCATAAAGGCTTGTATCGGCTTTGCTCTTGGCCTTTGCAATTCTTCACAGGAGCCTCTTCCAACACTAGTAAAGTAATTGAAACAAGCTCTCACAATCCAATGTTGTGGTGACAGTAAAGTAATTGTCTTCAAGCTCTGATACCATTGTCATGTATCGGGTTATAGATAATATTGGGTATTAGTATATAATATACCCTTAGTTATAATGGTAGATCATCTAATGAATAATCAAACAAATCCTTACTCTCTCCTTATCCCTCTTACTCTCTCTCCTACCTTTCTCTTTCCTTTTCCCTAACCCCAATCTCTACCTTTCTTTTCAATTTCACATGAATCGTGTCTGGAACATGACAAGTTCATTTGATGACAACAATCTGGTCTTGTGGCTGTAGAGATCAATTTTGGCCATTTGATTTGCATTCAATCAATGGAGCTAAGTTCTGTAGGTTGATTCTTCACCCATTTTGGTTCAGCATTAGCTTTAGCATTTGAGCGCGCGTCGAAGGAACTCATTTGGGATGATATAGTGCCAAAGATGATTCTAATTCATCAGTTGATTACTTAACCCGTCAATGAAACTATCACTGCTGGGCAATTCAGTTAGTAAGCATAGCATCTTCGTCACTTGAGGCCTATAACAGTTTAAACAGTAGGGACACTCGACATCACAAGGAATATCTCACTTTTATATTAAGTATTCTACAAATCCAGCATTTACATGGGGCAAATAGAATCTGTAAATGGAAAGAAAACGCAATCCGAACACAGATCAGTTCACAGCTTGAACAAGAACACCAAAGTTTATTGTTGGTAAACCACAGCTTTTAACCGGTAGGCATCATGATAAAAATATATAACAGAATTTACAGTGATTTTGATGATACAGATTTCTGATTAGCATGAGTTGGCCTGAGACCTGAGAAGCCGGTTTACAATCTAACAGCGAACAAAATTTCCGAAGAGAATTGGATTTTGAAAAGGATCACTTCTCTTTCTTGCTGAGATCCTGCATAAACTAAGCACAAAACGTCACAGATAAGAAAAAGAGTGTTTGAAGCAGAGGAGGAAGAAAAGCTTAAAACAGTCCTATACCTCTGATCCCAAGCTATTAGTTTCTCATTAGAAGAGGTTCCAGTGATGCTCGGTTGGACGATTCTCCTTTATTTTTTCAAGTTTCTTGAGAATCTCCAAGAATGAAGGCCTCTGTTTCGAGTCAGCTGACCAACATAGCTCAGTCAACCTAGAATTACAAATCAGTCAAAGCAACTGTCTCAGAGAAATCCTCATTAAAGGCGCGACATGGGGAAGAGAGATAGATATGATCTATTCTACATTTTTCCATTAGGGACAACGTGATGGAATACAAATATAAGAGGAATAGTCTGTGTTTAGATTGGTTAGTGTTTTTTGTTGGTGTATCGAATTTGTTATCAGTTCATAGTTATAGATACTTGCATCCTGAGTATTGAATGCAGCAACTATGTAAGTAATTGGGAAATTGTGAATTCTTAGCTATGATAACACAAGGCATGTTTCTTACGAATTCAAAGTTGTATTCAACAACTTACTCTCTCAGTTCATGGATGTATCCTTTAGCTCTGAAACGAGGCCTGTGCCCTTCTGCAGCAGCTTTTGCAGCTTCGTGTGCCTCAAATTGTGCTAGTGGTGCTTCACCCTCAAGCATCTGAGGCAGTTTGAAGACCATCATAAGCCAAATTTTCAAACAATTAATTCTCAAGGTGAATTAGATAAGAAGATCTACCTCATAAAGTATCATGGCAAAGGAGTAAACATCAACCTTTTTGTCATATTTCTTATGCTTGAATACCTCAGGAGCCATATATCTATCTGGTATGCGGAAACAAATGTAAAGAGAAAAAATGAAATGGTTAAGAGTAACCATGATGGCATAATATTTGACTTGCAAGTTGCAACTCACAACTCTACTAGATCCATTTCAACAGGTGTACTAGACACTCACAGCTTCCCGTCTCGCCAGTCATTTTGTACACATCATGAGCATGTTGAACCTTGAGGAGCTTGCTCAAACCAAAGTCTCCTACTTTTAGATGGTCTGCACTTGAGTTGACTAAAAGAACATTCCTGATGGATAGAAGTTTTATGATGGGAAATTAAGATACAGATTTCATTCATTTTCGTAACCATAACATGTTGAAAGAAATGCACGTACCTGGGCTTTAAATCACGGTGAATTATGACATTTGGTTCATTATGGAGGTAAGCCATTCCCCTGTCAAGTTTTAACACTTACATTAGCATAACTGTCCGACCCATAATAATGCATTTGCAGACTTCAAAACCAAAAAAAAAAAAAAAAAACCGGATAAGTGCTCAAGGAATCTATAGATATACAGTCATGCGGTAATGGAAAATGATTCTATAAAAAGAAAAGAAAAGAAGGATTAGGCGATTTCTGATTCCAGTGCAAATATTTCTTCATACCTTGCAATATCCAGTGCAAATTTTATAGCTATAACTGGACTCAGACCACCTTTCCCCCTGAGATACTGATAAAGATCGCCCTATAAAGAGGAAATATTTCATGTTCAATAGTACATAATGGATTTCATTTTCTCCACTCAGATACATACAGAACATGCATATAAAAATATGTAATTATACCCCTCTTAGATATTCTGTGATTAGCATCAAGGGCTTTTTTTCTGTAAACGCTGCAAGAAATTGTACTATATTAGGGTGGCGAAGCTTGACCAGCAAATTAACTTCATGCCTGAAATCCTTGCTGAAGAAAGAAAAGGGAAAAAATTGACAAGGTAAGGAAAAGAACAATGAATCTCAGTCAATGAAGCATAATTGGGTTGTGTTATGTCTCAGAGAAAGGGATCACTCATAATGTAAATAATTTGCTACTATAGGAGCAGCCAAAAGCCAAGGTAAGCAAAATCTCCGTAAAATCAATTTTGTTACAGACCACTGAGTTCATTGCCACACCTTGAAGGCATAATATAAGTCCAAATGCCACAACAGTTCAAGAATTAGTCTGGTTTTGCAGGCCTACTTAAACCTATAGTTTGAATGCGACTTCAGCTCATTTACAGAATTCATTGAAGATCAAAACAAGCTTCAATTGAGTCAAGCCCAAACTTTTCCCAAGCAGTTTAGCTCGTGGTCAACCCTAGCTTTAAACATATATCCATAATATACAATTCTAGTGAAGCTCCGTAGATTTCAGTGCATGAGTACATCCATTGGGAACAACTTTATTTTAACTGACACAGAATTAGAGGATAGCTCATTCCCTTCTAAATTCTATGATCTAATGGTAACTAGCATACTTGAAGAGCAAGAGATTAAGTTTTGCAGGTATTCAACTGTTACCTTAATCTTATGGTTCAGGCAAATAATCTTGGCATGTAATTTCAATTAAAAAAAGATCAGTCTGTCAAGATAACTAACAGCAAACCATGGATCATATATAAAAAAAAATCGTAAATTTTTCTTGCCAGTCCCATTAAAGAACAAACCTAAAATGCAGGCCTCATAGCATTGTATCGAATGATTTAAATTGTTAGCCTCAGGTGATCAAGGGGTCAAAGTACTATACAATCTTACATGACCAATTTATCATCTGACAGGGATGGAAGTATACGCTTGACAGCAACTGGAGTTCCTCGCCAGTGAGCTTTTACGATTTCACCAAATGAACCCTACATAAATTGTCATAAATTAGTACTACACTACTACGTATTAAACATTTCAAGACTAGACACCAGAACATAAATAGATGTTGTATGCATATTTATCGAGGATTTTTATTGGAAGTATGCGCTTGACAACACATGGAGTTCAATTGCATTATATGCTTTTATTATCAGCCTAAGGACTCAAACTGAAAAGATGCATCATGCATGCATATATATTGAGGAGTTTTTTTTTTAATTAAAAGAAAAGATTAAATAAAGTTCACAGTTCACATCCACATTGTCTACAAGAGTTGCAGTAAAAGAGCATCCCTCAATTATATTTTTATATTTGGATGCACATAAAATCCTATGATGCTAGTTTTTACATCCATATACAGATATGAAGGCACACCTTCCCAATAACAGATGAATTATTAAAGTCCAGTTCAGAAGGATCAATCTCCCAGTCACACTTGTTTGGCAAAGGAGGGGCAACCGCCTTTGGTTCAAAATGGCTTCCATTCTGCCCCTGTACATGTAAGTCAAATGGAAAAAATTATAAGAATTACCAAACACCGTTCATATCATGATAAATCAAGCAGTACCTTATTTACTGTATCAAAAGTAAGCAATAACCAGAAAGGGCAAAAAAAGAGAAAACTGCGAATATTTGTGTCCTTAAATGTACATTTGTCTGAGGATATGTGTTTCCTATCCTAGAACTGATGATATATTTCTTTCTTCAAAGCCTTTAATATCCAGATTTCAGATTTTTTTTTTAATCCAAATTTACAGCTTCTAAATTCTTCCTAAATTCTCGAAGAAATATACATACAAAAACATTTCAGAGAATTGGGAAAGAAGTGTGAGTGGAGAACTTTTCATATATTGAATGGTTGAAAATACATACTCCAATAAACAAGAAAAGGTGCACTTACATAAGATAAACCACCATATGAGCTCAGCAGCTCAATCATGACATGTTTTTTGGCTCCTTCTGAATCAGCTAAGGGCTGCCACCAATTGAAATATGAATCCAATTAATGCCATTCCAGTTGTCCATGCTTTATGCAATAATAACAAGAACATCTGACTAGGAATCACTAACAAAACAAACTTTAATTCAACCATGGCAAAGCACAAATAAAACTGATGAGTTTATTGGTAAGTGGGCTGACAATGATGGGAACATAGACTGGAGTACCAGATTTCATAGACAAACTTAGTGCAGAGACAGAGAGATCTGATTATTCAAGATACAAATCACAAACATGGTGCAGTGGGATCTATTGTTCTGCTAGAAAGCATAATAACAATAAAATTGGCAGTCGCTTTCAATTACCAAAAGGTAGGAACTAACCAGGCACTAAAAAAAGAGAAGAACAAAAGCAAATTAAGAGCTGCAGAAAAACAAAAAACAAAGGCCAAACAAACAAAAGCAAAATTTGCCTTTTTTTAGAAGCAATAATACTAATATAAAAACATAAACAAATACTTGAATTCAGAAACAAACATTGGGTAGGACAACAGCTGCTGACTTCAACATATTCCCGAATTCTTAGCATCATCCATGGAAAAAGACGGAGAGGCTCAGAAAAGAAAAGCAAATTAGAATTTTACAAATAATGCAAAAACAAAAATTCACATAAAACGAAACTGGACAGCCAAGGATGTCCCTAAAGATTAATTGGAATCAAACTAAACAATCTTCATCCACTCACAGGGTATATCGGAGGAAATATATCCACAAATGTCATTTTCAGCCTCGGTTCCTAATCCATGGTCTAATTCCAGCAACATTTTAGAACTCAAAACGCAAATCTCTCCAAATTGGAAGCGAAATCGGGAAGGTCGGGATAACAAAAAATGGCGAAATAGCAGAAGAAAATCAAAGCAATGAGAGAGGCAGGGAGGGTGAAATTACAGTGTTCTTCCAGCGATCTTGAGCATTGACATCGGCGCCAAACTCGATGAGAGTATTGGCGACGTCGATCCAGCCGTGGAGCGAAGCCACATGGAGAGGCGTCCGGCTGTCGTAATCCCTAGCATTGACGAGCGTGGGATCTTCCTCGAGGAGCCTCCTGACAGCGGCAGCGTCGTTCTGGTGCGCGTGCCAGAGGATCGCCGAGGTCTTGGACACTCTCGCCTTCTCCCTCTGCTTATCGGCCACCGACTGCGACGGCGCCGGAGAAACGGTATAGCCGAGGGCGGAGCATTCAGGAGAGGAGTCACTTCCGTCGCTCATTGAGATCGGATCCGGGTGAATGAAGAAACTGTTTGATCAGATTCAGAGGTCTGCGTGTGGGAAACCGGAGATATTTCTATTTCTGTCTTCCATTTCGGTATTTATAGGATGTTGGGGGGAGGTGTCGCCATCTGCACAAATTGGTCTTTTTGTTCGTTGGGGGTGAAATAAAAAAATCTCACGAGTACAATTTGATATGGATCATTTTTTAAAAAAATTTTACTAGTGAGTATAGCGGGATTTATTTTAAATATATATTTTTAATTAATATATTATAAATTTATTACTAATAATTTTTATATCTAAATTTTTTAATATGTTTCACTTCTATATGCAACTCAACTATATAAGCAAAAAAAAAATGATAATTGCTTAATAAATGCATATGTTTAGGTTTAAAACAAATAAAAAAAACAATATACTATAAACTTGAAAAATGGTGTAGTTATAGAGGACTTATTTTAAATCTATATTTTTAATTGATGTATTATCATTGTAATTTCATTAATAATAAATTTCATCTCTAATAGTTTTAATATGTTTATTTATCTTTGAAATTTGATAAATATATTAACTTAGCTCTATTTATCTTCTTACTCATTTCTACGTGCAATTCAACTATATAAAAAAATAATTGCTTTAGAAATATTGCTTGTTTAGGTTTAAAACAAATTTAAAAAAATAACAATATACTATAAACTAGAAAAATATTGTAGGTATAGAGATTTGATCCTTTGACCTAATGGAATGAAACCATACCTATAATCAATAAGCTATAACAACTCTCTGATTTCTTAAGCTAATATTAAATACTCCCTCCGTAACGCTATAATTGGCATTTTGGTCACTTTTTCTTCTAACAAAATATTTGTCCCTTTAAACCTAATTAATGATAAAAATTTCTAATTTTATCAATTCATCTCATTAATTGTATTTGATTTCCAAGAAATTCTATTAATACTCCAACTTCCCATACTATTCTTTTTTTTCATTTGTCTATTTTTTTCCACATTATTTATTTGCTAAATTTTTAACTATTCTACTTTCTAATTGTAGCTTTCTTAAGAAATGTGAAAACCCCCAAAGAGCCAATTATTGTGTTACGGAGGAAGTATATATTAGATGTACTCCCTTCGATAAAAAATACATGTCGTTTGACTTTTTAACACGTATTTTAAGGAGCTAAAAACTATATAATATATTAATTTTTTATTATTATTTTTTACAATTTAATACTTATTACTAAGAAATATTAAGTTTGTAAAAAAATAATTTAATATTTTATATAGTTTTTACCTTATTAAAATACGTGTTAAAAAGTAAAATGACATATATTTTGGAAATCGGAGGTAGTATTTGTAAATATTTAATAGGTGCAATTAGTTGGGCCTTCACCCAACTTTATACAGTATATATAGTATAGAAGATTATCGGCTTTTCTAACTTCATAAGATAAGACCTTAAATTTAGAAGAAAAAAAATTAAACTTTTAATTAGTTTAGCATTTTTTAAAGTAGATTTTTAGGGTCGTTTGTCTTTTTTTTAGGAAATCTTTTCCAATGTAGTATCTTATCAACAACAATTTGGTGAGTGTTCGATCATCCAAACGGAAGCAGGAGCGGTGCTGCTAGGTTTAAAGAGAGCTAAGGAACTGGGATTATTGAAGATCGTGCTGGAAAGTGACAACCAAGTCCTGGTTAAGTCAATAAGGAAGCAAAGAAGTCTGAACTGGGAAATTATGAGGCAGGTTGAAGAAATCTACATCACTCTTTCTGAATTTGAATCAGCGGAGGTACATCACATCTACAGAGAATCTAACAAGTCGGCAGATTATATTGCCAGGAATGGTATTATCTGTAACTTAGATTCTATCCCCTATCATAGGGAGTTTTGTAACATCGTCCGTAGGGATGATCCAGGAGTTGTGCTACTGTTCTAGTGGCAGCTCCGTCTGTTTGTCTACTGTAAAAAAAAAAAAAACAACAACAACAATTCGTGGCTGGTGTTTGACAAGGGGTTATTGGGGGTTGAATAATTACGAGATTAAGATTATTTGGAGTTATTTCCGCACAATAATCCTACCCTCCTCAACCAAGATTGTCAAGGTTGTCCACCCCAACATTCCAACAACCCCATATGTGACATCCATGCCCCTAATAGATAGCATGTTCACAATAGCTTCCTCCTCGGACGTGTAAGCCATCTCTCACCACCCTCTCGCTACGAAATCTGCAATCTATCAAATCAGTATGGGTTCTGACTTCTGCCGCCGGTGAGTTCTTTGTTCTTTGTTTTCGTTTTTGTTTCTTGAGGTGTGTCTTTGTTGGTTTGATCTTTGTCCTCCTTGTTTTGCTTTGCTCTTCGTGTTATGCTAAAGGTTGAAGATGGGTAAGAAACTCAAGGAGTCCGATGGTATGGGAGGAACCGATCCTTCCAAGTACCTTGAAGATGCTCCCCCCATGGCACCTAAAAGGGGAAGGCCGAAAAAATTAAAAGCTCTAACCCAAATTGGTGGAGTTGTTGATCAAAATTCTAATGGAGTAAGCATGATGAACAAAGTGAGCAAAGAAGTTGATGGTGGAAACGGTGCAAACCTGGACCCAAGGAAGAAGCTCCCAACCTCCTCCTCGGCGGTTCAAGATGACGAGCTCGAAGGAGATTTTTTCAAAGAGTTTGCTCGTGTAGCTGGCATGGCCTCGCCTCCGGCGGCCAATGCTCCGCCTCTGTTGGGCCAGTCTCCGGCGAAGCCTAGCCATGGCGACATTGGTAATGAGGATGATCCATCAATGAAGGGAGCGGGTGGCATTAATGATCCCATTGGGATTGTTCAAGGTTCAAAGCCCCTAGAATCTACAAGTGTGAAATCATTTAATGAAAGGCGTTTAAATCTGTCGAACTCCAACCAAGTGAATGAAGGAATTAATGACAAGGTTAGTTCCCAAGAATCTTCTAATTTGAATTCTAATCTGATTTTGGATACCCATGTGATTGGTGCCAATGGAACCGGATCTGGCACCTACCCGGACGCTCCTATCGCACCGGAGTCCGTGGTCACTCTCGCCCAACTGATCCCTTCTGCTACCACTGTCGTTGGAGAATGGCTACCTAAGAATAAGCCCTTTACGGATGGTCCCCTGTTGATCTTGTCCGTCCTCGAGGATCCCGCTCAAGCTCCTAATGTTGTGAATGAGCTAACCGAGCAGCAGGTGGCGCCTATCCCCAGCAGCGAGTGCTCCGAGCAGCCCCAAGCGATGGGCGTTCAGGCACCTAATGATGGGAGCGCGCTCTCTGCTCCACTCACTGCTACTCTCGCATCCCCTCCCGTGAGCACCAGCAATGTCGAGGCGCCTACGAGCACTCCCCATGCGCCAATAATGATTGAAAAGGAGCGCCAGACGATTAATGCTCCCAATGTCTCAAACGGTAATATCCAAAGCCAAGGTATGATATCTAACTCATCTAATGTTTGGAACAATAAATCAAAAAAGGTCTTCATGAATAAAGGTGTTGGAGGTAAGATTGAATATTTTGAGGAAAACAAATCTAAATCCGTTATTGAGATTGATGTTAGTGAGGCACTTCCAAGGCATGAAGTGTGGGGATGGACTCTCTTGGGTCAATATGTGGGTCGGCACCCAGGTAACTTCAAGATCAACGAAATGAGACGAGAGTGGGGAGTGAGATCTAAGTTCAATGAAGAAAATGGGTGGTTCGTCTTCTCCTTCAACTCGGAGGAAGATGCGAATGGTGTGCTCAAGGGTGGCCCCTACTTCATCCATGGGCGCTCATTCATCCTAAAGAATGTGCCCGAGATGTTCGCCTTCACAAAGAAAGAAGCGGCGACCATACCCCTTTGGGTCCGCATGATGTGGGTCCCGGTGGACTATTGGACTCACAATGTTATAGCTATGGTTGCTTCCTCTCTTGGTAAACCCCTTTTTGTAGACAAGGTCATCGAGGAAAGGAAGCGGAAATCATATGCTCGAGCGCTCATTGAGATCAATTTTGTCGAGGAAATCAAGAGGGAGGTAACCCTTGCCTTTAGCTATAATTCTAAGTTTAATTGCAAATTCTTCATAGAAAATGAGCCCAAGTATTGTTGCAAATGTTTCACCTTTGGACACAACCCTTGTGAATGCCCTTTAAATGTCAAAGCTACTAACAACTTGACCAAGAATGTGCCCCATAGCTCAAAAAATCAGGACAAAGGGAAAGGTAATGAGCAAACGAAAGAAGTGAATGATCATAACAATATGAGTGGGCCTTCCGGCCTCTCACCGGAAGAAAAAGCGACAAAAGAAGTAGACAAGGAAGGACTTGAAGCAAGGAAGGAGATCCAAAAAAAAATGGTGAAATTATGGGCAACACCAACATCCACCATGATGCCGCCACCAATAAGGTATGCACCGCTCCAATTCCTTCCTCTTTTTTGACCATCTCTAACAACAAAAATGATGTTCCTAGGGCTGAGATGAGTGGGGAAAAGTGCACCAAGGACAACAAAGGAAGGGGTGGTAGAAGAAGAAGAAGATCCAAGAAGAAAGGAACAAAGGAAACATCTAATGAAGATGAGGGTGGAGAGAAGGGAAAACACTTGGAAACCAAGGTAAGTAGCCCTCCTAATAATCATGTCACTAGATCTAAATTGATCCCTCCTTTGAATAGGTTGAGCGACGAGAGGCTTATGGATACAACCCCCTTGAGCTTGGATGTGCCATCTTCGGATGGGGATGAGGACCCAAATGATGAGGATGATATATCTTGCCACTCGTGGGGTAGCAAAGATAATGAGGATGTCGAGGATCCTTTGACCTTCACCTTGGTGATGTCTAAGAAGGAGAGGGGGCAAATGGCTAAGGAAACGCAAAAGAATACCCAAAAGACTCATAAAGGGTCATCATGAAGATCATAGCTTGGAACGTCAAGGGGATAGGCCAACCCTGGAAACAAAATGGTCTAGGTAAGCTTATTCGATTGAATGATGCTAAGGTGTGTGGGATTCTTGAGACTAGAGCTCATGATGCGACTTTTAATCCCAATAATTTCACTACTAGGTATCTTCGTGGTTGGAACCATACTTCAAACTTCCATCTTGACCCAAGAGGTAGAACCCTAGTGGTTTGGGATCCCTCTTATGTTGATATGGAAGTTGTAAGTGTGGAAGTCCAACATATTGCTTGTTTTATGACTAACAAAGAGACCAATGTCAAGATTGGTATTTGTTTTATCTATGGATTGCACACGGTTGTTCATCGTAGGGGCATTTGGGAGGCATTGACGGACATCCTTGAAAGTCATACCCTTCCATGGCTTATTCTTGGAGACTTCAACAATGTCAAGAACTTTGATGAGAGGATAAATGGAGCCCCGGTCTCCATGTATAAGTGTCGGGATATGATAGAGGCGTGCACAAATCTAAGGTTGACCGACTCCCCTTATACAAGTAAAAATCTCTTCACTTGGTCCAACAAAGTTGTTTGGAGTAAGATTGATAGGGTTTTACTTAATAGTGAGTGGATCCTTGGTAACATTTATTGTCATACGCATTACCCGGATATGTGACACCTCTCGGACCACAAGCCGACCATAGTCTATTTGTTTTGTGATGATAATAGGAAGAATAAGCGCTTCAAGTTTCAAAATATGTGGTGTGAACATGAGAGCTTCAAGGATGTGGTTAGGGATGGTTGGAACTTTCAAATGAGAGGCACCTACCAATTTCGGTTGTGCGGTCTCTTAAAGAAGCTAAAACAGCCCCTAAAACGTCTTCATGGTAAGCATTTCTCACATATTTCTCATAAAACGTTGGAGGCTAACACTATTCTTGAAGATGCTATGGAAAAGGACCGAGTTGCTCCTTTGGAAGTGTCTTTCGAAGCGCTTAACCAAGCCAAGAAGAGGGCTGATTTTCTCAACAAAGCCGAGTATTTGTTCCTCCAACAACGCACCAAGGCCCACTACTTGAAGAATAGTGACAAGTGCAACAAGTTCTTCCATAGCCTCATGAGAAACAACGGGAAAAGAGCTCATATTGGTGCTATTATTAGGAGGGATGGCGAGCTCACCACCTCTCCCAATGAGGTAGCCTCGGATTTTCTCTCTTTCTTTCAATGCTTATTTGGCACTTTTGTAGGTACAATGTCGGCTGTCCCCTCCATGTTCGCCTATGGTGAATCGGTGAAAGAGGAGGATAAGCCAATGCTCGTGGCCCCGGTATCTAACGAGGAGATCAAGCTTGCTTTATGGTCAATGGGGGGTGACAAAGCCCTGGGAGCGGATGGTTACACGGCTAAGTTCTTTAAGAACACTTGGGACATCACCGGAGGTGAGGTGTGTGTGGCTATTAAAGAATTTTTCATTAATGGCACCCTCCTCAAGCAATTGAACCACACCATTGTGAGCCTTATTCCTAAAACCAATGAAGCAAACCGGGTTGAGAAGTTTAGGCCCATTTCATGTTGCAACGTTGTTTATAAGATCATTTCCAAGATTCTTACTTCTCGGCTTGTGAGATGTATGGATTATATTGTTGGCCCGGCACAAGGTGATTTTGTGCCGGGTCGCCTTATGAGTGATAGCATCTTTCTTGTCCAAGAATTGCTACGTAGGTACAATGTGAAGAGGGACACCCGGAGGTGTTTCCTCAATGTGGATATAGCCAAAGCCTACGATACGATCTCTTAGGACTTCTTAAGGTTTTCTCTTCATGCGGTGGGGATCTCGGAGAGGTTCACTGAGTGGACCATGGAATGTGTCACTACTACCTCCTACTCCATCAAGATCAACAATGAGGTCCATGGTCGTTTTCCGGGCAAAAGAGGTCTTCGCCAAGGTGATCCCATCTCTTCTATTTTGTTTGTGCTAACCATGGAATTTTTCTCTAGGCTTGTTAAGTTGGAGACCATGAAACCTAGCTTTCACTTCCACCAAAATTGCGAGCAAGTGAAAATCGCCCACCTTGCCTTTGCCAATGACGTGGTGATGTTTTGCCGGGGAGATGTTGCTTCGGTTAGAGTTCTCATGGGCTGTCTTCAAAGGTTGAAATAGGTCTCGGGCTTGGCGGTGAACTTGGAGAAATCGAGCGTCTTTCCCCTCCAAGCGAGACGGAAGAGATAATTGGTGTCACGGGCTTCAAGTGCGATGCCTTTCCCTTCCGCTACCTTGGCATCCCCATCTCTCCACATGGACTCCGGGTGACTCACTACCAACCCCTTATTGATCAAATTGATAAAAGGTTGAACTCGTGGTCTAGTAAATGCTTATCTTATGCAGGGCGGAAAGAGTTGATATCGTCGGTTCTCCAAGGTATTGAAGGCTTCTGGCTCTCCATTCTCCCCGTGCCGGAGGCCGTGTTGAAAACGGTAGAGAGTCATTGTCGGAGATTCCTTTGGAAGCAACCAAAGGTCCGTTGGAGCAAAGTGTGTGTGCCGAAGGAGGAAGGGGGTCTTGGATTCTTGGACCTCAAGAGTTGGAACTCCGCCTTCATGTGCAAGCACTTATGGAGGATTGTGGAAAGAAAAGAGAGCCTTTGGGTAAGATGGTTACACCATAAATACCTCTATGTTACTAATGTGCAGGATTGGGAGGCCCATATGAGAGACTCCCTCCTCATCAAAGGTATTATTAAGGTAAAAAGCATGGTGCTCTCCGTTGGTGGGAACTTGGAGGATGGGCTGAGCGGGTGGTGTTTGGGTGACAAATTCAAAGTCTTGAAGGCATATGAGGCTATCAGAAGGAAAGAGTTGAAGGTTAGGTGGCATAGGGAGGTGTGGGTTGCTAACAACACCCCTAAGCACTCATTCATCTTATGGCTTGCCACACTTGGTAAGCTCTCGACTAATGATAGGCTCAATTTCCTTGACATTGACTTTGCTTGCAAGTTTTGTAGTGATGACTCTCTTGAGACCCACGAGCACCTTTTCTTCAAATGCCCCTTCACTAAGGGTGGGAGAGGATTAGGAGCAAGTTCAAGATTCCTCGCGAGGTGGATTCCATTCATAGGGCTTTGAGATGGCTTCAGAGGTATGCTAAGGGCAAGACGTGTCTTAACCTTAGTCGTAGATATGCTCTCTCGACCACTGTCTACCTCCTTTGGCATGCTCGGAACGCCCTTGTCATGGAGGGTAATTTGATCCTTGATGATGCCATTATGAAGCTCATCCTCACCCATGTCTACCATCTCATTTATGATTCATTCCCCACTCGTGATGTTGAGAACATGTTGGCGTGAGATTTCATGGAGATTCGAAGTATTGTTTGTGACCTTAGAGTTGTGTCCTGGGGCCTGCGTGCACTTGGGGCCTGCGTGCCCCCGGGAACAACTCTCCCTTGGACTGTTTTTTGAGCTCATGTGTCCTTTTGGGGATGCGTCCCCTTGGAACCAGGGCCGGACCTGAGGCGAGGCCCAACAGGCCGTCGCCTCAGGCCCAAATCGTGTAGAGGGCCCATAAAATTTATTTTAATTATATTAGTATTAGACAAGAAGGTAACACATAAAATTGAAGTAGCCCAGTTGGTGAGGGAGCGGCAATTCGACCTTGGGGTCTGGGGTTCGAAACCCACCTCTCCCACCCATTGATGATCTACGTTAATTTGAGTTTGATTTTTGTTATTTAATTTTTTCCCTAATAATTTCAACTTTGGTTGATTTTTTAAAATTTAAATTCCTGTGTTATTTCTGCCTTTGATTTTTTTTTTACGTTTGATTTTTTTTTTGCCTTTCATTTTTTTTAAAAAACCCCCCGGTAATCTGAGTTTGCTTTTTGTTATTTAATTTTTTCCCTAATAATTTCAACTTTGGTTGATTTTTTAAATTTTAAATTCCTGTATTATTTTTGCCTTTGATTTTTTTTTTTAATGTCCACAAGTTGGTTAGGTGAGGCTTAGTTGATTTTTTTTAATTTTAATTTCCGTTTAAATGTTTTTTGATATTAAAAAACTATTTAAAAAACCGTTTATTCTACCATACCTTATGTATATACATACTATATTTAATAGTGGGGGCCCAATTTAAATTTCGCCTCGGGCCATTAGAAACTCAAGTCCGACCCTGCTTGGAACATGACTATTTTGGTGTTTTCTTGACATGTTTCCTCGGCCTACGTGCCTAAGATATGCCCTTGTGTGTTTTGTTTATGCTCTGGAATGTGTCCTAAAGGCCTATGTGCCGGTGGGAACATTCACCTTGAGATTTTGGTGTGGCTACTTATCCTTGGTAAGTCTAGGTTGTGTCCTAGCTTTAAAGAATTGTAGCTTTGATGTATGGCCTTCAGGCTCCTAATTCTTTCATTGGATTTACATAAACCTCCCTTTACCCGAAGTTAGTGCGGGGTGGCTAAAAAAGATAGCATGTTCACAACTGCTTTTTCTTCTTCTCGATTGACCCAGCCAACTGTTTCTTCTCTACGGACCCAACTAACTGCTGCTTCTCTACAACTATAAGAATTCTTTGAATTGGTACTTTTTTTTTTTAGCTGTTCTATTTAACATAAAAAAAATTTAAAACTACATTTTTTTAGCAGCGCTATATATATATATATATATATATATATATATATATATATATATATATATATATATATATATATAGAGAGAGAGAGAGAGAGAGAGAGAGAGAGAGAGAGAGGTTCATGGGAGAACAAGCCTTATTGAGTAAAATGAGAACACATCTGGAACGTTGATTGAATGAAATGGAAGGCTGAGATTAATAGGCAATTTTGGCTTTTTTTAAATTAAAAAACAGTGGGACCCACGTCGTTTTTTTGCCCACTTGCTGAATGAGGGCGTGTGGGGTGCACTCTCTTCAAATTATTCGACAGTATATCTAAATTATTCAATCGTATCGTCTGATTATGCGATGGTATCGACAGATTATGCGATGGTATATGATTTTTTTTGTAAATCTTTATAAATGATTGATTATTCGGTCGTCTATGAATGATTATTCGGTGATATATAGATGATTATTCACTCGTATATGAGTGATTATCGGTTGATTATTCGATGGTATTGGTCGGTTATTTGATGGTATCGATGGATTATTCGATGATAACGCTTTATTATTCGAAAGTATCACTTGATTATTCGATAGTATCACTTGATCATTGACATATTTAAATTCCCCCATAAACAAATTCCACCAAATTATCCTATATACATATGAATAAAGTTATACATACAAACGAATAAATCTAAATTACAGTATCATTGAAATCTAAATTACAGTAACATGACAACACATCGGTCCATACATATGAATAATTCAACTTTTCCTGCGAATACCTCTTAAATTAGATGGAACAACACAAATTCGACGTCTATTCATACACAATTGGCTACAAATCCTCACAAAATAAACGAATAATTGACAATAACATGACAAACCCCAATTGGGATGTCGATAATGACCGATCGACCTCTCATCTCTCTCAATTAGGTCTAAAATTCTCACCAATTGATTCAATTGTCAGACAACCACCGTATTCATCGACTAATCCTAAACCTAACACATCGATCAACCAATCAATTAACCATAAAAAAAAAAAAATTGAACTCACCCATTGATTTACTTCATTCGTTGATGCACTGTTCATGGTGGGGCTCGGATTTGGGGCTGTAAGGGTGGTCGCTATTCATGGTGGGGCTCGTATTTGGGGCTGTAAGGGTGCCTCGTCTCCGTCGCTGTAAGGGTGGTCGGATTTGGGGCTGTTGGTGGCGGCTGGGTGTGGTGGGGCTCAGATCTGGGCTAAGGGTGGCCGGATCTGGGCTAAGGGTGGCCGGAGGAAGGCCGGATCTTTGACTGGAGAGGCGCGACGGGGAGCGAGGAAGGAGAGCGAGGGCTGAGGAAGGAGAGCGACGCCTCTGCAACCGCCATAGTCATCGCCACCGCCACCTTCGCCATCGCCGGAGTCGTCGCCTTCTTCACCCGCCACCGCCATCGGACTTCTCGAGATGCCCAATCGCTCCTCCAAAAGCGGTGGTGCGCAGCCGTGAGCACCTCCAACAGCCTGAAATCCGGGCCGCTTCTACTGTTGGTGTTGTTCGGTCCGACGATCGTCGCGATGTTCAACCCCCTTCCACTGATCGGAGTACCTTGCACCGGCGTCGAACTCACTAGGAGAATCGGAACCCTAGGCGGCCTTTTGGGATTTCGCTATCGCCCTCTCCACTTTCTCTTTCTTCGATGTACTGATTTGTCGATTGTGGGGCTAGGAGTAGGGTTGGGGATGGTTTTTACACGCGCTTCGCTCCAGGTTCTTTATTGTAAATCACCAATTTTTTTTTTTTAAATCAATAATGTCGAATAATCTCAGCCATCCGATCATCCGAAATCAATGGCCTACAAGTGTTCTCATTTTACTCAATAAGGCTTGTTCTCATATGGTCTATCCTCTCTCTCTCTCTCTCTCTATATATATATATATATATATATATATTTACATAAATAATTAAGGATATACCGGTTGACGAGCAAGCTAGATGATATGCATTGACCATGCATTCTCGATTATGAGATAACGAGGAAGTAAATAGCCACGCCTAACTGTACGAGTTAATTAACTGAAATAAATATCCATAGGGGACATTATTATCAATGATAAAAAACGGCCTTAAACTCATTCAAGAGCCACTAAATAAATTTATGTTGTGCGTGTTGGACTTTAAAAAAAAAAGAGAGAGACAACGAAACAATGATGATCTATTGAACATTTGAACATGTATAAGGATATATTATCAGTTTGAGATTGGATCCGGTGAGTTGTATATTAACTCCATAGATGGAGTTGGACAAATTTCAACCGTAAAAAAAATAACCAACGGTTAAATTTGGCACTCCCACCCCCACCCAATTTTTTTCCTTTTTCTTTTAATTTATTTTTTCATGAGTGTAATGAATTTGATAGTCAAATTCATGGAATCTAGACCCTATAAGTTTATAACATGTTATGAGTTTTCCCCTGTGCCAAATGTCATGTGGTGGCATTAAATTTGTATAGTGACTGAACCGTTGTATTTTATATTAAGAGGTTCAAAGTTTGAATTTTTTCGAAAATATGAAATTTTTTGTGATTGAATTAATTAAAGACAGAAAAAAGATTAAGAAGGTGAAGATCTATTTAATTTGGAGATATGATATATATCTATTAATATATGTACATTCCTATTCAATACATAAAATAAATACAATATAATAAGATGATATGATATTCTACATTCTCAATCTAATATTTATTTTCAATAGAATATATATATAAGAGTAGGCAAGAACATATGTTTGGAGATATATAATATACTTTAATTGATGATAGAAATATTAAAATGTGCAATGCAAAAGCTAGAAGACATTAGGATGATTCATTTGCATGAATAACGGAGATAATTAATTAATTAATGGCATTGACATTCGAACTCCCACTTGTTAATTACAAGATTTACAGCAAATTTATTGCTTTGTTGTATTGGTGGTGACTGCAGGTGAGGATCCTATATACTCCCCCGTATCGCAATATTTGTTGTTTTAGCTCTATACATACTTATTAATAAAACTTATCTTTACTTTACTTTTATAGCTTAAAATACCTAAAATGAGTAATTATTACCTATAAAAAGAGGAATCATTACCTATAAAGACAATAATTATAGCTAAAACAAGTTTTTTGATACAATTTTACCCCTCTAAAACAACAAATATTGTGATACAGAGGGAGTAAGTTTTTGTTGACTCTACCTTAATGATAATATGTGATATATTTTTGTAGAGATAATGGAAGACAAATAAGGTAGTATTTTATGCAAATACGGAGTATCAATTATATTTTGTGGTTATTTTATTTGATTTATTATTCTCGGAATATATTTATTTGGCTCACAAAATTATATGTGCTATATATTTTAATTAGGCCAATTTTCTAGAAGATTTGTTTTTGAATATATGCTTATTTATTTGCTTTATTTTTTATATCGAATATTTAAATTTGGCTGAGATTTTGTTTTGAATTCAAAATTTATGGATGGAAAGATTTGTTCAAAGTAGTTAAATTGATTTTAGATTTGAAAGTGGTTACGTAGATTTTTTATTGTAATCTTGATATATTTATTAATTGCTTAACAAAATAGATTTGGATTTGCTTTGAAACTAACACGTGCAGGATTTAAATGATGTCAAGATTTGTTCCACAAATGAAGCTTCAATTTGAATTCAAATTTAGTCCCAAGCCGGCACCAAATATCAAGGAGCAAATCTAAGTGGTTACATGTGATTTTGTATATAGGCTGATTTTGTGGAAGAGCAAGTGGGGAATTCGAATTCAAACCGGCTGAAATTCAAGGTAAAATCTGGGATTTCCAGCAGCACCAAAACAGCCCCTGCACCTATAAAAGACGAGAGCAAGTGGTGAAGAAAAGACACAACACAAGCACGGTTCTACAACGCAAAGACTTCACCATTGTCATCGGCTTCTTGCTTTCTTTCTCTCCCTCGTTGTAATTGCTTTTATTTCTTGTTGAGAGAGAAGAAAAAAATCTGAGCGTTATAGGATAAATCATTCTCGTTATACTAAGAGTATCCCTATACTCAAACGTATACACACGTTGGTGTGGTTAGGGCTATTATTTCACGAGCGTTTGGGTTTACTAGATAGTAGCGGGTGAGGCTACGAGAAGGGTAGTTCTTCTAAGTTTGTATCTAGGACTCTAAGGAATTTGAGTTGACTAGGTATGAGCGGGTAAGGCTTCGAGAGTTTAGAAGATGGAAAGATCTTCTCGGTTGTATCTAGGGTCCATAAGAAGTGAAATAATAGTTGTTTGAATCCTACGGGTTAGATAACCCTAGGCGGGGACGTAGGCCAAGTTGTGCCGAACCTCGTTAACAATTCTCGTGTTCATCTATTTAATTTGTGTACTTACGTTTATTTGTACTGTCTTAGAGGCCTTGAAGTTGCCACTGCAGCAAGTCTTGCGAAAATCTTCCACTCTATTCAACCCCCCCGAGCATTTGTCTATTACTGTTATTTACTTTAAGTACTCGATTCTTCAGCTTTCTTGCCTTCTTTTTTCTAAACGATCATCTTTAAGGCTTTAACACTTTTTTCTTTTAAGGTTGAAGGCTTTAACCACCTCGAATCCCCAATGTTAAGATGTGAAAAGATAAAGTGTCCCACATCTAAAGTTGAGCATAACAAGTCTTAGAGTACTATATAAGTCGGTGATCTACTTATTTTATTATCAATTGGTTTTAGAATAGAACATCACTCGAATTGTGGGATAGGGTGCTAGAATTTTGATACGCAGGTAGAAAAGACTATTAATTGATGCATTTTTACTTATATATTTCTTTATAATATATAGTCGTGAATGTTTTGACCTGGTAGTAGTATACTAGAACTGTCTTAAGACTATCCAAAATGGTTTTGTATATAATGTATATATTTATATATTTGCACAAGAGGTGTAAAAAGACATCTTACTTTTTGGTATTTTGCTCTAATGGTTAAATGTGTATTTTTTACACAATTCAAATACAATTAATTTAAAACAAAAAAAAATTATAAAAAATAAACCAATAAAATCTTCTTGCTTTAAAAAAAAAAATTACACATAAAGAGGTGATATATATGCTCAAATGTGCACATTTACACACCCCAAAAGTAATCAATAAAACTAAAAAATGACATTTAGATATTTATACACAACCATTGGAGTTAGTCCATTACTCTAAGCAGCCACGAAGTGGATAAAATGCAACACATAATCACATTAGAATATGCGGGAATATTAATACATATATATATTGCATGTATGTCATGTGTGATATGATATTTGTACTTAGCCAAACCAAGAACAAGTCTATGCCTATCATCTGGGGAAAAAAAATATGGATGTACTCAATCGAGACATCTATAGTAATTAGTCAACTAGTTCTTAGATCGACTGGGTTTCTAAAATACGGATAGTTTAAGATAAGTTCGGATATTCCATGTGGTGGATGAGTGGAGCTTTCTCCATCACCATGGACCCCTTCGTTCAAACAGGGTGTTATTCAACGTGCTTAAAATCGTCGAATTGAGTTCGAGTCGAGATTTAATTTGGACTCGACCTTTAAAATGTGCTCTTACTCATCTCATTTAGTAATGAGCTCGAACTAATCTTTTTTAAGGTATATTTGCCCATGATATAGTAATTGAGCGAAAATTTAATAAATTTTACAAAACTTGAGATATCTGAGCTCAAATCAATTTGATTATTAGTTTGAACCGAATTTAAATGTGTGCTCATACACAACTTTCGTTTAATAAACGAACAAATGAAGGAATAACTCAAACTAATCATCTCATATAATAACTCTAGCCTATCGATCATGTTAACATTCATAATGTTTTAACATACAAAAATGTAAAAATTAGGGAATTTTAGTAGGTGAGTGGTTGTGTAATGATTGATGATCGAAGAACAATCATGCATACTCACCCAATTCAATTTTCACCCGTTTGAAGAATCTTTATATATCCTTTCTCGATATGATATAAATATAATACAGGTTATGTGACAATCCGTCGTGTAGCTAGTTTGCCCTTCATATAGCACTATGTTCAATGTACACTAACCAAGATCAAGAAATGGGCACTTGGAATGTGCACCAAAAGGAGTCAATCAATGAGTCAGCTTGAAATATATGATAATGATGATAGCAAGAACAAGAGCTGCAATGACTGAGCCAGCGATCCATTTGTTCTTGCTGATCCTCCTCGACATGGTTGTTAAGATCTTCTTACTTTTGTCAATCGCGTTATCCACATCTTGGAGCTGCAAAAGGGATGTGAAATAGCATTTCAGCCCTGACATAAAAATCCCCAAACTAATTCCTATCTGATAGAGTGATAGTAACCTCAGGCTAATAGATAATTAGAGATCCATCTACCATAAGTACCTTTTGATGCGAGTGCAGAAGGGTTTCCCGTTGTTGGTGCAAATCTTCAAGGATTGAGACACCTAACTGCTCAGTCTCTAGTGCAGTTCTTCTACTCTCTCTTAGACGGTCACTTGATTCATTGAGCCTGTCTGTTGACGTCATCAATCTGTCTCTCTGGTCTGAAGATGTCTGAAATGTCAGCAAATTTATGTCAGTTGCATAGCTTCTTTGAACAAGCAGGACTCATTTGGTGCACCGTGCACTTATATTGAAGGTTTGTGTGTGATTGACTAGATAACAGCCTAATAAATCTGGTTATTCCATGAGTAAATTCTGAAGGCTTTCGTGTGTGAGTGAAATATCTTTCATTGCTAGCACCCAGCCACCCAGTGGCTTGCCTTTGAACGAGTTAGAATCTACACCACTGTACAGGAATTAGTTTTTTGTGCTATCTATCACTTCAAAAGGGTGAAAAGTATTAAGATACCTTGTGAGTATCCAACATCCCAGCCTCTAGCAACTCATCCCGCGCAGCTTGATCATGGCTGGGTGAACTTAGCCTCTTCGCTTCCCTTTTAAGTTTGTTGAGATCCGATTTATATTCTCTCAACTTTGCAAGAAGCATGGCCTTCATGTTTGGTTGCAAACTTCTTGCCTCGAGGTCCATTTTGCGAATCTGAACAATGAATTAATATTATCAAAAGGAAAGTTTACAAGTTGAGACAACAGATCTCAAGTAATACACAAAGTTAAAAGATAACACACAAAAAAGTATGGCAGTTACCAATATATCAGCCTCATCCAGTCCATCTTTAACTTCAAAGATCAATTGCTGTTTTTCGCCTGCAGTTAAAAGAAAAAAATATACACAGTATAAGGCAGTTTCAAATTTCAATATAAATTGCAGATGTTCCTCTAATGATAAAGAAGGGAAGTAATGATACTATAAATCTACAAAAAAGAGTTGAACGGAAAAAAAACCCGGAAAAAATGGAACATTGCTCTATCACATCAGAGTATCAGACAGAAGAAAACTAATCATTCCATCATTAGACTGTCGACAGAAGCATAGTTTATTGAACACCAGACAGAACTCCACATTATCAAATAAGAACTACATTTGTTGAAGCCCCATAGAATAAAAGACAAATTCTTCACCCCCTCAGGGGAAAAGAGTTGGCCATTCTGTTTCCAATCATATCTTTACGAAGAGGTGAAATCATCCAAAAAATTCCTCCAACATGAGCCAACAGGCTTTCATTCCTCGACAGATGAATGGAAAAGCACACATCCTAAGAAAACCATACCAGTATAATACCCAAAGCGCATCCACATAAGTTGCATTTGATAGTAGCTAGATTAATGAATCAGAAACTCTCAGAGACGATTGGAATCTTAAGAGCTTGATGTTTAGTCCCTTTTATGGACATGTAACTTGTTCTGAGAACTTCCTTTGTTCATCTCAATTTGTTTGTAAGCATTCTTCCTTAGATGTTTCAATGAAACTCCATTCCTTCTTCCAAAATTTCAGTCACAAGACGGATCAAGAAGTAAACTGGAGCAATCATGAGTAAGTTCAAAGTTCAACCACAGAAACACCGACTCAAACCATAACATTCAGTTAATAATTCTGATGAGTTTTCAGCATCCAGATTAGGCTAAGCAAATACGTTGATACACTAGCCAGATCAAATCACAAACAGTTAATCAACCTCAAAAGATTAGACAGACCACCCTAATTCAGTGATCCAGCGACAAGACCCTAAATAAGAAACCATAAGCGCAGGATATAAATCAACTGGTGATAGGGATTTCAATTTCTACAGCCTCGAAAAAGGGGAAATCGGACCGTCCGATTTCAAGCGATCATGTTGAGGATGAGGAATAGAATTTCTAGAATTATACAGTAGAAAATACCTTCACCGGAAACAGCAGAAGCGGAGGAACATTTCCTGGCGAGATTAGCGGAGAGGTCACAGTACTGGCGCTCGTAACCTTCGAAGACGTCGCTCATCTTTGGATCCTCCGACGGCTGCTGTGCTGATCAAGAAGAGGCTCTTCTTGATGTCTCCGCACGATCAAGATGTATGGATAACTGGATTGGATGGATAAGTTTCGGCTAGGGTTGGTTCGAAGATGGTTGCTAAACTGCAGCGAACGATGTGCGAAGGAAAGGCGTCGTCGGAACTCCGAAATGTGGAGGTTGATACTGCCACAATTCAGAATTGGCGGAAGGGGAATTGACCAATTCAAACCGAATCTGCAAGCTGGTCTTCGCACGCATATGGGGAAGACGACTGTCCAAATGACCAATTGGCTGCATAAAAATTTATGGAAAATGGAATGGTACGTCTTTATTTTCCTACGTCTTTGTCTTGTTATATGTTTGTATTATGTATGTGTATATGATGAGTATGCATATACATATACGGAGTACTATATAATGTATACTATATTATACATGGATGCACAGTTGTTGTTAGATCCGATTGAGTTGCATTGAGTCGAGAAATCGACTTGATTATCTAATAGGTCTAATGGACAATAGTGGAGTATAGTGTATTATGTATAGTATAAAATCTTCTTACTATACTATATAGTAAAGTAAGCTTTTTGGCCATTTATTGCTCTAAATCATTAGTGAAATAGAAGTAAGCTTTTTCTTTCTTTTCAAAATAAAAATAAAAAAACTCTTCTTCTACCACAATGGTTAAAAAAGTACTCATATTCTTTAAATAAGATTAAAATTTAGTTTGAATAAGTAAACCATATAATAAAAACTAACTAGAAATTAAATTTTAAGCAACTCATCCGAATAATCAATTGAGTAATGTAAATCAGGGAAGAAAATATATTAATTCCCCCCTAAGATCAACCACAACACGCCATATAGGATTTTTTTTCCTCTAGGATCAACCACAATGTGCCACGTAATACGCTGTGCATCGGTTTTAGTATATGTATATAGATAGATAGATATGTATGGTATATTGTGAAGATTTAATTTGTGTGGGCTTTGGCCCAAACCGAGCCCATGATCTTCAATTAAGAAGTTTAGCTCAGAAGCCCAAGTTCCGAATGTGAAGCGTTGCGTTTTGCTTGTTGATGTGCTTCGTCCTGTGACCTAGCTATAAAAGCTATCTTCGGCTATTCGGCTCTTTAAATTCAGCTCTCTCTCCTCCATCTCTCCGAAACACTCTCTTAGGGTTTCTGAGTTTTCTAGGGTTTGCTCTCATTCTCTTGTTCTCCATTTCCGACAGTGTTGAGACGAAGAAGGTGGTTGATCTCAAGGTCTTCAGGTGGTGGCGCAACGAGAGTTTCTGTCTTGGGTGGCTACTTCCTCATTGTTTGAAGATCTAGGGTTTGCTCTCATTCTCTTGTTCTCCATTTCCGACAGTGTTGAGACGAAGAAGATGGTTGATCTCAAGGTCTTCCGGTGGTGGTGCAACGAGAGTTTCTGTCTTGGGTGGCTACTTCCTCATTGTTTGAAGATTTAGGGTTTAGAAGATCGAAGACTTCTTCGATCTCTGGTTTCCCACACAGGGCGATTTCATCTTCTCTATCTCTGATTCGCATGCATGCTAGATCTAGGGTTCTTCGTTGTATTTGTTAATTGATTATACCCTCTACGAACTTTTACTTCGTGGGTTCGACCGATTCTTGAGGCCCCGATGACATAGGCATTCTCGTAAATCCTCGTAAAATCCCTGGTGTTCATTGTGTGTTTACTCGTTTTTGTTTGCTTCTACTCAAATCGTTTTCATTCTCTTTCGAATCTCGATTTTAACAAGTGGTATCAGAGCTTGAGTGTTCCGCTCTCGATTCTCTGATTCATTGTTGATCTCAGAGATAGAGATCGGACGTAAGGCCTCAGACAGACCTAAAAGAGGGACATCTCTGGTGTTGAACCCCCCCTTACGTGATGTACCACACTTGTGTGCTAGTTCTAGGCTTGCATGTGCTTAAATTTGCTATTTTCTGTCGTAGATCTATAGATTTTCATATCATCCAATATGGGCTTTTGTGCAGTCCATCTAGATTTATATCTTACAACTTTATTTCGCTTATTGCGATTTTTTATGAACGCCCACTGAAAACCAAATGATGTTATACTTTCTGATGTTGGAACTGCGGGTCCAATAACATCATGCTTAAAGTGTTGTGATTGTTTAAACTTGCATATTGTAATAAGTTAGCCAAGTGTGGGGTGTTAGCATTTAAACTTGTAATTACCTAAAAGTGATGAAATATATGTTCTACATGCCCAATAATATTGGGTACATGATTAAGGTTGCAAGGACCCCTTAGACATTTTTTATGTCTAAGGTTTGGATCCCTTGATCTTAATCTAGTAACCATATTATAGAGATATGGTATGTGCATATTATTTCACACTTAAGTAAACCTCAATCTGAAAGCAGATATGGTTTTCTAAAAAAAAAAAGCAGATATGGTCGGGCTTATTATTATTGGGTTGACCCATCTCAGTAGAACATCCAACCCATATATATGTTTTGAATTGTGGGAGCTCGCATATAACCCTAGCCCAATTGAGGGTTATATAAAGCCTCTTCGGTCTACTGTGCATCCTAAGCTTCAATGTGAAACCCTAGCAGAGTGAGAGAGAGACACGACAATTGTTCTTATGCAAGTAGATCTGAGGAAGACGGTGGTCCAAGTGGAGTCTTCGATGGTGTGACCAAGAGATCTCCGAGAGAAGCTTCTTGAAAGCTTCTCGGTTGCCCATTCAGGGATTTCATCTTCCTTGTTTCTGTTATGTTTTTCGGTTTTGAAGTTCCAGTGTTGCTCGTTTTAGTGTTTTTCCGCCATAATCAACTTGTAACCTTGTTTCCTAATGCTTAGTGGATGTCGGGACCGAATCTCCCCTCTTCAGATACCTCATAGTAGGGTTCCTGAACTGCGTAAACAAATCTTGTATTGTCCTCACCCTTTTGTTTTTATTATTTGTTTATTTAAAGGTTTTTGAGAGAAAAAACAGTCGTAAAGAATTCATCTTTGCATGAATTGCTTCTTTCTAGCTCTTTACAATCATTTCGAGTCGAAATTCATTTTCTGATTGATGATTATCATATTTTCATAGGTTCTTTCCAATTTCGAATAATAATATCCTAAGAGCATAGCGATCTCACATGCTTCTGCATATTTGAGACTGATATATGTTGGTTTCGGAGTTACTTCTGGAATCTCCAAATGAGCTGGTTCAATGTATGTGACTTTTGTCACTTTCTTGGCGTTTCATAAATGCTTATTTGCTAAACTATATAATCATTTCATCTATTCAACTTCTGGTTCACTTGTATTCATCCACGGATCTAAAATGATAGAGAAGTTGCATTCGTACAATCTCTTTCTTAATAGTCTCATTTCCTCTCCCCTAGGTATCGAGCATTTGATCGTCATTATAAAGCTCTGGGTATTTGATATCAATAGGGGTCCAAGCCCACGTATAATTCAACTTATCTGTGGCCTTATTTTAATTCATTTTATGGAGGAGGTCTCAGAACATATACTCTCTTCTGGAAATAAATTGAGAGAAGTTATTGTGTCAAATTCGAAATGCAAAATTGCATGGGCCCATTTGACTAACGACTCTTCTAGGTCATTGTGAGCTATTATATGCTCCACAATATGATTGATAACATTCTCTCCCGTTTTCGTATGACCAATGTGTTAAGGCATTTATATCCGAATAACGCTCGTCCACATGACGATGATTTATGTTTGTAGTTGTCTCATTGAACTCGGTCAAAAGAGACATAAGAGAGTCTGCATTTACTCTTTATTATTGACGGTCTTGTTATTATTATGCTAAGAAAACAAGTCGTACATGTATGGTCACCCTTATTGAGGATCTTTCGGTCATACGATCTTCTAGTCCTTTTGGTGGGTATTCATGTGAATTTCAACGATCTTGCAAATCATCGTTTTACTTGAGTGACCAAATGCCACAAAGAAAAATGTTTTATCATCAACTAACTTCTGGTCAGTGACATCGTAACTTTCAATGGGTTAAAGAAGTGTCAAAATGGTATGACATATATATTCAATATTATACCCATTGAACTTTATATATGGTGATCCATTTATTTAATAAGATGGCGTTAAATGGGTATTTTCAGAACTTACGTTGGTGTCATACAATATGTATGTGACTAATGACCAACTATGTATATTTATTATAGAATCGTAGTTACACTTTATCATTATTCATAATGTTCTTCAAAACATTAGAATTAACCCACGTAACAATGAGCTAGGTATAAACCAAAACAGTGACATTGGTTGTGCGCTCAACCATAACCTCTTTGACATCCTCTACGAGAGGGGTATGCTTCAGGCCATGCTTAGAGAGTTGAGGAAGTGACCTTGTTCACTAGATCATTTTTTTGTGGTTACTTATAGTGATTTTACTATGACCATGAAACAATAGTTCTGAATATATCATAAAACTCATATATATTCCATATACTTCTACGAGAGTACAAATGGTAAAAATATAATCATATATATTCTTCTGGAGTTCATAAGAATCTATAAATATTCTTCAGACTTTATGTAGATTTTGATAATTTTCAAAATCTGCTAGATTGTTTCATAAACCTATCGAGTCTTCGAGCTCTTAGAGATGGTAGTAAGTAGTAACTAGCAAGTCTCACAATCTTCTAGATTGTTTAGCCATTTAGTTTATAGTCTTCATGTTCTAATATAGATGTTGAAATATAATACGTACAATATGTTGGATTGTGGTAAACCTTCCTTCTAAATTGTTATTT
This sequence comes from Persicaria tinctoria, assembly GCA_037127255.1. NCBI lineage: Eukaryota > Viridiplantae > Streptophyta > Magnoliopsida > Caryophyllales > Polygonaceae > Persicaria > Persicaria tinctoria. The sequence goes on from JBANSL010000006.1 coordinate 25,347,137, forward strand.
GTCAAATAAGAATTCCTATTAATTAGGGACTCGTGACAAGTTGTTTCTTCGGGAAACACTATGAGTTTTGAATGACGAAAATAGCAAGTATAATTATAATATTTCGATTCAATATAATATGAAATATAAACCAATAAAAAAATATTAAAATATAAGCAAATTTTATTTGTCCACTTCAAGTGGATAATACATACCAGTTTATCATTTATTTCAAGAAATGATATCTTTCACACAAAAAATGAATTATTTTGTCAACTTCAAGTGACAGTTGGTCTCTATTATGCATCATTTATGTGTTTCAAAAGATGTTAAGTTGTCATAGAACTTTTACCATATTCTTTAAGAAACGATATATTTGATTATTACTCACTTTAAGGATAAATTTGAGTATTTGTCCACTTTAAGGGATAAAGTTTTACTATTAATATCAAATCACTTCGGGGAATGTAGTTTGAACAAATTGTATACAATCATTTCAAAGGTTATATTTATCTCTATCTTATACACACATCCATTTCAAGGGACATTATATTTGTGTAACTTTAAGATAAAGTTCAATTCATACACGTACTTCAAGGTATATATGATTTTCATCGATCTTTATGCGAACATAAAATCTTATTATTCATTTACTTTAGGAAGTGTATATATTGTCACTATGGGGACATAATTTATTGTTAAGGGAATGAGGCTAACATTCTATGAATTTCTTAATATACATCCTCTTCGGGGATGATCTTCGTTACTTTGTGAACGACGTATGTTAATTTATAAGTCTATCCACTTCAAGGGATGACTATATAGTCCCTTTTGTTGTATGACAACATAGTAAACCCATGTAAAAGATCATACTAAATAGTAAACTATATAGTCCATGGGTATACGAATCATCACTACAAGGATGATTATAAATATATAAATTAATTATTTTTATCTACTTTGGTAGATAGTGTTTATCTGCTCCACGAGATGAAAAATAAAAAAATATACAAATAAAATGAATATAATAAATAATTAAATAATGAATTCATCACTATAAGGATGATATGATCTACTTCAGGAGACGTGTCACCGATCTCGTTCACATCATATAGGGATCATCTCTATTATTACAAATTGAAGTGTTGCGTGGCGAGTGAGCGTATGAGTTCGATTGTAAGTTTATCTACGAATCTACCCTATATAATAAGAGACGGTCGTGTTGATAATGTGTTTTAATATGTAGAAGAATAAGGAATACATAAATATAGGTATCATAATAATGGTATAAAATTTATGGAATTAAGGTGAAAAAAGGGGGTAAAGAGGTTGGGAGGTGAACAACCACATGGATTTCATAATAATTCAATATTTAATATGAATCTTAAAAATTATTAAAAGATATATAAATTATTCTACATTAAATTTTGGTCATTTTTTATATAGTCTCAAAAGGATCGAAAATTTAATGATGTAGAAGTGTATCAGCATTTAGTGTAATTTTTGTAAAAAAAATCTAATTTTGAGTGCAAATTATATTAATAAATTAAATCTAAAATTCAATTTGTACTACAAATTAGTCTATATCTATATTTATATAATAATTTAAATTAGAATGTTAAACAAATAAACCCAAAGGTCGAAAAAGTAATTATTCTTTTAAGAATATTAAACAAACAAACCAAAGGGCAATGTGCTATATAATATTCATTTCATGATCATTTTTTATCCAAACAAACAAGCCCTAAATTCCATAAAGTTCCTTTACCGCTTCACTTCAACCACAATTCCATGTAGTTAAGGATTTCAACTCTGTCAAGTCCTAGCCCATTGTACTCCGGAGTAATGTAAAATCAATCATATAATCACTTACCTTTCGGCACATAATTTTAGGAAGGGTAATAGATTGGGTAAATCAATTATGGTCCCAAAAGTAATAATGCTTTTAAAAAAGTTAAACAAACAAACTCAAAGGGTAATAGGCTATTTACTCAGGGTAGAGGGATAACAAACAAGCTCGAGAATGGTGGTGGACAAACTGTACCTAAAACATGCACTTAAAAGGGTTAGGACTTGAATGGGTACATTAAAGCAGGGGGAGTAGTAGGCTATTTACTCCGGGTAGAGGGATAGCAAACAAGCTCGAGGATGGTGGTGGACAAATTGTACCTAAAAATATGCACTTAAAAATGCTAGGACTTGAAGGGGTGCATTAATAAGAGAGAGAGATAGAGAGAGAAAGAGAGAGAGTAGAAACTACCCCGGAATATATACCTATCATTTTCTATCACGGGTACCTTCAAATAATATGTATTCAATCCCCACATAAGTTTGTCCAAGAAATTCCATATATAACCGTGAATGTTTTTTTTTTACATTTTTTTTACGCGTACATGAAGAAATTTAGGATTTCTAACTATATTTTAACATAAAATATTAATTATGTATTACCGAAAATGGCTCAGCAAAATGGCTCATTAACTAGGACGACAAGGTTACAACAATTACATGTGATTTTTGTCATACTTAAGGTAATGATGTTATATATTGTACTTGGACCACTTGGTACATGACAAGTATGTAGGTCATTAGAAGTTAGAACTATTCAATTGAAACATGGGAGAAGGATGAGGAAGATGTTGATGTTTCCATTATTTAATAGGTTGATAAGAGAAAGTGATACATATTGCCATTGTGAACTTTGTATAACTCGATCGACATGTTTTTAATGTGCTAGGTGATATGGTTAAAGATTGGGGGACAAGTGTGACTAAAAATATGTTAATTGACGAAATTGCGAACATATTTTTTTTTAGTATTTGGAATCATCACAAGAAGAACAGAATAATTTCACACTATTTTATTCGAAGTGGAGAAAGTGTGAGTCAACACTTTAATCGTTGCTTAATGGTTGTTCTTAAACTGCATGCATGGGTATTTACTCAAAAGAAGCACACATTTATGATGATTGTGAAGATGATAGGTGAAAATGTTTCAAGGTATCTACCCGTATATTTTCTTGTTGTAAGTCAATGATATATGCATCTTCCTAATAGAGGAATTTTTCTATTGTTCTCTGTTTGTATAATTATTTCGGAGTGTTAGATGAGACGTATATTAATGTGTCGGCTCCTTTTGGAGCAAAAGCCAAGTATTGCACTAGGAAAGACAAAATTCCATGAATGTATTAGGTGTTTGTAGGGTCGTGAATCGATCTAAAACCTAACCAAACCAAGCCAAACCGAACTGAAACCGAAATCTCAATTTTTAAAATTGAAAGCCAAAACTAAAGCATTAGGTTCGGTTCGGTTATTTGCCGATTTGGTTTGTGTTCGGTTAGGTTTTAACATAATTGAACCGAATTTCTATAATTCTCTAGGTTCGGTTCAGTTCTTGCCACCCATTAGTTCTCGATGAGCACAACGAGTTAATTGTAGGCCCTGATCTGTATTCAAAGGGGGTTAGCCTTGGCCTATTGAAGCCCTTGTACCAACTAGAAAACAGTCTGTGCACCAACAACTGCTCATACTCGGAGATAAAATGCAAGGATCATTTTTCACTTTGGCCTCAAAGATGCTTACTCAAGCCTCAGTAGCAGCGTGTAATTCATAGAATTTCCCCGATTATCTTGTACACAAGGTATGCAACGTAGTGTATTCTAGGGGAAATTTAACATGTAGTATCTGATCTTCCCGCAGATTTCAACCCAACAAACTCCGAGGAGCTCGCAACTTCTCAGAACCTATATTCAAAAAACCAAACACAACTTGTTTAAATGATCAACCATTTCGTGATCAGAAATCAAACTCGGTGTAGAGGTGTACCTTGATTCGGGAATTGAAGTCCATTTCCAGTATCTTGGTGTATCACTCCATATGATGGTTAGACTCCCTCGAGAAAGCATCCAACATTTCTTTCCACTTGATTTATCCAACCAAAAACTCTAATTCAAACAAGAAATTTCAATAATCATAAAAGTTGATTATTGCCAATATTCAATGAAAATTAAGCTTTCCAAAACTCTGCTTTCCCATGCCAATTTGGTATTGTAAATCGCTTTCAAAAGTAACAATTACACCAAATCTATCTATTTCACTGAATTAAACTAATGTCTTCAAGTTCCTCTTCCAATTTCAAACCAAAGCAAAGAATCCGAGACTTGCTTGACCTAAATCGAGCAAATTAAATCATAACTCCGACTAAATCTGTCGAGGAAAATGGGTAGCTACTCAATCAATCACATATGACTTAGATGGACAAGCTTTCCTTACAAACAAAACAAGACCTTGTATTAATGTATATCTATCAAAATACAAGACTATCACTAACATACACTTCTCTTTTAAGAATCACCCTCTATTGATCAACTCATTGCATACCATACACATATTATAAGCCCAAAGTGGAATATTTTAAACAAAAATCGGTTTAACACAAACCGAACCGAAATCGAAAAATGGAGATTCTCGGACTGAAAGTCGAACCGTAAAACTCCGGTTCGGTTTGTGTTGGTTCGGCCCAAAATTTCGGTTTGGACCGAATCATGCACAACCCTAGGTGTTTGCACACCGTACCTAACACGAAATTTTCTGATGTGTTAACCGGATGGGAATGGTCTGCACATGAAGGTTGTGAAGGATTTCTTGCACCTTTTAGAGGACTATACTATCATCTCAAGGAATGATGTAACCATCAACCATGCAGTGTCAAAATACTTCAATATGAAGCATGCTAGAACTAAAAATGTTGAATTTAGAGTGTTTAGGGTACTTAAATGATCGAGATGGGCTATACTTGGAAGTCCTTCATATATACTTTCCACTCAATGATATGAACTAACTCAACCTCAAAATGGAGAGAGAAGCCGATGAGACTGAATATTATGCAATCCAATTTGAGAAGAGTTCATCAAGCCAATTTCATTTCAATGATAGGTTAGTTGGTTTCAAAAGGAATAAATTATGTCATTGGTTCATGATCTGATGATCATGTTCATAGTACGAGTTGATAACAAGCACCAAGATGGTCCAATAATTCAAAAATGGGTTGGGAGCAATCATATGGATACGAATCCAAACTCGCCATGGAGTTTTTGGTTTAGCTGGATATATAAGAGGAATATTTTAGAGCTCAAAAATGCATTAAATGCATTATTACACTTTCAATGAGCTGTCTACTTTATTAGCCTTTTGTTTTCAGTATTTATGCATGTTTTTATACTCTCTAGGTAGTCATTATTTTAGGTTCACTTTGAATTTTCATAGGTATTAGAGACCTGATTTCTAAAGGTGTATTTAAACACATTTCTATGGAAGAAATAGGTAGATTTTGGCTTCCAACAATTATGCACACCTTAGAGAGTGTTTTAGTGAGGATTTCATCTTGTATTCTTCATTGAATAATCTACTTATCAATGCACTTATCTATCATTTGTGACGTCATTATAATCGGAGTTCTATAGGCTCGTTCTTTTAGGGTGTCGATTTGGATCACTTCCAAACTTGTCTGTTCTAGCTTTCTTGTGTTTCTTCTCGACATGTTCATGGGTTTGAGGACTTAGTTCTCACGGGTTCACATCACTTAAAACTCAAGGGTGTATCATACTAGCTTGTTGTTTACTTTACAATCTAATTAGAAGATTAAAGCCTACCAATGACGAGGATGAAAGAGATGAAGATGACAAAAATGAAGAAGAGTCAACATCAAAGGACAGGGAAAGAGATGGTGGTGATGGAGGAGGGAGGAGAATAGGAAGAGAAATGATCAAATTTATTAGAAATATTGAAACTTTCGATCATTTAACTACTTTAATAAACACATTAGCATAAGAGATGTTTAATAGTTGGAGATCTAGAGTCACTGGACATATTTAGCCCTAGAGTGATGCAAGTCAATGTGCTAACTTTTTTTATTGCTTTTTTTCTTCTTCTTATTTTGCACCTCATTATGATTTGAAAAATGGTGTATGTATTGGTGTATGACTCTTTAGTGTGTCAATTGCTACTAGAAATGTAATCCGAGTATTGTTTTATTTCTTATTCCTACTTTATTAGTTGGTAGTTGATCATATAGCTCACACTATGTTGGTAGCTTAAAATGTACTCATGTGTAGCTTTTTTACAACTTCAGTCTTAGTATTCCCTCTCGTATATTAACTTTTACTTTCTCTACTATACTCGTTTAGAATTGTTGTCATACTCATTCTTGCAGTCTTCAGCTTTTATCTTCTTTCTGTCTCATGGAATGTTGTTGTAGCTTTCTTTTACTAAGAAGTGGTGTACTTACTACTCGTCTTTGACGAGGTTTCTTTTGTTGTCTCTTGTGTTGTAAATGCTAATTTTATAACATGTGTTGTGGATTAAAGTATCTAGTCATAACCATGTGTTTATGACCGTGTGGATTTCATATATGTGAGTTAACCAAAAGCACAGGGTCTTATTAATTGTATTTTTTATTTCCTAAAATCAATCAAACACTTGAAAAAATAATAAAGAAATCAACCAAATAAAATTAAAGTTTGACCGTTGTCCTTTCCTTTCCATTTATCTTAGGTTTTATTTCCTTTTTCTTAAAATTATTCAAAAATTGCTACAACAAGTGATCCAGTGTATCCACTTACACAAATGATATCGTTTTTTTTTTCATGGTTTAAAGTTGCAATTAACATTAATTTCCCTAGTTATATAATGTTAAAGACTTAAAGCCGGTTGGACCCGGTGGGGTCAAAGACAAGTTGGAGGGAGGCCGTGTGTGCGGGCCAAGATACAGGAGACTCAAACAACACATAAATCCGAACGGGGTTCCATCTCAAAACCAATTGGCAATGAGAGGAGTAGCCCTTCAAGTGCAACGACATTTTTAGCCAAGTTGCACTTGCCACATGCGCTTAAATGGGAACCAATGCCCACGACATGTCAACAAGGCCAGCAACCCCACTAATCCGAAACCCAGACCGCAACTAGCTGAACTCGGCTTTGATACCATGTTAAAGTCGGTTGGGCCCGATGGGGTCAAAGACAAGCTGGAGGGAGGTCGTGTGTGTGGACTCACATACAAGAGACTCGAACAACACATAAACCTAACATGGTTCCATCTCAAAACCAATTGGCAATGAGATGAGTAACACTTCAACCTTATATGTTGTTTAAGTATTCTCTATATAACAACCACATTCCAACATATAATGATGTAACTCTAACCAAATTATCTTCATAATTAACCCAAATTCAAAGTAAATTACTAATTAGACACCTCACCTTTTAAATCTTACCCAAATTAAGAATATAGGTTCAAACTTTTATGATATTCAAATTTTATTATCTAAATTACAATATTTCTTTTCTATACAAAAATTTGTGTAAAATATACTCCCTCCGTCCAACAATACATGAGTACATGAGTTTTTAGAAGTAAAATTTTGTCCAACAATAGATGGTCTTTTATGTTTTCTAGGTAGGAAGTTATAATGATTTGTATTGGTTTGTGTGCTGTTGACTTTTTAAAATGATTTGATTGGTTAAAATGTGTAGTGAGTGTTAAAAAATAATAAAATTTATGTAAAAGTTAGTGTAATGATGATGTTTTTTTTAAAGTAAAGTGTTTTATTAAAACCTTGTGCAAAATGTTAAAAGACCATGTATTTTAGGACGGAGGGAGTACTAAAAGAATATAGAGTTATTGTGGTGTCACATCAACAATTGTAACAGTTAAACAAAGGCGAGCAATAAATATTTAAACAAACCCATGTTACCAAAACAACACACTAACATGCAATCAGCAATCGTGTTAAACAACAACACACGAGCTGCATCTTAAAGTGCTCGTGGGTATTTTGCAAACCGACATAGTAGTTGGCAGTTTTGCACAGCTTTCATTTTTATTGGGCGATTTTGTGTAATTTCACCTAATTACGGGTACCGGGTAAAAACCAACTGCCTGTGTCCAGCGAGGCGTCGGTGCCAACCGGTACTGTCCCCAGAGACAAGGCCAGCCCCAGCAGTCAGCAGTCAGCACTGGTTGCTCATCTACTCCCACTGTACTTCTTCCCTCTTTCTAGGGTTTTCCATTTCAATTCTCCCCAAATTCACCCCCCCTGCAGCCCAAATCCCCCTCCATGATCCGCCATTAATCAATTGGAGACTGTTCCCCCCTCAATTCCTCACAAATCTCGCTCCCAGTCCCCATCCATGGGACAGGACGGCTTCACTCCGCAGAAGCGAGCCGGCGCCGTCGCCGTAAATGGCGCCGCCCTCCCGACATCCACGCTCATCCGCCCCCGCGCCCGCGGCCGCCAGATCGCCAAGACGTTCAACAACATCAAGATCACTGTCCTTTGCTTGTTCATCACGATCCTTGTGCTCCGCGGCACGATTGGGATCAACCTCCTGTCCACGCAACAAGATGCGGAGAATCAGGACCTTTTGGAGGAAGCTAATCGGATTATAGCCGAGATCCGGTCCGACGGAAAGGAGCCGGACGACGAGCCGCTGATGAATCCGAATGTTACGTTCACGTTTGGGTTCAGGATCTCTGATTGGGACGACCGGAGGAGGAATTGGTTGAAGGAGAATCCGGATTTTCCGAGCACGGTGAACGGGAGGCCCCGGATGTTATTGGTGAGTGGATCTCCGCCTAATCCTTGTGATAATCCGATTGGAGATCATTATCTGTTGAAATCTATGAAGAATAAGATTGATTATTGTCGGATTCATGGGATTGAGATTGTTTACAACATGGCTCATCTTGATAAGGATCTTTCTGGTTACTGGGCTAAGCTGCCTTTGATCCGGCGGCTAATGTTGTCCCATCCTGAAATTGAGTGGATATGGTGGATGGATAGTGATGCGTTATTTACTGATATGGTTTTTGAGATTCCAGTTAAGAAGTATGAGGAGCACAATTTGGTGATTCATGGCTATCCAGATTTGTTATTTGAGAAGAAGTCATGGATTGCTTTGAATACAGGTAGTGTTTTGTTTAGGAACTGTCAGTGGACTCTAGATTTGCTCGATGTGTGGGCGCCTATGGGCCCACGAGGGCCAACTAGAGACGAGTCAGGGAAGATTTTGACGGCTTACCTGAGTGGGAGGCCAGCGTTTGAGGCTGATGATCAGTCCGCTTTGATCTACTTGCTGATCACGCAGAAGGATCGGTGGATGGATAAAGTGTTTGTGGAGAACTCGTATTATTTACACGGGTTTTGGACAGGATTGGTGGACAAGTATGAGGAGATGGTTGAGAAGTATCATCCTGGATTGGGTGACGAGAGATGGCCGTTTGTCACCCATTTCGTTGGTTGCAAGCCTTGTGGGAGTTATGGTGATTATCCTGTAGAGAAGTGCTTGAAGAGTATGGAGAGGGCTTTCAATTTTGCAGATAATCAGGTTCTTAAATTGTATGGGTTCAGGCATAGAGGTTTGCTGAGTCCTAAGATCAAGAGGATAAGGAACGAAACGACCACTCCTTTGGACTATGTAAGTCGATTTGATATTCGGCATTCAGCACACAGCATTGAATCAGAACCATGAGGTATCAATATCTTGTCCTTCCACTCTGAAGTAATGCAAAATGATCACTCTGTTGAATGTTAACTGATTATTGCACGATGAGAATGATTGGCTATGAGAAATTTGATGCAATGGGCATTGTTAATCTTATATTCAGTTGAGACAGTTGAATACTTTAATGCATACTGTGTTCCACATAGTCAAAAAGTGGAAGTAGAATGACTCATTGAGTGCATACCATACAGTGACCAGAAGTGAATATTTATTGTAAGCTGCTCATTCTTTTCAGGATTGTATTCTACTTGAAGATATGAATTTGAAAATTCCTCAGGTGTACTTTGTATCTCTGGTCTTATTTCCAGTTTGCTGCAAGGTCAAACTGGTAATTGATTGAGAAAGTATTTGGGCTTTTTTTGTTTCCACTTTAATTACTTTATTGGCAAAATTACATTGAAAATTGTTGAGTTCAACTTTTCCTTTAGATAGAAGCACTGTTGAGACTTGAGGCTGAGTCAGGTAAGTCAATTTTTTTATGATTTTTTGTTTGTTTTGTTTTTGGATAGCAAGTAGCAACATCAGCATTGCATAGTTATATACATTATCATCACAGATTCACAGCCAAATAGACAATGACAGAGCTGGTTTTAGAACAATTTTTTATTCAAGGAAACTTCCTCTTCATCATATCTTGCTGAAGAGGCATGCGCCATTGATGAAGCAAGTATGATACCATACAAAAGTTTCGGAAGTTTCTATCTGCAGCTGCAAGTTCTATGAACATACTACCTAATTAGCCTTTATATCAAACCCAGAGATCAAGATGCAAACTTTTTCTCATGAATAAACTAATGAAAAAGAAGAAATATTGAATTCATATGCACTGTCTGAGGATTGAATTAACATCTGTTGTTGATGAAAACAATCAACAATGGAAGAAAAAACATGTATTGTTACATTATACTTGCTCTGTTCAACGATATTGTAAGTTTGCAACTCATTCTGTAGCTGCCAATTCTATGCAGCTATGCCTATACATACATTCAGATTTTCAGACATGTACTTTTCTCCTAAATTTGAACCAACCACAAGGTTATGCCTTGGAAAACATCATAGGACATCAGTTATACCCAGCTAATTATCTGTGGGTTCCCTCAACCGGCTTCGAAAAAATCATAAGGGGAGCAGCTAAAATCTTTCAAAAGTAACAATGGCATAATACAGTGGACAAAAGCTGCCCACTTTTGTCATTCGGCAACAGGGGCACAAGGTGAAGCTGTCATCAGTTCCAAGATCGGTTCAGCTTCCCCATCGGATGACTCCATACTCAACAACCTGCAACTGAAATAGAAGACTGCGGTCATCATAGAGTCTATAAGCACCACCAACGAGTACATGACGACCAGAAGCGGCCCTTCCCATATCCTCGAGGACCCATCTCCATAGCTCAGTGTCTTCACCCTGTGCTCAAACAAACCCTGCACAAAAGCCATCCCGATAGTAGATCCAAGGTACATTAACAAACCCACCTGGGTCTGGCCTCTAATCAGCATACTGGACCTCAGAAAAGCCTGAGGGCCCGACGCATCCTCCAGTACTGAGATCACAATGGCAACATTACAAATGATGATGGCATTCGCAAAGACAACGGAGAAGACAAGGCCTCCAACCACCCCAGGATAGAAAATCATCTCAGGTGAAAACCGGAATATCAGAAACACATTGCAGATCACCACCAGAAGCAAAAGAAACAATGTGATCACCCCAACTGTCACCATACAAGCCCAAATGTAGGTGGACACAACCCTCCTCCAAAGCTTCCTCACAATCACATAGAACTTGGAAATGTCGAATTGCTTCTTCGAGTAGCTACAATCGACTGAGTACACAACCGCGGCCTTGGACAGCAACAATGCAGTCATGTACAAGGGGAAACACATGACAGTCGAAACCACCATCTCCGAGAACCTCTGGCAGGACTGCTTGAGGACGGAGTTGAGAGGCAACCCACTAACCCTAGCAATCAACAAAAGCCTGATTGTCAATCTCTTGACCGTGGAATGATCGACCAACACATTCGACAAGGAAATGGCGGAGACAGGGCAGATGAGGAGGGCTGCAATTCCCATGAATCCAGCACAGTTGTATCTCAAAATCCTCACTGTTTCCCTCAGAATCTCGAGGGCGCTCATGGAGCGGAGCTGATATTCTTGGAGATGGCCACTGAAATCCGTCGCGCCCAATTCATGGCGGCGGTGTTTGGGGCCGATTTCCGATCCCTCTGAGCTCATTGTTCTGAGAGATGAATCGCAAAATCAGGGACCAAAAACGAAACCCTAGAATTCAAATTCGAAGGGCGAAGAACCCTAGGAATCAGGAATACCTGGGAAATGTGAATTTCAGCGGCGCCCAAGGAATTGGCCGATAAGAGGGGGTGCAAGATCGTTTGGATATGGAAGAAACGAGGGAGATTCACGAAAGGAAAACGCTCATGGGAGGAAGAAAAGGGGGGATTGAGAAGAAGGATATGTGCGAAACGTGGAGATAGAGAAAGCGGGAGGAGGATGAATTGATGATGTGGGTGTACAGTGGAAGGCGAATTGCTTACTGGGTTGATATTCCATGGTAACAATGCACGTGGTGATGTGCGCAATCGGAAAATGCCATTGATGATGACCTGAAGAAAGCTCCCGCGTTTATTTGGCTCCTGATTTTTTTAATATATTTTTTTAAATAATAAACCGCCTAAAAAAAATACTATAAGTAATTAAGTATGATTGGAGTATCATTTATATTTTATATTGTCAGATATGCTTTCTCATGCGCTCGCTATCCACTTCTCCATGTCGGGTCTCCTTCTTCTCGCTGCTGTGTCCGCTGGTGTGCTTAGAGTCTGGGGTCTTCCGGGTTTATTTTGTGTAGTTATTTTATTGTATTAGGGGTCTGTATTCAGTTTTTATGTTGTATTTTCTTTTGCTATATTGTATGTTTAGACAGATTGCCGTCTGCCGACTTTGTCGGCATCTCGAGATCCGGGCTTGTCCGGTCTCGAATTATTTCCTAATCAAAAAAAATAAAAATTATATTTTAGAGTAGATAGAAAAGTTTCAGAGAATTTTTTCCTTATAAAAAATAAGATAGAAAAGTTTTTATGAAGTAAATCAAATGTAAAATTTATTGTCCCAGGAATAAAAATTCAAGCTATGAACAACATAATAATTACAAAATACTCTTTAACTTTATAATAAAGTTACAATAAGTAGTGACACAAATTTATAATAAAGTTTTACTAAATACTCTTTAACTTTGGTTTGTTAGAAAATAAACTTGTAGACTTATCGTTACAAGCAAATAGTAAATAGTAATCAGAGGTGACATAAATCTCTGGTATCTTTCGTGAAATTAATAGGTGGACGTATTGCATTATGATTTATAAGACTTATAAATCACTCTAGATAAAGATTTTAAAAATTGTATTCATAAAAATGTGAATGTGATTGAATAGTCGTGTTCACTAGTCTATTCGACGCTTAAATTTCGACTGAAAATTCGACAAATTAGGCGAAATTAGTGTTCAAGATTTGAATTTATTACAAATTTACATCATGTAACAAAAACTCCATTGCTTGTTATGCATAATGCATTACAGCTGAAATGGCATAGTTCTCTCTTTTCTTTTTCGGTCAAAAACAAAGGCATACCCTTCTAAGTAACTGTCTCTTACCAATATTTCCAACAAGTTATCGTTGTATATCTCAAATCTGCGGCTACAAAAAACTCGTCAAAACTGTGCTGCACACCAACTGTTCGATGAAATGTCAAAGAGAAAACTCCCTACATTACACTAGTTGTACATCAGTGGCTTCATATATGTTTTGCTCTTGGTACGGCGCTTCACCCGCAAGCCCTGCACCACCATCAATATCTTAGCCTTGCAGTAAGCTTTCCTCAAATACCCTTTCAACCTGCCTATGTCCAGCTTCACATCCTGCCCTTTCAAGTACACATGGTGCAATGCAGACCAGTTCTTGCTAGCCACGTTCATCGCGTCCTTCACGAGCCTGTGATCGAGTCCGTATTTCTTACTCAGCGTGCTCTCTTCTGGCCTCACCTTATACTCGACATACTCGAGTTTCAACCCCCTCGCGAGATTGTTGTAGTAGGTCTGAGCTAGCCAGTCGTTCCCCAATGGCACGACCTGGACGAGGACCGCCCCTGGCCGGAGAAACAGCGAGTGGGTCAGGGCTGCTCCGTGCACTCCTACCATCACATGGCTGCTGTTGATCAGCCTATACATTTGGCACAAGTATGTGAAGGGTGTCGGTTCAAACACCGAGACTTCGAACCCTTCTTCCTGGGCCGCCCTTATAACCGATTCCTGGTTCAGCATTACCCTTCCGACGAGCCCTGCCCTGCTCACAAGAACCAGCCTCGGCCTGCCCTTCACCTTGGGAGCTGGCCAGGCTGGGCATTGGCTGTATGCCGCCTCCAGTAGGGCTCGGAAGTCGAAGAATGTCTTCCTGTTCGGGATCCGTTCTGGCCGGATGGTCATGGCCCCGTGCGTGATCAGCCCTGCAGCGGCTGAGGGGAAGCAATGTGTGACAGTTTGATTGTCGAGATTGATGATCGGTTGCTTGCTGAAATGAGGGAGTATGGCTTCGTACTTCCCGTACCACCATTCGCTGTAATCGGTGATCACTAGGGTGACGTCTTGGTCCGGGAACAGGGTGTTGAGGGTGACGAAGAGCGGGATGAACCCCTCGTTGAAGTCGTGGAAGAAGTTGCCGGTGAAGCCTCCAATGCTGAAGACTAAAGCCGGGGTGTCGTGGTGCACTTCACATTCGGGATTGGTGCCGTTTAGGGACCTTGTTGTGAGTGTAATCTCCCTGATGTTCGACATGAGTCTGCCATCGCTTTTGCGTGGATAAGGCTTCACTTTCTCGGTCATAATAGACGGTTCCATGGAAGCGATACTAGATGCAAAGAATGTGGCTATGGCAGGGTCCAAGATAGTCGGGAGTCTTAGGTGGCACCAGTCATAAAGACGGTTGGAACGGTCACAAGTGATCGCATTCCGAAGGTGATCAGGTGGGATCAACGATTCCAAATAAACCATGGGTGGTGCTGAGCTCTCAGTTTTCAAGCTCCATTTTCTATGCTCTACAAGAGGAGGAAAGAAACATCAACTTAATGAGAATCAAACTTCAAAGCGACGATGCTCGACTCCTAAGCAAATGTAGATACCTAGTCGATTGTGTTCGATAGATAGCAACGAGATGGAAGACTGTGACGAGCTCCTCAACTTAGGCCTCCATCTTTTCTGATCTGGTAGAATCAAGAATGAAACAATCTTAGAGCATGACACCAGCATTTCATTTCATTTCATGGGATCCTCAAGTTCTTGTAGCTTTGATGCTTAAATGAGATGCATATTGTTGGGCCGGGCCCAAATAAACAACACCTCGGCCCAATCCAGGCCCAAATATAGGAATGTGTCGGCAGGCATAAACACAGGATCCTAGATGTAAGAGCATCTCCAACAGTTTCTCCATTTTGGGGATTTTGGAGTTTTTGGAGAATTTTAAGGGGTTTTTTGGTCCAACAGATTCCCCATCACATTCTCCAAAATGGAGAAGCAGCAGAAAAAATGGAGATGATTCCCCAAATCTGCAGCATTCTCCAAACTAAATAATTCTCCAAATTTTCGAAATGGGGAAGCTGTTGGATTTAAAACAAAAATAATTTGGAGAATATGTATTTTGTTTCCCCATTTTGGAAAAATTTTAGGAAAGGTGTTGGAGATGGTCTAACCACGAGTAAAGAGAGCAATAAATTCCACCACATTTGTTTCCGTTTAGTTTAATCAAATCATCATGAATCCCGAGAGTGCGCCTTCACCCAACCCACCCAAAAAAAAACAAACTCTAAAAGAAAAAACTTTAAAATAAAGATCTTCAACTACAGCTCAATTTAAGCCTAATCGTCTTGTTATAGAGTATGTGTTGCTTGTTTTATTATGTTCGACGATTTTTCGTCTATTGATTAGTCTATTGAGTTTCAGAACTGATCTCGAATTCTTACTTTACTTGAAAAAAACTGACGATTTGCCAAACTACTTATCAACAATAAATTGTTTACGACAATTAACACATTGCGAAAGACAGATTGATATGGTAAAGATGAGAGGAAGATGTACCTTGAACAAGGAGGGGAGGAGAGGAGGAGGAGGAGGAGCTTCTGATGATGAACATGAAGGAGAGTTGGAGGAAGAAGAAGATCCCCACTTTGATGCATATTGTCTCCGCCTTACCCAACTTCTTCTTCTTCATTTCTATATTAATCTGTCTTTATTTATTTCCGGCGGAATTGGAGATTAAGCTCCGGCACCGATTGTCGGTAAGGCTATAAAGAGAGGGGAGTGGAGAAGGTGATTCTGGAAATTCGGTGGGGGAAACAAAAGGGAAGGTCGGAGTGCGGAAAAGTGGGGAGTGGCTTTACAGCAATCCCCCTATATATTGTTTTTTGTGTTTTTATAAGGAAAAAATATATACTCCGAACTCCAAAGAGTAAAATCCTTTATCGGTTAATTAAAATTTGTTGTTTACTATTTATGAACGTTTTTTTAGAATGGCAAAAATTATATAAAATATTAATTTTCTTCACATTTGTTTTTATAAAATCATACTTAATAGTAATAAGTATGAAATTATTTTAAAAGTTAATATTTTATATATTTTTTATGCCTAAAAAAACGTACGTGAATAGTAAAACGTCAAGGTTTAAATAACGGAATTTCCCCCCTAAAAGAAGAGGAGTAATTCTAATGCGGTTTATTTAATAGATAAAATGGACTAATTAGTTAGATACATGAATTTTTAATTGAGAATTGTGTAGAAAAAGGGGTTGAGGAATCGGAGAGGAACAAATTTGAGGACACAGATTTCACTCTCAGGAATAGTAGTTTTGATCAAGCTCAAAGTGATTCCAAATATATTGAAGTTAAAGCAGGTAAGATGTTAGGATAGTGAGCTAGGCACGTGGCTAGCCACATGTGTGGAAAGCTATATGATTGATGAACAAACTGTAAGAACATTCATTCATACATTTCATACAGATTCAGACGGTTACTCACTCTCTCTCTCTCTCGGCTATTAGGCTAACCAACTCAAGGGTCCTGACAAGTGGTATCAGTTAGCTTGTGATCTTCGGCAACCTTCATCAATGGCGGATGCAACTCGTCTCAAGGCGACAGAGAAGATGGATGTCCAGCTACAACAATTAAAGACATTCACAACAAGCTCCCATGAGCGACTAATGGAAGCAATCCAGAAGCAGGACGACCACCATCACGCACTTCAAGATCAGCAACAAATTGTGATCGAATTGAAGCGATCATCAGAGGAATTCCAGGCAAGGACAGAACAATTCCAATCAAGGATTGAGCAGAACGTCGCACAGATCGGGGAATGGATTCGTCTTCAAAATCAGAGATCTGCATTTCAATCCGGATTCGTGTCTTCGACGACAGACCACCAAGAAAAGACACCTCTGATGGACAATCGAGAGATTCCGGAGGAGACAAACGCGTGCCGTCCACCACCAATGAGAAACGACGGCGCCTTTAATGCTCAGAACCGCTTTCCGAAGGTTGATTTCCCAACCTTTGATGGGAAGAAGCCGCGTAGCTGGGTACGCAAATGCGAGAAGTACTTCATCCTCTTCGCAATCCAAGAACACCAGAATGTGGAATTGGCGGCCATGTATATGCACGATCGGGCCGATACTTGGATTCAGGGGTATATGATGCAAAAGAAAGGGGTACGATGGAAAGAGATGAGCGAAGCTCTATGCTGTAGATTTGGAGAAAAGCAAGGCGTCGAAATTGTTGAAGAATTCAACAAATTGAATCAAATTGGAGATCTAGAGAAATACAACGAAAGATTTGAAGAACTTCGGGCGGGTATGCTGTCTTACAATCCACACCTTCCGGAATGTTATTTCGTGACGAGTTATATCAGTGGATTGAAGGCTGAATTGAAACCCTTGGTTAAGCTTGGGCGACCGAAAGATCTCGCTGAGACTTTGGAACTCGCAAGGTTACACATCGATGTTGTCTAGGCGCTCGTTAAGGTTAGCAAGCCTCCATGGAAACCAGGAATTGCGAGCGACAGGAGCCAAGATGGGACCAAGAATTCGAAGGAGTTCAATAGAACAGCTGGTCTATGCTTCAGATGTGGTGACAGATACTTCGTCGGCCACAAATGTAGGAACCCATCAGTGAAGTATGTGACCATTCAAGATGTGGAATCTGGTGAGGAAGAGGATGCCAACGAGTTTGTAACAGACGAACTTGGGGTAGAGGAAGGAGACCAAGAAGGGTTCGTGCGAGCCCTCACTAGGAATGGATCGGACACATCAATTATGGTCAAATGGTTCGTAGGGAATAGAGTGATCAGTGTGCTGATAGACAGCGGTTCCACACATAGCTTTGTGGATCCTTCGATTGCAAAAGAAGCTGGGTTTAAGCTGTTGCCAGCCAACTTGATGATTGTAGAGGGCCTCAACAAGGGCAAGCTATTTTGCCGCCAGGAGTGCAAGAATTTTCAGTGGAAGATGCAAGGGGGTGATTACATATTTGATATTCGGGCTCTAAAAATAGGTGATTTTGAGTTGTTGTTGGGTGTTAATTGGATGAAGAAGTACAACCCTGTCCAATTTGATTACAATAAAATGACCATTGCCTTCTCTAAAGATGGCAAGAAAGTGGAGCTGCAGGGTGCAAGTGAAGACAAGAAAGAGGTTGTCATTAGGCACCTTACAGGGAAGGAGCTGCAGTTGTTGATCAGAAATGATGAACATGAATCCATTACACATGTGGCCCATGTATTCCAAGTGAGTGCTAAAATGGATGAGAAACCACCAGCTGTTCAAGATCTCCTAGACAAGTTCTCAGTGGTCTTTGCAGAGCCTACACAACTTCCTCTAGAAAGGGGATGTGAGCATGGGATTCCTCTTAAATCAGGCACACAAGCCATTTGTTCAAAGCCCTATAGATACCCCCATGGGCAGAAGGATGAAATTGAGCGCCAAGTTAAGGAAATGCTGGCCAGTGGATTGATTAGACACAGTCAGAGTCCGTTTGCTTCTCCAACCTTGCTAGTGAAGAAGAAGGATGGATCTTGGCGCTTCTGTGTGGACTATAGGAAACGTAACGATGCAACAGTGAAGGATAAGTTTCCCATCCCCAACATAGAGGAGTTGTTGGATGAATTACATGGAGCTGCTATATTTTCCAAGCTGGATTTGAGGGCTGGGTATCACCAAGTGAGAGTCACGGTGTCAGACATTCACAAAACAGCCTTCAAGACACACAATGGCCATTACGCGTTTAATGTAATGCCATTTGGACTGACGAACGCACCAGCAACATTCCAATCCTTGATGAACATGGTCTTTTCTGAGCTCCTGCGTAAGTATGTTCTAGTATTCTTCGACGACATACTGATTTACAGTGCAACCATTGAGCAACATTTGGTACATTTGGAATCTGTGCTAATGATCATGAAGAAGCATCAACTTTTTGCTAAACTTTCGAAGTGCAATTTTGTTGTGTCTAGAGTTGAATACTTAGGCCATTTGATCTAAAAGGAGGGGGTAGCAACTGATCCCGCTAAAATTGAAGCAGTCATGAAGTGGCCTATTCCTAAAAATGAAAAAGAGTTGAGAAGCTTCCTGGGGCTTGCAGGGTATTATAGGTGATTTATTAGAAATTTTGGGGTTATATGCCGACCTCTTACTGAGCTTTTGAAGAAAGAAAAGTTTGTATGGGGCCAGAACAGTGATGTTGCATTCCATTCAGTGAGAGAATTACTAGCATCCCCACCAGTGCTTACCCTCCCAGACTTTACCTTGCAATTTAGAATAGAAGTTGATGCCTGTGATGAGGGGATTGGAGCAGTCCTTATGCAGCAAGGAAGGCCCCTAGCATACATAAATAGAGCTCTTCATGGCCAACACCTACTCCTCTCCACCTATGAGAAGGAGTTATTGCCAATCTTGTATGCTGTAGATAAGTGGCGCCACTACCTAGAGCCTGCTCAGTTTGTGATTGTGACAGACCATCAGAGCTTGAGATACCTCTTAGACCAGCAAGTGACAACCCATCTCCAAAAAAAGGCCATCAAAAAGCTCTTAGGCATATCCTATTCGATTGAGTATAGAATGGGAAGATGTAATGCTGTTGCAGATGCATTATCTAGGAGAGGATTACCAGAGAAGGGAGTGACAGAGGGATCATGTAAGGCTCTAGTGGAAGTTACACCAAGATGGATTAGAGAAGTGGTGGAGAGTTATGTCAATGATGCTGGGATTGACAAGATCAGAACTGAGGCTGCAGTGGATCCTCAGTCTAAATTCAAGTGGCAAGGTGACATTTTGCACTACAAAGGAAGGGTGGTAATTGGAGACAAGCAGGGATTAAAACTCAAAATCACTCATGCCTTCCACTCAGAGGCTATGGGAGGACACTCAGGAGTAAGAGCAACCCACCAGAGAATCAAGTCCTTGTTTTATTGGCCTCAGATGAAGCAATTCATTGCGAAGTTCATCAAAGAATGTGATGTTTGTCAGCACCATAAACATGAGACTTTGGCATACCCGGGGCTGCTGCAACCTTTGCCAATTCCAGAGTCACCATGGATGTCAATTGGCATGGATTTTGTGGAAGGGCTACCTAAATCAAATGGATTTGATGTAGTATTGGTGATAGTGGATAGGCTTACCAAGTATTGTCACTTTCTGCTGCTAAGCCATCCATTCACAGCTAGTCAGGCAGCCAAGCTGTTTCTCGACAACATCTACAAATTGCATTGGTTACCTAGAGACATAGTATCTGATCGAGACAAGGTCTTTACAAGCCACATGTGGAAGGAGTTATTCACTTCACTGGGAACCACACTAAAGATGTCGACAGCTTACCATCCATAAACAGACGGGCAAACAGAGCGCGTGAACCAGTGCTTAGAGACTTACCTGAGGTGTATGTGCTCAGCAATGCCAAGGCACTGGGCTAAGTGTAACGGCCCAGGATTATGATTCCCAGGTTACGTTTCGAGGGATAAAACCCCTCGTTAGGACCTTGCGCCCCGAGTACAGGTTGAAGGTTTCGAAACCTACTTTAATGTTTTCAAAGGGGGATTTCGTACCCAAAATCGAAGGGATCGTTGGAATCCCCGGGGAAGTCCCATGTACCTGTCGTAAGTCTAAGCGTGGAAATCAGAAATAGTGCGACTAGCGGAAATAAGTGTAATACAAGAGGGTGCCACGGCAGAGCCGGGTCAAAACGGAGTCTAAAGTGAAAATCCCAAAAATGTAATCAGAGTCTGGTGAAGTCTATAACTCCAGCGCTCACTCTCCGCCGATAAAATGACCCGCGCAATAAGCAAACAACACCGATAGGATGAACATAAATAATACCTAAAAAAATTGATATGGGGCGGGATCAGATCGATGCCCACTTAACTCTGCATCCCAACCATAAGCACACATATACGCTATACCTAATAAAGATGCTTCTAGATGCATGGCGAAATATTAACACACTAACATGCTCCTAAGATCAAGTGCATAATAATAATAAGGCCTTAGCACAGAATACCAAGTGGTATATCCCTCTCCTACCTCCACCCCTTCCGACAGGCGGAGACTGGCCAGCTCGTGAATGCATTCATTCATAATAGGGCGGCACGCATGCCTAACCCGCTCCACAATAAAGCCCGCAGGCATATCATAATATAAGAAAGTACTCGATTGACTCAGGGTACCCGATGAGGCTGGGCTACCCTATGACCCTAACAAAGACTTCTAGGACTATCACAGATAACGGCCGTTCTGTTTACATACGCACAAAGAAATAGAATGCTCAACGATCGATGCAACCTAGCATGGTACTACATGGCATGCTGATCATGAATGCAAGCACCTAGTATATCATGCACCTAAGGCAGGGAATAGCTCTATTCAATCTGAGTAAGCTCCGAAGAGACTTACCTGGCGGTGCAGAACAGCAAGGCAAGCATTATAATAGATTAAAGATCACCTAGATACATATCAGAACACATATATAAGTCTACGTCTGATCATCCAAGCACTCAAGCATATCATTCAACGAGAATAGCAACCATATCGCAATCATCATTCCATCAAGTTCAACCATTCATCATATTGCCACATTCCACAAGACCATATCATTCTCATCATTCCATTCCGTCACATTCATGTATTCGCCACAGTGTATCCGCAATAATAATCCGCACATCACATATATCAAGTTTATCATATCTCGAAGCATAAATTAACGATACACAATTCTAACATTTCATCATGCCTTTATTCAATCAATCATGCCATTAGTACACACCAATCATGATATTAGTCAACCATTCACATCAATCATGCTAGTTAGTCACCAATCACATAATTCCCGAGTTAGTCCCAAAACTGCTTTAAAATCCGAATCAACTAGTTAGAAATTCCGATAATATACTTTTAAATCTCTAAGTCTCATAATATTATATTTATTTTAAATCACCATCATTATATCTTGAATCTTATAATAATGTTTTATATTTTAAAACTCACGTAATATTATACAATATTTCAAATACCATTTTCCTTTAACATTTTCATAAAGTATATTTCTAAATCCTTTAAAACCCCAACCATTTACATTTAATAAAATCATTCATTTTTAAATTACCAAAAACAACCCTTATAATTATAAGATTCCAAGACCGGCTCCTTTATTTCATAGAATCCCAAAATCGACCCTCCCCTTTTGTTAAATCCCCAAACCGAACTCATTTTTATAAAATATGCCCAAAATTCATCTTTGTTTTAAAACAACCTCAATCCGGCCCATAAAGAAAATAGGCCCAAGGAAAATCAGGCCCAAAATTCATCTCCAATTCCTCCCTTTTCAATTCTACAAACCGGAAACAGATTTTGTTTTAAAAAATAAGAGGGCCCCATATGACATGGCAATGAGGTGGGAGGAGGGGACCCACAATCATCTTCAACCCCTATTGTTGAACGAAATGAAACGGAGGGGCAACTTTCGGAAAACCGGAGGAGGAAGAGGGAAAGGGGAGGCTGCTCGCCGGCGAGGGTGGAGCTCCGGCCATCCAATCCCGACACCGAAGGCACACAATCGACAAGGAAAAAAAAGGAAAGGGGAAGGAGAGGAGTGCTCACCCAAGTCTTCTGCTTCGACGGAAATGAAGCTCGGGGAGGCGGCGTCCGGACGTGTCGGCGCCGGTTCTTCGATTGGAAGTGCCTAGGAGAGACGGGGAAGGTGAAAGGCGGAAGCTTGGATTGATAAAAGGTGGAAGAAGGAAGAATGAGCGGGATCGAACCTTACCGAGGCGAACCGGGAAAGCTGAGCACACAGGAGGCTTCGGCGATGGCTCTGGTGGCTCCTAGCTTGCTCAGGCTCGGACGTCGAGACTCGGGGATGCTCCCGAGGTTGCTGCTTCGCTCGTCAGTGCTCAGCCTCCTCTCGGAAAGCAGGGACAAGGGTCTGGTGGTGCTCGGGAGGTGCTCGGCCAAACAGGGGTGGCGCTATTGGGCTCGTGCGAAGAGGAGGGAGGAAGAGCTCGGGTGTGGGGCTCGATTTGAGTTTCCCAGTGCGAAGCAGGGCTCGGTGGCGCGTCGGGAGGTTCTGTGCTGGTGCCGGCGACCAAGGAGGAGGTGGTGTTGGGTGGTGTCGGCGGAAACATGGAGAAAGGAGGGGGCTTGACTGATTAGGTGAAATAGCCAAAGATGGGTGTTTGTTTGCAACCGAGAGTGCGAAGAGGGAGTGGATTGTGTGAAAAGTTCCGTGGGTTTTGGACTCAATTGAAAAAGGAAGTCATCTCCCTGTTGTTGTTTGCTGCTGCAATGGGACAGGGGAGTTGCAGAAGGCGGTTTGACGTTTTTCCAAAAGCGTGAAACAAGAAAGGTAGGGAAGGAGATGGGGGAGGGGTTGGTGTTGAGCTCAATTGGGAAACAAGCAAGCTGGCTGGGTTGCAGCCCTGCAAGTCAAACGGAAGGGAGGGTGTTTGCCTTGACCCAAAAAATAATACAAGAGGGTGGTGAGTGGTCCCAATAAATTATGAAATACCCAGAACAAATACTGAAACCAGCTCTCTCGGCCAGTTAGAATTTCAAAATTCCGAGGAAGGACGTCGCCATGTCAAGTTAGTTTTTTTTAAAATTTTATTTTAGGTCGGGATTCCGTTCCATGAATTTTAATATCCGAGTTAGCGAGTTTTTTCCGTTAAATTCCACTCTTAATTTCATTTTTATTTTCTCTTTTCGAAAAATTAGGATTTAAAAATCCGAGCCTTTACATCATCCACCTCTAAAAACAAGTCTCGTCCCCGAGACTAAAACCAAAACCAAAACAAGGTAGGGGATGAAGTTTGAAATAGATGAGTCCAAGGATCACGTCATCGATCCCGTAAGTGCCTCATAAGTGCCCCTATGAGATTCTCACAGTATCGTCATCATGATCATAATATCCCCGATAGGTCGTAGCGAGAATGTAATATGGGCCCTTACCACATCCTTACCTCGACTTCTCGGTGATATCATAACTCGAAAAGCATTATAGCATCTCCACTAGGTCTTAGCAGGCAGTCTATAAGGGCCCCTATAAAATGTCCGTATCCACTTCGCGGGGGTGTTATAACGCAAGCTCGGGTCGGAAAAGTTTCAAAAGGTTTCCTCAATTCGAAAAAGGTTTGGTTTCAAAAACATTAATTTTTTTTTTATTATTGTTATTATTTTTTTTTTTCCGCGTTCAATTCCCAAAATCCAAGCTAGTTCGTTTTAGACATCAGTCAAATTCCTTAAATTCGACGTTAGTCAAGCAAATTCCAAATCTCGAGAGGTGGAATCATCCACCTCTAAGGCTAATCCCATATTTCCTTCCTAGGTTCCAAGTCATAATCAAATTCATTAATTCTGTTCTATCATCCTAGCAATTCCAATTCAGGGCACCATACACATAGCAATAGTACATCATAGAATTCGTATCACCCATTAATAACCAAATCATACTCATGTCAAAGGTAGTTACGTACCATAACAGATCTAGCATAGCATCATACATAGCGGGGCTCACCACATCACATCACAGAGGCTGCACACCATATGAATCAGATAATCACATCATATATACTAACTACCAAGCATCATCATCACATTTAGAGGCATCAAGTACTTCCGCACACCAGCATTTCATCGGGTTCAGGGGTAACTATGTTAGTACTAACAATTCACTATGGAACACATCAGAGACTCAGCATCCTCTATAGAATAGAACTTGCACATCACTCGGTCCCAAGTATCGCATAACCATAAGCTACATCCTCGAGAAAACATGCCTATAATTACCAACCACATTAGAACACGATCGCCACTCATCATCAACAATTCTCAAGACAAGATTAACCTCACCTAGGTCAACCAGCTCAAATTCGATTATAGTTCTAAATATCATTGCATCCCGCTTATATACAAACTCTCTAGCCTCATAACTATCCGCAAGCAAGACCAAATACCCAGTCCGACTACTAGATATCCCAACTCCCATGCCGTCAAGCCATCTAAAACCTAGCCTGCTTCGACACCCTGACCTTAAATCCTACTCGACCACCTAAAATCATATCTTAGGGTTCCCAATCGCACAATTCCCGTATTCCGACAAGCTTAACAACTCAACCGACAACCAAGACTCTCCATAAAGCACACCCTCGTCTTAGGGGTTCCCAACCAGTCCCATCTTCACCTTCTAAGAGAAATCTCAAGTCCTCGACTAAACCGCTCTCACGATTGATCTAGACACCTCTTAACAATCTTGCAGATTCTTCCTAAGCTCTCAAGACTCCGCCTAACCATCACCTCCCAAAGGGACGTATCAAATCATCTCGCTAACCTGATCATACTTCCCGCACCACTAACCACTCTTACTAACCATCCACCTCTAAGGACTCAACTCATACTGACCATCTCACACCTGTCACTCCCGACCAATTCCAACGCCGAAACTCATCTAGTGCTAACTCATAACCATGAATCAACGAGTTCCTCATCACCCGCGTCTATCCTCAATGACCAATCACAATTTCCACCTACTTGTCCCATTTCAGTTCTCATGAAACCTGAACATCCACGATTCCTCGACCGACCTATTCTAGATTCTCGTCTCAGTATATTTCCAGATTTCCTCATTCCAACCCTTACTAACCTTAACCATTCGAAAACCTCAAGTCGTCCTACTCCAGTTCCTCATCTCCTCATATTCCGGAATTTCCTCAAGCTCCTACTTCTTAACCATGACACCTTACCGTCCAAAGCTCTCTTTTACCGATCATCATTTCCGTAGAGTCCCTAGATCATCCTCATCCGAGTTTCCCAATTATCGCAACTTAGCCAACTCTCTAAAACATTCCTCCCCTAGTGTTCTCAATACTTTTATGATTTGCCAATTTCCAAACTTCATGCTCAAAATCTCCCTATCTTGACCTCAAACCCACAATCTTACGAGAAATCTCAACGACATTCTTGCCTAACTACCAGCCCTTCTTCGAGATTCATCTCACGCCCTCAAATACCTCACTAGCCAAAATAACATCCACTCACAACTCTCGATTCATTCCCTATCCTAAAATCCTCCAACAACGCATCTAGAAATTCCTTCACTAACGAATTCTCCAAGCACTACCAATCGTACATCCTAGTCCCAATTCTACGATTCCTTAGACATTCGTTAACCGACCATCCTCAATGCCACCCACAATTCGCTTCAAGACTACTTAGACACTCTCTCCCAGTATACTAACCCGTATATCAACACATCCCCTCAAGAATCCCTCCAAACCACCCTTAAGTCACTTATCCACCTCTAGAACTACACTACCCGCACACGCTATTGTCCCACACTACCTCTAACGAAGACCTTTCCCTTGAAATCTTGCCATACTACTCTATTCCTCACCGAAGACCTACTTGGAAGCTCAATTACACTCAATATCTGACAAGTCCTAACTCACTCGGCTCTTCTCAAGCTGATGCACCCTTCCTACACCTCATCTCACACAACCAATGACCAACTCGAAGACCTCAATCTACCTGTCATTTGCCGATCCATCTCACCAAGGAATCAATCGACTCATGCCCAAGAAGAAAACACCACCACCTATATAACCCATAACCGGTTTACTAGCATGTCAGTACACGTACTCAAGCATAATGATACATCATCACAAGGACAAGTTAGTCAGGTAATCATTCATTACTAGTTCAGCTCATCAAGTATTAACACATCGAATTAAGTCAGTTCTAGGCCCCATCGCACAACGCTAATTCCGATTGATGTAGAAGAGTCCACGATTGAATGAAGAACGCCTTTCCTTGAGTCATCTAGGAGGATTACGTCTGCAACCGCCATCTTCAGAAGGCGTTCGTCCTTTGGTGACGTTGATCCTAGGATCCACGGGCTCAACGCGCTTCTGTTACGCCACTCTGACACCATTTGATCGCTCACTTTCTCATCTATGTCGATGTCCATCTGGGGATCGCGAGGGGTTAGAAGTCATGAAGATAGGGGAGGGAAGGGAGGACAACACGACATCCTTAAGGATTCAGACATAGACCAGGACTAGAGATGACGAGACTTAAGACAAGACACAGACTCGAGAGTTACAACAATCCCCTTAAGATATTCTATAAGGTTAGAGGTGCACATGGCAATCACAAAATATTTCAATCATATCATTCCACACTATCATGTACCTATTAAAGGAATAGCGTCCTATGCATCCATAACATTTCCCATAATCAACTTTACATGCACACGGGAGAGGCTAAAACTGATCATCTCATGCACTAATCATGCTTGACATATTAATATCATGTATGCACAAACCGACAATAGACATATGCAGCATAAGTTATACATGACATAGCGAGCATTATAGGATATCCTACATGTATTATTCATTACTCATTTTAAGTGTACACATAAGCAGCTCAAAAAATGTGGGTTCAAGGTAAACATGATAAGACGCACTTTAATAAACATGTCAGGGGATAGAGTGAAGTCATTTTGGCATAGCAACTATCACGTTAAATACAACCATGTACATGTAGTATGACAAGTATGTCACATAATTGCATGATGGTCTATAATTAGGAGATATATATCCTACATGATACTACCAACACTTATTAAGCAAGTATATAGTCAACGAGGTTCAATTTGATCAACATAACATGCTGAGGAATTCATCTCATATATTGACCATACAACGAGGGTTGACCACACTATCATGAACCTGATTCATGGGAAGACAAAAATCATGGAAATTCATAAACGCGACACATATACTCATTCACAATTGCAATCATGCAAGATATCAGACAAGTCATGTTGAAATATATCAATCCATTATGTCATGCAATCACAAGGTGGGCTACTATCATAACCTAACAGAATTCTCCAAGGGCAATCACTGACTCATCCCCCCGTTTCCCGTGGGACACTAGTATGACTCGCTCGGTAGGACACAATGACGTTCACGTTGTTCCCGAGAGATGAGGATAAACTCGTGTTTAGACTCCTATGGAAAGAAGACATGGTTGACCATTACGAGGATCAAAGGGGTGACTCCATGAGACAACTCACTCCTAACTCGAAACTACTTCAGTCATCACTCACACTAACATACTCAAGTAATCCTCACATCCGACATGATTTTTGAAGGTAATTAGATGACCAACCCGAATTTCCGTGGGAGACACCAACCTCTAGTACAAGACTCGGTAGAAGCATAGATGGTGGGATACCAGACAGGACTCGAAACGGGGTGAGCGGGTGCTCTTTGACCCTTGCTAACATGCCTAAATATTTTGGTGTGACGGATGACGAAGTCAGAATCATCAAAGGGTTTGAATTAAGGAAGTTCCATTCCGACAAGACAGGAATTCCAATGACATAAGAACGAGGTACTCTCCCGCTATCCCGTTTGCACAGTTATTCAATACATGATTCAAGTCAAGACATATTGATTAGTTCTCTATCTTAAGCAAAGCAGCACTCAACATTTAAGCAATAATCGGGGTTAATACGATCCTCTTCGAGGAGGATCGCCCTCAGGCCCAGTTGGATATAATGCATATAATAATAGAGACGATCTATGCCGTCCTTCGAGGGACGGCTGACCGGAGGGGCAAATACCTCACGGCCTCCTAAGCCAAGCTACTCCAACCCTCGGGCTCCTTGGAGTCTTCAAACCCTATCTGTAAAAGAAATCTAGTATTTTGCCTACCCATTCCCAACTACATCCAATAGGGATGGTCTAGCGCCTTTATTATCCCGTCGTTTGCCTTTGTTTGATTACCGAATTTATTGAGTCAAGTTCATATTTAGTCCATTTGAGTTAGCCATATTAAATTCATTTTGGCCTTTCTAAAACATTTTTGAAAAACCATTTGAAAACCTTGGGCCATTTCAAAACCACTTCAACCTATCATACTCGGTTTGCATAACCTCAGCTCTGATACCCCTTTGTAACGGCCCAGGATTATGATTCCCAGGTTACGTTTCGAGGGATAAAACCCCTCGTTAGGACCTTGCGCCCCGAGTACAGGTTGAAGGTTTCGAAACCTACTTTAATGTTTTCAAAGGGGGATTTCGTACCCAAAATCGAAGGGATCGTTGGAATCCCCGGGGAAGTCCCATGTACCTGTCGTAAGTCTAAGCGTGGAAATCAGAAATAGTGCGACTAGCGGAAATAAGTGTAATACAAGAGGGTGCCACGGCAGAGCCGGGTCAAAACGGAGTCTAAAGTGAAAATCCCAAAAATGTAATCAGAGTCTGGTGAAGTCTATAACTCCAGCGCTCACTCTCCGCCGATAAAATGACCCGCGCAATAAGCAAACAACACCGATAGGATGAACATAAATAATACCTAAAAAAATTGATATGGGGCGGGATCAGATCGATGCCCACTTAACTCTGCATCCCAACCATAAGCACACATATACGCTATACCTAATAAAGATGCTTCTAGATGCATGGCGAAATATTAACACACTAACATGCTCCTAAGATCAAGTGCATAATAATAATAAGGCCTTAGCACAGAATACCAAGTGGTATATCCCTCTCCTACCTCCACCCCTTCCGACAGGCGGAGACTGGCCAGCTCGTGAATGCATTCATTCATAATAGGGCGGCACGCATGCCTAACCCGCTCCACAATAAAGCCCGCAGGCATATCATAATATAAGAAAGTACTCGATTGACTCAGGGTACCCGATGAGGCTGGGCTACCCTATGACCCTAACAAAGACTTCTAGGACTATCACAGATAACGGCCGTTCTGTTTACATACGCACAAAGAAATAGAATGCTCAACGATCGATGCAACCTAGCATGGTACTACATGGCATGCTGATCATGAATGCAAGCACCTAGTATATCATGCACCTAAGGCAGGGAATAGCTCTATTCAATCTGAGTAAGCTCCGAAGAGACTTACCTGGCGGTGCAGAACAGCAAGGCAAGCATTATAATAGATTAAAGATCACCTAGATACATATCAGAACACATATATAAGTCTACGTCTGATCATCCAAGCACTCAAGCATATCATTCAACGAGAATAGCAACCATATCGCAATCATCATTCCATCAAGTTCAACCATTCATCATATTGCCACATTCCACAAGACCATATCATTCTCATCATTCCATTCCGTCACATTCATGTATTCGCCACAGTGTATCCGCAATAATAATCCGCACATCACATATATCAAGTTTATCATACCTCGAAGCATAAATTAACGATACACAATTCTAACATTTCATCATGCCTTTATTCAATCAATCATGCCATTAGTACACACCAATCATGATATTAGTCAACCATTCACATCAATCATGCTAGTTAGTCACCAATCACATAATTCCCGAGTTAGTCCCAAAACTGCTTTAAAATCCGAATCAACTAGTTAGAAATTCCGATAATATACTTTTAAATCTCTAAGTCTCATAATATTATATTTATTTTAAATCACCATCATTATATCTTGAATCTTATAATAATGTTTTATATTTTAAAACTCACGTAATATTATACAATATTTCAAATACCATTTTCCTTTAACATTTTCATAAAGTATATTTCTAAATCCTTTAAAACCCCAACCATTTACATTTAATAAAATCATTCATTTTTAAATTACCAAAAACAACCCTTATAATTATAAGATTCCAAGACCGGCTCCTTTATTTCATAGAATCCCAAAATCGACCCTCCCCTTTTGTTAAATCCCCAAACCGAACTCATTTTTATAAAATATGCCCAAAATTCATCTTTGTTTTAAAACAACCTCAATCCGGCCCATAAAGAAAATAGGCCCAAGGAAAATCAGGCCCAAAATTCATCTCCAATTCCTCCCTTTTCAATTCTACAAACCGGAAACAGATTTTGTTTTAAAAAATAAGAGGGCCCCATATGACATGGCAATGAGGTGGGAGGAGGGGACCCACAATCATCTTCAACCCCTATTGTTGAACGAAATGAAACGGAGGGGCAACTTTCGGAAAACCGGAGGAGGAAGAGGGAAAGGGGAGGCTGCTCGCCGGCGAGGGTGGAGCTCCGGCCATCCAATCCCGACACCGAAGGCACACAATCGACAAGGAAAAAAAAGGAAAGGGGAAGGAGAGGAGTGCTCACCCAAGTCTTCTGCTTCGACGGAAATGAAGCTCGGGGAGGCGGCGTCCGGACGTGTCGGCGCCGGTTCTTCGATTGGAAGTGCCTAGGAGAGACGGGGAAGGTGAAAGGCGGAAGCTTGGATTGATAAAAGGTGGAAGAAGGAAGAATGAGCGGGATCGAACCTTACCGAGGCGAACCGGGAAAGCTGAGCACACAGGAGGCTTCGGCGATGGCTCTGGTGGCTCCTAGCTTGCTCAGGCTCGGACGTCGAGACTCGGGGATGCTCCCGAGGTTGCTGCTTCGCTCGTCAGTGCTCAGCCTCCTCTCGGAAAGCAGGGACAAGGGTCTGGTGGTGCTCGGGAGGTGCTCGGCCAAACAGGGGTGGCGCTATTGGGCTCGTGCGAAGAGGAGGGAGGAAGAGCTCGGGTGTGGGGCTCGATTTGAGTTTCCCAGTGCGAAGCAGGGCTCGGTGGCGCGTCGGGAGGTTCTGTGCTGGTGCCGGCGACCAAGGAGGAGGTGGTGTTGGGTGGTGTCGGCGGAAACATGGAGAAAGGAGGGGGCTTGACTGATTAGGTGAAATAGCCAAAGATGGGTGTTTGTTTGCAACCGAGAGTGCGAAGAGGGAGTGGATTGTGTGAAAAGTTCCGTGGGTTTTGGACTCAATTGAAAAAGGAAGTCATCTCCCTGTTGTTGTTTGCTGCTGCAATGGGACAGGGGAGTTGCAGAAGGCGGTTTGACGTTTTTCCAAAAGCGTGAAACAAGAAAGGTAGGGAAGGAGATGGGGGAGGGGTTGGTGTTGAGCTCAATTGGGAAACAAGCAAGCTGGCTGGGTTGCAGCCCTGCAAGTCAAACGGAAGGGAGGGTGTTTGCCTTGACCCAAAAAATAATACAAGAGGGTGGTGAGTGGTCCCAATAAATTATGAAATACCCAGAACAAATACTGAAACCAGCTCTCTCGGCCAGTTAGAATTTCAAAATTCCGAGGAAGGACGTCGCCATGTCAAGTTAGTTTTTTTTAAAATTTTATTTTAGGTCGGGATTCCGTTCCATGAATTTTAATATCCGAGTTAGCGAGTTTTTTCCGTTAAATTCCACTCTTAATTTCATTTTTATTTTCTCTTTTCGAAAAATTAGGATTTAAAAATCCGAGCCTTTACACTAAGTGGCTCCCTCTAGCAGAATGGTGGTATAATACAACATACCACACGGCCTTAAAAGCATCTCCATTCCAGGCTTTGTATGGGTACAATCCACCACAATTGGGAGCCCATTCAACTGGTGTCACCACAGCTTCAGTTGAAGAATGGTTTCAGGAACGAGAAGCTGCCTTGAGCTCACTCAAATTAGGCTTAATTGCTGCTCAAGAACGCATGAAATTTTTTGCAGATCACAAACGTTCAGAACGGGTTCTCCAGGTGGGTGATATGGTATACCTGAAATTAGAACCATATAGGCAAACATCTGTTGCATTACGCAAATGCCTTAAGCTCAGTGCCAAATTTTATGGGCCCTTCGAAGTCATTTCCAGGATTGGTGAGACAACCTACCGTCTAGCACTCCCACCAACATCAAGGATCCACCCGGTGTTCCACATTTCCCAAGCTGAAGAAGAGAGTTGGCCCTGCTGTAAGAGTGTGCTCTGAGCTTCCAGTGACTGATGATGACGGGGTGGTTATCACGACACCTGAAGAAGTGTTAGACTCCAGAGTTACCCATCTAGCAACCGGGGATCCAGTGGTTGAATGGTTAGTGAAATGGGTCAATTTACCGAGTGAAGAGGCAACCTGGGAGCCGACATGCCACATCCTCCACCAGTTTCCCAATTTTTCTTCTTCTTAATAACCTTGAGGACAAGGTTTGTCTTAGGACGGGGATGGTGTTAGGATAGTGAGCTAGGCACGTGGCTAGCCACATGTGTGGAAAGCTATATGATTATGAACAAACTGTAAGAACATTCATTCATACATTTCATACAGATTCAGATGGTTACTCACTCTCTCTCTCTCGGCTGTTAGGTTAACCAACTCAAAGGTCCTAACATAAGAATGACAAGGTTTTCAATATACTCCTTCCGTAATAAATATCTGTGCAAAAAAGAGGCACTTTTAGAGTTTTATAATAAGATAAATATATACTTCGTAGTATTTTCTTTATTTGTGTTATTAAAACGTATATATGGTTAATTATGTTAAAAGAGATTTTAAGATAAAAGGGAGCACAGAAATAGTGGCGCAACTCATGGGGAATTGGGGACACATTTCCTGTCTTTGTCAGTTACTGTTTTTTTTTTTTTTTTTTAAAGAAAGAGCAACCACTCTATTCCATATCCTTTAAGATGAAAGAAACTACAGAGTCTGGCATAGATGACAAATTAAAAGAGATAGAATGACTAATAGGCCTAACTGATGCAAACTCATGTGCCACCATATTACCCCCCCTTTTTAACATGCCTCCAGTCAACACTAGCAAAGCTTTTTGCGTTGAACCGAATAGCCGTGATCAGATTTTGCGCCGACCCCTTACCTATTCCCCCATTCTTCAATTTGGATATCAATGACAGGCAGTCAGACTCAACCTGCACTTGCTGCATCCCTCGTTCCTTAGCTAGGCGAGTTGCCCACCTCACTGCCTCAGCCTCGGCTTCTTCCACACTTCCTGTGTGCTGGATTTCCTTCTGACCTCCGAACTGCAGCTCGCCCATGTGGTTCCTGCACACCACTCCAATCGCTGCTCGGCCTACATCGGTTAGACTCGCATCACAATTGAACTTCAACACCCCGGTCGGTGGTTTCTGCCATCGTTCACCCATCGTTCCTTGTTGCTGTTGGCGACCAGAAGGAGACACCACATCCCTGTAGGAGTCGAATTCGATCAGCAGATCTTCGACCTCCTGAACAATCTCACTCGGTTGTGACATCGTCCCCTCAAAAATACGCTTGTTTCGAGCCTTCCAAACTGCCCAAATTGTCGCTGACCACCATTGCCTATCTGAAATTGAGCCCCTTGTGAATACAGCCCCAAATACCTCCGATATAGACTTGGATCGTAGCCAGTAACGCTCAATCCTCGGAAGCCGTTTCCACACCCGTCTCGCAAAATTGCACTCGAACAATGCGTGGTGAATGGTGTCTTCCTTCCCACACCCTTCGCAGCACCCATCTTCCGTAATTTTGCGCCTAGCTAAGCTCGATTTACAAGGAAGAATCCCTGTTGCAGCTCTCCAAACTAGTGACGTGATTATCGGCAGCGTCTTAAGCGACCACAGGGCCTTCCACGCTTTCTCAGCTTGGGATCCATCCGAGGTTCCCACCTCATCCTTCGATGTGTCGGCCTTTTCCATCAGCGCATGGTATGCCGAGCGCACCGTAAACATTCCATTCTTCGTGTGGCACCAAACTAGCTGATCCTTGTCCATCGCATCCACCAGTCGGATCTTCCGGATCTCCTCGATATCGATCGGAAGCAGGAATCTCTGCAGCTGCGTCTCGTCCCAACGCCCTATCTCCCAATCAATGAGATCGATCACTCTCATTTCCGGATCACCTCCAAGGAAGTTCCCAAGGACCTTATAACTTGTTGGTCTCGGAATCCACCTATCCTCCCACACCTTTATATCAACCCCATTGCCTACACTCCACATAAGACCTTCGATCAATCCGTCTCTCCCTCCGACAATGCTGCGCCATGTATAACTAGGGGAGTGTCCCACTTCAGCTCGGAGCAACGATCCATTGGGATAGTATCTCGATTTCAGAATTCTTGCCAACAGCGAGTCTGGCTCCTCTAACAGTCTCCAAGCCTGTCTGGCCAACAGGGCCTTGTTGAAGGTCTCTAAATCCCGGAATCCCATTCCACCCTTCGCCTTGGCTCTACACATCCTCTTCCAACTCATCTAGTGCGTTTTGTTCCTTCCCGCGCTTTCCCCCCACCAGAAGTTGCACAGGAGCATCTCAATCTCTCGGCAAAGCCCCGCGGGAAGCATAAAACAGGACATGGTGTATGTGGGTATAGCCTGAGCGATAGCCTTAATCAGCACCTCTTTCCCCGCCCGAGAGAGTGATTTCTCCTTCCATCCTTTCATTTTCTTCCAGATTCTCTCCTTAAGCTGCTCAAATATAACTTTCTTCGATCGTCCCACCATCGTAGGCAACCCAAGGTACCTTTCATGTTTCGAGACCTCGCGAACACCCAAGATTTCCTGAAGTTCTTGTCTCTTTGCCTCATCGACATTCCTGCTGAAGGATAGTTCTGATTTCGAGAAGTTAACCTGTTGACCGGACGCTGCTCCATAAGTATGGAGGATATGTATAATCTTCGTGCTCTGTTGACAGGTAGCTCCTAGGAATAGAACACAATCATCAGCAAAGAAGAGGTGAGATACCGATGGTGCCGTTGGCGCAATTCTGATCCCCTTCAACCTATTCTGAGCCTCGCTAACACGAATCATTCCGGACAGCCCTTCAGCACACAAAAGAAACAGATATGGCGATAGCGGATCCCCCTGGCGCAGCCCTCTCTGCGGCCGGAAAACAGGCGACGGAATGCCATCCATTAGGACCGAGAAACTCACTGTCCCTACACATTTCATGACCAAGGTAACCCACATGTCGGAGAATCCGAACCTCCTCAAACAATGCTCGAGAAAACCCCATTCCACTCTATCGTAGGCTTTTGCCATATCTAGCTTCAGAGCCATATACCCCTTCTTCGTTCCTCTTCGGGTTTTCATGTAATGGAAGACCTCGAAAGCTGCTAAAACGTTGTCTGTAATGAGCCTCCCCGGGACGAATGCGCTCTGGCTAGGTGCAATCAATTTCCCAAGTACTTTCTTCAACCTGATCGTTAGTACTTTTGACACAATTTTATATAAAACATTGCAGAGACTTATCGGGCGAAGATCTTTCATTTTCGATGGAGCCGTTACCTTGGGAATAAGGGTTATAAAAGTGTGGTTTAATCCTTCTGGTAACGGCCCCCCATTCAGAATATCAAGCACAACAGTAGTGATGTCCTTCCCGACGATATGCGATCACCTCTGATAGAATAATGCTGGCATACCATCGGGGCCAGGCGCTTTTGTGGGATGCATAGAAAAAAGGGCAGATTTTACCTCTTCTACCGTAAAGGGACGCGACAGCTCATGGTTGTCCTCCGCCGATAACAAAGGCTCGATTCCTTGAGTAGTCGTGGTTGGTTCTGCCAAAGCTTCTGACTGAAACAGTTTGTCGAAATAGGTCATTGCCACCTTCGTCATCCCTTCTAATGTTTTCCTTTCAGTCCCGTCATCCTCGACCAATTTCTTGATTCTATTTCTCCGCTTCCGACCTTCTGCTTTCTGATGAAAGAATCTCGTATTGCGATCCCCGCATCGGAACTCATTAGCTCTGGCTCGTTGAAACCACAAGGTCTCCTCCTTATCCATTAACTCTTTCTCCTTCTGTTCTAGCTCCTTTCTTTCTTTGACTCGGTTACCGCCCATCCCTTTACCCAGCTCCGCCAATTTCTTCCTTATAATACCCAGCTCCAATCTCACGTTACCGAACACACTCCTATCCCATTCTCGAAGGTCCCCGGCGCACCTTTCCAATTTACCAGCCACCCCCTTCGCCGCTTGTGAAGAACCCGGGTTCAGCCACCCATTTGAGATGACTTCAAGACAGTCATCGTCTTTGAGCCACATCGCCTCGAATCTAAAGGGCTTATATCCTCCCGCCCGTCGTCCTCTAGTTTCCCCTTCAAGCTCAATTTTGATTGGGATGTGATCAGACCCGCACCTTCCTAAATGGACAACCAAAGTGCTCGGATAGCGATCAAGGAACGGATTGTTG
Source organism: Persicaria tinctoria (assembly GCA_037127255.1). NCBI lineage: Eukaryota > Viridiplantae > Streptophyta > Magnoliopsida > Caryophyllales > Polygonaceae > Persicaria > Persicaria tinctoria. The sequence goes on from JBANSL010000006.1 coordinate 25,384,214, forward strand.
CCGAATGCCATATCTAAACGCTCCTGAATAAATCCGGATTCCTCCCTATTGTTGTCCCATGTGAACCTATTTCCCGTGAAGGGGATATCTCTCAACCCACAGCACTCGATTGTCTCCCTAAACTCAACCACCTTATCAAAATTTGCTTGATTTCCTCCCCTCTTATCTTCCAGAGAAGTAAAGAGGTTAAAATCGCCCATGCAAAGCCACCCCCCATGAGGATCCTCAGACAATCGCCTCATCAGCTCTAACGTCTGATGCTTATCCTTACTCTCCGGCCATCCATACACTCCTGTTAGCCTAAAGACCCCGCCTGAATCCACTGTCGCCTGGCTATCGATATGATGCTGAGTGTAGGACATCACATTCACATCGCAACCATCCTCCCACATCAAAGCAAGCCCGCCCGATTTTCCCACACCCTCAACCACAAAACTTCCCTTAAACCCCAACTCAATCCTAACCTCCTCCATCCTCTTCCTATTGCATTTAGTCTCCATCAGAAACAGCACTTTCGGGGCCTCTCTTCTCACCATGTCGGTGAGTGTCCTAACTGCTCGGGCCTTCCCCAATCCCCGGCAGTTATAGCTTATGCAATTCATTGCTCTCGGCGGGGGATAATATCCCCGGCCGATATAATAGTGGTGTTCTGACTAAGATCCAGCTTCCTCCTCTTGTCGACATCCCCCTCTACATGCCCCTCAGTTTCCTCATCAACACACATATGTTCCTCGCCGCACCCACCTCCCTCTTTTCTTTTAACCCGCACCACCCCTCCCAGTATCTCGTCGGCCTCCCTCGACAACTCCTTCCCTATCGCCTGATCTCTTTCCTCATCCTCCCTCTCTCTTTCCTCGAGCACCTCAATGAGGGTTTTCCTCTTACTTCTACCTGTTACCTCCTCACTCTTGATGTCCTTTCTCCCTCTCATTTTCTCTAACAATACCCTATCAGCCTCTCTCCCAACACTGCTCCGATCCCTCATGATTTTAACCGGCGACGCCCTTAACCAATCACCGTACTCCCCCTTATAGCATTCGTCTTCTGTCTCAGTGTCACACTCCGCATCCGTATGACCCAAGCAACCGCACATATAGCAGAAGTTCGGTAGTCTTTCATATTTCACTTCCACCCACATCTTTTTCCCATCGATTGTAACCATAATGCCCCTTCTGAGCGGCTTAGTGACATCTATCATTACTCGCATTCTAAGGAACCTGCTACACGTTATGATGTCCTCCTCATCCATCTCTAACACCCCCCGAAGACATGCCCTAAATTCAGAGCCATGGCTTTAGTATATGCGGCAAGAGGAAGATCATATATTCTTACCCAGAACGCTGTCTTCGTGAACGTGATAGCAGACACTTGCTCCATGTCGGGTTCCTTCAGCATCAACAAGGAGCGATCAAAGGACCATGGACCCCCCTTGAGAACCTTCTCTTTGTCCTCCTCACTACTGAATTGGAAGCTATACAGATTTTCTTTAATTTCTCGAAACAGAAACCCATCCTTCGTCCTCCATGCCCCCTTCATAGTTGCTTTAAGGGCCTGAGCATTCGGGACCTTCTTCGCCATCACGCTCCCTATCAGCGACAGCCTACTGTGCACAGATTTCCCTTCTTTCACCGCTTCATCCCCGACCACTGATGTGCACTCGTCCTCTGTCAGATGAATCGATTTTCCTTTGCTCCCCATCCCTGCAATGACCTATCCGACGCCCTGATCCAGCCGTACTCGAGCGTAGCCAACCACGGTGAATCTCGCACTTACCGGCGAGAGAATACCTAGCTCCCACGGCCCTGAACCGAAGAGAAGAGCAGCCGATCGGAGATCACCAGGGGGTGTTCGCCGAAATCGCCTGTCGTCCTAGGGTTTTTCTATGCTGTTGGTTCCATTTTATCGTTACTGTTTTTATTTGTTATGAAAAGGAATACATACATATATATATATATATATAGTTACAGAGTATATATTACATATATAGTACGTTACATACATACATAATTACATACATACATACCAATGGTACCATTAGCTTAAAACTTAATCATAGCATAATTCAATCATTTGAATATGTGTATACTGTAAAGTGCTGGAGATAACTTTATTAATTAGTTATTTGTATGTAAATAAATACAAAAGAACTTTATCTCAATCAAAATACTTTTTTCTTTTTATTTCTAGCGATTATCTTCTTCTTTAATATATCTTTTCAACCATTTTTTAGAGTAAATTATAAATCAACTTGATGTATTAAGAAGGAATTGAGTGAAGATGAAACCATTAATCATGGGGATTGTGAAGACTAAATACCCCATCAATTTCCGAAAAATATATAATATTATTAATGGTAAGAATTTGATATATCATATAATATTTATAACTGATAACTTAAGAGGTTGAAATATGGATGATGTAAAATCCGGCCGTTCGATTTTATTTATATTGTAACATTTTTTAGAGTAAATTATCCGAGGATAGCAATCATGGTGCAAGTACAACGTCGGAGACAATGTAAGATAAAAATTGAAAATAAAACCCTAATTAATTAGGGAAAAGATGTATATATCTAATCTCTATTTAATTCCTGTTTAAAATTGACATTATTACGATTGTTTTACCAAAGTCAATGTGAAGAAACAAAACTACGTTTTATAAAATCTCGATTTTATAATCAAAATATATATGTAACACTTGACATGAATCTCATTTGATATAATCCAATTGAAATTCATTAAATATAAATGTTATCAAATCGGTCGAACTCAAATTCGTTTCCCAAACTTTAAGATTAAGAGATACTACACTGGGTAGGAAAATAGAACAACCTATTTGGAAGGTTGTGCACGTGCACCAAAGGGGAAGAAATTTGTGGCCAACTAAATGCTAACTAACCACATGGTTCCGATGATGTCGCAACTCTCTCTTCGAGTTTGTCGTATTTACATACAAACTCCCACGTGTACACTCTACTTTACCATTTAATTTTACAACCTTGTTATAAATTCACCTCATAAATATTTGTCACCTAACATCCACCTTACTTTTGGAGGTTCCCTAAAGTTTTCCTTCTTTTCTTTTTTTTTTAAATCAATTACCATTGCTTTTTAAAACAAGATATTGTTTTTTTTTTCTTTAATTTACTTGTTTTTGCCCATGAAGAGGTGGTATAGTTCGTTTTAAAAGGAGAAGTTTACTAATTATAAATCAACTCAATTCATTTAAGGGTGATTCATACTCAAACTCAAACTCAATCGTGAATTTTACTTATATGCATTATTATGTTTCTTGACTAACTTCTGCCTTAGAGTATGAATAGAAAGGGTGTAATTAAATACAAAAGCACGCAGATCAAACTTGAGGTCTTCTGAAGAAACACGCGGGAAGGCTAAATCCCCCTATCTCTAAGCTCACTAAATCTCAAGTCAGTCCCCTAAACGACTCCCTAATAAATCTCCATCCTGGAGCCTTCGACGCCATCTAATAAGAGATTAGTAAATCATATAATAATAGATTCAAGTTCAAATCTTGTTAGATATATGGAATTACATGTAAATGGAAGAAGTTACATTTTAATGGGATTAGAAGTTTATAACATCCCCAACAACTTTTTCAAAACGGGAATTTTCAGATTTTTAGAGAATTCCCATTCTCAAAAATAGAGAAGCAATAGAAAATTTGAGTGGATTCTCCAAATCTGTAGCATTTTTCAGAACTAAAAGCTTATCAAATCTTGAAATGAGGAATTTATTGGAGTTTTAATAAAAATAATTTAAATAATATATTATTTATCTATCTATTTTGGATAAATTATGGAGAAGTCGTCGGAGATAGTCTTATAATATTCAATTTAAATGTAAATTAGTTGAATTTGATCGAAAAAACGGGATTTCTGTTTAGCGCAGGGGAATTTTTCCGTTTAGCGCAAGGCCATGTGGTCGCAACGACCATTTGGCAAATGGTCGTTGCGACCATTTTTTTCCACAGAAATACAATCTGGTCGCACCGACCATATTTGCACCTGGTCATTGCGACCATACATGCAGATGGTCATTGCGACCAGATGCCCACATGGTCACTGCGACCAGATGCCCACATGGTCATTGCGACCAGATGCTCACATGGTCATTGCGACCGGATGCTCACATGGTCATTGCGACCATTTGCCAGTGTGGTCGTTGCGACCATTGTTTACGTGATAAAAAAGCTAAATCCGCCTATAAATATAGGCGAGCATATCCGATAACCCTAAGACTGCGATTTTCGGACTGAGCAATAATTAAGTTGTAAACATGTCGAAAGGGAACGATGAGTGGAGTAAAGGCCTCGAAGACATATCGCTGGAATTCGGACTCCAACGGGTATGTATCTCATCCTTTTGTTTATGTGTCGAATGTTATGATACAAGTATTGATGATGTTTACATATTGGTTAAATATGCTTATTTTTCATGATTAATAAGTATTGATGATGTTAACATGTTGTGGATAATATAAAATTACAATCTTTTTTAGGTTAATGAAATTTTGCATTGAGAATTAGGGTTAATAAGTATTGATAAAATTATGCTTTGCAAGGTTAAAAAAAATTAGGGTTAATGAAATTTTATGGCATTGTGAATATGAACTTACCAACTTTCATGAAATAGCTATCTTTTGTAGGGTTAGTGAAATATTAGTAGCGATAATAAATTGAAATATCATGGCAATATTGAATATAAAATTGAAAACTTTCATGAAATTGCAATATTTTTAGGGTTAATGAAATTTTGGATTGATAATATAACATTGCAAACTTATTTAGGTTAAAAAGAATTAGAGTTAATGAATAAATTATATATTAATTAAATGTTATGAATTGAATAAGATATATACTAATTTACTTCCACTCTATCAATTTGTATGTCGAGTTGACACTTGTTTCAATGTTTATTGTAAGGGGGACAACGAGGACACTGAATTGTATATCAATTACAGTTTTGACACCGCGGTGGCAAACAACACCCTGTTGCCAAGCTCATCAACTGTCAGAGAGGAAAATAATGGGGCGCAACTCGTTCAACTGTCATATGATTTGGGTACCCCATATGGAAGGACTTTGCTTGTCCCATCATCAGCTGGAATGCAGATGGATCGGAATGAATCAGAGGAGAATGCAGTGCCCACGGAGCCTGTACAGGTATGGTCAGCAGATTACACTGAACTGTTTACTACTAAGGACACATTCAACAGTAGGGAGAAAGCTGTAGAATGGGTAAAGAATAAAGGCAAAGAGAATCAAATGTGCATTGTTATCAGACGTGTTGTCAAGAGTGATGCGAAGACACTTGGCCGGACATGGATGTTTTGTGAGAGAGAAGGGGCATACACACCCATGAAAGATGGCATCCATAAACGTGTGAAGACAAAAAAACATGGATGTCCATTCATGTTGAAAGTTTTAGAAAGTAAAAGGGGATGTTGGAAGGTGGAGATGATAGCTGGAGTTCACAACCACGAGATACACAGGAGTTTGCATGGGCATGCGTTCGCCGGAAGGCCTACAACAATAGAGCATGAGTTGGTTAAGACCATGACCGAAAGCCATGCGAAGCCGAAGAACATTTTGTTAGCCCTTCAAAAGAACCCCGGGAATGTTACAAAACTGAAGCAAGTGTACAACTTAAGAGCTAACCTCCGAAAGCAGGGTATGCAGGGGAGAACCGTTCCCCAACAATTTTTTGTCAAGGCTAAGGAGTTGAAATATTTTGTGCGGCACAGAACAGCACCAAACTCAGCGGTTTTGAGTGACATTGTCTGGGCACATCCTGATTCTATTGCACTGCTGAAGGCATTCCCTTGTGTACTTGTGATGGACGCGACATACAAAGTGAATAGGTACAGTTCGTCACTCTTGTTTAAGTTTCTAAGTTCATTGCACATGTCCATATTAGAGAGCATCATATATATTTAACACACTACTATATAAATAGGTACAATATGCCCTTCTTTGAAGTGATTGGCTTCACTTCTACGTGGAAGAACTACAACATAGCATGTGCGTTTATGAGCGGGGAAACTGTTGAAAATTACTTGTGGGTTATGGGTGTCATATCTGAACTTCTCAACTTGGTCGGAAAGTCTCCTGCTGCCATAGCCACCGATAGAGAGCTCGCTTTGATTAATTCCATTACAGTTGTCTTTCCCCAGACAAAGTGAATCCTATGTCAGCGTCATGTGCAAAAAAACTTGGAGGACAGAGCAAAGAAGCTTACAAAAGATGTGAAGCTTGCAGATAGGTTTGCGAGAGAGTGCATGTCTTTACTCTGGTCCCAGACTGAAGAGCAGTACGTCAGCGGATTGACTCGACTACGTGATAGCTGGAGAACTAGATCAGGGTTGGTTAACTACTTTGAGCGACAATGGTTGACAAACTATAAAGAAAATCTTGTTTCTGCTTGGACGGATAAGGTGTTCCATTTGGGAACCAGAAACACTAACAGGTATTATTGATTTTTGTACTTAAAATGTATTCCATATCTTATACTATTATACTATGTCTTTACTCCCTGCATACTTCATTCCAGAGTCGAGGGTGCGCATTCCACATTTAAGCAGTTCATGACTCCTAAGGGAGCATTGAGTCTTGATTCTGTCTTCGACAACATGCATGCAGTCCTTGAGGTTCAAATAAGTGAAATTAAAGTATCGTTTGGGGAATCTCGGTTGAAAGGGATGTCGTCTGCAGCAACTGAAGATGTGTTTCGGTTACTGCAACATTCTGTTTCTCATAAGGCTATTGAGTTGTTGATGGAAGAGCAGCGGTATGCTGAGCAGCACGGTCGATGTGACTCTGTCTGCAACTGTACAATTCAAGTGACATATGGACTTCCATGCTACCACACAGTTGCGTGTCATAAGAATCGTGTTATTCCGATCTCATTGTCGGTGTTGCATCCTTTCTGGACACAGCTTGATATCCCACTAAATGATAGTCCAGACCAGCTTGACGATGATGCTACTCGAAAGCGCAAGGTTGCTAGATCGCTGATGGATGATTTGTACTTCAACGAATTCCCAAAAGCTTCTGCAGATGAACAGTTTCGATGGGCGACAAGTATGTATGGCATGCGTAACCCTCAGCATACAAATCTGAAAGAACCGCAAGTGGTACAGACCAAGGGCCGCCCACGAGGGAGCCTCAACAAACGCGATCTTTGTGGGTGGGAATACACCGATCTCCAAGTCCAGAAAGCACAAAATGCACCTCTGCCGATTCAAAAGTCCGCACTCACGCCAGTGACTCCGATCAAGAGAACTCGAGGCAGGCCCCCAGGCACCCAAAATAAAGTATCCCCAGCAGTGACACCGATTCAGAGCTCACCAGTCGGGTCGGACGAATGTACACCTAATAAAAAGAGTCGAGGTAGACCTCCGTTGCCGAAGAAGTCGTCCCCCGCAGTTGTTATAGCGAAGGCTGCAAAATCTACCGCAATTGGTCTAGTTCAAGGTCCACACATTGGTGTCATTCCAGAATTCATGAACAAATATGTCTTCGAGACATATATTGTGGCACCTGATGGAAATTGTGGATTCAGAGCGATTGCACGTACAAGAGGCCATCACGAAGAATATTACTGGAAGACGATCAGACAAAATATGCTTACGGAATTACAACAACGTCCCCAGTTGTACGCTCGGTATTTAGGCAACGACGAGATCGTGAGGGTGCAGAAAGCACTAAACTGGTTTAAAGATGGTGTGAATGCTCCACCAGAGTTTTGGCTTGATGGCCTAGATATGGGGTTGTTGGTTGCGACGACATTTCAGAGCATCTTTGTTGTGTTCGGTCCTGAGACGGTGGGGTCGACATTCCTTCCTCTAACGATCCGACCCGATTGGGGGTTTGAAGATTTGGGTTATATTACAATATGTTTGGAAGGTGCACATTTCAGTGGGGTAAGTACAATATTCATAGGTATATTGCTATTTTAGTTGTAAGTGTTATCTGATCTGATTATGGTATGCATTCTTTGTCTATACAGATAACGTTACAACCTGATGCACCCCTGCCTCCTATTGTACCCATGTGGCGTCCGAATCGACAACAAAGCGTTGCTGGCCTTGATTTCTTACTCCGAGAGCGGCTTGATGCATATCTGTATGAACAAGGCGATGTCCAAAGGAAAAGAGTTGATCATGTCACTATTTCCGATTAGAATGCAATTATTTTACTTTGATATTATATGTTTATTTATATTGTTTTCCAACATTTGTCGATGGGACTCAAAACATTGTTATATTTTCAATGCATTATTTCATGTCACTTTGAGTATGATTTTGTATGTCTCATGAGCTAATTTAATGCAGAATTGATAGTAACAAATACACACATTTTTTATAACAAGTTTATTAAATCACCCGCTACTTAACTCTTATGAATCCTACCAAAGGCCGCAATGTCCATATTTAAGTATGTGAACTACCAACTACAATCACTTCCATTGTTAATTCTCACAAATAATATAAAGCATGACTAGCATATAGTCTCCAACTACGAAATAGAATAATCTACGGCTACTAAGCACCATAAAATGTCACTCCTGATCCCCCCACCCCCAACCCCCCCAACCTCCACTCGGTGGTGGGTTGTCATTCCATGATTCCCAACCCTCACTGGATGGGTTGCTACCTTGGCCAACATCGAACGTGGTGCGACTGGTGTGGTCGTTCAAGCTCATATACCCTAGCTCAATCGCCGCGTGCATCATGCTCTGATGAACATCGTCAGGCACTCGCGACCTCCTATCCTCGGCAAACCAGGGCGTGAGATGCCCAAGGGCCCGCTGCATATGCTGAAATTCATGCAGTAGAAACCTAAGTACTTTATATATTAAATGATAACAATGCATAATAGAGTAATATATAATTATATAGTGTTACCATGGATTCTTCAGAAGCCGGAGCGGAAGTAGGATGTATGAACCGATGTGTTCGCGGCTCGTACCACGATGCATATTCGTCTGACACATCACCAGCATAACTACCAAGAGGGCCGATCATGTCCATGGTCATGGAGTGGATGTGGGCAAGATTCCAAGCCCACACCCCAGTCTCGTACATGACCTTATACTCTGCGTTGTTCACACCCCTCATAGCAATCCTAGGCTTGATGACGTCAGATGGAACTCCCTGTTGGCGACCAAATTGCCTAGCAAATCGATCTGGCATATAGGGCTCATTAATATCCAGACATGAGATTATGCCGTGGAATCTAGATGGCGCTATAGCAGGGTTGCAAAAGTCAAGATTCCCATACGGCATCCAGTCCACATGTGTGCATTCAAACAGATCAAATCGATCGTTTCCTTTCTACTTAACCTATTTTATGAAAAACTGTGTCCACATATTCATTGAATAAGAAGATAAGCATACCTCATTCTGTTGCAGTCCGTCCAAAATCTTTCTATAGTTGGGGAATGGTGAAGGCAAAGTGGCATCTTTCCATTGGCCAGCAAAAGGCTCTGTCGCCCTATTCCAATTGGTCGATGTGCTAGGACGAAATGTGGGAAAATATGCATATATCCAAGCCTATTTTCATTATAAAAAAAATGAACATAATCAACACTAAAAATTTGTAATAAAAACAATGAAATATTGCAAACAAATTTTAATACGCACCTCGAGCAACGTAATGCAACCACACATTTGGCTGCAATCTCTACGTGAAGCCTCTCCGAGCCGATGGTATAAATATGCTAGGGTCGCAGAGCCCCATGAGAAAGAGTTCACCTGACTGTGATTGCGTAACAACGGGAGGTAAGCTAAGGACAGCCTGTTCTGCGTCTTGTCAGTGAACAAGGTAGAGCACAACAAATACAGGAGGAAGCTGGTTGCAATTGATTCAGGATGCAAACAATCTACATTTTCGCCCTCGCAGTGCTTAACCAGGAATTCATAAGGGAAGCCACGTCTCCCTACCTGGTTCTGAATGAGCTCCTTCTCAGTGATCTGCAGATCCTCCACCAGCTCTTTCAACACGACCTTCGGGTCCATGTCATGTGAGACTACGTCTCCAGCAATGATGATCCCCAACAAGAAGTAGACGTCGTGCAACGTGATACTCATCTCTCCAAACGGCATATGAAAGGAGTTTGTTTCTGGGTGCCAACGCTCAACAAACGCAGATATCAGTCTTCCGTTGTGCCTACTGTACATTGATGTCTGGAGATGTGCCAATCCACTACTTGACACAACCTCTGCCCATATGTGATCCTCGTCCAAAACCCACCTTGAAAGTTGTGTCGTACGAATATGTAACTTCAAAGGTTCCCGCTCCTATCGAAACATACACCAGTCAGAAAAATGATAATAATCTCTATTTTATGAAATTTAACATGCGCATATACTATGACGTGTAGAAGATTTTCCTTACATTCCCAGCCCAAATGTGATGCGCTACGTGTCCCTCAAATCCCAAAAGTAGGTCCGGAATCCGAGGGCCTCCTGGAGCAGGACATGTCAGAAGTGGTGCTATCGTGGGACCTCCACGTTGCGGATGCCTACTTCTGGAGGCTCTAGGACGGCGGTGAGATCCTATGGGCACATCCTGGGCCACTGGCACCGTATGCTCTGGTATCATACCGTGAGCCGAATCGTCTTCGGCATGTTCCGTCTCGCATACGGACCGAGAAGCGGCGCGCTGACGCCGTGCGGATGCGTGTAGTGCCGATCTCCTATCCATCTGTAATGAAAACGAGCAATTAGCATACATGTTATTATTATTCGACTACGGTAGTTAGCAACATAATAAACCTATGTCTACACTCTACACTCATATCATAACAAACAAAGAAAATGCCATCCTATCAAACTTACTGATACATTATGCCTACATCAATAGTTTGGCTATTAAATACATAAGATCAACATACACATATCTTATTTTTTTAGTTACGGTCTTATATATTGTACAAGTTATAAACATTATAGTAAAGTGATATATTGGCAAATCATAGACAACACTGATATATAATTTCATTCATGTACATACGATGTTCAGTGAGTTTAACTATGTTTCATCAAATGTGCTACCATATTTATATTTATTCTAACTCAACATAGTGCATTATAATTGAGATTAGTAAAACAACAAAATCTATGACTGACTTAACCATGCGACCTATCAAACATTATAATACACATGTTTCTAATACAAGTTTAAGCAAGCACAATAGATAGTGTTTACAATTTATAGAATTACAATAGTAGTATACAATATAATACGCATATAAAGTTCTGAACCACTCTAGCCATATCGCCGGTTTGAATTTCAAATACCAAGCGAACTCAGCCCTCACAATCTCATCTTAGAGTTCCACCAAGGTCCCAACAGCAAATCACAGATACAAAAACGACTCTTTGCTTGGAAAACAATCACAAGAAACTCAGATATCAAAATCCCCCTCCTGTTCAAATTCCAACCCCGACACATTATTCCGGAAACAATTACATATCAATTAAAACCTACAAATCAAGCTCGAGAAAAAGGGAGAAAAGGTCGACATTCCAATCCCGACACAGTATTCCGAGATGGTCGCAGCGACGAGTGGCGGCTGTGGTCGCAGCGACCAATGGCGTCCGTGGTCGCAGTGACCAGTGGCGGCCGTGGTCGCAGCGACTTTGTCTTCCGTGGTCGCAGTGACCTTGTCGTCCTCTACCTTCCCACACTGCGAAACCCATGAACAAATTCCCAAACGAAAACTTGACTTTCGACCTCCCAAATCCTAGATCTGACTTCTACATACCTACAAACTACTGTTTTTTATCACAAATCTACAAATTCACACTTTTTTTCGCCCCAAAATCTCAAATCTAAACAACAACACACCAAAATCCCTAAAAACTACTTCAACTACTCAAAATCACATTGGAAATGTTGAAAGTGTACCTTAAAGATGATAGATCTTCGAATAGAAAGCCTCTGATTGCGGAAATTGGAAGAACTTTGCAATATGTTTGGATGGAGCACAAAATCGCCGAGTGTGAGGGTTTCAGCGTGAGGCGTGAGAGAGATTGGGGTGGGGTAGAGGAGTGGGGTAGGGGGTGTAATTTGTTTTAGTTGTAAGGGTATTTTTGGTATGTTCTAAACGGGATTTTTACCCTGTTCTAAACAGTAGAGGCCTCGAAAAAATTCAAGGGAAACCCCCCAAAATTATTAATGTGGGCCTATGTGATGATCGGGACTATGAAATACTAGAAGTTTTGGGCAGGGCCAAACATCCGGCTATAACAATTCCATTCGGCCCATTATAAATCAAGCCCATTCTGAATGGGAACCAATTATGATTTATGAACCGCCAAAATTTATCTAATTTTTCATTAATCAACTAGACAACTACCAAGTAACATGGAGTATTCAGCTAAGTTTTTTAATTCAGTTCTTGTTAACCAAACTTAAAAAAGTAAGAAATCATCGACTCCAACTCATCTGTCATCTAATATGTCCCCCTCCGGTAGTCCGGTCCTTAACCCCTTTTCACCTCACAAACCCCAACTAAAAAAAAAAATTTAAATTAAAAAATAGATTAAAAGAAATAATAAAAATTAAATTTCTTGGGAGATGGGACAGAAGAGGAGAACGGGACGGGGACAGAAGATTTAAATCATATACTGCGCTGCTTAACGGTGGTAATTAGTGGTGTAAACAGTAATACTATCTCATATTGGACTTATTCCGAAAGGAAGAGGCAATGGATTAAGGGATAGAGTCATGAATTCCAATAAAAGGGGCATACAATCTTAAATTTATGATAATCTTTTCCAATTAAAATTCTTAACATAGGATCCAAGGTATGTTAGAAATTTAAATATATATAAACTAAATGACCATTTTCCAGGAGATAAAATATTTATTTTAAGCTGGGGTTGAAATTTCAGAGAATGAAAATTATTTTTGGAGATGGAAAGGGGAAAGAATGAAGGTTAAATTTGGTGAATATTCATTTTTCATGTCAAAATTAAGTAAATGTCCACTTTTTTACATAATTAAGTAAATGTCTATTTTTTTCCAAAAATACCCTCCTTCCCCATCCCTAACCCTTCCTCCTTCCCCTTTGATCATTTTTAATTTTAACATTGACTAGTCAACATTGACCATTCCGGTCAACGCCTGCATTTGGTGACAATTTTTTGTGACATTTTATTTTTTCCGGTGACAGTTAGGGGAAAATCTTTTCTAGTGACAATTAATTTTCTTTTTTTCTTGTGATAATTGTTGGTGACAAAAAAAATTGGGTGACAATTGATTTTCTTCCGGTGACAGTTGCCATAACACTTTTCCTCGGTGACAAATGGGGTTTTTCTGCTAATAGATGATTTTCATGATGACAATTGTTGGTGACAACTATTAATGACGAGGTTGATGACAATATATTGTCACCATGATATTGTAACCTTAAAAAAATTGTCACCATAACATTATACATCACCAAGACATTGTCACCAACTACAGAACACTGTTTTCATATTGTTTAATCAACCGTATTGTCACCAACTTATAAAAAAGCATTGTCACCAACCTCTTTTCAGCAATCTATTGACATCAACAATAAAACAGTGTAACAAACCTATTTTCATCAAGCTTTGGTCAATAATCTACTGTCACCAATTACAAAACTTTGTCACCAATATATCTAGTGTCAACCACCTATTTTTAGAAATTAATTGTCACCACCGACAAAACAGTGTCACCAACCATTTGTCATCAACTACAAAGCACTTTCATCAAACTAAAATGTTTACAATGCTAATGTTATCACATTTGTCATCTAATATTAACACATTTTTGTTACAAAATTGAAACCATAGAACAAGGGGATCATAGACCCAAGAAGAGCTAAACCTGAGCAGACAAAAATTTATGGTTTAGTCTTTAGGGTTTAGGGCCCTTGGCCCTAAACCCTAAACCCTAAAATGTGTGTACAGTACCAATGTTATCAGATTCGTCATCTAATATATCATTTTTGTTACGAAACTGAAACCTTAGGGTTACAATAATAACCCTAAGTAGATGAAATTTGATGTAAAGTTTAACTTTGTAATACTTAATTGTCAAACTACATCAACTTGCAAAAATATCAAAACAAAGGGGAACAGTTGAGATATTCATACTTAACATCCAAAATAGCAAGACCCTCTATAGCCATCCTCTCTCTCTATACGCATCCATATACTTGTCTGAAATAGCTTCAATACCACCATGAAATGCAAGACTCTCGATATATTTGATGGTATACATACCACAACTTCCACTACAATTGAAAAGAAGGATAATGAAAATTACATTATAGCTAAATGATATATAAATTCCATTTGTCACAAAAACATAATATATAACTCTACCAATTGTCACCAATCTAAAAAACAACAACAAAATAACAACATAAATTCTATTTGTCACCAAAACAGAATATATAACTCTACCAATTGTCACCAATCTAAAAATAACAACATAAATTTCATTTGTCACCAAAACAGAATATATAACTCTACCAATTGTCACCAATCTAAAAATAACAACATGAATTCCATTTGTCACCAAAACATTGTCACCAATCTATTGTCAACAACTATGAAACACTGTCATCAAATTATTTTCACCAACAAGTGAACACTGTCACCAAACATCGTCACAAACCAATTGTCACCAACTAAAAATAAACATTGTCACCAATCTATTATCCACAAACAGAGAACATTATCACCACCTACTATTGTCACTAACCTACTTTAGTAATCTGTTTTCATGAGCAATAAAATAGTGTCATTAACCTATTGTCATCAAAATATGATTTCAACAAATATTTGTCACCAAGACCATGTAATCACAAAAAAATTGTCATCACCATACTATATATCACCAAGATAGTGTCACCATACTAAATATCACCAAGATAGTGTCACCAATAAAAAAAATTGATTATCACCAAGACATTGTCACCAACCCGTATTTATCACCAAGATATTGTCACCAACTCGTATTTCCAAAACTCATTATCACAAATTTAGCAAAAAAAATTAAGCTAATAAAAACGTTCAATTGTATCTAATTCCCGAACAATTCTATCCAAATATTCAACACTAATATCTGGTTCACCTCATCCAAATCCAATTCCTTGAGAAATTGAAATTGAAATTCCATAAGCAAATCCAATTTTAAGTACTAGTAGCCTAGAAATGTACGATTGTTGCTAAAGAAGATACCTTCACAATGTTAACTAGAGGTTGCTCAATTTTTTTGACCGGAATCTAGGTTGAGAAGACGATAGTTGGGGGGGTCTACCCCTAATTTCATCGGTAGAGAATCGGCGTTATCAATTGGCTTAGCGGCCGATGGTTTTTCCCAATCCGACAGGGGATTGAGAAATCGCCATGATTCCGTAGGGCAACTCTCTGGTGATCTCTCGCTACTCCGTTCCACATCCTTCTTCGTCGTCTTCTTCTCCTTCTCCTTCTCTACGCTTTTCTTCGCCTTCTTTTTCCCCTCAGAGTGCTCTCAAGAGCTCCTCCGCCTTGCTCTTGGCGTTCTTCCCTGCGAGATTGCTAGCATCCGCCGCATCAGGAGTCGAGGAGCGTTTCCTCTCGGTCTTCCTGTCGAGATGCTCCCTCCCATTAACCCTAATTTCATCATCCCTGCAAGGAAGGAGGCTTACTTAATTAAAACGAGTGTGATCGGTGACGGCAAATGGCCTAGTGAGTCCGGCGGCGACGAGTGCGGCCGACGAAGGAGCAGGGCAACACGAGTCGGGATTGTCGATGGAGTATTGTCGTCTATGTAGGTTGGGGTTGTTGGGAAGGAGAAAGACAAGAAAGAATGGAGTATTTTGAACAATTATATAGTACCGTGAAAGACAAGAAAGAATGGATTTTTTTTAATCATAATTGAGGTAATTACTATTTTACTCAAATTAAAGTGAAAAACGATAAAAATAGGTATTTGTCTAAGACAATTTTGATACACTCCTCCGTCTCCTCTCCATGGGTGGAAAACTCCCCAAATTCCACCCCCTCCACCCTAACCCAAAGGGTCCAAATCTTATGTCTCTATTTATGTCCTCTCCGCCCGTACTTTCTTACAAAATTCTCAATTTTTTTTAGGTTTTTAATTTAATTTACATTTATTTTTAAATAAGGGTTGTGAAGAGGGGACGGGTGATTTGTAGCCTAACCCAAATATCTTGGAACGCACACCTCCCCTCTAAAAAAAAAAATTCTCTATGCTATCTCTCCCACCCCTGACCCCTCCATATATCCCCAATCAAATACATGACAAAACAATACACCTTATTATAACTTTTTTTTCTTTTTATAGGCTACTGTTAAATTTTTACAATCCATCAATTTTATTTTTTTTTATAAATCGATACGTACTAGTCCATCAAATAAAATGATTTTGAACAATTATATAGTACCGTGAAATCAGTGGCGGACCAAGGGGGGTCTTAGGGGTCACGTGACCCCCTCCTCATCCAAAAAATTACCCAGGTGTATTCTCCTCGTCGATAGTTTCGTTTTGATATATAATACGCCCTAATCCGACATCTGAGTAAAAGTTATGAATGTTTGAAAATTACAGCAGTATTAATCACTTTAGTTTTATTTCAATATATTATAATACTTTAATATTTTACTTAAATTGACATTCACATATTATAATTCATCTCGAGAGTTTTGAAACCATATGTTATATTACTTATTTTGAGAATATGGTAAGAAGTTACGCAAGTTTAATTTTTTTTATATCTAGTTATACATTATTACATGTTAATAATGCAATGTTTATTTATTGCGTTTTATATATTTATTTTTCATTTTTTATCCTTATTTTCATATTATATATTTGTAGTATTTTCGAAACCATAGGTTGACACTAGTTTGTACTATCGATCACGTTGTGTTTTGCGATTTTTTTCTCGATCTTATTGTCGACTACTATGGTGACACCTCGCTAAAAACTTTCTGGGTGCGCCACTGGTGATATATATGCAAGTACTTTGGTAAATAGTCAACTTTAGAGATTTATATAGTAATGGTCAAAATTGAACTCATCCAAACATTTTTAACTACAATTTAAAATATATTTATTTCCCACATATTACCTCATAAGACAAACCACGGTTTAGTTAAATAATAACTAGCTAGTTGTGTAGTTGCATATATATTATAGGTTTGACATGGTTATAACTTAGAAAAGCAACCGTATATTGACTTGCCAACTTGAGCAGTCCAGTATATAACTACCCAACATAAATATAAATAGTTTTGGTAAAACTCTGTATTCGATTACTTGGCCCAACACACATCTAATTAACCAAATAATACTCACGCACTAATCCCACATTCACATATATTACTAGTTAACTAACATATAATACTGATCCGGTCGTCTAATCACGTCCATTCACACTCAACTACTCATTAAGTCCCTAGCTAGCTACAGTTTTCAAACTACACTTGCCTATATATATTATATATGTGTGTATCTTCGATTGGAATTTAAGCGATCGGTATATTCAAATCTGGTGGAGGTGCAATATACATATATATAGTACTGTTACAAGTTTATATATATGGATCCAACGATGGAGTTACCGAGGCAGCAGCCGAGGGAGGCTGTTCAAATACCTATTGGGGAGTACCTGATGAAAATGTATGGAGCGAAGCCCATTAGAGGCATTGCGAGCAGAGTATACACGGTCGTCATCCTGGCTATCTCTCTTGCCCTTCTCGAAACCGCTAGGGATGACACCACCACCGCTCCCGCACCCTCTGCACAGCGCACCATTGGGAGCCTTGCTTCTCAAAAGTACGTACGTACGTTTGCACCGTGTTACCATACCCTTAAGTTACATTTCAATTTAATTTAATTGCTAATTGCATCACTAATGTGTGTGTATGTATGTACGTGTAGATTTGTGTTCATTGCGACTTTAATCGGATCCGCATGTAACCTTGTGCAATTGGGAATGGTGATCTACTGTATGAAATCGATCACAGGGAAAGCCATGGCCAGTAGCAAGTACAAGATCTTCTTCGACTATTATACAGATAAGGTATATATTGTGAATAAGACAAAAAAAAAAAAAAAGTCTCAAATTGAAAGTTGAACCTAACAAAGTCTTACTATATAAGTCGGTGGGTTATTCTTTCTATTTTAATTGGTTTTAGAAATGATACATATATGTTTTTGATCTTTTGAGGCAAGGTAGGGCAATATTTTACCTATATATACGATATATCTATAGTTCGAACCCCGGAATGACCGCTCTTTATTTACCTATTCAAGATATAGTTATGCTAACCCAATAAGTGCACGTACGTACATACACACGCGTGCATGCAGGTGATGTCGTTGATGCTAGCAGTAACCGTGGGGGCGGGATTGGGGTCGTCGATCGACTTGAATCAATTGCATGCACTTAAGGACGTCGGCGGCTTCTTCTCCAAACAGAAAATCTCCACAGCACTTATGGCCACTGTTCTCTTGTCGACGTCTATATCGTACTCTTGCTCCGAGGAGGCGCTCAAGGAGTACAGGGAGTCGCTGGACAAAGGAGAGGAGGCTGTCGGAGTGTTCAGATCATGGGCCACCAGAATCTATAACTTCTTTGGCATCAAATTCAATTCATAGTCAATTGGATATGATATGTTTATCAGTTAATCCTGTGTTAATTAAATAAAATAAAAATCAACTAGGTTGGTTATTTCATGTAAATCTATGTTACCTAAAACAAGTGGCCTAAAGGCAATTTTGGGCTGGGTTAACCATCCGGGCCTACCATTCAATCAGCCCATTGTAAGTGAGGCCCATGCCAAATGGAAACCAATTATTATTTAGGATAAACTGTAGGAAACCACCCCTAAAATAGCCCATATTGCTCATAACCACCCCTTATATGCTTAATTGCTGAAAACCACCCTTTAAAAGCCTTCCGTTTGCAATGAACCACCCTTTTAAGCTTTCCGTCACTCCCTCCGTTAAATATATTTAAAAAAAATTACTCCTTAATTTTAAACGTATTTTAATGTAAATAAATTGGTTAAAACAAAAAAAAAAGGAAATTAGAAAAGGGGAAAAGATTTACATTTACCCTTTCTTCATCCCCTTCTTCATTCTTTGTACGATTCTACTCACACAAGAGCTCAATAATTTCTAAGCATGGATGAAGTTGTCAAGTTGATAAGGTGATGTCTGTGATTTCTTTGTAAAGTCGAAGGAGACATCGAAATCAACACTAAAGAGCAAGGTTCAATCTCTTTAATTTCATGCCCAGTACGTTTTATAGGATTTGGCCCATTTGGGTGTTTTCAATTTGGAGGGGAAACCTTCAATTAGGGATTCGTTCGGAAACGGAGTTTCAATTTATTGATTTCCCCCATTAACAGGTAAGTTTGCTGGTTCAATTTCTCCTTGATTTGTGGGAGTAGATCTTCAAAGAACATTTTAAAAACATTATAATTTCTGTCAACCAAGTACATGGATGGCGCTTGGGGGATGAGTGGATTATACTCGAAAGAGGTGTGCTTTGTGAAGGAGGGACGGTGGCGACGCTCGACCTTTGACATTTCGATGGTCCTCCGATCAGATCTGAAATCAATAGTGTCAGATCCTGTGTAAATAAGAATTAGGGAGAACAAAACCCTGAAATCTTTGAAGGGCCTAACCTAATTCGAGCCTTTAGATGATTTTGATGTGTTTTAACATTTGGGGTTTCTTTCTTTGCTGCAAATAAAAACCAGCATTAGGACCATTAGGTTGGAGATGATGAATAGTGACTTTTTTATTTATTAAATTTACACTTTCTACCAAACTTTAGTTTTGATTACACTTTAAGAAGGGTAAATTGGTCTTTTCAAATCTTTTATTAACAGAAATCAAACGGATTAGTAAGATGGGTGGCTCTCTGCTAACGGAGTTGTTTTAAGGGGTGGTTTTCAATAATAATACTTTTAAGGGGTGGTTATGAGCAATATGGGCTATTTTAAGGGTGGTTTTCTGCAGTTTACCCTATTATTTATGAATAAGCAAATTTTTGTCTTATATACGTTTTTTTTTTCGGATTTGCTATATGCACGGTGAAAATATCGCCGAGTGCACAGATTAGTCTATGCAATCACGTAGTATGGATATGTGATTGAAAAGGGAATATTCGCAATCGCGGACTGGACATGCGTGATAATTTGAATTTCTGAATTCACATGATTTAAACATTAAAAAAAAATGAAAATATCACGAGGTGTCTCTAAATTATTGCAATTTTCGCGGGTGTACAAATATGGGGAGGAAAATAGAACAAACTATTTGGAAGGTTATGCACGTGCACGAAAAGGGCAGAAATTAGCGGCCAACTAAAATGTAACTAACCACATGGTTCTGATGTCGCAACTCTCTCTTCGAGTTTGTCGTATTTAGAGCATCCACATAGTCTATACATTGGATTGGGTGTCTTAATTTTAATTTTTTTTTAAATGTCCGAAAAAACTTATGGTGTGTAGTCAGTAGTGTGTGTCATCTTGTGGCAGACTTGAGTGTCCTAATTTTCTACTGCTAGAAACTTGTGTGTCAGTTTGCATATTTCCTTTTAAAAAAAACAAGACACCCAATGAAGTATGTCCATTAGGGATTCTAAAAGCCTTAAAATGAGAATTTTGAGGCTTTTAGAGAATTTGAAGTGCTTTTTTTTCTAACACAACCGACAATTTGAGTGGATTCTCCAAAGCTGCATCATTTTTCAGAACTAAAAGTTTATCAAATAAAAGTTTTAATAAAAATAATTTAAATAACATATTTTTTTATTTATCTATTTTGAATAAAATTTAGAGAAATTGTCCGAGATGGTCTTATAAATTTATAATACTTAATTCAAATGTAAATTAGTTGAATTTGATAGAAAAAATTCAAGGGAAAACCCCAAAAAATTCGTGTCTACTATGGGGCCTCTGTGATGATGAGGACTAGGAAATATTAAAAATTTTGGGCAGGGCCAAACAAACATCCGGCTATAACAACTCCATTCGGCCCATTATAAACCAGTCCTTTAATATGTCCCCTCCTTCCTCAACCCCCTCCCAAGTCCCACCTTACAAACCCCAACTAAAAAAAGAAAAGAAAAATTAAATTAAATTAAATTAAAAATTAGATTATAATTAAGAGATAAAAAATTAAATTTCATGCGAGAGGGGACAAGAGAAGAGGATGGGATCGGGGGAGAAGATTTAAATCATCTAATTGGACTGCTTGACGGTGGTAATTAGTGGTGTAAATATTATCTAATATTGGATTTCTTCGAGCAAGGAAGATGCAATGGATTAAGGGATAAAGTCATGAATTTCAACGGAACTCTGTCATTGTTTAAGACCAAAACCTAAAACGCTCCCAAGCCCAAAGGGCTCACCATCAGGTTTGAGCAGGGCTGCTTCTTTCCGACCTTCTTCAACCTCGTCAGCTCCTCCTTCTCCTCCTTTCAGGTTGTACTGAGACCGAGAGTCTGAGACACTCCGGTTCCTCCTCGGCGTGGTTGGATCAACGACGTATTTAATGGTGGGTCTTGGGTTGTTGATGGGTGGCATTTAACGGGGTGGTAGAGGAGCCCTATAAATGAGTTATCATGTGCTCACTAATTGCAATCATCAAATAAGTAGAGATACCAATTAATTGTGTGGACCGGTGATTGCTTCAATTCTCAAGTGTTGCGTGTGCTCTCCGGCCAATTATTGTCGGTTCTTAATTCAATCCATTCACCAATAATTATTCTACAAATACGAAGTCAAGGAGACTACTCCATCTACTGCACTCAGCGCTCACAAAAAAACGCTCTCTAAAAACACCCCTCTCCGGTAGTGTTCTGCATTCACCGGCCATGGGGTCTCCCACTCCGATCACCTCCTGTGGCCCAATAGGAGACCCCCCATATGGAAGGAAAACCTGGAAAGAAATGGCAGTAGGGGAATCCGGTGCTGGAAGGCCGGTCTTGGAGCCGAAGTTCCTAGATGGTAAAATTGTTATTTCCTACCCTAATGGTGGTAATGGGGACCCACTAGAAAAATCTGTGAGCAATGGAGACCCACTAGAAAAATGATACTTGCTGATATCCCTAATGGGTATTACGTCGTTCGCTTCGAAATTGAGCATGATTACATTTGCGCTCTCACCGGAGGTCCTTGGACTATATTTGGCCACTACCTAATCATCAAAGCCTGGACACCTGAGTTCAACCCGGAGACGGACGAGATCACAACCTCCCCGGCCTGGGCCAGAATTTCTGGGCTTCCAATCATGTTCTATGAAGAGAATGTGCTCATGAAGATTGCTGATGGGTTTGAGAGTCCAATCAAAGTCGACACAAAAAACCCTATTCTCGAACCGGTGTAGATTTGCCAGAGTCTGTGTGAAATTGGATCTCACGAAGCCGCTTAAGGGTACAATCACGATCAATAATCAAAGGCTATACTTGGAGTATGAGGGCCTTCATATGATTTGCTTCAAGTGTGGCCGATATGGCCATATCGCTTCGGAGTGTCCTTCGAGGGCTAAACATGATTGCCCAAAGCCAAGGGAGGAAGTGGCTAGCGCAAACGGGAATAGTCAGAAGGGGGGCATATGGAGACGGAATCGCCTAATGGCCCGAGGGAGGGGGGGACCCTCGGGGGGTATGCATCGGTCCTGGATGGAGGTCCCTCGTCGAAAGTCCAAACAGAAAAACATGAAAAAAGATGAAAAAGGGGTCTCCGGGGGTAGTAACGCCCAAAATTCAACAGGTAACAAGAAAGGGAGCAGTGATGTGGGCCAGGTTTCCGGCGCCCGTGACGGTGATCTCCCCGGGAGTGACAAGGGTCCGAAACAGGGTTCCAACGGTAAAGAAACGTTGGTGGAAGATGCAATGATGACAGATGTCTTGGGAAAGGGAGAGGGAGTTATTCCTAAGAAACCCGACCAAGCGTTGAGAACAAGAAACGACGACAGCTCTTCTTCCAGGGTTCGGGAGAAGATCCCAAAAAGTTCTGTATTTAATGTAGGGGCTATGAAGAATGGAAGAAAGGAGAGTGAAAGAGGGAAAAAACATGTCCTGAAAAAGAAGAATGACAAAAAAGGGAGTGGGTCGGGCCAAGAGGCCAAGATAGATTGGGCCTAAGAAGAGGGCTAGAAAAGATGACCCACCCACTACTTTTATTCCAATTTTGCATAATTCTTTTAGTGCTCTAAATGATTCGGTGGACTCAAATAATGGGCCAAAGGCCTCTGTTGAGACCACCACGCCTGTTAGCAGAGAGACTAACCCACAATCTTCCACTACTTCGGTGCAGGTTCCATCTCCCACCCCTAGTCCGATGGTTATTGATAACAGTCCCATGGCTTCAACAGACGGAGTTGATGCTCCGCTTTCCAGCGACGGTGTTATGGATTTTGCGCCGGCAAGGGAAGCGAACATGACAGAAGCGTCCTTGGGCAACTCGGAGCCAGCTACAGATGCCCATACAAGGGCGGCCAGGCCAAGGGTCTGATGCGTTTGGTGGGCGAGTTCTCCCTTCCTCCGGTTGCCATGAATTGCCTACTCTAGAACTGTTGTCGTGCTGGCAGGGCTGATTTCCGTAGATAAATTCGCTATATGATAAAGCAGAACAAGATTGATGTCCTTGCCATCTTTGAAACCAAAATCTACGGGGCTAGGGCGAAAGAAGTGTGTGATAGACTGGACTTTACTGACAGGTTTATTGTTGAAGCCAACAGATTCCGCAGTGGTGTGTGGTTGTTATGGGATACAGAGAAAGTTGCGATCACGATTGTGAATTCCCATGATCGCTTCATTCTTGCCAAAGTTGAGATCGGCCGCAGGAGGTTTCATCTGCTAGTGATCTACGCTTACCCCAATGACAATGATAGGCGAGCGTTCTGGGAAGTCTTGGGTAGGATCACTGATCAAGTCGAAGGTCCCCTATTTTTTGGAGGAGATTTTAATAGCATGTTGCATAGTTGGGAGCGTGATGGTGATTTCGGGTTGTTCTCTTCGGACTCGGACCTCTTCTATGACTGGATCAACAGGGCTGAGCTGATCGATCTAGGCTTCTCGGGGCCGACGTTCACGTAGTCTAGGGGCAAGATGCCCCAGACGTATGTTGCGAAGAGGGTTGATAGGGTGCTGGTCAATGCTTCCGGCCGGCTTGATTGGCCCGAAGCGTCTGTCCGCCATCTCCCAAAGTTTGGTTCCGATCACATGCCATTACTGCTGACCATCGATTCTCAAGTTCAGTTGAATAGAAAACGACGTCCCTTCCGGTTCCAAGCCACTTGGATGACGCACACGGGCTTCGCTGGGTTGGTCAGGGATTCATGGGATGGTAATTGCTCTACTCCGGTGGCGTTAAACCATCTCCGAGGCTGCCTTCTCAAGTGGAACTGAAAGGTGTTTGGCAATATTTTTGCACACAAAGACCGGATCTCTATAGAGATTAAGGGGATTCAATTGACGCTGGAGAGAGGGGTCACCGCGGAGCTCATCAACAAGGAGAAGGAGCTCCAAGATCAACTTAACGCAACGCTTGAACATAAGAAGATTATCTGGTTTCAAAAGTCGAGAGAGCAGTGGTTAAAGGCCGGGGATCGGAACACGTCATTCTTCCATTTATCTACTGTTATAAGAAGAAAGCGAAATAGGATTGATTGCATCAAAGGCCCTGATGGTGGAGTGGTGCGGGATGGGAAGGTCGTTGAACAACTAGTGATAGATTTCTTTCGTGTGCTTTATATTGTCCCTCCGAACGAATCGCAGCAGCACCCTCTTGAGAGGGGGGGTTTTCCTCAACTTGCATCGACAAATTGGAAGGCTGTCTCTGGGCCAGTTTCGGACTCGGAGATCTTCTCATGTATCAAAGAGATGGGGGCGTTCAAAGCGCCTGGCATCGATGGCTACCAACCAGTGTTCTTTCAAAAATGTTGGGGCACTGTTGGTGACTCGGTGAAGGCTTTTGTTTGCAGCTTCTTCTATTCAGCGTCATTAGGGATGAGTATCAACGACACGCTTAAAGTCTTACTTGCGAAAGTGGCCAAACCGGAAACGATCTCCCAATACCACCCCATTAGTTTGTGCAATGTTTTATACAAAGTTATTACTAAAATTATGGTCAACCAGATAAGACCCCTGATCCCGACCCTCATCGGTCCGAAGCAAGGGAGCTTCTTACCCGGGAGACTTATCATTGACAATATTGTTGTTATGCAGGAAATTGTACACTCGACGAGGAAAAAGAAAGGCAAAAAAGGGTGGATGCTACTAAAAATTGATCTTGAGAAGGCCTATGATAGGCTTCGATGGGATTTCATTCTGGACACCCTTGAGGATGCCGGATTCCCGGACTGTTGGATTAGTTTGCTGACGGAGTGCATCTGTACGGTTCGGACGCGGGTGTTGATCAATGGTGAACTCACGGAGGCTTTCGAGCCTAGTAGGGGTATTCGGCAGGAAGACCCCATCCCTTCCTACCTCTTTATTTTTGTGCATTGAAAGACTAAGCCATTTGATTCAGGGTGTTGTTGACCATGGTAATTGGAAAGGTATTAAGGTGTCTAGGAATGGGCCGGTGATCTCACACGCCATGTTCGCGTATGACTTAGTCATAACCGCGGAAGCTTCGGTGGAGCAAATTAGAGTCGTAAATGGGATTCTCGATCGGTTTTGCTTGGCGTCAGGGAAAAGGGTGAACGTGAGCAAGACCAAGCTGTTCGTTTCTCCCAATGTTGATAGTCGGACAATCGAGGAGCTCCAAAGGGAGAGTGGCTTTGAAGTGACTGCGAACCTCGGAAGCTATCTCGGCATGCCGGTGTTGCACAATAGAGTCAATGGGGAAACTTTCTCCCATGTAGTTGACAAAGTGAAAAGCAAGCTAGCAGGTTGGAAGTGTAAACGATTGAGTTTTGCTTGCAGAGTCACACTCACAAAATTTGTGCTTTGCGCCATACCGCTCTACTCCATGGAAACTGTTACGCTGCCGAAAAATACTTGCGATAAGATCGATGGCTTATGTAGGATTTTCGTGTGGGGCGATTGTGATGATCGAAGGAGGATTCACCTTGTGGTCTGGGAGGAGGCGTGCAAACTGAAGCGAGTCGGGGGGCTTGGCCTACAGACAATGGGCGCGCTGTACTTGACAATTTTTGGTAAGCTGGCTTGGAGATTCTTAGCAAGCAAGAGTACTGACACTTGGAGTTCTATTTTGTAGGACAAATATGTGCGTAATGAGAATGCTACGGGATTGCCTCACTCGACTGTTTGGTAAAGGGACTCAATGCGGTTGTCTTTGACGGGGCTCGATGGATGTTGGGTGATGGGGCTTTCATCCGTTTCTGGAAGGATGATTGGCTTGGATGGGGGAGGCTGTCAGAGTGGTCACAAGGAGCCGTCGACGAAGGAATGGAGGATGCTACAGTCTGGAGCTACTGGACGGCACTACTAGAAAACTTCAATTAAACATCTGTTGTCAACAGATGTCTTTCAAAAAAAATTCCGATCTCTTTGTGGGTGTAGTAAAAGATCCAAACTTCCACATCGGTTTTAAGCAGATGTCTTTTCTTAATTAAAGGCCCTAAATTTTGGTTATGACATATTCACTTGTTTATGAATATTCATGATTTGTCATTTGAAAACATGTGAAGATGTCATCCTAAAGCAAAAAAGTGACATTTACATCTTTAATTATAAAATAAGTAATGTATTAAGAGATAATAGACAACAGTTTTTGTTTTAGCGATCACATTTATAATCATGTCGGATATATAATTTATGATTTTATATTGTTTTAATTTAACCGACCACATGAAATATAAGCATAACTGATGTATTTCCATATTATCGACATCGCATTCAGAGTATTCATTCTCTGTGTATTAATTTCATGTTCATTATATGTGATATTATATTGTTCTAAAATAATATACTATTGTGGATTTGTGGTTGTATACACAGAAGATGTCGTTTCCCACATTTATATCAGTTTTTTCAAAATAAAATGATGTTGTTGCTGCAATGACACATCGATTTATTTGAAAGATAACAATGTTACTTTGACAAATATATATCAGTTCATATATCATTTTAATGTTTAAACAGGTGTTGCACATTGATTTAAATGAATGAACTGATGTGTATATAATTATATTAACATCTGTTTCCATAAACTAATATGATGTTAAAGGTATGAACGCACTACTATTTTCATATATAATCCGATGTCTTTTATTTCGATACATAACACGCTTTTGTCGATAGAACATCGCATTTTGTTTGTTCTTCGAAATGATAGTTCGTTTAATGAAAACATGTACATAAATACTAGCATCATATTGTAACATTTACAAAATACGAAGCCGCTATTCATAGCAACAAAATTGGCTAGCCACAACATCTAAAATAAAGGTAAGGCTAGCCCACATATCTACGACATACATTACCTAGCTAGCCCCCACATCTCAAAAATAAGGTAAGGCTAGCCCGAACGCCTACATCGATTAGTGTATGATACACCAACATTCATACCATAAATGTTTTAAAACATAAAACCCAAAAAGCGTGGTTCACCTGCATTTTCAATCAACAATAGCAAGCAAGTACGTCATTTTCTTTCATTGTGAACTCGGTGTGTTTGTATAAGAGATGGCAAGACCTTGGCAACTGGGGTGGGTAACCATAAAAAACTTCTTCACTTCCTTCAGCTTTCTCCGTGGTTTAGATCGAATGTTCACAAGGACTCATTTTTTAGGCCACTTCATATGCCTACCTACAGGGTCTCTGAAATTTCAGCAAACATCACGCAACAAACAACAATAAAAAACACACAATATCACATAGACGGTCTATAATTGAACCACAATATTACACAAGATATGGATCTAAAATATTCACCTAAAGCATGTAGGGATGAAAACTGAATGCTATATTAATGATGGAATAGCATCAAGGTTACCATAAAAGCGTTAGATCTTGTAATATTTGCTAGGAAATACTTTAAAAATAGATTGTCTAGAATCGAACCACAATAACTGAAAATCTCCGCATCAAACCAATTTTCAAATCCCGTTAAGCATTATGACCGGATAAATCCTCGTCTAATATTATTAGATAAAGACAATTATTATGCAACCTTTATCTAGATTTTAGTAAGAAACATGACCCATGAGAGTTTGCTTAAAGAGAAACCTAAGCGTAGACAAAATAAATCACCTTTCACTAGAAAAATTAAATTTCATGTTGCTAGTATCTTAGAGATCAGATAGAATGAGGAAGGGCATTTGCTATATACCTTCGCAGTGATCGGATAGAAAAATGCTTTCTTGCTTCATCAATTCAGACGTAGACAATCATTTATAATTAAACTGCTGTTTGGACTCACAATCTGAAACTTGGTTGTCTTCCCATCTTGCTTAAGAGTCCTAATTTTCAGAAAAGAATCCAATATCATCACATAAGAATACCTTAGCTTTTCAAGCAAAGCAAAACGAGAACATGAAGAAAATCGAAGCAAAGCGAGATGATAGATAGACACGAATCCTATCAGTGGGGTCATAATAAGCTTTAATCTATTTATTTTTACCACACCAACATCTCTTTTCAATAGGCTTGCATTTTCTAGGTTCTTCGGCTCCTCAAATGATCTAGTTACAAAAATATTTAGGAGGAAGGCCAATAAGCACATCAATGAGACCTTCCAAGACAAATAATTAATCCAAATAGAAGCAAAAATAAGATGTTCATCTTCATTAGCAGAATGAGAAAAAGATCATTCAAACACAAGCTGATCCTCTCCAAATAGAAGCAAAAATAATTAAAAGCCGATCCTCTTACAAAAAGCTTAATCCTTAATAGAAGCAAATAATTAATCCAAATAGAAGCAAAAATAAGATGTTCATCTTCATTAGCAGAATGAGAAAAAGATCATTTAAACACAAGCTGGTCCTCTTACAAAAAGCTTAATCCTTAATAGAAGTAACAATAAGAGGATCTCAACAATACTGTTTATTGCCACCAATCTTAGGACAAGATCATTAAACCAAGGATTGATCGATTGACTAGATGACCCTAAGACGTGGAGTCCAAAATGCCCCTAAGACGTGGAATCAAACAGTTAATCAAATATGGAACTATCTAATCAAAATATTTACAATAAAATTGTAACAGCAAAACAAGAGACACTTGATTGCACAAGGAGCAGAATTCAGTAAGTGTTTTTTCTCTTTCATGGAATTAAGAATGTAGCAAGTTATATAATAGTGATAGTGTCAAAAGAGGCAAACATAAATTACTATTACTCGACTTAATGTAATCTCAAATACATTTAAGTAAATATATCAAGGTTATTTTCAGGTAAATCAATTTGTAAAGAATGGATAGAGACTAAATTAAAACACTCATTACCATTTTATTCATCACCAGTTTCCATGAACTAAACAAAATAACAGTGAGGTGCTAACAAAATAGCAAATCTACCTTTCTGCGGATGAAATAAAGCCCTAAATGACCATTCTGCATGCATTTTCTGAGTGCATGGACTGCTCATAGGTATAGTATACAGAGAGAAAAAGACAGATACAAGAATACACATATCTGCAAAACTTGCATGCAGTCACAAATTATGTAACTTGATAACCTACAAATTACAACTAACACATTAGAAAAACAAGAACTAATATACCAATCCATCAAGTCTAACAGAAGATGGAACTGATAATTGCAATATCTATATGTTTACCTCTCTCAATGTTGCTTTTACTCAGCTTTCCCGACGACATATCTAACAAATCCATTAGGCATCGAGCGCAGTGAGCCATATCAAAGGAGCTAGATGGGAAAGGAAGCCGTTGAGTAGAGATGATGCCAAGGATTGTCGGGGTGCCACACTCAAGAACAAATTGAACTTGTACTTCATGATTATCCCTCGGTGCAAGAGAGACCGTCAAGATTCCGTGATCCAACAGATCACTCCCTAACTCGCAACCTACAATTATTCAGCAATCAAGATATATGAGTTCACAACATAGAGCATGAGTCAAACACAATACTCACTGTAAACGAAAAGATAGGAGGAAGAAAATAAATCGGAGCTCACCCCACAGCCAGTATCAATAGATGTACGCACAGTGCCATCTTTTTGCAAATAACTAAGTAAATAACTTAATCACTAAATGACTAAACTGAAACTTAATAAGAAGTAGCACATGACAAATGAAAAACTTAGTAAATTTTTGTATTGACTAAACTAAGTGATTTACCTTATTTAATAAATGTTTATCAAGATTGATCTAAATTATTTAGTAAAACTGAAAGTGGTCTTATTTATTAAAAGAAACTGATACAAGAAACCATATTTACTAAACTGATCTAAGTCATAAACTGAATCCATATATACTAAGTTATAAACTAAGTGATTTCAGACTTTTCAGTTAACTTAGTTTGATCAATAACATTTAAATATTTACTAAACTAATCTCAGTCATAATCTGAAACCATATATACTAAGTCATAAACTAAGTGGTTTCAGTTAACATATTTAGTTTTATCAATATCATTTAAATTATTTTATCAATAACATTTAACTATTTACTAAGTTATTTAACTTATTTATTAAAAGTTCTACAGAGTGGTGGTGAGACCAGCTTTGTTATATGGGGCAGAGTGTTGGGCGACAAGTAAGGCACATGAACAGAAACTAATGGTAGCAGAGATGAGGATGCTCAGATGGATGTGTGGGGTCACTTTGCATGACAGAATCAGAAACGAGGCTATTAGAGAAAGGGTAGGAGTGGTCAGTATTCAGGCTAAGTTGCGGGAAGCGAGACTGCGATGGTATGGACATGTTCAGAGGAGGGATCCGAGTGCGCCTGTGCGCAGATGTGACCATTTGGCTATCGACAATGTCCGGCGGGGCAGAGGTCGTCCAAAGAAGAGCTGGCGTGAAGTGATTCGACAGGACCTGACCATTTTGGGACTCACAGAGGAGATGTCACGCGACAAAGTGCAGTGGAGGAGTGCTATTAGAATTGTCGAAAACTAGTAGGGTGCAGTGTTTCCAGCATCGCGCCTTCCTGCTGTCTCGTCCTATTTTTGCGCATCTTTCTCTTATTTCTTGTGTGTGGTCTTTTTTTCCTTTATGTCTTATGGTTGTCTCTGGTGTGGAGTCTTGTCCTGTTTTCGAGGACTTGTCTTGGGTCACTAGGAAACACCCTCTCGACCTAGTCGGGGAAAGGGTGCGTACAACCCGACCCCCCAGACCCTGCTTCAAGCGGGATATACTGGGTACGTTGTTGTTGTTGTATTAAAAGTTGGAGAAGTTGATCTAACCTATTTAGTAAAACTGAAACCATATATATAAAAAGTCATACTAAGTCCTACACTATGATTCTAATTTATAAATTGATCAAAATTATTTGCTAAACTAAACTAAGTTATTTGCTAAACTGAAAATGGCTGATTTAGCAAAAGTGATCAAAGTTTCATCTTGGATCTCCTTATAACCAAAGCTTCAGAAGAAGACAAGTATCAAAAGTAATGCATTTTCTTAATGCTTAAACAATAGAGGACATTTTACAAGATCCACAAATAATGTAACAGAAAGTTGAAAGTAGATCAAAGTCCACTTGTGTGTGTAGCTAACTCACTGAAATCAGTAAATCAGCACTTCAGTCTTCAGCAAGTGAAGAAACTCAGCAAAATCTTGTGTTCCTCGCACAATTTTGTGCCATTTCAAAACCAGTGGCCTCCTCGTCACAATCCCTGCGAACACAAAGACCATATCCCTAAACAATCGACTCTAAAACTCTTCTCAGACCCGAAATGCAACTCCTAAACCAAAAAAAAAAAAAAAAAAAAAATCCAGAGAAACCCTAACCAGATCCTCAGGGGAGAAAATCGCGTCCAACTATGCTCTCGAGCACGGAGGACTTGGTAGAGCTTTGCGAAAGCTGAAGAAGGTGGATCTGTAGGTTCGCGGTCGCTGGTGAGGGTTTGAAGGGTAAGAAAGAGGAGATCTTGGGTTAGCAAATCAACAAGCAGTGGTGAAGAGATGAACAACCTTAGATCGAGGGAGAAACTCTCTCGGATCTTGAGGGAGTGGGAGGGATTTAGGTGGCGGGGAAGAGGGGAGGCTTGATTTTGAGATTTGGAGAGAGGAAGAGCGAGGTCGGGGTCGGGATAGGGTTGAAGAAGACGTCGAGAGGATGGAGGCGGTGAGCGAGGGAGGAGCCTGAAGCATAGAGGAGAGGAGGAGGTGGAGGAAGGTCATCGGAGTGGTGGAACGTCGCCGGAAATGGAGGAAGGTGGAGGTGATTGAGATATGAAGCCTGGAGAGAGTGAGAGCAAAGTTGGGGTCGAGAACTCGAGATTCAGCTATGTAAATGTGGACACCCATTTAATTTGTGAAGTCTTATAATTTTTCACTAAATTTTGAAAGCCCTCCCAATTTTGTTTAAGTGTTTCAATCCCGCTCATTTTAACTTACAAAATTTAAACCCGCGCTCCTTTATTTTTTTAAGAATGAGCAATTTCACATCTGTCAGAAAATTTGACAGATTTCTAAATATTTTCCAACATCACAAATTTCATAATAGACGTAACAAACTAATTTAACATCAGGTGTTTTATTGACAGACTTAAAAGACGTGATGTCTAATTGCATAATTCTAGTAGTGCGGACAGAGTTGGTTGGAAGTGGGAGGTCCTTTCTCCACTTTTGTCGGCTGTTGTGCTGATGAAATTGGCATCGGTGGCAACCGTAGAGGATGGTTCAGTCCAAGACACCCTTTGTTGGAGGGACTCCCCTGATGGTCAATACTATATTAGCAATGCTTACGATTGAATTATAGGATCGTTTGTGGCTTACACTGATGCGGATTGGGGTGGTTGTCCAGACACACGTCGCTCCACGTCTGGTTACTGTGTCTTCCTCAATGACAGTCTTGTATCTTGGTCATCCAAGCGTCAGTCCGTCGTGTCTCGCTCCAGCGCTGAAGCCGAATACAGGGGTGTTGCCAACGTTGTCTCCAAGTGTTGTTGGCTCCGCAATCTCCTGCTTGAGCTACGTTGCCCCTTGTAGAAGGCCACTCTGGTCTACACTGACAACGTCTCCTCCGTCTACCTGGCTAGCAACCCAGTCCAGCATCAACGCACGAAGCACATTGAGCTTGATCTCCACTTCGTCAAGGACAAGGTTGCCATTGGACATGTCCGCGTTCTACATGTCCCGTCCTCTTATCAGTACGCTGATATATTCACCAAGGGTTTACCTAGACAGTTGTTCATTGATTTTCGTTCCAGTCTCACTGTACGTACCCCTCCCGTTTCGACTGCGGGGGTTTGATAGATTACATAGGTCTCATATTGTATAGTGGGCTAAAAGCCCATTAAGGCCCAATACCTTTGTAACATATATATATGTTATATCAATGAATGGAAACCCTCAAGGAGGACTTTACATCAATTCTACCTTTCTACACTGTCTATAATCTAGTTTATTGTTTATTATATTATGCTTTTCTAATTTCTCCGTTCTAGGGTCAGGGTGATCCAAACGATGATTTGGTAGTGTTGAGATTGATATTCGTTTGTCTGACGATTTGTGATTTAATCCTATTACGCCAACCCTAATTGATGAAAATTGATTAGAACTGATTTAGGGTTTGAACTCGAAAGACTAAAACCCTAAATTAGAATTTAGATGGTGAATTTAGACCGAAAAGCTATTGGATCCATCGGAACCATAGGATTAAACTTGAAGTTTGATTTATCAAAAGAGAATCGAATTTCTTGAGGATTCATAGATTGTCATAGATATTTTAGATGATTTTGATATTGATCAAGACCGAACGGCGACGTTAATGTGATTATCGTCTAGAATTCTAAGAACTTAAAGGGTCTAAATTGGTTGCTTGATATCGAAGATTGTTAACCAATTCAGACACATTCACGTTGAAACCGAAAGGAGATTCGCGATTACCTTAGACAATCTACCTTCAACAAACTCAGACAAGGTGAAACGAATGTCAATTTTAATCTACTAAAACATCGTTGTGGTGATCATTTACCCTAGATTTGCCTCGTATCCATTGGTTTAATACCAATTTTGTATAGTTGTTTCTTTTTAGTCGGTTGCTTCCTCCATTCCATATAATTAGTTTTCCCGTTATTTTTCTTGGCTTAGTTAAATCTGTTTGAATTAGCAATCGATACCACATAGTCCCTGTGGATACGACACTCGATATACTACACCTGAACCCGTACACTTGCGGTGTAGGTTTTAGCCTATCAATGATGCTTGGCGAGGATGTGATATCGAAAAAAGACAGTTTCAAATATTTAGGATCAGTGGTGAAGAGTGACGAATGTGTGGACAAAGACATCGGACATCTGATTCAAGTAGGATGGCATAAGTGGAGGGATGCGCCAGGAGTCCTATGCGATAGAAAAGTACCCCCAAAACTCAAAGGAAAATTTTACAGAGTGTTGGTCAAACCTGCAATCCTGTATGGAGCTGAGTGTTGGGCGACAACGAAAGCGCAAGAACATAGACTTTTGGTGGCAGAGATGAGGATGCTCAGATGGATGAATGGTTATACTAGACTTGACAGGATCAGAAATGAGTTTATCCGCGAAAAGGTAGGGGTTAACAGTATTCGAGATAAGCTTCGGGAGACAAGGCTTAGTTGGTTTCAGCATGTGCAGAGGAGAGATGTGAGTGCGCCAGTTCGTACTTCGTAGGTGTGATAATTTGGATATTAACAGAGTGAGGCGGAACAGAGGAAGACCAAAGAAGAATTGGAGAGAGGTTATCAGACAAGATTTGGCCTTTTTAAATCTTAACGAGAGCATGATTAGAGATAGGAGTAATAGGACGCAGTGGAGGAGCATCATCCAGATCAAGGAGGGTTGAGCTGAGTCTTAACAGAGTGGCAAAAACCGTATCCTTTCACCGCCCCCTTTTCTCATATCATGCATTCCTAGTCTCCTCTATTTCTGTTTTGTACTTCTATCTTTGGTTGTGCTATGAGTTTTCGCATGTGCTTGGACCACTAGGAAACACTCCCTCGACCTGGTCGGGGAAAGAGTGTGTACATCTTGCCCCCCCCAGACCCTGCCTAGGCGGGACTAACTAAGAATGTTGTTGTTGTTGTTGTCGTTTGGTATAAACATGCAAAGTAAACGGAATAAAAATAAATTTAAATAGGAAAATATATCTAGATAAAAGAATAATGATATTTTTTGTATGAAAAATAAGATATGAGGAGTGATGATTAAAGGAGTATATGAGATATGGTTACTCTTTTTTCAAATGAGTGATTGAAATAAAGAGTAACAAAACCAATTTTGTATGAAATTTTGAAAGGAGGATTTTTTTTTTCAAAATATTCAATGAAAAATAAAAATTTACAAAAAAAATCGCACGTTGAAAGTATTTACAAAAATATTCAAAATTTGCAGAGCGGTCAGAGAAATGCGGTATGAAACCGCATTTCATTCATAATAAGCGAAATCTGGGAGCGGAAAAAAAACAAACAAAAGAATCGCGGTTTGAAACCGCGTTTTATAATTAATTTTGGAACCGCGTGTCTTTTTTTTTAATAAAAAGAAAAGAAAAGTGAAAACATGGTCGGGGAGGGAAGTCGGAGGAAGAAGAAGGGACGCCGGAAGAAGAGGAGAGGCCGGAGGAAAGAGGAGAGGTCGGAGTCTGGAGGTCGTTGGGAAGGAGGAGAGAGGAGGCAATTTTCGGTCAGCCTCGGATGCAACCTTCGACCTTTCGAGCTCCGCCGGAGGAGGAAAAAGGAAGAAGCGTCGATAAATCGGATCTGTGGTCTCGCTTTCCTCTTCGATTTGAGACGGGCTTCGATCGAAGATGGGCGGTATCACGAACCTCCATCTCTGTCGCCCTGGTCCTCCTCCGCCCACTGAGACATCCAAAATCGAGCCATGGCCTCATTTCCTTTCTCTCAAACACCTCGACTAGACATCTCCGGTTGCAATTGGCGCCTCAAACACCTGGACTCGGTTGCAATTGGTGGTGGGACGCTCCTCTGGTCTTCAAGTGCAGTTGACAGAGGAGAAGAAGGTTGGCTTGGGGTCCCTGACGCCGACACAAGACAGAGGGAGGAGAGCCAGAGGCGGATCCCTTGGTAAGCTGACCCAGCAATTGATGGGTCAAGATTTGTGTTGTAAGCTTAAAAAAAATATTGATGGGTAAAAAAAAAGATCTGATTAGTCTTATTGTATTAGGCCCAATTATAACTTAAAGCCCAAATAATCTTAATTTTACTTTGTACGTACACATAATCCGTCATCAGTCATTTTTTTTTATTTTTTGGTATATTATAATTATGAATATCTAAATAGCATTTGATTATATATTTTACAATGTATTTAAAATAATGTAAAATTTTAAATAAAATAATTTGTATATTGTGTCAATTAAACACTCACTAAACTATGTAATTTATTGACACCATTTATAAGATCTTTTATTCAAAATTTACTTTATTTTAAACGCATTATAAAATGTATGACTAAACATTATTCAAATATTTTTATAATTATAATTGCATTATAGTCACAATGCATTGGAATCTAAGACACCTTTAATTATATTTGCTTTAGTGATTGCAAATAAAAAAAATTCTACATTGCTTCAACAGTTAACACTTATAAAAATCACATTTGTAACAGTGACGATACCTAAAAGATCAAAATTTTCTCTTATAACGTTCATCATGTCTCACTGACTCAGAATTTTTTTTTTAATATCTTCAACAATTAAGTATATACCTCTTGAGTCTTAATACAAAGTTGCTAGAATAAAATTATTTATTATTATAAATGTCAAGTAACTCTTGTAATTTGGCGATGAAATACTATATAAATTGTATTTTAGCAAAATTTGGTATCTTTACCATAAATAATTTTTCGCCCACCTAACTTTAAAATACTAGATCCGCCACTGAGGAGAGCGAGGACAGAGGGTGGGGTGCTCTGACCATGGGAGATTGGGAGCTGAGGGGTTGCAAATGAAACGCGATTCCAAGCCGCGTTTCATTCATTATTTTTTTTTTAAAAAAATAACTTAAAAATACAAATTAAAATAAACGCGGTTTGAAACCGCGTTTTACCCAAAATTAATTATAAAACGCAGTTCCAAACCGCGTTTCTTTCGATTGTTTTTTTCCCACCCCCAAACTTCACTTCTTATGAATGAAACGCGGACTGAAACCGCGTTTCTCTGACCTCTCTGCAAATTTTGAATATTTTTGTAAATACTTTCAAGGTGCGGATTTTTTCGTAAATTTTTGTTTTTCTTTGAATATTTTGAAAAAAAATTATGAGAGGAGAGGGTAATGATTAAATTTTTTTAAACTATAAATTGACTACGTACATTTATTTCTTTTCCATTTACATTTCCAAAATATAAACCAAAACGAGCCCTTAATCACTAAAATCAAACCGATTATTGTATGAGATAATTAATTATTCTAAATAGACGAATAAATTAGATTTAGTTTAAGTCATTTTTTTTATTCTCTTTCTCTTTTACGAGTGAATATTCACTCCGAATCACTCGTGGGAATTCACAAATTGTTATGAAGTGCAAAATTCGAGATTTCCCAATCCGATGGAATTGGAGATTTCGATTTTTGGCGGTGGCAAGTGAAGGATAATCTCCTGGCATGGAAAGGAGTGTTGAAGGAATCAAAACAAACGAAACAAGTTTCATTGAAAGATTATGATTGGGAGGAGATACATGAGAAGATATCGTCGGGTATATGAATATGTTGGGTGGTTAGAGAAGAGGTATATATATTGAAATTTTTGTCCAACAAGTTGTATATGTTGCAAAAGTTGTCAAGATGGGAGATGGTGGATGGTACCGAACAGATGTGGCATTCCACCAAGAGAAAGTTCTTAGAATTGATCGACATCACTTGAATTCAAGTGAGGAGACTCAATGTTCCTTCTAGGCTTCTAGCGGTTATCTAGCGCCTTTTACAACATTGGATATTCTTTTTTTTTTTTTTTTGAAGAACATTGGATATTCTAATGTTTATTTCACAAAATTACTTGTGTACTGATTAGAAAGATTTTAATTGTAATATTTGAGAAAGTAAAAAACTAGAATTATAACAGTATCTTTAGTTCTTTTCTTATGAAATGTGTAAAATGTTTTACATAATGAAGAGAATTGTAAAAAGGGTAAAATTTTGGACCTAACCAAAACATAGTTCTTCTTAATGAAGATGACATAAGACTCCTATTTTAATAGAGAATGGCAAATGTTAATGGAGCCATAAACTGTTGTTGCTGAAAAGAAGGCGGGTAAGATGAATCAAATTTATGTGAAGTGGGAGGGAGAGATTTTTTAAAGTTATTTCAGATAATATTTATGTTTGGTAACTTAAGAAGTTGAAATATTAATCGACGAACAAACTATCATGAGATTCATGACACAACAAACATCATCAAAACTTATAAAAGAAACCAATCCCCATGTCAATGTTAAGAAACGTTTTACTTTACTAGCTAGATCTCGATTTTATAATCAAAATATCTAAAATTTGACATGAATCTCATTTTATATAATCCAATTGAAATTCATTAAATTTAAATGTTACCAAATCGGTGGAATTCAAATTCATTTCCCTAAATCTTCATTGAGTCAAAAAATTTGCCTGAAAGAGTACATTAAAAGAAAAATAGGAAGGATTTTAGCAAATTCAAACACACAAATTTCGCCCTTAAACCCTAAACCTTGCTCCCTCCCTCCCTCCCATTGTCTTTGCATCTCTTCTGCAATTACATGTATACGAAGATCAAGAGAGCCCCAGTGCAGTAGCCATCAAAAGGAAAGCTTGAAGCTTTTCGACTGGTGTTTACCAGACTTGTCAATGGCTGACATCAAATGCTTGTCCCTGTAGCTATATTTAACTCAAAACGACTTGCCAAGATTCCTTAAAAAAAACTATTCACATGCACCGAAAATTTCTACCTCACTAATATCAGGATAAATTAGGATGCACCAAGGCATACAACACGGCATATCTATAAAACTATCAATATCTATTGCAGTTTCAGTTGTGTATCATCAATCATACAATCAATTTCAGGCATGCACATAACAAGGTAAAAAAACTAAGAGAGGCATTATACATTGGCCAAAGTTGATGACCAGCATTTACTGACAGTTATGCCAACAGGCAACAGCATCTAGCTAACAATAACAAGGTCTGTCCTCTTTTAAGTCTACCTGCAAACATAGACAAGTTATTATTAAAAATAAATAAATCGAGAGGAAAAATAATGTCCTAAATCCAGAGTTGACATGTATGATAGCATCTACTAGTTACTAATACCAAGTCCCAACCAATGCATAACACTACTTGTATATTATGAGAAAGAAAGAATGTGTAAAATAATATAAACTTATTCATGATGCAAAATCATATAACATGCATTTTACAAAAAAAACATTTCTACCTCATAAGCATACTGAAATTTCTTTTATGAGGTAGATTAGATCGAGTTAACATTTTAAAATATAAGGTCCTTACCGCTAATACCCAAGCTGTACATCCAATTCCAATCAATGCAGAAAGGAAGGATCCATCAAAACCTCGTCATCTGCGGAAGCATTTGAGACCCTGATGACTGCAGAATCAACTGATCAGAACCAGGGGCTGGCCTCATCATTTGACCAACATTTGACAAATTACCCATCCCTTGCCGCATCATTTCTCTGGAGCTGCTCATGTGTGTTTCAGAGTGGGAGGCTTCCTTCATTGTGTGAATCTAGGTAATAAGAAAATAAGAAAAGGAACTGAGTATGCATAGCAACATACTAAATTATATATATACCCATAGCAACTGACATGCCTATCTTACGATAACTAAAACTTACAATATCAAGGCGCTTCTTATGCATATCACTTGTATTCTGCAAATGACAAAATGAACTCAGTCGATAAATTCCAACCACAATGGATCAAAGTTCGTTCCGGTAACAGCCACAAAGGAGGCACACTAAAACATAAAAAAGTAGGGATACAGAAGGTGCTCATAACTGCCCTTCCTAGGCAGCTATGCTATAATAAGCATAATATATTAATAGAAACAGACAAAAGTGAGAAGATTCACCATCTCTCTTTGTTGTTTCCGTTCTTCAACTGAATATCCTGGAACTGTAAGATGCCAGTTCTTCTCTGCAAACAAATTATTTTCACAGCAGCTTCAATCAGAGTAGAGAACAAGAAATGTGATATGCTTATCCAAATAAATCAGTATATACGACAAAAACGCCAATGGTAAAGAAAGGTTGTCAAAACTTTGATATGCATCACTGCTCCCTCTTGAAGAGAAAATTTCTCTCTAACCAAGCTCCGATATCAAGTCAAAATGCAAGCAAAGACAAGCTGTGAGTTTATGTGAGAGAAGGAACCATTATTATCCAATGTAAACGGTTATAAGGATCTGAATAGATGCGATGACGTTTCTACCAACAAATAGCATCACACGAGACATTAAAAGAACAAGTAGAGCACCAAATAAGACAAAATGAGCAATGAAATAAATATACAGATGCAGCATAGTACCTAGATGTAGTAAGACATCCTTGGCCTCCAATGTTGAAGATTTCCGATGCTTTGCCAAGGTACATGCAAATGTTGTAACCTGCCAACCATACAAACATAAAAAGTTCATATCTATCTGTGGATGCTCCATGCCATCATAGAAAAAAAAGCAGTGAAGAGAAAAATAGTGCCAAAGTGCTTAAGCAGCAAAGAAAAGCAGCTATAAAATACATTGGATCTGTGAAGTGTTTGATTATTATTATTTATTCAATAATGAAACAGAGTTTCAAAGTGAGTAAAATTAAGGAGTTCATGAGCAATAACTATACTTCAGCAATCACAAATGATCATGAGGCTCCAAAGCTTCCAACAATATTCACGTAGGGTCACTGACAGCAGTATTATTATAGAGCATATATTAACAGGATGAAAGAGCTCATATATGATACTCCCTCCGTTCAACAAAACTTGTCGTTTACTATTCATGCACGCTTTTTTAGAATGATAAAAACTATATAAAATATTCATTTTTTTTAAAATTTTTTTTAACAAGTTTGTACTTATTAATAATAACTACGAAATTGTTAAAAAAAATTATTTAAAAAGTCAATATTTTATATAGTTTTTAGCTCCTAAAAAAGCGTGCATGAATAGTAAAACGTCAAGTTTTGTTGAACGGAGGGAGTATATCATTAAGGAAAAAAGAGGGGCTTGAGAAAATTCTATTATGCGCGGGCCAATGCCAATAATAAAATGACCAACTGTCAAAGAAGTTCATATAGCGAAATTAGGACTCACGGAATCAATGAAGTTATCTGCAAAGTCCAAAAGAAGATCTTCAACTT
Source organism: Persicaria tinctoria (assembly GCA_037127255.1). Classification (NCBI taxonomy): domain Eukaryota; kingdom Viridiplantae; phylum Streptophyta; class Magnoliopsida; order Caryophyllales; family Polygonaceae; genus Persicaria; species Persicaria tinctoria. The sequence goes on from JBANSL010000006.1 coordinate 25,425,682, forward strand.
CAGGATCCAACTTTGCACGTGCATCCACCTGTGCAAAATTAACAAAATATACCAAAAAATCTTTTAGTAGTCCAGGAATGGTGCGTGGCAGACTGGCAGCAATAAAATCAAGGAAGCAAGCTGGACAGAAGTTTTCTTCTTCATAATTCAAAAAGAGATTCAGTACTTCTGATTAAGAATGTCAGACTTGAACTGGTAAGAATGATAACAAAAATGGTATTGCAAGCCTGTAACCATCTGACATTGACTGATAACCAGGATGAACAGAAATTTTTTGCTTCATTTGTTAATGATGGAATGATTCATAAACTCCATAGAACGTATTTATAATGTCTCATTCATCTTGCCAAAGTAGATTAGGTTGAGGATTCAGTAATGCACAAGATTGAATCCAATAAATAAATACCTGTGAAACAAGATCCTGTATCTTCCTTTTCCCGAGCAGTTGATTGGTTGCTTCTGTTCCCTGACTAGAACTTCCTCCTGGTGTAGTGGTTCCAGATGCAGTAGCATCTGGCTGTGATCCAGTCAAACTCAGAGATTTCTGGCCTGGAGGTCCTTGCATCCTTGGAGATGGCTGTTGCTGCTGGTTAAGGGAGGACTGTTGCTGCACCAATTGCTGTTGCTGTGGTAACAGTTGGTTCTGCTGCAGATGCTGATATTGCTGCGGAAGCTGGGATCTTTGAACTTGCTGTTGTGCATGTGATTGCAATTGAGAATGACCTAATGACTGCTGAAGCTGAGTTAACTGCTGAGCATTCAAGGGCATGTTCTGCTGCAACTGAGAAGATGAAGCTGATATCTGCTGTTGAAGAAGTTGTCGCTGGTGGAGACGAAATGAAGGGGAACCAGGACCAGACATGGCTGGCATTTGCTTCATCCATTGCTGCTGCTGGGGCAAAGAGTTTTGCATAATTGCTTGTTGGCTGTTTTGAGACAATGCAGGCAGTGGGGGATTCATAAATGCCAATGATGAAGCCCTTTGTAAGCCTTGACCTTGCAACTTCTACAAAAGAATTCAACATTGGAAATCAACAATGGTACACCCAAAACGCACATATTGACTGACGTTACCAGCTCCGGTTTTACTTAACTATAGCATAGAACCAAACAAAGATGCAATCATTACAAGATGCAGGAGAAAGATGTTCTGAAAGAGGCTCCAGTCTTCAGAAGTTATTTTCTTTGTATATCATTCCAAATAGAAACAACGGAAATGCATGCCTGATAACATTCATCTAGATGAAGTGTATAAAACAGCAACTTTAACCAAACCAACGAAGAAGAAGAATGCTAGCATGAAGAAATTTTCAAAAAAAGGAAATCCACTTGGACAGATGCATGCCATTATAAATGCTCAAAGGTACAGTTTTGAGTATCTCTCAAGTAAAGCACAACGTTCAAGTGAAAATAAAAATATACAGTAAACACCCAACCCATTAGCATAATTAGACAAATCCATTCCCATGAATATAACACTGAAACTTAAAATCAATAAAAAACACTTTTTAAATGAGATGATTACCAAATACAAATGCGTGAATCATCATCTTCATATGAAATTAAAATAAAACGCATTGAAGAAATCGATTTACCAAAAAAAAAATATTACAGCTAAAGGAATTAAGATCAAAATAAACGACAAAATACAGAGGCATCTCTCTTGTGACACTGCATAACATAAGGCCACACCTGTGGTGAAGTTAGTGCACTTTGTGATAACTGCTGCCTCAACGGCCCCTGATTGATCCGTTGTTGACCGTAAGGAGTATTTCCTCTCATTTGTGAGGTGAAACCCAGCGATCCCATCACCTGCAGAGCTTGCATTCCTTGCATAGGCTGACCTGTAGAATTCCCTGATTGGAATTGTGAGCCGTGTAGGATACCTGCTTTCTGCCTTGGCTGCACTCAAAACTTTATGCTCATCAGAGAAAGACCAATGTAAATTTGGCTTCAAAAGGCACTTGATTTAATATTGGAAACAAGAACACAAGAAACTCCTCAACATTGAAGATAAGAAAACAAACTAAACAACCAAACAAAATGTTAGGTCTTTTTTTATTGGGGGTGGGGTGGGGGGCATTTTTGTCCAATGAAAAACAATCTTCTTTGACAAAATGTTCAAATGGAAACAAATGGGGAAAAACAGTAACAATGAACACAACGCTCGTGCCAAGCTTGGTAAATAAGCTTCATTCTTCAAACACTGCACTAGTGTCATGCTAACCTGCCCCCGACATATGCAACAAAGACCACGCCAGCACTGACTTAACCTTCCCCCCCCCCCCCCCCCCCCCAACTCCCTCTGGCTAATTGTAAACACCTATATGTGCGTTAAGGCCAAATATCCCTCAAATTTGGACAGTTTGATAAGGCCTTGGTACTGTCCAGGTCACGGAAAAATCATGCGTTAGCGCATTTGATTATACCCTGAGATCTGGGCAAAATTGAGATCCAGGTTTTATTAAAGACAGCAGGGGGGAGGTTGTGATGGAAACAATTGTAATTGAGGTAGTGAGAAGTGGCAACAGCAGATGCATAACACAGGTATCATAGACATGGAAAAGTAGCATATTTATGGGTTTTTTAGTTATGGTAAAAAGTTGGGTAAACAAAATTTTGGGGAATTTTTTTAACTTCTTGTACAAATGTTGAACCCAGTAAAAAAATAATTATCACACTTTCCTTTTCAAGTAAAAACCAATAACTTAAACCTTGCCATCCCATTCATTGAAAAAAAAAAGAGTTTTGACAGAATTTACATCGCTATCCCCAAGTCCCAACTTACCCCCAATCCCAGAGTAAACAGGCTCTTAGCATGTCTCTCATGAATCAAATAAGAATAAGATGGACATGTTTAAACACAGTGAAAGCAGACTTTTCCCTGATGTAAACAGTGTTCTACTTATTTGGCAGTTTAAATTATAAAAACAAGCAACAAGATAATCAACAGGTGCAACAATGACTATGCCTAGCTACAGGAACAGTTTAGAATTGATTAGAGAATACATACTGATGCAAGCAGATTGAATTGGGCAGCAGCCGCTTGACTAGGCAAGACTTGTACATGTCCACTTTGCCCCATCAATGACGACTGTGACAAACTCCCACCTCCCATTTGTTGTTGCTGAGGTTGCTGCTGTAAGGTTTGCTGTAGCTGTGGCTGTGACTGCTGCTGCACTTGCTGTTGGTGTTGCAACTGTTGTTGCTGCTGCTGCACTTGCTGTTGGTGTTGCAACTCCTGCTGCTGCTGTACTTGCTGCTGGTGTTGCAATTGCTGCTGCTGCTGTTGTTGCACTTGCTGTTGATTTTGAAATTGCTGTGGCTGTTGTGCTTGCTGTTGGTGTTGCAATTGCTGCTGTTGTTGTATCTGTTGCTGTCGCCGCTGCTGCTGCAGCAATTGCTGCTCCTGCTGGAGAAGTTGTTGTTGCTGTTGCGGCTGCTGCTGTGCTGGTTGTTGGTTTAGCATGGACCTACCGAAATTCATCTGGCCATACATTGCAGCTTGTTGTCGCAATATACCATACTGCTGCTGTGGTTGTTGTGCTTGTTGCATCTCTTGCTGCTGCTGCAATTGATTTTGTTGTAGCTGCTGCTGCTGCTGCAATTGTTGAATTTGGTTCATGCGAGCTAAAGAAGTAGACCTTGGCATGCCTTGCTGGACCTGAAAACTAGACATTCCCATGCCCATCAAATTCTGATGCTGCTGCTGCTGCTGAAATTGTTGTTGTTGTGTGAGTGGAGATTGTTGCTGCAACTGTTGCTGCTGTTGTTGGGAAATTTGAGAAAGTGCTGGAGATGAGATTTGGGGAATGTCAATAGACGGAGAAGAATGTGATAGGTTAGACGGAGAAGGCATTGCCATGTTACTCGGAGGAGTTTGAGAGATGGGATCCATTGAGTTGGTTGATTGCATAGGGTTCGGTGAAGATGTTGAATTCTCTGCCATTTTCTTTTCGTGGCAGATCTTCTATGACTAACCCAGTGGTAATTTGATGAATAACCCCAAATCCAAAACCACAGCTGGCTGATACAAATACAAATGTTGATCTGCCTGGATGCCTATGAATCAGATTTTAACCTTCTAGAGTTGGCACACATATGCTGACTTGCCTGAAGTGAGCAGCTCCTCTATTTCCCACAGTAGTAACAAGCGATCACGCAAACAGTATCACTAGAGTAACTAAATAAAGAAACCAAAGAAACCAATTAAAGAATGAAAATATATGCAATAAACATCAAACACGGAATATAATAAATAAGATTCTACAGAGTAATACTAATAGCAATAAATCATATAACAGCCTGCCTTTAACATCTTATGATGTACTAGAGTTAGGTTGTGTTTGGTAAAACACTGTTTAACTTATAAGAACCTCACACTGTCGCACTATGAGTTAGCTTACTATTAAGTCCTATAAACTAACTTACCACATGATCATTTATACTGTTAGCATGTATTATAAAACACACTTAACCGGGTAATCCAAACCGGGCTTAATAGGTAAATTCTGGTAAGGGGAGGAACCTGAGTTGGACTATACGTAGTATGACCGAACCTGCCCTTGGTCTCCCACCCGCAATCAAGTTTTCTTTTTTCCAAATTAAAGGCAGACCCCTATTTATAATTTATTTATGTGTTTGAAAACCAGTCAAACTGTATACTAAATCTAATTTGTATCTATTCATACTTAACCCATCTCATATCAAATGAGAATGTAGAAGAGGGAGTAAAGTTTCCTACTAAAAGATAGAATGTAATGCTGGAAACTTGCAAAAATCAGTTGTAAAGATCGAACGTCAAATGAAGGAGTAAAAACTTCATCGCAAAAATAGTGAAGCATCGGAAGTGGGTTAAGCTAGAGCCAACGGAAGACAACACATATTGCACAGATCTAGCGTTTGAGGCGACTGGTGATAAAGAATAATGTCTACAATCAAACTCATACTAATAAATCAGTTATCTAGAAACAATCAATTGGACGAATAAGTAGGATATGGGGAGAAAGGGGAAGAAATTAGATACAGCAATAATCTTTGTTCAGTCCAGAATTCAAAAATTAGGGCTTCAGGCAGAAAGGGAAAAATCAGACGAGGTTGTATATGAAATTGAACGGCAAGTTGTTAAAAACCCAAATTAGAAAAGCCAATGAGCTAGAAATCAGTGGGAAGGGGAGGCATATCTTACCTGAAACTCGAAAACGAGGGATATCGAAGGAGAGATCAAAATTGTTGATGAAACCTACGGTGTAATTGGAGTACAACCGATACAAAGTCAATCAAACGATTAAAATTGCATCCGAATCGAGAAATCAAATACACCGAAAAAGGAAGAAGCTTGGTAGTCCTTAAAAAAACCCTAACCCAAAACGAAAAAAAAAAAATTAAAGTATATTCACTCTGGAAAGCAACACTACGGTGTAATTTGAGTAAAACCGATACAAATATCAATCAAACAATTGATTTGCATCCAATTATCGTGTTTCATTTGAATATTGTAACGAGAAATCGAAGACACGGGAAGTCCCCTTAAAAAAAACCTAACCCAAAATCAAAGATCGAATTAGAGGGAGGAAGTGGGAACCTGCAGATTGGAGCTGCGAATGAGCGAGGTCGAAGATTGGAGAGAGGCGAAAACGGAGCAAGTGCGATCCTGCGGGCCAACCAAATCTCTCGCAGAAGAGGTCAGTCAAAGCAACTGAAAGCCTATAGCAGCAGATCAAGTAGTCCGCTCCGGAGGTTGCAATCGGATGCGTCGGGTTGGGTTCGGGTGATAACGAGTTGGGTCAACTTCAATGCTGGGTATACTACTACTAGTGTTTGGGGCGGGTCAGTTAGTTAAAGTTCGGATCAAGATATATTACGATTTGAATCGGGTTCAATTTTGGGTTTCAACTTTCAACGCCTTCCGTTCTCAAAACACTTTAATCCATCCTAGAACGAATCAACGGAGTTAATAAGGGGCCATAGTAGCGCTTTTTAGGAAGAAGACGACTATGATAAGTTTTATAAATTGTAGATTAATAGATCATCAGGAAGTGATCTACTGAAGCGAAGAAGCAATCAAATGATCAGATGGTGAACGAGGTCATGAGAGATGGAAGAACAATGGAGTGAAGATGATCATGATTAGAGGGGGAACTTTTTTAACCAAGTTTGTTACTCTGTGACCGCCTTATATACTCTCACCACAATGAAGCTCAGCTTGATAACATCATGATTATGATTCAACACCCCCCCCCCCTCAAACTTGGGTTGTCTACTTGGGGTGGAAACAACCCAAGTTTGGCCAAAAGAGTATTTTGCTGACGAGATTGAAGTATCTTAGTAAGAACATCGGCTAACTGAGATGCAGTAGGGACATGGTAGAGATCAATTAAGCCATCCAAAACCTTCTCTCGAGTGAAGTGACAGTCAATTTCTATATGTTTTGTTCGTGCGTGAAAGAATGGTTTGATGGGATCAATCCCTAACTCAGTGAGCAATCGGACAAGCCATGTGACCTCAGCTGTTGTCTGCACCATAGCTCGGTACTCAGCTTCAGAGGAGTTGCGAGAAACTACTCTCTGTTTCTTCGAACACCAGCTAATCGGTGATTCTCCGAGTAAAACAACAAATCCAGTAACGGATCGTCGTGAGAAAGAACACGAAGCCCAATCTGAATCAGTGAAAGCAGCAATGCGAGAAGTTTCAAAACCTTAAAGAAGAACACCATGATTCAATGTGTCAGCAACATAACGAAATGTATGATGAAGTGCAGTGAGATGGGATTGGCGAGGGGCCTGCATAAATTGGCTCAAGGTTTGTACTGCAAACGAGAGATCAGGTCGAGTATTTGTAAGGTAATTAAGCTTGCCTACCATTTTCCTGTAGTATGATGCATCATCGAGAAGAGCATCATCCAAATGATCAAGCTTGTAACGAAGAGGCAAAGGAGTGCAGACTGGATGAAGATCATCAAGAGCTGCATCAGAAACAAGTTCCTTGCTGAACTTATGTTGGGAGAGATGAATACCTTGAGGACTGTAAGAAACTTCAAGTCCCAAGAAGTAATGGAGAAGCCCGAGATCTTTAATGCTGAAATAATGGTCCAAGAAAGCTTTCAAATGAGCAATCTCAGTAGGATCTGAGCCAGTGACTAAGAGGGCGTCAACGTAAAGCAGATGTAAGCTTCTGAGAGCTACAATGGTGATGTGAAGACGATCTCATTTGATGAAAAAAGAGTGATCCAAGATTGAGAGTAATTGAGAGAGACCAAAGCAGATGTAAGCTTCTGAAACCATTATCGACTTGCCTGTTTTAGGCCATAAATGGACTTCTCGAGCTTACACACCATATTAGGAGCTGTTGTCATACCTTCAGGGAGCTTCATATAAACCTCTTCATGAAGGTCACCATGTAAGAAGGTATTGTTTACATCCATTTGATGTAAGGGCCAATCCTTTGATGTAGCAACAACAATGATAGTACAGATTGTCGTCATCTTCACAACGGGAGAAAACGTTTCATGGTAATCAATACCGGTTGTCTGAGTGTACCGTTTAGGTACTAAAGGAGCCTTGTGGCGCTCAAGACTCCCATCAGCTTTCAGTTTGACTTTGAACACCCATCTACAATCAATTGCTCTCTTTTCTGCAGACAATAAAACTAGAGTCCAAGTTTTGTTAGCAGTAAGGGCACCTATCTCTTTCTCCATAGCATGACTCCAATTGGGATCTTGAATAGCCTCTTTATAAGTGGTTGGTTCAATATAGGATGGTAAAAGAGATAAAGCAGCAAAGGACTCATATGGTAAGGCAGACACAAAAAAGGCTTTGGGATGGTGACCAAGAGAGTTGGAAGAGCACATAGTGCAAATAAAGTCTTTGAGGTGAGGTGGGGGACCATAGATTCTGCTGGACCTTCGGAGAGGTATAGGAGCAGGAGAGGGAGTAGAAGTTGGGGAAACAGACAATTGATCATTAATTGGGGATGATGAAGCAGATGAGGAGGGAGTGGGGCCAATAGGTGGGGAGGGAGTGGGATCAATAGGAGGAGGAATAGGTGTAACAGAAGGTAAGAAAATGGAGTGTGGAAAGGAGGGAGCTGGAGTAGGTAAAGTTACACCTGCAGATGAGTCAACAACATTGTGAAAAAAGAAAGTTGTGCTCATAGAAAGTGACATCTCGAGTGTGCATAAGCAGATTTGTTTGAAGGTTCAAAACAATGTAAGCACTCTTGCCAAATGGATAGCCTAAAAAGACACAAGGCACATCCCGAGGTTGGAATTTATCCATTCCCCTCTTTAAGGTGCTCACAAAGCAAAGGCATCCAAAGACTCTCATCCGAGAATAATCAGGTGGTTTATGAAATAACACTTCATATGGGGATTTATGAGATAAGACAGGTAAGGGACAACGATTTATAAGATATGTGGTTGTCAAGATACATTCTCCCCAATACTTCAAAGGGATATTGGCTTGCAATTTAAGAGCTTTAGCCACCTCAAGTAAATGCTTATGCTTATGCTCTACAACACCATTTTGCTATGGAGAATCCACACAACTGGTTTGATGAATAATGCCCTCTTTGGCAAAGAAATTGGACAAAGACTAATCACAAAACTCAACCGCATTTTTTAATCTCATGGCTTTAATTTTGGTATGAAATTGGGTGAAAACAAGCGAAACAAAATTTTGTATAAGATGAAGAGTGCTAGTTTTTGAAGCCATGAGGTAAGTCCATGTGCACTTTGTGTGGTCATCCACAAGAGTAAGAAAATATTTTTAGCCATTATGGGTTGTTTGACGATATGGTCCCCATGTATCAAAATACACCAATGGGAAAGGCTCAGAGGCCTTGGTTTGTCTCAAGAAAAAAGGCTATCTATGCAACTTAGCTTGAGGACAAATTTGGCACACAGTAGTGGTATGTAAAGGTCCAGCAAAATCATCAATATATTTCAATTGTGAAAAAGGCAAGTGTCCCAATCGACAGTGAAGTAATTCAGTACTACAAGAGGCATTAAAGCCAGCTCTCAAAGTCTGAGAAGACTTATTACAAGGTGAAAAAGTATGTTGTAAAGTAGTAGAAAACTCAGGAATGTTCTCCAACTCATAAGGTGTATGAGCAATGTATAATCCCCTCTCTTCACTTCCAATCACCAAAGGCTTCTTCATCGAAGGGCCTTGGAGAATGCAAGATGAAGGAGTGAAAAGAATGTTAGACTGAGAATCAAGGATGAGGTTGTGAATAGACATCAAGTTATAGTGAAAGTCAGGGACATGAAGAACGTTTTGCAAGGAGATATGTGGGGAGAAATTGACAGGTCCTACAGAAGAAATTGGTGCTTTATGATTGTTTGGTAAGGTGATATGAGATGGTTTATGTAAGGATTTATGAAGATGAAGCAAATTAAGGTTGGGAGACATATGGTCAGAGACACCACTATCCAAGATCCAATTAGAAACATGTTTTGAAGAAAAAAGACAAGCAACATTACCTGCCAGCAAAGCTGTAGAACCCGTAGCATCTTGGCCTTGAAGCAAGTTCATCAACTCCTGATATTGTTCTTGAGTAATCGAAGCAGACGCATCAGTTGCAACCTTTTTCCCTTTGGATGAAGAACCTCCATCAGGTGGATAGCCATGAAGTTTGTAGCACTTATCAATGATATGGCCAAGTGACTTGCAGTGAGTACAATAAGGCCATGAGCCACTATTCCCAACACCAAAAATGTTGCATGTATCTGGATAGCCATGAAGCTTCCAGCATCTATCAGTGATGTGGCCTCCTACCTTGCAATGATCACAGTATGCTCCCGAGGCAGAGGAAGTCGGATATCCATGGACTTTCCGACATTTATCCATGGAATGTCCTGTGACCTTGCAGTGTTCACAATATAGAGGTTTCTTTGGAGCTCCAGTATTGCTCCGAGATTGTTGAGTAGAAAATGCAGAGCTATCTTTCTCCACACTAGAACTCTTGCCTGTGTTGCGTTGCTATTCATCTTGAATAAGAAACCTATAAGCCTCATCGATGTTTGGCGACGGAGTCATCATCAAAATATTCCCTCGGACAACACTATAAACCTCATTCAATCCCATCAGAAAATATATGACCTGTTGATCTTGTATCAACTTCATCACCTCATTATTGGAGCCACAATCACAGATTTGATATTCAATCAAAGTTGAATACTCGTCCCATAATTTCTTAAATTTCGTAAAGTATTCAGGGATTCCAAGGTTTCCTTGCTCAATTACAGTTATATCCTTCTGAATTTGATAAAGACGAGTGCGATTAGCAGATTAATATCTGTTCTCCAGATCTAGCCAAACATGCTTGGCCGTTCGATAGTACAAGACGCTCTCAGTAATATCCTTCTCTAGCGAGTGAGTAATCCGTGAAATCACCATACTATTGCATCGATCCCGCATATGTAGAAGCGGCGAGGTAGAAGGTGGCCTTTGACACGAACCCGTGATAAATCCAAGTTTATTCTTCGCCACTAGCGATACTTCAACAGATCATCTCCAATGGTTGTAGTTCCGACCATCGAGCAAGCGCGTAGAGAGCACATAAGTTGGATGATCTGAGTGGTGAAGATACAGTTCATCCATCGGATCCACATTCAAGACACATGTTCGATGATTTACAGTTTCACCAAGCTGTTCCATGAGTGATTGGCTTTGATACCATGAGAAGTTTTATGAATTGGAGATTAACAGATCACCAGGAAGTGATCTACTCAAGCGAAAAAGCAATCAAATGATCAGATGGTGAACGAGATCATGAGAGATGGAAGAATAATGGAGTGAAGATGATCATGATTAGAGGGAAAACTTTTTTTTTAACTGAGTTTGTTACATTGTGATCGTCTTATATACTCTCACCAGGTCGGTTACACAGGACCGGATCCAATGTGACGCAGCTAGGGCTGGGCAGAAATCGGACCGTAATCGGACCGGGACCAGACCGTAAATTACGGTCTTGGATCAGACCGGAAGTATTCCGGTTTGGTCCAAAGTCCAAGGAATTTCAGATTCCGATCCAAACCCGGGACCAGGCCGAAATAGACCGGATTTTATTTTTATTTTTTAAAAAAATATAGGCTACAGGGGTGGACTTTCTAGTTTCTACTGGGCATTTGTGCAGAAGCGTGCCTGACCAAAAGTGAGCAGCCTTTTCCTTTCTTTTTTTTTTTAAAAAAAAAATACCCACAATCCTAAGCCACTCTCAACCAGATTCATACGGCACAACCTCTAAAAATGCATCCATACTAGAGAGAGGCTCTGCCTTTCTCTCTTTAAAATTCCTAATCTGTGTTATCCCTCGGCACCACCGTCCACCACAACGCCGCCTGGAACCTCCGGCCTCCCTCCCCCACCAGCCTCCAAATATTACCTACCCTTCATCTCATCCCGGGTTGTGGGTTGCCTGAACCGCGCGTTCACGCCCTTGGAAAATCCCCAATTTCAAACCCTAGATTTCTACCGTCTGTCTAATTCATCTCCTTCTTCCTCTCTTTTGGCCGGTCTTCTGGCCAATTTGGAGATTCAACCAACAGACTATCGTTCTCGATCTCCGATTTGGGGGTTTAGTTACCCTTTCGACCCCCAATCTCGACCCTCTTACCCTTCCGGTGCTTGTCACGTCCGGTTGGCTTCTTATTCGTCTTCAATCTCGCCTCCGGGTGTGCTTCGTCTTCGTGGTTGGGTCGCCGATTCTCCATCTCGGCTCTCCGGGTCTCGGTCGGCCTGGTCTGCGTGTTTCCCCTGGGGTCGTGTTCCCTTGTCAAACCCTAGGTTTTGTTTCCAGCTTCCCTTGGTCCCTTTTAGCCCGTTTCTAGGGGGTTCGGGCTCGTTTCGTCCTAATCGGTCAAATCCGTCATCAATTGGGGCTTCCGGTGGGGCTTTCGTTGCGCCTGGGCTTCTCCGCCCGTGGTGTTTCGACTGCCCTCCTCGGAGTCTTCCTCTTACAATCCCGTCCTGTTTTCTTTGTTGCTGGTACGGTTCTCCTCGGTTCGTCGCTGGTGTAGGCGGTTGCGTTGGCCGGTGGTTCCCCGACTACGGTGGTGCAGGCGTAGTGTAATACCCCTCTTCCTTGTCCCCTTTGGACAAGGTGGATGATGGAAAATAATAATATTACTAATTCTGCTAGCATTTTGCTGACGTGTCACGCTCATAATTAAAGTTGAATTTTTTATTCAAATGAGCTTTTCTTATTGGTCAATATTATTATGGAAACTTTAAAATATTTGTTTCCTATTTTAAATATGATTTGAATCCATTCCTTTTTTTTCGGTTATATTGTCATAAATATTGAGACATGTTTCCATTTTTTTTTCCGATTGCAATATATCAGTATATTAATCTATCTATCTATTAATATTACTAATTCTGCTAGCATTTTGCTGACGTGTCACACTTACAATTAAAGTTGAATTTTTTATTCAAATGAGTTTTTCTTATTGGTCAATATTATTATGCAAACTTTAAAATATTTGTTTCCTATTTTAAATATGATTTGAATCCATTCCCTTTTTTTATTTTCGGTTATATTGTCGTAAATATTGAGACATATTTCCATTTTTTTTTTCCGATTGCAATATATCTATTAATATTACTAATTCTGCTAGCATTTTGCTGACGTGTCACGTCCACAATTAAAGTTGATTTTTTTATTCAAATAGTATTTTCTTATTGGTCAATATTATTGTTAAAATTTTAAAATATCTGTTTCCAAATTTAAATATATTTCTTTCCTATTTTAAATATATTTTTTAGACTTTTTTCCTTTATCACCCCTTTTTTGGTAGTTTGCCTTTGGCTTAGGAAAGAAATCTGGATTAAAGTTTTTAATTTATGTTCTTTTATTCTAATTGTAGATAACCTTCACAAATTAAAAATATTTATTCATCGAATCTCTCCAATCAATTCAAACAACATGTTAGTTTTTCATGTTCTTTTAATTTGATTTGATTATTATGTATTATATATCAACGTTTTTATTTTTAGCGTTAGTTTTTAATTTATGTTCTTTTAATTTTGTTCTATATTATTTTCGTTTTTATTTTGATGTAAGTAACTTTTATGTTTTAATTATCATAACCCCTTATAATCTTCCACCCTCAATGTGCTTGAAAACTCCATACATGTTCTTATGATTGTACCTAACCCAAATAACCCGAAGAACTTGATTGATATTTTCTTACAGCCGTTGATTGAAGAATTAATGTTGTTGTGGAGACAAGAAGTGCAATGTTAGTTTTTTATTTATGTTCCTTTAATTTTGTTCTATATTATTATCGTTTTTATTTTGATGTAAGTAACTTTTCAGTTTTTTAATCATATGACAACTTATATTGTCTTTTTTAGTTTTATCTTAATGACAATAATTATATATGTATTTCAAATTATATTAAGTGGTGTATTTGAGTTTTATTACTTCTTAACCTTACTAAATTATTTTCAGATTTATATGGTACGTAGTATCTCTTTGCAACTAATTTATAAATTAAAAAAATATCTTATACATACTTTGTTGTGAACAAGTATATATTAATATCGTATTAAATAAATATATAGAGTGATTTTCAAATTGAAATGGATCAAAATCCCGTGCCTTGAAGGCACGGGCACTACACTAGTAATAATATAAAAATCATATATAGTTTGTATATATTTTATAAATCCCGAAAGGGCTTGAAAATCCCGTTAGGGTTTTGAATAAAATCTCTTTCGTCTAAAAGGGATTCATGGTGCGTCTTCACGGGTGGTTCTTGGTGTGATCCCTGTTGCTCTTGGCGTTCTTCGTCCGTGTTGGAGCTCTGGCAACCGGTGTCGGGATTGGCTGGGGTCGTGGTTGTGTGTATCGAGGCGACTCCGCATGTAGGAAATTCCCTGGAGGGTCGTCTTCACTGCCCACAGGACTGGACTCCTGATTTACCGTTGGCCAACGGTGTCGCCGCTTGGTGATGCTTGGCATCGGATCTTAGTCTATGTTGTCTCCAGCGTGTATGGGTTTAGTTCGCTTGCTCGTCCGAGGTTCACGCCTCCCACTTTGTTGTTGTTATTGCACCTTTTTTTATATGTAGTGACGGTTTCACCGTCTGCCGACTGCGTCGGCCTCTCGAGTTGTCAGGTATGCCTGACTCTCGAATTATTTCCTAATCATAAAAAAAAATACGGCACAACCTCTCTCAACTCCATCTCTCTCGACTCTCAGCCTCCTCTTCATGATCGTTGCTCCCTCACGCAACTCCATCTCTCTCTCAACCTCTCTCTCAGTCTTCATGCTCGCTTCTCGCACTAGCCACTCTCGCCTAGTCGTCGCCTCCATCGCTGCCGCCAGCGCCACCGTCCTCGCCCTTCGGCCTTTGCCATCGGTCATCGCCAATTTCCACCGCCCTCGCCTGTCGCCCCCGCCTAGGCGTGGCCACGGGTTACGGGTCAACCCGTGACCCGCCGGGTCGTACGGGTCAACGACCCGCCGGGTCCGGGTTGACGGGTTGGCGGGTGGGGACGGGTAGCGGGTTAGGGTTAGGGTCGGGGAATCCGTGACCCGTGACCTGCCGGGTCGACCTATTTTGAAAATGTAGTCGTTTGTCCGTGGGGCCCACAAGTCGGAGGTTTTTTTTTTTAAATGTAGCCGTTGTAACTTGTAACGGCTAGTTGAGTGCTCGGCGCTATAAATACCCGACTCCTTCATGTCACAAATCTCATCCAATCCATCAATCACCTATCAATTTGATTTTCATAAGCTCGTTGTTCCGAGATCATGTCCGGTGATAACCTCAAAGAGGCGTTGTTCCGAGATCATTACGAGAAGGCGGATGAGCAAGCCGATCGATCATTCATAGCCGTTTGTCGTCATTGTGATAAAAGGTACAAGATGAAAAATAACCTTGGATATGGTAATTTGAAGCTTCACATCACCAACAAGCACCCCGAAAAGATGAAGAATTCGGGCTCGAGTGGGAAGAGTGGTGGTAAAAACTAGTCTATTATTCCTAAGTCCTAAGTCTTAATCCTAAGTAGTGAGTATTGTAGTAATGTAGTAAGTTTATGTTTTATGTTTTTAAGTTTTTATGTTATGTGAATCGGTGAATGTGAGTCGGGATTTGTAAACGTGTATTCGTCTTTCAGTTTACAATAAACTTGTGTTTGAATGATTCCAATAATATTGTTTTATAAGCTAATATTTTTACTAATTACCTAACAACTTAGAAAAAATTACCTAAACATTATATATTACATTTAAAATGTCCAAAAAATAAAATACTAAATAAAATAAATTGGAAACTTGACATATAAATTTAATTACAAGTTAAGATAGTTAACAAGTAGCCAAACACCACCCAAAAAAAAAAATTGAATCGGCAACGGCTTTATCCAACGGTCGGTAACGAGGGAAAGGGCTCGGTTTGGCCCTATAAATAGCCCCTTTCCCTCCCTATTCCAACCCACACCTCACTCATCTCCTCTAATCTCATCTTCATCTCTCTAATTGCTCTCTAATCGCTCGATCTTGTCTCTGGTAATCCCGGTTTCCTAATCTCTCTCTTCAATCTCCTAAATCTCTTAAATTCAACATGTCAGGTATCTTCAACCGAGTTACCCGGGGTCGCAAGAGTGTAAGTGGAGCCCCATCTTCATCGACCCCGAGTGTCGGAGGAGGAGGCTCAAACTCGGCGGCAGTGGCAGCACCAAGCCTTCGGCGAAGTGCATCGGTCTCGGCGGCGAGCGGATCCCGAAGTCATCGAGATGATGCTCTACTAGCCGACCACGTCGACGAGATCATGGAGGAGGAGGAGGCCGAGCCCGAGGCCGAGGGGACCCCCCAAGGCGGAACTCTGACAATTTCGACCCAAGAGTCCGGGTTCCCTGCCGAAGGGAGCCAAGGAACTCCGGCCGATGGCGACCCTATTACTACGGCAGAAGTTCGAGCCGCTACTTTCAAGTATTGGTTCACAAAGGGGCCTAGGGAGCCGGCTTGGGAGGAATTGAGTTGCGCCGCCAAGTGCAACTTCTGCTTCACGGTCTACAAGCATAAGAAGGGAGGCGGGTATGGGAACTACGGTCGCCATATCCATTCGAAGCATCCCGAGAAGCTCGGCCTCGCCAAAGGACAAACTCAACTGGCCGGGTACGCATCTTCTTCCTCTCAACCCCCTGGTTTATGGTCTTATGATTATCGTAGTTGTCATGATCAATATGCGGAAATGATAGCTGCCGAGGGTTTAGCTTATAGTTTTTCCCAACGTTTATGTTTCAATTATTTTATTACGCAAAATGTTCAACCTGCATGGCAAGGTATTAGTCGAAACACGGTTAAGAGGAAAATATTTGACGGTATAACACCCGTAAAAAAGAATTAATCGAATATTTTCAAAAAAACCATGATTTACATGTTTCGATTTGTAGTGACATTTCAACCGACCATTGGCAACATCACTCATACATGGGTGTTACTTGCCATTGGGTTGATCAACGTTTTCAATTGCACAAACGTGTTTTAGCTTTTCGAGTTTTCGACGAAGCACACACGGCACGAAACATAGCACGTGTCCTTTTAACGGTTTTACAAGAATATAGATTAACTAAAAGAGTTTTTAGTATCGGTTTTGACAACGCTTCTGCCAACACCGCATCTATCCCGGATTTAATCCAAAACTGTCAGCCCGGGATAGGCGGCAAGTTTTTCCACATCCGTTGCGCCCCTCACATGTTAAACTTATGTGTGCAAGATGGTTTAACATATTTACAAGGTGTTGTTGAACCAATTCAATTTGTTTTGCGGGCACTTTGGCGAAGCAAACAGCTTCGCCAGCAGTGGAGCGCTTATTGTCGTGCTCACCATACCCGCCCAAAAACGTTCCCCAAGGACGTTTGCACTCGGTGGAACTCCACTTACATAATGATTTATGATTCAATCGCTTACAAGGAACTTCTTTCCGGTTTTGCAACACAAAACATCCCGGAATCAAACATCTTTGCGGAGGTTTGGACTCAGGCCCGGGATGTTGTGGAGGTTTTCAAAGTTTTTTACGACGCAACTCGGACGTTTTCCCACGTTTACATGCCGACATCAAACCTTTTTTGTTTTATTGCAATGAACGTAGCAATAGCCCTTCAAGACGGGATTAACACGCCTTCCATTTCCCAAGCCATTAGGGAGATGCGGTAGAAATGGATCGCATATTACAAAGTTATACCCGACATTTTCCTCGTAGCGTGTTGTTTCGACCCTAGATATAAATTAAATGGAGTTCAATTGTTTTCAGAAAACTATTTTCCGACTTTAGGAATTGTGGATGATCCTGATTGCAATGTTATAATTATTGTTGCTAGAGTTAGAGAATTGTTAGAACAATTATATACTGAATATTCGATGGGCGATAGAGCGCCCTCCGGTCGTCCTCCCGTGCCTTCCAGTTCAAGCAAGTCACGAACCAGCATCACCGCTAGAACTAAGGCACTTGCCCGAGATATCTTTGGGTTAAAGAGGTCGAGATCTTCGTCGAGCCCCCACTCGGAGCTCGATGAATATTTGTCCACTAACTTTGATTTTCTCATCGATGAAGAGGAAGATTTCGATGTCCTTGAGTGGTGGAGCCGTCCCGAAAGACAAAGATTCCCGACGTTGCAGGTAATCGCCCGGCAAATACTTGGGGCACCTTACTCCACCGTAGCCGTCGAGCAGCTTTTCAGTCGCGGAGGTCAGATTCTTTCGGAGAAGAGATCAAGGTTGCTTCCCGAGAACCTTGAAGCCCAAGTTTGCCTTGAAGATTGGAAGAAGGCAGAGATGCGGATGTAGAAGAACATCTTGGGGACTGATTCCGAGGATGATGACGGAATAGAGACAGAGTCCGTTGGGAGCTCCATTGATGGCGCGGTCACAGATGGCTCAGGAGGTGGAGGGTCCGACGATCAAGAAGACTAGAGGAGGAGGTAACCGGGATGGGGTTCAGACATACAGGTAAAAAAACTACGTGGGCTTTGATTCCTCACCCCCGGAAGGATACGTAGGCAATCGGGAAACCGATTCAAGCCCTTCTTCTTCCCCCCCCCCCCCCCCAACACTCCCTAATACAAAAATTGTACAACTTTATTGTAATTTGTAAAACTTATCTATTAATTAATATTACTAATTCTGCTAGCATTTTGCTGACGTGTCACGCCCATAATTAAAGTTGAATTTTTTATTCAAATGCGATTTTCTTATTGGTTAATATTATTATGGAAACTTTAAAATATTTGTTTCCTATTTTAAATATGATTTGAATCCATTCCCTTTTTTTATTTTCGGTTATATTGTCGTAAATATTGAGACATGTTTCCATTTTTTTCCCGATTGCAATCTCTTTTCGGTTATATTGCTGATGTGTCACGCTCCCAATTAAACTTGAATTTTTTATTCAAATGGTATTTTCTTATTGGTCAATATTATTGCTGAAATTTTAAAATATCTGTTTCCTATTTTAAACATATTTGTTTCCTATTTTTATACTAAAATATTATTTAATTTGATATGTTGTATGTCAATTTGTGATCTATTTTAATCGTCTACGTACATTGAATATTCGTCAATTCTTGGCTGATTTTATTCTTAGATATTGAAATTGTGGATTTATCCTTTTTAACCGATTGCAATATTCCCCACAATGTCTACATACAACGAACATGTAATGATCAATTTGTAAATATTCGATTTCAAAAATTAATTATAAAAATCAATTAGAGCCAAATAAGTGTTATTTTATAATGTAATTATTTTAGACATCTTAAATGACTATCGAAAAATAAATAATATTTTAAGACTCACAAGCATTACTAATGCTTATTTTACATCTTGGATGAGGCTTCTTAGATCACTTTTCTACCTTTGAGGATCTTTTTTTTACCATCTTACCTTTATTTTCACTATTAATTTCTCTATCTTTCTAACCATCTTTCTCATGAAAATAATCAATAAGTTATGTACATCTACATATTTAACTTCAAAATTATTCACACAATCATGTGCTTATGATTTTTTAATATTTGTACGGGAGCTTATATTTTACTTTTTTTAGATCTATGCTAATGATAATAATTATATATTTATTTTAAATTATATTAGATGGTGTATTTGAGTATTATTACTACTTTACCTTATTAAATCATTTTCAAAATTTGTATCGTATCTCTTTCCAACTAATTTATAAATTATAAAAAAATATTTTATACATATTTTTGTTGTAAACACGTATATATATATAGTATTATATAGATATATAAAATGACGTTCAAATTAAAATGGATCAAGCTCTCGTGCCTTCAAGGCACGGGTATTACACTAGTAGAGTTATAAGTTGTAGACTTTTTAGTTTTGAAAATTATAAGATGTAATATTACATATTGTATTTTGTACGTAAATACTAAAGAGTCAAGTTATGATTTGTGAACACGAAATGATATTTGTCAAACATATAGGCGTTCAATTCCCGTTCTCGACAAATCCGACAATTCCGATTCCGAAGTCCTAACTAGTGCAAACTGCAAACCCGTACAACCCGGGTCCAACTCGTCGGGTCGACCCGCCGGGTGACCCGAACCCGCCAACCCGTGAAATTCCCGGGTTAGGGTTCGGGTCGCCCTTCCCCGACCCTTGACCCGGCGGGTCGAACCCGTGGCCACGCCTACCCTCGCCATGCCCCTCCAGTTCGCCACCGACCACCCCAAGATCTCTCTTTGCCGGTCATTCCCACCGCCCTCGCCAGTTTGCCACCGGCCACCCCTAAACCTCTCTCTCTTCATTTTGTTTTCATATCTGGTTGATAGAAATTTCAATTTGTAATTTCAATTTTCAGATTAAGAGGAATTTCAATTTGTACGGAGTATATCTTAAACATTCAATTTCAAGTTTCACAGAAATTTTCAGATCTAGTTTTCGGTCCAAACGGTCTTTACGGTCCGCGGATCGGAAAACCCGGGACCATATATTCCGGTCCCGGTCCGATCCACAGTCCATGTCCTCTGAGATTCCGGTCCACCGGTCTTGGACCGCACCGGAAATTCCGGTCCGGTCCGGTCCAGACCGGAAACCCAGCCCTAGACGCAGCACATGATTACACAATGAAACTCAGCTTGATAGCATCAAGATTATGATTCAACAACAAGGATGATTTCAGCGTACAGAGGTCCGAGACTGGATATAAAAATGGGGTTCTCTACTCTCTTTTTTTTTTTTGAGAATTTTCTTTATCATTTCATTCCTTTATTTTATTTTATTTGGCTATTTATATATATATATATATATATATATATATATATATATATATATATATATAGGGTGAGGTTAAAGTGAAAATGGGGCTTAAGATGAAAAATTTGCTTAAAGTGAAAATGGGGTGATTAAGTGATAAGCCGGCGCGGGTTTGTAATTAAAAAAAAGGGAACCGGGCTGAACCGGCAAAAAAAAACACGCTGGACAAAAAGAGAAGCCCCACCGACCTTCCTCGGTTACACTTCCCTCTCGAGTTCCCATCCTCCCAAGTCCCAACCGCCCGCACTCCGACCTCACCAACCAGCGACGCCAGTAGCAAGCCTCCCTCTGACCTCACCGGCCGCCGAGGTTCTGTCCCGAATCCCCAACCTCCGATCTCGAGCAGACAATGTTTAGGGCAATTCGACCTTCTCGCAGTTCTCTTTGGCTTCGTTCTCAAGCAGCCAATGTTTTA
The DNA here is from genome assembly GCA_037127255.1 of Persicaria tinctoria. Classification (NCBI taxonomy): domain Eukaryota; kingdom Viridiplantae; phylum Streptophyta; class Magnoliopsida; order Caryophyllales; family Polygonaceae; genus Persicaria; species Persicaria tinctoria. The sequence continues at coordinate 25,446,386 of JBANSL010000006.1, forward strand.
GGGCTTGGGGTTGTTAACAGAGTGGAGGATGACTACGATTACGTGTTCAAGGCAGTTCTGGTTGGGGATTACGGGGTCGGCAAGGCCAATTTGCTCTCCGGGTTCTCCAGGAACGAGTTTGTCACCACCGGCCAAGACAGGTTTCATTTTTCACCCCTCCCTTCTCTTCATTCTAACTTTGTTTTGTCCAAAGGTTTAAGGTTAGCTTTCAATTTCATGTGGCTTTTGTGAATTGGTGCTTCGATTTTGCTTGATCCGCTTTATTTCATGGGTTTCATGGTTGACCCGTTTAATAATATTCTAATTATCACCTTCTGAATCTTTGATTGTAATTTTTAAAATTGGTACTTAGCTATGTTGTTGCAGTAATGTGATGTTCATTCGGGTGGAATTTGTGTTGATTTTGGTGTCTATGGGACCAAGGATTTTCTTTGTGGCTGACCAAGGGTTCTAGAATTCCCTTCAATTTGCCCATTTGCTCCGTCAATTGTTGTTGTTTTCTCTTGGACTAGTGCTCATTTAGCATCTTCAAATTCTGATTATGAATAATTTTTAAGGTTAGCAGCTTGAGTTTTGTTCCTTAGCTGATTGAAAATTTCTTGGAGTTAAAAAGGTTCATAGTTTAATAGCTTCACAAATCTAAATGGTTTACCTTTTATTTCCGAACTTGATAATTTTAATTAGAGAAGAGCTTGATTTTCTGCCCCCTTGTGCTTGTAGATATTGATCAGGAGCTTCAACAATCAATATCTCAAAAAATAAAAAACAGTTGAGAGTTTTAATGGTGATTATTAGTTCAAACCTTATGTTTAAGCTTTGGATTTTTGGGGTCTGTTAATTGTGTTCAAATTCCTATTAAAAGGGTAAAGTGCAGCATGTTTTTTATGAACTTTATATTTTGGTTCTTGATGGTGATGCTACTGCAGATTGTTCTGACCGGAATTGTCATAATGTCGGTGATATTGTGAAGGTAACAATTAATGATGCTAGATTGCTAAAGTAAATTTGGCCTATAGTTGTTTTACTCGGCACTTGCAATCATATCAGTGCAACTTATTAGGCTTCTTTTTTTCGGGAGTTATGTCTGACCAGCTTGGGGAGCATCCTTTGACTTCTCCTGCTGGGAAACCTGCATGCAATCCCCGCAGTAATCCTCCGATTCTTGGTGATTGCTGGTATATCGGTATGCATATATTCATCCAAAGATTTCCCTTCTTCCCTCCTATTCAATTTGTAAATATTGTCCTTATTTTGGTTTGTTAATGTCAATATGACAGGTGATAATAGGCTTACCTCCTCCTGATTCCGGACCAGAACTAAAGTATTACAAGCTTCAGGATCAGTTGGGTCTCCTTCGAAAGGTCTGGCTGTGTTTCCCTACCTTCCCGAATTATGTCCTCTTCTCTTCCTTGTTTAACTGTTGCTAATATAGCAGACAATATATGTTTGGTATTGACTTCCAGAGATGATAAGATAATCCTAGAGCAGTTAGCAGAAATTTCAAAGATGCTTTCAGCTGATCAGGGTAAATGATCAAGCCACTTTGGTATATTAAGCTTCTGCTCAAGGTGTTTCATTTGATTAGTGCTTGTTGCAGTTGGTATCTATTGCACTTGACTGTTTTCTAGCTATGGTATATGTTGCTCCAGTTGGTTCTTTGCTTCAAGTTAAGGTTGAAGCATTTACCTAATGTGCCTTTATTTTGCACGCTTTGTTAAGAGTCACCAAAGAGTTAGGACACTTGGGTATATTAAGCTTCTGCTGTCAACTTTGAATACTCGCTCATTCATAAAACAATCTGAATTCTAAGTTGATTTTGGTCTGTCAAAGCTTCTGCTTTCATTGTTTCCTGAATGAATGTATTAGTTCTGATTTAAATGTGTTTGAAAAGTGCAATTTCATTTGGAAAAAGAGCAATTTCAGTTTGAAATAGTGCAATTTCAGCTGAATTTCAAAGCCTAAAATTCTATTGCCATATGTGACTGCATTGATGTTGTAATTTGAAAATGCTCAAGTCTATGTTAATTGTAGAACTTAAATGTGCAATTTCAGTTTAAAAAAGTGCAAATATAAAACCGAAGAGTGCAATATTAAAAGCACATTAGCTCTTATCAAGCTTTAAAAGCCTATTAGCTCAATGGAAGAGCAATTGCTTATGTGCAAAGATGTGGGTTCGATTCCCGCATAGGCTAAAGTGCATAATTTTCATGCACTTTAACATCTTTTTTTTTTTTGGTGGCCTGCACTTTAACATCTTATTTATGCACTTCATCATCTTATTCTTGCACTTTAACATCTTATTTATGCACTTCATCATCTTATTCTTGCACTTTAACCTCTTATTTATGCACTTCATCATCTTATTCTTGCACTTTAACATCTTATTTATGCACTTCATCATCTTATTCTTGCACTTTAACATCTTATTTATGCACTTCATCATCTTATTCTTGCACTTTAACATCTTATTTATGCACTTCATCATCTTATTCTTGCACTTTAACATCTTATTTATGCACTTCATCATCTTATTCTTGCACTTTAACATCTTATTTATGCACTTCATCATCTTATTCTTGCACTTTAACATCGTATTTATGCACTTCATCATCTTATTCTTGCACTTTATAATTTTATTCATGAATGGAAATAAAAATAAGACACCCATAAATAGCCTATGCGGGATTTGAACCCGCGTCTTTGTGCATAGCGCATCGCTCTCCCATTTTGAGCTAATAGGCTTTTAATGGCACATCATGCATATTAATGCAATTTTAGAATACAATTGTGCAATCTGAACTATATTAAGTGCAAAAATAAGATACATTAGTGCAATTTTAGATAACAATTGTGCAATTTGAAGTAAATAAGTAGCAGGAGCCAAATATTAAACTTGGTTTCTAGAATACAATTGGGCAATCTGTAACATTTTAATTATGAGAACTAAAGGAGTAAAGTTGGGGAAAAATAATGGGTTGAGGTTTGCCACCACAAATCTGAACTTGCCAGCACACAAGAGCCCTAGCCTTAATTTCTAGCCAATGCATAAAATGGAGTGCACCTTTAATGCCAAAGTTTTCGCATTGAGTAGGCCTTTCATACATCCAATCTCATGATTCAATGCCTTTAGCTGCATAAGACTAAGTATACCAACACAAAATAAACACTCAAATCCAACAAGTTTTCAATCTAGTGATACTTGCCTTATCTTTACCAGAATTCAGTTTCTGAAGAATGAGAGAAAATGAAACCAGGATCAACAAAGTAGAAATGGAAAATAATAAATAGAAAAAAAATAGCAAGAGCTGAAGAAATATGAGAGCGAGTTAAGATATCAGACCGCTAACAGTTGGTTGTTTGCTTGAGCGAGTTGCAAGTTCTGTTGATACATGTTCTGCAAATGCAGCCCTGACTTTTGTAGCTCAGTGGCACTTATCTCAGTGATTTTACTTTCAGCTTTGATTAAGGTCACAACTTATGTAATAAGAAAGAAGACAATGAATGAGAAAGAATCAAGAAACCTAGACAATTTGGGTGAAAAGAACATATGCATCAAGAAAGAAGAAAGAAACCTAGACAGTGGCACTTATCTCAGTGATTTTGCAGGTTGTGCAGCTGCCTTTGCTGCTGATGCCGCAACTTTAAAATGCATATCACTTCCACCTGATAACCTAGTTTTTAAGACCCAAAAATGAACAACATTTCTACAACACTTTTCTGATTGATTAAACCGCCTAATAAAGATAGGAAAATTTACGGTACATTAGTTTCAACAGTTTGATATATCATTGGTTTTAAGGGTAGGCTTGGCGCACTAACAATCAGACATATTAGTTCTATCTCGAATCACAAGTTTACACAGAACCACATACCAAGCAATTTACACCACTCTCTAGGGAAAGATCAGAAGCTGCTACCACACGCATATAAATATTTTCAGTAAAAAAAAAATTGCAAGCCAAGCCACCCCATTGATTCAGGAAGGTTGGATCAACTGGTCTTGTTCATTGCTCAAATTTAGGCATTTTCATATGGTTAAACCTCAACCCAAACAACACTAGCTTAAAGCCTGTGTAGCTTTCAACGGAATTGAAAAACAAAAGCACCTTGCTAGTAATCGAGAGGAATTATACCTGAGAGCCAGAAAGTTGCTCAAACTGAAAGACCGTTGTGGGAGAGCAATTCAATTTCCGCCTAAGCTGGAGAAACTCTCTCAGTGGTAGTGGGATTGAATAATGGCCTGAACTTATGCAGCTTCTTGGGGGTCTAGCTAACCTCAAATGCCTCTCTTTATCATATGGTGCGTACTTGGGGGTACAACTACATTGTACAACAGCTTCACTGGAGGCTTACTTTTAAAGAGAAATTGGATTGCTTTTCAGCTTCACCGACTCTTTTATTGCTTCAATGTCTTGCTGTTTAAATATGATATATGGTTACAGAGTTATACCTTTTCATTCCCTTGTTTGGAAGGACATCTGTCAGTTTCTTTTCATGGTTGCCCATTTCAGAATCTAATCCCCTTCCCACACTTCAAGGCCACATGGCTGAGAACATCATAATCCAAGATGCATACTTGGCTCTTGGCTGCAAATAGGCAGCTGAATGAACAAGACACCTTAAAACTATGAAATCTAATTGTTACTGTGCTATACACATATAATCGTAATTTATAAAGTGCATAAATAAGCTAAGAAAGTTCAAAAATAAGATTACTAAGTGCAAAAATAACAGTATGACTAAAATTTACACATCAAAACTATGAAATCTAATAACATAGATCCAAGTGGAGTCGAACCACCAACCTTCCGAACAACAATTTCTCGGGTGCTCTTTCCTATTTGAGCTTATGGATCTTAATGGTAAAACCTACCAACTATTTAAAAAAAGTGCATTAAAAGGATGGTAAAAGTAGCAGCCATTAGTTTTTGTTCAATTGCAAGACAATCATGAATGATTAACAAATACATGAACAACAATTGCCGTATGTTGGACTCAACCGCAGAAAAGTACTAGCAAGTAAGCGAGAAAGAGAGATGCTTACCTCAAGAAAATGGCCAGCCAAGAACCTGCCGACAGCAAAAAATAATGGGTCGAGGTTCACCGCCACAAATCTGAACTAGCCAGCACACACGAGTCATAGCCTTCAAGAATGCAGCTAAAGCAAGAAGAGGCATGGTCGAGGATCACGCATCCAATATACTTCAACAGTACAAGGGTCCTCAAGATACTTCCATTCCTCCATCAAATTTGCAACCAAACTTTAGAAAATGAAATCATCAAGCAACAAAACATCTTTCCCCCTTGGTTTTATCTCACATTCACTACTTTGCACCTTTGAGTTGACTCCGGTCGTAGGCAAGTAGACCTCTTTGATGTCATTTGTCAAGAAAACCTCATGATCATCAAGCATAAGTCCTTTAGCACAATCGCTACTCAGCAGATCAACATCAAATGCCCTAAAAACAAGCGATTGACACAGAAAAATGAACAATCTCTTTAATCTTAAACTGTTGTACTCACCCAAATAAACTACAATCCTCAATCAACTCAGATTTTCACACACCAGAAATGGTGTCCAACATCTTTTTCAACATTTTAGACTTCCTCAAGAGAAAACAAGAGCTGGATTATTTGCAAATTGAAAGAGATGTGAATACCATACTAAAAAATGATCACATAAAAGTTAACCAGCTTGATTCATCAAATCATAATTAACAAAGACGAGGGAAATAGCTATTTGATCCTAATTCTTAAGTTATGCCCGATTCCTCAGATTAACTTACAGTCAAACCATAGTTGAGGAAACCACAGATTGGAACAAAGACGAGGGAAGGTTGATGAGCAGAACCTACCAGAGCCAGTAAGGCGAACGACAAATGCCCATCAGAGCACCTCAGATCCGGAGGAGTTGAAGGCAAGAGAAACCCTAATTTTCGGGCATTAAAAACCCCAAATTGAAGCTCATACCTATCAGCAATCACTGTCCTCATCCCTAGCATCTCCACCAACGCCGCCGCCGCCTTCGAGGCACCGTTCAGTTTCAGTCGTCAGCCATCGATCACCTCTCCTCCATCGCCATCATCATCATCGCGTTCGATTGAGCCTGGAGAACTGAACGAGAGCGAGCGAGCGAGAGAATGGAACCCAAATAAGTAATAACAGGTAAGCAGGCCCGTGTGCGAATTAGGCCCATTTTCACTTTAAGACTATTTTTCATCTTAAGTCCCATTTTCATTTGAACCTTTACCTATATATATATATATATATATATATATATATATATATATATATATATATATATATATATATATATAAACTCAATAGGGATGGTCTTAAATATTCTTTTATAAAGGTTTTGTGAAAATCTGAATTTTTTGTTTAAAATACGAAGTTGCAAAAGATAAAAGGAAATAAAATATTAATAAAATTTTGTTTATTTTTCATAACCATATATATAATAGATAATTTCTATTTTATTGATGGTTTTTAGTGATTATTAAATGAAATTTTGGAGGAAAAAATGCAACTAAATTAATGGGTTACAAAGAGAATTGAATCATGAACTAATGAGAAACAATGAAATTTTTAACCAATACAAGGCTTTAGTTAAACTTACTAATAAAAAAATCCATATATTTTAAAAAATAAATAAATTTGGGCCCCTTTAAATTTTGGGCCCGAGGCGGAGGCCAACTTTGCCCCCCAAAGGTCCGGCCTTGCTACCAAAAGCAGGGTTCAATTTATGTTTTTGTTTGATTTTATTCTTCTTCTTTTTTTTAATAAAAGGTGGCTCCATTGATTATATAAGATCAATCTCCGCAAGGTCAATTAACCCTTGCGGAAACGAATCAACGTATACATGATAGGGCTTGAAATAACCCGCGGGTACCCGCTCTACCCACTTTATCCGCATTAATTTTGCGGGTGAAAACCCGTAAAATAGTGGGTGACTGGTGGAGCGGGTGCGGGTGAAGCGGGTGATGGATGGATTATGGGTGAAGATTTTTCACCCATATATAACCCGCCTCATTAACCCACCCCTTACGGCTTACACCCGCCCCGCAAAAAAAAATTATATATATAATGTGTGTTATTTTACTATTTTACCCTTTTCAAGTTTAACTTCTACAAACCCTAATCTTTTATCAGTGCTTTGTCCACCAAATTTCAATTAGAATGGATATGGTCTCGGCTTGCTCTTCCACGTTATAGCAAGGGATATACTGGATTAGTATATGATTAGTATAGAGAAATATACCCTTCCACTTTCAAATTTCAATTAGCTCGTGATTTCAGTGTTTTGCCGATCAAAAATAAAAATACATAAACCCACCCCTTTGTAATTTTGAGTTAGAATTGAACTACTTGTGTTGATTTATTTTTTTTCTGTTGTTTCACCCATTGGGTACCCGCTCCACTCGCATCACCCGCACATGTCAGATGTAGGTGAAAAGGTTTGCGGGTGATGGATGGAGCGGGTGAAATTTTTTACCCGCGAGGCGGGTGATGGAGTGGTTTCATCTACCCATAACCCGCCACGTTTCCACCCCTAATACATGATCGACCCCACACGGTGGGACAAGTCTCGCGACTGAATGTGCCAAAAGATTACCACTACGGCGTACTGACTATGAGTAAAAGCATTGAAATTTGAAATAATTAGATGAATATCTTCGGACACCTAAGAAATCATTGTCCCTCTATTGGTAAGAGTGTGTACCAAATGGAGAGAGTCCGACTTCAGGTGCACACAACTAGCCATTAGTGCGTCAGATGTGTCCAACCCCATCAGCGCCGCCTTCAGTTCTACGACACCCACGTCCCAGTTTGCCTTCACTCCCCGGACAGCAGCCCACGCAAAGTGACCTTCCTCATTTCGGGCGACTGCACCTAACCACACAAACCGCCCTTCACACAAGGATGCATCGATGTTCACTTTGAGGAATCAAGCCCCCGGCCTAGCCCAAGTGCTCCTCCCCACATCATGTCGATTCAATACCCCATTTTTGTCATTCCTCTACTCCCAGATCTCCCTGTAATCGCTGACAAGCTTCCTGAAGCCATCCCTCAACAGTGTTATGTTTGGTGGTCTTTCATCGAACATCAGTAGGTTCCTCGCCGTCCATGCCACCCAGGCATTTGTAAAGAAATCTAGAAGGCCTGCCGACCCCGCTTCATCATGAACCTCCTTGACAAGGTCCATCAGCGACATTGTCTCTCTTCCCCGCACTCGGACTCCAACCGAAGACCCCTCCCAGGCAGTGGCGGATCTACCGGGGGGGTATATATCGAGTTTTTTGTTTTGTAATATAATTAAAAGAAGTGTAAAATGAGACAATAGTACACTTTGACTCAGTGGAAACATACAGGAACGGGAAGGGGGATTAGAAAAGAGTCTGACTACCCAGGTTTAACTCCCCATATGCCCCTCTTTTTTATCTATTTTTTTTTAAGTTCCTATATTTCTACCTTTTTTATCTATTTTGTCCCTACCTAGGTTCGACTCCCCATATCCCCCTTTTTTATCTGTTTTATTTTAAATCCCTACATTTATAACTTTTTATCTGATTTTTTTAATTTGATAATAAATTTGATTTTCTACCTTTTTTACATTTCTACCCTTTTATCTGTTTTTTCCCTATTTAGGTTCGACTCCCCATACCCCCTTTTTTTATCTTTTTTTTTAAATCCATAGATTTCTACCTTTTTATCTGTTTTTTTAATTTGATAATAAATTTGATTTTCCACCCTTTTATCTTTTTTTTTTTTAATTTGATAATAAATTGATTGTTTAATTTGATTGTTTTTAAGTTCATTTAGTTGAGATGAGAATCAATTTAGATTAGAATTTGTGGATTGGAGAATCAATTTGGAGTAAATTTCGATTAGGGTTTGTGATTGGGTCATTTAGCTAAGTGTCAATTTTCTACAAGGCATTTTGCAAAATGTCCACTTTTATTTTCCCTTTTACAAAATGTCTTAATATTACATTTTTGCCCCTCCTTCCTTCCCATTTTTATTTTGACCATTGACCGGTCAAAGTCAATGAATTGGTGACACAACTTTGATGACACAAAAAAATAATTTGGTGACAATTTTTTTTTTACGAAATTAGTGTCACCACCTTTATAAGTGGTGACACCGGTCAATGACTTTGGTGACACAACTTTGGTGACACATGTATGATGATAAACAAATTTTTGGGTGATAATTTTTTTTTTTTACGAGATTAGTGTCACCGCCCTATCACTGTCACAGTAGTGTGTCACCACAACCCATATCGCTGTCACCACCACCCATATCGCTGTCACCACCCTTATTGCGGTCACCACCTCTATCGATGTCACCGCCCTATTGCTGTCACCACTCATATCGCTGTCACCACCACTCCTATCACTGTCACCACCACCTCTATCACTGTCACCACCAACTCTATCACTGTCACCACCACCCATATTGTTGTCACCACCCTTATTGTTGTCGCCACCTCCATCGCTGTCACCGCCCTATCGTTGTCGTCACTCGTATCGTTGTCACCACTACTCCTATCGCTGTCACCACCCTTATTGCTATCGCCACCTCTATCGTTGTCACCGCCCTATCGCTGTCACCACTCCTATCGTTTTCAACACCACCCCTATCGCTCTCACCACCACCCCTATCACTGTCACCACCACCCATATTGACGTCACCATCCTTATTGCTATCACCACCTCTATTGTTGTCACTGCCCTATCGCTGTCACCACTCCTATCGCTGTCACCACCACTTCTATCACTGTCACCACCACCCCTATCGCTGTCACCACCACCCCTATCAATGTCACCATCACCCATATTGTTGTCACCACCCTTATTGTTGTCATCACCTCTATCGTTGTCACTGCCCTAACGTTGTCACCACTCCTATCGCTGTCACCACCACTTCTATCGCTGTCACCACCACTCCTATCGCTGTCACCACCACTCCTATCGCTGTCACCACCACCCCCTATCGCTGTCACCACCCTTATTGTTGTGACCACCTCTATCGTTGTCACCGTCCTATCGTTGTCACCACTCCAATCCATGTCACCACCACCCATATCACTGTCACCACCACCCATAATCATCACAAAACAACAGCGAAGAAAGAAACGCCCAATCAACCCATACAAGACATCAAATGGCAGAGAAGTCGATGGAGAACCAAGGCGCGCCACGAGTGCCACGAACACGGGAGAGTGCAAGGACTCACGACCTGCTAGGATCTTCGACGTTGCCTCCACCTAAATGAAGGATCTTCGAAGACAACGAACACATCCACGATCCGTCGTCGATCAAACAGGACGCCCGATACTGCAACCCAACACCGAGCAACCGCAGACACACCAAAGCATTGACCAGACGCCGGAAGACAGAGCGAATACGGGCCAAAATGGAGGATCAATCAACCCTCAGAAATGTGAGAGGAGCTCCCGGGCCAAACAGGTCGGTCAGGGAGCGAAATTATTCCCTAATATATATAATAGTCCAAATCCTAACGGGATTTAGTACGCACCCTTTCGAGCGAGATTAGTAAAATCATTATTAAAAAATAGTAATAATAATGATTAAATAAAAAAGGAAGTTTATATAATTAACAATTTAACTTATTTATTTATATGTTTTATTTTCTCATATTGGACAGCTTTTGGCCCAAGGATAAACCTTGGACCCAAAGAAAAAGCCCGGATCCAGTGTTACAGGTAACTCATGCCCTAGGACATTACCGACCAAAGAACGATGACCAACACAGACAGATGTACAAGCAGCTCTGCCGACCACCTCAACCGGAAAAGCTGTGAATGGACAACACCGGCGGGGGGCGGGGAACGACATCGGCGCCCGGACCAGGCGACCAGCCATCACGCCAAAACCGAAGCCCGGCAGGCCGGTAACCCAGTGTTAGACAAGACAGATTAGCAACAAGGCGAAGGGGTAACACCAAACCCACCACGCCAGACAGCAGCCAAGCCAAGCGGCGGCGGAGGCGGGAGAGGAAGGGGAAAAACCAGCGAGATCATAAAGATCTGTAGATAGAGAGTTCGAAATCAGGTTGATTCCGGTGAGACCGAAGAGGAATCGGACCACCACCGTAGACGAGGATTTGGGAATTTTCTTGAAGGTATTCTCAATCTCTACCACACACAAGAAGAAGAGGAGAGAGAGCGGGATGAATCCGATGTTTTTGTGGCCTTCGAATAGGTGATTTCGGACCTCCGAAGAGGTGATTTCATACCTCCGAAGAAGTGGTTCGATTTGGGGATTTCTTGAAGGTATTCTCAATCTCCCCGCAAACAAGAAGAAGAGGAAAGAGAGCGGGAGTAATCAGCTGTTTTCGGGCCTCCGAAAAGGTGGTTTTGGACCTCCGAAGAGGTTGTTTTAGACCTCCAGGGAGGTGGTTGTGTGGTGGTGTTTTCTAACCCCCAAAGGGAGTTTTTTTCCTAGAGTGTTTTTTTTTCCGAGAAGACAAAAGCGCATATTAAATATACGTAGTATATGTTGCAAAGGGTTTAGGACCTTAGGTTTTGCTTCATAAATTTTCAATTTATCTTTTATTATTATTTTATTACTCACTCTATTAATTAAAATATGTCGGTTTATAACAAATCTCAGCAAGCTCAACTGAGATTTGATCCCTATGGAATTCAGATTTGATCAACCGAAGAACCCCATAGCACACCAGAAGAGATTTGTGGAATTTTCTGTATATTCATCCAATGTAACAAATGTCTAACAAACTCTATATATATACAAACTAATGGCCCTCTAACTATAGGTCTAACTGTCTAACTAGAGTAGAGCATTAACCCAACCTACCGACTAACCCACAAGCTTAACCACTAACCACACTAACCACACTCCATATCCCCCCCTCAAGGTGGGCGGGTATAGTGAAAGACCAATCCCAACTTGCAAGCCAAAGTAAAATGATGTGAAGCACCTAGAGGCTTTGTAAAAATGTTAGCCAACTGTTGTAAAGAAGGGACGAAAACTATGGTCAGTAAACCCTCTTGAACTAGATCCCGAATATAGTGACAATCCATTCGGATAGGCTTTGTGCGCTCATGGAATAAGGGATTGACAGCGAGCTGGAGGGCTGACTTATTGTCGCAACACATGGGAATGGGGAGAGATGGCTGGACACACAGATCACCAAGCACGCCAGTCACCCACACAACCTCACTCCCAGCTGTAGATAAGCTCCTATACTCACTCTCGACCGACGATTTGGAAACCGTCTTCTGCTTCTTGGACTTCCAAGAGACCAAACAATCGCCTAAAAATACACAGTACCCAAACAAGGATCTGCTAGTGTCGATGCAATTGCCCCAATTCGCGTCTGAGTATGCTCGGATGGACAAGCTGCTTGAGATTGGATAAAACAGAGAGCAATGGACTTTGCCTTTTAAGTAACGCAGCAGAAATTGGGCAGCACGCATATGAGGAGCTCGAGGAGAGGACATGAACTGTGTGAGCTGTTGCACAGTGAAAGCTATGTCCGGCCTGGTGAGAGTGAGGTATAATAAACGGCCGATAAGTCAACGATAAGACTCAACATCCTCCAAAAGATCACCATCATGGATGCTTAGATGCAAATTTCGCTGCATAGGAAATTTAGATGGTTTACAATTGACCATAGCTGAATTGGAGAGTAAATCCATGACGTATTCCCGTTGATTCAGCAATATACCCTTGTCGGATCGAGAGATTTCCATACCCAAAAAATACCGAGCAAGCCCTAGGTCCTTAATCGTGAAAGCTCTGTCGAGGGACTGCTTAACAAGGGCAATTGTAGACTCATCGTTCCCAGTTAGGAGCATATCGTCAACATATACAAGCGCAATGGTCATCAATGACCCTCTGTGTAAGACAAATAGGGAGTAATCGTGCTTGGACTGGACAAACCCCAATGAAGTGAGGTGTTTGGTGAGCTCAAAGTTCCATTGGCGACTCGCCTGTTTGAGACAATAAATCGAGCGATTCAGCCTATAAACCTGACCAGAAACCGCTTTGCTGTAGCCTGGAGGCACCATCATATATACCCCCTCATCCAAAAACCCGTGTAAGAAGGCGTTGTTTACATCGAGCTGGTGTAAATTCCACTTCCGTACTGAGGCTATGGCCAACAAGATCCGGACTGTGGCCAACTTAGCCACCGGAGAGAAAGTTTCTTTATAATCGCGATCTTTGACTTGATTGTATCCCTTGGCGACAAGGCGTGCCTTATATCTTTCAATCGATCCATCATCACGAAACTTGATCTTATAGATCCACTTACAGCCTATAGCATGATGGCCTTGTGGGAGCTGTGTAAGGGTCCAAGTGTGGTTGTTGTCCAGAGCATCCAATTCCTTGGCCATGGCATCTCTCCATTCTTGTGATTTCTGGGCTTGAGAGAAAGATGTAGACTCAACCACTGACAAAACATTATACAGAGAATGTACATAATCATGGGAATGATGCCCCAACTCAAGTGGATTAACCACTGAAAACACAGGTGACGCATATGCATCAGAACCCGTGGGCAGATGCCTAGAGGGCAAATCTGAACATACAAAATCCTGAAGGCGAGCTGGTAGTGTAATCCTCCTAGCAGGTCGTGATGCAGCCTCATCAACCAATGGTAAACTACCCCTCTCTTGAGACTTAGGGAATGAATTAGCAACCACTTCATCACTCGGTTGACCATCTGTCAAGTTATCTCCTTGATCACTTGAATTGCCAACCATCGGATCACTCACCATAGGCACCTGACTGTCCTGAAGACGAGCTATTCCTTCCAAATTATCAGTACCAAACTGAACTCTCGGCAAGCTGACTTCTTGCTGTGAAGAGTTCATTTCTTCTTTATAAGGGAATATCTCCTCTCTAAATACCACGTCCTTGCTAACAAACACCTCATGTTTCTCCAAATCATAGAGCTTATAACCCTTAACACCAAGAGGATACCCCAATAAGATGCATCTTCTACCAACAACTTCTAGTTTTGACCTTTGAACCTTGGGTATGTGAGCAAAGCACAAACACCCAATCACCCTAAGAGAACTATAATCAGGTTGTCTTTGGAAAAGCACCTCATATGGCGTTTTCCATGACAACACAGAGGAAGGAAGAAGATTAATACTATGGGTGGCGCCCAATACACACTCACCCCAAAACTTCATGGGTAAATGAGCATTGATCCGAATGGCCCGAGCCATCTCAATCAAGTGCCTGTGCTTTTGTTCCACCCTACCATTTTGTTCATGAACATAAGGAATCAACCTTTGATGTACAATCCCTTTGGTTGCCAGAACTGAACCTAGGTTTGAGTTAACAAACTCCAAGCCATTATCTGTCCTGATAATCTTGACTCGAGACACAAATTGTGTCTTCACCTGGGCAATAAACTGTGTGATCACCCCAGGAACATGTCCTTTGTCTCGAAGCAGAAATGTCCAAGTGGAACGGGAGTGATCATCTACAACTGTCAGAAAATACCGAGCACCACAAATAGATCTCTCCCTTTACGGCCCCCACACATCCATATGAATCAATTCAAAATCTGCAGAAGCAACAAATTTGGTTAATTGAAAGGGAAGTTTGTGAAACTTTGCAAGTTGACAGACATCACAATCAAAAGAGGTGCCAATACATCCCTTGGCCCAATCAAACAAGTTCATCTTTGACATTGAAGCATGTCCAAGTCTGGCATGATTAATGCTTATTAGACTACTACGAACAGAAGCAACAATACCTTTGACATCATCCGTTGTAAGCAAACTGGAAATCCTCCTTGCACCACATGAACCTGGCAAGCAACTAAAGCTATCGAACTTGTATAAGCCACAAACTCTATTGCCTGAAGCAATCACATCCTTAGTGACACGGTCCTGCAACCAACATTTCCATTTTGAAAAAACGAATAAGCATTTGTCACTATCCAACATCTTCAAAACCGACATCAGATTGTACTTGAAGGTTGGCATGTAAAGCACATCCTTAAGAACAATCTTCGAGTTCATCTGCACATTCCCTGAATACTTTACCAATTGTGTGATTCCATCCAGAAACCCGACCACAACAGGCTTGGCAAGAGGGGCCATGTTCATGAACATGTCCTTGTTGCAAACTATGTGATCCGAGGCCCCGGAGTCCACAATCCAAGTCACATTCAAGGTATGCCAACTCTGCATATATAGAGACAAAGGAAGTAGTCATACCTGCGAAACTCATCGATCCATCTCCAGAGGATGGATCTATCGGCGCCTTCCCTTTTATAGCTCGTAAAACTTCAGAGACAACAGCATTCACCAACGCTGTATCAGGAACCCCTACACTTGGTCCCTGTGAGTTAAAGTGGATTCCAGACCCTGTATCAGTTGTCAATGGAGTGTCCTTCACCATCACGTCTTGCACTGTGGCCACTACCTTGTCATTCTGATTCTTCTTGGAGCCATTGTACCAGTCGGGGAATCCGACTAACTTGAAACATGTGTCCTTGATGTGTCCCCGCTCTTTGCAGTAGTTGCAAAAGAGCTCCATCTTCGCTTTCTTGTATTGCTCTTTCATGTACTCCTTCCTTTGATCAAAGCCAGTCCACTGTCCCATCCCATTGGAAGTGCTTCCCTGATTTCCTCTTGATGATCCAGCGCCATTATTGCCAAAGTTACGAGCAGCGAGCACCTCATGGCTTTGTGACAGACTTCTGGTGATGCCTTTCTGGCGCTCGATCTGAAGCACCATGTGAAACGCACGGTTAACAGTCGGCAATGGATCCATGGCGAGAATACTGCTAAGAATTCCTTCATACGAATCCGAGAGTCCCATAAGGAACTGCATCAGCCGATTCGTAGCTTCTCGATCCAGGAATTGCTTTAAGATAACACACGAACACATCTTAAGATTTCCACATCTGTAGATCGGAATTGGTTCTATTTCTATCAATTCATCCCAGGCCTTCTTCCGTTTCCCATAGTACTCAGCAACACTCATGTTCTCTTTTCCGATCTCGCTAATTTCCTTCTTCAATTGATACACCAGAGGCGCGTTTGATTCAGCAAATCGCTCCTGAATCTCGTCCCAAAGCTCCTTCGCCGAGCTCACATACATGAAATTCTCTCCCAGCTCTGGTTTCATGGAATTTATGATCCAACTGGTGACCATAGAATCACATCTCAACCAGAGATCATAATCGTCTGCTATCTCCAGTGGTTTCTCAACCTTCCCGTTGATAAAACCTAACTTCGTCTTGGCACCAAGCGCCATCCGGACCGCGCGACTCCAGCTGTGGAAATTGCGTCCATTAAACTGTGCCACCACCAATTGGAGTCCGGGATGGTCGGAGTTCGAGAGGAAGAGTGGATCTGCTTGATTCGCTCCTAGATTGCGACTTCCGAGCACTCTTCGAGAACTGCCGACACCTCCCTGGTTTCCATCATCAATATCTTCCGTAATCGCCATGACTCAATCGAAAGCTTCAAACCAAATCAAGCAAACACTCGTTCAGTGTTGTGAAAGCTCTGATACCATAACAAATCTCAGCAAGCTCAACTGAGATTTGATCCCTATGGAATTTAGATTTGATCAACCGAAGAACCCCATAGCACACCAGAAGAGATTTGTGGAATTTTCTGTATATTCATCCAATGTAACAAATGTCTAACAAACTCTATATATATACAAACTAATGGCCCTCTAACTATAGTTCTAACTGTCTAACTAGAGTAGAGCATTAACCCAACCTACCGACTAAGCCACAAGCTTAACCACTAACCACACTCCATAGTTTAGGAAGTAGATATTTTAGGTATTTTGTATCTACTTTACGAAATTGCTCTTGTAATGATTAGATAGTGGTTAATTGTAGTTTTTGAGAAAGTAAAAAATAGAGTAATAATTAAAGGTATAATTGTATTTTTGTTTGTTTTATTAATAAATGTGTAGATTTATAACATAACAAGTTTTAATTAACAGATGAAGTATTATTTTTGTAGTCAACCTTTTCATTACTCCATCCAATCCAAAATATATGTCGTTTGACTTTTTTGCATGTATTTTAAAAAGTTAAAAACTATATTAAATATCAACTTTTTTAAAATAATTTTTTTACAACTTAATATTTGTTGGTAATAAGTATTAAATTATATAAAAAAAAATTATATAGGTTTTAGCTTTTAAAATACGTGTTGAAAAGTCGAACGACACGTATTTTAGAGTATTAATTTTTTTTTTTTTTGATTCGGTAAAAATTCGGGTGCGACAACGTCGTCACCCGATAGCATCCAGTTGGATGAGATCATAAAGATCAGAATCGCTGTGAAGGTTGGGATTAATAGTTGCATGGGCAAGGTGTGCAACCCGATCAGCCACGCAATTACCAGCACGAAGAACATGTGTAAACAAGACTTCGTTAATCCCAATTAGTAAGGAACTAATGTCAGATAACACTAGTTCAATTTCCCATGGACATTTTGTACCGTTTTTGAAGTAGTCAATGATGATGAGGGAATCACCTTCAACAATGAGTTTGCTAATATTTAATTGCTTTGCGCACACAATTCCTTTTCTCAAAGCGAGCGCTTCTGCCATAAGGGGTGTTTGTTTTCCAATTTTATCTCCTTCAATTGCTAACACTGTACCATTCTCATTTCGTATGACAAAACCAATGGAACTTTGTTGATTGTGAGTTGAAGAACCATCGAAATTAAGTTTCATCCAACTTGGTGGCGGCTTTTTCCACCTTACTCTATTCTTTACCCTTCTCTTACCCTTTGGGCTCTTCTCTTGCCCGCTCACAGAATGATTTTCCTGATGAGCCATATTCGCTCTAATCCAATTTTGTCGGTTCACTTCCACTTTTTGTTGAAAACCTATTTGGGTAGGCAATTTCTCCTGCTGGAAAATCAGGAGGTTCCTTGTTAACCATATCGTCCACCAGTTGAAGGCCCATCTTTGTTTCTCCTCCTTGGTCAATATTTGCCCAATCTTACCCATTATAATTTTGATGTTTCTGGATGATTTAATTTCATTTTCAATTACAGTTTTCCCGGCATTATCTAGACTCTGAATTATAGAAGAGAATTTACATTCAAATAGTATGTGGACAACATCTTCATGATGATGATTACATAGTTCACAGTATGGTGGGATTGATAATCCTCTATTAGCCAATTTCCCAACAGTGGGTAATCCATCATTGCATACTTTCCATAGAAATTTTTTTATCTTGGGCGGGGCATCTACTTTCCAAATCCACGCATTGTCATTAACTAATGGTTCAAAAGCATTCGTGACTAGGTTGTAGGCGCTAGATGTTGTGAACCAACCTTTCTTGTCCGGCCACCAATATAACCTGTCCTCAATGGGGCATACCGGCAGAGGGATTGCACATATCTGTTGTACTAAATCATCTGGTAGAACCTGTTTGAGTTTTTGTATGCTCCAAGCGTTATTGGCTATAAATTCGTCCACTGTGCTATTTAGGTCAATATTATCTATATCTGTACAATGTTGTTTTAATGGGTTAGGTGGGCCCCAATTATCCTCCCAAAACTTAATAGATTTCCCGTTGCCTACACACCAGCATAAATCTTTTCGGAATGGATCGATTAATTTCCTTAACTGTGACCATTGCCATGATGCGTTTCCATTATTCTGATAACTTAGAATATGGGTGTCCTTTAAATATTTTGCAGTGATAATTTTGACCCATATGTTATCCGGTTCTGCCATAATTTTCCATAGTAACTTTAATTGTAAGGCGATATTCATGTCTTTGGTTTTCCTTAGACCTAAACCCCCTGCATTTTTAGATTTACAGATTTTATCCCAACTAATCAATGGTTTGTACTGTAAGTCCTTATTCCAGAAAAACGATCTATTTATTTTATCCAGGTTGGAGTGCATTGATGTTGGTAGCATAAAACTTTGCATAGTGTACAATGGTTTTGCTGACAGGTTTGAGTTAATAAGGACCGAACGTCCCTGTTGTGATAAAGTATTAGCTTTCCACTTGGATAACTGGGAATTTGTCTTGTTGATGATTTCTTCAAATGTTGTTTTGTTGACACGCCCGTTAATTATTGGACAACCGAGATATTTATCCAATTTTGTCTGATTGGTTATATTGAGGGTGCTGGCGATGCTTGGGACCCTGGTAGACGCTATTCCCGGGGAGCATTGAAATGCGGATTTTGTGTAATTGATCTTTTGTCCTGATATTTGACAATATTCGGTCATAATCGTTTTGACCCTATTGCATGACTCCATATTTCCTTTTGAGAATATAATGATATCATCTGCAAATGAAAGGAACGGGATTCTCACTGTAGCACGATTAAATTTGAATCCTATACCCGATTTTGGCTGAAGAGCTTCCTCCGATAGTTTCCTGGCTAGCACTTCAGCACCAAGGATAAACAGAAAAGGGGAAAGCGGATCCCCCTGACGGAGCCCTCTCTTTGCTTTGAATACTTCTGTTGGACCATTATTAACAAGTACCGAGAAGGAAACCGTGGTTACACATTCCATTATAAGTGATAACTCCCTCCCTTGATGAAAATCGGAAAAGATGATCCAAAGGCTTTGACAGGTTTTTGTGTCAAAGGCCTTGGAGCGTTAACAGTTGATGAAATACAAAACCTAACTTATTATTCGTATATTATTTTATCTTAGTATATACTTCCTTTATATTATATATATTCGTTGGACTAACCATTTCAGGAAGTATAAATCAAGATTACATCCTTCCCTTTACTTGTTGAGAAGATCGGTTCTAAAATAGATCATGGCTTCGAAGTGTCCTTAAATAGAAGATCCAAGATCAACCTGATTGGAAAGAGCCGTTGGAGATCTGGTGATGAAGATCCTCACGCTCCATGCTATCTTCATGCTATTATATAAAGGAAAGGAAGGAGAAGACAGAAGTAACAAGTGCTACACACGAGCTTCAATTCATTCAAGCGATTTGTCTTCCAAGTGTCTCTCTGCAAAGCGCTCAAATAGTTTGTTGTTTATTTCAAAGCCTTTGAGAGTCACTGTGAGCTTATAGGATATATTCATTACAAGTGTTACTCGAGAGTTTATAACTCGGGAAGTTGCACTAGGCTATTGATTTGCGAGAGTTAGAGGATTGTACTAGATAGCTGAGAGAGGTGGGGCTCTTCTAGATTGGTCTAGGACTCCAAGGGAACGTGAGTTGACTAGATTGCAATTGTATAGGAGAGAGGCTTCTCGGTGAGCTATTAGGATCCTAAGCTAAGCATTCAATAAAGCCTTTGAATCCTAGGGTTGTGGAAGAACCCTAGGCGGGGACGTAGGCCAGTTGTGCTGAACCTCGTAAACAATTACTCGTGTCCTTTACTTATTTGCTTTACCTTATTTCCGCACTTGGTTCGATTGTCTAACTTTGTGATTCAGGTTTAATCTCAAGAGTTTTGATTCACGCTTCAAAAGTCTTGAGACTTTCTGCGAAAAACGGGCATACTCTATTCAACCCCCCTTCTAGAGTATTTCTTATTACATTGTTTTTACATTATCGAACCTTCAATAAGGTCAATAAACTTTGTATGAAAACCAAACTTCTGTAAGACGGCAGATGTAAAATCCCAATCGACTTGATCATAGGCTTTCTCCATATCGAGTTTAATAGCTAACCAACCATCCGCACCCTTTCGATTTCTGAAGGAATGAAAGATTTCATGTGCAATCAATACATTATCCTGAATTGCCCTATCCGATACGAATGCTCCTTGCAGAGGATGGATTAGTTTTCCAATTACCCTTTTTAGTCTTTCTGTGAGGATTTTGGAAATTATTTTATAAAGGGTTGAGCATAGACTTATAGGTCTGTAATCACTTGTTTTTGCGGGGTTATCACATTTAGGTAGTAATGTAATGAAAGTGTGGTTAACTTGTCGTAAGAGCTTGCCCGAATGGAAGAATGCCTTAACTGCACGAGTGACATCTATCCCAACTATGTCCCAGTATTCTTTAAAAAATTCAGTTGTCATACCATCTGGGCCTGGGGATTTGTTCTGTCCTAACATTAAGACTGCATCTTTTATTTCCCTATTAGATGGTTGGGCGATAAGATAGTTGTTCTCATCCTCAGTAATAGACGAGGGAATTAATTCTAAATAATCATGTAACATTCTTTTATTTATTTGTTCTTTAGAAAACCTCGTCACAAAGTCTTGTCTAATCTCATTGCGTATATTTTCTTCTCCAAAGACTAGTGTTCCTTCTGTTGTTGTGATTTGCCTAATAATTTTCCTATTTCTCCTTTCTGTAGCTATTCTGTGGAAATATGCCGAGTTACAGTCCGTCATTTTGATGTGTTTAGATTTTGCCCTTTGACCCCAGTACTCTTTTTGATATCGTAGTAGCGCTTCTTTTTTCTTAATGAGCATTGCTTCTTTGGTTTTATTGCCATTTGATGTGTTAGAGGCATTTACAGATTGTAATGTTACCATATCCTTTTCCACAATATCGATCTGCCTAAAAACATTCCCGAATGTATGCTTATTCCATACCTTAGCATTCTGCTTAACTATTTTTAGTTTTGAGACTAATCGGAACATAGCTGACCCATTATAACTTGTTCTCCAGGCTTGCTTAACCACATTACGAAAATCTCTTCTCTTTAACCACATATTCTCAAATTTAAATGGTGGTGGCTTGAATTGAGATTGATTATTCAGGATGATAGTGATAGGGCAATGATCGGATGTGGAGAAGGCTCCATTTGTGGCTACAATATCTGGGTAAGTTTCTAAAATTTGGTGTTGTACGAGCACGCGATCAAGTTTCTCTTTAATACTGTCCTCTCCATCCACCATTTTTCTCCATGTAAAGGGGTTTCCGACTGCAGGGGTCTCTAGAAGTCCAGTCTGGTTTTTGAAGTCATTCAGTCTTTGAAATCTAGTAAAATTGTATATGGCACCTCCCATCTTCTCATTATTATTCCCAATCTCATTCAGATCTCCTATAACCATGGATGGTAGGGTTTGTTGGGAGATAATATTAGTTAACTCATTCCAGAATTCCGCCTTTTCTGCTGTGTTTGGGGGTCCATAGACAAAGAATATCATTTCGTTAAAATTATTACTACCACTTGAATATTTTACACCAATGATTCTGGGCAAATGAATTTCTACTGTTATTGTTTCATTTAGCAAACAATTCTCATTCCACATTACTCCTATGCCACCCGATCTTCCATTACCCGGTGACCAAATTGCTTTGTTAAACCCACTTTCCATCCATGTTCTCTCTTTCGGTATTCTCTCCGTCTTAGTTTCTGCCACTGCCATTACAACTATGTGCTCATTTAGTCGCATAGCTTTGATTTTTGTCCATAGATTAGGCCTACCAATCCCCCTTATATTCCAAAAACAAATCTTCATAAATAAACTTTGTGTTGTATGAAGAAACAAGGTAATTTCTTCATACACAAAAATTGTATACACCTTGCATTTATGACATGATGGTTTCGACTTTTGTTACGATTAATTGTTTCAAAATTATCATCATTCGAGATTTGATAATGACCTGCACTTCTCAAAGGACATTTATGCCAACAGATCATACTTATTTTAGAGAGTCTAATCATGTAACTTTTCTCACTAATCGAAGAAGAGGTTTCGCCTCTAACTGTCAACCGAAGGTGATGCTTGGTAGGGTATTCAAGTGCATGACAATTAGTTTGAGGGGAGTTAATCTTAGCCATCATATGCTTGTCTTTAGATGAATCCTCTTTATTAAGTGTGATGTTTATAATATTGCTCAACTCACAACTAAATCTCATAACATCAGCCTTGCAAATACAACTATTTGGCCAATATTTGGCTCTAAGACCATTACCCTTCCATAACTTCATATTTAGGGATATCAAAATCAGTAACCACACATGGAAAAACGATAGGCTAATTTGAGTCAAGAAATACCAAATCAAACAATGCTTTGTAGGCACTCTGCTGTTTCTTACCAGTTTCAAACTTGTACAGGTGATTCCTTTCACAAAATTACCATAACACCTTTTGATTTGTCGGCAAAGATCATTTAGACAAGTGAAAGAATCAAATACCAAGTTACCCAGTTTCCTTAATGGAAATAAAATCCAATTCCAAAAGTACTTAGTAAACTGGTGTCGATAGTGTATATCCCTATGCAAGTTTCTCAAATTTGAGATACAATAATACTCACAATTGAGGATCTTCATGAAAGAATTCACAAAAACATACCTTATCCAATATGTTGTCTTGAAATTCTTTACAGATTTGGCCTTTTTCCGTGCTTCTTTAACCTCCTTAGAGGCCTTGATCTCCTTAACGAGTCTACCGCCCTTCGACATCCCCTTTCGGGTTTTAGTCATTTGAGGAGCAGGATCATCTGCTACCAACGTCATGTGGCTAATGAGAACATGAATAATGTTATTGTTAATATTGGATTCGCTAGTCCTCCCGTATGAGTGATGACAAGGCCTTAGAACGCAAGGAACACTCATCCCCGCAACCACCACAAAACAGATTTTGCACAGACGATTCTTGGAAAGCCAGTAAGAAAGCATGAATGGATGATTGTAAAGCCAACAAATTATAGATATTAGATGCTTGATCAAAAATAAATAGTTATACCACCAAATGATTAGCCATTTCATCCGATGGAAAACCAATAAGTCACATTCAATGGCTATCAACCAGGAACCTAGAAAGCAAAGGATATAATCTAAACATAGCCAAAACTGAAAAATAGTAAATTTTCTACACACCATAACTCTTGCCTGGCAGTCATGAAAAAGCAAAGAGTCAGACATGATGGTTTGGCCTTTGAACTTCTTCTCGGCTATGGACATCCGGCTTGCCTCTTGAGCCTTATTGAAGTGAGGGATCTCCTCAATGAGTTTAACGCCCTCCGGCTTGTGGGGTTTAGACATTTGAGGAGCAGGATCTTCTACTCCCATGATCTTTTTTCCTTTGACAATTCCAAACAAAACCATGAGCAATACGGAGTCAAGAGAATTGTTAGACAGTTGAATTTTTGGAAAGAAAACTGTGAAATCAGAAGAGGGGGAGATGAGAAGAAGCCACCGTCTCAACCCGCTTCTATAATAGAGAGAAAATACCGACAAGAGAGAGGAAGAGATTTCAGAGAGGGAGCAGACCCATCCGAGGCCAAGAAAAACACCTCCGAACACTTTCTTGTTGCAGCAAGCTAATCCGGCCACCCCAAACCAACGGAGAGAAGATCCTCCCGGAAGCAACCAGATCAGCACCAATCTGGAGTCCGAACGAGACGGATTCGGCCACGGCGGAGGTCGATTAGACCACGCACGATCAATCATTACCATCAACACTCTCCAGCAACATCTTAGGAGACACAGAGCAAGGGAATTTGATTTTAGCCTACCCCAGTACGTAAGCCCCAAATTAGGGATAAAACTGCGATTCGTTCCGGACCATTGACGAAGCCCGGAAACGAGAGATCGGAGGATAATAGAGCCATCAACAAGGGTTTCCTCTAAGAGGTGGAGCGGCCATGAGATCGAGATCTCTGTTGGATTGGGGTTCCTTTGAAAAGATTGCACAAAGGGGATGAGGCAGATGTACACCGCAACAAAGAAAGCGGAGTCAAGGAAGATTCTCTCAAAAAGAGAGTTTCTCTCTAATTAACATGGGCGACGCCACCATCTTTCTTTTTGGGAATAAAATGTACATTGATTTTTTCGTCTTCTTTACGTATCTTTCTTGTTCATGTATTTTATCACTTTTTTTTCCCTGTCCTTTTCATTCTTTTGCAATGTAGTCTAGTTTGGTAGTAAGAGGAATTTTATCATTGATAATGATTTTTCTTTTCTTACTGTTGTTGTGTTAACAATAATTCTTTCTCCATATATAATTAATTTATTGACTGTCTTATCAATATTTAAGAATTAAATAAGTCTAATATGGACTTATATGATTTAATACATAATATGAAATTATTTATATAAATTCTAAATTCTTTAAAAACTTGTTAAAAAGTTAAAAGAATATCATTTGGTCGTGAGGGAATATTAGCTTAACTGATTTTCTATCCTACGTCACAAGGGTATAGGATAAGAAGTCTAATTATGAATGATTCTCTTAGTTTAATTATTTTAGCCTTATTTAAATTAATTTTTAAGGGTCGATGTTATATTTGGTAGAGAATCTTTTCCAATTAAGTTTCTTATCATATACCCTAAGGGCATAGGATAGAAAGATCGTTAAGTCGTTAACCTAATTAGGCTTAGTAAATTATTAACGGATTTGTTTTCTATCATTTTCATATACCCTAAGGGCATAGGATCGTTTGTGCTCAAGTATGTTTTGTTTGACATCGCTGAATTAGCATCAAAACTGTTGGCCATACTTGATTTTAGGACTTGTCACTTTCAAAGGCAAGTTTGTGGGAATTCAAATCCTCTGTCCCCGGTTATGTCTCCTCCCCTTCTCCTCCCTCACAAAAACTCTTTTTCTTTTTTCTTTTTAATCTATTTTTATTTATTTATTTTATTTTCATTTTTTTAAATTACGAATTATGAGGGGAGGGGGTAGAGGGACAGGAGGGGACATTTTTTAGGACAGGGGATTTGATTCCAGTTTGTGGAGCCTTTATTGAAAATAATTTAGGGAATTTAATTACATTTGTACATTTGTACAATAAATTATTAACGGATTTGTTTTCTATCATTTTCATATACCCTAAGGGCATAGGATCTTTTGTGCTCAAGTATGTTTGTTTGACATCGCCGAATTAGCATCAAAACTGCTGGCCATACTTAATTTTAGGACTTGTCACTTTCAAAGGCAAGTTTGTGGGAATTCAAATCCTCTGTCCCCGGTTATGTCTCCTCCCCTTCTCCTCCCTCACAAAAACTCTTTTTTCTTTTTTTTTTAATCTACTTTTATTTATTTATTTTATTTTCATTTTTTTAAATTACGAATTATGAGGGGAGGGGGTGGAGGGACAGGAGAGGACATTTTTTAGGACAGGGGATTTGATTTCAGTTTGTGGAGCCTTTATTGAAAATAATTTAGGGAATTTAATTACATTTGTACAATAAATTGCAAATCTATTGACTAATATACATAGAAATCCATAGTGTTGAGATATGAATGTGACCAAAAAGTGTCCCACATCGGAAAGTTGAACATATCAAGCCCTGGTATATGAGTCGGTGGGCTACTCCTTCTATTGCAAATTGGTTTTAGAATGGAACCTCACTCGGCTTGTGTGCTAGGCTACTAGCACATGTGCGTCTGCGCACACGAATCCCAGTCATCGGTCCGAGTCGGACTTTGATACATAGCATCATTAAGTTCTTCCGATCTGCCATGCATCTATTGTTAAAAAAAAATGAAACTTTTTTCTTGACAAAATCTTGCACCAAAGTTTGTAGAAAATGCACTCATATACTTTGATTGATGGAATGTTATGTAACACAAACATTATTAGGAATTTATCAAAAAAAAACATAGATAACGAATCAATGTTCAACACTTATGTATAATATGACGCTTATATAACACTTCAGCCTACATCATTTATTTCACGTGGGTGTCTTCATATTTTTTTTTTAAAAAAAGTTGTGTTGTGTGTGAGTGTACAAGTGTCTTATTTCCTCCCCTTAGACCACTCACAACGGTGACACACAATTGAGTGTCTTCCTTTTTTTTTTAAAAAAAAGAATACCCACACTGACACACAAATGTCTTGCAGTGGAAACTAAGGGGAGAAAATAAGGCACTTGTACACTGACACACAACACAACTTTTATGATTTTTTTAAAAAAAATCTAAAGACACCCACATGAAATAACCGATGTGGGTGCTCTTGGTTTCCACTTTAAGACACTTGTGTGTCGGTGTGGATATTCTCTTTTTAAAAAAAAACGGAAGACACTCAATTGAGTGTCATCGATGTGGGTGGCCTAAGAGTTATGATCATTCGCTCCCTAGTGTGTAACCCTAGGTGTAACACAAAATTATTGAAGGTATTTTTTATTAATAAAAAATAATATTTATATTGTGCATGTCCAATAATATACCGGAGAAGAATAGGCTAATAAAGACTTAGAGGTCGAAGCAGGAGACGAATAGGCTAGGGAGAGGTGGATCTTCAATACCAGACAACACTTTTTTTTTTTTTGAACACAAGCTAGTTCAATTCATTCCATATCCTTGAAGAACAGTACATCAATGTCTTCCGGCAGAAATTCTAAAGAAAACCATAAGGCATGATAAATGGGTCTTATGGCCGCAAGAGCATGGGCGACCTTGTTCCTAGACCTACGAACGAACTTAAAAGCAATTGACTCGAAATAACTAGATTGAGAATAAATGACATCAATAATGTTAAAAATCAGCCCCCTCCCATGCGTCCGATGTTGCAGCTTATGAACCAGCGCCTCGCAGTCGGTCTCGATCTCCACTCGCCTGAAGCCCCGCTCCCTTGCTAGTTTGACTGTCCATCGAACTCCCTCAGCCTCCGCCACTTCTACATGTGTTGTGGGCTCGATTTCATGTTGCCCGCACACGATCAGCTCACCCATATGATTTCTGCCTACCGCCCCTACCGTCGTTTTGCCCATGTATCCCACACTAGCATCGCAATTGATCTTCACTACTCCCTCCATTGGTTTCACCCATTTCACCTCCGCTCCCCGGGTCGTAGGAGGTGCCACCGGAGCTGCTGTTACCTCTTTGTAATTATTAATAGCCCTTAGCATCTTGTTCATGTCAGCCATGATCTGTTGTGGAGCTTGGTGTTCACCTTTGAAGATCCTTCTATTACATGAATACCAGACAACACTTGTTTACATGATTATTGAAAATACTGATTTATTTGATAGTGTATAAAACAAATCATAACCCTTTAACAAAAATATCCTAATCTTTTAAATGCAGAAAAAAAAACAACTCAAATTTTAGGTGAGCGATAACAAAGTATCTGGCTCTATTTTCCAATCATAAATTCTGCCGAAAACATTGAAATATAATCGATAAGATTAAGATTATGGTGAATTTTAAATAATATAATTGAATAAAGAAGGAGTATAAATGACCTTCCACATTTTTTTAACAATCAACTTATGAATTAAAAATCGGGAGCCGGTGACAAATTGCTAAAGAAATGGGTTTAAAAAAGCGATTTTCACCATTTTTGTTTTAAGGGAGATTTTATATAAAAATCTGTATTTAAATATGGGTATGTTTTCTTCGGGAAGAATATTTTTTAGGTGGTGGCCACTATAGTAGAGATGGTGAGGACTGAGGAGGAGATACCTCACCATTTTCACTACAGTGGCCATCACCACCCCACATATCCCCGAATCATCACCAATTAACACCAGATTCACATCTCTCATTGAACTAAACACCTCATCCCCTCTATCTTCAATAGTTCAAAAAATAATCTTCATCTTTTCCGCCCAAAAATAATATCAATCACCTAAAAAATTATCCCAAGTCAAACACAACCGAAATGATCAATTAAGTTTGTGTGTGCGTGTGTGTGCGAGTGTGTGTGTTCTGTCAACCTATACTACCAATTTCCCATACAGGGGCATAGATGGCCGTGCTTGGAGGTGCTCGAGTACCCCCTGGTAGAAAAAAATAAAAAAACAATTTTTTTTGCATATATTTAGAATTTTAAGCTAATATAAAATCTTTAAATGATACTTAAAGCAAACGTGTTATCTAGCTCAAGTGGTAAAGGAAGGAAAGCGGAATGACCGCTCTTTACTTACCAATTCAAGGGTAAAGGAAGGAAAGAGAATCAAAATGTCTTAAGTTTAAATCTCAACACCTTTACCATTTTATTTGTCTTATTATATAATTATTACTCACTATTATTTCAATTGAAAATATTATGTTTAAATTATATATTTATTTGCTTTATTTTATCATTATTCATCACAATTATTTTAATTAAAAATGTTACATTCAAATTTTATAGTTAATATTTTCTTTCAATGTTGTTTTAAAAGAAATTCTTCTTGATTTTTTTCTACATTTTTGTTTTCTCACGACTATTTAAATAAAAAATACCATAAATAATTAACAATTTTAGTGTTTTTTCTTTTTTTTTTTAAATCTTCTTAATAGACATACATGATACATACAAAAAAAAAATCACGAAAGCTGCCACTCTTCTCACATCAAAGAATATGATATCAAAATTTGTACCATCATCCTTCAGAATGATCATAAGGGAGGTTTACAGTTTCTATAAATCCCTTCTAATGTTTTCCTACCGTAAAAAAAATGATATCAAAATTCAACCCCCAAAAAAGATTATGATATAAACAAAAATTCATATACATGAAGGTCGAAATCACAACAATTCCAAAGTTAGAATTTTTTTTTTTATTAGGAAAGAATTCGGGCGAGCGAGCTCTACCCGATGACATCCTTACGGATGAGGTCTAGAAGACCAGAATCGTTGTTAATATCGACACCCTAGGCAGAGTGGCAAAGATGTGCAACCTTATCGGCCACTGCCTAATCGAGGAACATGAAAGAAGGAAACTTCTTTCAAAGTCGATAGTAGAAATTTAATATCTGATAAAATCAGTTCGATTTCCCAATGACAGATAGATGTATTATTTAGGTGGTTTATGATTATCATAGAGTCACATTCAATGTGGAGTTTATTGATACGGAGTTGTAGATCCTTTTGGATTCTCAGTTTAAGAGCAAGTGCTTCCGCTTTCAAAAGACTTTGTTTGTCAAGTTTTTTATCAAAGTTAGAATATTTAATGCAGTTTGCCATCAAACCAAATAAAAAAGATTATGATATAAAAAAATTAATGGGTGATTTTGGTAGAGGACCTTTTTTGAATATTCAATTAATCACCTAACCCATAAATCAATTTAATTAGTTTTGCCCTAGCCCCTTCCCAATTGGGTGGGTTGGTCAATGGTCAACCGTTTGACCATTGACCGGTCAACGGACCGGTCAACGTTGACCAACCCATTTTGATGCCAACTTTTTTTTTTTTTTGATGCCAACTTTTTTTTTAGTGATGCCATATTTTACCGTTTTGATGCCAAAATTTTACTATATTTTATTTTCACTTTGATGCCACTTTTTTATGTCAATTTTTTGATAATATTTTTTTTTACCGTGATGCCATATTTTTGATGATATTTTTTCAAAGTAGTATTTTTTGATGACATTTTTTTCTTTAATGTGATACAAATTTTTCAAAATGGCATCAATGGTCAACGTGACATTAGAGTAAACAAAAAATGTCATCAAAGTTTAAAAAAAGTGTCATCCAATAATTTAATTAGAAAAGTGGCATCAGAGTGAAAATAAAATGTAATAAAATTTTGGCATCAAAACGGTAAAATATGACATCACAAAAAATGTCATCAATGTTTTAAAAAAGTGGCATTAAAAAAAAGTCATCCAATCATTTCATTAGAAAAGTGACAATAAGGTGACAATATTTTGATTCCACGTTTTAAGCTCTTATGCCATCAATTATATAAAATTGTCACCACAAAAATGTTGGCATCAAAACGGTAAAATATGGCATAACTAAAAAAAAAAAAAGTTGGCATCAAAATGGGTTGACCGGTCAACGGTCAACGGTTGACCGGTCAACGGTTGACCATTGACCGTTTAAGAGGGCTAAGCAAACTAAAAAAACAATTAATGGGCTAAGCATACTAAAAAAACAATTAATGGGCCTATCTAGCTAACCAAATATGCTTAAAGGTCCATTTGAACAAAATCCCTCAAAATTAATAATGCTCCGTACTACAGTATTATTAAGCAGATCCCATTTTCGTAAACAAAAGGGTTCACTTAGACTAACTCCAATGGTTAAGTGTGCAAATGTACATATTTGCACAAGGTGTTTAAAAATGCACATCACTTTTTGATGTTTTACTCCATTGGTTATATGTGCATTTTATACACATCTATCTCTAAGTAATTGTGATTAAATTAAAAAGGAAAAGAAAAAACTTAAAAACAACCAATAGAAATGACTTACTTTATTGAAAAGTGATAAAAAGTTTTTGCACATGGGGGAGGTGATGTGCTTATATTTGAGCACTTTGTGTGCAAATGTGCACATTTTAAACACTCAAAAGTAACCATTGGAGCACAATTTGCATCAAAATGTGTATATTTAAGCATTTGCACCATACCATTGGAGTTAGTCTTAGGGTAGTAGGGACAGGGACGGGATTGTTATAAGAGATGGGGATGTCATCGTTTACCCACCGAATCAAATGGGGCCCGCCACGATAATTGTCCGCTGGACAGCCAATATATTACTCCGGATCTTTGGTCGACTCCAGTTAGAGCTGCAGAAATTGGATCGGAGCGAAATCGGCCCGGGACTAGATCGGAAGCTCAACCCTAACTCCATTAGCTTATTCGATGTATCACAAAATTATTTTAGATATTAACAGTATTAATATATATATATATATATATATTTTAAATTTTATACTCTTATATTGATATATTTATAAAATTTTATTATAAAATTCATGTTTAAAAATATAGATGATTAACATATCAATTATTTTTAATTTAGAAAATAATTTTTATTATTTTTAAAACATAATTTTTATAATAAAATTTTATAAACATATCAATATAAGGGTATAGAATCTAAAAATATTATTTATTTATTTTTTCAATGTTTATTTATACCTAAAATAATTTTGTGATACACCGAAGAGACCACCAGAGTGGACTAGAGGATCCAGACTGATATATTAACCTTGTACGATGGAGTCGATGGTCAATGGTACTCGTGACTAGGGGTCGTGTATATGGGCGTTTGTGTGTTAGTAGCATAATACGTACGTTGAGTGTGGTTTCATCCTAAATCAATTAGAGCTCGTTTGGTATCGATATCTAGATATCAAGATATCGGTATCGGTATCAAGATATCGATATCAAGTGATACCTCCCTAAAAATCAGTATATCAAAATAGGTCAAATTTGATATCTAGATATCAATATCTAGCTATTACCAAACACAGACATCAGATATCACTTGATATCAAGTGATATATTATAGATACCAAACACTAAATATCGATATCACTTAAAGTTATATCGATATCTAGCCATACCAAACACTAGATATCAGATATCGGGGTTGATATCCGAATCTGATATCTAGATATCAATACCAATCGGGCCCTTAGCGATAGAAGGAGTATCTCACCGACTTAAATGCTAAGGTTTGCTATGCTCAATTTGTGCAACTAGGGTCTTTTTTGTCTCTAGTTGACAAAACGGGTCTAGCATCTTATTCTCTTTTTAACTAGCGCCGAATTGAGAGTAGGCCCATTTGGCTTTACCGCTCTAATACCATATCTACCGTAGTCTATTGGGACTTGTGACCGGGGGGTCGTGTCACGTGTGGACAGGTGCGTGTCCGCTAGTAGCCTAGCGTGTGTGTGTGTATATATATATATAGTATAGATCCTATGAGAGCAATGTTTATTATGTAAAATGTGAGCAAATTTTAACCATTGGATGAACGAAAATAGATGGATGAGATTGAATCAAAATATAAGTAATTTTTGATTGTGGACAACGAGGCCCACCAGAAAAACTGCATTACCTCTCCAAGATTTGTGCCAATTGTGCGTGAGTTTCACGGGAGAGAGGAAGATATTATAGGAAAGAATCATTTTAAAGGGAGGAAGATCTTATATAATTTTTATAAAAAAAAATTAAAATATCCTATTTCACCGTCTTCCACAAATTCATTCCTCAGATCGATCTCCACCGTCTTCATCAATCATTCGTCGCTCATGCTTGTTCGTCGATCATATATTCCTGATTGGGATTTAAGGATTTGTGATTCTTTATCTTGATTGTTTTATTCTTCTTTGATCTAGCATGAAATCGAAAGATTAATGTATTCCTGATTCTAAAATTTGTGCTATTTGAATCAACAATTCATATCCTTGTGCTTTTATTTTTTGCGATATGTAGATGATAGGTTTTGTACTAGGCTTTGGTGGTGAATTAGGGGCACTATCCCTTCTCCCCCTTCGGACAACTGGGTTTGGACACCTCCTTTCTACAATATAGCCGCACCTTCAAAAGCTTTGCTCCTCCGATCAGGATCGGTATCACAACTCTTAGCTTCGGGCTTGATTCTTGCGCGCATATCTAGCTATCAAGCTAGATCTACGATTTTATGAGTTTGATTGTTTGACTTGATAATGGATAGTAAGTGTCGATGGTTGTGTGGAAAATGTGTGTTTATTCATATGCATATGAATTAGTATTCATATGTACGTACGTGATTAATTAGTATTAGTATGCATGTGAATGATGATAGCACGTGTGAAGACTTTATTTTTGTTACTGAGTATTGTATAGATAGGAGAATATTCATATGTAAATTAAAGATTATTCATATGTATATATAGTTTTTTCATTATTCATATATACCTGGATAATATTATGAAATTCATGTGTTAAATATTCGTACATAACTTTACATTATTCGTATGTAAAATGACATTATTCGTAGGGAATATCATAAAATTTACATTATTCGTATGTAAAATGACATTATTCGTATGATGCTTTTGCTCCATATAATTTCTTTCCATGAATTTAGTAACAAAAAACACACAAAAAAAAAGTAAAATGATATTATTCGTACCTAACTTTATATTATTCGTATGTAAAATAAAATTATTCGTATGAAGTTTTTGCTCCATATTTTCTTCTTCTTAGTGAATTTAGTAAAATACAACAATCACTCATAAATTGTAAGACAAAAAAGAAACGTCTTTTTTAAAAAATAATTAAAAAAATCTAGCAAGTGGCTTTCACTCACCACATGAAGCGGTTGGAATGGATTTCAATGGGGCCCATTGTTAAAAAAAAAAAAAAGGATTAAATTTTGGGACTAATCTTGACCATCTATTTTCCATCATCCAAAGGCTTAAAATTGCTCACAAATTACATTATAAGGCTCGCTCACATAGGAGCCAACCTAATATATATACGGTTTTGCTATATACACGGTCAAAATCTCGCCGAATGCACGGAAAGACTTCGCAACCGCGTATTGCGGATGCGCGGTCGAAAAATCAGAATCCGCAGATGCGTAGTCTGGATGCGCGGTTCTCTTGTTCCTTCGTCCCCCACTGCACTTCTTCCCAATTTCCATCTCTCTCCTAATTCCTTCCTCGTCCGTTCACTCCGTTGCACTTCCTCCCAGTCTAGGTCGGAGACACCTTCCCCGGCGAGCTTCTTCGTTCTTCTCTTTCCCATCACGAATCTCAATCCCTCCTCGATCGGCGGCGGCTTCGCCTTCCACGTCTACCCCGAAGCCGGATGTGGGTTTCTAGGGCTACATAATTCGGATCGAGGTTTGGGGTGGTCGAATTTGACACCTTGATGCACGTCGAGTTCAAAGACCTGAACGGAAGTCGGCGGTGAGTTGGGTCTTGGGCATGGCAAGGAGGAGGAGGAGGCGGTCTTCAATGGTGGCAATCGACCAATTTGGGTGCAATTGAAGTCGATTTGAAGAACGGCAGTCGGCGGTGAGGTGGGTCCTGGGCATGGCAAGGAGGAGAAGGAGAAGGAGGAAGCGATCTTCAATTGTGGCTCTTTAGCAATTTCAGATCTGGGCAAGGGTTGAGAGGAGAGAGTGCCTTCAATGGTGTTGCAATCACGGAGGGTGCATCGGACTCAGAATGGTGAGAGATGAAAGTGGCCGGTATCTGAAAGGCCACAAAAAAAATAAAAAATAAAAAATAAAAACCGCAACTGCGTACTCTGAGTCCGCGAATTTTTCCGTGTAAACCGCGAAAATTTAACCGTGTAAATAGTAAGCCCCTATATATATATATATATATATATATATATATATATATATATTGTTTTGAAGTAGACAATAACTTGGATGAGGTCATACCCTGTTGGATCACAACCAGGGGCGGAGGGAGGGGGGCATGAGGTGGCTCGAGCCCCCCCTGGGTCGCGGGAAAACGTACAAAAAAATTAAAAAATACGTATTTTTTTTGTAATTTTTGATAATTTAAGGGTTAAAAGAAGTTAAAAAGAGTAATAAATCAATAAGTATGTCTAGCTTAGTTGGTATGGGGTGTGATTATAAAGGAGGAGGTCTTGAGTTCTATTCCCCGTGGCTTCATTTTATGGATTTTTTTGTCTTTTAGCTTTTCAAATCATACCCATGGCTTCATTTTATGGATTTTTTTTTTCTCTTTTAGCTTTTTAAATCATATATTTAATGTGTTCTCTACTATATTCCTTACAAAAAAAAAGTGTATCTTATATATATTAAAAAAAAAAACCAGATAAAATAGGCGAGCCCCCCCCGAATTTTTTCTTGGCTCCGCCCCTGGTCACAACCCAGGAGCATTCTTTCGGATGAGACACTAATCTAACCGCGTCCATTGAATGACGAAGATGAACCACCTTATTAGCAACCAGATTGACTTCTCGGAAGACGTGCTCACACGAGGTTGAAGCTACATGCATTGGCATGGCAATGCATGTAGCTTTTCGGAGCTTTTGATTTTAATAATTTTTAGTTTTAAATTAATAAGTTAAATATAAGATTTTAATTTAATTAGCTTTTGAAATTGGATTTTCAACAGCTACCCACCCAAGCTTTTCAGAATTCTATTCATTTTCTCTTATCTGATCAGCTAGTTTGTATTAACTAATCTATCAGTTGGGTTACCAAACACATTACTAGCTTATGAAAACTCCAATTTAACATATATTTAACACACTTAATCCATCAGCTTCAGCTACCCCATCAGCTTCGTGTTACCAAACTGACCCCAAATCTAAAAAATTTACCCTCTATCTTTTATTATATCTCCAAAATGTAGGACCTCCTTCACATAGATTTTACCTACAAGATAAAAAACCAAAAAAATAAAAAACCAAAGTTTATGGTTAATGGAAGGTCTAAAGGTCGATCTCTGCATCTGCCTTTTCTTTGAGTGAAAAATCAAGGTTCACATCATTACTTCTTATTATTGGGTCTAGTCGATCAATGCAAGTCAATTTACTAGGTACGAGACTCCTATAGTCCTATTATCCGGGTCACGTGTTCGGGTTTACTCTAAAAAAATGGCCAAACTACCAAATTGGTATTTAAAACAGGCAGTCTTGGACATATGGGTATTTAAAATAACCCCGGTGCCAAATTGGTATTTAAAAAGTCACCGACGGACATATAGGTATTTAAAAAACCACCAGTGGACATATAGGTATACTTTTTTACCGGAAGTTCGATTTTCGTTCTAAATTTTGAGAGAACGCAATTTAGTAAGCTTGAATTATTTTTGTTGGTAATTAAAAAAAATTAAACTAGCTTGGTTGATAAATAATTTTTAAAAACTCATCAATGTATCTTACAATATATAAAATGATAAAAATAAAGTCTTTTTTTTAAAGAACTCATTAATGTATCTAAAAATATATAACATGATAAAAATGTAGTCTTTTTTTTATCAGTTCTAATATATTGGTATCTTTATTGGTTGGAAGCTAGATTATCATATATTATTATTTTTTAAATCATATTTTTCAAAAATAAAAATGAGTAAGTTAATTACCATAATTAATCCCATGTATTTTTATTGGTTGGACTTAGGTTTTTAATATACATGGTTTAATGATGATAATTAACTTGTTGAATTTTATCTGTGAAAAACTTAGGTTTTTAAAAATACTAATATGTAAGTATCTAACTTCCAACTAATTAAAATACCAATATGTGAAAAATAATTAAAAAAAGTATGGATTTAATTTTATCTTTTTTATATAACATTTATAGATATATTAATGAGAATTTTTTTAATGAATTTATCAACATAAAAAACTTCCGGCTAAAAAAAATACCTATATGTCCACCGGTGATTTTTTAAATACCAATTTGGCACCGGAGTTTTTTAAAATACCCATATATCTAAAGGTACCAATTTTAAATACCAATTTGGTAGTTTGGCCCTAAAAAAATAGGTTACCCTCGTTATTAAAAAAAAACGAGAGAGAGAAAAGAATAAAAAGGAGAGACCGAATGTTGACAAATTTAATGTCGCTGTTCTTTATTAGAACGTCGTTTGTTACCTTGTGTCCAGATTTCTTATCTGCGATCTCTCTCCAAAGTACTCCCCATCTTCCTCTTCTCTCTATCTCACAGTACCCCCGTCGAATCGAAATCCCCTTCATTTCTCCCATCTCAGAACGATCTGAGCTCCTTCAATGGTCTTACAGAATTACCCACATGTTCATTTGTCCCTATTTTATTTTATAGATTGTACTTTCTTCAGGTCTTAATTAGCTTCTAACCCCCCCCCCCCCCCCTCTCTCTCTCTCTCTCCTTTTTTCTTTTCCTCCCTCAATCTATATTCTTTGCATCTTTTGTTGGATGATTGAAATTCCAAAGCCAAATTGCTGAGCCGATTGGAGGATGTGGTTATAAGGTAAAAGTTAAAACTTCTCCCCTTTTTATTTTATTTTATTTTATTTTATTTTATTTTTTCTTCTTATTTATCCTGAATTTAGATTTGTGGGTCTTTGGTTTCTGGGTTTATAATTGGTCTCACTTCTCTTTAAATAAAATAAAATAAAATTGGGTTTGGTGGGATTTTTTTTTTGATGTGTTGTACCTAATTGGTTCGTGCCTTTGTTTGGTAATTTTCTTCTTCCGTACTGCCTAATTTCCCCTTTCGGTGGGAATTTGTGTTTGTTAGATGAATTGCATTAGCTTCAGGACTTAATTGTATCTGGATATGTTTGTAGGATCTGCACACTGGTTTTGTATGTTAAGTGTTGAAACTTCCATTTCCAGTTAAGCAGCAAATGATTGAGGATTGTATGGTTTCATGGTTGATAGGAAGATTTAGGGATTCCAGAATTAATTCTTTCCCCAATTGAATTGATCCTCAATTGCAGATTATGAGTTATGTGGGTTGTTTATCAGTACAATCTTGTGTTTGGGTTAGTGCCTAGTGGACTTGTATCATTTCGAGTTTTCGATCTCAATGTCTTCTTCTGATAATTGAAATCATAGGGTGAGTTTGATTGCTCTGAAGTTGATTTGGTATATTTTGTTCAGTTCATCATACATGACCTCTTTTGGATTGATAATATGTTACTTTAAGGTCATCTGTGGAAATTTTATGTCCCATGGTTTTGAATTTTGTTCGACCAGCTGCGGAAAATTTGCAGTTGGAATTTATCCTCATGCTGCCAATCCTGCCATGCCCATTTGGAATTTGAATGTGATGAGGCTCTTTGCTTCTATTTAGCATATATTTGCGAAATTCAACCGCTTCTTGATCCACAGATCTTTTATTTGAGAGCGTCGCGAAGGCTGATAAATTGGATGGATTTTTTTTCCTGCTTGTAGATGTTGATGTGGATCTTAAATATCATTTCAAATTAACCACCAATCATGTTTCAAATGTTGTGGAATCTCTAACCAAAATAGGAAATGACAGTTTCTTGCAACTATGGCATGTGTATTGCCTTGTGCACTTCCATAATCGATTGTAGGTTGTGGATAGTCATCGTCTTATGGAACATGGATTGATTCTTATCCATGTCTTTACAGGAATGGGAACAAAAGTGCAGTTTGAGAATCACTTGCGCGGGTTTTATTCAATGAGGGGTCTTAATCACGAGTCAGATGGTACACATTGGACTTTGTTTTATGGAGAAAATAACTTGCCAAATCGGCAGTATTGCCATAGTCTTTTGCCAAGGCCTCCTGCGGAATCATCACCAGGAGCCGATAAGGATACTCTGAAGAACACTATCCTTAAGCATGAGGCTATCTTCAAAGATCAGGTATTCTCCAAGTTATAACCATCTCTTACTCCTAGTATGTTTTCTCTTTATTCATTTACTTCAATTTTGTTGTCTATATTCAGGTTATAGAACTCCACCGACTATACAGAGTACAAAAGGATTTGATGTATACAATTCAGAGGAAAGAACAATACACACATAGGATACCATACGAGGCATCATCGTCTTCTAGTGTTTTTCCATTGCAAACGACACTAGACGATGCTCAAAGACGAAACGCCTCCAGCTTTCTTTTTACAAATTCAGTTTGTGAAGGCCAACTGATTCAGTCACCTGGCGGTAGCTCCCTTAAGGGAAAAGGTATACATGCTAGCTCAATTCCTGTCCAAAAATGTGGCAGTCCTAGGGGTTCTGTGGTGTCCGAATCCAGGCCCAAAAAGTTGAGAACAATGATCGATCTTGAACTTCCGGCTGATGAGTGCGTTGATGTAGACGAAGTGGAGCAGCAATCGAATGGACACGTTTTTAACAGTGGGGAGAAATTGTTTCCCAGTCATTTTGGGAAGAGCAAGTGTGAGAATGATGTATTCGGATCTGATTCCTGTTCGAGAAAACCATGTGCTTTGGCAGACTTGAATGAGCCTGTGCTGCCTGAAGAAACAAATGCCCCTTCTGTTCACATTTTTCCATGGAACTCCAAGCAGGCAAACATGAATGCTACCATTAACTCTTCTCAATATAATGACAGAAGAAATGCACATCAATGGTTCCCATCGATGATCAAAGAAGGTATGATCTCTTATGAATGTCAATATTATTAATTGGGGATTGTAGATGGATAAGGACTTGGCTATAAGGCAGGATCTTTGAATTGATTGATTTTTGTCATTTACTGCTACCGATTTAGTCTGTTCTGAATGTTTTGCATCTTTTTGTAGCTGGAATAAAGGATGATGTGAGATCCATTGATCAAATCAACCACCTTGGGAAGGCATCCATATCTCCCTCACCAGTACAGAATTCACACCAACAGGCCTACATATTTCCACGGCCTAGTCCTGCTAAGGAAGATATGTGGCCAGCAAAAGCAAATGTTGGCTTCAAAACATCCGACAGAAGTCAAGGAGCACTGCTGCCTTCTCAGCTTCCATCTTACATTCCTTCCTCTGACTTGGCTAACTCATGGGACCATTACCGCGGTATGCCAGATAGTCATCTAACTCAAAAGTCGTTTCCAGTTCAATCTTTGGTTCACAGCAATGAATTTCTCGGAAATAAACGGCGCCTTATCAATCAAGATCAGTTTTACAATGCTGCTTGGGGTTGTGTAAATGCTGGTTTTATTGACAAGGCAACCTCTGGATCTGGTAACTTCACAAAGGGGTTAAATTCCATTGATTTGAATGATGCACTTCCAAATGGTTTTCCCGAAGAGCAGCAAGCGAAACAGTGTGTGAGGAGTGTAGACTGTGAATTGAAACGAGAGGATCCGCTATCCGCTCTTCCTTGGCTTAGAACGAAGCAGGGTGCTTCATCTAATACTGAAGCTGCAAGCGGAAAGAACGGCTTTAACAGACCAGAATCTTTTATGCCAGATGAGTTGTTGAAAAGAGGTGAAGCTGGAAATATGCTCAGCCGTCAGAACTCTGTCGTGGCTTCCTCTTGTGATGTTGATACTGCAAGAGCGAAGGATCGTGAACTCTCCGACCACCCAAACTGTAGTAGAAAGATTCTTGAGAGCGGGAGACAAAAACAGCTTTTTGACATCAACATACCTTGCGATGATCCTGAGGTTTTTGATGTGGCCGTTGCGGGTGAAATCATAGTCCAAGAAGAGAAGACAGAAACTGGGCTTTCTAGTAGCATCCGAAAGGACCGAAACATGTTTGATCTTAATTCGTGTGCAACTGAGGACGAGATCCCGACAAGGACCTCCCTTACAAACAGCAGCACTACGGCTAATAGCATGGAACTGGATGGAAGAGCCATCATAGACTTGGAAGCTCCCATAAATCTCGAGAACGAGGAGGATGAGCCTTTGAAGAATCAGCATCAGCAGCTGCCTTTGCAAGGTGCAATTGACAGCAGTGGAGACGAAGAGATTGCAAGGGTAGCAGCAGAGGCAATAGTATCTATCTCGACGTATGCTAGCACTATCGGGCCTCATGTATTAGAGGAAGCATCGGATTACGATGATGCTCTCCAGTGGTTTGTTGATATAGTCTGCGCGGCTCCAGATGATGCCAGGAGCTGCTCGGATTATGACAAAGATTGTTTATCTTATGAATCGGATTATTTTGAAGAGATGACTTTGAAGCTGACCGAGTGCCCTGTCGACGAGCACTTTCCAAACCCTCCTGTGTTCGACATCCCAGCACCTGACGAACCAGGTCCCTCCAGTGGCCGAATCAGGAGGGGCCCTACAAGGCGAGGAAGGCAACGCAGGGACTTTCAAAGAGACATCCTACCAGGCCTCACTTCCCTTGCTCGAAATGAGGTAGATGAAGATCTCCTGACATTCGGAGGGCTAATGAGAGCCACTGGACACACATGGCATTGTAGAAACACTTCTCGGAAAGGGGCTGGACGGGGCAGAAGGAGGTCAGCTGCAGTGATTCCTCCTCCTGTGCCCCCTCCAGTCGCCCCTCTAACCGGTGAAATCATGCTAGAGGATAGAAGCTTGTCGAGTTGGGGTAAGACGACAAGGCGCCCCAGGAGACAGCGGTGTCCTTCAGCTACTCCGGGTAACTTGACATATTTTGCATTGGCTTGAGTTTTTTATTAATGGTTGACAAATGACAATGAATTGATTGAGGTAATTCCATTTGATTCAGTCTCATTAAGCTGATAAGATTCACTGAAGATGAATATATTAACATAAAATGAAACTTTACTGCCAAAATTTAAACATTTCTTATTTAATCATAACTTGCAAATCTAAGCAATCTAAATTGGGTAAACTCTACTGTACTTTTTTTTTTAAGTGAAATCACTATAAAGAACTGAT
Source organism: Persicaria tinctoria (assembly GCA_037127255.1). NCBI lineage: Eukaryota > Viridiplantae > Streptophyta > Magnoliopsida > Caryophyllales > Polygonaceae > Persicaria > Persicaria tinctoria. Next base: position 25,488,227 of record JBANSL010000006.1, read on the forward strand.
CTTATTTAAGCACAAGCGGGAGCATGGAGGTCTCGGACAGTAACGAACACGATTGATTGAGGCTCGATACGAAGTGGCCTGGAGGCATTGACATACATGGGCTGCATCTCGGGGATGTCGTTGGTGCTGTTTAGCATCAGTGGAGTTCCATTCAGGAGCACCACTTGACTCTGAATGTTGCCATTTTGTGGAGTCAAATGGTACTCTTCCCTGTCCTCTTGCCCCTTGAACTTGGTCAACACATCTCCTGACCCCGGGGTGAGGTTGAGATCGTTCACCAACGACACCCTGTATGCTGTCGTATTGTCCATGTTGATGAAGAGGATTGTCACTCCAGGCTGCAGGTAGAACACCGAGATTCAGTGCGACGCAAACGACCAGAATCAGAACGAAAAAGAGGTATGATTTTCGGCTTTAGGTTACCTTTGTCTTTGAGCAATGAGAGTAAGTCTTTAGGAAGGGAGATTGGTTGTGGGAAACTGAGAGCACTTTCTTGTCCATCAGCTTATGCCACAAAAGAGCCCTGCAAAAGAAGATTTGTCGGACCTACGAAGTCGACCCGTATACTTACGAAAATGACGAAAAATAGAGTATGAACCAACCCATAGTAGTCGGGATTAGGGGCGAAAGTGGTGAGGTTAAGGAGACTATAGTGACCGCCGATCAAGGCTTGGCGGCAGAAGACCTTGTGGTTGAAGACCGCGGTCATACCGAGTTGATCCAAGTACCAGAATCCGTCAACAAAAGTGTTGGACACGTTTTGGCCGCCACTGTTGTAGGCGCCGCCAGACTCTCCAACCCACGCCTCGGACCAAGGCCCGAACAGCCTGATAGTCTCCTGGATATCCTTGTATGGCTGAGCTGCTGATTCAAGATAGTATGGGTCCTGCATCCTGTTGATAAGCTCAGGGTCCACTCCTGCACCCATGTTGTAGACATGATGGGTTAAGCCATCGACGACATTGGGTCCTGACACTTGGAGGAAGGTATTGAACCACTGCTGGTCGTAGAACCCGGCTGGGCCCAACACCTTGGGTTGGCTCCTGGGGTCAGGGTAGAGCTCCAAGACAAGCTGCTTGAGTGCCTGCATATCCTTTGCATACTGAACAGCACTGACCTTCCCGGCCACTCCTCCAGCACATAGCTCGTTACCGAGCTCGTACGAGTGGATCTTGTAGCCCTTCGAGACGGTGTAGTTCATGAAATCGCGGGTATTTTGTGGGTTCCAGTCTCCGACATAGTTGTCTTCTCCATTGAGCCTTATTTTCCCAAAGAGGGCATTAAGACCAAAGGTGGTGATAGCCCTGAAACCATTAAAAACCATTTTAGATAAGACCATATATATGAAGATGGCTAGAAGATCTAGATGGGTCTTACTTGGTTTGATTGAGGAAGCTATTGATCTCGTCCCACTTCGACATCTCGAGGCATCCTTGAGTGAAGCCGAAGGTTGCTCCGGGTTCTGTCGTGTTCTTCATCACCGGGCAGCTCTGCACTGCTTTCCCCACATTGTAGATGATTTGATCTTCAAGTGACCCTCCTATTCTTACCCTCATAGGGTTGAATGCTGTTTTACCAATTCACATTAACACATTAATTTAAAGCAATTTTTTCAAGATCACAAGTAAGCACAAAAATATGAAAAATTTGAGCTTACCCTTGACAGCTTTGAAGAGAACCTCATTGCTCAAATCCTGCAACACAACAAATAAATTCAAACAAACCACACTAACAACCACCACCTAGTATATCGGGGTCTCGACTGCTTTCGATAGACTCAGAACAATAGGACACCACCCAGTATATCGGTATATCGGGGTCTTGACTGTTTTCGATAATAGGATACTTGAACTAAATGGCAGAACAATATATAGAATATTTGAACTAAATGGTAGCAGGTCTCGCAGATGGGAATTAATAGAATCAGAAAAGAAGCAAATAAATTCAAACATTCAAGAAAATGGAGATCACAATGGAAGAGAGTTTGCTCGATAGGCGGAAAAGGATGGGAGGGCTCACGAGATTGAAGAGGCCGACATGCTGCCAAGGGCAGGTGCCGTAGTTGCACTTCTCATCCGGCCACCAGTCCAAGGTGGCGCAGATGAAGTTGTCATCGGTCTTGGCGATGGAAGTGGCTCCTCTCAAGGTGACCTGGACATCGTCGGTGGGGCACGACCAGGCGGACCAGCACGAAACAAGAAGAATGACAAGGAACAAAAGGATTTGCTTTGAGTCTAAAGCCATTTTTGGGCTCTAGCGATCAAGGGTTAGTGTGGATTATAATGAAAAATCAGTATATGACTATATGTATATGTATATATATAGGAGTGAGCGAGGGAGTACTTTGAGTGCGTAACTATAAGATTTTGCTCATGTTTGTTTGAAGATTAAACTAAAAAAACAGATTTACTTGATTTGAGTTTATCTTTGTAACCGATTCATTTTGATTTTGATTTCATTGGTAAAATGAATAAATTACTTATCCAACTTGTACTTTGTTTCATTGAGAAGGGTTTTGATGTCATCAGGGCCGGCCCTGAGCTAAGGGTGTTGATGTCAATGGGCCGGCCCTCTCACATTCTATTGGGCCTCATTAAATCAGGCCCAGGTGTAATATGCTTCTATTAATTTTTATTTTTATTTTTTGTGTTGTTGTGCACGCGGCACGCATGGCCTGGTGAGTAACTGAATACTCCCTCGCCTCTTCATCTTCTCAATTGATTTATCTGACTTCAATCTTCTTCCTTTCTTCAAAATTTCTTGAAATATAATCCATAATAATGTTTGTGACGAATCTATCAAACTCTTATTTCTACAAATTGATGTTCTTCAAATCAGTTACAAAGATAAAATCAAATCAAGTAAATCTGTTTTATTTAGTTTAAACTTCAAACAAACATGAGCAAAATCTTCTCAAAACTAAAAAGTACTCCCTCCCTAGTCCCTCCTATATATACTCAATTTTCATTATAATAATCCACACTAACCCTTCATTTCTTAGAACCCCAAAATGGCTTTAGACTCAAAGCAAAGCCTTTTGTTCCTTGTCATTCTTCTTGTTTCGTGCTGGTCCGCCTGGTCGTGCCCCACCGAAGATGTCCAGGTCACCGTGAGAGGAGCCACTTCCATCGCCAAGACCGACGGCAACTACGGCTCCTGCCCTTGGCAGCATGTCGGCCTCTTCAATCTCGTGAGCCCTCCCTTCTTTTTCGCCTATCAAGCAAACTCTAATCCATTTTTATTTCCATTTTCTTCAATGTTTGAATTTATTTGCTTCTTTTCTGCTTTTTTTTTTATTGATATACTTGGTGGTGGTTGTTTGTTTGAATTTATTTGTTGTGCTGCAGGATTTGAGCAATGAGGTTCTCTTCAAAGCTGTCAAGGGTAAGTTCATTTTTTTCATATTTTTGTTGTAATGCTAACTTAATCATGGTTCTAGACTTTAGGGGCTTTGGTTATACTATAACTTAGTCTAGGGGCTGATTATAACTTATGCTAAACATATATTATACTCTCCTAAAACATATAAATATTATACATTAGTATTGCAAGTAAAACACTTGTGATCATGTATAATACCTATATTCTATAGTTGAAGAGTTACATATATGTTATGTTATAATTTCGGACATTATGACATATGGGCCTTAAAAGCCCAGCCCACCAAGGAAGCCCAACTCACCTCATTAGCTGTCCGGTTGCCCTAAGCTGAAACGCGTCGTTTGAGCTCAAGTTGGCACGCCTATATAAGCTGAGAGGTGGCTAGGGTTCCTTCACTTGTGCGCTCCGTCTTCAGGTAATCCAAGAGAAAGAGAGAGAGAGAATACGAGCGACGGCTAGGGTTCTTGAGGCGATCTTCCTCCTCCAGCCGTGCAATTAAGATCCGAGGCGTATCTCCGAGCGAGACCTCCGGATCTGACTTCGAAGAGCTACGCTGCACCTGTGTCCGGCACTGGTTGTCCACCTCCGACGACCTCCGACTCAGATCTGGTTTCCTAACACCAGATCCAGGGAGTTCCTTCGAAGCGCTTTACTATTTCTCCTAGTTTCTACTTTCTTGTTCGAGATTACTTGTGTATGAGTTGTATAAGCCCTAGATCTGCTTTGTAGTTAACCTTGCCCTGTAAACCTACTTGACCTAGTGGATTAATCTCGAGTCTCCTCTGCTGAGGCTCCGTGGACGTAGGGATATTCTCCCGAACCACGTAAAAATCTGCTATGTCCTTTCGTTTACTGTTCTTGTTTGTTACTACTTCGATCTAGGTCTTGAGGTTTCCGATCTGTGAAATCTTGAGGCACCGGATCTACAACGTGGTATCAGAGCCCTTGGTTTTTCTGTTTGCTGCTAGATCTGGCTTTAGGTCACCTGTTCTTGACCTTCTGGCTTCTTGAGATTTGAGTGCTTAGGGTTTTCCGTAGATTGTTGACCTTGTGCTCGTTTCTCTATACAAGATCCTTTAAAAACGTTTCCGCTCGCCTGTTTTCCTTACTAACTTTTGCTGTCTTGTTTTCTCATGTACCAAAGATAATGGAAAACGCTTTGAAAATCAAACCCTTCGACGGGGTCATTGACTTTGCCATGTGGCAAGTCAAAATGAGGGCCGTGCTAATCAAGGAGGGATGCTGGAAGGCTGTCAAGAAGACAGCAACCGCATCCACAGTCGCTACAACCACTCCAGGCACCAAGGACGAGGTGGCCGACTCTGAATCCTCTGAATCGAAGAAGGGAAAAGGAGTCAAGGTAGACGAACCTTCACCATCTGAGGAAGACCTGGAGCTGGACTTGAGGGCGCACTCAGAGATTATGCTTCGGCTCACTGACGGCATAGCCCGTCAGGTGGTAAGACACTCATCCGCTTCCTCTCTATGGCATGCCCTGGAGGAGCTTTTTCTATCTAAGTCTCTGCCCTCCAGGATTTCTTTGCTGTGTCGCTTGTTCACTTTCAAGATGAATACCCAACTTACTTTGGATGATAACTTGGACAAATTTTTAAAAATGTCACAAGAACTTGAAAGATGTAATGATGAGATTAAAGACTCTCACCAAGCCATTCTCCTGCTTAATTCCTTACCCTCTCAGTTTGACAATTTTAAAGATGTTATCCAGTTTAGCCGAGATGAATTATCTAAGGACAAACTCATTGAAGCTATCATTGAAAAAAATGAGATAATGAAAGTCTTTAAAATAAAAGGGCTCAAAACTGATAGAAATGATAAACCTGATAAACCTGAGGTGATGTTCACCAAAGGTAAGGATAAGAAAGGTAACAAAAATAAGAAAAATAAAAAGGATAAAAAGGAGAATGGTAAAAGTGACAAGCATGACAAATCTGACCCTAATTCTAAGTGTAACTACTGTGGTAACTTGGGTCACTGGGCTAAAGATTGTAGAAAGAAAAAACGTGCTGAACAACTTGCCAAATCAAACCAAACTGAACTTTCTGCCTCTGTTCTTGAATGTATGAAAGATTGTCCTGCTGAATTGTTTATGTGTACTGAGATTTCTGATCATATGCCTGATTCTTGGATACTTGACTCTGGATGTACCATGCATGCTACTCCATGTGAACATTATTTTAAGCATTTAGATAAAACTGCTTTTGGTGATGTTATGCTTGGTGATGATACCTCTCTGAAAATCATGGGAACTGGAGATGTTCCACTTCTTATGCATGATGGTTGTATTAGAGTCTTTACCAATGTTAGATGGGTCCCAAGCCTTAGGAGAAGCTTAATGTCTGAATCTGCTCTTGAAGAACTTGGTTGTTATGTGAATTCTAAAGATGGGATTAGAACTGTCACTAGAAATGGTACGATTATCATCAAAGCTGTTAGGAGAAAAAGGTTATTTCATATCCTTGCTTCTAAACCTAAGATTAATTCTGCTGTGAGTTCTGAGCATATGACATTACATGATACTCTGACTTGGCATAATAGGCTTGGGCATATAGGCAATAAGGGTCTCTTGCATTTACATAAATAGGGTTTGTTGCCTAAGAAACCCGCTGATATCAAATTTTGTGAAAATTGTATCTTTGGTAAAGCTGCTAAAATTAAATTTCCTAAATCATCTTATGTTGCTAATATTCCTTTAGAATATGTACATAGTGACCTTTGGGGACCCTCACCAGTCCCCACTGCAGGTGGTATGAAATACTTTATCAGCTTTATAGACCACTTCTCAAGAAAGGTATGGGTTAGTTTACTCAAAACTAAAGACCAGGCCTTTGAAGCCTTTAAAAGGTGGAAGGTCATGGTTGAATCCCAATCCAACCATAAAGTCAAATGTCTTAAGACAGACAATGGTTTGGAATTCTGCAATAAGGAATTTGATTCCTATTGTACAGAACTGGGCATTAAAAGACATCTCACTGTCCCTGGCACACCTCAGCAAAATGGGACAGCTGAGAGAATGAATAGGACCTTATTAGAAAAAACAAGATGTATGCTTATCTCCTCTGGGTTGAAAAACACCCTATGGGGAGAAGCTGTTATAACAGCTGCATATCTTATTAATAGGTCTCCTTCTAGTGTCATTGACTTTATAACACCCCAACAGAAATGGACTGGAAAACCTCCAGCTCTCCATTATCTCAAACCATTTGGGTGTGCAGCATACCCTTTTATTTCACAAGGTAAGCTGCAACCCAGAGCACTTAAGGGTATTCTCTTAGGATACCCTGAAGGTGTAAAGGAGTATAGGGTTCTCTTGCTTCAAGCAGGACCATATAAAGTAATAACAACTAGAAGCGTCAAATTTAATGAAACTGAGTTTCCATTGAAAAACAAACTGACTCCTTTCTCTGAGATTGCAGGTACTAATGAACAAACCATAAGCTGGACAAATCAAGATGACAATCCAGAACTCTCTGACGAAGATGAGTACGACACTGGAAGAGTGCCTATGACTGCTTGGACAAAGACACACTCAACATTACAAGGGCCAACCTCAGTACTTCCCACACCAGAAGAAGAAAAAGAAGATTAAGATCAGGATGAGGAACCCACTACACTTTCCTCTCCCTACTCTTCTCCCTCCTCTTCTCCCTCTACTTCTAATTCTGGTGATGTAAATGGCCTGTCTAAAGACTCTCACGTAGAGTCCTCTGTTTTCTCCTCAACCCCTTCTGATTCTCATGCATCTGCATCTACTATATCTGCTGCATCTACATCATCTGAAAATGCTGCATCTGATATTACTTCTATGCCTAATCTGCATGACTATCAGCTTACTAGGGATAGAGAACCTAGGACCATTATACCAAATAGGAAGTACAGTTATATTGTTGAGTATGCTTTCTTATCCGCTGAGCATGTTAGGCACCCCTCTACTCCAAACTCTTATGAGTCAGCCATAAAAAGTGACCATTCTAAGCAATGGTTAGAGGCTATGAAAGAGGAAATGGGATCAATGTACACCAACCAGACTTGGTCATTGGTCCCTCGTCCCTCGAAAACCCGTCTTATAGATTCTAAATGGATCTATAGGATAAAAGAAGGTCTCAAGCCCTCTGATCCTCCAAGGTTCAAAGCAAGGCTTGTAGCCAAAGGGTTTTCACAGATAGAGGGTATAGACTATAACGATATCTTTGCTCCCGTAGTTAAGTATAAAACCATGCGACTTATGCTTTCTATGTGTGCTGTTTTTGATTGGGAGTTAGGACAAATGGATGTTAAAACTGCTTTCTTACATGGTACTCTAGATGAAACCATATACATGAAACAACCCAAAGGCTTTGTTAGCAAAAGCCGACCTGATCACGTATGTTTACTAAAAATGTCCATTTACGGATTGAAACAATCCCCACGTCAATGGAACCTTAAGTTTGATACTGTGATCAGGAAGCTTGGGTTTTATAGAAGTAGTTATGATACATGCCTTTATTTCAAGTATATTGCTTCTAAATCTCCTTTATATGTTTTACTTTATGTTGATGACATGCTGCTCATAAGTAGTTCTATGTTGCTCATTAGTAACGCTAAAAAGGATTTGAAGAAATACTTTGACATGAAAGATCTAGGTAGTGCTAAGAAGATTCTTGGCGTAAACATAATTAGAGACCGACCTAACAAACAGTTATGGTTATCCCAAGATGACTATATCCTTAAAGTGTTGAAGAGATTCAACATGGTTACCTCTAAACCAACCTCCATACCCTTAGGAGGGCACCTAGAGCTTACCAAAAAATCTTGTCCAACCAAACCCGAAGATATCAAAGAAATGGCTAGGATCCCCTATGACGTAGCAGTAGGATCCGTTATGTATGCTATGCTGTGTACCCGCCCTGACCTAGCTTTTGCTATCAGTTCCTTGAGCCGTTTTATATCTAATCCTGGAAATGATCACTGGACTGCTATGAAATACTTACTTCGTTACCTTTCTGGCACTAGAAATCTATGTTTACATTATGGTTTACATAATCCCATACATCAGTTACATGGATTTGTAGATTCAGACTATGCCAGCAACAAGGATAATCGAAAATCCACAACTGCCTACTACTATACGTGGGCTGGGAACTGTATTTCGTGGAAATCACAACAACAGACAGTGGTTGCTCTATCATCGACGGAAGCTGAATACATGGCCGCCACTGAGGCTGCCAAGGAAGCTATTTGGCTCAAAGGGATACTAAAAGAGGTTCTCCAAAGAACCCTGATGCCTGTCTTACACATGGACAGTCAAAGTGCTCTATATCTCTGCAAAGATCCGATGTATCACGAACGCACAAAACACATCGACGTCCGTTTCCACTTTGTGAGGAACATGGTTGCTGCAGGAGAAATGGACGTTAAGAAGATCAAAGGAGATGTAAACCCTGCTGACTTTGGAACTAAAATCGTACCTCCTGGCAAATTTCTTTTTTGCAGGGACTATCTCCATCTTGGAGATCCACCATGACGAACAGGTACTGAGCCGATGAAGACTTAAGAGTCGAAGACACGAGCATAATCCACTAGAGTTGACTTGGAATACAAAAGCCTAGAACCTAGATTAGGAGGGCAAATTGTAATGCTAACTTAATCATGGTTCTAGACTTTAGGGGCTTTGGTTATACTATAACTTAGTCTAGGGGCTGATTATAACTTATGCTAAACATATATTATACTCTCCTAAAACATATAAATATTATACATTAGTATTGCAAGTAAAACACTTGTGATCATGTATAATACCTATATTCTATAGTTGAAGAGTTACATATATGTTATGTTATAATTTCGGACATTATGACATATGGGCCTTAAAAGCCCAGCCCACCAAGGAAGCCCAACTCACCTCATTAGCTGTCCGGTTGCCCTAAGCTGAAACGCGTCGTTTGAGCTCAAGTTGGCACGCCTATATAAGCTGAGAGGTGGCTAGGGTTCCTTCACTTGTGCGCCCCGTCTTCAGGTAATCCAAGAGAAAGAGAGAGAGAGAATACGAGCGACGGCTAGGGTTCTTGAGGCGATCTTCCTCCTCCAGCCGTTCAACGAAGATCCGAGGCGTATCTCCGAGCGAGACCTCCGGATCTGACTTCGAAGAGCTACGCTGCACCTGTGTCCGGCACTGGTTGTCCTCCTCCGACGACCTCCGACTCAGATCTGGTTTCCTAACACCAGATCCAGGGAGTTCCTTCGAAGCGCTTTACTATTTCTCCTAGTTTCTACTTTCTTGTTCGAGATTACTTGTGTATGAGTTGTATAAGCCCTAGATCTGCTTTGTAGTTAACCTTGCCCTGTAAACCTACTTGACCTAGTGGATTAATCTCGAGTCTCCTCTGCTGAGGCTCCGTGGACGTAGGGATATTCTCCCGGACCACGTAAAAATCTGTTGTGTCTTTTCGTTTACTGTTCTTGTTTGTTACTACTTCGATCTAGGTCTTGAGGTTTCCGATCTGTGAAATCTTGAGGCACCGGATCTACATTTGTGCTTACATTACACTTGTTGTGATCTTGAAAATTTGCTTTAAATTAATGTGTTAATGTGAATTTGTAAAACAGCATTCGACCCTATGAGGGTAAGAATAGGAGGGTCACTTGAAGATCAAATCATCTACAATGACACAACCCGGAGCCACATTCGGCTTCACTCAAGGCTGCATGCCTCGAGATGTCGAAGTGGGACGAGATCAATAGCTTCCTCAATCAAACCAAGTAAGACCCATCTAGATCTTCTAGCCATCTTCATATGATCCTTAGTCCTTGTCTAAAATGGTTTTTAATGGTTTCAGCTAAATCTTCTTTTTTGCAGGGCTCTTTTGTGGCATAGGCTGATGGATAAGAAAGTGCTCTCAGTTTCTCACAACAAATCTCCCTTCCTAAATCCTAAAGACTTACTCTCATTGCTCAAAGACAAAGGTTGTAGAATAGCGGAATTGATGTAAAGTCCTCCTCGAGGGTTTCCATTCATTGATAATCATATATATAGGTTACAAAGGTATTGGGCCTTAATGAGCTTTTGGCCCACTATACAATATTAAGACCTATGTAATCTATCAAACCCCCGCAGTCGAAATTGGAGGGGGTCGTACAGTGAGACTGGAGCGAAAATCAATGAACAACTGTCTAGGTAAACCCTTGGTGAATATATCAGCGTACTGATACGAGGACGGGACATGTAGAACGCGGACATGTCCTATGGCAACCTTGTCCCTGACGAAGTGGAGATCAAGCTCAATGTGCTTCGTGCGTTGATGCTGGACCGGGTTGCTAGCTAGATAGACGGCGGAGACGTTGTCAGTGTAGACCAGAGTGGCCTTCATAAGAGGGCAACGGAGCTCAAGCAGGAGATTGCGAAGCCAAGAGCACTCGGAGACAACGTTGGCAACACCTCTGTATTCCGCTTCAGCGCTGGAACGAGACACGATAGACTGACGCTTAGCTGACCATGACACAAGGGTGTCGTTGAGGAAGACACAGTAACCAGACGTGGAACGACGTGTGTCAGGACAACCACCCCAATCCGCATCAGTGTAAGCAACAAGATCAAGCTTAGCGGAAGGAGTGATCGTGGTGCCGAGCTCGAGGGTGCCGCTGATGTACCGAATAATCCGCTTCAAGGCCTGAAAGTGTGGTTCCCTGGGGGCATGCTTGAACAAGCAGACCTGCTGAACGGCGTAACTGATGTCAGGCCTGGTGAAAGTGAGATACTGTAGAGCACCAGCGAGGCTCCTGTACAATGTCGGGTCATCAACCAAAGGACCAGAGTGAGCACTGAGCTTGTTGGATGTATCGACAGGGGTGGCGGCTGGATTACAGTTGACCATCTTAGCCCGAGCAACAATCTCGGCAGCATACTTACTCTGTGAGAGAAACAGACCAGAAGCATGACGCTGAACAGCAACTCCCAAGAAGTAGGACAACTCACCCAGATCAGACATGGCGAATTCCGCACTCAACTTCGAAATAATGGACGTCCGAAGAGAATCAGAAGAGGCGGTGAGAATGATGTCGTCGACATATAGTAATAGGAAGGCCATGTTAGAGCCTCTGCGATAGATGAACAGAGACGAATCTGAGCGGCTGCCGATGAAGCCTAAGCGTAGCAGATGTGAAGCAAAGCGCTGGAACCAAGCCCGCGGAGCCTGTTTTAGACCATACAGAGAGCGCTTAAGGAGACAGACGTGCTTGGGACGATCAGCATCAGCAAATCCTGGCGGCTGAAACATGTATACTGTCTCATTCAGATGACCATGAAGAAACGCATTCTTGACATCCAGCTGATGAATTGCCCATTTGCGTGACAGTGCTAAGCTCAACACCACTCGGATAATGGCAGGCTTGACGACGGGGCTGAAGGTCTCATCACAGTCAATACCTACCTGCTGAGATCGTCCGTTGACCACAAGATGTGCTTTGTAGCGCTCTAACGTCCCATCAGAGCGGAACTTGTGACGGAAGAGCCACATACAACGAATGACATTCGCCTCAGGAGGGCGAGGGACCAGAACCCAAGTACCGTTCTTTGTAAGGACCCTGTATTCGTCGAGCATAGCCGCCTGCCAATTCGGGTCTTGGAGGGCTGTTTTGTGGGAGGTGGGAATGGGGGAGAGGGAGGTCTGGGTGGAGGCAGAGGGTGATTGGGTGTCGGGACGGATGGGAGCAAGAGAGGCTAAGGACGCGGGCACGCCAGCGGAGGACGTGGGCGCGCCAGGTTGGGGCGCGGGCGCGCCAGGTTGGGGCGCGGGCGCGCCAGCTTGGGACGCGGGCGCGCGTAGGGGAGGGAGGGGCGAGGTTCTTGCGGGGGGCGCCGCAAAGTGGGTTGTGGCGGGCGCAGCAAGCCATGCGGCGGGCGCCGCGCGTAGGGGAGGCGCTGATGGTGGTGGAGGGGATGTGGGGTGTATAGCGGGGTGGTGGTCGGCGGTCATGGAGACGATCTGTCGGGGTCGAAAGACACCGGAGACGCTGCGGGTGTGTGGTCTGGTGATGGATGGTGGCGGGGGAGGTGGGGGAGGGGGAGACGCAGGAGCACCGGGAGAGCTCTGGGGAAGAATGAAGTGAGGGAAAGGCGACTCAGACGCTGTGGACGACACAGGGGGTGTGGGAGACGCGAAGGGAAATCGCGACTCATCAAAGGTGACATGACGAGAGAGAATGATCTTGTGAGTCTTGATATCGAGGCAAATGTAACCGCGATGATTAGACGGGTAGCCAAGAAAGACACAAGGGGTGGAACGAGGGTGAAGCTTGTGGGGGGCAGTGGATGACTGATTAGGGAAGCATAAGCAACCAAAGGTACGAAGGTGATCATACCTAGGCTCGGCGTAATAAAGAGTCTGAGCCGGCGAGCGATTTTGTAGGGTAGTGGAAGGGAGAATGTTTAGGAGATAACATGTGGTGGATAAGGCATGAGGCCAATAGGGAAGGGGAATAGATGCGTGGAAGAGGAGAGAGCGCATCATGTTGGTGATGGTTCTGATGATTCTTTCTGCCTTGCCATTCTGCTGAGAAGTATAGGGGCAAGACAAGCGATATGAGATCCCATTTGCGGCAAAGAAGGAGTGAAAGTCTCTGTTGTCAAACTCACGACCATTGTCACACTGGAAACATTTGATGGACATGTGGAATTGTGTTTTGATGTAGGTATGGAATCTGGCAAAAATAGGAAACACTTGGGACTTGAAATGCAACGGGAAGACCCATAAGTAATGAGTGTAATCATCCAGAAACAAGAGGTAGTACTTGTGACCCTCCTTGCTAGGCACGGGAGAGGTCCAAATGTCGCTGTGAATGATATCAAATGGAGCAAGGGTAGAGGTCAAAGACCGTTGGAACGGCAGTCGGGCATGTTTGCCTAGTTGGCAGGAAGAGCATAAACCAGAGCGTGGGTCTTTAGTACATGTGACAAGGTTCTGGGAACGGAGGACATCTAGAACGGCAGCGCTGGGATGGCCCAGGCGTGCATGCCAGAGGCTGGACGACGATGCCGAGAGGGCGACCAGACACGATTGACGGGACGCGGGAGGTGGTGTGACAGGGTAGAGCTCCCCGGTGCTGTTACATCGCATGCGAGTAACCCCCGTAGTAAGATCGTTCACAGAGAAACCATAGGGATCAAACGTAAGGGAAACGTTGTTGTCAGTAGTGAACCGACGGACAGAGATAAGGTTTTTGACAATCTTTGGGGCAATAAGGACATTGTTGAGGTGTAGTGGGTGGGTTGGGGTCTATCAAAGGTAACCAAATGCCGAAAATCATACCTCTTTTTCGTTCTGATTCTGATCGTTTGCGTCGCACTGAATCTCGGTGTTCTACCTGCAGCCTGGAGTGACGATCCTCTTCATCAACATGGACAATTCGACAGCATATAGGGTGTAGTTGGTAACCTAATTAATGCCGAAAATCATACCTTTTTTTTTTTTGTTGGTAAACCATTCGTATCAAATGAGGTAAACTAACGCCTCTTAAATCATCTAATAAGACCTCCCTAGCTAATGCTAAGCGGCGGGTCATTCAAAACGTGCATTCCAAAATCGACCGACTAAATGTTGTTAGATACACCGTAAATTCAGGGCTGGTCCTGAGATTTATAGGGCCCGAGCGAGGTAAAATATATTTATAATTTTTTTAAAAAATTATTAACCAATGAAAAATTTAATTTATTTAACCATTATTAAATTCGGATTTTTTTATCATTAAAAGGAAAATTTATGGACATTAAAGTGGTATATGAGTCAATGTTCTAAAAAACGCTCGGCAGATGCTAGGCGGCAGGGTACCGCTAAGCGCCAAGACGGTTTGGCGACATTCTTAGCGGTTCTTGGCGGATAAAACGGTTTTTGATTATTTTGTTATATTATCCCATATAAACTATGTATAAAACATATATTATGTAATAAACTATTTATTAATTTTAAGTTTATAGCATATCAAATAAAAAATCATCATGACCCTTTTTAAAGTTGTTTGAATCAAATATCAAATCATATAGATATATTCAAATAAGTATCATGACTTCATAATAGAGAAATTTGAAAGCATAAAAACTAAATAATCTCAATTTAAAACCGCTAAGACCGCTAAGCCTCCATCCCGTGCCCTCCAAAACTCTTCCCCACCAAGCCCGATTTGCACCCGCCAAGGCCGCCAAGCAAGGTTTTTAGGATCGGGATCCTAGTGTGGGATCGAGATAAGGGTGTAGGATCGGATCGTAGGATCGTAAGATCCTAGACAAAAATTAAAAATAAAATAAAAACAAACCATCCTAAATAAATACCTTAATTTTAAAATAAAACTAAGCTTTTCCTCTATTAAACACATTATGTAACTAAAATAGTCCAATAATAAGCATTTAACATTCATAATTTGTCAAGAATAATGTCTGAAAAGGTGACAAACAGACAAGGATAATGTCTTAAAATATGACAAACATACAAGAGATAAATCACACATCCAAATATCCAATAACATATCTAGTTTCAAATGTCATCATCGTAATTAACCACATCATGAACAATTTTCAGGCGCTTAGACGTGGATTTGTCTAGTTGAGTAACGAAACAAAGGGCTTAGGGTTTCAATTCAACGTCTTCACTCTTCTACCTTCAATTTATAAGGAGATGGGCTACCTAAAAAATAAAAAGGTTCATCGTATCTAGAAGGCTCAATATTCAAACAAAACAAACACAATTACACAAATATGATTTTTACTAGGATCGGATATTTTTTCTAGGATCGATAGATCCTAGGTGGATCCTACCGATCCCACACAATCCCATAGGATCCTAGGTGGATCCTAGCACGAAGGAGTCTATATGTTCGATCCGGATCAAAACCTTGCCTAGAATCGTAGGATCGTAGGATTGTAGGATCCGGATCGGGATCCTAATAACCATGCTGCCAAGTCTCCGTCTTGCACCCGCCAAGGCCGCCAAGGTGCTGTTCCATTCCCGCAAAGACCCTCCCCCACCAAGCAACGTACACCGCCAAGGCCGAATTCGGGACGGTGTGGGTCCGCCAAGGCCATTTTTTAGTTAATAAGTATATTAGTATGACTAATGCGACAAGCTCTCGGTATGTATCACACAATAAAAGACTACGATTTTTAAATTTATGAATATACTTATTAACTAAAATTTATTATATTTCCTTACAAGTCCGATTAAAAATACGTGAATTTTCTAGTGAGAAATAAAGGTGAAAAAATATTTTTTTAATATTCTAATTTTTTTTCCATGATTGTAAAACCGTATGATTAAACACTTAAAAACACATCGTTATTTTGTAAATTTATCCAAAAAAAAATATAATCACTTAAATAAATTTATTAAAAAGATGAATTAAGGTTTGAAAGGCATTATATAATGCGTCTTCATTTTTTTTATACCCTTAAGAAACCAAATTGAACGAAATTATACAATATACTCGTTCTTCATAAAAATGGTTAGATTGGGTAATTATTTTTAGAACAAATTGAGTAATTGAGTAATTAAGGAGAGTGGGGAAGGCAGGAATTGGGGTCGTGGCGAGGGATGAGGGTGGGTCGATATGCTTTGCTGCAGCCAGGAGCGTCGATGGGTTGATCACGCCGGAGGAAGCGGAGGCTGAGGCTGTGCTTTGGGCTCTTCGGCTGGCACAACGGGAGGGCTTAACCCACATTATAGTTGAGAGTGATAGCCTTGCTGTAGTTGGGAAGCTACAGAGGCGGAGGGAGACGAGATCGCCAATTGGGAATATGATCGAGGTGGCGACAAGGGTGGCGCAGTCCTTCCAGGCGTGTGGATGGAACTATGTGCGTAGAGAAGGAAATGGTGTGGCACATTGGCTTGCTGCACTCAAACCGGATTTGGATTTATTTTCGTTTACAGAGTCTTGCTTTCCAGTTGGGTTTTATGACATTTTGCTCAATGACTTAGTAGTTGATTAATATAAGGGTTGATTTATATCAAAAAAAAAAAAAAAGTTACTAATATTTCCTTCTACAAAGTAAATAAACTGACCCTCAGGAATGGCGACACCAAACAAAAGTGAGAAGGGAGAGAGGGAGCGGTCGCAAAGGCCGAACCGCCGACAACTCAACCAGCGGGACAAGCCACCGGAGCCGCCGTCCGATCCATCACCACAATCATCGGAAACTTCCCCAATTGTCCAAAGTATCATAGGAAAGGAGACGGAGGAGGTGGTGGTGGGTGACCCCCCGCCGGAGCCACCAAACTCCCAGAATGCAAATTTCCCAACCATTCAGGAATCGTTGGGGATTGGGGCTACCACCTTCTCCTACAAACCGACTCTGTTGAATGGGTCGGGCGAAGGCTTTGTGTTCACCCACACAACAATCCGATCTACCAGGCTGGTGAAGGGGATCCGGATTATGACACTGATGATGGCATTATTCCCGAGAATGACGAGCAAGATTGCCAGACTATAGCATAGAATAAAGCAGAGAAGCAAACAATGAGGGAACCTTTGAGAGACACGCTCATTATCAAACTCTTTGATAAAGGTCCAGGGTATATGCAATTGTTTGGGTGTCTGTCACTGAAATGGGGTCTTTCCGCACCTTTCTCTCTTATTGACCTGGGAACAATTACTATATTGCAAGATTCTCAAACCGGGCCGACTACAATCATTTAGTTATCGAAGGACCGTGGATGATCGGTGATAATTACTTGTCTATCCGAAAGTGGGTTCCAAGGTTTGATGCTAGCCTGGATAAGATAACAATACTTACTGACTGGGTGAGAATTCCGTGTCTCCACCTCGAGTATTTTGACAAAAGGTTTCTCAAGCGAATCGGGAAGAAGACAGGGAAGGTACTTAAGATTGATAACACTACGACAGTTGCAGAGAGGGGACAATTTGCACGACTCGGTGTGGAGGTGGATGTTTTTAAACCATTGCTATCCAAGTTCAAGTTGGACGGGAAGGTTTGGCCCATCTAGTATGAGGGGCTGAGAATGCTCTATTTTGGTTGTGGGAAAGTGGGTCATACAAGGGATGATCATGGTAAGGATAATGACGATGAAACACATCCGTCGGCGGCATCAACTGACAATGAGATCATTGGAGAAAAGTTCGGCGGGTGGATGCAAGCAAAGAAGACAACTAGAAGACGCACACAGAAAGGCCAAATTAAACAGGGGAGCTACTGACGAGAGGGTTTCTCGACCAAATAAATTTATAGCCAAGACCTTGCTATAGGATAGGGGAGTTAGGTTCGTCCTCAGGAGAAAAGTCCGCGGTTCTATATTTAATTGGTTTCGGGGTTCGGGAATAGCGGGAAGAGATGTAAGGTTGTTGTCGATGTCAGCTAAGAGTGGGTCAATTTCTGGCTTGGAATTCAACTCGATATCGACCATGGGTGGTCGATATTGAATCCCGGCCTGTCAGCTTTCAACATTCTGCTCCGTTTTGAAACGCACTTTTCCGAGTCCTCGTTCGTCCGATTGATGCATATGAATATGTGTTGAAAAACTCTTTTCGAGGGCTACAACTCTCATGAAGATATCAGAACTTAATTCAAAATGATGAATGGCAAAAAGTGGGTTTTTCTCCAGCTGCACCATCCTGTGCTCTTCCTTATCTTCTCCAATGTCTTCATTACTTTCCTTTAAGCTCTAAAGTGCCTCCGATTTCTGCGAAATTAAATAACAACTTGTGTAGACCTCCATATATTGCAAATAAACATAAACTATACAAATCTCATGATTTCCCTATATAAAAGTATAAAATATAGACAGAAATCGAAGTAAAAGTAGATGCAAAACATGGTGAAATGAGCGCACATCAGCTACCGGTGCCAGCAATCAGTCGACGATGAGAACTAATAATGCCAGTACCAATCCTCCAATCATGCCTGCCCAGGATCCGCCGAATCCCACAAGATCCGGAGGTGACGGGATTGCCCAAGGCTCAAGATTTTCTGTTTTAGATACTAGTGAGGAGAATCCGAATGGAAAAGATACTTATATGGAGGTGGTTAAAGATCGACAAGGAAAGAAATATTAACCCCAATGAGGATAGAGAGGGCCAGCTGGACGAACAAAGCCACAACAAACAGGATCCTAACGAATCTTACCCCCCCTTATCTACTCATTCCGACCAAACGGCTAAACCCAACGCCCAAGGAAACAAAACAACCCAGTATGATAAAATCCATCCCACACACCCGGCCCAGGGGAGTCCTCACAAAGATTTAAGCAATTCTGGTTCCAAGCAATAAAAACCATCCGAGTCTAGGGCTGTGCATATTTCGGTTTGGACCGGAACCGGACCAGTATAACCGAACCGAAACCGGATTGAATTCATCCGGTCCGGTTTTCGATTTTAAATATTTTAAAATTACGGTTCCGGTTAAAACCGGCGGTTTTCGGTTTCAACCGAAAGAAACCGGAATCATATAACCTTAATCATAATTATCGTGTAAACACTACATTAAATTAGTTTTTTTCAATTAAAAGAAGACAAGATACATCATATACAACTTTTATTTTTTTAACGATGACAAAATTTTCATGACCTTCACACTGCATTTGAAAGAGTTTACATATTTTACCTATTTTATTAATTTCTCCAGTAACTTTTACAAGTTAATTGTATTATATTTCCAGTAACTTTTACAAGTTAATTGTATTATATTTTTAATGAAGACATTAATGTATAACTTTTAATTGGAAAAGAGAGCAAACGACATACAAAAAAATTAAAATTTAATTAATTAGTTTAAACATTCATGCATGTGAGTGCAGGAATTTAATATACCGGTTCGGTTCCGGTTTTAACCGAATTATCCGGACCGGTTCGGTTTAAAACCGGAAATATTCCGGGTCGGTTTTCGGTTTGCACTTTCCCTATTTTCCGGTTCCGGTTATATCCAGTTCCGGTCCGGTTTGAACCGGTGAACACCCCTATCCGAGTCTGCCGTCGGAGCCAAATCCATTAAAAACTTAACCCCCAATCCCTCTTCCTCTACCAATCCCCCCTCCAGGAACCCCCAAAGAAATCCTGATTCCAGTCAAAATCCACTACCCCGCCCACAGGATCTCCAAAGAAACCCACACACACATCCAGTGGCGGAGCTAGGAATCTTGGCCAGGGGTGCTAAAAAAATTTCGTAAAATTTTTTTTTGATGTATACTTATTAAGAAGATTTTTTTAAAAAATATTGAAAAAACACTAAAATTGTGATTTTTTAAAATGTAAATCACAAAGAATTATTTTTAAAACAATATTGAAAGAAAATGTTAAATGTATAATTTAAACATAAATATGACATTTTTTAATGAAATAGTTTATAGAAACAAAAAAATATAGAGAGAATTTTTAATGAAATAGTTGATAGAAATAAAAAATATAGAGAGAAATAAAAAAGAATTAATGATATAGTAAAACAAATAAAAAGTTAAGGAGTTGAGAATTAAACCCAAAACCTTTTCATTTTGATTCTACTTCTCTCATGCCCTTGCCACGAGCTAGATAACACTTTTGTTTTAAATCTTCTTTAAAGATGTTATATTACCTTAAAAATACTAAATATATGGAAAAAAAATTATTATTTTTTTGTATTTTTTTTTCCGCCCGGGGTGCTCCGCCCCTACACACATCAACCCTTGATAACCACCGACGGAAGCCCCTGGTTACCAATCCCAAGGGTAGAAGTGTTGCACGTGGACAGAGCGACCAACTTTATCATAACAGACCGTCAGACCTTACCGATAAATGTGCTCCTACCAAGAATCGCACATCAGATGGTGTTCGAGTTATTTCTGATGAAAACAATCAACATCCCAATTCTTTTTTGGGTGGGGATCTCTCAGAAAGTCAATAAATCACTCGAGCGATTTATTGAAGTTGTCAATGCTTTTTTGGAACGTAGCTCAGATAGCCACCCAAGGATTCTCAGTCACATCGATAGAATCATGGTTGATATGACAAAACTAAGTTTAATGGTTTTGAATACTAGGGGAGTAGCGAGCACCAGTTTCTTGAATGCTCTCTGCAAACTTATTCGCCTTCATGATCTGAAAATCATTGCACTTGTGGAGCCCCAAATTAGTGGATTGGGAGCGGATGATGTTTGTCGTAGAATCGGTTTTGCCAGTTGGAGGAGAGAGGAAGACAAGGCTTTTCTGGCGGGATTTGGTTGTTGTGGCGTTCTTCGGAAGTTTCAGTTTGTTTGCATTGCAACCAACCCCAAAACATCGCTGTTGAAGTTACCAGAATTGGCGAGGAGCCTTGAATTTTCTCGGCTGGGCTCCGGAACGGACCAGGAGATTGGAACTGTGGAGATCGCTTGAGAAATTTGCCTTGTCCAATGACAAACCGTGGTTGTTGGCGGGGGATTTTAATGCCACGCTACACAATCAAGAGAGAACGGGGTCATCAGTTGGCTCAAACAGATCGACACAAAGGTTCAAGGAATTTGTAGACGAGCTGCATTTGGTGGACTTGGGCTTCGATAGAGTGCCCTTCACCTACTGGCATGACAATGACCCACTCACTCGCTACATAGCTCGCCTTCACCATGCGCTTTGCACTGCCAATTGGCGTCTTAGGTTCCTAGAGGCGGTTGTCAAAAACTTGACAGCGTCACATTCTGATCACGAGCCGATTCTTGTCAAGTTAGACCCGTCGGATGCAGCCCGCCGCGCCAATCGTCCTTTAGATTTGTTGCAGCTTGGATGCTACACCAAGTTTTTAAGGATTTCTTATCCTCCCAGTGGAATGAGTCGACTCCTACTTGTGAGGCCTTGTCAGAGTTCATGAAAGAACTGGGCGCTTGGAATAAGGAAGTGTTTGGCAATATATATCTTCACCCTTAAACGCAAGCTCTAGGGAAGGCTTGAGGGGGTCAGACGTAAACTTGCGGTCAGGACCAGTCGACACTATATAAGGCTGAAGAGACGTATTTGTGATAAGCTGTCGGAAGTCCTTAATAGAGAGCAACTTCTTTGGCGACATAAATCACAGGTGGCGTTCCTACTTGAGGGTGACCGGGACACCAAATTTTGCCACCTCTCTACAATATTGGTTAGACGTCGACAAAATAACATCTTGGTGTTGCAAGATGATGGGGGTGCTTGGGTGGACGATGCCAATGCGGTTTGTCGGATGGTCATGGATTTCTTTCGTTTTTTAATACCCACTACATTTTTTAATCACCCTCAATCAACGTCATCATTCCGCTAACTTTTTCATAAATTTTATTGTTTTTAATACCCACTACATTTTTTTAACCAATCAAAATCTTTAAAAAAAGTCAACACCACACAAATCGATATAAATCATTACTCCCTCCATTCCAAATTAAATGTCGTTTGTCTTTTTTTTTCACGCTTTTTGAGGAGGTAAAAACACTATAAAATATTATTTTTTTAATAAACTTTTTTTAATATTTTCATACTCGGTAGTCATAAATATGAACTTATAAAAATAATTTCATCAAAAAAATAATATTTCATATAGTTTTTACCTCCTTAAAATGCGTGCAGAAAAATCAAAACGATTTTTATTATGGTACAAAGGGAGTATTATCCCATACATAGAAAACCTAAAATGACATCTATTTTGATACAAGAATAAAGACCTAAAACGACCTAAATTTTGAGACAGAAGGAGTAATAAGTACTCTGTATTAAATTGGAAAAAACAAAAAGTTAACACTTGCATAATTTTCAACTTCAATTCTTATCATGTCGAAAAGTCAAAACACCTTATATTTTAGATCCGACTTGTTATACACATGATCGATTTTATATCGTAAGTGCATGGTATTTTCATCGGCTTTCAGTGGCGGTTAAATTTTCTTAAAAGATATTTTCCGACGCGGAAAGCCAATGTTGACAATCCATTTCCATGGAAAAAAAAAGTTTCCGATATCAAAAGTCGATGAATAATTATACGTTGCGAAAAATTGATCATGTGTATATCCCAACTCCCTTTTAGAGCATGTATCCTCAATTAGACCTGTCAAACAGGTCATTCGGGTCGGGTTCGGGTCGGGTCACTTCGGGTCTCGGGTAAAACGGGTCCCGGGTAAAACGGGTCCCGGATATTTCCGGGTTGCCTAGAACCCGGGTTTGACCGGGTTTCGGGTCATTTCGGGTCGATTTCGGGTTTGTCAATTTTTTCCTTTTTAAATTAAAAAAATCATGATTTGATAATTTTGCAATAAATTTTAATTATATATATAAAAAATTAATTATATTTAATTAAAAATCAACCGGGTCAACCGGGTCACCGGGTCAATCGGGTAAAATCGGGTCAAAATTACCGGGTCAATCGGGTCACCGGGTCGAAACCCAGATGACCCGGAAAATTTCCGGTTTTTCGGGTTCGGGTCGAAAAAAATTTCCGGGTCAAAATTTCCGGGTTCGGGTCAAAAATTTTCCGAGCGGTCGGGTCGGGTCGACCGGGTCGGGTTGTGTTTTGACAGGTCTATCCTCAATGGTGGGGATGGGTGGGGTATCCAAAACTTCTCTCTCCTTTTCTCAATTCGCTCACCACACTTTACGCTAATTTTACTCTCAACCCTCACTAATTCATTTTTCACTTCCCAAATCCAATGAAAAAAAGAAAGAAAAATGCTTTATTATATAGACACGTGACATCATTTGATTGGTTTCAGATTTGTAATGGTTCCCAATATATTGAGGCACCTGAAAAATGCGGAGATTGATTGTCCATAATGGTCAGACGGTCCAAATCGGATGAAAAAATAAATGGAAATGCTCGGAGTATATTACTCTAGCTCCACCCCACTAGAATCACTAAACTTCATTGATGATTAATTTAGTTATGGCCTATTTATGGTCATTAATTATTGCTAACTAACATATGTCGTACTGTTCCCCTTTTTATACAATCAGTGCTCCAAACTGTCGGCAAAATATGAAAAAGCTACCCACTTCAAAGTTAACGTCGATCTAAAGACCTTGAGTATGTGAAAGTCTAAACCTGGGATTGTACGTTGTTATTGAAATTCTGAGAAAAGGGTGGATGCTAATTGATCGTCATCATCGATGGGGTCGTGTACACGGATGCATATGCGCGAGTAGCTTAGTACATAAGCAGCCGAGTGAAGTTTCACTCTAAAACTAATTGACAATAGAAAGAGTAACCCACACACTGACATATGTATCTACGGCGAATTATGTTCAACTTTCGATGTGACACTCTTTTAAGTCTTATTCACATCTCTTAACATACACAACTCTTATGGTGTACACATAGTCACATACCTTATTATGTACACAAAAATTATTTGTCTATGTGCTGATTATTCGTCTGTTTTCACATGATTATTCGTCTATAATTGTGTAATTATTCGCCTGTACAAAGACTGTAAAAAAATGTAAATTTATTCTAACGAATTACAACCCAATAACACCAAATAATTTCATTCCAACGAATAATCTCTCAATACCACCGAATAATCAAAAGTTATTTTTAATTTCATCTCTATACCACCGAATAATATCTCAAGTCTCAATACCACCGAATAACCAAATAATTTCATTCCAACGAATAATCTCTCAATACCCTTGTGGTTTTGCCTATTACGGTCTTATACGTTTCCTATATTTTGGCTTACCCTTGTGGTTTTGCCTATTACGGTCTTGTTATCGTCCTTGAGGGTGTGAGATGGGTTTTGGAGATTTATTTTGACAATGGTTTGGCTGGAGTTTTGGTCTGCGGGTTGGTGTACTTTGCTTTTCTTGTTGTAGTGCAGGTTTCATGTGAACGGTGGCTTGTATGTCAAGGTTGTAGACGCCGTGGAAATGTGATCGATATCTGTTGATTCTGTTTTGAATCCATGTTGAGGTGTCCGCTAGTGATCCCCAGAGTTCTCTGTGTGCGCCTTCCGCTTGGTTGGTCGATTCGTTGGTTCTGCTAACTTGTAGGTTACAGTGTAGCTGACTTGTACTTTATTTTTGCATTTTCCTTTCCATCATTTGCTTCTTGTTATGTACGCACTTATACCCCGAACAGGTCGAGAGAGTGTTTCCTAGAGACCCATAACAACAAGACACAGAGGCCCCAAGACAACAGAAGGAAAAAGCACAGTAAAGATGGGAAAAAAGGGAGGCACCAACAGAAGGACATAACAACAAAGACTAGATAGCTAAACATCTGGAACCCGTACACACCTCCTCCTCTGGTCCCTATCCAAAGCCATATCTTCCGAAAGAACTAGAAGGTTAAGGTCATGGCGGATGACCTCCATCCACCTCTTCTTAGGTCTACCTCCCCCCCGCGGCTATCTCCAAGATTCAAGTGTTCACATCTACGAACTGGAGCCGATGGGGGCCTCCTACGAACATGACCATACCAACGCAGTATGTACTCCCTGTAAGTGTTTGGAGAACTGAGTCCTTAACGAATCTCAGAGGCCTACTCCTGTATATATATCAATGGGTGAAAACCCGAGGGTACAATGGTAACTGTACACGTATAAATAATATAATGCTAACATTCTCCCTCAGTCGCAGCTAGAGGTGAGCGAATAGCAAGACTGGAACGAAAAGAAGTAAAAAGAGGAGTAGGGAAGCCTTTTGTGAAAATGTCCGCATACTGATGTGCAGAAGGGACATGAAGAACTCGGACCTGGCCTAGGGCGACCTTCTCTCTGACGAAATGGATGTCAATTTCGATATGCTTCGTCCGTTGGTACTGAACTGGGTTCGACGACAGGTAAACAGCGGAGACATTGTCCCAGTAGACCAGTGTAGTCGATCGAAGGGGAACCCGGGGTTCACAGAGAAGGTTGCGAAGCCAACAGGTCTCAGCGACGGCGTTGGCAACCCCACGATACTCAGCCTCGGCACTCGAGCGGGAGATGGTGGTCTGACGCTTGGAGGACCACGAGACCAGATTGTCGCCCAGGTACACCGCGAAACCAGATGTAGAGCGTCGAGTTTCAGGACAACCTGCCCAGTCAGCGTCAGAATAGGCGGTGAGGGAGTCAAACCTGCTGCGAGCGAGATGTAAACCCATGTCAGAGGTGCCCTTGATGTACCTGATTATCCTCTTGAGCGCCTGAAGATGGTGCTCGCGGGGATCATGCATGTATAAGCAGATCTGTTGTACGACGAAGGCAATGTCTGGTCTGGTGAATGTCAAATACTGGAGAGCACCGACCAGACTGCGGTAGGCTGTAGGATCCTCAACCTTAGGACTAGAGGCAGCGTCGAGCTTGGACTTGCAGTCGACAGGGGTGGTGGCGGGTTTGCAAGACGTCATGTCGGCCTTGTCGACGATCTCAAGAGCGTACTTGTGCTGATGAAGGAACAGGGTAGTAGAAGTGCGTGACACAGAGACCCCAAGGAAGTAGCTCAGGGAACCGAGATCAGTCATGGTGAACTCTGATCGCAGCAGGGACATCAGCCTTGACAGGAGCGATGTAGAGAAAGCGGTGAGCACGATGTCGTCAACGTACAGGAGAAGATAGGCAGTGTCAGACCCTGAGTGGAACACAAAAAGGGAGTGATCAAACTGACTGCCCTGAAATCCAATGCCAGTGAGGTACGTGGCGAACTGCTGATACCAGGCACGAGGCGCCTGTTTCAACCCATAGAGAGACTTCCGGAGAAGGCAGACGTGAGATGGGCGGGTGCGATCATAGAAGCCTGGCGGCTGATGCATATACACAGTCTCCTGAAGGTTTCCGTGAAGGAAGGCATTCTTGACGTCAAGCTGATGGATAGGCCAATCCTTAGTAAGGGCGATGCTCAGAACTGTGCGGATGGTAGCCAGTTTGACGACCGGGCTGAAAGTCTCATCACAGTCAACCCCAACCTCCTGTGACTTGTCGTTGACCACTAGCCGAGCCTTGTGTCGCTCTAGAGTTCCGTCTGACCTGTACTTATGCTTGAACAACCACATGCAGTTAATGATATTAGTGTCAGACGGAACTCTAGAGCCGAGCCTTGCGCTGGAGGCTGCTGTGAAGCGTACATCGTCGGGGATGGGGCCCGCTGCTGTGGCAGACGCTGCGTGTAGGCCAACTCTAGCGGGGGGTATCCCGCCCACGTCGGATAAGGGCAGGGCGGCGGAGCGGGGGACCATTGCTGCTGCGGGTACCACTGCCCAGGCGGCGGCCGCGACGACCGCTGTTGTTGCCGCCTCTGTCGCATCCTCCGCGCTGTTGGGGTTGTCTGGGTTGGGTGCGGGGAAGGGGGTCCGGGGCTATGAAATCCTTGGAGGAAACAAGGACATGGGAAGGGCCCTGGGGGCGTCCCTGACGGCTCTCCTCCCCGGAGAGCATGCTGCGAGCCACCATGAAGGTCGGAAGTGGCGATGTGTTGCTGATCATGCCACCGACGACATCAAAGTTGGTTGAAAGGCCGTTGATAAGTTGAAGAACAAGGCGTTCTTCGCTAACTTTGTGCCCAACATCGCCTAGTTGATCAGCGATGGCTTTGATGGCGAGGTAGTAGTCAGAGACGGTGGAGAACCTTTCTTGACGGGTGTTGATGAACTTGCCCTCAAGATCCGCTGCCCTGACGGATTGATTGTCATGGAAGAGGCCCTTTATGAGGAGCCAGACATCACAGGCGGTAGAGTTTGGTTGGAGGACGCTAATCAGGACGTCCTCAGAGATGGTGGCATAGATCCATCCAAGAACGATGGAGTCAAGGCGGTTCCAGAGGGGCTCAGGGACATCAGTCGGACGATCAGAGCCGTCGATGTGGGTGATGACGTCGTGAGCCTTACAGGCGGTTTGGAAGAGCTCCGCCCATGTGTGGTATTGGACCTTTTTAAGATCTAAGGTTAGGGGAATTTGATTTTTGATGTTGGTGACGGATTGAGCGGAGTGAAAGGGGTTTTGTGGTGGTGGTGGAGGGTTAGGGTTGGGTGGAATGGGGTTAGGGTTGAGTGGGTTGATAATCTCGTCGGTAGACATCGAGAAGGGGTGGGAGATTGCGGCGAAAGGGAGAAAGGAGGAACAGGGGGCGGCGGCAAGAGGGGGAGGCGGCGGCAGCAGGGGGCGGCGGCGGCGACTGGGCTGGCGGCGACGGCTAGGCTGGCGGCGGCGGCTAGGGCGTGGCGGCGGCGGCTTGGGGCTGCGGCGGCGTAGTGGATCGTTAGGTTTGAAACAAAAATTAGGGTTTCACACAAAGGCTTGATACCATGTAAGTGTTTGGAGAACTGACTCCTTAACGGATCTCAGAGGCCTACTCCTGTATATATATCAATGGGTGAAAACCCGAGGGTACAATGGTAACTGTACACGTATAAATAATATAATGCTAACACTCCCTCAGTTTGTCCACAATGCACGCAACACCCACCTTGCTTCTTATGTCAACATCTCTGATTCTGTCACGTCTCGAATGCCCAGGGCCGAGCTTCCGATCTGGACCTGATCGGAATTTTCAGAAACTTGGACCGCGGATCGGACCAGGACCGAGAAATATGGTCCCGGATTTTTCGGTCTACGGACCGGAAAGACCGTTTGGACCGGTTATTCTTGTAGCCCTATTTTATTTTATTTTGTTTTAATTTAAAGACACAACAACCTCATATTTTTTTATTTTACACTTTACAATAGTGGTATTTTACATCAATATAAGCATTACAACCTCCCCAAATCTGTATACACCAAATCATTAGTTGGAAGATTTTTCTAATGTTAATCAATTCTAGCAAATAGAGCTCAAATGAGGGACTGAATATTACAAATTGCTACTTATCATCTTGGCCATTAACAAACTAAGGCATATAGAGCTCATATTCAGAAAGAACACAAACAATTGAAACAAATGTTCTATGTCCAAAACCCTGTATCTAAAATCGACTGAAATCGACATTAATTTCTGAAAATAATCAAATTATACCTAAAAACAAACCTACCAATGTAGATCTAAAAGGGAAAATAGAGGGAAGAAGAAATAGGGAAAAACGCATCACTTACTGGCTTCGGGACAGAGAGCCAAGAGGGAACAACAGAGAGGCTTCGGGACAGAAAGTCGGGAGGGAAGAAGAAGAACAGAGGGAGGAGGCCGGGCCGAATATTGAGAGCGGAGCGCCTTCGGGATGGAGGGACGGTTGGAGCGGTCGTGACTCCGCGAGCGAAGAAGAAGAGAGAGTAGGGCTGAGTGGGTAACTGTTGTGCTGAGAGCGAAGAATAGAGAGAGAGCGGACATGACTCCGGGAGTGAAGAAGAAGACATACTGCTGTGTTGAGTGCGAAGAAGAGAGGAGAGCGGTCGCGACTTCACCTCCACAAGCAAAGAAGAGAGACTAGTAGGGCCGACCGACTGTTGTGCTGAGAATGAAGAAGAGAAGAGAGGGCGGTCGCCTGTTTCTTATCTTTCTTTCTTTAAAAAAAAAAAATAGAATCCGGTCCTATTCCGGTCCGGAATTTCCGGTCTGGTCCCGGGTTTGGACCGGAACCCAGAATATAAAATTTCTTGGACTGTGGACCAGACCGTAATTTCCCGGTCCAATCCAAAGACCGTAATTTCCGGTCTGGTCCAGATCCGATTCCGGTCCGATCCAACCTTTGCCCACCCCTACCACTCATCCAACACAACATTCTCATCTCAGCCACTGCTAACTTCTGTTCTTGAGCTTTCGTGATAGGCCAACACTCGGAGGCATACAGAAGGGTCGGCCTAACCACCACCTTATAGAACTTACCTTTCAGCTTAGATGGGATTTTCTTGTCACATAATACTACTGAGTACTGACGCTCTTCTCCAACTTAGCCACCCTGATTGGATTCGATGTTCAATATCTCTATCAATACCTCCATCGCTTTGAATGTATGATCCTAAGTATTTGAAATACTCTTTCCTGGGGACAAAAGTGTCTCCTAAATAAACTTTAGACCCCGGATCTCTGCCCTCTCCAAAACGGAACTGAACATATTCAGTCTTAGATCTACTCAATCTGAAACCCTGAGATTCCAACACCCCTCTCCGTTTTTCAAGCCTGCGCTCCAAACCTGATCGTGAGTTGTCCACTAGTACAATGTCTTCTGCAAACAGCATTCACCACGGATATGAAAGAACTCAGAATCTCCACTCGGCGTTTTAACACTAGTCAGTGAATCATCATACATATCTCTTATCACCCAGATATACATCCCCGATACTCCCTTCTCTACCAAGCATCTCCATAGCAGCTCCCTCGGAACATTGTCATAAGATTTTTCTATATCAATGAAAGCCATATGCAGATTCTTCTTCCTGTCTCTGTGCATCTCAATCAATCGCATGAGCAAATGAATAGCTTCCACCGCTGATCTTTCAAGCATGTTTTCAGACACCTGCACCAACCTCCTCAGTCTCTTCTCGATCACTCTCTCCCATAACTTCATCGTGTGACTTAGAACCTTGATTCCTCTGTAGTTACTGCAACACTGTACATCACCCTTGTTCTTGTAGATTGGGACCAACTTACTAAGTCTCCATTCCGCTGGCATCTTAGCTGAACCGAGGACGGCGTTGAAAAGAGGAGTAAGCCATACCAAACTTTGGCCCCCAACCATTTCCGCACATCCCCCGGAATATCATCTGGCCCAGAAGATCTATGTTTCTTAGTTCTACAAAGATCTCCCTTAACCTCCTCTATAGATATGCGCCTGTAGAAGCCGTAGGCGATACGTTCTGGCCGACTGAAACTCTGCCCTGAAGTGCTGAACTCCTCGTTGAGCAATTATGAGAAATACCTCTGCCATCTTCCCTTGATCTGTTCATCATTAACCAACACTTGTCCGCTCTCCTCCTTGACACATCTGACACTGTCAATGTCCCTGCTCAACCTCTCTCTGTGTCTGGCAAGGCGATAGATAACTCGTTCCCCTCCCTTTTCATCCAAAGCCTTGTACAAGCTCTAGAAGGCTTTGTCTTTAGCCTTAGCAACCGCTCGTTTGGCCTCTCTCTTGGCCTCATTTACCTGAATCTGAGATCCATATGATCCACGCCACTTCCGCTGTGCAACCATCTGTGGAACGCTAACTGTTTCTCCTTAATCTTAGCCTTCACCTCCTCGCTCCACCATGCTACGCCTTGCCTGGGACCACGTCCCCCTCTAGACACTCCCAACACCTCACGACCAATTCTGCGAATACACCCTGCCAAGCAGCTCCACATCGCATCAGCATTGCCCTGCATCTCCCCAATCCCCTCAAGCTCTGCTGCCTGCCATACTCTATCTCTCATAACAGGCCCGGTAGATTCAGAAAGTCTCCACCACCTGATTTTCGAAGGGACGTTGTGAGATCTCTTTCGAACTCGGCCAAGAACCACAAAGTCCAACACTAGAAGACGATGGGGCGTCGAGAGGCCGCCGAAGGGGATCACTTTACAGTCTTTGCAACTGCGCCTGTCTTCCTTCTTCACTAGAAATTAGTCAATCTGCGAATTACCAACCGAGCTATCAAAAGTAATCAAGTGCTCATCCCTTTTATGAAACAACGAGTTGCAGATGACACTCCCGAACGAGGCAGATAACTCCAACAGTGCAAACCCCCCTTCATTTCTAACCCCAAAGCCAAAACCTCCATAAGCCTCCTCAAATACGTCGTTACTCTTACCAATATGAGCATTGAAATCACCTCCAATCACATATTGCTCAGTCCCAGGGATAGTCCCAACTAGCGCGTCCAAAGCCTCCCAGAAACTTGACGGCCATAAGTCCGTCGCTCACCCTAACAACCTGCACCACCCTATCCTTTCAACGATCACTGACCAGAATTCCAACCCCGTTCTTCTTTCTGTCAAGGCCTGAGTACCAAAACTTCCACCCATCGACTTGACGGGTCTTACTCCCCACCCACTTGATTTCCTGCAAGCACGCAATGTCCACTGTGCGATCCTTCAGAATCCTTAATCGACTTACCGGTCAGGGTACCAACGTTCCAAGATCCAAACCTCAAAGAAGACCTCAAAGGTCGGGAGCTCCCTTAGAGACCACCACCCATAACCCCCTGACTAGGACCAGAGACCACTTGACGGGCCATACAGGCAATAGATCAAAACAAAAGGACAAGAGATGCAATCCAAGTACTAGCCGAAGTGACTCAAAACACTAAAGCAACATACACGAATGGAACAGAGTATGCAAACAAAAGCATTAAAAGCAAAGTATGCAAACAAAAGAATGGATGAAATGAGGCTAATGAATCGAATGAATGCAAAGGAATATTAACGAAAGAGTAAAGGATAGAAATATCAAGCCCCTAAACAGTTGCCGAAGAGGCTAACAATCGACAACATAAAAACCGCTTAAACTACAAGAAGTGAAGGAACGATGATACCGCGCCCTGATCGCGGGGCCGAAGAAGCTACCCCTCCACCCACTGAGATTGATCCCTGGGACCGAAGGTGTGTTGCTCGAGCCCAGCTAGAAGCTACCACGAGTCAGGATTGGGCAAAGGTTTAGGGCAGGAGTCGACAAGGATTCGGGGCCGGGGTCCGGAGCGAGCTAAGGCCGGAGTCTAAGGGGTCGATGGGGATCGGGGATAGTTTGGGTTTGAATTGGGTCCACTGGCGGTGGGGCTAGGGCTAGGCTGGAGTGGGTTAACCAGGGGAGGCGGTCGGTTCACAACCTTCTAACGCATATGTATTTGTGCACTTGACCCTAATCCTTAAGCCGCCTACCTTTGTATTAAATGAGACAATCTCAATGTTTAATGATGTTCAAAAAAGCTTTAAAAATCCTAAAAATTTGAGGCGATTAATTATCTCTGATATCATTTTCCTCCTCCAATCCTTCACTTCAGTTCAAATTACTTGTGTTCCCACGTCGAGAACTTCCAAAAAAAAAAAAAAAATACTAAATGAAATTCTTACATGATGCCGACTATCTCTTTATATACGGAGTATTTTAAAAAAAATAGTGTATAAAATAAAATGAAGGCGTGAAAAAATGAATAGCCAAAAGGCCTCCGTACGGTGAAGAAGTTGACACTCTACCCTTTTTTCTCCGCTCTCCCTCTACAGTCTCAATTGAATCTGCACTGTTTCAGACGGGACACCGCATCCCCCACTTCCTCATTTACTCTGCGCGTCCCACCCCCCTTTCACCATTCCCCTTCTCCTCTCCATACGAAAACCCTAGATTCCCTCTCCCGCTCCATCTTCCGATCGCGATTCACGATGGACGGCGCCGCCGACAACCCCGATCCGCATCCCTACTCCACCGACTCTTCCTGGTCTGCGCCTCCCGGTGTCGTCTCCCCCTCCCACGACGACTCTTACCGCTACGCTCCTTTCCTTCCCGACTTCGCCTGGAATTTCCACTCGGCCGAATTTTCCGTCGCTGATCTAGCGGACGATATGCCTGGGGGCAGTAATGGCTCGATTGACGCTGCGGCGCTGCAGAGCTCCAGATCGGAGGCGGATCTAGGCATGGTAGGTGCCTCTGCTGTAGCGACGCCGTCTTCCAGCCAGTCTGCGTTTTCGAGCTCGTCGGAGGATCCGCTTGATAAGCCTTCCGTCTCCGGCGGTGACGCGGGAGTGGATAATCCCACTGCCGATACATTGTGAGTTTCGATCGGCGATTGATTCGCTGAAAATTTTTAAAATAAAAATAAAAATTGACTTTTCAATTTCATAATTTATTCCCCTAAACAAAAAAATTTAGGAAATTCGTAGCTAATTTCTTATAATTAAGCTTAATTATGAATGGCTGCATATGCACTATGATTTTATGTGACATGAAATTGTTTATTTGCTTTGGATTTATATCACATAATTTGATTAATTACAGATGATTTATACATACTGCTATATTGAATGATCAGATTGCGTTTGATGGTATTGCTACATCGCCCGCAGATTAAAGAACAGATTAAAAGAAGCTGAGGTAGCTAATTAGTGCTGAGGAGTTAGTTGCTGAATTGATTAGCAGCTGCTGGTCATTTCATGTTTAGTGATATATACAAAAATCATGGTGGTGGTTGATTTGTCTCCTCGTAGCTATAGCTTTCTACGTGGGCAGTTTCTCCTTCTATCATTTTCCTCTTTTTTCCCCCCTTATTTTTGTGGTTTTAAGAACTCCATTAATTTGATTTATATATAATGTTTTCCTCTACAATTAGTTTGATGATTTGACTGCTAATTAATTATATATATGTTAGTTATGTTATAGACAACTTTTTTGATTAACCAGCTGTGTGGTCACACACACATATATATGAATCACATTCACATTCTTTAATTTTTCTATTGATTTATTGCATTGAATATATGTTGTATATTGACCCTTTCAAATTGAACTTTTAAGACTCATCTAGTTGACAAAGCTAGATATATTTAAACATTTAAGAATGCAATCTAAAGCATACAATCTTTCATATATATATATACACATGGTGCCATGGTGGTATTAATTAATTATTTGTTTATTTTTTAAAATAAATTAATAATCTCATCTTGATTAATGATTGAGTGGATTGTATATATGTAAAGCCTCTCAAATTTGCAGGACCAAGGTTAAAAAGAAGGCGCAGAAGAGAATAAGGCAACCGCGATTTGCATTCATGACAAAAAGCGACGTTGATCAGCTTGATGATGGGTACCGGTGGCGTAAGTATGGACAGAAAGCGGTTAAGAATAGTCCCTTTCCAAGGTGTGTTGGGAAATTTGCAATATATGAACCCATTCATATATAGCGAATTAATATAAATGTCATATGAGATTGGAGCTATTTATATATGTACACACACTTTTCAGTTCAATTGGGGAAAGTTTTTCATATCAATTCCAATTTCAATGATGGATGCATTATTGATCTGACATGCTGGCAGGAGCTATTACCGCTGCACAAACAGCAAGTGCACAGTGAAGAAAAGGGTGGAGCGATCCTCTGAAGATCCCACAGTGGTCATCACCACATACGAAGGCCGACACTGTCATCACACAGTTGGGTTCCCCAGAGGTGGTGTCGGATTCATCAATAGCTATGAAAATGCATTTTCTGCCCAATTTGTGCACCCAGCTGCTGCTGCTGCTGCTGCTGCTCAGCTCTTATATCCATTTCCCCGGGAGGGCTCAGTTAGTGTCACACAATCTCCTCCTCCTCGCTTGATTCCGGCTCCTGATCAAGAAGCAGCCAATAGAGAAGAACAGATTAGCCTAGTTAGGGTCCCTGGTCAATCAAGTGCTGAGGAGGTTGATCGGATGGATGAAGGATTGCTTGCTGACATTGTCTCTCCTAGAACGCGCAACCATTGAGACAGATTTCGATGGTAATCAATCGAACTATTTCTTCTTTGTTTATTGATCTTGATGATGACGATGATGATGATGTTCTAGGAGGACCCGTGATAAATATATATAATTGGACTATATATCTAGGATGCATTTTTTTTTAGCAATCTTTTCCGCATGATTGAATTTAGTCATCAAGATGGTAAATGATTAGCCTCTTTAATTAGTCTTTAAAGTAAGTCATTCTACTTAAGCTAGTTTTTTGTACTGATCAATATATTGTTGATATGGTACTTATTTTTGTTCATGTACTTATACAGATAAGGCACTTATGAACCCTATTTTACTTATTGCAGTTAATATACCTGATATACATGCTAGCTATTAAGAATTCTATTCCATGTGGTCTTAATTTGTTACTCAAGACCAATATTTTAATTAAGGAAGTTTTCATCTTTGAGATTTAAATTTGCATCACGTACATTTAACTCTATATATAGCTAGCTATATCCTATTCATTGATTATTTTTCATGTGATGGTTTGCTTGTTGTTGGGCATATATATATAGTACTGATTTGGTGATAAAACTATATATTCAAAAGCACTCTTCAAATTCAATTTCTATATATGCTAAAGCTCATATTTGAATACTTATATTCCTTCCTCGCTAATTAATGATCTCCGATCCAGCCCTTTTGCCTATTGCTCAACACATATAGCTACTCCTTCCGATCGAAAAAACTAATTAATGGCGCATCTAGTTGTGCAGAAAAGGGGAATGAAAATGCAATATGCATAGGCACTTGTTTATGGATTACACAATTCAATATGATATGATATGATATGATGTGGTAGGGTTTATTCTATATAGTTTGTGATGTGCACTGTGTATATATATATATGCTTTACATTCCATCACCTTCTGGCCCCCATCCTTAGTTATAAAATGAAAGGCTTCAGCTTCGGGCCCGTCCTTTGGTTACTATAATAGCACATACATGACTAGTGCTGATTGGTTCGGAATGAAGAAT
This sequence comes from Persicaria tinctoria, assembly GCA_037127255.1. Lineage (NCBI taxonomy): Eukaryota > Viridiplantae > Streptophyta > Magnoliopsida > Caryophyllales > Polygonaceae > Persicaria > Persicaria tinctoria. Next base: position 25,523,841 of record JBANSL010000006.1, read on the forward strand.
CGACAATGGGGTCGGTTTCGAGTGCTTGGGGACTACCTTATCCTCATCATTGTCTTGTCTTTGCTTCCTTTTCTGGTATCTGTAATGAGATGTTAATTTCAACCAGGAATGATTCAAATTGACCACTCGTGGAGCTTCTGTTTGTCACCAATGTTAGCAACATCATACATATATAATCACACATAGGGTTTTGCCCACTTGATTTCCTTTTTTAAATTTGGGTAAAGGGAGAGTAAAGATCTCATAAAGTTGCATTCTATGTATTGTATATGTGGTGCAAATTTAGTGGAATCCCTTTACATGTTGGCCTTTGGTTGTTATGAAAAAGCATGGTGGTTTGATATTTATATGTAAAGGCAACCTGAAAATGGAGTGGAAATGAAAGGTTTAGTTCCTATACATATATATAAATATAGTGTATATGGATTCCATGCGTTTAAGTTTATTTATATATATTCTATATACATATATTAAAACCGAGACATAGAAGCTTGTGTATGGTGTGACCGCCTGTGATTATTTTTGGAATTTTTTCCCACTAAAAATATATTAGAATTGTAATTTCTAAAAAGTTACCAAAGACACATATTTTGTTTAATAAAAGTATTAAAGTATAAATATATCTATGGACTATAAAAGAAAAAAATTAAAAAATTATATGATAATCTATATAATATTTTTGAATTTTCTATCTAATTAACTAAAATATTTATTTTTAAATAATATTTGTAACAAATAAAAAAACTTTATATTATATATTAATCATATAATAAATAATACGTCAATATAAATTGTAAACATGAACATTAATTCTATATGAACAGATAGATCGCTATTTATCTAATTTCTACATTATATTTCATATTTATTACATTTATTGTCATATATTTAATAGGGTTTTATAGACAATTGATTTAATTTTAGAATATCATATTAGAATATTCTCGTGTATAGGACGGGACTTACACCAGTGAAAGTATAAACTTAATAATGTAACGATTGATGTTTGATTAACATGATTTAATTTACATCGCTTTTAAATTAACATAAATTTAAAATAAAAACACATTATAAATTGTGTCACGTAAACATTAATTTGTTGTTGTATTAAAGTTTATAATTATATTATAAATATAAATTACTTTATTACATACAATTGATTAATTAACATAATGTATTTCAGTTTATTTTTTTTTATTTTAAACATATTATACATCATATTAGCCAAGAACTCGAAACACTAGTGTTAAAAGATAGTCACACTAACAAGTCCCCTTTCTAGGAAGTTGGTTGATGGTTTCCCACCATATCATGTCTTTGGCATATATATTTTGAGTGTGATATTTGCATTTTTATACCACTATCTATAACTTTATTTACAAAAATCCCCTTTACAACTTCACTTCATTTTTTTTCCCTTACCATCATCATCCTAATTAGGACAATATTATATTTGTGTCCCTCATATATGTGCCAAGTTAGTTGTATTCTCTCTTTCTGTATACCACTTCTTGATTCCTAGCTTGATGATGATCAAATTGGTAGATGGAGAACAAAATTTTAAAGGCTGGATGATGATAAATCATGATATGATATGATAGATATTAATTCCTTGATTCTTTCTATGTACCACTCCTTTGTAATGTAATATATTCCTAGCTAGCTTTCTTCAACCTTCTTCAAACTGACATACAAACAAGTAGAATCTACAGCTAGCTGATGATCATATTCTACCAAATTCAGATTCAAGCTGTTGTTATTTTATATCTACCTAGCTAGCCACTCAACCATTCATAGGTACCAAACAATTATTCGTGTATAATAATGTAATTATCCGTATGTATAAATAATATACTTATTTGTATTTAATAAAGGATTGTTCATATATGTAATCACTTGATACACCTGCTTACCCCAGATCTATGTGTGTGTTTTTCTTGGGTGTTATTAGATATATCTTAAATTCTGATTAAGCAAATGCACGTCCTTATTGACGTGGTGTCACGTCCAAATCAATGTGCAGATATACACTGAAAATCGAAGATAAATCAGGGTTTAGAACACCACATTTATATAGATGTGCACTCCAAAATCATAATAATTTACGGTGTATTTAGCTTCTCCGATTTTTCTTCGTTTAAAGTTGCTTATTTGGGTGGACTTCCATAGCAATTAATAATGACCCTTTTTTCACGCTTCAATTTGTTGGGTAGGGCCGAAGGGTACTCTTTTTTCACCACCCAATCACCCCCTTTTCTAACTTTTTTGAGTTTTGCGATCAGATTTTGTGCGTTGCTAATCCCACAGCTTATTCGCAGGGCCCAATTCCTCCCAACTGATTTAATTTATCAAGGCCGGAGGACTAGGGTTTTATTTTACCGTGCAATGATAAATATAAGGATTGGTAAATATACTCGTAATTTTTATTGATTACACTGCTGAGTTTTACAAGTCCACACATAGTAGAATAGAATGTGTTTGTATGATAAAAGCTTCGAGTGGATGCTTAAATAGACTTAGAGCATCAGCATCAATTAGGTAGCCTTCCCTTTTAACCCCATCATGGAAAGGTAAGGGAAAACGTTTTTTTTTTACAGTGGCAAGAAGTAGATTGACAAAGCGATCTTGAAGCCATTAACAAATGGTTTGGATGACCCTACGCAAAGGGCCGTCAGTCAAAAAAGAAAAATTATCTAAGATTACAATTACAGAAATTTAAAATTAAAGATGTCTAGAAAATTGAAACCCTTGTTTCTTCCGATCTACTCTATCCATATCTAATATGGCGGCTTAGACAACTTGCGGGATAGTAGACTTGTCACTGTAGGCTTAGAAAGCGATGACTTTGCTCATCAATCATGTTGCATGTGAAGTCTCGGCCGGACTCGAAAACTTGAGATTTGAAGGTTGGACTCGAAAACTTGAGGATTGATGGTTGAAAACTTGACATGGGTGCTTTGTAAATAGATTTTGTTTGAAAATTTAGGTTAAGGGGTAGGGAAAAAAGGGGGTTTACGGGAAGGTTGTAGGCTATTGGCTGGGTTATTTGGGGGCCTACAGGGGTGGCAGGGAGGAGGAGACGGAACGACCTCAGAGCCTCCAAAGCCGGAGAATCCAGGGCGGCGTCGAGGGAAGAGCAGGGACGCTGTGGAGGAGGGAGGTTGTCAGAGAAACTAGGCCGTTGGGGAAGAACCAACAGCGACGGCGGACCAACAACGGTGGCGGCTAAGGCCTGGGCAGTCAAAGATCAGCCGTAAGGGTTGGGTTTGTGGGTTGTGTGGTGTGAGTTTCGTGGGAGGAAATTGCTGGAGTACAAGGAGTCGTGGCCCCAAGGGTCGAAGGCGGTTGCTGCCGCAACGTTGAGAGGGGATGTAGAGGAGGGAGATGGGATCTTGGATTGGTGACTCTATGGATCGGAGGAGGAAAATCGAGGGCGGAGAGTTGTCACGCAGATCGATGGGGAGGAGATCGAGAGGTAGCACCGGCAACGTCGACGGAAGCTTGGACAAGGCACCGTTGTGGAGGTGGAGGGTCGAAACCGGAGAGGAAGTGGAAACCTTAATGGGAAGGGATAATCCCATTCCTTTTCCCATCTCTTTTTTGTGTGTGGAAAGATGTGAAATGACATCACACATTAATAAAATGATGAATCCAAGCCTTGCATATAAGCAGAGGCGGAACTCAATGGGGACGGGAGGTGGCCATGGCCCCTCCGGACGGAAAAAAATTAATGTTATATGTAGTATATTTTATGAGTATGTAAATTGTAAAAGAGCATTTTAACAACTTGGTGTAATGCTATGTGTTATATTTCCCTATGTCTTGCTTTCATATGTGTTACATGTAATATTGTTATGTGCTTGTAATCATGTATGAGTGTATGATGAGTATGCATATAACATATATTATATACTTAGGTATACATGGATGCACAAGTTATAATTAGGCTCGACTGAGTCGTATTGAGTTGAGAAATCGACTTGATCCTCTAACGAGTCTAATAAACACTTGTAGAGTGATAATGTATAAACTATAGTATATAATGTATGAATAATATGTATGATATATGTGTGGAAGAGCCTTACCCGGATGTGGGCTTTAGGCCCATTCCCAAGCCCAAAGATCTTTGATGCTGGAGCGAGCTTGGCGGCCTTGGTCCAGTTGATGAAGTGCTGCGTTTTGCCTTGGCTTCACTTCAAATCCGAAGCCCTAGCTATTTAAGCTCGCTAGCAGCTTCTGGATCTTCAGTTCAGCTCTCTCTCCTCCGTCTCTTCTCAAACGCTCTCAAAGGGTTTTCTAGGGTTTCTAGGGTTTGCTCCTGGTTCCTCCCCAGCGATTGTGAAGACGAAGGCGTTGGCTGCTCTCGGTGATCTCCTGGTGGTGGCGCGGCTAAGCTCCTGGCTTTGGTTTCCGCTTGTCTCACGTCTGGAGATCTAGGGTTTGGGAGTTTCGAAGAGATCTTCGAACTCCGGTCATCCCACACAGGGGGATCTTCTTCTCTTTGTATCTCTGAAACTCGTACATGCTAGATCTAGGGTTTATCTTTGCATTGCTTGATTGTAACCCTCTGTTGAACATTACCTAGTGGATTCGGCCGCTTCTTGAGGCCTCGAGGACGTAGGCATCTTTTGCCGAACCTCGTAAAACTCTGGTGTTGTTCTTGCATGTTTGTTTGAGTTTCTTGTTCTTATCTCTCGCTTCCGCATAAATCACTTTCGTTATATCGAATCTCGGTTTCAACAAGTGGTATCAGAGCTTGAGTGTCGCGTTTCCGATTTCCTGGCTCATTGTTGAGTTCTAGGGATAGGTTAAGGGTGTAGGGCCTCGGGCTGACCTAAAAGGCGACATCGCTGGTGCAGCACCCCCCTACACGTCATACCACACCCTTGTTTGCTTAGATCTAGGCTTGTGTGTGTGCGATTCTGTGCTCTGCTCTTAGGTTCAAGGTTTTCTTGAATCTCTTGTGTGATTTACTGTGTTTTGTTAAGTTTTTTAAGTTCTTGACTATAAACATGGGTGAATCCTATCGTTTAAAGCCCTTCAATGGCACTACTGACTTTGCTATGTGGCAGGTAAAAATGAAGGCCATATTAATCAAAGAAAACTGCTTTGAAGTGCTCACTGGAGAAGATGTCGAAGAAGACAAAAAGAAGGATCTAAAACGTCTTGATAAAGTAGCACACAGTGAGATTATGTTGAGACTCACAGACGAAGTGGCTAGGCAAGTTCTTACTTGCACAACTACTGAAAAGCTCTGGAAAAGGTTGGAAGAATTATACTTGGTAAAATCACTACCAAGTAGGGTAAATCTCTTCAACAAACTTTTCAATTATAAAATGTCTACTACTTGCACTCTTGCTGAAAATCTTGACAGATTCTTGGCTATTACCCAAGATTTGGAGAGATGTGGTGACAAAGTTGATGAGACTCAATTGTGTGTGTTGTTGCTTAATTCTTTGCCTGCATAGTTTACTACTTTTGTTGATGTTGTTCAGTATGGTACTAATAAGTTGACTCAAAAGGAGCTTATTGATTTTATCATACAGAAAAATGAAAATCTGGAAGTGTTTAAAGCTGTGAATGGAAATAAGACTGACCCTAAACCTGAAAACAAAGATGAGGTTCTTATGGTGAAGTCTAAGTACAAAGGCAATAGAAAACCTAAGCAACAGGAAAATAAAGACAATAAATCTGATTCTGTGTCTTCTGATAAATCCAGTGGTGAAAAACCTAATAAATCTCATCTTGTATGTACTTACTGCAATAAAACTGGCCATCTTGAGAAGCATTGTTTTAAGAAGAAAAGGGATATTAAAGCTGGTAAGAAACCTAATGTGTCTGCTATTTGTGAATCCCATCCTTATGTTACTCATGAAGTTCTTGCATTATTAAGTGACACTGATTCTACTACTTGGATTTTGGATTCTGGGTGTACCATGCATGCTACCTTTCATAAATCTTGGTTCTTTGAGCTTAAATGTTTTGATGCTGGTACTGTAATGCTGGGTGATCACTCTATTCTTAAAATTAAAGGTGTTGGATCTGTTGCTTTGAAAATGTTTGATAATGTGATTAGAATTGTTAAGGATGTTAAATGGGTTCCTGATTTAAGGAGAAACTTGCTCTCTGAAAGTGCTTTTGAAGAATTACACTATGATATGTCCAGTTCCAATGGTGTTAGGATTATTTCTAAAAATGGGAAGCCTGTCATTAAATGCTTTAGAAAGAAGGGTCTTTATGAAGTGTTGGCTACTCCTGTTTTGAATTATTCTGCTTCTGCCTTTACTGCTTCTGTGCATACTATGTCTCTGCATGATACTATGTTGTGGCATAATAGATTGGGTCACATTGGTAATAAAGGCTTAGAACACTTTCACAAAACTGGCATAATCAACTCCAAACCTTGCATGATTGATCTCTGTGAAAATTGTATCCTAGGAAAGCATGCTAGAAAAGGTTTTAAGCATTCATCTTATGTTGTTGCTGCACCTCTTGAATATATTCATTCTGATTTGTGGGGACCCTCTCCTGTTCCTACTGTAGATCATAAGAGATATTTTATGTCTCTCATTGATCACTACAGTAGGAAGGTCTGGGTCTATTTGCTTAAAACTAAAGATGAGGCATTTGAAACCTTTAAAAACTGGAAAGTTGGAGTTGAAAATGAAACTGGCCTTACTGTTAAATGTTTAAAAACTGACAATGGCCTGGAGTTTTGTAATTCTTTGTTCAATGAGTACTGCAAGTCTAATGGTATTAAGAGACACTTAACCATTCCTGGAACTCCCCAGCAGAATGGTACTGCTGAGAGGATGAACAGGACTCTCCTTGAAAAAGCTAGATGCATGCTTATATCTTCTAGTTTGAAACATTGCTTGTGGGGTGAAGCTGTTGTGACTGCTGCTTATTTGATAAATAGGACTCCTTCCTCTGATATTGATTTTAAAACTCCTTATGAGTTATGGACTAAAAGAAAGCCAAACTTAGACCACATTAAACCTTTTGGTTGCACTGTGTTTTCCTATGTTAACCAAGGTAAGCTTAATCCTAGGTCCCAAAAATGTGTGTTATTGGGTTATCCTGAAGGGGTTAAGGGTTATAAGTTGCTTCTTGTCCAACCTGGTGTGTATAAAACTGTTGTGAGTAGGAATGTCTTTATCAATGAGCATGAATTTCACTTTAAGAAAGCTTCTCCTGTTATCTCAGATGCTAACTTGCAGGTACAAGAGGATCAATTCTTTGTGCCTAAGCACAATGATGTTGATTCAGATGATGAGTTTGACAGTGGTTTTTCTCCCTCTTCTCCCTCTACTCTCTCTACTCATGATCCTTCTCTGTCTACTTCTGATAATGCTACTGTTTCTGATAATATGCAAATTGATGTTGTGCAACCTCACCAATTGGGCGGGGGAGCAAATAATGAACCTAATTCCTCTTCTACTTCTCCTATTTATGTGAATGAGGATGATGTTGTTACTTCTGTGCCTGTGTCTGGTTCTGGTACCTCTAGTTCTTCAGCCACTGAAGGGCATGATTTGACTAATTGGCAGTTGACTAGGGATAGGAGCCCTAAGACTGTTATACTAAATAAAAGGTTCATTAATAACATTGTTGAGTTTGCTTGCTTAGTTTCTGATGTTGTGAAGATCTTTACTCCTGAAACTTATGAACAAGCTATGAAATGCATTCACTCTGCTAAATGGAAACATGCCATGAATGATGAGATAGAATCAATGAGGGTGAATAAAACCTGGACTTTGGTGCCTAAACCTGTGAATGCTAGATTAATTGATTGTAAATGGATCTACAAACTAAAAGATGGCATTTCTAAGTCTGACCCCTAGATACAAAGCTAGGCTGGTTGCTAAGGGTTTTACCCAAAGAGAGGGTGAGGATTACAATGAAATATTTGCTCCTGTTGTGAAATACAAAACCTTGAGATTGTTGCTTGCCATGACTGCTGTTTATGATTTTGAATTAGAACAAATGGATGTTAAGACATCTTTTCTTCATGGTGACTTGGATGAGACAATTTATATGAGACATCCTAAGGGCTTCATTGATTCTATGCATCCTAATCATGCTTGCTTGTTAAATAAATCCATCTATGGTTTGAAACAGTCACCTAGACAATGGAATATCAAATTTGACAAGTGCATGAGGTTCAGTCTAGGGTTTAAAAGGAGCAAATTTGATACCTGTTTATACTTTAAGGGTGTCAATAAGAGTCATGTGCTTTATGTGCTTTCATATGTGGATGACATCTTGCTGATTTCTAAATCTGTTGATGCTATTCATGATATTAAAAAGAACTTACAAAAGCATTTTGACATGAAAGATTTAGGCATTGCTAAAAAGATTTTAGGCATGTCTATTATAAGAGATAGGAAGCATAAGAAGTTATGGTTGCATCAGTGTGACTATGTGCATAAGGTTCTTGAAAGATTTCATATTTCTGGTGATAAGATTAACAATATCCCTTTAGGTGCTCATCTTGATCTCACTAAAATAGAAGGAAAGTTGTCTGTTGCTGAGTTGAATATTATGAAATCCATTCCTTATGATGCTGCTGTAGGTTCAGTGATGTACTCTATGATTTGTACTCGTCCTGATCTTGCATTTGCTATTAGCACTCTCAGTAGATTCATGTCTGAACCAGCTGAGAAACACTGGGTGTCTATGAAATATTTGTTAAGATACTTTCTTGGCACTGCTAATCTGTCTTTGTTATAGGTTGAACACTCCTCCTCTTATAACTTACATGGTTTTGTGGATGCTGATTATGCTTCTAACAAGGATACCAGGAAATCTACTACCTTCTATGTGTATACATGGGCAGGCAATTGTGTTTCCTGGAAATCCCAGCAGCAACCCATCGTTGCTCTCTCATCCACTGAAGCTGAGTACATAGAAGCTCCAGAGGCCTGTAAGGAGGCCATCTGGCTGCAAGGTATCCTTAAGGAGATAGAGAGGAAGCACTACACTTCTGTCTTACACATTGACAGTCAAAGTGCACTCTATCTCTGCAGGGACCCCATGTACCATGAGCGTACTAAACATATTGATGTTAGATACCATTTTATTCGTGAAAAAGTGGAAGATAATGTCATACAAGTTAAGAAAATTGATGGTAAGTATAATCCTGCAGATTTTGGCACTGAAATTGTTCCTTATGAAAAATTTGTGTTCTGTAGGAACTTCCTCCATTTGGAGGATTTCCATGGGTGATCCTTGCATGACTGGGCTGATGACGGATGGCTTTGAGTCCACTATGTTTAGGTTATAGTCTGCCTGGAGCAAGACTTAGAAAAATAGAGGGTGATTTGTTGTAATGCTATGTGTTATATTTCCCTATGTCTTGCTTTCATATGTGTTACATGTAATATTGTTATGTGCTTGTAATCATGTATGAGTGTATGATGAGTATGCATATAACATATATTATATACTTAGGTATACATGGATGCACAAGTTATAATTAGGCTCGATTGAGTCGAGAAATCGACTTGATCCTCTAACGAGTCTAATAAACACTTGTGGAGTGATAATGTATAAACTATAGTATATAATGTATGTATAATATGTATGATATATGTGTGGAAGAGCCTTACCCGGATGTGGGCTTTAGGCCCATTTCCAAGCCCAAAGATCTCTGATGCTGGAGCGAGCTTGACGGCCTTGGTCCAGTTGATGAAGCGCTGCGTTTTGCCTTGGCTTCACTTGAGATCCGAAGCCCTAGCTATTTAAGCTCGCTAGCAGCTTCTGGATCTTCAGCTCAGCTCTCTCTCTCCTCCTTCTCTTCTCAAACGCTCTCAAAGGGTTTTCTAGGGTTTGCTCCTGGTTCCTCCCCGACGATTGTGAAGACGAAGGCGTTGGCTGCTCTCGGTGATCTCCTGGTGGTGGCGCGGCTAAGCTCCTGGCTTTGGTTTCCGCTTGTCTCACGTCTGGAGATCTAGAGTTTGTGAGTTTCGAAGAGATCTTCGAACTCCGGTCATCCCACACAGGGGGATCTTCTTCTCTTTGTATCTCTGAAACTCGTACATGCTAGATCTAGGGTTTATCTTTGCATTGCTTGATTGTAACCCTCTGTTGAACATTACCTAGTGGATTCGGCCGCTTCTTGAGGCCCCGAGGACGTAGGCATCTTTTGCCGAACCTCGTAAAACTCTGGTGTTGTTCTTGCATGTTTGTTTGAGTTTCTTGTTCTTATCTCTCGCTTCCGCATAAATCACTTTCGTTATATCGAATCTCGGTTTCAACACAACTAATTACTCTAGTTTAGTTGGTAAATGATGAATATTTTAAACAAAAAGTTGGGGGTTCAAATTTCTCTAACTCCTTTTAAAATATTATTTTTAATATTTTTTAAAATTATTATATACTTGGTATAAATAAACCCGAATATATTTTTTGGCCCCCTCGACCAGATATCTTAGGTTCCGCCACTGCATATAAGCCGGTGGCCGGGTTACCCCACCTAATGCCAATTGGTTTAAGGATGGAATCCCACTCGGTTTGTGTGCTCGGCTTGGTTAGCGCATGATGCGCTCGGACGTGCGTGACCCCCACGTCATTTGGCCTACCGGAATTTTAACAGTTTTAAAAAATAATAAAAGTGGGTCATTTTTTATTTTCTAATGTTTTGTTATTAAGTGAATTAAGTTTTGATAGGTTAAAAATATGTGGTGAAATATAAATAAAGTTAAAAAAATAATAAGGGGGTAAACTTGATGCAGGTTAAAAATTAGAAAACCGTAAAGAATGAGATAAAGTTAAGGAAAATAAGGTGTTGAAATATTATAAAGAGAGAGTAAAATACGGGGATATGTTTAACTGATGGTGCGGATGCTTTTATGTTAATGAAACTTGAATTGAATAGTAAAAAGAGTATATGAGATTGGACCAAGAGACTGGACATTAAGCTAGAGACCATATGGCCAGCATGAGATAATGCTTGGAAAAAATGTAGAGACTTCAGGTGGATAAGGCTTGAAAAAGAGTTGAGAAGGTTAGAAGTTGACTTGATCCAAGAGAGAACCTTCTAGTGAAAGTTCATCTAAACACCCCTTAGGAGTAGACCTGTCAATACACAATTCGACCCGATGATTCGATCTGACCGATCGAAATTTTTTGGGTCAAAACCCGGAAATTTTGACCCGGAATTTTTTTTCGACCCGAACCCGAAAACCCGGAAATTTTCCGGGTAATATGGGTTTCGACCCGGTGACCCGATTGACCCGGTAATTTTGACCCGATTTACCCGATTGACCCGGTGACCCGGTTGACCCGGTTGATTTATAATTAAATATAATTAATTTTTTTATATTAAATTAAAATTTATCGCAAAATTATCAAATTATGATTTTTTTAATTTAAAAAAGAAAAAATTGACAAACCCGAAATCGACCTGAACCCGCTCGAAACCCGGTCAAACCCGAGTTCCAGTCAACCCGAAAAACCCGGAACCCGTTTTACCCGAGACCCGGAGTGACCCGACCCGAACCCGACCGGAATGACCCGTTTGACAGGTCTACTTAGGAGTGAATATAGATAAACTCAATACTTTCTCCATTCGGTAAAATATGTCATTTACTATTCATGTACGCTTAAAGAATATTAAAACTGTATAAAATATCCATCTTTTTATAAAATTTTTAACAAGTTTATACTTATTAATAATAATTATAAAATTGTTAATTTTTTTATAAAAGAACTAGATATTTTATATAGTTTTTATCTCCTAAAAAGGCCAACTTTTAGGCCAACTTATGAGGATTTGAATTTTGAATGCAACCCCACATTAATCAAGTCCATCTAATAGAACATTAATTATTCAAATGAGAAAGATTCCCTATCAAACATAAAAGACTAAAAGTGAGGGTAGAAAAACAATGTTAAGAAAAAAATTAAAATAATATAATTTTGAAGCGTATAGATTAGAATAATCGTATACCTATATCAATACATTTATAAATTTTTATTATTAAAAATCATGTTTTATAAAAATAGAAAATTTTATTTTTTTAAATAATCTATCTTTCATTTACAAAATTTTTTAAAACATATTGATATAAGCTTATAAAAACATAAATATAATTTTAAAAAAAATTTAACATTGATTTATACACAAAATAATTAAAAGTTACTTAATACCAATCACAATCAAAACCATGAGGGGATGTATTTTATGTGGGACCCTGTGTATGATCTCATTTTTTGTTCCTTGGTTTAACCACCACATCTATATATTTACATTTTCAGACAATCAAAACCATGAATACCAATCATAACCACAACCACAACCACAACCACATACACATTTTCACCAAACATGGTCATCAAAGAAGATGAACATTGAAGCTTGACCAATATGAAAATAGCAAAGACTCGAATGTGTGACTTTTGTGTTTTGGGCCATTGTTTGGGCTTCTTTGTTATTGGGCCGGCCATCATTGTCCATTTAGCTGAGCTTCAGTGGTGTTGTTTGATCTCGAGAGAGGATCTGCTGTGTTGCTGTCCTGCCCCGTCTCTCTCTCTTAATCTCTTCAATTTTTTTTCTTTTTAACATATTATTTTAATTTTTTTTTAAAAAAATTGGAGGGTCTGGAGGTACAGGCAGGGTATTTGGTGACAGTTGATCTCATTTGTTTGATCTCGGCCTTTTAGTGAGTGGTGAACTCAATAGTCATTTCAGGTTCAGTACCGATGATGGGAGATGGGTGAGATGATCCGCGAATAATATAGGCATCTGCTCGGTGCCTATGGCTTAGATGCGGGTGTCGCTAGCGGCTCAAGGCTTGCTTGGGAGCTGGGAAGAGGATTGTAGGAAGCATTTTGTTGATTGATATGGGTTTTTTGTCAGCATAGACGAACGCTGACAAATCAGAAACAATATTAAACTTCTCTTATTACCGTTAGCCGAGGTAGTGATTGCGTTTTAATCGGTTTATCACTTTACCTAATGCAAAATGAGAGGCTATATATGCTTTTTGTATTCACAGATAGATACGGTTTGTCACAAAATTCTGAAAAAAGGATACAAATTTATTGAATTGAATGAAGCAATAACATGTTCAGATGACCCATATAACAGCAAAATGTAACAGTTAACTAACATACAAGTGCAAAAGAGATTTGACAGTAGAATATGACACATTTCTATCACATGAGGTTCTAGCTGTTTCTCCCAAAGTCAGACTGCGAATAGTTTGGACTGACATTATATTTATGCAACAGCAGGCATGTCCTTGAGCCACGCATCCAAAGGCTTACCGATTGAGTAGACGATGAACCCAATCTTCCTCAACTTCTCGGCGTCCACCACGTTCCTACCATCAAACACGAATGCGGGCTTCTGCATACTGTCAAAGATCTTCTGATAGTCGAGGGTTTTGAACTCGTCCCACTCAGTGAGGATGCATAGGCCATGAGCATCTTTAGTTGCAGTATAAGCATCCTGAACGCAAGCGACCAGCTCCTTCACAGCAGAGGGGTCGGATGGCTGGAGATGAGCTGGGTGATCCCAGTCAAACTTGTTCATTGTTAGGTCCCGCAGGATCTGGTCCTTGGTGACCTGAGGGTCATAGATGCTCAGCTTCGCTTTGTCCCCAAGAAGACCCTTGCACACGTCGATGGCTGGGGTCTCTCTGGTGTCACCGGTGTCCTTCTTGAAGGCGAACCCAAGGATTGCGACTTTCTTGTTAGCCACGGTGTTGAACATAGAGGCAACAACCCGGTTAACAAACCTGCTCTTTTGGTAATCATTCAGTTGGATGACCTGCCTCCAGTAGTTGGCCACCTCTGGGAGGCCATTGCACTCGCAAATGTAGACCAAGTTCAGTATATCCTTTTGGAAGCAGGACCCACCGAAGCCAACACTGGCGTTGAGGAACTTGGACCCGATTCTAGTGTCTTTGCCAACAGCATGAGACACTTGGGTGACATCAGCTCCAGTTGCCTCGCAGAGTGCTGACATGGCATTCACAGAGGAGATCCTCTGTGCCAGGAACGCATTGGCTGCGAGTTTGGAGAGTTCAGCAGACCAGAGATTTGTGCAAATGATTCGGTCTTCAGGGACCCAATGAGCATACACGTCCTTCAATGCCTTCACAGCCTTTTCCCCTTCTGGGGTTTCCCTACCCCCAATGAGAACCCTGTCGGGCTTGAAGAGATCACCGATTGCAGTACCTTCAGCAAGGAACTCCGGGTTTGATAGGATCTGGAAGGAGATGCCCTTGCTGTTGTGGGTCAGAATCTTCTCAATTGCCTCAGCAGTTTTCACAGGCACAGTGGATTTCTCAACCACAATCTTGTCGGACTTCGACACATCTGCTATCATACGAGCAGCACTCTCCCAGTAAGTCAAATCAGCTGCCTTCCCAGCACCCAGCCCACTAGTTTTAGTTGGAGTGTTCACGGAGACAAACACAATGTCCGCCTCAGCAACATGCTTTTCAACATCACAGCTAAAGAAGAGGTTCCTCCCTCTGCACTCCTTGACCACTTCTTCAAGACCTGGCTCATAGATGGGAAGCTGGTCGCTGTTCCAAGCGTTGATCCTAGGAACAGATATGTCAACAACGGCAACTTCGATTTCTGGACACTTGAGTGCAATGACAGCCATAGTTGGCCCACCAACATAGCCAGCACCAATGCAACAAATCTTCACCATGTCTTCTTACTGGCAACCTATCAGATTGGATAGCAACATCAGAAAATTTTGAAAATCCAACAGAGAAAGATGCAATTGTGAAAGAATTAACAAATGAATTGACACAACCATCTACCAGATCTTCTAAAGATCCAAGAAAATGTTAGCAGCAAACTACCAAGGGCCTGACATATTGGAATAAGGTCAAGCTTAATAAGTCCAAATATATATTATTTTGCTTGGCCATTTACGTCAATAACAATATACTTTACTAATCAACTAGAAAAACTAACGGATCAGGCCTCAGGGAGACAAATAAATAACAAGAGCACAAAAAAGGTATCACTGTTCCGATTATGGACAATCAGCAGGCAGAAAACATCAGATCCAGCCGTTAAGCATAGATCAGGTGATCTAGGCAACTTAAAACAACATTCCATACAACATTTCATCAAATCACAAATAATCAGAACAGAATATGCAGATTAGCAACTCTACCATCCAAAAAATTGAGGAATAGAAACTGAATTTCACATAAGGACGACAACCAACACCACCATCTCGGCTAATTCCTCGTAGATCCGACCATTCCCAAGCAGATCAAAGGATGCGCAACAATGAAGATCCAAAATTCAAAAAGAAAAAACAACGGACTAAAACTCCATAAATCAGATCGTAAGTAACTGAGCAGGCAAATCAAAATTGGTAATTTGAATACCTGATCTTTAAAATAAGCAATTACTAGCGAGCAAAAAACAAGCGTTTAGCAATAGATCTGATTACCTGGTGATGCAGTTCGGAGAATGAGGCGAGAAAGAGGGAGAAAACGAACAGATCTGAGTGAGAGCGAGGGAAATGGAAATGGAGTGGGGCTGCCGTCGACGGACGCGGAATCGGGGATATTTATATGAGAAACTGCGTGTAGGGGGTCCTGCGAATATCTTTCCATTTATGCAGTATTTTATTTACACCGACATTCATTTATTTGCTCCAAAAATTAATTACTCCTCTCTTCTAAAATACTCCATCCGATCCAAAATATACGTCGTTTGACTTTTCAACACGTATTTTAAGAAGCTAAAAACTATATAAAATATCAAATTTTTTAAAATTATTTTTTTACAACTTAATATTTGTTGGTAATAAGTATTAAATTTTAAAAAAAAAATAATAAAAAAGTTAATCTAATATATCGTTTTTAGTTCCATAAAATACGTGTTAAAAAGTCAAACGACATATATTTTGGATCGAGGGCAGTACTAATTACGATTTTTAATATAAGACATTTGACTTTTATACACGTAATTAAAAAAGCTAAAACTTTTATAAACTATTAAATTTTTAATTAATTTTTTTTTCTATTTTAGTACTTATTATTAATAAGTATTAAAATATAAAAAATTTAATTTAATTTAAATTAAGTAAACGACTTATATTTTAGAATGGAGAGAGTAAATTCGTTTTTGTTCCTTTTTTTTCAGAGTAAATTCCTTTTTTAGCTTTTCTTTTTGGGTGAAAATCTTCAATTTTATTCTGATTTTTCAAATTATTTTACGCATTAAATGACATCTATCAATTTGACCTATGAATATAGCATCTCTTTATTGTAAGATATGGTCTATAATTTACCCCACTTCATATGAATGATGAATCTAGCCGATTGTCAATACTCCACTCCTAAATAGTACAGTATTTGTTAAATAATCTTGAAAGTTGAAACATGAAAATAATTTTAAAAAGTGTTAAATATTTATTAAATCAGTAATTTTTAAAACTGATCATATTTATATTTTGGGACGGAGCCAGAAATTTATCGAGGGGGGGGGCGAAGTTTTGTACAAACTGTTGATTCACTCTTCGATAGATTTTTTTATAATACGTTTAGCGAGCCAAAACTATGATATTTTAGATTAAATGATGATATTTTAGTTTAAACAAAGTTTTCTTTAGTTCAAAACATAATGTTTTTTTGTTCAAACCGACGGTGATTAAATTTAAAATTGTGTCAGTAGTTATTATATATATTTTCTCTTAAAACGAAAAAATGATGTCGTATGAATCAATAACAATATTTTTTTCGTCTAAAAATATATCGTTTGAAATCTACAAAGTCAATATGCAACTTGTTCTGTTAGCATGCAATAACGTGTAACAAGATATACAAACTTTAAACTTGCATAATTTCTTATATAATTATCAAATTTAATAATATAACCTCTTGTTTTGAATTTTTTAGTTGAATTATATTGCCGAAATATCAAATTAAGTAAAATATAAAAGAATTGTGCTTTATTAAAAGACATTTGAATTGAAATAATTAATCCGTATTTAACTTTCAAATGGTCATGACTTTTTACTCGTTTATCAGATTCAGGCTTATAATATATCAAAATGAAACTATCGACGCGTAGAACAAATATAGGTGATTCGTCGGATGAAAGGGGAGGCGTATGCTTCCGGTTGCCCCCGCCTAAATCGGTCTATGTTTATATTAGTTATCGTATAAGTAATTAACCGATAATGAGAAATGGAGGCAAAGGGGAGGGCGTGGTGCGCGAAAAGTTCCCCATGACTCCAACAGCGTATATAACGCTGGCAAGCTCGTAGAGGGCGGTGGCCGCGGTAAAACGCCCGACGATAAAAGGAAGATAAAAAAGATGTACTTGCAAGTTGCCAACGTGACTACAACTCATTTGCACAAACAAGGGAATGTTCATCCTTTCAATATGGTATAATAATTAAATTAAATAATTCAAGAGTGGTCCCCACCTCCCCTTAACTCATTGAATTTGAAGGTGTTAAAAGTCGACTGAGATTAAGATGAGCGGATTCTATTGTTTTAGATGTCTTGAGCAAAATAAAAATAAAATATTTGAGGACGCTATTTATATAGAAAATATATTATTGAGTATTTCCTCTGTTTTGCAAAATTTGTTGTTTGATTCTTTGGCAATTTTTTTAAAAAATTAAAAACTCTATAAAATATCAATTTTTAAAATAATTTTATAGATAATTAATTGTATTAAATATGAAATTAATTTTGTAAATTAATAAAATCATTGATATTTTATATAGTTTGTTCATTGTTAAAAAACATGTCAAAAGTAAAACAACTATTTTGGGAGGTGCAACGGGTGAAAGAAAAAAAGTACCTTATGCTTGGTTGTTTGGGAACAACTTTTGTAAAACCATCTACAATGGTTGTGTTCAAATGTGCAAATTTGTGGTTTTTACACATTTTTTAACCCAATTGGTTGTTTTGGGTATGTACAAAATGTACACTTTTTTTTTAACCGAACAGAATTTGACAAGGCCAAAAAATTAATTTGTCACTTGCCAAGCGCATCCCTAAGGATGATAGAACTAAGTTCTATGTCGTCATGCGAGGAACCAGATAAAGCTAAATTAAGGTGCGAAAGTCGATCCGCGGCTCGGTTAGCTTCACGGTATATGTGACAGACCTGAGAGGAGCTGAAGCAGCTCAAGGAGAAGAGAGTGTCAGAGACGATCATTTCAATTTCTCCTGGTGGTGACCAAATGCCTTGGAGGCTATTTATGTCGGTGAGGTTATCACCTTCGACTACGATATGATGAAGTTGTAGTTCCAGGGCCTTGTTAATGCCATGCCACATTGCATAGCCTTCTGCCCCTATCACATAATTGATAGGGGAAACCCCTGAAGCCATGTGTATCGGGACTCCGTTAGTATCTCTGATTATGTATCCGAATGCGGCCTTACCAACATTAATTCCATTTGTCACCAAAACAGAATATATATCTCTACCAATTGTCACCAATCTAAAAATAACAACAAAAATTCCATTTGTCACCAAAGGTGGGTTCCTTGTCATCACAAAAAAAAATGTCACCAAAACACTGTCACCAAACTCAGAATATATAAACTCTACCAATTGTCACTGATCTAAAAATAACAACATAAATTTCATTTGTCACCAAAACAGAATATATGACTCTAACAATTGTCACCAATCTAAAAATAACAACATAAATTCCAGTTGTCACCAAAACAGAATATATATCTCTACCAATTGCCACCAATCTAAAAATAACAACATAAATTCCATTTGTCACCAAAACAGAATATATAACTCTACCAATTGTCACCAATCTAATTGAGAGAAGGCACCATCGAAGTTTAGTTTGTGGGTTCCCTCCTGTGGTTTGCACCACTTTATATTTTATCAAGAAAGGACTCGTACTGATGAGAATTTAACTCCACGAGAAATGGAACAAAAAGCCGCCGTCATTACTTGCAATTGCATTACAAACAGGGAAAAACTTCCTCCACTTTTACACCTCAAAACCACTGCTTACACTAAATCATTTAAAAATAAACATGAGAAACACATGATCTACATTGCATTATTATATAGAAATCAAAGGATTGACATATACACAATTGCACTACATATTAACTATGCTCGAGTGCCTTTTCCACTGGAGCAACAAAACCTGAATCTTGTGTTGCAGGATCTTCTCTGGAAGCAAACACTTAGTCTTCACTTGACCCATAGTGCACAAAGAGCCATCTGGTTGGATGCTAAGCTTCGACAGACAAGGTTTTCCTGCCCCCAAAACAAGTTCTGGCGCCCGAAACTATACCTCGGAAGCGCCAACTCACCATACACTTATGACTATGGGGTGCAAATCACTTGGAACTAGATCTGGCCATCTCTACCATCCTTTCATACTAATATCTGTAACAGCTATGATAGGTTTAAACCTCATTATACATCCGACCTTAATGAAGGCCTTAAGTCCATGAGGTTCCTGTAATAGATAACCCCTCTATAGAAAATGTAAAAAGGACTATCAGTATTCTTTCATACCCTCTATCCTGTTACCATATGTTTGAATTGCTTGCACAAACTCGAACAAGAATTATATTTCCCAGGACCCATTCCCTTCAACAATGCATGATCATCCTAAACATGCAACTGAATTATTTTAAACAATTCTTTATGTTTTAAAGAGTTATGGGTACCTCAACCACAAATTGCTAAAGGACCAACCACACATGAAATACCATTACCTATCTTCAAGAAGAGCAAACACAAAAACCAAACAACACAATGAAACCCCGAAACTTTTAATGACACGTCTACGAATAGAGACGAAAATCAATCAAAAACAACTACTACAACCCAGAAAAGATATGCAACACATGCAGAAGACTGGAACATGAAAATAAGTTACTAGAATGTGCATGGACTTAAGCGTAAAAATGTTTGGACTCAAATTGACATGCATACTAAAATAGAAAATATCCATATCTTAGCACTGACAGAAACAAAGCTCCAAACTGTGCCCCTTGAAGACTGTTGGCGTAAACCTGGTTTCGATAATCTATACTTCTGCCCTTCCAATGGACTCTCGGGAGGTCTTTGTATACTTTGGAAATCAACACACTTAAATAATGAAACCTTTCAAGTTGATTTTTCAACTGATAGAATCATTCAAACCACATATGTAAACAACCATTTAAACGCCACAATAACAATACTATTTGTTTATGGTCCACCCCACCCGAAAGACAAAGACAAATTTTGGAGTGACCTAACAAACATAATATCAACTCTAGCAAATCCGTACCTAATCATTGGCGATCTAAATGGCATCCTTACCCCTACAGACAAGCTGGGAGGTGCTATCCCTCAACAAATAAGATTTAAGAGATTAACATAATTTGTTACAAATAACAACCTAATTAATCTTCCAACTATAGGAAATAAATTCACATGGCGGAAAAGGAGATGTGGAGAAAATAATACATATGAGAAACTGGATCGGGGACTAACTAATACTGGTCTACTGAACACATTCCCCAATCTAAAAACAAAAAAACCTTGCGTTCACCACTTCAGATCATGCTCAAATCCTTATAGAACTAAATGCCAACCAGAGACCAAAACTCCAACCATTTAAATTCGAAATGGCTTGGACGGCTAGAAAGGATTTTGAAAAGGTTGTCACTGATGCTTGGCGAGTGGATTACCCAAGATCAAACCTTTTTAAGCTAACAAAAAAGCTCCAAGAGGTCAAAAGGAAAAACAAAGCCTGGAGCAAAACCACATTCGGAAATGCCTTTCGGCAAATAACTATAACAGAGAACAAGATGTAGAACATACAAACGCAACTCTATCTACAATATGATACTAACCTAGAAAACAAATTAAATAGGCTTGCCAAAAAGCACGCCTCACTTCTAAACTTTCAAAAACAATACTGGGGACAACAGGCCAAGCGTAGACACATCAAAGCTGTGGATGCAAACACAAAATACTTCCACATAATTGCAATTGGCAGAAGAAACAAAAACATTATAAAATCAGTTAACACATCAGTAGGTATTTCGCTCACACAAGATATGGAAATAAGAACTCAAATCAATGAGGATTTCAAATCCAGATACACCACCCAAAATGCAACACAAATGATGCACAGAAACATAGAAAACTACATAAGACAGGAAGTAACAAATGAGGATAACGATTACCTAACAAAACAATTATCTAATTCGGAAATAAAAGAGGCAGTCTTTAGATTAGCAAATGAGAAATCACCTGGACCGGACGGTTTTCCTGCCGGTTTCTTTAAAAAATACTGGCATATAGTAGGAACTACAGTAACGAAAGCAATCAAAAGTTTCTTCCTAAGCGAAAGAATACTAAAACAAATAAATCATACTTTTATCGCATTAATACCCAAATGTAAACATCCAACAACAACAAATCACTACAGAGCGCCTTTTCCTCGGGAAGGGCTATCCAAGACAATATACTAATTGCGCATGAAAAAGCTGGATGGCAGTTAAACTAGACATGGAAAAAGCTTTCGACAGGGTTGAATGGAACCTACTTTTATCAATCATGAACAAACTAGGGTTTGCTCCAAGATTTACATATTGGATAAAAGAATGTATCACTAGAGTCTCTTACTCTGTCCTAGTAAACAACGAACCAACAGAGATCTTTATACCATCCAGGGGTATTAGACAAGGTGATCCACTTTCGCCCTACCTATTCCTCATTGTTTCTGAGGTTCTATCAAGATCACTACAACGTGAAGCTTTAAAACCTCAAAGCCACCTGGGTATTACCTTAACTCGTGGTGGCCTAAAAATTCCTTTCTTGGCTTTTGCGGATGACATAATAATCTTCTCATCCTCAACCAAGACAGCAAGTGACCAAATAAACAAAGTCCTCAACGATTACTGTTCCCTGACTGGCCAAAAAATAAATAAATCAAAATCCCAATTCCAATTAACGGAAAATGTAAATGCAGAAACCAAACGACTAATGCAAGGGGAACTAGGAATTTCGCACACAAACAACCTGGGAAATTATTTAGGACGCCCGATTATATCATCTAGAGTTACAAAAGACTCCTTTAAAGAACTCATTGACACTACAAAAGGCCAACTGGACAAATGGAAAGCAAACACTCTATCCCAAGCAGATAGATGCACCTTAATAAAAACTACCCTAGCGGCTAAACCACTTCACCTCGTGCAATGCTTCATGCTGCCAACATCCATACACAAGGGGCTAGAAAAATAAACCGAAACTTTGTTTGGAATAAAGGACCAAACCACAAACCCCTAATCAGCTGGTATGAAGTATGTAAAACAAAAAAGAACGGAGGTATGGGTATCCGTAGTTCGGAGGATATGAACAAAGCCCTGCAACTAAAACTCATCTGGAAAATCCAAGCAGAGCCAGAAAACCCCCGGGTTAAAATAGTTACACAAAAATATATAAGAAACCAACATATATTATCATACAAGAGGAAAGGATGCTGCTCTTGGCAGTGGACAAAGCTATCCGGCCTAATAGATCTTTTCAAACGAGGAACTAGCTGGGGTATTGGGGATGGAAGAAATATAAAATTTTGGACTGACTCTTGGTGTGACTCTTCTCCCTTAGCAGATAAAACCACAGACCCAAACAACATAGACGTAAATCTTAAGGTAAATCACTTCATCTGGCAAGACAAAACATGGGATACTCAGGCAATTAAACACTACCTTCGTGACAAAATAGATGAAGAATACATAGAGAATATACTTTTAACACCAATACAAAAACATATTCACCAAGATAGACTATATTGGAATAAAAGAAAAAATGGTTGGTTCTCCACAAATTCAGCAGTTGACTTAATCCACGCTACCAAAAAACATACCAACTCAGACCTTAGCTGGATCTGGAACCCAGACATAACACCAAAGCTAAAAACCTTCCTATGGAAAATCACAAAAAAAGGTCTTCCAACAGCTGTAATTCTTTCAAACAGGGGTGTGGGTATACCGTCCAATTGCCCCCTCTGCGACTCCTGCTACGAAGACACCTCCCACCTCCTATGGCTTTGCCCAATAACACTAGCTACTATAAAATTAATGGAGCCAAAACTACACAAAACACTAGAAATAATTAGTAGTAATGGACTAGATGTAAATGCATCTCTAAGGACAATAAGCACTAAAATCAACAAAGACCAGTTCTCAAAGTTAACGTGTGCTTGATGGAGCATTTGGATGTTCCGCAATAAAGCACTATTTGAAAACATCAAACCAGACATTCTTAACACATTGGCTTTCGCCCAACACCAAATCTATTCCTGGAAATTAGCCAAGACAGACGAAGAAAATACCTCGCGCCATACAACGATCATAACACTACTACAAAACTTCAATTAGACATCTGTTGTCAACAAATGTCTATAAAAAAAAATTCCGATCTCTTTGTGGGTGTAGTAAAAGATCCAAAATTTTCATATCGGTTTTAAGCAGATGTCTATTCTTAATTAGAACCCCTCAATTTTGGTTATGTCACATTCACTTATAGATGAATATCCATAATTTTTCATTTGAAAATGTGTGAAGATGTCCTCCTAAAGCAAAAAAGTGACATTTACATCGTTTTTTTTTATAAAATAAGTGACGTTTTAAGACAAAATAGACAACAATTTTTGTTTTAGTGATCACGTTTATAATCATGTCCGATATATAATTTATGATTTTATATTGTTTTCATTTAACCGACCACATGAAATATAGGCATAACTAATGTATTTACATATTATCGACATCGCATTAAGAGTATTCATTCTCTATGTATTAATTTCATGTTCATTATATGTGATCTTATATTATTCTAAAATAATGCACTATTGTGGTTATATACACAGAAGATGTTGTTTCCCACATTTATATCAATTTTTTCAAAAAAAAATGATGTTGTTTCTGCATTGACACATCGATTTATTTGGTAAATAACGATGTTACTTTGACAATTATACATCAGTTTATATGAACACACTACTATTTTCATATATAATCAGATGTTTTAATTTGGATACACAACACGCTTTTGTCTATAGAACTTCGCATTTTGTTTTTTTTCAAAATGATTGGTCGTTTAATGAAAACGTGTATATAAATACTAGCATCATATTGTAACATTT
Source organism: Persicaria tinctoria (assembly GCA_037127255.1). NCBI lineage: Eukaryota > Viridiplantae > Streptophyta > Magnoliopsida > Caryophyllales > Polygonaceae > Persicaria > Persicaria tinctoria. The sequence goes on from JBANSL010000006.1 coordinate 25,547,977, forward strand.
ACAAAATACACTGCCGCTATTCATAGCCACTAAATTGGCTAGCCACAACATCTAAAAAAAACGCAAGGCTAGACCATATATCTACGACATACATTACCTAGCTAGCCACAACATCTCAAAAAAATGTCCAATCACTTGTTGATAAAGCCCATCACCACGAGCAACTGGCAAAACTTTAATAGATCTAAAAGAGAATATTGTCAAGGTCAAAAAATTAGAAAAAAGTTAGAATATTGTCACATAACACATTGTCAAGAGTTAGGCGAATGTCATAAAGTCCACTATGACACAAATAAGGAGGCAGACATTACCTTTCCCCAATTCTCGTCGACGGACTGCTGAGCATTTCGCAGATTGTAGCTTGGGATTTTGGGAGATATATGATGCGGTATATGTGCACGTTAATGTCGTGGCATAGGAACTTTATCCTGCTCAGGAGATCAAGAACTGTCACCTACTGCAGATTATGTTAGATGTATCAAGACAAGGAAAGTAAATTAACACTGAGGATAGTCACAATGTACTGTCCCATTCATCTGGGTTTGAGCTGCGTTCCATGCGTCGGCAAACTTGAAGGGGATGTGAGGCATCGTGTGGTGAACTACCGTGAACGTACTCATCTGAAATTTATTCAAGACGAAATAGATTTGACACAACTTTAACATCAACCATAGGCAAAAGCCATCTGATTATCAAAGGCCATCTTGCTTTATGAACTTCTTCAAGTCGAAGTGCCACAGTAGCCTGCACAAAGGCACACATAGTTGGCTAGGTGACCGAATACAAAGAAATTGGCAGATTTTGAAACAAAAGATGATCTTAATTAAAGTAGTGATTTTTACCGGTGTGATATGGACATCCAAGTTCTTATTGGGTCATATCCGTATATTAGAGCTTTTCACAAAAGAGGGGAATCCTCGATGTTTTCTTTCATGGCAGGGTGCCATGCTGTATCGTCAAAATGACCTTGCGGCAAGAACCAATCAGAATTTCAAAATATACAAAAGATGCTCAAATGTAATAATATAACAATAAGAAAAATTTTCTACTCGATATAGGTACGAGAAGGACACCACTCCGGACTTTTAAGAGAAAGAAGAAAAACGAGGAAGCAAAACCAAGATGATATGGATCCACCACTTCTTGTGTCAAAGAAACTACCATTTCCACAAGAACTAGGTTTCTATCTAGTGTTCTTATGTGTTTACATACCACTTTTAGACCTAAAGAAATAGACAAGTCCTTTTCTTGACACTACATTTATAAATTTCATAGTAATAGCAGTCAAGAGCTTATTCCTTGAAAAGGATTTGTGAGCGCAATCATGTCCAATCACAAAGAACTGTAGAGCCAAAAGGAAATTATGGAAGAGAGATAAGTCAAGCTCAACTACACAGTCACAGACAACAACAGTTAACTGAAAACAGATAGTATACTAACCCCTCTGATAGCAGCGGGTCCATGCCCAGGCAAGAGAAAGCAAATACCATGGCGCTTTTGCTATCACTAGGTCATTAACCGCGCGCATTTGCGCACGGTGTTGTCATCTTGTATATAATACGGATGTAATTTCAATTAATATAAAACAATTTCATAAGTTTAATGGGCAAATATTTACAATAATGTCTCACTTAACTATCAGGAGAAGAGTGCAATGATGTACCAAAATGCATTGTTCCTTCAACAAGATCAGCACCATCGTAGAAATAGATATGATGGAAAATATTTATATGAAAAATATCATCATAGCATCACACTTCAACAATAGAAACCCTCTTACCTTAATTCCAAGAGGATTGGCAATTCCTCGAAGGAACTCAACATGAGCACCATCTAGCTGTCTAGTACGCTCTCCAACCCAAACCATGTGAGCAGAGCAATCATAGTAGAGTCCAGAGGTTGAATCCTTCCCTTGTGAGTGCCTGTTCATAAGGAAGATGCAAGAATTCATGGGATGTCCAGAATTCAGTTCCCTGGATGGCTGGATGATTAAGTGCAAGCCCGTATAGCGCATCCATGTGGTGGAGATAGAAGATGGCAATGAAGACGCTTGTTTCTCCCACTGGAATGGAACTAGGCCGAGCTTATGAGCTACCGTAATAGAGCTTAGGCTCCAGGTTGATCGAGTTGAGGAGAACATGGATTTTATGAGCTACCGTAATGGAGTTTGAAGCTCAGTGAGGAATAACCTGCACGTTGATAGTGAGCTTTCAAACAGAAGCGCAGGAAGAAATATAGCCAATATAAGATTAATAATGTTTTCCCTTGTAAACTATATAAAGTCTTCAAAGAAACAATGAGCAAACATCAAAACAGAAGAAGCATACTTCCTGAGAACAAGATTTTGAACTTATAAAGACAAATGCTATCTCCAAACATTATAAGATCATGCTTTATGCCATATTATACAAAAATCAGCTATTGTTAGAATAATTATCAAACCATATAATATTTCCTTATACTAATAGAACAACTCACGGGAAATTCTTATTATGAAAATCTAAGACGTGAGATATACACATACCTCAGAAATAACTCATTAACAAAAAGCTTTGCAGTCTCAATTTCTTTGGCAGAGTTATCAATATGCATTATTCTTTCTGTGGTTGTATCCCCGGGAGAAGGGGGGGGGGGGGGTGCAATGGTATGACCTGAACAGGTCAATAACAAAGGAGCACAAGAAGAAAACATAAATATCAAGCAATAGTAGACCCAAACAAAGCACCCAGACATGTAAGTGCTATAATCTAGAAACAATTTATACATGCATTGTGTCAACTAAATAAATGAAAAATTCAAACCTGAACACGAGCTCTTACATGGAAGTAGTTTTTTAAAATTTCTTTCAATAATAATGATGAAAAAAAAAGATTTTGAGTAAAAAACTACTTGAAATAGAAGAAACAAACACCATTAACATATAGTGAATAATCCTAGTCACTACTCCCAACAATGAATATCTTAAGGCACTACTCGAATTTTTTTTTTGTTCCTATAGTTATCATGAAATGATGGATTAAACCCTACCTTGCAAAGTTGTTTTTAAAAAAAATCTGGCATCTTGATCGAATTCTTACAATATATCTCACAAAAGCTAAATTACATAAGCTTACACTATCACAGCAAAAATTACCCAGTTAGTGACCCATTGCAACATGTCCTTCCAAGTACTTGTACTTAACTTCTTAGAACTCGTAACTTGCAAGAAACTTTCCTTTGATTGTTTCCTCTGTTTCCTCTCTTTCTTTGGTAATAATGTGCGAGTTTTAATACATAACGATAGCACAATCAGTCTGGCTCGAAAACTAAAACTATCAACAAAATAAAGGGTGATTTCAATTAAGCATTTTATCAAACACCTTATGTGCATTATGATTAGGCATCTATGAAACTAAAAATTTAACATCTTTCACCTCATAAATTTTAACATTCAATCAACCAGTCTTTAGAATATCATGACAATTTCACAAAATTAATTAGTAAGCCCTACATATAACTTATTCAAATTTTTATAACATATAATATGAAAAAATTGAACTTACATATGTTCATAATAGCTAAGTACAGTGGCAATTATGTAGGGTCCTCTTCAAATTGCAATCAAAGAAGAGATGAATAGTCGAAGAGGCCACCAGTTGAATCCTAAACTAAAAGAAGAAAAGAAGAGGCCACAAAGAGGCAGCCGCACATGCTGGATTCAACGGAAGGAAAACAATGAAAGATAGTGGCGATTTCATAGTTATAAAATCTCATAAATAAAAAGTGGGGTAACCCTAATGCAGAAGAAGACTCAGAAGGTGACATGGGAACAGCCACAACCTGCAACCCTTTCCACTTTCCTCTGCTACTTAACCATGGTCCATGGTTGACATCCAAGTTTTTTCTGCACCAGTTTTTTCAGACATGCTCCACGGAAACTTGTTGAAGACGTCCTAGCTATGACATTTCTCATTGACAAACAAAATAAGAAAACAAAGAGCGAAATCCAGAATCAATTTTCTTCAGACACATAATTACATAAATCAATGCAACTAGGGGGACCAAGACTACAATTCCTTCGAGCAATGAAAAATAGAATTCACCGAGAAATGCCTAAAGCACAACTTGCTCAAGGCTACATATATATTATCTTCTTCATTATAATACAATTTAATCAAACTGAGACATATACTACCAAGTTTAAGTGGGTTTGAGGAATTGGCCTCGAAACACTTGAAACAACCACCAAATGTCATGAATTGGTTCGGCCTTTCCCAAATTGATTCCTCAAATCAGCCAACTAAAGACACCTTAGCATATTTGCAGGCAAGAAATGATCAACTAATCATCAATTACATCCATAAATATTGCAATGTCACTTGGAAGATGAACTATTATGCTGTCATTCACAATCCAATCCAAACGAGTAAATTAACCATTTACTATTATGCTGTCATTCACAATCCAATCCAAACGAGCAATTTCACTTGGGAATTGAACTCTTTAAGCACTAGGTCGACAACTGTTGGTTTCAGAACCGAGGCCAAAACACATAAATGAAACCCTAATAATTTGAATCTAGATCTAGAGGGAACGAGATAGAAGTAGTTGTCTTCTTCGTCGAATCAAGATCTTGAAGGATTTTCTGAGAGTGAGATGAGGGAGATGATTACCGAAGATGATTGCTGAAGGATACCTTGTCGGCGATTTAGGGTTTCAACTCACATCCATTTTCGTGATTCTTCTAAATGATGATGGTCGGAGGAGGAAGGCATCACTGAACGACGGCCGCCGGAGCTAGATAGTGGAAGACTGGATCTGGAGAGAGGAGAAGATGAGTTGGGGGTTTGGTACGTGGATCGGATCTGGAGAGAGGTATTCCGAGGGTTAATGGCTTAGAGCTGATTGACTATGAAAATAAACAAGAAAACAAAGCAGAATGAAGATGGAAAACAAATGAAACCAAACAAATAGGTTGGAATGCCTGATACCTTGTTGGCGATTTAGGGTTTCAACTCTCATCCATTTTTGCGATTATTTTGAGAGATGATGGTCGGTGGAGGAAGGTAGGACTGAACGACGATCGCCGGAGCTAGCTAGCGGAAGCTTGGATCTGGAGAGAGGAGAAGATTAGTCGGGGGGTTTGGTACCTTCTGGAGAGAGGTAGAACAAGGGTTACTAGGGAATGTTGCAGCGCCATGATATATGTATAATTATTAAATAAAAAAAAGAGGACCCATTTATAATTTCAACCATCTATAATGAAGCCTAACTGTAAATGTAACACCCCCTTCTATAAACGAGGGAATGTTGCAGTGCCAGTGATTACTCGGACTTTAATGTCTTCATAACAACCTTAGGCTTATAGAGACATACTACCATGCTCCCATAAACAAGATGATAACAAAATAAAATGCAAATAGCGGAAGACTTGAAGTATAATAAATCTGTTATTATATATAAACTAAAGATTCAAATTACAATATCTGATACATCAAAATATTACAGCGGAAGACTTTGTAAAAATAAAGACATAAATGTAAAGGCCCGGATTTTTAAATAATAAATTTCAACAAATAATATAAAATGGATTTAAGTCGAAAAAAATAAATAAAAAAATAATAATAATAATAATTGGGATGTCAATATCTTCGTAATTTTTAAAGCGTTATCTTGATCGAGTCGGGTTAAGATCGAGAGAGGGTTTCGGGATTTGTTTTTGGGTATTTTGAATTTAGGGTATTGGGACCACTCTATAGACTTGTTATAGGCTATATCTGTTTGCCAACTCTTTCCCCCCTTTCCCTTTGTCTAGTAGCAACAAGCAGTAGATGCCCAACAGAACCCACGCCAAATACTCCCTTATCTTCATCTGATTGATGTTCAGTTTGACCAAGCACATACACAACTCCAACCCCCTCTTTGGCCGGAGCAGCAACTGCCGACACCGCCCATGAGCACCTCACATCCCCTAAACTCTCCTCTCCATTCTCCCTCACTCTCGTTCAGATTCTGCAACCCACAAAACACCTGCCTTCCTCCTGATTTTCACAGCAACGCGCCTCCACCATCAATCCTCCTCCGTTCCTCCTTTCAGTCGCTGGTCCGAGCCACCATTTCCGCCGGGCGCAGCCCCTCCTCATCGCCTTCCCCGGCGTCTCCGAGCAGCAGCAACACCCGACGCAGCAGCTAGCGTCCCCGTTCCTCCTCCTTCCTCTGCGAGCCGCACCCAGCAGCATCTCCCCACCTCCTCGGAGCCCACGACAGCAGTATCAGCAGCGACCAGAAACATCGAAGAATGTCCAGGAGCTGCCGGAAAATCCTCCGGCGCCGTACGCGACCCTTCCCCCCTGTCCTTCCGTTCTCAGGTCGATTCTGATTCTCCTCGTTTTCGGTTCTAAGCTTCATGAAATCTGTTATTGCTTATCCCTTATCCTCTCCTAGACATCGAACGAAGCTCCTTCCCCGCCAATCGCGGCCGGAGCGCCGCCGCTGAAGCCGGAGAAGCCCTCGGATTTGCGCGCAGTAAGCCACCTTTCTCCCTCCTTTTTTTTCTCGCGTCGCTTTCTTCCTTCAGGTCGGGTTGTGGTCGGAATTCCGAGGTTGTATGGTTGGGAGTTGGAGTCGGGAAAGGCGCCGCCGGAGAGAGAGCCTGGGTTTCGTCTCCGCTTCTTCCGTCTCTGTTCTCCTGTTGTGAGGAAGAGGGCAGGTTGAGAATCTGAGATCCGTATCCTCCTTTTCCTTTAGCTGGGCTGGGTTTTTCCGGGTTATAAATATGGTATTCGGGTTTAGGTTTCGGGTATCGGATCCGGGTTGTGAGCTTTGGATTGGGTTTCTTTGGTTTGGGCTCAGATGGGTAAGTATGAGAATTGGGCCTGCTTTACGTCTTGGGCCGGGTTGGTATGAGAATGGGATGTTGGGCTGTTCCATTGTCTTTCTTTTCAGAATTGAGAATTGGGCTTTTGTGAGTTATTGTTAATGTATATTATTGGTTTTAGGCTATATTATATATTATGGTTATGTGATATGATTTATGGTCACTACAAAATTAGTCGGATTTGGGGGAAAATGAATTATGAAATTTTATAAACTATGAGCTCATTTTGAAAGTGATATTATTTGGAATATGTATTTTTATGATGTTTAATAGGTGATTTATTGGGTTTAGTTTATTAATATGAATTGAAAAGAGGATTTAACTATGGTATTGCATTTTGGTTAAGTATTATTTGGAAACTTATTTAAGAGGGGTTTTTAAGTTTCCCGGAATTCCCTCTTGAAGGAATTATTGTCTTGGAAACTAAAATGCCGGAATTAATTCTATAATATGATTTTGAGGTATTGGTTTTAAAGTTTAAATGTTAAATGTCGGGATTTTGTCTTGGTTTGATAATGTTGGTTTTGAGAAGGAAAGGAAGAATGATTTTGGTGGATGTTGATCAAATCGGAAAGGTTTTGGAAAATGATTTTACCGTCGATTGGTTTTAAGTATGTTGAGAACTTGGATTTCGCGTGTATGAATGATGGATCAGTAGCTTATGAAAATGGCTTGATGATAGGTGTGTATTGCTTCTGAATTGGTTTGGACTTGCATTTGGGCCCTTGCTTGTGTTATCTTGCTGTTCTGCATCTCCAGGTAAGTCTCTTCGGAGCTTACTCAGATTGAATAGAGCTATTCCCTGCTATAGGTGCATGATATACTAGGTGTTGCATTCATGATCAGCATGCCATGTAGTACCATGCTAGGTTGCATTGATCGTTGAGCATTCTATTTCTCTATGTGTATGTAAACAGAACGGCCGTATCTGTGATAGTCCTAGAGTCTTTGCTAGGGTCATAGGGTAGCCCAGCCTCATCGGGTACCCTGAGTCAATCGAGTACTTCCTTATATTATGATATGCCTGCGGGCTTTATTGTGGAGCGGGTTAGGCATGCGTGCCGCCCAATTATGAATGAATGCATTCACGAGCTGGCCAGTCTCCGCCTGTCGGAAGGGGTGGAGGTAGGAGAGGGATATGCCACTTGGCATTGTCTTGGGCCCTTTACAGTATTTCTGCACATTATTATGAACTAGGAGCATGCTAGTGTGTTGAATTTCGTACTGCATTAGAGCATCTTTTTTAGGTATAGCGTATATGTGTGCTTATGGTTGGGATGCAGAGTTAAGTGGGCATCGATCTGATCCCGCCCCAAATCAATTTTTTTAGAAATTATTTATGTTCATCCTATCGGTGCTGTTTGCTTATTGCGCGGGTCATTTTGTCGGCGGAGAGTGAGCGCTGGAGTTATAGACTTCACCAGACTCTGATTATATTGTTTTGGGATTTATACTTCTGACTCCGTTTTGACCCGGCTCCGCCGTGGCACTTGTATCTGTATTTTACTTCCGCTTTACTTTCGTTTGAAATGGTTTCCGCGACATAGTCTTAGGACAGGTTAAGGGTACCCAACGGCCCTTCGAGGTTTTAGGGTTTGAAATCCCTCTTTCTACAAATCTTAAAATGAGTTGAAACCTCGACCCGTACCTGGATTGCAAGATCCGAACAAGGGTTTTCATCCCTTGAAACGTAACCCGGAAATCATAATTCCGGGCCGTTACAATAAATCTCGAAAATAAAATGTCTTCTTACTCTTCTTTAACTTCTCTTCGGAGACTCGACCTTAACCTACGAACTGGAGACCGGGGTATTGTACGAAGACAAAGGACCCTAGCCGTCCAAACAAAGGACGGTTAGTTCGCGAGAACTAGCAAGTGACGGCTCGAAAACTAGGACTACTTAAGATTTATACCCATTGACCTTTAATGGTATGAATTTAAACCCAAATACGATTATTAGAGTATTTTAGATGGGCTAATAATTTAACGATACAATTGTTATGACAAGGATAATCCCGAAGGATTGAATAAGATAAGAAGTGGGCGACGAGCACCCTTAGGGAACCATATCTTGAGTACGGATGAGATATGATATAGCTTGAATTAATTGTGATACTATGAAACCAAATGTCTATCACACACTTCACTCACTTTCCTCACGTTGAATAGCTTGAACACAACTTCACTTTCCTCACGTCGAATAGCCTGAACACAACTTCACTTTTCTAACGTTGCATAGCTTGAACTTACACAACTTCTCTTTCCTCACGTTGAATAGCTTGAGCAGAACTTTATATAACGTTACACATTTTAACACTTTGATAGGTTACACACTTCATACGACACGCCTCTTAATTAATAATCAAGCATATGATACCGGTCCCGCTCTCAATAGCAGATAACGACCTACTACCTTTTTATTTGGTAGTGTAACATTCCGATAGATAATATATGCGCGTTCGGAATGTGTGAGTTTCATGAAACTTTTAGACCGGAGAATAACGGCTCCGACCTGACTCTTCCACATCACTTTCACTTTACTTCACACATTACTTTCACTTTGCTTTGCATTGATTGATACATTTTACTTGCATTGATCTTGATTCAATTGAGTTTTGATCGTAACACACAATCCTCACATTTTAACTATTGATTAATGACATATCTTAAGTGATCACACAATACAAAAGTGATCCATATTATTTAAATGTAACATGGATGTCAAATAGAATAAAATAAAATAACGGATGGAAACATCAATGAAATAACATTTTCCATACCTAACCATTTTAGCATGAAAGAACAATAATAAATCATGCTTTAAAGAACGTTGGTTAATCTATGTTATTATTTTATATTAAGGTCAAATAATAACTTTACCCAATCATACAAACTGACTGTTAAATAAATTACATAAAACGGGTGAATTGTAATTTGTTTATTTTATTTAACCTGAGAAAGAAAACAACTAGACACGAAAGCACCAAAGTGAGCAAAAAGGCTCAGAAAGTCACTTGTCTTTTTCATCTTAGAGGATTTTGGTAACTATGGACAGCGAGATGAACAATCGGAAATATTGTGAAGCCGGATCGCAATGGTTGCGCTCTGATCTACGACAACTGCGAGATTTATAATCGATGACGTTATGTCGCAGTTTATTAAGAATAGGAAAGATTATGAGGAAAAACCATTCCGAAATGGCTCACTGGAAAGGACTCGTGGGTAGTACGGTCCCCAGTTCGAACCCCAAAATGGCCGCTATTTATTTACCAATTCAAAAAAAAGATCACGAGGAAAGGTTTTTAGCGAAATAAAAAGAGGGCCAAATAAATCTGCCTAAAATAGAGGGTGGAGGGATGCAATTAATAACAAATAGAAAAAATTTGCAAAACTGGCGCTTTTTTTGGACGATTTTGCAAAGTGCCCACGTTTTTGGACAATTTAGGAATATGTCCACTATATAACCCATTCCCTTCTATCCCTTTTCTCTTTCTCCTTCCGTCGGATCTCTGTCACGCGGAAATTCAGGTCGCTCCTCCTCCTCCTCTACTCCTACGCCGCCGGTCTTCGTCGCCCGCTCCTCCTCCCGGCTCCTCCCAACTTCTCCCAGCTCCTACGTCGCCGGTCTAGCAAGCGGCACCGGCTCCTCCGTCTTGAATTGATCTCGCTGATTCCGATTCCGATTTCGATGATTTTGTGTTCAATGTCGCTTTCTTCAATTGATCTCTCTTTCTCTTGCTCTCTCCCTCTCCGACGAGACCTAGCGAGCGGCGGTTGTCCGAATCCAGCTCCTTCATCCATCAGATCCACGGCGGATTCCAGATCTGTGGGAGCGGATCTGTGGAGCGGTCGTCAAGGAGGTCTGTGCGGCGAGATCGAACGAGATCGAAGGCGGCCGGAGCGAAGGAGGCTGGAGCGAGGGAGGCGGGAGCGAAGGAGTGACGCCGGAGCCGGAGGCGGAGCCGGAGGCGGATCCAATTCCAGATCGGGAGGATTCTGGAGGAAGGAGAAGAAGATTTTTGTTAAATTACAAAAATAACCCAATAAATATAGGAATTACAAAAATATCTATATTTTATTACAAAAATCACCCTATGAATATGAGAAATGAAAAAATTATTCATATTTTATTAAAAAATAACCCAATCTATATTTTTTATTTATTTTTGCACAACAAAATGTTATATTTGCAAACCACATGATTATATTTGCAAAACAAAAAGTTCTGAAACGAAAAAAAAAGAGAAAAAAAAAATATTTTGCACAACATACGATGTAAGAGTTGCACGACTCTGTTGTAAGATTGGCACGCCTCTGTTGTAAGAGTTGCACGACTCTGGTGTAAGAGTTGCATGACTCTGTTTTAAGAGTTGCACGACTCTGTTGTAAGAGTTGCTCATCAATATACAATAAGTGCACAACACGGTAGATTGGTGAAATGAGAGTTGCACAACTGTGTTTTAAGAGTTGCACGACTGTGTTTAAAGAGTTGCACGACTCTGTTGTAAGCGTTGCACGACTATGTTGTAAGAGTTGCACGATGTCAGCACATATAAATTTCACATAAAAACGATGCCAGCACTAAAAATTATATTTTGCACAACATACGATGTAAGAGTTGCACGACTCTGTTGTAAGAGTTGCACGCCTCTGTTGTAAGAGTTGCACGCCTTTGTTGTAAGAGTTGCACGACTCTGTTTTAAGAGTTGCACGACTCTGTTGTAAGAGTTGCTCATCAATATACAATAAGTGCACAACACGGTAGATTGGTGAAATGAGAGTTGCACAACTGTGTTTTAAGAGTTGCACGATTGTGTTTAAAGAGTTGCACGACTCTGTTGTAAGCGTTGCACGACTATGTTGTAAGAGTTGCACGATGTCAGCACATATAAATTTCACATAAAAACGATGCCAGCACTAAAAATTATATTTTGCACAACATACGATGTAAGAGTTGCACGACTCTGTTGTAAGAGTTGCACGCCTCTGTTGTAAGAGTTGCACGCCTTTGTTGTAAGAGTTGCACGACTCTGTTTTAAGAGTTGCACGACTCTGTTGTAAGAGTTGCACGACTCTGTTTTAAGAGTTGCACGACTCTGTTGTAAGAGTTGCACGACTCTGTTGTAAGAGTTGTACGACTCTGTTGTAAGAGTTGCACGACTCTGTTTTAAGAGTTGCACGATAATCGAGACTTGTGAAATTATTCTCAACATGATCTTATTTTATCTCAAAATATAATTTCAGACTTTCTCAATAAACTGTAAGCGATCCATAATCTATGTTTTTTTATTTCTTTAACATTTCGTCGTGCAAATATAAGAGTATGTTATGCAAATATATCTGTAAGTTATGCAAATATGACCCGAGTTTAGTTTTTTTTTTTAATTTTATTTTACATTTTGTCGTGCAAATATAACCGTAAATTGTGTAAATATAATTGTATGTTGTGCAAATATAACATTTTGTTGTGCAAAAAATAAAAATAAAAATATAAATTATGGATCACATAATAAAATATAGCTAGTTTTTTTAATTTCTCATATTTGTAGGGTAATTTTTGTAATTTCATCAAAATTTCTTCTTCTTCCTTCCGATTCTGCGAAGAAGAGATGCGCGCACGCCGGCCCTCCCTCGCTCCGTCGCTCCGGCATCGCTCGCTCACCACCGCATCCCTCTCTCGCTCCGTCGATCGCTCACCACCGCATCCCTCCCTCGCTTGCTCGCTCCGCCTCGCTCGACCTCGGCTCAGATCTGAGATCCGCCCTCGCTCGACCTTCCTCGATCGCCATGGATCCGGCGAGCCAGAGTAATCAATCTCCGAGCTCGACCTCTCCTCCTCGACGCCGACGATTTGAGTCCAGATCTCGCTGGAGGAGATCTCGGATCCGGCGAGCTCACCACCTCCACAACCGCCTCCGAATAGAATTAGGTTAGGAGAGAGAAAGCGGGGGTTTATATTGTGTCTATTTCACTAAATTGTCCCAAAACGCGGCTATTTCGCAAATTATGTCCAATTTCGTGGCCATTTTGCAAAATGCCCCTAACAAATACCCCACCTTTCTTCTTCACCATTCACGTTACTGTGCACAGGTACTCACGGATCGGCGAGGACTTCAACGGCGACGTAAACAACAACGGTGGAGGCCGGTTGTGGATTCGTCGGCCAGAGGCGAGACTGCTGGTGGCGTGTGGCGGTAGTAGAGAACGGCGGGGCCAACGGTTGCTCAGGCGAGGCTCGATCGCAAAATGGGGTTTTTGTATTTTGTATACTCTTTCCCCAAATTTTTAAACGTAAATGTTCCCAATGATATTTGTAACATGATGAACTAGGTTAAGAGCTTGGGTTTTGAAGGTAATGGATGGTGATATTTTGCGGAAAGGGAAAACGTTCTTATTTATAGGGAAGCTCGAGAGCACCAGATTGGATCAAATTGAATGTGCCATTAACATCCAATTGATGTCGCCATTCATTGCCCTAAATCGATTTGGATGAAACCGTTACATAATCACCGGATTGGATTGAATTAAAGAATTAAGGTTTGTGTATTTGGATTGGATTGAGGATGGGCTCGTCCACAAATTTAAGACTTGTCCACGTTGTTGATAAGGCGGAATTGATTAGCACTTAATGTGAACGTTTTGAAATCGAAAAACAATTGAAGGAAACAAACCTCCATTGCAGCTCCATGTCGCTTGCGTTTAACCTGAAAGGAGGAGGAAGAAGCGGTTCAATTGAACCGGCTTTCTTTTTTTATTCGGTTCGGTTGAACCGGTTCAATAAAATAGTTGGGGTTTTTGTTTTTATATGAATAATTGTGTATTGGCATCGTGGTTGTTGAATGATCGCTACACGGGGGAGGTCAGGGGTTCGAAACCCACCTTCAACGCATCTTCCTTTGGAAAAAAAAAAGAGACTTTTTCCCTTTCCTCCTCCGGGAAAACGCTCTCATTAAGGGAGCTCCGCTCTCCTCCTCCGGGACACCATACCCCTCCTTCGGGAGCCCTAAATCTCCTCCGGAAGCCACCAATTCGCTTCCTCGGCACGTGACACTTCAGTTTCGTCCACCTATTCCTTGAATCGGGCAACCTTTCGTTTCGCCTTCTCCACAGCTCTTGAAATCCGGCTCGCCACCACCACCGGCCATCTCGTCTCCTTCTCGGGTGTGTTGTTCACCCTCTCTCTTTCCCTTGTCTCCGGGAACCTCCTTTAGTTTTGGTTTGGAGATTCGTCGACCCCCGTTTCTTCATTTGATTTGGGATTTTAGGTTGCTCTCCGGTCTCGATTTCATTTTGGGGCTACCCATCTCCTCCGATTCGATCTCTCTTTGACCGATTAGTACCCATCTCCGGGCTGTTTTGGGGGCGGGACTCGCTTTGTTTGCTCCCTTCTCCTCTGGCCTGCAGATCTCGGCTCCAAGGTCTGCTGCGAACCTTGCTCAGTCTCTCTCCCAGCGACGTATTCCTGGTGCCATCCACCTGTTGCTGGACCGCACTTCGTCTGCGGCAGTGATGCGCCCTCCCTCTCCGGTGCCATGTCCCCTCACCCCCTCTTCTGGGTGGTGGTCGTTGGTCGTCGGGACGGTGGTTTCGCCCCCTCTCTTTCACGCTCCTTCGTGTTGTCTGCAATTGCCCTCAACTTGCTTTTTTGGGCCTGATTTATCCCCTTTAGGCCCAAGGAAATCCTTGGGCCCAAAGTTTCCATTTACAAAAAAAATAAAAATATAAAAAAATATAAAATATAAAAGGGAAATACCTTATTCAACCGGGTAAAGATTTTTAATTTCTTTTATATAAATAATTCCGGAATCTTCTTGCGCTCTTCGCCCTCTCGCGGTCGTGCTTCATTTTCTCGGGTTGGTTGGAGTTCTGTTTGCCGGTTCGTGGTTAGTTTCGGTTGAGGAGCAGTTCTGCGGCCCTGGTTGATCGAAGTGATCGTGTTCGTGGTCTCCGAGGATCCTTCATCTAGGTGGAGGGAATGTCGTGTGATCCACACTTCCCCAGGAGTTGTCTTTTCCCTACGTGGATTTCTGCTTTCCGTCTTCCCGGCGGCGAGACATCGTGTCAGCTGTGTTGTCCCATGCGCTCGCTGTCCACTTCTCCACGCCGGGTCTCCATCTTCTCGTTGCTGTGTCCGCTTGTGTGCTTAGGGTCTAGGGTTTTCCGGGTTTACTTTGTGCGGTTCTTTTGATGTAATATGTGATTGTATTCTGTTTTCATGTTGTATTTTCTTTTGTTATGTTGTATGTTTAGACGGCTTGCCGTCTACCGACTTTGTCGGCCTCTCGAGGTCCGGGTCTGTCCGGCCTCGAATTATTTCCTAATAAAAAAAAAAGGCTATTTATTTAATTTGATTTTTATTTTTATTATGTCTTACCTTAAATGCTTTGATGTGTGACATAATATAAAAATAAATACATGATAAGATAAAATCATATATGTATGTACTTTTTTTTTATATAAATTACAATATGTTTTTTTTAAATAATCATTGGAAAATAAACTTAATCAAATAATTAGATATACTATAAATAACTTTATTAAGTCATGTCATATGTCATACTTATTTGCGTAAACTGATATTAGCATTAAGTCTTGAAATAATTTAAGTAAGACACCTTTTAAATAAAATAATGCAATTCAAATCAACCTTTATATATATATAATTAATTATTTTAAAATTAATAATGATGATGATGGTGATGGTGATAATGTTTTACCTTAGTTAAAATAAATTTTACGATAATAACACCAATCAAATCGTACGTTCTAAATAATAAGAACTGAAATATAAGATATATATTTTTAAAAAATCTTATAATTTCTTTTATTTTAAAATTTTAACGTTATATATTTACTTAACTTAAAACAGAAATACCCACACTAAAAACACCATTCAATAAAGAATAGAGATAAAAAAGAGTTTTGATTAACTTATTGGGCTTCAAAGTTGGACTTGGACTATATGTTTATTGAGTTTTTTTTTTTTTAAATGAGCATTCAATTAATTTGAGCTTTTTTAAACACTTTTTTTAAAAAACAAGGTAGTATATAGTATATACTATGCAAAAAAATATACATATGCACACAATACCGAGTTGTGCCCTCACACAGACTAGTCTTGGGTGGTCGCCCAGGTTGTTTCTGTGCCCGGGTAGGGTCTGGTTAAGACTTCGGTCAAGACGTTGAAGGAAAATCGTGTAATTGTATAGGTCTTTTTGTAGGAGATACGAACAACGCATAAACCCAACGAGATTTCATCTTAAAATCAATTGACAATGAGAGAAGTAGCTTGTTAAACTTATTTGTTGTACAAGGCATCTCAATATTTTCAATGTGGGACAACCCACATTCCAACACAATGATACTAGATAAATCTAATGGAAATTGGTAGCGTATCTAGGATTTCGTTGATTCCGTTTAGGGAGGGCTAAAAAAAAATTCAAGATTTTTTTTTTGCAAATGTACATATGATTTTTTTTAATATATTAGGAAAAAAAATCTTAAATTTGCTATGTAAATACTCATTTTTAGTATTAAAAAAATATTATCAATATATATATATATGAGAATTTTTTTTGTATGTATGTATATATGTAAAATAATATTTTTGTTTAAAATAATGGAGACTACCTTAAATTTCCCCTCAATGTAACAAATACTCAATACCACTAAATTAAGTTGTTTTTATGATTCTTTATTTTTTTAAAAAAATTCAATTCAAAAATTAGTAAAACAAAATACCAAAACATACATAATAATGGAATGTGTCACAACTGTATCGTTTTCAGTATTGGTAAACAACGGTCCCACAGACGTTTTCTTCCCCTCCTGTGGACTCAGGCAAGGAGACCCCCTATCCCCTTTCTTATTCATCCTAGGGGCCGAAATCCTAGCACGGAAACTCTCAGTTGAGTCAATCTCAGTTAGCAGCCCTATTGGCATGGGTTCCGTTTCGGAAGACACGGCCTCCGGGTCCCGTTTCTTTCCTTCGCAGACGACATCATCATTTTCATAAAAGGTAGCTTGGATGTCGCTCACAAAGTCAGAACAATAGTCGATTCTTATTGCAAGATTTCTGGTCAAAAGTGAACTATCATAAGTCAAGCTTTCAAGCAACCAAGGGAATATCAAACTCCAGAATTACGGAACTCCGTAGTCGCCTGAACATTACAAATGAAGTATCACTGGAAAAATATCTCGGTTGTCCTATTATTAATGGTAGAGTGAATAAACAAACTTTCTAAAACATCATTTGTCGATCAAGAGAACAATTAAGCAAATGGAGTGCTCACGCGCTATCACACCAGGGTCGGGCAACCCTTATCAACTCAAATCTGTCTGCCAAACCCCTGTACACAATGCAAAGCTTTATGCTACCCAACTCAGTACACAAAGAGCTTGATCAAATTAATAGAACTTTCTTTTGGAACAAAGACCTCCAACACCGACCTCTTATCGGTTGGGATAGGATTTGCAGACCAAAAACAATGGGGGACTAGGGCTTCGGAAATCAAGAGAAATGAATGAAGCACTCCAAATGAAGCTACTATGGAAAATCTTAGCTGAACCAGACAACAGTTGGGTGTCAATTATCAGACATAAGTATCTTCAGAATACTAACATTCTGGAATATAAAAAACACTGGAACACATCATGGAAATGGAGAAAAATGGTTAGCCTTATGGAGAAATTCAAATCAGGACTGATTTGGTCCATAGGAAATGGGCGCTCAGTTAAATTCTGGAAAGATAATTAGATCACAACGTCCTCTCTAGGTTCTAGGGACGTCTGGCCTGCAGATGGCAACATTGAGGAAACTGTCAGTGACTATATCCTAGGAGGAAAATGGTGGGAAGAGAAACTCAAAAGTGTGCTTCCACCCTTCATAGTGTCTGAAATATTGGACATCCCACTTCCGATAACCTCTATTGATACAACGATCTCGGGAAATTAAACCGATCCTAGCTTTTCTTGGAACCAGCCTCACCCCAAAGGCTAAGTGTGACCTAGCTTTTGCCTGGTGGTGCGCCTAGTACATCCACAATCAATATATATTCAAACAAGTACACATCCCAAGTAGGGAGGCTACTATTCAACTGATCAAAACACACATATGCAATTGGGGCATAACTTTTCAGACAGAGAGTGAATTTGATGAGGAACCCATGCTGAAGGCACCAACATCAAGGCAAATAAAAAAGAAACACAACACACGTAGTGTGCGATGGCGAAAACCTCCTATTGGCACCCTTAAATTAAATTTCGATGGGTCTTCCCTTCCTAATTTGGATAGCTTGACAGGAGCTATTTTACGTGATTGGGAAGGCAGACCCATCACCATATGCTATCAGAAGTTAGGAAGGCAGAGCACCCTCAAAGCTGAAGCACTTGCCTTAAAATTGGGGGTCCAACAAGCCTTGAGACTCCGGATAAACAAACTTCATATCGAGGGAGACTCCAACATCATCATCAATTATCTAAACAACCGTATCAAATGCCCTGGGAAATCAAACTTATATTATCTGACATCAAAACTCTTCTATCGACCTTGAGAGAAGTTACCTTCTCTCATGTTCCCCGTAATGACAATAGAGTGGCTGATAAGGTTGCACACCTTTGCCACTCTGCCGGGGGTGTCGATATTTACAATAACTCAAGTCTCTCTGACCTCATCCGAAAGGATGCTGTCGGGTAGAGCTCGCTCGCCCGAATTCTTTCCTAATAAAAAAAAACATACATAATAATTTTTTTCTCCCTTTTTCTTTTGGGTTAGGAGGAACTTCACACTCTCTTTTGAAACCGGATATTTTAGGGAAAGGAAGGGGTTGAAAATTAAGAAAGGGAAGGGAAGGGAAGTGAAGAGAAGAGAAAAAAAATTTCACTTTCCAATCAAATTCAACCATTTTAAAGGATTGTGAAATCCCATCGAATAGATTAATTATTCAAGTTTAAAATCTCTTTCATTCCTCTCAATGGTACATCCAAACAATAAATTCATTTTCCCTTCTATTTCCTCCCTAAAAATCACATCAAATCTCATCATTCAAACGGACTGTACCCCGAAACCCCATAGCTAGATCCACCACTTATTGAAATCACCAACCACAATTAATATGAAAAAGTAAATAAATTAATATGAAAATATATTTTATGAGTGCATGTTTCACTGTAGATAGTATTATCTCGTGATCAATTGATCGGCTTATTGCACGGTCGGTGTGTGGCTCTACTTTCGGCGTTTTTAGAAGGTTTATTGCTTGGTTGGGGCTTGAAGTCACTACAACAATTAAGGGCTTTTGTAGCGGCTCAAAACCGCCACAAAATGTATAAAAATTGCCACAATAGACCTATTATGGCGGTTTTGAACCGCTTCTGTTGCTCGAGTTGCATTAGGTCTACTGTAGCGGTTCACACTATATATTGTGGCGGTTATTCATAAACGCTAAAAACCGCCACAATAGGTATAAAAACCGCCACAATAGATATTCTATTGTGGCGGTTTTATCTGAGCTATTGTAGCAGTTTTCTACTCTATTGTAGCGGTTTTTGTTTCCCAAAATTAAAAAAAATAATACAAACAGCCCGGATTTAGAAGACCCGGGCTAAAAAGTCATTTTTTTAAAAAAAAAAAAAACAGTATAATGCACCCTATTGTTGGGTGCATTCTAATACAACTTGAGCCCAGTTAGAAATCGAATATACCAAGTACAAAAGTATAGGAAACCAATTACAAATCATGTATTCCAATTACAAATCATATATTCCAAGTACATCAACAAGTACTAAACGAAAGATAATGTTTGAGTAGTAGTATGACAGCAGGGAATTGCATGTACAGTAAAAAGAAAATAACAAATTTACAAAATTTATTGTCTAATAAAAGGAATTGATTGGTCTTAACTATTTAAATAAAAGTTCAATGGCTATGAAAATATCCTCCTACCACCGCTGAAAATTCCTAAGACATAATCTTTGAGAAAATCTCATGATAAAATGAAACCCACTAGCTATAATAAACTAATAAAGAATGATATTGAATAAATTGTTCTCATATTCAATAAAAGAAGATATAATTTTCATATAATCCATAATGCACCTAGTTTGACACTAAAGTTGCTTAAATCTATTGAAATTCAATCTAACTGAAATCCGATTCAACTACGATCATTTTCGGCAGAAATCTAGTGCGAACGAAACTTATGCCCGATCAAGTTTGACACGAAACACTCCTTTATCTTTATGATATATCTATCCTAGTACATGCGTCATAACTTATGCCCGATTCAACTATGTGTTGGTTTTATTTTTAATTTATTTTTGTATTTTCATAAAAATTATTTTTCCCAGTTTATTGGACAACTAAAATGATTTCTGCTACAGGGGATTTCGGGACCTTAAAAGTGTGGGCTAACAAGGTTTGCCTCTTTATATTAGGAATAAAGCTCATTGTACCTCTCCTTTGCATGTTTAAGCTATATTATCCTACTTCTTGTAGCTAAAAAGGAAAATAATCTATGAAAGAGAGTGATATAGAGTAAACAATGTAGCTAAAAAGGAAAATCCTACTTCCTTTGCATGTTTAAGCTATATTATCCTATTTCCTGTCACACCTAGGAGTGAGTTCCCAGTAGGTTCTAGACTCTCAACATCAATTATATAAACAATGTAGATCTCATCTCCTTTTGTGTCCTCAACATATGCAACCAACTTATTGTCTTGACTAGGTTAAAGAGATAAAGGAAGCAACACAAAGTGCAAATTTCAAACCAGTGAGCAAATATAAATACTAAGTTACATAATGCAGCCCTACATTGAACCAAAAAAAAAAAAAACTCAAAGCAATTAAGGATATAAATACTGAGTTATATAGAGACGTTGAGAGGACCTATAAAACTAAAAAAAAAACTCCCAGGAAATTCCTACATGTCCTCTCTTCTTGTTTTACAATCCTAAGTTAATTAGAAACACACATCTTCCATAATCTATTATATATTATACCTTTACAATTACAAATGGATGAGCATTCATAATATTGAAAAGAGTAAAGCCTTAGCAGGTGCCACCAAAAGAGGGGAAAGATTGAAAAGACAACAAGCCAACAACTCCTAACAGACTTAAGGACATGCATTGCAGATTGTATGATCGGTAATACATAAATACGAGTTAAGCTTCATAATTCTTGATGGTAAGATCTACTTGTAGATGGATGACCCCATGTATGAAATACTTGTCCTTACTCATGAAATCACTCCATGGGAATTTGAATAGGTTTAAAAATCCCCAGCTCAACAAAAAAGCAAAGTACTTAATCTATGACAAGGAGAAGTTAAAATAAAAATCTTTATCTATAGATTTCTTTTCCCTTTTCAATCTTTAGGCTTGGATTCACTTATTTATTGTTTATATCTTTATGAGATTATAGACTTTGCTGATAAGTTTAACTACTGTTTTCATGAGGATTCAAGAAGGGAATGGTCTCCAAAATCCTAATATTCAATCTATTTCAAGAGTCAGACCTAGATCTACTGGAAAAAATAAAATAAATCTCCTAATTTACAAGCTCTGAAATTGATATGAATGTTTTGAATTCAGTTGTCAATAACCCCTAATTTGCAAGTCATGAACTCATAAATAAAAAATAATAAACAATTGTACAATCGACTTCACAAACTTATGAGATGTGTAATTGTTCATATATGGAATTTGAATGCTCTAATATGGAAGTTCTTTTTCTCCGCTGCATAAATTGAGAAGAACTTCACCACACAGTAAATGCAGGAATGAACAACAATAGACCTAATATGACAAATTGACCTAATATGAACTCTAACAGTTTATCTCATTTGACCTAATATGACAAATTGACAAAAGTTTCCACATCAATTTATTCCAAAGGGGGGAAAGTAACGAGCAAATCAAAGAGGCTAAAGATGATGCGAGGGAAATTAGGGCTGGAAATGCTCCAAATCAAATCAACCACACAAAAAAAAAAATGTGACTTAACAAAGAAGGGGAAAATGCAATTATCAAGTAGTAAAAACTTAACGACTACAGAGAGATCCGATTGTAACCTTGGGCGAATGAAATTGCGAATTGAGGACCGTTGAAGTTGAGATGAGGAGTGGGTTCTGACTCCGTCTTTCTAAAGCCAAGGCTGGGGTTGGTAAATCCAAATCCAAGAAGCTTTTAGAGAGTTAGGGTTTCTTGTACCGGAATCAAAGCTAATGCTGACTCCAAGGAGAAATACACCTCAAAAGCAAATTTTAGATTGATATAGGAATCAGCCTGAATCCATTGCAACAAAGCTTGAGCCGAAATTTTCTTAGCAGAAATTTCTCTTCGCTTCGGTTTGAAGAAGCTGGAACTGCAAGCAGATCTACCTTCAAGCGTTCTTTCCTGCTTTGATTCGACTTTCTTCCTTGCCACTTGCTTTCCTTTTCCAAATGAAGACGACCTCCATTTCCCTTTCTCTGCTTTGAATCTAGGGTTTCTCTCTCTCTCTCTCTCCTCATTCCCTTCCCCCGATCATTTTAGAAAATCAAAGAGAGCGTCAAACAAAATATAAAAAAAATATTATATAAAAACCGCTTCATTAGGATTAAAATAGCTTTAAAAAAACCGCCACAATAGCGTCTTTAATCCGCCACAATAGGTACTATAAGTAACCATGATCAAAACCGCCACAAGAACCGCCACAATAGACTAAACCGTTGCAAAAACCGCTTCATTAGATCAACCGCTGCAATAAAGTGCCACAATAGGCCTTAATTGTAGTAGTGAGTCTGGAGTCGGGACTGACTGGGGTTGGGGTGGTGCGTTCAGGGCGACTTCGTATCTGGGAATGAGCTTCCTTAGAGTTTCGTGTGCACTTCCCATACGAGATAGATTCATGTTGTACCGCTAGCCCACAGTGCTACCATTCGGTGGTGCCTGACTTCGTCATTGCTAGGTTTATTTCCCAAGGCCAATTTGAGCGGGATCGGAGGTAGTCCATAATGATCTTGGAGTCACCTTCTATAATAATGAGGTCGCTAATCTTCTTTTCTCTTGCTACTAACACCTCAGTCCTGAGGGCAAGAGTGTCTACCATAAGAGGTGATAGACTACCCATTGGTTCGCCACCCATGCTAATAGGGTTATCTTTTCAGTCACGAATTATATAGCTCGTCAAACTTTTAGGAGGCGAGATAACCGATCCATCAAAGTTTAGTTTAAATTTACCCTTAGGCGGTTTCTTCCATTTGTGGTCCTTTTTTGTTTTCCTTACTAGTATGTTTATTGTGCTCACTTTTAAGTGGGGAGGCAGCCCCTTCTGCCCCAAGATCCATTTTATTCGTTCTTTTCCATTTGTCGATATTTTTCTTTATTAATTTTTTGAGGTTCTCAGCCGAGGGGATTTTTGCTTCTCGGAAAATTACTTGATTTCTGATAAGCCACATCGTCCGCCAACGGAATGCCAAACATTTTTTATTTTCTTTCGAGAGGTTCGTATCGATAAACTGAAGAATTTGTTCCATATTTCTAGTTTCTGATAGCATTGTGCCAATCGATTGGGAATTATTTAGAGAGAATTGTGTTTCATAATTATTTAGGGGGCATTCTAGGAACAAGTGTACATCATCCTCTAGAGAGTTGTTACAGAATACACAAGTGGAGGGGACAACGACCCCTTTTTGAGATAGTCGAGTTGTTGTAGGTAGTCCTTTCTGTTTTATCGTCCAGAGGAATTTTTTTATTTTTGGGGCGGCGTCGACTTTCCAAATCCAAGTGTAGTCTTCATAGGTTGCGTTTAGAGGAGTTGTGATTAGATTATAAGCGCTAGATGTTGTAAACCAGGCCTTTTTGTAGGGCCACCAATAAAGTCTATCCTCAAAATTAGAGATTGGCAGTGGCATCTTAATAATGTCTTCCACCAAATGTTTAGGAAGGATGGAATTCAGTTTCTCTTTCCACCATTGTCCTCCCATAATATATTCATTGATATTTTCTTCTAGATTAGTGATATTCATGGTATCTATTTTTTCAGCTAGGGGGGTTGTTGAGGTCCATTTGTCTTTCCAAAATTTAATAGCTTTTCCATTGCCCACAGACCAAACAAGCCCAGATTTGAATCTAGTTATCAATGCACAGAGTTTAGAGCATTGCCAAGAAGCATTTCCACTCTTCCTATAATTGAGTAAATGTTTATCTTTAGTATTTATGTTGTATGATTTGCACCCAATTATTGTCAGGTTGAGCTAAAAATTTTCATAAAAGTTTTAGTTAGAGCACTTCGTTCATATCTCTAGATTTGCAAATGCTTAATCCTCCTGATGATTGCGGCTTGCAAATTTTGTCCCAACCTATGAGCGGGCTATGTTGAGCATCCTTGTTTTATAAAAAAGTTTTGTTGATTTGATCTAGTTGTTTATGTACCGCCACAGGGAACATGAAGTTGTGCATGGAGAATAAGGGTTTTGAGGACAAATTTGTCGCAATGAGTGTTTCCCTACCTTGCTGTGATTAGCTACTAGCACGCCATTTGCTAAGTTGGTCTTTTGATTTGCAAATTATCTCGCGAAAAGTATCTTTTGTAACTTAACCATTGATGATGGGGCAACCTAAGTATTTTTCCATGTTTCGTTCCAAAGGGATGCTAAGGATCCCTTCAAGCTCACGTGCTCTTGTTCTAGGAATTCCCGGCGTGGTTTTAAATGAAGATTCATTGTAGTTAACTTTTTGTCCTGAGAATTTGCAATATTCCTCAATAATCTCTTTTATCTTTCTGCAAGCAGAGTTATCTCCTTTGCTAAAAATAATGATGTCATTAACGAAGGCCGAAAAGGGTATGAATGGACCGGAGTTCCCAAATTGAATCCTACAATTGGCTGATGGGAAGCTGAGCTCGGTAAAAGTTTGTGAGCCAGCACTTCTGCTCCAAGAAGAAAAAGGAAGTGGGACAAAGGGTCCCCTTGGTGCAACCCTCTTGAAGGAAAAAAATTTCAGTTGGCCCATTGTTAATTAACCAGCACTGAGAAAGTGATTGTGGTAACACATTCCATGATCAAGTCAACAAAATGTGGGTGGGAACCGAACCTTTGTAGCACCAACTTTGTGAAGTTCCAGTCCACTCTATCATAGGCTTTTTTCCGTATCAAGTTTTATTGCGGTCCACCCCCGGGAACCTTTCCTGGTTTGAAATGAGTGAAAAATTTCATGTGCAATTAGGATGCTATCCTGGATGGCCCTGTCATAGACAAATGCTCCTTGAAGGGGATGGATTAATTTCCCTATAATATTTTTCAATCGCTCAGTAAGTATTTTCGATATGATTTTATATATGGTAGAGCATAAACTGATTGGACGATATTGTTTAGTCATAGTCAAGTTTTCTTTTTTGGGGGGATTAAGGAGATGAATGTGTGATTGAATTGCTTGAGGAGTTATCCACTATGGAAAAAAAGGTTTAATTGCTCGAATGATCCCAATTCCGATGATGTCCCAATACTTCTTGTAAAATTCCGTCGTCATCCCGTCAAGCCCAGCGGATTTATTGTTTTCCAAGCTGAAGATTGCGTTCTTGATTTCACTATTCGGAGGTTGTTTTATTAAAGAAATGTTTTCGTCCTCTGATATAGAAGGATTAATATGTGAAAGGTATCCATCTAGTTGATTGGTGGAGTAGGATTGGTTCCTGGTGAATTGTCGTCACCCATGATAAGATTACCATTCGCAGAGGTAATTGATCTGATTATTTTTCGGTTTCTTCTTCCTGAGTCTACTCTATGGAAATAGGAGGAATTGGAATCAACTATTCCGGAATGACTCACCGGAAAGAACTTGTGGGTAGTACTCAAGTCATAGGTCCCCGGTTCGAACCCAAGATGACCGCTCTTTATTTATCAATTCAAGGGAACCATTTCGGAATGACTCACTGGAAAGGACTTGCGGGTAGTACTCAAAGGTCCCCAGTTCGAACCCCGGATATGGTCACTCTTTATTTACAAATTTAAGGAGGAATTAAAATCCGCAAGCTTGGGGTGTTTTGATTTTGCACTGATTAATTAGTTAAATAGAAAATATATTCTATTAATAAATAAATTAATATGAAAAAATTAAATCATCCAATTAATTAAAACAATTCTTTTAACTTTCTATTAATAAATAAATTAATATGAAAAAAGTAAATCATCCAATTAATTAAAACAAATTAATCTTTTAACAAAGGGAATTTGGACAATGAGAAATTGATATTTTGGAACTAACTGATCCAACTTTCGCACCCATATATAGCTTGGGCTCGAGAATGAAAGAATGGTGTTAGATTGAGGGGAGATTGAGTGATCGATCTCTCGGAGCAAATTCTGAGGCTATTGAGATTTTGGTATGTGCTTGCATTGCATTGCTTATCCACTGTTAATTTTACAAATGATGAACTTATTGCTCACGATCGAGTTGTTGCTGGATTGCTAAATATATTAATATTGTACATGGATCACAATATATATCACACCATATGTATATATATATAGGTATAGATCTGAGACACCTTGTATATATGTGTTTCAGTGTTTGTGTGTTTATCTTCAACCTTCAAACTATAGGAGAGGTCGAATTCAGGAAGTTGGTGAACCACTTGACGGAGTCCTTGGCGTATCTCTTGAGGTTGTCTCTATAGTCGATGAAGTAGAGGCCGAACCTTGATGTGTATCCACCCGCCCATTCCCAGTTATCCAAGAGTGACCATACAAAGTATCCCTTCACATTGCACCCATCTTCCCTGCAATCCTCCATAAATCCCCACATCAATCCCAATTCCCACATAAACGTACACACAAATTAAAGAACGTATGAGACTATTACTTGATCGGCTAGGAGGCTTTGGAGGTAGTCGCGGTGATACTTGATCCTTTTCTCATCCTTTAGGGCGTGCTCTATCGGCATAAGTAGGTTGTTCCCATCATCCATTCCTGTTTGTTAGACCCTATATTAGCTTGTTATTTTCATACATATATTTAAACTGAATCAAGATCTTAGGTTTAGTTTAGGATTCGTTATGGACCGTTTTCAGTGATGATGATAGGGAGGTTTCCATATCTATCCTTGATGTAATTCATCAAGCTTCTTATCCCATGCGGCACTATGTATAACCATATAGCATTGGCCTACAACCACCATCCCAAATACAAACAAATTGTCACATCTAAGATGTATATAATAAGGACTAATGTGTTGTTCTTTGTTTATGTTGATGTATATACCTTGTCTCCAATTGGTTTTCCGTCATGCCCGAATGCTGGAAACAAGGGAAAAATATGATTTAAAACATGATGAATAATTCATCAGCGTGATGGAGTGGATGGATTCGAATAGCTTACGAAGGGTGATGGCTCCGGAATCTGAGACAGTGTCTCTGAGGAGAGTGCCTAACAAGTTGGTTTTATTCTCTCTTGCATACCAGGTGGTGTAGTGATTTATCCCTACAAAGTCCATGGATCCCTTGAGCAATGCAGACTCTTGTTGTGTAAAGTTGGGCAACCGATCTCCTACTCTCGTCTTCATTGAGCTTGGATAGTCCCCGAAAACCAAAGGCTCAATGAACCAACCGAATTGGAAGTCCTGAGCTCTCTGAGTCGCCTTTATGTCTTTTGTGGTGTTTGTTGCTGGCTCGTACCACATCGCATCTAGCGATATCCCAATCACCCCATTTTGTTCATGCTGCTCAAATGGAATATAAAGAGATTAGTATAACTAATGAGTTACTCCTCTCATTGTCAATTGGTTTATATATCTGATGATTATTACCCTATACTTCTTCCTGTAGATGTCGACAACAACGGCATGGGAGAGGAGTAAGTTGTGAGCCACAATGTAAGGCTCGGTGGCTGAGTTTCCAGCGCGGCAAAACTGGTGGAGCAGGATGGAGCAGCGCCCTGGTGCAAAGAGGCCTACGTCGTACCCTTGGACAGCCACATTGTGAGGCTCATTGAAGGTAATCCAGTACTTCACCCTGTCACCGAAGCTCTCGAAAAGGGTATCTGCATACACTGCATAGTCATCTCTGTGCATTCCAAACAAGAAACATTTTAGAATTTCAAAAACATCAATCAATTAAACAACATTTTAAGGGCTTAAACACTTGCATGATCTCGGGGCTTAGCCATCCATTGTACTTCTCCTCCAGGGCTTGAGGTAAGTCCCAATGATATATCGTCACGTATGGTTCGATTCCTTTGCAAAAAAAATCATTGTATCAATTCACTTAAAAAATTTAAATTCATGGTTTTTTATACTAACAAATTAATACTACAAATGCATCTTTGTGTGTTTGTTTTTACCGTTGGCGAGCAAAGCGTCAATGAAGTTGTTGTAGTGATCGATTCCAGCATGGTTTATTAGTCCACTGCCATCTGAATACAAAAGGGCGAATTCGAATTCGCGTTTCAACATAGGTAGATAAGCAGGTAGGTACGTAAGGTAAGTCAGATAAGTAACTTACTAGGGAAAATCCGAGACCAAGAAATGGAGAATCTGTAGGCATCCATCCCCATGTCCTTCATTAGCTTCATATCTTGCTGTTTGCAGAAATCGATCAGATTGTTTGTTAAAGAACAAATCGTGCGAAAACTTACAAGTTTTGTGATTATCAATTGAAAATGGTGAATCCTGAATTTGAAGTGTGATATTCCTAATTGTATGAAATTACCTCATACCGGTGATACTGATCAACTGCAACATCTGCGTTACTGAAATCGATCACCTTCCCTGAATCACAATTACATCTCACTCAAATTTTGCTCCAATTTATTGTAACTCTTTATTCAAGCCGTTGTTCATTTGATTTGATTTTGTTTATTCATTTGAAAAAAATGACGTAATTTATAGAGCTATAAGACCCGAGCAACTGTCCATAAGTATACCAAAACGAGCAATATATTAATCCCAAGATTGACCCAAATCCAATTTGACTTGAGAGTCGAATTTACTCGAACCAGACCCTGACTCGATCAAACCGACCTAAACCCAACCCACCCCGACCAAAAATAGACTTGACTAGACTCGACCCAAAACATGCATGTCCAAGTGTCAAACTCATATATCTAAAAACAAAACCTAAATAAAGAGCGGTCATTCCGGGGTTCGAACCGGGGACCTATGAGTACTACCCACAAGTCATTTCCGATGAGTCATTCCGGAATGGTTAACAAATCTATTTTGACATAAAGCCTGAAAAAACCCAACCCGCTTAACTTCAACCTGAACTCCAATTAGACCCGACCCAACCCGAACATCTATATGGATCGGATGATATGGTCCAAACTGATTTGACCCAATTCGAAAACTTAATGACGCAACCCAAATCACCAGATTGTGGTATCTAGTGGTTAGTACCAAAGGAATGGGCGAATTTGTCCCAAATAGAGGGCCCTCTCCCATCTTCATCAACTGCTCCTTCGTACTACAAAAAGTTAAAAGGAAGCAAAATTAACATGACAAAATTAAATACTTAAAAAAATTATATATTTATTTAATGAATATACACATGTAACGCCCCAAATCTAGGTTGGCAGTGGACCTATTCAATTGAAACTATGTAAATTATGTTAAATGAAGCCTGTATTTGATAACTTTAGCTGAATGGTTAGCTGCTAAAACTAGTTAATAAAGGATGAGATTTGTGTATATAAAAGGAAAAGTTTCGAAAAGCTTGGTGTGGATAGATGGTGACAATTCAAATCCAAAACGTTAATTAACAAAAAAATATGTTAACTTTATTTCATTTAAAACTATATAATAATAAAACAAATGTTCCAAAACAGCCACTTGCGTTGCCAAACACATTGATTATACTCTCAAGATTGAGCTAATTTCCATTTACCACTCACTCAAGGGAGAACAAACCATCACGCAAGTCATGTTAATTTCAATCTCAACCGATGGATCTCTATGTATATAGAAAGTATGGGCTTATAGTATTTTTCGCTCGAATTGATTACAAATTAATAAAGGAAAAGGGAGCAAGCTAATGAGACGTTTCCCATGACAAGTGATGGACACAATTCAAATCAAAGCAATGAAGCCACGTTGGTCGAAAATGGCAAAGTTGAGTATTGCAGCAACCTAGAGGGTTCGTGCACTCCTGACCTTTTTTCGTACCATGAGTGCACGAACCTGGCCAACTTACAGATCGATCATTAGCGATCATATTCTCATTTTTTATTAACAAATTGAATTGAATTGAAGGTGAACCTGATAAGCAGACGAAGCAGTGCCGAACACAAACCCCTTGGGGAAGTCCCTTCGGTTGATACCATCTGCACCCAAACACGGTCGAAGATGAAGAATTATCAACAGAACAAATGCCACCCAGATTGCCCTCTGCATCCTTGAATACTTCATTCCCTTTAATTGTCTTCAATTCAACTCCAATCAAGCTTAATTAATTGCCTTTCAAGTGCAACTATAAGGCCAAAGGGGCCGGCCGGTGTCTAATTGCTGCTAATCAATCTTCTTGTACAAACTACAAAGAGAGGTGTACATGTATCATGTATGGAAAGAGGCTGTGCTGTGGGGAAATATATATAGTTCTCCAATTTTTAATTTTAATTTCCAACCATTTTTTTTTCCCCTCTTCACGTACATGTTAGAATTGCATTTTATTTTTTGGAGTGCGTATGCATGGCATGCATGATTGATTCACACATTAATGATCTGTTTTAGCGTATTCATACGCATAATAAATCATTCAAATATGCATGAGTTGACGGCATATTTAATGCTCATTTATTTAATTGTTCATATTTTATATATTTTTTGTTTCAATTCCACAAAAGATCACAAATATCTTCCTAGCTCAATGGTTAATACTTAATAGAGTAGTTTGGTATGAGTTAAGGTCTTGAGTTCGAATCCTATTAGTTACACATTGATCATATTTTGCAATTTTTTAAATTTTATCTTAAATTGTCATATTTGTTATACATATTTTTTGTACATAGAAATAAAATAAAGGTGTATAAAGAAAAATGAGGAGAACATTATAAGTTCTTTTCTTTATATATACATTAAAAAAAGTTGAATTTTTTAATCAAAATTTATCATATAGTAGTATAGTTTATACTATGCAAATGTGTGAATGAGATAATTTATCATACCATTGTCATAATCTTTGTGTTACTATTTATTTTCAATTAATTTCAAAATATTATCTTTGTTCACACTCTTTAAAGAATTATAATTTATATATGCTATTTTAAAAATTAATTGACCTCTTTTTTTTTGTCATGCAATGAATTATAAGAATCATCAATATAATTATAATATTCATTAAACCCTAAACGGCTACCTTACATGATAATTATGTATAATTACATTGAATTCCAAACGGTTATGATAATAATTATCTAAATTATTATATGCCTTTTAATTTTCTAACCTTTTGCATTCTCACTATTAAATGCATAATATGTACAAAATCATCTAGCTACCTTCTAATCTATCTATAATCGGTTATATATTTTAGTCTTAGACCCTTCATATGCTTTGGATCTCATAACTTCCATTAATTTCAATAGCAACTATATTACAATATATACATATTCAAATGTTTAAAACCCCACCTTTTCATTTTCTTCCAATTTAATCACACTTTTTTCATTTAATTAATTTCCCAAAGTGAGTATAAATAGTTGAGAGAACATATTCTCTAGCTTATATACGCTGAAAAGAAATTGGTTTCCTCTTCTATCTTCGATTCATCTATTTGTTTGGTGCTCTATGTCCATAATATTTTTTTAATCCCTCTTCTATCTTTCATTATTTGATTAATCATTTGTTTGTTGCTTAATTTTTTTGTATATATTCTTACACTTTCTCATATATATGTAGCATTGGATTTGATGTGTTGATCTATTCTTTTCTATTATTATCAATCACGATTCAAAATGTTATGCTTATATCACAGTTATTTTTGTAATTTTTATTCTTCTCTTTTATTTTGCAGATTAGTTGGGGAGAGCTATATATATCTTCCCTCGATCATTCGATGACCCATAAGAATTTTTTTTGTTTCCTCTTCGATCTTTTATTCTCCGATTAATCAATTTGTTGTTGCTCTATTATTTAGCATTGGATTTGATGTGCTTATCTATATATACTTTCTATTGTTTAATTTTATCATAATTAAAAAATTATACCTACATCATAGTTCTTTACCCTATTATAAAATTTATGCCATGTTAATTTTTGCGTTATTCACCAATTATAATATTACTCATTTATTTGATATAAAATCATGTCCCGGGCGTAGCACGGGTCTGCTACCCTAGTATGAATAATAAATGCCTTCAAAAAATTCCTATCAAAAAAAATCCTATTCATACACATTACGTGACATGTTGTGTTGTGGTCTTAAAAAAATTCCTATCAAAAAAATATTAAAATAATATATTATTAGTATATAATTTATAAAAAGTATCTATATATATATATTTTTTATTTAGTTGATAGAAATATAAATCAAAACTATTTCATAGTCATAGTTGCCAAAAATATTAATATCGATAAATATTTGAAAGATGTTATTTTATTTATATGTAGATTATTTTTTAGTGGAGAGAATTATTTATATCGCTGTAATTTTATTTGTACCTATATTAATTTTTCGTAGAATGAATTATTTATATCTAGATTAATTTTTATTTTATACTTTCAACACACTGATTGTTACCCCTGGGGTATTGCAATTTTTGCCAGGTACCCCTGGGGTATTGCAATTTTTGCGAGGTATACAACTCTTTTACATATTTCGCGTGGTACCCCTGTAATTTTCAATCTTTTCGCCTCGTACCCTTTCCGGTTAAATTTAATAGTTTTTTTTTTCTTCCTTTAGTTTGCAATTAAAAAAAAGCCAGAGAAAGAGAATAGAAGGCGCACGACTGGTCTGAGACGAGCAAGCGAAGAGAGGGAGACAAATCGAAGAAGACCAGCGATGCCGCCGGGACGAGAAGGCCAGGTCGCTGCTCGAATGCGCTGTTGCTGCAACCGAAGAAGGACGGTCGTTGCTACTGTTAAGAGTTGTCATGAAAGGAGAGGTGGGAGGCGTTGTGCCTGAGAGGGAAGGCGGTGGCGGCACATTGCCTCGGCCGGCGACTGGAGGCGGAGGAGAGGAAGCTCCTGCTACAGAGAGGTAACTTACTCTTAATAGAAATTTTGGATTTAGATTGAAGTGGAAGCATTTGGGGTTTTTTTTTAATGTGAAATTTAGGGTTTAGGTTGAAATTGATTTAATAAATTGGAATTTTGAGTTTCTTGTGGGTTTAGTTTAGTCATGGAGTTTATCTTGAGAGTGAACCAAATTTTTTGGTCTATGAAATGGTTACTGGATGATCTTATTAAAAGATAGTTGATTCTTTAGAGTGAACCAAACTATTTAGAGTTTACCTCCTGATGGAATAACCGAATATGCTAAGGAAAGGTTGGCCAGGGTGGTTAAGGCCTCAAAGGCGTTGCAGACTTGCAGGTATGTCCCTCTACTTCATTTCCTCTTATGTACACTGAAATGAAATTTATGAAAGTGGTTGCATGGTGCTTTTGTAAAATATCCAGGGGAAATGAAATTCCAGCTCATTTATTCACCCTTGAAACATAATTAGCTTGGTGGTTTAGTCACTGAGGTGCCAATTGGAGGCTGAATATGTATGAATGCATGATTAGGTATGTTCTAGTCACTGGTGGTTTAAACTTGTGGTAAGAATCAGATCGAATTTGATATAAAATTAGCTTGGTGGTTTAGTCGCTGGTTTAAACTTTTTGTGAGAGGGCTAAATTTATATGATTAGGTATGTAAGAATCAGAATTTAAAATAAAATATAAGAACATCAAAAACCAGTTAGAATAAAGAGATAAAAGCTAGTCATGAAAACCAGAAAAAAAAAATGCTTTGGTCAAATTTATACTTGTGGTAATCTTCCATTTGCTATATGTATGATTAGGTATGTTCTAGTCCCATGAAATTTTTTTCACATAGAAAATTGACTATGTTGAATGATTGAATTTTAAATAAATTGGCTATTTTGTTGCCTTACTAAGATCAATATTGAGTAACAGTAAAGGGTGTCTTGTATTTGGGTTGGAAGTGCTTCTATTGGGATCTCATCGTTGAATATTTACAGTACATACGTCTTCTTCTTTTTTTCTTTTTTTTTTGTTGATGCTTTATACATTTATGTTGTATCGATCATGGTTGGTACTTGAACTTTATTTGTTTTCTATGATTAAGTCTCTTTTTGTAGTTTCACTATTGATGGTTCTGAATTCTGATAGACCAAAAATATCAATTTAGGTCAATTTATGAGCAATTTGATCACACAAAAATGCATAGAAATTGAAAGGATAACTAAGGTCTAACCTCATTGTATTTGTTTGCAGCAGTTAACTATCAATCTGGTTAAGGTAGAGGGATTACTTTTGTTTTAAGTTCCTTTTAATGATAATAGCCCATTAAAGATGAACTTGAAGGTTGCTGAATTATACCATTTTATCTTACCCTCTTTTAATTTAGCTCATGTGAGATTTTTTTCATTGCAGCTCCTATGAGATTTTTTTCGTTGATGAAAGCTTACTATCCATCCCAGTCTTTCATTTTGTACGTTTTCTTATTTAATTTTTACAAATTCTCTTAATTGTACTAATAATGCTATTGAATTTGCATTTTTATAAAGCATATTAGCTCAATTGGTAGAGCGGTGTGCTTATGCACAATGACGTGAGTTCGACTCCCACATAGGCTAAACAAAATTTTAAATTTTCCCTTCAAAATGAAAATAGTTATAATACAAATAAGATATAAATTTGAAATTTCCAATTATATAAAGCCTATCCAACCTTTGTTAAGCTATCGACATTATCATTTCTCTCACATCATCCCATAGGAGAATGAATTTTGTTAAGCTAGCTTCCTGCAAGGCATTCATCTTATCAAGCAATTCTTTACTTGGTTAAGTTGCCCACTTTTGCACAAAAAAGAAAAAACAACAAGCATGATATTAGCTGGGTAGCAAACTCCATGACTTCTTAAGACTTGAGATAAAAATGTCAAGTTGGTCAAGAAATGCAAAAATTGATACCTATGATGGTTGTTTGACACTCAAGTGATGGTATGGGAAGAATGTCAGAAATAGATCATCCCCTTCGGTAAACACTCCAACTTCTTTGTCTTAGCCTATGTGGGAGTCAAACCCACATCTTGTCCGTATGCACATTCTCTACCGTTTGAGCTAATAGACTTTTTAACAAACTTCAAGTCCATGAATGAGCACTCATTCTAAACCAAATTAGGTTGAGCAAGAATATATAAATTGATGAACAAAAATGTTAACAATCATAAATTCATGAATAAAAATTCAAAACGAATTTAAATTCATGAACAAAATTTTAGAACCAACATTAGCAAATGTAAATTCATAACCAAAGAGTGACAGATAGATTCATAAATACATATATATAATAGCTCACTGACAATACAGAAAAGCATATTTACATAAAAAAAACTCTATGCATAAAAACCTGGCATTGTAATTTCAGTCTAAATGCATTATTGAAATATTTACATGAAACCCCCAATTTCGAATTGATTTCACCAATTTCACATCACAAGAAAACCCTAAATGCATCAATTTCAACCTAAACCCTAAATTTGAGTAAAGGGGCAAATTTTTCTAACACCTCTCAGCAACTTCTTCTCCACCTCCGGTCACCGGCCGAGGCAATGGGTCATCCCTACCTTCTCTCTTAGTCATGGGAGTTCGGTGGTTGCCTTCTCCTCCCACTGTCGCATCCATCTTCGCAAGTCACGAGTCCTTCGAGCAGCAGCGTCTTTCTCTCTCTAGCAGCAATGTCTTCTCTCTGTAGCAGCAACGTCGTTCTACAATAGCGTCGAGCTTCGTCCTCTGTCAGTTCGCACGGGCGACCTTCGTGTTATCTCTCTCGCGACCTGGCTTGGTTTCTTTCTGCATAGCTTCGAGCTTTTTCTCTTCTGTCTGGCTTTCATTTTGTCTTTTTTTTTTTGGAATTTCAAAACTAACGGAGCTTCCCTTCTTCTGTTAAATTTAACCCACGAAGGGCGCGGCGCGAAATTTAAC
This sequence comes from Persicaria tinctoria, assembly GCA_037127255.1. NCBI lineage: Eukaryota > Viridiplantae > Streptophyta > Magnoliopsida > Caryophyllales > Polygonaceae > Persicaria > Persicaria tinctoria. The sequence continues at coordinate 25,583,953 of JBANSL010000006.1, forward strand.
AAAACCCTAGGGGTACCACGCGAAATATGTAAAAGAGTTGTATACCCCGCGAAAATTGCAATACCTCAGGGGTACCTCGCGAAATTTCTACCCCGCGAAATTTCCGTAGATTATTTTTTAGTGAAGAGAACTATTTATATCTAGATTAATTTTTATTTTATATTTTCAACACACTGATTTTTATTGGTTTAATTATCACATTGTAATATATTCAAATTTATTATTTTTATCATATTTTTAGTATATTTTTATCATTTTTTGGAATACAATTACACATATATATCTAATATAATGTATGCTTTTATAACAATCCGTACGGTTTGTTTTTAACTTGAATTGAACGCGACAAGTAATTACATTAATCACAATTAATATATACATTTCAAGTATTAATGATATATCGAAATAGCTGTACGTTGATCATGATCTACTTTAACCTCCGAATAGATCAATCTACCCATACATGAATACATGATCCATGTATAGAAGCTTTTTTTTTTTTGGTTAAATCCATGTATAGAAGCTAGCTATATACACATGTACACGCAAGTATGTGTACAAGCAACGGTTTGTCTCAAACTCAAGCTATGAACCTTTTGATTAAAGGGGAATAAATTAAACTAGTACATTTTTTTATTAAATAAAAGTTTATTAATATAGAAAAATAATATAATAAAATATTTTAAAACTCTAATAAAAAATATAAAAGGTAGAATTAATAACTAAAGTAAAAATTTGTTAAAATCTTTATCATATACACTACGGGAAAAGTGTGTAATTATAGACGCTTTAGTTTCGACGCATTTTAAAAGCGTCGAAAATTTTCGACGTTCTGAGGTGTCGATTTTTTTGGACAGATATAGGCGTCGAAATTAACAAAAATCTCGACGTCCTAAAGCGTCGAGAATGGCTTCACTAAAAAATTTAACCTAACGGAGAGGAGACAACCCTTCACTCGCGATTCACTCTCCCTGACTCTCGTGCCCCTCTCTCTCTCCCTGCTTCACACCTCCGAAGAACCCTAACTGCGTCCACCGGAGACGGCCTCCCACCGCCCACCGGAGACGGCCTCCCATCGGCAGTCGATCTCTCCACTCTGAGCACCTTCCCCTGCCTCCTCTCCGTCTTCGTCTCCTTCGCTCCAATCTCCGCCCCATTTCCGACCTGATCTGCGTTTCTGCTCCAGTCGATTTATGCTTTTCTGTGAGTTTTACCTTCACCTATTGATAGTCTAGTGTTAGATTAGTCTAGTGTCAGATTTTCCTTCTCTCAATATTCTTCTTCTGCTCCATGAACTCCTCCTGCGATCGCAATGTGGCGTAGATCCTGCGCCGGCCTCTCGAAGCTAGCTGGAGGATCGGAATTAGGTTTAGGTTTGGATTTTTGGAGGCGCTGCTTTTCTGTTGACACTGAAGGGAAGAGGTTTGCTGCACTATGGGGGAATGGAGATTACGGGAGGTTAGGGCTTGGGAGCTTGGACTCGCAATGGAAGCCTGTGGTCATATCCAGTTTTGATAGCCTCCGCGACGTCGCCTGTGGTGGTGCCCATACGCTTTTTCTCACCGGTGAGGTTTCTCGTTGCAATTTCTCCGTTCAGTTTTATTTTGTTCTCGATTGTGATCGCTTGTGTTGTGTTCATTTCTCAAATCAAAAGTGAATAGAAGATATCATACTTTCCTACATTATATTAATTAATTTATATGTAATGATCAAGAAATCATGTTCAGTTCTATATCTGAATGTGTGAAAATCCTAACTGCAATACTGGATTGAATCAATTGTTAGCTGCCACGGCTCTGGGAATTGATTGTTTATTTTAGTTCTCCGTTGGATATGAATACTGGATCTTTGGAGTCTACACTGGAGAGGAGAGTTAAAACATGGCGGGTGCTTGATTAGTTGTATCCTTTCTTTCTGTTTTCATCATCAAGTTAGGTGTGGGTGGTCTGTTCAGTTTCTGAAATGCGGAGGCTATGCTTTACTGTCTTAATCTTAATTTTATTTTGTGCCACTGGACTGGAATCTGTGTTCTGCCCTTTGATGCCCCGAACTTGATCCTAAAAACAAGAACAAAATTTACAACTATGGATAATCACAGCCTAAATTCTAGAAGTTACCGAATCAAGGTGAGAAATTCCAAAATTGTGTTACCGGACTTTAGATGTATTTCTACATGAATATTCATTCTGGAAAAGAATATAAAATTACAAGATTATTACGGAGTTCCTAATTTTCAAAACAAAGTTAATAATGTTTAGGGATTGTAAGTCAAAGTATCATTTTGGTGAGAAGCTGGATATGATGTTGACAAAATGACAAGTCTTAGCCTTATTGTGTAGCCTAAATCAGTGCTAATTTAACAAGGCAAAACCAAAATGAAAAAACAAGAAAAACAAAGAATATCAGGTGAATGAACTCTTGTACGTACTGCAGAATTTGAACTCTAAACCTTGCAGTTCATGTATCCAACTACTATGAAATTGACACAAGTTTGCTTACAAAATTGCAAATTGCAATGATATTTACAAATTTTATTTTATTTTATTAAAAAAAATAGTGATATGACCTGAGCAAAATTCAAGCACTGATTGATCTCATCTATTATGCAAAGGATTAGGACCTGATTTGACTGCTCTTTTCTCATCACCAAAATTGCGATGAACATCTTCATCTCTCCCTCTTCCTCTTCTAACTCTTAAACAATCAACATTGCCTGGCTTGTTCTTGTGAAGACCAAATCCTGCAGTAGACTCAACAAACTTTTGAGCTGAAGATGATGAAGACTGATGTGAGATGACCAACAAACTTTTGAGCTAAAGATGGTGAAGCAAAAGTTGCTTGTCGTATGGGGGGCAAGAATAATCAAATCATCATCTGTAAGGATGTTGTGGTAAGCATGTTATCTTGCCCAATCTTAATTCATGTGCCCATCCTCGTGAAATAAGAGCTAATACCTATAATGTTTTATAAACTTGGATTAAGCAATTCAACGTTCACTTTTTCTTGGTTCCTCCTTGCATCTTGCAAAAATGAGAATGTTTCTGTGTTTTATAGCCTAATGATATGATGACCTCTTTTCACTGTATCCAGCCTCTGATGAGTAAGTTGTAATGTTAAACTAAAAATGAGATCGTTTCTGTTTTTTAAGCTGGCTTCTTTTTGCTTTAAATTTTGAACACTAATTTAGTGGTCTTGAACAACTTAGTTACAATTGCCTTATCATCACTTGTTGTCTATTCTTAGGAGAATAACAGCACCTTAAGTCCCTGCAAAGGCTAGCTCTATTTTTCATGGAGGGTGCTTCTTAGTCTCATCAATTGATATCGAAGGTCTCTAATAAGCCACCAAATGAGGCAACCTCAAACCAAAGGTATATTATTAGGAGGCGTCGTCTACGCTGGAGGCAAAGCTATAATTTAAGAGCATGAACTGGAAGCAAAGTTGTTTTTGTTACCATACATGGACACTATAATTTAAGATTAAGGTAATTAATCTCTCCACTAAATGGTCTTGGTTTACTACCTACATAGTACATAGGTCCTCATCATATATGTTTTCATCGACTGATAAATTTCCATTGTTCTAAAGCAGGAGTCAGATTGATCATTGAATCAGATTTCTCAAGGTCGATTATTGGGAGTCATCATCTAAGCTAGAGCCGGAAGAAGGGCAATAACGTATGCATAAACATACATGAGGGCTGAGGACCAACTGAATGCTTTTGAATGAGCATTTAAAAGCAAGAAGGTAATTATTCATATGAGAGATTCTATGTGACCAAAACTAACTTGGTTGATTAAAACTAACTTGGTTGATGAATAATGAGATCTATTTTTATGCTCTAAATTGTAGAAAAGGCCAAAAAGGTGAAACTTTCTGCATTGTTGCTTTTTGTTGTCACATTGACCTGCATTTGCTTTTCGTTGTACTCAGTTTAACGACTCTCAATTTAACTTCTATCCTTAATTGAGAACCACAATTTAGAATAAATGAAGGATATTGGTAGGATATGAGCAACACTTGTTGTTATTAAATATTACTCAATGAACCTTCTGTTACAAGTGTTATTTAGTGGACAGTGAGATTGTAGACTTAAAAGCTGTTTTTCTAGATGTATGATTTCTTTAGCCAGAGAACCTAATGATGTCTTGAATGTTGTATGATTTCTTGAGCCAGAGAACCTAATAATGTCTAGTGTCATAAAAGTTGGTTGCATTCTACGAGGACTTACACTAGTATGACAATCCATTTCCATGATGCTAAAGTAAGTATAACAATGCCTGCTATTCTACAATATTAGTGTGTGTTTGGACTTCAGAGCATGTTTGAATCTGAAAAATCAATATCTAACTACTTCAAATTAATACAGGCAATGCATCTTCCTTTTCAGGTTGATAGGCTCATATTCATCACGATCAGATCCATTACCTGGCTATTCAATCTTCTTATCAGGTTGTCAAATACACAACACTTCAACGTGAATGCTTTTCAACTTGAATGCTTGAAGCAGGTGAACTTGCCTGCCATATAAGCAGGTTACTTTGAAAAAATTTAAGCTTCTCATTGTATATCAATATCGTGGTTGCTTAAAAATGCCTTTACCTTATGCAGCTGAATCCCCAAGAAAGAGGTCCAAATCCAATAATAAATTCTGCTGACTCATGTGGCTTCAGTCAATCTACACCAATTTTGAAGATGGAAGTATTCAAGTATTATTTATTCCCTACTTATCTTGAAATCCTTGTTTTCCAATTTATTTGCTTAACTAGAAAACATGGTATCAATGCTTTTCTCCTGTCACCTTACTAATTTTGAACAAAATGTTGTGAATCAGTAGTTGCTAAAGGAATTCAACACTAGTACAAAATTGCTTCTCGGAACTTAAAATGTTGTGAATCTTACAGTATTTTTGGTGCAACACAGTGCTAAGTGATGCATACTATCTATATAGGCGATTTTGTGAATCTTATAGTATGTATGATTGCAATAGCAAGTTTTTCCTTCCATCTGAGTGCCACACATATGGCCTTTTGTAGCAGTGTCATATTCTGATTTGGGTAGATTTTTTGCACTTATTTCAGATACCTCTTCTAGATTTTGCTGGAGCTCTTGAGTGCATATCAGTAAGTTAATGGTGTATACTTGATATAACATGATAACATCATAAGTCACTGCATATACATTTTCAGAGTGCAGCAAGAGTCGGCCATGGATATAAGGTAATCTTCATTATGTTTTTATCTGGTTTTACTTTCACGATAGCATAGCTATTTCTTTTTGTTTTATGGTCTTTTGGTAAAAATGTTAAAGAGCTTTACAAGTCCAGTAATACTAAAAGAACCCAATCGTTTTTCCTCACTTTAGTGTACTGTTTTTTACTGAAGGATGGGAAGTAGTGAGTTTTCAGTTGTTGCTACCATACTCATGAGAGTCATGTCTGATGAACTTGCTGGTTTCAGTTGTTGCTACCATAGACATCAAAGTATGCTTACGAGATTTCTACGGTTACCACAGTAAGCAATATAATCCACTTAATTCCATTCAGTGATGCATCGCTGAAATTGATTCTGTAAGGTCAATAGCTTATGATCTATTATGTTATGTTATGTTGAGGTGTGTTAAGCAAAATGGAGTTTATGCGACTTGGATTGCAGTGTTAGCAAATGATCTATTCACACATAACCTGTTTTGTTTCTTACAGTTCTAGCATGGAATTTACTCAGTTCATTGATTAGCGATCTCTTGGTTTGATACTTCTTCAAAATGAGAGCTTCCTTGGTGACAACTGAAAAGCGTAGGTACACTGAGATCTTCATTTTGCTGAATTGTATTTGCTTGTTTGGACCTGAGGTGAAAAATTTAGTTCTATCAGTGAATGCTTCCATATTGAGTTGGGCAGCACAGATTGGGAATTTGAGTAGAGCTCTTTCTAAAACACATACTCTAATATTCATTAGACTGAAAATTGTACCCTATTACAGACCATAGAGGTTCCACATGAGATCCACAGAACATATAAATAGCATAAACTGACCCTAGTTTTCAGTTCAATGATTGAAGTAGTACAATTTGAATATGATAATTCCTTGGGAAGCCACTTGTACACTTGTGGTGTTTTTTTTTTCATTGAATCATGCTATCTTGTACACAGATGGTGTTTTTTTTGCTTCGTGGAATCAGGGTATCTTGATCTGGCTCTTTGGCTTGAGGAGCCCACATTGAAGCCACTTTGTTCTGCACTGGAGCCTCCACGCGAATGCATCTGCTAAGTCTGATTTCTTTGTGTTCTTTCTCCGATTGAACAAATTAATGTGATCCACACATGGTTGTACTGCAGTGATCCACACATGGTTGTACTACAGTGGCTTCCACTAGCCACATGAATGTTTTCATCTGCATCAGCCGCTTCATATTCATAGGAGATCTGCCTATTGTTTTCATCGAGATGGAATTCATCTATATCTGAAGCTAGATAATCATCCTCCTGTTCTTGGCTCACAGCAAACACGACGACATGCTTGTTGTTTGTAATTAATCAGCTGCTTCAAATTTGCTTGAAGGTATTGGTCTTCATTTTTTTTTGGATCTGCCATCAGGAAGAACCTACTATTGTGAAGGCATACTATGACAAAAGAATGCTTTATTGGATTTGTGTTAATGTTTTTTTTAATTAAAGGATTTTAATTCATGTGTATTGAAAGGGGATGAACGAAGAAAAATACGTTTTGTTTTTTTTTTTTTGAAAAATAACATGCCAATTTCGACACCCTAGGACGTCGAGATTGGTTGCGATGGAATTTTGCGTCGAAAATTGCAGTTACCATTCGTGACGCAAGAATTTTCGACGCTTTTTAAAAGCGTCGAAATTGAAATTTTGGACGCTTTAAAGCGTCGAGATTGGTCATAAAAAGTGTCGAAATTGACACTGTTTTCCTGTAGTGATAATTAAGTATTTTAGAATTCTTCATTAAAATTATTAAAAATAAATAATGCTTCTCATATAAATTAGTATATATATAAATATAGATATTTTAGATTAATCTCATTGTTATTGTGCTAAGTAGAGAAAAAAATCATAGAAACTTTACTTAAAATATTTAAAAGAAGATGGTTTGATAAAAATCTGATAGATTAAAGAGAGAATAACATTTGGAATAAAATGCTTATCATTTAATATAGTATAGTATAATATAATATAATATAATATGGATATGGATACAAATTATATATAAATTTAATTATTTAGTGTCTTGAATTGAACCAATTGATTAGAAAATATAGAATATATTAAGAAACACTAGTAGAATTATGCTATTTAACATCGGCTGATCAACATCACCCAGAAAAACCTGTCATGTTAAACAGTTTTTTAACATCAGTTTATAAAATTGTGATGTAAATAAAAGCATAGACATCGTCTAACTTTGCACTGATTAATTAGTTAAATAGAAACACTACTAGTCATGGAGTTTATCTTGAGAGTGAACCAATTTTTTTGGTCTATGAAATGGTTGCTGGATGATCTTATTAAAAGATAGTTGATTCTTTAGAGTGAACCAAACTATTTAGAGTTTACCTCTTGATGGAATAACCGAATATGCTAAGGAAAGGCTGGCCAGGGTGGTTAAGGCCTCAAAAGGCGTTGCAGACTTACAGGTATGTCCCTCTACTTCATTTCCTCTTATGTACACTGAAATGAAATTTATGAAAGTGGTTGCATGGTGCTTTTGTAAAATATCCAGGGGAAATGAAATTGCAGCTCATTTATTCACCCTAGAAACACAATTAGCTTGGTGGTTTAACATAATTAGCTTGGTGGTTTAGTCACTGAGGTGCCAATTGGAGGCTGAATATGTATGAATGTATGATTAGGTATGTTCTAGTCACTGGTGGCTTAAACTTGTGGTAAGAATCAGAATTTAATATAAAATTAGCTTGGTGGTTTAGTCGATGGTTTAAACTTTTTGTGAGAGGGCTAATTTTTTTTATATATTTTTTTTTATTAGGAAAGAATTTGGGCGAGCGAGCTCTACCCGACAGCATCCTTACGAATGAGGTCTAAAAGACCAAGATTGTTATGAATATCGACACCCCGAGCAGAGTGGCAAAGGTGTGCAACCTTATCCGCCACTCTATTGCCCATGCGGGGGATATGAAAGAAGGATACTTCTTTCAAAGTCGATAAAAGGCTTTTAACATCTGACATTATCAGTTCAATCTCCCAAGGACATTTCGTTGTTTGAAGTAGGTGATTAATGATTATACTAGAATCGCCTTCAATATGTAGCTTATCAATTCTGAGTTGTATAGCATTTTGGATTCCCAGTTTTAGAGCAAGAGCTTCTGCGTTTATGGGATTTCGCTTTCCCAGCTTACTGTAGCATATACAGATTGGCATGCCCTCCCAATCCCTGATAATGACACCATCGGTGCCCATCGGTGGCTTACGCCATTTGATTCTTATGGCCTTATTTTTGTCCTTCGGGTGGTTAGATCTTTGGGTATGTGAGGGGGGAACCTCATCTAGACACTCGTCTATTAGAGATGTTTTTCTCCAGTTTTCCCTATGGGTTTTAACAATGCGGACTAGAGTGTCTTTAACGGGGAAGGGAACTTGTCGAAACACAAATTGATTCCGAGAGTACCACACTGACCACCAAACGAAAGCAAGTTCTGCCTTGGCAGCTGAAGTGAGGTAGTTCCCAATTACTGAAAAGATAGGTTGTATGTCTCGAGAGAGAGTAATCATATTGGATATTGTCGTCTTTGTGGTAGGAGGGAAATTGAGTAGTGAATGCACATAGCCGTATTCAAACAGCAAGTAAACCTCATCTTCGGCTGCGCAATTGCACAAACTGCAGGTAGGAGGCACAGGAGTCCCTCGAGCTGCTAACCTGGAAGCAGTGGGAAGACCATTCTGGCATACTTTCCACAGAAAGTTTTTGATTTTCGGTGGGATGTCCAATTTCCATATCCATGCATTATCGTCAGAGCGCAGCGATGAATGGGATGTAATCAGTTTATACGCACTAGACGTGGTAAACCAACCCGCCCTATCCGGCCACCAGTATAACCGATCCTCAAAAGCGGATATAGGGAGAGGAATGTCCAGAATTTCTTGCACTATGCTATCCGGGAGGACAGTGTCCAGTTTTTCCTTCCACCATCTCCCACCCAGGATATAATCACTGACGGTGTCATCAATATTTCCAATCTGTGGACAGTCATCCCTATCCTGTAGAGAGGAGGTAGATATCCAGTTATCCTTCCAGAATTTGATGGATTTCGCATTTCCTACTGACCAGATAAGACCCGTTTTGAACTTAGCTATAAGGGTAGTGAGCTTGGCCCATTGCCAGGAGGAGGCCCTATTTCTCTTGTATTCTAGGATGTTAGCAGAGCGTAGGTACTTGTACTGCATTAATTTGACCCAGACATTGTTTGGTTCAGCCAGAATTTTCCACACTAGTTTCATCTGAAGAGCTTCATTCATCTCTTTAGATTTCCTGATCCCTAATCCTCCACACTTTTTTGGTCTACAGATTCTATCCCAGCTGATAAGAGGCCGGTGTTGAAGATCTTTATTCCAGAAGAATTGCCTATTGATCTGATCAAGTTCCTTGTGAATAGAGGCGGGTAGCATGAAATTTTGCATTGTATACAGAGGTTTAGCAGATAGATTGGTATTGATTAGGACTGCTCAACCCTGTTGTGATAGTGCATCCGCACGCCATTTGCTTAGTTGTTCTTTGGACTTACAAATAATTTCCTCAAATATTTGTTTGTTTACTCTACCGTTAATAATTGGACAACCAAGGTATCTCTCCAAGGAGTTTTCATTTGTAATTTCCAAACAATTTTTAAGTTCCAAGATACGAGAGCCAGGAATGCCCTTAGTAGCTTGGAAGCTTGATTTGTGATAATTGACTTTCTGTCCCGAGACCCTACAATAAGAGTCTATTATGCTTTTTATTTTTTGTCCTGCTTCAATACTGCCTTTAGTGAAAATGATAATGTCATCTGCAAATGAGAGAAAAGGAATCGTAGGGCCGTCTCTACCAAATGTGAATCTGATTGGACTTTTGTCCAACCTTGTTTCCGAAGAGAGCTTCCTAGCTAAGATTTCGGCTCCTAGTACGTATGAAAAGAAAGGGAGATAAAGGATCCCCCTGACGAAGTCCGCGAGAGGGGAGGAACAACTCTGTAGGCCCATTGTTAACCAGGATAGAGAACGAGACGGTCGTAACACACTGCATGATCCAGGAGATGAACGTTTGGTGGAATCCAAATTTTTCTAAGATCTTTCGCGTGAAGTTCCAGTCAACCCTGTCATAAGCTTTTTCCATATCTAACTTTATTGCAAGCCACCCTTCACGCCCAGTACGTGACCAAAATGAGTGGAAGATTTCGTGTGCAATTAGTACATTATCTTGAATGGCTCTGTCTGACACAAAGGCCCCCTGTAATGGATGGATTAATTTTCCGATAATCTTTTTGAGTCTTTCTGTCAGAATCTTAGATATGATTTTATATAAATTTGAACATAAACTGATTGGACGGTAGTGGCTGGTAGTGGTAGGATTGTCTCTCTTAGGAAGAAGAGATATAAACGTGTGGTTAATTTGTTTAAGCATCTTCCCAGAATGGAAAAAGCCCTTGACAGCTTTAATGACAGATACCCCCACAATATCCGAATATTTTTTATAAAATTCAGCAGTAAATCCATCAGGACCCGGGGATTTATACCTTCCCAAACTGAAGACAACTGATTTTATTTCGTGATTAGACGGGTGTCCAATCAGAAAATCATTTTCCTCGGAAGTGATTGAAGAATGAATTAGGGTCAGCATTTCGTTGAGAAGCCTTTCATTGATGGGCTCGTTTCTGAATCTTTTCTCAAAGTCATTTTTTATTTCATTTTTTACATTCTCCTCTCCCATTATTAGCATTCCTGTCGTTGTGGTAATGTTACGAATATGTTTCCTATGTCTCCTGCCCGAAGCAACTCGGTGGAAATACGCAGTGTTAGAGTCAGAAAGCTTGAGGTGCTTTATTTTTGCTCTTTGGTTCCAGAAGGATTTCTGGAATAGGAGAAGTTTTTCTTTTTTCCTTATGAGACGGTTCTCCTTACTGCTGATTCTGTATGTATTATTTGCATCTGCGGAAGACTTGATAGAGATTAATTCATTCTCCACTTCCTTCAACTGACGGAAGATGTTACCGAAGGTGTGCCTATTCCAATCTTTTGCTTTCTTTTTTAAGATTTTTTGTTTGAAAAGAAGTTGGAACATAGAGGAACCTATGCAAGATGCACGCCAAGATTGTTTGACAATGTTGCAAAAGTCCTTGCGTTGGAGCCAAGCGTTCTCGAATTTGAAAGGAGATGCTTTGAAGATAGTGTTGTTCTCCAATGTAATTGATATGGGGCAGTGATCAGAAGATGAGAATGCTCCGTTGTAAGTAGTGAGGTTGGGGAACTTCTGAATAAGTTGATGCTGAACCAAGACCCGGTCTAATTTTTCCCATATATTATTGTCACCATCTGGAGTCTTCCTTCATGTGAAGGAATTCCCGAATGTTGGGATGTCCATAAGAGAGCAGGCATTTTTGAATTGCAATAGTCTAGTGAAGCGAGAAGAGCGAGATTCCGCACCTCCCGCCTTGTCCTCGCTACATAGAATCTCGTTCAAGTCTCCCATGACAATGCAAGGGAGGCAAGAGTTCGAAACAATGGAGGAAAGGGTTTCCCGAAATTGGTCCTTCTCCTGAGGAGCAGGAGGGGCATACACTACTAGAAGGAGGAATTTAAAGTTATATTAGTTTTCATAACAGAGACCTATAATCCGAGGTAGATGGATCTCAACCGAAATTATTTCGTTAGCTAATTGGTGGGATTTCCAGAGAACACCTAGCCCACCCGATCGCCCACTCGCAGGTGACCAAATGGCCTCGTCAAATCCAGCGAATTTCCAAAGTTTGTCGTCCGGGATGGATTCAGATTTCGTTTCAGCTAGACCGATTAGTTGTATATGCTCATTGTTACACAACGTATTGATTTCGGTCCAGAAGGTCCTTTTTCCAATTCCTCTACAATTCCAATAGCATATTTTCATAGATAACCCTTTTTGTCGTGTGAGCAAGGAGGGTAGCCTCTCACACGTAAAGCTTGTGATTCCCTTTGTGTGCCTATATTTTTAGCAAAACTTCTTTGCTCAAGTATAAGGTGCTTGTAGATGGTTTTATTAATGAAGCATTTAGCCTCCACGTTTGTAACAATAACAAGGTATTCATAAAGGTTTTTAATTCGAATGATTAACTTTGGACAATAAACAATCTCATAGTGATATGAATAAGTTATACCCATGAAAATGTTGCGAAGAATAAAAATATGGCAACCACCATCTATATAATACGGCAGCAGCATTTCAATCAAAGCATTTACCCAAAACTTACATAGATTTTCAAACAGTGACTTTAATCGATCCAAGTAGATCGGACGTTTCCGCATTTTCTTCTCCTTCTTCCCAAATTTTTGGTGGTTGTTATCCTCAAAGGGGTGGGAAATCCCCTTAGATTTGTGGCTCTCATTGATAGGTTTAGGGCCCTTACGGGGGTTGGTTGGGGTGAGAACCAGGCTCTCGTCCCCCATAGGTATTTTGCCCAGACGTTCATCCGAGGTTTCCATGCCAAGCCAAACAAGAAATTTGATGTTAGAGATTTTAATCAGGTAGGAGATAACCAGAGGGAGATTCACATAATAAGGGTTGGTCGGGATATTTGACAAAATAGAGTTCACCTGCGACGCCGGAGTCAGGGCAATAGCACCAATACAACTCATAAGATAAGTAACGATCGGAGCATGAGCCTCATTTGGAAACCAAGACCCATCAGCCTGGGTGTGTAACAATTTTTCGTGGCCCTTTCGGGGTTTAGACGATTGGGAAGAGAAAGCATTCTCCCCCAAAACAGGTTCCCTGTTGTCCTGCCTGAGCACAATTGGATTCACATAATGATAATGGAATGATTTACTACTACCAAAAATAATATCAATGTTCCTTTGTTGATAGAGGTCACCAACATAAATACCTTGTCCCCCCTTTAAACATATTGTTTTACAAAACATAGACCACCCTAAATCACTTGCCCAATTGTACAGAGAGAGATTCTCCATGTAAATATCAACCCACACAAGAGGTTGAGAAAAACCAAAACCAAGCCAACGATCGATTATAAAATTAGGGGAAAATGTACAGCTTTGAAGAGTCAAGGATTTACTGCAGCAAATCCACCACCTTGAGCTATTGGTAGTCGATCCCTTTAGAAGGGATGAAACCAAGTCAGATTTGTAAACACAAGCATCGTGTTTACCCGGTTCCGAGAATGAGAAGTACACTGGAACTTGCCCTTGGATGGTTTTCAAATGAACCCGATTCACCGTGAGCTTCATGGATCTCAATTCATCCATGTTTTTGCGACTCCTGGTTTCACCATAGCTGGGACCTGATAAACCCGCAGATAGTTTTTCCTCAAAAGAGGGTTTAGGGCCCTTTCGGGGGGTGTTTGATAGGGGCTCGGGTGATGAGACCCCTATAGGTTTCTTGCCGTAGGACTTGTCCGAGGCATTCATAGCACACATGGATGGAGACATATAGTTAGTATAGTGAAATAAATTAAATGCATGCGAGGAAGGTGAGAAGTGAAGATTGAGAAGATTAATCAAGCTCCACAAATCCAGATTTATATTGCAGTCAGAGTAGAGAGAATCTTTGAGAGCATGAAGGGGGAGCCCAAAACAAGATGCTCCCCAAAACCCCATACCTTTAGGCCAGCCAGCAGCCCCGCCATCACCCGACCACCACGAGGCACTCGACCACAAGGCGAGACACCAACTCCCCTTCCAGCGAGCCTCTTTTTTCCTCTTTCTGAAATTTTTCCCCACCTTCTCGACTCTTCGGCTTTCAACTTCATGGCTATCATTTCTTCGACCTCCAAACTCATTAACCATGGAGATCAACCCAATTTCGAGAGAGTTTGGACATGTTTGTGGTTTTAGATGATTGAGGACGAAGAGACTGAGCCTCGATTTAGTATCGAGGTGAGTTGTGTGGCTTGAATCCGGAGGAGACTCGCCGGTTTTGATACTTGATGTGGGGATTTGAGGTTTTGCAAAGAGAAATTGGGGGCGTGTGGCCAGGGGGCAAGGCGCGTTCTCTTTCCCAGGAAAGGGGTTTTTTTCGAGAGGGCTAAATTTGTATGATTAGGTATGTAAGAATCAGAATTTAAAATAAAATATAAGAACATCAAAAACCAGTTGGAATAAAGAGATAAAAGCTAGTCATGAAAACCAGAAAAAAAAAATGCTTTGGTCAAATTTATACTTGTGGCAATCTTCCATTTGCTATATGTATGATTAGGTATGTTCTAGTCACATGAACTTTTTTTCACATAGAAAATTGACTATGTTGAATGATTGAATTTTAAATAAATGGGCTATTTTGTTGCCTTACTAAGATCAATATTGAGTAACAGTAACGGTTGTCTTGTATTTGGGTTGGAAGTGCTTCTATTGGGATCTCATTGTTGAATATTTACAGTACATACATCTTTTTTTTTCTTTTTTTTTGTTGATGCTTTATACATTTATGTTGTATCGATCATGGTTGGTACTTGAACTATATTTGTTTTCTATGATTAAGTCTCTTTTTGTAGTTTCACTATTGATGGTTCTGAATTCTGATAGACCAAAAATATGAATTTAGGTCAATTTATGAGCAATTTGATCACACAAAAATGCATAGAAATTGAAAGGATAACTAAGGTTTAACCTCATTGTATTTGTTTGCAGCAGTTAACTATCAATCTGGTTAAGGTAGAGGGATTACTTTTGTTTTAAGTTCCTTTTAATGATAATAGCCCATTAAAGATGAACTTGAAGGTTGCTGAATTATACCATTTTAGCTTACCCTCTTTTAATTTAGCTCATGTGAGATTTTTTTCATTGCAGCTCCTATGAGATTTTTTTCGTGAATGAAAGCTTACTATCCATCCCAGTCTTTCATTTTGTACGTTTTCTTATTTAATTTTTACAAATTCTCTTAATTGTACTAATAATGCTACTGAATTTGCATTTTTATAAAGTCTATTAGCTCAATTGGTAGAGCGGTGTGCTTATGCACAAAGACGTGAGTTCGACTCCCACATAGGCTAAACAAAATTTTAAATTTTCCCTTCAAAATGAAAATAGTTATAATACAAATAAGATATAAATTTGAAATTTCCAATTATATAAAGCCTATCCAACCTTTGTTAAGCTATCGACATTATCATTTCTCTCACATCATCCCATAGGAGAATGAATTTTGTTAAGCTAGCTTCTTGCAAGGCATTCATCTTATCAAGCAATTCTTTACTTGGTTAAGTTGCCCACTTTTGCACAAAAAAGAAAAAAACAACAAGCATAATAGAGAAGCAAGCATGATACTAGCTGGGTAGCAAACTCCATGACTTCTTAAGACTTGAGATAACAATGTCAAGTTGGTCAAGAAATGCAAAAATTGATACCTATGATGGTTGTTTGACACTCAAGTGATGCTATGGGAAGAATGTAAGAAATAGATCATCCCCTTCGGTAAACACTCCAACTTCTTTGTCTTAGCCTATGTGGGAGTCAAACTCACATCTTGTGCGTATGCACATTCTCTACCGTTTGAGTTAATAGACTTTTTAGCAAACTTCAAGTCCATGAATGAGCACTCATTCTAAACCAAATGAGGTTGAGCAAGAATATATAAATTGATGAACAAAAATGTTAACAATCATAAATTCATGAATAAAAATTCAAAACGAATTTAAATTCATGAACAAAAATTTAGAACCAACATTAGAAAATGTAAATTCATAACCAAAGAGTGACAGATAGATTCAAAAATACATATAATAGCTCACTGAAAATACAGAAAAGCATATTTACATAAAAAAAAACTCTATGCATAAAAACCTGGCATTGTAATTTCAGTCTAAATGCATCAATTTCAATCTGATATTTACATGAAACCCCCAATTTCGAATTGATTTCACCAATTTCACATCACAAGAAAACCCTAAATGCATCAATTTCAACCTAAACCCTAAATTTGAGTAAAGGGGCAAATTTTTCTAACACCTCTCAGCAGCTTCTTCTCCACCTCTGGTCACCGGCCGAGGCAATGGGTCATCCCTACCTTCTCTCTTAGTCGTGGGAGTTCGGTGGTTGGCTTCTCCTCCCACTGTCGCATCCATCTTCGCAAGTCACGAGTCCTTCGAGCAGCAGCGTCTTTCTCTCTCTAGCAGAACGTCTTCTTTCTGTAGCAGCAACGTCGTTCTACAATAGCGTCGAGCTTCGTCCTCTATCAGTTCGCACGGGCGACCTTCGTGTTATCTCTCTCGCGACCTGGCTTGGTTTCTTTCTGCATAGCTTCGAGCTTTTTCTCTTCTGTCTGGCTTTCATTTTGTCTTTTTTTTTTGGAATTTCAAAACTAACGGAGCTTCCCTTCTTCTGTTAAATTTAACCCACGAAGGGCGCGGCGCAAAATTTAACAAAACCCTAGGGGTACCACACGAAATATGTAAAAGAGTTGTATACCCCGCGAAAATTGCAATACCTCAGGGGTACCTCGCGAAATTTCCGTAGATTATTTTTTAGTGAAGAGAACTATTTATATCTAGATTAATTTTTATTTTATATTTTCAACACACTGATTGTTATTTGTTTAATTACCACATTGTAATATATTCAAATTTATTATTTTTATCATATTTTTAGTATATTTTTATCATTTTTTGGAATACAATTACACATATATATCTAATATAATGTATGCTTTTATAACAATCCGTACGGTTTGTTTTTAACTTCTTCTTTTTTTTGATGAAAAGCACCTTCAATTAATCAATCTCCAAATCAGCAAATACATCATCAAAAATAGTATTTGGAAGATCAAATTCAGAATCAAAAGCAAGAGGCAGCTCCGGTCTGAGTTGTGCCAGGAGATGCGCAGGCCGGTTGCTATCCCGCCTCACTAAACTCCAATTGCAGCACTGGAAGTGACGAGCTAGACTTCCCACTTTGTGTCCCAACCTACCGGCAACACCCCGAAACATTGCAGAGCCACTCGCTAGCTTTACCGCTTGAGCACAGTCCGTCTCGACCGTGATCCGTGTCACTCCTCTGTCTCTAGCTACTTGCATAGCCTTCGCCATTGCTTCCAACTCAGCCACAAGTGGTTCAGTCCCTTCTTGTATCCGTTCAGCCAGTGCCCAACACATAGCGTCGTAGGCGTCCCCATCTATTACTCCCACTCCGCACCCCTTCACAGCTTCCGACGATGCATCGCAGTTGACCTTTATGAAGCCGTCTTCAGGGAGGAACCATCTCAGAGCTTGTGAATTGCTTGCCATAAGTTGTTGCTGTCTCTGCTGCCGTTCAGGTGATTCTGAGTGCCGTGACAGCTTGTCTAGAGCACCTTCAACAATGATCGCAGCGGGCGTTGCTATCCTCTCAAAGCATAGTTTGTTCCTTGCTTGCCATATACCCTCCACGACGTCACCCATAGGCTGATCGTCTCCTTTTCCTTTCGCTGCAGCATACTCTCTGTCCAGTGCACAAAATCAGTGGTGTTCCTTCCTTTCGGCTTCAAACCGGGCAGTAGATTCCATACCTCACGAGCTTCCCTGCATGCCCACATCACATGCCAAACGGTCTCCTCCATCCCACAAGCCTCACACCATGGTTGAAGTGTAACTCCCCTCTTCACCAAAGCTCCCCGACATGGCAGAATACCCCTACAGGCTCTCCAAATGAGGCTTCGAACCCTCGGCACAGCCGGCATCCTCCACACCTTTCTCCAGATTTCATTTCCTCTTGACCCACTCGAGGATTCAACCCCCCCCCCCCCCCTTTCTCTTGTCTTTGTTGATCCACAAGCAAGTGATACGCCGATCGGACCGAGAATTGACCATCTTTTGTATGGTACCAGGCCAAAGAGTCTTCATCCGAAGGATTGACCAAATGGATTTTGAGAATGACTTCTACATCACACGGTAGAAATGCTTCCCGGACCGCCCCTTCATCCCACACTCCCGTCTCCCAATCTATGAAGTCGACCACTCTTGTGAACTCACCCCCTCCTCTTGGATTTGCAATCGGTTTGAAAGAGGTGGGTCTCGGAATCCACCTATCACCCCACGCATAGAGATTTGTCCCATCACCAACCATCCAATACGCTCCTAACTCCACAACTTTCCTAGCAGTAAGGAGACTCCGCCATACATAGCTCGGAGTTCCACCCAATCTAGCCTCAAGAAAGTTTGAATGGGGGAAGTATCGTGCCTTGAGGATCCTAGAGAGTAAAGCTTCTGGTTCAGTCAAGATCCTCCAAACCATTTTCGCCAGCAGTGCAAGATTAAACAACTCCATGTCTCTAAAGCCCAGCCCTCCCTTGTCTTTCGAATGGCACAATCTCTTCCAGGAGAGCCAGTGCAGCTTCCTTCTCCATTACCCCACCAGAACTCACTCATCATCCTCTCGATCTCATGGCACATATAATTCGGCATGAGAAAGCAAGACATGGTGTACATAAGGATCGATTGCACAACTGACTTAAGTAAGACCTCCTTCCCCGCCTTCGATAGAGTTCGTGCCTTCCACCCTTTTAATTTCTTCCAAATTCTGTCTCTCACCCCACTAAAAATGACTTTCTTAGACCTACCGATCATTGTAGGAAGCCCCAGATATTTCTCATGCTTGTCCACTTCAACTATACCAACTAGCCCCTGGATATCCTCTCGGACCTCTGCACTCACATTCTTGCTAAATGATAATTCTGACTTCGCAAAGTTTACCTGTTGACCTGACGCTTCTCCATATAGACGGAGCATGTTAACAATTTCTGATCCCTGTTGACAGTTAGCCTTTGCAAATAGAATGCTGTCATCCGCAAAGAATAGGTGAGACACAGTCGGTGCCGACGGAGCAATTTTGATGCCCTGCCACCTTCCTTCCTCCTCGCTCTTTCTGATAAGCCCCGAGAAAGCCTCTGCGCATAATAAGAAAAGGTAAGGTGATAAAGGATCACCTTGTCTCAACCCCCGTTCTGGAACAAAAGTCTGTGATGGCACACCACCCACCAAAGCTGCAAACGATACAGATGTCACACACCGCATCACCAGACTTCTCCAATCCCTATGGAACCCCATTTTCTCCATACAGTGGTCTAAGAAGCTCCATTCAACTCTGTCATACGCCTTTGCCATGTCGAGCTTTAGAGCCATATACCCTTGCTTTCCCCTCCGGCGATTCTTCATGTAATGGAAGATCTCAAAAGCAGATAATACATTATCCGTTATGAGTCGCCCAGGCACGAAAGCACTTTGAGTTGCTGAAATAATCTTACTGAGGCACACTTTTAATCGATTTGTTAGAATCTTTGAGATAATCTTAAACAACACATTGCATAGACTTATCGGTCTTAGATCCTTCATCCGAAAAGGATTTGGGATCTTCGGGATCAAAGCTATGAATGTGTGATTAAGACCATCCGGAAACGGGGCACCAGCCAAAATATCTAGGACGAATTTTGTGACATCAGGCCCCACAATATGCCAGTACCGTTGGTAGAATTGTGCTGACATACCGTCAGGGCCTGAGGCTTTTGTGGGATGCATAGAGAATAGGGCAGATTTTACCTCGTCGCCGGAGAACGGACGTAACAGCTCCAGGTTGTCCTCCTCCGTCAGCTTATGCGAGATTCCTTGAGAAGTCGAATCAGGCAGTGCGCATAGGTTTGATTTAAACAGATTTTCAAAGTAGTTCACCGCAACCCCAGCCATCCCCTCCCGACTCATCCACTCCATCCCTTCATCATCTACCAGACGGGATAAAGTGTTCCTCTTCATTCTTCCATTTGCCTTCTGATGGAAGAACTTCGAGTTTCTATCCCCCCATTTGAATTAGTTTGCTTTTGCCCGTTGAAACCATAGTAGTTCCTCCTCTTCCACCAGCCTCTCCTCTTCCTTTTCTAGCTCTCGACAACGCTCCACAAGGTTTCCCGACATCCCCATCTTGTGCATCTCCCTCAATTGCTCCCTCACTCGATTAAGCTTTTTTAAAATGTTGCCGAAAGTCACACGATTCCACTCTTTTAAGTCTTCCATACACCTAGTGAATTTCGCCAGAACCCCATCCTCCACCGATGAACTTCCTGGATTACTCCACCCATTACGAACCACTTCCTCACTGCCCTCATGCTCCGTCCAAAGGGCCTCAAACTTCGACGGCCTGTCCCCTCTCCTTTCCTCCCCCAACTCCCTCTCAACCCTTAGTTTGAATACCATAATCGGGAGGTGATCCGACCCCTGTCTTTCCAGATGCACTGCACTCGTTCCTGGAAACCTTTCCAGAAAGGCCTCGTTACAAAACACATAATCCAATCTCTCTTGAATGAAATCGACATTCTTCCTACCATTATCCCAGGTGAATCTCGGTCCCACATACGGAACCAAACTCAGCCCAGCATAGTCGAAAGCCTCCCTCATGCTCCTCATGTCCTCCATTCGAGGAATCATCCCCCCTATCTTGTCCTCCGGACATATGATCCGGTTAAAATCACCCATGCAAAGCCACTCTCCTCTAGGCTCCTGAGCAAGCCTCCTAAGCAAACTCCATGTATGATACTTCTCCTCTCTCCTAGGCCATCCATAGAAGCCTGTCAGCCTCCATTTTTCAGTTCCCCCCCCCCCCCCTCCACCCAAGCGTCTATATGATGGCTCGTGTAATTCTGAATCGAAACCTCTATACCTTCCTCCCACATGAGACACAAACCTCCTGATTTGCCCACGCAATCAATAGTAAAACAATGTTTAAAACCCAAACTATACCGAACCTCCTACATACGCTTTCTCTCGCATCGTGTCTCCATCAGAAACACAATCTTGGGGCCTTCCCTCCTCACCAAGTTGGTGAGTCTCACAACTGTGCGGGCCTTCCTCAATCCCCGACAGTTGTAGCTGAGGAGACTCATAATGCTCGGCGAGAGGGGCTCTCGCCCTCTCCCGCCGAATCAATCATCTCAACGTCAACGGTTTGCTTCCGCCTCTTCCTGCCTTCCTCTCCTTCGTCGATATCAAAGTCATCTCCCCCTTCCTCGCTACTCTTTCTTTTGTCCCCCCTTGCTGATCCCTCACTAATCACAATCGGGCCTAGTCTTGCCCTTCTCTTCCATTTTTTAATGTCAACTCTCCCATTTTTCATAGTCTTACTTTTATCCTTTTCCCCAACCTCTCCTTCTTCCACTTTGTTCTTTCCTTTCTGTCATGTTGCATCAATCGCTCCCACCCTATTCCCGACATTATTTTCACTCTTTTCTGTGTCTCCTTCCTCCCTCGCCTCCTTTTGAGTGCTTGATCTCTCCCTCACCATGCTCCCTCCTAATGACAATCCTTGTATGACCACTACAGCATCCCTCTCATCACTCTCCGTCCCTCCCCCGTCCTGCACCTCATCACAGTCTTCCTCTAGTATGTCAAGCAACACTTTCCTCCCACTCTCCCTCCTATCCTCTTTGTTTTCCTTTCCGTCAACCTTACCTCCATCCCCAGTTTCCTGCCCAGAACCCCCTCCTGAGCTCCAAGCACACTACAGCCTCTCCGCACCTTTCCTAATGGGTGAGGCCCTCAGCCACTCGCCATAATCATGCTGATCAACATCCTCCTCCTTGTCGCAATCAGCCTCAACATGATTAACACAACCACACGAGTAGCAAAAGTTCGGTAGCCTTTCATAATTAATATCGACCCACATTCTCTTCCCTTCTAATTTCAGTAGCACTCCCCTTCGTAGGGGCTTAGCAACATCAACTGGGACTCGAACACGTAGGAACTTCGCGCAGCCATTCAATTCCTCCTTATCAATATCGATCACTTCTCCAAACAGCTTCCCGATCAGTTGCGATGTCTCCTCATTCATCATATGTATTGGCAAGTCGTAAATTCGAATCCAGAAGGGGATCGAATCGTTTGCTCCAACCCAGGTTCCTTCAGCGCCACCAAGGCTTTGTCGAAGGACCAAGGTCCTCCATTGATGACTTTCTCCTTGTCCCTTTCGTCGTGAAATTGGAATATAAACAGATTCCTTCGCAATTCTCTGAAGCCGAACCCGTTCTTCAACCTCCACGCCCCCTTCAAAGTAGCCTGTAGGGCATATGTGTTGAAAGGCCTTGAGGTCAAGACCGAACCCACCAGAGACACCGAGCCCACCCTTGGCTCCTTTCACATCCCTTTCGCGTCAATCGTAATCTCTTTCTCTTCCTCCTCTGTCAATACCATCTTCTCTTGCCTTACCTGATTCTTCTCCATCGCCAACCACTTTGAAAACCTGCAGAAACCAAACCTGCGCAGCAACTGCCTGGACCGGTGAACCCGCACGCATGACGGCAGGATTACCTAGGCTCCCACGGCCGTAATCCGGGAAGAGAGGAGACGAGCGGTGGAAATCAATGATCTCCGCCAGAAATCGCCTCGACGGTGTGTCCTAGGGTTTTTTGACGGCAGTTTTTAGATCTTACTTTAGCCAGCTAGAATTAAATTCATCGGTTTGTTTTTAACTTGAATTGAACGCGACAAGTAATTACATTAATCACAATTAATATATACATTTCAAGTATTAATGATATATCGAAATAGCTGTACGTTGATCATGATCTACTTTAACCTCCGAATAGATCAATCTACCCATACATGAATACATGATCCATGTATAGAAGCTTTTTTTTTTTTGGTTAAATCCATGTATAGAAGCTAGCTATATACACATGTACACGCAAGTATGTGTACAAGCAACGGTTTGTCTCAAACTCAAGCTATGAACCTTTTGATTAAAGGGGAATAAATTAAACTAGTACATTTTTTTATTAAATAAAAGTTTATTAATATAGAAAAATAATATAATAAAATATTTTAAAACTCTAATAAAAAAATATAAAAGGTAGAATTAATAACTAAAGTAAAAATTTGTTAAAATCTTTATCATATAATTAAGTATTTTAGAATTCTTCATTAAAATTATTAAAAATAAATAATGCTTCTCATATAAATTAGTATATAAATAAATATAGATATTTTAGATTAATCTCATTGTTATTGTGCTAAATAAAGAAAAAAATCATAGTAACTTTACTTAAAATATTTAAAAGAAGATGGTTTGATAAAAATCTGATAGATTAAAGAGAGAATAACATTTGGAATAAAATGCTTATCATTTAATATAGTATAATATAATATAATATAATATGGATATGGATACAAATTATATATAAATTTAATTATTTAGTGTCTTGAATTGAACCAATTGATTAAAAAATATAGAATATATTAAGAAACGTTAAAAACTATTATAATTTGATTGGTTTTTTTTTGTTTTTTGACAGTGGGCAAGAAGCAGATCGACAAAGCGATCTTGAAGCCATCAAAAGATGGCTTGGATGACGTCCCTACGCAGAGGGTCGCCAGTCAAAAAAAGAAAAATTATCTAAAATTACAATTACAGAAATTTAGAACTAAAAATATCTAGAAAATTAAACCTTGTTTCATCTTATCAATAATTAGAACCGCTGATTCTTGATTTCTTCTCTTGTGGCTTGGAATGCAGTGATGGTTGCGATGATGATTGCAGATCTGGTAGAGGAGTTTGTGACTTGACATCGTTGGTTGTGAAAGGTGCGACGACTACTTTTATGGTTCCGGATGCAGTGACGGAAAAACACGATCTATAGAAACTTGAAGTGTTGACATGCAAGGCCCCCCTCCAGATCCAACTAGGGGTGATAATCACCAAGTTGAGTCAGAGTGAAAGGGGAAAATGCACTACTAGAAAAGTAGTTATTGATGACAATTAGAAGATGGCGTTTTTCTTGAATTGCCATTAAAAATATCTTCTATGACGTTTAAACACAAAAACGCTATAAATTTTCATAATACAATTATTTACGGCGTTTTTAAAACGTCATGAAATTAATGGCGTTTCTAAAACGTCATGCCTTAAGGTTATAAATATTACAAATATCATTTTATGGCGTTTTTAAACGCCAAAAATATTATGGTGTTTATTAAATGCCATTGAATTGGGGGAAATTTTTTCCCAAAAAAAAATTTGGACCCAAATTAAAGCGGCAAAGGGCTTATTATAACCCTAAATCCCTTTTTCTCTCTCCATGGCCTCAGAGCCCCTCACTGCCTCTTTCTCCAATTTCTTCAGAGATCTACCAAAATGAATTCAATCAAAAATCAAACGCAGAGTAGAGTTGTTAACTTGCCCCTACTCCGGTCACCCCAAATCTCCACCACGCCTACGCGATTACGCCACTAGTCGATTTCAAAGGTTAGGGTTTCCTCCTTTTCTAACTCCCCGCCTCACCTTCATCGTCGTCTCTCTCCTTATCCTCATTGACATCCTCATAGGAGTCGCAGTCAGCACTGTACTCCACGCCTGCAAGACCTTTGATTCCGGGGACGCCGCTCCAACCACCCCTTCGTAGTCTCTCAAGGTCGTCTGCGCGCTCCGTCTCTCTGCACCCTGCTTCTCCACCCTTCATTGGTAGACAATTTCAAAGGTTAGGGTTTTCCCTTTTCTATCTTGTTCTAATTTTGAAAGATTTTAGAGCGATTTATTTTCTAAATCCTTTAATCTCTTCAGATCGTAGCTAATTGATTGAAAAGGTTAAAGGCTTCTCCTTTTCTCATGACTAGTTGTTATACACGTGCGCGTATAGATTTATCATTTATTACAGTATAGATTTCCTCCTCGCTTGCTGCTTGACACAGAATTGGAAGTTTACTCCTGCTTTGGTATTATAAGAGTTACGACATAGAAGATGCCCTCTTTGTCGAAGAAATTGAGCACTGTGTTATTAATTTATGGATAAAACATTGCCCTTACATATTAGTACAGTATTAAATTTAGCATTGAGATGAACTAATGATTACATCTTCTAATGAAGAATAAACACAAATCCAGGCAAAAAAATGGAAATAGTAATTACACATATACCTTTGAAATCTTATAAGAGAAGCACCAAGAATCCCACATGTCTTCATATTCTTGTCAGTATTTTCTTTGGCAATTCAAGAAAACCCTCCATTAACTGAGCATGCTGTTAATTAAAAAAGAAGAAGAATAACGTGTTACTGTCAAGCTTTAATCAGAGGCATTGAAACATCATTTGAACAGTTCCAAGGACTGAATAGATTGACAGGTCGGTGAGAACGGTAAGTAAAGAGTTGCTTACAAGATGATCTTGGACTTTTTGAAGAACTTCTTGGCTTCCTCAACCTTACTAAAATACGTCCTCAGATTGGTAATTATGTTGCATTCCTTAAAAGTTTTTTTACTTTACAGTGTATGACCTGCAAATCATGCATGATATCAATATCATTGGTCTTGCTTCCACTGGAGTTAATTATAACTAAGCTATATGAATGTGTCAAAATTAACATAAGTAGCATGAAAGTTGAAAACAGTTAAATGCACTTTTAAAATTAGCTACAAACTTAATCAGGTACAATCTTTCTCCCTTAGTTAGAGGTCTTGTTTTCAATGTGTGTTTTTTGGTTCCTAGTTGCTGATGTGTAATAAATTATGGAGTTGTCATCCATCTGTTCTAGGCTTGAGAGTAACATCTGCAATGGTGTTTCCTACGACAACTCCAAAAAGGTTCAATCACTGAATTCAATTTATCTGTCAATTATTAATATTGCATTGTGAAGGTGTTCATTTGACTCCTAGCTATCTCCCCAGCTAAGGCACTTGAAACGTCATCCGATTCCACTAATACTTTTAATTGATCAAACTCTTTCATGTCCATTTCTTTTGTAGGTTTCATGGGTGTGGACTTGCTAACAATGATTTGGCTTATTGCACATGGCTGGTAGGTGGTATTTTTTACTGCTTTCATGGGTGTGGACTTGCTAAATTTTTATGGACTGATAGTTTAAGATACACATTCTTGGTGAATAAAAATGTGAATGTACTTAAATTTTCATGGAATGGAAGGCAAGAAGAGACATGGATATTTGTTGTACCTTTTTTTTATCTTTGAAGGCCAAGTCCTTGGATTCTGTTTTATTGATATTTGCTTCTATTTTGCCAATTTAATGCTTTTGTCTGAAAAAACATCATTGTTACACATTTTTTTCTTTCCATTTCAGGTTGTTAATGACTTGTTAAATCCAGCAGGTCATAATTTAATAATTAGAGAAGACAATCATATAAATCATGTCTACAACGTGAGAATATCTATTTCATTTCAGGTAGATGTATTTTTTACTATCTTCTTCCTTTGGAGAAAAGGAAGTTCCCTAGGAGTGAGAAATGAGAATTTGGGGAATCCCAACTTTTACCATTATGTTCTCTTCTCTGATAATTCCTAGCAGCGGAGGTGGTTGTGAATTAATCCAGTTTTCTTTATACCATTTTGAGTTTTCCAACGACTTTCCAAAGAAAACAAACCATGTTGTTGTGAAAGTATAGGTTGCTCTGTACACAAGACTTTTCTTGCTTGAACGTAATTTGTCTTACTTCAATAATGGGTTATGTCGAGCTAAGCAAAATACACAAGCTCAGCTTAACTTGATCCATCATGCAATAACATTCTGAAAAAGGTTATTCATCTGATTTTGTGTTTGTTCTTTTAGGTATATGTGCTAAATTCGGGTCTATTTGGCACAACATGCGAATATGGTACTTCTTGTTCACAAGGTAGATATATTTATGCGTGAATTCAAAACACCTTCGCTTTTTTGTGTTCTAAAGGATACAAGGTACTCTACCAACTGGACAACAAGTCGATGTGAAGAGGTTGCTCGAAAGCTCTGGTCAAGCAACACAAAAAATCAAGAATGGGGTTGCATCAGTAGAAACTCAATAGTATTAGGAAAGATTCTGGCTTTGAGAGCTATTTTGAATTCATTAATTTTTTTTTTAAATAAATAATTTTTCATGGCGTTTGAAAAACGTCATGGATTGTATGGATATTGTTTTTTTTTAATATTATGTGAGAAAACCATGGCGTTTTAAAAACGTCATGGATTGTATTGGTATTGTTTTTTTTATATTATGTGAGAAAACCATGGCGTTTCTAAAACGCCATGAATTATCTTTTCTATGGCGTTTGTTAAACGCCATAAAACATTGACCAAAAGCACGGCGTCACCTTCAAGGGCGTTTGAGGATGGCGTTTAAAAACGCCATGGTAAGGCCTTTATGGCGTTTTTCAAACGTCGTGAAAGGGTATGTTTGTACTAGTGATGACACAAGGCAACGGTGAGATTAGATCTAAACAAAACTGATTTTCCACAAGGGATCTCATGGGCTTAGAGCTCGATTGATAGGATCAAACTTCAACGAAAGGTCGACTGGTAAGAGATAGAACAATCCGAGAGTGAGGCTTCAAGTCGATTGTTGAGTTGTTATCGGAATAACACGCCAAGGCCGATCAGCGTCCGGGCTCGCCATTTTTGTTGCATGTGAGGATTCGAGTCTAAATCATGGAGAAACCAGATTTATAAAGCACTTTTTGTGAGATTTGTAGGGAAAGTTTAAGAGTAATCGGATGGGTTTAGGTTTAGGGATGTGGGTGATGGGGTTCTGGCAACTCAGGCCATCGGAGAAGGTGTTGGAGAGGCAGGAGAGGGTGGTGGGAGCGGCGGAGATCGACGAGGAGGGAGTCGACAACGCTGCACAGATACGTACGAGGGAGGAGGCCCAAGGGACAGGGAGACTGTAAAGACCCGGATTTTTAAATAATAAATAATATAAATAATATAAATGGATTTAAGTCGAAAAAAAAAATATATAAGATAAAATAAAATAAAAATTCGGATATTTCAAGAAAAACTCGTCCTTAATTTCATAAATCGAAATTGAAATCCTTAAAACGAGTTCCGGCATTATTTAATTGGAAATTTAAATTGCGTTATACTATGCTTTTATATACCGAAAATTTGAAAATAATATTTGGAGTCTTATATTAAATTCGGATTTGGAAATTTGTAAATCGTTTTAAGTTGGGTCGGATAAGGTCGAGCGAGCTGGTTTCGGGATTTAATTCCGGGTAATTCAAATTAATTTTGGGGACCACATAATTCTTGTCTTCTTCCTCCTTCACCTGTTTGATTCCTAAGGCCTCCCTCTGGCCTCTTTGTCGACAGCAGCAGCTGAGCTGTAGTTCCTTCTCCAACTCTCCTTTCTATTCTGAGTTAACCTCCACACACACCCTTCTCCTTTCATTTGCAATCCGAACCACAAATCCCCCAGGAATTCAGAGGATAGCTCTCCTCTCTCTCCCCCTTTCACGTTCACAAACCCAGTCAAATTCCTCCCTCTCGCTTCCTCTGTCCTGTGCAGCTGCAACCCGCAATCCTCCAGGAAACTTCCAACAACACCCACAAGCAGTTCCTCCTGTCGACGGAGCCGCATCGATTCCGACGAGCCGCTCCCGTCCAACACAACCGGACAAGAACGAGCACCACCAGCACCTCCTCCTTCGAGTCCGAGCAGCAACGACTGCTTCCCCGACGTTTCCGGCAAGCCCAGGAGCAGAAGCCGGCGCCGATGCCTTCCCGAGCACCTCCCTTCCCTGTTCTTCCCATTCGAACCGCCGGTAAGCTCCCTCCCGCCTTCGATCGAAAATCCTGAGCAAAGTTCCTCCTTTCTCACTCTCACCTTCAATCTAGGCCGAGAAAGACACAGCCTCGCCTCCTTCGAAGCCGGGCGCGACTCCGACGACGTTTTCCGGTGAAGAATCCGACCTCCTCGGTGAGCTTTCTTTCCCTTCTTCCTCTTTCCTCTTGTTCCAGTTCTTTGGGGTAGGTTCTGTTCGGAATCGATGTTCGGTTGGGCGAGGTTTTGGTCGGAGACGGGACGCCGGCGAAGCCCTGCCTTCCTTTCTTCCTTCCGTCTCGTTTCCGTGGTGGCGGCCCTGTTCTTTGGGTTGAAGAAGGGTTCAGTGAACCGGTTTCCTCCTTTCTTTTGTTATTTTCTTAAGCCGGTTCACCCTTTAAATAAATCCGGCCGGTTCAGTCTTTTAAAAAGGGTTTGGGATTTGGGTTATTGGATCCGAAAATGGAAGGAATGGGTTTTGGGCCTATTCTGATGGGCCGAGATTTTGTTTTAATAAAGGAAATGTATTTGGGCCTAATTTGATTAAAATGGGTTATGTATGTTGATTTGAGGAAAGAATTTTAAGACTTATGAATATATTAAATAAATGGGATAATATAATATATAATATTATTATTGAGATTTAAAGTATAATATTTGGACCTGGATTTGAAAAAGTTTTAAAGGTTGGAAATGGATTTAATAAAATTAAAAGAGGAATTTTGGCAATACCTTAATTTTGTCGGATTTGTTTTGGTAAAAATAATGAAATACGTTGATGAAAGGGTAATGTTTTATAAATGGATTTTTGGATGATTTGAGAAAGCGTTTTGAATGTTGATTTGATCTAACTTGAGATTTTAGAAGAGCTTTGAAAAATCTTGGGAAAGTGACTTGATTTACCTTGCCTAACTTGGTGAATAAATTGGATGACTTGTGTATGATATTATATGCTTAGGTAACATTAGTAGTAGACTTATTTATATTACTTATACATGTGTTAGGTGATCATCTGTGACATGTTGGCTTTCTGTATACCTAGTTGTTGCCTTTTGCTGTTCTGCACTTCCAGGTAAGTCTCTTCGGAGCTTACTCAGATTGAATAGAGCTATTCCCTGCTATAGGTGCATGATATACTAGGTGTTGCATTTATGATCAGCATGCCATGTAGTACCATGCTAGGTTGCATTGATCGTTGAGCATTCTATTTCTCTATGTGTATGTAAACAGAACGGCCGTTATCTGTGATAGTCCTAGAGTCTTTGCTAGGGTCATAGGGTAGCCCAGCCTCATCGGGTACCCTGAGTCAATCGAGTACTTCCTTATATTATGATATGCCTGCGGGCTTTATTGTGGAGCGGGTTAGGCATGCGTGCCGCCCTATTATGAATGAATGCATTCACGAGCTGGCCAGTCTCCGCCTGTCGGAAGGGGTGGAGGTAGGAGAGGGATATGCCACTTGGCATTGTCTTGGGCCCTTTACAGTATTTCTGCACATTATTATGAACTAGGAGCATGCTAGTGTGTTTGAATTTCGTACTGCATTAGAGCATCTTTATTAGGTATAGCGTATATGTGTGCTTATGGTTGGGATGCAGAGTTAAGTGGGCATCGATCTGATCCCGCTCCAAATCAATTTTTTTAGGAATTATTTATGTTCATCCTATCGGTGCTGTTTGCTTATTGCGCGGGTCATTTTATCGGCGGAGAGTGAGCGCTGGAGTTATAGACTTCACCAGACTCTGATTATATTGTTTTGGATTATACTTTTGACTCCGTTTTGACCCGGCTCCGCCGTGGCACTTGTATCTGTACCTTACTTCCGCTTTACTTCCGTTTGAAATGGTTTCCGCGACATAGTCTTAGGACAGGTTAAGGGTACCCAACGGCCCTTCGAGGTGTTTAGGGTTTGAAATCCCTCTTTCTACAAATCTTAAAATGAGTTTGAAACCTCGACCCGTACCTGGATTGCAAGATCCGAACAAGGGGTTTTATCCCTTGAAACGTAACCCAGAAATTATAATTCTGGGCCGTTACAGAGACGCGGGCGGCCAAGAAGCCGAGGAAGGCCGTCTTGTCGGCGCCGCAGGGATCCACTACGACGAGAATAGGCGACCGGTGGAAGGGCAATCCCACAGGGCCGACAGAGTAGAGAGCATCGGCAAGGTGGAGATCCCATGTGAGGTTTTTATGGAGGAAGGGTTGATAGGCGGGGAGTCGGCCCAGAAGGCCGCCCGGAGGAGGTGACGGAAGAGGGAACTGCTTGTGGCGGCTAGGGTTTTCAGAGGGGTTTTTTCTATTTGGGATGAGAGTTTTCCTTATAATTCTTGTGGCTTGGAATGCAGTGATGGTTGCGATGATGATTACAGATCTGGTAGAGGAGTTTGTGACTTGACATCGTTGGTTGTGAAAGGTGTGACGACTACTTTTATGGTTCCGGATGCAGTGACGGAAAAACACGATCTATAGAAACTTGAAGTGTTGACATGCAAGGCCCCTCTCCAGATCCAACTACGGGGTGATAATCACCATGTTGAGTCAGAGTGAAAGGGGAAAATGACACAGGGCAACGGTGAGATTAGATCTAAACAAAACTGATTTTCCACAAGGGATCTCATGGGCTTAGAGCTCGATTGATAGGATCAAACTTCAACGAAAGGTCGACTGGTAAGAGATAGAACAATCCGAGAGCGAGGCTTCAAGTCGATTGTTGAGCTGTTATTGGAATAACACGCCAAGGCCGATCAACGTCCGGGCTCGCCATTTTTGTTGCATGTGAGGATTCGAGTCTAAATCATGGAGAAACCAGATTTATAAAGCACTTTTTGTGAGATTTGTAGGGAAAGTTTAAGAGTAATCGGATGGGTTTAGGTTTAGGGATGTGGGTGATGGGGTTCTGGCAACTCAGGCCATCGGAGAAGGTGTTGGAGAGGCAGGAGAGGGAGGTGGAAGCGGCGGAGATCGACGAGGAGGGAGTCAACAACGCTGCACAGATACGTACGAGGGAGGAGGCCCAAGGGACAAGGAGACGCAGGCGGCCAAGAAGCCAAGGAAAGTTGTCTTGTCGGCGCCGCAGGGATCCACCACGACGAGAAGGAGGCGACCGGTGGAAGGGCGATCCCAAAGGGCCGACGGAGTAGAGAGCATCGGCAAGGTGGAGATCCCAGGTGAGGTTTTTATGGAGGAAGGGCTGATAGGTGGGGAGTCGGCCCAGAAGGCCGCTCGGAGGAGGTGACGGAAGAGGGAACTGCTTGTGGCGGCTAGGGTGTTCAGAGAGGTTTTTTTCTATTTGGGCTAAGAGCTTTCCTTATAATTTAATTTGATTGGTTGAAAGCCCTACGTACAATTAGTTTAGTCATTACGTACCTCATCAAAAGTTCTTCAATTTAGAGTATATATACATATTAATATTAATTTGACGTTCAATTTCGAATTAAATCTATTGTTTAGAATATGTCAAGGACATTTTTTATATAAAAAAGCTCTAATTTGATTGGATAAAAAGACAACTAATGAGGTGAAAAAAATATTCTTACTTAAATTATATATTGATAGATTTTAAATATATATATATATATATATATATATATATATATATATATTATATAATTTGATTGGTTCGAAAGTCTAAAATTAATATGGTTATTACAACTCGTCAAAATTTGTTATTAATCAATTATATAGTAATATTATGTTTTGAATTAAACACATTGTTTAGAATCTATGAAGAAATTATTTTAAAAAACCATTATAATATTGGTTGAAAAGACAACAATTAGTTTGGTGATAACACTCATTAAAAAAATTATTCTCACTTAAATTACATATTGTAAGATCGTGAGATTGATTGTAATGTCCTCCTTAGGGTTTCCATTCATTGATATAACATATATATAGGTTACAAAGGTATTGGGCCTTAATGGGCTTTTGGCCCACTATACAATAATAAGATCTATGTAATCTATCATCTCTTTCTTTTAAGGGTCCTGCTCATTCTATTATCGTCGGCAACGGTGGTCACCTTGCTACTTCGGGCATTGGCCACACCACACTACCAACCCCTACCAACCCTTTGCACATCAACAATGTCCTTGTTGCCCCCAAACTTGTCAAAAACCTTATCTCTGTCCGTCGGTTCACCACTGACAATAATGTTTCTCTTGTGTTTGATCCGTTTGGTTTCTCTATGAAGGATCTTACTACGGGGGTTACTCGTCTGAGATGTAATAGCACCGGGGAGCTCTATCCTGTGTCGTCACCATCACCATCCAGCCCGTCAAGTCCAGTCGCCCTCTCGGCATCATCATCCAGTCTTTGGCATGCACGCCTTGGTCATCCCAGTCCTGCAGTTTTAGATTTACTTCGTTCTAAGAGTCTTGTCCAATGTAATAAAGAGCTTCGCTCTAGTTTATGTTCGTCTTGTCAGTTAGGCAAGCATGCCAGACTTCCTTTTCAGCGATCTTTAAACACTACATTTGCACCTTTTGATATTATTCATAGTGATATTTGGACATCTCCCGTGCCTAGCAAGGAGGGTCATAAGTATTACCTTTTGTTTCTGGATGATTATACACATTTCTTATGGGTTTTCCCTTTGCACTTTAAATCTCAAGTGTTCCCTATCTTTGCCAAATTCCACGCTTACATCAAAACACAGTTTCACACCTCTGTCAAGTGTTTCCAATGCGACAATGGCCGCGAATTTGACAACAAAGATTTTCACACTTTCTTTAATACCAATGGGATATCCTATCGCTTGTCCTGCCCCTACACCTCTCAACAAAATGGCAAAGCCGAACGAATCATCCGAACCATTACCAATATGATGCGCACTCTTCTTTTCCACGCATCCATTCCCCTCCTTTATTGGCCTTACGCCTTGGCCACCACATGCTACCTCCTCAACATTCTCCCTTCCACCACCCTCAACCATCGCTCACCGTTTCAGGCACTGTATTGCACTTTGCCCATATATGATCACCTTCGTACATTTGGTTGCCTGTGCTTCCCTAATCAGGCATCCATCGCCCCCCATAAGCTTCACCCTCGCTCTACCCCTTGTGTCTTTCTTGGCTACCCGTCTGATCATCGCGGTTACATTTGCCTCGATATCAAGACTCACAGGATCATTCTCTCACGTCATGTCACCTTTGATGAGTCGCGATTTCCCTTCGCGTCTCCCACACCTCCTGTGTCGTCGACAGAGTCTGAGTCACCATTCCCTCACTTCATTCTTCCCTAGAGCTCTCCCGGTGCTCCTGGGTCTCCCCCTCCCCCACCTCCCCCGCCACCATCTACCAACAGACCACACACCCGCGGCGTCTCCGGTGTCTTCAGACCCCGTCAGATCATCTCCATGACCACCGACCATCACCCCGCTATCCACCTCCCTTCACCTCGACAATCACCCGCGCCTCACCTACATGCGGCGGCCGCGGCATCGAATGCTGCGCCCGCCGCAACCCCATTTGCTGCACCCGCTGCGTCGTACACCTCCCTGGCGGCGCCCGCCGCAGGCTTTGCTGCGCCCGCCGCAAGCAGTGCTGCGTCCGCCGTCTCTGCACCCGCCGCTTCCTCCTCCCCGCACCTTGCGCCTTTTGCCCCCGTCCTTCCCGACTCCCTGACCTCCCTCTCCCCCATCCCCACCTCCCACAAAACAGCACTCCTCGACCCGAATTGGCAGGCGGCTATGCTCGACGAATACAAGGCCCTTACAAAGAATGGTACTTGGGTTCTTGTCCCTCGCCCTCCCGCGGCGAACGTCGTTCGCTGTATGTGGCTCTTCCGTCACAAGTTCCGCTCTGATGGGACGTTGGAGTGCTATAAAGCACGTCTTGTCGTCAACGGTCGATCCCAGCAGGTAGGTATTGATTGTGATGAGACCTTCAGCCCCGTGGTCAAGCCTGCCACTATCCGAGTGGTATTGAGCTTAGCTCTGTCGCGCAAATGGGCCATTCATCAGCTGGATGTCAAGAACGCTTTTCTGCATGGTCACCTGAATGAGACAGTCTACATGTTTCAGCCACCGGGATTTACTGATGCCGATCGTCCTAAGCACGTCTGTCTCCTGAAGCGCTCTCTGTATGGTCTGAAACAGGCTCCGCGAGCTTGGTTCCAGCGCTTTGCTTCTCATCTGCTCCGCTTGGGTTTCATTGGCAGCCGCTCGGATTCGTCCCTGTTCATTTATCGCAGAGGCTCTGACATGGCATTTCTGTTACTGTATGTTGACAACATCATTCTCACCGCCTCTTCTGATGCGCTTCGGGCGTCGATTATTTCACAGCTAAGTGCTGAATTCGCTATGTCAGATTTGGGTCAGTTGTCTTACTTCTTGGGAGTTGATGTTCAGCGGCATTCGTCTGGCCTATTCCTCTCACAGAGTAAGTATGCTGCTGAAATTGTTGCTCGGGCTAAGATGAGTAACTGCAATCCGGTCGCCACCCCTGTCGATACATCCAACAAGCTCAGCGCTCACTCTGGTCCTTTGGTTGATGATCCGACTTTGTACAGGAGCCTTGCTGGTGCTCTTCAATATCTCACCTTCACCAGACCTGATATCAGTTACGCCGTTCAACAGATCTGCTTGTTCATGCATGCACCCAGGGAACCCCACTTTCATGCCTTAAAGCGGATCATTCGGTACATCAGCGGCACACTCGAGCTCGGCACCACGATCACTCCTTCCTCTAAGCTTGACCTTGTTGCTTACACTGATGCGGATTGGGGTGGTTGTCCTGACACGCGTCGCTCCACGTCTGGTTACTGTGTCTTCCTCAACGACACCCTTGTGTCGTGGTCGGCCAAGCGTCAGTCTGTCGTGTCTCGCTCCAGCGCTGAGGCCGAATACAGGGGCGTTGCCAACGTTGTCTCTGGGTGCTCTTGGCTCCGCAATCTCCTGCTTGAGCTCCGTTGCCCTCTTATGAAGGCCACTCTGGTCTACACTGATAACATCTCTGCAGTCTATCTGGCTAGCAACCCGGTCCAACATCAACGCACGAAGCACATTGAGCTTGATCTCCACTTCTTCAGGGACAAGGTTGCCATAGGACATGTCCGCGTTCTACATGTTCCGTCCTCATATCAGTACGCTGATATATTCACCAAGGGTTTACCTAGACAGTTGTTCATTGATTTTCGCTCCAGTCTCACTTTACGAGCCCCTCCAGTTTCGACTGCGGGGGTTTGATAGATTACATAGGTCTTATTATTGTATAGTGGGTCAAAAGCCCATTAAGACCCAATACCTTTGTAACCTATATATATATATATGTTATATCAATGAATGGAAACCCTAAGGAGGAAATTACAATCAATCTCATGATCTTACACATATTGATATTAATATTCATTTGTTAAATAATATTAATTTAAGTTATTAATTTTTAGTTTTGAATTTCGTGAAATTCGTACCCAAATATATATGATAAAATTATACCGAGTAAATAAGTTACATAATAAAAAATACATAGATTAAATATTTTGATAAGATTTTTCTTAATTAAGAGATATGGGTAGATGGGATACAATTAAATCTGATGGCTTTTATGTTTTTAATTATATAAAGGTACCTATTTTTATGCTAAATTACATATTTTATCCTTCATTTTTTAGTTTTTTTACAGTATTATTAGGAACTTAACACATAATGTTTATAAATGACTTTTAGTGGTACTAACTAGACCTGTCAAAACACAACCCGACCCGGTGACCCGACTGACCCGGTAATTTTGACCCGAAATTTTTTTTCGACCCGTTGACCCGATTGACCCGGTAATTTTGACCCGATTTACCCGATTGACCCGGTTGATTTATAATTATATATAATTATTTTTTTATATATAATTAAAATTCATCACAAAATTATCAAATAATGATTTTTTTAATTTAAAAAAGAAAAAATTGACAAACCCGAACCCGACCCGAAACCCGATCAAACCCGAGTTCGAGTCAACCCGAAAAACCCGAAACCCGTTTTACCCGAGATCTGTTTTACCCGAAACCCGAAGTGACCGGACCCGAACCCGACCTGAATGACCCGTTTGACAGGTCTTGTTCTTCTGAAGGGATTTTGCCTCCTAGCCTCCGATTAGAGTTTGATCAGTATGTACTGTTTGTGAAAGGTGGGGTGAAAATGTAAAAATTGTGCAAGAGTTTGATTATAGTTTGATCAGTATGTGCTGTTGTAGAAGGATTGAAATATCAAGTTATTGAAGGATTGAAATATCAAAAAAATTTGTTCTCATTATCTACTTCAAAACTTGTAATGTCTTGGAGTTAACTCTTGTTTTGATTGATTCATTTGATTAATGCTTTATTGAATTTGTGTTGATGTGTTTTTTTTTTTAATTAAAGGATTTGAATTAATGTGTAATGAAAGGGGATGGAAGAAGAAAAATAGGCTTTATTTTTTTTTTGAAAAATAATGTGCCAATTTCGACGGTTTAGGGTGTCGAAACTGGCATGCCATTTCCGACGCTTTATGACGTCGAAACTGGCATGCCATTTCCGACGCCCTAGGACGTCGAGATTTTTTGCGACGTTCAAAAGCGTCGAAATTTTCATTTGTCATTCATGACGCTAAAATTTCCGACGCTTTAAAGCGTCGAAAGTAAAATTTCCGACGCTTTAAAGCGTCGAGAATGACCTGTTTGAGCGTCGCAAAGTATCCCTTTTTCCAGTAGTGACAATACTAGACCACCGGTATTTTGTTAGGAACATGTATATAAGGGGTTTCTTGTAATTTAGATTCTCATTCAATAATCAAATGCAGTTCAATTCCTAACAAACTATCTACCAAACTCTCATTCCCGATTCTTGATTCAGTTAGAACATCACCAGCAGGCAATGTTCTAAAAAACGCTCGGCGGATGCTTGGCGGCTGCTTGGCGGCAAGGTACCGCTAAGCGCCAAGACGGTTTGACGGCCTTATTAGTGGTTCTTGGCGGATAAAACGGTTTTTTATTCTTTTGTTATATTTATCCCATAAACAATTTATAAAACATATACTTTATACTGTACTATGTAATAATATATGTATCAATTTTTGCATATCAAATAAAAAATCATCATTACCCTTTTTAAAGTTGTTTGAATCAAATATAAAATTATATAGATATATCCAAATAAGTATCACGACTTCATAGCAGAGAAATTTGAAAACATTAAAACTAAATAATCTCAATTTAAAACCGTCAAGACCGTTAAGCCTCCGCCCCGTGCCCGCCAAAACTCTTCCCCACCAAGCCCGATTTGCACCCTCCAAGGCCGCCAAGTCTCCGTCTTACACCTGCCAAGGCCGCCAAGATGTTGTTCCATTCCCGCCAAGGCCCTCCCCCGCCAAGATACACCGCCAAGGTCGAATTCGGGACGGTGTGGGTCCGCCAAGCGTCTTGGCGCCGTCTTGACGACCGCCAAGGCCGTTTTTTAGAGCACTGCCAGCATGAGCTTAACATATTCCTATAGCTTCGAGCTTTTTAGAAATGGCGAACCTTCAACCAGACATCTCTTAGTTGTCCAAACACAACACATATCTGTTTCGTTTTCCTACCTCATACCGTAGTCTCTAGCTAATTTTCGATTTTGTTTTCAAAGGGTGAAAAGAATATTGGAATCAAGAAATCAAAGTATTCAGAAAATAGCATTCGATTAAGTAGCTTTCCCTTTCGTAAAGACAAACTTTTATTGCATCTGAAAGATTATATCACACAAACACTTGAAATGAAAATGCTCAAAACCTAAGAACACTTTATAATCAACCACAAAACGCTAAGTAGGACGATATGTCGATATACATCAACTTTAATATATAGATACATATAGAAGATATAGTATTATTTTGTTTAAAAATTGAAAATTAAAAATTTTTAAAAGCGTTTTGTTAAAAAAAAAAAAAAAAACTTAATCTTATGGTTTTGTCAATGAGAAAATCCGAAAAAAAACTTCTAATGAAAATCAAACTCATAGTAATAAATTAAGTTAAAATAACACATGACACATTAATTCACTACAAATTCGTCTATCAAAGGACTATTTGGAGGTTCAACCTTTCCGGAAATAGAATTTATTAACACATTTTAAAAAATAATAATAATCCATTGGTGGTGTAGATGGAGTTTTGTCCGAATGACTTGCTCAATTCTATAACTACCTTCAAAATCTCCGTATAAATACCACCCTTAATTTGGTCCTACCCCATCTCCTATCTTTATTTTGTATCTCTCTCTGCCTTGATTTGATTGTGATTTCTATGTAGATTTTTGTTTTGTTTGATAAAGTCCCTTCCTTTTCCATACCCCCCTCTTGGTTTTCTCTCTCCGAGGCCAATCTTAAGCTTCAACAATGTCCTCCGAAAAGGAGAGAGAAACTCAGGTTTACTTGGCCAAGCTCGCCGAACAAGCTGAACGCTACGATGGTATGTATGTATGTATGTATGTGTTCTTGAATTAATTAACCCTCAATTGATTTGTATAGAAATGGTGGAGGGTATGAAGAATGTAGCGAAACTCGACCTGGAGTTGAGCGTTGAGGAGAGGAACCTCCTCTCGGTGGGCTACAAGAATGTGATCGGAGCTCGGAGGGCTTCATGGCGTATAATGTCATCCATCGAGCAGAAGGAAGAGTCGAAGGGAAACGACAACAACGGCAAGCTCATCAATGGCTACCGCCACAAGGTTGAAGATGAGCTCACCAAGATATGCAACGACATTCTCTCCACCATTGACCAGCATCTCATCCCTCATTCCTCAAATGGAGAAGCCACCGTTTTCTACTACAAAATGTAGGCTCAGATCTCGGCATCCACCTTTCTATCACAAAAGCTTAAATTGTCCTTTTCTACGTTTTCTTGCATAATTCAGGAAAGGTGACTATTGTCGGTATCTTGCCGAGTTCAAGACCGAGCAGGATAAGAAAGAGGCAGCTGACCTATCTTTGAAGGCCTACGAGGTATGTTCTCCGTTCGAGATGTAATTTCCATCCATATCGATTATACAAAGTGTTTAAGCCTGATATATAAGTCAGTGTGCTATTTCTCATATTTAGGCTGCTTCAGCCACAGCTAGTACAGATCTACCATCAACGCATCCGATTCGTCTAGGCCTTGCTCTCAACTTCTCCGTCTTCTACTATGAAATCATGAATTCGCCTGAAAGGTAGCCAAATCGATCACATTGCCCTACTACTATGATACTAAAAATCGGATGCTGAAATCGAGAATTTTAGGGCTTGCCATTTGGCTAAGCAAGCTTTTGATGAGGCAATCGCGGAGCTGGATACTTTGAGTGAGGAGTCATACAAGGATAGTACACTCATTATGCAACTCTTGAGAGACAACTTGACTCTCTGGACCTCTGATTTACCCGAAGAAGGAGGTATATATTCGCTAAACTTATTGCGTTAATCCGATCACCAAGTCCAAATCACTACTAGATTGAGTGGTAAATGCGTTTTACACAGGTGAAGAAGGAAGCAAAGTGGATGAATCCAAGGAGGCAAAACCCACGGCATGAGCATAAGTACGTATAAGTTCAATCTCTTCTAAGAGTGTCCATATAATTTGCTTTCGAATTCATCTTCATTCAGTCATTCATGCTCTTCTCCTTGTTGCAGCAGTAATGCCTTTCGCAACTCGCTACACAATGGTCCTGCAGATATTCAAACCAATTAACATTTCCTTCTACAGAATATCAACTATGGATTGTAAAGGGGTAGCCATGGTTCCAATGTCCCAACTCCTCCGAAAAAATCGATTTATCATGTCATTTACATTTTTTTTGTTGCTTAATTAGGGTTTTTGATGTTTTTCTTATTACTATTTCAATGTTCCACTTTTCTGAAATGTAGAATTCATTCATTGTTCCTAACCAAAAGAAAAATGTATTGTCATTCTTTTTTTTAGCTGTATTGCATACTGAAAATAAAAAACTAGAAAAAAAACGCTAGAAGGAGGGCTTGAACCTCCGACCTTGTGGTTAACAGCCACACGCTCTAACCAACTGAGCTATTCCAGCTTGTTGTTACACTCCTAATTAAGATTTTAAATCACTGTAATTTGTTTGTCTTTATTACCCAAGAGAAAAAAAAAATGTCCAGCGATTGACCCCATTACACCAATCTCCATAATGGAATCTAAAATTAAATCAATCCCTT
Source organism: Persicaria tinctoria (assembly GCA_037127255.1). Classification (NCBI taxonomy): domain Eukaryota; kingdom Viridiplantae; phylum Streptophyta; class Magnoliopsida; order Caryophyllales; family Polygonaceae; genus Persicaria; species Persicaria tinctoria. Next base: position 25,624,787 of record JBANSL010000006.1, read on the forward strand.
TTTCATACCACTCTTAAATAAATTTGAAAAAAACATGTTTCTTTTGTATGTTATTTATTTATAGTGTTTTTTATAACACTAGAAGTAGACCTGTCAAAATACAATCCAACCCGATGATCCGACCTGAACGCCCGGAAAATTTTTGACTCGAACTCGGAATTTTTTTTCGACCCGAACCCGAAAACCGGAAATTTTTCGGGTAATCTGGGTTTCGACCCGGTGACCCGACTGACCCGGTAATTTTGACCCGATTGACCCGGTGACTCGATCGGCCCGGTTTATTTATAATTATATATAATTATTTTTTTATATATATAATTAAAATTTATTGCAAAATTATCAAATCATGATTTTTTTAATTTAAAAAAAAATTGACAAACACGAAATCGACCCGAAACCCGGTCAAACCCGAGTTCGAGTCAACCCGAAAATACCTGAAACCCGTTTTACCCGAGACCCGAAGTGATCCGACACGAACCCGACCCGAATGACCCGTTTGACAAGTCTAACTAGAAGGGTATTAGTATTTGCACCAAAAAAGAAGGGTATTAGAGCATCTTCCCCCGTAAGTCATAATGGCTAGGGGAAATAGCCTACCAAAAGAGAATATTCTATAAAATATTCTCTTTTGGCCTATAATACGACTTTGTTGTTTCCACCGTAGGCCAATTTTGGTAGGCTAAATTTCCTATAAATACTAATATAATTTAGAACTTTTACATCTCATTTCCGTCACTTGATTCTATCTTTAATACATTAAGCAACATAATATTTATTTTTATTATAATTTTGATGAATCTATATTAAAAAAGATTAATGTCATCTTCTAAAAATATTATTTATGAAATGATAATTTAAATATGTCAAATATTATATTCATATCGAAGAACTGATGAATATCTTTACAATACTACAACTTTTATTTTTAATTAAAAATCACAACTATATAATATATAGATTTATAATTGTATTATTTATAGATTTACATAAATATTAAACACTTAAAATAAATAAATAAATTGCATTTGGCCTTCCAAAAGAGGAAGCCAAATTTAGCCTTTGTTTTGGAAATAGGCCAAAAACAAAAAGACTAAAATGACTTTTGGCCTAGGGTGGAAGTAAAATTAGGCCAAAACCCATTTTTTGGCTTACCATGGGAGATGCTCTTAGTATTAGTATAATATGATTTTTTTTACATCTATTTATTAGGTCATCCAAGCACGGACCCAGGGGTGGGCTAGGCTTTGCTGCAGCCCGCCCCAAAAATTTAGAAGTAATATATTTAGTAGTAGACCAAATCACAAAGTAGTTGTTGTTCAGTTGGTTAATGCTGAAAGACCAATATGGAAATACTACCAACATCCAGGGTTCGAGTCCCGTTTGCCCAAGTTTTTTTTCAATCTGTCATGCACCATTTGCCCAGGTTTTTTTTCAATCTGTAATGCACTCATGCGCCAGTCCAGCAAATCAGCAATCCATTGTCATATCTGCCCAATATTAGTTTTTTGTTTTTGTTTTTGCAATTCAGTTAAAAGAAGGAAATAAGTTGTTTGTTAATTCTTATATTAATGAAACTAGTTTAGTGTCCAATAAAATAATTTTATACAAACAACATATCTATATATTTTTTTTTTCTCTTCAGTCATTTTTTTTTATCTAGGTGTTTATATATGTGATAACTCTTAAAAATTTGTTCATTATATATTTTATTTTTCTCTTTATTAGTTTTTTTTCTAGGTGTGTATATATGTGGTATACATGTGATATTAATAATTCTTCAAAAATTTTAACCAAAAAAAAAAAAATAACTCTTCAAAAGTTGTTCATTGTATAAGACGATTTTAGTCCACCCCGATTTTCATTCCTGGTTCCGTGCCTGAGGTCATCCGACTATAATTTTATATATTAGTCTCAATTCATCGGGGTTTATTTGATTATTGAATTAATTTCCTTGTTCAAGAAAACGGCGAGGGGTAAAATAGAATTATCTCGATTTAAATTTGGCACTCCCCAAAATAAAATGAAAAATTAAGGACTTTAATGGTTGAAATAAAATGTTGAGGGCCCATTTGTAAAAATTGTACAAATTTAGGTGCCGTAAATGTATTTTAGCCGGGGTTATACTAAACGACTCCCAAGTCCCAAGGGAGTGGAACAACACCGCACAATTTTCTCTCTCTTTCTTTGCTTCTTCCTCTCTCCTTCGTCCTCCATTTCCATCTCTTTCGATTTCCCTGCAAAAATTCCACCCCCTGAATCGAGATTAGCCGCTAAAGGTTGATTTTTGCTCCTACTCGTCTTCTCGTATCCTCACTTTTTCCTTCAATTTGCACTCGAAGAGGGCAAGAGGGAGCTACGCGGATCAAGGGGGGTTAGGGTTTGGAGATTTCCCCCTTTTTTGGCCGTCCCACTGGTTGAACATGCAGTTCTCGTCAACAGGGAGAGCTGATTTGTTTGGTTCGATTCTCCTCTTCATCTTCACCTGCTTGTTGTTCTTGTACTCCTCGGCGTCGCCTCAGATTTCTGACAAATCAGTGCTTCTCGAGCTTAAGGCCGCGCTTTCTGATCCAGACGGGGTCTTGTCCAGCTGGATCTCGACCGATTCTTCCGATGATCTGGGGCACTGTTCCTGGCACGGGGTTGTTTGCGGCCCGAATTCTAGGGTTTCGGCAATCGCAATAGTTGGCGGCGGAAAGCGGGAGTCTGGAGGTAATTGGGAGAAAGCTCCTTGTTTTGATGTTTCAAAGTTTCCGTTTTACGGGTTTGGGATTAGGAGAGCTTGCTCTGCTGGAAATGGGAAGTTGAGTGGGGCTTTACCCTCCGTGATTTCCAAGCTTACTGAAATTAGGGTTTTGTCGCTTCCCTTCCATGAATTGGACGGGGAAATTCCTTCTGAGATTTGGGGTTTACGGAATTTGGAGGTTCTCGACCTTGAAGGTAATTCCTTGACGGGGAATTTGCCTGTTTCTTTTGAGGGGTTGAGAAAGTTGAGGGTTTTGAACCTAGGGCTTAATGAGATTGATGGTGAGATTCCAGATTCGCTTTCAAAATGTATGCTGTTAAAGGTGCTTAATTTGGCTGGAAACCGTCTCAGAGGACCGGTGCCTAGGTTTATTGGCATGTTTCGTGAGTTATCAGGACTTCATCTGTCTTCAAATTCACTGGAGGGAACGATTCCTGTTGAGCTGGGTCATAATTGTAAGAATCTTCAGTATCTTGACTTGTCCAGAAATGCGTTCACTGGGGAGATCCCTCTTGAATTGGGAAACTGCCAGCAGCTGAGGGCTCTGCTGTTATTCTCAAACCAACTGCAAGGGTTTATGCCTGACACATTTGGCCAGCTTCAGATGCTTGAAGTGCTAGATGTCTCTTGGAATAGCCTTAGTGGTCCTGTCCCTCCTGAACTTGGAAATTGTATTAATTTATCAGTCCTTGTCTTGTCGAGGCTCTACGATCCACTTCCAAGGACGGCAAACATTCGAACAAGTCGAAGCATTAATGGCGAAAGCAATTCCTTCCGCACCATTCCTGAAGAGGTCTCGTCCTTGGCAAGGCTTAAGGTGCTCTGGGCACCCGCTGCATCTTTGAAGGGTGAGTTCCCAAGGTCATGGGGTAAAGGCTTGGAGGTAATAAATCTGTCCCAGAATTTCTTCACCGGTGGGATCAAGGGTGTATTTAGAGGTTGTGAGAACCTAAGATTTGTTGATTTGAGCACCAACAAGTTAACTGGTCAGTTGGATGGCAAGCTTTCTGTTCCTTGTATGATTGTCTTTGATGTTAGCAGGAACATGTTTGCAGGATCTATTCCGAGATTTAGAAATGGTGTCTGCCAACCTGTTGTTCCCCAGGTTTCAGAGTTTGAGCAACTTGATGGACCTTCAAATGCATATTTATCTTTCCTGACCTCTGAGGACGGGGTGCATGATCTTACCTTAAATGCCAAGCTTGCTGTGGTTCACAATTTTGGTCACAATAATTTCACAGGGGTCATTCCTTCCCTTCCAATTGCTGATAGCAGGCTGGCAAATATTGCAGATTATGCATTTCTTGCTGATGGGAATAAACTGACTGGAATCTTCCCTGGGCGATTATTTGATTCGTGTCATAAGTTGAATGGCATGTTTGTAGATGTTAGCAACAACAGATTATCTGGTCGAGTCCCAGTTGGGCTTAGTGCTATGTGCAGATCGCTCAAATTCTTAGATGCTTCTGGGAATAAAATTTCTGCGTTTGTTCCTCAAAGCCATGGGAATATGGAAAGTCTAGTTCTTCTTGACTTGAGTCTGCGGGATGGACTCACAGAGATCCCAGTCAATCTTGGTCCGCTAAATTATCTCTATTACTACAATTTGTCCAAGAACAGGCTGCATGGGGGCCTTCCTTACAGATTGAGGCAGCTACCTTCAGTAACGATTTCAGGCATCTCCCCAAGCTCTTTGGTAATTGATATTTTGCTCGGTTCTTCTGATTTGAGGAATCTGACAGCTCTTGTATTCAACATCAATGAGCTCTCTGTGCAAATCCGCTCTGGTTTATCTGAAGGAAATTCACTTTCTGCCTCTCGTGGTCTTGCTTCACGCTCTTTGTTAGAAGCTAACTCAGTAAACTGCAGCAGTGCCTTTGGGAGTTGCCATATTCTTGATAGTTCATCGTCATACTCAAATGTCCAGAGCAGCCCTGAAGATTTGCCATCTGACACGTTGACAGGTGCTTCTAGCGATGGAGGTGGCAATAAGTTCAATTCTATAGAGATTGCATCTATTGTGTCTGCATCAGCCATTGTTCTTGTTCTCCTGGCACTCATTGTCCTTTTCATTTACACTAGAAAGTACGCCCCAAAGGGTGGTTCAAGGGTTCAAGTTCTCGAGAAGAAGGAAATTACAGTGTTCATTGACATTGGGGTTTCACTGACATTCCCAAACATTGTCAAGGCAACTGAATGCTTCAGCACACGCAACTGTATTGGGAGTGGAGGGTTTGGTTCCACCTATAGGGCTGAAGTATCCCCTGGGGTTTCTGTGGCTGTCAAAAGGCTTGCAGTAGGCAGAGTTCATTGTGTTCAACAGTTCCATGCTGAGATCAAGACCCTTGGGAGGATCCGACACAACAATCTTGTGACTTTAATTGGTTACCATGCTAGCGAGACAGAGATGTTTCTCATTTATAATTATCTCCCAGGAGGTAACTTGGAGAAATTTATCCAAGACAGACCCACAAGACCTGTGAACTGGAAAGTACTGCACAAGATTGCTCTTGACATTGCACATGCACTGGCCTATCTGCATGACTCGTGTGACCCAAGGGTTATACACAGAGATGTGAAGCCAAGCAATGTACTGCTGGACAATAATTTCAACGCCTACTTATCTGATTTTGGTTTATCTCGGCTCCTGGGTAACTCTGAAACACATGCCACTACTGGTGTTGAGGGGACTTTCGGTTACTTAGCACCAGAATATGCCATGACATGCAGGGTATCCGAGAAGGCTGATGTCTACAGTTACGGCGTTGTGTTGCTTGAACTGATTTCTGATAAGAGGGCCTTGGATCCTTCATTTTCAGCACATGGAGACGGGTTCAACATCGTTTCATGGGCATGTATGTTGCTAAGGCAAGGAAGAGCAAAAGAGGTGTTCACTGCTGGACTCTGGGATTCAGGGCCTCGTGATGACCTTGTTGAGGTTCTTCATCTGGCTGTCAAATGCACCCTTGAAACCCTTTCAATCAGGCCTACAATGAAGCAAGTTGTGCAGCGGTTAAAGCAACTGCGACCAGTAAGTTAGCATTTGTTGGTTTTTTCCTTATTCGTCCAATCTTCAGTTTAGTGATTAGTGTGTATGGCCCTTCAAATCTGCATATACAAGTAGTGGAGTAGTAGTATGCTTGGGAGCTGAAAAGGTTTCGCTCCCTTCCTTTTTAATTATTTTTAGTAATACATGTAGTTTTGTTTTATATATTCTGAAATCTAGTATACATGTTGCTGAATTATTTCAGAATTTGTGATAATAATAATAATGTACTATTGTAAGAAGAGTAGAGAAATGTGATTAAAATGGTATTCAAATGTTCCCGTTCCTTATCTTGGTAGTTCATTTGATGCAATGTGAAGTACTATGATATAATGTGTTGCTAATGAGCTTATAATGGATAAGTTGGTCGTAAGTTCTAAATCAATCCCGGCTGGCGGCCCCCCCATTGATATCTGCCTCGTTTACTGAATGCAATATCACAATTCACAACACAACATACAGCTATTTCAGATCAACAGTGATGGTAAATCAGATGAATCTCTTGTGCAGGTGTACCCTGCACTTTTTAAGTGTTGAGCTTGTGAATTCTGATGTGTTTCCTCAAGTGAGGTTGAATCATTTTTTCCTACTGTGTTCTTTGCTTGTACTGTCTGTTGAAAAATCAATCGATTGTCTTTCAGACTTCTTTCTACTGATTTCAAACAAATATAGGCAAGGATAGATGAACCAAACTTATCTACTGGATTCCTCCTCGCCGAGGTTTTCTACTGCCACCGTTCTGATAACCTCGATGATATCCGTCACCACTGTGAGCATCATGGCCGAGGGAACTTCGCTAGTGACTCACTAGAGAAGTTCCCTCGGCCACGGAATAACATTGGCAATGATTTATCGGGGATGTCCGGAACCTCTTCTGCAGAGAAGATTAGAAATAAATATTCAATAAAAATTCCCAATGCTTGTACATGCCATAACATATAAACCAAGAAATGCAAACACATCTCTTACCTGGTTCTTTGGTAGAAGTAACAGTAGCATTTACATCAGATTCATAAAGAGGCAACTGATGGCAACCGATCTTCATCAATGAATCTAAAGGTGTCATTGAGCACATAGTATCCGACGCTTTGCGGGGCTAAAAAGAATGACTCGGTAAACTTCCTCCTAACGTCGTTCTTGCCCGTTAAGCAACCAATCACAAGAACAGTCACCCCATCCATGTGAGATGGTTGAGCATCTACATTCATTATCTCTGCCTTCCAATTCTAGCAGTCTAAAGAAAGAATGAAATCATTGATATCCTGGGAGTAAAAAAAAAAGGTCACTGTCATCTTGACATGGTTGAACAATCAATATACAGCAAGGTTAAATACACCTAAAAAAAAAATCAATAGCTAAGTGTACAAAATCACTCACTTTCGTAGTTGTTACAGTTTTTAATGAACCATCAAGTGCTGGACGGCTCATTGCCTCATTGTACTGTCAATGTCATCAAGATAGAATCTATGAAGCAATTCAGGACTCTGATGAAGAACGGCATAGAATTGAGCAACAAAGGGATGCCCAACTAAGTACTAACTGAGGAGTAACACCGTATTCATCCATGTCCGATCAAGATCTGTTACAGATCACTACAAAAGCTCAAACTTTGCAATAACTAATGACCAATTTCTGAGATACACCGGTCTACAAAGATATCAAATTTCTAATACCTCCAAACGCACACAATGTAAAACGATATATGGATTGAATAAATTGTACGTCGGACTCGGATCAGAACCCTTCCATCGAGGGGCTAATAAGGGAAATTTAGTTGAAGCTCGATTTGATTCGGATTAATAAATTGTAAACTCGGCGTGAAAACCACAGATTGAAATACAAAATTACGAATCGAAGTACAATTGAGTATAACTCGCGCTTACCTTGTACCAGGATAAAACACGACAACGGCAGCAAGAGGGAGAGAAGGAGATTGGTGCAAAAAGATTTGCGACAGAGTTTTGAAATATTATTTAAGTATAGACCTAAGAAATAAGGATAGAGATTTTAAAATTGATTTTACAAGATAATAATTCGACTGCTACACGGAATCTATCTATCCATGTTTCCTAAATTATTCATTCAGTCTATATCTATGAATGCGAAACTCAAACAGGGGATTAATTTTGGGGAAAAATCTAGCTCAGCGAAACCCTACTTCCTTTATCAATGGCGGGAATTGAGGGTAGATTTTGGAATGCGCAGTGTGAAGATCTATGAATCGATCAGTTTCAGTATGATTCTCAGTAGATCGGAACTCGAAATCAAGAATCCATTTTTTACAACAAAAAAAAAAGCGCCGTTGCCGGGGATCGAACCCGGGTCACCCGCGTGACAGGCGGGAATACTTACCACTATACTACAACGACTTTCTTGAAAGGAATCCGAGTAGTATTTAAATAAACATGAATCAAATTGTAAAGAACTAATAATTTTGCTTCAATGTGTTCATCTCATAGTTCATCAAAGAATCAAAACAGAGAACCAATAAATAAATATATGTGATGATAAACAAACTCATTAGATCTAAATTGTGTTCTTGGTTCACCAATCACATCCTTATTAGCTCGATCGAGTCAGGTATGTCCATAGCTTACGCGGTTGTAGCCCTCTATTTGAAGCAATCCACATTGCATAATCCTACTGCTCTCACCATATCCCCAAACCTATCAATTTCAAGATTCATCAATTCAACTATTTTTTTTATAAAAAAAAAATGAATCCTTGAATTGAATGAAAACTTACTTGTCAACACTTCTTCTCGGCTTGTCAGCATGGTCTACACTCCTCCTAGGCTTGGCTGAACCGTCCACACTCCTCCTCGCGCCATCTGACCTCATCCGCCTATTGAGGCTGGACCTCGCTCTCTCGGCGCTGTCAACACTATGTCTTGACCTCTCTTTGCGTGCACCACCACCATGTATGGAGGAGCTCTCTTTACTGTTGCTTTCTATTGCTGCATCCGCGGCCTGCCTAACTGGCAGCTTTTCGACAGCTGATATGAACTTGTTGAGATGAGTCAAGTACTCCGGATACATCTCCAAGTTGCAGTGGCTACCTCCTTCCACCCAGAGTGGCTCGTACTTGTCCCTAGACAGCTCCCAGAGCCGCTTCCTGTGCGAGCAAGGCACAACTTCATCCGCCGTCCCCTAGTTCCATCCAACCGGAAACATTGATCAATTGACTCACAAACATCTGTATTCGCATTCTTAGATGCTTACTTTATAAAGTACTTACGTGCATCACGAGCACCGGGCAGCTAACAAGAGGGATCTTGTCGACATTCTGTAAGGGAGAACGCGCAAACGCCAACATCAAGCACACGAAAAAACCACAACAATACCTCCGAAAGAAAGGGCAAAGCTATGTAAAATGACCTTGAAAATGTCAAACCAGTAGCTTCTTTTGACCGAGTACATGACACGAACACCGGATAGTATCGCGCTGTGGAGGATCACAGCCCTCAAGCAAGGCAGCTTGGTGGCTAGCTCCAGTGTCGGACCGCTCCCAATCGACTGTCCGTAAAGAATGATGTCTTTGTCCTCCAACTTATATTTCTCCCTTAAGGTCCTGTAAACTGCCTCTATGTCTGCATATGTGTCCTGCTCACTTGCCTAAACCAGTAACGATAAAAATGCATAAAATAGTCTCAAGTATCCGGAATCTTTAACCCTACGAAGAAATAGCTCGTACCTTGCCTGAGGATTGCCCATATCCAGAGTAATCATACCTGAAACAACAACAACAACCCAGTATATCCCGCGATTAAGCAGAACAAATGAACAGATTAAAATTCAAACATATATAAGTCATTTTGGTGAGTAAAAATTGGGGGAATTTTGAATTTACGAACCCGATGAGATTGACGCCGAGATGACTGCTGAGCTCGACGAAGATGGTGAGCATCTGGCCGAGATCAGCGGCATTGCCATGGGAGTAAAGAAGAGTGGAAGAAGCGGAAGGGTTGCTGACGAAGACGGCGACAATCTCATTGCCTTTGTTGGTGGGAATCTTCAAGACGTCGACGTTCTGAATCTGGCGGGAACTGGAGAGTCTCATTTTGGAGGTTTGTTCGTCGGTTAGGATCGTGTAAGAAGGAGGGTTTGGTGGGTAGAAGGCGAACTTGGAAGCCATGGATGAAGTTGCAGATCCCATTTCTTTTTTGGGGGTTTGAATTGAAGCTGCTGAAGTGAATCAATTCAATCGATTCGGTGGGTTTTGTACAGAAATTTTGAGAGTTGATTGAGGGATTCGGAATGGAAAGGAACAATCACGGAATATGTAATTGGGATATCTTTCGATAAAAAAAGGCTAAAATTATCAAATCTTGGTAGCCTTTTTTGCGTTCATCATAACCCTTGTTTCCTTTTTGAATTTAATTAGTTGTTAATCATTCTCTTAATATATTTTATTTTAAAAAATAAAATAAAATATGACGAAAAATATTGTCTTTTCTTTAAAAGTGTCGATCCCACCAACACCAACCAACCATGCTCAATTATATGTAGTACTCGAAGTTTCTTTTTTGACTAGATTAATAACACTACCAAAATTGGATTAGGATCACTTGTACCCGTTTTGTTAGGATTAGGATCACTTGTACCCGAAATTGGATGCTTGCCCCCTTTGTTTTACATCTTTTTACTTTATGTTGTACGTTAGACGCTTAGCCATCTACCGACTGTGTCGGCTTTCTCTCTAATATTTTCCAAATCATAAATTTAAAAAAAAAAAATCCAACCTCTTAGACCATCTCCAATAATTTATCCAAAAAAAATGAATATTTTTCAAATTATTTTTGTTTCATATCCAATAACTTTTCTATTTCTAAAATTTGAAAAAGGATTTACCTTTGGATAATGTTAAAGATTTAGGAAACTTTTTATTTTTTCTTTTGATTTACTTTTGGAGAATGTTAAAGATGTAGGGAACTCTCTACTTTTTCTGTTGATTTCTAATTTTTATAATTTTTTTTTATGAATATTTAATTAATTAGGGTCTTCAAAGTGAACTCTAACCTAATGTTCATATGGCCAAATTATTGTGATTAATCCCTACACAAAGGCGGATCCTCTTTAGGACCAAGGGTGGCAGTCTCCCCCCCCCCCCAATCGAAAATAAAATTTAACATACATATTCCTCTCGTCGATAGTTTCGATTTGATATATTATAAGCTCGAATCCGATATCTGAGCAAAAAGTTATAAGCGTTTCAATTTTCAGCACTGAATATATGTAAATTAATTACAATAGTTCCTACAACATTTACCAAACCGATATATATCATTTATTAATTTCATATCTTAATATAATTATATCCGAGAACTTCAAATTATGAAGTACTATTGAAATTTGTGAAAACCATAAAATAAAGCCTGCAAAATTTATATTTTATTCTAGTTACACATCCATAACATTGATGATTTTTCGAAAAAGAAAAATCAGGGAGACGGTTTTTTTTATCGTATTTTTTCGCCCCCAATAAACAATTTCAGCAGGGCCGGCCATTAGCAAGTGCAAGGTGAGCGATCGCACCGGGCCTCCAAATCTTCGGGGCCTCTATATATTTAGTACTTGTTTAATATTATAATTAATTATCTGTGTGTAATAATCACATGTTACCATTTGGCCTAGTGTTAATCCTGATAGGGAAAGCGCTTCAATTGGATTTTGACATTACCGATGTCTGGGGTTCGATTCCCCTCGCCCCCCTCTTTTTCATTTTTTTTACAACAAGTGATTCCGTGATTTTATTTTTATTTTATTTTCTTCCGTTTTTTTTTCTTTTCTTCCGTGTTTTTGTCTTCTGTATTTTTCCATTTTTTTTAAATCTTTTTTTTGTTTATTTTTTTCAATTTTTTTATTTCCAGTAGTAGTTTGGTTTTATTTTTTTCCCTTCCGTAATTTTTTTTTGCTCTTTTTCTTATCTTTTCTTTATTTATTTATTTCGATTTATTATTTTTATTCTCAATACTTTGTATAATATTTAATCTTTATTTATTTGTTTTAGTTTTTTTTAAACAAAACCAGGTTTATTTTTTCCCCTTTTTATGTGTTTTATTTCTGATTTTCTTTGTTTATTTATTTCAATTTTTTATTTTCAAAATTTTAATAATTACGGAGTATTAAATAAACTCAAATAGCTTCTAAATTATTGATTTCCATCCAATAAAATAATTTCAATGTTACAAGAATAAAATCGCTTAAATTACTTAAGATATATTTTACGCATATTTTAGTAAATTCATAAAAATTAATTTCCCTAATCTTATTGATTTGTCAAGGACAAAAAAATTGATTATATTCAAAATATTTCCATAATTATATGTATTTATTTATTTAACGATCCTTTGGATGCTATAAGATGATCTTCCAAAATTTTCCGGTTAAAAAAAATGGTGATTGATATCGTAAAATTATAAGATGATACTATTAATATTTATCATATACCCTATCACATAAATATGAAATTTTGATAATAAAAATCTCAACAATGATCTTTTTAGTTTAAAATTAAAATTGTCAAAACTAACTTAGTGTTTTATCAATTTGAACACTTGATTACAAAACAATAGAATTATTAGATGTGAAATAAAAATTTATATTTATATAAAATATATTTATTTTTAAGAATAACTACAATATTGAATACTTCATTAAAAATAGGGGTGATTACTAGAATGTCCTAATTTTTGGACCTTATAAGGAAAAAGGCTCCCACCCTCTCCATATTTGCAAAACGTCCACCAATTTTCTGACACTGCTGAAACGAACTTGCTAACTTCTGTTTCAGCAGTTTTTTTTTTCGCTTTTTTTTTTCGGTTTATTTTTTCGCTTTTTTTTTCGGTTTTTTTTTCTCGCATTTCCAGAGTTGCTGAAACCCCTGTGCCACCATCTGTTTCAGCAGTTTTTTTTTCACTTTTTTTCTTTTTTTTTTTCCGCGTTTCCAGAGTTGCTGAAACCCCTGTGCCACCATCCGTTTCAGCAGTTTTGTTTTTCATTTTTTTTTTCCGCGTTTCCAGAGTTGCTGAAATCGGGGTTTCAGCATCAACAACGTTGCTGAAACCGTGGGCTTAGCATCAACAACGTTGTTGAAACTGGGGTTTCAGCATCAACAACAGTGCTGAAATCGGGATTTCGGCATCAACAACAGTGCTGAAATCGGAGTTTCAGCAACTCCGGTTTCGACAACGTGGAAAAAAAAACAATAACGTGAATAGTACTGATTTCCATAACTTCACTTTCACTATTCAAAAGCAAGCACAATTGATACAAGATGAACACCAATTATGCTGCAAAACAACAGTTCAATTCATACTCTTCAAATAGCTTCACCTTCACTGATCAAAAGTTCATACTCTTCAAATAAGAATCTCGACAAAAACTACAGTGAAGTAAAGGAATCCGGAAGTCGCAACAACTGGAAAAAACCTGGACAGTGTGAGACTGGATGCTAAGGACTCATCCAGTATCGGAAGGCAAAACAACTAGTGGATGCTAAGGACACGCCACGACCGCACATCGGAGACGCCATTGGAGGCAGAGGACGGGGGATGCAGATTCGGCGGCGAAACAGGACCCGAACTACACACCGCGAGAGGCCGATTGTGGATCCAGGGATCGAGATCGAGATCGGAAACAAGGTCGCATCTGCTAAAATCGGAGGGACGCTGATTCCATGGCCAAATCGCAAACGACAGGCCGCATCTTCCTCCACCGCCGCCGCCGCCTCCTATGCGAAGTAAACTGGACCTCCGCCTCCTCCACCGTCGTTGCCTGTCGCGGAGCACGATGAGGCGGATCTTGCGGTGGCCGTTCCCGCCGTTGTCTCCTGCGAAGCCGATTGAGGAAGGAGATGGAGGACGAGGAAGGAGATGGAGGAGCCGGTTGAGGATTTGGGTTTCTTTTACCTTTTGGTGCTGAATCGGCGAGGGATCAAGGAGAGGGATAAGGAGATATGAGATTAGGTTTAGACAAGGGGTAATTTTGTCCAGAAAATTTTTGGTGGACAAATCCCCAATTTGACTAGGGTGGGAGACACTCCCTCATTTAGGCCCAAAAAATAGGCCCGTTGGGCAAATTTTCTCTTAAAAATATGCACAGGGCCTCCGAAATTGATTGGACGGCCCTGAATTTCAGGATCCGTCACTGTCCTTACTATTCAAACACTTGAAGGCAACACAAGTTTAAGCCCTTCACCATGCAATATATAGAAGATGGAACAATGCAAGGACACCTCTTCCTTGATCCTAATTACAGGGAGAAGAAGGGATGAAACAAGATTTGATCGGGTAAGGAAATTGAAGATAATGGGCACAAGCCGGATGTAATTAATACTCCCTCCGTTCAACAAAACTTGACGTTTTACTATTTATGCACGCTTTTTTAGGAGCTAAAAACTATATAAAATATCGACTTTTTAAATAATTTTTTTTAACAATTTCGTAGTTATTATTAATAAGTACAAACTTGTTAAAAAATTTTTTTTTAAAAATGAATATTTTATATAATTTTTATCATTCTAAAAAAGTGTGCGTGAATAGTAAACGACAAGTTTTGTTGAACGGATGGAGGATGGAGTATGATATTATTGTAATGTCGTATGGTGGTTCAATTAATGATGAATATGTGGATGCGTGGACCTATATTGTTATAAAGATTGTTATAAATTATAAATAAAGTGGATAATATATATATAGACAATGTTGCATATGAAGCGAATCTAGCTATTATAATGTACTAAATTAATCACCGATTCATAGGCTTTTTGTAATGGTTGAGTGAGAGATGAACATTACAAAATGGGCTCGGATTCAATAATACTTACTCCAAACTTTACTAATACAGTTTCGATACTCGCTTCTAAAATCAGTAAGTATTTTTGTTTAAAAATAACACTGTTCTAAAAATCACGCTTAGGTGTCGCCTGTGCACCACCTAGGTACTAGATGACCCCTCATTTCCTAGGATCTGCCTAACACTTTTTAGAACACTAAAAAATAATATGTAGACATACCAACTTTTCAAGTCAATAAAATATATAACGACTCTAAAATTATCGATATCGACAAACTATTTTCATACAAAAACACTTACCAACTCCATAAGCCAATATCAACATAAATTTATGAAAAAATTGACCATTTTTATTAACCTTATTCACTCCCAAATGTGGTTGATGTTAACCCTCTTAACAGAATCTTGTGATGAGGTGAAATGGGGGCCTATCTGCCTTTTCACTTTGCATCATTGCCTCTCTTTTTTCAGTCCTTATAATTACTTAGTTAGTAACACAAATTATGAAGCAAAGCTAGTGAGTAGTGACCGTGTGACAGTGTAAGCAAATCATGTCACATTTTTCAAACGGTCCTGCTATTTGCACGGCGAAGTTCTCGTCATCGGCACGGTGCCGGTGCCGGCTTCTCAAATCGGCAGAACATCATGCCGGACCCGGACTCCCAATTCGACATAGGTTGAGGGAATCCTGCAGCTTTCGTCACATCAGTCAAATCGACTGGAAAAGCTAGCACGGGACCTGCATGCCGGTGCCGGACTCCGGATTCGGTTCGGTCACATCAGTCAAATCGACTGAAAAAGCTGCAGATTCCCTGCAGCTTTGCCTCGGGCATTGGATGCCACACTGGGAGTCCGGCACCTGCCACACTGAGAGTCCGGTACCAGCATCCGACGTTGCCGATCTGGGAGTCCGGCACCGGCACCGTGCATATGACGAGATAACGCCGTGCAAATAACAAAAAGGTTTTTCAAATAAATATAGAATGGCATGATATGAGCTACCTCACTTTTTAGAGATCATACACACCTTGTAAATTTATAAATAAATGATCACCATATAAATATTATTCATGTATCCTATCTAAGATTGTCTAACTCTTAGAAGATGAAGATAGCAGTCAATTATTCACTCAACAACACCAAAAGGCAGATGAGATGAGATTCTTGACAAAGCAATTCAATAAGAGCCAGCCTGTTATACAACAAAGGTCATATACCCACGGTAGTGGTAACGACACGTTTAGCTGCAATTTGAAACAAACGACTGAGCGCTATCCGATGACTTCGCTTCTTAGTCTACTTCCAAGCAATATACGAACCCTTGCTTCATCTAAATAAACTCAAATTTTCACTATTTTATAACTGCAAAATCAGTTATTTATTGGTATATTAATTTAGGTTAAAATTCATCTTACTGACAGAGTGACAGTACAATATATGGCTATATCTAACTGAAATATTTGCACTATACATAACACAACGTTATATCAAATTCAAGGGTCTTCAAACTTATTCTATATATGTCAGCTGCCACACACTCACACAGCTACAAGAAGCATACAAATTATAACCCAAATTCCTCCACTAAATTTTTTCAAGTGTAGATCGCAGTTGGTTATAAGCTTGATCTTTATTACACAAGATATCGCGGCCTAAATTGGCCATTGTCGTGATCGTCTACCTCTTCAAAGCATCCAATTTGAAGCAAAGTCATTTGCATTGTGTGCTGAAGTTGATGCATTATTCAGCTGCTCTGGCATTGCCACATGATTGTAGCTACACCATACACGAAAACGAAACAAGAAAGCGATTTTATGTATCTTAATATGGCATTAATTATTGATTCAGTATCGGATTTTTATAGCCAATTTCTTAGAAATGAAATTGGATAAAATCTTACCCTAGTTGAAGGGTATTGTTGTTGTTGTTGTTGTTGCATTGCAGAGCTTCGAAGAAGCCACCGGATTGAATAGGGCCATAGCGGTTGAGAGTGTCATCTGCGTCCCCAACAACATCTTGAGACGGCCTTTGCAGCATGGCAAAGCTTTCTTCCAACTGCCAACCGTGCATTCACAATATTCGTCAGTGCTTTAAGTAGAAGAAGAAAACAATTTTATTTTATACCTTGTGCTTCAGAGATGTGTTGGATCCAAGGAGTTCCTCCTCCTGAACATTGATTGATTCATCATCCAAGGAGAAGTTAGTCAGCTATATATATTTTTTGGATTAGGGTTAATATAAGTGAAGTTTCGGGTCCGAAAGATTAGGCTAAGGCATACAGTTATACCTTTCTCTGGAGATCAGCTAGCTGGTCAAGCAAATGCTGTGTCTGCACAAATTAAGGTATGGTTATTACAAAACTTAATATACAGGCTAATTAAGGTTCTATATATATTTATGTATACTTATATGCTTTAACCAACTTAGAATAGAAGTTAAGCAATGTAAAACGACGTAGTTTTGATGTGCTTAGTTACAAACAATGCAAACCAATTTGCTATGAAAAATTGGTTGCAAGAAGAAAAGGCTTGATTGATTCGTTTTAGATTGAGAAACGCGCATTTTATGCTTTGCTTCATCATCTTGAGGCAACAAAAGTCATTTGGCTAAACAAAATCCAATAACAATTCAACGAAGAAGGGCGATGTTGTGTACCCTTGTTGATCTCACTAGCCTCAAGGACTTGTCGAGCTGATTCTCAAGATGTTCGAGGTCCTTTGTGCTCAGGTCGCTCAAGTCTTCACCAAGAATGTTCCTACACAAATTAAAGTTGAGATGGTCAATTGAGCTAATTTCTACACACAAAAATTGTATGAGATGTGATTTAATGTTAAGATTATGTTACACAAGCTCTTATTGTTTACTAAGGTTGTACCTTTGTGATCTTTGTAGGACGTCGACTTTTGCCTTGAGCCTTAGATACTCCTGATAGCTCTGCAACCAAACCGACAAAAACGACTCATAGTTGATCTTACCAAGTTTCCATTAAGAAAATCATCGACGTTTGATGGCCATGTCTTTGAAACAATTCAAGCAACTCAAAATATACAATTGGCATATGTAATTTCAGAACAATGTACAAAGTTATCACTATATTGTGACAATGGTGGAGTTGGTTTCGAGTTTCACATAAGCATGAATGTATGGGTTTACCTCAGCCTCCTTCGAGGGATTATTGGTCGTCTCAAGTGAACCATAGCTGCATCGCTGATACCTTTCGAGTGTCTTTTGCATGCTGGCAGCAAGCAAGGAACGTACACGAAGACTCAATCATCAGTCAAGAGATCAAACTTTAAAGATTTGTAAACAGTTTGGTAACTTATTGTGTTTGATTGTTATGACAAAACATTGAACATACCCATATAGCCAAATAAGGTCTGAAAAAAGCCCTAATTAAAACAGTTAACCCATCTTTCACAATCAAGGTTAACTAAGGGAGATTGTTGGGAAACAGGAAATCCATCCCCCATTGGCTTGAGATTTTGTATTAGAATGCAAATCCTGACCTTAAAACATAAAAATAAAATAAACCTGACACAAGCCTCTACTTGTTAACTCTTATGGCTCGTTTGGTATAAGAATGCAAGGTAAACTGAATGAAAACAAATTTTGTATAAGAAAATATATTTAGATAAGAGAATAATGCTATTTTTGTGTGAAAAATAAGATAGGAGTATGGGTTATGATTAGAGGAATAGGGGATATGGTTACACTTTGCTCAAATGAGTGATTGAAATAAGGAGGAACAAAATCAAATTTGTATAAAAAGTTTGGAGGAGAGGGTAATAATTAATTTTTTTAACAATTAATGTATCTTAAACTATAATTGGACTACATTTATTTCCTTTCCCTTTCCCTTTCCAAAATTTAAACCAAACGAGCCCTTAGATTCAAACAAACCTAAAGAGCTAATTGATACCAACTATGTTATTCACTTAATCCCTTATTTGGAAAAATTTGTGATTTAAGTAATTGATTGTGTAGTAGATCATGCATCAGCTGTGTTAATTTATACATCACCCATGGAATCAACATCTGTCCAACCAGTTAATTGTCTCAAGTATGCAAGTGTTGTCATCAGAAGTGATAGATTACATAGGTCTCCTATTGTAGGCCCAATACCTTGTAACCTATATATATGTTATATCAATGAATGGAAACTCTCAAGAAGGACATTACAATCAATCTCATGATCTCACATGGTATCACAGCCTAAGATCCAAAGACCCTAAATTCTTTTTCTCTAACCCTAGCCGCCACCTCCTACTCTCTCTCCTCGCCGCCGCCCTCCCACCGTCGGCCCCTTCCTTCTCTCTCATCGCCGCCAACCTCCCACCGTCGGCCAATCCCTAGCGCGCTCGCGCCACCTCCCAACGCGGCCGCGTCACTCCCACCGTCGGCCCCCTCCTTCTCTCTCTCTCGCTCGCTAGCACTTCCGCACGCCGCCCTTAGCCTTCCCTTCTCGTCCCAATGGCTAACCCACAACCTACCGACCCTATTAAGCCGCCCTACCATTCCGCCCTCACCATCTCCAACATCAAAAATTGCATCTCTATCATTCTTGATCATGAGTCCAGTACCTACACCATGTGGTCGCACCTTTTCACGACCCATGTTAAGGCTCATAAAGTCCTCCACCACATCGACTCCTCCGCTAACCGCCCTGCAAGCGAAGACGACGATCTCTTCGCTCAACTTGACACCATTGTTCTTCAATGGATCTTTAACACCATCTCAAAAGATCTATTGACCACTATCTTTGACCCCAAAGACAACGCCTTGAAAGCTTGGAAGAAACTTCAGGATCTCTTTCAAGACAACAAGTCCACCCGTGCTGTCTATCTCGAGCACGAATTCTCAAGTTGCAAGCTTTCCTCTTTTCCGTCGATATCTGCCTACTGTCAGCACATCAAGACCCTGGCTGATCAGCTCGACGCTGTCGACTCCAAACCCAGTGCCACCCGTCTGGTTCTTCAGGTTCTCTCTGGTCTCCCTTCTGAATACAACACTGCTGCTACTCATATTCAGCAGACAGAGCCTCTCCCTACATTCGAGAAGACCCGGTCTCAACTGATCCTAGAGGAGACTCGCCTTCAACGTCAGACAACCGACGCCGCCAAAGACAAGACGGCGTTGGTCTCCTCCAGCGACATCATCGAGCAACTCGCCCTCCAGCCAGGCCGCACCAACGATCAGCAAGGACCTAGAGGCGGCGGCCGCGGCCGCGGCAGAGGCCGCGGCGGCCGCAGCACCTGGCGCCCGCAGCAACATGATAACCGCCACCCCTCTTGGTACCCCAACCCTGGCTACCCTCCTTGGATGCCCTATGGCTACCCCGGTGCGTCGTTTCGTGGACCTGCCTCATATCCCAACCGCCAGCAGGGCTTGTTGGGTCCTGCTCCCCGTCCATCATCCGATCAGGCATACCCGACTGATGTGCACAACGCCTTCTCTTCCATGCAGCTGACACCTCCTGACGGTTCTTGGTACATGGACACTGGCGCTACCTCTCATATGACGAACTCCTCAGGTACTCTCTCATCTCATTCTTTTAAGGGTCCTGCTCATTCTATTATCGTTGGCAACGATGGTCGCCTTGCTACTTCGGGCATTGGCCACACCACACTACCAACCCCTACCAATCCTTTGCACCTAAACAATGTCCTTATTGCCCCCAAACTTGTCAAAAACCTTATCTCTGTCCGTCGGTTTACCACTGACAATGATGTTTCTCTTGAGTTTGATCCGTTTGGTTTCTCTGTGAAGGATCTTACTACGGGGGTTACTCGCCTGAGATGTAATAGCACTGGGGAGCTCTATCCTGTGTCGCCACCTTCACCATCCAGCCCGTCAAGTCCAGTCGCCCTCTCGGCATCATCATCCAGTCTTTGGCATGCTCGTCTTGGTCATCCCAGTCCTGCAGTTTTAGATTTACTTCGTTCTAAGAGTCTTGTCATTTGTAATAAAGAGCACCGCTCTGGTTTATGTTCGTCTTGTCAGTTAGGCAAGCATGCCAGACTTCCGTTTCAGCGTTCTTTAAACACTACTTTCGCACCTTTTGATATTATTCATAGTGATATTTGGACATCTCATGTGCCTAGCAAGGAGGGTCATAAGTATTACCTTTTGTTTCTGGATGATTTTACACACTTCTTATGGGTTTTCCCTTTGCACTTTAAATCTCAAGTGTTCCCTATCTTTGACAAATTCCATGCTTACATTAAAACACAGTTTCACACCTCTGTCAAGTGTTTCCAATGCGACAATGGCCGTGAATTTGACAATAAAGATTTCCACACTTTCTTTAATACCAATGGGATCTCCTATCGCTTATCCTGCCCCTACACCTCGCAACAAAATGGCAAAGCCGAACGAATCATCCGCACCATCACCAATATGATGCGCACTCTTCTCTTCCACGCATCCATTCCCCTCCCTTATTGGCCTTACGCCTTGGCCACCACATGCTACCTCCTCAACATTCTCCCTTCCACCACCCTCAACCATCGCTCACCGTTTCAGGCACTGTATTCCGCTTTGCCTATATATGATCACCTTCGTACATTTGGTTGCTTATGCTTTCCCAATCAAGCATCCACCGTCCCCCATAAGCTTCACCCTCGCTCTACCCCTTGTGTCTTTCTTGGCTACCCGTCTGATCATCGCGGTTATATTTGCCTTGATATCAAGACTCACAGGATCATTCTCTCTCGACATGTCACCTTTGATGAGTCGCGATTTCCCTTCGCGTCTCCCACACCCCCTGTGTCGTCGTCAGAGTCTGATTCACCATTTCCTCACTTCATTCTTCCCCAGAGCTCTCCCGGTGCTCCTGCGTCTCCCCCTCCCCCGCCTCCCTCGCCACCCCCCACAACCAGACCTCACACCCGCAGCATATCCGGTGTCTTCAGACCCCGACAGATCGTCTCCATGACCACCGACCATCACCCCGCTATACACCCCACATCCCCTCCGCCAACATCCCCGCCCCAAGATGGCGCGCCCACGTCCCAAGCAGGCGCGCCCGCTCCCCGACCTGGCGCGCCCGCGCCCCGACCTGGCGCGCCCGCGTCCCCGGCAGGCGTGCCCGCGTCCTTCGCCTCTCCTGCCCCCATCCTTCCCAACTCCCTTTCACCCTCTGCCTCCACCCAGACCTCCCTCTCCCCCGTTCCCACCTCCCACAAAACAGCCCTCCTAGACCCGAATTGGCAGGCGGCTATGCTCGACGAATACAGGGCCCTTACGAAGAATGGTACTTGGGTTCTTGTGCCTCGCCCTCCTGAGGCGAACGTCATTCGCTGTATGTGGCTCTTCCGTCACAAGTTCCGCTCTGATGGGACATTGGAGCGCTACAAGGCCCGTCTGGTGGTTAACGGTAGATCTCAACAGGCCGGTGTTGATTGTGATGAGACCTTCAGCCCTGTGGTCAAGCCTGCCACTATCCGAGTGGTCCTGAGTCTGGCTCTGTCGCGCAACTGGGGCATTCATCGGCTGGATGTCAAGAACGCCTTTCTGCATGGTCATCTGAATGAGACGGTTTACATGTTTCAGCCTCCGGGGTTTGCTGATGCTGAGCGTCCACAGCATGTCTGTCTCCTCAAGCGCTCTCTGTATGGTCTGAAACAGGCTCCACGGGCATGGTTCCAGCGGTTTGCGTCTCATCTGCTCCGCTTGGGTTTCACTGGCAGCCGATCGGATACGTCTCTGTTTATCTATCGCAGAGGCTCGGACTTGGCTTTCCTGCTGCTCTATGTAGACGACATCATTCTCACAGCCTCTTCTGATGCTCTTCGAACGTCCATCATCTCGAGATTGAGTGCAGAATTCGCCATGTCTGATCTGGGTCCGCTGTCTTACTTCTTGGGAGTTGTCGTTCAGCGGCATGCGTCTGGTCTGTTTCTCTCACAGAGTAAGTATGCTGCTGAGATTGTTGCTCGTGCTAAGATGGTCAACTGCAATCCCGTCGCAACCCCAATCGATACATCCAACAAGCTCAGTGCTCATTCTGGTCCTTTGGTTGATGATCCAACACTGTACAGGAGCCTCGCTGGTGCTCTTCAGTATCTCACTTTCACCAGGCCTGATATCAGTTACGCCGTCCAGCAGATCTGCTTGTTCATGCATGCCCCTAGGGAACCTCATTTTCAGGCTTTGAAGCGGATCATTCGGTACATCAGCTGCACCCTCGAGCTCGGCACCACCATCACTCATTCCTCTAAGCTTGATCTCGTGGCATACACTGATGCGGATTGGGGTGGTTGTCCAGACACACGTCGCTCCACGTCTGGTTACTGTGTCTTCCTCAATGACACTCTTGTGTCTTGGTCAGCCAAATGTCAGTCCGTCGTGTCTCGCTCCAGCGCTGAAGCCGAATACAGGGGTGTTGCCAACGTTGTCTCTGAGTGCTCTTGGCTCCGCAATCTCCTGCTTGAGCTACGATGCCCCTTACAGAAGGCCACTCTGGTCTACACTGACAACGTTTCCGCCGTCTACCTGGCTAGCAACCCAGTCCAACATCAACGCACGAAGCACATTGAGTTTGATCTCCACTTCGTCAGGGACAAGGTTGCCATTGGACATGTCCGCGTTCTACATGTCCCGTCCTCTTATCAGTACGCTGATATATTCACCAAGAGTTTACCTAGACAGTTATTCATTGATTTTCGTTCCAGTCTCACTGTACGGACCCCTCCCGTTTCGACTGCGGGGGTTTGATAGATTACATAGGTCTCCTATTGTATAGTGGGCTGAAAGCCCGTTAAGGCCCAATACCTTGTAACCTATATATATGTTATATCAATGAATGGAAACCCTCAAGGAGGACATTACAATCAATATCATGATCTCACAAGAAGGTTCCATGAGATTTAAATAAAAAAGATTTGATGCATGAATTTCAGTTTCTTTGTGCTTTTGTGTCCAGGTCAAAAGAGGGAGATTGAATTATGGGTTTCAATTCAGTAGAAAAGAACCCGGAAAATCTGCAAATGAAAGAAACAAACTACAACAACAACAAAAAGAGCTAACTTGACAAGATTAACTTCAGATGTATGGAATTAATTAATTGAAGTTTTTTTTATAACAACAACAAATCCAGCAGATCCCGTTGAGAGCATGATCCTAGGAGTCATAGTGTATGAACCCTTAACTTACCCACCTATGTTGAGTGCCAAAAGACCCAATCACCTAAAAATCAAAACATGAACACACAAAACAAGCGCAAGAAAACAAACAAAACAAACACAAGCCAAAGCAACCAAGGCGAAAACATAAATGAGACGACCACAAACACCCCTCAATTGCATCAAACTAGCACTCTAGCTTCAACTTGATTTGTTTTGCACCAATTTGATTAAACCAAGAGTGAATTTACAATTTGCTACATGGAATCAGGAGTGGTAAATAAATTCTCATTAGATCCACTAGCTATATATAAAGATCTTAATTAACAAAAAGGATATGAGATTAGATGTTTCCCCTCTGAAAATCCATTTGTTAAAACACCCACAAAATTAAGAAAGTAAGATATGTCAATCAACCCTCCAAGAAATCAGCCAGTAAAAAAAAACCTAAAAGTTAGGATATTTTAAAAACTTTTTCCAAGACTTGAATCTGGTACCAAATCAAGGTATCAGATTGAGGGGTAGCCTTCAAAAGTACTGCTCAATAAAGATGCCCTCTCTGTTGGCCCAGATCTTGACCAATCTTAGCACAACAAACCCATATCAAGAACAAATTTTATTTTATTTTAAAAAAATAATCAAACTCATCACAAAGATGAAATCTTGAAACCCAAAAGAAAACCCCATAAAAACTGCACCCAAAAAGCATCAATTTAAACCACCAAGAGAGCAAATTAAAGGAAGGGTGAAGGAGAAATTAGACCTAGATCCACTGGAGAACTCATAGAGCTTGCCTCTACTGGAGAAGATTATGAGTGCAACTTCAGCATCACAGAGCACAGAGAGCTCATATGCCTTCTTCAGAAGACCATTCCTCCTCTTTGCAAAAGTCACCTGCCTGTTTATCTTGTTCTCTATCCTCTTCAACTCAACCCTCCCCCTCCCCATACCAATTTATGGCACTTCTTTTTTTCCTTTTATATATCAATCACAACAACAAAAAAAACCCAAGACTTGAACTAAAAAAGAAATCTTTTTTTTTTTTTTGGCTTCCTCTCTATCTCTCTCTTGAATTGAAGGGTTTGTAAAATTAAATTTGTGGGTGCTTGCTATATATGTAGAATTTGTTTCTGCTTTTGCTTCTTTCTTTTTCTTCTTCTCCCTTCTAAAACTAACCCATATGAAGGCTTAGCTAAAAGGAAACCCCTCCTATTATCTGATGGATAATACCTAATGGTTTGTTCTTATAAATGGTTGGGCAAAACCAGCAAGCACCACACAAATTAAATTCAGTGTAGTGTCTGGCCAGTGGCGATGGATGACAATGATTTTAAATTTTTTTTAAAAAAGATTTTTTTTATTTTAATTTATACAAATTATTATGAGTGTATTTTTCTTGATAATATAAATAAATATCAGTTTTTTTAGGTGAGATAAAATAATATGCAATAATCAATAGAATTTTTACATTTTAGTTTTATATTACATGAAATTTCAAGTAAGATGTCGTTGAAAGATTGAGATGTTCATCACATACACTCAACGTATTTAAGTGTTTTCGTTTGCAAGCATATCTTTCACGAAGTTAACCAAATTGAAGAAGATTTTACTCGGCTTAGACACATGATGGACCTTACTTCACATCCAAAATTTTCAACCTTAGTTCAAAATGACACATGATATGACCTGACCTCCCCAAATTTTTATCTTTAAAAAAAAAAGTAGATCTTGCATTTTCCACACATTGCACTATTCCATTCAATATTACTACTATATTACAAAAAGACTTAACCTTAAATGTTAAATTAAGCTATGGAAACTCACCCATACATTTGGTTTTCTTTTGAAAAAAAAACACCCCATACTCTTTTCATGCTTTCAAAATATTTATAATAAAAAAATCACCACTTTATTTTAATAAATTCCACATTAATTATTACATAATAGAGTAATTATTTTTTACCAAAAAAATAGAATAATAATTTGACACTTAGTATAAAATATTTATGCATAAAATGATAAAAGAGTAAATTAGGGATGATTTTCTAGAGAGAAAAAAACTCCTATTTTATGGGCGGTTGCATCTAATTTACCCAAATTGTATTCTCGTTAATTCTTCTTCTTCTTTTTAACATAATCAATTCGAAATATCAAACATACTTATTAGATGAAAAGATTAAAAAGATCAACGTATAAACAAACCATCATGAAACAAAATAAACCCAAAACAACAAGACAAATAAAATACGTATCAAATAAAGAAAAAACAAAGAAATTGTTGTAAAACAAACATAAAGTAAAAATCAAATATTTCATAATGATGTAAAACATTAGTTCAGTTTTTCTTTTCTCTTTTGCCGTTTTGAAGTCACACATCAGAAAAAGAAAAGTAATATCAAATCACTTTGCTTTTAGTAAAAAAAAAATTTAAAAATGGAGTTAAAATTGTGAATTTTTCATAGAATTTGGCAGTGGGTTTGAGTATTGGTTGGAAGGTGAGGGTATTGCCCAGTTGCTCATGATGAAAAACACTTGCAGTAGAGAGTACAAAACGTTGGGTTTTCATGGTTTGCAGAGTTGGGAAGAGAACGTGTCTCGCCATGAATCACTGATGCATTCTTATTTTACTGTTTCGTGCAATAACCCATTGGCTAATAGCTACCACGCAATCGATTCAATATGTCTATCTACGTCCGTACTAAAACACTTAAACGCCCCTCTTTTCATTTTCACATAAACCATCCCTTATCTTGGCGGAACCAGAAATTAAAATTCGGATGGACTAATTTGTTTAAATTTTTATTATATTATAAGTATAATTTTATTGAAAAAACCCTTAATTTAATAAATAAATGAATAATTTTTTTTTATTAATTTTCTTTAATGTTTTACCTATTATTTTATTTTTGTAAAAATGGTCCATTCCTGATCTTCGATCGGTTACTTTCATAGTTATTAAATAATCCACCCCTTTTTTTCATTTGGGCAGAAAACCACCTCTTGTTTTAGCATGTTTGGAGCAAACCACACTTATTTTCATCTTTCATCAACGAAACGCGCTTATTTTTTGGCCTTTTTTATATATAAAAAATCATAACGTGTCAAGGTCACATTCAGTTAACATTCAAGGGGTCTTTTGCTTCTCATACAAATATTATCATTCTCATCCGAAAGGATATTGTTGGTCAGTGACTATTCTAGTGAGTTCCTAGGGTTTGATACTATGTTTTAATGTATTTTTAATCGTTGTACATCATGGTGGTACATCATTCACTTAAATCATGATATGTATATATGCATGTTTTTAAAACTAGCTTTGATTAAAAAAAAATTATATCAATTTGGGTGGCATCGGGTCATGTTGATCCACATCCAGCCGCGTCATTTGGGACAAGATCAAGAATATCTAAATGAGACCAAAGCGAGTCCAGATCATGGTGATACAGAAGTTTCGTAACCATATCAACTAACATGTTCACCTCTCTAAAGACAAGTGAAACTTGGGCCGACACAAATGAGGTCAATAGAGCTTGCACGTCCGCAATGATTATCTCCACCTCTCACGGGCACTTCCAATTCTCGAATTTTAGGTATATAATCATCTGTTGTTTCCTTATGGTCCATTCCATCGATCAATATACACCAACCGGCATGTTTAATGGATCAAATCACTTTATTTTCGGGGAAAAAAAATGAAAGGTGATTGTCGCAAAATAAAAATAAGTGGTGGTCTTTTGTAAATGTTCCTAGCTAGTTGAGAAGGATTGCTGTGTAAATTGCCGAAAAAAAAAGAATTTATTGATTAATGGTGCATTATATTAACTACTACTCCGATAGATTACAAGGGATTGTATATATGTGCGCTTTAAGTTCAACATAAGCAGTGGTGGAGCCTCAAACACATCAATGAAGGGGCCAAACATTATTACAGGTCAAAAAAAATTGTTTAGGGTTTAGAACCCGAGCAACATTGGAGGGTCACCCATTGAAACACCCTGAAATGAACAATAATGAACTCTAGCTTATCTGTACAAAAGTTGGGATACTATGTGTCTATGTGCATATAGAGAGAGATATTTCAAGTACATACCGTTTTTTTTCCAACATATTTAGGTTACACATATATAGTTTATTTTTAACATATCTAGGTAAAAAAAATGACATTCACCTACTATAATTCGTTTCGAGAGTTTTTGAAATAAGATGTCATATTACTCATTTCGATGTTTAAATAAGAAGTACACAAGTTTATAAATTTTATATCTGGTAATACTACGTACATTATTGTATGCTAAAACTACCATATTGACTCAATATTTATTATTAAGTTTCATATCCTTATTTTATTAGTTTTATTACCCGCGAGATGCACGGGTTTTTAGTAAATACAATATTATTTTATAAAGTGAATATTTAATTGTCAGTTATGCTATTTTTTTAGAATAATGTTTGTTTCTTAAATGTTTTCTTATTTAAAATAAATATATAATACACACTTGTGTTAAAAGCCTTTAGTAACATACTCCCTCCGTTCGGCAAAACTTGTCGTTTTAGAGTTTTGTTTTTGTTCGGAAAAACTTGTCATTTTAGGTATTTTTGCTTTTACTTTACTAAAATGCCCTTGATTTGATTGATGTGTTGTGAGTTGTAGTTTTTGATAAAGTAAAAAGTAGAGTAATAATTGAGGGTAAATTAGTAAAAAAGAAGTGTAATTATTAGTTTTATTAAAAGTTGTGTGGAGAGTTAAAATGACAAGTTTTGCCGAACGGAGGGAGTATTTGTTTATTGATCAACAACTTCAAACGACATAAAAAATCCGACTTGAGATGGATTTGAAATATTGACCCGCCATCAAAAGTCAAAACACTACGCTAGAAAATAACGAAAAATGGTATACCAACATCTGCCAGACTTGCCTCTCGGGGGGTGGGAATCCCTACCTCATGCCCGCATTGTGACTCGAGTTATGAAGATTTAACTCACCTTTTATGGGACTACCCCATCACCCGAGCAACGCTAGCAAATATAGACAGTACCCTAATAACTACTCTAAATACCTGTTTCTCACAAGGAATTGAGTTAAATAGTACTCCCTCCGTTCAGCAAAACTTGTCGTTTTAGAGTTTTATTTTTGTTCGGAAAAACTTGTCATTTTAGGTATTTTTGCTTTTACTTTACTAAAATGCCCTTGATTTGATTGATGTGTTGTGAGTTTGTAGTTTTTGATAAAGTAAAAAGTAGAGTAATAAATGAGGGTAAATTAGTAAAAAGGGAGTGTAATTATTAGCTTTATTAAAACTTGTGCGGGGAGTTAAAATGACAAGTTTTGTCGAACAGATGGAGCATCATCTATGCCATAAAAGAAAAAACAGGAATCCAAAAATTTACTAAGCTAGCATTTGGCTAGTGGAGTATTTGGTACTTCCGGAACAAAATACTCTTTGATAACATAAAGCCAAACGTGAGAAGTATACTCTCTTTTGTAAAGGACCAAACATTTATGTGGAATATCTCTAAACAAAATGACGACGCTAATGAAGATCAGACAAACCACCAAAAGAATAATGAGGTGTGAACCCTGCATACAAGGACTAGAAAGAACGCAAGATGGAGGGCTCCGCCTCTGGGTTCCCACAAACTAAACTTCAACGGAGCCTTATCTACCTCCTCTGCTGGCTCATTTGGATATGTTATCAGAAACCATACAGGCACACCTATTTTCTGTGGCGTCAGCCCGTCCTCCATATCATCAATCCCTGGAGCTGAGGGTCTGGGCCTTTGGAATGGGCTCAACGCTGCACGAGAACTTAACATAGCTAACTTGATAATTGAGAGTGACAACCTCCCCGTTATCAACAACCTTAAGGTATGTGGGAAACCTACGGGCACCTCCGAAATGATTGTCTCCGACAGTCCAGTCTCCCTAGGTCTCTTTCGCTCGATTGAGATTCGCCATGTCTTTGGGGAGGCTAACCGAGTTGGGGACTGCTTATCGCACCTCAATTTCGCTTTCTCTGGATCTTTGACACCTGACGACCCCGTACTTCATAATTTAATCAGTTTGGATGCTCTTGGCACATAAGGTTCCCTTATTTCCAAATTATTTTCGGTTCAAAAAAAAAATCTACTTGTTTATTTATTAAAAAAAATCATATTTTAGAAGAGATCCTCCTTATTTCACATGTAAATTATCATTGATGGATAACATGTCTAGCTACGACACAACATAAATGTTTAATTTTCATAATTAAGAAAAAAAAATTATCATATATTATAATTTTCTTACAAGAACTACCAATAAATATTTTTAAAA
This sequence comes from Persicaria tinctoria, assembly GCA_037127255.1. NCBI lineage: Eukaryota > Viridiplantae > Streptophyta > Magnoliopsida > Caryophyllales > Polygonaceae > Persicaria > Persicaria tinctoria. Next base: position 25,654,806 of record JBANSL010000006.1, read on the forward strand.
AATATAAATTACAACTCCATTTAAAAGTTATTTTATTATATTTTAAAAAATATTAAAATTGTAAATTTATATTGTCATAGAATTATAGTATATAATCATGCACTTATAATCTAATTAAAGTATTTCAAAACCTTAAAATATACTAGGGGTGGGCACGGGACGGGACGGGACGGGATTGGGCCGGGACGGGACTCGTCCCGCGAAATTTTTTCGGGACGGGATCGGGACGGGATTGACATTTTTTTTTCGGGACGGGATCGGGACGGGATGGGGTCTGGACGGGACGGGATCGGGACGGGACGGGCCTTGTCCCGCATATAAAAATAATAAAATATTATATAAATTCGCAAAGTGAAATAATGCTTTCATAATTCATTATTTAGTATAATATGTTGAATACGGTATTATTCTCAACTATATTATTCAATAATAATAATAATATTAATATTAATATTATAAGACTATTATTAATTCATACAATGATTGTATAATTAATTATAATGTTCAACATATTTGGCTACATTATCTTACTAGATCAGGACGGAAAGGAATTGAGACGAGATTTACCAATATTGTCTAATTATCGATTGATAGTTAGGAAGAATACCGTATTTAATTAGCTATTTGCCTCTTGTAACTCTAAAGGGGCGGGATGTGTGTGTCGATCTGATGGGATCCTCTCCATTGACTCAGTCTGGAATTTCTGACTTTATGCCTGGTCGTGCTGTTGTTGATGCTGCTCGATGTAAGTGTGTCATGTATCGAGATTTGTGTACGACGGCTGGTTATGGTTTCCTACCCTTCTCATTCACTTCATTGGGGGAGTTGGATACAGATGCGGTTGCATTGCTGAAGCGGATTCAGAAATTCTCGGTATCTCAGGATGCTGGGGCTCGTGCTGCAGGTTATATTTTTACTAGACTTGGCTTTGTTATCGCTAAAGGAGTGGGTGCCCAGATAGTATCTCGGTTGCCCACTAATTTCTTGTAATCTGTTTTTATTATAATAATAATAATAAAATAATAATAATCCCACGTTATAATTAAAAATAAAATAAAATTACTTATTTTTATTTTTATTATTATAAAATAATTATACTTTACAAGAAAAAATATAATATGATATAATAATAATAATAATAATAATAATTTTATTATAAATTAATATTATTATTAAATTAAATTATAATATTATATAATATTATTATTATTATAAATTGAAAATTATTATTATAGTTATAAATAATATTTGCTCAAAATAATAATACTAATAATATATTATTATTATTCTATAATATTATAATAATATTATTATTATAATATTATTATTATTATTAATATTATTATTATTATATGCGGGACGGGACGGGATTTGCGGGATCCCACCGGGATCGTCCCGCGTTTCGTCCCGCATAATTTTTGCGGGACGGGATCGGGACGGGATTCGCTATTTTGTCCTAAATCCCACCGGGATCGGGACGGGATCGGGACGGGATCGGGACGGGACCGGGACGGGATCGGGATTTGCGGGATTTGTGCCCACCCCTAAAATATACTAATAAAAATCAAACTTAATAATTCCAATTTGAAGAAAATTCCATATTGATCATATTAAGTTTCATATCCTTATTTTATTAGTTTTATTTCTTCGTTCATTTCATTTCATTTATTTATTTATTTGTATTTCTTTTTTAACAAAAAAAAAACTTTTTATCATAAAACGATCCTAAAATAATACGTATCATTGGGGACTTTTTCCTCACAGTGTCCAACGTAAGATAAAGCTAAAATAAAGGTCCCGCGGGAAGTTAAAGAAAGTCGTACTCGTAGGAATGAAGTGGACCACCAAATCAATTACGTTTTCCTATATTATACCCAATTATATGAATTAAAAAACCAAATTGAAAAATATTTTGTCTAGATACATTCGATTTAAATATTTCTAAATTAGATTACGAGGTTGACTCATTTTCTTTTAGAATTTTCTTTTCCAATAAAATATCCTTATTGTAAATTCGTATTCAACTTTGGATCCCATAGGGTTGGTAAAATAACTCCATATAAAGTTGGTTAAATCCTAACCACTTGATTCTAAATAAATAGTTTATATGTATTTCAATAAATAAGTATGCAATTCCATTAATATAACTTGGGACAATTGTGATTCAGCCATCGTTCAACACCTCCTCTTATATTTGTCCACTATACAAGGAACACAAAAATATATCCATATATCCCCTTTTTATCTTGTCGGATGCCTAGAACCAAAGCAATTATATGTAAACGAGATTATATACATACATATATATAGAGAGAGAAAGAGAGATGAGACTTAAAATTTAGTGAGCGAATCTTACCTATTTGTTGAGATTGTATAAGTTACCTAGCTTACATCAATGAGTTTAATTGACTCCCATGGAAACATGTAATGTCCTTAGTAGATTGGAATGAGGGATTAAGGGTATAAATTCCCTAAGAGTTGTAATTGTAGACTATTCGGGAAATAACCAAATTACCTCTTGTCTCTATCTACCTCTATCTCTCTCTCGTCTCCTTCTCACCTCCTTCCTCTCTCTCCCCCTTTCCGGTTACGATTATCACCGACCACCACACGGGACATAACAAAACACCGTTAGAATACAGATCTGTGAACTTAGGTTATATTTGAAAGCAGCTTTGAAGATGTTTCGGGGGTTAATTAAAAATTTAAGCTCTAAAGCTCCATGTTTGGAAGCAGCATTGACTTGAGGTTATGGAGTTGGAGGTGGGACTTATTTTAATTATCTGATTTTGGAACCTGGGAGGAGGTAGCTTTGGGAGGTTGTTTCATCAGGTTTAGCTAGATAACACAAGGGCATTTTGGTAAATTCAAGTGAGGTTGTTTCAACAACCGAACACAACAACTCTTATAGAGCTTCTGGCGCCATTTTTAGTTTGTAACAAACTATGTATGTGTGTGAACACAGATTTGGTTTTCTTCCTCTCTTGAAATGTAAAACATTACTCCTATGGATCAATTTGATTTCTTCCATATCTGATTTCATATTGTTCAAACTCCTTTTCGGATTTGAAGGGTATTTTTGAATTTTCATCCACAATACCCACCAAACATCAATCATCTTTTTTACAATGTTATTTTTATAAAAAAAAAAATTCTACCTCCCACACCTTCACAATACACGAAATAAACTTCAGGTCCTAGAAAAAGACTCAATCCCTAAAAAAACTCAATTGCCAAACACGCGCTTAATTATGGGGTTATATAGGAGGGTGCAGCGACACAAACCTTTTATTTTTATTTTTTGATACAAGATAAAGTTTTGGAAGTTATCAGATCCTGCTGATCGATCCAACACCTAATAGCGTCCTTTCAGACGAAGGAGAGAAAATATGAGAGAAAATATATACGGATGCAACATGAGCTCATCATATATGGTCCATATATAGTATGCCTGAGCTGAAACATCTTGTCTATCACTTGGTTGACCTCACGAAAGACAAGCATGCAAGTTGACCACTCAAAACACGTACTAAAGGATATGCAAAAAGTCCAGTTGTGTATATCATCTCGGTTTCCTAAGGACATTTTCACTTCCCTGAAATACAATTGATGATTATGATTTATGAGGTTATCACCCTCAACATCAACACGTCGTAGACCCAACTGAAATCACATATGCTGCGACACAAATGATATACGAAAAGAAATAAGAAAATAAAAATGAAACTAATAAGATATGACTCGAAATGATGGATAAAATTACTTAAATTACGTGTTACTAATGATGTGTTTTTATTTAAAAGAAATTACATTATAAATAATATTTTCCTATATATATGTAGAGAGATAAGAAAATGACATAATTTCCACAAAGGTTCAATTATTCCCTTGTTTGTCATTAGATCTTAAGGTTCAACTCTCCTTTGGAGTACTTTTCCTAAGTCACATGTGTGTATTTTAAGTGGTTTCTTTATGTGATCCAAATTACCACATCAATTTTTATTATTTGATACAGTAACACTTCTTTTTTTAATGGGTTTCTGTTCTTATGTGTGAATACAATATGCCAATACATAGTACGGACTACGGAGTATATTGAATTATTAATGACACATGTTTTGTGTCTAGCTATTTATATATATGGATCTTGATTTTCAATTCCTATGGTAAAAAATCATTTTTATAATTATACCCATATACAATTATCTATATAAGAAAATTTACCGGGTCCTTTGGTGGATTATTTAATTAACATAAGTAATGATTAAATTTCAATACGGAGTACTGTACTATTTAATTCTGATATTTTTAGATATGTAGAGGCATGGACGCAAGCAGTGGTCCAGTACAGTGACATATGATCGAAGATCCAAACCTATGGAGATCTGATGAAAAATTAAAGTCAGGGTGGGAGAGGACAGACACGTGTTACTCCCTGAATAGCTACTGTAATTATACTCACCCTAACCAATGGGGAAGGATTGGCTAACGGTTAATTGAACTGAAGGGGTTTCAATCTTTGTTTCAAAGGAATCAAAAGGGAAGGGTTGTGGAGTATTCGAGCCGAACGAGCTGAGTATTTTTGGTTCATATTCAGTTCATTTATGATTTGAACGAGTTCGATCCGAGCCTAACTTTTGACCCGGGTTTAAAAACGTGTTCATACTCAACTCGTTTAAAAAATAAATAAGATCGAGCCCGAGTTTTTTTCGAATATTAAACAGTTCTACGTGCTCATAATAGTAACTTAAAGGAAATTTCAAAAAATTCGAGCCATTCGGTCTTAATTCGAATAAGCCGATCTTTGGACCGAACTTAAAAATGTGTTGATACTTGGCTCGTTTAGAAAATAAACGAGGTCGAACCTAACTTCTATCAAGTCGAGCTCGAGCCGAACTCGAGCTTATAACACCCAAGTTGGGGCCCGTCGAGAGAGGACGATAAGGAAGAGTAACTCTGTGAGCTGTCAATCACTCAGTAGTCAAGGAAACGGAGGGAGTAGTCAATCCCAACGTTTGTTCCGTACAGTTAAACTCCTCATTTTAACCACTCCCTCCACAGTAACAAATGCTTCTGCCAACCCCGTTTAGACACGTGTTGCTCTTCCCTATTGGGTCCGGAATTGTTGGTCCCATCATCTTCCTTTCCTCTTTCTTCCTTTTACCCTTTTTAACTGTGGGTGGGCCAGCCTTTTTGCTTCTTCTTGTTTTTTCCGTTGGGTTTGTGCCAAACGGCCCACTGTTTCCCTGGGCTTTTAATTGTGATCAAATATTCCTTTTTAAAGTACAAGAATACATGAATAAATATGTCACAAACAAAATGAACGACCAACTTTAACAAATTATCGTTTATTTTGATATATAATACAATTTAAATATAATATTCGAGTAAAAATTTATAAATATTTAAAAATTAAAGGTATATTAATCATCTTAATTTTATTTCAATAAACTAAAATGTTTTTATTGTTTTATTATAATTCACCTTGAAAACTTCAAAACTAGAGATTATATTATTCATTTTGACAATTAGGTAAGAAGTTATACAAGTTAAATACATGGTTATACATTATTATATGTCAAGAGTAAAACATGTAATATATTGAAGGTATATTAATCACTTTAATTTTATTGCATTCTCTACCATTATTTTGTTAGCTTTTTTTCTTCAATTATTTCAATTATTTATTTAAATAGAAAAAATGACAGTGTTTAATTATACACCGACGATGTTTTTATTATAAAATAACATTATTTATTATTATATTATATAGAGTTTCCGTTTTAATCTAAAACAACATCGCACATGTATTATTGTGCCCCCTCCAAAGATTTCCTAGCATCGCCATTACATATAACTTTACTAGCGAACGAGAAAACTTGTGAATTTTACGCGATATAAACTTGATGGAAAACTCATAGAGAATATAAACAGAAATTCCTTGAGAGGATGGAAACAGGGATGATTAATCCAGTAATATTTTAGCGAAGGGTACTCCCCGTCACGAACTCGCTCTCTCGTTTTTTACCTCATCATACATGTACAGAGGTGTTGTAATGTTATATGTGTATTTCCCTATGTCTTGCTTTCATATGTGTTTCATGTAATATTGTTATGTGCTTGTAAACATGTATGAGTGTATGATGAGTATACATATAACATATATTATATGCTTAGATATACATGGATGCACAATATATGATTAGGCTCGACTGAGTCGTATTGAGTCGAGATCGACTTGATCCTCTAACGAGTCTAGTACATATTGTGGTGTGATAATGTATAATCTATAAGTATATATAATATATGTATAATATGTATGACATATAGTTAGAAGACTTACCCCGGATGTGGGCCTTAGGCCCATTCCCAAACCCATGATCTCGGATGTTGGACAAAGCTTGGCGGCCCAGCTTGAAGCCCAGCGCTTTGCCCTTTGCTCCGCTTGATGTCCGAAGCCCTAGCTATTTAACCTCGCTAGCTCCTTCTGGATTCTTCAGTTCAGCTCTCTCTCTCCTCCGTCTCCTCTCAAACGCTCTCAAGGGTTCTAGGGTTTCTAGGGTTTTCTCCTGGCTCCTCCCTGGCGATTGCGACGACGAAGGTGGTGGCTGCTCTCAGTGATCTCCTGGTGGTGTTGCGGCTAAGCTTCTGGCTTTGGTTGCCGCTTGTCTCACGTCTGGAGATCTAGGGTTTGGGAGTTTCGAAGAGATCTTCGAACTCCGGTCATCCCACACAGGGGGATCTTCTTCTCTTGTGTCTCTGAAACTCGTACATGCATAGATCTAGGGTTTAATTTTGCATTGCTTGTTTGTAACCCTCTGTTGAACATTACCTAGTGGATTCAGCCTGTTCTTGAGGCCCCGAGGACGTAGGCATATCTTTGCCGAACCTCGTAAAACTCTGGTGTTTGTTCTTGCTCTTGCATGCTTTGTTTTGAGTTTCTTGTTTCGTATCTCTCGCTTCCGCATTCAATCACTTTCGTTATATATCGAATCTCGATTCAACAAGTGGTATCAGAGCTTGAGTGTCGCGTTTCCGATTTCTTGTCTCATTGTTGAGCTCTAGGGATAGGTTACGGGTGTAGGGCCTCGGGCTGACCTAAAAGGCGACATCGCTGGTGCAGCACCCCCCCTACACGACATACCACTGCCTTGTTTGCTTAGATCTAGGCTTGTGTGTTTCCGATTCTATGCTCTGCTCTTGGATTCAAGGTTTTCTTGAATCTTTTGCGTGATTTACTGTGTTTTGTTAAGGTTTTTTATACTCTTGACTATAAACATGGGTGAATCTTATCGCCTAAAGCCCTTCAATGGCACTACTGACTTTGCATTGTGGCAGGTAAAAATGAAGGCCATATTAATCAAAGAAAACTGCTATGATGTGCTCTCTGGAGAAGATGTCGAAGAAGACAAGAAAAAGGATTTCAAACGTCTTGATAAAATAGCACACAGTGAGATCATGTTGAGGCTCTCAGATGAGGTGGCTAGGCAAGTGCTTACTTGCAAAACTACTGATAAGCTCTGGGAAAAATTGGAGGAACTATACTTGGTAAAATCACTACCAAGTAGGGTAAATCTCTTCAACAAACTCTTCAATTATAAAATGTCTACTACTTGCTCTCTGGCTGACAATCTTGACAGATTCTTGGCTATCACCCAAGATCTGGAAAGATGTGGTGACAAAGTTGATGAGACTCAATTGTGTGTTCTGTTGCTTAATTCTCTGCCTGCTCAGTTTGCTACTTTTGTTGATGTTGTTCAATATGGTACTAATAAGTTGACTAAGAAAGAGCTTATTGATGCTATCATACAGAAAAATGAAAATCTGAAAGTTTTTTAAACTGTAAATGGAAATAAGACTGAACCTAAACCTGACAACAAAGATGAGGTTCTTATGGTGAAGTCTAAGTACAAAGGCAATAAGAAACCTAAGCAACGGGAAAATAAAGACAATAAACCTGATTCTGTGTCTTCTGATAAATCCAGTGGTGAAAAAACCTGATAAATCTCATCTCTTATGTACTTACTGCAATAAAACTGGTCATCTTGAGAAACATTGTTTTAAAAAGAAAAGAGATATTAAAGCTGGTAAGAAACCTAATGTGTCTGCTATTTGTGAATCCCATCCTTATGTTACTCATGAAGTTCTTGCATTATTAAGTGACACTGATTCTACTACTTGGATTTTGGATTCTGGGTGTACTATGCATGCTACCTTTCATAAATCATGGTTCTTTGAGCTTAAATGTTTTGATGCTGGTACTGTTATGCTAGGTGATCACTCTATTCTTAAAATTAAAGGTGTTGGATCTGTTGCTTTGAAAATGTTTGATGATGTGATTAGAATTGTTAAGGATGTTAAATGGGTTCCTGATTTAAGGAGAAACTTGCTATCTGAAAGTGCTTTTGAAGAATTACACTATGATATGTCCAGTTCTAATGGTGTTAGAATTATTGCTAAGAATGGGAAGCCTGTTATCAAATGCTTTAGAAAGAAAGGTCTGTATGAAGTGTTGGCTACTCCTGTTTTGAATTATTCTGCTTCTGCTTTTACTGCCTCTGTGCATACTATGTCTCTACATGATACTATGTTGTGGCATAATAGACTTGGTCACATAGGTAATAAAGGCCTAGAACACCTTCATAAAACTGGCATTATCAATTCCAAGCCTTGCATGATTGATCTCTGTGAGAATTGCATCTTAGGCAAGCATTCTAGAAAAGGTTTTAAGCATTCTTCTTATGTTGCTGCTGCCCCTCTTGAATACATTCATTCTGATTTATGGGGACCCTTTCCTGTTCCTACTGTAGGACATAAGAGATATTTCATGTCTCTCATTGATTACTACAGTAGGAAGGTTTGGGTCTATTTGCTTAAAACTAAAGATGAGGCTTTTGAAACCTTTAAGAACTGGAAAGTTGGAGTTGAAAATGAAACTGGCCTTACTGTTAAATGTTTAAAAACTGACAATGGCCTTGAGTTCTGTAATTGTTTGTTCAATGAGTACTGCAAGTTTAATGGTATTAAGAGACATTTAACCATTCCTGGAACTCCCCAGCAGAATGGTACTGCTGAGAGGATGAACATGACTCTCCTTGAAAAGGCTAGATGCATGCTTATCTCTTCTGGTTTGAAACATTGCTTGTGGGGTGAAGCTGTTGTGACTGCTGCTTATTTGATAAATAGGACTCCTTCCTCTGTTATTGATTTTAAAACTCCCTATGAGTTATGGACTAAAAGAAAGCCTAATTTAGACCACATTAAACCTTTTGGTTGCACTGTGTTTTCTTATGTTAACCAAGGTAAACTTAATCCTAGGTCCCAAAAATGTGTGCTATTGGGTTATCCTGAAGGGGTTAAGGGTTATAAATTGCTTCTTGTCCAACCTGGAGTGTATAAAACTATTGTGAGTAGGAATGTCTTTATCAATGAGCATGAATTTCATTTTAAGAAAGCTTCTCCTGTTATCTCAGATGCTAACTTGCAGGTACAAGAGGATCAATTCTTTGTGCCTAAGCACAATGATGATGATTCTGATGATGAGTTTGACAGTGGTTTTTCTCCCTCCTCTTCTACTCTCTCTGCTCATGATTCTTCTCTGTCTACTTCTAATGAAGCTACTGTTTCTAATGATATGCAAATTGATGTTGTGCAACCTCACCAATTGGGTGGGGAAGCAAATGAACCTAATTCCTCTTCTACTTCTCCTATTTCTGTGAATGAGGATGATGTTGTCATTTCTGTGCCTGAGTCTGGTTCTGGTTCCTCTAGTTCTTCAGCCTCTGAAGGGCATGACTTGACTAATTGGCAGTTGACTAGGGATAGGAGTCCTAGGACTGTTATACCTAATAGGAGGTTCATTAATAACATTGTTGAGTTTGCTTGCTTAGTTTCTGATGTTGTGAAAGTTTTTACTCCTGAAACTTATGAACAAGCTATGAAATGTATTCACTCTCCTAAATGGAAACATGCTATGAATGATGAGATAGAGTCTATGAGGGTGAATAAAACCTGGACTTTGGTGCCTAAACCTGTGAATGCTAGATTAATTGATTGTAAATGGATCTATAAACTGAAAGATGGCATTTCTAAGTCTGACCCTCCTAGATACAAAGCTAGGTTGGTTGCTAAGGGTTTTACCCAAAGAGAGGGTGAGGATTACAATGAAATATTTGCTCCTGTTGTGAAATATAAAACTTTGAGACTGTTGCTTGCCATGACTGCTGTTTATGATTTTGAATTAGAACAAATGGATGTTAAGACATCTTTTCTTCATGGTGACTTGGATGAGACTATCTATATGAGACAGCCTAAAGGCTTCATTGATACTGTGCATCCTAATCATGCTTGCTTGTTAAATAAATCCATCTATGGTTTAAAACAGTCACCTATACAATGGAATATCAAGTTTGACAAGTGCATGAGGTTCAGTCTAGGGTTTAAAAGGAGCAAGTTTGATACCTGTTTATACTTTAAGGGTGTCAATAAGGTTCCTGTGCTTTATGTGCTTTTATATGTGGATGACATCTTGTTGATTTCCAAATCCGTTGATGCTATTCATGATATTAAAAAGAACTTACAAAAGCATTTTGACATGAAAGATTTAGGCATTGCTAAAAAGATTTTAGGCATGTCTATTATAAGAGATAGGAAGCATAAGAAACTGTGGTTGCATCAGTGTGACTATATGCATAAGGTTCTTGAGAGATTTCATATTTCTGGTGATAAGATTAACAACATTCCTTTAGGTGCTCATCTTGATCTCACTAAAATAAAAGGGAAGTTGTCTGTTGCTGAATTGAATATTATGAAATCCATTCCTTATGATGCTGCTGTAGGTTCAGTGATGTACTCTATGATTTGTACTCGTCCTGATCTTGCATTTGCTATTAGCACACTTAGCAGGTTCATGTCTGAACCTGCTGAGAAGCACTGGGTGTCTATGAAATACTTATTGAGATATTTGCTTGGCACTGCTAACCTGTCTTTGTTATATGCTGAACACTCCTCCTCTTATAACCTACATGGCTTTGTGGATGCTGATTATGCTTCTAACAAGGATACCAGGAAATCTATTACTTCCTATGTGTATACATGGGCAGGTAATTGTGTTTCCTGGAAATCCCAGCAGCAACCCATAGTTGCTCTCTCATCCACTGAAGCTGAGTACATAGCAGCTACAGAAGCCTGCAAGGAGGCTATCTGGCTGCAAGGCATCCTTAAGGAGATAGAGAGGAAGCACTATACCTCTGTCTTACATATTGACAGTCAAAGTGCACTCTATCTCTGCAGGGACCCCATGTACCATGAGCGTACTAAACATATTGATGTTAGATACCATTTTATTCGTGAAAAGGTGGAAGATAATGTCATACATGTTAAGAAAATTGATGGTAAGCTTAATCCTGCAGATTTTGGCACTAAAATTGTTCCTTATGACAAATTTGTGTTCTGCAGGAACTTCCTCCATTTGGAGGATTTCCATGGGTGATCCTTGCATGCTTGGGCTGATGACGGATGGCCTTGAGTCCACTATGTTTAGGCTATAGTCTGCCTGGAGCAAGACTTAGAAAAATAGAGGGTGATTTGTTGTAATGTTATATGTGTATTTCCCTATGTCTTGCTTTCATATGTGTTTCATGTAATATTGTTATGTGCTTGTAAACATGTATGAGTGTATGATGAGTATACATATAACATATATTATATGCTTAGATATACATGGATGCACAATATATGATTAGGCTCGACTGAGTCGTATTGAGTCGAGATCGACTTGATCCTCTAACGAGTCTAGTACATATTGTGGTGTGATAATGTATAATCTATAAGTATATATAATATATGTATAATATGTATGACATATAGTTAGAAGACTTACCCCGGATGTGGGCCTTAGGCCCATTCCCAAACCCATGATCTCGGATGTTGGACAAAGCTTGGCGGCCCAGCTTGAAGCCCAGCGCTTTGCCCTTTGCTCCGCTTGATGTCCGAAGCCCTAGCTATTTAACCTCGCTAGCTCCTTCTGGATTCTTCAGTTCAGCTCTCTCTCTCCTCCGTCTCCTCTCAAACGCTCTCAAGGGTTCTAGGGTTTCTAGGGTTTTCTCCTGGCTCCTCCCTGGCGATTGCGACGACGAAGGTGGTGGCTGCTCTCAGTGATCTCCTGGTGGTGTTGCGGCTAAGCTTCTGGCTTTGGTTGCCGCTTGTCTCACGTCTGGAGATCTAGGGTTTGGGAGTTTCGAAGAGATCTTCGAACTCCGGTCATCCCACACAGGGGGATCTTCTTCTCTTGTGTCTCTGAAACTCGTACATGCATAGATCTAGGGTTTAATTTTGCATTGCTTGTTTGTAACCCTCTGTTGAACATTACCTAGTGGATTCAGCCTGTTCTTGAGGCCCCGAGGACGTAGGCATATCTTTGCCGAACCTCGTAAAACTCTGGTGTTTGTTCTTGCTCTTGCATGCTTTGTTTTGAGTTTCTTGTTTCGTATCTCTCGCTTCCGCATTCAATTACTTTCGTTATATATCGAATCTCGATTCAACAAGAGGAGAGGAGTAGAAAGAGTAAATGCATCTGTAGCCCAGACAAACAGAAGAAGAAGAAGACACGAGCCAGCAGACAAGATGGGCCCACACATCATCTGACCAACGGCCCAAATTATGCAGATTTGTCCAATCACCCCAAAGAGACACGAATAAGCCCACACCAATGCAATGTCTCCCACGCCTCATTTGCTCCCCTACTGGTGAAATTGGCCATCTATAGTGTACACAGTGAGTGTCCATTAACCTCTTGGTCCTCTTCCAATGCCTGGCCTTCGGAAGACGATGATCGAGGATTCGTCGTATTCAGTTAGAATCCAAGGTAGAATCGAAGAAAGAAGATGTAAACATCCCATTACGATTGTCCATTATCTTTATTTGACATCACATTATCATTTGTTCTTGTGACATTTTTAGCTGATAATACGTGTATTAATTTATATTACGGTTCAGATTTATTAACAAAGTCGTTGTAGTATAGTGGTAAGTATTCCCGCCTGTCACGCGGGTGACCCGGGTTCGATCCCCGGCAACGGCGCTCTTTTTGAAATCCTGCAAGAAGTCGTTAAAAATGGAGTCTTGATTTTGAGTTTCACTCAACTGAAAGTCTGAAACTGATCGATTCAAAGATTTATTGTTCAATTACCATCTCCTAACTTCTTCTTTTCACTCATCTCAAAGATCCCAACACTGCACATTCCATAATCTAACCCTGTTACTCCTCAATTCCCGCCATTGAATGTGCCTGCGTGTAATTCAATACGAATTAGCTAGGGTTTCGCTGAACTACCTCTTCCCCAAAATTAATCAACGAGGGTGAGTTTTGATTACATATATTCTTACAAGGTCATGATGCATTTTTTTTTACATTAAACATTTAACAAATGAATACCCAAATTTTAACTAAAACAAAAAACATAGTATGATTAAACACAATACATTATAAACATAATTCAATGTAATCCGAACAGTTGAGGAACTCACTCTGCAAGCGTTCAAGTCATTGGAATTGCAAAGGAGTTGGGCATTCATGGTCTCCACTGCTTGGAACGCGCCTCCTCCACTGCTCCTCTGGAAATCAAATTAGATCAAACCTCATTGTTCAAATTCAAAACAAAACAGACAAAAAAATCCAACAAAGATTCAATCTTGAATTGTACCTTGTAGAAGTCGACGGCCACAAAATTCGCCCACCGGTTGCCTGCAGCACCATAGCAGCTTTTGAGCATTTCCATCAGCTCTCCGGAGTTGTGCTTGCAAGTTGTCCCCTTCATGGGGACTGATCTGAAGTGGTTTACTAACACCAGTGATTTGGTTCTGTCTTTGAGTGGGGCCGACTCCTTGCGGTTGGTGCATTCGCCCGGTCTCATCCCTCCATCCCCATCTGCACATTCACAGTTAGATTGCAATTACATGGCATTTGAATTGGTTGATGGTGTTTCATATGGTTGATGGTGTTACATTACATTGATTTTCAACCATGAAGTTCCACTGATACGCGATCCCTTCGCTTCTTTGCTTCGACTCCATAGAGGTGAACACCACAAGCCTCTGGTTGTCAGCAACCATGTCCTTTACCAATGGCCAATCCTCGCCTTTCTTAGGCATTTTCGACACAGGGAGCAAGAACTTAGACAAACCCGACTCGTTGAACACCCTAGACAAGCCATTTGGGGCATGAACATAGTCTTCCAAGATTAGTGTTACAACCTCAGTTGGATTTGCTGATAAGAATTGCTCTATTTCCTTGAAGGTGCCTATTGCTGGCTTCTGCATATAAAAGACTTTGCTGCTAACAATACTCATAAACAAAAATTAAAGGCTGTGTAGAAAACAAAAGTTTTGGTGGATATGAACACCATACAAATGCAGTGTAGGCATGGCATTTTCGCTTGAAAGAGTGGCACAGCCACACACCTCCTTCGTAGTCGTAAGTATCTAGCATCAAGGCGCGAACACCATTCTGCAGTAACAAACCATATTTGAATTGGGTATTTTTTCTATTGTAATGTCGGGATTTCACTTCTAACACAAAAGCTTAAGCCAATTTGCTTACAGATAATTGTTGGGTGACGGAATCATCCTGATTCAGGATGGTAACTCGAGGAACTCCAAGAGGCTTCCCATTGATTGCAAAGGAGTTGTGGGTCGCTAAGAAGGCATACTTGTTGAAAGGCAAGGAGTTGTTCTGAGCAAGATTGGTTGTTAGAGGCTCATTGGACACGTGTCAAGAGTGGCTGTACACGTGTCAAGCCACAAAACTCAGAAAGAGAGAGAGGTGGCATACCAGAAGCTTGAACTGATCGGTGAGTTTGGATCTGATGCATCTTGAGGGTTGATTGTGGAGGTCTGGGTGGCAAGAGAAGCAGTACAGGCCAGTTCCACAGTCCATTGTTGAAGAACACTCCTCCAACAACTGCCAAAAAAAAAAACCACACAATTAAATTAAACAAAGCTAAAATCAATCAATTGATATAGAAAGAAGTAAGAAGTTACCTTGCAGTGTCCATTGGAGCAAGAAGCGGAGGAGGTTTGGGGAGGGAAAGAGGCTAAGAGGGA
The DNA here is from genome assembly GCA_037127255.1 of Persicaria tinctoria. Taxonomy (NCBI): domain Eukaryota; kingdom Viridiplantae; phylum Streptophyta; class Magnoliopsida; order Caryophyllales; family Polygonaceae; genus Persicaria; species Persicaria tinctoria. The sequence continues at coordinate 25,669,908 of JBANSL010000006.1, forward strand.
TGCAATCAGAAGGAGAAACCAATTACACCCCAAACCCATTTTGGATGGCTTTTGGGATGGTCTGTTGCTCTAAAGAGTTGAAAGGTATAAGTAACTGATTTGGGTGAGAGTGAGTGAGGCCATCCACTTTCTTTCTCACTAAATGCTATTGCTGTGTAACCTCCGATTGATAAACTAAGCTCCTCTCCATATTTTAACTATAAATATAAAATACAGATTTAGAGAGGCAACAACCGCCTCCATAGCATAGTGGTATTGCGTTCGCTTCGTAAGCGAAAGGTCGCGAGTTCGATCCTCGCTGGGGGCTTTTGTTATTTTATTACTTTAACTAGTATTTGGTACCCGTGCGTTTTGTTAATAAATAGTACTTTTCCCGTACCTTGTACGGGTGAGTATTACAACCTCTATTATAATACAATAACACTTCAATCACAAACAAAAGTCTCATAATTGATAAGAGGAAAAATGAAAATTACATCATCAAATGTACAGAACGATGGGTTTATTACACCTAATATCTCATAATAACCAATGTTCCAGTCGGTAGATACTTTAAATTTAAATATGATGTGCATCACCTTGTATTCTTCCATTATCACACCCTATGTCATGACACGTAAATACACCTATTTTCTTCATTACTACATGCATGCCACACAAGTAAAGTCGGAAAGATATGCAAAAACAATATCACACACAAAGCGTATTCAAATGCTAATATATATTCTATATATATACGCACAAAAATGAAGGAAAATATGAAATAAAACTTTTATATAAACACTTACGGTAAAGAAGGATCATATGTTTTGTAGAACTTCTTTGTAGACATCATTTTTTGTTTCTATTACACTCTTCTCATATTTGTCTAGAAGTAAGACATTTAACCTTTGAATGCTTGTGACTCGAGATAAGGCAACATACATCTGACCAAGAGTGAATACGGACTTCGGAAGATACGACCCCATATGCGATAGTGATTGACCTTGACTTTTATTTATAGTCATCACAAATGAAAGGATAATCGAAAACTGTCTACGCTAAAATCTTTAATTATCATGATAAAGTCTTTTATCGAGACAGTCGATATTTCAAGTTTCACAAAGAATAGTAGATTGCACTTCTTCTAACATCTGCCCTGCTCGAAAGCAAAAAATGTCAGCAATACAACTCCTTCATGCTCTAAAATGATTTCCCATTAACACAAAAATGTATGCAATGTAGTTTTAACGTATAGTGAAGGAGGATTGTGCATAAACAATGCATGATCGACAAAAAAAAAAAAAAAGATATGAACACTCCTGAGTCCTGGTCGATCTCATTAGTAGGTCAATGTTTAATTCAAGTAAGTTTTACCTTATACGCATAACCAGATATCCTAAAATTACGCTCTGTAAACTAAAGAATAAAAATTTGCAATTTAAAATGAGATGGATTAAAGAGCACCAAAATTCAATGGATTGTCTTAGAGAAACAATAGAAAGCAAATTACAAATCAAGACAAACATTTACCGAACACGTGTTCGGGATTCTTATTAACCTTTTGAGTTTGACACCGTTGTCAAAACTCTTTTCCATGCTTAATTACATACAAGTTGAGCATCGAGTATTTTTTTTCCATTCCCATTGCATTTAGTACTGAAAATTAATGTTTATAACCATAATAGATTTCACACCATGCCTGTGAAATAGACTGCAGAAAATGAATGTTTTATGTACTTACTCGTTTTAAGGTCATATGTATGTTAATCGGAGCCCAATTATTCCACTTAGACCTCTAATAGACTATTTCTTTTTAAATATTTTTATTTTTTGGTATATGTTATTGCTATTGTATTTGATATTGAAACCTGATTTTCATCGCCATAATATATTTCACATCATGCCTGTGAATCGGGCTGTATAAAATGAATGATTTATGTTTGTACTCGTTTTAAGGAAGTCTGTATTTTATGGGAATCCAATTATTCCAAATCGACCTAAAATAGATGATTTATTTTCATATATCTTATTATTTTTATTCTTATTGTAATTAATATTGAAACCTTATTTTACCCGTCATAATATATTTCACACCATACTTATGAAGTGAGATGAAGAAAATAAATCATTTATGTTTTTACTCGTTTTAAGGTCGTTTGTATTTTTAATCGGGGGTTGAGTATTCTAAGTTGACCTATATTAGACAATTTTTTTTCCAGATCTTTATAATTTTTGGTTTTTTTATTTACATTGTATTTGATATTGAAACCTGATTTTCATATCCATAATATACTTCACACCATGATTGTGAAAAAGGCTGAAGAAAATTATTGATTTATGATTATACTCATTTTAAGGTTGTATTTATTATCATGAAATCCAATTATTCCAAATTGATCTACCATAGACGATTTCTTTTAACTTATTTACGACCTTGTTTATTGTCACAGCACCCCTACAAAATTCGTTGCAAACCTTAATCAAGTGTTGTCATAAAGGGTCTAACCGGGTTACAAAAGTATGTAACGGAGTTACAAAAGGTCTAACCGAGTTTTGTGGGGGTTATATATAGATATGTAACGGAGGTACAAAGGTAGCTATATCAACTAAGGTCTAACCGAAGGAAATAATTAGAAGATCACACGGGGCCATTAAACAACCCCACAAAACTCCGAACGTCCCCCACTCAAGCTTATGCTTAGTCCTAACCCCACCACCCAATTTCATGCAAATTGAACACGAATTGCAACCAAACGGGATATACAAAAAGACAAAATAGTAATGCAGGGCAACCTCTAAGAAACCAAGTAAGACATGGCCTAAAGTATCCTATAGTAAGATCATTTCCGTCTTCGACTTGCATGCTTCCTCAATGCTTCATTTACCACGCAGACCCGCATTGCTCTGTGTTGTTCATAGTCCCCCCACCGGCAGACAAACCACAGGGAAATTCATCCTCATCATCTTCTTGCATCGCTAGGATTGCATTTCGTGCCACCATATATAGCTACCTTCCTACTTTGTTAATAGTTCTTTGCTGGGCCATTTTGCAACACCTTCCTACATGCAACTCATTGTGGGGATGGAGTGCCAATCCCATTAGAAACATCGGCCTCGACCTCTTCTGTTCCCATGTCCAGCCCAAACTTGTTCTCGTTCTCACCTTCAACTACCATAAGCTCATACCAAACACACTCCACGATTTTCGGTTTCATTTCCCTCATATGCTTTGAGTCTATCTAGCTTGATCCAACTTTTGAGGCCTTGCCCTCTGTTACTCATTTGCATCCAACAACTTCAATAGAATCAACATTTGTTTTTACCGTCAATAGAGGTTGTAGAGTCCTTACATTCTGCACCAGTTGTTCCATTACCTAAGAACATGTATTTGCTTGTTGTCATACTATTATGAGAGGGTTCACTCACTGATTTCCCTTGAATGGAGCTGTATTTTTTTTAATCCTTGCAGACTTGATGGTATTCAACCTCGCTTCCTTGCAACACACCAAAGTTGCACAGATTTTTGCTTGTGCATCTCGAACTATCGTGTTTAGTCATCGAGTTCATATGCCTCGTTGCCCCTCGTGATTAGTCATCCTCTACAACTTATACCCTTTTCTGACCGCATTCAAGTTATAATCTGCTTAAGCGTTGTAGGCACAGAATTCTCGACGATAGCATTGTATCACATGTGATTGCCTGACTTGAATTATCCAATGTACCAATCCGAACTCGCTCTAACTACCAACAATAGCAACCATGATTACATCATAAGCAAAAATCTGATAGCAAAAATACAAAGCCAATAACAAATAAAGACACCAAGGAAGACGGGCATAGTCGGACAGAGGTAATATAGTATCATGGTCATCCATATTGCCATTGAAAAACCATAAAATAACATACTATATAAAAGCTTATTCTCCTTTGCAATCAGAATTACAAGTCGACAAAACATAGGAAGAACTTATGATTTAGTAAAAAGGCCAATACAAACTCTAATTTGCAAAATTGACAGATAACTTCAATTAAATCGTGTGAGTGATAAAAAAACTACCTAGCTAGGTGTAAGCCTCAAATTATCAATGAGAAAGCCCTAACGTTAGAAACAAAAATTGCAAACAGTTGATTTTAGAAAAAAAATTGCCAACAATTGACTAAATTAAAGAGAAGAAAAGGGAAGATGAACCTGTAAAAAGATGGCGGCGGTGCCAAATTTGAATCGCCACCATAGACAAAGTCGTCTCAAAACCCTACCGGGCTTGTACTACTTTTGTCGGAGACTGAAAACTATGTGGTGGCTCATCCTTCACCAAAACCGTGGCTTCTTGGTACCTCTCCAAACACAAAAATAAAATGGTGAACAAACTTAGTTCCAACAATAGCAATTACAACAGGCAACTGGAAAAAAAATTGAGAAACCAAAAGCAAATATCAAAGTAGAAGACTTCAGGATCTTGAACTTGATAGATGATACAAAGGAAGCAAGGTTGAAGACGCTGACAGCATCAAAAACGATGACAATGATGGATTCTTATCCATCTTAGATGAGTAGATCAATTTGGAAAAGCTTGAGACGCGAATCCGCTCCTTTTAGGGCCACTCCTACCCTTGATCAAACCAGGAAGAATAAAAATCAATCAAATTTGCCTTGAAACTTAAGAATTTGGAACAAATAATGAAAAGAGAAAGTGAAGAAAATGGGGTTAATTATTCCCCGAACTCTTGCAGCAAAACCCTTTTCCGCCTTCAACCCCCCCCCCCCCCCCCCCCCCAAAAAAAAAAAAAAATTTGATGAACATAGGTGAGGTGAGAAGTGAACATGGGTAAAGAACGGTTCTGAGATGGATTTTATTCTTTGCTCAAAGATAGTCACGTGGCACAATTTTTGCTTAAGGGTTTGCTTCTGTTTTTATAAGTATTATGGAGGATATGGAAGATGCTAATGGATGAATAGGAATACCTATACAATAAATGATATTCAGATAGGAGAATCATATCAAACAGATAATGTTCAAGAATCATAAATCCCATAGAAAATATAATAACTAAGCCAATTCATCTCACAACACGATTGAGAACACATAAAAATTAAACCAAAGCATATGCCTAAGTAGATCTAACGACAATGATGATTGGAGATGAAGAACAACTCGTGACTGACCCTACCCAATGAATCCTATCAAAATAAACCCAATCATTATACAAAACAGAATCTCAGCTTATAGAACACCCAATCTTAGTACTTAACTACCCAAAATTTACTACTCAATAGTGCAAGTTGGTTTATGGATTTTTGCCAGATTCATGGATCATACCTTGTTCCAAATACCAGCTCTAGAATAAATATTACATAACATAACTCTATGACATGTTTACCACCCATCTAACAATTTACATTGCCTATTGAAACAAAAATTGCAAATGCGTATTTTATCACCTCTTTAATAGTTTACATCCCTCTAACAGTAAATATACCATGGTCCCAAGAACGGTTTTGTAGAGCATAAAAATTATATATAATTATAAGCATTACATGCTATATTAGTAATACACTTAACATACCATGAATTGGGTGTTTATATTATGCAATTATAATATGTGACTTCCCTAATTTTGTACGATAGAAAAATTAGCTTGGAGAGAGCCGCACCATGAACGACAAGATCAAAACTTAAATTTCAAGCTTTCCAAATGTTATTTTGAAACAGTTTCAATATGCTCGAAACACCAAAACCCTAATTGTTGAGTACATACCCAAAAAAGCAATTGCAAAACATACAATCAATCCACTATAACTACCGATTCCGCACTCAACAAACCTCAATAGTACACTCTACTTCGAATAATCAAGGCAATATGTATAAACCCTAATTTGTAAGGACTCAAATCAGTCAAAAGAGGACAAATTGAAGCCATAAGGAAAAGAACAAATCAATTGTGTACTCAATCTGAAGCTTTGTTTAAAGAATTACGTAATTAACAGAGGAAAGAAGGATAGTACCAAGTTCCCGAGTCGACAGGCGATTGAGCCGCCTCCCCGACATCGACCGATCAACACCCGAGTGACCGAGTCGCCCGACGATTGAGCCGCCTACATCCGTGCCACCCTCGTCTGTCCGCTACACGATTGATCCACCTTCAGCCGTCACGACCCTCGTCTGCCCACCAAGCAATTGAGTCGCTAGTTTCTCCTGAAAAAGACATCTCAGAACTTCAAAGGGAAGGAGAACGTGGGTGGTATGGAGAAACCACTAAAAGGGGAAGAGCGTGGGTGAGGAAATTAAAACTGCTTCTTAACTTTTGCAAGGGGGACACGTGGCGCAATTTTTTACAAAAAGGCTGCTTCTGAAATAATAAGTATAAGGGGTGGATATTAACTATATTAAAATATTATACTCCGTATTAGATTATTAATTGAGCAAGTATAGCAATTTAATATGAATTGGAGAGTTGGATCGGTGCTATATATATGTTTTATATATATTACTTTGGTCATGTATTATATATATAAAAAAAAAGTTAGAAGATATTGATTGAAATTAGTTGAATTTCAATCCCTTAGAATTTTTACCTAATATTCAATTTTATCTAAAAAATAGAATGTTTACCTAATATATTAATTTGACTAAATTGATATCGGATTTTGATCCACTAACGGTGATATATAAATATATTTTATATAGATTTCTTTTGTAATATAGTCATAATTAATTTCAATGATCTAGAAAGATAAGTTTTTTTACCTAACTATATTGCCTTATAAATTGATGTGGCGTAAAAATATAATATCAATTTAATTTAAAATATGACACGTCACAAAAATAATTCCGTTTTAATTCAGAAGATGTCATGGATGCAAAATCGCACCAGAGCTCGTTTCAGGCCTCTGCTTTAGTTTTTATCTTCTTAAAAACATGTGTTAAAAATCAAAGGGACATAATTTTAAAAAATATATTTGTTTTGTAAATGATAATTCATATACATTTATTTTATAAAAAAAAAATTGTGAAAAATTATATATTATAAAAAATTTAAATAATTTTGATTTAAAAAGCTATGACCAGAAAATGACACGCAAGCAAAAATAATCCCGCTTTAATCCAGAAATTTCCGTGGTCGTGAGGTCGCGCCAACGGCCTCTGTTTTAGTATATTATATAGATAGATAGATATAGATTTATGACCAAAATCTGGATAAGGCAGTTTTTTTTAAAAGAAAAATTAGGAAATAATTCGAGGATCGAACAGACCCAACACCTAGAGAGGCAAGCAAAGTCGATAGTTATTATTTTAATTTATGACCAAAATCTAGATAAGGCAATTTTTTTTAAATTAGGAAATAATTCAAGAGTCAAACAGGCTCAACACCTACAGAGGCAAGCAAAGTCAGCAGACGGCGAGCCTAACCCAAATAAAAAAAGGTGCAGTACAACACAAATACAACACACGAAACGAAAAAAAGGTGCAGTACAAGGAGTGGAACGCACACAAATATAGTCGGACCCGCGAAACTAATCTAAATAAGCCGAGGACAACATAGACGAAGAGTCGAAGCCAAGCATCACCAAGCAGTTACACCGCTGGCCAGCGGTACGTCAAAAGTCTCTTCTGGAATAGGTAGTTGAATGAAATGTGTTCAATCTCTATCACCTTCTCTTTCTTTCTTTTTTTTACCTATCAACAAGGTCTTTAATACAGTAAATTTTTTTGGTCAAATCAGGGTGTTTAATGATTATTTAACAAATTAGGTCAATTAGATGAAAATGGAAGAAGCTAAAGCAACGGAGATAGAGTGAGAAGAGTATTTCGAGCTGCAAATGTGTTATTTTCCTATGTAGATATTAGGGTATAAATATCTTATTGATTGTAATTGTGGGATTATCCAAGTAATAAACCAAAATACTGTAACGACCCAAAAGTTTGGATATCCGAATATACCTCCATTAATCCACTTAGAGGATTAATAAGGTTCGGATGATCCGGTTATTCGGGGTACGTTAAGGAAGAGTTTTGAATTCTTCCGTGAGCTTTAGATCTTACGACCGAGTACGAGTTATTACTTAGATTATTTATTTAGCGGAAGCATAGATAAGTTGTTAAAACAGGGATTTCGAACCCCAGAGCAAACACAAGCCCATTGGAGGCTAGAACATGTCCTAGGTAACTATCGCAAAACGGTTATTGAGCGGAAGATAAAGGCGGAATTAAAGTACAACACATGTCGTGGGTCGCGGCCTAGCTGGGTCAAAACGCAAAAGTAATAAGTAGCGAGAAAATACTAAAACATAGTCCATGTCTCTCTCACTCTATCGTCCCATAGGCTATGCCTGACAAACATCTACATATGATCACGGATATCGGGTATCGGGGGTACCTGAATCTAAAAACAAGAAAGATAACGGGGTCAATCATTGATTACTCATACACGTATGCACCAGCATACTCTGCGAGTACTTAAAAAGGCATATAAACGTGATGCGATAAAAGTGTAAATACACTATCATGCTCCTAAGGCATAATCTGAATATATAAATAAATGCGGTAATGGGTACCCAAATGATAACAATCAATCATATAATCCCTTTCCAAATGCTTGGAGGTTACACCACCCTTTATCACCAAATTCTTAGAGGATGTGCCAACCTTTATCGAAGGTTCGGCTACGCCGCAGCCTTTAGGGAATCCCGATAATCACCACACAAAAACATAGAATAGGATGGCCACCTATTATAACAAAGACAAAGAGAAGACAAGGGTTTATTTCATTCCCTATGTTCCGTTCTATGTTATAATTCTGGTTTATACCCTACAACAATTCTATGTCATAAAATTTGCATGAATCTATCTCGTTACGACACTCATGTGTCACGAGTAACCTCATGAGTAAGTCCAGGGGACTTACCTGAAATCCGAAGGTAAGCACGGAAACCAACAAGCACCAAGTGTAAACACGAATCAAGCGCCTAACAATTATGGCTTGTGTAGAACGCGCCTCACGCGCCCCTAATCTCTCCCCAAAAACGCTTTCTCAAACCCTAGCCCCGCAGACCCGAAATCGACAGATTTCTTGGCCAAATCCTCATCGCAACCCCTCGTCCGGCCTGATTTTGGCCCTTTGGTGCCTGTCACGCCCTAGAGTTTCTAAATCAAGTGTCGATTTCACTGTTCCTCGGGTGCGATTCGCTCTGCCTAGTATCGGGTGGAGATTTCACTGCATCTCTCATGGTCAGAGTAGATCCAGATTTCCGAAAAAAAGGGTTAGAAAGAAGCAGGATTCATGGATGAGGAGGCTTACCGGACGAACTGAAAGCGAGGCGGTGAATGGTTGGGGGAGATCTGAACCCACCAGGGAAAATCGTTGGAAATGGGGGATGATTTCTAGATTGTGGGGGTGTTGGGGTTGCCCCTGGAAGAAAGGACGTTGGGGAGGCTTTCTCGGGCTAGATGATGGAGTTTATATGCGGTGGCTGGGCTCGGTGGTTGTCTCTCCTCAGAGGGTGGTTCGTGAGTGGTTGGTTAACCACTTATCCGGCGTCTCTTGCCCTCGACAGTTTGGGATTGCTTCTCTCAACACTTCAATCGCGGCTATATTGCTCATGAGCAGGTCTGTTTACATAACCCCTTTTCTGACGGTATTTAACTACCTTTCTAATCTCATGAAACCCCTTGATCAATTGTTTTGTTCTGAAAAAAATTACACCTACTGGTGTTTGACAAATCCGATGCCTGAGGTGTATTCCTCGACATCCCTTACCCCCCGAAAGGGCTTTGAGCAAAAGTTGGTTGTAGGGGCTTTGATTGCTCCTATATCCAGTACTGACGAGGAAGATTGTTGCATAAAATTTGGAATGGAAGTGTTGTGCCCTGGTTTGGTAGACCTTATTCTCGGACTCTGTAATCTTGGTAAGAATGGATTTTCTACCCCCCCTGATTTCTTACTCAACACTGTTTGGAATTCATTGATAGCTAAAACATATTTGTGTAATTATACTATGCTAAATCTTTTCATTGAGAGATCTTTGTGGAGGACACATAGTTGGAAAAATGGCCTGATCGTCTCTAACTTGACTTGTATGATTAAGGTTTCTTATTGTGCATACACCTTTTGTAGTGGAAGAAGTAATCTTGCAGGTTCAATCCTTGTATATCATAGATTGAAAATTCTGTCCGTGAATGTATCTCTTACGGCTTACAGCTGTAATGGCTGGTTTTATATTCATGGTCTCCAAGAACCATATGTGTTGGTTAAGTGTTCAGGTGTCCGACTACCCCTTCTGGAAGTAATATGTTTATTGTATGAAGATAGTTTCTGCTTCACCCGTCGTATAGATCCCTGCAGACTCTTGGCTTTGGATCCAACTTGGGTTGTAGAAAGCGTTAATTACTTTTGTTCAAACACCTTGTATATCAAAACTTGTGGAACATGGCTTTTCCCAATGATTGTAATTGTCCATTCTGAAATCCTTGATGAATCGGTTTGCTCCCTAGCTTGGCTACTAGTTGACCAGGATTCTTTGGGTTGGCTTTTCTTGATATCTTGTGTATTTTAAGGGCGATGGAAATGATTTATAAGCAAATTTTATATCTGAGTAAAAGTCTTCTTGAAGAATACATCTGTTATGCAAATCTATTTTGGATAAAACCATGTATGTATTTTATTAAGTGCAAAAGGCATAATGATTGCTTTAAAACTAGATGGTGCATTATGTTCATTGTCTACGGTACTACTCTATACTACATATTGGTAAGGAAGAAACTTTCTAAATATAAATCCACTAAGTTGTGTGGGTTTGTGTTCAGGAACTTTGAGAATCAACAATCGGTCGTGTGGTTTTCTTGCCTAAATAGCTATTGTATACTCTACGTAGGTTATGTGCTGCCTTCATGGCTGTTTTGTGATGAAGCCATGGCATCCTCTTCAAAGGATAAAGGTAAAAAACCCATGGGGAATGTTTCTTTCATTCCCCACCCAAACACGCATACATCCCGAGAGGGCAAAAATTAGGTCCAGTTGGGTAACTCCATCCCAACGGCGGAAAATTCAAAGCAGACAACTCATGAGGAAAAAAGGCGGAAGAAGGAGAAGTGTGAATCAACAAGTCAAATGGCAGGTAAAACCACGATTTTATTAACTTCATTTAAAATTAATTACAATTGTGTTATGCTTTATACCGTCTCCCCTAGCTACTGGTTTCTAGCAACCCAAACAAGTGTGAATCAACAAAAATCCTATTTTCAAAAACCAAGGAAAATCACAGAAAGGGTAGTGAGTTGGTATGGGAGAGATCACCTTCTGCTCGACCATACGCATTCGTTGTGGTCATGATTATACGATATTGGAATTGTAGGGGAATTGGGAAAACAACCTTCTGGTCAAATATCAAGGGATGGCATACTTTAGATCATATACAAATGCTTATTCTAGCAGAAACGAAGACTGAAACAGAACCAAAAGAATCTCTATGGAAAAATGCAGGATTTACAAATATTTGTTGGTCACCGGCCTCTGGTCGTTCCGGGGGTATTGTGTTACTATGGAATGAAAACTCCTTTATAGATGAAACAATCTCGGTGGTTATTCACCTCCCGAGAATCATAGGAGTAAAATACGAAAATATAAAGGAGAGTTTTGAATGTTTTATGCTTTTTGTATATGCACCCCCCGGCCCTACAGAAAAAGAGAACTTTTGGAGAAACCTATACAGTCTAATTGCCCAAAGTAACCTCCCCTGCTTAGTGATGGGTGACTTAAATGAAATAAGTCAACCATCGGACAAGTGTGGTGGTGCAGAAACTCGACCGGGTAGATTCCAGAGAATAATAGAATTTAAAGATGCGTGTTCCTTGGTAGAGATTCCCTCGTTTGGTAACCCATTTACATGGAGAAAGAATCAAGGTGGTCCAGATAACATTTTGGAAAAACTTGATAGGGTGTTAGTTCATCATGAAATTATTGACATGTTTCCTGAGTTGGTAACGAAAAATGGTGCATTCTCAAACTCAGATCATTGCCCCATTTCAATTACCCTCTCAAAGAACGCCCCTTTCAAACCCCCTCCATTTAAATTTGAAAATGTCTGGCTTCAGAGGAAAGACTTTCGCAATATCGTCAAGCAATCTTGGAGAGCTACTTGCTCTGGCTCTGCGATGTTCCAAATCATATATAAATAAAAAATCCTCAAACAAAAAGCGAAAGTTTGGAACAAGAAAACATTTGGAAATATTTTTCGACAACTCCAAGAAGTCGACGAAGCCCTATTGGATATACAATCGACCCACAACCTAAATCAAAACTCAAATGCATCCACTAAAGAACAAAACCTCCTATCCAAGAGAGAAAATCTTCTCCGATTCCATAAAACTTTTTGGAATCAAAGAGCAAAGTCAAAACACTTGAAACTAGCCGATACTAATTCGGCCTACTTCCATAGAGTAGCGTCTGGAAGGAGAAATAGAAAAATCATTAGAACAATTACTTCTGCAGAAGGAACCCAAATTGTTGGGGATGAAAATATTAAAAATGAAATTCAGAAAGACTTTGAAAAAAGGTTTAGACGAGAGCAAATCTTCCCAATACAACAGCTTCATGAATACCTTTTAGTTATCAACCCTGTCATCACAGATGAAGAAAATAGTTTTCTAATCAAGCAACCAACAAATAGTGAAATCAAAAAAGCTGTTTTCTCATTAGGAAGCAATAAATCTCCGGGTCCTGATGGTATGACTGCAGAGTTTTACAAAAAGTATTGGGAAATTGTGGGAATTGATATTACTAAGGCAGTTAAAGCTTTTTTCCACTCTGGTCATCTGCTGAAGCAAATCAACCACACATTTATCTCACTTATACCAAAAAATGATAACCCCTCTACGACTACACATTATCGACCGATTAGTCTTTGCTCCACTCTTTATAAAATCATATCCAAAATAATCACCGAACGATTAAAAATGATAATCGGAAAACTTATACACCCTCTCCAAGGAGCATTTGTTTCTGACAGAGCAATTCAGGACAATATTCTTATAGCTCATGAAATATTCCACTCATTTCGCACAAGAAAGGGCTTGAAAGGTTGGACTGCCATAAAACTTGATATGGAAAAGGCATACGACAGAGTAGACTGGCAATTTACAAAGTTGGTGCTCCAAAGATTCGGTTTCCACCAACGATTCGTGGACATAGTTATGGAATGTGTAACTACGGTTTCGTTCTCTGTATTAGTTAACAATGGACCCACGGAACCCTTCAAACCAACTAGAGGACTACGTCAAGGAGACCCTCTCTCTCCCTTCCTTTTTCTGCTAGGTGCAGAAGTGCTGGCTCGTAAACTGTCGACGGGCGCAGAGGGCCCAAATAATAGTATTGGTTTTAAATTTGGGAATTCTGGTCCTAGCATCCCATTTCTGGCCTTTGCGGATGATACTATCATTTTCTCAAAAGGAAGCATCTCTGCATGTACAAAAGTAAAAGAAATAATCGAGGACTACTGTAGGTTCTCGGGACAGAAAGTAAACTACCACAAGTCATCCTTTCAAACCACGCCTGGAATCCCGAGGACAAGAGCACGAGACCTAGAAGAAGTACTTAATATACCCTTAGAACGAAGTTTGGAGAACTACCTGGGTTGCCCAATCGTAAACGGGCGGGTAACGAAGGAAACCTTTGGCGAGATTATATGTAAATCAAGAGAACAACTCAATAAATGGCGGGCAAACACCCTATCTCAGCAGGGAAGAGCCACTCTAATTGCATCTAATCTATCATCAAAACCTCTGTATTATATGCAGAGCTTCTTGCTCCCTGCTTCAATACACAAGCAACTTGACCAAATTAACAGAACTTTTTTTTGGAACAAAGACGCGCAACATAGTCCACTGATAAGCTGGGACAAAATATGTAAATCCAAAGAAGCTGGAGGACTGGGAATACGGAAAGCAAGAAACATGAATGAAGCCCTCCAGCTAAAACTGTTGTGGAAAATTCTAGCGGAACCCGAGAATAACTGGGTTAAGATTATACAGCACAAATACCTAAAAGAAGAACACATACTTAACTACGCTAGGAGAGGGAATGCCTCGTGGCAATGGTCAAAACTTAGCTCCCTGATTACAAAATTTAAATCAGGGCTTATCTAGTCGGTAGGAGACGGAAAATCTATCAATTTCTGGAAAGATAACTGGGTAACAACAGAGCCTCTTTTGGATAAAATTGAACCCCAACCAAATATAGACCAAAAAGAAACTGTAAGCGATTATATAATGGGGGGGGGGGGAAATGGTGGAGAGAAAAGCTTGATTCCATTCTTCCTGAGGCTATAACAAAAGAAATCATCAAAATCCCGCTACCCATCAGTCCCCTTGCTGATAGACTATACTGGTGGCCGGACAAAAAAGGCTGGTTCACAACGTCATCCGCCTATAACCTGATTTCATCCAACACACGTATAATATCTGATGAATTCACCTGGATTTGGAAAATCGACGCTCCTCCAAAAGTCCAAAATTTTATGTGGAGAATCAAACAAAAAGGACTACCCACTGCTACGCGATTAGCCCAGAAGGGGGTTGCTGTTCCCACTACATGCATCTTGTGTAACCAATCATCGGAAGATGGTATTCATATCTTCATAGAATGCCCCTTCAACAACTTTCAACAACAATTTCCCAGAGAAATATCCCAGAAAGTCAACACAATTATATCAGAAAGTAGAGATATGGATCAAATTCTTCAGCTTTTGAGCACCACTCTGTCGAAGGACAGCAAACAGAATATAGCATTTAGATGGTGGACACTATGGTTTGTGAGGAATCAAATAATCTTTAGGAATGCCATGATCCCTTCTATTGAGGGCATTAGAAAAATTGTTTTGGAAAATATCAATAATTGGAGAAAAACCATCAAACTGAACTTGGAAGACGACGAGGATACCACAATCCAAAATAGGGTAAAAGTCCACCCTAAAAATGTCAAAAAGTCCATCCGATGGAAAAGGCCACCCATGGGCAAATACAAACTAAACTTTGATGGATCATTCATTTCAGACTCAAAGAGCTCTATTGGCTATATTATACGGGACTGGAATGGTAATCCAATCAACATGGATGGTGGGGTGATTGGGGGACACTCTCCTATTATGGCAGAAGCATTGGCACTACGACTTGGGGTAAAAAAAGCAAAGGAACTAAATATCGACAACCTAATCATTGAAGGAGATTCAAAAGTAATTACGGATTTCTTAGAAACACACACGAACTGTCCTTGGGAAATAGAATTAATAATGTCAGATATTCAGACCATTCTCCGAGGTGTAAGAAATATAGGAATTTCTCACATTCCCCGTATTGGTAACCGGGTAGCGGATAAGGTTGCACACCTTTGCTACTCTACCAGGGGACCTAATTTATACAATCACTCAGGTCTTCTTGACCTCATCCGGCAGGATGCTTTCGGATAGAGTATTCTCACCCGAATTCTTACCTAATAAAAAAAAAAAAAATTGTAATTATTTCACATTAGGTTCTTCTTATTAATGCATCACATAAACCCATACCGCAAGATAATCACACACATTCACATAAGGTTAATGGCTTAAAGACTTATAAGCTTGGTTAAGTATCCACACTTAACAAGTTATAATCCGATTCGTATCATCACGTAATCCTAACCTTTTCATCCTTATTATTGGCCAAGTTATGGGTATACTTCATTTCCGTATTTTATATGCTCTAAGTTTCGGTTATGTCATCATATATTTAACCATATTCTTAGCAATCCCTTAACCAAGTTTTTAATCGAGTCATTATAAACATTGTTTACTAAAATTATAATAACTCTTGATCCAACCGTTGGATCGTTCTCATTGTTGGAGAGCAGTTATATAACATTGCCATGAACATCATATTAAGATTTCAGCCATATCAGATCGTTGGATTGGAAATAAAGTCCAAAATACAGAGGCACATATATCCATTTTGTTTTTTTGACGTTTTTGCTACAAAACGCAATCAAAACACATAGAGGCTCCACTTTCTAAGACTTTTCCACACCAAAACACATCTATCCTAGAGAGGGGAAGGCGGATGAGAGATTACCTTCAAAATAGTCCCACACAAACGACTCAAGAACACCCTCGGGAGTCCTTCGGAACACCTTCCAAACACCTTGCCATTTTGTCACCAAAAATTCCAAAAAATGATTTAGATTCTTACTCAAAGTTGAAGAAAAGGAGTTATAAAACATGTTGGAACTCAGTTTTGAAAGGAATCAAGAGGACTTACCAAAGATCAAGTTGAAAAACCCAAGGTCCTCCTAGAACACTCCATTGCAGCCCCAAAGATCGGTCAGTTTGGAGGGGCAAATCACCTCCATTTGGATGTTTGATATATGTATTGAAATTTGATTCAAAGACGGAGCTAAGGGCTTAAGAATCACTCCATTAGGATTAATATTGAGGGAGTTATGGTTTTTTGAATGGAAGGCAACCAAAAAGGACTAGAAATGGAGATAGGCTTCTTTTCTCTCCCTTTCCTCTCAAGTGACGACTTGTTCTTTGTGAATGAGTGAGGGTGAGACTTGGGGATCAGATTTAAAGAATGGGAGAGGGCTTCTTTGGTCAAAGCATGGGAGGGGTGATGGGAAAGAGACTGGGTGAGATGAATAGGATCCTAGCTTGTCATATGATCAAATCAAAAGAAGTGGGTGAGATGTGCGAAAGGAATGGATGGGGCGGCTGCCCTTATATTAGCAAGATGTAAATCCCGAGTTCGTGATGTGTTAAAATCCGTTACGTTTACAAGATACGAGAAAAGTGGCTCGGATATATATTTCTTTCATAAAATCCATAATTAAACCAATGTAAAGTCATCCATAAATTTTTTAATTTTCCGGGTTTTCATAATTATAAGAGAGGATAATATTCGGATTATCCTACGGATATTTTATAAATATTAATTAAATTCCAGTCTTTACAAATACTTACCATAACTCTCTTCTAATCTCTATACATAGGGATGTCTTGCACAACCGATTTCAATAGAATCTTCTTCTCGTTCCGGGATAAAGTCTTTTACTTCCACCCCTTGAGTTTCTTCCAAACTCTCTATTTCACCGGCCTAAATATTGCCTTCTTCTATCGACCTATATATCATCACAGGCAACCCCAAGTACTTTATGTGCTTCTCCACTCCCTGAATATTGAGAATTTGTTGAATCTCAAACCATCTCCTATCATTAACATTCTAGTTGAAAGTAAGTTTCGATTTTGCAAATTTCACTTGTTGTACCAATGCTTCTTCGTTTAGCTCGAGGATACTCATTATTATCTTGCCCCGTTAAAAAGTAGCACAAAAAAAATACTATCATCAGCGGAAGAAAAAAATGAGAGAATCTAGGAGCATCTCTGACTCTCCTGCTCGCTTCTTCTCAACAAACCATATATCTCATCTGCATAAAGGAGGAACAAGTACGGGGATAAGGGGTCCCCTTATCTTAGTCCCCTCTATCTGACATGAATTTCGAGGACAAAAGACAATAAAAAAAACATCCAAAAAGATATTAACATGACCCATCTCATGACCAAAAAGACCCATCAATCGATAAAACCAAGTTTCAGCATACCATAGGAAACCTGATTCCACTGTCTCATAGGCTTTGACCATGCCAAACTTCAAAGCCATGCAATCCTTCTTTCCCATCCTCATCAACTTCATGTGAGGAAAGATTTCACCAAGGACAAAGGCATTCTAGATATGTGACACCAACTTGCCTAGACATCCCTTTAACCTGTTGACAAGTACTTTCAACACAATTTTATACTAGACATTGAATATAGGTCTTGGGTCTTTCATTCTGCTTATACCATTTACTTTAGAGATAAGGGTAATAAAAGTATAATTCAGCTCCTATGGCATAGGTTTGATCACCATTGAACATATTTATAATAAAACGATATACATTGGATCTGACAATATACCAATACTATTTGGTAGAAAAGTAATAACATATCATTGGGCTCAAGGGATTTTGTGGGGTGCATATAAAGAAAAGGGTAAATCTTACCACCTTCTCGTTGAAGGGTCACAACAACTTTGAATTGTCTTCGTTCGATACTAGAGGCTCGATTCCTTGAGAAGTTAACTCTGAAGGACATTTCACATGAGTTCTGAACAAGCTAAAGAAATAATCACCATACTCTTTGAGCTTCGCTAGTTTCCTCACCACTTTCTTCATATTGTCGCGTGCGATGATATATTCCACGTGTTTCCTTTACTTCTACATCGATCCAATATAAGGTCATGATTCACCATTCTAGCACAAAAGCTTAATCAATTTTTGGAGGAGTTTCATCCTACCTTATAATTTGTGAGGTATGTACTATGTACCAATGGTCAATACAATGATTTATAAAATTATACAGTATTAGGTAGGCTGTTGAAAAATTAAAACTCTCTCCTTTTTATTTTTCAAATCTCCAAACACACACACCTCAATGACTAACCCCCAAAATTAACCCACCTGGGGTTTCTCGACAGGGTTTTATCATTTTTTGAAAACATTATTGAAATGTTTCTTCTTGGAGCTGAAGCGAGCCCTTCTGTCTTCGAAGCTGGCCGGACAGACATACCAGTCCCCATCCCGTAAGATCCTTGCCTCAAGAAGAGGCGCTGGTTTATGAAATCTTTGGGTGTTGTCATGATAACCGGTTTGGTAATCACCTTACTCGTATCGTACTGCTTTTGATCGACAAAAATGAACGAAGAGGTAACCATGGCTTTTGTGTGGGTCTTTGGGTTTGAGTTGATATCCATTTCTGGGATCTTTCACTATTGCGACCCGGATTTGTTTAGGCAGCACTTTCTCGCCCCTAAAAGAAGTTTCTTAGTCAAATTGTTGGTGTTTTACTTCCCTTCCTTCACCTATTTTCTAACCTTTTGCACTCATCCTAAACCTCTTGTTGGGCTTACCATTTCTTCATTTGATTTGGTTGGGGTTGGACACATCACTGGGTCTAACCTCAACAATGGCATGTCTGTCTATGCATTTCATCTCTATTATTAATCCAACAAGTTTCATTCCTTGGTGGTGGGTTATTCTTTCCTCTCTTCAAAATTTTCTGCTCTATGGAATTACTCACAAATACGAGGGAAAATGGTTCTCTAAGAACCAAGCCGATGAAAATTCCGTTGAGTTGGCCAGAAAAGTCACTCAAGGTATATCAACGGTTGAAAAGTCAATTAATTTGTCAAGAAACTCTATAATCAGCACAATGAATGAGATAAACGAGTTTGAGGGTCGATGTGCAACTGTTATTGAAGGATTTGATAACATTGAACAATCTGTTCAAGTATTTGCGGCCACATGTGGAGCATTAAAGACAGAGGTGGATAAATCTATTACTATCCTGAAACATTTTCGGAACAGTTCCAATTCTCTAGATTCACATTCCCGGTTAATGGTCAAATCGGCCAATGAGGCGCATTCCGCCATCACTTTTGTTTGTTAAATATTACAGAATAATACAGATTTACAAAAAAAATTAAGCATATGGTTTGTTAAATATTACGGAATAAATGTTGCTTTTTTTTCAATCTCCATCTCCACATTTCCCTAACTATATTACTATTCAATAAGAGATGTAGAGATCAGACTTTTTGTCTTGTCCTATAACTGTGGATGGAGCGGGCTGGGGATGAGGCATAGACGTGGGTGATAGGAGGGTTCTTCTTTGTAATACTCGCATTCCAATCAGATATAATAAGGATGTTCGGAGTGATGTATAAGTTATTCAAGTCATACCCATATGTCTCAAATGGACTCAACTTCTCCTATAAAATAAGAGCTTTCAAAATAGAGGACCCTTATTCAAACCACCACTCTTTGGGAGACTCACTCACACTCTATCGACCAACTCACAATACTACACACTCAACCTCACTTGTGGAGACACTCTCACAATTGACTCACTCTCACTTCACTTGATCATACTCCACTTACATCTACTACTGAAATCCCCCATTTATAGTATGCCCACCCGAGTCTCCTAAATTCTCCTCTTTCTCTTCGTTTGGGCAATTAATGACCCATTTTATTTGGCTCATTTTAGAGCTCCCTCTTCTCCGCTAATTTGGGCTATTAACCCAAATTCAATTAATCCCAAATGTGGAAAAATGAATTATACTCCAACAATAATGGAGTATATATTAATTAAACCCTTTAAATGATAAAAAAATACTTATATATATTTATTGTATATTCGTATTTACATTTATTTAAATTGTTTGTTTATTTTTCTATTTACTGACATTTTTTTTTGTTTAAATTATTTTTAGATGGGTGTAGGTTTTCGGGCCTATCCAACATGCTGGAATACGACCTTCGCCTCAGATATTCTCGAGCAGGTCGCCTCCTCTCTTCCAACCTACCACATAGCTTGTCACACTAGGATGGAGTAGGCTTTCATAATGCTAACTTCTCCATATGGCACGCAACTTTGCCCACCTTCTCTAGTTCGCTGAACATCACAGACTCACAGTGTTCCTCTGTGGAATAACCGTCTGTTGCGAATTAGGAACGTGGAGAAGTTGCAATTTGCAGGATATGCTCGACCTCACTTTCATCGCATACCGAAAGATTTCGAATGGAAGGTTAACAATATGATCCAGTGGCCTATGGATGGAGTGTTTTTAGCTGAGTATGGCATATTTGAGGATTGTGAGGAGAGGGCTCCACAACAAGTATACATGGGACACAGACTACTGACAATTTTTCATGTGATAGCTGTAATAGGGTTACGAGATATGTGGATTGGAGGTCTATGCTTCGTCTACCAGGAGGCTCATGGACCTACGTGTAATAGAGGCTGGGGATGCGGGATAGACATGGGTGATATCATCAGCTGGTGCTTTTTGACGTCTACCTATTTGATTACGAGGACATTGGTGTTGTGATTTGTTTTACCCCCACTGACCAATGTTGGAGAGTTTTTATTTTTTATCGCAACAATAAGTTGAGAGAATTGAATCTAAACGAAAATGCTTTGAACACTAAGGTAGAGAAAACCTTAAAGAAAAGTTTGAATTATATCAAATATGATCTCTCGTTCAACCCTCACAAATGATATGTCAAAAGATCAAGCTAGCCTTCTGGAGGGGTAGTTTTGGATGGAGGACATACCTAGATAATTGCAACTTTTAAGGAGGCTAGCTAGCTCTTGGTACTTGTAGTTTATGGTTCTAGACGTACGAGTGGCAATAAAGTATAGGATAAGTTGTGGGTTAAGTGTTGTCGTGTTTAGTTTTGTACGTTAGGTATGAATATTTATTTTCTTCTTCACTTACCCTATATTTATCTCGATTATCTTTGTAATATTTCATTTTTTCTTTATTTTCAGCTGACTAAGAGTTTGTTAAAAACATCTTATTAGCTATTCGAGGAAATTAAGGCGTACACCTCAACTATAGTCGATAAACTAATAGACCTAATAAAGTGTATTTAGGTAGGCTTAATATCATATAGTTAGTGTAGATTTATTGTGAATATTGCATGATTATCCTAGAATTGCACGCATTTGTATTATATTCCTGGTCGGAGTTGGAATCTACGTGGTTTTATTGCTATTTGCAGAACAACTGGATAAGTAGATCCGAAATGGTTCAAGGTGTAAATGAGGGCTATGATCAAGAAGGCATGAGGATAAAGTATGAAAAACACACGAGGAAGATGAAAGCATCGGGGTGCCATTTGTATGTCATGCAATCGCAACATCTCCTACTGCCATCACCATACTCAAGCATCAGCCATCGCAACATCGGGCGATGTGGAAGCAGGATCGACAGTGATGTAGGCACTGCCATCTCGGGAATGGAGAGTTGCTATCACAACTTTGGATGGAATGCGATCGCGATTAAGGGCACTGCGATCGCGACGAGCATGTGCAGGAACCGAGTTCAATTATCTAAATTCTATCTTACATTATTTTAGGAAGATTATATCTGGATGTTTTGGATAGATTTACATCTTTTTAGTATGATTAAGGTTTTAAGAAAAGTCTATCGTTTATCTTATTTTATTATTTTTATCTTTTATCTTATATCCGGTTAGGTTTATTTTTTAGGAGAGGGGATCTTAGGGATGATTTTAGGCGTCCAATCAGCTGAGAAGAACCCTAATCTTAGGGCTGATTCTATCCAGCTATGAAGCTTTCGGCATAAATATTTTGTGAGTTTTTCTTTCTCTTATCTATCCCTTTAGTAATTTTATCCCTCAGTGTTTGAATGATTATGAATATGATTGATTGCATATGTTATTAGCTTGATCACTGAATTTTGCATGGTTTCAATCGATTCCTAGATCTATAGAAGTTCAGTTAGAACGAATTAGATCATAGTGGCAAGTTGTAGTTTTTTGTGTTTGTTACCCATAATTCATTGCAAGGGAGGTAAAATATAATCAGGTTATTGACTGTTTGTATTAACTTGATTGTTCCGATTGAATTTCCTAGGTGTGCTGACGGAGGGAAAACTTGTTGTTGATCCGTCAAAGTAAACTCAAACCTATAACTAGTATAGCAATAAGTAAGAGGTCGATCCACAAGGAGATTTGTTGCTCAAGTATGATTTAATGTGCCGATTAAAGTGACCAAATTGGGGGGGGGGGGTTAAGAGTGTGTAAAAGATCCGCCTTTAATCAAAGCGGATTGATGAAAGCAAAGTAAATGAATTTGGTTCAAACAATTGTGAGAAGCATTTCTAATTACAATTTTCCACTTTATTTGGTTTGAAACGATCCTTGTAACTTCTTCTCGTCCTATTAAGTTTCCTATGAATGCCTTTGTCCCGACCTAATATAGTTACTAGTTCAGAGATTTAACTCAATTGATAGCTTTAAGTTCAGAGATTAGCCAAGGTATTTGCAGTCCCTGAAGAGGGATTTAACAACACATTCAACTTTTTACTCATTCAATTAGTTCAACCAGTCATAAAGGAACAAGTTTGCCACTTAGGTTAAGGTTCACAACCAGGAATCTACAAAACCTTAGCAATTGAATTGATCTAACTAGTTGTCCAGACAAGATAGAACAAAACAATAAACAATCAAGCACAAAGAAGTTGAAGCATTCAAATATAGGAAACAAGGAACGAGAATTAGAAACTCACAATCAATCTAAATAAAGCTTCAAATTGTAGGTAGAACGGATGAGTTTAGTTCCTCATGGAAGACATCGCTCAAAATCTAATTGTCTGATATATAGAACGTATAATAGAATAGAAGTCTCCCCAACTAGGGTAAAAACCGGCCTCTTAAAACCAAAGTCGGCCAAAGAGGATCTCCAACTAGGTTTACTAATTAAAACGCAGTGTTTGATTGCTGACGAATAATATCGCGGCCGCGGCATATGGCTGCTACTTAGACGTCTCTGGCTGCGGGAATGCGGCGGCCGCTGCATCGGTCTTTCACGGAAAATCTATCTCGAATTTTCTCTTCTCATCAACAGGAAAGTTGTAGCTCTATGAAAGATCTTTCCAACGCATGGTCATAATAGTCAATCAGACAACCGAGGCCTCCAGAAAGTGCAAAACAAGTTCAGCATGTCTGGCGACAACTTCTCCAGACTTGTTCTTCGTTTAGGTTCGCTTCTTCTTCTCATGACCTCTTGAGATCTTCATGTAAGCTTCTTCGATCAACCAGACATTCTCATCTAATGCGTTATATATCAACCCATGTCTCATCATCAGATCCACGATTACCTGAATTAATCAATAAAAGTGTGTAAATTCCGAGTCCACCAACATAAAGAGCAAATATGCAAATTGTACTTAATCCATGCATGAAATGCATCAATCATCATAACTAAGTTAAATGCAACCTATTATGCCTACATAAATACATGTTATCATGTGCATTGCTAGTGTTCACATTGAATCTAGATAATTTTTAGGTTTATGGAAAATCCTTGCAGAACCAAACAACCCATGGGTAACAATACTTAAAGAAAAATACCTAAAGCAACAAGACATCATGCACTACGTCAAGAGAGGGGACTCGTCCTGACAATGGACACAACTTACTAAACTAATACCATTACTTAAAGACGGTTTATGCTGGTCGATTGGTAATGGGAATAACATAAATTTTTGGACTGACCACTGGTTTGGGAATGGCCATCTTATCGACAGGGCCTCTTCAATCCAGTCGATAAACATAAACATCAAAGTATTAAGTATCAGAACTCCTAAAACCAGACAAAACTTGGGATCAGGAAAAAATATATGACACTACACATGATATACTACCTGATGAAGTAAAAGATTCCATAGGACTAACCCCTATACCTAAAAATATTCACCTTGACAGATTATATTGGAAATTGAGTAAGAATGGTTGGTTCTCCACCAAGTCAGCCATTGATATGATAAACTATAAGAAACACCACCAGCGTTCCGATGTAAGTTGGATTTGGTATTTTGACGCATCACCAAAAGTAAAAGCTTTTCTTTTGAAAGTCACAAGAAACGGGGTACCCACCGCAGTTAAGCTTGCTTCTCGTCGTATAGGTATACCAACAAATTGCCCACACTGTGACAATGCTTATGAAGATTTACAAAACCTACTCTGGAGAGTTACTCGTGAAACCATACTATTAATAGACCCAACAATTTTCACCAAGTTAAACAACTACTTCATGGACGTAACAGACCTAAACCAAATCATCGGCAAGGCAAAAGAAACATTAGGCCTCCATCGCTTTGCCAAACTAGCCTTCATTTGGTGGGGCATCTGGTACTTCAGAAACAAAGTACTATTCGAGAACATAAAACCAGATTACAGAAGTATTGTCGCATTCACCAAAGAACAAATGATCATGTGGAATTTCACCAAAACCATTGAGGATCACGATGGGCTTGAAACTTCAAAACCGACAAGTAAAGCAACGAAAACACATAAAAGAAAACAAGCAAGATGGAAACCACCAAAGTCGGGAGCTTATAAGCTTAATTTTGATGGCGCTCTCTCAACTAGTAACTCTGGATCCTATGGCTTCATGATCCGCGATTATAGGGGATATTCGGTTTTCTATGGTTCGGGGCCTTGCCTTTGCTTATTCGGTTGCTTGTTTTGAATGCCTTGGACTATGGAAAGGGATTCTAGCAGCTCGAGAACTTAACCTAACAAACATTGAAATTGAAGGTGACAAACTCACCATAATAAATAGTCTAAAAGGTGTTGGGAAGCGTACTGGAGACTCTGAAATGATTGTCTCAAACAGTCTAGTCTCGTTGGGTTTATTTGTTTCCGTCGAGATTCGTCATTTCTATCGGGAGGCTAATCAGGTTACGAACCTCTTATCGCATATGACCTATGCTTTCCACAGCACAATCGCTCTTGACGATTCTCTGCTTTGTAGTCTCATCCGTAAAGATGCTCTTGGCTACTAGGATTGATTCCCTAAGCCAAAATTTTTCCTTTTCAAAAAAAAAAAAAAAAAAAGAAGATGATTTTTAGGCTATCCGACCACAAGAGTTGTACTTAGTACCAGTTAGGGTTTTCGACTATTTAAAAGGGAAGGAATTGATAATAGCCTTAAGTTAGGTAGGTTATCACACTAGTTTACTAAAGAGTATATATGTAAAGTTGAGTAATTGAATTACAAGGATTGAAATAGTGGATCGAATTAACCAGTGTGGTTTTTCTTATTATTGTTTCACCAATCAGAATTACTAGTCTTTGTACTGTTTGTTTACTTAATTCTTGCATAAAATTCCACATTTCCATCTTTTATCCTTTTTGCATACTTATCACGTGAATACAAAAGTTCTAAGTTCAACTCGTGCTTACCACACTATTTAATTAGTAAGTTCAAAATTATTTGATAGGATTTACAACGACAAAAGCCTCTCATCAAAACCACATACGAAATTCCATGGGATGTTATTGTTATTGTATTAGTTGTAAAAAAAATGAAATGACATATATATTTTTGCTATTTTAAACAACTTAACCTAGACTAACAAAGCAATGGCAATATGTGATTTTATTCCGTGGGGGGACTAGTCGATAACCTCGGAACCCCCACGTCCAAAAAAAAATGTGATTTTATTTGAAGAGATGACGCATGGGTAATCTTTTGAGAGAGGGAAACTTATATATACACACACATTTACGAATATAAATATTTTATTATATATACACTAAAGTCAATACATAGAAATATATGTGTCATCCTCTAGTTGATTTATTTATAATTTTCTCTTGGAATTTTTTTTTAAAATAATACACTGCCTTAATTTAAGCAAAAGATATATATATATCACTTAATAAAAATATTCAAGTCATAATTTATCAATATATAGATATTTTAATTGATAAAAGATATATAATACTTTTTAATTTATATCAAACTAAAAGATATGAAGACAATATTAGATTTATTAGTTGTAGAGTTTTTCCTGCAACTTTATTGAAAAAAAATTCATAACTATATATTATTCAAATAAAAAAATTAATTGCATAACAAAATAAAATAAAAAACTTATTAAAACTTTAAAATATTAAGAGTTTTTTTTTATTAGGTAAAAATTTGAAGGTCAGACAAGCCTAACTCATCGAGAGACCAATAAACAAAGAGTTATAGGTCAACTTATTAATAATTGTTTTTAAACAATGAAAAATGAATAATTTTGATAGAAAACTATAGGATGATTTGCATGAATATACTAATTAATGAGCAACTTTGCAAAAATGACCAAGGAGCTGAAAATTTGCAAGGGCATGACAAAAGGTCATTTTTGCAAAAAATTTGGCCACCTTCCCAACAGGTTGAAGGTAACCTAGGGGGAGAGAGAGGAGGATAGAGGGAGACCCCTTTAATTGTTTTAAACTAATTTTTGGCCATTTTTATTTGTTAAAAATAAAAAATAAATTTATTTTTGAACTTAGTTTAATTTTATCTTTCTATAGATACCCACTTTATATATGTTTATGAAAAAAAAATATTTCGAAGTAAAGTTAGGTCTAAATCGTATCTTGATCTCAATTTGGAGTATGGCATGGATAACCATTTGGATGGCAAAGACAGCAATTCAGCTGTCACAGAAATTTACACAACTGGTAAGATAAAACATAAAACCTGGGCAGAACCAACAATCGTTGCTCCGGAGATGAAAGGTCAAGCGGTTGACGTGGATATGGAGGAGGGGACAATGCTCATCGAGGAGTAAGATAATGGAGACAAGCGGGTACCCGTCTCGGGGAGAGTTCCTTCGCCGGAAGCATCGGAGGACATAAGCAAGCGTGGCGTGGCAATGTGAAGAAGTCCTCAAAGCTTGTTACAAAGTAAAAAGAAATACTAACTAGGTGCTGAAACACACAAAAAATCCATATAACCCTATAATACATGATTTCACTTGGCCTAAAAAAAAGAAAAAGTTACGATTTACACTCACTAGCCAGTAACTACTGTCGCCTAACCACTGACTACGATCTCTTAGCCAATATAAAACTAACCCCTGTCGGATCTCGCCTACCTCAGGAACTTCCCACCTCAAGGATAGCTAGGATAAACGACATTCTTTGAGTTGCTGAAGGTTGGTTTTTGTTATTATGCATATATGTACATCAATTACAGTATGTGGTTGTCCGTTTTGGTTGCCTGAGATGCGAACCCCGAATATATGCGATTTACGCTTACTAGCCAGTAACTACTGTTGTCTAGCCAATAAAACCGATGTCTCAGCCAATGGAAGACTAAGTCCTATCAGATATTATTAATCTCAGAAACTACCCAAAACATTTACATAAACTGGAAATGAGTTAATTGGAAATGAGTTAATGTTCAAACAAAGATGCAATTAGAAGAAGATGAAAGAGTGCACATTCACATAACAAGCAACCTAAATACTCAAACACAACAATCTCCTCTTCTTTCTCCATTCACGGCTTCACCGAATCCCAAATCCCTCTTTTTGACTGAAACCACAAAAAAAAGAACAGAAAAGGTTAAAACCCTAGAAAAAAATTCCACAAGGGATGTTTTCGGAATTTCAATCGTCTTTCCTCCCCGATTTCCGAGTTCTTGCCCATCATCAATCCTTCCACATAAAATCAGCTTCAGATCTGGTCTCAATTTGGCCCCAAATTCCTCACCCAAATCATCAATTTCTCGCCGGCGCGCCTCCACCGCCCGGAGAACCGCCATGGACGCCTCCCCGATGAACCACCTCCCAGACGACACGCTTCACATCATCTTCGTCAACCTCCCCTTGCGGGCCTGCGGCAAATCGGCGTGTGCCGATCCCTCCACCAAGCCCGAACATCCACCGCCTTCCTCCACCTTGTCGTCGCCTCCTAGCCTCCCCTCTCCATCCTCGCCCTCCGCCCTCCCCACCAGCACCACCACCAGCACGTCGCCTACCCCGCTTCTTCTTCGCTGCACGCCTTCGATTCGATCTCCGACGCATGGCTCATATTTGACCTCACCTTCTCCTTCGATGTGATTCATTGTACTCCCCTCGTCTGCAGATTCAATGAACTCTCTCTCCTTTCCTAATCCCTTAAATCCCGCCCAAAGATTGCCAAGATTTCAAAAGCCCGCCCAAATTCATTAACCCATAATACAAGGTCACTTGCAAATAAATTTTACTTTTTGACATTTACCACATTTTCTATTGGGGTGTTATTTTTGCAAATGGTGAAATGTTATGGTATATTGAGTATCATTTACTGAAAGAAAACTATAATTCATTTTGTTATAAAATAAATAAATT
This sequence comes from Persicaria tinctoria, assembly GCA_037127255.1. Taxonomy (NCBI): domain Eukaryota; kingdom Viridiplantae; phylum Streptophyta; class Magnoliopsida; order Caryophyllales; family Polygonaceae; genus Persicaria; species Persicaria tinctoria. Next base: position 25,698,653 of record JBANSL010000006.1, read on the forward strand.
TTGAAAAGTTTTTTAAAAAGAAAATTATAATTCGAATTTGTAATATGCAATATTTTTAATATATTCTTTTTATAAGTACGGTATCAAATGTTACATACGGAGTACTGTACAAAATAGAGCTAGGTCTAATATTTTCAGCCGTTTCCATTCCTCAAAGTGAAACGAGTCGAGAGGGAGGGAGGACCCAAACACCGTCTAGGGCAGAGGGAACAGTGGTTGCGCCACCACCACGCCGTTGTACACCGCCCTGATCGCCGATCACTGCCTCACCACCATCGAGCCAGCGGAGAAGAGGAGGGCGGAGAGCTGTGTTCACCCCGGCGTCGCTCACTCATCAGCCCCCAGCCTCGAATCTGCTTAGCGTCGGGCTCTGCGAGTCGGACGTGAAGTTAGGGTGAGTGAAGTTCTATTTTTATCTCGATAGGCTGGGGTAATCGGTTGGTTTGTAGGCCAATTGGCATGCTAACGAGTAGCGATTTGGTGGTATTGCAGGTTCGGAATTGGGAATTAGTAACCAGACTCGTAATTCGGGGCGAGATTCTGTTGGCTTGGGACTCTCCGGTAAGGATTTCGGTTAATATGATTGGATTGGCAGTCTAGTTGAAGTAATATTCGATGTTGATATTTTGCAAGGTTTGGTTGCTTGAACTGCGGATTTGATTGTGATTTGTGGTCGTTGAGGTCCGTCATAGTTTTGATGATTTACTTTTTCATTAGATGTGCATTGCATTGCTCAAGACTATACTGATGTTGGCAGTCTGGGAAATAGTGTAAAATGATCATTTGCATTCTAGGTTATCTTCAGGGTTCAAATTTAAATTTTCGGGAAAAGCATTTGAGAGATAATTTTTTTTTGGGTAGAACATTAGAAGATTAGAAAGATAACTGAGTTCATTTAAGTGTGCAATACTAGGATTATCTAGATATTTGAGGAAAGAATCCATTGGTTTTAGTGTTTTTTACCCTTGATGAGGGCTTCTTAAGTAGGCTTTCGTATTTAAATGTCGGATTTTCAGATTTGATTTAAGAGGCTCGATTTTTCTGTTGGGTGATTCATCTTTCCCATTTTAGGGTTTACAGATGTTGCATTAGCTACTATCCGTTTGTAATTTGGCAGAACACATTCATAAGTGAAAATTTTAATGTACTATACAATTTTAATATACCCTGTTATGAAGCTTCAACGGGTCACACCTTACATCAGTTTTGCACCTAGAAAAATAGTTGTGGACACCCGTAAATGACGTTTTCATGCTTCTTCTAATTGCAATGTGGCTTTTCTGGACTCGAGTTAAACAAGTTTCTAGTTAATGAGGTACATGTTCTGACTTTACATTTCCTACTTTCATCTTTAGATGCTCCGGTTATTAGATATGAGGGGATGATTTATTGCAAACAATAACGTGGCTTGGAACCTTGGAAGTAGTATGTTATTGTCTTTAGATGCTTCCAATCCTTCCATAATAAGGTTTGAGCCAAATAGTAAGAGATGGGAATATCTAATGTCAGATATATAAACAATTGTAAATCATCTATGGATCTTACTCCTAGTTACCAAAACAAAAGAGAGGAATCCAACAAATTGTCATTGACCTAACTTTTGAATGAAAGATTCGTGTAATTGATTGAAACTAAGGGCCCGTTTATTGAACACTAGGGAAATAGAAAGGAAAAGGAAATGAATGTTAAGTTATTATTCATTAACCATACTTTTATTTATGGTTCAAATGCTAAATTTTTTTATAGTAAAAAACAGTGTTTGAGGAAAGACTCCCTCGTTGTGAAAACCATGGCCAAATTGATTAATTATAAGTATGCCAAGTTTTGTATAGAAAATGAGAAATGATTTGTTGAAATAAGAATAAATCTAAAATTATTTAATAATAAGGCAAAAGGGGAGTAGATTCGTTACCTTCTCATTCCAAGCTTCAACCTAATGAGTGCTAAATGAAAATGATTGTACATATTAGGTTATTTCATTATCAAAGCGTGGAAAACCTCACGCCTCATTTGGTATGCTGGGGAGCAATGCAGATAAAGGGTGTAGGTTTTTACTTGGTTAATATGGTATTACAGGACAAGGAATTGGAATAAAATAAACTCATCATTCTACATGATGATTAGATCTTTCTATTTGCTACCATAGTCTCTTTTTAGTTTGTCTTTCTTTCTTTCTTTGTCATTTCATCTTACCGTTGTGTGTTAGCAACCTCCACAAGAGATCTCACAAGGTGATAATGGACTTCGAGGGAGGGAAAGTGGGATGGAGGGAGGATAGATAATTTATTTCAACCCCTATTTGTGTTCTGGTTTAAAGATACAGCATCTTTCTCCCCCTCTTAGAAACCAGAGTCCTTTTCTCATTTTAATGTTGAAATTTTATTTTGGAGACATTTCATCAAGCCAAATCAGTGCTTATATTTTATCTTGTAGTTAAATGGCAGGTGAATCATGTTTGAATTAATTGATATATTTTTGTGTATTTCAAGTAGTTAAAACACGGTAATCCCTTTTTCATTCTTCTGTATCTTATTAATTTGCCTGCTCATTCTGTGGATGCAGATTGTGAAGAATTTATTATGAGCTACAATTTCTAGAATCAGGAGATAGGAGCAACCTGGTGAGTAGTGAAAGTGTATATAATATGGAGTGCAACAGAGATGAGGCTATCAGAGCAAAAGAAATTGCAGAGAAGAAGTTCAATGCTAAAGATATTGCAGGGGCAAAGAAGTTTGTTCTAAAGGCACAAGCTCTGTTCCCTGGGCTGGAGGGCATCCATCAAATGTTGACTACTTTGGATGTGTATTTGAATGCTGAAAACAGGAAAGATGGTGAGGCTGATTGGTATGGCATACTTAGTGTCACCCGTTCATCTGACGATGAAACAATTAGAAAGCAGTATAGGAAGTTGGCTCTCATTCTTCATCCTGACAAAAATAAATCGGTTGGAGCTGAGGGTGCCTTCAAGTTTGTATCGGCAGCATGGAGTGTGTTATCTGATAAATCCAAGCGAGCTGCATATGATCAAAGAATCTCTGGAAAAGTTTCCGAGCAAAAAGCTGCAGCACCTAATCAGGGGCAAGCGCCTCGTGGGGCTAATGGGTTTTATGACTTTGTTGAAACTGCTTTTTCTGGTGGTAGAGTTAACAAGAATACTTCTCGGGGAAGCACCTCCCATTCTTCTCATGCAGCTCAGAATACAGCGGCTAACACTTTCTGGACTATCTGTCAAAAATGCAAAATGCAATATGAATATCTCAGGGTGTATGTGAATCACAATTTGCTCTGCCCAAGTTGCCAGCAGCCTTTTTTCGCTACAGAGACAGCACCACCACCACCTGGTCCACCACCTGTCTCAAATGATTCCAAGACGCATGCAAACTCTTCTAGGCAGCAACATAGCAAAGCCAGGGCTGCAAAGACTGGTTCAGGTGGTCACAGTAACGCCAATGGAGCTGCTGATTTCCAATGGGCTCCATTCTCAAGAGGTGTGACTTCAAGTGTTGCTCATGCTGCAAGCGTTGTCCAGCAAACGTATGAAAAGGTAAAAAGAGAACGTGAAGAGGCTTTAGCAGCTAAAAGACGTGAGAAGTATAGCAAGAGGAAGTACCATTCTTCTGAACATTTATCTGGTAATTCATCCACCGACCACTTAACAAAGAAGAAAAGAGGCACCGAAGACGCTGCAACTACTACTCTAAGGCACAGAAACTCTGAAATCATCCAGAGAAATGGAATCGATAGAAGGAGCATGTTATCTCAGGCTGAGATTCATGCTGTCTTAATGAAGAAAGCTAGTGCAGATATTCACAAGAGGATGAGTCAAGTAAAGTCAAACAATGTGTTAAATAATGTAGCTGCAAAGGAGAATTTTGGAGAGAGGGTTCATGATGAGAAAGGAAGGAAAAGTTCAGATGCCAATGAAAACGAGTCTCAAGTATCTGCTGAAAGAAAAAGCGTGGATACTAGAGATATTTCACCTAGTACAACTGTTATTGAACATGGTAGGAAAACCATGGAATCATTGTCGGTAAGTGTGGTGGATCCGGATTTTTATGATTTTGACAGAAGTAGAGCTGAATGGGCTTTTGAGGAGAACCAGGTGTGGGCTGTGTATGATGATGATGATGGCATGCCTCGGTTTTATGCAATCATTCAGTCCGTACTCTCTCGGAATCCATTCAAAGTGCAAATTAGCTGGCTGAACTCAAAAACAAATACGGAACTGGGTCCTCTCAACTGGATTGGTTCTGGATTTTCAAAAACCTGTGGTGATTTTAGAGTTGGCAAGTTTGAGATAAATTATTCATTGAATTCTTTCTCACACAAGGTTGTGTGTGCAAAGGGTGCACACGGTGTTGTCCGCATATTTCCAAGGAAAGGGGACGTATGGGCTATCTACAGAAATTGGTCTCCTCGCTGGGATGAAGCCACCTCAGGTGACATTATTCACAAGTATGACATGGTAGAAGTCCTTGAAGGCTATGATGAGGAAGCAGGTGCTATTGTTATTCCTCTAGTCAAAGTTGCTGGGTTCAAGACTGTTTTCCGTCAACATTTGAACCGCAATCAGGTCCGTATAATACCGAGGGAGGAGATGTTTCGGTTTTCTCACCAGGTACCTTGTCACTTTCTTAGTAGTCAAGAGGCCCCTGACACTCTCAAGGGCTGTGTGGAGCTGGACCCAGCAGCCACACCAGATGACCTACTTAATGTGGTAGCTGCTCTCAAAGAGGAAGAGATTGATAAAGACAACAGAGACGCCGCTGACAGCGAGGAAGCTGTTGCTGAAATACACGAGCTTGATAAAAAGATAGCGGAAGTTGTGGAAATTGATTGAAGCCCGTTTTTAGCAAATTCTGAAATATGGTGCACAGATGAAAGTTGCAGGAACAATTCACTTCCCTGTGACCGAAACCATTGGTCATTTTTGTCCCCGGAAGATTCTGGTTCAGGTTCTCTTACGGAGAGCCATCGTCTGAGCACGGATTTGTAAATGTATTCCATTAGAGCTGTCTATGGGTCTTCTGCAACTGTATATGTAATCATGTTGGGCAAGGGCCTCCACTGGTTCTTGTTCAATCTTACCTCGGGAACTCTTGTTCAATTTTTTACCTCTGAGATTGCCAACTGCTGTAAATTTGATGTTTACTGATGCTTTAGTTTCTCCAGCCCCAGTGGTTGGGGATAAACAATACTACAATCACTTGACCTGCGCGGAGGTCTTGGAAGATTTTTGTGGAGTTTATTGATATTCTCTTTTTATATAGAAGACGTAAATTGCAATCATCCTTGATAATTTAAGCAATTACCCTAAACCCAATACTCTTCCTGTGTTGTTACTGTTCTTATAAATTCTTGAATGGTTGATGATGACAGATGGAGAGTGGAGACCAAGGTGAAACATGCCATTAACAATTTATAAATTTTACAACTGGAATCTTAGGTGATTGTATCAATCACAAACTGTTGTAGTGGCTGTGGTGCTCCATCTTATACCAAGAGAGATTCAGTGGACAAAAACCATCTATGTTGAGTGGTTGGGGCTTTTCAGTGTGTTTTGTGGGTTGCTTGTTATCCTTAGTTTTGCTTATGTGTTTGTCATGTTTTATGGAATTTATGAGTCAGTTAGGAACTCCATTCCCTTCCGACTATATGTTAGAAAAGTGTGCACATTGCAACCTCAAACTCTATTAATAGAAGATCACACTGGAATAATTATAGTTGTAGTTAACCACTTTTGGACTAATAACCCTTCTACTTTCTCCAACTGTGTCCTCGTCGACAGGAAACCGACTTTACTAACCTTTCACACCGACGACAATCTCAGGTAGTCGGAGGACGGCATGGAGAGGTGTCTGGTACTAGAGAATTGAAGGACCTGTTTGGAGTTATTATTTAAAATATATCTGGTTAATAGATAAAACCAATAGACTTTATGATATTTAATACGGAGTATTTATTTTACTTTCAATCAAAAAATAAAAAAATTTATTTATCTTACAAATAACCCGAATAATGTAGAGTGAGTGACGGGTCGGATCTTTCCGTAACGGTATGTGAATGTCAAGAAGTGGAGCCCACGAAACTGAAGGTTTTTCGAAGGGTTTTTCTCTCCAAAAAATCAGAAGGGTTTTTGCCTTTCGCCGACCTCCTCCTCCCCCTTTTCTCCAATTTCGAACTCTATTTCCTCCATTACCCTCTCTCCCGACTTTCTGATTTTGACTGCAAGCTTCTTTCTTTTTCTCTTCCGAGCTCAATCCGGCTAGAGGATGTGGAGAAGAGCATTCAAGCTAGTTTCGCCGGTGAGGAGGTTGAAGGTTTCGTCGGGATCCTTGTTGAGTTCATCCGATTCTATAAAGTCTAGCCTCTGGGGGGGAATTAGCAGTTGTCGTAATCAAATTGTTGCCGGTTCTTCTCAATCGATAGATAATTCATCCGTTCTGAGGACAAATCTTCTGTCTTCAGCTAAGTCTCTAGGGTTTTCAGGGTTTGGCATTCCTCCCAGGTGCTACGCCACCGCCGCTGAGGCAGTCGTGGCGTCGTCCGAAGATGATGACGAAATTAGGGTGCCGATGCGGGGGATTAAGGACAATGAGGTTGGGAAGTCGAGCCCCGATGAGCCGAAACAGCAGCACCCTGTGAAAGTGATGGGGCATCGGAAGTACAACATGCTTAGGAAAAGGCAGGTGACGATGGAGACCGAAGCGTGGGAAGAGGCGGCGAAGGAGTACCAGGAGCTCTTGGCGGATATGTGTGAGCAGAAGCTCGCCCCTAATTTGCCCTATATGAAGTCGCTGTTTCTCGGGTGGTTTGAGCCGTTAAGGGATGCCATTGCCTCCGAGCAAGATGTGCTTAAGGAAGGGAAGTCTCGGACACCATATGCTCCTCTTTGGAATCTTTTGCCAGCTGATATGATGGCAGTTATTACCATGCATAAGATGATGGGTCTGTTGATGAGTGGGACTGGCCATGGCAGTGCCACGGTGGTCCTTGCTGCAACCCAAATTGGCGAAGCTATTGAACAGGAGGTGTGTTATTTACTTGATTGATGTGTTTAAAGTTCATATTTTCCCATTTGGATTATTGTGTTTTTGAACTTTCATTATGTTAAAGATATTATGGATTTGCTGTGTGGAGAACTTCTTCAAGATTATGAATGTTTGAATTGTTTATACCGTGTGCCTCCTAGTGCATTTGGAAACTAGTAGGTTAGCACTTAGCACTATGGATTTGAACCGAGGTTCAGATTGCAGATATCATCATAGTGTATATACTTCAGAGCTGTGTTGTTTAATTATAGTTGTCACCATTGATTACTCGAGGTTCATCTGGAAAATATCTGGAGTTACTCTTGGTCTACCTGAACTACCTTTTAAGTGTGATCTTATTAACCATCATGGAGCTTCACTATAGCACCTATGGAGTACGGTTTAGAAATGAGTAATAAAGGCTTCTAATTTCTGCCATTTCTTTGAATAATGTTTTTTGCTGTCAATGATTAAGGAGTTTATATCATCTGCTATCTTCATATCAGTAGCAGACAACAAGATCTTAGCTTTTCAACATAGTCTATCAACCAAATTTTAGAAGTTATTTATATGAAGTGCAGCTTAGCCGCTGTATTTTCCCTGATATAACTTGAACTGTGCCATGCATCAGGTTCGCATACAAAGGTTCTTTGAAAAGACAAAGAAGAAGAAGACTGATTTGACAACTGAAGAGGGATCCGAATCTGATGATACATCAAAAACACAAGAGAGATTGAGGAAAAAAGTTAACATTTTGATCAAAAAGCAAAAGGTTCATATGGTTAAGAAAATAGTAAAGGATCATGATGATATGCAGCCCTGGGGGCAGGAAAATCAAGTCAAGGCAAGTATAGCAGCTTATCCTATATCAGTTTCCCTGTTCCTTCACTAATTGTTCATATGACTGTTATTCAGTGTCAGATTACTCACATTTTTCTTTTCAGGTTGGTGCCCGCTTGATTCAGCTGCTGACAGAGACAGCTTTTATACAGCCTCCATCTAACCAAATAGGAGATGATCCTCCTGATGTCCGGCCAGCCTTTGTACACACCTTCCATACTATCACCACGGAGACAAAGTGCGAATTGATATATTTATTAATATTTACATTTGCAATCTTTACTTGTATTTTTCCTGAAAATGTATTTTAATGTATCACTTATCCACCCTTTTCACCAGGAAAAATAGCAGGAGGTATGGTATGATCGAATGTGATCCACTAGTTCGCGACGGATTGGAAAAGACTGTATGTATACAAAATATCAGAAACTTTTCTCATGTCTAATATAACATTTTTTTTTTTCATAGGGCCATAGGCTTTAGATTTGTTTTTCATGGGCAGGATGTAATATGAAAACTTGTTGCTTGAATTTGATTTGTCTGGAGAGTAACACTAGCCTTTTTCTTCTTTTGGTTAAACAGGCTAGGCACATGGTGATTCCCTATATGCCAATGTTGGTTCCTCCTCTTAAGTGGAAAGGGTATGAAACTTCATGTAACCTTTTCAGTTTCTCTCTGTTTCGGTTTCTGCAAATTATTCTTTGCCTCTCTGGCATACCAATTAACTCTTAAAATTTCATAATGTTGAGGGTTTGAATCATCACATGGTAATTTTTGTTTCACTATATCATAGACAAAACTACTATAGCTCATTGAGTCTTTGACTAAGGAGCAGTGGTTGGATGTAACTTTTAAGGTTTATACTAAAGCTAGAACGTGGCTTTGTGTTCTCCATTCAGAAAAAAGGTTGGCTAAATAAAGAGATGTGTCTTCTTGCCTGTGCTATCTAGCTAAGGTGCCTTGTGTGTTGCTTCATTTGAAAAAGGGGACTTGTGTAAAATTAGGTATAACATGGGAAATTGATACTCCTGATAATTGTTTTGGGGGCCCTAATAGCTACTAATTACTAAATATTGTTTACATTATGTAGGTATGATAAAGGAGCATATTTTTTCCTGCCTTCATATGTTATGCGCACGCATGGAGCAAAACAACAACGCGAAGCTGTTAAAAGAGCTCAGTTCGAGCAGTTGGATCATGTCTTTGAGGTATGAGAAATTGTTTAGTTAATTATTATATCAAAATAGTTTATATTTTTAATTTGTGATTATTTTTCATTTTGAAACATCTTTAAGTAATTGTCAACCATGTTGACTCTGGTTTTTCTTGATAATTTGTTGTGTTATTTGTACCTTATCAACAAAAAATCACCCTTTTTCTATGGTCAATCATTGCTTATGCTTGGATTAATACAATTCTTTCCATTATACACAGGCTCTTGATACACTGGGCAACACTAAATGGAGGGTGAACAAAAGAGTGTTGAATATTATAGACAGAGTTTGGGCTAGTGGAGGCCGGATTGCTGACTTGGTTGACCGTGAAGATGTGAGTTACTCATATGCTATAAGAATAAGACTCTTTCCACTTGCTCCACCGTTTCATTTTCTGGTTGTTGTCTTTCAGTTAGTTTTCTGCTGGTCTTTAAATTTAGTTAATATGACCTTCTTATTAATATTGCTTGTTTACTATCATTTTAGATTCCTTTTCCAGAAAAGCCAGACACTGATGATGAAGCAGAAATTAGGAAATGGAAGTGGAAAGCTAAAAATGCAAAGAAGGCAAATAACGAAAGGAATTCACAGTGTTGTGATGTGGAACTTAAACTAGCTGTAAGGATCCTTGCCTTCATATCCTATTCGCTAAATACTGCAGTTGAATATTGTAGGATGATTTTGTGATTTATATATGGTCTGCTTAAATTATTGATGGACAATTGACTAATTCCTCACATATTTTTGGATATGATTATAGGTGGCTCGGAAGATGCAGGATGAGGAGGGTTTTTATTATCCACACAATCTTGATTTCCGTGGTCGTGCATATCCTATGCATCCTCATCTTAATCACCTTGGTTCTGATCTCTGTCGAGGCATTCTTGAGTTTGCAGAAGGGAGGCCTCTTGGCAAATCTGGTTTACGTTGGCTCAAAATCCATTTGGCTAACTTGTATGCCGGTGGAGTTGATAAGTTCTCCTATGATGGAAGAGTAGCCTTTACTGAGAATCATCTCGATGATATTTTTGATTCTGCGGAGAGGCCTTTGGAAGGAAAGCGTTGGTGGTTAGAGGCTGAAGATCCATTTCAATGCTTGGCAGCATGTATTAATCTCACTGAAGCATTTAGATCCTCATCACCGGAGGCTTATGTTTCTCACATGCCTGTTCATCAGGTACTTAGTACTTTCTTGATATCATACCGTTTCTGTACATTTGCCCCGAGTGACAAGTGTTTATTCCATTGTTTCCTGAAGCGGTAAATATATTATTTTCTAGCTTGATCTTATGTCTTCATGTCTCTAATGTTTGTTTTTGTTATTTTTGGTGCTTTGTCTTGCTAAGGATGGTTCATGCAATGGCCTTCAACACTATGCTGCCCTAGGAAGAGACAAGGTATTGAACTAAATGAAAAAACTATGAGAAACAAAAGAAATAATTGAGCAAAAGATTCTTTTGGATTAGTTCTTCCCTCTTCTCCTTGCTTCTTTTTTCCTGAAAAGAGCAGGTCTTTTTGATCCCCTTGTGATTGTTTCCCATTACTTACATCCATTTTTCTTTGTTTAGCTAGGAGCTAGTGCTGTCAATCTCGTGGCAGGGGATAAGCCAGCAGATGTTTACTCTGTGATTGCTGCCCAGTAAGTTGTTGTCGGTTGTTAACCTGTTCAAGGAGACAGTGATAGATATCTTCAAGTTGACCATGTTTTTACCATATAATTATCACTTGTTTTAACGTCCAACATGTGATGTGGGTGGATTCTGGATGGTCATAATAGTATATGACATGGCCATTTATTTCCCTAACCTGAAGAAAAATAAGAATCTCTTACAACTCCAAATAATATTTGATTTTTCCAACCATTTTGTTGAATGCAGTGTCCTTGAAATCATGCGTAGAGATGCAGAGAAGGATCCAGCAGTTGAACCTAATGCACTTCGTGCCAGGCTTTTGATTAATCAGGTGCTTTCATTTTTTTCCCTTTTTTCTTTTCAACTATACATATGACCTCAGTATCTCTAAGCATGATCAAGTCGGCGAGTATCTCTGTGTCTAGTAAAAATATAAAGCCTTGATTGGTTTCCTTTTTAATGCATTTCCCATAAATGCTATCAGATTCTACATCTTTGCTGCAATTGTTGCTACTCATGTGCATTTCTGCAAACACATAATTTTGTCTTATTTATCTTTTTGGATTAGGTGGACAGGAAGTTGGTTAAACAGACTGTGATGACACATGTGTATGGTGTTACTTATATTGGTGCTCGTGATCAAATAAAGAGGAGGTTAAAAGAAAGACATGCAATTGAAGATGATAATGAACTATTTTCTGCAGCCTGCTATGCTGCCAAGGTAAGCATTTAAAGGTCTTTATGCACGAACTATCTAAAATGTGATACTTCAGTTTGGTTTGCATGCTTCTCATTATTGAGATAATATTTGGTAATAATTACTTTGAATTTCACTTGGAACCTCATTTCTGGTCTTGACTATGTTTGATTGGCTGAACAGACCACCTTGATTGCCCTTGGGGAGATGTTTGAAGCAGCAAGAAGCATCATGGATTGGCTTGGTGACTGTGCAAAGGTACATTCTTAGCTTTTGAACAATCTTTCTTGAATCTGCCATTGATTCTAGATATTCTTGAATTGCATTGTATGTGGTTTTATGATGGAGCTATTGTAGTTTTTGCCTTTTGTTTTCACATCTATTTTGAGCGCCAATACTGGAATTATTTTTAATTATCCATTCTTGACGCTGTGGTAACAGATTATAGCGTCAGAAAACCAACCTGTGCGCTGGACAACTCCTCTTGGCCTCCCCGTTGTTCAGCCTTATCGTAACTTTGGAAGACACCTGGTAAGTTTTTGGGCGTCAGGAATTTGCAGCTTATGCTAATATGATTTTTCCTAGTTGGATAGTTATTTATGAACTTGCTGCTGTTTTATTTGCAGGTTAAGACTTCACTTCAGGTCTTAACACTTCAACGTGAGACGGACAAGGTAACCCCCTTTTTGTTTTGTTGATTAGATCACTCATGAGTTTTGACTGATAATCCGATTAATGTAAAACTCAAAACTGCACATTTTGGAATTGCTACTCTCTTTGGAACTGTTTTTTCTGCTCCCTTTACAAGACTCTAAATTGGAGATAACTCCCAAGTACTGAAAGTCAGCTATGCTACCTATGTGCTTATTAATTTTTCATTGCATCCTTTCAGAATATGGAATCATGTTTAGAAACCGTTATCTGTGCTCTAATTTCAGGTTATGGCAAAGCGACAAAGAACAGCTTTTGCTCCAAATTTTATCCATTCTCTTGATGGTTCCCATATGATGATGACTGCTATTGCTTGTAAAAGAGCAGGCCTCAATTTTGCTGGTTTGTATCACATGGATTTCCTCACTTTTCTTTTTTCAAACACGATTTCCTCAATTTTTCGTTTGAAGTACATTCTGAGTTTCTTCTTCTATTGTTTCTAAATATAGGGGTCCATGATTCATATTGGACACATGCATCTGACGTCGATGAAATGAACAGAATACTGAGGGAGAAGTTTGTTGAGCTCTATGAATTGCCTGTATTGGAGAATGTAAGTAGTCCTACTGTACAGCTACCACTACAAAAATACTTAAGTGTCGAGTTCATTTATTTCATACTGCAATTTTGATGTCCTTTAAGAGCTGTATATATTCGTACATTTAGTGTACAAGAGTTTGAGCTAACATCTGTTTGAATATACTCCTTCCGTTCAGCAAACAAGATAGATGCTGTTTTAGGCGTATTAGGCAATTAGCTATTGGTGAGTTAGGAGGTTTGTTATTGAAAATTGCACATAGTGAGGCTTTTCTTGCCAATTCTCTCCTTTGTTGGCTCAGCTTGAGGTTTCCAAATAATACACAGTAAAATCCAAATCTTAGTGTAGTATGGATCAACTTTCATTGTGGCACAAAATTCTATTCTAGTTTGTGGTTTGATCGACTCTTATTTTACTGTGACTGGAAATCTTGGGTTTTATTGTGTAAACATGAAGTTTGTTTTCCCACAGTTGCTGCAGAATTTCCAGCAGTCCTTCCCTAAGCTAGAGTTTCCTCCTCTGCCTGAGCGTGGGGACTTTGATTTGAGAGAGGTCTTACAGTCTCCGTACTTTTTCAACTAGACCAAGCCAAAGTCATTGCTGTTCATCATTGATTGATTATCCTATTTCCTCGATCTTTTGGAAAGAGGGGGCGAGAGCTGTTCAGGCTGCTTTTCTCTCCTGGTTGAAAGAGAAGAGTAGCGACATCAGCAGTCCTCAATCAATGGCAAGAGGACCCGGGAAGATTATTATGCAGATCAACAGTTAAAAGAGTTCCTCTGCACGTGTATAGAGTTCAGCCAAGATGTACATACATCCCATAGAGACATGCTTCAGAATGATTGTTCCTGATATGATGAAGCTGATTTTCCTGGGAAATAAAGCAAGATTCTTGCAACCAGAAGATGTACCGAATTGGTGATTGAATGACCTTTTGTTTTAAGCTAATTAAGCAACATGAAGCCATGGGGATAACAGCTGCCAAATTTCTACCATAGTTGATCATTATTGCTTGCTCAGCTAATGATACTCATGATCTGAAGGTCAAGTGAGAGATGACCCGGCGGCTTCTTTTACTGATCGGCTAGATATCCAGAGAGCAGTGTGACGACTATTTGCCCAGTGTGTTATTTTTTGGCATTGTAGCACTATATGTTGATATCATATTCCTCATTATTATACCAATTTGATTCAACATATCCCTTCTGATAAATTTTGTACCTTGTTCTCTTGTATACGAACCCGGTAACAGTGTTTTCATTCTAGCAATTGAATCAAGAGAAACAAATAGATGCATGAAGGAAATGTTGAAGCTGTTTCCTCTCCTCTTCAATCCCTAATTTCTGCCTTTTTTGGTGATAAAGTTGGCCATGGCCTTCTTATTCCAGGTGCCTTAAATCAAGTGTTCAGACACCAAAGACTTAACAAGAAGTGAAAGTGCCAAAACTAGGGGTGGGCACGGGACGGGACGGGACGGGATTGGGCCGGGACGGGACTCGTCCCGCGAAATTTTTTCGGGACGGGATCGGGACGGGATTGACATTTTTTTTTCGGGACGGGATCGGGACGGGATGGTGTCTGGACGGGACGGGATCGGGACGGGACGGGCCTTGTCCCGCATATAAAAATAATAAAATATTATATAAATTCGCAAAGTGAAAAAATGCTTTCATAATTCATTATTTAGTATAATATGTTGAATACGGTATTATTCTCAACTATATTATTCAATAATAATAATATTATTATTATTATAATACTATTATTAATTGATACAATGATTGTATAATTAATTATAATGTTCAACATATTTGGCTACATTATCTTACTAGATCAGGACGGAAAGGAATTGAGACGAGATTTACCAATATTGTCTAATTATCGATTGGTAGTTAGGAAGAATACCGTATTTAATTAGCTATTTGCCTCTTGTAACTCTAAATGGGCGGGATGTGTGTGTCGATCTGATGGGATCCTCTCCATTGACTCAGTCTGGAATTTCTGACTTTATGCCTGGTCGTGCTGTTGTTGATGCTGCTCGATGTAAGTGTGTCAAGTATCGAGATTTGTGTACGGCGGCTGGTTATGGTTTCCTACCCTTCTCATTCTCTTCATTGGGGGAGTTGGATACAGATGCGGTTGCATTGCTGAAGCGGATTCAGAAATTCTCGGTACCTCAGGATGCTGGGGCTCGTGCTGCACGTTATAATTTTACTAGACTTGGCTTTGTTATCGCTAAAGGAGTGGGTGTCCAGATAGTATCTCGGTTGCCCACTAATTTCTTGTAATCTGTTTTTATAATAATAATAATAATAATAATAATAATAATAATAAAATAATATTAATAATAAAAAAATAATAATAATCCCACGTTATAATTAAAAATAAAATAAAATAATATTACTTATTTTTATTGTTATTATTATAAAATAATTATACTTTACAAGAAAAAAATATAATATGATATAATAATAATAATAATAATAATTTTATTATAAATTAATATTATTATTATATTATATTATAATATTATATAATAATAATAATAATATTATAAATTGAAAATTGAAAATTATTATTATAGTTATAAATAATACAGTATTTGCTCAAAATAATAATACTAATAATATATTATTATTATTCTATAATACTATAATAATATTATTATTATAATATTATTATTCTATAATATTATAATAATATTATTATTATAATAATATTATTATTATTAATATTATTATTATTATATGCGGGACGGGACGGGATTTGCGGGATCCCACCGGGATCGTCCCGCGTTTCGTCCCGCATAATTTTTGCGGGACGGGATCGGGACGGGATTCGCTATTTTGTCCTAAATCCCACCGGGATCGGGACGGGATCGGGACGGGACCGGGACGGGATCGGGATTTGCGGGATTTGTGCCCACCCCTAGCCAAAACTGTTGTTTTTGCACTTTTTGCAAACTTATGAAAGTCATAGAAGCCATACAATTTACCATAAAAACAGGCAAATAATAGGCAACACAAGCTAAATACTAGAAAGTACATACTCATCTACAATCAAAGCTTTTTCTTTCTTGAACTTCAGTTGGTGAGTTATCAACTAATTGTCTAAGAACACTTAGCCCTTTCAAATGGGGCTACCCTGGCACCAACCTCATACCTTTCGGACATAGTGTTAGCTCAATCAGGCGTCATGTTCCGTTGCTATATGGAATGTCTGAGTAGAAAGCACCATCTGTGGAATGTGACTGGATTCAGAGTTCAGCTTTCATATGAACAGCTGCCAAAGAGCCTGTAGATAATACAATGGCAAATGTGAGAGGTCTTGCTTTTATAACAACTTGTGCAAACACAAGGCATCTGAAAATAGATCATACTATTTCGTGGAGTCTCTTGATTGTCGAGTGGGGCACTAGGGCTGAAGCCCATCTGAATGACATTCTGGAGTTCGTCGTCCCATACATTAGGCATCTGCACAACCATATCAACAGAATCAAGATGTCGTCACAATGCGTCTGAAGTTTCCTGGTTGGGAAGTTACCTGTGGAGTAGGTTCCTTGTATCCTTCATTTAAGCTTGTTAATTGAGAATCAAGATTTCGAAATGCGTCTGAAGAGCTTCCAATGACAGAAACACTTGGCTGGGGAGGATTCATGAAAGGGTAAGCCATCTGCATATTTGGAGAGAGTCCGAGTGAGGATGGACCAGCTCGTGCAGCGAACATTTGCTACAAGATACAAAAACAAAATTCAGTTGGATGACAAAGTTCTTAGCCAAGCATAGGAATTGAGAAAATGAAATTTTCTCACCTCCTTTGCGAGGACACAGTCGACGTTGAAGTCCATCCTAGGATCAACAGTTGCAAGTTTCATTGACAGGAACTGCAAAAATGCAAAAAAGGAAGTAAGAAATCGAACCCTGAAAAAGCACATGAACACCATAACAGCTCATGGTTGTACCTCAACTTGTCGTTGTAGAGATTGCACGTAGTTGATGATTTCATCTAGCATAACTGCTTTGCCAGTGACCTGCACAATTTACAGCATCTGCGTAACTTCGAAGGCTTTATGAAAACACACAATTTATAGCTTCATGAATAAATAGCACAAGAGATTGACCTTGCTACAACCAGGGACAAGATCTTGGAGAAGCTTCATCCTTTCTCTGATCTTTTCCCTTCTGACCTATTGTGCAGATGCATCAGTTTCAGTGTCAGCCGTCAGCTGCAGCACTTGATCTCTAAGATCAGGCAAAACTACATTGAAGGAAGACAAAAGCCATACCCTTTCTGCGAGACTGTGGCTGTTAGTAGCTTGCCCCCTTCGCGCTCTGACATGTATATAATCTTCCTTTGGCTTAAGTGGAGAGCTGTGTTTACTGTTATCAGTAGCATCTCCATCTCCGCCTGATAGCTGCTGAGACTGCTCAATTTCGGCGTCCTAAAAGCAATCAGGAAAAACACGAATTCGATGATAATATGATATTCATTGTGAAACCTGAAGCTTTGTCTACAATTCACAAACCGATGATACTTTACCTTACTGCCCCGTTTTCTCTTCTTGGGACGACACCCCTTAGACGGAGATGGCTCCTCTTGGCAGCCATCGCCTCCAGAATCCGATTCATCCGAATTCGCTAGCTTAGCTTCATCAGTGTATCTCTGATTCCTATGATCAGAAGACATGGAACCATCCATGAAGACTCCGTGTGGACTATACGACATTGGTGCAATGAGTTGATCATAAGGACTAGCAGATTGGCTTATGGCAAATGAATCCATAAAACCAGCAACACTGCTGTGAGTGTGAGCATTGATCCCATTGAATTCCAAGGGATGTGAATCACTTGGATGACTCTCCCAAACACTTGCTGCATAAGAGACTGGAGTGATCAGATCATCTTCGACACCGCGACAATGCCAGTTAGAGGGCAAGCTAGGTGGATGATAGCTCCTTACAGACCCTTGATTCATCATCTCACCCTCTAACTTTTCCTTGTCACCATCATCCATAGCACTTTAATTTACAGAACAAGGAACCTTGCCTAACAATGAATTGAATTGGTTCCTCTTATCAATGTAACATCAATGAGCTAAGTCCCAACCCCAAAATCACAGACCTAGACAGAGAGAAACAATTGGCTAAGTTGTGCTTCAAGTAAGTGAAATTGAAAACGGAAAGAAAAGAGTAAAAACCCACAAGTTAAAATGAGAAAAGAAAGATACCCAGTTGAAGAGATTCAAATCTTACCATTGAAGCCCCTTTTGTCACTGCCATGTTTTAACCATGAAATTGAAGAAGATGAAATAGCATAAAGTAGAGAAAGGAAAAGGGGGAGTCTGCATAAATAGCCACGCCTGAATAGAAAGAGGGAGTTTTTGATGATGAAGTAAGCAGTGGAATCATCTTAGTTTAGAGTTTAGAGGTTAGAGGTGATTGGGGGATTCATAGAGGTACAAAAGGTATAAATTGTAGTTAATCCATAAAGTAATGACACAAATGATTAAATTTAGGAGGGAGGGAGGGAGATGGTGAGTACTGAGTGAGTTACTGACAGTGCCAACTCGTCAAAGTGGGAGGGATCTCCAAATCAATTGTGCATCTCCTGGAACTGGAACTGGAAGGAGTACTATACAATGTACATTGTGAGGGATTGTTCTTGTTCTGTGTTCATTGGAGTGCGCCTCGGGGAGGGAGCCGTTGACAGCCCTTTGCGTCAGTGTTTTTGGTTGGTCAACAATATGTTATATCTACGTCTTTGACCATCTCTCTTTCTTCTCTTTTTTCCAACCTTTTTTTTTTTTTTTTTTATTTTAAATAAAAATATTATGGTAAATGTTGGTAAATTTGTGAATTTCATATCGATGCAAGAGTGGGAGAATTACGAGGTTAAACATATACCAGTATCTCGGTTATTTAACACGTCGTTTACTATTTATTTATATTTGTTCAGAAAAAATATGTCATTATAAGTATTTTGGATTTTACTTTGCTCGTGTAATCATTAGGGGATCGTTAATTGTAGTTAAAATAATATAGTTATTAATTTTCTTAAAAGTTATATAAGAAATTAAGTAGAATGACATGTTTTAGCGAACGAATGGAGTATGATATTATTTTAAAAAACTAATACTAGTATTTTATATAATTGGCGTTTTAATAGTTACATGACTTTAAAAAAAAATCATTTATTTACTAACCGAGGACTACTTGAATTGATGAGGGAACGTGATTTAGTTGGGTTTAGTTTCGCTTTGTATAGCGCTTTTGTCTGTATTTTGCACCTTCTTTGCATTTTTTATTTGTTTTTTAGGGTTATCCGTCTGCCTACTTGTCGGCCTTTGAGGTCCAGATACGTCTGCCGACTAGTCTAAAAGAAGATGGATTCATGGCCTTAAATTTTACCTTTACTTTTCACATGTGTTGAATTTATGGTGTTGGCAACTTGGGTTTGTCCTAGTCAGAGCATCCGCATTGGTTCGGGTTTCTTGAGTTTCTTAACCTCTTTTTATCACACTCTCTCTCCTTAAAAAACCTAACTTATTTTTTTACCCACATCCATAAAACCCCCTTTTATTATTTATACACTTATAAATAATAACATGAGGTCCCACCTTCCCTTTTGTCCCACCAATTCCCACCCACTCTCTCTCCTCCCTTCTCTCTATCTCTCTCTTTAATTTGGGTTTCTTGAGTTTTTAGTATAGTTGCTAATTTAGCAACTCAACATTGGATTTTTAAGCTTTATCTAATATTATAATGTTTTTTTATCACTAAAAACCCACTAAAAACTACCAATGTGGGTGCTCTCAAGATATTCACTTTACAAGTTCAACTGCCATGCCATGTTTGATTGTTTGTGCAGGGTGTTGATGGCTTCAAAAGCTAACAATGCATCTCAGCTAAAACTTAAAAGATGCTTCACCATCTTTACCCAGAAACTAAAAATTGACAGATTTGTCACCTTCAATCTGGTTTCAAAAGGTGTGATGATGCTGGGAATCAAGTCAACTAACAGGATGAATGCAGATGGCATCTTCCATATATTCATAAGATGACATGTGTTCTCACTAGTACTACACCCTTCTTCCAAAAGCTTTCAATTCATATTTGACCTTAATGGTTGTACAGCTTTAGACGATCACTCCAAACCTAATTTTGTGTGAAAATATAACCTATGCGCCCAGTTTCCGCATTTTTGTGTAAGGATGATTTTTTTTTTTTTTTTTTTTTGACGCAGTATAAAAATTAGGAGGGGCCGCCCGTAGACGAATTCCTTCATAGTGCATCCTTACGGATGAGAACAAGCAGTTCTGGATCTTCTTCCAAGCCTTCGTCGGCAGGGTTACTGTAGGCAAGACGAGCAATACGGTCCGCTACAGCATTAGATTCCCTGAAAATATGACGAATAACAACATTAGAAAAGGAGGAAAGATCTAACAGAATATCTGATTGTAAAAGCTCGGTGTTCCAGGGACACTTCCAGTCACCCAGGAGAGCCTTTACAACCACGAGGTTGTCCCCTTCAATCAATAAATTCCTAATCTGAAGCTCTTTGGCCTTCAAAATACCCATTTTAAGGGCCAATGTCTCTGTGTAGACAACAAACTTCTAAGGACACAACCCGTTTCCCAAAGAAATCAAGGACCCCAAAGAGTCACGGATAGCAAAACCATAGGCCGCTCGACCATCCTAACGAACAGATCCGTCAAAATTGAGTTTGACGCAATCAGTGGGAGGTTTTCCCAAATCCCGGATTTGATTTTGTTTTTATTCGGCCGAGACACTAGATTACGTGAAGACTTCGTAAGACTAGCCGAAAGAGAGGATGAAGAAGATTCGGAAGAATCCAATCGCCTAGCCTCAGCCCAAGATTGCTTAGAAGTTTCGTAGAAGATTTTTAGCTCCGTAACAGACACCGAGTTAATGTGGTTGAAGGATAATTGATTCCTGAAAAACCAAATAGTCCACCAACTAGTGACTAGATCAGTCATTTTCAACTTCCCGATAGCCAACCTAATGTCATTTAGGGGCAGAGAGGTATCATCTGCAAGATTGTTTATAAGGTGCCTTGGTAGATTAATATTAAGATCATGCCGGAGCTTGTTAGCGATATCACAATTCAAAAATAGGTGGTGAATGGTTTCGTTACTGTTTCCACAGAAAACACAACCCGTAGGTACCGAGACATTGTACCGAAGAAGCCTTTCTTTGGTTGGTACCCCATCTCTCGCTATCTTCCAGAGGAAGTGCCGAATTTTATGAGGGACATCCAGTTCCCAAATCCAATTACAGTTGAAACTTTGAAGACCGCTATTCTTGGTAAGGAAAGAAGTCGTGGAGTTAGTAGAGAACCAGCCATTCTTGCTGGGTCCCCAATAAAGGTGGCCAGGTATTATATTTGTTGGTAGAACAATTGTAGTGATATGGTTAATATCAACTGGATTCAGAACATTTATGAGAGTCGAGTTTAGGAGTAACACATTCCAACGGGCATCAGGAGTAATAAAGTGACTAACCTTAAGGGCAGTGCTATTACCCTGTGGGGGTACAAGAGCCTTAGTCAGAAGAGGATAGTCGAAGACCCAATTATCATTCCAAAATCCACCGACTCTCCATTGCCGATATTCCACTGTAAGCCAGGTCGAAATAAATGTCTGATAGACATAAGACGTGTCCATTGCCACGAGGTGTTTTGTTGTTTTTTGTAAGACAAAACCGGACAGCCCTTCAGGTATTTGGCGTTAATGACTTTAACCCATATATTTTGTGGTTTCGCAATAATCTTCCATAGGAGCTTCATTTGCAGAGCAATATTCATGTTCTTAACCTTGTGAATACCTAGACCACCTTTAGTGGTATCAGTACAAATCTTGTCCCACCCGATAAGGGGTACAGTTGGAGGTTCCTTGTTCCAAAAGAATTGTTTGTAGACCTTATCCAATTCATGTAAGATACTAGTTGGTAACAAAAAAGCTTGCATAAGAAAAATTGGTTGGGCACTAAGATTAGATTTGATTAGCACTTTACGCCCCTCAGCTGATAAATTAGAAGCTTTCCACTCCGTGAGTTGTTGTTTGGTTTTTAGCACTATGTCATTGAATGTATCTCTGTTGACTCTACCGTTGACGATGAGGCAGCCCATATATTTATCGAAATTATTCGCTTGCGATATACCTAAGGTAGCAGTAATGGAGTGAACAGCAGACGCCGAAGTATTCGGAGATACCTGGAAAGTAGATTTGTGCAAATTAACCTTCTGACCAGAAAGCCTACAGAAACGGTCAATAATGTTAGAAATTCTCCGGCATGCTCCTGGAGCAGCTTTACGGAAAATGATGATGTCGTCAGCAAAAGCAAGAAAGGGGATCCTAATTCCAGGTCTCCCTAGGACCATACCCACTTCCTTGTTATGATCGGATTCAGTCTGTAGTGTACGTGCTAGTACTTCAGAAGCAAGAATAAAAAGGAAAGAAGACAACGGGTCCCCTTGCCGTAGACCCCTTGTTGGATGAAATAGTGTGGTGGGTTCATCGTTCACCAGTACCGAGTAAGAAACAGTTGAAACACATTCTTTTATCCAACCAATGAACTTATAGCCGAAACCAAATTTTTCCATAACCTGGAACATGAACGACCATTCGATCCTATCGTAAGCTTTTTCCATTTCCAGTTTAAGCGCAACCATACCTGATTTGCCCTTCTTAGATTTAAACGAGTGAAGAACTTCATGAGCAATAAGTATATTGTCATGGATCGATCTTCCTTTGGTAAAAGCCCCCTGGAGCGGATGGATTAACTTGTCAAATATAGAAGCTAACCTGGTCGTAATAATTTTGGCTATAATTTTATAAATGGTAGAACAAAGGCTGATTGGTATATAATGATTTATTGTGGATGTGTCAAGGATGATTTAATTATAAAATGCAAATTATGGCTTTATCAAAGCGATAATTTAAACCTCTCAAGACGATCATATTTTAATATTAATTGAAAGGGTCGTGCCTAAAGTTGTCCGAGTTTATGTAATTTCCAAATTTATGGAGTATTTTGTAAAAGATCCGATCCCCTATCATAATACCCTTTCCCTGTAAAAAAAAAAAAAGGTTTGATTGAGGATAGATTCCTTTCTGCACTTACAATCTGCAAAGCACTAAAAAAGTAATATCAAAATCAGTATATTCAAACATAAAGCTGAAATATGGAAGCAATCATGTTATCCTGAGCATAAATAACTCAAACTCAACCATCATCAATCATCATTATATAGTTTGCTGATCAATAATTTTATTTTACTCACCTCCTTTAATTTTTGGATCTTCATATGCATATATAGTTACAGTTATGCCATGTGTTTCTAAATTGGCCTTCAATTATACTATATGATGATGCACTGTGGCCTCTCAATTTAAAGCTGCTGCTGTGTAAATTAAACTCTGTATAGTTTGAGGCCTTGTTTTTTTCTATGTAAATTGCTACCTAACTTATCCTTTTTAACTGCACTATACATACATAATACTGATCGATCGAGTTGTCAAAACCTGACCCGACTCAAAATTAATTAAGCTTGACCATTCGTCGAACGAGAGAGCTCTACGGGGGTCCGAACAGGCTCATCGATCCAACTGGATCAACTGGGTGAATAGAGAGATGCAATGATAGCAAGCATGTGAATGCAGCTGTGCACCAAAAGGGACCTTTCAACCAAAAGTTTTGCAAACATTTGTATAGTTTGATTGGGGGCTTTGCATTATTTGTATGTCAATTGCTATTTCTGATCTCACATATATGTATATCTTTTACACTTTCTTCATTTGTTTCTGCTATTTAATACTGCCACTGTACAGGATTAAGGGTTGAAATGCAAATGCTGTTACATAACTTAAGAACATAACATTTTTTTTTTTTTTTAAATTTCATTTTATATATCTTAAACAGTTAAGTGTCACATCGGATACTCTTTTTTAGGGTTTTGAATTAACTAAAATGGAAGAATTTACTACTGCTATAATTATTACAGTATATCATATTATATTATATGCGTACTCTCTTATAGCATAGGTTAAATATTTTTTTTACTTCGAATCCATTCCCTAAATTATAAAATCTAAATCAGAATTAAAAAAATCTATAAAATTATAAGATTATTAGAGCTCGTTTGGTTCAATGTGGGAATTGAAATTCCCAGGAAGTTATTTCATGGGAATTGAATTCCCAGGAAGTCTAACTCACGAGAATTGTGAAAATATATTTGGTTAACTTTTTAGTTTAGAGGATTAAATAGGGGAATTGAAAATTTTTTAAATAGAAAATAGGGGAATTGCAACTTACCTAGGAGGGAGTAGGTGAGTTAAATTCCTTTGAAATGGAGGAATTGAACTTCCTGGAAATTTAACTTCCTGGGTTTTTCTGCGGAAAAAAAAATTCACCAAACACATATATTTTAGCTACTTCCTGGGTTTTTGTACTTTCTGGGTTTTTCCATTGCCAACCAAACGAACCCTTAGCATACAAGAGCATATATTGTAAAAAAATTGTAATTCCTCCATCTCAAAATATAATTCGTCGTCTGATAAAAAAAAAAGTTTTCCCCACATCTTGAAAAGATCTAAAATCTTTATAAAATATTAAAAATTTTAATTAATTTTTAAAAATAATATTAATTTAATATTTTTTAAAATAATATTTTTTTAATATTTATTAAAAAAAATTAACTTATAAAAAATATTTAAAAAATCAAATAACTTATATTGAAAGAATTACTTAGTGCTCATTTGGATTGGTTTGAAAAACTCAGGAAGTTGAATATCCCAGGAAGTTTGATAAAATATCTATGTTTGGTTGAAAAAATTTATCTCCAAAAACTCAGGAATTGAAATTCCCATAAATTTAACTTCCTGTGAAATACAGGAATTGGAATTGCTGAAGGGGTACATGTTAAGACGACTTCCACCCTTTTCTTACTAATAAAAATCCCTTATTTATCTCACTATATCAAATCCACCATTATTTCATTTTTCAACCAAACATATTTCATAAAATCTCAGAAAGTGTAATTCATGGGAAGTAGACTTCTCAGGAATTAAATTCCCAGGAAGTAGACTTCCTACATTTATCCAAACGAGCACTTAGAGTGTGTTTGGCTAGGGATTGTGGGGATTGGGGAGATTGTAAAAAATGCATCGGGTTGTGTATAGTGGTGTTTGGCCATGGGTAGGCCTGATATACGAGCCTACGAGCTCGAGTACTTGATTTTCTAGCTCGAGCCCAATTCCTATTCGAGTATATACATGTGCTCAAGCTTGGCTCGTGAGCAAGGGGTAGAACTCGAGCTCGGCTCGATAAGCTCGATTGTCCTCGAGCCCGAATACGAGCTCGAGCTCGATAAGCTCGATTGGGCTCGTTACGAGCTCGAACTCGGGCTCGTTAGGGCTCGAATAACTCAGCAGACAACAACAAACAATTCAATTGACTTGGAACAACAATTCACTTGGAATTGACAGAAACTGAAAATCAAAAACTCAAAATCAAATTCAAAATCAACCCTATACATAGGAAAGAATATAACAACAAAAACTGCAAAATCAAGAATGTCCTACATGATACATTGAAACTGCAAAATCAGAAACTCAAAATCAAATTCCTACTTCAAACAAGAATCCAATATGAAATATCAAAATTTATATAGTAGTTGATGAAGTGATCACAAAACATGATTTTGATTTTCATATCAAAGGTACAAAACTTAGCATGCATCTTCCAGACTCCATGTAAATCTGTAGCTGGGTATTCAAAATAAGTTTGTGTTGAGAAGGGGATTAAGGAGATTGTCAAATTTTCAGTGGAGGATTCAGGACATTGTCGAACAATCCTGTTTTTTGAGATTGAGAAGAGGATTGTGATGGGGGATTATTGGATTTTCCCCTTACCCACCCAACAATAATCATCATTCCATCAAAACACTGAAAATATTATTTTTATAAAATAACCTCCATCTCCTCAACCCTCATAATCCATAAAAATAATTTAGTATATCCCAATAATCCTCTTTATCCCTCAAAAAATAATACACTTCCAAACACGCCCTTAAATACGCCTATTTTTTTGCTACTTAGGGTATGTTTGGCAAAAGCAAGTAGCTTTTCGGAGCTTTTGGTTTTGATATTCTATAGTCTTAAATAAAATAAATATAAGATTTTAGTTTAATTAGCTTTTGAAATCAAAGCTTTTCAGCAGCTATTCACCAAAGCTTTTCGGAGCTTTTGGTTTTTTATTAACAAGTTTTTAACAGCTATCGTAACAGCTAGGTTTACCAAACACTATACTAGCTTGTTAACATATATTTAGCTCAAATAATCCAACAGCTTCAGCTACTCCAACATCTACCATTTTACCAAACACACCCTTAATCCAGTCCATATGAATTTAAGAAAGAAAGAAAAAAAAAACTGAAAGGCCCAATTAATAAAGGCCCGGATAGTGTGGATTTGTATGGGCCTCTATCTATGTGATAGTAGCTAACAAACAAAGAAACACCCATTGCATTATTTGCATATAGAGGACTGGACTAGTTGAGTAGGGGAGTTAGCTAGGAGTCTAGGACTGATTAAAAAGGATCCAAAATAGCATTAATCAGTAATCACTAATGAATAGAGGTGGATACATAATTGATGTGTTCTAATCTTAAAATATTAGTGTTATATGATTTTAAAAAAAAAAAAGTGTTACATTACCTTATTTTAATTGGAGGACAAGGAAAAAAGCTAATTAAAGTGGAGGGGTGGTCAGTGGTCACATGAAAATTGATTTAATGGTAGGTAAAGAGCAAAGACCAATTGGTATTTAGTATCTGTTATGTGGAAAATAGTGCTTGTGATGCAAGCTGCAGCCTATAATAAGATATGACACAAACTTTTTTTCATTGCATTATCTTGATTCTGTATTCATTTAAAGACTAAGCACTACTATATATATAAATATGTAATTAACAAATGAAGTACATTATACTTTTGGCTTGTTATTAGGAAGACATATATATCAATTATCAACACCACCAGTATTATATTAATAAGAGAGGAGGGGACATGGATCGGAGCTACTTGGGGTGGCAATTTCTTTAATGCCACAATTATTGTTCCACTCTAATTAGAAGCTAATGCATATTTACATTAGGGAAGATTTAGTGTAACAGAAACTTACAAGTTACAAGTTACAAGCTCCTAAGAGATTAGTCAGGTCTACAAAGTGAACCAGATATTCATGAAAATTCAAAAAAGAAAGGAGCTTGTTAATAGCTTTAATGATGGTGCGTGGAGTTGCAGCAATATGCTTGACATAAAAGAGATTGAAGTTTGAAACTTGACAAAAACTAAAATGTAGAACCTCTCTATGCAAGAGATCAAAACTTCTCTCTAATAAAGAACGAACTATCCTAGTGAGATATGAACGTACAACTGTCCTCTATTAAAAAAAGCAATGAAACTTAAGCATAATAGTATATAAGACGGTGATTGAGCTTCTTTTTCTATTGTCAATCTATATAAACTCTTAATTTAGAAGAGTTTAGGTTGACGTGTCACACTTAGAGGGATTTTAGAAATTTTGACCAATCCTATTTTTCTCTTTAATTTTAATTTTTATTTAATGTAATTATCCTTTTTCCTTCTTTTAACTTTAATTCTCCTATTTTTAACTAATCATTTTTTCTCCCCCTTTTAATTCTTCCAATTGATTTCCATCTTTAAAATAATCAATGGGTTTAATTCAAAATATTAAATTAATGTAAACTTGTGTCTATTTGTAAATATTCGATACTATCACATTGGAGTCCATCTTGATTGAGCTTATTATATCTTACTTTTGTTAGTTTGTTTTTATATGTTTAATTCAAAATATTTAAATAATATTTTATTAAATGGTATAATATCAATTTATTTTTTAAAAATCGCGCCATGGCGCGGGAACTATACTAGTTGATTTTAAAATGAAATATCATTTGCCTCATATTTTGGCATTCTAAAGATTGTGCAGCTATATAGAATGTTGAGATGGAAAGAGATAAAAAAAATAGTCTCACATTGAAAATATGACATAAATAAAACCTAGTATATAAGGCGGTGAGATTTGTTTTAGGATAATACCTCATTGTGCTTATATGCTAGGATATCGCTAGTTGTATTCGTTGGGCGTGTCCTCAACCTAAATGCTTACTTAATTTCATTTAAAAACGAAAACAGTATATCCCTGAAACCATGACGAAGAGTTGAAGCTAGATTACCTGCCTTTCCATTGTGTTTGTGACAATAGTATATGGCCCTTAGCCTACACGAAAAGTCCAAACTAACTCGATCAATATCCTTTGTTCTGTATTTTTATAAACAAAGTGCTTCAAGAGGAAATTGTCCATTATTTTTGGTAGATTTGTTTATTTGGATTCAATAACACTAAATCCATTAAACAAATACCAAATCATCGGTTTCATTTCACTTTCATAAAACAACATGGAGAGCTTCCATTATTTTTGGTAGATTTGTCCATTATTTTTTAGTTTGGAAACATTTTCAGTTTGATCATTAGGATGGTTAGGATCACAATCACATGAAACACGAAATGACAAGACAATCCGAAATAATATATCCCGCCCAAGCAGAGTCAATGTGCCTAAATCTATGTATACCATGCCGTTTAAAAACGAAACAACTATTATAATATCCATTCCACATCGATTATACAAATAAATATTTTAGTGTCGATATCAATTAGTTTTAAGATGGAACCTCACTAAAACGGTACGGCTTTCATATAATCCTTGTCATAGAGATACAATTAGAAAAGACACTCATATTATCAAATTCAGTAACCTAACATATCCACTTTAACAGCAGCCTTTCTCTTCCTATAAGACCTTCCTCTCGACCTTCGCAGCGATCCAATTCGCTTCATCAGGAAGAGAAAATGGTCCCCATGACTCCATACTTGTTCCCTATTGAGTCTTTGCAAAGCTATGATCAAACTGTTGAGCTCTACAGCTCGCTAAGCGACCTCCCGAGCCCCCAAACCCCGCCATCTGGCTACGAGTTCAACCAGCAGCCCTCAAGCTCAAGCAACAACAGCCTCCTGGAGTTTGATGAGGCTGCTGGACCAGGACAGCAGCCGGTCAGGCTCCTTGACCAGAAGAAGCTGAGGAGGATGCTCTCAAACCGCGAGTCTGCTAGGCGGTCCAGAGTCAGGAAACGGATGCACCTCGACGAGCTCATGTCTCAGCTGACTCAGGCTCAGACTGAGAACCATGATCTCGTCTACAAGCTCAAGCACGTTACTGATTGCCATGACCGCGTTCTTCAAGACAACGCTAAGCTCAAAGAGGAGGTTTCGGAGATCAGGAAAATGCTCTCCAGTGTGCAAATAGACAGTACTCCCTGCACTTTCTTGGAGGATTTTAGTGACGTTTGTTAGAATGCAGGATGTTTCAAATCCTAGTGCTAATAGGAAACTAATATATGTAACTTGTCTCTTTTTTTTTGGCTTATAGCAACATATAATTCGTCGACAAATATAAGCATCAATGTCGCTATAAGAAGAGAGACAATGAGTAATTTGAGAATAAGCCTACATTTGTTGTTCCGAAAAATGATAACAAATGTGGTTGATGACAAATATGAATGGCAAATTGTTCTTGTAATTCTTCGGCGTCCACTTGATAGTCATACTGAATGAGAACAAAAAGAGTCACACGTCGAAAGTTGAGTATAATAAGTCTTAAGTATATAAGTCGGTGAGATACTCCTTCTATTGTTAATTGGTTTTATAGAATGCAACCTCACTCGGCTTGTATGCTGGACTACTAGCGCAAAACGACCCAACTCATAAACGATCCAAAACGAAGACTATGAGACACCAATTCAGTAAAGAAGATTAGTAGGATCACTTAAAAAGTATCCACAAGTCCCATGATATGATAACCAAAATATCTTTTTTGAATGATTCCATGGGAGAATTTGTTCTTTAACATTGAGTAAATGCTTATCAACTATTGAGTTCATGTAATCCAATCCGTTTGCGACACCTCTTTTCGGGTTTTTTTTTTCTCTTAGATGGTTAGACGGACTAAAAATGAACAAGTCAAAATCAATCAAAACCAGCATGTTAGACAATTCAGCAATGATAAGAGATTTTCCATTGGCAAGAACAGCATTTTTACAGTGTGGTAGAAACCATGCTACAAAAGGTGACAGATTATGTCATTTGATTTAGTTTATACTCTGATTATATATGTGGTTGTCATTGATACACGTGTCGCAATATGAGATTAACAAAGCCAATATTGTATGGATTAGTAAGATTTAAATATTTAAATTACTGTAATTAGTGTAGAAGCTTCATAAGCATAAAAATTACTGTAATTAGTGTAGAAGCTTCATAAGCATATATGTTTTAGGTATGTTTGTCCATTAGTTAGAACTTAGAACACCTCCTACGCCTTCTCTATTTTAGAAATTTTGGAGTTTTTACATAATTTTACGGTTTTTTTTTCTCCAATGGATTCTCCATCCCGTCCTCCAAAACATGAAACTATAGGGAAAAAAATGGATAGACTTTCTCAAATATGCAACATTCTCTAGCTAGAATATAAATGCTTCTTCAAATCTTCAAATAAAAAATTTATTGAAGTTTAAGTAAAAATAATTCTAAAAATACAGTATATCTTTTGTTTTTAATTTCCATATTAGAGAAAATTTTGAAGAACTTGTTGGAGATGCCCTTGCCCCATTATTATATGATCAATTGTGACAGTTAAAATGCTCATGTTATAAATTATTTAGATTTGAGTTATAAATTGAAAATATTTACAAGTTGTTATTACTTTTTTAATAAGAAAGCTATGAAAACTTTTCAAGGACAAGAAAAGAACTAAAAAATATATATTAATTTCATTATTTTTTAGTTCTTTTCTTGTTCTTGAAAAGTTTTGCAAGTTGTTATAGCTTTTTTTTAATAAGAAATCTATGAAAACTTTTCAAGGACAAGAAAAGAATTCAACAGTAATGAAATTAATATATATAAGGGTAAACTGCAGAAAACCACCCGTTAAATAGGCCATTTTGCATAAAACCACCCATTAAAATCGAAATTGCAGAAAACCACCCTTTAAACCTATTCCGTTAGCAAAGAGCCACCCGTCCCACTATTCCGTTTGAGTCCGTAAAAAACTGAACGGAAAAAGACAAATTTACCCTCTTTTATTTATTACGTAGTATTTGTTTTGATTTGTAATTAAATAACATAAAATAAACAAAGAAATTAAATTCATTTAAAAAAAATTGAAAATGGTTGAAATCCCCCAGAACTCCATTGTCGTCGATCTACACCATTGTTGCCCTCCGACCTCCATCGTCGCCTGCAATCACCATCTACCTTCCTAAGATGCAAATCCCATTACCTATTTCTACTCCACCTATTCCCATCTCTCTCCTCCAACCCCGGCCACACAGTTCCCTCAACCCGAAACCCCGTCTTGCCCCAAACCTCTTATCGTAGACACTACCAAAAGCTCGTATAAGGATCCGAACTCCAGGCTCTTCCCAAAGGCTCACTTGTTGTCGGCCATATCGAGTCCAAACTTCCAGCGCGCTCAACAACTCCAATCCAAAGAAGAATTGGAGGAAACCCTAAATTTTAAATTAGTCAACTTGATCGAAATCTTATTGAATTGGATGAATTTTATGTTTCTATTGGATTTTGAATGCGTGAAGTTTGATGTATGCAACCATTTCTTTCAATTTCATATGGAATTTGAGAATTTGTGAACATCTTGGAAGAGGAAGAGGAAAGACTGACATGGGAGAGTATAGTTTCAACTGGTTTGATGAAAGGAGGGTAAATTGGTCTTTTCGTTTATTTTTTGACATATCTCAAACGGAATAGTGGGACGGGTGGCTCTTTGCGAACGGAATAGGTTTAAAGGGTGGTTTTCTGCAATTTCGATTTTAAGGGGTGGTTTTGTGCAAAATGACCTTTTTAAGGGTGGTTTTCTGCAGTTTCCCCTAGCTCCATAATAATATTAACAATAGATTGAAGGCATATATACTTAATCTGGCCCCTTGTTATTTAAGTAATGGTGGAAGCATGTAGATTAGGCAGAATATTAGGCAATATATGGGATTTCCATAATGGTAAACTTATCCTATCTGGACCAATAGATAGTTGGATATAATGACCTCAGCCAAAAAAAAAAAAAAGGATAATTATTGGTACTGGTTATACACCTAAAAAGGTTTTCTATAGGATCAAAGGGTAATTAGTAATATAATTAGTGGCTTCAAGAACTTGTAAACCCCTCTGAGAGACACTTGTTAAACTGTAAAACCCCATATATTGAAGTGCCAATTTCATTTGCTCACATTGCCCAATTGAAAACTACAGAAACAATAGAAAACTACAAAGAAAGAAAATCACAAGGAACTCTAACTTCAAATCTATAGGCTGATTAATCATGCTTTGTTCTTGTGTGTATTAAAATCTTAATTTCAAGGTCTTTTACAAAAAGGATATATTATATATATGGGTAGGTATAAAGTTAAAAGGAAATTTATGTTTGTGGCTGCAAATTTGCATTGAACCACAGATTAGCAGTTTCAAATTCATAGAACTACTACCACTTTACACTTTAAAGTACTCCTAACATAGGTCAAACCCTTGATCTTATCTTGTTGCAAGTCCTATGATCCATATATGTCGACGACATATATATATAGCCCTTTTTCATCTTGCTGCAAACCAAAAGGCAGGCCAACTGAACAAAGAATCAATCAATCTTAATCTGAATATAGGCTTGCCAATTGTTGTATATATAACGCTAACGTGATGGAGAAAAGGGCGAATAAATAGACTAAAATCCAAGCTATTATCTTGCATCACATGTTAGTGCAAATGATTGTTGTAAGACTACAAATAGTTATTGCATCATCAATCATAGGTACTATTGTATAGTTAAGAAAAAATGCAAGTATTAAGTGTGTTAAATAGCAAGTGTTACTATCATCTTGCATCAGCAGTTCAGCACTTGAGTGAAGTTGGCCCACCTCGACGATCCCTCCCTATAAAAAGCAAGGTACATTAACATTTTCTCTGCTATAGATTAAACCAAGCCATTCTCAAGATCGACGAGCTTGATCCAATGTATAACGGTCAGCTGGAATTCGAAAGAATCAGCTACATGGAAGCTGAAATATTCCCAAATCCATACCAATCATCCAACATGAGCTTTATAACAGGAGTTGAAGAAGAAGCAGACAAGCCAGAAATCCAAGCAATAGACGAGAGGAAGCAGAGGAGAATGGTGTCAAACAGAGAGTCAGCAAGAAGGTCAAGAATGCGGAAACAAAGGCGAGTAGATGAGCTCTGGACACAGGTGACGCGGCTTAGAAATGAGAACCACAGGCTGATAGAGAGCCTGAACCGCGTGTCAGAGTGCCACGACAAGGCTCTCCAAGAGAACGTCCAGCTCAAGGAACAGACTTGTGACCTCCATCAAATGCTTGGCAGCCTCCAAATCCTCCATCCTTACAACGTCTTGCGAGGCATGGAGGAGTTCCCATCCTACTCAGATGACCTCAGCTTCGAGTCTTGGAGCGAATCCTCTGCCAACTATGTACCCTTACTTGACTAAGACTTAAATAATATATCTATGTGTTATGTTTGAATGTAGCACTTTGAGAAACTCAATGAGCAAATAAAGTGTCATTTACTACATAGTTATGACTTATGAATGCGCCGTAACATATGAACTTGTTGTACAAGTGGTTGTGATGCATACTAAGGTAGAGCCACTTGCAACTACTTGTGGATGTAGATAGATTAAGTAACAGTTGCAAGGAGACAATTGGTAGTGGTTTGTTGCTAGTTGGAGTGTCTAATTATACAATGGGCTACTAGGAGGAGGAAAAACATGGGTATGGACTTCCACTATAAGTATGCTGTGGACACTGTTGTAAGCTTCTTTTTTTTGTTGATGAAGCATCAGCATCTATCTTCCATGAATCAGCCAGACAAGTCATGTTGTGTTCTTGCTAGTGTCGCAAACAAACGAAAAAATATATATATCTAGCGGATAAATCATAGTGTAATGTGGTTCCTAGCATTTTTGCTGGGATAATTAGATCAGTTGTACAGTAGGAGCTGATCATATTCTGATATTTCTAAGTGAAAAATACAGTAGTATTCATATTCCGACCAAAATTTTCAGATTTTTCTGACTGAAAAAAGTGCATATTAAATTCATAGTCACAAATAAAGAGCTTGCCGAACGGCCCACCGGCCCATTGGGCTTCCTTCCTAGTCCATTATATTTGCATTGTGATTTGGGAATCTCCCCCAACTGTCAAAAGAGGGCTCGAGCTCGGTTTGGAATCGGCTTGAAAAACCTCGACTCGAGCTCGCTCACTTATTTAAACAAGCCGAGCTTGAACAAAATTTTAAGCTCAGCTCGTTCGAATAAAGCTCGAATTCTATAGAATTTCTAAAATTTCATTTAAATTAACGTGTTATAACCAATTAGAACTACTTAAAGTTATAAAAAAAAACTGATTTAAAAATTAGACTCCGCTCGAACTCGTTTAACAAACGAATCAAACTTAAATATATCAAACTCAGCTCATTCGATTCAAATAATACCCCTAAACTAGTCTAATATTTTTCCATTATCAAAACAAAACAAAAAGTTTTCAATAAATCAAGTTCTAGGTGGTTCGCGATAAAGTATTGTGGTTAATGGTAGAAAGTTGTGGTATTTACAAAACAGGTTTTCTAATGTGTGGAATTTTATTTTTTTCTGATGAACGTGTGTAATTGGATACACATAAATACCAAAATAAAATATCATATATATTGACCTTATACATTAATTTGTTGAAATTAGGGGAAAAAACTACTCCCTCCGTCTAATAATATATGAGTTTTTAGAGATAAAATTTTATCTAACAATAGATGACCTTTTATGTTTTCTAGGTAAGAAGTTGTAATGTTTTGTATTGATTTGTGTGTTGTTGACTTTTTAAAATAATTTGATTGGTTAAAATGTGTAGTGGATGTTAAAAAATAATAAAATTTATGAAAAAGTTAGTGCAATGATGATGTTTTTTTAAAAGTAAGTGTTTTATTAAAACTTGTGCTAAACGCTAAAAGCTCATGTATTTTAGGACGGAGGGAGTACTTTTTAAAGGTGAATCTTTCTATTGTGACGTTACTTAACGTGTGTACAAGAAAAGTTCTTTGGAAAATTGTTGGATAAAAAATGGAGTTGGGATCCTTATAAGTGCAAAGGTCCCCAGTTCGAACCCCGAGTATGACCGCTCTTTATTTACAAATTAAAGGGTCCTTATAAGTGAGAAATAGAGGAATTGTGGTTAAGGTTTCGCAATAGATATTTAATTTTTTTTATATAAATGAATAGAATTTGATTGAAGATATAAATTATTAATATACTATATACTTCGCATTGATTAAGTGCATGAGATATAATCTTCCAAAATACTCCTATATTTTATATAAGTGTTTTCCAATTTTGTGCATGGGATATAATTTTGTAGTATATCTATATCTACAAAATTGGAAAAACTTTTATTTTAAAATTGATTAAGGTCGGTAGATAATTTTTTTATAACTAATTAATACTAGTACAATTAAGCATAAGATATCATATCCCATGTAACTTCTCCTATATTTTATAATATAATATAATAGATAGATTTGATCACTTATTTTAAGAGTAGAAGAATGACTAGGGGACCGGGGAACAACTTCAAACCATTTTCTCGTTTTATATATTTTTTTTAATTATTTTCAGACGGACTACTCTATCTATCTAGAGATCCAATTGGAACCCAAAAAATAAAAAAAGATAAAAGAAAAAAGGAAAAAGAAGCGCGCAGCGCAGGGCAAGTTGTGCACGAACACGGACCTTTTCAATCCAACCGCCCCACAGGACTCAATTCAGAGTACCAGTTGTCTTCACAGATTTAAATTTCCAGTTTGATATTTTCTCTGATTTGGCTGATACCTGTAACTACTACAACTCTGAATCCTCACTGCAATCAATTAATTCCCTTTTCTGCGTTTTCCAAAGGAGTGAACTTTATACTATCATCCCACGCCGTTCAATTTGCGCCTTCATCAATCATCAAGCTCTGGCCTTTTCTTCTTTGTAGATTCAGATTGTTTTCGGCGCTGCCCAGAAATCCTCTCAACTCCTTCCGCTGATTTAAGTGCCCCCCGTGGTGAGCAGTTCAATCCACGCATTGCAAATTTGATTTTGTGGTTGTGGGGTATGAATCACTGAATCCCTTTTTTGCTGACAATGAATTTGTTCTTTTTCTCTGCTGATTTGCTGTGTAGGGTTTACTTTTTCCTCTTTTTTTTTTGGCTAGATTTATTACTTTTAATCTGGGTTCTTGATTGGAGAGTGGGTGGGCTCAAGATCCCTGAAATTTGTCTTCATTATCTGATCTTGAAACAGAAATTGCTGCATATCTAGTCCTGTAGGAGAATTGATTATTTAGGATTAAATCCATGTTTGAGATCTCTCAACAATCAACATCACATGTTTGTCAGTTTAGCTGCTAATGGTTATGGTTTGTGTGTGGGCCTATCTTTTGCTTAGGGACAGATAGATTCACTGTGAAATTTGGTGAACAATCAAGGGTTCCATTTATGATTCCAAACAAACTAGGTGGAAGTTGGTTGTCAATTTGCATCTAGAGCTGAAAATTTATCTTCCTTGGTCGAATTTTAAGATGTATATCGTACACAAAAGAGATTCGTTAGCTTGTGTTGGTTTTTGTCGATGCGTGTCTTACAGAATCGTCTCTATGCGAAACAGATCCTGAAATGAATGGTTTAGGAATCATTTTCATAATTCAGAGCCATTTATGGGAATGTGCATGTTGTGGATGAGTTGCTTTCTGGGACATTCGTCTTGTAGTTACCGATCTCTCTCAAATTATTGGATTCTTTTTTTGGCATACTTGATACTTGAATTGTTAAACTTGGCCTGTTTAGTTGTAGATGATTATTATCTTGGCCATTCAAGTCTGTGGAATATCTGTCTCGCGATATTTTATAATGTTACCAGCTAATGGGTTTGGCTATTGTCAATGAAGGATTCAACCCTTGCTTATCTCTGCTATACTTTGTCCTAGTGAATGTCAATTCGTAAAGCTTCTTTTACATTTTCTGCCACTGTTCTTGTTCATCTACTTGTTGTTCATGGAAAATTTACATTATCTTATTGCTTTAGTTCAGCAAGTGTTGATTGCATCCTCTTTATTGCTTGCGTATTTCATGTGATGAAAATTTGGTTTCTGTTTAGTGAACTAACTCTATAGTTCTAACTTGAATTTCCAATTAAGAAGTGATGTAGCTTTGGCTACTCTTTTATACACAACTAGTAGTCATGCCGTTTTTTCCCCTTTTCAGTGGAAGAGCTATAAAGATCATCATGGCACAAAGTGTTCCTGGCTCTGAATCACCTCGCCGGAGGGCTGGCCTTTTAAAGGATCAAGTCCAGCTGGTGAAAAGAAATGATTCAAACCGTTATGAGATCGCTCCAATCCGAGAACATTTGTCCTTTGACAAGGGCTTTTTTGTTGTTATACGTGCGTGCCAGATGCTCGCTCAAAAGAATGATGGAATAGTATTGGTAGGATTAGCAGGGCCATCAGGAGCTGGGAAAACAGTCTTTACCGAGAAAATACTCCACTTTATGCCCAGTGTTGCTGTCATATCAATGGACAACTACAATGAAGCTAGCCGAATAGTTGATGGCAATTTTGATGGTAGTCTTTCTCTATTTGCTTTGGTCATAACATCAAATTATCAACTGCACCTTTTGTTCAGGCGTAATTGCTGTGGTCGTATATGAATGTACCATGTCATTTGGTCATCCATGATTCCATGAACACTGTCAATTTCAAACGAAAAATGTATCTCTACTAATATGTTATTCCTTAGACTTTACAAGTTGGCTTTGTTCGTGAACAGATCCACGGTTGACAGATTATGAAACATTGCTCCAGAATATATCTGATTTGAAAGCTGGGAAGGAGGTTCAAGTTCCCATATATGATTTCAAAACTAGCTCCCGTGTAGGATACAGGTTGGTTGTAGTATTCCTTTAATGTTAATTGCCTGCAAAGGCCTTCTAATGACCTACTCTAAAACAGTTTTTGGGTAGCTAAGTTCAGCTCTTTATATCTTGTGCATGAATTCAAATGATTTAAGCTGGTTATCTTATCAGGACACTTGAAGCCCCGAGTTCTCGTATTGTGATTGTTGAGGGCATCTATGCTTTAAGTGAAAAACTGCGACCTTTATTAGATCTTCGAGTGTCAGTCACTGGTGGAGTACACTTTGACCTGGTCAAGCGAGTCTTAAGGGATACACATCGTGCTGGCAATCAACCTGAGGAAATAATTCAACAAATTTCGGAAACTGTATGCTCATTTTTGTTCCAGTAACTGTACCTTTAGGAGAGCAGGTAAGAGATTTTCATTACACTATAGTTCTAACCCAGTTCTACTTGCAGGTCTATCCAATGTACAAGGCCTTTATCGAGCCTGATCTCCAAACTGCACATATTAAGATAGTCAATAAGTTCAATCCATTTTCCGGATTCCAAAACCCTAGCTATATCTTGAAGGTAATTGTCTGCTGGCTAAGTACTTCATCTTTTGATATTTCATATCAACTGCTTCATACTGACCACTTGTGTTTTTATGTATAACTGGCTTTAACGATCTCAGTCAACAAGGCGTGTCAAAAAGGATCAGATAAGAGCTGTTCTTTCTAAGGAACATACTGAAGATGAGGAGCAAACTGACGATATATATCTTCTACCGCCTGGGGAAGATCCAGAATCATGCCAATCATATCTTAGAATGCGCAACAGAGATGGAAAGTATAATCTCATGTTTGAGGTCTGCCTCTATCATTTCTAAGTGTTTGCAATACTGAATTGATCTATTACAGAACGTAGTAGTGTAGTACTTCATTGAGATCAATTGTTCGT
The DNA here is from genome assembly GCA_037127255.1 of Persicaria tinctoria. Lineage (NCBI taxonomy): Eukaryota > Viridiplantae > Streptophyta > Magnoliopsida > Caryophyllales > Polygonaceae > Persicaria > Persicaria tinctoria. The sequence continues at coordinate 25,737,378 of JBANSL010000006.1, forward strand.
AATCTAGAAGGCATATTGAATCACTTTTCTTTATGGTTAGGCAATGTATGTTTGATGTTGTTCAAGTATCTTATTGTACTAATATCTCATTCAGGAATGGGTTACAGATCGTCCGTTCATCATCTCTCCAAGAATAACATTTGAAGTAAGCGTCCGCCTTCTTGGTGGTTTAATGGCCTTGGGATATACTATATCAGCTATTTTGAAAAGAAGCAGCCACGTCTTCTCTGATGATAGGGTGACTGTGAAAATCGACTGGTTAGAACAGCTAAACCGATCCTACACTCAGGTAATCTATTAATGCTTACTAACATCATCTCTTCTATAATTTATTTGTTCTTTGATTCTTTAACTTTCAAAGGTTCAAGGAAAAGACCGCTTGGTGGTAAAGTACGTTGCTGAACAGCTGGGGTTGGAAGGATCGTACACATCACGCACATACATTGAGCAAATTCAGCTAGAAAAGCTCCTCAAAGAAGTCATGGTATGATAAATGGCAACTGTGCTCAGTCTGATACTTCTATAAATATAAGATCCTGCTAATTTCAGTACTGCTAAATCTTCCAGCCATTGCCAGAAGACTTGAAGACGAAACTTAGCCTAGACGAGGAGATTATATCTAGTCCAAAAGAGGCGCTTGCTCGATCCTCTGCTGATAGGGTTGCTTGGAGAAGCAAGAATCTTAAGAGGTGTGGCTCATTGAGGATATGTATGCCGCCATTTATTTTAAATAAAGTTGAATCTTTTAGCTAATACTGCTATCTGCTTTACAGCGGTATGTCACAGTCGTACTCCAACCACAGGGACGAAAATCATTCCAAGAATACTGACTTTGATAAGAGTGGGCATAGATATGATGGTAGAGAGGGTGATACAACAGCGCCTGAGGTAAACGAGGTGATTCTCGCATTAACGCATATAAAAATGTATGCTTGCATTTGCAGCTCATTGATCATCCATTTGTGCTATGATTCTCGTCTTTCAGGGTGCCTTGCCACAGTTGTCAGAGCAAATCGCGACTCTAAATGATAGGATAGATGAATTTACTTCAAGGATTGAAGAACTAAGCTCTAGTCTAACCATCAAAATGCAATCTCCCAGCCAACAAAACATGACTCTACCGTCAGAGACCTGCAACGGTTCTGCCCCAACCTCTTATTTCATTTCTAACTTGAGCAACGGATCGTTGAACATACCTGCCCTGCCTAAATCTTCGTCTTCCTCCCAGTTGACAAAGGATTCTCCCTTGATGGAAGAGGTGCACTACTTCTCTTCTTCCATTTATATGAATCAAACCAAAGTGCTCGCCTTTCGTCTACTCCTTGGAACCTTTTGCTGATGAATCTTTCTCAACACTTTCCTCCTGCAGATTCTAACTATAGCAAGAGGGCAGCGCCAAGTACTTCATCAGCTAGAAAATTTGAGCAGTCTTCTACAAGATACCTTTGGTAAAAAGGCTCCTGGAGCAAGAACGCCGAGGAGAAAGAGTGTAATAGATCATCTAGCACCTGCCAGGCATCCTGTGGCGTTAGCATTGGCACTCAGTGGTTTCGGTTTCTGCTTATATAAAGGTTTTTGGACTCGAAACTGATCCCCAGGTGAGTTTATCAGTTGTGACATTCTCAAGCACTGCTAAGTGATAACCCTCTAGCATATACTAATGCCATTGCCATTGCAATTAAATTGATTTCCTCATTTCGTTCTCAATCGATTATATTTCCTTACCGCTCATACAAGGCTATAGATTCAACACTCATCGTCGTATATCTCAAAAAGGAAAAGCATCTTTGGAGTTGCAAAGCTATGTATTTCTGAAGGAGATCTAAGTGTACATGAATGATTTAACTCCCTTTGAGATCTTTTTGTAACCAAGGGAGGTTTATAGTTTATACAATGAATGAACTAATGAAAGAAGTACATATGTGGAGAACACAATACATAGTTGGCTTAGATGGTATACAAGAAACAGCTTTGCATTATTTATGTGTAACTATTCTGTCTATCAATGGCCACCGCCATCGCTGGGTCCTGACGACAGTCTTTCGAGCCAGTAAGCGAGCGTAAGCTGGGCCTTGTCGTACCCGAAAGAAGGCACGGAGAAGGACTCGCTCTCTGTGCTTGTTTGTAGCGGTCGTGCCATTGCGTTTGTCGCAAGTGCCACGAAGACAACCGCCACCAGGATCAGCAGACAACATGTTCTCGTCGACTTCATCTTCGCCTGAGCTCGCCCCTAGGGAATGCAAGAGAATTTGTGGTGTTGTTTGCAGAGGAAAAAACAAAGGAGATGGAGAGACTGTTGGTATGCAATGTGTTTGTGGTGGTTTGGTTGAGGAAAGAAGTGATGGTTTGTTGTGTATTTATATTGCAAGGGAGAGTTTGACAAAATCAACACAGGAGGTATTCAAGCTGGGGCTGGGAAACATCCTGAGGTTTGAACTTTGACAAAAGGGGTTTTGACCAAATCAGATTTTATTTTATTTTGGTAACATGGGTTCCGAGGTTGTCGAGTTGTCGACTAATCCCAACGGGCTCGAGCCATAGTCTGTAAATGATACGGACCGGTTAGCCAGACGGCAAGTCATTAAACAGACTTATCCAAGCCAATTAAAACATGAACACCCATTCATTACACAAAATGTGAATAAGGAGGGAGATTTGAACTCTTGACCTCTTGCAAGCGTCACCTATAAAATGGATACACATTTATACTAGTCATTGCTTGCAATAGGCATTGTCTAAGATCATTGGTATCCAAAATGTTAAAACGTTTTTTTGCTTTTTTAGAAAGATTTTCAAATGGGTTATCCACTTATCCATTAAAATTTAAAATTTTTCATCAAATCTGGTTTTTTAATCCATTGGTGTGAATTTTCGAATGGAAATTTCCCAAAATAAGCAACTTTAAAAAAAATATTTTTTTAAGAAAACTAATAAATAATTAAATATAATATTATATAACCATATTTATTTATTTTTACATTTTTAAAATTATAACTAATAATTGCAGACACAATTGTATAAAATAACTAATGATGAAAATACACTAAAATGTCATATTTTTCTTCAAATACCAATAAAGTCTTATAACTTTACCTAACTATATTAAAATAATATTTTAAAGTCTAAGATAAAATAAAGGGAAATTTCAACATGACTTTTCACAAATTTCGTGTTGGACTCTTTTAAGTAATAACCTTCAATTTGATATTTTTGATGTGGCACCCAAAACATTTTAATATGTCGATTTTTTTTAGCTTTGAGTTATTAATGTCTTTATTGAATAGAAATTAATTAAAATAATCCAACTTTTGTAAGAATGTTAAAACATATCTTCAACTTTCAATTATAAGAAAAATAACTCAACTTTTGAGAGAGATGGTAACAAAGTATCTAGTTCATTTTTATGACTATAAATTGGGCCAAAATATGACATGAAATTGATCAAATAATATCATTCTCATTAAAACAAGTCAATATCATCTAAAATTCACCAAAATCTTAATTTTATCAATTATATATCATTGTCTTTTCCCATATTTATAGTCAGTAAAAGAATCGGGGTACTTTGTTACCACCTCCTTAAAAAATTGGGTTATTTTTCTTACCGTTGAAAAATGGGGATATTTTTTTAATATTTCTTGAAAGGTTGGATTCTTTTATGAGTTTTGCCTATGAGGCTATGAATAGTCATAACTCAAACTCATAAGTCGTTACTTCCCTAGTTTAGCCTTGATAGTAGTTAAATTATTATGGAAAAATTTGGTGGAAGTCTAAATTAGGTAAATGTCCATATTTAAAGGGATATTAAGAAAGTGTCCATAATTTTATTGTAATTCCAAGTTTACCCCTACCATTGTAATACTCTCCTAATTTCTTCCATCGGGCCTCTTTTTTCTTGGTCGATCTGTTGCCCTAAAATCCCGTCCGCTTCCCTTCCGTCCGACTCGTCGCCGCCATCTCCAGTGCCACTCGTCGCCGCTCCATCTCCATTGCCCTTCTCCATTTCCAGTCCCACTCGTCGTCGCCGGACCCTCCTTTTCGCTTGGATCTGCATCGAGGTGGATCTGTGCGCGCCGCCGGACTCTCCTGTTCGCATTCACTGGATTTCAGCTCTATGTAAGGGGGCCTTTACATAAATATCCATAAAAATTGGCCAAATTACAGGAGTATCCATGTATTTGAAAATTTTACAAAAGTGTCCATCCCCTTGCCCCCCCTGCCCCCCCTCGCTGGATCATTGACCGTTGACCGTTGACTGCTGACGTTTGACCGTTGACTGCTGACGTTTGACCATTGACTGCTGACGTTTGACCGGTCAACGTTGACCAAGTATTTCGGTTTTTTTTTTTTTTAAATTTCATGTAAGCACTTTCAGATATGCAACTATAACCCGATGTTATGCAAATAGAATATTATGATATGCAAATATAATACTATGTTATGCAAGCTTAAAAAACCTTATGAGAAGAATATGCAAATCCATATGTATTTTAAAATTGCAAGTGTCCATCCCCTTGCCCCCCCTGCCCCCCTCGCTGGATCATTGACCGTTGACTACTGACGTTTAACCGTTGACTGCTGACGTTTGACCGGTCAACGTTGACCAAGTCTTTCGGTTTTGTTTTTTTTTTTTTTTTTTTTTTCCTGTTTTTTTTTTTTAAAAAAAAAAAATTACATGTAAGCACTTTCAGATATGCAATTATAACCCGATGTTATGCAAATAGAATATTATGATATGCAAATATAATACTATGTTATGCAAGCTTAAAAAACCTTATGAGAAGAATATGCAACACCTTATGAGAAGAATATGCAAATCCATATGTATTTTAAAATTGCATTAATATATCTTATTTTCACATAAGCACATCGCTCTACCATTTATTGACATAAGAGGCTTTAAAATTGCATTAATGTCAAACCCGATGTTGCTGACACCAACATTTCTGACACCGTTGACACTGGTCAACGTTGACCGTTGACCGGTCAATGTTGACCAACTCCTTCAGGGTTTTTTTTTTGTTTTTTTTTTCTGGTTTTTTTTTTAAAAAAAAATTTACTTGTCAGCACTTTCAGATATGCAACTATAAACAGATGTTATGCAAATAAAATACTATGATATGCAAATATTATATTATGTTATGCAAGCTTAAAAAACCTTATGAGAAGAATATGCAAATCCATATGTATTTTAAAATTGCATTAATATATTTTATTTGCACATAAGCACATCGCTCTACCATTTATTAACATAAAAGACTTTAAAATTGCATTAATGTCAAACCCGATGTTGCTGACACCAACATTCCTGACACCGTTGACCGGTCAATGTTGACCAACTCCTTTAGGGTTTTTTTTTTTCTGTTTTTTTTTTTAAAAAAAAATTTACATATCAGCACTTTCAGATATGCCACTATAACCCGATGTTATGCAAATAGAATATTATGATATGCAAATATAATATTATGTTATGCAAGCTTAAAAAACCTTATGAGAAGAATATGCAAATCCATATGTATTTTAAAATTGCATTAATATATCTTATTTGCACATAAGCAAATCGCTCTACCATTTATTGATATAAGAGGCTTTAAAATTGCATTAATGTCAAATTTATGCCTTCAGCACAAATTTATTTTGAAATTTATGAAGTTACTACTCTTTGTATTGAAACTAAAAAGAAATTAATAGTGATCAGTATAAAAGAAATACCAGTTGTGCTACTATTATGTAGTACCTATGCAAACCTCGGATGCTACTGACAAGTATTAGTTGAGCTCAATATAAGGTGTTGGTTGAATGACTTATGATGTAAAATGCAATGAGATGTTCTGTTAGTAGCTTGTAATGATTATGCAAAACCAAAATCTGATTTTGATTTCAGAATGAATTGAATTACTATAAAAATCTGTTACACTGCTGACGTTTGATATAATGAAGTAAAATTTGTGCCTTCGGCACAAATTTAGATTGAAATTTATGAAGTTACTACTCTTTGTATTGAAACTAAAAATAAATTAGTAGTGATAAGTCTAAAAGAAAGAATAGTTGTGCTACTACTAATTAATACTTATGCAAAAATCTGGTGTTGTTGACAAGTGATAGTTGAGCTCGGTCTAATGTGTTGGTTGAATAGCTTCTAATGCTAAAATGCAGTGAGATATTGTGTTACTAGCTTGTAATGATTATGCACAACCAAAATCTGATTTTTGATTTTAGAATGAATTGAATTAATGTAAAAATCTTTTATAGTGCTGACATTTGATGTAATTAAGTAAAATTTGTGCCTTCGGCACAAATTTAGATTGAAATTTATGACGTTACTACTCTTTGTATTGAAACTAAAAATAAATTGATAGTGACCAGTATAAAAGAAAGAACAGTTGTGTTATTATTATGTAGTACTTAAGCTAAATGTCAACATATAATAAAAGATAATGTTTACAAATAAGATCATTCCCAAAATTGATATCATATTACATGAGATGAGAAGTGGGTCATCACTGAAAAACTCACTCTCTTCTATGTGTTGTTTCTTCAGAAACTCGTGCTCAGCACCGAATCCAACAACAAGTGGGTCAATTGAAAGATAACTGTCAAGATTCAGCAATCAAACTGAATTTGTGCACAACTACAAACATTTCATGATCTATGTGACCATGATCTATGACAGCTACGGAGGAAATTGAAGAGAATTCATAAACCAGAGCAAGGAAAGAGAGAGAAAGGAAAAGGGAAAACCAGATTTGTGGAACTATGCACCTTCTTTCTTATTCACCAAAACTCACGTCTGTACACAGTGGGAGCAAGTATGTATAGCCGAGTTTGTTAAGATGATGACATCACCTTTATTCTTTACATCTAACTACAACTAAGCTACTGATTAACAAACTAATCCGTCATTCTATATGCTCTAAAATAACAAATAAGATTTAACAACAAAAGCAAATGGAAGATTACAAAGAGACAATAAGACAGCAGCAAAGGAGGGTCGATCCACGGGCACCGAAAGTCATCAAAACAGCCCCAAACAGTACACCAGGGACAGTAAGACTGACATGGAATATGCTCAATCCGTCCATCAAGGTTTGGACAATCATTAGAGGGTGGCTTATGCTTTGTGCAATAAGATAGCAGACGAATGCACTGGTCTTCCTCATCTTCATCCATAGGAATAAGATGGAATCTGTCTTCATCCTCGAGCTATGACAAAAAATACAAAAACACACGTCAGCTTCATATCTTTGTGCAAAATACCCACAAAATGCTACTCCCTCTGATCATTTTTATTTGATGTTGTAGAGTCCAGCACAAGATTTAAAGAGAATAAAATTCACACTTGATTTTTTTATTTAACTCCACAATCAGCACATTAAGCAACAAGGTAGAATGAGTACATTTGTTTATGGTACATTTGTTTACAGTCAGCAGTTGGCAGTTTCTAATTCTACTGCCAGCAGACTTCAGGAAAAACATCATTGAGTTCAAAGAAAGAGTACCCTCTCATGCTCCTCCTTAACTTGCATATTTTGTGGTTTAGCTAACTCATAAACATCACTAAGGTCCTGCTGGCTTAAAGATTTCTCCCGCTCTAGCTCCATAATCTGAAACAAAAAGAACTAAAGCAATACAAATTACAGTACAAAGCCAAGAAACCTAAAACAGCTTAGAAGAGTTGACAAGAATTCAAGAGAGAAAAGAGCAGAAAACAGCTTAGAAGGTAGAACTTTGTAAGATATAACCCATACTAGAACAACACATGTAGTTAAAAATAATGAATCAATCTATAATAGAAATAAATTATAGCTGTTGCATCATTACTTCTGTTTGCAAGCACTTGAGCTGCTGACACATTAGTCATTTCACTAGATGCAGAATCTCTATTAACCTATTCAATATATATAAAAAAAGAAAGCTTTCATGAAGGACACAACCTGATAATAAGTTCAAAAGTTCATTTGAATGACAATGATGTGCATTTTGGTTAGAATGAGATCAAATTGGAGGCTTCACCACTAATCTATAGAAAGGGCAAAAACCAATTCAAATTCAGTATAGAACAATTCAACCTTCGTTACTGTTGCAGATTATAAGCATTGACAAAATGCAACTAAACAAACATCAATCTCCTGACTGATTCATCCAATTGTGGATGGCTGCCCACAGAACAGTACAACAAAAAAAGAAAACAAGGGAATCATATTAGGATGCAAAACAGATGGGAACATATCAAAAGATTACTTAAGCAAATTAGAGGTTGATGATGCTGACATGTTGTCATATACTAATACACAGAGTCATATACTCACAATGAAAGCACCAAATCCTCACTAAAATCCATATAACCTTCAAAATCCAGAATCCTCACAATTGGTTGAATCCCTAATTCAGTTGAATCCGAGGATGTTGAAATGAAACAGAATATGGAGAGAAAGAGAAGTGGAGTACCAGGCAGCGGCGAGGACGGATTGTGAGGATTAAAACCGCCAACTGGACGAACAAGAGCAGAAGAGACTCAAATCGAGTAGTTCTTCATTTGCCGGCGGAAGCGGTGATGGAAGTTTCTCAAATCATGCAGCAGCAACCAAGGTTGCTGGTCATTCTCTGGACACAGATTGTCTTATAGGTTCTATGGGTATGCTCTTTCCCCATCTTAACTGACCTGTCAAAATTCCTGAACATTATCCATTAAAAAAAATTGAATCACAGTTCTGATGTATTATAAAATATTGGAGTACATTCATGATGGATGTTTTTTGAAATATTATAGCCTAATATTAGAACAATTCAACCTTCGTTACTGTTGCAGATCTGGGAAAATGGTTTTACAAAATGAGAAGGTTGAATTTCAGGTAAAGTGAACTTTTAAACATATCTGAATTTAGTTTTAACCCACAACCAATTTTTATACTTGAATGAGTCACATTGGAAGAGTGTTTGAAAAATAATCACATTGGAGTCGCTTTTGGTATGACTGGTGGGAAATATCTGAATTTAGCTGCTGACACGCTTCAATAAATAGATCAGTTTGGGCCAACAAGATGCTTACCTCTGTGTCAGAGAGATACATCAGCAACCAGTTGGAGAATATCAAATCCACTGAATCTGGTGTTATGTTCAGCTCGGGAGATGTTACATCAGCACACATGAACTTCACATTCTCATAATGACCATCAGCATATAATAGAGTCCTGCACACTGCATCACGAATCACGATTACAGAGATCAAAGTAAGCCCTTAATGCCTGACTTCCAACAGACTGAAAATTACAACCTTGATCACGAAACAAGCAAACAAAAGAATGCAAGTACAAAGAGAGATATGCCTGGGTTAAAACTCAAAAGTATGAAATAAGACGGCAATTAGGAGACGGAAGGAGCGCAAAACGAAGGCCTTTATGCATAATATCAGCCATAAATTTTCCATGATATAACTAAGCAACATGATCTAAAACCTAAAGTTTTGTGAGCTGTGTCTACACCTACTTGACAGACATTTGTTAAGGACAAACTGAGTAAACAAGCACAACAACAATGCTATAACAGATGAATTTATTCTGTTAGTTCAATATCTTAAACGAGGTAAAAACTCCAACTTATGTTTGTTTAATGTGATGAATCAATGCATAGACAACCAACTTGATCAACCACATTTAAATATCTGTATAGAGGCAAGATTGTCCGGAAACATATGTTGCCCTACACAACCGATAGCACAAATAAGACATAATTTGTTTCCGACATTTCATCGAACACCTGGTGGGCACTAGAAGTTCTCAAGTCACACGATGAATTCAGCATGAGATTAGCCTAAAGACTAAACCCTAAACCCTAGATTATACTGTACATCAAATTTTTCGTATGCTCAGGTTTAGCCTCTCTTGGGTCTATGATCCCCTTGTTCTAGGGTTTCAGTTTTGTAACAAAAATGTGTTAATATTAGATGACAAATGTGATAATATTAGCATTGTAAACATTTTAATTAGTTTGATGAAAGTGCTTTTTAGTCGGTGACAATTGGTTGGTGACACTGTTTTGTCGTTGGTGACAAATGGTTGGTGACACTAGATTGGTGACAGTAGATTATTGACCAAAGCTTGAGGAAAATAGGTTGGTTACACTGTTTTATTGTTGGTGTCAATAGATTATTGAAAAGAGGTTGGTGACAATGTTTTTTATAAGTTGGTGACAATACGGTTGATTAAACAATATGAAAACAGTGTTCTGTAGTTGGTGACAATGTCTTGGTGATGTATAATGTTACGGTGACAATTTTTTTAAGGTTACAATATCATGGTGACAATATATTGTCATCAACCCTGTCATTAATAGTTGTCACCAATAATTGTCATCAGGAAAAACATCTATTAGGAGAAAAACTCCATTTGTCACCGAGGAAAAGTGTTACTGGCAACTGTCACTGGAAGAAAAACGACTGTCACCCAAATTTTTTTTGTCACCAACAATTATCACAAGAAAAAGAAAATCAATTGTTACTAGAAAAGATTTTCCCCTAACTGTCACCGAAAAAAATAAAATGTCACAAAAAATCAATTGTCACCAAAATAATTGTCATAATTTACTGTCACTAGAAAAATATACTCAACTGTCACCAAAAAATTGTCATCAAACGCAGGCGTTGACCGGAATGGTCAATGTTGACTAGTCAATGTTAAAATTAAAAATGGTCAAAGGGGAAGGAGGAAGGGTTAAGGATTGGGAAGAAGGGGTATTTTTGGAAAAAATGGACATTTACTTAATTTTGTAAAAAAGTGGACATTTACTTAATTTTGATATGAAAAATGGATATTCACCAAATTAAACCAATTATTATTACTACTACTATTATAATTATAATTATAATAATAATAATACTAATAATAATAATAATAATAATAATAATAATAATAATAATAATTATTATTATTATTATTATTATTATAGAAATGACTTACATAAAGTTAGATGGGAGCCTCGTGACAAATTGAGCTCCAACACCTTTTTTAATAGTAAAACCAACTCTATGAAATATGAAATCGTCATTATCAGAATATCAGACCCTACCTCACGACTTTTGTAACCTATTGAACTGGTTTCATAAAACCAATAACATCGTCTCCCAATTCTCAAAAAGTAGAGAACGCAAATGTCATAAAACAATACCCCTTAGTAGACACGGCCACGGGTCCGACCCGCCGGGTCAACAACCCGGGGAGGGTGACCCTAACCCTGACCCGGGGTTGAGACGGGTCGGCGGGTTGGGTGACCTGGCGGGTCGGCGGGTCAACGGGTCGGACTGACGGGTCGGCCACGTGGCACCAAATCGGGTACCCAACGAGTTTTGCGGGTCGACCCGCCGGGTCAACCATTTTTTTTTTTTAAAAAAAAATTGTTTTAAACCCAAAATAAAACTCAACTCAAGTCTTTCACCACACTTTCGAAATGGAAAGATTTGAGGTTGACAAAACATGGTATGTGGGAAGATATATATAGATATCTTCATTCCACTCCCATCATTTCATTTCATCACACTTTAGATGTGGGAAAGAAAAGGTTGAATTGTGGGAATGACAAGTAGGGTATGAAGATCTATATATAGAGAAAATAGAGGTATGTAGCCCACTTTCGATGTGGGACAGAAATATGAGATATGAAAGAAAATGTGAGAAATTGATATTTAAGTATATGATGTAAAATGTAATGTAATTAAAGTCTTTGGATTATATGGTGGAATATAATGTAATTTAAGTATTTGGATTATATGATGTAACATATAATAATATAATTAAAGTGTTTACCTCTTAGGATTTAATGAAATGAATAACACATGGTGATGAAACATCATGATACAATATATCAAGTTATGTTGGATTAATCTTTCTATTTAATTTAATTGATAGTTGTGTTGATCCATTAATCAATCATAAGTATTTTATTTTACTTGCATTATTATGTTAATTTCTTGATCAATGATTTCAAATCTAGGTTCTTCTTCATATAGATATGTTAAACTTTCTCGTTTAAAGTTGAATTAGCCACATGTTGTATATACACTTAATGATGATGTTATTAGAATTACATACTTGGGTTGCTTGTTATGACGTACATGAAAAGACACATTGAAAAAGTATTGCCAATATTATATTTCATTCTTGTGTTTGAAAATTCGAAGTTATATATCATTTTGAAAATAAACGAAAACTCGACATTAAGGATACTATACAAGTGTAACGACTTTATCAATAACAATATTTGTATTATTTGAAATTATATCATAAAGACTCCTAACTTAGTATCATATAGAATGATTAGAATGATTTTATAGTGGATCCACCAAATAACACAAATGTTTAAGGTATATTGTTGAACTTCACACTTTCTTGTCACCCGTTCGTTATTTCTTTCATAATTGATAAGTAATTTTTTTTTTAAATAATATTTATATAAAGTATAGTACCAGTGTTTGTATATGATAAAAATTTATAAGTATGGATTGACATTAAAAACCGAATGGTAGAGATTGAAGACATGGTGTAGTTTCTAGTTTCTACCCTTGTTCTTGTCCCACATTGAAAACTAGAGGAAATGGGGGGTGCTAAGTCTATAAAAGGAGAAGCATGGGGGTGCTAAGTCTCACATTGCCATTGCATGTTACATTATGTAATATTATGAATTATTCTAAGAATAATTTATATAATTTACATAATAATTATAAATTTATTTTATTAAAAATAATTTTTTTCAAAAAAAATATATTTTAAAATGGCGGGTTGACCCGGCGGGTCGATCCAGGTCGGACCCGCCGGGTCACGGGTTCAGATTTAGTCGACCCTAACCCTAACCCTTAACCCTTCCCGACCCTCGGACCCGTGGACCCTGACCCGACGGGTCACGGGTCAACCTGCCCGACCCGTGACCCGTGGCCGTGTCTACCCCTTAACAGCATAAATATCCGCGTACTTTTTCTCCTTTCTTTCAGTGACTTGAGAGATTGTCTTGCACTCTTGCCACATACTTCTACTACTATTATTAATTTATTATTATTCAGAAAATCTAAAATAGTGATTACACATGGTGAGATTGAAAATAACAATTTAGATATACGTGGAATTTTCAAAAACTCTCCATTATCTTGTAGACTTTTCTTGAAATAAAATAGTATGTCTTAAAATATAGCTTATTTGATTTTTTTTAACCTATTTTTAATTAAAAAAAACGTTTTTAAAACCTCAAACGAGCTATATTTTGAGAGGAAATGAGGATAAATTTGCTTTCAAATTTTAGGTGAAAAGATAAATTAATTCACACCTAATGTAAGTGGGATGATTGTCCCCCAGTTGGGAGTTGGGAACCTATAGGAATGAATGAAGGAGCCCTCGAAATTCAAATCCTCCATCTATACATCAATTTTGTTTACCAAACTCCATTGAGAATTAAGAATTTCATGTTAAATGAGAGTTATATTTGTGGGTCAAACTTCAAAGTCACACCCACTCATTTGTTTGACTTTGTTCACTTCTGACTTTGATCACTTCTCTTACTCCATCCGTTTGAAAATATTTATCGTTTGACTTTTCGGCACGCGTTTTAAGGAGCTAAAAACTCTATAAAATACATTTTTTTTAATTAATTTTTTTCATAATCTTATACTTACTACATATATTTATGAAATTATATAAAAAAATTAATTAAAAAAATATAGTTTTTATCTCCTTAAAAAGCGTGCACTACAAAACAAAAGACAAATAATTTCAAACGGATGGAGTATTAATTATAATACCATCCCATATACTCCGATAGACAGGGCCGGACCTGAGATTTCGAATGCCTGAGGCGAGTTATGAAATTTGGGCCCTCACAATTACAATTATGAGACCGTGATTTTTTATAAATAATGTTTTTTCTTAAATTTTAGATATAAATTTTGTAATTTAATCAATTTTAGAGGTCCAATGAATTTTAGATAATTTTTATCAATATTTAATCACTTTAATATATTTTTCAAATAATATTTAAAATATAAATATCAAACTAAATATGGGAAAATTATGATTACATAAAATATTTCTATAATTTTTTTTTTTGACGCAAGATAAAGATTAGGTCGGGTCGGCCGCAGCAGAGGCCCTTCCTAGCGCATCCTTCCGGACGAGAACATGCAGTTCTGGATCATCCTCACAGCTGACGTCGGCAGGGGCTGCATGGGCACTACGAGCAAGATAGTCGGCCACCGCATTAGATTCCCTGAAAATATGACGAATAGCAACATAAGTAAAGGACGAGATATCAGACAGAATATCAGCTTGTAGCATCTCGATTGTCCAGGGACATTTCCAATCCCCAAGTAAAGCCTTAATAACCAGTAAGTTATCTCCTTCGATCAGAAGGTTTGAAATCTTCATCTCCTTAGCGCGTAACATACCCATTTTGAGCCCAAGATTTTCAGCATATACCACTGATATGTTGGTACAAACAGACCGACTGAGAGCGACAACCTCACCAGCCGAGTCACGGATAACGTAACCGTACGAAGCTGAAACACCCGGGATAACCGATCCATCAAAGTTAAGCTTATAGCAATTTATAGGTGGTTTATCCCACTTCTCAGACCGACGCTGAGATCTGATTGGAGCACCACCATTCGAATGAACCGGCTGGTGGAGACTGCTAGTCATACGCCGACTAGAAGTCACCGAACTAGTAGGATCGTCGTCCAAAACCTTAGATTGTGTCCAGCAATGGGTACTGGTGCTGTAGAACAGTAGAATTTCGTTTATGGTTACCGTAGTTGTGTGATTAAAGGCAATTTGGTTCCTAAAAAACCACAAGGCCCACCAAGCTGAAGCTAAATCAGCAAACTTTGTGGTTCCAAGAGCTCGTTTGATCTCCTGAAGTGGAAAGACCGAGCCTATTCCGACGTTTGCAGTTATATATCCCGGAAGACGAATGCGTAAAGCTTTGAGCAAGTCATTAGCCATGGGGCAGTGAATAAATAGGTGGTCAGCCGATTCATTAGTATTACCGCAATAAACACAGCCAGAGGGCACTGCCACATGTGATTTTTGTAATCTAAGTTTAGTTGGAAGCCCATCCCGAGAGATTTTCCAAAGGAAGTGACGAACTTTAGGTGGCACATCCAGACTCCAGATCCAACCGCAATCGAAATCTGGCATCCCGGCATGTTCCGATAAGAAAGAGTTAGCGGAACAGGTTGAAAACCAGCCATTCTTGCTAGGGCCCCAATATAGACGGTCCGTTATTGGATTGTTAGGCAAGGTTAAACTCATGATATGGTCGATGTCTTTGGATTTCAGAACATTTGTCAAAGAGGCGGTTAATAAAGGCCTATTCCACTGACGTTCATTGTTGATGAAGTGAGCCACCCTAACACCACTGAGTGCGTCAGGAATAGGACCGATCTTTTTGGAATCCAACGGTTTTTGAAATGCCCAGTTATGGGACCAGAAATCAATGGTTTCCCCATTTCCAACCCTCCACTGAAGTGCAGGTAGAAATTGAGGTCTGATAGACATAAGGCGGGACCATTGCCACGAGGAGTTACCCTTTTTACTATAACTGAATAGATCGTGCCCTTTGAGGTATTTCTGTGAGATTACACGAACCCATATGTTGTTTGGTTCAGACATAATTTTCCAAAGGAGCTTCATCTGGAGTGCTACATTCATGGACTCAGCTTTATGGATCCCCAGACCCCCTTTCATTGTGTCCGAGCAAATTTTGTCCCAGCTGATAAGTGGGGGTGCTTTAGAGTTTTTATTCCAAAAAAATTGTCTGTATACTTTGTCTAGCTCATGAAGGATATGCGAAGGTAACAGAAAGGCTTGCATAAGAAAAATTGGTTTGGCACTGAGATTTGCTTTGATAAGCACCCGACGCCCTTCAGCAGAAAGGTTCGAGGCTTTCCATTTGGTAAGTTGTTGTTTTGTCTTTAGAACCACATCAACGAATGTGTCCCGATTGGTCTTACCGTTTACAACAGGGCAACCCAAATATTTGTCGAAATTGTTTGCCTGGGGAATACCAAGCACTGCAATAGTAGCTGTAATGGCAGTTGAAGTCGTATTAGGAGAGTCTTGGAAGCATGACTTGTGAAGATTAACTTTTTGGCCAGAAATCAGACAGTATCTGTCTAAGATGGATAGCACAGAAGTGCATGCCGATTGTGATGCTTTACAGAAAACGAGGATATCATCAGCAAACGCTAAGAAAGGAATTTTGATACCCGGTCGACTGAAAGTGATACCCAGATCCTTGTTTACTAGTCCTTGGTTATGCAATGTACGAGCTAGTACCTCAGAAGCTAAAATAAAGAGAAAAGGGGAGAGGGGGTCTCCTTGTCTTAAACCTCTAGTCGGTTAGAATACTGTGGTCGGTTCATCATTAACGAGGACCGAGTAGGATACAGTTGAAACACATTCCTTTATACGGCTGATAAAAGGGTCGTCAAACCCAAACTTTGATAATACTTGGAATAGAAAAGGCCATTCGATGCGGTCGTATGCCTTCTCCATATCTAATTTGAGAGCAACCATACCCGTTTTTCCTTTCTTTAGCCGAAATGAATGCAAGGCTTCATGAGCAATGAGGATATTGTCCTGAATTGATCTCCCTTTAGTAAAGGCTCCCTGTAGGGGGTGTATGAGTTTGTCAAAGATTTTGGTTAATCTTGCTGAAATCACTTTTGCTATAATTTTATAAATCGTAGAACATAAACTGATGGGTCTGTAGTGATTAACCGCAGTCGGATCATCACATTTCGGTAGTAGAGTAATGAATGTGTGGTTTGTCTGCCTCAGAAGCCTGCCGCTGGTGAAGAAAGCCTTGACCGCTTTAATTACAGAAGGGCCTACCGTAGGCCAGAACTTTTGATAGAAACCGGCTGGGAAACCATCAGGACCCGGGGCCTTATCCGGGCTCATTGAAAACACGACCGCTTTGATTTCGTTGTTGGTGACAGGAGCCGAGAGCATTTCATTGTCTGCTTGGGAAACCAAGGACGGGATAACCGCTAGGTCTGGTGTCATATCAGGACCATTGGTCGTAGAAGCCCTGAAGCGAGATTTGAAATCTCGAACAAATTCTTGTTGGATTATATGAAAATCTGCCGTGGATTCCCCGTTAGGAAGCAGAATAGATTTGATTATTTTCCTGCCTCTTTTAGCAGTTGCAATCTTATGGAAATAGCCGGAGTTGGAATCATTCAGTTTGGCATGTTTTACTTTGGCCCTCTGGCTCCAGTAGTGACGGTGAAAGTCTAGCATTCGTTCTCTCTTATTGAGTAATTATTTAAGTAGTTGAATATCTTTGTTATTATAGTTTGCAATAAGCGATGTCTGTAAGAGTAAAAGCTTCTGGTCCGTGACTTGTATTTGGTTGTGAATGTTGCGAACAGTATTCTTGTGCCAAGTCTTGGAAAGTTTTTTAAGCACTTTTGCCTTTTGAACTAGTTTAAACATAAAGGAGCCTTGTGGGTCAGTTCGCCAAGCTTGCGAAACCAGGTTTCTGTAATCTGCTATGGAGGCCCAAGCCATCTCAAACTTGAACGGTCTATTTTTTGGCTGAATGTTATGACGAAAGTCGGTAGAAATCGGAGCATGATCAGATCTAGTAAAAGGATGAATCTGGGTGCGAAGTGAGTCAAAAATGGTTAACATGTCCGTGTGGATTAGCAAACGATCAAGCTTTTCTAGGCAAATGACCTCATCATTCACCTTGCGTTGCCAAGTAAACTGACCACCGTACGATGGTACTTCTAGAAGTGAGAGTTTATTCTTTAAATCGTGTAAACGCAAGAAACGTGCTTGTGAGGGATAGACACCGCCTAATTTATCCGCTGGTGTAGCTATTTCGTTTAGATCCCCCATAATACAGAAGGGAATAAGAAGTGACTGTGTATAAAGGGAGATAGTTTCCCAGAAGGCTGATTTGCGACGATCGTCCGGTGGTGCATAGACCACTAAGACAGCAAAGCACCGCTTTGTAACGTAGTCCGAATAATTGAAGTGAATGAATCGATGCTGAACCGAGATCAGTTCGATGGAGCCTTGGGAGGGCGGAATATCTTTCCAAAGAAGGCAAATACCACCAGAAAAACCTATTGCTGGATCAAAAGCAACATTAGTGAATCCGCATTTACGCATAACGCTTTCGGTCGGAACCTTGTTTGTCTTAGTTTCTAAAAGCGCCAAAACATTGATATTATTATTTTGACAGAAAATATCTATATTTGTCCAGAAGTTTCGGCTCCGGATACCTCGGGAATTCCAAGAACTTATATTCATAAAAACCTTTTTTGACGATCTGTTTGTACTAATTTGTAGTCGTCGGTGTCCGACTTCAGGAAATGAACTTTACAAGATAAAATTCGAGTAAGAGGAGTGTCTAGTAGGAGTGCATTTGTCATTAGAAGTGGCTGATGATGAATTATGATCCATTGTTGGTTTGGTAAATAGCTCTTTGTGAAAGAGGTTTGGTCTTGTTTGACCCGTAAATATAAATTAGTGCAAACAAGGGTGGGGACCCCAAGAGAGTTAGAATTATACAAACTTGATATAGTTAGTGTTAGGAGACAATCATAAGGTATTACAAAACATGGGATAACCAAAACATCCAGTACCCAACAAAAGCTGAGATTACAACGGTAGATGAGTGGAAAGAGCCGAATAAAATGGTCACAGACCGAGCATGACAAACTTAATAGATCATTGGTACTGAAGACCAACAGCAGCCAGACAGGAAACTTAAGCCGAGAGAGCCAGCCTAACGAGCCTGCAGACTGTAACAACGATGCCCAGGTAGGGCAGCAGCCAGCAAACTTCACACCAAGGGCGCAGTAGAAGGCCAACATAGTATACCAAGTGTGAAGACTTGCTTTAATTAATTGGAGTCTACCCCCTTTAAGGTAAAGCTTTTGCTCATGATTCCATAGATCGGTTTGGGACGAATGATAATTGAATTGATCATGAAACCGAAAGATGAAGTAGTAAACACAATTAGGTTTAGTCAAGTAAACCATTTGTTCATAAGTACAAATCAGATGACAGTGAATATAAACGAAGAGTGTATAATATTGGTAGTTCTTAACGGTAATGGTGTGAAATGCCCTGTGAGGGTTGAGAGATTTAAGGTAAAACCTTTGTGCACAAAGCCAAAGATAGCTTTGTGAGAAATCAAAAAGGTATTGATAATTTAGTATATAATGAGCATCATACCGAAAGATCATGAAGTAAGCACAACTAGCTTTTGGCAAGTAATACTTGTGTTTATCGGAACCATACAGAGGAACAAGAATATAAGCATTGTGTATGTGATATTGATAGTTCTTAATTATAAGAGTGTGAAATGCCCTGTAAGGGTTATGAGATCCAATAGGATCATCGTACGGGGCTTGTGAGCCTTTATTTGTTAAGCTAGCTGGTCGGAAAACTAAAAACCAAACACCAATCCAAGCTAAACAGCTCACCCCAGGAGCCACGTAGAAGCTCAAAAAGCACCACCCAAAGCAGTTGCTGAAGAAAGAGAGGGGCTCCCCACATCCGAAACCGAGAACACCTGAACAACAAGCCACTATTTCTATAATGAAAATGAAGGGAAAACACTACAAATGTGCTTCGGTTAAATATAAAAAATTCCTTAATGAGAAATTTTATATATACATTTTGTAATTTTGGTTGGTTGGATTTTCATTTAATTTGTATTTTTTTCCGTAGGTCACTATATCTAGTTAGTTAAAAAGCATGAATCGTTTTTTTATCTATATTTAAATTATCAATAATAGAATTAATTACATATGAAAGATAATAATTTTACCTTAAAATTTTTAGGGATTAAAAAAATATTTTTATTTTGTAAATAGAATAAAGATAACAGGAAAAAAAGAAAAGAAAAGAATGAACAAACTAAAAAATTTTGGTGATAAAATAAAAAGGAAATAAAAGAATGAGAAAGAAAACACCAACAAAAATGGGAGCGTAATTTTAAAAATGGAGTCATAGGGGGGGGAATCGAACATGCGCTTCCACACTGACTCTCATGTAAACCCCCTACCGGTTGGGCTAGATAAAAATACTAGGTAAGTGTACACCTATATTTTATATATTACATTTACAGATGGGTTGGGCCCCCGTGAAATAGTGGGCCTGAGGCGAGCGCCTCTTGGGCCTCACCTTAGGTCCGGCCCTGCTGATAGGCATGTATATGCACTGTTTCAAAAAATCCTTCAAGACCCGTCTAGACCCCCGCCTAAACCATTAACTTTGCCCCACCGCCAAGGTCGCCATAGTCGTCGAAACCCGCCTAGACTTCAAAGACCCGCCATGAAATCCGTCTAAACCTCGCCTACACCCTGCCTAGACTCTTAACCCTACCCTATCGCCAAGCACCCGCCAAGCGTTTTTTAGAACATTGTGTATATGTAATACGATCACACACATTTTATATATAATTATATATATATATATATATATATATATATATATATATATATATATATATATATATATATATATATATATATATATATATAATCAACGATCAACCATCGCAGAGAGCCGGCGGCCGCGTCCGCAGCAATGGTTGGCGACCGCAGCAGTCCGAATCCTCTCGACCCTCCTGGTATCCCAACCTCGGCTATCCACCTTGGATGCCCTTTGGCTACTCACCTGTGACGTATCGCCCACCATCCCCGTATCCCAACCTTCAGCAGGGAGCGGGCTTGTTGGGTCCTACTCCTCGATCCGCATGTCACCAGGCCTACCCGTCTTCGTCTGATCAGGCCTACACTCCGACTGATGCGCATCACGTCTTCTCTTCAATGCAGCTGACACCTCCTGACTCCGCTTGGTACATGGACACTGGCGTCACTTCACATATGATGAACTCCTCATGTACTCTCTCTTTTCTTTCTTTTAAGGGTCCTGCACATTCTATTATCGTCGGCAACGGTGGTTGTCTTGCTACTTCGGACATTGGTCACGCCACTTTACCAACCCCAACCAACCCATTACACCTCAATAATGTCCTCTTTGAGGGTTTCCATTCAGTGATAAACACACACATATATATATATATAGGGTTTACTTCAAATGTAAAAACTCCTTAACGTGTAAAATTTGCTTATCGCGTAAAATTAGCTAATGGGCCTAATTTAATTACTAATGGGCCTAATTTAATTACTAATGGGCCTAATTTAATTAGTAGAATGTCTGCCCCCCCCCCCCTTGCCCATGCGTGTGCCCCCCCTTGCCCCCCTTCTCGGACCCGATTTTTTTTTTTTTTTAAATTTTTTTTTTTTTGCCCAGAATTTTTTTTCCTGTGGTAACACTTTCTGCTGTGCAAGTATAACTTGCTTTTGTGCACATATAAGATGTTATTGTGCAAATATAAGTTTATTTTGTGCAGACAAATAATTCATTATGGGGTAAATAGGTAAATGTGCCTATTTCAATTATAAAAATTTATAATTGAAATATGTTTAATTTATGGGTAAATTGGTAAATATGTCTAATTTTATGGGTAAATGCACTTTTTCCCGTTTTTGATACCTGTTGTGCAACTGTGGAGTGCATTTGTGCAACTGTGGAGTGCATTTGTGCAACTCTAAAGTGCTTTTGTGCAACTTTAATTGTGCAAATTTAAAGTATGATACAATTGTGCAAATTTAAACTACAATTGTGCAAAAGTAAGATACAATTGTGCAGATGAAGAATACAATTGTGCAAATGTAAGATCATAATGCGCATTAATAAGTCAAAAGATGTGCTTTTGAAATCGATGTTTTAATTTTGTTTTTTTTTACTTTTGAGAGTTTGGGTTCACCTCTCGGATAATTTAGGTTGATAAATGTAAGTTTGAAATCGATTTTTTAACGTATAAGCTTTTAAAATTAAAGTGTATAAATAAGATTAAAATGTGCATAATTAAGGTTAAAAAGTGCATAACTTAGATTATAATGTGCATGATTAACAATTTGCGATTGTTGCGCTCTTGTCTATTATGTAACCTATGTGGGATTTGAACCCACATCTTTTGTGCAAACGCACATTGCTCTACCAATTGAGCTAATAGGCTAAATTATGATTTTTATGCTAAAATAGAAGAACCTAATCGACCTAAAGCATATTGGAATAAAATTTTAAAATTCAATTAGCTCATGATTCACAAACAATTTGACAATGCTATAAACATGAAATTAGCTCCAAATCAACCCAACAACACAACCATAGCATCAATTTCAGTCAATTTGGCCGTTGGCAAAAAACCCCAAATTCTAAAGCAAATCGCAATATAAAATTCCAAACTTCAATTAGATCATGATCCATAAACAATTTAACAATGCTATGAACATTAAATTAGCTCCAAATCAACCCAGCAACACAACCATATTACCAATTTAAGTCAATTTTGCTTTTGGCAAAAAGCCCCAAATGCTAGAACATATCGCAATATAAAATTTTAAAATTCAATTAGCTCGTGATCTATAAACAATTTGACAATGATATGAACATGAAATTAGCTCAAAATCAACCCAACAACACAACCATATCATCAATTTCAATCAATTTAGCTTTTGGGAAAAAGCCCCAAATTCTAAAACATATCGCAACCTAAAATTCTAAAATTCAATTAGCTCATGATCCATAAACAATTTGACAATGATATGAACATGAAATTAGCTCAAAATTAACCCAACAACACAACCATATCATCAATTTCAATCAATTTGGCTTTAGGCAAAAAGCCCCAAATTCCGCTCCTAAATCAAACCCTAGATTTTCAATCTCAACCTAAATCATTCAATCAATGTAAATAATTGTAATAAACAATTTTAAGGTTAGAAATCATACCAAATTCGAGTTGAAACAAAGAGAAAATCGGGTTTTCGAAGGTATATCGAGCCAAAATGGTCGAACAGGCCTGTCGGGAGAGATGGGCTCGGTGTGAGCTCGGGTGGGCTCGAACCATGGGGGTTCCGGGCTCGGGGGATGCGCCTGAGGGAGGGGGTTCGAGCTGGTGGGGGATGGTGGCCGGAGGTGGCTCGTGGGTGGCGTGGGAGGCCGATGAGAGAAGAACGACGTGGGCTCGAGGTGGCTTCGACTGGGCTCGACTGACCTCGCCTAGTCAAGGCTCGGGGGTGCGCACCGGGGGGGCTCGACTGCGGCTAGGTGCTGGTGGCCGCAGGTCGCCGGAGGTGGCCGGTTGTGCTTACTGCCATGGCTGATCAGCGCTATGGTCCGGTTCCCCCGCGCCAAAATGTCCGGTTGTATTAAAAAAATAAATTTTACACGTTAAGCATATTTTACACGTTAAGGACTTTTTACATTTTAAAGTTTCCCTATATATATATATTACAAAGGTATTGGGCCTTTGAACTCACTATATAATATAAGACATATGTAATCTATCAATTAATAAGTGGTGAATTAGTTATCAAAAAAAAAAAAGTGGTGGATTAGTAAAAAATCTTGACACTAATTTGTTTATTATTAAGAAAAGAAATAAAAGGGCCGGTCAACTTAGATGGGCTTTATTTTTTCCTCCCCGGTAGGAAGCACGAGTTGCGATCATCTGTGCAGTCAGTCGCTGTTACTTCATCACTGATGGACTAATTTCCTATTTTTCCATCTTCCAATATTTTGACAAAGTCGGTTTTTTGACTAAAAGTTTATGTAATCAAATGTGCAATCAAAATTCCTTGTTTGAATGCAATTGTAAAGCCCCGCAAAGTGGGTATGTAAGATGTTCTCATCACGTTTCTTGGAATTACATCCCACGGAGTTGAAAATAACTCCATTGGTAACATTTAAAAAAAAAAAAATCAACTATCCAATTTAAATTTAATACTTATTCCGTTCCGCAAAACATGTCGTTTACTATTCACGCACGCTTATTTAGAATGATCAAAATTATAAAAAATAACTATTTTTTTTATAAATTTTTTAAACAAGTTTGTACTTATTAATAATAACTACGAAATTGTTAAAAAAAATTATTTAAAAAACTAGATATTTTATACAGTTTTTATCTCCTAAAAAAGCGTACGTGAATAGTAAGGTGACATGTTTTGCCTAGAGCTGGCAAAACCCGACCCGAACCCGAAAACCCGACCCGGTCGACCCGGAACCGATTGTTTTGAACACCGATCAACCCGACTCATTTTGGACCCGAAATCCGAATAACCGATAACCGAAACTCACCCAAATCCGAATGAACCGAACCCGATTCAACCGAAACCCATTAAGATCCGAACCCGTTACAACCGAAACCCGATATAACCCGAACTTTAAGATACATTCTAGTAAATTTTTCAAAATGAATATTGAAATAACTGAAACCCGAGACAACCGAAACCCGAATGAACCGAAACCCGATACAACCGAAAACCGAACCCGACCCAACCAAATGACCAAATTATTAGACATTACCCGAAACCGAATGACCCGAAACCCGAATTACCCGAAACCCGAATAACCCGAAACCCGACTAACCGAACCCGAACCCGATCCGACCCGCCCGATTGCCACCTCTAGTTTTGCCGAATAGAGGGAGTAGTTGATAGTTTTTTTTTTGTTTTTTTTATTAGGAAATAATTCGATATCAAATATACCTGAATCTCGATGGCCGACAAGTCTGCAGACGGAAGCCCGTCAATACATACAAACGAAAACAAAAACAAAAAGCGGAGCAACACAACAAGTGGAAACGCACCCTACAAGAAAACGAGACAAGTAGTTGATAGTTGATTTGAGATATATTCAATCATTTACTTAAAAAATGATCTATAACTTTTTTTATTATAATATTATTTGGTCTTCACGTGTTCAAGTCCATAAACCCCAAAGGGGCTTGTTATCGGCACGGTGGAAATCTTGTCATCTACATGGTGTTGACACTAACACCCGGAGTCGACAAGACTTTCATCGACAACGAAGGCTTGAGACGGGAAGGTGGAAGTCGACACCAACTTGTCGACTTCCAAAGTCGGCATCCATGATGGCCTTGGATTCTAGTCTGTTAGGGATACATTTTGTGTTAAAAGCTAAAAGCATGTTGGCTTGAGTCACTGAATTGGGCTTATTGTGTTACAAGCTGAAAGCCCGTTACAAGTTGTATAAAAGGCTTGTAAGTCTGTATTCAATACAACACACTATCCCTCTTTCTTCATCTTCAACCTCCGATCTGAACTCATGCTACCGACATTGACTGGCGAGGTCTGCTCTCAGCTCGTTGAACTCGGAAGTCAGCACTGACACCGTGCAGTAGGTAATGTTGGTGATATTTTGTCGTGTGAATAAAAAGTCCGAAACCAAAGTAGGTTCCCTTCGAATCTTCCGATTGCTTATTATCTCTATACAACATATTTTTGCAGTGTCAAAACAACATATTTTACAATTGATGATATTTTTGTAAGTGTTTGGAGAACTGAGTCCTTGCGGATCTCAGAGGCTTACTCCTGTATATATATGAATGGGTGAAAACCCTGAGGGTACAATCGTAACTGTACATGATATGGACATATATAAATAATATAATGCTAACATCCTCCCTCAGTCGCAGCTAGAGGGGAGCGAATAGCAAGACTGGAACGAAAAGAAGTAAAAAGAGGAGTAGGTAAGCCTTTTGTGAAAATGTCCGCATATTGATGTGCCGAAGGGACATGAAGAACTCGAACCTGGCCAAGGGCGACCTTGTCTCTGACGAAATGGATGTCAATCTCAATATGCTTCGTCCGTTGGTGCTGAACCGGGTTCGACGACAGATAAACAGCGGAGACATTGTCGCAGTAGACCAGGGTAGCCGATCGAAGGGGAACCCGGAGCTCGCAGAGAAGGTTGCGGAGCCAGCAGGTCTCAGCCACGGCGTTTGCAACGCCACGATACTCGGCCTCGGCACTCGAGCGGGAGACGGTGGCCTGACGCTTGGAGGACCACGAGACCAGATTGTCGCCGAGGTATACCGCGAAACCAGATGTGGAACGGCGAGTTTCAGGACAACCCGCCCAGTCAGCGTCAGAATAGGCGGTGAGGGAGTCAAACCGGCTGCGTCCGAGATGTAAGCCCAAGTCAGAGGTGCCCTTGATGTACCGGATAATCCTCTTGAGCGCCTGAAGATGGTGCTCACGTGGATCATGCATGTATAGGCAGATCTGCTGGACGGCGAAGGCAATGTCCGGTCTGGTGAATGTCAGATACTGGAGAGCACCGGCCAGACTGCGGTAGGCTGTAGGATCCTCAACCTTGGGACTGGAGGCAGCGTCTAGCTTGGACTTGCTGTCGACAGGGGTGGTGGCGGGTTTGCAAGACGACATGCCAGCTTTGTCGACGAGCTCGAGAGCATACTTCTGCTGATGAAGAAATAGAGTAGTAGGAGTGCGTGATACAGAGACGCCGAGGAAGTAGCTCAGAGAACCGAGATCAGTCATGGCAAATTCTGAACGCAACAGAACCATCAGCCTAGACAAGAGGGATGTAGAGGAAGTGGTGAGCACAATGTCATCGACGTACAGGAGAAGGTAGGCGGTGTCAGTCCCTGAGTGGAACACAAAGAGGGAGTGATCAGACTGACTGCCCTGAAAGCCAATGCCAGTGAGATACGTGGCGAATCGCTGATACCAGGCGCGAGGCGCCTATTTCAACCCATAGAGAGACTTCCGGAGGAGGCAGACGTGAGATGGGTGGGTGCGATCATAGAAGCCCGGTGGCTGATGCATATACACAGTCTCCTGAAGGTTGCCGTGAAGAAAGGCATTCTTAACGTCAAGCTGATGGATAGGCCAGTCCTTGGTAAGGGCAATACTCAAAACTGTGCGGATGGTGGCCGGTTTGACGACCGGGCTGAACGTCTCGTCACAATCAACTCCAACCTCCTGCGACTTGCCGTTGACCACTAGGCGAGCCTTATGTCGCTCAAGAGTCCCGTCTGACCTGTACTTATGCTTAAACAACCACTTGCAGTTAATGATATTAGTGTCCCGAGGCCTTGGAACGAGGTCCCACGTGCCGTTTTTAATAAGAGCACTATACCTATCCATCATGGCGGCATGCCAGTTCAGGTCCTGCAAGGCCTTGTGGGGGGATTTGGGGAGAGGGGATATGTCGGGGGATGGGGTGAGAAGGTTGTATTTGGGGTTAGGTTTGAAGATCCCGGACTGAGACCGGGTCTTTATGGATGGGGCGGGGGGTGTGGGCGGGGGCAGGTGGTTAAGTGGGGTTGCCTGCAAGGGGGGAAGGAGGGGGTTTTGGTTGGCGGCAGGCTGTGCGGCGGGCGCCGCATGAGGTGCTGCGGGCGCCGCAGTGTGCTGCGGCCGCCGCGAATAAAATCGGGCAGGGGTTTGGGTTGCGGCGGGCTGTGCCGCGGGCGCCGCCAGGGGGAAGGACCCCGCCGCATGGGTTGCTGCGGGCGCCGCATTGTGCTGCGCCCGCCGCTGATCAAATTGGGCGGGGGATTGGGTTGTTGCGGGCGTTGTGTTGGAAGAGGCTTGGTGAAATATGTGGCGTAGGAGGGGTGAGAAGTCGTCAGAATTGGGTGATGTGGATGGGTTGGGGACGTTAGGGGTAGGTGGTGTGGCGAAGGGGAAGGTTTGTTCGTCGAAAATCACATGGCGCGAAGTGACAACCCGTTTTGTATCCAAGCAAAGACAACGGTGGCCTCGATGGTGTGGGGAGATGCCCAAGAAGACACATTTAGTGGATCGTGGGGATAGCTTGTGAGGGGCGGTGGCACTCATGTTGGGAAAACAGAGACATCCAAACACTCTAATGTGATCATAGGAAGGGTAGCGCTTGTAGAGTGCCAAGGTTGGGATGGAGTTGCCAATGGCTTTGGAGGGAAGTATATTGTGGAGATAGGTGGCCATGTGAAGCGCCTCAACCCAAAAGGGGAGTGGGAGAGAGGCATGATGTAGGAGGGTTCTGGTTTTGTCATTGAGGGTGCGGAGAATGCGCTCCGCTTTGCCATTTTGTGGAGAGGTTTGGGGGCAAGAGAAGCGGAGTGATATCCCATTTTGTTGACAAAAGGAGCGAACAAAATTGTTGTCGAACTCTCCTCCCATGTCGCACTGAATAGCCTTGACGGGCAAAGTGAATTGGGTGCGTACAAATGTGTGAAAATTGACAATGTGACTCTGTGTTTCCGATTTGTGACGTAGGGGGAAAACCCAAACAAAATTGGTGAAATCATCAAGGACAACCAAATAGTATCGAAAACCACTAGCACTCGAAATAGGAGATGTCCACAAATCACAATGCAAAAGATCAAAAGGTGCAAAAGTACTGGAATGAGAAATGCTAAAAGAGAGACGCTTGCTCTTAGCGATTTCACAGGAACTGCAAATGCCAGAAGCTTTATTACAAGAGATTAAATGACTAGTGCGGAGGCATTGGAGGACGTGGTCGCCGGGATGACCAAGACGGGCGTGCCACAAGTCAGAACGATGGGCGACGAAGGCGGTGGGGGCGGTGGGAGACTGTGGGCGAGATTTGGTGATGGGGTAGAGGTCGCCAGAACTATTGCAGCGCATGATTGGGGTCCCCGTATGAAGATCCTTCACAAGAAAACCAAACGGGTCAAATTGGACAGCCACGTGATTATCGACGGTAAATTGACGAACAGAAATGAGGTTTTTAACAAGGTCAGGGGCAAGCAGGACTTTGTTGAGGCGTAGGGGTGGGGCATTGGGAAGGGTTGTGTGACCCAAACCGACAATTTTAAGAGACTCGCCGTTTCCGACATAAACAGACGGTAAAGTGCTCGAATTAAAAACAGTTTGTAGGTTACCTGGTGCGTTCGTCATGTGAGAGGAGGCCCCGGTATCCATGTACCAATTGTCGTCCGGCTGCTGAAGTCCCATGGTGGAGAAAGCGGCGGAGAGGTTGGTGTGCATGGGGTGCACTGGAGGTTGCTGTGAAGCGTACATCGCCGGTGATGGGGTCCGCTGCTGTGGCGGACGCTGTGTGTAGGCCAACTCTGGCGGGGGGTATCCTGCCCACGTCGGATAAGGGCAGGGCGGCAGAGCGGGGGACCACTGTTGCGGCGGGTACCACTGCCCTGGCGGCGACCGCTGCATGTTGTTGCGGCCGCGACGGCCGTTGTTGTTGCCGCCTCTATCGCGTCCTCCGCGCTGTTGGGGTTGTCTGGGTTGGGTGTTGGGAAGGGGGTCCGGGGCTATGAAATCCTTAGAGGAAACAAGAACATGGGAAGGGCCCTGCGGGCGTCCCTGACGGCTCTCCTCCCTGGAGAGCATGCTACGAGCCACCATGAAGGTCGGAAGTGGCGAGGTGTTGCTAATCATGCCACCGACGACATCAAATTTGGTTGAAAGGCCGTTGATAAGTTGAAGAACAAGGCGTTCTTCGCTAACTTTGTGCCCAACATCGCCTAGTTGATCAGCGATGGCTTTAATGGCGAGGCAGTAGTCAGAGACGGTGGGGAAGCTTTCCTGACGGGTGTTGATGAACTTGCCCTCAAGATCCGCTGCCCTAGCGGATTGATTGTCATGGAAGAGGCCCTTTATGCGGAGCCAGACATCGCGGGCGGTAGAGTTTGGTTGGAGGACGGTAATCAGGACGTCCTCAGAGATGGTGGCATAGATCCATCCAAGAACGATGGAGTCAAGACGGTTCCAGAGGGGCTCGGGGACATCAGTCGGACGATCAGAGCCGTCGATGTGGGTGATGACGTCGTGAGCCTTACAGGCGGTTTGGAAGAGCTCCGCCCATGTGTGGTATTGGACCTTTTTAAGATCTAGGGTTAGGGGAATTTGGTTTTTGATGTTGGTGACGGATTGAGCGGAGTGAAAAGAGGTTTGTGGTGGTGGTGGTGGAGGGTTAGGGTTAGGGTTAGGGTTGATTATCTCGGCGGCAGACATCGAGACGGGGTTGGAAATTGCGGCGGAAGGGGGAAAGGAGGGACAAGGGGGCGGCGGCGGCGGCTGGGAGCGGCGGCGGCGGCAAGGAGGGGGGGCGGCGGCAGCAGGTGGGCGGCGGCGGCTGGCTGGCGGCGGCTAGGGAGCGGCGGCGGATAGGGCGCGGCGGCGGCGGCTTGGGCTGCGGCGGCGTGGATCGTTAGGTGTGAAACAAAAAATTAGGGTTTCACACACAAGCTCGATACCATGTAAGTGTTTGGAGAACTGAGTCCTTGCGGATCTCAGAGGCTTACTCCTATATATATATGAATGGGTGAAAACCCTGAGGGTACAATCGTAACTGTACATGATATGGACATATATAAATAATATAATGCTAACAATTTTACCGTGTCAATACAACATATTTTTAGAGAAGGTAATATTGTTGCAAAAATGATTTCTTATTATCTCCGTCGTTGGATTTTTTGGGAAGATTAAGAATTCAATGTTCTCATGATCTCATCCATAAGTATATGCTAAGGTGGAACACCGCCTGTGGAGCACGAGTACCAGACACTGACACAACATGGAAAAATATAAGTATATATATATAGGTCTTGCAAAGAAAAACAAATCTATATATTGATAAAGAGTTACATAAATATTAAAACAATTTAAATAAATAGATAACACTCCAAATCAAAATACATAATACCCATTTTAGCTCTTACAATTCAAAAAAACAAACAAATAATGAACTATGTGGAAAGAAGAATAATGATTTTGTCTTAAAAACCATATAATGAAATTTAAGTTTTAAAAATGCTCATTTTAAGTCTCTAGTAGCCGAAGTGATGAAAAGCTCACAGAGGGAGCATTCCATTCCAAGTCAGGTCTTGTGTCCGATTCAAATACAAATTGTCTCAATACAATATCGAAGACTCTAGAATAGGAACATTTAGCTACAGTTGTCCACCCCTGTTGAATTGTGCCTCAAGGCAACATTTGTATATATGTGTAAATCATCAGAATGAGGAATCATCTAAGAATGAATACATCAAATCATTATCCAATCATTAATTTTTGAATGGTATCAGAGCTTTTCTAACAACATCCGTTGTTTTTGCTTCCATGGCCAACAACCAGCTACCTCCTTTGGTCTTGCATCAAATTCAGGCGTCTATGGCGACCTTGAACCTTCATGTCGCCTCTTCCTCTCCCCTACCAAATTTCTCTTCCCTCAACACAATCAAATTAACCCCACCAACTTTCCCATATGGGTTAGACAATTAACTCCTTATCTGCGTTCACACCGTATGCTCAGGTTCGCCGATGGTTCGAACCTCTATTCGGCTCCTACTGGTGACAACACCTTCGCCATCGAAGAATGGAAGGCTAGAGATCAGTTGGTGGTCGCAATATTAATCGCCTATCTTACTAAACATGTCACAGTTCAAGTCCTTAATTGTGACTCTACTCGACAAATCTAGGACCGTCTTCACAGGCTTTACTTGGCTCTGTCCAATGCTCAGATAATCCAGACCATGCTTGCTTTCGCCAGTCTTCGCAAAAGGGATGAGTCGGTGACCGAATACTTTAACAAAACCAAGACCCTTGTTCAGCAAATCCAAGCTGCAAGACAAGTCATTAGTGACGGTGAGTTTGTCACTTATCTGCTCGAAGGTTTAGGTAATGACTTCGATGCTTTCGTTACTACCTTATCAACCCAGCCTATCCTCCATAATCCCGAACAAACACTTACCTATCTACTGATGCAAGAAAGTCGCCTCTCTAGACAAAACAACTCTCTCCTTCAAACCACCCATGCCTCCATTAACACCACATCCACTCAAGACCTAGCCCCGGAAGTTAACAGCACATCAACAAGGGGTCGAGGGAGTTATCGGGGTTGAAGAGACTCGACCCGAGGTCGAGGACGCGGCGACAGAGGAGGACGATCAACCCGTTTTGTATGTCTGGTCGTCTGAACTCTGAACAATCTTCATCCAGTGACTCACCACCACCATCTCTCCATCTCACCTCTGCATCCTCTTCTCCTACGATTTGGCACGTGCGGCTAGGGCATCCATCCGGGGATATAGCCCGTTTTGTAATAAACATCCATCACCTACCTGGTTCCACTAAAGTTTTCACTTGTCTATCATGTTCATGGGCCAAAGTCCATTGTCTCCCTCACCCATCTAGTCTGTCTCATTCTCAGCATGTGTTAGAGCTTTTATTTTGTGATTTGTGGGGTCCTCCACACCACAAGCCCACTAAATGCCTCTCCTCCAAGTTCTGAAGCTGAATACGTCCATGCCGTCACATCTGTTCATCCTATGAACACCAGATAAAAAACCAACACCTTCAAACCTCTTGTTCGCACAGACGACACGATTCCATGGCCACAATGTTCAGCTACTGTTGTGGTTCCCGAAGAACCAAGTTATTTCTCAGAAGCATCTTGATTCTCTGAATGGAGGGATGCAATGGCGAGTGAATTTTGTGCTTTGCTCGACACCAAAACCTAGAATTTAGGCCCTTCATCACCATCTTTCAATGTTTTGGGCAAGAAATGGGTCTTCAAGACTAAAAGGAAATATAATGGCTCTATTGAAATACGGAAAGCCCGAATTGTAGCTAAGGGGTTCAACCAACTTCCAGGCCTTGATTATACTGAGACTTTCTCGCCCATTGTCATACCATCAACCATTCGGCTTCTCCTATCCCATGCTGCGATGAACGATTGGACAACTAGACATACAAAACACTTTTCTTCATGGATCCTTGACATAAGTTGTTTACGTTCATCAACCACCAGGTTTCTCTCATCCTTCATTTCCAAATCATGTGTGTAAATTAAATTGATCTCTCTATGGTCTCAAACAGGCACCCCGTGCTTGGTTTGCTCGGCTTAGCGAAACTCTTATCTCCTTGGGTTCCTTAGCTTGTCTTGTTGACTCATCTCTCTTCTCCTTTTGCCAAGGGAAACGCTGCTTTTTTGTCCTTGTATATGTGGACGACCTGTTGATTATTGCCTCTAACTATACTATCTATGCTCAGTTTGTCTTATCTCTTAGAAGTCTCTTTTCTGTGAAGGATCTGGGTCCATCAACTTTCTTCCTCGACATTGAAATAACCAGAGATGCATCAGGCTTCCACCTCTGTCAGACCAAGCACATTACTGATCTTCTTACAAAAGTGGGTATGAAAAACTCTAAGCCATTGTCCACTCCGATTGCCTCCAAGTTTGATTCTCTGCAATCTTCTCCGGCATTTGATAATCCAAGCCTCTATCGAAGCATTGTTGGTAGCCTGCAATATTTAGCTTTCACCAGACCGGATGTCGCATTTGTTGTCAACAAAGCATTATGCACAACCCAACACTTGTTCATTGGCAAGGATTCTCATATATCTCAATGACACAAAGGACTTCGCATTCTATATCTCACATCATCAACACCATCACCTCTCGACATTCTCAAACGGGGATTGGGGCGGCGATCACACAGATCGACGATCGATTAGTGCTTATTGCATTTTCCATGGACCTAATCTCGTTTCCTGGATATCCAAGAAACAGTCGACGGTCTCAAGATCCTCAAGGGAAGCATAATACAGAGCACTCGCTCTAGTAACCTACGAAACACTTTGGCTCCAGTTTGTCCTTGCTTCAATAGGGATTTCTCTCGCGACGCCTCCGACTTTTTGGTGTGACAATCTCGGAGCCACGTATCTCACCGTCAACCCTGTCCTTCACCAAAAATTCAAACATCTCTCAATAGACTACCATTTCGTGAGAGAATGTGTTGCAAACATATCCCTTCGTGTTGCCTTCATATCCTCAAAAGATCAAGTTGCCGATATGCTCATGCACAAAACCGCTTTCTTCAGCTATGTTTCACAACAATCGCCTCCATTTGTGAGTTTCCTCGATGGAAGCGATGGGGGGTTATAGCCCAAGTGATGAAAAGCCCACAGAGGAAGCAACCCATTCCAAGTTTGGTCTTGAGTCTAATTCAAATACAAATTGTCTCAGTACAACATCGAAGGCTCTAGAATAGGAGCACCTATCTACAATTGTCCACCACTGTTGAATTGTGCCTCAAGGCAACATTTGTATATATGTGTAAATCATCAAAATGAGGAATCATCCAAGAATGAATACATCAAATCATTATCCAATCAGTAATTTTGAAGTCTCTATTAATGAAATTAAATTATCTCATTGTAACAAGTCTAAAAAATATATGTTTTAAACAAAGCATTAAAGGAAAAATTAGTTGACAAAAAAACATATCCCAAGCGTAACTCAGACATGTTTGATTTTTTTTTTTTTTTTTTGATATGGTAGGAATTTGATGGGCTGACAGATCTGACTACTCGAGTAGCCGACAAAGTCGATAGACGACGAACCGTCAAACATATAAATTAAAAAAGAAAGGTGCAATACAAACAATGGCAAACTAAGTAGTTCGTGCTACGTATAACCCTACTCAAGTAACTCAACTTATCGACTATAGAGTCTATAGTAGTTTTGTGTTACGAAAGATTTAGTTATTTTATAAAAAAAAAAGTTATACGAGAGATTTGGACTGGCAAACTAAGCAGTCCAAGCCCAAATAAGTGAAAAACAATGGAACCCAATTGGCCAATTGGGCTTGTTTGGATCACCTTTTTATATAGGTCTCCTATCTTATTCATGTCTTCGTCAATTTATGACTACGTTAACCATGAAACTAAGATCAACCCTATAAAAATAATCAACCGTATAAAAATTGTTGTGGGAGTTCCTAATTCCTATGATATCATTTTAATCCCATTGAGGGCCAAATAGCCACATTGTATCTCAAAATGTCTTGTTTATCGTGGCTATTTTGTTGGTTTGTTGGAACTAGGGTCAGTGGGTTTAATGGGCTGGAATGCTGGATTGTCCTCTGTCTCTCTCATTCTCTATTTGACAATGTAGGTAGCTTTGCTACTTACCCAAGCTCCTATCTCATCGGGTTAGCTACACATAAGTTGCGAAATAGACCCTAATTTTATAGCATGATTTGTTCATTTTTTATAGGAATTGGTTTTAAAATCCCTCTTTCTTTTCAGCATTAAAATGCCGCTAGTTCCTGCATCTGCTAATTAGGGAGTTTAAAAGAACAAGCTTTTTGTTCCAAACACAATCAATTCACAGGGAAAACATGAACAAATACCATAATCCGCAATGCCATTAAGAAACATATATTGAAAACACATCACATAAACGTCATTTACTAGACCACGTTCAACTTTCTCATAAACTGGAACGTTGAGACCTTCCACACTAGTAACTAGTAGTAGTAGTAGTGGTTCAAGGAACAACCCCACCATCACCAGATTCATCACCTGGTGATTTTATTATACGAAAGACGACCAACGATAGAAACGACACAGTAATAGAGTACTAGTACTCTTCCTCCTCTTTCCTGCATGATTTCAGAGCCGAGAATTGAGGGCCAAAGTCAGAAACAACACTCTTCTGGAACTTCTGATAGAAAATGGAACCGCCCACTTCAAGCTCCTTCATGCTCCGCTCCTCGCGAAGATAGCTGCTCACACTCAGGGAACAGTTGAGATCAAGGCACTTGGTAGCAACGTCGGCGTGCACAGCGACAGAAAATTCAGCCGGTTTGAAACAAGACAGGACCCTTTCCACCAGCTGGTTCAGGCTGACAGTCCTCAGATCATAGCCCACAGCTTCAAAGCTGGCGTAACTGAACCCTTCCTCCGGAGTGATATGGATGGTGGAGATGGCAGATCCTTCAATGGAGTTCATGGAGTACCCACAGGGCTCGAACTCAAAGTCGCAAATGTCAGAGTCAGGAAGGATCTTCCTGATGCCAGAGTCGTCGGTCATGGAAGCAGCTGAGCTTGTTTCAGACTTGTAGAAGACAGCTGCCTTCTGTCTGTCCAAACCGGTCATGCACATTTCAACAGTAAAGACGGGACCATTGGTACAGCTGATGGCTGGCTTCACCGATGCAGAGTATACATGCCACTTCTGAGGTTTACCAGACCCTCCCATTACATAGGCCTCTCCAGTGAGGCCAAGCTTACCGAAGTAACTGTCAAGGACAACCACTTCTTCAGAGAAGCTCCGGTGTGGAAACGATTGGGCTCCGGGGAAGATGAAGCTCCCACGAGTGTACCGGACAGATTTGACCTTAAGCGAAAGGGTGGAAGCCAGGCTCAGGATGGGTGGGATTGCAAGAAGCAGCTTTGTAGTCCCACAGGTCTTAATGACAATCTTGTAAGGGTAGACAAAGAGGCTAGACTCAGACAAAACATAGGAGTCCAAATCAGCATTTGAGAGTGAATCGACAATGGTACATTCAGCAGGGCCGAGGATCTCATCAAGTTCAGCTCGGGACAGAGCGCGTAGGCCCTTGCCTTGGGGATCAACAAAAATGCCAGGCTCAAAGAATGAGATTTCGAGCCTCTTTTCGTACCCTTCAAAACCAATTGCAGAACCCGTCATGGCTTAACTTTTCGAAAGTGTGAGCGACTACTTCGACGTCAAAGAGGAGAGCACACGAGGAGAAGGAAGAAGGCTGAATAGAAAACTGCAGCTGAAATTGAAAAGGGAAATTAAAAAAAACAGGAAAACCACTCGAAGGTGGTCAAGTTAGCAGCGTGGGGATGTCAGGATGGCTTGCGAGCGCACTGCAAAGGCAACAAAACAACAAATTCCATATGAGTGATTTCATCAAGAAACAAGAATTTGAAGAGATAATCAATTAAACAAGAGCTTACGTTGGAGTAAGCTGCAGATCTGAACTTCTTGATTCCTCCGTTCGGTCGAATGTCCTCAATGCTGTAACCTAGGGGAGCCTCGTAAAATAAGGAACTACTACTGCTAGACTTCTTCTCACCACCTTCAGACTCCATCAATTCATTCAATCTTCAACTGCAAAGGCATAAACCATATCAAAACATGTCAGTTGCTCGCCTTACCAATAAATTAGTCCACATAAAATAAACCTAAGCAATTGGTCCAATTCAAACCACAGACTACACATAAACCTAAGCAGTTAATAATCAAAGATTAAACCCAGAGTATGGCTAAATCTTGCATCCACAAGGGCCACAGCCTCCAATTGCATTAATTTCCACAAAAATAATCCAAAACTATTTTCTTTTCTACAATATTACAAGAAACTTCCAGATTCACAATAAATCCAGGCAGGAAAGGTAAAATGCAAAAATCAACAGGCTCAAAAATCCCCAAAATCAACCACAAAAACTATCCATATTAAAACAATCGACATCAATAGTTTACAACAAGAAAGGCGAAAACAAATTGAACGCAAACCACCACAAGACAGAAGAACCTTAGACTAAGAAATTAACAAGCAATCAATAACCGTATCCTTGATCCCTTCCCTCATAAACGAATTACAGAACAAATAAGAGCGAAAATCAGAACAAATTCAGAACGCAAAAGTATCAAGAGAGATCAAACTCACATATATGCAGCTTATCCGATCGATTGCGAACCAGAAGCCCACGGATTGAGCGGCGACTCAATAAGAGAGAAACGGAAACCCTAGATTAAGAAGGAAGAACAAGATTTGTCTACGTCTTTAGGGTGGATCCTCGAGATAATCGAATGGCGGGTATCTATCTGGATACAAGTTGGAGGTGGAGGCCTTGTATTTATAGGGCGTCGTAGAAGGTTTGAGGCGAGTTCGGAAGGGGTCTTGATATGACATATATGCCCCTGAGTTTTCGTTAATATTACAGTTGTACCCCGCTTTGGCCTTTGCTTTCGTAGTTGCGTGGAAACTTCTCTGAATTTTGAATGACGATACTACCCTTCCATTTACATATACGGAGTATATAGAGGATAGCCAATGTTGGCATGTTGTTGCCCACTTTCCGTTATTCCACTTGCTAGTTGCTACGCAACGCAAGCATATTTTAAATAAATATTTTAATTTCCCTGCGCAAGAATTTGGGGGAAAAATATTATTTGTAAATGAATTTGACTGTATTTTGAAATTATTTAAATTTTTGTTGTTAATTTCGTATTTTTAATTTGTGGCATACAGTCATCGACATAATCTTAATATTTTGTTTTTTTCTCTTTTAATGTATATTCATTGATAATTATTTAAAAAGTCCTTGAGAAAACCCCCGAACCGGATATTACCCGCGTGTGCTGTTATATGACTTTATATTTTACAAATTTTGTAAAAAATTTCTCCTTATTTACTATTCCTTTCATCTCAAAATATAAATCATTTTATTTTCGACACTTATTTTAATGCATTAGAAACTCTATAAAATATCAAACTTTTTAAAAAAAAATTAAAAATCATTTCAAATTTATTACTAATAAGTTTGAAATTATTTTAAAAACTTTATAAAAAAATTAATATTTTTACAGAGTTTTTAACACATCAAAAAGCGTACTAAAAAAACGTAAAATGAGTTATATTTTAAGGTTGAAGTAGTATATCATGAGCAAGTAAGGTGTATATTTTTAACCTCGAGTTCAAATTTAGACTCACTTCAAACTCCTCTCATTTCTAAATGAACTGAATATAAACAGGCCATACTTGACTTACTGATAGACCTGTCAAACAGGTCGGGCGGGTCGGGTTTGGGTCGGGTCGTCTCGGGTTCGGGTCCATTTCGGGTCGGGTCATTTCGGGTTACGGGTCGTGAAATGCTCAACCCAGACCCATATTTA
This sequence comes from Persicaria tinctoria, assembly GCA_037127255.1. Taxonomy (NCBI): domain Eukaryota; kingdom Viridiplantae; phylum Streptophyta; class Magnoliopsida; order Caryophyllales; family Polygonaceae; genus Persicaria; species Persicaria tinctoria. Next base: position 25,775,969 of record JBANSL010000006.1, read on the forward strand.
ACGGGTTCGGGTCGACCCAACGGGTCAAGAGCGTTACTCATCCATAATTTTTTAAATGTCATTTACTATTTATACACGTTATTTTTAAATGATAAAATTATGTAAAATATCAATAAAAGTTTATTACTTGTTATAGTTTCATTCTTTTTAGTTTTTGAAGTATGAAATTATATATAACATATAAATTGATATTTTATATAATTATTATCATCCTTAAAACCATACATGAATAGTAAACGACATTTAAAAGTAAACGGATGGAGTATTTTTAATGACTATTTACATAGTTCCTAAATCTAAAATTGTTATATTATCCTAATAATAGTTATATTATTGAAAAAAATAATTAATGGTTCTACAATAGTAATATGTAATTTTATATACATAACAAATTGTAATGTTAAATTATAAAGTAAAGTTGATGATGAAAAATATAATATTCAATCCTAATTATTATTAGTAAAATATTTCAATATTAGGTTAAATTGTAATTTATTTATGTTTTTATTATCTTAAAGCTTGACCCAACGGGTGACCCACGGGTTGACCCAACCCGACCCAGAAATTTGCGGGTTGAGCGGGTTCGGGTTGCTTCGGGTTTCGGGTTGAAATATTTGTGCCAAAACCCACGTTTTACGGGTCGGGTTGGGTCGGGTCCTCGGGTCGGGTCACGTTTTGACAGGTCTACTTACTGACCTCTAAAAATAAAATAAAATAAAATAAAAACGAAACCCCGTTATGAGGTTGTGGTGGTGTTGATCCCGATGGCCCCTTATGCAAATGCAATAGCTGACATTTGAAACGAGTCTGAAACTCTGAATTGGAGATATTCGTTACCTTTTTTTTTTTTTTTTTTTTAATTCAGGTATCCCAAGCTTACACTTAGACTAGTCCTGAACCCCAAGTCTCCGACACCTCATCGACTTGGGGAGGTAAACCGCGGGATGTGCCTCACCAATGATCCAACCACCCCCTTTATACCCTTTGGCTCCAGGAGGCCCACTCCACAAGAGAAACAAATAATGCTCCTCCTGGGAGTCGAACCTCCCACCCGAAGGTTCTAGGCCCAGCGTAGGGTGACCTTTCAACCAGTGAGGTATGCCCCGGGGCAGGAGATATTCGTTACTAATGTGACACAACAATGCCTACTCTGTGAGGCAGTGACAAACACTGGGGATAAGATGGGAACATAGAAAAGGGTTTAAAAAGCAGGATGGGACACCTAATAGACGTGGTGACCTGCTATAAGATTCGGATTGGAGAGATGACAGATGCTTCACGGACTACTACTAGTGTTGTGTTGTGCACTTGTGCAGTTGTGGCCTTGTGGCTGTTGTGCGTTTGGTTTCTTCTTCTTCTTCTTCTTTTGTACTATATTGATTCCTCATTCCTGTCTCTTGGAGTGGTTATAGAGTTGTATATCATTACTAATATTATTCCTTATACTTTTCACCTGTGTTGCGGTAAATCTCTCTATTTGGCTTGTTTGGTAAACAAATGAGCCCGAACCAGGGCTTTTTTTTCCGAGCCGAGCTCAAATTACTCGATCCTAATGGACTCATGTCATGGTTGATTAAAAATTGGTGCAATAAAAAAAAGAATCACCCTCACATGATCCAAGATCTTGGATATCAAAACAATTATTCACATAACTATAAGAAAATACAAATATTTTTACATCAGAGTGATGCACTAGTAGTACACAGCATAAGAGTAGCTCAAATGTACAAATAAGAACCCTCTTTACGAATGATATTTGACATACAGTAACTGACATTTGTATGTAATGTTGTATATCAACTCTCTCTCAAATGCTAGCCTATCATCCACATTAAGCAAATCGATCACACATATCATTCTTCGCTTACAATGTCTCCAGTTTCGCAATTCTGCACCAAACATCATCTATAAGAACAAAAACAAATGTTCAAGCTCAATTCATCATACAAACAATGTGCAGTGCAGTGCAGTAGTGCATCGATGAACAGATAAGGCGGTTAGATTGCGTTTAAATGCTTAATTGGAGATTGGAATGCGAAAATGTCTCTTACCTCAACAAAGAAGAGAGTATACGTACGTATGTACATCCATGTATGTCACGCTTCCTTCTTAGTAATCCTGTTATTCGGAAAAAAAATGCATGAGTCTTAGCACAACTAAACTCAAGTTAAGTTCTAGTTCTTGGGTTTTATGTAAACAGTTTTTGTGGTGTCATTATCCTATGAAGACAAAATTAATTATGACTGTGATGGATCTGAATTGTAGCAAGATCATGGCAATCTTTTTGTTCTCTCACCTGAAGCAATGGATCCCCAGGGCTGTTGTGATTTCGTGCGTAACTGATGTCGCAAAGTGTGAGTATAATGAAGCTGGCCATCATCATTGTTATGATTATTGAACAGATATAGATGTCAAAGAGTGGCATAAGATATTCGAAAACCATGAAGTTTATTGTAAACATCAAGCATAGTAACCGAAGTTGGACATGAAAGAAATGAATGAGCAGCAAAGTTCAAAGAGCAAGCGTAACGGATTTTAAAAGATGAGAAATTTGAGGATAGGACATCAAACCTGTGAATGCAAAGTAACCGAGAAGAACTAGAAACTCGTCGACTAGAGGAACTCTGTGAGAAGAAAAAGAGGGAAGTAATAATAAGCAATTATAATGAGAAACAGAAGCATAGGAATCAAGCAGCAAAGGAGAATGCTACTACGAACCCATCATTTAATCGGGCTGTGAGAGCGTTTGCAATAGCAAAGGGAAGATACAGCAGAGACTGCAAAAAGGCCACCAGGAATCAATCAATAATTCATACAGTTACTTTGGATTTCATTTAGGGGATAACTATAGTCGGGGTAGTCAACGATGGAAACATGTCAGTTTTACTGAAAATAATACCATGCACAAGCCAGTTTTCAAGCCCTTAGGTTCATCACACAAGTGAGAAAGAACCATTCTCCCCTGCAAGAAGAAGCGATCATCAATCAGAAAAAATGAAATGGAAGTTCAAGCGATGCCTGAATGATGCAGTTCAGCGCAAACATCCAGTGCAATAGGAACTTACCACAAGAAAACCAAATGCAAGTCCAGTTCCCATTATGATCAAGTGCGGATAGCTAGCAAATAAATCCAAAGGCGACAAGTAATCCCTATATAAATATGAAAAGCAGTATGAGAATGGCTATGGATTTCTAAAGTATAATGTGCTAACCAAAATAATATATGCTGATAGTGATGCGTACCATATTAGAACACCTCCAAGTAGAACAACAAAGGGGTAAAGCTGCACAGGACAAAATCAGATATTCATTACATAATGGAATCATCTGAACAAAGCTTTCCAATAGAAATCTTACCATAGCTAGTGCCTTCAGCATGCTCCCTTTTCTTGACTGCACTACATTGTAAACATTGTATACACTGCACATAAGCAGAAAATGTGTGACATAATTTCCTTGAATTACGAACCAGATATGAGATGAGAGAAAAATGTTGTACTAAAAACTACTTACTTGAATGCAACTGTAGGTATAACTGCAAAAAATACCATGAAATATTGTACAGCTTGATATGTTGGGATTCCTGAATAAAAATAGAAAGGAGGATTAAATATAGCAAATATAATGGGGAAAAAAGAACATTCTTAAACCTTCAATTATATTATAAAAAATGTTCAAAGACAATAGTATATTAACCAAAAATTCGAATTCACAATGGATACTCCAAATTCATAGAATGAGAATCATGAGATTGATCAGAAATTTAAGGACATTGGAAATTTATGAAGCAGAAGATATGATCTTGGAGACCGAGACAATTTGATAAAATCTACTATGGTTCTCCAACAAGGCCTATGTAAATAGGGGAAGAAGCAACTAAATTTTTATCGAGTTAAAATTTATTCCAAGAACTACCGAGTTTTTTTTCATTTTTCTTTTTGGTCCACTGGATTACCAGTTTACAGTTCATCAAGAAAATAACCTAATCCATCGAGAAGAAAGAAAATTTAAAAACGACGTGTAACTTTAATGAGAGAATTGATAAGAGTTCCTAACATACAAATCTTGCAAAACTGAACATCAGTTGTGCAGTTTGTGCTCCATAACTAAAAGCATCTAACGACTAGGATCGTGCTTGGTTACATTACATGATGTTTACATTATAAGGCTTCCATATTAGAAAAGTGTCTCCCTCTCAGTTTATAGTTATCTTATCAACTACAGTTTCATATAACTACTAATGTCACCACATACCAGTGAAAAATGGAACCCAGTTGAAAAAAGGCAAAGATTTTCCCAATTGTCGAGACCACCACTCAGCACCTGAAAAGGGAAGATACAACGAATGATATTAGTAAAATACAAGAATGTATATGAAGTTAGTCTCTTGTATGCTTCCTAATCCTTCCCATACTTTCTCATAAAACCATAAGGAAATGACTAAAGTAGCATCTAGACCATCTTTTAAAATGTAAACCAACTTCTGTTGAGAAAGAAAATCAGTAAGTTATATTATGTGATTTCAACCTATCGCCTGCATGATGCATTAGTGTTGAGCTGTCTAATTTTTTCAAGCAGATGGGAAGTGAAACAAAATATTTCTTCGCATCAAACAATGTGTTATTGTTCACATGAACTACATGCAATAGTAAGTTACAAGTCATTAAAACTTAATACGACATGACAAAGTAGCCAGAAATAATAAAGCCAGCAGACAACTCATATGTCTAGCTGCATAAAAGAGATGGTCTTAAAAGTGAAAAATAATATATCTACTTCATTATAAAATGTTTGATTCAATGACTTGCCAGGTTTGGCTCCCAAAAAAATTACCAGAACATAGATTTCAACAGAAACCAAACTTATATCAGAAACCAAAGATTGCTTTCTTTAGGTCCTAGGTATTGATTGAATGATTGTTTTCCCCTCCCCTCAGGATTTTGTAACTGCAAGACAGTTAATACTATAGATACAAGGGCTTACCAACAAAAGTTGTGAAAAAGTGGGCAAGATAAAGTAACATTAGACCCTCTGTAGGCCCATTGATAACAGGAAGGACCAGAGTATTGGTGAAAAAGCTGCATTGAGAAGAAAAAAGAAAATAAGAGTAAATAGGATATTTAATTTGCCAAATAAATTACTACCTATAACTTGAGACATTAGAAGAAGACTATGCAGCAACAGATTACAAAAGTGGCGCATCCTCAATCTTATATCAGCATCATAGATATATTTATGCACAGTTATAAAATAATAAGAAGAAACCCAAATGTACCTATTTGCTTAAAATCATCAGTCAAAAGAATCAAAACAATACAAAACTAATATGTCAATTGGTTGATATGCTCTATCATGGGTCTTAAGGGAAGAAATTGACTGTGGTTTTGGAAAAAGCTTGTTGTTTCCAGTTTCCACATCATACTTGCAAAGAAGACTTCCATACTGTGTGAGTCTTGACCACATCAAGGTACTCTCAACAGGAGCTACCGATTTCAGTTCCACCTAATTTAAGATGATACTACTTATTATCGCTATGATTAAACATCGGCAGATATTCTGCCAGTGTCTTTCTCAAAAGTGACAAAAATTTCTTGTGTGGCCTAATATCAAATAATGAAAACTGACCAAGGTGGAGAAAATAAAAAAGACAAAAGACAACAAATAAAAGGACCCTGAAAACAAGTGTTTTCCCTTCACTATTTAATAAGCTCTGCACTAACTCAACATCTATATAGATTAACATACATCACAGGCATAACTCATATACATGATAATCCAAATGATCATCAAAAGAGATAAAAGAGCACTAAATGTTTCTTCCTAACAAAAACAAATTTTATAGTGCATGGCCAATCTGAACCCTTGATGTGAGAAATATGCTCATACCAGAATTCAGTAAAATGTTGCTCCACTATAATGATATGAGCAGCATATATCCATACATACGTCATCAGCTTGTTTCATGCATTTACAGATTTACTCATTTTTGCAAGATGCTTACTTCAAATTAATTCGGGTCTTAAAGGGACTTGATTGGATCATTTTTTAATTCAAGTTTATGCACAATCATACCACAATACAGTTAATATAAATACAAAATAGTAGCAACAGAATCTCATCCTTATGTTGGAAAATATATGAATTATAAGTATTTGGACAACATACTGTTCCCATGTTGCACCATAAAATGGAATTGCCGCAATCACCCAGAACCAGAATGTGTTCCTTGCAGACATACAGGTACTTCCAAAAGCCAGTGCTTCAAACTGAAACCAACGGTATATCCAATTAAGGAACAATTTCTTTGAAGGATGGTAAAAGATACAGCACACAGAAGTTACTCACTGCACAAGCTAGAGCATCACAACCTGCAAGAATACCGAGTACATCAATACTTTTCAAGGATTACAACGAACAGGCCACACCTATATCAAAACATGAAGAACTATTACCTATTAGGAGATGCCTTCCGGTTTAATATTTCTAAACAAAGTTACAGATGTTGCTGGGTAAAAAAGAATGCAAGTAAAATTACCATGATCAAAAAGCTCCCCTAATGGACTTGAAGAATTAGTCCGCCTCGCTTGCTTCCCATCAACAGCATCAAAGGTCTGGCACCAATATACAAGAACTTCAATCATAGAAGACAGAAGAAAGGTGCTACTGACAGCTTGACACATTAAATGACAAAGCACACATCAATTTTTCCAATTCACCAACACATAAAAGATACCAAGTTCCTACAAACACTGGAGAGACAGAACACATAAACTGTACTTTCCACCATGTTAATTGTTCCCTCACACAAACTATAGAGCCAAAGTCTTTTAACTTTTCAATAATCTGACTTCATCCACGAATAAAAGCAAATAATAAAGATTGGCCCATAGTATCACTTCGTATAAGTACAACTTGATCATAAAGTGGGGTAAGGATAAAAATCAGACAGACAATGCAGCGCATTAACTACTTACTCAGTTCCTCCCTGTTCAAGAAATAATCAATGCAACTTTCATTTGTATTTCCCTAAGATGCCCGTGTATAAAATAGAAGGAAAGCACCTAGAATACATTTTGCAGAGGCATAAAATACAAACCCAAGACAGGCAGAAACTGTTGTACAACAGCAATTTCTACAGAAGAAAGGTGCAATAATATACAAAGTCAATAAAAATACAAATATCCAGAGTTAACTATTTTAACAGGGAAATGTCAAAAAGAAATATACGAGGCAATCAGTGAAATGAATGCATTTACCAAGAAAACACAGGCAACAACACTAGATAAAAGGATTGGGAATAACCTGGTATAGAAAAAGGAGTAATCCGTGCACAAAATGCACCCATCTCGGAGGTGGTGAATCCAGCTGAGGTGAGTATATCTGAGAGTAAGAATTGATTAGGATCTTCTAGAAGATAGGAAAACAATTTAACCAATAGATATTGAAGTTTTATGTAAGATAAAGACAACTCCTCATTGAGCAGCATCCATCAATAAAAGAATAAGATGAGTAAGGAAGGCATAGCCCATGAATATTCCAATTGAAAATGTAAGAAGAGAAATGCATAATCCCAAACAAGCAGGAACACTTAAATGCTCGTCCTTAAAAATTGCATGCTTGAAAGGGATGCACAAGGGGAAACCCCGTCATTCTAAAATTTCACTTTCATGAGGTAGGTACCAATTCATTGGCAATGAAAATCCAGCTGGTTCTTCACTGTATTGATTTATCGGTCAACCGTCAAATAGAGCAAATATTTAGCAGTACAGCATTTTGTAGTGTAGATTTGCAGAGGAGCCGTGTTTGATTCAGCGATGTTTTGATTAAAAAAATTGCAATCAGGGAGTTTTTGGAACTCAAAGATAATAAATTTGCAACATGATAATCACTTGAAATAGAATATACACTTGGGTTCAACTTACATATCCGAGAAGTGCGGAAGTTAGCAAAAATATGAACCCTGTAAGTGTAATCTGGGAAAATATTATGGGATTAGAACAAGCTCAAAAGACCAAGCAAAAGCAGTATTATAGCAAATGATACGATACACTTTACCACGTTCGGACTGAAGAGACATCCAGGACCACGAAATGGAAAATAAACAAAACAAGCAAAAAGTCAGCAACTTTATACAAAATCAACCACGGGAAAGCCATTAAAGATCAAATCAGCAAGCCCACGATGTACTGAATGGAGCTAAAAATTCCTGAAAACAAGCAACTACTTGTATCCAATTTTTGCATACAATCTCCAATAAACCCTAAATCGGCGGAAAACTGAACACACCAGTAGCCAAATCGGAAAAGCAAAGGCATCGCAATGCAATCCCATAAGAAGACAAAAAAAGAAGAAGGAAGAAATCGATACTTACGGCACCCAAAGAGGGAAGAGATTAACGAATCGGCTCCAGAAAGGCTGCAATATGTACTTCGAAACCAAAGAGTGGTCAACTCCGCTGTACTTGTGTCTTTTGAGAGCCGCAACGCCATGAACCCCGATATACCCCATCAGCAAAATTTGTGGCAGCAAACCAGATAGTGAAGTATGGAAAGCGAGGAATAGATGATAGGTTGGAGGAAGAAGAGTAAGCCTCGGTTGATTTGGCTTCTCAGATCGCCATTGACGAGAGCTTCGAGTTGGCTGTTCTTCTTCAGGGGGAAGAAACCGTGTAGCATATAAACAACAAGTTGTGTGGGGTTCACCTCAAAACAAGCTCTGTGACAACGACCCTTTTTTTTCAAATAATTTAGCTCCCGTGTTTTTATGGAAATTATGGGTTCGTATGGGACGGAGTTAATAAACCGACTAAAATTATAAACAGGGTAAAATTTATAAACTGTTGGTAAAAAGTAGTTAAAAATTTATGAAAAAATATAAACTCCGTATGGGTTGAAAAACAGTTTATTTGTAAAAAGTGTAGGTTTATTTTGTTATTATTAGGGGTATTATGGTATTTTCAAATCAAATAAACCACATAAACTCCCAAAAAGCTATCAAAAATAGCTTATTAAATAAACCCCCAAATAAGCTAAAATCTCCTAATAAACCCCTCCCCATACAAGGTTAAAAATTTCAACCCCCAATTTTAGTAGTTTATTAACTACTAAAATTCCATCCATACACACCCTATCTAATGTTGTTTAAGCCCAACAGCTTCTCTATAAAACCTCTATTTTGTAGGAAAAAATTTCAAAATCTCTAAATTTTTTATACCCCAACCCCAACAACTTTTCTATTTTACAAGTTTTTACATTAATTATATTCTATATTTATAGCATATTATTTAATAAAATTTTACTTGAATTAAAAGGAAATAGAAATAGGACATAAAATATTTACTTTAATTCAAAATCTTACAATCTCAACCACAAATCTATTAACAATTTCATGGGGAAGAGCAAAGCATTTAATTTTACAAATTTTACTTCTTCCTCTAAATTTAGAGATTTTTCTTCTCTATCCTAATGTTTCTCTATTTTACAAAACCATTTGCAAAAGCTGTTGGGGTGAAAACATCTTCTTTTTCTCTAAAATATCACATTTTCTCTCTATTATACAAAAGCTGTTGGGGTTGCTCTTAGATTCGTTATTTGTGAGGCATGGTTATTCAAGTATATTTAATTTTGAATTCTTTAAAAAACGCGTCCTCTAATTCCACCACAAAAGATTTCGGATGGGCACTCAAAAAGGCTTTGTACTTCTGTGCCTTGAAAACGGAAGTGTAAATGGACAGTTAATTTATTCCTTCCGTTTTTAAAACACGGGAGTTCAAAATATAAGTTGTACTTCCGTTTTTGAAAAATGAGAGTACAAGTTTTAATTTTGCCTTCCGTTTTTAAAAAACGGGAGTTATAAAACTGGGTTGTACTCTCGTATTTAAAAAACGGGAGTACAATTTTAATTACACCTCCCCCTTTTTCAAACACGGGAGTGCAACTATTTTATAACTCCAGCTTTCTAAATACGGGAGTACAATTTTTAAAGTATTTTGAAAAAACAAATGAGTTTGATTTTAACTTAAATATATATATATATATATATATATATATATATATAGGGAAGCTTTAAAATGTAAAATTTGCTTAATGTGTAAAATTTTCAAATCCTACGTAATACAACCGCGTTCAACATTAAAGCACAGCCTTGCCGCCCTCGAGCCACCTCCAGCCCCACGTCGAGCCACCTCCGGCCTCCACCGCCTAGCCGCCCTCGATCCCACCCCGGTTCGCATCCCCCGAGCCCTGACTTGGCTTGGTTCGAGCCCAGACGCGCCCACAATGCCCTGTCGAAGTCCAACATCGCTTCTTCTCTCATCGGCCTCCCACGCCACCCACGAGCCACCTCCGGCCACCAGCCCCGGCCAGCTCGAACCCCCTCCCTCAGGCGCACCCCCCGAGCCCGGAACCCCCTTGGTTCGTGCCCAGCCGAGCCCACACCGAGCCATCTTCCCCAACAGCGCTAATCGGTTCTTTTGGCTCGGAAAACCTTCGAAATCCCGATTTTTCTCCTTGTTTCCACTCGAATTTGGTATGATTTCTAACTCTAAACTTGTTTATTACAGTTATTTGGATTGTTTGAATGATTTAGGTTGAGATTGAAAACCTAGGGTTTGATTAGGAGCGGAATTTGGGGCTTTTTGATAAAAGCCAAATTGATTGAAATTGATGATATGGTTGTGTTGTTGGGTTGATTTTGAGCTAATTTCATGTTCATATCATTGTCAAATTGTTTATGGATCATGAGCTAATTGAATTTTAGAATTTTAGGTTGTGATATGTTTTAGAATTTGGGGCTTTTTTCCAAAAGCCAAATTGATTGAAATTGATGATATGGTTGTGTTGTTGGGTTGATTTTGAGCTAATTTCATGTTCATATCATTGTCAAATTGTTTATGGATCACGAGCTAATTGAATTTTAAAATTTTATATTGCAATATGTTCTAGCATTTGGGGCTTTTTGGCAAAAGCAAAATTGACTTAAATTGGTAATATGGTTGTGTTGTTGGGTTGATTTGGAGCTAATTTAATGTTCATAGCATTGTCAAATTGTTTATGGATCATGATCTAATTGAAGTTTGGAATTTTATATTGCGATTTGCTTTAGAATTTGGGGTTTTTTGCCAACGGCCAAATTGACTGAAATTGATGCTATGGTTGTGTTGTTGGGTTGATTTGGAGCTAATTTCATGTTTATAGCATTGTCAAATTGTTTGTGAATCATGAGCTAATTGAATTTTAAAATTTTATTCCAATATGCTTTAGGTCGATTAGGTTCTTCTATTTTAGCATAAAAATCATAATTTAGCCTATTAGCTCAATTGGTAGAGCAATGTGCGTTTGCACAAAAGATGTGGGTTCAAATCCCACATAGGTTACATAATAGACAAGAGCGCAACAATCGCAAATTGTTAATCATGCACATTATAATCTAAGTTATGCACTTTTTAACCTTAATTATGCACATTTTAATCTTATTTACGCACTTTAATTTTAAAAGCTTATACGTTAAAAAATCGATTTCAAACTTACATTTATCAACCTAAATTATCCGAGAGGTGAAACCAAACTCTCAAAAGTAAAAAAAAAAAAACAAAATTAAAACATCGATTTCAAAAGCACATCTTTTGACTTATTAATGCGCATTATGATCTTACATTTGCACAATTGTATTCTTCATCTGCACAATTGTATCTTACTTTTGCACAATTGTAGTTTAAATTTGTACAATTGTATCATACTTTAAATTTGCACAATTAAAGTTGCATAAAAGCACTTTACATTTGGACAAATGCACTCCACAGTTGCACAAATGCACTCCACAGTTGCACAAAAGGTATCGAAAACGGGAAAAAGTGCATTTACCCATAAAAATAGACATTTTTACCAAATTACCCATAAATTAAACATATTTCAATTAAAAAAATTTATAATTGAAATAGTCACATTTACCTATTTACCCCATAATGAATTATTTGTCTGCACAAAATAAACTTATATTTGCACAATAAGATGTTATATGTGCACAAAAGCAAGTTATACTTGCACAGCAGAAAGTGCTATCACGAAAAAAAAAATTCTGGACAAAAAAAAAAAAAAAAAAAAAAACGGGTCCGAGAAGGGGGGGCCAAGGGGGGCACACGCATGGGCAGGGGGGCAGACATCCTACTCATGAAATTAGGCCCATTAGTAATTAAATTAGGCCCAATAGTAATTAAATTAGGCACATTAGCAAATTTTACACAATAAGCATATTTTACACTTTAAGGACTTTTTACGTTTGAAGTAAACCATATATATATATATATATATATATATATATATATATATATATATATATATATATATATATATATATATATATATAAACACATAACTTTAATAAATAAATTGTAACGGTTACCCACGACCTTGCACATTTTGTTAATAAATTATATTTTAGTATATCATATAAGAGTAAGTATTCTTCTTTAATTACATATTGTTTAATATTTTTTCACTTATTTATCCAATAAAGAGTAAATAACCAAATTTATTGCATAAGTTATGTTTTGATATCCTTTAATATAATGTTTTATAAATATTTGATTTTTTAATAAAAATTTGTTAATATAATTAATAAAAAAATCAAATAATAATATAAAATAAATACTCCGTAATAACTAAAATATAATAAAATCCTTAAAATTCAATTAGTTACATTTTGATAATGATTTGTGATACTTTACAATAACATATATATTGATCCAAACAAACTCAACCAAAATTATGTTAAACTTGTATAAAAGTATATGTGAGATAAACCGATATATTCTCAAACAATTAACTTAAACAGAACATAAAAACTAAATAATTTAGAGGCCGTATAAAATAATGGGGATTCAATTTTGCTCACTAACTTAAAAGTCATGGTATAGAGGAAGAAAAATAAATAAAAAATAAAACCAATCAAAACTTTAATTTTAAGTGAAATTCAAAACTTATCGTTGAATGCAAAAAAAAAGGTTTATTGGATTTTTTCGAACCAACATTCAAAACTTTTGATTTCTTGTAGATTTTATTACATCATGAGTTTAGAATAAATTAAACTCAACGATCAACAATACTAAACCATATTTATATATTTTCATCGACATAACAAACTTACTCCCGAACTAAAGAGACAAAAATAAAATTTTCATAGAGTTGCAAGTTTAAAATATTCTAATAAGGACGTTGAACAAAAGGAATTCCAAAACAGACAACGCCCAACTAATAGGTATACATACTAAACTACATTGAATCCTTATGAGCAAATGCTAAGTCTTACAAAGACCCGTCGGGACGAAGCCTGTGACTTAAAGTGAATTTTCGATACGCGAGCATATTGTGGAGGTGTTGCATTGGGGTCATATCTTGCATCTCATTCTTTTTTATTCTAGCCCTTGCATTATAAATTTGTTGTCTCGTGCTCAAATTCTCCTTGAAAGTATTTTTCAATGTCGCAAGAAGGGGAATTGGCTTTACCCCTCCAAATGTCAAATCTTTCACTAGTTGTATCTCCTCATTCGTCAACCAACCCACCATCCGATGACCTTGCAGTCTAGGAGGCAGTTTATGGTTATGCATACCACACTCCACTTTCAGCTGCCATACATTTCTTTCGGCTTCCCAACCATACAACAAAAATGGACAATTATTTTTTTAGACCTTCCATCCCGCGTGACTATTACTGGTACATCAACACCTCTAATTTTCTTCTTACGATTTCTATTTTCTCCATATTTTTCACATCCAAAATATACTTAGCCGTATCGGGTTGTCGAGCTATTCCAAGATTTTAAAATTGTGAGAATAAAGTTGTTCACAAAAGCAATCTGCCGAGCCCATTCTAACATCGATTTTCTATCCCTCTAGTAATAATTATTCGCAAAACAAGGTGAATAATCAAATCCAACAATGTTCATTCTATCAAACTGAAAACAATTGAAATAGCGTTGAAAATAATCAAATTTCACAAATTTAATCAATATTATCATTAAATTCTACTATAAAAGTTCATAAATGCCTGAGTATTATTGTTGACTCCTTTGTTACCATGGGATGCGTGGTTTGACATTCTTCTATGGAGTTCGGCGCAACAAGGGCAAAAATACCGGTTATCGAGCATATTCGTCATATTCATACCCTTTTTTGACGCAAATATAAAATAAAATAAAAACATACCCTTCCGTTTTCTAAACACGGAATGCAAACAACTATTTTGAACTTCCGTATTTAAAAAACTGAAGGCAAAAAGTAGATTTGTCCTTTCAGTTTTAAAAAACGGAAGGCAAAAAGTAGTTTTCTTCTCTTGTGTTTTAAAAACGGAAGATATAAAGTTGATTTGACCTTCCGTTTTTAAAACACGGAAGTTATGTATTATATTTTTCAAAAAATAAAAAAAAAAACAAATAATTAATATAGCACAACTTCCGTTTTTAAAACACGGAAGTGTATTTTCTTTTTGGGTGCCCCGCCGGATATTCTGTGGTGCGGTTAACAACACCCTTAAAAAAAAAACAGTATTTTGACTTGTGTTTTTCTTTCATTTTTGTTGATTATCTAGTATGTTTGTGCTCGAGTTTTTCTTTTATCTTTGTTGATTTGTATTTTTATATTTGTTGTATGTTGACGAACCATCCGTCTATTGATTCATCGACCTCTTGGGTTACCAGACAACATGATATCTGGTATATATCTCAAGATATTACCCGATGAAAAAAAAAATTGAAAACCGCAAATTGAAGACCTTCTCTCCTTGATGTGATTAAAAAGATGACAAGAAACATCTCCAATAGGGATAGTAATTTCATATGCACCCGAATTGAAACCAAATCATTCGACTCGAAAAAGTGGGTGAAAACCCAAAAAAAAAAAGTGGGTAAAAAGTGAATAATGGGTGGGTGGGTGAAGGGTCGGATTGGATATGGGTGATGATTTTTTCCACCCGTACCCGACTCACCACCCATTTACAATATAATATACTACTACCTCCGTCCAAAAATATATGGACTTTACTATTCACGCACGCTTTTTTAAGAAGGTAAAAACTATATAAAATATTAACTTTTTTATTAATTTTTTTTAATAATTACAAACTTATTGATAATAAGTTTGTAATTATTAAAAAAAATTAATAAAAAAGTTAATATTTTATATAGTTTTTAGCTCCTAAAAAAGCGTGCATGAATAGTAAAAGTCCATGTATTTTTGGACGGAGGGAGTATTTGTTTATTTTATTATTGTGAAAACATATAAATTTATTTTGTTTCTTTTCTAACCCTAAATCTCTAATTATACGATTCGGAATCGAAATTCGAGTGAAATAATAATTATAATATAACGTTTCCAAGTCATTCTATTTATAATGTTAAAGATATACTGCATATCTTTTAATTAACGGTTTTGAGAAAGATTTCCTACCAAAAAGGTAGGCTACCATAGAAATCTAACTTTTTTTTAAAAAGCTAAACTAATTAAAATTTTAAAAACATTTCCAAATTAGTGCTACTATCATATATGCCCTTGGGGCATATGATAGAAAAATCGATATTTTAATATTGACTTTTTGTGTATGTTATAAGACATATTTTTTTATAACTATTTTTTATTTATTATAGTTATATGTTGTATATATGTTAATTTATCTTTCGGATTAGACGAAAATAGACAAAATCAAATAGACGAAAAGCCACCCATATTTCACCCTTCCGCTTACCCGATGGGTGAAAATTAAAGATATATGTGAAGCCCAGGTGAAAATTAAAGATATAGGTGAAGCAGATATAGATGGTGGGTCGGGTGGGGTGATGATACATCAATGGTGGATCGGATGAAACGAATGTTCATCCACCCACCACTTGACCCATTTTCATTCATAATCTCCAAAACACTCCACACTTTCCATAACGAACCCTTTTTAAATTGAAAATAAGGGGAATAACCATATAGCCCTCAGGACCTCATCGAGTTTATATACTCCTTAAACATCTTATACTATTAAACAATCAAGAAACAACCAAAAGGGCACGAATAACCTATGTCAAACAATGAAAGAGTAGGAGGTATCAAACACAAATTGACGCATATAAGCGGCAAAGGATATGATCCCAAGAAGTCAAGCACAAACCAACCCTCACATGGATCGTGTTCCTCCACCGTGGTCTATTCCTCAAAATATCCTTAGTAAGGATCTAGTCTAATCCTCTTTTTTTTTTCCCTCTCTTCTTTGTTTCCCTTTTGCTCCATATTTTTTTTTTACAGTATGCAAACATTCGGAGCTGTTACATAGAATGTAATCGCGCTCCTGGATCATCCCGACGGATGATGGTACAAAGATCCCTATTAAAAGGGATTGTAGATCTATCACTAATGATGCCCTTCGTGGCTATATAATCTGCAACTCTGTTCGATTCTCTGAAGATGTGTTTGAATTCAACTGATTCGAAATCTGTTCGCATGATATTGATTTCTTCTACTTGACGCATAACTTCCCATCTGATGTCTTTCCCTTGAGTAAGAGATATCATTAGCTCTTGATTATCTCCTTCTATCGTAATTTTCCGTAGTCCCATTCTTCGAGCTTGTTGCATGCCTATCTGGACGGCTGCCACTTCAGTTTGAATAACCATGCCTTGACTTACTTCCTGGTGAAAAATATCAATTACATGGCCCGTAGAATCACGAATGATCCCCCCCACCTGGCAGATGCCAGTGGGCTTGACAGAACCATCTACATTAATTTTGTAGATGGTTCCTTGTGGTCTAGTCCATTTAGACATAGACCTCTTTTTTCTTTTCCAACTTTCCTTATTTTTGTCACTATTTGCCTGTCTACAGTCTTGTATTTCTGATTTGATCCGCCTTATTAGATTCCCAAACGAGTCAGGATTTGTTTTTCTGAATATTAAATTGTTCCTAGTTTCCCAGATCATTTGCCAAATGACCACTAGATCTTCGAAGTGATGATTTGTTTGTTTTATTAGGTCCAGATTGTCACAAAGAGGACCTTGCATAGAGAAGTTCTTAAAGAATTTACATGTAGATTGTTCATATTGCGCTATTAGCTCCTTTGCAAAGGAGCATTCTGAAAACAGATGAGCAAAGTCTTCATTACTTTGGTCGCAAAGGGAGCAAATGCTAGGTACTCTGTTGACATACCTATTTAGCCTACTAGTTGTGGGGAGGGCGTCAACTTTAATTTTCCAAACAAGATTTATGAGTCGTGGTGGAAGGTTTAGGTTCCAAATCCATCGGTGATTGTCAGTGTTATGGTTTTGGATATTTGTAATTTTCTTCGCAGATTTAGTAGTAAATTTTCCCGTGGAATTAGGCATCCAGATTAGCCTGTCCGGAGTTTGCCAAGTTGGGATTTTGAGAGCTAGAATGCTTTTAATAATATTTTGAGGAAATAGGCGCCCTAGGAGGGGCTTATTCCAACGCTTTCGAGGAGTGAAGAGATGGCAAACTTTCATATTTGGGTCATTATTACCCATCAAAGATTTGAGATTTATGTTAGGAATCCAAGGATCATTCCAAGTATTTATGGAGAGTCCATCCCCTATAAGCCAAAGGAGACCTTTTTCAAATTTATCTCTTAGGGATAATAATCTACCGAATTGCCAAGAGGTGCCCTGATTTGGTCTGTCTTTTATGCTATTATATTGCAAATATTTTTCTTTAATGACACTAACCCAAATATTATCTTCATTAGAGTAAAGTTTCCACAATAATTTAAATTGAAGGCTTATGTTCAACTCTTCCGCTTTTCTAATCCCCATGCCACCATGGGTTTTGCTTTTACAGATGTTATCCCAGCTTATAAGAGGGGTATATCTCTCCGTATGAAGTTTATTCCAGAAGAAGTTCTTATTTATCTGATCTATTTGGTTGAGAATACCATTAGGGAGTAAGAAGTTCTGCATAAGATAGTTGGTTTTGGAACTGAGGTTAGCTTGAATTAGAACAGCTCTGCCTGCTTGAGAAAGATTCGACGCCTTCCATTTGGATAGGTGTTTTTTAAGGTTTTGGATGGCCTCTTCAAAAATCGAATTTCTAATCCTACCATTAATTATAGGGATGCCTAAGTACTTTTCAAGAGTGCTAGAGATCGGAATTCCCATGCTTCGGGCAAGATCTTTGGCTAGGTTTTGACTAACATTTTTCGAACATTGGAGCGAGCTTTTACTATAGTTAATAGTAAGACCCGAAAGGTTGGAGAAATTATTTATCATATTCCGAATAGTATTTAGACTAATGTGGGCAGCTTTAGCAAAAATAATTGTGTCGTCTGCAAAAGTGAGGAAAGGTATAGGATTACCGTTTCTGGTGAGTTTGATCCCGACTAGAGCATCTTCTTGCAAAGCCTCCTTGTGCATTTCTCTTGCTAGTCCTTCCATAACTAGAACAAAAATGTAAGGGGCAAGGGGGTCTCCTTGGCGGATTCCCCTATTAGGCTTGAATTGTTTACCTGGGCGGTTGTTTACTAGAATTGAGAAGGAGGACGTCGTTAAACAAGTCATTACCCAGTTGATCCATATAGGATGAAAGTCGAACCTTTGAAGAACCGCCTTGATATAACTCCAATTGATTTTATCATAAGCTTTTTCCATATCTAGTTTTAGTGCCATCCATCCAGTTCTCCCTTTTTGCTTATGAAAGCTATGGAAGATTTCATGGGCAATTAAGGTGTTATCCTGGATGGATCTTCCTTCTACAAAAGCTCATTGGAAAGGGTTGATGAGTTTTGGTAGAATGGGTTTCAGTCTATTTGCTAGAATTTTTTTAATTACTTTATAGATGGTATTGCATAAGCTAATCGGTATGTAATGGTTGATAGTGGTAGGGTTCTCAACTTTAGGAATTAAGGCAATAAAGGTTTTGTTTATTTCAGTTAATAATTGTCCCGAGTGAAAAAAAGCTTTTATGGCTTTGCAGCAAGATGGGCCAACTATATGCCAATATTTTTTATAAAATTCAGGAGGGTAGCCATCAGGACCAGGAGATTTGTCTTCTGCCATTTCAAATATTGTATTTTTAATTTCTACTATTATAGGTTGGTTTATAAGATTTCGGTTTTCCTCAATCGTGACTTGAGGTTGAATATTCCAAACTTCTGTTGGGTTTACTTGATGCTGGTGAGCTCCTATAAATCTTTCCGATAATTCTGTTGTGATTTGATCTGAAATGAGATCGTTATCACAGAGGATATTACCTTGTTTTGTTGTGAAATACTTTATGGGTCTTTTAGAATTTTTAACTCTAGCTGTCACCTGAAAATATTTTGTGTTTCTGTCTGAGAGTTGAAGGTGATTAGTTCTCGCCCTTTGTTTCCAAAACTTGTGGTTATATTCTAGTAATCTGAATCTTTTGTGTTCTAGCCTTCCTAGTTTTTTCTTCATCCTTTTTGCTGATGTTTCCCCATGGTAAACGACCTTGGAACGCTAGAATCTGCTTTTCTACTTGGGAGAGTTGCCTAGAGATGTTATTTGTTTGAGATTTGCACCAATTCTTCGTATTGTGTTTAAGAAGTTTCTGTTTCTGAATAAGTTTAAATCCATAAGAGCCAACAAATTTGTTATGCCAAACTTGTCGGACCATAGTTTCATAGATAGGTTTTGTAGTCCATGCCATTTCAAACCTAAAAGGAGCACCATTGTTTTGGTTTTGGTTCCCTATTTCTAGAGAGATCGGACAATGGTCGGAGTTAGAGAAGGAATGGTGTTTTGTGTGAATCTTTGGGAACCAATTGAAGATTTGTCGACTTGCGAGAGCTCTATCCAATCGTTCATAAGTATTATTAATATTTGTCTTGTTTTTTCTCCATGTGAAGGGAGAGCCAGTGTAGGGAACAATTTGGAGATCAAGCTCATTCTTGACAAATTGTAAGCGTCTGAATCTGGCTATAGACGGAGTAGCTCTCCCAATCTTTTCAAAATCATTTTCTAAATCATTTAGATCTCCAATATTAAGGATCGGAAGATTGTGTTTATGTGTAACTGAAAAAACTTCTTCCCAAAAATAGTTTTTTTTTCCGATTCTACGGAAGGAGCATAGACAAATAGAAGTGCCATTTCATGCTTGTCCACTATAGTTTTAATCATTATGAACAGATCTGAATGCTCAAGAATTAAGCTTAAATCTTCAAACTTTGATTTGTAAAGAAGCCAGATTCCTCCCTTGTGCCCCTTAGCACTAATACTGATTGCTTTATGGAAACCTGATGATTTTACCATCTTATCAGTTGGGGCCTCAGTGGCCTTAGTTTCAGTTAGCACAATGGCGTCTAAACGGTTAGAATCTCTAAGTTGATTTAGCTCTTTCCAAAAAAGGGGCCTTTTGGAATCCCTAACATTCCAGCATGCAATTTTAATCATGAGAATTCCAATTAAAGTAAGCTTTTAGCATATTCCTAACTAAGCTGAAGGTAAAATATATAGTTCTTACATCAGACTTTATACATATTGTTATGCTATTCTGATCTAGTCTCTTAGGATGCCTAGGAAGCCAAGCATCCCCAAGGGATAGCATTTTGTCTTCTGTCTGTAGTTGCCAACTCATATGATCATACTGTATCTTTCAAAGAATTTGAAATCTGCAAAAGGAGTTGAAGATATGCCCTGCCTTTGTTGCAAGAAGATTTGTAGAAGTTTTGATTTGTAAAGGTTTGGGGATAACGTTTGTGTAGCTTGCCTCCACTGAATCCCAGAAGGAACTAGTGTGGCTTTGCTTGAAGTTTTTGGATAGATCAAAGGAGAAGAAGATACCTGAGCACCACCAAGGCACTTCAACAGCAATCTCCTTGCGGGATGTCTTCCTGCACATACTTAATTGTCCTTCACCCAATGCCAAGCTAGCAATGAGTGAAGGACCAAGGCTTATTTGACAGTTTAGACAAAAATAGGAAAACATACAAATAGTATGATTAACATCTAAATCATCCATATCACCGCTACTCCCAGTGAGGTTTGAAAAGTACCAGGAGCAATCATGAGCCATCACATCCTTGTTCAGTATATTACAACCACTCATCAAAGATTTAATGTTAGGGAAATCAACAAAAGCCTTAACCGAAAAGTTCATCTGAGGATTATTGAAGTTTTTTATGAGAGCAAAGGAGAGAGGTATACCTGTCATTCTACCCTGTCTCTTGGCAACATCATGCTTCCAAATCCTGCACTTGGTTAGCTTGCATTCATCCCTTGAGATGTAGGATGAGAAACAGTGTGACAAAAAGCCACAACAGCGATGGTAAACAGTGTGATAAGAATAGAAAAAAATAGTAGTGGCGCTAGTCAGATAGAGATTGCGGCAATGATAGCAGCCAATTGATAAGCTATCAATACTACTTCTAATGGGATCTTTAATCAGATTGCAACCCCATTCTAGAATCATACCGGCAATGGTTCCATTACAACTTTTAGTTAAATTACAGCCACAACAAAGCATAGTCTGCAGTATCAGCTCACAACATAGATGAAGTTCACTATAAGATACCAAGTAAAAGAAGGAATCACCAGTAGCACCATACATCCAAGATTCGCATCTCTCAGCAGAGTGCAAATTTCTAATATTGGTAAAACTAATCTTAAAAGAGAGATACAATTCATTACAAGGACAACTACTCATCTTAAAAATGACATGCAATTCATTATGAGGACAAATACTAGGCATGCAGAAGCAAATAATAACGAAACTCATCTCTGTAGATATACATACACATAATAGGAAGTTTAGAGTTTGTTGGGAACACTTACTTTGTTGAGAAGATTGATTCCTTACATACCCCGAAGTAGGCTGCGCTGATACATCCCTGGCAATGGGACGAGATCCAGGGACCAACTCAGCCAGAGACCGACTCCACGGGCTTCTACTAGTAGCTGGAGTGAAGAGGCTTTTACGCAGAACTCCGACTGTGCTCACCACCGTGTCCACAATCGAGAAACTGCAATTATGAAACATGAGTTTGCAGGCAAGGGTTTTGAACAAATTTTGAGATCTAAGTTTTTGTTTGGTAAAAAAGGGTTTTCTTGAGAGATTTTGGTTAGAGATTTGAGGGATTGTTTGAACAGATCTGATGCCTAACACCTAGAGGGCATAGACAGTTTTTGTTTGGGGAGATTTGCCCAAATCGGAGCCCCCAGGCATCAGCGAGGCCATAAGCGGGCTGTCACACCCTTGCGACCTGATGCATGTGCCACAGAAGGCGTGATGACGGACGATTTGGGGGCTACAAGCCAAAGTTTGAAGCAAATTGTGAGAGGATTTGGGTTTTGGAAATTTAGGGTTAAGTTGTTTACTTGAGAGTTGGAGATTGGAGGAGTAAGATTTAAGAAGAAATCTCAGATTGGGAGCCAAAGGCAGCGGCAACGCCGCGCCATGGCCAAGCGCCCGGAGAGGGAGGCGCCGAATCAGGAGGAAGAAGAAGGGCAACAGGGGCGCGTGAAAGAGAAGAAGGGGCGCATTCTTTTGTCCCTGATCATTTTTCGCCAAGTTAATTAGGTATATTTTCATATTTCCCTTTTGCTCCATTAAACATGCTTAATAATAAGGTTATCATCAATAGTATAATACTACAACGACTTCTCCTTTAAAATAACCATTTTTTATTTTTATTTAGAATTTTTGTATTTGTTAATTATATAATTGCATATTTAAGTAATTAGATAATTATTAATTAAAGTATAGAATTTGCCGATAGGATATTTCCGAATCCCTGGTGGTTATGATTTTGGATCAGGCCAAGTGGTTAATTAATTGCCAATAGGATTTTGCCGAATCTCTGGCGGTTATGATTTTGGATAACTTAAAAAACTAAATTACTTATTTATTATAAATCAAATTACTTAAATAACTTAAAAAATATAATTGATTTTCTTTTTATTATTTATTATAAATCAAATTACTTATTTAAATATGTAATTAATTAATTAATTCATTTTTCCTTAAATCTTAACCGATTGATTTTCTTTTTAATTTTTTTTATTAATTTCATTAAAATTATTTTGAATTGGATATTATTGCAACTTTGAATTTGAATAACAATTCGGATAAACTTAAATAACTAACAAAATATATATTGGATCTTTTCAGTAAGATTCGCATACAAAAATACCCTTGTGTCTTCAATTCTATAAATTTTATCATCTCTTCATCAATGTGTCTTCCTCACTGTAAGTTTTTATCGATCATTCTAATTTATTTTAAATTTCTTGCAATCTTGGCATCGATCTAATTTTTAGCATTTTATCTTTCTACTTTGTTTGTTTGTTTATAATTTATTCGAATTGACTCTTTTTTTTTTTTTTTTACAGTAGGCAAGAAATAGGAGCAATTACACAAGCTGTAATCTGGCTCCTTGATTATCCTTAAGGATGATGGTACAAAGTTCCCTATTAAAAGGGATAGTAGAGCTATTACTAATGATACCCTTCCGAGCTATAAAGTCGGCTACTTGATTCGTTTCTCGGTAGAAGTGCATGTATTCAACAAGGTCAAAGGCAGATTCCAGTTGCTTGATCTTTCCAATGTGATGTATAATCTCCCATCTGACATTATTGCCGCTTGTGATGGCTTTGATGAGCTGTAGATTGTCCCCTTCTATTATTACTCTTCGAAGTCATTTCATGATTGCTTACTCCATACCTGTCTAAATAGTGATAGCTTCAGTTTGAATGACTGAGACTTTGACAGTTTCCTTGTAAAAGATGTCAATGGCATGGCCCTGGGAGTCCCGAGTAACCCCTCCCACATGGCAAGCTTCAGTTCGAATTGGCTCTTAATTAGTATGTGAATGCAATTGTTTGTTTATAGGATAGTGTAAAAGTAAAACTTTAAGAATTGACTTGATTTAGTTCAATTTGTGTTTTTCTACCCCCACTCAATAACGTTATAGTTTTCGAGGTGAGTAACATACAAATTTCTATTCTATAATTATAATTGTAACGGCCCAGAATTATGATTTCCGGGTTACGTTTCAAGGGATAAAACCCCTTGTTCGGATCTTGCAATCCAGGTACGGGTCGAGGTTTCAAACTCATTTTAAGATTAGTAGAAAGAGGGATTTCAAACCCTAAAAACCACGAAGGGTCGTTGGGTACCCTTAACCTATCCTAAGACTATGTCGCGAAATCCATTTCAAACGGAAGTAAAGCGGAAGCATAATAAAGATACAAGTGCCATGGCAGAGCCGGTCAAAACCAAATCATGAGTGGATAATGACCATTTTTACTAAGTTAGGATATTAGCCAGATTCTTCGATTCACCAAAAGGAAACCCCGTTATATAGACATCGAGCACTCAAGATCTGCAGAGAATACCTTTAAAAGAAGAACAGGGAAAGGAGTCAGATCGAGCCACTCATGCGGGACCGGCAGTCCTCGCTGAGGCCACATAGTATGTGCTATACCTAATAAAGATGCTCTAATGCAGTACGAAAGTCAAACACACTAGCATGCTCCTAGTCATAATAATGTGCAAAAATACTGTAAAGGGCCCAAGACAATGCCAAGTGGCATATCCCTCTCCTACCTCAACCCCTTTCCGATAGGGCGGATACTGGCCAGCTCGTGAATGCATTCCATCATAATCGGGCGGCACGCATGCCTAACCCGCTCCACAATAAAGCCCGCAGGCATATCATAATATAAGAAAGTTCATGACTCGATTGACCCAGGGTACCCGATGAGGTTGGGCTACCCTATGACCCTAGCAAAGACTCTAGGACTATCACAGATAACGCTCGTTCTGTTTCAAACGCAATAAGTAAGCAGATGCTCATTCAATTAGTGCAACCTAAACAGGATACTACATGGCATGCTTTTATGCATATGCAACACCTAACATAAAATGCAACAACAGGCATGAATGTCCAACCTGAGTAAGCCCCCTAGGGAACTTACCTGAAGATGCAGAACAGCAAGATAACACAAGCAAGGGCCCAAATGCAAGTCCAACGCAATCCAACCGCAATACACACCTATCATCAAGCCATTTCTATAAGCTACTAAACCAACATTCTCACACACACGAACCCGAGTTCTCAATGCCTTTAAAACCAATCGACAGTAAAACCATTTTTCAAGACCCTTTCTGAAACATCAACCAAAAGCATTTACTTCCAATCAACCCCATCGATAAAAGCATACCAACCATATTTTCCAAACTTCCTTATGAAAACCAACATCACCAAACCAAGACAAAGAGTCCCGTCATTAAACATTTAAACCTTAAAACCAATCGCTCAAAATCACATTATAGAATGATTCCGACATTTTATTTCCAAAATAACTCCATCTTCACAAATCTTATTCATAAAATCAAAATCAACAAATCGCTCATTTATAACAACATTTAATAACATACTCCAAATAATATTTAAAATATATGAAATCACCAAAATCAATCCATTTCAATAACCCACATTTATAAAACAATACTACCAAATTACTTTATCATTTCTAAACTCATATTACAAAATCCATATCCCAAATACTATTTCTCTTTCAAACAATTTTATGATATATCCTAATTTCAGAAAATCTATATTTATTCCAAAAATCAGAGTTTACATTAATGATAATAATACTATTAATGATTAAATACATAACATATCATAAATATGAAGCACATAATCATAAATCCACAATTAAAACAACACAACCCAAAAGAAAGCCCAATATGACGACCCGAAAAGCAAACCGGATTAAGCCCAACCCGGAAGAAATGAATCCGACCCGTCGGCCCAAACCAGATCCAGAAAGAGAGAAAGAAATAGGACCAAAGAAGAAAAGAAAGGGAACCCAATTGAAACCCGGTTTCAAAACGATATGACCCGGTAGAACTCGGATCCGGCCCAACATCAAAGCCCAACCAAAATGAAAGAAAGAACTCTGTCTCCCTCTTTGAAAGAGCTTTGCGCACATCGACGAAGTGCGGAAGAAGAACGGCGAGATCCAGAGCTCCGGCAGGCTCCCTTCCGACTCAAACCTCCCCAAACCTGACCGACAGTAAATTCCGACCAGACTCGACCCGAGAGAACAGAAACGAGAGTAAAGGGGAAGAAGGGAGATAGGGCTCACCGAGAATCCGAATTTCCGCCGGGAAATCTTCGTCGGAGATCGATTAGAGGTGGAATCAGGGCGGTGTTGGCCTGGAAAGGGAGTAAGGATTCAAAGGTAGACCTTTATTGGGGTATTTGGTCGAAACGAAGGAGAGGATATCTTACCGTCCTTTTGATCGGAAACAGGGAAGCGAGGGGCTTGTGGCGGCGCTGGGCTGCGCCTGGGCGGTTTCCGAGCATCTTTGGATGTCGTGGAGGAATGGGCTCGACGGAGAGGAGGAATGGGGCTGCAGGGCTCGGCTTTGGGATCCGACGAGGAGGGTGCAGGTGGTGGTAAACAGAAACGGGGGAAGGTGAGGGAAAAACGGAGCTGAGCAAGTAATGATGGAAGGATGCTTTATTTCTGGGTTTTTGCGGGTTTGTAGCGTGCAAAACGTAGTGGGAGGGAGAGGTTTTTCTGGTGAATAAAAGAGGAGGAAGTGAGGGCAGGAGAGTGGTCCTGTATAGGGTAAAATTGACACAAAACAACAAACAATTGCAGCTGTCTTCGAGGATCCTCCAACAGATTTTCTGAACGAGAGAGAAGAAAGGGAAAAGAAAAAGGGAGAGAAACAAAGAGGGGGGAGAAGGGTTTGGGTTGCTTTACTGGAATTGATCAGGGGGTGGAAGCAGGGAGCACGTGAAGGACGAAAGAAAGAAACAGAAAAAAGGGTTGGGCCACCCCACCACCATTTCATCCCTTATCTAAAACCCTCCCAAAATAACTAAAATTTTAAATTGTGATAATAACTTTTGAAGGCGTGTTTGTAAAAGATTGTACGGAACACGGTATAAAAAGGAAATGGGATAAATTCATAACACACGCAAAATATATGGAATTATCGGTCTTTACAATAACATTTTGTCGGGATTTTTTGAAAAGAATTAGAATGAAATTATTTTGATCGAGGACGGAAATTCTCAAAATGCCCAAATCTTAGAAATTAAGTCACATTTTAATGAAACAGTAATTTGAAATTTCCGGTCTTTACAATAATTTGCAAATTAAACTATTAATGTCTTTCTATGACCTTTAACTTAATGTGGAGGGTTTCATTTCTCTATTGGGATAAAAAAATTCCCTATGTTTTCAAAATCTTAATTCTTTTTCATTAAAATAAATATGTACGTGTGTTAAAGATGTTATAGGTAATCCAATTCGACCAGTTATCGATTCTCTTGCACTCACTTTTTTCTAAAAATTAAGATCTATATGTTTGTAGTTTGCCGGTGTTGATGTGGTGAATTCCCATCTCTCCCTTGTTTGATTTGAAATATATGTGATTGTTAATGAAATCTCTTTTAATATATATTTACGGTAAAAACAAATCAACTATTTATACTAAGAGATAAAAACAAATCTCAAGTATACCTAACAAATCAAAAATAAATAAATAAATTTACTAAATAAATTTCAAATATAAATAATACATGTTAATTTACATTGTTCCTCAATATAATTGAAAGACGACAGATGCATTCAAAGACGACAAATGCATTCGAAGAGAAGAAAAATAAATTAAAGAAAATCAATTTCAACTATAAATAACAGACATTTCATATATAATTTATGATTATTTTTACATACATACATTTGGGTACAAATATTAATCAATTCAACAATGGGATAAAATTTTGTCTTTAATTACAAATTTTTAAAGTTTTTTTTACTGTTAACTATATAATAATTAACAATGTTTAGATGTGAATAGTGCTACTTAGAGTTTAGAGTTTATTTAGAAAAAAAATTTATGCATTTTCTAATATTAAATATATTGATTTTAAAAAACCCCGCATAAAAGTGCGGGTACTAAACTAGTACCAATGCGATAAGAGAGTCTTATCGCGATATCACAATCTTGTTCCTCCTCAATCTACACACATGATCACACCATTGAAGTCTCACTCAATAATAGGGCTGGAAATAACTCGCGAGTACCCGCTCCACCCACATTAATTTTGTGGGTGAAAACCCGTAAAAAAGTGGGTGACGGGTGGAGCGGGTGCGGGTGAAGCGGGTGATGGATGGATTATGGGTGAAGATTTTCCACCCATAACCCGCCCCATTAACCCACCCATTAGCCCGCCCCGCACACCCGCACCGTAAACCTGCATAAAATCCAAACATTTATATACATAATGTGTGTGATTTTACTATTTTACCCTTTTCAAGTTTAACTTCTACAAACCCTAATCCTTGATTAATGCTTTGCCCGCCAAATTTCATTTATAATGGATATGGTCTTGGCTTGCTTTTCCATATTATAGCAAGGGATATACTAGATTATTATATGATTAGTATAGAGATATATACCCTTCCACTTTCAAATTTCAATTAGCTTGTAATTTCAGTGCTTTGTCGATCAAAAATAAAAATAAAAATACATAACCCCACCCCCTCTGTAATTTTGAGTTAGAATTAGACTACTTGTGTTGATTTGGATTTTTCTTTTTTTTCACCCATTGGGTACCCGCTCCACCCGCATCATCCACACGGGTCGGATGCGGGTGAAAATGTTTGCGGGTGGTGGATGGAGTGGGTGAAAGTTTTTACCCGCGGGGCGGGTGATGGAGTGGCTTCATCCACCCATAACCCGCCCCATTTCCACCCCTACTCAATAATGTTCATTCATACAAGTTGGGAGTAGAGATTGGCTTTGGAGAGCTTCTAAAAGATCTTTCCACTAAAAGCAAATTTGTTCAAAAGGAAAGCGAGGTAGGTGTGGGGAAGGAAAGAGACCGGCTACCATATTCTTTTTATTTTATTTTTTGTATAAAAAAAGGTACCTATAATTATTCGAAAATAGGTGTCTTAGGGGTTAGTCTCATTATAGTTGTATTTTATCAACTTTTTATTAATATACGGAGTAATAAATTTATCTTCCACATTTTTTATTAAAAAAACGAGGCTTATCACGCACTTATTAAGTTATTACTCCCTCCGTTTGAAAATATTTATCGTCTGTCTTGTAGTGTACGCTTTTTAAAAAGATAAAAAATATATTTTTTTAATTAATTTTTTTTATATAATTTCATACATATGAGTAGTAAGTATAAGATTATGAAAAAAATTTAATTTAAAAAATTATATTTTATAGAGTTTTTAGCTCCTTAAAAAACGTGTCGAACAAATATTTTCAAACAGATGGAATATACTCCATCCGTTTCAAAATAAGTGTCTTTTGTCATATAGTGCTCGTTTTTCAACGAGGTAAAAATACAATAAAATATTATTTTTTTAATCAATTTTTTTAAATAATTTCATACTTGTTTTTTTTTTTTTTTTTTTGATTAGGTAAAAAATCGATGGTCAGACAGGCCTGACTCATCGAGAGGCCGACCGAAGTCGGCAGACGGCGAACCGTCTAACAGGACAACCTAAAAACAGAAATACAAATTACAAGCGTAATGAGCCAAACAGAAATAAACACTACAACAAACGTTCCAAGAAGACCAAACACCCGAACAGCTGAGGAAGCCACCGAAGAACGCAGTCAAGCACCACCAAACAGTAGCACCGCGGGCCAGTAGTACAGCAGGACGAACTCCAAGGAAACTCTATCCCGGATACGGAGTCGCCCTGAGCGCACGACCACGACCCCAGCCAGACCCGACTACAGACTCAACGCCCCCCAACCAAGCAGAAGATCTCCTAGAAACATCGGAAGCAGAGCCGCAAACTGCTCGAAACAAGACGCCAACAATCTTTCACCTACAAAATGTCGACATGCCCTTGCGGGATTTTCTCAAGCCCTTTCGGGTGGGTGCACATTTTTTTTTCTTCCAAACTCCCAACCTTGGGCCCGAAGGCACCCAAACTTGGGCCCGAAGGAACCCAAACTTGGGCCCGAAGGAACCCAAACTTGGGCCCGAAGGAACCCAAACTTGGGCCCCAAGGACAATTGTAGGCGCTTGAACAACGGGCTACGCCGGGCCAGGGAAGCCCGGACACCACCATCAGCCCATGGAGCATCATCCCGGAGACAGACTACCCAGGCGGCACTACCACCAGCATGACGGCAACCTCCGACGACAGGAGGTAGACATGCCGGCAGCAGACCGAGAGACTGGACGAGGCGACGCAGGGAGGAGGACGAAACCAACGCACAACGCTAGCGGCGAGACCAGATCGACAGAGGAGGACGAGATCGACTGAGGAAGGATGAAACCACAACGCCGGCGAGCCCAGAAACGGCCCATCCGAGGCGGCGACGAACACCCGGGCCCCAAATCGACAACCGAATCACACCCCGAACCCCAAAACGACAAACGAATCGGAGAGAACGAGGAACGGGAACTCAAAATCAACCAAACGGAAGGTCGATTGAAGCACAAGGAAGGTGGATTGAAGAGGATAGGATTCTCAGTTGGATTCTTCAATTGGAAATTCCGTAGTTTGAGTTTACACAATTTGGGGATTTCTCAAAATTCTAGAGAGAGGGCAGAGCCCTTCTCTCTAGAATCCCCAATAATTTCATACTTGTTAGTCTTAAGTTTTTAGCTCCTTAAAAAACGTGTCGAACAAATATTTTCAAACAGATGGAATATACTCCCTCCGTTTCAAAATAAGTGTCTTTTGTCATATAGTGCTCGTTTTTCAATGAGGTAAAAATACAATAAAATATTATTTTTTTAATCAATTTTTTTAAATAATTTCATACTTGTTAGTCTTAAGTATGAACTTATAAAAAACAAATTCATTAAAAAAATAATATTTGATAGAGTTTTTACCTCTTTAAAACGCATGCCGAAAATGAAAAGACTTTTATTTTGGAACAGAGGGAATATCATTACATTTATACGGTGTGGCAATAGCATGTGTAGCGTGTTGATCTTAAATTTGCATTTTTTGCATTAAAAGAATTAAGTATAGGTTCTTTAAGCCTTTAGCATCTTTTCTTTTTGACATTTGGATGCTACCTTTTTTTATTAGTTAAAGTAGGTGAACTCAATTCGGCGTAACTTAATTAGATTATGTTTATTTATATAAAATAATACTTTGGGTTTGTGAATCACATGACCTAGGGTTTGTTCGGATTTCTAATGTATTATACTTGCAATTATAAATACATTTAAGATATTTGTTAACAAAATTTATGATGTTTTCAAAATAATGTAAATTTAAAATAAAATATTTGTTAAATTGTATTAATCAATTACATTAGATTTAATAATGTAATTATAAACTTTATCAAATAGAAAATGATTGATTGGTATAATTTATAAGGTATTTTATTTTAAATTCACATTTTTTAAACTCATTATAAAATATGTACCCAACACTTGTAAAAATATTTATGTTGATTACTTGGAATCCAAACACACATAATCTAATACTTAAGGTCCGTTTGGCAATGCATGTAGCTTTTCAGAGCTTTAGGTTTTAAAATTTTATAGTTTTAAATAAGTTAAATATAAGATTTTAGTTTAATTAGCTTTTGAAATTGGATTTTCAACAACTAGTCACCCCAAACTAGACCTGGGCAAACGCGGGCCGGCCCGCCCGACCCGTCCCGTCCCGCCCGCTAATATAGGCGGGCATGGACAGGGATAAAAGCCCATGCAGGCTGCTAAGCCCGGCCCGCGCCCGCAGCGGGTACGGGATTGGGAAGACCAATGTACCCGTTGCGGGCCGCTAGGCCCGTAACGGATACCCGCTATTTTTTATTTATTAAAATTATTATAAAATATATATATATTATATATATACTTTTTTTAAAATTACAGTATATAAATATGCTACTATATATGTATTTTTATCAGTATACATATATTACGTATCACAGCATATATATACTTACAAATATATACTCAGTGTATGTATA
The DNA here is from genome assembly GCA_037127255.1 of Persicaria tinctoria. Classification (NCBI taxonomy): domain Eukaryota; kingdom Viridiplantae; phylum Streptophyta; class Magnoliopsida; order Caryophyllales; family Polygonaceae; genus Persicaria; species Persicaria tinctoria. The sequence continues at coordinate 25,807,909 of JBANSL010000006.1, forward strand.
AACGGTAATACAACATATATATACTTACAAATATATACTCAGTGTATGTATATACGGTAATACGGCAATACGTATACAAATATATATAGATGTTTTTCAAAAAAAGATATACATATAGATAGTGTATACATATTACAGTGTATAGATACACATATATTACTTTACATTTATACAAAACATATATACTTAATTATAAATATCTTACAATGTATATATACATATATTAATGCGGGTACCCGCGGGTAGCCCGCGTCCGCAATCCCGGACAGGCTTAGACACAACATCCAACCCGTTAAGCGAGCTTAGCCCACAGCTAGAAAGCGTCGCTATTGCCACGAATTTAGTTATTAAAATAACATCAAAAGTGACCTCGAAAACGGTTTCCCTCGGAGATGGCCTCGAAGTTAGCCTCGAAAATAAAACCGACTCAAAAAACGCGAGGCTAAATTTGGCCTTGGAAAATTAGCCTCGAAATTATTTTTCGACGCTATATAGCCTCGATTCTAGCCTTGCATATTTTTCGATTCCAAGTCCGATGCAAGATTTTTGACCAGTTTTGGCATCCAAAAATTTTGAGGTTACATTTGACGGTAGGATGCCTTCCAACTAATGGGAAAAAAGTGAAGAATTAGCCTCAAATTTTTCTATCATAATTATTTAATTTTTAATGACCTCGAATTTTTACCCACAAAATCTTGAAAGTTTAATTTGATACTATTTTTTATTTGGGGCCTTTACATAAATATCCATAAAAATTGGCCAAATTACAAGAGTATCCATGTATTTGAAAATTTTACAAAAGTGTCCATCCCCTTGCCCCCCTGCCCCCACTCACTGGATCATTGACCGTTGACTGCTGATGTTTGACCGGTCAACGTTGACCAACTTCTTCAGTTGTTTTTTTTAAAAAAAAAAAAATTTTTTTTTTTACTTGTCAGCACTTTCAGATATGCAACTATAACCAGATGTTATGCAAATAGAATACTATGATATGCAAATATTATATTATGTTATGCAAGCTTAAAAAACCTTATGAGAAGAATATGCGAATCCATATGTATTTACGTTTACAAAAATATCCAAAAAAATTACCTAAATTAAGGGAGTATCCACATGTTTGAATATATTATAAAAGGGGTAAAATCCACCTATGGTCCCTGAACTTTGATCAAATGTTCAAACGGGTCCCTGAACTTTAATTTTGTTCATTTAAGTCCCTGAACTTTGATATTTTTTACACATTTGGTCCCTCTGTTAGTAAATTTGTTAAATATGTGTTAAGTAATGATAGGGAATCAATGTATTTTTGTATTAATTACATGAGTTAGGTTATACAATTGTAATTGCCCGGTATTTGTTTTACTAAAGTAAAAAATTAAGCTTTTTTCTTCTCAAAAGTCATCATACATAATAGAGTTTTCTTATAACAAAGCATATTTTAAAATATATTTTTATCAAATACACTTTCTATTTTTTTTTAACAAATGTTATAATTTTCCAATAATAGTTTGTTTTAAAGTATTTTAATGACTAAAATTTCCTTATTTAATTAAAAATATAGTTTATTTTGTTAACACAAATAGAATTTATTTATTTTTATAGCAAAAGTAGAGTTTTTTTTTAACAAAACACATTTTAATTTTTTTAATCAAATAAGAAGTTTCCGGTCATCAAAATACTTTAAAATAAAATATCATCGAAAAATTATACCATTTAGTTGGAAAATAGAAAGTTTTTTTATTATAAAAAATATTTTTTAAAAACATATATATTTTTAATATAATATATTTTTTACTTTAGTAAAACAAATACCAAGCAATTACATGTGTATAACCTAACTTATTCCATTAATATACCAAAATACATTGATTCTATATCATTATTTAACACATATTTAACAAATTTACTAACAGAGGTACCAAATGTGTACAAAGTATCAAAGTTCAGGGACTTCAATGAACAAAAGTAAAGTTCAGGGACCCGTTTGAACATTTGGTCAAAGTTCAAGGACTATAGATGGATTTTACCCATTATAAAAGTGTCCATCCCCCTTGCCCCCCTCTGCCCCCCCTCGCTGGACCATTGACCGGTCAACGTTGACCATTGACCGGTCAACGTTGACCAAGTCTTTCGGATTTTTTTTTATTTTTTTTTATTTTTTATTTTTTTTTTAAAAAAAAAATTCATGTCAGCACTTTCAGATATGCAACTATAACCCGATGTTATGCAAATAAAATATTATGATATGCAAATATAATACTATGTTATGCAAGCTTAAAAAACCTTATGAAAAGAATATGCAAATCCATATGTATTTTAAAATTGCATTAATATATCTTATTTTCACATAAGCACATCGCTCTACCATTTAGTGACATAAGAGGCTTTAAAATTGCATTAATGTCAAACCCGATGTTGCTAACACCAATATTTCTGACACCGTTGACACTGACATTGTTGACATTGCTGACACTGTCACTGTAACCGCCCGGGATTATGATTCCCGAGTTACGTTTCGAGGGATTAAACCCCTCGTTAGGACCTTGCGCCCCGAGTACAGGTCGAAGGTTTCAAAACTTACTTTAATGTTTTCAAAGGGGGATTTCATACCCAAAATCGAAGGGATCGTTGGAATCCCCGGGGAAGTCCCCTGTACCTGTCGTAAGTCTAAGCGTGGAAATCAGAAATCATGCGACTAGCGAAAACAAGTGTAATACAAGAGTGTGCCACGGCAGAGCCGGGTCAAAACGGAGTCTAAAGTGTAAATCCAAAAATATAATCAGAGTCCGGTGAAGTCTATACCCCAGTGCTCACTCTCCGCCGACAAAATGACCCGCGCAATAAGCAAACAGCACCGATAGGATGAACATAAATAATACCTAAAAAAATTGATATGGGGCGGGATCAGATCGATGCCCACTTAACTCTGCATCCCAACCATAAGCACACATATACGCTATACCTAATAAAGATGCTTCTAGATGCATGGCGGAATATTAACACACTAACATGCTCCTAAGATCAAGTACATAATAATAATAAGGCCTTAGCACAGAATACCAAGTGGTATATCCCTCTCCTACCTCCACCCCTTCCGATAGGTGGAGACTGGCCAGCTCGTGAATGCATTCATTCATAATAGGGCGGCACGCATGCCTAACCCGCTCCACAATAAAGCCCGCAGGCATCTCATAATATAAGGAAGTGCATGACTCGATTGACTCAGGGTACCCGATGAGGCTGGGCTACCCTATGACCCTAGCAATGACTCTAGTTACTTCACAGATAACGGCCGTTCTGTTTACATACGCATAAAGAAATGGGATGCTCAACGTAGATGCAACCTAGCATGGTACTACATGGCATGTTGATCATGAATGCAACACCTAGTATATCATGCACCTAAAGCAGGGAATAGCTCTATTCAATCTGAGTAATCTCCGAAGAGACTTACCTGGTACTACAGAAGAGCAAAAGGCAATCAACCAGACAATATGTAATCCGATACGTCACAGATGATCACCTAACAAGTATAAGTACATGAATGAGTCTATCTCTAAGGCACACAAAGCATAGAATTATCACACCACTTCACAACTTAACTCAATAACCGACACATCATCATTTCCATCGTCTTAACTTTATCTCATAACATACTCATAATAATTCTCCAATTCATCAACTTAAGATAATTCAAATTCATACTTAGCCAATTTGCATGCTATCATCTCACAACCTTACTTAGCATATAAATGTATATCCTCATCATAGTCATATAACATTTAACCTCGCATAATAAATCACCACAATATTATATCTTAAATCTCAAGACAACATTTTATATTTTAATCTCAATAATATTACATAATATTTCTAACACCATTTCCTTTTAACATTTTTATAAAATATTTATAAAATCTCAACCATATTCATTTAATCAAAACATCCCTTTTTAAATTACCAAACCAACCTTACTTTATTTAAATTACGAAAAACCACCCTCTTGTTTTAAATCAGCCCAAACCAAGCTCATTTGGTAAGAAAAGGCCCAAATACAATTTGATTCATTTGAAAGAATTAGGCCCAAAAGAATTGTTCCTCTTTAAACCAAGATCTCGGCCCATGGAGAAGAATTTAGGCCCACAAGAGGAGGAAAAGAATAGGCCCAACTTCTATTAAATTAGGATCCAACAAAACCCAAACCCAAAATCTGATTCATTGAACCGAACCGGTCTAGTTTTAGTTAACAAAAAAAATTCATTGAACCGGACCACAAATTAAAAGAAAATGGAAGCTTGGACCGCTTCTTCTTCCTCCTAATGCCGACCGAACAGAGAGGGAGCAGAGCTCCATCGCTCGGAAGGAAGACGACGGAGGGAGAGAGCTTGGAAGCTCGCCGGCGGCGGAGCTGGGGCTCCGGTCACCCGACACACACCCACGGAAAGGGAAACCCACGGAAAGGGAAAGAAGAAGAAGAGAGAGAAGCTCACCGAAGCGCGGGTACGACGCCCGTCGGAAGCTCGAATCGGCCTGTCGGAAGCCCGGGGAGGCGCGTCGGAGATGGATTTTCGATCGGAATCCGCCTAGGAAGGTGATAAGGAGGTTAAAGGTGGGAGCTTTGCGTCTTTGAGGGAGAAAGAGGAAGAGACCCTTACCGGCGGTTTCAGAAGAAAACAGGGGAAGAAGAGGAGAGGGATGGCGGCGCCGGCGGACGGTAGCTGCTACTGGAGGCTCCGGCTGCTGCTGGTGGTGGGCAGAAACGACGACGGCACTGAAATGGTGGCCCGGATCTGCTGGGTGTTGCTGGATTTCTAGCTGATTCAGACGACGGAGGAGGAAGAGCCCCGACTGATGGCTGTTGTTGCTCGGAGAGAGAGAGGAGGAGGCGGCATGGAGAGGAAGGGGAGGCGAAGGTGGGTGACTGGTGGCGCGTTTGGAACATTCAAAGGCAAAGGGCTGGGTTTTTGTTTCCAATTGGGAGAAAAAAATATGCTAATCTGTGTTTTGCAAGAGATGGAAGAGGAGAGGAAGTGAGGAAGGAGTGGTAAGAGGGGATGGGTTCCGATTTTTGAAGGGGGAATGTCTGCAGATGGTCTTCAGACATTTCAGAGGAGAGAGCAGGTGCTGAGTTGTTTGTTTCCTTGACGAGGCAAAAGAAAAAGGCTAAGGGCTAAGGTGTGTTTGTAATAAACCTCAAGTAAAAGAAGGGAAAGAAAATGGTATCTGCATCTTGGCGTGAGGTATGCTCCAAATCAGAAAGAGCTTTGACCAAAATATAAAGGGGGCTACTCCTACAAGGCTGGAATCAATGGGGAAAGAGTACGAAAATCTAGAGTGATAGTTTCAAATACCTGGAGACAAATCCCGAAATCCGCTCACTCGACTTTATCCCGACTCAATCAAATTATCGTTTCAAAATTGAGAGGATATTAACATTCGAAGGTATTTCAAATTTCGAGGCGAATAGACGGAACTAATCTCCAAAGATCAGAATTGGGTCGGAATCCGCTTAAGAATTTCAAGTTTGATTTAATAAATTTAAGATGAGTTTTCTTTGAAATAACCGAATTAAACCCATCTTAAATTCTTTTTTTTTTCTTTTCCTTAAAATTATGATTTAAAAATCTGAGCCTTTACAGTCACCACTAACATTGCGAACACCACCAACATTTTCCGTATTAGCTTTTACGTTAATGTCGGCTGACGCTGACATCGGAGATGTTGACGCTGCTGACGCTGACATCGGAGATGTCAGCGTTGACCAGTCAACTCCTTCAGATTTTTTTTTTTAAAAAAAAAAAAAAAAATTTACATGTCAGCACTTTCAGATATGCAACTATAACCCGATGTTATGCAAATAGAATATTATGATATGCAAATATAATATTATGTTATGCAAGCTTAAAAAACCTTATGGGAAGAATATGCAAATCCATATGTATTTTAAAATTGCATTAATATATCTTATTTGCACATAAGCACATCGCTCTACCATTTATTGACATAAGAGGCTTTAAAATTGCATTAATGTCAAACCCGAAGTTGTTGACACCAACATTCCTGACATCGTTGACACTGACATTGTTGACATTGCTGGCACTATCACCACTAACATTGCGAACACCACCAACATTTTCCGTATTATCGTTGACGTTAATGTCGGCTGACGCTGACATCGGAGATGTTGATGCTGCTGACGCTGACATCGAAGATGTCGGCTGACGCCAACATCGATGTTGCGAACACTGTTGACGCCGACATCGAAGATGCTTTTTTTTTGTTCCAACGCTTCTTTTTTTCGTGTAAGCACTAATATTGTTGACACTGCTGACACTGTCACCATTAACATTGCGAACACCACTAACATTTTCCGTGTCAGCACTGACGCTTGACGCCGACATCGGAGATGCTGACGCTGCTGACATTAATACTGATCAGCATAAAAGAAAGAACAGTTGTGCTACTATTATGTAGTACCTATGCAAACCTCAGATTCTGCTGACAAGTATTAGTTAAGGTCAATCTAAGGTGTTGGTTGAATGGCTTCTAATGTAAAATGCAGTGAGATGTTGTGTTAATAGCTTGTAATGATTATGCACAACCAAAATCTGATTTTGATGTCAGAATGAATTGAATTACAGTAAAAATCTATTACACTGTTGACGTTTCATGTAATCAAGTAAAATTTGTGCATTCGGCACAAATTTAAATTGAAATTTATAAAGTTACTACTCTTTGTATTGAAACTAAAAAGAAATTAATAGTGATCAGTATAAAAGAAATACCAGTTGTGCTACTATTATGTAGTACATATGCAAACCTTGGATGCTGCTGACAAGTATTAGTTAAGGTCAATCTAAGGTGTTGGTTGATTGACTTCTAATGTAAAATGCAGTGAGATGTTGTGTTAGTAGCTTGTAATGATTATGCACAACCAAAATCTGATTTTGATTTTAGAATGAATTGAATTACTATAAAAATCTATTACACTGCTGACGTTTCATGTAATGAAGTAAAATTTGTGCCTTCGGCACAAATTTAAATTGAAATTTATGAAGTTAATACTCTTTGTATTGAAACTAAAAAGAAATTAATAGTGATCAGTATAAAAGAAATACTAGTTGTGCTACTATTATGTAGTACATATGCAAATCTCGGATGCTGCTGACAAGTATTAGTTGAGCTCAATATAAGGTGTTGGTTGATTGACTTCTAATGTAAAATGCAGTGAGATGTTGTGTTAGTAGCTTGTAATGATTATGCACAACCAAAATCTGATTTTGATTTCAGAATAAATTGAATTACTATAAAAATATGTTACACTGATGATGTTTGATATAATGAAGTAAATTTTGTGCCTTCGGCACAAATTTAGATGGAAATTTATGAAGTTACTACTTTTTGTATTGAAACTAAAAAGAAATTAATAGTGATCAGTATAAAAGAAATACCAGTTGTGCTACTATTATGTAGTACATATGCAAACCTCGGATGTTGGTGACAAGTATTAGTTGAGCTCAATATAAGGTGTTGGTAGAATGGCTTCTAATGTAAAATGCAGTGAGATGTTGTGTTAGTAGCTTGTAATGATTATGCACAACCAAAATCTGATTTTGATGTCAGAACGAATTGAATTACTGTAAAAATCTGTTACACTGATGACGTTTGATATAATGAAGTAAAATTTGTGCCTTCGGCACAAATTTAGATTGAAATTTATGAAGTTACTACTATTTATATTGAAACCAAAAATAAATTAGCAGTGATAAGTCTAAAAGAAAGAATAGTTGTGCTACTACTAATTAACACTTATGCAAAAATCTGGTGTTGTTGACAAGTGATAGATGAGCTCGCTCTAATGTGTTGGTTGAATGACTTCTAATGCTAAAATGCAGTGAGATGTTGTGTTAGTAGCTTGTAATGATTAAGGGGATGGACACTTTTGCAAAATTTTCAAATATATGGATACTCCTCTAATTTAGCCAATTTTTATGGATAATTCACTATAGGCCCCAAAAAATATATGGATACTCCTCTAATTTAGCCAATTTTCAAGTTGATGTATAAGTTCTTTTTTATTTCTAATTGTGTGCTAAAACGACCTCTTTTTGTGCAAATGTGTATACAAATGTGTACTGTTTATTAGGAATTCCTACTTTTTTTTTTCTCCTTTTTTTGGTTGTGGCATGAACATAACTCTTATTTGTTTATTTGAATGTTATCTTATAATATAGTTAAAAGTCTTTTAGCTTAATGGTAGAGTGATGTGCTTATGCGCAAATACGTGGGTTCGAATCCTGCACAGGCTATAATTTATAATAATTCTAGTAATTTACAAAATTTTATAATAATTGTTCAATAATAAGATATATTAGTGCAATTTTCTAGTGATTTATAATTGCATATTATACTATTACATTTGCATATCATCAATTTATAATTGCATATCATACTTTTACATTTGCACACCATCAATTTATATTTGCATATTATAATCATACATTTTCACAACATCAATTTGTATTCCCCCAACTTATTTTTATTTCCCAGACTTATTTTTATATTTGCATATCATCAAGTTATATTTGCATATCATCAACTTATATATGCATATCATCAATTTATATTTGCATATCATCAACTTATGCATATCATCAATTTATATTTGCATATCATCAAGTTATATATGCATATCATCAATTTATATTTGCATATCATCAACTTATATTTGCATATCGTCAATTTATATTTGCATATCATACTTCATTACATCAAATGTCAGTAGTGTAACGGATTTTTATATTAATTCAAATCATTCTAAAATCAAAATCACAATTTATATTTGCATATCATCAATTTATAATTGCATATCATACTTTTACATTTGCACAACATCAATTTGTATTTTCCCAACTTATTTTTATTTATTAAAAATTAAAATCTAAGTATTAGATATCAATAATCTTATATTTGCACAACGTGAATTAATTTATGCATATTTTAATCTTATATTTGCATATCATCAATTTATATTTTCATATCATAATTTTACAATTTGCACAACATCAATTTATAAGATGCAAGAAATAATGATGTAAGACGAAAGAAAATACCGATGAGACAACAAAATATAATTTTACAATTTGCATTTATTATTATTATTATTATTATTATTTAAATTTTAGATAATTTGTAAAGAAAATTGAATTTATAAGATTTTGAATGCAAAAAAAAAAAAACACAAACTTTATACATAAATCCATACATTAATCATCCACATAAATCAATAGTTCATCCATCAATTCATACACAAATCAGTTGATGTAATAAACATAATGCTGTCGGCCGCGTCAGATTGAGACATGGCACCTTACAAATCAGGTTGACCATGCTGTCATGGTTTCCACAACTTCCATAAGCTTCCAATGGATTCTTTATCACTAGAGCATGTTGTCTTCTTTGCAGCAGGTTATCAATGAGAAATTCATATTAGTTAACAAAACAATTTTTTTACATACTTATGAGAAGGAATTCAGGAAAGGTGTGAAGCTGAAGGAATTCACATTCACACGTGATGACGTGAAGCAAGGGACCCATAAATGAATCCTTGTGAAATTGACTAAACCGATCGGAATCTTTACCCCACCACGTTGAAACCCATGTGAGGCCTTAACAAATATAGATACCCTTGTTGTATATTTGATGCTTTATTGTACAGACTACCTACTTTGTCACCATCCCTTTGCTGCAGATAAGCTAGATTTTCCTTGTTTGAACTCATCTATCTTTCACCATCCAAGCCCAGCAACTAGTTTCAAATCAGTACTTGTAAAGGCTCGGATTTTTAAATCCAAATTTTTCGAAAAAAAATAATTTAAAATGAATTTAAAACAGAAATTTAAGGAAAACTCGTTAAAATTGATTTTAAAACTCATGGAGCGGATTTCCGACGTAAAATTAAATTAAATTAATTGATCGAGAGAGCGGGTTTCGAGATTTATTTTTGGGTATTTTGAATTGGGATTCTTGGGACCATAGATTACGTTGAATCCAAATGCAACTGTTCCAATACAACCCAGATTCCCTTTTCTTCTTTTCTTCTTTTTGACAAGTCAAACTCACCCCTTTTATCCCTCCAAATGTGGCAAAGAGACAAACCTCCTTTGCTTCTTGTGCTGCCGAAACACAGGCCTACAACAGCCCTCTTATTCACCCTTTTGATGTTAATCTTATCTCCTTCATCTCCCTCACCTCACAAACCCTTATCCACATTTTCATCTCTCATCCCCATTTCTCCATCTCCTATCCTCTTCTCTTTTCAACCGCCCCAAAAAGCTCTGTTTCCCCTTGCCGCCACCAGAGCACCTTCTCGGCGCCGCCAGCCAGGTCGCCGTCGCCGACCACCGCCAAAAACCGTAACTTCCACTCCCTCCCCTGTTTGCCGAGAGATCCCAAGCCACCCCACACTTCCTCTCTCAATCCTCCTTCTCTTGTGTCAAGTAGTAGCAGCAGCAGCTACAAGATCGTCTTCCACTCCCCGTCGAGCAACCAGCAAACACCACACCTCCATTCTCCTCCTTTTTCGCCTCCCTGTTCTGCCGGCAATCACCACCACCCGCGACCTTCACTTCCTCCTTCTCTCGTGACGAGCAGCATCAGCAGGCTATTGAGCCCTCACCGTCGCTCCCCTGTTTTCCGACGACCCCGGGCATCGAGCCGCCCGAGAACACCGAGCCTCCCCTGCTCAGGTTCGAACGCCCCGGTAAGCCTTCCTCTTCCATCTTTCGATTGGAAACCTTATAAAGGTCCCGCCTTTAATCATTTGCCACTCGTCCTAGGGCAAGAGGGAAGCAATTCGTCTCCGGCGAGGCCCAATCGCGCGCCGACGAGGTTTTCCGGCAAGTCGACGCCTCGGTGAGCACTCCACCTCCTCCTTCCTTTTCTTGCTTGCTTTCTGGACTTGGTGTCGGTATGAGTAGTCGGAAGCCGAGCCCGGTGTCGCCGACCGGTAGCTTCTTCCTTTCCCCTTCCTTTCTCCAATTTTGGAATCCGGCGAGCTGTTGGGCAAGGCAATGAACAGTAGCCTCTCCCTTAGTCATGGGACCCGCTCCCACTTGCCACCTCAGCCACCACATCATCTCTCTGGGGCCCCTCCTTTTTTTTCCCACTCCGGATTAATTGAAATGGCTGAATGGTTGGCTTTGGGGCCTAATATTTGGGCCTAATTCTCATCAAGTGTGTTGGGCCTAATTTACTTCCAAACAAAAAAGAATGAAGATGGAGCTTATTTCACAAATGAATTTTAGATGGGAGGTTCAACAAAATAAGAGGGTGATTTTGATAATTTAAAATAAAGTAAGGTCGATTTGGTAATTTAGAAAGGGATGATTTTATAAAATAAGAATGGTTGTAATTTATAAGGGATTTTGACATATTTATGAAAGTGTTTAATAAAGGGTCTTTAAAATATATTATTATATTACGTGAGATTTAAAATATATAAGACTTTATTTTCAGATTAAAGATATAATATCACGGTGGTTAGAAGAAAATGAAATATTATGAGACTTGGAGATTTAAAAAGGTTATTATCAGAATTTGAATCGAAAAAGGAATTGTCGAACATTTTCAAAGGTCGGAATTTCTAACTAGTTAATTCGGATTTTGAAATGGTTTTGGGACTAATTTGGGGATTATGTGATCGATGACTAACTAGCATGTTGATATGATTCATTGACTAATGTCATGACTTGTGTGGACTAATGACATAATTGGTTGACTAATAACATGATGAGATGTTAAGTTATGTTCCGTTTGTCTTATCGCTTATGCTTTCGAGATATGATGAATGTGATAAACTTGATGTATGTGATAAACGGATCATTATTGCGAATATATTGTGGCGAATAAATGAATGTGACTGAATGGGGTGATGAGAATGATATGGTCTTGTGGAATGTGGCAATATGATGAATCGTTGAACTTGACGGAATGATGATTGTGATATGGTTGTTATTCTAGTTGAGTGATAGGTATGCTTTGAGTGCTTGAATGATTAGATGTAGACTTATATATGTGCTCTGATATGTATCTAGGTGATACTTTGCAATTTTGATTGATGTATGCCGGATCTTCTATTATGCTGTTCTGCATAGCCAGGTAAGTCTCTTCGGAGCTTACTCAGATTGAATAGAGCTATTCCCTGCTTTAGATGCATGATATACTAGGTGCTTGCATTCATGATCAGCATGCCATGTAGTACCATGCTAGGTTGCATCGATCGTTGAGCATTCTATTTCTCTATGTGTATGTAAACAGAACGGCCGTTATCTGTGATAGTCCTAGAGTCTTTGCTAGGGTCATAGGGTAGCCCAGCCACATCGGGTACCCTGAGTCAATCGAGTACTTCCTTATATTATGATATGCCTGCGGGCTTTATTGTGGAGCGGGTTAGGCATGCGTGCCGCCCTATTATGAATGAATGCATTCACGAGCTGGCCAGTCTCCGCCTGTCGGAAGGGGTGGAGGTAGGAGAGGGATATGCCACTTGGCATTGTCTTGGGCCCTTTACATTATTTCTGCACATTATTATGAACTAGGAGCATGCTAGTGTGCTTGAATTTCGTACTGCATTAGAGCATCTTTATTAGGTATAGCGTATATGTGTGTTTATGGTTGGGATGCAGAGTTAAGTGGGCATCGATCTGATCCCGCCCCAAATCAATTTTTTTAGGAATTATTTATGTTCATCCTATCGGTGTTGTTTGCTTATTGCGCGGGTCATTTTGTCGGCGGAGAGTGAGCGCTGGAGTTATAGACTTCACCAGACTCTGATTATATTGTTTTGGATTTATACTTTTGACTCCGTTTTGACCCGGCTCCGCCGTGGCACCCCTTTGTATTATGCTTTACTCCCGCTATTGCGTGACCTTTGGTTTTCCACGCTTAGACTTATGACAGGTACAGGGGACTTCCCCGGGGATTCCAATGATCCCTTCGAATTTTGGGTATGAAATCCCACTTGTAACGTTAGAGTAGAATTTCAAATCTTCAACCTGTACTCGGGGCGCAAGATCCTAACGAGGGGTTTCATCCCTCGAAACGTAACTCGGGAATCATAATCCCGGGCCGTTACAAAGATGGTATCAGAGCTGAGGTTGTGCAAACCGAGTATGATAGGTTGAAGTGGTTTTGAAAATGGCCCAAGGTTTTCAAATGGTTTTCCAAAATGTTTTAGAAAGGGCAAAATGAATTTAATATGGCTAACTCAAATCGACTAAATACGAACTTAACTCTATAAATCTGGTAATCAAACAAAGGGAAACGATGGGGTAGTAAGGGCGCTAGACCATCCCTATTGGATTTAGTTGGGAACGGGTAGGCAAATTACTAGCTTTCTTTTACAAGCGGGATTTGAAGACTCCAAGGAACCTGAAGGTTGGAGGAACATGGGTTGGGAGGCTGTGAGGTATTTGCCCCTCCGGTCGGCCGTCCCTCGAAGGACGGCATAGATCGTCTCTGTGATTGTGTGCATTATATCCAATTGGGCCCGAGGGCGATCCTTCTCGAAGAGGATCATATTAATCTTGCTAATTGCTTCCGTGTTGAGTGCTATTGTGCGTAGGGTAGGGAACTAATTAGTATGTCTTGACTTGAATCATGTATTGAATAACTGTGCAAACGGGATAGCGGGAGGATACCTTGTTCTTATGTCACTGGAACTCCTGTCTTGTCGAAATATCTCTTCCATAATTCAAACACTTGATGATTCTGACTCCATCAACCGTCCTACCAAAACATTTAGGCATGTTGGTAAGGGTCGAAGAGCATCCGCTCTCCCCGTTTTGAGTCCAGTTTGGTACCCCACCATCTATGCTTCTATCGAGTCACGTACCTTAGGTTGGTGTCTTCCACGGGAAAATTTGAGTCGGTCAACTAGCTACTTCCGGGGGTGTGTCGGATATGGGGAATCCATGAGTGTTTTAGGGAGGGTGATCAATGAAACAATTTCGAGTTAGAAGTGATTTGTCTTATGGAGTTATCCTTCTCGATTCTTATACTGATCAACTGTGTCTTCTTACCACGAGAGTCTAAACACAAATTATACCCTCTCATCTCGAAAACAGTGTGAATGTCCTTGTGTCATACCGAGCGAGTCATATTAGTGTCCCACGGGGAAACAGGGTGATGAGTCGGTGATTGTATGACATGTTGTGTTGGTATATTTCAGCATGACTTGCCTGATAACTTGCATGATCGCACTTATGAACGAATATATATATCGAATCTATGAATTCCCATCATTGTTACTCTCATTTGAATTAGGTCCATGATAGTGTGGTCAACCCTCTTTGTATGAGTGCCATGAGAAATGAATTTTTGAGCATGTTAAGTTAATCAAATTGAACTTCATTGACTATGTATTTTCTTAATGAGAGTTGGTAGTATCATGTAGGATATACATCTCCTAATTATTGACCATCATGCATCTATGTGCCATACTTGTCATGCTACATGTACATGGTTGTGTTGGATGTGATAGTTGTTATGCCCAAATAACTTAACCATACCCCTTGACACGATTATTAGAGTGCATCTTAACATGCCTACCTGGAACCCATATTGTTTTGACCTACTTATGTGTACACTAAGTGAGTAATGGATCATACATGTGATACCCTATAATGATCGCTATGTCATATATAACTTATGCTGCATATGTCTATTGTCGGTTTGTGCATACATGATGTTAATATGTCAAGCATGATTAGTGCATGAGATGATAAGTTTTAGCCTGTCTCGTGTGCATGTAAAGTTGATTATGTGAAATGTTATGGATGCATAGGACGTTATTCCTTTAATAGGTACATGATAGTGTGGAATGATATGATTGAAATATTTTGTGATTGCCATGTGCACCTGTAACCTTATAGAATACCTTAAGGGGATTGTTGTAACTCTCGAGTCTGTGTCTTGTCTTGAGTCTCGTCATCTCTAGTCCTGGGTTGTGTCTGAATCCTTAAAGAAGTCGTATCGTCCTCCCTTGCCCTCCCCTGTCTCCGTGACTTCTAACCCCTCGCGATCCCCTTGATGGACATCAACATAGGAGAGAAAACGAACGATCGAATGGAACCAGAGTGGCGCAACAGAAGCGTGGTGGGTCCATGACCCATAAACCACGGGACAGACATCGTCGATGGTATACAAAGGACGGCCACATTTCGAAGATGGTAGATGCGGATGTGGTTCTCTTAGATGACTCAAGGAAGGACGTTCTTCAAACCGTGGATCTTCTATTTTAGTCAGAATCGGTGTCGTACGATAGGCTTGGAACTAACTAAATTGAGGTGTGATGACTCATAAGCTGAACTGGTAGTGAATGATTGCCTGGCTAACTTGTGTTGTGATGATGTGCCTATATGCTTAAGTGTACTGACCTGTTAGTAAATCGGTTATGGGTTATATATGTGGTGGTGTATTCTTCTTGGGAATGAGCCGAGTGTTTTCCTTGGTGAGACGGATCGGGAAATCGCAGGTAGATTGAGGTGTTCGAGTTGGTCATTGGTTATGCGAGATGGAATGCATGAAGTATGTGTTAGCTTGGGTAGAGTCGAGTGAGTTATGGCTTGTCGGAGATAGTGTTCAGTGAGTATATTTGAGCTTCCAGGAAGGTCTTAGGTGAAGAGCGGATCGTGGGCGGCATCAAGGATGATTGGTCGAGGAATGTCTAAGGAATTGTAGAATTGGGGACTAGGTTCTATGTGCGGTGATTGGGAACTGCTTATGGTAAAAGATGAGTTTGAGGAGTCGCTAAGAAAGAGTAGTAGCAGGCTGTATCTGGGATGAGTACTTGGGGTTGCTTAAATAGGGTTAGTGATGCTTGGAGGATTCCTGAGGGAAGGATTTCTAGATGCTTTGTTGGAGGATTTTAGTATAGGAAAGGAATCGAGGTTGATGTGTGGAGATTGTTTTGGGCTATTGAGGTATTTGGGGATGTGAGACGATTGTTCGAGAGAAGGCTGGTAGTTAGGCAAGGATGTCGTTGAGGTTATAGTAAGACCGTGGTCTTGAGATTGAGATAGGGAGATCTTGAGCATGGATTTGGGTACTATTGTACTAGGCAAGGCAGAATGCATTGAGAACGTTAGGGGAATTGGTTTTAGAAGGTTTGGCGAAGTTGCGGTACTTGAGAAATTAGGACGAGGATGATTTAGGGATTTACGGAAATGACAATCGGTAAAAGAGGGCTTTGGACGGTAATGTCTCATGGTTAAGGTTTAGTAAGATTGGGAATGAGGAAATTTAGGAATATGCTGAGACGGGGATCTAGAATAGGTCGGTCGAGGAATCGTAGATGTTCAGGTTTCATGAGAATTGAAATGGGACGAGTAGGTGGAAATTGTGATTGGTTATTGAGGATAGGCGCGGGTGATGAGGAACTCGGTGATACGTGGTTATGAGTTAGCACTAGACAATTTTCTGCGTTAGAGTTGTCGAGAGTAGGCGGTTGAGTGGATTCTAGCAAGGTAGGATGCTTGTGTTGGTAATGTCGAGGATAAGGATGGGAGTGTCAGGTGTGAGATGGTCGGTATGAGTTGGGTTCTTAGAGGTGAATGGCTAGTGAGAGTGATTAGTGATACGAGAAGTGTGATCATGTTAACAAGAGTATTCGAGATGTCTCTTTGGGAGATAATGGTCAGGCAGAGTCTTGAGAACCTAGGGAGAGTAAGCGAGATTGTTAAGGAGCACCTAGATCGATCGTGAGAGTGGTTGAGTCGAGAGCTTGAGATTTCTCTTAGAAGGCGAGATGGGACTGGTAGAGAACTCCTAGGATGTGGGTGTGCTTTATAGAGAGTCTTGGTTGTTGGTCGAGTTGTTAAGCTTGTCGGATTAAGGAAATTGTGCGATTGGGAACCCCGAGATATGGTTTTAGGTGGTTGAGTACGATTTGAGGTCAGGATGTCGAAGTAGGCTGGTTCTTAGATGGCTTGATGGCATGAGAGTTGGGATATCTAGTAGTCGGATTGGGTATTTGGCCTTGATTGCGGATAGTTATGAAGCTAGAGAGTTTGTATATAAGCGGGATGCAATGGTATTTAGAACTAGAATCGAATTTGAGTTGGTTGACCTAGGTGAGGTCAATCTTGTCTTGAGAATTGTTGATGATGAGTGGCGATCGTGTTCTAATGTGGTTGGTAATTATAGGCATGTTTTCTCGAGGATGTAGCTTATGGTTATGCAATACTTGGGACTGAGTGATGTGAAAGCTCTATGTTATAGGCGATGTTGAGTCTCTGATGTGTTCCATAGGCGATAGCGAATTGTTAGTACTAGCATAGTTACCCCTGAACTCGATGAAATGCTGGTGTGCGGAGGTACTTGGTGCCTCTAAATGTGATGATGATGCTTGGTAGTTGGTATATGATGTGATTATCTGATCAATATGATGTGCAACATCTGTGATGTGATGTGATGAGCCCCGCTATGTATGATACTATACTAGATCTGTTATGAGATGTGACTATCCTTTACAATATGATCTGTTTATGAACGTGTGATACGATTACTATGTTATATGATGCCTTGATTTGGAATTGCTAGGATGCTAAAACCGAATTGATGAAATTTGATTTCGACTTGGAATCTAGGAAGAAAATATGGGATTAGCCTTAGAGGTGGATGATTCCACCTCTCGAGAATTGGAATTTGCTAGACTAACGTCGAATTTAAGGAATTTGAACAATGTTTAAAAATGACTAACTTGGATTTTGAGCGACCGAACGCGATCGAGAATTTCAATGATTTTTAGACCAATCATTTTCAAACTGAGGACCCCCTTTGAACCTTTCCCGACCCGAGCTTGCATTATGACGCCCCACGAAGTGGATACAAGCATTTTATAGGGGCCCTTATAAACTGCTTGCTAAGACCTAGTGGAGATATGTTGTAATGTTTTTTTTGGGTTATGATATAACCGAGAGGTCGGGGTAAGGATGTGGTAAGGGCCCATACCACACTCTCGCTACGACCTATTGGGGATATTATGGCCATGACGACGATACTGTGAGAATCTCATAGGGGCACTTATGAGGCACTTACGGGATCAGTGTAATGGTCCTTGGACTCACATACTTCCAACCCCATCCCCTACCTTGTTTTGGTTTTAGTCTCGAGGACGAGACTTGTTTTTAGAGGTGGATGATGTAAAGGCTCGGATTTTTAAATCCAAATTTTTCGAAAAAAAAAAAATTAAAATGAATTTAAAACAGAAATTTAAGGAAAACTCGTTAAAATTGATTTTAAAACTCATGGAGCGAATTTCCGACGTAAAATTAAATTAAATTAGTTGATCGAGAGAGCGTGTTTCGAGATTTATTTTCGGGTATTTTGAATTGGGATTCTTGGGACCATAGATTACGTTGAATCCAAATGCAACTGTTCCAATACAACCCAGATTCCCTTTTCTTCTTTTTGACAAGTCAAACTCACCCCTTTCATCCCTCCAAATGTGGCAAAGAGACAAACCTCCTTTGCTTCTTGTGCTGCCGAAACACAGGCCTACAACAGCCCTCTTATTCACCCTTTTGATGTTAATCTTATCTCCTTCATCTCCCTCACCTCACAAACCCTTATCCACATTTTCATCTCCCATCCCCATTTATCCATCTCCTATCCTCTTCTCTTTTCAACCGCCCCAAAAAGCTCTGTTTCCCCTTGTCGCCACCAGAGCACCTTCTCGGCGCCGCCAGCCAGGTCGCCGTCGCCGACCACCGCCAAAAACCGTAACTTCCACTCCCTCCCCTGTTTGCCGAGAGATCCCAAGCCACCCCACACTTCCTCTCTCAATCCTCTTTCTCTTGTGTCAAGTAGTAGCAGCAGCAGCTACAAGATCGTCTTCCACTCCCCGTCGAGCAACCAGCAAACACCACACCTCCATTCTCCTCCTTTTTCGCCTCCCTGTTTTGCCGACAATCACCACCACCCGCGACCTTCACTTCCTCCTTCTCTCGTGACGAGCAGCATCAGCAGGCTATTGAGCCCTCACCGTCGCTCCCCTGTTTTCCGACGACCCCGGGCACCGAGCCGCCCGAGAACACCGAGCCTCCCCTGCTCAGGTTCGAACGCCCCGGTAAGCCTTCCTCTTCCATCTTTCGATTGGAAACCTTATAAAGGTCCCGCCTTTAATCATTTGCCACTCGTCCTAGGGCAAGAGGGAAGCAATTCGTCTCCGGCGAGGCCCAATCGCGCGCCGACGAGGTTTTCCGGCGAGTCGACGCCTTGGTGAGCACTCCTCCTCCTCCTTCCTTTTCTTGCTTGCTTTCTGGACATGGTGTCGGTATGAGTAGTCGGAAGCCGAGACCGGTGTCGCCGACCGGTAGCTTCTTCCTTTCCCCTTCCTTTCTCCAATTTTGGAATCCGGCGAGCTGTTGGGCAAGGCAATGAACAGTAGCCTCTCCCTTAGTCGTGGGACCCGCTCCCACTTGCCACCTCAGCCACCACATCATCTCTCTGGGGCCCCTCTTTTTTTTTTTCCACTCCGGATTAATTGAAATGGCTGAATGGTTGGCTTTGGGGCCTAATATTTGGGCCTAATTCTCATCAAGTGTGTTGGGCCTAATTTACTTCCAAACAAAAAAGAATGAAGATGGAGCTTATTTCACAAATGAATTTTAGATGGGAGGTTCAACAAAATAAGAGGGTGATTTTGATAATTTAAAATAAAGTAAGGTCGATTTGGTAATTTAGAAAGGGATGATTTTATAAAATAAGAATGGTTGGAATTTATAAGGGATTTTGACATATTTATGAAAGTGTTTAATAAAGGGTCTTTAAAATATATTATTATATTACGTGAGATTTAAAATATATAAGACTTTATTTTCAGATTAAAGATATAATATCACGGTGGTTAGAAGAAAATGAAATATTATGAGACTTGGAGATTTAAAAAGGTTATTATCAGAATTTGAATCGAAAAAGGAATTGTCGAACATTTTCAAAGGTCGGAATTTCTAACTAGTTAATTCGGATTTTGAAATGGTTTTGGGACTAATTTGGGGATTATGTGATCGATGACTAACTAGCATGTTGATATGATTCATTGACTAATGTCATGACTTGTGTGGACTAATGACATAATTGGTTGACTAATAACATGATGAGATGTTAAGTTATGTTCCGTTTGTCTTATCGCTTATGCTTTCGAGATATGATGAATGTGATAAACTTGATGTATGTGATAAACGGATCATTATTGCGAATATATTGTGGCGAATAAATGAATGTGACTGAATGGGGTGATGAGAATGATATGGTCTTGTGGAATGTGGCAATATGATGAATCGTTGAACTTGACGGAATGATGATTGTGATATGGTTGTTATTCTAGTTGAGTGATAGGTATGCTTTGAGTGCTTGAATGATTAGATGTAGACTTATATATGTGCTCTGATATGTATCTAGGTGATACTTTGCAATTTTGATTGATGTATGCCGGATCTTCTATTATGCTGTTCTACATAGCCAGGTAAGTCTCTTCGAAGAGACTTACCTTCATGATCAGCATGCCATGTACTAGGTGGATCTTCTATTATGCTGTTATGCCGGATCTGCAATTTTGATTGATGTATGCCGGATCTTTTATTATGCTATTCAATCTGAGTAAGCTCCGAATTCGGAGCTTACTCAGATTGAATAGAGCTATTCCCTGCTTTAGGTGCATGATATACTAGGTGCTTGCATTCATGATCAGCATGCCATGTAGTACCATGCTAGGTTGCATCGATCGTTGAGCATTCTATTTCTCTATGTGTATGTAAACAGAACGGCCGTTATCTTTGATAGTCCTAGAGTCTTTGCTAGGGTCATAGGGTAGCCCAGCCACATCGGGTACCCTGAGTCAATCGAGTACTTCCTTATATTATGATATGCCTGCGGGCTTTATTGTGGAGCGGGTTAGGCATGCGTGCCGCCCTATTATGAATGAATGCATTCACGAGCTGGCCAGTCTCCGCCTGTCGGAAGGGGTGGAGGTAGGAGAGGGATATGCCACTTGGCATTGTCTTGGGCCCTTTACAGTATTTCTGCACATTATTATGAACTAGGAGCATGCTAGTGTGCTTGAATTTCGTACTGCATTAGAGCATCTTTATTAGGTATAGCGTATATGTGTGCTTATGGTTGGGATGCAGAGTTAAGTGGGCATCGATCTGATCCCGCCCCAAATCAATTTTTTTAGGAATTATTTATGTTCATCCTATCGGTGTTGTTTGCTTATTGCGCGGGTCATTTTGTCGGCGGAGAGTGAGCGCTGGAGTTATAGACTTCACCAGACTCTGATTATATTGTTTTGGATTTATACTTTTGACTCCGTTTTGACCCGGCTCCGCCGTGGCACCCCTTTGTATTATGCTTTACTCCCGCTACTGTGTGACCTTTGGTTTTCCACGCTTCTCCAGAAGCAGGAGGAGCCACTGGTTTCGGTTTTTCCTCACTTGCCTTGTGAGTTGTATCTTTTAGGATCAGACGATGGCTTTTCGTTAGCAGGGGCATTTTCTTTATCCTGCTTCGAATCCTTCCTTTCCTCCGTTTCCTTCTTAGTGTCCTTTCCTTCCTTCTTCGCGTCCTTCCCTTCCTTTGCATCATTGCCGTCTTTGGCAGGTGGAGGCGGCATCATGTGAGCTGGAGGCTTTTGCTTCAGCTTCGCAAAGACTTGGCGCATTCGTGTAAGATCTGTGTGAACGAAAAGGACACTGGCCTTTTTTTCTTCGTTCTTTTTCCCTCTTCTCTTCTCAATGTTGGGAACCTCGTGTGGAATGATTTCCGCGATTGCTTTCCAGTAATGACTATGAGCCTCTTTGTGAAACTTCTCTTGGTTTTCCAAGTAGAGCTGATCATCCAACATAAACAAAAGGATCAGAAATAGTTGGAGTCATCAAAACATTCAATCTGCTATCAAAGTTGAAGAAAGTATCAGTCGCAGCATTACCTTCTCTCTTTCTCTATTCTGGTTCTTCGTCGATTCAGTGTTGGTTTTTCTTTTTCTCGTAGAAGGAGCGCTTGAATTCTTCAGCTTCTTCGAGGATCTGAGCTCGCATTTCTTTCTCCTTTTTCTCCTTTTCTTCGAGATGAATTGCATTTTGCCTGAACAATAGTCAAGTTTAACTTATCAACATTTTCTTCAATAATCTATCAGAACATTCAAGATGCAGAACTAATGAAGTTCATCATAAATCAATTTGTTGTATCAGATGCTCAAAATGATCTAATCGAATGGTTAGGTCAAATTCACAGTTTTCGGTTCATTACCTAGAATCTGAAACTTGCAGTAATAGGAAACACAATGTGAGCAAATTATGAACAAATTTGGCAAGATCAACTACCAAAATTGAATTTTGATGCTAAATCGAGAGCCGATACACTGTTACAGAAACAAGTCTACAAAATTTCAGTCATAATCATCTCCATTGATGATACAGAAATCGCCGTCTAATGTGCAAATTAAAACATGTTAGCTTCAATTCCAATTCAAAGCAAAAATGTTTTTCCCTCTAAATTATTAGTGCTGACACCCCTAAAGTTCATCAAATTCTTTTTAGTTTCTCACCTCCAATCATCTGCAAGAAGATATCTCCTACTCTCTCGGTTAGCCTTCTTTCCTTCCTCGTTTTCTGATGATCGGCTTATTCTGCTGTTGTTCTCCATCACCGCAGAAATCTGTAAGAACAGACCCTTGTAATGCAATCTGGAAAACATAAGTTGTATGACTCGTCAATACCATATTATTTACAAAGTTTTAGAACCTCTTTCAATCGCAGAGGAGCATAAACAAAAGCAATGTATGCAGGCTGCTTAGTGAAGAACACGTGCTTTTCCATTTTTGTAAAATGTGACAGAGAGATATACATGCGTAATTTACACCACAAACCTTTAGCTGATTTAACTTGGCTGAGAATATAATCTCTTTCTTGTTGATCTAAAAGAAGTTGTTGAGCTTTTGCCAATGCTGCAAGCAAACATCACATTGCCATTAAATCCTTTAACAAAATAAGTGGAATTCAAAAGTTATCATGGGCAAAGCAAGAAAGCACTTGAGAAATGATAAATAACCACCTTAATTCTCAAGAAAAGACAAACAAAAAGACCTTACACAGATTACTTCAAACTAACTAGCTTGAAACATTTTAATTAATAAGGCAGCTTAAATTGGAGCATCCTATTTGAAGATAAACTAGGCTAAAGTCATTATTGAAAATAGCATGAAAAAACTAATATCTTTTTTAACAGAACAAATGCGCAATATGAAGTATACCTCCAAAAGCCTCTTGTGCTCGTGGATGTTTGCACTTGTCAGGGTGAACAAGCAGTGATAACTACAGACATCAGGCAATTGATTAAATGTTTTTAAAGACTACAACAGTGCAAATAAAATTGCAAACTTTCTGAATCAGAAGAAACACAAAGACTAACCTTACGATATTGCTTCTTGACATCTTCGTATGAACAAAAGGTATATTTTCTATATATTCAAAAGCAAGAGAATGGAAGCATAGAAGCTATACAAATTATTAGATGTCAGCATAGTAGCCAAGACAGTTCAACACACGAAGATGTCAGCATCAAATAAGCAGACTCAGCAGACTCATCGGCATCAGCAGCCCCTTCTTTGCTTTGGTTGTACCTTAAGTTTTAGTGAGCTCTCTAAATTCATCATCTTTTAAACCACACTTAATCCCGACAATAACACACAAAAATCACTCCCGAGTCCCAATAAAGCTCCAAAACAGCCCCTAATCCACCCCTTGAACTGTCATTTATTCTGCAAACTTGAATTGTCATTTAAACACTTAAGAATTGTTTGATTCTTTCACTTGCAACATAAGGATCTATACATCTAAACCTGGATTTTACTAGCATCAGAAGGTAAGCCAAACATATGAGCATAAGAGTGCTAGTAAGAAATATTACTGCACAAAATTTCTGAGTTCATGGACGTTGTATATATTTAATAGTTAAATTAGCACACTAAAACAACATGTTCGCATAGTTCCCATACACTCAATGTGCAACATCAAGCTTACACCATAATGACTTCCTTAAATATAGAAAAGAAACATGGAAAATCAGTAGATGGTACATAACAACAACCATAACAGCAAATGTCAGCAGTAACCAAAACAGAACCATAACAACTTTTAGCAGCAAGAAGGTGGCGACACTGTCAAAATCTATTCGTGAGTGCATTAAAATCACCAGTCTGTACATTAACAACAGGTTGAGACATACATATTTTTTCATCAGTTTGATCTGTCAAAATCTATTCGTGAGTGCATTAAAATCACTAGAAATTGAGACAGATTTTTTGATCAGTTTTATCCCCATTTCATAGACCACTTCCAAGGTTTACAAATGAAAGAAGATGCAAACTAAACACATGACTAACAGAGATACCTGCTTAGCAGCAAGAAGGTGGCGACACTGTCTTTGAGCAGCGAAACACATAGCAGCATCAGCCTGATGCACAATTGAGACAGAATTGAAAAAGCCCCAAATATGAAAGGGCCAAAGATGGTGATGGTCGAGTCGAGTGATCAGAAAATCTCACTGATGCGCGCCTCAGGGAGGGGATGTCGTAGATTTGGAGGAGCTGGACCATCAGGCACCGTTTCCCGGCGCAAATCTGAAGCAGCGACGCCGGATTGACTTCGTCGGCACACCAACTCGTCTTCCACTGAACTTCCTGCCAGAATCGCCTTCAATTGCCGTCGCTCACCGTCGCAGAGAGACAGCGATGTCGATGGAGGTCGGAGAGAGGAGGTCGGAGAGAGGAGGAGCAAACCTGGGACTCTGGGAGACAGAGATGAAGTCGGAGAGAGGAGCTCCATGGATGACTACGACGGCTATTAGGGATTTCAACGTTTTGATTTTATTAGGTTAAAAAGTATGGACACTTTAGTAATTTTTTCAAAACCTCGGACACTCCGGTAATTGGAGCAAAAATTTGTGCCTTCGGTTGAAATTTTCTCTTTTTATTTTTGGTAAGCAGTTTAATTTGATACTATAAAATGAAGAATTACAGTAAGAATTAAGAATATATTTAAAGCAATTATTAATTCACAAAATATAATACATAAATATAATACGGAGTACATTAATTAAAATAATTCAAATACATAATCTCTATATTTGAATACAATAATATACAAAATACTCTTGAATAATGAGTAACCTAATACTCCGTAATCTAATAATACACTACATCTTGTACTCCATAATACAATACAGAGGAACACAAAACCTCTGTCCCGCCTCTTCGTCCAAACCAGATCCCCTCCAATGGTGATTTCGACACCTTTTGAAAGATGATCGAGCTCTATATCATTATCTCCACTATCCGCGACAAACTATACAGGTCAGGAGTAGAAATCACTCAAACCAGCAGAATCAACAAATAAGTGACATGAAAATTGACCCGAGACGGATCCAAGGGTGGGCTGATCTATGCTGTAGCCCACCCCGGTTTTTTAGTACAAATTAAAAATGTAGGTTAGTGTTCACTATGTTATATTAGCTTAGTTGGTGTTGTTCCGACGCAGCCATCCTCAAATCCAGGTCCGATCCCCAATCCCTTTAAAATACTCCAGTATTTACTTTTGCCCTTGCTGGCCTGGCTAATGCAGCCCATAAAGAGTTTGGTCCACCATTCTTTCCTTTTGTCTTACTACAACCCACAACTCCTTATAGATTTCCTATCTAATTTTATTCATTTCATACACTATGTCAAAACAAATTTCCCTTCTTTAAAAATAAATATAAAATTTTATGAACAAAATTTAATAAAGGACATTTATGCAAACTTCCTAGCTCTGCCAGCCACTAATGATATGGGCATTTATGAACAAAATTTTAAAATAATTATTTTTATTATATAAAACAAATTTAGCCTACCCCATTTTTAATTCCTGGTTCCGTCCCTGAAATTGACCCACGATAAGGTAAGGAGCAAATTGACAAAGCAACTCCGAAATCATCCCTAAATCGGGGCAAACGAAGCATAAAAAGGGGATTTTGAACAATAAAATTAATCAACAAATTAAGGAGGCCTACCTATGTGATTCGAGCATAGTTTGGGGCTTCTGTTCGAATCTCTGATGCAAGCGGCCACATATCTAGAAAAGTGCGAAAGAGAGAGGTAGGAGACGACGAGCAAATTAACGAATTGATGAGCTCCGACAGATGACGAGCAAGGGGCTTGTTCGAATCTCATATGGAAGGGGCTTTTGTGATAAACGGCGACCTCCAACCTTCGTTTACTTCTATTGGTTCTCCGATGAAGAAATGTAGAGAGAGGTGAGAGGGAGCAGAGAGGCGGCAGTGCTGGGAAAGAAGGCCTTAGGGTTTTTTTTAAGAACCTCGTGTGAACCCTCCTATAAAAATATCTCCTTTCTCTCTTTTACTTTAATTTTGACTTCCCTCTTAAAATTTTCATTCTTTTCGAATTCCCGCCTAAAAACGTCCTTATATTCTACTCTCTACTCCGTAAGTAATACAGTAGTTTTTACTAATACCTTTTATTTCTTAAATCTATTTTCTTTAATTACATTTTTATTAAAATTTGAAAGAGAACAAAAATCATATGTCAATATATATTGTTAAAAATAAAGATGGCTAAAAATTTGGTTAAGATTGTGTTTGGCAACATGATGGATTTTAGTGGATGGGGATGGATTATGGGGATAGAAGAGATGGAAATTATTTTTGTGGATGGACATGATGGAGATTTTTGGTAAAATTAATCCCATTTATTTTTGGTTGTATTTTGATTGTTTGGAGGATGGAGAAACGAAATGGAGAAATCGAGCCTGGGACTGAGATTATATTTTTGGTAAGAAATTATATTTTATTATGTTAGTCATTTTTAAATTAATGTAAAATAAAATAAAGTCTTTAAGAGATTATATTTTTCGGGAAATATACACAGAACTCGATTTCTTGATAAATAGCGGTGCTCAATTTTTTTTAAAAAAAATACATTTCAATCTATTTATATACATAAATTATACACTATTATGACAAAAACTTTTATTACTCAATTTATTTTGTAATCTATTTATTTATTATATTTTGTGTGATCAAATTACTTTTCTTAATATATTAAATTTGTTATTTTGCATCCCAAACAAAAAGGTAAGAGTAGTTGAAAACATCTTATATGACCAAAATTATGTTTATACATCTTATATAACCAAAATTATGTTTATACATTTTTATCAGTTGAAAACATATTTAATTTTAAAATTGTTAATAAATTTTACCAAGACGACTAATCTCATAGAGTTGGGATTGTATTTTGATAGTAATAGTGGTTATTGCCCTTGAATTTTCCCTTAAATTTGACATCAAATTAAGTCTAAAAATCTTGCATAGCCTCAAAACAAAGAACTCGAGGGTATATTCGATGTCAGTAGCTTCAAATATACCATTAAGTTCTTACTTTCGAGGCTATTAACCATTTTTTTTTCTCACGCGTTTCATTTTTCTTCTAATTTTTTAATAATTTTATTTCAAGTTGTTGTTTTGCTATTCGAACAACCTAGATATGTTTTTTTTTTAATTTTAATTCAAGTTGTTGTTTTGCAATTCAAACAACCTAGATATACTAGCTTATTGTTGCCCTCAACACATCGAATAATCGATTAGATGGCTAGCAAGGAAATATCTTCATTAATATCACCCAAAGATGTTGTTGCTTGTGGACTAAACATTTCTTCTCCAAGATCCAAAGGACCCCTAAACACCTCAGTGGGACAACTTACTTGATCATTATGATCAATTAAAGTGCAAAATCAAATGATTTGTGACGAGGAATAAAACTCGGTCTGACTGCATCGAAAACCATTATCCGAGGAGGATTCAAATGTTCAAACATATGCATTTTGATCCCAAAGAAGTGCAAGCCATTAACAGTAGAGCTTGATGGTTCATCTGAACGATGCATTACTTGGGCTAATGGTGTCTCTCCTTGTGCAGTCCACTCATAATAGTTGTTAACAAAACCCTTTCGATATAGATTACAACGAATGTTATCCTCCGTCTCAAAATTTCCATTTTTACATTTCATACAAGGGATTTTATCTTCTCATCATCCATCAAATGCACTTGTGAAGTCGCAAATTTGATGATTTTTTTAACACCGTCAAGAAATTCTAAAGACCACTCACCCCCATGTGATAGATGCTTATTGTACATCCAATTGTGATTATCCATTTGGCTTGTGAAAAAATATTGTAAATCATTATATTTTCGTCGAATTGTCCCTCAAAATTGATCTCAAATTGCTCTGCAAATCTTGTATAGCCTCGAAACAAAGAACTTGAGGCTATATTCGATGCCACTAGCTTCGAATATACACTCAAGTTCTTACCTTCGAGGCCATGAACCAATTTTTTCTTATGCATTTCATTTTTCTTTCCTTTTTTATAATTTTATTTCAAGTTATTGTTTTGCATTAAATAACAATAAAATTAGCCTTAAAGTACATTACCCTACACTAGGGTTTAAGGTTAAAAAGCCTTGATTTTGGCCTAAAAAATAGCTATAAGATCGAAGTTTATAGGTTAGAGAATAACATTGCCCTCAAATTTTTTCTCAGATTTGCCCTCGATGTCCATCTGAAACCAGAACATATACCATCAAAACAACGAATTCGAGGCTATATTTGATGCTACTAGCTTTGAATTTGCCATCAAGTTCTTACTTCTGAGGCTATTCACCAAAAATTTTCCCACCCATTTCGTTTTCTTCTTTTTTCATAATTTTAATTAAAGATATTATTATGAAAATTCAAAATTGAATCATATCACATACTCCGTAATATTTCTCAGATGAAGTTATAGATTGGAATGTT
Organism: Persicaria tinctoria; assembly: GCA_037127255.1. NCBI lineage: Eukaryota > Viridiplantae > Streptophyta > Magnoliopsida > Caryophyllales > Polygonaceae > Persicaria > Persicaria tinctoria. Next base: position 25,836,815 of record JBANSL010000006.1, read on the forward strand.
TAAGAGTAAATGCGGATGGCGAAAAATAAATGTGGATGAGAAAGTACAGTGTAACATTAAATGAGGTTGGTGTGCTATAGCCTCGACATTAGCCTCGTATTTTCTGTCAAACATTGACACCGCATTTTTGCCTCCAAAATAGTGACGACTTTACCCTCGAATTCTACGGTCACATGCTAACATCGAACTTAACCTCGAAAAAGAAATTAGTTGTTAAACCACACACGAACATAGCGTCCAAAATAGCCTCAAACTACGATTGAGGCTAATCGCCCTCGAATTAGGCCTCGAAGATGGCTTTGGATATTTATTGTTGCTATATGGGCTCAAAGAAAGCCTCGAATTTGTATTTGTTGCTAAATAGCTTCAAAATTTAGCCCTGAATTTGTATTTGTTGCCAAATAGCCTCAAAATATAGCCTCGAAAATATTTCGATTCTATGTTGCATCGAAAAAAAGTTTCGAGTGTATAATCGAGGGTAAGGACCTCGAATTTAGCCTCGAAATATTTCGAGGCCATCGATTCGTGGCAATCTCGCGTGTTTCTAGCCGTGGCCCGGCCCGCGCCCGCGACACCGGGACAAAATCTTGGGTAAAATCCGTCCCAAGCCCGGCCCGCGCCCGCATTTGCCCAGGTCTACCCCAAACTTTTCAGAATTCTATTTATTTTCTCTTATCTGATCAGCTAGTTTGCATCACCTACTCTATCAGCCGGGTTACCAAAAACCTTATTAGCTTATGAAAACTCTAATTTAACATATATTTAACAAACTTAATTCATCAGCTTCAGCTACCCCATTAGCTTCGTGTTACCAAACCGACCCTAATTAAAACATGTAGATTGGCTAAGTTTCCATCATGAATGAATGAATTGGACAATATATATTTTTAGGAAGTAAGGTAAATGCGTTCTTTTTTTTTTCTTTATAGATAGACACTTAAACCATTATAATAAGGAGAAGGAAAATTCAAACTCGTAAATAACTATATGTCATCTTTACTAGCTAAGCTAATCTCGACAAAACAAATTAGAATTAAGTTTTGGTGTAATTATATTGTAACAATTTTTGTACCAATTTTGGTTTAACCATATATAATGTGACTATTGATGAAAACGAGCGTGATTAACGTGATCAATATCGTAGATATATAATACAAAGGCATGAAATTGAAAATTCTATACTACATGATAATTTAGTGACCGAATAAAATGGAAGTACTCATATATTCTAGTATTACCCTGAAGGAGGTCGTTGCTGAATTGAACAATCATATACTCCATCCGTTAAGAAAAATTGAAAACTACACATGTAGTTTTAGGAAAAAAAATTGTTAAGAAAAATAAGTCATTTTAGGTACTTTTGTGCTTACTTTTCAAAATTACCCTTTTAATAATTATGGAGATGTTAGTTAATAATTTTTAATAAAATAAAAATGTGGAGTAATAATTGAGAGTATACGTGTATTTTTAGTTGTTTTCTTGAAAAATGTACAAATTTATAAAATGACATGTTTTAATAAACAGAGGGAATATAATTATATAATATTATGATTGATCATCATTATTAAACAAATACACCGTGATGATGGGTATTTTTATGGAAGCTTAGACCATCTTTAATGATGGTACTCCAAGTACCATAACAATTAAAAAAATGTAAGAAAATTACAAGCCCGAGTACTGTGCAGACGGTGCAGATGGTACTTTTTTTTTTTTTTGATAAACTGTGCATATGGTACTCAATCTGACACAATACCATAAAATACTACTCAATCAAACATTAAGAATGGATCCCGTTTGATTTTTACTTCCAAAAAAAATTACAAATAAGATACTCATGATCATACCAAGTACTATGGTTGTGGGTTACTAAATATTAAAATAAGGTGGAGGAGAAAAAAATGGTAAAAACTATGCTATGATATCATAGTTAATTTATAAAGATGCTTTAAGACACAAACAAATCAATCAATTATGACACAAAAACAAATAACACTATGGTCAAAGTCCAATATAACAACTTGACACTTAAATTATCATATGATATCTCACTTTAATGTCAATCTGTCATTACACAAAATAAGATCAGCTTTCATCAAACAATACAGAATGTATGTAAACAGGCCCCTTTCTACCCACAAAATCAAGTCACACTGCGATTTCTCAAGGCCGATATGCGAAGATCCTACCTCTGGTTGCCTCTTTCTTCAAGATGAACAAGAAGAGGCGAGTTCACTCTTTTTCGGCTGTCGAAATTCCAACATCAAAACCCTTCCTTTAATTTCCCACAAAATACTTTCCTCACCATATATCCTCAAGGGGATGATTATAGATACAACTTCTTCTTTGTTCCTGTCTTCAAATCGGTATTACATCTTGAGAAAGTATCATGGTTGAGGATAGTATATTCATCATTTTGAAGTCAAATGTGATAGTGTTCTTACGGCGTTAGGTGAAGCGAAAGGGAATCAGTTCTATAGGCAGGGGCGGAGGAAGGGGGGCATGAGGTGGCTCGAGCCCCCCTGGGTCGGGGAAAAACGTAAAAAAAAATATATATGTATTTTTTTCGTATTTTTTGATAATTTAAGGGTTAAAAATAGTTAAAAAGAGTAATGAATCAACGAGTGTGCTTAGTTTAGTTGGCAATTTGGTATGGGTTGGGAAAAAGAATGATAAGGTATTGAGTTCGAATCCTTATAGCAATCATACATTTAGTGTGTTTTCTACTATATTCTTTATAATAAAAATTGTATCTTATATATATCTTCAAAAAAAATCCCGATCCTATATATATCTTTAAAAAAAACCCGAAAATATAGGTGAGCCCCCCCTTGGATTTTTCCTGGCTCCGCCCTTGTCTATAGGCATCTGAAATGATCATCAACTAAAGTATGTCCATGTACATTTGGAATGATCATCAACATCAAGCCATATACATGATCCTTAAAGCTCAGCAAGTATGTCCATGTACATCTGGAATGATCATCAACTAAAGTGAGGAAATGCTGAGCCCCATAAAGGGAATCAGTTCTATAGGCATCTTATGCTGCTTAGACAACACATATATCACATTCCAAAGATGAAAGATTCTTACAATCAGACACATTCATATGCTGTAACAAAAGTAAATTGTTCGTCATATTACAATTAGTCCTTATGGCCTGTTTATTCCTTCGATCTTGAAGCTTCAATCCTGAACTCACTCCAGCTTCACTTGATCCTTGATGAACCTGAAATTCCATCTTGTAAAGGCCATCATTGGCTCTAAATGCTTTCAAAAATATTTTCTTAGTTTTAGGGTCCTGCAGGACAAAATACCTTTGTAATCCTATGAGCGTTCTCGATTCCACAGATCGGGAACCAAGAACGGGGATTCGAACTAGAACAAACCAGAAACGCAACTTAAAGATCAAGATTTTACGTGGTTCGGTCGGAGCCTACATCCACGGAGCCTCAGCCGAACGACTTGAGAGCACAAATCCACTAATCGGTAAGTAGGTTTACAGAACAGGTTGCCTTAACTCAAGACTACAGCAAATACAAGCAAAACACAGAGAACAAGAGACATGCAAGTGCAAGGAAGAGATAACGAAGCAGACAAAGGAAGAAAACACCCTCGATCTGAAGATCGGAGTCAGATCGTCGTCGGAGTGAACCAGAGAAGAAGATCTTCGCCAGAACGGTGGACATACACCTTCTTCTTCTTCTTAGAAGTCGAATCTGGAGTCTCCGAAGGAGATTCGCTCGAGATCGGCCACCGGAATCGTCGTTGGAGCAAGGGAACACGAAACCCTAGCAGAGCTCCTCTCTCTGGAGTTACCTGAGGTGAAGCGTCGAATGAGCTCCCAAACCCTAGCTTCAGGCTTATATAGAGCGAGCCCTTAAGTGAAACGTAGTGTTCCAGTAAACGGACCTCACAAGCCAAGGCGTCAGGTGAACAAGGGAGCTAGGCTAGGTATGGGCCTCAGTGTTGGGCCGAGTCCACCAGTTCGGTAAGAATGTAAGCATACATAATATATAACATATCACAAATAGTATGTTCGGTATATATATGTATGTATATATAGGGAGTGGTTCTAGAGTGCACACCCCTTAGGGTGTACCTTGTCCACGATTATAGACCGTTGATAAATAGAGATGGAAGGCTAAGATTAATAGGGATTTTGTTTTTTTTTTAAATGTAAATTGTGGGACCCACATGCCTAAAAATAACCACTCTCCCTCTCACTCTCTTTTTGGTGCGTGAAGATCTCCACCCCATTCCTTTTTTTTTTGGTGTGTAATTGCTTTTATTTTTTTTATATTTTTTTTGTGAAAAATATGTTTCGTTTGTTTTTTAAATTTACCAATTTAACCGAATAATGTTTCACATTCTATCGAATAATGTTATGTTACATGCTACCGAATAATATTTTATTTTTTCCCATCAATTTCAAATAAAATAAACTCCAATACTTACCATTTATACGAATAATGTTTTATATGCCACCGAATAATGTTTCATAAGCGAGAATAATCATTAGAAATTCACTGAATAATACTTGTATTTCACCGAATAATATTTCATGGGTAACGAATAAAAATAACTATCTCATGTTTCCCTAAAAAATTGACAATTGTCGTGAATAATCTTGAGACATTCACCGAATAATCCTTTTATTCCACTGAATAATCATTAGAGACTCGACCTGAATTCTAAAGCCGAAAAACTTAACACGTATCGGAAAAAATACTCTTATATCTCCGAATAATCTAACAAAAAACAATGAATAATCTTTAAAAAATGAGCAAATTAGTGGAATAATATTCCAAATCCCAAAAATAAAACTCAAATTGAAGACGGAGAATGAACAGGGAGTCGGAGCCTCACCCTCGTCCACACCACCGACCTCCGGCATCACATCGCCACCGCCTCTGTTCGCAAGCCTTCCTCTTCGGCCTTGTCCACACCACCTCCGGTACCACATCGCCACCACCATCCCTACACATCGACACCATGTAGCCCGGAAGTCAAACTAAGCACCGAAATATTATCAGTAAATCAATTGAAAACCAGAAGCACCATGATTGCCTTCTTCCTCACAGCCTCCTTCGAGTGATACGACTTACCTATCGAAAATTAGACACGAGATGAGAAACCGAAGCAGGAGACCGTTGGATCTGGCCTCGACGATTCGGCGCTGGTGTCGATCTCAGAGAGGACGATCCTGTCCTCCTCGGCCTTGGATATGGCCTCTCCAATTGATTTCAACGGATCCGAGATCTCCTTGGTTGAAGTGGCCGAACAAAACCCTTCGCAACCGCCTATTCCGCCGCGCCGCAGAGTAACCTTCGCCAACCGTCGCCACCACCGCCCTAATCTGCCGCTATTAGCCCTCCCTCCGCTGCCCTCCCTCCCAGCCTCGCCTCCATCGCCACCACCGCCTAGATATGCTCCATCGTCCCCCATCGCTGCCAATCATCAACTCCCCCCATCGCCGCCGATCATCAACTCCCCCCGTCGCCTCTTCCTACCATCGCAGCCGCCAGTCCTTCGGATGTCCCCGTAGCCTATTCAGATTTAGGGTTTTATATTTTCTCAATCTCACACGCGCTTAACGCACATAAGGAGAATCTGAGATTAATTTAACCCAATTTTTTTTAAAAATACCCATGATACGTGGCAACAATCTAACCTTCCATTTCAGATAGATCAACGATCCACAATTGTGCACAAACTACACCCTAAGGGGTGTGCACAATCTAACCTCTCTCTCTCTCTCTCTCTCTCTCTCTCTCTCTCTCTCTCTCTCTCTATATATATATATATATATATATATATATATATATATATATATATATATATATATATAGAGAGAGAGAGAGAGAGAGAGAGAGGGAGAGAGAGAATGGGTAACTTGTGCACAAGGCTTAGGATGTGCATTGTGCACAAAATATTATTCGGTGAAATGTGAAACATTATTCAGTGAAATTTGAAGCATTATTCGGTGAAATGTGAGTATTGTTTAGGGGAATGTGAAACATTATTTGGTGAAATTTGAGACATTCCATATAAATTGTAACTATTGTTTAGGGAATTGAGGTTTCTTTTATTTGAAATGGATAAATAAAAAAACTAAACATTATTCGGTAGAATGTTATAAATTATTCAGTGAAATTGGGACGTTTTCATCCGAACTGAATGGAAAAAAAAACATAACAGTCTTCGGTAGAATGTTTCACATTTCACCGAATAATGCTTAAAATTTCACCGAATAATGTTTCACATTTCACCGAATAATATTTGTGCACAATGCACACCCTAAGGAGTGTGCACTCTGGAACCACTCTCTCTCTCTCTCTCTCTCTCTCTCTCTCTCTCTCTCTCTCTCTCTCTCTCTCTCTCTCTCTCTCTCTCTCTCTCTCTCTCTCTCTCTCTCTCTCTCTCTCTCTCTCTCTCTCTCTCTCTCTCTCTCTCTCTCTCTCTATATATATATATATATATATATATATATATATATATATATATATATATATATATATAGAGAGAGAGAGAGAGAGAGAGAGAGAGAGAGAGAGAGAGAGAATCATATGTACTCAAGGCTTAATAAGTATCATGTACACAAATCCTAACCATTGATTTAGAGGAATTGGAAGGTTGAGATTATTCAATAATATTAATTAATTAAAAAAGTAAAAACACAAAACACAAGACCGCCCTACATATAGCGCGTGTTACATAATCAAACCCTACCACACATTCATCCTTTTTCTGCAAAGAGGAAAGAGAAAGTGGATGAGGTAGGCGAAGGCGAAAGCGAAAGCGTAACCGGTTGGGGCTGGGACTCCACCACTCGAAGGCGGATTCCGACCACAACCCACCACCAGTCGCCTACACCACCAAAGCAAGCATCACCGGCGATGTGTTGCTGTTGAAGGAGCGAGAAGCCATCCCGCAAAACCAAGTTCAACCGAATGTTAGGGAATTCATGGCGGCGGCTGGTGTTGGGAGGAACAGGGGCGGTTCCGGTGGCCACCAGTTGCAGATCCGGTGGCAACAGTTGCAGATCCGGTGGCGATTCAATGGAGCGAGCGATGGCGATGGCGGAACCGTCGATGAAAGTGGAGTGTTTGTGCGGCGGGAGTTTGGATGCGAAGGTGCAGGGCGGTTGCGAAGGAGATGACGACCGGCGATGGCGATGGCGGAGCGGACGACCAAGGAAACCAGCAACAGAAGGGGGTTGTAAGGGCATCGGCGACCCTCCTGTTTCTGCTCCTCGGTGGTTCCGGACGGCTCCCCCATCCTCGGTGGGCGACCTCTGGCAAGGGCGGCTCCACTATCGCTGCTCCTCTGTGGTCGCAGACGGTTTTCGAAGGCCGAACTTTTTATTCGAAGAAGACCCATGGCTCACCTCTGGCAAGGCCGGCCGCCGCTGCACCCATAACGCTCTTCCTTTCTCTTTTCCCTTCGATTCAATTTCAGGTATATAATTTCGTCGATTTCATTCCCAATTGATTCGAGGGTCGCTCAATTGAAATTGAAATCAAGAGGCGTTTATTACAGACTTGTCCTCATTGATTTCGTCCCCAATTAGGGCTTGGTTATTTTCTTGAACGAAATGGGTGCTTCAAATGTGTTTTCATGGTGGCTTGTTTCATTTTCTTGAACCAATTTATCTATTATTGAGTATATATAATCAATCGATACTATTGCATAATCCATTGATACGGTCGAATAATCCATCGATACGATCGAATAACCCAGTGATACTATTGCATACTCATGTGGCAAATGGATACCATCGAATAATCCATCGATATGATTGAATAATCCGACGATACAATCGAATAATCTAGTAATACCGTCGAATAGTCAACTGATATCATCGAATAATTTTTAGTCATTTTAGTTATTTGTTAAAATAACATAATCAAGCGATATCATCGAATAATCAAGTAATACCGTCGAATAATCAAGCGAATAATCAAGTAATACCGTCGAATAATCAAGCGGTACCATCGAATAAATTTTCAAGGCATTTTTAGCGTGTTATTTGATTAGAATAATCTATCAATACTATCGCATAATCAATTGATACGATCGAATAATCTAGTGATACTATCGAATAATAATTTATTGAAAAAAAATTAACTAGGTCCCACAAATTCATTACAACCCCAATCTAGTCTCCTATACACGCTCCATTCCATCAGCAAGTGAAGAAAAAAAATTGGTGGGTCCCACCATTTTCTTATTTAAAAAAAAAGGTAAAATTGTATTTCAATCTCAACCACCCATTTCCTTTAATCAATGGCCTAAATGTGTGTACTTGATACACAATAAGACATGAGTACACCGGAACCATCCCATATATGTATATATATATATATATACATATATAAGTAACCTAAGCTAGGGCCATCCAATATTCCTAGAACTAATGTTTAGATTAAGATAGACATTACAATTTGCCCTTCTAATCCAAACATTAGGTCTATTAAAAACACAACCTACTATTCAGTGGATATATGATCTCAAACCATTCAACATCATCATCGGCTCAAAAATACCTTTACCTAAGGTGGTTCTCCAAGGTGGAGAAAATCCCTGCAAAACACAAACTTGTTAGCAGGGACTACCTTTGTCCCAAAATCAGCAGGATTGATGTCGCCTTTGATCTTCTTCACTCCTAACTCTTAAGCTGCAACGCGGTTACGTATAAAGTGAAAACGCACATCAATATGTTTAGTCCTTTCGTGATACATGAGATCTTTGCACATGTATAGTGCACTTTGGCTATTCGTATGTATAACGGGTTTTGGTGGCTATGTAAGGATTTCTTTTAGAATTCCTTTGAGCCATATAGCCTCTTTGGCAGCTTCTGTAGCAGCCATATACTCAGCTTCAGTTGATGATAAGGCAACAACTGTTTGCTGCTGAGATTTCCATGAAACACAGTTACCGGCCCATGTAAAGAAGTAGGCGGTAGTGGACTTGCGGTTATCTTTGTTACTAGCAAAGTCAGAGTCTACATATCCATTCAGCTTATCAACATGCTCATGTAAACTATAATGCAAACAAAGAATCTTAGTACCAGTAATGTAACGCAACAAGTATTTCATGTCAGTCCAGTGATCATTTTCAGGATTAGACATAAAACGACTAAGCACATAAATGGCAAATGCAAGGTCTAGGCGGGTGCACAACATAGCATACATAACGGACCCTACAACTACATCGTAAGGGACCTTAGCCATTTCTTTAACATCTTCAGGCTTAGTGGGGCAGCTTTTCTGGGTGAGTTCTAGGTGCCCTCCTAGGGGTATGGATGTAGGCTTAGAATTCAACATATTAAACCGATTTAGAACCTTAATTATATAGTCGTCCTGAGACAACCATATTTGCTTATTAGGTCGGTTTCTAATGATGTTAACACCAAGAATCTTCTTGGAACTTCCTAAGTCTTTCATGTCAAAGTATTTCTTAAGATCCTTTTTAACAGTACTAATAGGAATAATAGAACTGCAGATCAATAGTATATCATCAACATATAATAGCACATAGATCAAGGATGATTTAGAAACACCTTTAAAGTAAAGACATGAATAATAACTGCTACGAGTAAACCCAAGTTTCTTAATCACGACATCGAATTTGAGATGGATTCCATTGTCTAGGGGACTGTTTAAGCCCATAGATGGATCTCTTCAGATGGTAGACATGATCGGGAAATTTGGAGTTTACAAACCCTTTGGGTTGTTTCATATAAATGGTTTCATCAAGAGTACAATGTAAGAAAGCAGTTTTGACATCCATTTGCTCTAACTCCCAGTAAAAAACAGCACACATAGCAAGCATAATACGCATGGTTTTATACTTAACAACATGTGAGAAAATATCATTATAGTATATTCCTTCTCTCTGGGTGAACCCTTTTGCCACAAGGCGGGCTTTAAACCTATGAGGCTCTCTAGGGTTTAGACCTTCCTTAAGCTTATAGACCCATTTAGAGTTTATAAGTCGGGTCTTAGGAGGTCTTGGAACCAGACTCCATGTTTTATTTGTATACATTGAGTCCATCTCTTCTCTCATAGCAGTTAGCCACTGTTTGGCATAACTATCCTTAAGGGCAGATTCATAAGAGCTAGGAGTAGTAGGATTCCTAACAATATCAGCAGTAAGAAAGGCATACTCCACAATATAAGAGGTATACTTCCTATTGGGGATGATGGTTCTAGGTTCTCTATCCATAGTTAACTGATAATCATGCAAATTAGGTATAGCAGAGTTATCAAAAGCATGTGAATAGAAGGGAGGGAGGAGAAAACAGAGGACTCTCTTTGAGAGTCATTAGAAAGGTCATTTACATCACCAGAAGTAGAAGGAGGAGGAGAAGTAAGAGAAGTAGAAGAAGGAACTTGCTCAGTGTTAGACTGAGGCTCGGACTCCTCTTGATCAGGTTGAGGATCTTGTTCTTCATTTTCCTCTTTTTCTTCCTCTTGTTGTCCCCCCTGTAGTGGGGAGTGTGTGCCCTTCGGGGCTGCTAGGAAGGTCGTACCAGTGTCGTGATCTTCATCATCAAAGGACTCACCTTCTCCAGGTAACAACTGCTTGGTCTGCTCAGGGGTACCTATGAACTCAGGGAAAGATGTTAGCTTAGTTTTTAAAGGGAAATCTATCTCATTAAATCTCACATTTCTTGTTGTGATGACCTTGTAGGGTCCAAGTTGCAGAAGGAGCACCCTGAACCCCTTCACTCCATCAGGGTAACCAAGAAGAATGCCCTCCAAGGCCATTGGTTGCGGCTTATCATCACTGATGTGAGGGTAGGCTGCACACACGAAGGGCTTGAGGTATTCTAAGCTTGGTTGCTTACCTGTCCATTTGAAATGGGGAGTGACAAAGTCAAGCACAGAGGAAGGAGGTCTATTAATAAGATAGGCAGCAGTTAATACAACTTCACCCCAAAGAGTAATCTTAAGGCCAGAACTAATTAACATGCATCTCACTTTTTCTAACAAAGTTCTATTCATTCTTTCTGCGGCCCCATTTTGTTGTGGAGTTCCAGGTACAGTTAAGTGTCTCTTAACCCCGTGTTTTTGGCAATAAGTATCAAATTCAGTATTACAAAACTCCAAACCATTGTCAGTTTTTAAGCATTTCAATTTATGATTGGACTGACTCTCTACCATTACCTTCCATCTTGTGAAAGCATCAAAGGCCCGATCCTTTGATTTCAGAAGGTTTACCCAAACTTTCCTTGAATAGTGATCAATGAAGCTAATAAAGTATCTCATACCTCCTGCTGTCCTGCAGTAGGGACTAGTGAAGGTCCCCATAGATCAGAGTGCACATATTCTAGAGGAGACTTGGCAACATATGAAGACATATGAAATTTAAGCTTGGCAGACTTGCATAAAACACAATGTTCACAGAATTTGATATCAGCAGGTTTCTTAGGTAATAGGCTAGATTTATGCAACTTTATTAAGCCCTTGTTGCCTATGTGACCATGCCTATTATGCCAAACCTTAGTCTCAGATAAAGTCATAGAATCAGAAGCAGAAATAGCATTCACTTCAAGTTTAGAAGAGAGAACAAAATACAACATTTTCCTTCTAACAACTTTAACAATCACAGTTCCATTTCTGGAAACTGTTCTCACACCATCAGAAGAATTAACACTACATCCTATTTCTTCTAAAGCAGATTTAGACATCAAACTTCTTCTAAGACTGGGAATCCACTTAAAATTGGTGAAGACTCTAACAATGCCATCATGCATGAGTAAGGGAACATCACCTACACCTTTAATATGCAAGCAAGTATGATCACCCAACATGACATCACCACATACAGACTCATTTAAATTTCTAAGGAAATGCTTATGAGGGGTGGCATGCATTGTATAACCAGAATTTAATATCCATGCGTCAAATGAATCAACAAATGAAATCTCAGAACACATGAACAATTCAGCAGAGTATTCACACATATTTTCAAGCACAACAGCAGACAACTCAGTGTTATTTTTCTTAGCAAGATCCTCATCCCTTTTCTTTTTTCCTGCATTCTTTAACCTAGTGACCCACATTACCACAGTAATTACATTTTGAATTAGGGTCAGATTTCTCATTTTTAGGCTTGTCTTTCTTTTGCTTCTGATTTTTGTTATTCTTGTTACCCTTTTTGTCATTCCCTTTCGTGAACAGAACCTCATATTTATCAGCTTTGTTAGTTTTAAGACCCTTGATCTTGAAAACCTTCATAATCTCATTCTTTTCAATAATGGATTTAATCAACTTATCTTTAGTAAGTTCATCACGACTAAACTGTATGACATCTTTAAAATTGTCAAATTGGGAAGGTAAAGAGTTAAGAAGCAAGATAGCCTGATGAGAATCTTGTATGTCATCATTACAACATTCCAACTCTTGAGTCATCTTAAGAAATTTGTCAAGATTATCATCCAGAGTCATGGAAGTGTTCATTTTATAAGTAAACAGACGACATAGCAGAGAAATCCTGGAGAGCAAGGATTTAGAGAGACAAAGCTCCTCCAGGGCATGCCAGAGTGAGAAAGCGGAAGAGTGTTTTACCACTTGACGAGCAATGCCATTAGTGAGGCGTAGCATTATCTCAGAGTGGGCTTTCATGTCCATCTCTAGCTCTTCAGAAGTGGATTTAGATGGTGCGGATCCTCCTTCAACCTTTTTTCAACTTTTGTTCTTCAGTAAGCTTAGGAGGATCCTCATCATTGATGCTCAGTCCCTTAGTAAGGGTGGTCATCTCAGCGGCTGTGGTTGCTGGCTTCATAACCGCCTTCCAACAACCTTCCTTGATGAGAACAACTCTCATCTTGACTTGCCTCACGGCGAAGTCTATGACACCATCAAAGGGCTTTATCTTCAAAGCACTATCCATGGTATTTAGTACATGCAGTATACAAGAACATGTGATTATCAAAGTTTTATAAGCGGAAGCAAGCAAGAGAGTAACAATATACAAGACTCTCAAGGAAAAAAAACCATGACTACAGGTCAAAGAACGGATCTAGACCAGTGGTACTTCAGACATGAGAGGAATAGCCCAAGCCCGAGCTTTTTGAAGAACTACCTAATGTCCTGCCTCCGATCCCGCTCCTTGAGATCCAAGAATGGCACAGGTAGGTAAGGAAAGAGATACCCAAGCTCTGATAACACTTTGTAATCCTATGAGCGTTCTCGATTCCACAGATCGGGAACCAAGAACGGGGATTCGAACTAGAACAAACCAGAAACGTAACTTAAAGATCAAACACAAGATTTTACGTGGTTCGGCCGGAGCCTACGTCCACGGAGCCTCAGCCGAACAGCTTGAGAGCACAAATCCACTAATCAGTAAGTAGGTTTACAGAACAGGTTGCCCTAACTCAAGACTACGGCAAATACAAGCAAAACACAGAGAACAAGAGACATGCGAGTGCAAGGAAGAGATAACGAAGCAGACAAAGAAAGAAAACACCCTAGATCTGAAGATCGGAGTCAGATCATCGTCGGAGTGAACCAGAGAAGAAGATCTTCGCCAGAACGGTGGATAGACACCTTCTTCTTCTTCCTAGAAGCCGGATCTGGAGTCTCCGAACGAGATTCGCTCGAGATCGGCCACCGGAATCGTCGCTGGAGCAAGGGAACACAAGTACAAAACCCTAGCAAAGCTCCTCTCTCTTCTCCCTCTCTTTCTCTCTCTGGAGTTACCTGAGGTGAAGCGCCTAATGAGCTCCCAAACCCTAGCTTTAAGCTTATATAGAGCGAGCCCTTAAGTGAAACGCAACGTTCCAGCAAACGGACCTCACAAGTGACAAGCCAAGGCGTCAGGTGAACAAGGGAGCTGGGCTAGGTATGGGCCTCAGTGTTGGGCCGAGTCCACCAGTTCGGTAAGAATGTAAGCATACATAATATATAACATATCATATATAGTATGTTGGGTATATATATATACTATACTTTAGATATATATCATATATGAGCATAGGTTTATACAACCCACACTTCTAAGTTCTAACATATGGTATGACTAAGTATAATATATATACGTATTTTGCATTAATCTACCAAGTAACCTAAGCTAGGGCCATCCAATATTCCTAAAACTAATGTTTGGATTAAGATAGACATTACAACCTTTGTGTGAAATATAGGAACTCGAACTCATCCATGAACTTGGGAATAGAAAGTAAATAATGGTACATGAATAATGGTGACTTTGCTGACACCACCATCTCAACCAACACATGTCAGTCTATCTAATTCCCACATTTTAGCAAAAGCCTCTTTACAAAATGTATTATGTTCTGTTGCTCCAGAGTTAATATTTGTCTTTTACAACTTTCATCAATGACAGTAAGATTACCTGCAAAGCTGTTGGCATAGTTCACCAAACTCTTACTGATATCACTCACATTAGCTGGAATCATCTTCATCACCTTCTGGCATACTGCATTAACCAAGTTGGAATCAACTGCCCTGTTGTCAGTTCCAGTATCCAAATCAAGCGGACTCTCACTGATATCACTTACATTAGTTGTTAATCTCCCTTTACTGAAAGACCTTTTGTACCCAAAACCATTGTCTTTAGTTGCATCCTTTGGCTCAAACCATTTCGGATAGCCAATCAATTTGAAACAACTTTCCTTTAGATGCCCTTTCTCATGGCAATGAGCACACTTCCTGTCCCTCTTCTATTTTCTGAAAACCTTTTTCAAGCCATTATTCTGCCAAGTACCAAAATCTTTCTTGAATGAATTGTTCTTGTTTACAAAGAAACATGTTTTCTATCTCAATTTAATGCTGCTAATTACAAAAGCATTATTTAGCAGCATTAAATTGAGATAAAAACCAAAAAAACGAAAAGTGATTAGGGCAAACGAAACACGATTGGTAGTCCATCCTATAGCTTCCTTTCGAATGAATCTCTATAGTTCTAAATCTGTTAGAGGGTTGAGGGTAGTGGTAGTTTAACCCCAAAAGATCAATTTGTCTATTATGCTGTTAATTTACCTAAATATGTGAATTTGGACTGTTTGAAATCAATAAAGGTTCATTTCAAATTTCCAACGACATTTCCAAACATTAAGTATTTAAGTGTGTTAATGATATATAGATTGCCACTTTCTATTCCAATATTTTGGATATTAAATTCTAGGCCAAATTGCAGAAAACCACCCTTTAAATAGGCTGTTTTGTGTGAAACCACCCCTTAAAACGAAAATTGTAGAAAACCACCCTTTAAAACTGTATTCCTTGCAAAGTCACACCCATCACCCAATTTTTATTAATTAAATGTTAAAGTGTGTGGAAATTTAATTATACCCCTTATTATTATTATTATTATTATTATTATTATTATTATTATTATTATCATTATTATTATCAACAAATCATTTTTACAAGAAATTAGTGGGTAGCCGAGATACTATCTGGGCACCCACTCCCTTAGCGATAACGAAGCTAAGTCTAGTAAAAATATAAGCTGCAGCACGAGCTCCGGCATCCTGAGATACGGAGAATTTCTGAATCCGCTTTAGCAAGGCAACAACATCCGTATCCAGCTCCCCCAACGAAGAGAAAGAGAAGGGTAGGAAACCATAACCCGCTGTCGTGCACAAATCACGATACTTGATACGCTTACGTTGGGCAGCATCAACAACAACACGACCAGGGACAAAGTCAGACATCCCCGACTGAGTCAAGGGGGAGGATCCCGTCAGATCAACACAAACATCACGCCCTCTGTCCCATGAATAAAGAAGCAAATCTGCCGGACGAAGAGGTCTATCATGCACATCCACCAAACCGATATCAACCTCCTTACCGGCAGAAATCCCAGCCCTGTAACAGATATCCAATAAGACGTCGCGCACAAGGTTATGTCGATGTTTAATGCCCACTGTACCAGCACAAGACACAGCATGATCTCCATAGATATCACCATCAAAGACCCGAGAACAAGCCGGACAGGGCCTAGACACCGTGAACAACGGAACACCAAGTCGATAACTAAGCACACTGCGATAGGTCCTTCCATTATATAGTCTGCCCCAGCCCAGAAATAGGAACGGCACGCAACCAATCGGAGGAGTGAGCACCCTGCTGAGACTTCCACAATGCCACATGTCGCGGAGTCAAAGAGAAAATAGAGTCCGATGTAGCAGCAACCTTCGCGAAATATATATCTGCCAATTTCTTCATAAGTTTGGGGGCAGCGATTTCACTAGGATCGCGTAGAAGATCAGAACCCGTGGCCTCATCAAAAGCACGACAAGCATCATCAAATGTAGGACCAGTAGCAGTAATACCAGAAGGGCGTAGGAGCTTAGCCTGCAACTCAGCAGACTGCAAACGAGATGCCAGAAAAGCATAATGTAGGACATCTCCGGCAGCATACACTCCGAGCCCACCAAAATGAAAAGGGAAGGTGGCAAGCCGCCACTGCCAATCTCCAAACCCAGGCCCTGACGCAGTGACAATACGTTCCAAGCTAGAACGGAGTGCCGCATCGAATGAGAGCTGGGTCGGCCCAAAGACACGCGGTGAACAAGTACGCAAAGCAAAGTAAAGTTTAGAGATACCCGTACAAGCCCTAAGTAGAAGTAACTCGCACTGTGTATCCTCAATTCTCGCGACAGAATCCATAAGCTCTATGGTCCTAGTCACTCTCTTCGCCACAAGGTCACTGCCGAAAATGGGGCACGCGCTGACAGGCCCACCCAAAACTTTGACACCACGTGAAGGCCGAGCAATAGAGGGGGGGAAAACACCAGGAAGCCGACTCCTGGGGTCTTCTGTAGGCCAAAAAACCTCGGTCTTATCCACATTAAGATGAAGGCCAAAGCGGGGACCCTCCGCCATAATCAGATCCAAGACCTTCCCCACCACCAAAGTGTCCCCAACAATAGTTCCATCATCTAAGTACCAAGCCTGCAAACTCAGGGCAAAAGAGTCTCTGATCTTGCATACCAAAGGATGCAATACCAAAGCAAAGAGCAAAGGCCCTAAAGGATCTCCCTGCTGAACCCCCCGACAAGACCATAAGCTATGCTCCCCATAATACAGTCGGGCAGGACTAGAGTAACAAAACTCCACCCATCGAGATAGAGTCGGGCAGTGACGGCGAACTTCCTGTAACATAGCCACACGATCAACTAAGTTGAAAGCGTTCTGAAAATCGACCAACAACATAGAAAGACCCTCCTCACCGCCACGAGCCTCAACAAAACGATTCAAGGCATGCAGAATAGCCTCTCCTCCACCGGATACCCCGACCCCAAACTGAAGCCCAGCAAAATAACCAGACAAAGAGGGACCGACCAAACAAGCACCAACCTTAGAGACAAGGCGTCTCCAAATAGTTCCAACAGCAATAGGACGAATGCCTCCACCTGGTTTAACAAGTGGTGTGAGCGGAGCACTAGCAATATACTCACCCAGAGCCTGTGGACAGCGGCCTTCAAGGAAAAGATTAACCACCCGAGTAATAGAGGAGATCAAATCATCCGAAATAGCAACAGCATCTCCACCCAAACAATCAAAAAGATGCTGAGCACGGAACCCATCTCTCCCACAGGACGTGCCACGCGGGAAGCTCCAAATCATATCCAAAACAACGGCCGAAGAGGCAACGAGAGGATGATGATCAACAGGCAACGACGACAAGTTAGGAAATGACGCGTAGGGTGCTTATCTCGCAGAGCCTCAAGAGTGGCATCAGAATAGGGGGCAATACCTGATGATGAGAGCACCCGCACAGCAGCAGTGTAATGACCATCACAAATCTTCCTCCGACATTGCTGGAGGTTACGCTCACTCAAATCAAAGTCCTCCTCCACACCAAAAGAAGGGGGAACCTCAGCTAAGGTCTCCTGCACAAGCTGCAAACTGCCACCAGGCACACCCCAAGCACGGATAGCACTAGCAATACTCTCCTCCTGGCGCTGACGCTTGACAACAGTCCTACACTCAAGATTACTTCGTGGGGAAAAGGTCTTAAGTATACAAAGAGGCATCACAAGCAAGCGAATCCAGCAGGAAAGGTCGCTCGGAGAGTCAGCCACACCATCCAAAGCCCCTTTTAGAACCCGAGCAAAACCTAGGCGACACTTAGGAGGGATGGATTTCACGGTGCGTAAGCCCATAGAAAACAAACGGTCAAGTGAAGATATAGTCAAACCAGCAGGCACATCCCCAACATCAGCCAAGGGAAATGACGGAGATGGAGCTGAAGGCCTGGGAATATCATAAATAATAAAACGAACAAGGCCATCACCACAGTCGGGAGGCGTCACGGAATCATCCTGACTATGCCGACACCGAGCCCAAAAGGTATGAGTTTTAAGACAAACTCCACATAACCAAACCCCCATGCGCCTGAAAGTCATCTCAGCATCCGAATAAATAGCCAAACTATTAGAAAGAGTTTGACGGGTAAGGACCTGAGCATCACCACTGCAATGTCGATCACGGAGGTGCCTGAGCATGGAGGTTTTAACAAGGCCTCTACCACCACCATCAAGGCACCCACAGAGACCCACAAAAGGACAATGATACCGAACAAGGTCGGGCATCCCATAAACCGAACTAAATAATAAAAATTATAAACTAAGCACTCAACAAAATAATAATAAAATACTCAAATCTTCGATCAACAATGTCATGGGAGGCTAATTAAATTGATCAATTAACCCACACCAGCCAGACCGATGACACTCACAGCACCGATGACAATTCGGCGAAGACGAAACTCACAGCACCAACCAGATCGAGACCAACAGCAGAATAAGAAACCGCTCCAAAACCAACACATTCAGCCGATCATCAACCGGAGATTATTATTTTACTCATTTCAATTGATATTAGTTGATATTTAACTTTTTGACATATTTTTCAAAAGCAAAAAACACTATAAATACTAAAAAAAAAGTTTTTTTTAAATAATTTCATACTTACAAAAAAACTCTATAAAAAATTAATGTGTAATTTATGTTTTATACATATAAAAAAATGTGTAATACTAGGGCTACTTGAAGAAAATAATTTTTTTTAAAAATAATGTTTCATATAGTTTTTATTATTCTAAAAATGTATGTGGAATAGTGAACATATTTTTAGAATATTAAAAACTATATAACATATCATTTTTTTTAAAATGTATTTTCTTTGAGTAACCCTTTAGTAATATACACTTTTTAAACTATATAAAACATCAATCATATCTATTTTTTTATAGAGTGGTTTTACTAATAAGTGTGAAATTATATTTAAAGATGATATTTTATTAAAAAATTACTTTTGCAAAACATGTTAAAAGGTAAAAATTAATTAATACCGATTGGGTAAAGTAAAATAATAATTTTTTTTTTTTTTTTGATTAGGAAAAAATTCGAGACCGGACAGGCCCGGACCTCGAGAGGCCGACAAAGTCGGCAGACGGCAAGCCGTCTAAACATAGTAAAAGAAAATACAACAAAGAAACATAATACAGTCACCTAATACAACAAAAGAACTACGCAAAAAACCCGGAAACCCCAGACCCTGAGCACCCAAGCGGACACAACAGCGAGAAGAAGGAGACCCGGCAAGGAGAAGTGGATAGCGAGCGCATGGGACAGCAAGCTGACGCGATGTCTCGCCGCCGGAAAGACGGAAAGCAGAAATCCACAAAGGGCAAAGACGACTCCTGGGGAAGTGTGGATCACACGACGTTCCCTCCACCCAGATGAAGGATCTTCGGAGACCACGAACACCACCAACACGATCACTTCGATCAACCAGGGCCGCAAAACTGCTCCTCAACCAAAACTAACCACGAATCCAACCGACAGAACTCCAACCAACCCGAGAGAGTGAAGCACGATCGCGAGAGGACGAAGAGTGCAAGAAATCCCGGAGAATAATACGCAAGTTATTTTATTTTTTAGTTATCTAATTTTATTATCATTTTTATCCATCAAATCGGGCTTCCCCGGGCCCAAGGATATACCTTGGGCCCAAAGGACAACCCGAAATGTGGAAACACCATGGCTGAGGAGGCCCATCACAAGGTCCAAATGGGCCCAATGAAACCCAACAAAGCAAACCCTAGGATGCCAACTTAGGGAGAAACCAATCGGGGTCAAAACAGGCCGCCGCCGACCAAACTTGCCGACCGAACTCGGACGCCAAATTAGCGAGCACGTTTGGAAGCGGAGCCAAAGCAAGGCCGGCGCGGAGGTGGCGGAAGGGAAACGGGTGAACAGGACCCCGGAGAGGGGTGAGTTCGCTGCGGGAACCGGGGAAGGGGGCCGACGCCCCGAGCGGCGCCAAAACCAGGCCCGAGCCCAGCAACGACGGCGACCAGACGGCGGAGGAGCCGTTGATCAGAAGGAGGAGGATGAGAAGGCAACCAGTCCGGCCACCACCGACGAGAAAGGGGGGGGGACGAGAAGGGTTTAGACACCTGATTGAGGATGACCGGAAGGCCACGAAACCACTAACCGGCCACCACGGAGAGGGCAAGACCACCACCCGGAGCATTGAGGCGGCGGCGGCGCCACAGAGCCACAACGATGGCCGGGAGACAGGGTGAGCGGGTGGAGCCGAGGCAAGATGGCCAAGGTCGTGATTGGTGCCCCTCGCACACAGTGATGATAGAAGAGGGGAAGGGTGGTTGGCGACGGCGGACGCCGGAGATAGAGAAGGTGATAGTGGAGTATGTCGAGGCTCTCGGAGGAGATGTATGGCTCCCGGAGGAGATGTATGGGCTCCCGGAGGAGGGTTATCACTTACCAGAGACCACCGCCATGGGTGGGTAAGGGAGCGCAGAGGGAGACGAGGGACCACCGAACAAGGAGGGCGGCGAGGGTTTTTGGAAACGCTCACAAGAGAGCGTTTTAAAAACAAGAGATATAATTGATTTTCATGCACTTTAACATTTAATTAACAAAAATTGGGCGATGGGTGTGACTTTGCAAGGAAAACAGTTTTAAAGGGTGGTTTTCTGCAATTTTCGTTTTGAGGGGTGGTTTCACGCAAAACAGCCTATTTAAAGGGTGATTTTCTGCAATTTGGCCTAAATTCTAATGCTTCACATATTTACGTCTCCCAAAACTGAAGCATGGACCTTTTTTTTAAACCGGAAAGAATTTGACTATTTGGAATCTCCAATCTAGTCAAGTGCATCCTCACGGATGAGACCAGAAAGATACGAGTCATTTGGAGGTGTCAAGTAGGAGAAAGTGAGTATCATATGGGTCAAACAATCAGCAACTCGGTTATGGGTAATGAGATCTCAATAGTTATGGGTAATTGCCCTCAAAACTAAATGGGTCGAAGTCGAATTATATTCGTTTTGTGATAATTTTAGTATTTTACTATCTTAGTCTTAATTTTTCATCAATTTATATTAACTTGCTATATCTAGTAAGCCTGATTTTAGCTAACGAAGCAATAAGTCAATGAGATGCTGAATTATTGGACAATATCATTAAACAAATACACCAGATGATGGGTAGTATCTTTTATGGAAACTTAAATCACAAAAACAAATCAATTATGCAATACAATAACACTATGGTCAAAGTCCAATATGACAACTTGACACATAAGTATCTAATATCTATCCTCTCCTTCACAAAAGTCAATCAAAAGAGCTTTAACCATACATCAATTCATCACACTTTGCTATCAAACCACAAAACAAGATCAGTTTTCATCAAGGAAAACACAATGTATGTAGCCAGGCCCCTTTCTACCCACAAGAACAAGTCAAATTACGCGTTCTCGAAGCCAATTTGCGAAGAACCCAACTCCGGTTGCCTCTTCCTTCAAGATGATCAAGAAGTGGAGATTTCATCTTGTGTCGGCTTTCGACATTCCCTGATCAAAACCCTTCCTTTCCCACAGAATGCTTCCCTCACCATATATCCTGGAGGGGATGATTATAGCTATAACCTCTTCTTTGTTCCTGTCTTCAACAAGCCAATTTCTTCAAATCTGTATTATATCATGAGAAAGTATGATGGGTAAGGATAATATATTCATCATCTTGAATTTGCTTCCAAACTGTGGTTTTTTTTTTTATATAGTATGTCTTGTGAAATCCAGGGAGGCATTAAGTTGTGCTACATTGGAAGATAAGCAAAGCTGCTGTTTTTGCTTCACTACAATCCCGGATGAAGATCCATTGCCATTGGATCCTGAAGACATTTACCAACAGTTTAAGATCTCTCCTTCTAAGCACTGTCAAGGGTTTTTCTCTGCAACTTCTGTAGCAGCGGATGGGGTGGTTCCGAGTATCTTGAGAAACGAGTTTGAAGTCCAATGTAATCGAGTTCTTGCATCATTAGTTGAAGTGAAAGGGATAGACTCAGCCATCCGAGATCACCTCCCTAAGATGAACTTCCCTTTATCAAGTATGCATTCTGAATCAATGGTTGTTGGTAAATGGTATTGCCCTTTCATGTTCATCAAAGACGACGTGCCAATGAAGGAACAAGTGAAGCGGTCTTTGTTCTACAAGGTGACGCTGGAAAGGAGATGGGAACGGATCTTCACGTGTCAAAATAGCCATGGTGTAGCCGAGAAAATTGTTGACATGGATGTTGAGATAACAACCGAAGGGATTACATATGGAGGGAAGAAGATGATGAGCTCAATGATTGTTGAGAGAATGATTTGGGAGGAAGAAAGAGTTGGGTGGGTTAGAGGAGATGGAAAGGTGAGGATTAAGAGAGTAGAGGAATATGAAGGGGAGGGTTTATGGGATAGATTTGGATGCTTTGTGTTGGTTGAGAGATTTGTTGTCAAGAGGATGGATGGGAGCTTGGTTTTGGAATATGATTTCAAGCACTCCCATCAAGTGAAGATCATGTGGGAAAGGCCTATGAAATTTCAATGCCCAAACTTCGTGTAATATGACTATGGATCGGGACCATTGGGGAGAAGCATTCAGGTGTTCAATGTTTAGTATCAGTGTAAGTTGTTTTTGTTTCTTTTCCGTTCCTGTTGACTTTGTTTTCAGCTTTTCCGTCCCTTGTCGTGTGCATCATTGTCTCTCCAGAGACATCCGGTAAAATTGGAACGATACAGGACTCTGCTTCATTGCAAGATATACTAAGATGATGTTGTTATTGTAAATGTTGATTTACTTGTACCATTGTGGTAATGAAGTATGATGCTAAAGAAACCAATGCTGGTTTCATTTGCTATATAAAGGGGTTGGTTTGTGGCAAGAAAGTGATGAGAAATAATGTGATGTGTTGATTTTTTTTAAATAAGAAGGTGCTAAACTTTGTTAGTGAAGTGATCTTACAAAAAGTTCATGAACATTAACAACAAAATACATCAAACAATGCAAGTAGGAGTTCACAGAGATCTGCACATAGCTGATGTCAAAGATGAAACTGAAGTGATCTGTGGTTCAACCATCAAAGGTGTTCTTGTGGTTCACAGGATATGCAACTCCACTATCTCCTCATGATGCGCTGGCGTTCTCGTTTGCGGAAACGCTCTAGAATGAGTTCATCCGTCGCAGCTTGCCTCCTACCCGGAGGATCAGCTGTATGATCGTTGAATCTTGATATCGGATTGTTCTCCTCCCCAACTCTACCCTTGTATAGCTCCGGGTGGTCTGCGAGCAAGTGATTGATGTTAGAAGATAACAAAAATAGGGTCCAAGTAGAGAAAGCTTTACTATTTCAGGTTATCTTATACATCCATACCAAGATGCACCAAAGTGTTAAAATTTGCAATTTTAAAAAATCTGACTGAAGTAAGTAAACAACATGGCAAACCTCTTCTCAGCTTTTCAGCATAGTCCTTGCCACGTTGCAAATAATCTGCGCTGTGACTTGAAGGCAGGTTCGAGTCTGTCTTGGTCTTACCCATGAGCTTCTTTTCGTGTAGCAGTTTTTTTGCAGCCTCGGTTTCCTCTATGTTTTTTAACTTGTACCTTTTTTACAGAAAAAAAAAATGAGGGCTTTTCAATTGTGAATTTAGGTAAACATTTTGCACGAACAAATAGTACACTTGTACCACTAGAATGATTATGACTCAAAATAAGTGAGCTTTCTTGATTCATACACCTATAACCACATGGAAAGTAACAGCTGAAGGCCAAGACAAGATGCACATACTCGATAGGGAGCTGAATTTCTGCAATGCCTGTGGTCCACTGGGTTTGGCCTTCACCCGAGTTTCGTTTCTTCACCTAAATATATGAAAGTCAAGAAGTCATACAGAGATCTTGAACAAGGTGAAACATGACAGTTTTATTGTTCGTGTTAAGGAACTAAACCCCAGGCATTAATCTTGCAAAATTCATTAATGATGATTGACCACCACCTAGCATTGTATTCAATCACATGGAGCAAAGGAGGATCTCAAACATTCACACTCAACTACTTTCCAAGATTGAAAGCTTAACAAGTTTCCCAAAACTGCTTTGTACCTGCATTATATATCTTAACGAAGAAGTGCACCATACGAAGTCAGCAGATCCAATATAACACATCAAGTGCTGGAACACACCAAAAAGCATGCCTAGGAGGTAAGATGTTGCAGGTAGGTATGGAATCCACTGTGGTCTAAGGGATGAAAAAGCTCCACAGATATCAAAATCCACAAAACAAAGAATTTTGTCATACATAATGAGTATTATTAGCAGTATTTTGAGGACATCTGCAACAAGCAACAGAAGCTTCAGAACACTTATTGCAGAAAAAACACCATTCATTGTTGCAGTTGAGAAAGCAATTGCTCTTTTAATTATATGGTATTGTTAAGGGTTGTGCTGCATAGAAGGTAGAAGAAGGAAACAAAACCCTACCTTGAACCTTTCCTAAAGGTGCAAGGAAGACAATGGTGTGGCATAATGTGGGTAAAATAAATGTTCACTAAACCTGTGAATGCTATTTTAAATGAATTCCTAACCTTTAAGTTACTCTATCATAGACCCTGACCTTTTGAAGTTATTTCAATTGGGTCCCCAACCTCTAAGTTGTTCCAAAAGTCCCATTAGTCCTGTGTAGGGACTAGGGACCCATTTGAAACAATTCAAAATAGGTTAAGATTCAGGACTAAGATTAAGAATGTACTTCGCCCAAAAAAGAAATTATAGCAGACAGGGATTAAGAAAAACCCACTCACTTTGAGATGATCGGGAATTGTGTACAATTCATCTTCTGCTCGTTTTAGATCACTCTCCTCTTGATCAATTGCATCTATATTCTTGCCCCTTTTCTTTGCCAATTCTTGTTCAACATATTTAACCCTGTCAAACACAAGCACCAGAACTAAGAAGAGCGTCTCATGCAATATAAACATAAAATGAAATTCTGAACATGAGAAAGATCCAGAATTAAAGGTTACAGCACAGCGACATTCTACAATACAACCATTAAAGAATATTAATTGAGGGTAACAATGCATAAACCGCGATGATAGTTAGTGTATTGATTTCGCCTCCTCTAAAACTAATAGTCCAATACAGATATTGCAATACAAAAAGGCAACTGAAGTTCATAAATTGATTCTTTCTTAAGCAGAAAGGAGAAAGAGACAACATTACTTACATATTGGGATCTTCTATTAAAACAGCAGTTTCTTGTGCAAATGTATCCTGAAGGACCAGTTCCTCTTTCTCACCATCGCCCTCAACTTTATCCCGCACTTTAGGTAAGGCACCTGATGTGCGGGGTGTAGGATTTGCAGCAATTCCACATTTCTTCTCCCTCTGTTTTTGCAGCAATTTTACCTCCTCTAAAGCCAGTCTGGAAATAAATTAGTTCACAATGAAGTCACCATAATGGCGAGAATAAACGTCAAATGCCCAAGGATTATGAAGTGTGTCCTATGAAGAGACATAAGAATAAAGCATCCTTAATAATACATCCAGTCGATTGGGATACACATTCACCAAAAGGATACCCTGAAGCCTGACAAGGCGAAAAGTACCTTCTTTCTTCTTCATCCTCAGATTCATGTCCTTGATCATTTTCTTCTTCATCAACTTTTCGCTTTCGGAAATTCCTCATTTGTAACAACCTAACAACAATGTTATCCCGATGCAGTTGCAGCTTCCCAAAATTGCCTGGTTTGACAAGATATTTAGCACCTCTGCAGATCTGAAGTCGCATGTCAGCACAAATTCAGAGCACAAGAGATCAGTTAAATGAGTGCTGCACAAGGAAAATTTGAAGATTCTAGATGACAGTGGAATTTAGCACTTTTTGCCTCTGTGCAATAACTAGGCAAGCAGCTCAATTCGAAACTGAATTTATCAATCAATTAAAACCTCCAGACTACCATTAACTTAACCCAAACCAGGAAAATAACATAACCACAGGAAAAAAAAAAAAAGAGATTCTATGCTGTCTCTGAACTCGAGTTCAGGAAGCTTAGCAAGAAACAATCGGTTTCATAAGGAATAACCATCTGTGTAGACTGTTTCGATAAAATTCAACCAACACGGATTTCTATGGCTATCTATCGAGTTCACGAGAAAAGCGTAACCTGCGAAGATCGAAAATTCGCAGTTGCCCTAATTTTTACAAAAATTGAAACTAGCAAAGAGCGAGGGGGGAATTTATTGGTTGATCTGAAACTCACAGGCGACTGATTTATGTGAGTGGGGTGCGAGAAGAGGATAAACGTAGAGGAGAACCTGATTGAAGCGCTTCGGATGTCTTCTATGGCTTCCAATGTCAGTCGCGCTGCTCGAGCTCGAAGCCTCCACGCATCAGACTCAGAGCGGAGGAGAGCGCCCTCTAAGAAACTAAAACGACGTCGTATCACGGTTACCCCATTGGGCCCATAATGAAAGTTTGGGCCACGGCCCAACCCAGAAAACTCAACAACGGTTATAAAAAGACTCAATCCCCATTCCCCGTACCATCCAACATCGCTCTGAAACCCTAATTTCAAATGAAACGCCTCCCTCTTTGTCTATTTCTCTGCATTGATCTTCGGTGTTCTGTTTTCATTGCTGGTTATCCTTTTATCTCCCTGATTTTCTCTCTATTTTATTGTTTTGTTTTTTCGAGTATTCCATTCTGGTGTTTTTTATGCTGTTTCAATAAAATAGTGCAGTCGGTGATGAGATTTCAAATATATAACCCTAATTCTCTAGTGATTGTATAAATGAGCACAACATATTTGCCTGAGATCGCACTCTTTTACTCCCCTTCTCTCCAATTTGGTTTTGTATACAGCAATCAATGTATGTATATGCAATAATCAATGAGGCTGAGGGTTGATTTTCGCCTAATTTCGTCTGAAATTGCACCACCAGATGCATAAAGAAAGAAATGTGATTTAGATTGGGAGATGATGCTGAAAATTACAAGTCAGAGCTGTCAAATAATATGGCTGTGCTGATTAAACATTTTGATTTGCACGTCAGTCTGATCCCAACCTCTCAACACCCTCTTTGCGAGATTTGTTTGTTCTCTGCGATTAATTACTTTTGTTCTGCCTTTTGGTTTCAAACCAAACTCAAGTACTCAACCTTCTACTAAAAGATTGATGATTTTATCTCGTGCTTGGTGTCTTGTACGGTTTTTTGTTAGTAGAACAACGAGCCTAAGGGCTACTATTTGCATGGTGAGATTATTGTCCTATGCACAACCAGCAAATTCGTATTGCGAATTTTCGCAAATTTGCAATCCTCGGATATGCGATAAGGATATTGGAACAGTTGAGTGAGTGATACTTGAGTAATACTATTCCAGTATCGATACTTGGAAATTTAAGTGGGCCTGTGTCAGAGCAAGTTGGTTCCATGGATTTCTTCTTCCGGAATTTCTATATGAAAACGGCATCGTATTACAATTGATTTGGACAAAATGTGGTGTTTGGAGGCCAAACTCACTTGTGGCAGCCCCGACACAATTGGGCACATGGCAGCCTCTAATTTGCTTGCAGATTCTTCTTACACGCCGTCGACAATAAACGGTGGATATTAAATCTGGTGGTTGTGTTTTATTTATTTAAAATACAAATTTCGATATTGAAAATATAAAATAAAAAAATTACCATAATATTAGATTCATTTTTCTTTATACATAGACATCAATTTCGAGTATGTATGATGATATTTTGAAAAAGAATATTTTTTTTTTCTCCAAAAGATGGCTAGTGCCTTATTATTAATAGCTAAAAATTAGTGGGAGATCCCAACATTGGTTACATATAAAAGATCTAGACCAAGACTAACAGGGAGGCTAAAATGTTCAGTGAGTTCATCTGGCAGTGAGAGCGCCCAGTTGCCGATTGAATCCGCGTCGGAGTTCGCTTGTCGTCGAACAAGCTGGATCCTTACCTCCCAACCTGGATCGTCGATCCTCTGCAGGCACTGGTTGAGTAAGTGGTACTCTTGATGGGGTTAGAAGTTCTGTCGCCAAGTAACTTACACGCAACCGCTGAATCTGTTTCGATGATAAGATGGGTAACCCCCAATTTTGTAGCCACGTTAATCCCATGATAAATCGCCCAGACTTCTGCCGAAAGGGCAGTGCATGTTCCACATTTGAAGGTGTAGGCTCGTAAGAGCCTCCCGTTCGAATCTCGTAGCAGTCCTCCCCCTCCAGCGTTGCCCGGGTTGCCTTTCGAAACACCATCCGTATTTAGCTGGCATTAGAAGGGCTTTTGGTGGCTTGATTCGTCATGCTCTTGGACTTCACCTCAGCAAAAATTCTGGTCTGGGTTACAACCGTAGAGGGTAAGCCTTGCACACGATCAATCCCTTCAAACACAATAGCATTCCTGCATTTCCATCCATACCATAGCATGTGGGCAAAAGTTGAGCTCCATTTGTCCTCTTTAGCTACATTAGCTAAGACCCAAGCTTTTATATTTCCCTCCACATAGAAATGGTTTGGTAGGGACGTCCCCGCCAATTTCCTCCAGCTTTCATGGATCTTCGGACAGTCTCGTAGAAGGTGGAGAGCAGTCTCCTCCTCGCCACTTCTCGGGCAGCCATCAGAATTGGTGAGATGTCGTCGGACTCTGTTATGGTTGCAAAGGATAGCATTGTGTGCCACAAGGTAGATGAAGGCTCTAATCTTCTGCTGAGTGGGCACCCTCCATATATGCTTCCACCCTTCTGCTACCTCCCCCTCATTGACCGGACTCAAACAGCGAAGAGCAGATCCAGTGGAGAAAGTACCCGACGTCGGTCGTCCCCAATACAAACAATCCCTTGCTTCCTGTTCCTCGAAAACCCTTAACGATTGGAGTTTTGCTACTCCGTATTATGTAAAATAATATAAAAAAATGTGAATGAGATGCTAATATGATGTGGCGGTAAAAAAAAGAATAAAATATTACTATTTCTAGTATCCGTATCATCCCTTGATAAACATGGTCTTAGGGCGTGCTCGGCAAGGGCTTCTTGAGGATTGTCGGTTTTTTTAAAAAAACAACAACAACCCTGATGCTGGTGTTTGGCAAGGGGTGGTGATGGGTTGGCTATTTATGGGATTGAGGTTATTTGGGGGTTATTGAGCCCGAAAATCCAACCCTCATCCATGAAGGTTGTGGAGATTGTTGAAATCAACAACCCCAACTATGACATTGATGGCCCTCCTCACTTCTTCTCCACATACCCGTCCACGATCGGCCATGGAAGCGCTGGTGGTGAGGCGGCGAGGCTCCGGCGCCTGGCAGATGGCTGGTGACAGAGGGGCGGAGTAGATCCGACGACGGAGGCTTGCTGAGAGGGGAGAGGGCTGGAAACAGAGGGATGGAGAGGATCCGGCGCCGGAGACAGAGGGGGCGAGAGGACTCGAGACAGAGGGGGCGGAGAGGATCCGATGCAGGGAAGAAGGGAGGAAGAGGGGGAAATTGGAGCGGGAAGAGATTGAGAGGAGGCGGCAGAGGGAGGCGGCGAGAGAAGGCGGCGCGGAGATGCGGCGGAGGGAGGATAGGGCAAAATTCCAGATCTGGAATTTGGAACGGGGAGGAAGAAGAATGGAGGAGAGGGATGGGTAATTTTGTAATTTTGTAACAAATAACCTTAAAATAACCCTTTACCTACCAAACACCTCACCAGAATTATTTTGTCAAAAAAATCTCGACCTCTTCCATCCTCATAACCCACACAATCAGGGGCGGATGCTTATGTATAGGTTGGGATGCTCAAGCATCCCAAAAAAAAAAAAAAAAAAAATTTAGTGTTAATTTCTTAATTTTTTCGGTCAAGCATCCCCAACCCGGGAAAAAAATTACAAAAGATTTTTTTTTACCTTTAAGCATTCTCGGAATGATGAAAAATTTACCTTCAAGTATCCCGGGATGGCGGTCCAGGATCCGCACCTGCACACAATAATCTCCATTCCATATAATTCCTTAAAAATAATTTCCACCCCTTAAAAAATAACCTATTGCCAAGCACGCCCTTAACCTACTACTAAAAGATTGATGATTTTATCTCGTGCTTAGTGTTTTGTACGGTGTTTTGTTGATACAAGTGACAGCATGGTAGCAGAACAACGAGCGCATTATAAGACATAATTGTATATACCTATTTGCCATTTTTCAACTCCTGCAAATGAACACTGAATTTGAATTTGAAATTAACTTACATATATTAATGTATGGGTTTTTAAATCGTAGTTGAATCTATTAGTTTAGGTTCATTTAAGTTCGTTAAATCGTAGATGAATCTAATACTCCCTCCGTTCCACAATACATGTCCTTTTAGTTTTGGGCACGTTTTTTAATGAGCGAAAAACTCTATAAAATATCATTTTTTTAATTATTATTTTTATATAATTTGATACTTATTACTAATAAGTATCACATTATATAAAAAAATTAATTAAAAAAATAATATTTTATAGAGTTTTTCGCTCATAAAAAAACGTGCCCAAAACTAAAAGGACATGTATTGTGAAACGGAGGGAGTAAATGATTTTCACTTGAGGAATATGTCCACACGGCCATGCGTAGGTTTGACTTTTGAGATCCACATTGTGGAATTGGAAGTCTAAAATGATCAATTCTAATCACTAGGGGCGTGTTTGGATGGGGATGGAGTAGGTGGAAGGGGATGGAGGTGGGCTTTGGAAACCGTGCCCGTGTGTTTGGCAACGGGATGGAGGGAGATGGAGATGGAAATTCCACACCGAAAAATGGGATGGGAAAGGTATCCCTTAAAAGGAGGATTTAGGGGATGGGGATGAAAATCTCCCAAATTTGCCCCCATCTTCAACCTTCTTCCTCCCTCTCTCCTACCCCTACCCCTACCCCTACCACCACCGCCACCGCTCACCGCCCACCGCCGACAGCGCCGCCCACCACCGCCGACGCCCACCACCGCCGCATATAAATCCCCTTTCCTCCTCCGATCAATCTCCCTCGCCAGCAATTCCTTCTCCGGCGCCCTCCTGCCGTCGACCGCGTAGAAGTGGAAGAGGAGCTCGTTGGGGAGGCGGTGGAAGATCGGGGGATCTTCGCCTTCCTCGTCCGCCATTGGAGGGGCGGAGCGGCGCGCCGGTGGCTGTCAAAGGCGGCCAAAGTCGTCGAGAGGGGTTGCTTGTTGTTGGGCTTCAACTGAGAGACGATGGAAGAAGAAGTTGAGCTTTTAGGGTATTTGGGAGGGTATTTTCGTCATCTCATGTGGTTAGTGGGGGTAATTTGGACTTTTTTCGTTTCTCCATCTTCCCAACCATCAAAATACAACCAAACACGAACGGGATTAAACTGGATTCAAAATTCCACCCGGTCCACCCCGAAATTCCATCTCCATCCCTTCCATCCCCAAAATTCCATCCCCATCCACCTACCCCCATCTCGTTGCCAAACACGGCCTAGATCTTCAAATTGGTCATTTGAGAAGGGGCTACTATTTGCAAAGTGATATTATTGTCATTTGCATTACCAGCAAACGTGTATT
The DNA here is from genome assembly GCA_037127255.1 of Persicaria tinctoria. Classification (NCBI taxonomy): domain Eukaryota; kingdom Viridiplantae; phylum Streptophyta; class Magnoliopsida; order Caryophyllales; family Polygonaceae; genus Persicaria; species Persicaria tinctoria. The sequence continues at coordinate 25,868,703 of JBANSL010000006.1, forward strand.
GCGAGTTTGTGAATTTTGGTAAATTGAGTTTGTGAATTTTGGTAAATTTGTAATTCACGGATGTCATTTTGCAAACTCGCAATGTGCGATTTTTTTAAAATAAAAATAAAAATTCAAATTATCTATACCCGATAGATAGTTGGTTAATGTTAATCCCGATCCAAATTGGATATGCATTTTCGAAGATAGGGACATTTGAAAATGTCCATCAATTTTGTATGTGCGATAAGGATATTTGAAGATATTATATTTAGAGATAGTTGCAAATAAATATATTTTCTTTAGAATACTTGCCAACGATCTCTATATATACCCTTCGTTTGAAGATATTATATTTAGAGTATTCTATGGAAAAAAAAATATTTGACCCTATCCTAAATATCTCTAAAACGCGGTATGGTGGCAACTAAGAAATGAAATGACAATAAAATTTTGAAAAGATGAGTGAAGGGAAGGGGAAAAACTCATAAATTACAAAGTATCAAACTGTTCAATGGACGAGGAAGTCAAAGTAGAAACCTCAAACCTACATATGTGCAGATAAGAAATGGAAAATCGACCTACTACAACAAGTGCTCCCTTCCAACATTGTGGAAAAAATCATCAATATCAAAATCCCAATTTTTGAGATTGAGGATCGTATTTATTGAAAAACAAGCCGCAATGGATGGTTTTCGACTTGGTTTGCACTAGATAAGATTACATAGCATCAAAGAAACCTAAAGAGTGACATTTATATGGGGATTGGAATGCCTATCAAAAGTCAAGAACTTTATGTGGAAACTTGTGTTGAATGGTACCCCAACGAAAAAAAGACTAGCGGTAAAAAAGAGTTGCTATCCCTATGATCATATGCCATGCATTTTTTGTAACCACTCGATTGAAGACTCAGAACACTTTCACTTGTTGTAGCCACGCACTTCAGATGATAAAAAAAATGACGATAGAATTGGACAAATTATACAAACAGTAACCAAAGTATATCGAACAATAAGACAAATCACAAATGACATATTCTCTAAACTCAACAAACTACACAAAGCTTCTTTATCCACTATTTGGTGGGGATTATGGACAATCAGGAACATATTATTTTCAATGATGAAGACTACGCAAGCATCAGGAAGCAAGAATCATATCTACGACAACTACTGCAATAAGTAAAAGACATTAAAACATTATTCTGGGAAGACATGGAAACCACAATGACTCAACAAAAACCGACAACCAGACGTCAGAAAAATATTAGATGGTCAAAACCAGTGGTCAATCACTTCAAGATCAATTTTGATGGTTCTAGACTCCCCTCGGGTTTGGCCTCGACTGGATTTGTTATTCGTGATCACACTGGGTTGGTTGATAGAGCATGATTAGCTATGCATAATAGATTACATTTAGCATGGTTTGGTTGTAAATAATGCATATTTTAGTTACAATTACATGTTTATCTGTGGTGTTGGTATTGTCGGAATTATTTCATGTAGATGTGGATCCGACGAGAAATGAGGAGGTTATTAGATGAAGAAAGAAACAAGGGGAGGAAGAAAAGTGAGGAGCACGAGAGCGGAGTCGAATTTCGAAAACCTAAGTGAAGAACAAGTGAACAGGAGTTTGTAAGACCCGGGGTCTTAACGGGCGTCAGCCCATGCCACTTAGCCCTCTCAAGTCCGTTATCCTCACTTGGAGCCTGAAAAGGAAGAGCTATTGCGACAAAGGTAGGGCTTGGATCACTTATAAATCACTCTCAACATCCTTATGATATCCGATGTGGGACGGAGGTGTTATAGAGTTGTTGCTAGACAAACTGAACTTGGTTCCCACTTTTTGGAGGCCTCGGTGGTCGGATGGACTATTATAAGCATGTGTTGGAAAGCTCTTTCCGAGATCTACAACTTTCGTGTTGACATCGAGACCAAATTCGAAAGGGAAAAATTGTTGTGAACAGTATGGCTGCCCAACGACCAAGCTAGCGCCCCGCGGCCCGAAGCTCAGACGAACGATTTCGCAATCGCCTGGCCTCCCCGCGGCTCTTGCCGAACCGTCGAAACAAAAATCGGACTTTAATTAGGGTTTTTGGATTTTATTTTTGGCCAACTTTTTTATGTTATTTTTAAAAACATTTCTATGGGACTCTATTATTCAACTTATGCACTTTAGAGATTATATATTGAGAGCAGGTTTGAGCACGCGCAACTAAACTCTCAGAGTTTCACCTACAGCTTGGATATGTGATTGTTGAATTGTAAGTTTCTTAATCTAGTTCTTATTCTTATTCGAATGTTTTGACTTCTTTGCGCTTAGTTCCTTGAATTAATGTGTTTTATTCTCTCTGGCCTGATCAACTAGTTAGAGTAGATTCCAATTGCAAGGGTTTTGCAGATTCCTCGTAGCGAACCTTAACTCAAGTGGCGTACGTACATATCACTTTAGGACTTGTAGGACTGATTGGATGTGTAGAAAGTTGAATATATGTTGAATATCGACTCGTAACTTGATATTACATGTACCTTGGTTAATTCACACTCTTAATGTTATCTCTAGGGTGAATCTTAACCGTGTTAGGTAGGGTTATTTAGAGATAAGAATTACTAGGACTCCTCGGACTAGTAATTTACCTGCAATATGGCCAAGGACACTCGTAGGAAAAAAACAAGAACTAGAGGCCGAAATAAGGATCAAATTCATCAATTGAAGTGACAAATGGTAGGTGAACCTATTTCTCTCTATTGCATTTTACAACCAACGCTACTTTGTTTGCATGTTTCCACTTTGATAAAAAAGGCGGATATTTTTCTCATAAAAACTCTCTTTTCTATTACTTGCGATTAGATTGACACTAGAATTTATTAGATTTTCCTGTGGATTGACCACTTTCTTACCAACTATATTAGCTGTAAGTTTGAGTATTCTTTGGGAAGGAACAACGACATGTTTTCCTCTTGTCATTGGTTGTGTCTTATGGCTCTTCGCAGTGTGGTTCTGTCTCTCTGCTGATGGTCGAAGCCTTGGCGCTCCACTTGGGGCTTGTAGCTGCTAGAGATTTGGGCTTGCGGCGTATTGAGGTTGAGGGTGACAATCTCACCGTTATCAACACAATTTCCGTTGTCTGGAACTGCCCTTTGGGAGATTGAGATGGTTGTCATGGACATCCAACTTCTCCTACAACAATTTGATTGGGCATTTTCTTCTCACGTCTTCCGTGAAATCAACCGAGTGGCATACAAGGTTGCTCATCTCAGACACCTCATGGATCATGGAGCTCTCATATCTCATCCGGAGTTCCTGTCCCTCGTCTGGCAGGACGCCATTGGGAGATGCGTCAGCAGGATCTAACATCTCTCAAAATTTTGCATTGTATAAAAAAATGGCAACCGCGGATTGTTGCGCTTGACGTTCCTATTTTTTCAAATGCGCATTCGAAGTCCGCGGTTGCGAACTTTGACTATGCATCCGACGATAAATTCATCGTGTGAATGGAAAATGGAAAGATACCAAAATGGGAGGGGTTGATTGACTCTTATACTAGAAAGAAACGCATGAAATCATTTGATAACATGAATCCCTGTTTTTCACGATGTCATGCGATCAAGAAAATTGGCTGAATCTCGTTAAAGCATTTCATATAAGTTCATTGATATATTCTTTTTATAAAGCAAATCGATTTAATCAATGTCAACATTTTGTCTATTTGATGTTATGCATGAAAATAGTGATTCAATGATAAAAGTTCAAGACGATTGGAAAAGCAATCAAGTCTATAATAGGAAGAACTAGAGGAAACAATTCCATAACAACAAATACTACTTATGTTGTAGATATGGGAAAGCTTTTTTTTTTTCCTTAGTTTTTTTATTTTGGATAATGAGATGGAGAATATACTTAAAGCTATCCAAAAACTCTAAAATATCTAAAGGGAAATTCTGGTTGGTGTCCCTAAGGTTTTGGCTATTTCGGATGGTGTCCCACAATTTTGGTTTTTCCGGATGGTGCCCTCAAGGTTTTGTAAAAGTTCATCTGATGCCTAAAATTAGGTGTCATTCGAGTTGAACGAGCCGAGCTTGACATGTTCAAGTTTGGTTCATTTAGTAAACGAGCTCGAGCCGAGCCGAGCCTAATTTTTAAACGAGCTTTCTTTTTTGTTCAAGCTTGGCTTGTTTTAGTAGGTGAACGAGCTCGAGCCGAGCTTTTTTCGAGCTTCAAGCCGTTTTAGTTAGTCATAACATATTAACTTAAAACAAATTATAGAAATTCCATATAATTCGAGCTATTCGAGCCTAAATCGAACGAGCTGAGCTTTCAACCGAGATTAAAATGATGTTCAAGCTCGGCTTGTTTAGGTAAGTGAACTAACTCAAGTCGAGCTTTTTTCGAGCCGATCCCGAGCCGAGCTCGAGCTGATTAGCTCATATAACAGCCCTACCTAAAATCAATGTTTTCATTTTTTTCATAAAAAAAAATTAACATTTATTTTTTCAATATTGCACAAAATCACCCTTTACTTTTAACTTGCACATAATTATATATATTTTTGCCAAAAATGCAACCCAAAAGTATACTCATTTTTAAAAGGGTAAATTGCAACTAATACCCCAACCTTTAGGGATAGTTGCTTTTAATATCCTAACCTTGTAAAATTTCACAAAATATCCTAACATATATCATTAGTTGCACTTAACACTCTGGATGAGATTCTTAAATTTAAAAAATTACCCACATCATACAAAAATTACCAAAAAACACCCATATTCATAAAATGTTTTCAATAAACTTCTAATATATTTTAAATTTTGAAATTAAAAAAATCTCTTACAATTTAAGCCCACCCAACCCACCATCCAAAAATAATTATAGCATGTATATAAAATCTACTCCTTTAAAAATATAATATAATTATTTTAGCATTTACTCGTTTAATATTTTAATATAATTACTCAAAATAGTTAATTATTTATCTTAAACATAATACCTTTACAAAAATAAAATAATGTAGATTTTCATAAATAAATGGTATGAGATATGATAACCAGTCGTAATAAATAGTTACATAATAATGATATATTAAAAATAATATAGTAAAATTATTATTTTTTACCATATTATTTTAAATATATCTTTATTATATAATTTTTTATTGCAAATGGTTATCATATCTTTTACCATTTATTTTTTAAAATCTACTTTATTTTATTTTTGTAAAACTATTGTGCTAAACATTTCTTATAGAATCATTTTTTTAATACCATGGAATTTATGTGTGATACATCATAAGATGTTATGTATTAGTTTTAGTATATATAACATAATATTAACCAAAAAGACAATATATATCGTATCAAATAATATGCAGGGAATATATAGATGTACAAATCGCTATATATCGAGACAGACTTATATAAATTTAGATTTTCATTATAATGTATATTTTGGGATAAATAATTAATTATTTTGATTGATTATATTAATATTTTAAATGATTAGATGCTAAAGTAATTATATTATATTTTAAAGGAGTATATTTTATATATCTATTATAATTATTTTTGGATGGTGGGTCGGGTGGGGTTAAATTGTAAGAGATTTATTTAATTCTTATTTTTTTAAAATGTATTAGGGGTTCATTGAAAATATTTTATGGAAATGGGTGATTTTTTATAATTTTTGTTTGATATGGGTAATTTTTTAATTTAAGAAACTCAGTTAGGGTGTTAATTGCAACTAATGATATAGGTTAGGATATTTTGTGAAATTTTACAAGGTTAGGGTATTGAGAGCAACTATCCCTAAAGGTTGGGATATTAGTTGCAATTTACCCTTTTTAAAATTACACAAAATCACCAATTATTTTAAAATTTTCAACACATAACACCCAATATTTTTAAAACTGCATAACATATCAATTACTTGAAAAAACTTGCAAATAACCACCCATTTTTTGTGAACAAAATGGTTAAATATATATTTAATTATGGATTGTTTATGAAAAGTGAAAACATTAATTTACCTTGAATTATTTTATCTTAGTCATACATATTTTAGTATTAAATAGATATTTAATTATGGATTGCGGATAGAATATTCTAGTTCCTATATATTAAAATTATTTTTTAGCCACATGATCGATGAGCTTTAATTATTTTATTCAAATGACTACAGTAAAGTTTTTAATTTATGAGGATATAGCAGTTGGGTTTGAAATTTATTTGATCAAATAAATCGGAACACTATGTGAACTCGCATACTTGAAAGTGTTTAAATGAATTAATCACCAATACAACTGGTCGGAAGAAAATGAATTAATTAAAATAATTTTTTAGGAGGATTTCTCACTTAATTGAGCCAACATTTATATTATCTATGGTTTTTTTTAAAAATTAAGCAAGTCTCATATGCATCACCCATAAGACATACAAAGGATGATTTTGTAACAAGTATTATTTTAATATATATTTTAAACATTTTATAGCTTAACCATTTTGTTCACAAAAAAATGGGTGGTTATATATGTGGAAATTTTATTAAGTAATTGATATGTTTTGCGGTTTTAAAAATATTGGGTGTTTTGAGTTGAAATTTTTAAAATAATTGGTGATTTTGTTTAATTTTAAAAAATGAGTATGCTTTTGGGTTGCATTTTTGGAAAAAATATAGATAATTATGTGCAATTTAAAAGTAAAGGGTAATTTTGTGCAATATTGAAATAATTAAGGTTCATTTTCGTTTATAAAAAAGTGAAAACATTGATTTTGGGCATCAGACAAACTTTTTCAAAACTTTAGGGGCACCATTCGAAAAAACAAAAAATGTGGGACACCACCCGGAATAGCAAAAACCTCCGAAATTTCCCATATCTAAAATAGGAAAGTTATGTTAAATACTCTCGGGACTTGGGAGGGGTTTTGTAATGACCCCATGTATTAGTAGGGTATATAAATATACCCTAATATCTTGTAATAGTCATCAATGAATCAAATACCAAATTACCCTTTTCTCTCTACTCTTACTCTCTCTCTTACCTTCCTCTTTCCCTAAACCCTATCTTCTTCCTTATCCCTGATCTTTTCCCTTAATCAATCTTGTTTTGGTTATGATCCATGAAAAGGACATAACAGGTTTGTGTCTTAAAACCCTAGTGTTCCTCAGAGTTAGTGAAGCATATGTTGGACAATAAAGGTGCAATAACACTGCCTTGATGACACGAATAATAATGGTTAAATGGATTGTTACCTCTGTTTGGGTATGCTAGACTTGATATGATAATAAAAAAAGATGGATGCTATTTGTGATGATGTAGCATTGATTGACAGATAAGATGTAGGTGGGATTTGAGGCTTAGATGTGTTTCTCGATCATGGACAAAAGAGAAACTTGATAGCACTAGTACTTTTTTGACGTAATAGAGACTTAAGTGCTTATTTGGATAATGTTAAAAATACCAGGAATCGTAATATCTCATAAGGTGAATTTTAATATATGCATATGAACAAGAAAAAAATATATTTAAAAAACCCTCCCCATATATCCCATCTTTCATGATATAATTGTAATTGCATATAAATTCTCATGAAACTCTCTTATGCAACCAAATGAAATGTAGTAATTTAATTCATGCATGAGAATTAAAAATTAACCAAACATATTTTTCAAAATCCCTATAATTCCAATTATAAGGAATCAGACTTCCATATATTAAATTCAGGATAATGAGACATGATCTTCCTTTTTTGGACCTCAATGAGAATGTGATGAGATGGGACCCAATGAAATACAGTAGTAGCTTTGATGGCTAGGAAGCAAGGAGAGAAGATCACCTACAACACTACATATACCATTTGGTGTGGCACTTAATTATTTTTGGTATAATGTTACATTGAAAAAAAATTAAAAAGTATATTTACATTTCATATTATTATATTTATATGTTTATAAAATTTTACAATAAAAAACATTAGCTAAAATAATTGAGTTTTTTTTGTGATAAAAAACACTACTTCATATTCAATCCGAAATATAAGGTCCCCAAACACAATGTCAAACAAAGGACTAGGTAAATCATTCTCCGAGACAATATAATTAATAATTGAGTTTTTAATTATATATATTTTAAAACATTATTTTTGTTAAACATATAAATATAATAGTATGAAATGTAAATATAATTTATAAAAAAATTTCAATGTAAAACTATATAAAAAATAATTAAGTGTCGCGCCGAAGGGTGCATGTAGTGTTGTAGGTGATCTTCGGAATATGAGAGTTTAAGGGTATATCCTTCTTTTTTTTCGTTTCCTTGTTTTTCTTAATCGTCTTCTTGTAGATTGTGTGTGTGTCCTTTTATGTGTGGTTTGAATGAGCATACAAAGTCACTCACTCGAAACCAATCTCGAAAAATAGTGCATATATCTAAACCCTTAAACCAACTCCAATATTATGATGCAAATGTTTAAATATGCACATTTTGATACAAACTGCCCTCCAACGATTACTTTTAAGTGTTCAAAATGTGCGCATTTGCACACAAAGTGTTTAAATATAAGTACACCACATCCTCTGCAAAAACTTTTATACTTTTCAATAAAGTAGAGATCTTTTTTATTGCTTGTGTGCAAGTTTTTTTTTAATTTAATAATATTTATTTAGAGATTGTTGTGTATAAAATACACATTTAACAAATGAAGTAAAATATAAAAAAATGATGTGCATTTTTTAACACCTTGTACAAACATGTAAATTTGCACACTTAACCATTGGAATTAGTGTTAGACTACGCTATGTATGAGTGAGATAAATTGAGAATTTTTTTTTATTGTTGTTTGTTGGATTTCGGAGGCAAGAAAACAATGCAACATGCAAATTTTTGTAGGAAAGAGGTGAAGGTTGATACATATAGAGTTTAGGTCCTTGAGCGAGGTTTGGGGTATGGAACGCGGCGAAGGTAGGATAGTATCCTAGTAGTAGATTTTTTTTTGATCAGGTAAGAATTCGACGCACCGGACATGCTCGGTGGGTCGATAGGCCGAATAAATCGGCGACGGAGAACCGTCAAACAAGGTAAGACATAAAACTACAACGAGGCAAAATCACCAAAGTATAAGGGTGTAATAAAAGGCGCAGACTAGCAAAAATGATGAAAGAACCGGTGCAGTGAGCGACAACTCATTATCCTAGATTCTTAGTAGTAGATGATTTTTATTTTTAAAAAAAAAGCTTTGTCCATCACTTTACAAATTATTATGAGAATTCTTATGATAATAATGCCTAATAAGATTACTTGTGTGATACAGTAATAATTTGAAGTACTGACGGAAAAAAAAAATATAGTCAAAATGCCGAGACTTAAACTCTCTAATACGGAGTATTGCATATAAACATACATTAGACAGCTCCTAAGATCTTGACCAAAAAAAAAAAAAAGACAGCTCCTAAGATAGTCGACAATTTCAACAATTCAACTTACAAATGAGAGATTTGATAAGACCATTTTAACATGTGAATTGGACTACGAATTACTCCGTAACGAAGTCTTTAAAAAGAACTTTTGATTGATAGAGGGAAATGTAAGTTCTTGGAAGACGCAAATCGTTGTTAAGACCCACCAAATTCACCGATCAATACGTGCTACTGCTGCCATCTTTCTCAGTCTCCCGCGGTCACGCTGCACCTACAAGTCAATGGTGGCGTCCTCCCTTTGTTTCCCTCGACTCCCGAATATCACTTCTTCTAAATCATCTTTCTTTAATTAGCCCTAGATTTCCGTTGGGGTTTTCTCGGATTTGTCCATACCTTCTTTCGTCACCGAGCTGTCCTCCTCCTTCACCTGAACTTTCAGTTTACGGCGCCTTTTTTCCTTGGGAAGCTGGTGGATCAGCGCGATCGATCAAGGTTAGAACCTTTCCAGCTTTCCTCTTCTGGGTTTCGCTCAATTTTGATGTCTTATTGCGAATTTATCTATATGAATTTCACCTTCAAAATCACCTGGCTTTCAATTGGGTTTTATGCCCTAGATTTTTGCTTTATTGGTAGCTGTTAGGATCTTGTGGAATTTCTTTGGATCCTCAAATTAAATGTCACTTTCGGTAAGCTGGAAGGCTTTTTGGATTGATGGATCATAAAGTTCGAGTCTTTGGGGTCCATGTTTTACGGTGGAGGCGGGAGAGTGGATGTTCTATTGTTGCCTGTTGTGATCTCTGCGGTTTATGCGCCTATTGAAGTTTGGTTTGTTTGGAGTTTGAAGTGGCGGAATTGTTTCTACTTTCAAGGTTCTTGTGTTGTTTGTGGCATTTTACTGAATTCATCTGGCTTGTAAAAGTAGTTGCTTTTGTGCAATTGCTAGCTTTCTCCGTGTTAGTGAAGTTCTTATAAAGTTTTCGACTTTTCGGATATCGACCTTTTTTTTTTTGAAATAATGGGAATGCTCACGCCCTTTAACCAGAAGATCTTAGTTTAGTACATTGAAAGGTAGGTTTCTTGCTTCTGTCTACTTCCCATTTTAATTTTCAGTTTCTTTGATATTTGGATGAAAATCATAAAATTGCTATCTTGATGATTTCTGAGTTACTAATCTATGTGATGACTGACTACATTACATTTATTCATCACGCAATGTCCGTTAAATTTTCCTAGTAATCAAAACAAATATTCAAATCCCATTTCATTTTGGTGAGAATGTGAGATGGTGAATTTGTTCAGTTGTAGCATCCACCTACTAATTGATACTTGTAAGTATCCATATAGGTCATTTGTGTTATTGCTTGTGCTGGCCTGGAATTGATGCTTGATATAACCAAATACACTGCTGGATCATGGAATTTGCACATAAATAAATATTATTTTACTCTGTGAAATATAGTAGAGCGAAATATGCCATTTCCTCTTGGGGTAGGGTAACATTTGAAAGATTAACTTGCAGTTTTACCTCTATATTAATGGTGATCTTTTGTCTCATATTTTACCTCTATAACGTTTGAAATTATCTCATAGGATGACAACAAAAAGCTAAGCTTCTTGTGTCCAATGGTTCCATTTTTGCAGATTGTGGTTTTGGTCATTTCTCGAGATTCTGTCAAAGGTTGAGTAGAGCTTTGTTGATCTGTTATTCAGAGAGGATGACTTGTTTTGCTCTCTTATTTGGTAGGAGGGTGGAATCCACTTCACATGAAGAAGATGAAGGTAACCAAGAATTTCAAAACTTGTGGAATATGATTCCATAACTTTCTGGATAGTCTTTTTTCTGTAAGACAGATTGTGTGGGTCTTGGTTTATTTGACGAGATGAAAATGGTATTGACATGGACGCCTTTTCTTTCTTGTCCTGAAATCGACACGTCTAATTCATATGCATCCTTTTACAGATGTTCCGGGTGTTGAGAACATTAAAAACTACACGTATAAAGAACTAAAGGCTGCCACAAAGGGCTTCAGTTCAGAAAATAAAATTGGACAAGGGGGTTTTGGATCTGTATATCAGGTAATGAGCAAGCCATTCTGAAACTGACAAGAAATTTTAGTTGACTGATGATATTTGGGACTAATTGGTGAAATTATTCTTACTCTAATACTTTGTTTTGTTCAGGGTAAGTTGAAAAATGGGAAAATTGTTGCTGTAAAGGTTCTATCTGCTGAATCGAAACAAGGAGTTGATGAGTTCCTCACAGAGATTAAAGCTATCGCACACATACAACACGAAAACCTGGTCAAGCTATACGGATGCTGTGCTGAAGGGGATCATAGGATACTGGTCTACAATTACATGGAGAAAAATAGTCTCGCACGGACTTTACTAGGTAATTGATTACTCATTATTGCTCAATAAACTTCTCTAATTTTTTTTTTTTTAAAAGTCTCTTTTTTAGGTAACCTGTATCAAATAGAATCTGATCGAAGAGAGGAGATCTATTTTAACCTCGCCGTCTTTTCTTCTGGCTCCAGAAAACAGGATATGATTTAATACTTTCTGATAATCATGCCATGTTATATGTTATTACATTTGAGGGATTGTGGTTACCTAATATGATAATTGAGTTTCAAATCTCTAGTCATTGTCTTGAATGCTCGGTAGAATCATACGTTTTCCTTTTCATAAAGCCTACCAATTCGGCAATTCCAACTTTTTTTTTTATACTTTTTTTAGGATCTGGCTATCAAAATGATGCCATTCAGTTTACCTGGAAGACAAGGGTAAACATTTCCATCGGGGTGGCACGTGGCCTTGCCTTTCTCCATGAAGAAGTACGTCCACGCATTGTTCACAGAGACATCAAGGCAAGCAATATACTAATCGACAATGACCTCACGCCGAAGATTTCAGATTTTGGTCTTGCAAAACTATTCCCGGACAATGTCACTCATGTCAGCACCCGAGTTGCAGGGACATTGTAAGCCAACCCACCAAACCAACTGTTGAACTCATACAAGTTCTCGCCTCTGTGTATGCGCAGAGCTCCTCACTTTATTTATTGCTTTCTCAAGTGCTGCGTTTCTTTCAATTCTGCCAGGGGATATTTGGCACCAGAGTACGCTATTAGAGGACGACTGACACGAAAAGCAGACATTTACAGCTTTGGTGTTCTCCTGGTGGAAATAGTAAGCGGAAGACACAACATGAACTCAAGATTACCAATTGGAGAACGCTTCCTTCTTGAGCGGGTCAGTGCTTTTTCATTACTTTGAAATCACGCTGGCTATAAACTTCATGTTATCGATCTGCCTAAGAAAAAGCTTCTTGAAACCCTGATGTACCTGACCTCTAAAGTCTAAACCCTATAAGGGGCGGATATTGACAATTTGTCATTCTTTCTCCAGGCATGGGATCACTACGAGCGCAATGAGCTCACCTTGCTGATAGATGAAACTTTAGACGGGAGTTATGATGGGGAGGAGGCTTGCAGTTTACTGAAAATAGCACTCCTGTGCACCCAAGACAACCCAAAGCTCCGGCCATCAATGTCCACTGTGGTTAAGATGCTCACTGGAGAAATCGACATTGGCAGATACCGCATACAGAAGCCAGGACTAATCTCAGACTTTACAGAACTCCGGGTTTCAGATGATCCCCGGGGGAAGAAACCCGAGGAAGGAAAGAGTTTTATGAAGTCTGTAAGCGGCATCAACACATCATCCAGCTCAGAGCACATGGTAGATTCGAGCTTGTTTTCCTCCGTGCCTTCTAGTTCTACCTGCCCTGGTATGACGCCTTCCTCCTACAATCGAAGCAGTTAAGCAGTAAGAGGATCTGTGGATAAGTTTTTTGTCTTCTTGTCGAAAATTCATTGTGATGTATTTTTTTGTTCTTTCTCGAAAAGGGTTTTGTTTTTTTGTCATCGTTGTCGTCTGAGGACGGAAAATGAAATGAAGCAAATATGATTGTACAATGTTCCTTTCCTCTATCGATATCGTTTGTTAGAAGGAGAGACGACGCTCTTCGTTGAAAGAAACAGATTGCTGAGGGATAAAACGAGTCCCACTCCATACATCATCTAAGATAATAGTATAAACACTGGAAGGAATCTCATCCAAAACATGTAAGCCAATGTTCATGATTTTTAATATGGTAATTTCCGTTTTGAACATTTTTTATTGTTTATTTTTTCAACTTTGGATTATTCTGACTTGAAATTGAAAGATCTACTGACCTATGCTGCGACTATACATGCACTATACATGTGTTTTTAGGCAGTACCTACATAGCTACATATTATCCATGGAAAAAGTTATAAACAATTATTTGAATGGAAAATAAAGTAATTAAGAGTTGAATTTGTTTTAAATTGATTCCAATAAAGGAAATACAAAATTTTCTATCATGTACTCTAAAGTGAATGTTAAACATTTCAAATCCAGTAACATAACAATATAGTAGTATGTTAATTCATATTGTCCTTGCATAAATAGAGTAAGGTGCTAAACAAAGAAATTGTTTTTTTTTTTGGGTCAAAAACAAAGAAATTATTTTTTACAAGGGAATATCAGCAATTGGTAGGGAAGGAATCAAGTAAGATCCAATGGTGCCTGTTGACAAAGATAGGCAAACACTTAATAACAATGGGAATTTTCAGGGTCTAATTTTTAGTTAATATGCAATTCAGGGGTTGATTGGTGGGTCTTCCTTTTATAACACAAATGCTATTAGTGGGATGAATGAACAAGAACAACCACCTATTATTCTTTCATGCTTTGTGCACAAATCATCTCCCACTGAACTTGTATATTCCTAGGGTGGTTTGGTAAGTTATTACTAGTAATAACTTTCTTATCAACATAAACATAAATAGGAATTTCATTGGCATAAATAGGTGATTTTTTTAATTTACAAGTATCAATACATGATACACTAAATAAGGTGAGTAAATCTATTCTGATTCAAAAAGCTTTTATGTTAAGATTAGTTACTATTATTAGTAGTTTGTAATAACCTTAAGAGTTCCAATTCCACACTTTTTCTCAGTTTGTTTATTAATCTTTACAAAAATAGTCGAATTTCGTGATTTTTTTTTATCAGACTTTAACTTATAAATATGTGTTGAATAAAATTTATGGTACATTTGAATAACCAGACATTAAAATTGGATAATGCATAATATTATATTATAAATTATAGTGTATGGTCATCTAGACCGATATGACAAAGGATTTTAAATGAGTATTTTGACATCTCAAAGATTTTTATTATTGTAGTTGAGGCATTTAGAGATGGTTGATCAATTGAAATCATATACTACTAGTATTACATTAATTGGTTGATAGGTCAAGAAGCACCTCAATTTCACTTCACTCAGTTCACTGTCGTCCGTTTCTTCTCCTTTAGGCTTTTCAGAGAGAACCCAGCATGATGCTTGTTGTGACAAAAAGATAAAGAGATGGAACCCAAAAAAATACTCTCAAAAAAATGCCTACAGCCTTAGAGCCCCATCAAAAAAGCCCCATTCCCTTGAAATCCTCCACCTTGGTTCTCTGGTTCATCCACTCTCTCTCTTGTGGTTTCCCCCCTTTGCAAGCATAAACCATATACCCATTTCTCGCATCTTTTTTCTCCACATTTGCTCACTCACTGGACCTTCTGGTTACTACCGCAGTGTTGGTGTTCCGCCATGGCTGAGTTTGATCAAATTGGTTGCTTTGAGCTATGGGTTTTAGCTACAATCTGCATTTTTGTGGAGGGCGACTAGTGGGTCTGTTCTATTTAGGTCTTGAGATCCGTTCTTGGGGTCTCATTGTGGGGTTAAATGGAGGATATGTGGCTGGTGAAGCAAGGGTGGGTGTGGTTGCAGTCACAGAAGCTTGGGTTTTCAAGGGCGAGGGCGGGCATTGGGTGTGCTGGGGCTAGGTTTTGGGTGGCTATGGAGTGCTATTGGCCGCTGGTTTGTTGTGGGTGCAGGAAATTTAGAGAGTTTGTAGCTTTGGTGCTGTCTTATTCAAGGGTTTCTTACCAAACTGGGTTCGGATCTTTGGTTGGGCTTGGTTCGGCAGCGCTTCTGGTTATAATGTGGAGTTGTTTCCTTAGTTTGACGTCAATTTTGTGCTTGGTGTATGTGCTGATTAGTATGGTAATTTACTGATTTAAGCTTCCCTGTAAGCACATTGTGTTTGCTAATGGCGTGAATGTGTAACGTGTGATCATGGATTTTGATTGATTTTCTGCTTCTTGATGATTATTTATTAATGTAGATACAGGATGCAACATAGCTATTAATTGAACTTTTGAGAATGATATTGCTAGTATTGACTCCATAATAAGATTGATTTATGTGATGTGGGTGAGAAAGTTGGAGCTATCCCTTTAGTTCACTTTTGTTTGTGGGAAAAATCATTTTCTTACAATTTATCTTGTGTTCAACATGATTGTCTTGCATCTGAAAAATGCGCATTTCCATTTTCATCTGGGTGGGTGTTAATGAAGCATGAAATAATTTTTCATTGTAGTATGAAAAAGTGACTTCAGCTAGGAATTTGATATTGGATATCAAACACTTGCTTAGTGCATTTGTCCTGCTCCTATTTAGGTTGCTTTGTTATACGAGACATTTTAGGTGTATTTATTTCAATTTCTCATTCTCATTACCATGTTGTGCCAAGGTACTTCTCTTTGACTAGGACCAATTCTGAAATACTTGCAATCTGACTGCTGTTGATGTTCCTAGTATCTCTTGCTTATTTTGTTGATAACATTCAGTTTAGTAAAATTTAACAGGACAACACTTAGATGTCTGAATTGATTTTCACAGGGAGTTGCTGGAGCAATAATCACATACCTGGGATACACTTCTGGACTCTTTATAGTAGGGCTGTTTGCCATTTTGATTTTGTGGATGTATGCTAACTTCTTGATCGTGGGATTATTGTTTATAATTGGAGGTAAGATTCGTCACTTCCACCCATAATTTTTTCTAATCTGTAAGCATTTTTTTCCCCAGATCAAACAGCATGAGATTGGTGTCATCTGAGTAGATTTTTTTTGGATATAAAAATGTTTTAACATTTAATGTCTTCCTAGTCTGTGCTTCTGCTTGAAGAAGGGTCTGCATCGATGTGTGACATGAAAATGAATAAGTTTGTTGCATTACTGCATTATGTATCCCGTTTCTATTCTTTGACTCTTATATTAAGATTCACAATTATTGATGATGTTGTAGGACTTGGCCAAAATAAAAGATATGTTTCATCTTAGTTTTCCTGAGTATGAAAGTGTTGTTTGGGGTAAATAAATAATCCAAATTAGGACAAACCATGTGAACATATCAACTGGATAACTCGGATCTCTTATCAGTAGTTAATTACTGTAATGTTGCAATAAAAAGTACTGTAAAAATATGAGTGAAATAGAACTATAGAGAATAGTCTAAATTACAGATTTGTTTTGGCTTTCTGAGCAATTGCCAGTTGGAAACCTTACTCTTTCTTGCCAAAGAAACACATGAACAGACATAAAATGAGGAACTTGTATGTCCGTCCACAGGTTTTGGGGAAAGGATAGTCGCTTGTTTTCCTTGTCAAAAGTAAAATGCTTTTTTTTTTAAGGATTTTTTCCATTATTGATTGTCATGTTAACACAATTGATTGCTGTTTTTAGGTCCTTCACTCGTTCCTTTTCAGTTTTAAATTTGCGAGTGTTTATTTCAAATATTGTTATTTGTTAATGATGCAAACTTCTTTCTTGTTGAATGCCTTGTATTCTGCTTCGAGTTTGCTTCTTTCAATCATTATATAGATTTATTCAGCACATCTTCAAGTTCTTTTTGAAACTCTTCTCCTTTGATGTCGCAGGTTATTTATTTTCTTTAAAGCATGCAAGATTAATGGTGTTCATGGCAACTGTTTACTCCCTTTATTGTGTAAAAGTTCGAGCTGGATGGCTGGGTGTCTTTCTCTCTATCAACCTTGCCTTCTTGTCTAATCATGCTTTGAATTACTTGCTCCAATGGTGTGACAAATTAAATGAACGCACTTGTAAGGAGGAATACAAACCATCAGAATCCTTTACTGAGGATGACTTCTCTGGAGAGTATGAATTCTCTACTCGTTCTTCTGATGAATCCAAAAAGACCGAGTTTTGTAAACCCAGCAAAGCTACTGCTGCAACTGCTTCTGTTAAAAACATGAAAAGCCCCAAGGTGAACATGAAAAGTCCCAAGGAGAACATGAAAAACCCAAAGGCAAACATGAAAAACCCAAAGGAAAATATGAAAAGCCAGAATGCAGCTTCGTCTAGTCAAGTGGTTAATGAAAGCAGAAGTTCCCTGATAGAAATGCAACGGATATTAGCTAGTGCCCATCACTATGAAGCGCTGGGGTTTCCACGCCACAAGAAAATTGATAGTGCGTTGTTAAAGAAGGAATATCATAAGAAGGTAAGAATCCAAGTTATTATTTTGGTTACATGCATCGATTCTTTTCCTTGGGAACGTGTTAATGTTCATAATATACAGTAAAAATAATTCTGTTGCTCCCTCTCATCCGAAATATGCAGTAAAAATGACTTGGTGTTAACATTTTGGCTTTTGGAATGCTTTTGGTTTGCTTGCTTTATCTTTTAACACTAATCTAGTGCTAGTGAAATCCCTTGTTTAAACATTTACTTAACAAGTTTTGGTGGGAAATAATATAATATGAATGATATTCTAGTTGAAACAGAAAGGCGAAACCAATCACCGCAGAAATATATGCAACTGAGGTTTAAAATGATGTGCTGAGTCTTACTCGTTTTGGAATTAAGTTAGGTTTATTATGTTAACCATTTACACTTCTCGAGACTCATTTTTTTCCTCTATAGTTTCATTTGTGATGCCTTCCTGATTTTTTGTTTGTTCCTTTGTCATTTACAGGCGAAGCTTGTGCATCCTGATAAGAATATGGGATGTCCACAAGCAAGTGAATCTTTTAAGAAACTTCAATGTGCCTACGAGGTGAATGATTCATGCCAATTTATGCCACATAATTCAAAAGAAAGTTTAAAAGATTTTAAAACAGTATCCTCCAGGTACTCTCTGATTGACTCGCACATTTTATTTTTCCAGGTACTCTCTGATTCCCTTAAGAAAAGAGATTACGACGAGCAACTGAGAAGGGATGAATCAAAGAACACCCTGAAATCTTCTAGCACCTCAAATCAGGTACCTTTTCCCCTTTCCTTCCGATTGACAGTTTGTATCAGTAGATGCCGGGGGGGGGGGGGGGGGGAGAATATTACATAGACAAACAAAGCTGGACCAGATGCCATGACTTACACCTTTAGCTTTTATGTGTCTGTTTGTGCATATGCCACTTTACATTTTCTGGATGGCCTGACTTGATTAGAGAATTTGTGGGTATTCTTATAGTGTTGGTCATGAATCTTATCCTGTCTTGAAACTTACAGATTTTGCAACCTATGATATAACTCTACCACTCAAGCTTAATCTGGTTTCAAGTCATCTGATTTTTTCATCTTTGTGTTCAACCCTCTGTTACCTTTACTTGAAATCTTGGTCGGGAGAAGGTTCTGTGGGTGGAACTGCCAATTGTTTGGATGACAGTGAAATAATATGTATAATGATGGTTTTCTTCCTTAAGTTGACCAAATCTGGATGTGTAGTTTCATGTTATTTACACAACATAGAACCATTAGACCGTTTCCTATGCTTGCCTAGACTTGTCTGCTTCTGTTTGTAAAGGTGTTTTAGATGATTTTCGTCACATGATAGCAGGATAACCGAGAGTTCTTCACAGAAGAGTCAAGACGCATACAATGCACCAAGTGTGGGCATTCGCATGTTTGGGTCTGCACCAACAGATCAAAGGCCAAAGCAAGATGGTGTAAGGTAGTGTTTCCTTGAAACCCCCTCAGCTGTTCCTGGTTTCCTATCAGAAAAAGTGGCATCATAGATCACGCGCAACTAGCTGACTGACATTACTTGGTTTTCTCTCAGGATTGCTGTCAGTATCATCAAGCTAAGGATGGCGATGGATGGGTCGAACACAAGGGCTCACTGGCCTTTGATGGACCTCAAAAGGTACATTCAATGCTTCAAGTAATGTAATTGAAGTTTTCTTTGTTATTGCGGAAATCTCTTCTGAAGATATAAAGCTCATACCACGAGGAGCAGAAATCTCTTATCTGTCTATGAAATCAAGGTCGTCCATGGCCTAGGCTAATCTTTGAGGTGTGTTTGGCTGCTTTCTTATTGGTGGTTTATTTGGGTGTAGGTGGAAATTCCGCGAGCATTTGTATGTGCCGAGAGCAAGATATTTGATGTCTCCGAATGGGCCATTTGTCAGGTAACACCAATCTAGGTGATGCCACAGTTTTTCCCCAAAAATGTCTTCAATTTCATTCTAATGAAATTAAACTCATGTGTTTCACAGGAAATGGCTTGTAGGCCCAACACACACCGACCAAGCTTCCGTGTAAATATGGTGGGTTTAGAAAAGACAACCCGTTCGAATTCGAGCAGATTCCCATGGGATCTGGACGCGGAGATGCTGGATGAAGATGAGGACTTTGAACTGTGGCTTCAGCAGGCGCTTGCTTCTGGCCTCTTTTCTGAGACCTCTGCACGCCGAAAGACCTGGAGCCCCTTTAAGCTTCATAAAACAAGTAAGCAATATAGGAGGTCATCTTCCGGGTTTACGTAAGTAACATCACCATTCTCACTCAGCTTTGTTAGGTTGTTAAGTGCTGAAATTGTACAATAGGGTTCATTCTGTCTGGAATGGAGTGGGGTTCGAATAGGGAGTCTCGTATGCCCCTGAATCCGATGGAAAAAGCAATCTGAGTAGGATGTGTTAGTGACTTAGCGGAAGGTTAGTTTAGAAAGTGTAAACAGCTGAGTTTTATGCGATTGCTAGTTTTTGTAAATATTGAAATGAATTGCTGTTTGCACTTTGCATCTTTGAGCTTTCTGGGTAAAATGGCTGCAGTTTTTCTTTCTTTCTTGATATATAGGTTTCAGATATTGGTGTTGATTGTAGTATTGTATTGGTCGATGAGTTGTTAGTGTCGGTGTGATTTGGGGCTCTTCCTTGGCTCTTGAATCTCGTCGCAACTCCTATATGTGTGTTTAGATTCGAATGCCACAGGTGGAAACTATCTCGATCACTGCAAGCATCATTTGACAGAACCAACTATCATTCATTCGCGCCCTGATGGGTTCGTATCTGCAAGAGTTTTTTGTTATTACCGTAGATGATTTTGTCTTTCCATATACAACAGTTCAATTCCTGAATTTGATGTCCTTGAGACAAGTTGCTCTTAGGAGGAAGCTTTACAACTCAATCTGTTATTGTTAACAAGAAAAATGAGTAATGTGTTTGCATATGTTTGCAAAGCATATAGCATAATGCAAGTATGCAGCAACATGCCAACATATGATCAATTAGTGCTTACAGTTCCATTCTAGATGACGTTAGTGATTAGCTGCACAACTTTATCATTAATTATGGAATTTTTTTAATTTAATCCAACGCCCACTACACACTACAGTACTACATAACAACGGCTTTCTATATATAGTGTGCATCTTCTCACCATTGGTGTAACAAAAATGACACTTGTCTAGGGACCATCTCCCCAAGAGGAAATAAACTACTCCCCTTAATCCTCTTTTACCGGTTACATTAATCATGTTTAGTTTAAAATTAGTTCAAGATTTTTTTATTTTTTTTTCATTTTTGTTGATTGTTTGGTAGAGTATAATTTATACGGAGTATTAAATTTAATTCATGGAAAGAATAATTTTTCCCATCTACATAAGAAGACATAAAGGTGGAAGTTAATTATCTAGGGGTATTAGTTAGGTGATTATATATAATATATTTTATAGCAAACAAGCAACGAAACCGATAATAAATTATTTTTAGTTTTTTTTTTTAATATTGATTTTCTAGGTTCGCTTATTTTGTTGATAGGGAATCTTTTTCGATTAAGATTCTTATCCGATAAAAAAAACGATAATAAATTTGTATATACCCACCAAATCGGCCTAAATCCTTGATCTCACCCCACCACTGAACATCTTACAATCATTTTTTATTTACCATTTTAGGGAGCTTGGCGCAAGCTTTCTCTTCTAGGCATGTCTTCCCAGTAAAGCAGAGGACTCCTAATTAATCCGATTAGACTGCAGTTAGCGATAATTTGGCCCATCAGGATCTAAATCGGTGATTACTTGTGGTGTGGTGTGAATTCCCTAATTCCTAATCAAATTGCTTAATTATGCTTCCTCCTTTAATTTGGGAAATGCTTGCTTAATAAAGTAGTTACTTGATTGAGACATGCATCCAACAAGTTTTATTATTTCAAGAAATCCATACTTTTTCATGTTAAGATTGAGATTTTTTGCATTATTGAAATCCCCCTTTTTTGAAAATATTTGTTACGCATGTGCTCTTGGATACGATACCTAATTATTGATAATGGCGAATGCAGAAATATATTTCAAGAAGGGCATAAGTTAACAAAACTGTTAATATATAATAGTGGTGCAAATAATTAAATTTTAAAACTTTAAAAGCATGTATAATTTATTGAAAATGAATATTACAATGCCATCTATCTTGGGTCAAAATGCAGTATGAGATATCAAAACTAAATATAAAATTAAAGCATCATTATTTATTGCCTTAGTGATGTGTTTGACAAAATAAGTTACTTATATTAATCTTTAAAAATGTTTATATTTTTTCACTCCGATATCGAATTGAGGCACATAATATGACATTGTATAAAACCGGGTTTAAAATTATGTTTTATGGGTAAACCCGGTTTTCTCATGAGGTTGTTAGACAGAACACGTGCTAGACACGTGATACCCAACGGCTATATAAGCCATCCCCTTTTCTCTTGTTCATTCATCGATTCTGTTACAGACGTTCACAATCAAAAGCTTTCAATTGATGTTTTCATGGCTTCCATTCTGTAATTGATCTTGTTTCTGTTGATTAAAGGAATTTAATTTTGGAATTCTGAAATGGTATCATAGCTTGCGAAGCTCACTGATTGATTCCGCGATTTCTGTGCTTTTGTATTCTCTCGTGTTTTTTTCCCCAGAGAAATCTTGATCCGCCATGGATGGACAAGATGCAAATCCGATTGATACTAGTGATGTTCTGTTTCTGCATCACTCTGATCATCCCAGCTACAACCTATCGACGCAACTGCTAAACGAAACGACTTACAACCACTGGAGACGCGCAGTGGAGGTATCCTTGGTTGCCAAGAACAAGATCGCTCTTGTTGATGGGAGTTTCCAGATCCCGATTGAGACATCGCCGAGGTTCGCACAATGGAAGAGGTGCAATGGCATGGTCGTAGCTTGGATCTTGCACTCGGTGGAGAAGGAAATTGCTCAGACCTTACTGTATTTTCGTACAGTGAAAGAGATCGGGGGATGAATTGAGAATGTGGTTCGGTTCTCCGAACAATACTCGTCTCTATCAGGTACAAAAAGAAATGTTCAATATCTCGTTAAGTGGTTCTTCGATTACTTCATATTTTTCAAGGTTCAAGAAGTTATGAGATGAGTATATGGATCTCGTTGAATCGCATGTGTGCAATGCTTGTGGTGCTGCAAATCCAGTGTCTAGATCGTTTGCTAATCAACAAGTTATCCAATTTTTGGTTGGGTTGCATGATGCGTATAATGAGGTGAGAACCAGTATATTGTTGATGAAGCCAATCCCCAATATCGCAGATGTGTATAGGATGCTTATTGATGAGGAGAGTCAAAGGGGATTGAGCGATTCTAGTTCGATCAATGACAGTACTACTGCTTTTAATGCATTTCAGAGGATGGGGAATAAGTCCTCGAATGGTTCTCAATTTGGAAAATTTAATGGTCAGAAAAGCAACAATCAGAATGGTAATCAAAGTGGAAATCAAGGTGTGTCACAGAATGCTAACAAAGGCAAAGGCAATTATTTCTGTAAGGTTTCAGGGCATTCAATCAGCAGGTGCTTCAAGTTACATGGGTATCCTCCTAATTTCAAGGGAGAGAAGTCAAAGAGGTTTGCAGTTGAGGGCAATGATCAAGATTCAACTCATTCATTGACTAAATAGCAGTATGAGCAAATATTGGCTTTAATGAGCAAGCAAAGTTCTGGCGAAGATGCTAACATGGTGGCAGGTACCAAGTTTTGTTTTAATACATTTGGTAATGATCAAAGTTGGGTTATAGATAATGGTGCAACTCATCACATTTGTCCTGATTTGTCTATGTTTCAAACATATCATCAGTTCTCTTTACCCAACTATATCACTGTACCAAATGGACAACAATAAAAAACAAAATTGTCATGTTGGTTATGTTGTTCTTCAAAATCAGATTGAATTGCATGATGTTTTACATGTTCCTGAGTTTGCTTATAATCTGCTATATGTTAGGAAGTTTGTCAATGATCTGAATACCTATATGTTGTTCACTCCATCTCAATGCTTGATATAGGACCCTTCAATGAACAAGCCACATGTGCTTGGTGAAGTGTCAAAGGGATTGTATCTCACAAGATTGAGGAGTAATGTGGATGTTCTTGACAGAAATGCTTCTAATGCTTTGTCTTCTGTAATTTATAGTGATAAAATTGTGAGTTGTAATAGTGCAATATCTCTAGAATTGTGGCATTGTAGGCTTGGACATGTACCTTTTGATCAGTTGTTTCATTTCAATTTTTTTTTTTTTGCAAAATCTTGTAAGGACAAAGAAACATCATGTTTGTAAGGTTTGTCCTAAAGCTAGACAACACAAGAATGCTTTTCCTGACAATTCAATAAAATATGTGGCATGTTTTGAGCTTTTACATGTGGATATATGGGGTCCTTATAAGGTGCCTACTCATAATGGTTTCAAGTATTTTTTTACTATTGTTGATGATTTTTTTAGAGCTACATGGATTCACTTGATTGCTGCTAAGAGCAATGCATTTACTGTTTTACAGTCTTTTATTGCTTTTGATACTAACCAATTTGATGCTAAGGTCAAGACCATTAGGTCTGATAATGGGATGGAGTTCTGTAGTCATGAGGCTCAAAAGTTTTATGATCAACATGGTTTGCTACATCAGATCATTTGTGCTCATACACCACAACAAAATGGAGTTGTAGAGAGAAAGCATAAACACCTATTGGAAACTGCTCGTGCTCTATTATTTCAATCCAACCTTCCTATCCAGTATTGGGGAGAATGTATTTTGACTGCAACCTACATAATCAACAGGTTCCCACTTTCTTCTATTCAATTTAGAACACCTTATGAGATTTTATTCAAAAGAGATCCTGATTACAGTTTATTAAGATCATTTAGATGTCTGTGTTTTATCAGCACTAACAAATGTAACAGGTCCAAGTTTGATTCAAGGAGCTCTCCTTGCATTTTTCTGGGTTACCCTCGTGTTACAAAAGGTTACAAGGTCTTGGATTGAAAATCTCACATGATTTTTGTTTCTAGAGATGTTCAGTTTCATGAACTTCAATTTCCATTGCACAAGATTATATTTGATCAGGGCATTCCTCTTCCTAATGTTATGTTGGATAGCCCTGAATCAATATTTTTTCCTGATAGTGAGATTATAGAAGAAAATGTTGCTATTTCTTCTGATAACAGTTTTAATAATGTTTTGTCTAATAAGGATTCTAACAATATAATGTTTCTAGTAGTGATTCTTCTCACAGACAGTCATTGAACAACAATTCATCTTCTGGAGATATGGGCAACAATCATCCTACAATTAGGAGTTCTTCAAGAGTTCCAAGACAACCGACTCATCTTCAAGATTACATCTGTAGTTTTGGTTCCAATCATGAATTATTTCCTTTACTTTCTGGTTTCACATATTCTTTCTTACCAATTCAACATTCCCAATATATGTGTAATTCAAATTCTATTCAAAATTCAACTGAATTAGTTGAACCTAAAACTTATTCAAAAGCTTCTAAGAACCCAAAATGGGTTGAAGCTATGAATAAGGAGATAGATGCTTTAAATTCTAACCACACTTGGATTTTAGCTGATTTACCTGCAGACAAGAAAGCAATAGGATGCAAGTGGGTATACAAAATCAAACTCAAACCTGAGGGATCAGTTGAAAGGTTCAAAGCAAGATTAGTTGCTAAAGGATACACCCAGCAGTATGGTATGGATTATGATGAGACATTCTCACCAGTGGTTAAGATGTCTACTGTTAGAGTTTTTTTTATCTCTTGCTTTAAATAAAGGTTGGGATATTTTTCAATTAGATGTCAATAATGCTTTTTTACATGGTAATTTATTCGAGGAAGTTTACAAGACAGTGCCTCAAGGAGTGCCAAATCATGAAAATAAGGTTTGTTTAATGAAAAAATCATTATATTGTTTAAAAACAGGCCTCAAAACAGTTGTTCAATAAGCTCTATACTACTTTGATTGATTTCAATTTCAAGCAATCAAAAGTATGATCCCTCCTTGTTCATTTCTTATAAAGATAATCATCTAACAATTGTTGCAGTGTATGTAGATGATATCATTGTTACAGGTTCTTCGGATTTAGCTCAAGTGACAGGACTCAAACAACACCTTCATGATTTATTCACCATTAAGGATTTGGGAAAATTGAATGACTTCTTAAGCATAGAAGTAATTCAATCTAAACAATCCTTAATATTGAGTCAAAAGAAGTTTTGCTAGGAAATTATCAATGAAGCAAACATTGATGATCAAAGACCATGTGCAACACCTTTACCTCTAAATTTTAAATTACATGATTATGATATGAGCAATTTGATTGATGATCCAACTAGTTATAGAAGTCTTGTTGACAAATTGAGTTACTTAACAAATACTAGACCAGATATATCTTTTTCAGTGCAGATTCTTAGTCAATTCCTTAAAGCCCCTGATGTTACACACCAATCTGCACTTCATCATCTTCTGAGATATGTGAAAGGAACAGTTCATTATGGAATTCGAGTACAGAAAGGGTCATCTATCAAATTGCAAGCTTTTTCTGATTCTGACTGGGCTTCATGTCCAATCCCAAGGAAATCAGTAACTGGATATGTGGTTTTGTATGGTGACAATCCAATTCCTTGGAAATCAAAGAAACAAGCCACAATTTCAAGGAGTTCCTCAGAAGCCGAGTACAGATCGATGAGTCATGCCGTTGCAGAGGTTACATGGCTTGTCAACATGTTACAAGTTACAAGAGTTGTATAAAACCGGGTTTAAAATTATGCTTTATGGGTAAACCCGGTTTCCTCGTGAGGTTGTTAGACAGAACACGTGCTAGGCACCGGATACCCAACGACTATATAAGCCATCCTTTTCTCTTGTTCATTCACCGATTCTGTTACAGACGTTCACAATCAAAAACTTTCAATTGATGTTTTCATGGCTTCCATTATGCAATTGATCTTGTTTCTGTTGATTAAAGGAATTTAATTTTGGAATTTTGAAATAATAGGCCAAAACAAAGCTTTCAATTGATGTTTTGGAATTCTGATCTTGCTTCTGCTCCTGCTCCCGTTGCTTAACTTCCACCTTAGACTTTAACAATTACTCGACTAAAAATGACCCGTGCCCCTATCAAATTAATTGGGCAAAATCTGGATTCGATCAGATCTATTGCGAAATGTGGATCGAGTTTGACAAGCTCGGACAATATGGTTACAAATGAGAACAAATTTATAATCTAACTGAAGCTGAATAAATAAAATAGTATAAGTTTTATGGTTAAATTTTAAAAATGAATTGTTATGAGAATATATTTTTGTTGAGAACGTTAATGACTATTTAGATGTACAATAAGGAGCCACATATGACATATGTGCTTTTCTACTCCAATGAAATAAAAGAATTAGTGGAAAAAGGAAGGTGCTTTTTGGAAGCGTTTACTAAAAATACATGGACAACGTTCATTCTTCCAGCTCAGCTCAGTCTCCCAAATTCTTTCTGAGCTTAATCAATTGCTGCTTTCTTGCATTGGTCCCTTTGCTTGTCTGTTAATCAACCCTATCTTTCCCTTAATTTCAATCTCCTTTTGATTTTGATGCACTACCAATTAACACTTAATTACATATGTTGTGTTTCTTCCTGGAGTTAGCTACATATGGGTGTTCATAATTCGGTTCAAATTGAATTTTTAGAGCAGTTTAATTATATTCGGTTTTAGGTTCTTCGACTTTATAAATTGGTGGTCTAACCCTATATTTTAATTAATTTTATAAAACTAATATTTATTTAGAATTAGTTTTTGGTTCGGCTCGATTTTCATCCTATTCTGTTCAATTTTGGACCGTTGAACAAGTTAAGTAGTGTTGAGAATGAAAGGAATGTGAAGAGACTAAAAAGAGTCCCACATTGATTATATGAACAAAGAAGTCTTAATATATAAGCCACATAATACCAATTGGTTTTAGAATGAAACTCCGCTCGGCTTATGTGCTAGGCTATCAGCGCAAGGACGCACGTGTGCACACGACCCCCGATCCCGAATCCCAACGGACTTAACTAACTAGTTAGTGTCACCGTCTTAGGAGCAAATTGCAAACCGACTTTGTTGAAAAAGAGTGCAGTGGTGTCCTTTTTTCTCTTCCCCATTGTATCCTGCAAAATTGGAAATCACCCTTTTATGTTACTTCCTCAGCTAAGCCTACTAAAATGTCGCCATCCAAATCCCCTATTTACTCATTGAATTTGCCTGTTTCCTACAACCAATAGCGATCCATATATATATAAATTAATTAAT
The DNA here is from genome assembly GCA_037127255.1 of Persicaria tinctoria. Classification (NCBI taxonomy): domain Eukaryota; kingdom Viridiplantae; phylum Streptophyta; class Magnoliopsida; order Caryophyllales; family Polygonaceae; genus Persicaria; species Persicaria tinctoria. The sequence continues at coordinate 25,896,884 of JBANSL010000006.1, forward strand.
GATTTGAGTTTTGCTTAATCATATGTCACACTTTTTTTTTTTTGAAAAGATTTTGTGCTACCAAAATTTAAGTTGTGAGGGAGCTAAGAGTTTGATATATTATCCCGTTTCGATTTTAAAATTTCTTGATTTTATGTTGGATGTGGGATAGCCTCGAAGATCTCATTCTGCAAATCGTCTAAGTCAATTATATTTGTCAAAAAGATTGATTTAAAGGTTTATAAATTATTGGATGGAAATGATGCAATATGTGATCTATAAACAGAAAGACACGTTGTTTTCGCTTTTAAATTATTGGATGTATATATATGTTCACAGTGGACATAATTCTAAAAGATAAATCACATGGTTCACACTTCACAACTTAATTAAATTATTGAGTTTTGATTTGTGGGTTGATATACTTTGCTTTTTTTGCTGTGGTATAGGTTTTATGTGAACAGTAATTGGTTTGTCGAGTTTGTAGACGTTGTGGAAATGCGATGATGCCTGTTGATTCTGTTTAGAGTCCATGTTGAGGTGTCAGCTAGTGATCCCCAGAGTTCTCTGTGAGCGTGTTCCGTTTTGCTGGTTGGTCGTTGGTTCTGCTACCTTGTTGTTTACAGTGTTGATGGCTTGTACTTTATTTTTGCTTTTTCAATTTTGTCATTTGCTTTTTATTATTTATTTTCAGTCATTTGCTTATGTTATTTGCTTCAAGTTGTACATGATGGTTAGTCCATCTCCCGGCTTGTCTGGGCTCTCGGTTTCTCCAGGTCTGTCTAGAGAATCGAATTTCTTTCCTTATATCAAAATAAAAGAAGTTCCACAATAAGTGAAGTTGAGCATCTATGGATTTTAATAGTATTCTGGGTATTAACTATCTTTTTTTTTGGGGGGCACGACGCCATCTCTCCATTCGCATATATAGTACCGACCTTGATTGTCGGTGTCGGTGAGCAGAGTACCGATCTCAGCGGATGCCAACGCCGACATCCAATGTCGGCGAATAGGACGTCGGCTTGAGCCCTTAAAATCACAGGTATCTGCACAAGCTTTGAGACGACCTGCCGACACTAGAAGTCGGCATTGGTGGAGCTGACGGAGGTGACGTTCTGCAGGCTTCCAGGCGAATCTTGAAGGCTGTTGCAGGGAATCCTGAATGCCGACACTAGGAGTCGGTGTCGGTGCCCTGATTGTCGTCCCCGTCAGCAAGTGTCGAGAAATTGCACCCCGATTCCAGGAGTAGGCATCAGTGTCGTGCATATGGTAAGAAGATGATCGTGCATATAACAACCTCTTTTTTTCTATCAGACCTACTCCCTTTGTATCAAAATAGTTGTTGTTTGACTTTTTGATACATTTTTTAAAATAAAAAAACTATATAAAATTTCAATTTTTTAAACAATTTCATATATATTTGTATTAAGTATCAAATTGCTTAAAAAATAATAAAATAATTAATATTTTATATAGTTTTTATCACTTTAAAAAATGCATCGAAAGTAAAATAACAAATTTTGCCAATTAGTATTAAACAAAGTATTTACAGATTGATTAGCTAGTGGCTACTAAGAGCAACCACAACCCTCGTACTTTCAAAAGTATCTTAAGTTAAAAAAAAATTAAAAAAAAATCAGATTATGTCAGTTAATGGGTGTTTAACGCGGATAGAAAGTTTCTACCCAAAGAAACTCATCCACCCCTGCAGGACACCCACCCCTGTAAAATTCTGACATTTATTGCTTTTAGTTTTTTTTTTCTTTTTTGAAGACACTCTTGAGAGTATGTCCAATGTGGATGGCATAACTTTCTGATGGTAATGGCAAGCGAAACCATAATCCTTTGACGAGAAGTGACTCAACAACTGATGATATTGAATATGAACTCAAAATAACCCAGTCTGCTGAATCTATGACTTGTATGGTGGCACTCGACAAACCAGCTTCAAGTGTCAGCTCTACTCGATGCCAGTGGATAGGAATGGCTCTATCTCTTTTCTTCAAAACAAGCCTGCAAATCCCCACCGATTTTCATTTTAGAATTGGTGTGGGGAGAAGCAAAAACAACCATTACACCAACAACAATATTCACAACAATCATTGTAACCACTCATCAAAAAATTTTGCTACAAGCAAAAACTACAACTTAAACAGTCTGGAGGAAGTCAAAAAATGGATATGGAGCAAAAACAGACGTCTTATGAACTCTCATAGGAACCCAAACATGAACAGCTAGACAGGTAAGCAATATCTCCTTTCAATCCAATTACAGTCCAATGACAACAATAGAATGCTTGCTCATGCCAACGATGATCAAATATATAAATACTACAACATCCTTAGAAATGATCCAATGAGCTACCTAGCATAGCTCTCAATAATGTTTCATGATTAATATCGGCTATTGGAATATAAGAGGCTCTAGGAAGCCTCTCCTCTAGCAAGAACTAAATCATATCAGACACAGTAACAATCTTGATATCTTAGCTCTTGCTGAAACTAAAGCTACTGAACCTCATCTTGATAGCCAACTCAACATATCTGGCTTCCATAAGACTATTTTCATTAGCTCTATAGGTGCAAAAGGTGGCCTCTGGATCCTTCTAAAAAACACTAAAGCCAACCAAAACACTACTATCCTGGAACAATGTAGTAGATTTTGCATGTTAAAAACTACCATAGATTCTCTCAACATTGCAATTCTTTTTGTCTATGCTCCTACTATTGAACAAGAGAAAACCAGATTTTGGAACAACATCATAGAAGTCACTAACAACACGCTTTACCGGTTCTTATCATGGCTGATTTGAACGACATAGAGAATGACACTGAGAAGGTGGGTGGCAACACCCCATCCCTTGCTAGATTCCGTAGACTCAGACACCTCAAAGATGAGCTCAACCTACATACTCTCCCTCATACTGGATCCCCTTTCAATTGGAGGAAACACAGTGATGACAGAGATAACACCTATGAGCGTCTAGGCAGGGCTCTTGCTCATCAAGACATCATCACCAAATTCATGGACCTTCATGTCCAACATCACCCGTTTTCTTTGTCTGACCACTGCCCAATCACACTCCAAGTTGGTAACAAGTACGATCATAAACCCCTTTCGCTTTGAAATGGCATGGACTACTAATCCCATCTATGAAAAAATGGTAAAGCAAGTTTGGGAGAACAAATTCACTGGCTCTCATGCTTACAAACTCATGAAAAAACAGAAACTACTTAAGAACAATACGAAACACTGGTGCAAAACACAATCTAATAACATATTAAAGCAGCTCTCTGAAGTTGACCAAAAAATCTTAACCCTTCAAGCTAAACTTCCTTGGGGCAGACTCTCCAGCTGGGATAACCGAAAGCTTATGAATTTAGAAAAGAAAAAAAATGGCTCTTCTTGACTACAATTATAAATTCTGGAAACAACGGGCGAAGACCTAGCACGTTCAACTAGGTGATAAGAACATTAACTACTACCAGACAATAGTGAAAGTTAAGAACTTTAAAAACCATACATCATCTTTCACTTCTAGGGATGGTGAGAACCTTACTAACCCAAGGGACATAGCTAACCAAATCACCAAAGAAATGGCTGAGAGATTTATTAAACCAATGTGCCCAAACATAACCCCTGAACAGCTCCCTCATGAACTCCCACAAATTACTGAAGAAGAGAACAATATCCTGCTCTCAATTCCATCAAACCTGGAAATCAAAAAAATCGTTACCAACATGGCTACAGACAATACTCCTGGTCCGGATGGCTACCCACCAGAATTCTTTAGCAAATACTGGCACATAGTTGGACAATATGTGTGCAGACCTGTCAAAGCTTTTTTCCACTCTGGGACTCTACTCTTTGAGATCAATCAAACTTTTATATCCTTCATACCCAAAAAGGATAATCCGTCAAATGTAAATCATTACAAACCAATTAGCCTGTGCAACACCATTTATAAGATAATCTCTAAACTCATAACAAACAGAATGAAGAACATTCTACCTAGACTCATCAATCCTTTCCAAGGAGCTTTTGTGGAAGGATGATCTATACAGGATAACACGCTAATCGCACATGAAATTTTCCACAATTTTCACAAACAAAAAGGAGCAAAAGGATGGCACTCAAGCTTGACATGGAAAAAGCCTATGATAAGATCAACTGGGACTACATTAAAGCCACACTCACTAAGTTTGTTTTGACTCTCGCTGGATTAGATGGGTCATGAGCTGCCTAACTACTACAACATTTTCGGTTCTGGTTAACAATCGACCAGGCCATCAATTTAAACCGGAAAGGGGCATTAGACAAGGGGATCCACTAGCACCTTACATATTCATCCTTGTAATGGAGAACCCTGCAGCAGAACTACAGGAGGAAGCAAGATTAGATGATGCTTTAGTGGGTATTAAGATTGCTAAAAACGGTATGTCTATTCCTTTCTTGACCTTTGCCAATGACACTGTAATCTTTGCACCAGCATCCCACAAAAGCATCCATACTATTCGGAACATGCTCAATAAATTCTCTAATCTATCTGGTCTTAACATAAACTATAACAAGAGTTCTCTCCAAGTCTATAGTAACATCAGTCCCTCGCTAGCAAATTCTCTAGCTAATGAAATGCACATTCCGGTTTCTAGAACTCTGGAAAAATATCTAGGGATTCCTCTTCTCCGAGGTAGAATTAAGAATGAGATGTTCCAAGATACTATACAGAGCCTAAAAAAATAGTTATCTAAATGAAAAGCTTCGTCCTTAACCCAGGCTGGTCGTGTAACTCTTATTACTGCAAATCTTAGCTAAAAAACTAACTACCTAATGCAAAACTTTTTACTCCCCAAAAGGGTCCTCCATCAGATTGATCAAGTTAATAAGAACTTTTTCTGGAACAAACTGGAGTCGGAACGATATAACCCGCTAATAAGCTGGGAAAAAATCTTTAAACCAAAAGATCAAGGTGGTCTAGGCATAAGACTAGCTGAAGACCTCAATATTAGTCTTCAGATGAAACTCTTATGGAAACTGTACACTAACAATGACAATGTATGGGTTAAAGTTATTAAAGAAAAATACTTTCAAGAACAAAAAATAATGAATGCAACTCCTACAAATCCCTCATGGCAATTCGGCCGCCTACTACAACTTCGTGACAAATTTCTGCAAGGTTTACATTGGATAGTTGGAAATGGGGAAACCATAAACGTCTGGAAAGACCCTTGGGTGGTAGGATGTAATATTCAAAACTACCAACTTTCACATGACCCCAATCTAAACGTTTATCAGTTGATCAACCAAAATAAACAATGGAACTTACAAGTTCTTCAACATCTCTTTCCAAATAGTATTGTCGACCAAATTCTAAAGATCAAAATTACCTCTTGGGAGGCCAGTGATAGGCTAATTTGGAAACTTAATGCGGACGGTCACTTCACGACCAAATCGGTCAAAAAGATTATAAACACTCGCAACCAGAATGAGGAAAGAGGAAAATGGACCTGGAATCTAAATTAGCCTATCACTGGCCTCCCAAGAGGTAAATTAAGTTGGCCTCCCAAGAGGTAAATTATAAACACTCGCAACCAGATCTGAGCTAAATTAAGTTCACATCTTGCGTACTAATCTTTTTTTTTTTTTTTAATATAGGTGGGAATTTCGCAACAAATTGTGAAATTTAGCGGAGTATTAAATAAAAATTAGTGTTGTATTTATCAATTCCCTATAAAAAAAAACTGAGATATTTTGTATTTGGGGTTTTTCTTCTCTCATTTGCTTTGTTTGGTTGTATTATGACGGTTAGCTCGTCATTCGATTCCATTCGACCTCTCAATTTTCCAGATTTCTGTGTTGTCGTCTGGGATTTCGAATTATTTCCTTTTCAAAAAAAAATCCCCTATAAAAAAATATGTGTACGTTTTTTTTTATCAGGTAAAAATTCGAGTTCAGACATATCTGTAACTCGAGGGCCGGACAACACTACAAAAAAAAAAACTTTTTAGCAACGGCTGTTTACCGTGGCTAAAAGCCCATTTTCCGTGGCAAAAGGGTAGTAGCCACGGCTATAACCACGGGAAACCAGCCGTGGGGAAACCTTGGGTGGCAAAAGAGTCTAGCCACGGCTACAGTCGTGGCTATTAGCTAGCCACGGCAAGTTGCCGTCGCTAAATTACTTTCGTGAAATAAAAAAAAACGTAACCTTTTTAGCCCGGATTCTTCAAGCCCGGGCTAAAAAGTCCAATATTTTTATAAAAAAAATACACCACAAATTCTTTTCTAATTACATTACTTTGGCAGATAAAAGGATACAACAACTAGAGTTTTCAATTATATTAAAAAGCATAACAATATAAATGTAATACTATATAATTAAGCTAATCTACTGTAGAATGAGATCTCATAAGAACAAGATAATATGGCTATTTACACATGCAAATATCCACAATTGCAAAAGCTTCCACATGGATTTAACCTGGAAAAAAAATGGGGCTAATTAATGGAAGGTTAAATGGTAATAATAAACAGGTAGAAGGTATAATGTCCATCACGAGCCGGATGTTGCTGGGGCTGGAGAAACAGAAACCACAAATAAAAAGAGAAATCCACACAAATACAAGCCTCTTCTTCCTCTTATATTTCCCTCTTGAAGTGTGCAGTGCATTTACACAAAATGCAAATTTAACTTTATCAAGAAGTTTTAACAGGAAAGCTATTCATGATTAAAAACTAGTCTCACCCTTTTTCAGGATTCAAATCCAATCTCTGGCCAACAATGACTTTGTCAATTTCATACCTATAAGAGATTTCGAAGAACAGTTATGATCCCGAAGATCAATAAAATTTCAGGCCGGAATTACTAAATAAAAGAAGGATTAAAGAACAAAAAAAGGGAAAAGATAGGCCAAAAATTCCATACCAAACCCAATCCCAACTCCTTCAAAGGACGAATCCCCTACGGTCACTCTTGAAATCTGACCGAGTTCATAACAAAAGAAAATTAAAGAAGTACTCCATATAAGAAGCTACTCTTATAGCTTACACAAAATATATTTCACATGAATGAAGTATAAAACACATCTCTAACCAAAGACATTCATGAACATTAATAAGAATAGACTGACCAATATTCCTCAGTCATTTCCGTCAACCGATGTTCAAGCTTTTAAAAGAGGGATGTCTTCTCAAAATCTTGCTTATTATGCGTAAGTTGAATAAAGTTTGCTTCCGAAATTCCTGGTCAGAATTGATTAATCAGGATATGTACACTATCTAAAAACACAACTTGTTTTAACAAACTAGATGTGTGTTGCTTGAATCATTACCTACGACTCCTCTGTCAGTCCCAAGAAAGCAAGGTATTCATATGCATCTCCCATTTCTTTCCCTGAATCATTTAAAATTAATCCATAATTAGCTAATCAGAACACTTGGGAACATCACTATTAACTCTGAAACCTTTTATAACATTAATATCAGAATAAGGCGTACATATATTTCTCGTTTGACATGCTTGCATTTACAGGAGATACATAAAAGTATAAAACACAATTAAAGCAATCGCTTTCTGACATAAACTAAAGGATATGTTTGACTTGTCATGGATCTCTCTTCCGTAATAAACATAAATATCTATCAAATTGACCTAACCCTTTAAAGAACCATGGAGAGATGCAACCATAGCATCACGAGTTCCTACTCAACACCATAGGCTTATAACCTATTCACTTCTTACCTTTTAGATTCATCTATCACGTCTTAGATCAAAGAAAATCAAGGGAGAAATTATCTAGAAATATATAATTACATGTCCATATAATATCTTAAGCTTGTGCTCCTTCACAAGCTTAACTAGTGAATTCAACAGATCAACATCGTTCTGAACTGAATCCTAAAAACTAGGCCCAATTCTTCCCTTTTCCAACTATCCCCAAATTAAACCCTAATCATATACAAATTCGACTAAAACCTAGAAATCCCCTTTCAATATCTTCATATCACTTGAAATTAAATGGTTTGAAGAGATATTACCCGACAATGGAGATGTCAGAGAACGTATTTGGGGACGACCAACCAACATGGGCCAACACAGATGGAGAAGGAGAAACATCGCCGGTTCACCGAGGAGTCGAGAAGTGGTGGTTCGACGGATGAGTGAAATAGCGAATCGCTCTCTTCGGCCCTTCTTTTCCAAGATGCTGAAATGAAGATGAGGAGGTCAGATGCAGACACAAAAAACGAGTGAGAGATTAGAGAGAAAACAATATGAGATATGGAGATAAGTAGTCCGAGTTCTTTAGTAAGAAAGGAGGTCGAGGGGAGAGCTTCCAGTGGTCTTCAATGGAGGATGAAGATAAATAGGGATGAGGAAGGAGCGAGGGCTGAAGTGAATGGTCGGATCTGAGAGATGAGAGGGTGATGGACGAACAAAGGAGCAGAGGAGATAGGGTTTAGCTTTCAGATCTGAATGAGCCAATGAAGTGGAAGGATGGTTATATACTAGGGTTAGGGTTAGCAATGGGAAGTCCACTGCCGTGGCAAAATTGAGCAGCAACAAATGAGTCGTGGCTGCGTCGTATTAAATATCTCGACCCAATGGCCACGGTAAACCACTGCCGTTGCTACCAGGGGTGTGGCAAATATGTTTTTTTTTTGTAGTGCAAGCCGGCAGACGAAAAACCCGTCTAATAACCCTAGCATACAATAAAACATAACGGTGCATCAAAGACAACACGCACTCTACAAAAAAAAAAAAACGAAGCCAGAAGACCTAAAACAAACAAGACGTGGCCGAAGACGATAGACGAAGCCAAGCTCTACACAGAAGCAGAACCGTAGGTCAGCGATGCATCAGGACCCGATCATCCTGTGGGCAGTGAGGACGAAACTCCAGGGAAGCAGTCAACCCGAGAAAGGAGACGCCACAAACACACTACCACGACCCCAACCTATCCCGACTCCGACAGCCAAAACCAAATCCGCAGAGAAGATCGTCAAGCAACGCGATTGTAGAGCCACTCACCGTCTGAGAAAAGCGCACCCATAAACCCTAACAGGATTTAGTACACGCCCATACGAGCGGGGTTTGATATCCTTACGGGGATTTAGTCAAATTTATGTAGTTTTAATTATTTATAATATATGAATATTTATATATTAACATAGATATTAATATATAAATATAAATATATCAAATTTATTATATTTTCCCCTTATGGGCAGCTTTGGGCCCAAGGTAAAGCCTTGGGCCCAAAGCACACAATACAGGCCCATAAGACGGGTTACTCGGGCCCAAGGAATCGGGAAACGTCGACTAGACTGAGACGGCCGCCGGAGGCGGCGAGGTTTGCACCGAGGAAGGAGTGGGTACACCACCCACCGGCCAACCAAGGTTGACCAAACCCAAAACTGTTTTACCAATTTAAATCGAAGGATAAAGCCCCAAACCGGAGTTAAGGACCGAGAATAACAAAGTCCCCAAATCCAGAGCTTGAGTTTTCAGACCAAATGGTGGTATGGGACTTCCGAATGAGGGTTTTTGGCCTCCGAAGAGGTGGTATTAAGTCTCCGAAGAGGGTTGACCGAAGGCGGAAGCCGGCGGTTGTCGCCTCCGAGGAAGAGGTGTGCGCTCCCTCTCTCTAGATTTCTAGAGAGAGGAGGGCGTGTTTCTCGTAAAATAGGATTATTTCTATATGTGTACGTCCTGCTTCAAATCCCTAGTTATTGGGCTTAAATAGTTTGTTTTTTTTAAATTAAGAAATGATTCGACCGGTCAAAAGACTAATTAACCGATAACATCTTTGCAGATAAGGTCAATGTAATGCATGAAATCTGCATCATCATTGTTGCTGAAGATGATCGATTTCGCCGATCAACTCCATTCGATCCTTATCCTGCAAAGCAAGAACAAACGAGGTCGGGGCGGGGCTCGTCTCCCCTGGAGGACCCTCCGACGCTCAAGTCAGTTCTCGTCCTCGAGAAAGAATATCCTTCCCGTATTTATACTAGTTGAGCGTAAAAGAAACGGGCAAAGCATTTAATTAAAGGAATCGTAACGGTTTTGATATTTAATAAATGAAATCATTACCGTATTTAATTCGGTCGATGCTCTTAATGCACGAAACCGCTATCGTAATCAATAGGCGAAACGGTAGCATCAATGTCGTATTGAATACTCGAATTTGTTGGTAAAATATCAGAACACCCTGTCCCTTGTGCTATGATGACGGGATTTCCCTATCTCAGTCAAATATATACCTATATATATATTATTTAGCAATGAAAACCGGCCCGTTTATAGAACGATAAAGGTATGTAACCTTATTTTCAAGACGGAGCACATGCGAGTATGATCGATACTTCTTCAAAAATTGAGAATCATTGTGTTGATATCGCCCATTACAAGTTCCCCAATAATTTGCTTTTGCTGATAAACTGTGCTGCTGTTGCAGCTGCTGTACACTAGTAAAATCTCAAGATATTTCTCATGTTAGTGTTTATACATGATGACAATATATGATCGATCATAAAGTCAATGATAAAGGGGGAATCTTTATTTTTTTTAATTTATCCATGTATAATTGTCTAAAAAATAAAAAATTAGGATCAAAATGCATATTTTGATGGAAAGAGCATTTAGACCACTTTGAGATAGTATTAGAAGGATGGAGTTGCATATCGATTGCTCGTGAGAGATTTTAATAATGCTCACTGAGAATCAAATTGGAGATGAATTGAATGTGGTGTCACCAATGCATGGGTATACCATAGCTCGAGGTGATGCCTTCAGTACTAAGTATATATTTATATACGTGTAGTCTATATATAGACTATAGAGTGTAGAAATTAGAATAATGACTCTAAAGGACAGATCATCCTCTTACCCATTTTTTAATTAGGATATTTTTTTCAAAATATTTATTATATGTATATTTAACTATTCCTGAAAAAAAAAATGTCAATATATATATATATATGTATGATTATTGCACTTAGCTTGGTTGCTTGACTAAAATAGCTTATCAAAATGTTGAGCATGTAATCAAAATCTTTTAAAAAGTCGACATTATTTCACCGACTCTTTAAAAATCAACCTCACACAAATCAACAACACTTTTTAACCAATTAAAATCTTTTAAAAAGTCAACCTCATACAAATTAATACTCCCTCCGTTCGGCAAAACTTGTCGTTTACTATTCATACACGCATTTTTAGAACGATAAAAACTATATAAAATATTCATTTTTTTATAAATTTTTTTAAGAAGTTTGTACTTATTACTACGAAGTTGTTAAAAAAATTATTAAAAAAACTAGATATTTTATATAGTTTTTATCTCCTAAAAAAGCGTATATGAATAGTAAAGTGTCAAATTTTTCCGAACGGAAGTAGTACAAATTATTACAATCTCTTATCTATAAAACATAAAAGATCATATATTTTGAAATAAAAACTATTACAGAGTATATATAAAAACACATATATTTTAAAACGGAGAGAGTATAGTTTTATTTTTATATCTTTTACATAAATTTGGCGTAAGAATGATAACTAATTTATCATTTGAATTTTAAAATTACAGAACTATACTAGTATACTGTATAGTCTGTATACATATATTTCAAAATAAAAGTCCATATAAAACATGGGGTACTAGTAGTAGACATGAGCAAGGGTCAAGGGTTGCGCCGGATCCGATGGGTTTCGACAACCCAACCGGAACCCGAAGAGTCCGGGTTCGAGTTATGGTTGCGTTGATTTTAACTCGAGGACCTAGTGGATCAAACCCGAAGGGTCGACCCATAGGGTCAATCCATCAGGTTATCTTAAAAAATGGATTAAATGTACAATGCATCGATCATCTGCATCGTGGGGAAATGAGGCTTAAATATTTGCAATACTATAAAGTTATCCTTGATAATTTTCCTTGTTGCCTTTTGTTCTAAAAGAAAGGTTAAATTTGGCTTCTTATTTTGGAAGACCAAATGCTAATTTTTATTTATTTATTTATTTTTAATTATTTAATATTGATATAAATTTATAAATAATACAATTATAAATCTATATATTATATAATTATAATTTTTAATTATAAATAAATGATGTATTATTGTAAAGATATTCAAGAGTTCTTCGATATGACTATAATATTTGACATACTTGAATTATCATTACATAAATAATATTTTTAGAAAATGACATTAATATTATTTTATTATAGATTTATCAAAATTATAATAAAAAAAATAAAGGTAGGATCAAGTGATGAAAATGAGACGTGAAAGTTCATGATTATATTAGTATTTATAGAACGTTTAGCCTGCTAAAATTGACTTACGAGAGGAACGATAAAATCGTATAATATACTAAAAAAGAATATTCTATAATTTAGTATGCTATTTTCTCTAAATAGTACTCTAACATATGGGGAAGATGCCCTAATATGGCCAATCAAAAGGGACTTTCTCTTTTCTCGGTTGTGACCAATCAGATTGAATCCAGATGCACAGGAGAATAGGAGATAGAAAATAAAATTTAAAAAAAATCTTATGGTTTGTCGACATAAATTGGTTGCTGACAAAGGTATCTAATTACTGGAACTCAGGTTAATTCGTCACTCCACAATATTCTACTCAAGCAGTTGCTTCTGGATATTTGTTTACGTTGCACCTTCCTATTCGCTACTCCTCCTTAACCTAACCATTCATCTTCACCACCTATAGATTTATAAGTTTTTTTTTTTGGCCGAAAACGTGAGAGCAAGCTCTCAAAATATATAGCTAGAAAATGGCCTACACAAGAATAATACGGGGAGAGGCCTTCCCTTTAATGTCTTCGTTCATAAGAGCGACGATATCTAATGGAGGGTTGGAAAAAACATACAATCCAACCGAAAAGGATAAAGATAAAGAGACAAGGGAGTCTGCGACATAGTTCGCTTCCCTATAGACATGCCTCAACTGGATGTCCTAGTCTCGAGATAAAAAGCTCTGACATTGACGAACCAGGCTAGAAAGCGGGTGACAATCTCCAACGCCTTTCTTAACGAGCGTAGTAACAAGCAGTGAATCCGCCTCAACAATCACCTTCCTATGGCCCTTCTCCCATGCCAAACGAAGGCCATCACGCAGCCCCCATAGCTCTGCAACAGGCACCGTACAACACCCCAATCGGCGGACATACCCAGCCACCCATCGGCCTTCATTGTCCCTGAGTATGCAGCCAGCACCAGCGCTCCCTTCTAAAGACACCGCTCCGCCCGAGTTCAGTTTTACCCAACCCTCGGGTGGTTTCTCCCAACTGATCGCAACCCGGCGTTGCTCCCTGCTGATTTCATTGCCATCGCTAGGCCTCCAGGCCCCTGTATATTCCAAAGCCCTCTCCCGAACAAACTGGGCTTGAGACCCGGTGCACCTCTTACCATTGAACACACGGTCATTGCACCATCGCCAAATCCACCATAGGCTTATAGCAAATAGGCTTGGCCAGTCAATCTCCATCCTGTACTGCTGAGCAGAGAACAAATTTCCTCGGAGCCAAGCCACAAACGGCGTATCAAAGAAGTCGGGTTCTCGATTGAGAGCACCTAAGTCCTCCCACAACCCTGCTATCATCTTGCAGTCCCTGAACAGATGTGCAAGTGACTAATTTGCCCCGTACACTCGGTACAACAAGGATCGTTGGATAAATGTCTCCGACATCTTTCCTCATTGGTGAGAATCTCCCCCCGGACGACCAACCACACGAAGCAACGAACTCTTTTGGGCACCTTCAGCACCCAAACCCGTTTGAAAACATGGATATCATTGAAGTGAACCTCACGGGTGCCCCAGATCATATCATAGACAACTTTAATAGAGTAATTCCCATCCGGCGAACCCCTCCATCTCAACCTATCACTCTCGACACCAGCCTCATCCACGCCTAAGGACCAGGCCCGGCCCTGAGCAAGGGCAAGGTGGGCTCTTGCCCAGGGCCTCCGAATTTTTTGGGCCTCATATTAGTCAGCCCATTATATGGTGGTATTATTAAAAAAAAAAAAATCTGTACGTCTTTAACTCACGCACGCCAGAACTCACGCCAATTTCTCTTTCTTCTTTCTCCTTAACTCACGCAGTCACGCCATAGCCATTCATTGCATTCAATCTCCTCTCTTCTTCCCATGTTCTTGATTCTTCCCAAATTCTTGATTCTCCAAATGAAATTATGGCTGAGACCCCGTCCGTCCATCTCCCTGCCTCTTCCCGACCCCCAATTTGCTCCCTTCAATTTCTATTTAAGGTTTTGTTTGAAATCGAATTGGGCACAATCGATCCCCCAATCTCCCCCAATCTCCCCCAATCTGTCATTGAAAGAACTCAGGAAGACGACGCGGACGACGCGGAGCACAATTGATCCCCCAATCGAGTTGATTCGGACGACGGGACGACGCGGAGCTTTAGTCTTCCTCTCTGGTAAGTGGTAATTTCTAATTTATCTTCAAAATTTCTTTAAATTCTCTAAATTTCATCTATTGAATTGTTGCAAATCTTCTTTGTCTTCCATTCTAATTCGAAATTGGGGCAGAATTCGTAGCCACTATACAATTTCTACTGGTGATTCGAAAGCTGTTGTTTCTAATCGGAATATCGGAGCCTTTACAGTTCGAAAATCAAGCTTAATCAATCAATTGGGGCCAGGTTCCTTCACTCCTTTTATTATATTTTTACAGAATTCTTATTTGGTAATTGATTGTTCAATGCTCATTGTTGCCTCCTTCTTTGTTGTGCATTGTGTTTAACTTGGTTTTGTTTGAAAATTTGACATTTAGACTATTTAGTCATGTCTTCTAAAAGAAAATTTGAGCCTGGGAGTGTAAAACGTGAAAGAAAAAAAAGAATTGAAGAGTTAATTAGGTCTCAAAAAGGAGCTCTTGATAAATTTATACGAAAAGAACCACAAGTTGTTGTTTCTAATGGTGGGGAAGCTACTGGTGGCTGTGAAGGCGCTAGTGCTGAAGCCACCGGTGCTAATGTTAATACCCCTTGTGTTGAAGTTCCTACCAATGAAGGTGGTGCTACTGATATTTCTGAAAATGTTATTGATAATGTTATAGATGTGGAAAATGCTCTTGATATTTCTGAAAATATTCTTGATGCTAACATTTCTCTTGATGCTAATGCTAATGTTATTTATGAGAATGATGATATTTATGAGGAGGATGAGATTTTTGAAAATGATGGAGTTGATGCTAATGTTGATTGTTCTTATAAGCATAATATCTTTGATCCAAGAATTTGGGATTCTCTTGATCTTAAGCAAATTGACATACTAGTATCAAAGGGTCTTAGAAAGGATATGTCTATTCAAAAAGGCCCTAAGGATAAATTTTCTAGACGATTTTCCTCCACATTTTATACTAGAGTCTTATCTAATGGAGAGAAAGTTGAGAGGGATTGGCTTGTTTATTCAAAAGAGCTTGATAAAGTTTTTTGTTTTTGCTGTAAAATATTTAAAAAAGGGAAGGGTCAGCTAGCAAATGAGGGTTTTGGGGATTGGAAGCATCTTGGAGATAGGCTAAAAGAACATGAAACAAGTGCCGAACATGTTAAAAATATGACTACATGGTATGATTTGCGTTTGAGGCTCCAAACAAAGAACACTATTGATAAAGTTTCTCAAAAGCAACTTGATAAAGAGAAAGATCGTTGGAGGAAAGTCTTGGTTAGAATTATATCAGTTGTGAAGTTTCTAGCCAAAAATAATCTAGCATTCCGTGGTAGTAATGATAAATTGTTTCAAAATAACAATGGGAATTTCTTAGGCTTGATAGAAATGTTGGCAGAGTTTGACCCAATTGTTAAAGAGCATGTAGATCGCATTGAAAAGGGAAAGATTCATTTTCACTACCTTGGTCATAGAATTCAACCGGACAAGGCTTGTTTGATGTTTTACAAAATGAATTGAAGAGTCTTGGCCTTGATATTGACAATGTTAGAGGGCAAAGCTATGATAATGGGTCAAACATGAAAGGAAAACATCAAGGGGTGCAAAAAAGATTATTAGACAAAAATCCTAGAGCCTTTCATACATCTTGTGCTTCTCATAGTCTTAATTTGACATTATGTGACATGGCTAATACTTGTGGAAAAGCTAGAGATTTCTTTGGAATTATCCAACGTATTTACACGATATTTGCTAATTCTACAAAGAGATGGCAAATTTTTAAGGATAATGTAAAGGGATTGACGGTTAAATCTTTATCATTTACTCGTTGGGAGAGCAGAGTTGATAGTGTTAAAGCTATACGGTTTCAAATTGTAGATGTAAGAGAAGCTTTACTTCAAGTGGCTGATAGTGATAATGATTCAAAAATTAGAAGTGAAGCTAATTCCTTGGCCCAAAATGAACTTGGAGATTTTGAGTTTTTAGTGTCCATAGTCATTTGGTATGAAATATTATATGTCATCAATTTAGTTAGCAAGGACTTACAATCGAAACATATGCTTATTGATGTTGCTATTGAGAAAATAAAGGGGCTGATATCTTTCTTTGAAAAATATAGAGAATCTGGTTTTGAAAAAGCCTTAGAAACAGCAAGGGAAATTGCAAATTCTATGAATATTGATCCGATATTTCCTCAAAAGCGTCAAATCCGAAGAAAGAAACAATTTGATGAGAATCCGGATGAAATTACTGTTCAGTCTAGAGAGGATGCATTTAGAGTGAATTATTTCTTATTTGTTGTTGATCAAGCAATTAGTTCACTTACTAAGAGGTTTGAGCAATACAATGAATATGAAAAAAAATTTTGGTTTCTTGTTCACTGCTAAGAAGTTATATTCTTTGGATGATGCACAATTAAAGTCTTCTTGTAATAACATTGAAACTGTACTTAAGGGAAATGGACAATGTGACATTGATGGAAGTGAATTATATGTTGAGTTAAAGATACTACAAGATTCTTTGCCTAGAGAAGAAAATCAACCGATTGATATTTTGAAGCATTTAAAACGTGTTGATTGTTTTCCAAATGCAATTATTGTTTATCGGATCTTGTTGACTATTCCTATTACTGTTGCCTCTGCAGAAAGGAGTTTTTCGAAGTTGAAGTTGCTGAAATCGTATCTACGATCTACAATGACGCAAGAGAGGCTTAATGGATTAGCTTTGATATCAATCGAGAAGGATCTTTTGGAGAAAGTGGACTGCGAAGAGCTGATTGAAAGTTTTGTTAGTAATAATGTTAGGAGGATGATGCTTTTCTAGTTAATATCAGTATGCTATATTAGTTTAATTTGAAGTTTCAAGACTATGTTTTACTTGCAGTTTAAAATTTCGAACCAATCCAACTGTTTGTTTATTTTCATTCGAAATTTTAAGACTTTAGTTTTGCACCAGCAGGTTGAATTAGTTTCAAGGCGAAAATTTTCTTAACTAGTTTCGCCCAGGGCCTCCGAAAACCATTGGACGGCCCTGCTAAGGACGCTAGCCTCATCAACACCTTGAAAAATCAAACAAATCACTCTAAAAAAACGAATAAAGGATAATATAATTAAATATTTATTTATTTTCTTCATAATTACATACCCTTTTGTAATTTATGCATCAATTATAAAGTGAAATTAAACATATAATACTTGAATCATTCTTCAATTATTAGAATAGGATTAGTTAGATGACTCAAATGAGTGTAGTTTGTGACTATGCACAACACTAACATTTATTGACAAACTTACACAGCATATCCATCCACAAAAGTGAAAGAATCAACAGAAACCAGCTGAGCTTTCATGTGTACCTATGTTTTTTACCCCCATCATATTCTAAAAAAAGGGGGGTAAAATAGGAAAAAGCTTCAAACTTGTTCTCCTAAAATCTTCCACTGAGTTTATGTACCCACAACCAAAAACTAAAAAATAAAGGCTGTATTTTGTAATTCTGGCGAGACTCCGGGGACTCATCTGCAAATAATCCCTCTGGTAGACCCTCCAGTTGCAAAATCACCGATCAAAACAGAGCGTTCATACCGTGCTCTGTTTTCCCCTGCTTCTTCACACTCATGCTTGTTTCTGTAAATCCTCTGCGCTGATGAAGGTGCCATGGAATCCATAGGGCACCCTCGACGGCAGCTTGATCGAAGCCTCCAGCTTCAAATCCATTGCGTTAACTATCTGCAACTCCGACGACTTGTTCTCCTCGTCGTGGACGAATGCCATTATGTACCCGTCGTCCTCGGATTCCGAATTCGGATCCTTTGGAAGGAAGTAGGGCTCCCCTCCGAACTTGCTGTCTCCGTAGAGATACTTCTTCACCTCCCCTGATTCCAAATCGACCTTTGCGAAACCCGACACCTTCGGCCATGGCTCTGCGATTGCGAGATAGGCGAATTGCGTCCTCCTCCCTAGCTTGTGTTTGTTCACCATCCCGGCTTCCAAGTTGATTTGATCGGCCTCGTTCGGAGAAATCGGTCTCCGGGTGGATTCCCCTGTTTTCAGATTGAGCCTGATTTCCGATAGCACGGATAGGAGATTCTCGTCGCATTCGTTGAAAACAGAGTCAGCCGGAGTCATACATGATCCGATCACGACGACCTCGTCGGTCTCCGGCTCCTCCCACGAGTTCCAGAGGTGGAAGCAGAAGCAATCGGGGACATCGATCCACTTGATCCCTTTCCCGTCCTTTGCGTACTTGTCCAAGATGCCGAATCTTGAAATTTTATCTTTCCGGTAGACAACAGGGGAACCTCCCCTGATCATCTCCTGAAGCTTGAAGACGATCTGGCTATCGGGGATCACCACGAAGTTCTCGGTGATGGCGAAATCGTGCATCATTGTGGGCTCATTGAGGGGGATTTCGACATCGGGGGATTTCTCCCCTGTTTTGGAGAAGTGGAAGTACTTCAAAAATGGCTTCTTTACGACGTCGTAGCTCAGGGCGAACATCTCGCCGGAGACGGGGTCGACCTTGGGGTGTGCGATCATGGTGGAATTCAGCTGCCCGTCGAAATTGTACCTCCCTACCGTTTTCAAGTCGCCGGCGGGGGTGACTCTGACTTGGTACGGGAGGTCGTCCTCTGACATCGCGAGCAGCCGGCCGTTGTGGTAAACGACGCCGGCGTTTGCCACTCCGAGACCCTCGGAGCTGTCGAGGAGGCCGAAGGCTCCGCGGGAGAGGAAGAGGGCGAGGCGGGCGATGCCGGAGTGGCCGTGGAGCTCTCCGATCGCCTTGGGGAAGATGGGGCGGCCTAGGGCGCGCTCTTGCTTGTACCGGCTGGTCTCTGTAAACCGGCACGAGTACGAGGCAGAGCCGTCGGAGTGGAATCGGACGGCGTGGATCATCCCATCGCCGTCGAAAAAGTGGTGACCGGCGATGGGCTTGTGGAGCGGGTTAGCACCGTTACGGAGGTAGACTCCGCGGACGGAATCGGGGATTTTGCCGGCGACGGGGAGGTTGTGAGTAACAGGGCGTTCCGGCACCGGAGCGAAGTTACCGGAGATTTGGATTTCAGGATCAGCCGTTTTGGGGAGGGAATGGTGGTCGCGCTCGTGGGAGACTAGAGCTGATTCGGCGGCATCGAGGACGGAGGCAGCCACTTTCTGAAAGGGATTCCACCTGGGAGCGGCGGCGGGGGGTGCGGCGGCCGGCGGGAGGTGTGTTTTGGGGAGTGACAGAGCAGGCGATTGAAGGGCGCAGGTGATCAAAGTCGGTGTCTTTTTGCCATTTTTAGGGCAATTAAGTGAAATCCGATGATTAAACGAGGACGGAGACGAAGAATTGAGCAATTGGTTGAACGAAGAGAGTTTACAGGGACTGATTGAAGCAGAGGAAGCCATGACTCTGTAATTTTGAGCTTGAAGGTAGCAATGGTTGGTGGGGCTCGATTTCTGTGCGCTGTTTTTCGGTTGTTGAATTCGGTTGGAGATAGCGATTAATGGAGGAGTGTAGTAAGTTAGAGATTGAAGTGTTTTTCTGTGTGTGTTGAATTCGGAATGTGGGTGAAGAGCTGAGGAAGTATGGGGGGAGGTAAAGCAGATATATATAGAGGAATGAGACTCAACCACGTGTCCATGTGAGGACGACGACCGATAGGTGGGGCCCACTATGCTTTTTAATTCAATTAATTAAGCATTTTATATTCGATTTTATTAATACGCGCGTAATGATTGGTCATGTCATTTTATTTTTATTTTTATTTTGTAAATGGCCGGCCTGCAGCAACATAAGATCTCTAGCTATTAGCTAAGGTGGTGGGGGTGAAAGAATAGGTGAATGGTGTGACGAACTGTGAACCTCGTGGTCGATTTTGGTCAATTTCTATTTTACATTCTTTATATATATAATCCTATAATTTTAAAATATTGAAGATTAATTCATTATCGCTGTGCCCACCCTAATGACGGTATTCTTTTTTTGTTTTTTTCAAATCCCACCGAAATCGTGCTTGACGGATTTGTGCCCACTCCTAATGACGATGATCGAATTGAAAATAGATTCGGTAATATGAAACCTTTGACTTTTAGACGGAATCTTTGACTTTCAGGTTGGAGAGTACGTACACTATACAATTCTCATACCATGACATGATTTTTTTTATAAATAAAATCATAATAATATAACAAATTACTATAAAGTAAAATAAAATATGTTTGATTTGATATTTTGATTTGAACCAATTGATTAAAAAAATCTATAATATATTAAAGAATAAATTATGTACTAAGTAATTTAATGTTTTAAATTGAATCAATTGATTAGAAAATATAAAAATATTTTAATTTGATTGATTGAAAAATCTATAATTATGGTGGTGATGACACCTCATAAAAAACATTTCTCTTTTAATAATTATATATATATATTATAGATTATAGAAGGTATATATTATAAATTATTAGAAAATGTAGAATATGTTAAGCAAATATTTAAAAAAAATCTATTTTAATTTGATTGGTTGAAAAACCTATAATTAAGGTGGCGATGACACCTCATCAAAAATGATTTTATTTTAATAGTTAGTTATAGATTATAGATGATTAGAAAATCCATAATATATTAAGGAATAAATTATATACTAATTTAATATTTTAAATTGAATCAATTGATTAGAAAATGTAAAAAAATGTTAATAAAATATTAAAAAAAAAATTATTTTAATTTGATTGGTTGATCGAAAAACATATAATTATGGTGGTGATGACCCTTAATAAATTCTTCTCTCTTAATAGCTAGTTATAGATTATAGATTATATATTATAGATAGATCATTACTCATTAGACAATTGTATAATATATTAAGGAATAAATTATATAATAATTTAATATTTTAAATTGAAATAATTGATTAGAAAATGTAGAATACGTTAAGAAAATAAAAAAATAATTAAATTTGATTAGTTGGAAAACATATAACAGTGATGACCCCTCATAAAAAAATACTTCTATTTTAATAGTTAGTTATAGATAGATAGATTATAGAAGATTTAATAGTTACACTTTCACCACAAAAAAAAAACTGTTAGGTATAGATATAGATTATAGATATTTTTTAGTCCTTAACGTGAAAACAAGTGCAAAGTAAATGATATAGAGTTTTGAAAAATAATGGTAATTGTTTGGCGTAAATCTAATTAATTAATCCATGTTTCGTTTTTGTGAGGAATCCTAATGTGGAGGGACATATTACATATATGAATGAAGGTAATTGTTTGCAAATGAATTAAATCGACATAAATTTGATCATATGTCATTGCAAATGGAAGCCAAATTAATACATCCTGGCCAAGAAACTTACATAGTTATATGTTATAAGAAGCTTATAATATTAATTAGAGAGTGGCTTGTACGTATTTGTGGAGGATATATGACTTGCCATATATCCCTAATTTCTCATTTCTGTCTAAACTTTCCTATGATTTGTCACTTTGAAGGATTATACATCACGTCTTGTCCAAAATATATGTTAAGTCGATAAAGTGACTGCTAACTATATGTTTCGACAGATGGAGAGATTAGTAAGGAAAAAAATAAAGCTAATGTAATTTAATTCAACAAAATATCTCAAATAATAAGACTTGGTGAAACTTTTTAGGTTAGAAAAAACCAAAACACGAATTAAAAGAGTAGTTTTGACACACATTTTATGTTGAAATTAGGTAGAAAGAAAAGACAAAATTAATTAAATGAAGGTAAGGGAGACAAAGGGTACGACGGTAAAGATTCAAGATTCAGGCAGCAGGCATAGGGAGGAGGGAGAGGTAATTGTCGAAAATGCCCCTGAGGAAAACGACCCGGAGCAGTACGAAGGGAGGAGAAGACGGTGGCGGTGGTGGCGGGGGCTGCCGAGGGAGACGGTGGGGCCCGCCTGGGTAATCCTCTAATCCCGCGTTGGGCGCGCTTACAGGTTCAAACCATACGTGGCAGCCTGTGAGTCGTCGTCAAAGTTGGGCCTGCCTCCAATCCCTCCCTGACATGCATGCTTTCTTTTATTTAAATTTATACCCCACACGCTAATTACCTACACAACACAATTCTTCTATACACTTTCTGTTATCATGTCATCATTTGTATCCTCGCACTTATCTTCGCCTTTTTTGGTATTGTGTTGTATGCTCGTGAGATTGTTGACTCATCTCTACTTTTGAATACTAACAATGTCCGTGAGGACAGGTTTCTTTCCTATTCAAAGCAAATATATTATATATGTGCTCGTGAGATTGTTAGCAATCTCGTTCGATAGAGTTTTAATTAAATCTCGATAGGGTTTGATCGGTTGGTTTTGACCGGTTATTCATAATGCGGTTTGTTGGGGCGGCGTATGACGTTTCCTTTGGTGTTTTTAGGCGCTCTTCTTTGTTCGGATTCTGACAGTCGGAGTCCGGATTGATTGGGGTCGAGGTGGTGTGTACGGGGCAAACTCGGTGATTGGGAAGGAACTTGCTGGAGGTTCGTCTTCACTATCCACGGGGATTCTTGATGTCTCACTGGACAACGGTGCTGTTGCATGACGGTGCTTGATTTCGTTCGTAATCTATGTCCCTAACTAGCTAGATTTAGTTTTGCTTAATTTCATTTTTGTAGGGTGCGCTTCCGCTTGTTGTATTGCACCTTTTTGGTTTTTGATTGTATGTTTTGACGGTTGCCCGTCTGTCGATGTGTCAGCCATCGAGATTTAGGTATATCTGATCTCGAATTCTTAAAATCTCACTAAAAAGATTCTCCATTATGTTTGAGTTTGTTGAGAGATGTGAATGAGATCAAATGAGTCTTATATCTAAAATTGAGCATAATAAACTTTAATATATATATATATATATATATATATATATATATATATATATATATATAAAAGTCGATGGACTAGTCCTCATATTGCAATTTGGTTTCGATGGAACTTTACTCGACTTTGGTGCTAGGCTATTAGCGTATGGGCATCTGTGCACACAATCCCTCAATCACAAGTCCCATTGAACTTCGATCAGTAGCGTTTGAGTTTTGTCATTCTCTTCAGTTTTTCAATATATGGATATTTTAACAAAATTATTCAATGGTACTGAGTGATTATTTATTGGAATAAAATTTATACATTTGTATACCTTTTGTATAGACAATTAATTACATTGTTATAAATAAATAATCACGGGAAAACAAATAAATAAACTTGAGAAAACAAATAAATAATACACACACCTCCATATATAGATATCCAACTTCTTCCAAAATTTTATCGTTTTAGTATGCGTTATTGATTAGTTTTTTTTTAATGAAAGCAATATTTGTTAAATTTTATTGTATAAAAGGACAAAAAAAGGCATCATGTCATTAGATCAATAATAGCAAGCATATATATGCAACAATTCAAAAATAATAACAAAACATATAGCGCCCATATGATAGCTATACCATATCTTTGATTAATTCTGTTAATTACTGCAATTAGCGAGTCATATATATTAACACGTATTGTTGAGATACACCTTGAATCATGATACTTGAAATCACACTTCGCAGACGCAACATATATAGTGTTTATGGTCATTATTTTGGATCCTAATTTTAAGTTTTGTTAATTTGAGTAGGGCTGTTATTCGAGTCGAACGAGCCGAGTATTACTTGTTCATATTTAGTTCATTTAGAATATGAACGAGCTCGAGCCGAGCCTAAATTTTGACTCGAGCTTAAAAATGTGCTCATATTCAGCTCGTTTAGGAAATGAGCGACCTCGAGCCGAGCTTTTTTCGAGCTTTAGGCAATTCTACTTGCTCATTATACAATAACTTTAAGAAAATTTTAGAAATTTCTTAAAATTCGAGCTATTCGAGTTTAATTCGAACGAGCCGAGCTTTGGAATTGAACGAGCTTAAAAATGTGCTCATACTCGGCTTGTTTAGAAAATGAACGAGCTCGAGTCGAGTTTTATACGAGACGAACCCGAGCCGATCACGAGTAGCTTGTCTCACATAACACCCCTAAATTTGAGTCATGATTTATTCTATATTCCAAAACTTATCAATATAATCTTTGCAGTGCGAATTACTATATATTGTCCTGCTTGTTTGTTTGATTTATAACATTCATCGCAACATGTTAATTGATACCTAACCCACAAACTATTCTATTCTCAAAATGAAGTTTATTATTAGTCACCAATTAGCACTTTGATTCCATATCAAAATTAGTTTTTTTTATTTATAATATTATATCGTATCATTTATTGGGTTTGGATAAACACTAGAAACTTCTGTTTTCCTTGTAAACTCCTATATAATGAGTTTTTTTTGGGTAGTAAATAAGTAGTAGATCGATAAAGCGATCTTGAAGCCATCTAAAAGATGGTTTGATAAACTCTATGAAGAGAGTCGCCAGTCAAAAGAAAAAAAAATCTAAGATTACAATTACAAAATAAATTAAAATTTAAAACATCTAAAAAATTAGAGTCATTCTTCTTTCTTTCTGGTCCGGTGGCTTAGACAAATTGAAGAAGTTGTTGGGTTTGGCATAGATGACTTAGAAAGCGGCGACGAACTAGCTCACCTACATATTCTTGTGGTGTTGGAAGGAGCGAACCAATTAATATGTAAGTGGGGAAAGATTAGGATGGACGACGACTGGAACTAGCCGGCAGCATGCATGTCCTTTGATATGGCTCAATCTTTCGAATAAGCTTGATGATTTGTTGATGACTTGTAAAACAAAATTTCTTCTTACTATGCAAAGAAAGGGAAAATACAGCACACGTACCCAAGGCACCAAGAATTGCTTTGTTGAAAAAAGTTGATCCTTTCAAGGCTGAAAATAAAACGAGATGAATAATGCTTGATGAGGTCGGAACCGATCACCCGGAAGCACGATACAGGGCTAGAGCAGATCATGGCTTGAGAGAATCTTTCAAATCGGCGCCTTTTCTTTATATTGAACAAATCGGCGCCTCTTTCAAAGAAGGATCTTCACCAACGGCTAGAGCAGATCATGGCTTGAGAGGGAATCTTCACGATCTTCTATTTGGGGAAACTCGGAAGCCATGATTTCCGATTTGATTATTCTCAACTTCAAGCCTTAAGGAAGGAGATATTATTCGAAAAACTTGCTGAAAAGTTAGTGCATAATATCTGGCAATATAATAATAATAATATCATATAATAATATCCGCAAATAATAAACGTAAAGTACAGGTTTTATGTTTCATCAACATAGGTGTAGCTTCAAGACCTTAGAAACAAACTGTGTGTCAAAGCCTTTGAAACTATTTCCGATTTTCATCAAGGGAGTGGAGTTATCAAGGGCAATCGCCTCCAAGAACTACTGCTGGTAATTGATATGTACGTTGTAAATTTTGCCTAATCCACATTCCTCTGCATCCACGAGTTCCGATTGCATGCAATAGTCCGAGACTTAAAAGAGGAGAGGTTTAATCTGAAAACTTTCATGAATACTCCACCTTGATTGTAAGATCTTAAGCTCTAAGCTGCAAGGTAACACCAAGAGCTGATGAAAGACAAAACACTGTCTTGGTTTCAAGGTCTTGAAACCAGGACTAAGTATTGCGTATATTTTTTATATTCTTTACTTAGTTCATTTTATATTGGACTTTTTATATTATATCTATCCAAGCTAACTTGCAAGACTTAGTTAAATGAGATGAGCCTATTTTGAATGGGATGGTGTATCGAAGGTTTTGGGCTCACGTCCATTGTGAGAAATTTTATACTTGCCATCTTGAATCAACATGGTTTAAGGAAAGAAGCGGTGAGGGCCTCTATTTCATACTCGTCATAACACACTTTGGTGTGTAGTGAGGGCCTCTATTTCACTTGTAAGATTGAGAGCTAGAATAGAAGCGGTGATGCTTTGTATAGGGGAAGGGAAGTTCTCCTAGGAAGTTATAGGCTCAAGGAAAAAGAAATAAAGAGGTTTGAGTCATACGGGTTGGATAACCCTAGGCGGGGACGTAGGTCAAGTTCGTGCCGAACCTCGTTAACAATTTGTGTGTTCATCTTTTACTTTTCGCATTTACTTTGCCTTATTCGATTTTACTTAGTCAAGATTTGATAGCTATATCAAGGTCTTGACAAACTGTTGTGCAAACTGCCTTAAGAATTCTTATCTTGCGAAAATCGAGCATACTCTATTCATCCCCTTGATCTTCTAGAGTATTATTTATCATCTTATAGACTCTTCAATTGGTATCAGAGCTTGGCTCACTGTTTTTGAACTCACAATCTTGTGAGTTTCAGCATGTATACCATAGGTGATGGAGGATTTGCCCAAGGAAGATCAACCAACCGATCTCCTCTGTTTTGTCGCAATAACTTTGTTCACTGGAGATCTCTGATGCAGATGTTCATCATTGATCAAGATATAGAGTTATGGGACCCAGTCAAGAAAGGACAACGCATTCCAACAAAGACTATTGATGGGAAAGAAGTCGAGAAGTCTGAAGCTGAATATACTCAAACAGACTTGGAAAACGTCGCTAAGAACTTCAAATCCATGAATGTATTATATTGTGCTCTTGATGCTAATGAATTTAATCGTGTTTCTTCTTGCAAGAGTGCCAAAGAAATCTGGGACAAACTTGTATTCACTTACGAAGGCACCAGTCAAGTCAAGGAGAGCAAGATCAATATATTTCTTAGATATATTTCTTAGACAGTACGAACTTTTCAAGATGAATCTTGATGAATCAGGGAAGGAGATGTTTACGAGATTCACCCAAATTGTGAATAACCTCGACTCACTTGGGAAAACTTTCTCTAACCAAGAAAAAGTTAGGAAGGTTCTTAGGAGCCTCCCAAAAACCAAGTGGGGTCCCTGTTGTAGGAGGAAATCGAGATTACAAATAAAATATAAATAAAGCAAAGCAAACCAGATTCCGTCCCTTGCAAATGATTACAAGACCTCCTCTTGATGTAGTAGCGCGAAGTCATGATCGATCCTCGAGGAAGCGTGTCAGCGGATCTCAGGTAGCGACAAATCTTACAGGCAGAAAATTAAATAGACAGACAGAAACAACATAGAAAAGAATAAAAGAAAGCAAAGCAGCAATTTTTGGTTGATATCAACCACTGTTACTCGATATCGACTAAGCAAATCGACCAACAGTGCATGAAATCGACTAACAGAAAGTAAAACCAAGCAAGGTAACTCGATTTTGACCAAATCAACTTGACATCGACCAATGTCCTCGATGTCGACCAAACTGCTCGAAATCGACTAACTCAGAAACAGAAATTGCAACTTTTTCGAATGAAAACGAATATAAACACGAAATTAACTCAATAAACTAAAGACTTCTAAGTTCAGGGTTTCAACACCACAACGATAACCATGCAAAATAACACATAAAGACATAAAAGATCATGCTTTTCATCAAATAACTTTCGTTATTAACAAATAGGAATATAGAGGCTTTCGCATAAACCCTAATTGTTACTAACCCTTTTTCACATAATTAATCCAAGTTGTATTAAGATCACTTTCACTTCAATAACACAAACAAGGATCACCTTCAACTTTCGCAAAAGAATCATGCTTATAGGGATAGAAGACGAATTGCATAAAAAGCTTGTACCTTTACCGCATCACCTCACATGGCTACCGTCGGGCTCACCCCGACCCTAGAAGTGGGTGGACTACTCGCTCTTCATCATCAAGAAAGACATCAATAATAAAAGGAAATAACTTTGCATTAAATAAAACTAAAAAGAAAGCTTACAACCGAACAAACCAAATCCGCTCTCGCCTTTCCACCTTGCTTACGCCACAAGCTCTCTCTCTCTCTCTCTCTCTCTCTCTCTACTTACTACCTCTTCTCCTTCTCTAGAATTGAATGAATAAAAATCAGCCCCTAAGGCTTTATTTATAGTCTTCATTCCCTCTCTAATTAGAAAAGAAAACTATATCTAAATTTATATCTATCTATCTTTTATCTAAAGATTAAAACATGGAAATAAATAAATAAATCTTTTATCTTTTATAGTCTTCCATACCCTGGCTTACCTTTGCAGAATCGGATGTCGGAAGCTCCTGAGGGTCTGGTCGATTTCGAGTTAGATTACTCGATATCGAGTTGTGCTGCTCTTCAGGTGGACTCTCAGTCGATATGGAGGGAGATGGGTCGATTTTGTCAGGTCGATATCAAGTAATGTCACTCGATATCGAGTTGACTGGCTCAATATCGGTTGGCTTCTGCTCAACAGGAG
Source organism: Persicaria tinctoria (assembly GCA_037127255.1). NCBI lineage: Eukaryota > Viridiplantae > Streptophyta > Magnoliopsida > Caryophyllales > Polygonaceae > Persicaria > Persicaria tinctoria. The sequence continues at coordinate 25,925,546 of JBANSL010000006.1, forward strand.
GAATCGACTCGGCAGATGCAGGTCGATATCGACCAAAGGTGGTCGATATCGAGTCGGTTCCCTCGATATTCCTCTGCTCGATTTCTGGTGGGGCTGTCTCGGGATGGGGGGGGGGGGGGGGGGGGGGGGGGGTCGATATCGACCTGGTGCACTCGATATCGAGTGGTTCAGTGGCTCTGTTGATTTCTCCTGGTCGATATTGACCTCATACTTAAGACCTGACAAAGCATCCGAAAAATAGTTATTCCAAATCGACTTACCTGGGTCTATGTCGATTGGATTCTCTGCTTCTTCGTTCAGGATGACCATGATCTCTTCCACTTGGGCTTCCATATCCCTCTTTTCTAGCTCTTTGGGAGTGATATTTCTTACCTTAGGCTCCCCGCAAGTAATGTAACCAGCTGATATAGATTTTGTTTTTTTTTACGAATATTTAAACCCTCTCTCTCTCTTTCTCTGAAATTTCTCTCCGCTTTTCAAGACTTCCTCTTCTCTCCCTAAGCTTTCTCTGTGTCAATGACCCCCAATAGAACTGCTACTCCACTCGTTGCTCCTCCCTCCAAGCGCTACAAGATGCCAACCAACAAAGGGCAATGGGCATGCTCTCCTCCGATCGAAAGCTCAGAGGACTCAAGCTCATCTTCACCTTCTCCGTTGATCAGAAAGTCGATCCAAGAAGACTCCAGTGGCATATCTGGCACCCACTTGCCCCCAGGTAACCTCTGATATTTCTGCCAACTGGTTTGTCTCCTCCGACGTGGCCAAATCCTGGGAACATGGTTTTGGACGCCGTTGTTTATGCTTCTGCGATGCCATCGACACAAAATTGCTTGAATCCCTGCCCTTACCCTGCATTTCTCTCTTGAAATCCACATGCCTTTGATTTGTCCTTAACCTTGGAGACTTTGCTTACCCCCGTCTCACCCGACTTTTCTATGCCAACATGACTGCCCATCGTATCAAGGGAACCCTAAACCTCGTCACAAAGGTCAAGAACCATCGAATCTTTCTCTCGGCCGATAGCTTGGCTCTAATCCTTGAACTTCCTAGAGATATTCCCACTGATGGCTTCCCTAACAGGATTGATTCTATTAATCTTGTTCGAAAAGAGTTCTTTCTCCATGCTTCTCCTGATTCCTCTTCCACACACAAGCCTACCCACACAATACTCCAAATCCAACCGAAATTGATCTTTGCGATTCTTGCTCGCTGCATTTTCCCTTGTGTCAACTCCAGGGAGTTAGTCACTGATAATCTTCTGGAAATCCTTTACCTTATCATGAGCGGCTATGAACCTAACCTTCCATATCTTTTGATCAACTACATGCTCCATGCCGCATCTTCTTCTCGACCCGTACCCTTCCCTTATGCTAATATTCTTCCCAAAATTTTCGAAGCCTTTGATGTCGACACATCAACAGAGGAGAAACAAACTTAAAGTGGTATAGTCGATGAGGCTTGTCTGGAACGCGTTGGGATTGCGAGAAATCTAAGGGGTCGGTCGGTGCTGAAGAAGGAATGCAAGGATCCATTTGCACCCGTTCAGGGGGTTTTAGAAGACAGGATAGCTGCTTTGGAGACAAATGTTCAAGATCTTAGGATGGATATAGGGCGTATGTGGACTGATATTGCGTCTAGGCCACACGAGCTGCTTTCAATCGTCAACTGCAAACTCGATCAGATGATGTTGTTGAATGCTCTTACCTTCACTGCTACTAGCTCCATCATGGCATTAGATGAAGAAATTGCTAACCATGTGAGGGAGAAGGCAGGAAATGCCATCCTAAATTGTGAAAGGCTAGTTAAGAACAAACCCATCTTGTGCCCAACTCATCCAGAACCCACTATTTTGACTGTTGAAGAATATGGGGTTGTGAAGAAGTATAGGGGTGTGGAAAGACAAAAGATCCTAGCTCAAATGGAAAAGGATAAAATCACGAAGGATTCCATGGAAAGATGGAGGAAGAAGTGCAGAGACAAGGTCAGGAGGAAGTACATTGGGCCAAACAAGCAGTACCCCACCATTAGGGAGTGGCAGGAAGAAGGACCAGCTAAAGCACCTCCTAAGCAAGCTGAACCCTCGACAGTTGGACCCTCTACATCCGAGGCCCCCTCTACTGCAAAGCCCTCTTCATCAGCAGCGCCTACTAAGACCTTCGGCAAGAAGAAGAAGTCCATTGGTGGTGTCTCCTCCTCAAGGCCTTGATACAACCCCACTTCTTTATCTCTCTATCAGCTTTCAAAATCTCTATCTGTTTTAAAACTTTGGTCTGTGGTTTAAAACTCCTGCTCTCTACCCGTTTTGTTGGAAGATAAAAAGGGGGAGAATGATTTGGTTCTTGGTTGATTGTTTTTGCTGGTTGGTTTTGCGGTTTTTGGTTTTTGGACGGATGAAATATTGGTCTAAACATTTTATGCTAATGTTATATGTTCATATTCCTGATCATGTTTTGTCTTCCATCAAGGGGGAGATTGAAGACTCCACCTTGATTGTAAAATCTTGAGCTCTAACTTGCAAGGTAACACCTAGGGATGATGAAAGACAAAACACTGTCTTGGTTTCAAGGTCTTGAAACCATGACTAAGTATTGCGTATATTTTTTATATTCTTTACTTAGTTCATTTTATATTGTGTTTTTTATATTATATCTGTCCAAGCTAACTTGCAGGACTTAGTTTAATGAGATGTGCCTATTTTGAATGAGATGGTGTATAGAAGGTTTTGGGCTCACATCCATTGTGAGAAATTTTATACTTGCCATCTTGAATCAACATGGTTTAAGGAAAGAAGATTTCTTCCAGCCTTGAAGATCAAGACTTGCCGATTTTCACCTAATCAAGGGGAGTGCATTCTGTAAATGGAAGGAAATATTTTTGGAAGAATTTCAAACCTCAAACGGTTCACTCCTGATGCCTTCGAAGAACATCTATTTATACAACGACATATGGAAGAAAAAGGTATCGAAGCAAGCAATCAGTTGAAAACATTCAGATCAGCAAAAGCATTCTCTCGTATACTCGTTGAGCTTAGTCGGGTTGGTTTTTAGAGTGGAGAGAAACACAGTCTTTACTGTACAATTCATTTGATTCACTCTTTGAGTTTCATACTCGTCATAGCACACTTTGGTGTGTAAGGGCCTCTATTTCACTTGTAAGGTTGAGAGATAGAATAGAAGCGGTGAGGCTTTGTATAGGGGAAGGGAAGTTCTCCTAGAAAGTTCTAGGCTCAAGGAAAGTGAAATAAAGAGGTTTGAATCCCACGGGTTGGATAACCCTAGGCGGTGACATAAGCCAAGTTCGTGTCTAACCTCGTTAACAATTCGTGTGTTCATCTTTTACTTTCCGCATTTACTTTGCTTTATTCAATTTTACTTAGTCAAGATTTGATAGCTATATCAAGGTCTTGACAAGCTGTTGTGCAAATTGTCTTAAGAATTCTTATTTTGCGAAAATCGAGCATACTCTATTCATCCTCCTCTTCTAGAGTATTATTTATCACCTTATAGTCTCTTCATTTCAGATCACAAGAAATCAAAATAGCTTATCTGTTTTGATGTTTAGGTTTGAAAGTTTGGGTTTGTAAGTGTATTTCTTTAAGGTTTGGAAAGGGTTGAGCAAGGTCTGGTGGGTAGCCGGCCAGTAAATTTAGATTGATGCTCTGAAGTTCGATGGGAGGCAGTGACTGCCATGGCGAATGAAAAAGGGGCAAGATCTACAACGATGGGGCAAGGAGACGAAGATCCAGTCACGCCGGAAGGGGATGGGTCTAAGGATGGGGTGAGCAACGAGTTGGAGTAAGCGGCACCACCAACACCGGAGGCTATTTTGGTTTCTTTTATATATATATATATATATATATATATATATATATATATATATATAATGCATGTAATTAGTAGATCACATGTTTTTAAGGAGTTAAAAATTATACTCCGTATTATATATATATGAAATTTAAAAAAAAATGATATTTAATTTATATAGTTTTTTTATTATAAGAATGCATGTAATTAGTAGATCACATGTTTTTTTTTCCTTCAAAAATTAAGTTAATAACATATTGTTTCCACTTATGAAGTTGATCAATTATTTTTACTTATGATCAAACATAGGAGATCAATGATTGCTAATATTCCTGTTAGTATTATTAGTTCGTTGGAATCTCGTGATCTGATCGTGATTAGTTATTACTATGTGAGGTTCATGATTTTGCACATAAATTTGAGTTTTATTATAGTTTGTCCTAGCTATATATATAAATATACAGTATACACTTAACAAAGTAGCTAGTTGTTGGAATTTGTTTAAGCTAATTCAAACACAAATCAGTTTAGCGCGCTAATTGGACATATTTATATGAGTATCTGCAGGCTGCAGCATGTTGTAATTAATGTTAAGTTTTGATTTGTCGGCACATGAGACCACATGATTATCACTTGCTGTTTGAGATTTGATCCTTAATTATAGGCGTAGCTTAATTACTTCCAAAACTATCTCTAGTTTCAGTCACTTCTAGATCCTACGGAGTATATATATATATATGGAGTAATTAATTTATGGTTTTTTTTTATTAGGAAATAATTCGAGATCAGATAGGCTTGAATTTCGATGGCCGACAAGTCAGCAGACGGAAATCCGTCGAAACATACAACGAAAGCGAAAACAAAAGGTGGTGTCATACAACAAGTGGAAACGCACCCTACAAGAAAACGAGTCAAAGAAAACTAAATCTAACATGAAGGGGACTACGGACGAAAGCCAAGCACCGTCCTATAACAACACCGCTGGCCGGTGATACATCAGGAATCCCTGTGGGTAGTGAAGACGAACCTCCGGGAAGCTCCTTCCCGAACATGGAGTCGCCCCGTACACACTACCTCGATCCCAGCCAGACCCGACTCCGATTGCTACAACCCCAACATAGAAGAAGAACCCCAAGCCGCACCAAAGCAAAGACGCACGCCACTCGAGCAAAGCAAACCGCGAAGGACCGATCGCAACGGACCAGTCAAACCCAAATGAGATTTAATCCAAACTGTTTAGATCTAGAGCAGTGTTTCGAGTCCTTGCGGGATTTTAAATGCTGATATTGAAATTTTGTTTTCATTTTAAATTATTGCCCTTTTACTTTTTATTTTAATTATTATTTTCTCGGGCCGGCTTTGGGCCCAAGGGAAGAGCCTTGGGCCCAAAGAACACAAAATGGGCTGATCGAGTCCCCAAGCACGGGCCACCTTCGGGCCCAAGGCAGGCCCAGAACCGAAGGAGGTAGAAAAATGACGACACATCGCAGAAAGCCACGAACCAGCAACCCGAACGAGTACCGCCCGACGAACGACGCTGAAAGCAGGCCGGAGGCGACATGGTTCTCGATAATCGATCCCACAACTACCTTCCAGTTTAAACTTTGAAATTATACTCCCTCCTATAATATGTTTGACTTTTCTTCACGTAGTTTAAGGAGCTAAAAACTATATAAATTTTTTTTAATTTCTTTTTTACATTATATTGTAATACTTATTATTAATAAGTATTATAATATAAAAAAATTATTAAAAATAAATATTTTATATAGTTTTAACTTCTTAAACCACGTGAACAAAAATATTATATTTAAAATCGGAGGGAGTAATATTTTTTATGATTCACACCAGTTTTAAATATGTTGGTAGAGGTGTGTTAATTAATGTTGCTAAAATAATTACGTGGGAAAAGCACAAATCGATGAGTAATTTATGATGTAAAAATTATTACTTCCCTTTGTCAGAAATTTTGAATATGTCTATTTTTTATGAATGAATTTGTCAAATTGGTTTTTTTTTGTCTTTATTGGTTGAGTGTCTATCAAACTTATCAAATTAGGTTTTTGTCCATCTAGAAAAACATAACCCGCCCGTGCCCCTCTTCTTTGGATCTCCTCCTTCGCCTCTCTCGCTTAACTTGCTCTCTCCGATCAAATTAACGACTCCCTCCGATCTTCATCTTCGATTTCATATATATCAATCTCTCGCCTCTCTCGCTCAACTTACTCCTTCCACGATCGTCAACTTACTCCCTCTGCGATCTTTATCTTCGATTTCATACATATCAATATCTCTCCTCTCTCGCTCAACTTACTCCCTCCGATCTTCATCTTCTCCTTTGATATCCACGACTTCTCCAGATCCACGATCGTCATCACCGGCTGTGTCATCATCGTCGTCTCCTGGCCTCGCCATCGACTACTCTCTCACTTGTTTCTGCTGCTCTAGTACACCGACTTGCAATTAATAGGGAGAGGATGATCTTCGATGGCGACAGACAAGAGGCGGAGGCGGCGAAGATTCGGTGGAGGCGGAGGTGGAGGCTGCGGCGTTGCATCCAGTACAAATCTGACATTGTAGCGATTCCATCGTCGTCAGGTTCCACCACCGCCAGATCTCCCCTTCCATTTCCTGCTTGCTATTTCCATATATTCTTCCCCTCCCCGGTTATTCCTGCTGAGATTTTGGTCGATGGCTTTAATCACGTTATAGAGACATTCACAGTTACGCAGAGGAAGGAGAGAGAGGAGACCTTGCTTCGATGATGCTCATCAGTGACGACGAGGGAGAAGGCAATGAGATCGAGGACGAAGACGACGATGGGAACCAGAGCGGAAGTTATGGAAGTAGCCGAGCTGATCCAGAGAGCTCGGAAACGGAACCCAAAGGTTTTTGTGGATCTCGTTTTCCCTTCCGAATGAACGAGGATGAAGCTTCAATCAGAGATTAATAGAGCACCACCTTGGAGTCTCAAATTTTAGCACTGGCGACCTCATAGGTAAAGCCCGAGCACCACCTTGGACTCTCCAAATATAGCAAGCCAATTCAATATCGTTGTTTGATTAATCTCTCACTTAACAATTCACTTATGTTTGTTGAGCACCATCTTGGATACTTTCATCATTTTTTCGGATTGATTTCAATTTCGCTTTGATAATTTCAATTTCAGCAATGATGTTTCACCTTGGATAGTTTCAATTTCTTGTTTAATTTTTTTTCAGTTGCGCATTTCGTGGAATTCAAGGACGACATGAGAGCTTTTGCATCTTCAACACAGCAATCGATTTCGGATTCAGAATCACCTTGTGAGGAGCAAACACGGTTGATTGAACACCATGCAAAGCAGCTGGAGGAATTTAAGAAGATCACCGAGCAGCAATTGGCTCAGCTGACGGAGCTGGTGCAAAACCCTCCAATTAGGGACAAGATTCAAGAAACTTCGGACACAAGGGGGTCGTAGGGCCCAGAAAGAACCGATCAACCATGCATGGCAAGCAAGATCGGAGCACCACTCGTTGATGGGATCAAGGCCACCAGAGAGGGAGATCAATGGTTGTTAGGCTAATTCCTCGGGGTGGAATTATCATGGATCGAGCTCGAATTCAAGTTGGTCCAATGACAGTTTGAGGAGCGATCGCTTGCCGAAAATGGATTTTCCAAGTTTCGATGGCAAGAAGCCACGAAGATGGATTCGCAAGGCCGGGGAATTTTTCTCCATTGTTGCAATTTCGGAGCACCAGAAAGTAGAGATCGCAACGATGTACCTTACCGATCGCGCAGACATATGGCTCCTGAAAAAGCCTGATCCATAAAGACCACCATTTTTAGTGGGGTCCGGGAACCTACCTAATGAAATGACCAACCTTCACGACAGACTTACCTGACCCGCGTCGAAAAGATCGACGCGGCCCAACCTGTGCCGCAGGAAGTTAGTTAATAATCTTTAATAACAAAAGATGACTCCCTTATCGAGTTTTTCCTAGACAATTTGGAAGTTCGACCCATTTACCTGTCGTCATTGAATAACTTGAGATTAATTAATGACAATCCTTAATAGAATTTTACACTAAAGACGGACAGTGGTTTTCATCCGCTGAGTTTGACATTGTGACCGATGTAGACTCTTTTCATTTTATCAGATTCCTTCCTACGCGTATGATTCTTCTCGATCTTCCGTTTTCTGGGTTCACTATGTCTTATTCCGCCCTCTCCGCTTTTCTTCCATAAAGTCCCCTTTCTATTATGAAGCTTCTCCATATTTATAGATATTTGATTCTCTTGCATGTTGTGCCACGTGGTGCTCAACTTTCAACACGTGTTGTACTCGTGGGAAGTGGGCATGGTTGCCACGTTTCTGTTCTTTTTCATCCGCGGATGATCGTATTTGAATGGCTTTTTAGACCTTTGTCCGCGGATTGTAATGATATGGGTTTCTTGTTTGTTTTTTATTTATTTGTTCGGTACTTTTTAAGTTTCGGCAGATGTTTTTAGCATTGGTTTAGTCACAGCTCCTCGGGTCGTGTTGATTATGTCTAGTAATTGACGCGGATCGACGAAAATATATAAACATCTGTAGTTTTGTTGCCGTTTGTTGATTCCGATAGGGTTGATGGGCCTTTTCTTCATTGAGTCACGGCCCAATTTGGGCCCATTAGGCCCATTTATGTCTGGAATTTCAAACGTCGGTAATTTTTCTATAAGTTACCCCGTTCCGTTCTCTTTTTCACCCAACACTTGTCTTTTTCTACTTTCCACAATTTTTAATCCTTATCCTTATCTTTAGCTTTCCGACGGCGGTTTTCTAGGGTTCCGGCCGTTTAGCTTTGAAGTTTCTGGTGGTTTTCTTCAATTCCTTCAAGGTATTTCTTCTTGTTCTTGGCTGTTCTTGAGTTTTCTTTGTTGAGTTCTTTGATTTTTTGTCCTTTAGATCGTGGATTTGGGTATGGAATCGTCTCAAGGGTGTTTTTTGGATGAAACTTTACCTTGTGTGAGTAAAACTTCGTGCAATTTTCTTCTAGTTTCTTTTAGAAATGGCTAACCTCAACAAGGAGGGTGACTCATTAGAAGATTTTGAGAGGGATGAAGGATGGAGAGGTGGTGCTGTTTCATCCTCTCAAGCGCGTCTGTCTCCGGAGATACTTTCTTCCTCCTCTGGGAGTTCTTCTTCTTCTTCCTCTGATGATTCCTCGTCGGAGTCATCTTCTTCTACATCCGCGTCTACCCCGGATCGAATTGGTCCTAATGGTAGCCCTATTAAGGTGAGAAGGCGTCGGAAGCGTTCTGACCCTGATTACTATTCTTCACCTTACTCAGTTTCTTCTTCTTCGAAGGGATGCGCGGACGGTGAAAATCCAACTGTTGTGGATGTCTCGGGTGCTAGTTCTTCTGTGGACGCGGGGACATTGTCTGCGTCTCAGTCGGCGAATCAAGAGTCGGAGGAAGTTTGGATTCCTTATGAGCTTCCTCCTATTGGTTTAGCAGAAGCACCTAAGGTAATTCGTTCTAAGGAGAACTTGAGTGATTTGGACACCCCTGTGTATGACTTAGGGGATCTTGATTCTTGTCTCTTTTTGGGGGATTTCAAACCTCTTCCCCCTCCAACCAGCCGTCCACCAATTGTGCTTGAAAGAGTTCATCCATGGAGGTCCCCAGTAGGTAAATTGAGGGGTTGCACTACTTTATTGAACCTTGGAGATCTCGATGCTCTTTCGCAAGTCTTCCCATGGCCAGCGGGTGTTGAATTCTGTCTTCCCGAGGAAGGAGGTGGTTGTCTGGACGCTTATGAAGATTGTTTAGTCGTATATGCCGCGAGCCTATCTCAGGGTTTTCGACTTCCTCTTCAACCTCTTTTCTCAAAGTTCTTAGAGGAAGTCCTGCTCAGATTGTTCCCAATGGTTGGATGTTCTTTACAAGTTTTGTTATGAGATGCAAGGAGATTGGTGTTGCCCCCTCTTTGAAGTTGATGCTTAGTATTTTTTCTCTGAAAAAGGGGACTCAAGACACAAGATTTTATCAATGCAACTCAAGTTGTAAGTACATGGAGAGGTTGTCCAGCAAACCAAACTGGAAATACAAGTGGTTTTTGGTCCGCGACAGATCCGGACAAGGCTTTAGTTGTCGAACGGTCCCAGGGCCTTTTTGTTCTGCTTCAAAACCAAAAATTTCCAATCTTTCTTAGTTAAAGCTGTCCTTTTCTCATATTCCTAGATTTCCATGGGATAAAATGTTATCCGCGTTCCGTCTTGAGATGGCTGGCTTGAGCATGCCTCATCCGCGACTAGGTGGCTTCTTTGTTTAATAAGTTGCGTTTTCATATTTTACTTTTCTTAAAATGGATAACTTACTGGGAAATGCATTGTATTTTTCAGACAAAATGGATCTGGATGCGCTTTTGAAGCGGCACAAAGCTAAATCGGGAAAGAAGAGGAAATCGAGTTCTGTAGCCAATGATCCTCCTGTTCCTCTTCTTGTTTTAGAAGTGACATCAAACGTTGATGTTAGTATCGCGGACGAGACTGGCGTTTTAGCTGAATCTTCATCGTTGGTCCCTGCTCTTCAAGAGAAATGTACTGGTCCATCCGCGCCGGAATCTTCGAGATCCAAAAGAAGGAAATTTGCCATAGCTGTCGGGCCATCCGCATCAGATGAAAAGGGGCTCTTTTTGGAGGGTGTGGCTATTCTTCGCGAATTTCCTATCCCAGGTTTCGATCCGGTTGACCTACAAGGTCTTGCTTTTCCAGCAAAAAAATGTTGCTTCCCGGAGCAAGGATATGTTAAGCGTTTGGACCCTGTCACTCTCTCCGCTAACTTTGATCGTTTAATTCAGTGGGTAAGTTTAAATTCTTTTGTTGTTTCCCATTAACTTTCTCGACGCGTTCTATTCTCAGATTTTCTTACTTTTACTTCAATTTTTGTAGTTGAGGGTGATCCAACCGGACGTTGAGAGACGCCTGGTATGCGGAGAGAAAGATCTTAGGAAGAAGGATAAAGAAATCAAAAAATTGAACCACAAGCTTCGTATTTTGGGGAATACCTACCGTAGGGGATCCAGCTTCAGTGGAAAAGTTTAGGAAGAGATCGGTTGACCTTCACGAGGAGGTGCAAACTCTGAAGAAGGCCATGGCTGTTTTACAAAAGAAACATGATGATTTGAAAACTTCTTCAAACTCTGTTGCCTCCCGCGTCAAAGAGCTAGAGGCTTCTGATGGTGTCTCGCAGAAGCTTCTTCAAACAAAACAGGCTCCATAGATAAGATGGAGGAAGACTTTTCTATTCTTCGCGAGGAGCTATCCATCACCAAACAGGAGCTTGAAATTGTTAAGGCGCGATCAGATCAGGACGTGGCTCTACAATGGCTTTAGAGTCCTGAGGGTTTGAAGCATCTATCCTCTGAGTGGATCAAAACGGAGGTTGGTCTCTCTTTCCTATCTTCCGCGGCGAAAGCCTGTCTTCAGACTCAAAAAGGCTCCAGCATTCTGAAAGACAAATGCTTCAGTTATTTTCGGAAGGGAATGGTTGCAGGGATCAACCAGAGTGGGACGCGTTCATCAAGCAACCCAGGTGTCCCTTTGGAAAAGTTCGAGCCTAGTTTGGAGAGTGCCGACTGGGGTCTTTCGAAAGAGGTGATGGACGCGGAAGACTCTCATTCTGAAGATGATGATGGTGATGAAGCGGAGGAAGAAGTTGAGAAGGCAACCTCTCCTTGAAAGACTTTGGTATTTTCGGGGTTTTTTGTGTAGTAGTGAAACATTGGGAATTTGTATATGGTTTCCTGGTTTTTGGTGCATCATTGAGATACTTCTTTCGTTTTGAAAAAAGGTTGAAGATCTCTCTGGTTAAAACATTTGCGTTGCTTGCATGCTTTGTTTGTGGTAAATATTTATGCATTTATATTCCGGATTTTCCAAGTGTCGAACGGGTTTGTCCTGGTGTTCAAAATCTGTCACCACTTGTCTTTATTCTTTTGGGTGAATTTCTCTTTTTAAGGTCTCGATTTCTATCTTTCGTTATCTCCTGAGTTGTATTAACCGGTTGCGCTACTCCAAGTATCATGTCCTCCGGAAATTTTAATCCTTGGGCCTTTTTTCAAAAGATTGAGAATGTGGAACAACTTTCTCGGCTAGTGAGTTTCTTTTAATTTTGTTTTAAATGAAGTTTGAGCTTTCTCAACTTAAGCCTTGATTTGATTCACATGTAGGTTATGCCTCCCCAATTTGAGGCCGAGTATGGACCTCTTCCGCCTCGATGGGCCTTTCTTTCTTCTTACCTCGTCCGCGACTTTCCTGTGGCTGTATCATGGAGCGAAAACGGTCTTTTTCAAATTGACAATGGTTGGGATGAATTCCTCATGCTTCATCACCTGGGAATAGGGAGCGCGATGATGTTTTTTTCATAAGGGCAATGTTTCCTTTCAAGTTTGTCCGCGTCGTGAAGTCGTGGATGAACCTAAAGCTACCTTGGACTCAGTCTCTTCTTCGTGCAGTTCTAATTGAGTTATTTCCGCGTTATCCTTTTGTAATTTTTCAAGCTTGTCTCTTGATATAAGCCTTTGAGCAGAACAAAATAAAGCAAAAAAGGGGAATTCATGATTTCCTTACTATTTTCACATGTTTTCTCAGACTGAAATAAAAGGGAGGGATCTTTATTATTACTAATAGAAACTGCGTACAGAAACCTTTCACAGGGGTTGGATCCTTCTAAGCTCGTTACATAGTTGACGCGGAGAGTTTATTAGGAGATCAAGGATGGCCTACCTCTCGATTTTCTTCGCTATCTGGGCTGACAACATCAACTTCAAAGATAGAATCACCCATGTAGGTGAAGATCAACGCGGACCCAACATTAACTCGATTTGCTTGTGTGAAGTCGCACCACCCTTGGGTTATCCAGAAAAGGCCATCTTCATCTTTGTCCACTTTCACCTCGTGCTCCTGGTTGGAGCGGGACCAGAGTCTTGCATGAGTATGAGCGTCTTCGTCGATTAGGACATACATGAGAGGGAGGCGAAGGGTTTGAAGTTGTTCTTCCCTCATGATAACTCTGTAGAAAGCCCTAGGCTGTGGGTTAGGATCCATTTTGTTTTTAAGATTGCACTCTACTCATGGATGTTTTGGGTGTGTTTTATACTGGTCTCATGAGGCTTACTTGTCCTTGGTTTCGTCGCTTTTTACCGATAAGTAACTTTAATTTCCTTTATTGGATTTTTACTTTTATCGGTTTTGGAAAAAGGTTTAACACCTGGTTAATTTGTCTCGGAAAAAGCGGGACGCGTGCCCTTGGGGGTTGTGCCATCTGTTTGCATGTCACACATGTGTTCCTTTTGACTGTTCCCCTGTTACTGATAAGTAGAGGGTTTTTTTTACTGTTTTTTCCAATATCATCGAGATGCGGGGATCTACTATAGTTCCACCCTTGTCATTTAGGGAAGACGGAGTTGTCGAGTCGGAAACCCGTTGGGCTTTCTTTCAAGCGATTGATTATCTAGAGCAGTTTTTGCAATTGGTGAGCTAACTGTATTGGAAATCTTTAGAAAACTCATTTTTAACTAATACTTCCTTATTTTTAGTTACTTCCACTTCAGTTTGAAGAGGAGTATGCCGACGCTATTCCTGGTCAGGTTTTTCTTTCATCTCATCTACTGCGCAACTTCCTAGTTTGCATAGAGCGGCGTAACGGTGGTCTTCTTTACCTTGGCCGCGGATGGAAAGACTTTGTTGATTCTCACGGCTTCGAGCGGGGGGTTTCTATGATTTTCACTCACATGGGTGAAGCTCACTTTGAAGTTCAGGTGGTGAATCCGCGTGGGGGAAATAACGATGATCGGGCTCCTCCCGAAATAATTTCGAATGGTTTTTAAAATGCTTAGCCCTGAATAAGGTTTTAGGTTCTTTCAACTGTTTAGTAATTAGAGGTTTGTCCAGCTTAAGGCAATTACTTCTGGGAATCTCTCCGTTCATGCATGTTAGTTTTTCGAGGTCATGATGTCCATTTTACAGGTTTTCCGAGAAATTCAATAATAGTGTTTACTATTTATCTCATGCATGGTGCCTGTGGTTCCTGTCTCGATGATGTGACATTTCAAATTTATCTGTTCAATATTTCTTCCATTCGACACATGTCCAGATCTTTGTTATATAAAAGAGAGGGTGTGAAAGAAGCCATTGAACTCATTGCAGCGCTTTTATGATGCCTTCCATGGCTGATTTACCTTGGTCTTTCTTTGAGAGGATTAGTTTTCCTGAGCAACTTCTCCGTTTGGTTAGTTTGTTTGCTGTTGATTGAATTTATCCTTTTTTTATCAAGTTAGTTTATTTTCCAGCATTTCTTGAAATCCGTTGTTTTTGTTAGTCTTTGCCCCTGTGTTTCGAAGATAGACTTGGGCCAGATCTTCCCAGGAATGTCCTTCTGTCCACCAGGATTCTTCGTGATTTCCCGATGGAGGTTATGCGTGGAGACTATAGGGTTCCATTTTTGAGGGGTGGTTGGAATGACTTTGCCGAGACTCACAGCGTCCATATCGGCTCTTCTCTTACTTTTATTCACAAAGGATGGAATCACTTCGATGTCCAGATCTTAGATGCCGTGGGAGATGAGGTTGACGCGGAGTGGGTCTCTTCGGAGTCAGACGGTCCCCCTTCAAATGGATTTCGTTTAAGTCAGGGCATAACTCGTATCATCCCAGGGCGTTCTCCGCGGATATAGGTTGAAGGATGCTTGTTTTAATCATGTGTCAATCGTTATGATTTCTTTCAATAATAATGATACTTTTTTGGGAATCCCAAAAGAACATCCCTTTTGTAGTATTCCAATAGTGGTCTACCTATGAGTTCGGATTTGGTGAAAGGTTGGCCACACTTCCAGCTCAAGTGTTCCGATTAATGACGAAGTGTTGTCTTTGAAAATGTAGATTCAATTAGAGGCCTGACGCGGATATAAGCTCCAGCGTCTTAGGTCTTTCTATTAAATATTTGCTCTGAGAATGCGGATTCGATCAGAGGCCTGACGAGGAGCCAAGCTCCAGCGTTTTAGGACTTTATATGAAGTAACGTCTCTGAGAATGCGGATTCGATCAGAGGCCTGACGCGGAGCCAAGCTCCAGCGTCTTAGGACTTTATATGAAGTAACGTCTCTGAGAATGCGGATTCGATCAGAGGCCTGACGTGGAGCCAAGCTCAAGCGTCTTAGGACTTTATATGAAGTAACGTCTCTGAGAATGCGGATTCGATTAGAGGCCTGACGCGGAGCCAAGCTCCGGCGTCTTAGGACTTCATATGAAGTAACGTCTCTGAGAATGCGGATTCGATCAGAGGCCTGACGTGAAGCCAAGCTCCAGCGTCTTAGGACTTTATATGAAGTAACGTCTTTGAGAATGCGGATTCGATCAGAGGCCTGACGCGGAGCCAAGCTCCAGCGTCTTAGGACTTTATATGAAGTAACGTCTCTGAGAATGCGGATTCGATCAGAGGCTTGACGCGGAGCAGAGCTCCAGCGTCTTAGGACTTTATATGAAGTAACGTCTCTGAGAATGCGGATTCGATCAGAGGCCTGACGCGGACCCAAGCTCCAGTGTCTTAGGACTTTATATGAAGTAACGTCTCTAAGAATGCGGATTCGATCAGAGGCCTGACGCGGAGCCAAGCTCCAGCGTCTTAGGACTTTATATGAGGTATCATTAAGTGCATATCATCATAGAAAGCGCCCTCTAACCGCTTTATTTGATCCTTGCGGGGGCGACTCAGTTTTATATTTAGCTATTTAGTGATTACACATAATACTTTTTTAGGTTGTCCGCGTTCCAGGTCTTGTTCAGGATGATTCCTTCAGGAGTGCTGAGTTTATATGCGCCTTTTTGAACTTCCTTGATAATTATATATGGTCCTTCCCAGTTGGGATCTAGCTTCCTGATAATGCATATTTTAGATAGGCATTATAGATATATTTAGTTTAGTTAGGTTGCATTTCTTGCTTACTTTGTTGCTAAATTGCATCTTGTGATTATTTTGGAAGAGTTCGGATTCTGCGCAATTTTGTGTTTATCTCGCAGATTGGATCGGAACACATTTAGGAGATGCAATATCTCGAAGAGGAACACAAGACACATGGGAAGGAACAAGGAAGAAAGAAGCAAGACAAGAGGAGAAACCAGCAGCGGAAGCTATGAGGCTACGACAAAACGTCATGCCGCGGGCGCCGCAGAGGCCGCTGCAGCGGGGATCCAGATCTACATGGTGCGGCGGGCGCCGCAACCTTGCGGCGGCCGCCGCAACTACTGTCAGCGCGCAGCGCCGTTTCGGAAAAAACCCTAGTTTTTCTATGTTGTTTTGAGGCCGACTTGGATGTTTTATTAGGCCACTTTTATGTTATTTTTGATGACCTTTCATTCTATTCTTACTTCCATTAGACACTTTAGAGATTTTGAGCGATGTCTTCCATGAGGAACTAAACTCATCTATTCTGCCTGCAATTTGAAGCTTTATTCGGATTGATTGTGAGTTTCTAATTCTCGCTCCTGGTTTCCTATTTGTGAATGCTTCAACTTCTTTGTGCTTGATTGATTATTGATTTGTTCTATCTTGTCTGGCCAACTTGTTAGATCAATTCAATCGCTAAGGTTTTGTAGATTTCTGATTGTGAACCTTAACCTAAGTGGCAAACTTGTTCCTTTAGGGCTGATTGAACTAATTGAATGAGTAGGAAGTTGAATGTGTTGTTAAATCCTTCTTTAGGGACTGCAAATACCTTGGCTAATCTCTGAACTTAAAGCTATCAATTGGGTTAAATCCTTCTTTAGGGACTGTTCGATTGATAAGGGTTTCTAGGACTGATTGGACTAGTAACTATATTAGGTCGGGACAAGGGCATTCATAGGAAACATAATAGGACGAGAAGAAGTTACAAGGATCGCTTCAATCCAATAAAGTGGAAAATTGTAGGTGGAATTGCTTCTCTCATCTGTCTAAAACAAATTCACTTACTTTGCGTTCGTTACTTTGCTTCAAAACTTTCACACTAAAACCCCCCTTTGGTTACTTAATCGGCATTAAAATCATACTTGAGTTATAAATTTCCCTGTGGATCGACCTCTTGCTTATTGCTATACTTGCTTTAGGTTTGAGTTTTCTTTGACGGAATCAACGACAGGTTTCCCCTCCGTCACTTCCCCTCTGAGGTAGCTTGTCGTAGCACTAGATCTCCTTCCTTAAGATGTCGCGGGGAAATTCGTCTATCTTGATACTTGGAAAGCCTCCTCTTGTATTCTAGCTCCTTCAAAGCGGCCGTCATTCGGCGTTCTTCTATGAGATGGAGCTCAAACTCCAGTGCTTCTTCATTGATGTCCGGGTCATAGGTAATTATCTGTGCTGACGGTATCAATATCTCAACTGGGATAACCGCGTCCATACCAAAGACTAAAGAGAATGGGGTTTCTCCAGTGGGAGTCTTGGCTGACGTGCGATAGGACCAGAGAACTAATGGTAAGAGTTCTGCCCAACGCTCTTTTGTTCTGTTGCCGAGTTTCTTTTGTATCGCAAGTAACAACTGTCGGTTAGTTGTTTCCGCCTGCCCATTCGTTTGTGGGTGGGCCACAGATGAGATTTTAAGATTGATTCCCAGCCCAACACAGAAATCTCTGATCGTTTCGCAATCAAATTGAGGTCCATGGTCTGTAATTATTGTTTCGGGTACCCCGAAGCGGCAAACAACATTCTTCCACAAAAACTTCCTCACTTTTTCCGCGGTTATTAATCCCATCGCTTCGGCTTCCACCCATTTAGTGAAATAATCTACGAGGACCAAAACATATTTTAGCTGTCCGGGAGCTGTGGGAAATGGACCGAGGATGTCCATTCCCCAGACGGAAAAAGGGCAAGCTCCGGTTATGCTCTTCATTGTCTCAGAAGGACGGTGATTCAGATTTCCGAACTTTTGGCACGCGTCACATTTCTGTACATAACTTTGAACATCATGTCTCATAGTAGGCCAATAATATCCCAACCTGATTGCTTTGGCCACAACAGCTCTCCACCCCTGGTGATGTGAACAAACTCCATCATGCAGCTCTTCCATTACTCGATTTCCTTCTTCTGACGATATGCACAATAGATCTGGTAAGCAATACCCTCTCTTGTACAGTTTTCCTTCCCTGATAGTGAATCGAGATGATTTGACGAGTATCTTCTTAGCGGCGGTTCTATCTTCAGGTAGGGTTCCCTTGCCTAAATAGTCCGCGATCGGTGCTCTCCAGTCTTCCGTCTCCATTTCTTGTACCTGATAGACTTCTTGAATAAGTCTTCGGTTACTCATTCTTTCAAGAATCACCTCTTTTCCTACTTCCTCTGGCATTACAGCTCCCAACCGTGCCAACGCGTCTGCCTGCTGGTTATCATTTCTAGGAACAGATGTCAAACAAAAACTCAAGAAAGCTTTGGAAAGTGCTCGCGCTTTTCTCTGGTAATCTGGCATTAAACCAGTCCTTGCCTCATATTCCTCTGTTATTTGCCTCGTCACTACTTCTGAATCGGTGTAAACTGAGACTTGCCTAGCACCTTTAATCAAAGTTATTTCCAGTCCAGCTAGTAAGGCTTCATACTCGGCTTCATTATTGTACTGCCGTTCATCAGGTGCCGTTAAAGTAACTCCTGCTCCGCATCCATCCTTGTTAGTTGCACCATCTACCCTGAGTGTCCACTCACTTTTTTCTGTTAGAGAACCCAATTCGAAACTTGTCTCGCTGATGAAATCGGCCAGAGACTGAGCGAGGGTTGCTTTCCGCGGAGTATACTCTATTTCAAATTCTGTGAGTTCGACTGCCCATTTCATCATTCTTCCTGATAAACATGGTGAGTGAAGGATTTGTCGCATGGGCAAATCTGTCATAACTCGGATAGGATGACCTTGAAAATAAGGCCTTAGCCTTCTTGCCGCAAATACTAAGCACAAGATCATTTTCTCCACTGGTTCGTATCTTGTCTCCGCGTCCTGAAGAACACGACTGATGTAGTAGACTGGGAATTTTTCTTCTCGCGTCAAGACTGCCCTCATGGTGACATTTTTTACAGATAAATACAGATGGAGGGCCTCTTGTCTCTCAGGTTGGTGAAGGGTAGGAAGCGATGTTAGAAAAAGTTTCAAATTTCCAAAATGTTCCTGTAATTCAGGAATCCACCGTATCGGCCCCTTTTTCACGAGCAGAGCAAAGAAAGGCAATGACTTATCCGCCAAGCAGGAGCAGAAACGGCTTAAATAGTTCACTGCTCCATTCAAAGATTGTAACTCTTTGATCGTCCGCGGTGGTTGAAGATTTTGAATTTCTGTAACTTTTTCAGGATTTACGTCAATTCCTCTATGGCTAACCATAAAACCGAGGAATTTCCCAGAATCAACTCCAAAGACGCATTTTTCTGCATTTAAATTCAAACCTCCTCTTCGAAGAGAATCAAAGGTTTCCTGTAAATCCGCGGCGTGATCCTCTGCACTTTCGCTTTTGACAACAATGTCATCAACATAAATTGATACGTTCCTGCCAATTTGACTACGGAAGATCCGATCGACTGTTCTCTGAAAAGTTGCCCCAGCATTTCTAAGTCCGAAAGGCATGACGCGGTAGCAAAAAATTCCTTGACTGGTGATAAAAGTTGTAGCTTTTTTGTCTGAGGGGTCCAGGTTTATCTGATTGTATCCTGAGTAAGCATCGAGAAAGCTCAGGACTTTGTTCCCCGCGGTCCCATCGACGAGCTCATCTATGGATGGCAGTGGATAACTATCTTTTGGGCAGGATTTGTTAAGATCAGTAAAATCGATACACATCCTCCACTTCCCGTTAGATTTCTTTACTAGAACAACGTTTGAGAGCCATTCAGAATCTTCCACCTCCTCTATGAAGCCTGCTTCTAAAAGTTTATTAGTTTCTTCTCTTGCCGCAGCAGCTTTCTCTAGGCCATTTTTCTCCTCTTTTGCACTATGGGTTTCGTTCCTGGACGAATCCTTAAGGTGTGTAAAGCTATCGTAGACGGTACACCTAGCAGGTCTCGAGGACTCCACGCGAAAATGTCTCTTGACTTCGCTATGATCTCTAAGACTCTAACCCTTTCTCTTGTTTCCAGAGCTTGTCCCAGATAGACTTTCTCCTCTGGACAAGGAAAGGGTGTAGATGCAACTTTCTCATCCGTGGTAGGCACCTTGACTTCCGTCGGCCGGACTTCTAGTTCAGCTTCTGAAAATTCAACCGAGTCATTATCTCCAACCTCGGACTCACAATTCTCACTAATACACATCACTTCCTTATTTTTCTTGATGGAGGTCAGATAACAGCTTCTACTTTCTGGTTGTTGTCCGCGGACCTCGCCTATTCCCCCTCCGGGCAAGGGGAACTTCCCTAAGAAGTGGTAGATTGAAACTACCATTTGGAATTCGTAGAGCGAGACACGGCCCAACAAAGCATTATACACAGTGGGGATCTTTACTACTGTGAACACAATATTTTCCATTCGTCTGTTTGGAGACGCCCCCAGAACAACTGTAAGCTCGATTGTGCCAGCCACTTGTACTTCTCCTCCCGAAAATGTGATCAGCGTTCCTGGATACGGTTTCAACGAAGCCGCGGAGATTCCCATTTGAGAAAAAGCTTCCCATGACAGGATGTCCACAGAAGATCCAGTGTCAATAAATACTCTTTTTACGGTCTTGGCAGCTATCTGCGCGTGAATGACCAGCGGGTCTGAGTGCGGCATTCTTATTTCCTCCGCGTCTTTTGGAGTGAAGAAAATGTTTTCAAGCTGCGTAAGAGAAATTCTTCTGCTTGACGCGGATGGTGGCTGTCTTCCTTCTCTTTCATAGTTTCTTTTTTCCTGCCTACTGGACCCGGCCATTGACAAACCTCCTGCGAGGGTGTTGATGAAGCCCTCTGGTTCTGGTATTTGACCTGCTTCTGTTTTTTGAGCTTCTCTCTGATTGCCAGATCTTTGGGCTGCGGGCGTGTAGTTGTTCCTTCCTCCGCGTCCTCTTCTTCCTCTCCCTCTTCCCCGGTTGTGGAATGGGAGATCCCTACGCGGATCCTGTTGCCTGTTAAATCGTTCTTGTGGATTCCGAAGTTCGTCAAACCTAAGGTCTCGGTCCTCCCACCGAGGTCTGTGGTCGGGTCGGTTCTCCCTTCTAGGTGGAGATCTCATATCGCGATGCCCGTGTTGATTCTCTCGTGGATAATGAGAACGCGGATGATTTTCCCTATACCAAGATCCTTGACCCCTTTCTAAATTCATATGTACTTCATCACGGTGGGGACGAAAATCTATTGCTTCTGAATGATCCCTAGGAGGCTTGGCTTTCTCTTTTCTGAATTTTCCTACCAATTTCCCGAAAGGTCCTGAATTCCCAGTATTCGCCTTGGAGCTGGACGCGGCTGCTTCTTCTGCTTCAATCTGTCTAGAGACCCGCTCTCTTAGGTCATCATAACTTGTGGGCTTCTTTCGAAACAAATATGTCTTGAAATATCCTTCAGCTAGGTTGCCCATAAGTATGATAATAGCTGATTCATGATTGAAGTTAGGGATTTGAACTACCATACTGGTGAATCGAGTGAAAAAGTGCCCCAAGGATTCCCCAGCTCCTTGCCTGATGGAATTCAAGTCGAGCATAGTCTTCTTTCTTGACCGCGCACTCCCAAAATGAGAAGTGAAGATGTGGGACATCTGGGCGAAATTGGTCACAGACCCCTTGGGAAGGTTAGTGAACCAAGTTAGCGCGATCTTCGTTAAGGTTGAGGGAAACGTTCTGCACAACATGGCATCATTATACTCGTTTATCCCCATTGCCATAGCAAAATGACAGAGATGATCTTCAGGATCGGTCGTTCCATCATACTTCATGAGGTTCACATCTCTCCACCGCTTCGGTACTGTTGTTGAGCAAATCTCTTCAGTAAACACTGACGGGAAACCTACTGGTGCATTTTCGTTTCTTTTTTCTACAGAGTCAGACTTGGTGGAGGTGGAAACATCTGTCGACTTATCCCCGCGTCGGTGTTTATTTTCTCTGTAATTGTGATCATTTTGCCACGTCTGGTTTGGTATCTCTTGGTTTTGAAAACCATAGTTCCAGTTACTAGGATTATCATAAGCTGTGTTGCGCCGATCAAAATTCCCATACTGTCCTTCTGGTCTATAGTTTCCCTGTTGACGCGGATTCTGCCCCCATTGATCATAGTAAAAGTACTGAGCCTGCTCCTGCTGAAAAGGGTTTGGCTGTTCATGTCGCGCCTCATAATACCAGAAGTTTTGTGGGACGAATCCTCCGTCTAGTCCATACTGATTACCATAGGGTTGAGGAGGAGTTTCAAGATTCTGTTCCCCCACTTCCGCACCGGGATTAGTTTGCGGTGTCAGCGGGACATACATGCTAGAGGCCTCTTGGTCCTGGTGAAACCCTTGACTCATGTTTTGAGTCTGATTGTTCTGGCTATCACTCATCTCCTTGTTATTGTGAACCTGTCGTTCGCAAGAAAGTTTGATGTTAAATATCTTAGAACTTACATTTATAGATTTTAATCAATTAAAAAGGAAACCCCTTAGTGTGAGGGGGTTCCCACAGACGGCGCCAGTGAAAAAGCCCGATCCATAAAGACCACCATTTTTAGTGGGGTTCGGGAACCTACCTAATGAAATGACCAACCTTCACGACGGACTTACCTGACCCGCGTCGAAAAGATCGACGCGGCCCAACCTGTGCCGCAGGAAGTTAGTTAATAATCTTTAATAACAAAAGATGACTCCCTTATCGAGTTTTTCCTAGACAATTTGGAAGTTCAACCCATTTACCTGTCGTCGTTGAATAACTTGAGATTAATTAATGACAATCCTTAATAGAATTTTACACTAAAGACGGACAGTGGTTTTCATCCGCGGCGTTTGACATTGTGACCGATGTAGACTCTTTTCATTTTATCAGATTCCTTCCTACGCGTATGATTCTTCTCGATCTTCTGTTTTCTGGGTTCACTATGTCTTATTCCGCCCTCTCCGCTTTTCTTCCAAAAAGTCCCCTTTCTATCATGAAGCTTCTCCCTATTTATAGATATTTGATTCTCTTGCATGTTGTGCCACGTGGTGCTCAACTTTCAACACGTGTTGTACTCGTGGGAAGTGGGCATGGTTGCCACGTTTATGTTCTTTTTCATCCGCGGATGATCGTATTTGAATGGCTTTTTAGACCTTTGTCCACGGATTGTAATGATATGGGTTTCTTGTTTGTTTGTTTTTTATTTATTTGTTCGGTACTTTTTAAGTTTCGGCAGATGTTTTTAGCATTGGTTTAGTTAGCTCCAAGGGCATATGATTCACAAACCTCCTGCCAGATGGACAAATTTTTTAGATGATCTTTGTGCAAGATTTGGTGAACGCAGAGAAACAGAGATTGTTGCCGAGTTCAACAAGCTGAATCAAGGTGATCGAGGATCTTGAAGCTTATATTGAGAAATTCGAAGATTTGCATGCGAGTATGTTGGCATTTAATCCACATTTGACAGAATCGTATTTTGTGTCAAGTTTCATTAGTGGATTACGGGATGAAATTACATCTTTGGTTCAGTGGGGGTGTCCATCTTCAATGATCGCAGTTTTTGAGCAGTCTAGATTGCATTACAGGGCGGTGCAAGCCTTGATGAGACTCACAAAGTTTTTGGGAAAATTGACAGCTGCAGGAGGCCCTTCTTGGCTACGTGATTGAGGAATATCACTAATTAGTCATTAGAAGGAAACCTTAAGAAAGCACGGGATATGAAGAAGGGATTGTGCTTCAGATGACGTGATAAATACTTCTTTGGACATAAGTGTAAAACGAATTCATTGCATAGTTTGATGGTACAAGAGGCAGGAGAAGAAAACTCTAATGAATTGCTGCCTTTGGAGTGGAATGACAACAATGAAGAGGTTCCTGAAATTTTTGTTCATGCTCTCTCAGGAGGGGAGTCAGGAACCACAATCAGAGTTAAGGGATTGATCAATCGACGTGAGATCACCATCTTAATTGATAGTGGAGCCACCTATAGCTTCATGGACATTGGAATTGCCTAGGAAGCTGGGTTTGAATTATGTAGTACGAGTATGATGATGTTAAATACATTGACTGGTAAAATGACGAGCAACAACATCTGCAACGGTTGTGAGTGGGAAATGCAGGGTGGCAAGTATGTGTTTGATATTAGAATGCTGGACATGATAGACAATGAGATGATTCTAGGAGCAGATTTGTTAGTAGGGTTCAACCCGGTTTTATTCGATTTTCTGGCTGTACAAATCTCATTCCTTAGGAATGGAAAGAAGATTGCGATCAAAGGTATTAGAGATGACAATGGGACATAGGGTTGTGCATCGGTCTAAAACCTAATCGAACCGGGCCAAACCAAACCGAAACCGGAAATCTCAAAATTTCAAACCGAAATCTGTTGTGAGCCTAATTTGCCATGTTTTACACTTACTTTTATATCGATTTCTGCATACATTGCATGCATTTGGGTTAGAATAATACATGTGTAGTTTACACTTATTTGCAATATATGGAGGTCTACACAAGTTTTTGTTATATTTCGCAGAAATCAGACGCACTTTGGAGCTTAAAGGAAACTCATGGAGAGGCTAAGAATGGTGCAGCTGGAGAAAAAGTCCATTTTTCACCGTTCTTCGTTCTGAATCAAGCTTTGATGTCTTCATGAGAGTTGTAGCCCTCGGAAAGAGCTTTCCAACGCATGGTCATATGCGTCAATCCGACGAACGAGGACTCGGGAAAGTACGTTTCAAGAACAGAGCAGAAAGCTGAGAGAACTCTACTCGAGATCGACTAGCCTCTACTCGATCTCGACAAAGGCTGTCCGAGCACACCTGGTCGAGCAGAGCTGATCGAGGACACTGAGTCAGAGACAACCCGATCCCGGAACCCTACTCGATCTCGAGGAGGCCTTGTCGAGATCGACCACACTTTGACACCATGTCCGGAGTCGACGAGCTGTGCCAAGTCGAGAAGCCGAAAACGGAGAAGCCGAGCGCCACCTCTACTCGATCTCGAGGAGGCTTGGTCGAGATCGACGAGCCAGGAGCCAAGATCCGAGCCATGTCGAGCAGAGCCGCCCAGCCAGCCCTACTCGACGACCACTGTACTCGATCTCGAGGAGCCCTACTCGAGATCGACGAGCCGCATCCTGAAACTGCGTACGCGCCTTGAGCTGTCCGTGTCGAGTTGGGAGTCCTTGGGGACGAAGGAGATCGAGATGGCCGAGATCTATCCTACATCTATCAAGTTCTATCCATGAAAGTCAAGAGCTGTCAACATGAAGACATCTTACCTATTTTAGATTTATCTTTCCCTTTTAGATTTAATTCCTAAATTGCATTTATTTATCTTTAAAGCCTTAGATATAGATTTAGATATAGATAGAGATATTATATCCTTGATTAGCAAGGAATAGAAGGCTATAAATAAAGCCCTAGGGGCTGAGCATTAGGCATCTTATTCCAATTCAATTTCAGTGAGAGACAAGTAGTTCCACAGAGAAGTTTTAGGAGTTCTAAAGTTTATAGGATTTTGGCATTCTGCGAAAGTTGATTGCCGGGATTGTAAAGGCTTTGAATATAGTTTAAATGCAAGTTTCTTTTTATACATCAATATCTGCTATTGCGATGAGGCGTGAGTAGTCCACCCACTTCTGGGGCTGGGGTGAGCCCGGCGATGGCCATGTGAGGTGATGCGGTAAAGGTCAGATCTTTTTATGCAATTCATCTTCTATCCCTATTAGCATGATTCTTTTGCAAGAGTTGAAGGTGATCCTTGTTTGTATTATTGAAACGAAAGTGATCTTAATACAACTTGGGTTAATTATGTGAAAAGGGTTAGTAACAATTAGGGTTTATGCGAAATCCTCTATACGCCTATTTGTTAATAACGAAAGTTATTTTGATGGAAAGCATGATCTTTAATGCCTTTATGTGTTACTTTGTATGGTTATCGTTGTGGCATTGATACCCTGGCTTTGGAAGTTTTTCATATATTGAGTTTATTTCTGTCAAATTTTCGAGTTGTGTTCGAAATCTTCGATTTACAGTTTTCTGAGTTTCTAGTCGATACAGAGGAGGAGCTAGTCGATACAGAGTAGACCGTAGTCGATATCGAGTAGAGTCTTGTCGAGACAAAGTTGTCTGTTTGGTTTCTGTTTTCTGTTGTCGACTTGCTGGTGTCGATCTCGAGTGCCCAGTTGTCGAGATCGAGTACTTCTGTCTTGCTTTGTTCTTTACTTTCTTTCGCTATTTTCTGTCTTTGCTTTTGTTTCTGCTTTGCTTTGTCTTTTCTGCTTTTATTTCTGTCTTTTCTGCTTGTTTGTGATATCTGTTGCTACCTAAGAACTGCTGACGTGCTTCCTCGTGGATTCGATCCTGACAACCTTCTATTACAACGGGAGGAAGTCTTGTATTTATTTGTTGAGACAGGGAAGTCAGTCTGATCTTTATTCTATATTTATTTCATACTTGACCATCCTCCTGCAACAACAAAATCCGAACCGAAAACATTAGGTTTGGTTCAATTGTGTTCGGTTCGGTTTTAACACAATTGAACCGAATTTAAAACTCAAACGCTACCACAAACCTTGCATACTGATTTAGTTTGAAATCGACTCGCCTCCAAAATGTCTTTGCTTATTCTTCAACAATCTGCTATCCTTACAATTAGGCATATTATATTTTCTCACCTTCGCTTTTAATTTTTTTAATTTTATATATGATTATAGCTAGTAACAGTAGTAAGGGTACTTCAATTTTAGTCGGAAAGTGTGAAGTTGTAGTATGTAAAGTAAAGTTTTTAACATAAAAAATTAAATAATAATAAATAAATAAATAAACCAATAAGCCTACAGTAGAATGGGAATGAAAAATAAATAGGTTGAACACAAACCGAACCGAAATAAAAAAAATAAAAAATTTTGAACCGAAAGTCGAATCGAAAAACTCCAGTTAGGTTCAATTAGGTTCGGTTTGTGTTGGCTCGGCCCAAAAATTCGGTTTGGATCGAATCATGCACAACCTAATGGGACATCAGAGGCTAACATTAGAATGTTGTTTGGGAAGGAACTTTGCAAATTGATCAGTAACGAGGACCACCTGTGGGTTGCTGAGGTTTCACAAACTTGTAGGGTCCAGTCAGCTATGGCTATTAATCTTGAAGGTATTGAAGAAGTATTGGCTCGTTTTCTTGGTGTGTTTGCGGAATCTAAGAGCCTACCACCTGTGACAGGACATGAACATGCTATTTCTCTCAAGGAGGGTACTCTACCTATTGCCAACAAACCCTACAGGTATGCCCATTTTCATAAGGTGGAGATTGAGAAGCAGGTTAGTGACATATGTTTAAAAGTGGAGTAGTTCAACCTAGTCATATATAGTCCCTTTGCATCTTCAATTCTTTTGGTAAAGAAAAAGGATGACACTTGACGAATGTGTATTGATTATAGACATCTTAATGATGCTACAGTCAATGATAAGTTCCCTATTCCCCATATTGAAGACTTGTTAGATGAATTAAGGGGAGCTATCATTTTCTCTAAAGTGGACTTATGATATGGGTATCATCAGGTGAGGATGATGGATAAGAATGTGGAGAAAACTGCCTTTAGAACTCACCATGGACATTGTGAGTTTAGATTAATGCCATTTGGACTCACAAATGCGCCTGCAACTTTCCAATCCCTCATGAATGACGTTTTCAAAGATGTGTTGAGGAAGTATGTTTTGGTGTTTTTTGATGATATAATGGTTTATAGCAATAGCCAATAGCCTTGAACAACATTTATTGCATTTGAATTCAGTAGAGATATTAAGAAAGCACAAGTTGTTTGCAAAGAAGTCTAAGTGTGAGTTTAGGCAGTCTCAAGTAGAGTACTTGGGGTATATTCTCTCTGAGAAAGGTGTGGTCAGTGATCCAAAAAAAATTGAAGCTATTCTTAGTTGGCATGTGCCCAAATCATTGAAAGCTTTGAGAGGGTTTTTGGGGCTTTCTGGATACTACAGGAGGTTTATAAGAAGCTATGGTGGGATTGCAGGGCCTTTGACTGACTTGTTCAAGAAGGATGCTTTCTCTTGGTCATCTTCTGCTAATGCTGCATTTCTGGAGTTGAAATCACTTCTTACTTCTCCTCCTGTTTTTGGAATGCCCAATTTCTCAAAGCAATTTACAATGGAAACGAATGCTTATGACACTGATATTGGGGTTGTATTGTTACATGAAGGAAGGCCCTTCGCTTTCATCAGTCAAGCTTTACATGGGAAGCCTCTACTTTTTTCTACTTATGAGAAAGAGTTGTTGGTTATTCTCTTAGTTGTGGATAAATGGAGACATTATTTAGAGCAACGACCCTTTGTTATTAAGATTGATCATCAACCTTTGAAGCACTTATTGGATCAGAAATCGACAACATAGCTTCAAAGAAAGGCTATGAGAAAGTTTATTGGTTTGAGTTATTGCATTGCTTATAAAAAGGGTTCTAAAAATCGTGTAACTGATGGCTCTGTCCAGGAAGTACGAAGGGCAACAAGGGGATTGTTTTGTGGTCATTGTGGTGCAACCTACTTGGATGACTGAGATCATTGCCAGTTACAAGGATGATCCTCAAGTGCAATAGCTTTTGGTGGAGGCAGTCTCTAATAATATGGGGAAACTTTCAATCTGCAAAGGGCTCTTGAGGATGCATCAAAAGCTGTACATTGAGGCTTCTACTGATTTGAAGCTCAAGATGCATAAAGCATTACATGAGGAACCGGTTGGTGGTCACTCTGGAGTCCAAGGTACTTATCAGAGAATTAAGCAGCTCTTTGGTTGGCCTTCTCTCAAGAAGGATGTGATAGATTTTGTGTTGTCTTGTGATTTATAAAAAAAGTAAGGCTGAGAATGTAGCTTACCCTGGTCTCTTTCAACCATGGCCAGTGCCAAGTACACCTTGGTCACACATCTCTAGGGACTTTATTGAAGGACTTCCTAGGAGTTAGGGCGAGAATTGCATATTGGTGGTAGTTGACATGCTTTCTAAATATGCTCATTTTGTGGGATTGACTCATCCGTTCTTTACAGAAAAGGTTGCCTCTGTCTTCATGGAAAATGTCTACAAGCTTCACGACCTTCCAGAAAGCATTGTGTCAGGTCGTGATAAGATCTTCCTCAGCTTCTTCTGGCAACATTTGTTCAAGGGATTGGGCCCGACGTTGCACATGAGTACTGGATACCATCCCCAGTGCTGGGCATCAAGGTGTTTGTGGGACGGAATATGGATGCTTCTACTTGGTTTCAGCAATGGCAGCATATGCTTTCTCAAGTGAAATTTCATTTACAACAGGCACAAGTACGAATGAAGCAGTTTGCAGATCGTCATCTTTTAGAGAGAGTTTCAAGTTGGGGATATGGTTTATTTGAAACTTAACTTCAACCATACAGGCAGTCCTCCATTGATGTTCGTCGAAACCTTAAGCTTTGTTCTAAGTTCTTTGTGCCCTTTAAGGTTTTGGCTAGGGTGGGGGTTGTGGCTTACAAGATGGAGTTGCCTCCGGGAGCTGCAATTCACCCTGTCTTCCATGTTTCAGAGCTCAAGTGTTGGATTGAGAGACAACAATTGCCGGCTCCAGTAGCTCCTCAAGAAGATGATGAGGGTGATCTTGTGGCAGCTCCATAAGCCATTTTGGATAGTCGTGTGACTTACTTGTATAATGGGGAGCCTGTGTCAGAATGGTTGATCAAATGGACGAATCTTAGCCACGACAAAGCTACTTGGGAGCCTACAGGACACATCATTCATCTCTTCCCAGATTTTCAACTCAAGCCTTGAGACAAGGCTTTTTGACGGGGGGAGAGCAACGTCATGTATGGGTATAGACGTATAGTGATGCAAGTATATTAGCTTGGGCAAGGGAGCTTAAATAGAGGTGCACTTGTATGGAATTGGTTAAGCAATGAATAACCAACTTACCTCTGCCTCTCTATCTTTCTACCTCTTCCTCTCGTCTATCTCTAACCCCCTTCCTCTATTTCCCCTTCCTGTTACATCCAGTGTTCTAAATATCGGATATATCGACCGATATATCGGGGATATTTAGAACCCGCTACGATATCGGCGTATCGGTTGAAAAATATCGGTCAATGGGGGATATCGGGTCAATGGCCGATATATCGGTCAATATCGGATTGACCAATATATCGTTATCTTGAAACGGCGTCGTTTTAATATTTTTTTTATTTTTTTGGGGAAAAAATCAGAAAAAGGGCCCGAGCAGTGCCTCTGTCCTTGCTTCTTCTCCGGCCGCCGCCTCTATATGCTTCTTCTCCGGTAGCCCGACTCACCCTTGCTTCTTCTCCGGCCGCCGCCTGTATCTGTTTCTTCTCCGATGGTGAGCGCTTTAGTGGTGAGCGCCCGAGCAGTGCCTCTGTCTCCTTTAACATCCATTCTCGCCCTCCGATGCTCCGCACCTTTGTGATTAATTATACTGAGTTTAATTTCAATTTCAATTTGTAAATTGTAATTAAGCCCGCACTCGTTTCAATTTGTGATTAATGTTAGTCTGCTTACATTTATTATTTAACCAATGTTAGACCCTGTGTTTTCAATCCTTTTAATTAGAGTATTTATGTATTTTGAATCGTTAATTGTTAGGACTCTAACAAATTAGGCAATTAGTGTTGCACAAGGAAGTGCTTTTGTAATTTTATAATTTAAATATTAATTTTTTATGTGTATTTTTAAATTTTGGAGTATAAATATAAAATTTATGATTAAAAATTAACGAATCCGATATATCTCCGATATATCTTTTTTACCCTCAACCGATAACACCCCGATACACGATATTTAGACCATTGGTTACATCTACCACAACCACCACCGTCACCGATCACCCATCAATACCACCAGACATCACATACATATAGCACCTGATCTCGCTATAGCAATGAGCCAACAACCCTTTTTCAGTAGTTTTCAAATCACTTCGATCGCTATGATTACAAGAGAGAGAGTATGATACATGTTTTATGATATGGAATGATTATTCAAACTAATTAAATATAATTATAATGTAACATATAAATAAATTAGGATATAATTGCCAAAGTTAATTAATTAACGATCGTTGTGGGGGGAAATGAGGCCATCAGATTTTGGCTCACAGATAATATTTCTTATCATTATAGGTTTCTTCTGCTCATGTGGATGGCCGAATGAAGAACATGATCGAACTAATTTGGCGGCATTGATTAAATAATAAAATTTTCCCAAGTGTATCTTCATCAGACGTATATGTATATATGGGAAATTTTTAAAAGATACCCGCTAAATAGTCTTTTACACTTAACTACCCATTAAATATAAATTTACAGAAAACCACACATTAAATGAGTTTCATCTACAAAACACCACGTACCCACTAAATATTTTCATTAGAATTTAATTAAATATAATATATTTTAGTATTTAATACTTCAAATTTAAAGTTGTAGGGTAAAAAACAATTCGATTACATATTAGAGGAAAATTTTGTAAAAAATTATTCTATATTTATCTGGAGGGCGAGGGTTCTAAATGTTGAAAATATTAGTGAATTTTATTTGAAAATTTAAGAAAACTTTTAATAAAGATATTTTTTAAATTAAGAATATCTTTTGAGCTTGGAACATATTTTAAAAAAATATTTAGACAATTTTTTTCATTTTTAGTACAAAATGAGACATTACTTATTAGTATAAAAAATATTATTAAATTTAAACAATGTTAATGATTTATAAACTTATTTTAATTTTGATTAAAAAGTAGTCTATAAAATATTTTATAATTTTACAATCCTTTTTAGGAATAACATAGGATAATTTCTTCATATATATACATCAAATTTCAATTTTTTTTAAATAAAATTAGTAAAATATATATTTTAAATATATTTGAGATTCTAATTTAAATATAAAGGTTAAAATATTTTACTATCACATATATTTGACGAAACCCTAAAAGAATAGACAACGGGTGATGAATTGTTAACAAAAACCATTTAACGGGTGGTTTTATGCAATTTCATGTTTACTGGATGGTTAAGTGTAAAAATATATATTTAATGGGTAGTTTTATGTAAATTTTCCTATATATGCATAATGCATTAGAGTTTAATTTAATATAAATGTGGCATATGGATTTGCCAATACAATCGCGATCTGGTATTCTGGTTCATGTCGAATAAGTTATGGGTTCAAATCATTCAATATATGGGTATTTTATTAATTTCAAACTACTAACATTATTAATCCAAAATATGATTGCTAACAGATTAACCCCATTTGTTTTTTCAGTAGAGAATAATACTCTATTCTAGGGGTGGGCACGGGACGGGACGGGACGGACGGGATTGAGCCGGGATGGGACTTGTCCCGCGAAATTTTTACGGGACGGGATTTACACTTTTTTTTCGGGATGGGATCGGGACAGGATGGTGTCTGGACGGGACGGGCCTTGTCCCGCAAATAAAAATAATAAAATATTATATAAATTTGCAAAGTGAAAAATGCTTTCATAATTCATTAATTTGTATAATATGTTGAATACGGTATTCTTCTCAACTATTTTATTCAATAAAAATATTATTGTTATTAATATTATAATACTATTATTAAATCATACAATGATTGTATAATTAATTATAATGTTCAACATATTTGGCTACATTATATTACTAGATCCGGACGTAAAGGGATTGAGACGAGATTCACCATATATTGTCTCATTATTGATTGATAATTGGGAAGAATACCGTATTTAGCTATTTGCACGCGATCCGGAGGCGATCAGAGGAGGTGGTCGGCGATGTGGTCCTCTCCGGCTCATCCCGACGCCTAGGGCCACTTCGGTGCCTGGTGTCTCTTCGAACAGGTTTGATTTCTTCATCTTGTGTGGTATCGATTGTCGATCGGGATCGATTGGTGTCGGGTAACGTTTTTCGAATTGTTCTCGGAGCGTTATCGGCTGTTGGTGGGCAGGGGCGGATCCTTTAAAGGACCGGGGGTGGCAGTCGACCCCCCCCCCCCAATCATAAATGAAATTTAATATACATATTTCTCTCGTCGATAGCTTCGATTTGATATATTATAAGCTCAAATCCGATAACTGAGTAAAAAGTTATAAATGTTTAAA
Organism: Persicaria tinctoria; assembly: GCA_037127255.1. Classification (NCBI taxonomy): domain Eukaryota; kingdom Viridiplantae; phylum Streptophyta; class Magnoliopsida; order Caryophyllales; family Polygonaceae; genus Persicaria; species Persicaria tinctoria. The sequence goes on from JBANSL010000006.1 coordinate 25,958,537, forward strand.
GACTGAAGCGATATAAATTATTTTTCACATCATTTACCAAATTAATACACTTCTATCATACTCATCATTTGTTAAACTTCATAACTTAATACTATAATTATACCCAAAAACTTCAAATATTGATGATCTTTTCAAAAAAAAAATAGAGATTAATTTTTTGCCCCCTCAACAAAATGTTTCAGGATCCGCCACTGTTGGTGGGTGTCGTTGCTGCTGCCGGGCTTGCTGTTTCCTTTCGATCGTGTCAGTCTCGGCGTTTCGATCAGTGGGATTGTGGATGTTGTTCGTTTCGATCAGTGGGATCAGTGTTGCGGTTTCGTTTTGCTGTTGCGGTGTTGTTGTTCATCTCCGACTGTCTTCTCCGACTTCTGAATGTTAGGTTTGGTAAATTCCCCCTTGGGGTTTGCCTTTCATTAGATAGAATATATATAGAATACAAAGGACTTGGGCCTTGGGCCCAAGGAAACTAAAGATATGTACAAGGATTCTATCTATTAACAGACCCCCGCAGTCGGAGCGGGAGGAGAACGGACGGTCAGACTGTCCCGAAAGTCAAGAAACAACTGACGTGGCAAACCCTTTGTGAAGATATCAGCGTACTGATAGGCGGAGGGAACATGAAGGACCCGAATAGCACCAATGGCCACCTTTTCTCGGACAAAGTGGATGTCCATTTCGATGTGCTTGGTCCGTTGATGCTGCACCGGATTGCTGGCTAAATACATGGCGCTGACATTGTCAGTGTAGACAATAGAGGCACGCGGCAAAGGACAGTGCAGTTCCAGGAGGAGATTGCGCAAGAAGCAACACTCAGAGACGGCGTTAGCGACTCCCCGATACTCGGCCTCCGCACTGGAGCGAGACAACGTAGGCTAGCGTTTGGAAGACCAAGCGACGAGAGAGTCATTGAAGAACACACAATACCCGGACGTTGAACGGCGGGTGTCAGGGCACCCACCCCAATCAGCGTATGTATATGCCACAAGACCTGAAATAGGCGCTGCTGTCAACTGCATACCAAGATGAAGAGTGCCCTGAAGATACCTCAGAATACGCTTGAGAGCGTTGTAGTGAGGTTCACGTGGGTCATGCATGAAGAGGCAAATCTGCTGAACCGCATAACTGATGTCCGGGCGAGTGAAAGTGAGATACTGTAAGGCTCCAGCAAGACTGCGATACATGGTAGGGTCAGCAACTGGCGGACCTGCAGACGCGCTTAGCTTGGAGCTGGTATCCACGGGTGTGACCACTGGTTTACACTCAGACATGTGTGCACGGGCGATGATCTCAGCAGCATACTTCGATTGGGAGAGGAAGAGTCCGGAGGAAGTGTTGCGAACTGAAATGCCGAGAAAGTAGTGGAGGGGCCCCAGATCTGACATAGCAAACTCAGATGAAAGAGAGGCAATCAGATGACGACGCAGAGCATCAGATGAGGCTGTGAGAACAATGTCATCGACATACAATAACAAGTAGGCCATATCTTGCCCCCGCTGATAGACAAAGAGAGAGGAATCACTGCGAGAGCTGACGAACCCAATGCGAAGAAGATATGCAGCAAAGCGCTGGTACCAAGCGCGCGGTGCCTGCTTCAGGCCGTAGAGGGACTTGCGAAGACGACACACCTTCTTTGGAGTTCCAGGCTCAACGAAACCAGACGGCTGAAACATGTAGACCGTCTCATGTAAGTGACCATGGAGGAAGGCATTCTTGACATCCAGCTGATGTATTGCCCAAGATTTGGAGAGGGCAAGCGTGAGAACTGTACGGATGGTGGCCGGCTTGACCACTGGACTGAAGGTTTCGTCGCAGTCGACACCGACTTGCTGAGACTTGCCGTTGACCACAAGGCGCGCCTTGTAGCGCTCAAGGGAACCATCAGACCTGAACTTATGACGAAATAGCCACATACAACGGATAATATTGACGCCTACAGGCCGGTCCACAAGCTCCCAAGTACCATTTCGAATAAGAGCCTGATATTCGTCGGTCATGGCGGCCTTCCAATTGGGATCAAGGAGGGCGAGCTTATGGGATTTGGGGAGGGGGGATATATGTGAAGGTGAGGCAGAGAGGTTAAATATGTGTTTCGGCCTGAAAATGTCGCTCTTGGAACGGGCCTGATAAGCTGCGGGTGGGGTGGGCGCGGGCGCGTGGGGAGATGGCGCGGGCGCGTGGGAAGATGGCGCGGCCGCGTGGGAAGATGGCGCGACCGCGGGGGCTGGAGGTGCGGCGGGGGGTGTGCCGGGGACTCGAGATGGCGCAGTACCGAAGAATTGTTGTAGAACCATGGGGGATAAGGAAGAATGAATGGAAGTATGAGAGGGAGGAGACGATTTATAGGAAAAGGGGAACGTATGCTCATCAAAGGTGACATGGCGGGATATGATGAGTTTTTGTGACGTGAGGTCAAGGCATTTGTACCCACGATGGTTGTTGGGGTAGCCTAGAAAGACACAAGGTGTGGATCTAGGGGAGAGTTTGTGAGGCATGGTAGCGGAGAGGTTAGGGTAGCATAGGCAACCGAACACGCGAAGGTCTAGATAGGACGGAGTCCGATGAAATAGACGGAAGGTGGGAGTTTGATTGTGGATAGCAGTGGATGGGAGAATGTTGATGAGGTACACGGCGGTGTTGAGGGCATGGGGCCAATAGGATGGCGGCATGCTGGCGTGTAGGAGAAGGGTGCGCATCATATTATTGATTGTGCGTATAGAGCGTTCGGTTTTGCCATTTTGGGGAGAAGTATGAGGGCAAGAGAAGCGAAAGGTAATGCCTTGTGTTGAGAAAAAGTTATGAAATTGGTGGTTGTTGAATTCGCCGCCCATGTCACATTGAAAATTTTTGATACGTCGTTGAAATTGGGTAACAACGTAAGCATGAAATCGGACAAAGATAGGAAAGACTTGTGATTTATATTTAATTGGAAAGACCCACAAGAAATGTGTGAAATCATCTAATAAGACAAGGTAATAACGAAAACCATCCTTAGACACCACAGGGGATGTCCAAAGGTCAGCATGCACAATGTCAAATGGAAAATAAGTAGGAGTAAACGAACTAGAGAAAGGGAGTCTAATGTGTTTCCCAACTTGACACGAATGACAGGAACGTCGATTCGAGTCGTTATTACAAGCAACTGGTAAAAAAGTTTTAAGAAGACCAAAGATAGGGCCGCTAGGATGGCCGAGACGAGCATGCCAGATGGGTGGAGCCATGGCTGCGAGGGAGACATGTGAGGAAGATGGCGAGACGGAAGGTGACGCGAGAGGGTAGAGATCCCCGGTACTATTGCATCTCAGACGACTGGTCCCCGTGCGAAGATCCTTGACAGTAAAACCAAATGGGTCAAATTCCACCGAAACAGAATTATCAATGGTAAATTTTCGAATGGAAATAAGGTTCTTTATAATTTGGGGAGTGAGGATAACATTTTTTAGGTGCAAAGGGTTGTTGTGGGTGGGGATTGTGGTGTGGCCTTGTCCCAAAATTGGAATGCTAGAACCATTTCCGACTATAACTGAATTTGAAGGACTCTTAAACGAAATAGTTGAGAGACTACCTGGATGTTGGGCCATATGAGATGATGCGCCTGAGTCCATGTACCATGTCAGATCCGGGGGATTGAGGCTCATGGACGAAAACTGGGAGTTCAAATCAGTGGGTTGAACACCATATGTCGAGTAGTACGCAACAAGGGCATGAAGCGGAGGGCGAGGGGCGGAGCCAAGGATGCCGGCGCCCGGGTGCTGTGGCGGCATGGAGGGGTAGGGACAGGGCGGGGCAGGCCATTGCGGGAAGCCCCAATAGTTCGGGAACTGTTGCTGCTGCTGCTGGGGACCCCCGCGGCCGCGCCCGCGTCCGACGCGCCCGCGTCCTCTGCCGCGGCCGCGCTGGTTGCTGTCGCGGTTGTTGTCGCGAGTGTTGTCGCGATTGTTATCGCGGCCGCTGCGTTCTCGGTTGGAAGGTGCATAGGAGGGCGTCTGATCGGTGGGCGGAGATGAGGTGGTAACGGTGAGAGCTTGCTGAGACGACGGCTTGTCCAGTCGAGCCCGACTAGTCTCCTCTAGAGCCAGCATAGAGCGGGCTTTGTCAAAGGACGGGAGAGGATCGGACTGTTGGATGAAGGTGGCGACGGACTGGTACTCGGATGTGAGGCCGGCGATGAGTTGCAAGACCAGGCGACGATCAGAGATCGAGGCGCCTACCGCTTCAAGTTGATCAGACAGTGATTTGAGGCGCTGACAGTAGGCTGCAACATTCGGGAAAGCTTCGAGCTTTGTGGTGGAGAGTTCGTTCTCCAAGAGGACCGTGCGGGTACCCTTGTTGTCCTGGAAAATATCAGCAAGGCGATTCCAGGCTTTCTGAGCCGTGGTATTGGGTTTGAGGATGGTGAGGAGAAGGTCTGACGAGATCGTGCCGTAAATCCATTGAAGGATGATGGCATCAAGTTGGGTCCAAAGATCATCGTCGATGTTGTCAGGGCGTTTCTGAGTAGGATCGATGTGGTCAATGACTCGGTGAGCACGAGCATTGTTTTTGAATAACTCACACCAGGACGTGTATTGAGAGTTTTCAAGGTCAAGGATGATGGGAATGGAATTGCGGATGTTGGTGACGGAAAGGGCCGAATGAAAGGGGGTTTTGGGGGAGGTTTCGGTGGCCATGGTGGTTGGCGGAGAATCTGTCAGGGGGCGGCGGGCTGGGTAGGGAGGCGGCGGCGGCGGCGGGTGGGAGAGCGGAAGCTAGGGTTAGGAAAGAAATTATCTTTAAAAGATAATTAGGCTCGATACCATGTTAGGTTTGGTAAATTCCCCATTGGGGTTTGCCTTTCATTAGATAGAATATATATAGAATACAAAGGACTTGGGCCCAAGGCCCAAGGAAACTAAAGATATGTACAAGGATTCTATCTATTAACACTGAATGGCTGGTGTTGTTTTTCGGAGCGGCATCAGGCTGCTGATCGGCTGGTATTGATGAAATTGATGATCGGCAACGTGGTCAACCGCAACTACGCCCGACTTGCATTAGCTTCGTTGTAGAATTTAGTTATTATTATTATTATAATCTTTTAGATCTTAGTGCTTTGTTGGAGATTTGTGTGTGGGATGGCCGACCTTGTTCGGTATCATTGCCCTTTTGTGGGTCTTTGTGGGTGCCTTGGTGGTGGTGGTAGAGGCCTTATTAAAACCTCCATGCTCAAACACCTCCGTGATCGACATTGTAGTGGTGATGCTCAGGTCCTTACTCGTCAAACTCTTTCTAATAGTTTGGATATTTATTTTAATGTTGAGGTGACTTTCAAGCGTATGGGGGTTTGGTTATGTGGAGTTTGTCTTAAAACCCATACCTTTCGTGCGCGGTGTCGGCATAGTCACGATGATTTTGTGGTGCCTCCGGACTGTGGTGATGGCCTTGTTCGTTTTATTATTTATGACATTCCAAGACCTCCAGCTCCATCTCTGTCGGTTCCGTTGGCTGATGTTGGGGATGTGCCTGTTGGTTTGTCTATATCTTCACTTGACCGTTTGTTTTCTATGGGGTTAGGCATCGGGAGATCCATCCCTCCTAAGTGTCGCTTATGTTTTGCTCGGGTTTTAAAAGGGGCTTTAGATGGTGTGGCTGACTCTCCGGGTGACCTTTCCGGCTGGATTCGCTTGCTTGTGATGCCGCTTTGTATACTTAAGACCTTTTCCCCAAGGAGTAATCTTGAGTGTAGGACTGCTGTCAAGCGGCAACGTCAAGAGGAGAGTATTGCTAGTGCTATCCGTGCTTAGGGTGTGCCTGGTGGCAGTTTGCAGCTTGTACAGGAGACCTTAGCTGATGTTCCCCCTTCTTTTGGTGTGGAGGAGGACCTTGATTTGAGTGAGCGTAACCTCCGGCAATGTCGGAGGAAGATTTGTGATGGTCATTACACTGCTGTTGTGCGAGTGCTTTCTTCATCAGGTATTGCCCCTTATTCTGATGCCACTCTTGAGGCTCTGCGAGATAAGCACCCTACTGCGTCGCCTCCTAACTTGCCGTCGTTGCCTGTTGATCACCATCCTCTCGCTGCCTCTTCGGCCGTTGTTTTGGATATGATTCGGAGCTTCCCGCGTGGCACGTCCTGTGGGAGGGATGGGCTCCGTGCTCAACATCTTTTTGATTGTTTGGGTGGAGCTGCTGTTGCTATTTCGGATGATTTGATCTCCTCTATTACTCGGGTGGTTAATCTTTTTCTTGAAGGTCGTTGTCCGCAGGCTCTGAGTGAGTATATTGCTAGTGCTCCGCTCACGCCGCTTGTTAAACCAGGTGGAGGCATTCGTCCTATTACTGTTGGCTTTATTTGGAGACGTCTTGTCTCTAAGGTTGGTACTTGTTTGGTCGGTCCCTCTTTGTCTGGTTATTTTGCTGGTCTTCAGTTTGGGGTTGGGGTATCCAGTGGAGGAGAGGCTATTCTGCATGCCTTGAATCGTTTTGTTGAGGCCCGTGGCAGTGAGGAGGGTCTTTCTATGTTGTTGGTCAATTTTCAAAATGCTTTCAACTTAGTTGATCGTGTGGCTATGTTACAGGAAGTTCGCCGTCATTGCCCGATTCTATCTCGATGGGTGGAGTTTTGTTACTCTAATCCTGTCCGGCTGTATTATGGGGAGCATAGCTTATGGTCTTGCTGGGGGGTTCAGCAAGGAGATCCTTTAGGGTCTCTGCTCTTTGCTTTGGTATTGCATCCTTTGGTGTGCAAGATCAGAGACTCTTTTGCCCTGAGTCTGCAGGCTTGGTACTTAGATGATGGCACTATTATTGGGGACACTTTGGTGGTGGGGAAGGTCTTGGATCTGATTATGGTGGAGGGTCCCCGCTTTGGCCTTCATCTTAATGTGGATAAGACCGAGGTTTTTTGGCCTACGGAAGACCCCAGGAGTTGGCTTCCTGGTGTTTTCCCCCCTCTATTGCTCGGCCTTCACGTGGTGTCAAAGTTTTGGGTGGGCCTGTCAGCGCGTGCCCCATTTTCGGCAGTGACCTTGTGGCGAAGAGAGTGACTAGGACCATAGAGCTTATGGATTCTATCCCGAGGATTGAGGATCCACAGTACGAGTTGCTTCTGCTTCGGGCTTGTACGGGTATTTCCAAACTTTACTTTGCTATGCGTACTTGTTCACCGCGTGTCTTTGGGCCGACCCAACTCTCATTTGATGCGGCACTCCGTTCTAGCTTGGAACGTATTGTCACTGCGTCTGAGCCTGGGTTCAGTGATTGGCAGTGGCGGCTTGCCACCTTTCCTTTTCATTTCGGTGGGCTCGGAGTGTATGCTGCTGGGGATGTCCTACATTATGCTTTTTGGCATCTCATTTGTAGTCTGCTGAGTTGCAGGCTAAGCTCTTACGCCCTTCTGGTATCATTGCTGCTGGTCCTACTTTCGATGATGCTTGTCGTTTTTTAATGAGGTCACGAGTTCTGATTTTCTACGCGATCCTAGTGAAATCGATGCCCCCAAACTTATGAAGAAACTGGCATATATATATTTTGCAAAGGTTGCTGCTACATCAGACTCTGTTTTCTCATTAACTCCACGGCAAGTGGCATTATGGAAGTCTCAGCAGGGTGCTCACTCATCTGATTGGTTGCATGCAGTTCCTTATTCTGGGCTTGGGCAGACTATGAATGGGAGGACCTATCGTAGTGTGCTTAGCTATCGACTATGTGTTCCATTGTTCACGGTGACTAGGCCCTGTCCGGCTTGTTCTCGGGTCTTTGATGGTGATGTGTATGGAGATCATGTTGTGTTCTGTGCTGGTACCGTGGGCATTAAACAACGACATAACCTTGTGCGCGACGTCTTATTGGATATTTGTTACAGGGCTGGGATTTCTGCCGGTAAGGAGGTTGATATCGGTTTGGTGGATGGGCACGATAGACCTCTTCGTCCGGCGGATTTGCTTCTTTATTCATGGGACAGAGGGCGTGATGTTTGTGTTGATCTGACTGGATCCTCCCCCTTGACGCGGTCGGGGATGTCTGACTTTGGGCCCGGTCGTGTGGTTGTTGATGCTGCTCAGCGTAAGTGTGTCAAGTATCGTGATTTGTGCATGGCATCGGGTTATGGTTTTCTACCATTCTCCTTCTCTTCGTTGGGAGAGCTAGATACGGATGTTGTTGCTTTGCTGAAGCGGATTCAGAAATTTTCAGTATCTCATGATGTCGGGGCTCGTGCTACAACTTATATTTTCACTAGACTTAGCTTTGTCATCGCTAAAGGAGTGGGAGCCCAGATAGTATATCGGCTACCCACTAATTTCTTGTAAATTTTTTTTTATAATAAAATAATAATAATAATAATAATAATAATAATAAAATAATAATAAAATAATAATAATAATAATAATAATTCCACGTTATAATTAAAAAAATAATATTATTATTACTTATTTATATTGTTATTATTATAAATTAATTATACTTTACAATAAAAAAATATAATATGATATAATAATAATAATAAAATTTTTATTATAAATTAATATTATTATTAAATTAAATTATAATATTATATAATAATATTATTGTTATAATAAATTATTATTATAAATTGAATTTTTTTTATAATTATAAATAATATTTGCTCAAAATAATAATACTAATAATATATTATTATTATTATATAATATTATAATATTATTATTATAATAAAAATTATTATATAATATTATAATATTATTATTATAATAAAAATTATTATTATTATTATTATTATTATTATTATTATTATTATTATTATTATTATATGCGGGACGGGACTGGATTTGCGGGATCCCACCGGGATCGTCTCGCGTTTCGTCCCGCATAATTTTTGCGGGACGGGATTCGCTATTTTGTCCTAAATCCAATGTTCTAAAAGGCGCTAGGCGGCCGCTAGGCGGTGGGTGGCCGCCTAGCGCCTAGGCGGTTAGGCGGGTGCCTAGGCAGCGCCTAGGCGGACTTAGAACAAACTTGATTATTTCCTTATATTTTGACGAATAACACTTGTCAATAATTCATATAATGTAATAATAATCCATAATATCACTCATAAACCCAAATTTGTAGTAGTTAACTAACACTAAAGTAAATAAACGCAAAAATACATGTCTGACTAACAACTCTAAACCTCCTAAAATCCAAAACTATAAGTTCGACTGAAAAGCAAATGCATCCCGACATGGGGATAAAAAAACTCTAAGTCAACTAATCATATGCTTAGAAACGCAAATTGAATAATCGTTGGACTAGGCGGTGCCTAGGCGGGCCCATGCGGCGCCTAGGCGGGACTAGTCGGGCCCAGGCGGTTCCTGGACGAATTTCCGCCTAGAGGTCCGCCTAGGCTTAAAAATTCCTAGGTCCCGTCCCGCCTAGCGCCTAGACGCGATTTTTAGAACACTGCCTAAATCCCACCGGGATCGGGATGGGATCGGGATTTGCGAAATTTGTGCCCACCCCTACTCTATTCCATTCGACAAGACACGCTTATATATATATAATATTCAGTTTTTCAAGATATTTTTCTACTTTTTTTATAAAGAAAGTATTTGAGAATATTTTATACTTGTTACTTATAAGTATGAAATATTGAAATTATTTAAAAAAAAATAAAAATTAATACTTTTTATATAATTTTATATCTTTTTAAAAAATCGTGGATGAATAATAAACTTGCTAAATGAATAGAATAATATAGTTAGGAACTTAGGATGGATTCCATCCTATGTTTAAGTCAAGTTTCACTAATCACATTTGTAATCATTACACTCATTATTTTTCATACAAAATAAAAAATTGTTTGATTTTAGCCTCATTCTTCATTACCTAATTTTAGAAGGTAATTGTAGAAGACATGAAAGAATAAAAAAAAGCATTCACAAATTATAGTTGAAATCCAAATCTTGTATATAAGTTGGTGGACTACTCGTCAATCGAATCAGTTTTAGAATGAAACCTACTCTGGTCTTGTTTACTCAACTTGGTTAGTAGATTATACTCGGACATGTGACCCGACCCCACCCCCACCCATGTCATATGATCGACCCACACCAGAATTTAAGAGTAATCATACTCTTTATCATCGTTCAACCATTTCTCTTTCCTTGGCAAAAGTGAGATGTTTCCTTATTCCTCATTAGGGCTGATCAACCGGTCTAGATTGGACCGGACATTCCGATCCCAGTCCGATTCGTTGGACCGGAATTTTCGGAAACTTGGACCGCGAATCGGTCCGGGACCGATAAATATGGTCCCGGGTTTTCCTGTCCGTGGACCGTAAAGACCGTTTGGACTGTAGTTACTGTACTGTTTGCACTTGAATTAAAAAAAAAACAGTTTTGCAATCTACACATCCAACAGCCCTAAATCCTAATTCAAGTGAAAATACATGATTCCTGCATTCATCATTTCATCCATTGATTCGTTAATCCCTTTCAAGAAAAATCACAAATTGACCAAATCCACAAAAAGTAAAATGGCACAACATAGATATGAAAATCCATAAAGTACAAAACAAATTGAAACCTAGATCTAAAAAATTGAATCTGGAGTACAAATTGAAAAAAAATTAGAGACGAGATAGACTAAAATCGAAACCTAGATCCAAAATTCCCTAAAATCGGGACAAGATAGACCCAAATCGACATTACAAAGGTACAAATCGGGATGAGATAGACTAAAGAGAGGGGAGAGGGATCGGACGCCTACTGGTGATGGACGGCGAAGGTCGATGACTGATAGTAATGAGCGGGACGAAGGGCGAGCGCGGTGGAAAAGGATGGCGGCCGGTGGCAAACTGGCAAGGGCGGTGGCGTCGTGGCGATGACCGGCAGAGAGAGGTCTAGGGGTGGCCGGTGGCGACAGGCGAGGGCGGTGGAGACTGGCGAGGGCGGTGGTGAAGGGCGAGGGTGGTGGCGATGGCGACAGCGATGGAGGGCGGTGGCGATGGCGGAAGTAGGTGGTGCCGTGGTGGTGAACGAAGAGAGACTGAGCCCTGAGGTTGGCAGTGGTGGCTATTGTGCGCAGGGAAAGAAAGGAAGGGATGAAGAAATGAAAGTGGAACCACTAGAACGCGTATTCTTTACGTACTCCCCATTTTTTTTCTTTCTTTTTTTTTAATAATGTGGATTCCGGTCCAATTCCGGTCTGGTCCCGGGTTTGAACCGGAACCCGGAAATCCAAAAATCTTGGATCGTGGACCGGACCGTAATATCCTGGTCCGATCCAAAGACGGTAAATTCCGGTCTGGTCCCGGTCCGATTACGATCCGATCCAAATTTTGCCCAGCCCTACTCCTCACTACCATAAGTTTACAGCTTGCCGCTTGACTTCTCTAGTTGAAGTGCTTCATACCCTAGTACTCGACCCATAGAGGATAAATCAATAACATCAAAACCTCTACATTAAAAAAAACACTTTAATAGTATCAATTAACTTCAATCTTACTGACATGTTGGAAAGTAGGAATGACAATGGATATTATTGATAGTATATATTATGAACAACCACAAATATTATATTTGTAAGAGCTTGCAAGTTGCAAAAAAACAATGGATATTATGGATACAGTCAAATACAAAAACAAGATTTGGGAATATTCGTAGCAAAGCAACTACCAAAAATAAACTACCAACTGCATATGCCGTTGTAGTAAGTGACTCTAACTAACTTAACCATAAATCAACAATATCTTTAATAATATTTAAAATCACGTACTATAAATTAATTACATAAGAGATATTCTTGTTTTTTTTTTAATTTTAATTCATTAATTATTTTATTTGTCTGCAGATCTTCGATCTTAAATTGATTTCTATTAAATATGAAATTAAATTCACCAAGAAACAAATTTGTCTACAATAAATATATAACATATAATATTTGTCTATATATTTTCTCATTAATTAGCACATATTGGCCCCTCAATTGGAAGGATATGTGTATTTTTCTGGTGGGGCATAATTAATATGCACATGGCCTCTATAGTGTTGAATGTTGATGGGTACTCTATCACTTGATGGAGTTCAACAGGTAACAATATGCATGTTCATCTGTCGACAAATTAATTGATAAGTGATTTATACCTTAACCAAATATATATATGTGCTTATTAATTATTGTGTTACACATGGACCACTTGATCAAATTTATTTGTTCAAACTCTACAAGTATGGTCATGTCAGGAAATTAACATATAATTTGTAAAGTCTATATACATAATTCAATGTTATTTATTAATGTAATTTAAAATTTGTATTATAAGTTGTAGTTTGATCATACTGTGATAAAAATATACCTAAATTCGGGTGTAAAGGCTTCAGTTACATCAAATTGCGATTCGGAAATTTTAAAACCCTTTTTGAATCGCCAACTCTAATTATAAATTTAAAAGCCTTTTAAACTTTTAAATGATACCAGAGAAGGCATTCTCAATGAGGTGTGATCACCCGCATAATTATAGCGTTTTCAACCAATTAAATTTAAATAGATTTTTTTCTAATCAACTGAGGTGTCATCACCACTATAATTATATGGTTTCAACTAAATTGGGTCAAATATTATTTTATAGTAATTTTTTGTATTATTATGATTTTATTTATAAAAAAAATAAGCGTCATGGCGCGGAGATTGTACTAGTTACGTTGTCTAATGTTCAAGTGTTATAAGTTGGAAGTTGAGTGGGTAGAGTGTATGTTGATGTGAGAGTATCCTCCCACATTAATAACAAAATTAAAGGATGATGGTTTATAAGAATAGTTCTAACAACCTTTTAAAATTTTCTCTAAAATAGAGAAATTATATTCATATTTTTTTAAAATTAATTTTACTTTAACTTCAACAATTTACTTATTTAAAAATACGGTTTTTCTATCCTATGCCTTAAAGGCATAGGATAAGACCCTAAATTGGGAAAGATTTCCTACAAAAAAGGCAAGTGACCCTAAGAGTCTAATTAAAAAAATGTTAAACTAATTAAAATTTAAAAATATATATCCAAATTTAGGGTCTTATCCTATGCCCTTGGCCCTTGGGGCATCTATCTATCTATATACATATACTAAAAGCGATGTGTTGGTGTCTGTGTGGCGGCATGTGGGTGAATTTGCCTACGTGGCGGCGCGAGAGTGCGTCTCACAAAGCTTTCTCCCGTCAAAAAGGAAATCTAATAAAAATAATTATTTTATTTTCCCGTTAACTCATATAATTGGATAGATAGAATATCTCTTAAAAGACTAAATATTATATAAGGTAAAAAACTCTATCTAATTACTACTTATTATTACAAATTTTGGTGAAATTTTTTATATATATAACATGGCATGTAAGGATTGAAGTTGAAACTTTAATTTGTGCATTTACAACCTATACAAATCGAGAAACTTTAATTTGTGCATTTATGCGTCAATGTTCAATGATTTATCAATTTATATATAACATGTTATATTAATCTTCTTAATTGTTAACATCTATCAAATAATTGCTACTATGTATCTAACAAAAATAATAAGACAGTTCTAATCTATATAATTAAAAAAAATTATTTTATTTTACCATTAACTCATATAATTGAATAGATGGAATATCTTATAAAAGAGTATATATTATATAAAGAAATAACTATATCAATATAATTAAATGCAATAATAGTAATAAATTTGGCATATACCGATATACAAATTTCCATATAAGTGTACCTCCATCTGGATTATAAATAATCTATCCAATGGACGATTTATATATAAATTACACCATGTGGATGGGACCTAAAAAAGACATTAGGTTCACCCAATTTCAGTTATCATAATTACCAAAAATATTAATAGATACATTGTAGTAAATATTTGATAGGTGTTATCGATTATTTTTGGTGGAAAGAATTAATTATTTCATAGTTATTTTATTTATATACGGAGTATATACTATTTTTCAAGAGAATGAGTTATTTAGATCTAGATTAATTTTAATCTTATATTTTTAGTTATTAGTTTAAATATCATAATGTAATTCATATTTATTTATTTAATTTCATATTTACAATATGATTTTTTTTTATAGATAATTAATATAATTTTATAATATTGTGTTAAAATATTCCCGTGCACGGGACGGGACATACACTAGTAGGATAGAAAAATCGTTAAAAATATAACATTTATATTTAGGAGAATGCCGCTAATTTACAAAAATCTTTCTATTTTTTCCTACACCAAATTTAAAATTCTTCAAAATGGGAAAGTTGGATAGAAAAATCGTTAAAAATATAACATTTATATTTTGGAGAATGCCGCTAATTTACAAAAATCTTTCTATTTTTTCCTACACCAAATTTAAAATTCTTCAAAATGGGAAAGTTGTTAGAGATAGATATTCTAATTAAGGTAGATAAAACATAAACTAGCTCTATTTGAGCTTCGATGTTATGTAGTAAATCTTTTTTTTTTATCTTAGTCCAGTTTTATCGATTCAGTCGCTCTTTGACATGGGATGTAGTCAGTGTTCTAAAAATCGTGCATGGGCGCCACCTAGGCGCTGGGCGGGACGGGACCTAGGAATTTTTAAGTCTAGGTGGGCCTCTAGGCGAAAATCCGTCTAGGCACCGCCTAGTCTCGCCTAGGCATCGCCTACACCCCGCCTGGGCCCACCGAGGCGTCGCATAGACACTGCTTGGGCCTGCCTAGGCGCCGCCTAATCAATCACACCTAGTCCAACAATTATTCAATTTGAGCTTCTAAGCGTGTGATTAATTGACTTAGGGTTTTTTTATCCCCCAAGTCGGGATGTATTTGCTTTTCAGTAGAACCTATAGTTTTGGATTTTAGGAGGTTTAGAGTTGTTAGTCAGACGTGTACTTTTGCATTTATTTACTTTAGTATTAGTTAAGCGCCACAAATTTAGAATTATGAGTGATATTATGGATTATTATTAGATTATATGAATTATTGACAAGTGTTATTCGTCAAAATATAAAGAAATAATCAAGTTTGTTCTAAGTACGTCTAGGCCCGCCTAGGCACCCATCTAGCGGTATAGGCACTAGGCGGCCACCCACTGCCTAACCCATTTTAGAACATTAGATGTAGTCCCACAACCACTATACCAATTTGTGATTGGTGAAGTAAATCTTGTCTAATAAATCAATATAATTCAACACGTACTGTTAAGGAGAAATTTGAAATCTTTGTGGGTCTAGGTAATCTTGCCCCAAATCTACTTAGAGAAATACATAAATTTCATGTGTTACAACCTTTTTCACCGACCCCATTTAAGTGTGTGTGTACGAGTTCATGAATTTGAACATGGTCGGAGATAAAAGGTTCATGAATGAGATGAAGGATTTGATTAATTAGTTTGACCTATAAAAGATTGTGTGCGGAGTAACACTATTAGCCAAATCCAGGAAAATAAAATTATGAAAAATATTCCCTTTAATTAAGGATCCCAAAAATTAAGGTCAACCACACTCATTTGATTTCCACATGTGTTGGTGAATTTTGCATTGGATTCCTTCCTTCACACACATATATATATAGCTCTGGAGTAAATTAATTAGTTAATTTAATCAAATACTTTAAAAGGTGCAAATTGATTCAGTCTATATAACCTATTTAATTAATTATTATTTTTATGTAAGTAATATTCTTCTAAATAAATATGCTTAGAGGTTAAGACTATTTCCAATGATATAATGTAAAAGTTTAAATCTATACTCCATCTGTTAAGAAAAATATGTCGTTTTAGATATTTTGGTGTTCACTTTTCAAAATTACTATTGTATATATATTTTATGACGTGGAGGTTCCGAGGTTATCGACTAGTCCTCCACGGGCCGAGCACTAGCCTGCAAAGCACTCGAGCCGGGTAAGCCAAGCGGCAAGCCGCAAGACAGGCTAACCCATGCCAAGGCATACCAAGGCATGCATGAGTACCCACTCAAGCACAAATTGCTCCCAGTGGGATTTGAACCCTTGACCTCAATGGTAGTGAGGCACAAGGAAGCACCTCACTTTTACCACTAGGGCAAGAGGTCATTGGTAACGAAGAGAATATATATTTTGATATAAATTGTCTTCTAACAATTGTCTTTAGTTAGATGTTAAAAAATAAAGTATACATTTTGCACACAAAGTGTTCAGTTGTTAATTAGTTATGGTATTAACCATTTTAAAAACATTTTCAAAAGGTTTATCCATTTGTTAATCAGTTTCTTAGGGGTATAGATTGGACAAACAATTTAAAGTAAGATTGAAATTTAAAAATGGGTTCTCTAAATTGAAATGGATAAACATTATAAAATATTTTTCAAAAATGTTAAAGAGCTAAATTTTATAAATTATTGTAAGACATGAAGTTTTTAACCAATCACCTTATTGGATATATGAATTAGAAAAATGAAAGTTAATTTGATAATTATCAATGATACCTTAATCTCTAATTGATAATTCATGAGATCAACTAGCCTAATTGTAATTAAATAAAAATAATATTTGATTTCGATCCAAATTAAACAAAACTACATATGAAGAAAAACATTATGTAAACTTAGGGATAGGAAAATTATCAAACTAAGGCCGGAATTGATCTCCAATCTCTAATCTTAATCCCCCGTTCAATTAATGTAATTTCAAACAACTCAACTCAGGCTCCAGGCCGGGTCTATATACGTATATAGATAGATTAGTCTTTCTAATTCTAGAACATAATTTTTTTAAAAAAAACTTAATTAAGATTTACTATAATAAAGTATCGACCTTAGAAAATAAGAATTAAAATATAAAAAGTAATTTAATTTGAAAAGAATATTTTTTAATTAAGCTTTTTAATATGGAGTATTTTATAACTGGTAGAAAACTCTACCTAATTAATGTACAAGGACAAAAAAATTATGTAAAGATCACGCCTCGAGGAAGGACCACTATATATATATATTGTCGTTCAACGGCGCGGTTTCGGCCAATTATATAATCCGTTGTATCTCCTGAGTATAAAAATCTTCATACAATTTTATTTTTAAAAAATAAAATATATTACTCCCTCCGTCTCAAAATACTTATTGTTTTACTTTTTGACACGTTTTTTAAGAAACTAAAAACTCTATAAAATATTAATTTTTTTCATAATTTTATAGATAATTGTATTAAGTATGACATTATTTTTTAAAATTAATAAAATCATTGATATTTTATATAGTTTTTACCGTTCTTATAAAACATGTCAAAAGCAAAACGAGAAGTTTTGCGAGACAGAGGTAGTGTATATATTCGATGGTGGGTTATTACTCGTTGTCTTCTCAACGTCGAGACGTCGTGTGAGCAGGTACGGACCCCATGCCGTCCCTAGGTCATTGCCTACGTGTGAGCCTTCACATTATTCCGTGTTCTCGGCAATATTTGTGGTTCACCTTGAGTTTTCCTCAACTTCTTCACTGGTTGGCGGTTTTTATGGGGTGTTGAGTTTGTCTTTCTTTCTTTCTTTCTTGTTGAATTGTGTTTTTGTAGGTGTTGTGTTGTATGATAACGGATAGTCTGTCTGTCGGTTCGTCGACTTCTTGAGGTTCCGGATAGTATATGCGTTGTTTGATATCTCAAATTCTTTCCTGATAGAAAAAAGAATAATTTTTTAAAATATACTCCGTATTATGTATTATATATAATAGGGTTTTCACCAAGATGTTAGAGTTCAGTTACTCACTTGATTGAAAAGGCCTTTGAGAAATCGAAATGTTAGTTTCATATTCTCTTACCATGCTTCGATCTTTTGAGATGGTTTTGGTGTCCCACACATTTAAGGAAGGCAACAAGGTACGTTGTAGATTGAGTGGTGCATATGGATCTGGGTTTCGACGAACCTTATTAGAGAGCAGATTTACTCTCGTCCAAAAAGACATGCTTAACAAAATCAATCTTATATGCTACTCCGTATAAGAGCATCTGCATCCATGCGGGTTTCCACAGTTTCTTAATTACATTTTATTACTTTCTCTTTCTTTGAAAAACCCAACTTATTTTTACAACAACATCCATATAACCTTTAAAAAATCTTCAACAACACATATATGTAAAATAAAATAAAGAAAAAGAATTAGATAACCCCTTTTTCCTCTAAATTGGGCCCCACGTTGCTCTCCTTCTCTCACACTCTCTCTCCTCCCACCCCAAGTTTTACGTTTTTGGGGTTTTTTGGACAATTTCTTATTAACAAACTGTCTCAATCATTTTTTAACTTTTCTCTCCCTCTCTTATTTTTAAATTGTTTTTTATATATTAAAAACCCTCTTAAAAACCTTCAATGCAGGTATTATTGAAGTTATTTGTTTATGCTTGCTAGCACATCTCAATTCAACAGGAAGGAAAGTGACAAGTGGGTTATATAATTTGGAGGAAACTTGATGTCTTGTCCGGGTAGAAAGGAATCATGGAGCATGAGAGGTCAAATCAAGATTCCATAAAGTGTACATGTTGTAGGGGGGTTGGACTTAGATGTGGATCATTCATCAACGGCTATACAAATACCCACTTGGACGCCCCTTTGATCCAATTCCCCATCTTAGTTCCCTTTCACTCTCTTCAATCTATCCTTTCCCACTTTGTAAAAATGTACAAGGTATCTCCATCCAATCACTAAGTCAATAATATATACTAGTATAAAATTATTTATAAGATATCTCGAATTTTAATTTGATCGATTGGAGATGTCTAGCTAACTTCCAAGGATAATGATATTTGTTTTATAGTTGTAACGAGAACGATAACAGAAAGAAAGATACGGAGATTTACATGGTTCGGTAACGGTGTGTTATCTACATCCTGTTGTGAGTCTATTTCGCCATATTTTACATATACTTTTATATCGATTTCTGTATACATTTCATACATTTGGGTTAGAATAGTACAGAATTTATGTAGTTTATGTTTATTTGCAATATATAGAGGTCTACACAAGTTTTTGTTGTATTTGGCAGAAATCGAACGCAATTTGGAGTTTAAAGGAAAATCATGAAGAAGCTAAGAATGGTGCAGCTGGAGAAAAGGCCAATATTCGCTATTCATCATTCTGAATCAAGTTCTAGTGTCTTCATGAGAGTTGTAGCCCTCGAAAAGAGCTTTCCAACGCATGCTCATATGCGTCAATCGGATGAACGAGGACTCGGGAAAGTGTGTTTCAAGAACGGAGTAGAATGCTGAAAGCCGACAGATGTACTCGACGTCGACCAATTTACTCGACATCGACCAACTTTTACTCGACGTTTGCTCCAGAGGACGAGATCGAGCACGAGCTGAGTATAGGACCACTCGAGACAACGAATTCTACTCGACGTCGAGAAACTTGGCCGACGTCGAGGAACATTCCAGCAGCATGTCGAGTCCGAGATCGACTTGTGTCCAAGAAGATAGAGTTACTTGCAAGCCAAGATTTGAGATATTCTATCAATTCAAGAGGAGATTTATCAAGTTCTATCAAGAGAAGAAGGATCTATCCACACTAATCCTAGTTTCCTTTTAGATATATTTGTTTTATTTCCAAATTTAATCTGTAAGTATTTAGATAGATAAATTTAGATATAGATAGATGTTTCTTTCCTAGATTAGCTAGGGAATGAAGCCTATAAATAAAGCGTTAGGGGTTGAGTTTTATTCATTCAATCTTAGTTACAATTAGTTACATAGAGAGAGAAAGAGAGAGAGCTTGTGGCGAGAGAAGGTGAAGAGTTGAGAGACGATTTGACTTCGATTGGTTGTAAGCTTTCTTTTATTTTATTTAATGCAACGGGCGCTGACACGCTTCCTCGTGGATCAATCCTGACTGCTTTCTACTACAACGGGAGGATGTATTGTATTTATTTGCTGAGACAAGGAGTCAGTTTGCTTTATATTTTATTTATGTTTCATACTTGACCATCCTCCTGCAACAACACATCCACGGACAAAGTGACGGAGGGAAAACCTGTCGTTGATCCGTCAAAGAAAACTCAAACCTATAACTAATATAGTAATAAGTAAGAGGTCGTTCCACATGGAAAGTTATAATTCAAGTTTGATTCAAGTGTCAATCAAAGTAACCAAATTGGGCGTTTTTAAATGTGAAAGTTCCGCCTTTTATCAAAGCAGATTGAAGAAAGCAAGAGTAAATGATTATAATTTAGACAATTAGGAGAAGCAATTCTACCTACAATTTTCCACTTTATTTGATTGAAGCGATCATTGTAACTTCTTCTCGTCCTATTAAGTTTCCTATGAATGCCCTTGTCCCGACCTAATATAGTTACTAGTCAAACCAGTCCTAGCAACCCTTATCAATCGAACAGTCCCTAAAGAATGATTTAATCCAATTGATAGCTTTAAGTTCAAATATTAGCCAAGGTATTTGCAGTCCCTAAAGAGGGATTTAACAACACATTCAACTTCCTACTCATTCAATTAGTTCAACCAGCCCTAAAGGAACAAGTTTTCCACTTAGGTTAAGGTTCACAACCAGGAATCTACAAAACCTTAGCGATTGAATTGATCTAGCAACTTGGCCAGACAAGATAGAACAAAAACAATAAACAATCAAGCACAAAGAAGTTGAAGCATTCAAATATAGGAAACAATGAACGAGAATTAGAAATTCACAATCAATCCAAATAAAGTTTCAAATTGCAGACAGAATAGATGAGTTTAGTTCCTCATGGAAGACATCGCTCAAGTCTCTAAAGTGTCTGATGAACGTAAGAATAGAATAGAAGTGATAGAAAATAACTTAAAATCGGCCTTATAACAATCTAAGTCAGACATAAAACATCTAAGATTAAAAACTAGGGTTTCATTAACTAAACGGCGTCGCGCTGGCGACCCATACTGCGGCCGCGGCATCAGCAGTTTTTTCCCAACCCGCGGCATCCATACTGGCTGCGGCCGCTGCATCGGTCTTTCACGGAAAATTTGTCTCGAATTTGCTCTTCTTGTCAACAGGAAAGTTGTAGATCTTTGAAAGGGCTTTCTCACGCATGGTCATAACAGTCAATCAGAAAACCGAGGCCTCTAGAAAGTGCAAAACAAGTTCAGCATGCCCGGCGACAACTTCTGCAGACTTGTTATTCGTTTAGGTTTGCTTCTTCTTCTCAGTACCTCTTGAGATCTTCATGTAAGCTTCTTCGATCAACTAGACATTCTCACATAATGCGTTATCAACTCCTGTCTCACCATTGGATCCACGATTACCTTAAATAATCAATAAAAGTGTGTAGATTCCGACTCCTTCTAGAATACTCACAAGATGCAAATTAACTACAAATTGTGAACGAAATGCAACCTAACTAGCCTAAAAATGCCTATAATGCCTATCTAAGATATGCATTATCACAAAGGAATACGATTTTTTATTATAGAGGCAAATGGCAGAACTGCTTACAAATTGTGATGTTTCATAAGTATATAGAAAGTCATGGTGTCGAAAGCCTCGTTCTTTGGAGTGGTCAAAGACTTAGAATGCTAGAGGGAGCAAGATTGCGACTGCGGCGGTGGGAGAGGTTATAAGGGATGCTAACGTGAAGTGGATCGGCGGTTTTGCTTTCAACCTGGGTTCGTACGTGCTCTCTGCCGATGGATGAGTGTTGTGGGGTAGCTAAAGGTTTGGAATTGGCGTGGAACTTGGGGTGCAAGAAGATGTTGTTAGAATCCGATTTGGAATTGGCACGGACAAAGTTTTTGTTTCAAGCAATGTTAAGGAGGAGTTGAGAATCAGAATACAGAAAGAAAGTGGTATTGAAGCTACAAACGATCACGGCTTATACCTAGGGGTGCCAATTCTTCACAAGAGGGTGAGAGGTGCTGATTTCGAGTTTATCCTCAACAAACTGGCGGCGAAACTCGCTGGTTGGAAGATAGGCCTAATGAGTTTTGCGTGGAGGATTACACTAACAAACTCGGTTCTCTCGTCCTTTCCATTGTACTGTATGGAAGTGATTCTTTTACCCTCTAGGGTTTGCAAGAAAATTGATGCTATTTGAAGGAGGTTTATTTGGGGATCGACGAAAGGCAAGTAAAAAGTTCATAAAGTTTATTGGGATGTGTTGTAGGAGGAAATCGAGACTTGCAATTCAAAATATAAATAAAGTAAAGCAAACCAGATTCCGTCCCTTGCAAATAATTACAAGACCTCCTCCTGATGTAGCAGTGGGAAGTCAGGATCGATCCTCGAGAAAGCATGTCATCGGATCTCAGGTAGCGGAAAGATCTCACAAGACAAATAGACAGAAATAACAGAGAAAAGCAGAAAAGAAAGCAAAGCACAGAAAACTGGTCGATATCGACCACTGTTACTCGATATCGACTAAACAAAATCGACCAACAGTGCACGAAGTCGACTCAACAGAAACCAAAACCAAACAAAGCAACTCGACCTCGACAAATCAACTCGATATCGAGTAAACAACTCCAGATCGACAAAACCTGCTCGAAATCGACTAACTCAGAAACTAAAGATTGAAGCTTTTCGTAACACAGAACACGATTTTAGATGAAATAAATCAATAAACTAAAGACTTCCAAGCTCAGGGATTCAACACCACATCGATAACCATGCAAAATAACACATAAAGGCATAAAAGATCATGCTTTTCACCAAATAACCTTCGTTATTAACAAATAGGAATATAGAGGCTTTCGCATAAACCCTAATTTTTACTAACCCTTTTCACATAATTAACCCAAGTTGTATTAAGATCACGTTCGCTTCAATAACACAAACAAGAATCACCTTCAACTTTCGCAAAAGAGTCGTGCTTTCAGGGATAGAAGACGAATTGCATAAAAAGATTAAACCTTTACCGCATCACCTCACATGGCTACCTTCGGGCTCACCCCGACCCTAGAAGTGGGTGGACTACTCGCTCTTCATCATGAATAAACTCATCAAAGATTTCAGGAAAATAAATTGCATTAAATAAACCAAATAAAACTTACAACCAATCGGAGCCAAATCCGCTCTTGCCAAACTCCTCTCCAATCGGCCTAAGCCCTCTTCTACTCGCTCTTCTACTCGAATGGTGTGTTGTAAGATGTCCTAAAGCTCAGCCCCTAGGGCTTTATTTATAGGCTTCATTCCCTCTCTAATTAGTAGGGATGGCAATGGGTCGGGTGATGGGTGGATGATCTACTTCCATCACCCGACCCACCATCCAAAATCCTTCACCCTATCCAACCCATCACCCACCAAATATTTCACCCGCCCCGTCCACCCATCACCCACCGGGTGATCGGGTGATAATTCGGGGGAAATACAAGACATCCAATTTAGGGGTGGGCGTAGGACGGGCGAGACGGGGGTCGTATATTATACGTATAATTACGCAAAATACACACACGGACAGTGTATATATATATATAATATACTTTTTTTTAATCAATACAGTGTATATATATATATATATATATATATATATATATATATATATATATATACATGTAATGTGTATATATATAGTTATATACTACCGTGTATATATACTTCTCTCTCTTTAAAAAAAATCAATATTATGTATATATACATTTACAATCTACACATACATATGTATTCTGTATACTATATATATATATATACTAGTGTAGATCCCGTCCCGTATACGGGGAATACATTATAGGGATGACAATTTCACCCGCACCCGACATATATCCGTCTCACCCGAACCGAAAAAGTTAGTGAAATCATTTATAGGTATATTGAATTAGGGTTTATGAGGGTATATTAATAATTTTACATATAAAATATAATTATATAATATAAGTCGGGTGACGGGTCGGATGACGGATCGGGTGATGGGTCGGGTGACGGGTGGGGAATGTCTTCACCCGAATCCGACCCGATTCATCACCCGTTCACCCATCACCCATTTAATATCCGCTTTATTTCGGATTTTCACCCACTTTTTCGGGTCGGGTGAAATTGTCATCCCTACTAATTAGGAAAGAAACTATATCTAAATCTATATCTATGTATCTACTTACTTAAGATAAAAACTTGGAAATAAATAAATAAATAAATCTAAAAAAATTATATCTAATGTAGGTAAATATCTTCTCCTCTTGATAGCACTTGATAGATCTTGATGGAATTTGCCTTCGAAATTATCTCCATTGAATTCGGGATAGAATCTTAACAAGACTCGGATTACTTGATTTCGGCTCCTGGGAGTTAACTCGATATCGAGTAGTTTACTCGATATCAACCAAAGTTTTCTCCGTCTTCAGCTTCTTCGTCGATCTCGGCTCCCAGGATGCTTGTCGACTTGATTGTTACTCGATATCGAGTAAGGTTCCTCGATATCGACTAACACTTTCTTGCTCCCAACTTCTCGAGTCGATGTCTGGTCTCTAGCTCGATATTTGGTACTTGATATCGAGTAAAACAACTCGATATCGACTAATTCTCTCACCTCTGCTCGATTCTTGGCAACTCTGATGGAAATCGACTTCTTGTACTCGATATCGACTTAGGGTGCTCGATATCGACTAAGTGGTGTCGAGTAGATTTCCTTCCTTCCAGCTCGATTTGTCCTGGTTCCGCTGCTCCTTGACCTTGGATTTCTGTAGTTGAATTCGAGCTTTTCCTCCTTTCTCATAATTGTTGTAAATTGCTTCGATTTCTGCGAAATTAAACAGAAACTGGTGTAGATTTCAGAATTTGGCAAATAAGCATAAACTAAATAGATTCTGTACTATTCTAGCCCAAATGTATGAAATACATGTAGAAATCAATATAAAAGTAACTATAAAACATGGCGAATTAGGCTCACAACAAACACCTCATACTTAAGCTTGCTTATCCTCAAGCAATACTTTTATTTGTCATTCAGGGGAAGAATTCAAAACTCTCAACATCTTAGATTCATTGTTATATGTCCCTGCAATCAATTACCATCCTCGAAAAGGTACTAGTGTCACAAATCCATGCATGTGCAATTAAAAAGCAACATCTACTCACAAAAGGATAAGAGGCTAAAGGTGGGCAATATTTGGCAATATTTGGCAATGTTATGCAAAAACATTCATAAGTGACAAAGCATTAATAATCAAGAGGACTTTAATTTAAGCTCAAATAAGGAGTAGATTGGTAAGAGGCTAAAGGTGGGCAATATTTGACAATGTGGTGCTAAATCCGGGGAAATGCATTATTTCCAAACTTTTCACACCACATTCCTTCTTCATAAGATTCATCACCTTCCTCTCATTGCTCATTGCTTTTTTCAATATTATGCTTTTACCTCTCTAACCTCAGCACTGTCTTCTCGCGAGTCGCAAACATGGGTATCATGAATGGCCCCGGATACTTAGTGGTTTGGACTCCTCACCTGTGTGTCCCATCTCGCCGAACTATTATCTCAGCGAGCAGGGTCGATCTACCTTTATCTTCTAAGGTGATCGGATTTTCTTTCACTCATTAAATTTTTCATAAATTTCAAACAATCCTACCAAACTCCAATAATGATAATAACCACAACACAAAAACCATATGATAATATCCATAATGTAACATCATTCTCAACATAATCTTCGGATAAGGTAAAGAATGAAATTATTTAGAATATGTGGAACAATAATTGAAATAAGGCATAATATAGCTTTTGTGATGCATAAGCATAGGTAAGGCTAGGATTAAAAACATATGAGCATTATATGGAAATATAAAGTCCTCCATCCTCTTATCATGCAACATGTCAAAAGCAATTTCAAATTTTACCTCATTTCATGGTTTTCATAAAAATATGCATTTCATTGTGACTTCCCTTCACTAGGCAATTTCATGCCATATCTCTAACGAATCCAATCTTGCATCGTTGAGTTCAATAAAGCTTCCATGACATTAATCAAAAAAATTCAATGGGGGTCATTTTTATAAACTTTGGAAAACATGTATATAAGCACATAAATCAATAATGAATTCCAAAATAGCCATGTATAAGCAATTCAAGAAATAAACTATAAATATGCACACATAATGTCAAATAAAGCCAAATATACATAAAGTAAGCCTTTTCCCCACCCCATACTTAAACATTACAGTGTCCTCGTTGTATAAAAACCAAGGGTAAAGGAAGAAACTCACTAGACAGGTGTGCAAGATGTCAAAATCGAGTGCTATGTTGTAGTCCTGGTCGATTTTAGCTCACTTCTATCCCCATGGACCTGAAAAATGTAGAAGAAAAATACCCACAATAGAAAAACTAAAAAACCAAAAACAAACAAAAGCAACAAAGTCCAAAAGTCCAAAAAATAAATGTCTATTTACAAGCTTTAGATTTTATAGTCGCTAGGCCGACTTTATCTATGAAGCTCAAGGTGGCATTTGCAGGGCCCATGTAGCTTGGGCTTCAAACATGACTCCATTCTTGTCCATCAGTTGTAGTCCGCCTGAATAGATCTTGTTCACCATGAAGGCCCCCATCTTCTTCTTGTTGAATTTGTTGGGGAACCAATGATCATTTGATTTGGCAACATAGACTTTGTCACCAACTTCATATTTATTAGGCTCATCATTGGAAATCCTACATAATCGCACATACCAAGACAAACCTCTCCCATGTATAGATAAATCTTTAATTGAAATAGGAGAAGAAAGATTCATACCTTGGCTTACCTTCGCAGAATCGGATTCGAGGACCTCAGTGTTTGGTCTATTTCGAGTAAGATTACTCGATATTGAGGAGTTGGGATCTTCTGGTGGAATCTCAGTCGATATGGAGGAAGGTTCGTCGATTTGGGTTGGTCGATATCGACCAGAGGTGGTCGATATCAAGTTGTCCTTCTTGGAATCGGCTGATAGTGGCTCGACAGGGGGAATCGACTGGGCAAAAGTTGGTCGATATCGACCAGGCTTGGTCGATATCGAACAGGCTTGGTCGATATCGAGTTGTCCTGCTCGATATTGCCTGACTCGATTCCTGGTGGGGTCAGCTCGACATGGGTAGGTCGATATCGACCTGGTGTACTCGATATCGAGTTATTTTCTGGGCCCGTCGACTTCTCCTGGTCGATATTGACCCCATACTTATATTAAGACCTGACAAAGCATCCGAGAAATAGTTAGTCCAAATCGATTTACCTAGGTCTATGTCGATTGGAATTTCTGCTTCTTCGTTCAGGATGGCCATGATCTCTTCCACATAGGCTTCCATATCTCTCTTTTCTAGCTCTTCGGGAGTCATATTTCTTACCTTAGGCTCCCCGCAAGTAATGTAACTAGCTGATATAGACTTTACCTCTTCTATGGGACATGTATGCCTTCCAGTTTTTATTAAAGAAAATACTCAATTACCTCATCGCTGATATTGAAAGTGAGTACTCCCTTCCTTATGCTTATGTTGGCATCCACTGTCGCCAAAAAGGGCCTTCCTAGAATAATTGGACAAGCAGGGTCCTGTTTGTTGTGAGCGGAATCTGCCATGTTTTACAGCAACTTTTATATCGATTTCTGTATACATTTCATTCATTTGGGCTAAGATTAGTACAGAATCTATGTAGTTTATGTTTATTTGCCAAATTATGGAATCTACACCAGTTTCTGTTTAAACCGCAGAAATCGAGGCGTTTACAGCAATTCTACAGAAGGTCGGAAAAGCTCGGAAAACCACTACAGAAGTCCAAGGTCAAAGCAGCGGAACAAGTCTGAGAGTCAAACCTTAGTCGACATCGAGTAGGCCTACTCGACATAGACAAGACTAGGCTGACCAGTCTTGGTCGACAAAGCCTGGTCGAGAGAGCCAGCAACCCGAGCTCCGGAACCCAACTCAACCTCGACAAGCCCTGGTCGAGGTCGATGAATCCCAGACACCCATGTCCGGAGTCGACGAGGAGCAGCTGCCCGAGAAGCCGAGGACGACCAGGAGCACTCGCTGTCGCGGAAAGGAGGACTCGCTGCCGCGGACGAAGCTACTCGCTGCCAGCGGAAGAGCCAGCTCGCGGAAGCGGAAGCCACACCCAACTCGACCTCGAGGAGCCTTTGTCGAGGTCGACGAGAGCCTGACTCCTTGTCCGAGCATGTCCGAGCTTGTCGAGAACACCAACCCAAGGAAGCCCAGTCGAGCCATCTTAGTCGAGATCGACTACTACTAGTCGAGGTCGACGAGCACCTGAGAGCATGTCCGAGCCAGGCCGAGGAGATCCACCCGAGGAGTCTAGTCGATGACCCAACCCTTGTCGAGATCGACGAGGCCAACTCGAGGTCGACTAGACCACGTTCCAGAATCTGCTCGACGAAGCCTTGTCCGAGTAGAATTGGAGTTCCTTGGGCGCAAAGTTGCTGAAATCTATCCGATCTATCAAGTTCTATCTATGGAAGGCGATCTATCAACATGAAGACATATTTCCTTATTTAGTTTTATCTATTCCCTATGGATTTATTTCCATTAAACATTTATTTATCTTTTAAGCAATTTAGATATAGATAGATATCTTCTTTCCTAGATTAGCTAGGGAATGAAGGCTATAAATAAGGCCCATGGGGCTCAGTTTTATTCATTCAATTTTAGAGAGAAGTAAGTAGTTAATTCCATTCAAGTAGAGTAGTTTAGGAGTTTAAGGTTTTTAGGGTTTTGGCTTACAACGAAAGTTGATTGCCAAGATTGTAAAGGCTTTGAATTTAGTTTATGCAAGTTATTTCTTTCAATTCAATGTCTTTTATTGCGATGAGGCGTGAGTAGTCCACCCACTTCTGGGGCTGGGGTGAGCCCGACGGTGGCCATGTGAGGCGATGCGATAAATGTCAGATCTTTTGTGCGATTCATCTTCTTTCCCTATGAGCATGATTCTTTTGCGAGAGTTGAAGGTGATCCTTGTTTGTGTTATTGAAGCAAAAGTGATCTTAATGCAACTTGGATTAATTATGTGAAAAGGGTTAGTAACAATTAGGGTTTATGCGAGAGCCTCTATATGCCTATTTGTTAATAACGAAAGTTATTTGATGGAAAGCATGATCTTTTATGCCTTTATGTGTTGTTTTGCATGGTTATCGTTGTGGTGTTGAAACCCTAGCCTTGGAGGTCTTTTCATATATTGAGTTAATTTCTGTCAAATTTCTGAATTCTGTCAAATTTCTGCATTCTGTCTTCAATTCTGCAAAGTTTTAAGTTTCTGTTCTTAGTCGACATAGACGAAGCTCTTGTCGATCTCGAGTTGCTGTAGTCGAGGTCGAGTGGGAGGTTGTCTAGGTCGAGTTAGTTTTCTATTGTCTTCGTCGATTTACAGTTTCTGTCTTTACTTTTCTTCGTCGATCTCGAGGAGTTGCTAGTCGAGATCGAGTTGAGCTTGTTTTGTCGAGTTGCTTTGTTTTCTGTTTCTGAGTTGTTGCAGTCGACTTATTTTAGTCGACCTAGAGGACGGCTTGTCGAGATCGACCAGCTTCTGTGTCCTCGAGTTACTTTCTGTCTTTGCTCTTGTCCTTTGCTTTGCTTTACTTTCTGTCTTTAGTTTACTTGTTCTTTGCTTTTATTTCAGTTGCCCTTGCCGGGTTATTTGTCTTTTCTGCTTCTGTGTTTCTGTGCTTTTCTGCTGTGTCCGTGAGAATCTACAGCTACCTGAGAAATGCTGACGTGCTTCCTCGTGGATTCGATCCTGACTTTTCTCTTACTACAACGGGAGGAAGTCTTGTATTATTTGCTGAGACAGGGAAGTCAGTCTGAACTATAGTTTACATTTATTTCATACTTGACCATCCTCCTGCAACAACACTCTTCCATATCAATAACTAGAAAATCAGCAAGGACAAAGAACTTACCTACTTGCACTGGTACATTGTCCACCATGCCTGTTGGGATGGCCACTGTGTTGTTTGCCATATAAAGCTTAGCATCCACAGGCTCTAGGGCACCTATCTTAATCTTGGACCATATTGATAGAGGCATTATACTTACAATAGCTCCAAGATCACATAATGCATTAAATTTATATTGACCAAATCCAATGGTTATAGCAAACTTACCTGGAACTGGCCTTTTCTCAAGTAGGTCCATATAGTTGCACTCTTATGCGATCTCAGCCATTGATCACTTCTTGCTCAGAATCTCCTTAACGAATTTGACATAGGATGACATCTCATTAAGAGCTTCTGTGAAGGGTATGGTGACATTGAGCCTCTGAATCATCTTAATGAAGCGCTGAAACTTCTTCTCTGTTGGGTCCTTTAAAGATTTTTTTGGGAAATGCAACTTCTTTTTCTGGTTCGGAGCCAGAACAGATGTCGGAGGTGTTGCAGTGTCCTCGATGTCGACTTGATTCTCCTCGACGTCGACTTGATTCTGCTTGACATCGACCAGTTTCCTCGATGTCGAGTTGGAGTGCTGAGCAGACAAATCTTGGCCAAGCTTCTCCTCGACGTCGACTTGATGTTGCGCGACATCGAGTTGTTGTTGATCGATGTCGAGTTGTTTCTCAGCTTCGTCCTACTGCTTTCCGACCTCTGGTTTGCGTAGTTGGTACCCGCTTATGAGCTTTACGGCTACGATGTGTCCGGTCTTCCCCTTGGGATTTGGTTCTGAAGATCCAGGGAGCGTACCTGACTGTCTAGGGACGCCTGCTGCTAGCTGGCCAATCTGTGTGTCAATCGATTTCCTCAAGACATCGATTTCTCCAAGCCTAGCGTTGACACCATGTATCTGAGTGTAGACATAATTGAAGGACTGCTTGGTGTCTGAATGGTTCCTCCGCATTTCCTCAAGGATGGTATGTAGGTCATCCTTTATCTGGTCCCTTTCTGGATGTCCTGGAGCTTTGTATGGCGGGGGGTTCCTAGGGGCACCTTGGTTCCATTGTGGTTGCTGAAACCTTTGGTCCCCTATATAGCGATTGGGACCCCCTGCGTAAGCTACCTCTTCGTGGGTTTCTGCCATTCTGACTTGCTCTATGTGTGGGCACTCAGTAGTGGTGTGCCGCTGTGATCCGCATTCGATGTAGGGCTGGTTGACATAAAGATACTTGACTTGCTTAAGGAGCTTGGGATTCTGATCTCTATAGTACTGCTCCTTGACATCTGGGTCAATCTCCTTAGAAGGCACATAGAGGAGCATAGATGGGGCTGGCCTGGCATAGGCATTCTCATCATAGTTTGTCGGAGTCCCATACTTGTTGTCGTAGTTGGTAAGCTTGTCGAGGGTAGCCCATGCGTCAACTGGCGGCATTGTCAGATACTCATAATGAGTATACTGGTTGATCCTATCCTTAGCGGCCAGATCAAGAGAATTGAAGAAGATCTCCTGAACGACGTAGGGTGGTTGTCCATGTGTAGGGCAGGATCGCAGTAGATCCTTATAGCGTTCCCATGCTTTTGATAGCGGCTCCCCATGCTTCTATTTGAAAGTCGTAATCTTCTGGCGGAGGAACGATGTCTAGGCAGGAGGGAAGAATTTGTTGAGAAATTCCTGCTTTACATCAGCCCATGTTGTTAGGGATCGTGGAGGGAGACCTTCAAGCCATTTCAATGCTGGACCGGCCAGAGACCAACGAAAAGCCTTCATCGTGACATATTTCAAAGTGGTACCTTCAGCAAGAGTACGACACATATCAGAAAAATTGGTAATATGTTGAAGAGGGCATTCATTAAATCTTCCATAAAAAACATTATTTTTAATCTCAATCAGGAAAAGAGTGCAAATTTCAAAGTTATTTTCAGGGATTAGAATGGCCGATTCCGACATGGCGAGAGTCGGGTGCATGTCATCCTCTGCATTGGTAGGGTATTGGGCAAGCTCAACTTCCGCTTGCCTCCTTCACTCAGCTTCCTGCGCAGTGCGTGCTCTCTCAGTGGTGATAGCAGTATCCTTGGTGGCTAGTTCCCTCTGAAGTCTCTCAATCATCTCAGCTTGTGTTTCGGAGGTTGCTATGATCCTTTTCAGGTTAGAATGGATGTGTATAAGGTGTTCCGGATCGTCTAAGGCATCAAAATCAGGTGGTTGACTAGAACGCCGCGTACACCTGCAAAAATCAAAACTTAAAGGCAAACGTGAGATCTAACTACCTAAGGCGCAAATGATTGCTTCCCCGACAACGTCGCCAATTTGTTGTAGGACGAAATCGAGACTTGCAATTCAAAATATAAATAAAGTAAAGCAAACCAGATTTCGTCCCTTGCAAATAATTACAAGACCTTCTCCTGATGTAGCAGTGGGAAGTCAAGATCGATCCTCGAGGAAGCACGTCAGCGGATCTCAGGTAGCGGAAAGATCTCATAAGACAAATAGACAGAAATAACAGAGAAAAGCATAAAAGAAAGCAAAGCACAGAAAACTGGTCAATATCGACTCAACAAAATCGACCAACAGTTCACAAAGTCGACTCAACATAAACCAAAACCAAACGAAGCAACTCAACCTCGACAAATCAACTCGATATCGAGTAAACAACTCCAGATCGACAAAACCTGCTCGAAATGGACTAACTCGGAAACTAAAATTCGAAGCTTTTTGTAACACAGAACACGATTTTAGATGAAATAAATCAATAAACTAAAGACTTCCAAGATCAGGGATTCAACACCACAACGATAACCATGCAAAATAACACACAAAGGCATAAAAGATCATGCTTTTCACCAAATAACCTTCGTTATTAACAAATAGGAATATAGAGGCTTTTGCATAAACCTTAATTGTTACTAACCCTTTTCACATAATTAACCCAAGTTGTATTAAGATCACTTTCGCTTCAATAACACAAACAAGGATCACCTTCAACTTTCGCAAAAGAATCATGCTTTCAGGGATAGAAGACGAATTGCATAAAAAGATCAAACATTTACCGCATCACCTCACATGGCTACCGTCGGGCTCACCCCGACCCTAAAAGTGGGTGGACTACTCGCTCTTCATCATGAATAAAATTATCAAAGATTTCAGGAAAATAAATTGCATTAAATAAACCAAATAAAACTTACAACCAATCGGAGCCAAATCCGCTCTTGCCAAACTCCTCTCCAATCGACCTAAGCTCTCTCCTACTTGCTCTTCTACTCGAATGGTGTGTTGTAAGATGTCCTAAAGCTCAGCCCCTAGGGATTTATTTATATGCTTCATTCCCTCTCTAATTAGGAAAGAAACTATATCTAAATCTATATCTATGTATCTACTTACTTAAGATAAAAACTTGGAAATAAATAAATCTAAAAAAATTATATCTAATGTAGGTAAATATCTTCTCCTCTTGATAGCACTTGATAGATCTTGATGGAATTTGCCTTCGAAAATATCTCCATTGGATACGGGATATAATCTTAACAAGACTCGGATTACTCGATTTCGGCTTCTGGGAGTCAACTCGATATCGAGTAGTTTACTCAATATTGACCAAAGTTTTCTCCGTCTTCAGCTTCTTCGTCGATCTCGGCTCCCAGGATGCTTGTCAACTTGATTGTTACTCGATATCGAGTAAGGTTCCTCGATATCGACTAACACTTTCCTACTCCTAGCTTCTCGAGTCGATGTTTGGTCTCCAACTCGATATGTGGTACTCGATATCGAGTAAAACAACTTGATATCGACTAATTCTCTCAGCTCTGCTCGATTCTTGGCAACTCTAGCGAAAATCGACTTCTTGTACTCGATATCGACTTAGGGTGCTCGATATTGACTAAGTGGTGTCGAGTAGATTTCCTTGCTTCCATCTCGATTTGTCCTGGTTCCGCTGCTCCTTGACCTTGGACTTCTGTAGTTGAATTCGAGCTTTTCCTCCTTTCTCAGAACTGTTGTAAATTGCTTCGATTTCTGCGAAATTAAACAGAAACTGGTGTAGATTCAATAATTTGGCAAATAAGCATAAACTACATAGATTCTGTACTATTCTAGCCCAAATGTATAAAATGCATGCAGAAATCGATATAAAAGTAACTATAAAACATGGCGAATTAGGCTCACAACAGGATGAAGTAACCAAACCAAAGGAGCTAGAAGCTTTGGGAGTGAAATCAATGACATAGGTCAATATGGCCCTGGTGGCAAAGCTGGGATGGAGGTTCTAGATGGGTAAGGAAGGGTTGTGGAGGGAGGTCTAGGAAGGAAAATATAGTGGAACTGCTCAGGGAAAGTTGACAGGGGTCTCGCATATATGGAAAAAAATTAGGAAGGGTCTTGGAGAGGTTATAAATCTCAGTGTTAGTTGGAATCTTCGAGACGGTAAAAGCATTGATTTTTGGAACGATGAGTGGATTATGGAAGAGCCGCTGCGGAATTGAAGAACAGTTGATTTGGGGGATGAACCAACTAGGATGGTTGAGGAACTATGGTCCAAGGAGAGGGTTGGTGTTGGGACGTCTTCAACGATGTTTTACCGCCCAACATCCTCCTAAAGTTGGTTACTGTGACAATAATGGAAGGGGAGGACCTGCCTTGCTGGTCATACACCAAGGATGGGGACTACTGCTTCTCATCAGGGTATTTGGCCATTTGGAACTTGGTTGACTGGCGCGGCAACGATGCGACTTTCTACAAAGTGTTGTGGAAACTCAAGGTTAATGAAAGGGTTCGGGCTTTCAGTTGGTAACTCTACTCAAGTTTAATGAAAGTGTCGTCCTCACGGACATGGAAAGGGTGCAAAGAGGTTTTGGTAACTCTACTCTTTGTCCCATATGTAAATCTTGCGATGAATCTCTTGAAAATTTGTTTAGAGACTGTGGTACTACTAAAATTGCTTGGGCGCAGGTGGGAGACTTTGACCAAAGAAGGGACTCGTGGGATCTTCCTTTCGCCGCCTGGCTCAAGGCTAACATTATGGGTTTGGAAAGCTCGAAAGATGGAGGGAATTGGAACGCTATTTTCGCGGTAGCTCTTTGGAAGCTCTGGAAAAGAAGAAATGGAATCATATTTCAGGAGAAGGAGGGGAAACTTGTCACCCTTGTTGAGTGTGCTAGAGAGGTGCGAGACTACAACAAAGCCACAAGGAGAATGGGAGTTGTCAACATGACTAGGTTGGTCCGGTGGGAAAGACCCGTGACTGAATGGGTGAAAGTGAACACTGACAGAGCTATCAGAGATGGCGTTCGGGCGGCTACTGGAGGCGTGATTAGGGATGAACATGGTAACTGGCTTGGTGGTTTTGCCTATGAATTGGCTCATGTTCGGTCATATTTTCATAAGGATGGGGGGTTTTCCCCTTCTTCTTCCGACCGTACCCTCGATCGCTCGCTCCAGCCGCTCGACCTCGCTCGCTCGCTCGACCTCAACCTCTCTTGCTCTGGACGCTCGCTCGATCTCGTTGAAGCACAGATCCAGTCCCCATCTTCGATCTCACTCGCTCCGACCGATTGCAATTGGGATCTGAACGCTCACATCGATTGAACCACCACGCCGATGTGGATCTGAACGCTGATGGAACTGGAATTCGGCTTCAGATCTAAGCACAAAAGATCTGAGCACAGATCTGACAATCAATAGAGGAAGCCATGGAAGTCGGATGCCGGTGCTAGTGAGGACGACAACAATCGGAGCTGGAAAAACATGATTGATCTATCCGCCTGAAGTCAGATCTTCCTCATCCTCTTCGATTACTCGACGATTTTTCCTCTTCGATTCCTCGACGCGATTCTTCCTCTTCGATTCCCTGACGGGGTTCTTCCTCTTCGATTCTGCCAGTGTTGGTGGCAACCAAAAGAAGAGAAGGAAGATGGAGGCGGCCTCCGGCGGAGATCTGGAGGGAAGGAGAACAAGGTCGGGATGGAAGGAGACCGGGAGTGAAGCGTAGCCATTGATGGTGTTCAAGTAATTTGAGGCTTTTTTTATCAGACTTGTTGGATGGACATTTTGCTAAATTATCCCAAATATGGGACACTCCATTAATTGAGCCAAAATTTGTGCACGCTGCACAAATTTTCTCTTAAATTTTTGTAATATACTCCCTCCGTTTCAAAATAAATGTCGTTTGGCATTTAGTGTACGCATTTCAAGGAGGCAAAATCTTTATAAAATATTAATTTTTTAATCAAAATTTTTAATTAATTACACACTTGTTATTATTAAGTATGAAATTATATAAAAAAAAATTCATTAAAAAAACAATATTTTATGGGGGTTTTACCTTATTAACATGCGTGCCGGAAAGTAAAATGACTTTTATTATGAAACATTACTTAATTCCTTCATGTTGAATTCTAATATTTTGGGCTGAATCCAAGCATCCATGGTAGATTACCTAACCGACATTTGGGTCGTCACACAACTATGTGTTAGAGCTTCTTCAAAAGAGCTTATATTTTAGAAAAAATAAGAGAATTTAAAGAAAACATTTTTTTTCTAGTCCAACCGTTCTTTTATATGCAAATGTAATTTTTTTTAAAAAAAAAGTATTTTTCCTCTATATTTGCAGCAAGCCAAAAAACCCTTTAAATTAATTATTTTACAATCTTGATGCAAAATTTTACTTTAATTAAATAGAGAGTATTTATAGTATATAGTTATATTTATCTTAAATATAAAGTATTTATAGTTTATTATAAATGTAGAAATTTAATTATAAAATGAAGAAACTATTGGAATTGAAATATAAAAAATTTAGAGATATAGTCTCCCCTCCTCCCTCCTCTTCCTCTTCGGGTCATTTTGGCGCTATGGGTTGACGGGAAAATGGAATCCCCTCACTGTTCACCCCGTCAGTGTCAAACTTTAAGCTCTCTCTCTGTCTTATCCAAGTTGACTTTTCTCTCTCTTTTTGCTTCTCTCCTCTATGGTCGGTATGATTTTTCCCTCTCTCTGCTTTTTTTCGACTCTCACTTTCTCTCCCTCAGTCTGCAGCTGTCGGGTGTCGCACAGTGGAAGGTTGCACCCCCCTCCCTTACCTGTCACTGGTTGCAAGGTTTCCCTCAATATCCGGTTTCACCAATTTAAAATCGGGTTGGGTTTAAACTTGCAACAAAACCGATTTTTTAGGTCATTTTGTGTTATTCCCTCTAGATATATAAATATATTGTGACTTATACAACTTTCTATAAACTATGACCATATTATTTTATTAATTTCTTTTCTTTTTTTTCATATCAGAAAAGAAATTCAATTCTCTAGAAACATCTGGAGAAATCGAGAGTCCGAGCCAGCTAGTAGATGGGCTAACCATCATTTATAATATAAGTAAATACATAAGCAAATGGCAGAATGAAATGACAAAATTCAAAACGACAAAGAAAAATAATATAAAAGTCACGCAGGGCAAATAACCAAAGCAAAAAGAAAAGAGAAACAAGTTGCCATACTACCCAAGCAACACAGGAGGACTTGGGGAAGAAGTTGTGGACATCTCATATTATGAACTCTCTAAGATCCTTCAGATGTCGATCACTGTTGTAGGAGGAAATCGAGAATGCAAATATAAAATACGATTAAAATAAAGCAAACCAGATTCCGTCCCTTGCAAATGATTACAAGACTTCCTCCCGATGCAGCAGTGGGAAGTCAGGATCGATCCACGAGGAAGCGTGTCAGCGGATCTTAGGGAGCGGAGAAATCTCACGAACAGTAGTCGACCACAGGTTGTCGATCTCGACTAGGGTTAGTCGACAGAAGATCGGACAAGTCGAGCAGCGCAGCAACAGTCACAGGTGATTGTTGGTCGAGATCGAGTAAGCCTTACTCGAGATCAAGTAGACTCGTTGATGATGCTCTTGTCGAGTACCTGCACACAGAAGCTACGGTGATTCTGGGATCGTAGATCAGTAACTCGATATCGAGGAGTGCAAGTCAATATCGAGGAAGACAGAAAGTAAAACGAAATAAAGTAAAAACAAATGCTTTGGGATTCGAAAATAAACTATATGTAAAAGACTTCCAAGATTGGGGCTTGCAACAACGATAATCAAGCATGCATAAGGCAAGAATAAAACAGATAATCATATAATTCGCATCAAAGGACTAAGCTTTCGCCTTTTCCAACAATTAGACAACTGTTTCAAGAAACCCTAATTGTCTCTACCGATTTTATGTTTATAATCCAAGTTGTTAGCATGGACCTCCATTAGATGGGTAATAAACACTTAACAAGTAGTAGATGCTCAAAACATGATAAAAGTCGGATCTTTACCTCAAACACGCAGGGCCATCGTCGGGCTCGCCCCAACCCTAGAAGTGGGTGGACTACTCGCGCTTCATCGCAACCTCAGACATTGATGTATGAAAAGAAACTTGCATTAAACTAAATTCAAAGCCTTTACAATCCCGGCAATCCAACTTTCGTTGAATGCCAAAACCCTAAAACCTTCGAACTCCTAAAACTTCTCTGTGAACTACTTCTCTAGCTTGTGAATTGGATGATCCCTAAAATCAGCCACATGGGCTTTATTTATAGTCTTCTACTCCATGCTATTCAAGGATAGAAATATCTATCTATATCTAAATCTATATCTAAAAGCTTTAAAGATAAATAAATGGAATAACATAATTAAATGTAAAAAGGGAAATTATACCTAAAAGGTTAAAATATCTTCAAGTGGATAAATCTTCTCTTCCATGATCGATCTTGATAGAATCGGATAGAACTCGGAAATCTTCGGCCCCAAGGAATCCCAATCCGAGTAGGACAGCTCATTGTTAAAATTTTATATTAAAACCTTTTATATTAACAAATACCCTTAATATATTAAAATTTTAATTAGTTATTAGTATGTTGCTGTCATTGTTGTTATTGTTATATAAAATAATACTATCGGTTAGATATAATCAATTATGATATAGTTAAACTTATTTAATAAATTAAATACTCCGTCCATGTTAGACAATAAATAAAAAGTTAACAATATATTATGTTAATACTATGAATTCAAGCAATGAATTTCATGACATGTTCATGCACATGGAAATAAATAAATTATCTATAAAAAAATTTCATCTATTATCTATAAAAAAGACTATTAAAATATGACAAAATAATAAATTAAATTACAATGTGAGAATTAAACTAATAATGATTAAAGTGTATAGGAAATATATATAAAAATTAATCTAGATATAAATAATTCTAAATAAAATAATACATATCAAATATTTATCTATTATATTTTTGGCAAACAATATATTAGAATCAATTACGCATTAAGATATTATGCATTAGTTTATATATATAGATATAGATAGATATCTCAGAATCAACCATGCGATGTCATGTAAAATATTATGTGTCGATTTTAATATATGAATATAGAAACACACATTACAAAGTGATTGATGTATCTCTAGCTCGGGATTTGATATCGTGCATAAGTCTCTTATCCAATTAACATACTCTTTAATTTCATTATTCGAGATGAGATTCAATTCGAAGTTTATAAAGAGTGTAAGCAATGTGACAATATGTCTGTTGAAATATGGGGTTATCCCACATTGAATATTGAGATAGTATGAACAATATACAAGCTTGACGAGTTATTCCTCTCATTGTCATTTGGTTTTGAGATAAAACCCCGCTGGATTTGTACGTTGCTCGTTGAACATAGGCAGATTTAGAGTTCCATTTATTTGAAGTAATCAATTAATTAACGGAGAAATGGATAAAGCTACAAATAATACAGTATATTCAACTGAGATGAGATTTGTTTTAGGTACATGCATATATGTCATTGTTATCTTTAATTGGGTTTGATCTCTTTTCGATTCAAAAGGGTCGATCGACGACCACGGTCCACGGGTATTCAATATAGAATTGCTGACATCATGGATGATGTGAATTTTTTTGTTCTTTATAGTGATTCGATATTCAACTTCTTATAGCTAATATATATATATATATATATATATATAGATATAGAAATTCAGAATGGAAAAAAAAATTCACAACCCACGTACCCCCTCCTACTTTATATTCATTTCTCGACATCGCTACTCGATCTTTTTCCTTTCTTTAATTTTCCCCCCACAAAAGAAAATTTTAAAAAATATATCAAAGAAAATATCGTCGTTTTGAACAAATGTTTCATTGTGTTTTAAACTAAAAAAAATATTGTTTAAACTAAAATATCATTGTTTAATCTAATTAAATATCATAATTTTGGTTCGCTAAATGTACTATAAAAAAATCTATCCAATAGTAAATCAACATTTTGTATAAAACTTCGCACTCCCTGGATAAATTTTTGGCTCCGTCCCTGCAGGTCCAGTGGGACAACCTCAACCCTAACCCGAAAAGGCCACGGGTCGAGCCATTGACCTAACGATTTACATTTTTTTTTTAATTTGACTATTATATAAAAAAATATTATGTAAAAAAAAAATGATATGATGAGATTTTATCTCCCTAACAATTTCTCTTTTATCCACTATAATCAATATGTTTGTGTGTGTTCTTATTCTAACTCTTTATTTTCAATATAGAAGAAAGCAATATATTGTCTCATTTTGAAAATGAGCGAATGAAAGGAAGACTTTCAAATGACCAAAACTATAAAAAGAGAAGAATGAGGGTGCATTTGTCTCACATTGCATACTGCATATTAACCTATGTATTATTATAAATTATTCTAAGAATGATATATATATATATAATAATTATAAACTTATTTTTTTTAAAAATAGTTTTCTCAAAAAATAAATAAATTGGAAAGCAGTTGACCGGTCCAGCGAGCCATGGAGGGCTAGACTCTAACCAAAACCCACCTACCCGACTTACATGTCTACCCGTCGCCTTGGACCCGACGGGTCAATTAATGACCCGTGGTACCTTTAATTTGTTCATATGGTTTTCTACTAGTTCAAAATTTATAGGTATTTATAATCAAAATCATATATATATTCATATGGTTTTATGTAATTAATTTATCATACCTTTAATTTGTTCGTTCAAAAATGTGAATTCGATAGGTCTCTCTAGTTGTAGAAATGGACCAAAGAATGTAGGGCCCATAAGCACGATGACCTAGCTACCTACATTAGATGGCCAATGAGCAGCAATTGATTAAGGGCAAACATGGTAGGGATTAATCAAAGCTAAAATTGCATGTAATTTGAGCATTTGTCAAGTGAATGAGTGTGGTTGTGCAGGCAATGTCTATGATGTCTCTTCCCCACATGCACTTTCCTTGTTGCTATGTGTGGGTATTGTCTTGGACCATACCTTTCCTAGCCTCATCATCCCCTTCCTCTTTGAATCAATTATAATTTGAAGTACTATTCATTAATCATGGCCAATTTTAATTCTTCTTCCCTTTTGTATTTTTTTTACTTTAACATGAATTTATTATATGTCATGTTATTGATTAATAACATATTTGTTTGATGTGATGAGTTGATTTCTTAATTATAAGAACTTAATAACTAAATAAATAAAAGCTAATGAAGAATGTGATAACTGGTCGGGCTAATTTGTGGAAATGTGCACTCATAATAAAAATTCTAATGAAATAATGAATTATGAGAATGAATAAGAAAAGGCGTCCAAACAAAGTCATTGTTGTTTATGCCCCGTACAAAACGTCTTCTATAATATCAACTAGTGACGATGTGATTTGATTGGAGAGTATTCTTCCTTAACTAGATATTCGAATTTGAATCATGGGAACAAAAAACCTTTACCTACTAGGGAGGGCACACTTCATTGTCTTATAAATCGAGTCCACTCATCATTCAAAATAATAATAAGAAAATGTCTCGATTTTAAATAATAGGATCATCTAAACATACTACAATTGCTTTCTTTTTTCTCTCCTAATCTATTGACCTTGTCAAAATCCATCTCCTACTCGTCGATGTATCAATGACTTACATTAGGGTTGTTATATTAGTATACTAGTTTCAACTCGACTTAAGCTTATTCACTTTACCAAATAAGATGGATATAAAGATAGTTTTAAGTTAGATTTAAATGAATATTTGACTCCATTCAACTCTATGTGAGTAGTCTGGGTTCTTTACTTATAAAAATTTATATATAGCTCAATTTTAAATTCGAATTTAACTTTACTCATTTAAAACTCGACTCATTAATGAGTGGACGTAATCAATCAACTTGATTTTCATCATCAACAACCCAAGCTATCTAAAAAAAAGTGTCAACATGGACAAAGTAAGTGATCGAGTTTTATCTCAAAAGTGTAAATATGGACAAATGTCTCAATTTCGGATGAAGAGGTATGACATGATTGGAGCATTTGAAAGCATGGAAGTCGGCAAGTGGATGAAAAGGAGATGTAACTACTAGCTACTTATATTTAACTTCCTTTACTAGACCCAAATATTAAAAAAAATATATAAAAAAAAAAAGCGGGAAAGAGATAACGGATAAAGGATCCAACGGCTACGAACAGCCAGTAGATGGAAGCCACGTATCCCTTTATCAACCAATCATGGGTCTGCTTTTGGTTAGGCGGGACCCACTCTAACGACCGCGATGGCGACGTCCACCGAGTGACACACCATACACCCCCTGACACGTTTCTTTAATCCGTGCTGTCACCTAATTTCTTCAACTAACGCTAACGGTCGAATTCAACTATCCCGCTTTTTTAAAACAGTTTCATGTGTATAATTGTATAAAGATAAAGATTAGAAAATTCTTCTTCTTTTAAAATAAAATAAAATGAAATAAATCGGACATGTTACACAATACCTCCGCAATTAACATAAATAGGTGTTTTTTATATATCGTCGGTCAGCGGTGATACTTCACGATGTGTTTGGTGAATTTTTTTTTGAATTATTCATAAAATAATAAATATTTACGTAAATATTCAAAGGTTGAAACAAATTATAAAAATATTCATTTTTTGCAGGTTAATCAGAAAAACGCGGCCTGGGTACGCGTTTTATTGACAAACCTGGAAAGGGATTTGGGCGCCGGGAGGAAATTGAAACTTACAAAAGAAACGCGGCCTAAGGCCGCGTTTCTAATTAGAAATAAAATGTATTTTATTTCGGAGAGAAAAATGCCTATGTGGCAATAGAAATGCGGCCTCAGGCCGCGTTTCTGGTCTGGATCTGGGCCCCATAGCAACTGCAGTTGCTGACTGGATGGGACGCAAAAGAAAAACGCGGCCTGAGGCCGCGTTTTTCTGTGTTCCAGAAAAGTACGTCAAAGATTCTTATTCTTTGAGTGTGGTGCTATATAAAACGCGGCCTCAGGCCGCGTTTTATTGAAGCCTAAGATTCGCCCTAATCTGTTGAGGGAATATGAAGGTTGAGGGCGGTGTCCGAGTAGTTCACCATTACTCTTCTTTCCTTTTCAATTGCTTCTTCCTCCTATGAAGCTCTCAAATTCTTAGCGCCGGTTAACTTAATCAAGGCTTCAATTACCTATTGTCTCATAGTTGATCAAGGTTTGGCTAAGGTTAGATTTATACTCTTGTTTAAGTTTTTCTCTTTTATTTAAATAAGGAAGATGTTTGGAATCCTTAATAATCTCCTATGTTTGCTTAAGATTATGTGTTTTGAAATCCAATGTTGATGTTGTTACTATTATGATTATGATGTAGGATTATGTAGTTGTGTTATTGCTTTTCATTTTGAGAGGGCCAAACAGAAAGCTATTGCGGAGATTTATGGTGATTGGGAGGAGTCGTACACGGAGTTGCCTAGGTTCATGGTTGCGCTACAGGCTACAAACCCGGGAACAGTGGTGGAATGGTGCAATCTGGATTCTCCAAATCCACATGAGAAGATATTCGGTCGTGTGTTCTGGGCTTTTGCACCGTCGATTGCCGGGTTTATACATTGTCGGCCTCTAATATCGATCGATGGCACCCATCTGTATGGAAAGTACAAGCATGTCGTGTTAATGGCAATGGGCGTCGATGCAAATGATCAAATTTTCCCTCTGGCATTTGCAGTTGTGGAGAGTGAAAATGGAGATAGTTGGGCTTGGTTCATGGATTGTATTGGGCGCCACGTCACTCAGAAACTTGGATTGTGTGTTATTTCAGACAGACATGCTGGCATACTGAAAAACCATGGAGGAGCTGCCCAGATGGAGTACGCCGAATGCACATCATAGGATATGCATTCGACACTTGAAATCCAATGTTAACTCCATGTTCCACGATCGTAAGGTGAAAGACATGGTAGGTTGGACAGCTTACTAGCTTACCACAAGCGGGTTTGAAAAGTGCACATGTCACATCATTTGATCTGCAGAATGGAATATTCGAGGTCATTTTGAACCCGCGGGGATCACAAGGTAGGCGAAGTGGAAGGGCATACACAGTGAACTTGCGTCGTCAGACATGCACATGTGCCAGTTGGAAGTTGCTCAAGATCCCTTGCGCGCATGTCTTGGCTGTTTGCAGATATCAGAGCATGTCCTTCGTGCCGTTAGTGGACAGGTACTTCACATCGGAGTTATATTGGATGACATACCAAACAACATTTATGCCAGTGGGTGAGCCATTCAACTGGCCAGAAGTGGGAGGTCCTAGGTTGGTTGCTGATCAATCGCGTTTGCGAGATGTAGGGCGAACCCCATCAAGAAGGATTAGGAATTAGATGGATGTAGGAGTCCCCGGTCAAGTGCGTTGTG
This sequence comes from Persicaria tinctoria, assembly GCA_037127255.1. Classification (NCBI taxonomy): domain Eukaryota; kingdom Viridiplantae; phylum Streptophyta; class Magnoliopsida; order Caryophyllales; family Polygonaceae; genus Persicaria; species Persicaria tinctoria. Next base: position 26,002,966 of record JBANSL010000006.1, read on the forward strand.
GCAACTGTCGCGGGTATGGGCACAACAGACGATCTTGCCCGAGTCGGCCGGGTCCATCCGGTTCGTGATCGTTATGGTGCTCCAACTAGTGTTATTATCATGTTATTATCTATCAAGAACTTATGCTATGTTATTATCTGTCAAGAACTTATGCTATGTTATCTGTTCGTAGTATCTGTCAAAGACTTATGTATTGTTTATTTCTCTAATGCTCTGGTTGGTTGAACGATTAAACTATTTATCCTTCAATTATATTGTCTTTTTCTCTATTTCGCTTGTAGGTAAAGCACATAAATAACTAATTCTAAATTAACCTACAGCATCACAATGCACTTACATTATATGTTCAAGCACACAATCATAGCAAACTGCAACAAGGTAAACTAGTAAATAACTAATTCTAAATTAACCTACAACCCCTCTACTGATCATCATCATCAACCTCCTCCGCCACGGATTGGCAGTACAAGTTGGGGTCTGGAGCAGGACGAGATTGAGCTGTGGTACCGTACCAGTTCGAGGGATCAGGATACACGATCCGCCCATGATGCAGAGGCGGGGTGGTCAAGACAGTAGGAGCAGGACCATACTGTGTCGGAGCTGAGCCAGAGGCGACAAAGGTTGATTGGGGGAACATAAATCGTGGTTGGTTGTATGGATCCATCATGAATAGAGGTGTGCCACCAGGAGTACCGTATGACGGGTACGAAGGAAATACCATCGACGATTGGGTCTGCATCTCAGGTTGGGAGGACACTCTATACCCTGTGGGTGGCGTCTGTGCTTGAGATGGCCGGTGCATTCTGGGTCCAGTCGGAATGTGTGCTAGTGTGGGGTTGTAGGACACTTGATTGAGAAGCTGCGATCCATGTGATGTCATGTAGTTGCAATACTCATCCACTTGTCCCATCATTGAGTTGTACTGGTGTTGGTCATAGAAATTATGTGATTGTTCCGCAGTTTGGTTTGCCTTTGCACTAGCATCCATCACGAAGTTTCCCTGGGAAAAACAGGTAGAGTTATGATGAAACCTACATCACATAAGTCTTTATGAGTAGAACAAGTCCAAAAAATGAAGCAGGTAATCACTAACCATCATGTGGTAGTCAGGAGCCACAGGTTGATATACCCCCGCCGGTGCAGTAATTGGTGGGCTGATCAGGCGTCTGGTGATACGTGTGTGCCAAGACATATACTGTGATGTAGCCTCTTGCTCGTCTTCCACCTCAGCAACATCATGAACTGAGCTTTCCCGATCGTTCCACAACTGTATCCATTGTGCATGAACCTCGGCCCAGTTGTGATCGTGTTTCCCTCTGCGATCCATCTTGTGCAACGCCTCATCATATGCGCAAGTTGGGGGGATCACTTGCACATCCCCAAACTGGCGAGATACCCGCTCTGGGTGGTGCCCCTCTACAATCTCGAAACAGATTAGAGGTGTAGTAGATCGCCATATGTTTCCACCTTCTCGACAGATGGGAGCAAGGCGAGCTAGTACATCGCTCGAGTAGGGCTCCCACAGAAACTGGATGTAAATTAATGAATGTGACTACAATAGTTCTTAATTATACCATATATAAGGATGAGAAGTGACAATAAAACTGACTAACCTGATCTGAAGTTTGGCGATCGAATGCATCGCGATAGTACATCAATGTCTTCGGGGTAGTTCCATAAGAGTATGAGCAATGCAACCATCTCATAGCCAAGGAATCCTCCCCATCTACAAATCGAGCACTGAATGGGGGAGGTTCTGAACCATAACCTGTCTTCTTCCTTTTCTCTTGTCTTCTAGCCCTCCGAATTGCATTATGGTCAACACCTTCACCGAGTGGGATAATGCTCCGTGGTCATCCAATGGAGATGCGCTCCCAGGCCCACAACTAGTATTATTGAAGAGTTGAATAAGTTAATGAGTTTATTGAATGCAGAATTGTAAGATGAAGTAATGATCATACCTGTAGTAAGATGATTGGGCCTACGATCTCAACTTTCCCTCTTTCTGCAGCTCTACAAAGTTGTCGATAGAGGAAGGCCAATGTCGCACTACCCCAACTGAACTGGCTAGCAGTCTCCAAATTCGCTAGGAGTGGGAGGTACAACAATTGAACTTGACCGCCACTATTGTCTGCGAACATGACACTTCCCATTAGCAAAAGAATGTACGCCCTAGCCTGGCACTGCACAACATGCTCATCCACATCTTCTGGTAAGGGCACCATTAGTTGTCTTAGCCAGGTCACCTTCACCGACGAACCCCTTATCTGATTTGGCTGGGGTCTTTGCCCAAGGAGTGTTTCAGCAATGGTTGGCCAATCGTAGCATGCACTTCCAGTAACTGCAAGACCGTCAACACGTAGCCCCAATATAACTGAAACATCTTGGAGTGTGATTGTGGTCTCCCCTACGTTCAAGTGGAAGGTGTGGGTCTCGGGTCTCCATCTCTCTATCAATGCCGTGATTAACTCGTTGTCTAGCTCGAACCCAGACCCAAGCTTGTAGATGCATTCGAATCCTGCTGCCTTTATGTACTGCATCACCCTCTGGTCTGGAGCTAGATCTCGCCCAAACTTACGCAAGTGTAGTCTATGTTGGATGACACCATTCGTCTACAAATATAACACTGTCAAACACTATTTTTTTTTTTTATCTATTTTTACTGTTTCATGTAATTGTAAGGGTGATAACAACATGTACTTACATATTCTTCGCGATTCCAGACATCAGTTGACCTATGGAGATGTTGTCTATGGAGCACCTCATTCACCAGCGGACCGGGATTCACTTGCATTGCCATTTGTACCCTAAGCCATAACATAATTTGTTTAGAAGGACTGAATGAAATTCTGAATGTTCATTTTGTATTTAATTCTAAACTTCTATAAATTTTTTTCCTATACAGAATCTATTCTACTATTATTTTATGCAATCAATAATATTTTCTAAAGCTATTCTACTATTATATAATACAATCTTTAAAGTATATATATACACAATCAAAATTTACTCTTCTATTATTTCATGACACCTAAAATAAATTTTCTTCTACTAGTCATACAATCTTTGATATATGACAAACATTACACAATTCCGGATCTATAATAATCTCTAATCTATATTCGTTAGAAAAAAACATACAAATATCAAATTTTTTTATCAACTATTAAAACATAACACCATCAAATTTTTGCATCACCTATCAAAACATACAATTATCAAAATTTTGAATTAACACAATCACAATTTTAGATCGGATCTATAACTATCACACAATTTCGGGTTTGTAATATTCACTAATCAACAATCAAAAACATACAAACATTACACAATATCTCGTCCATATTCGTTCAAAAAAAAACGCACCTTCAATCGGGAGAGAAACGAGCAATAGATGTGAAACTTCTAACGATTTGAACGAAGGATGGGTAGTCGGTTTGCCCGGAGGAGTTGAATCCGGCGGCCTTGAAACTTCGACAGCCTCTCGCCCTTATGCAACAACGAAGAAGATGAAGTGGGGAGGAGGCGGTTGGCCTAGGGTTATGTCAACATAAAACGCGTGCCCAGGCCGCGTTTTATGTGCCACCCACCTACCCATTAATTATGTTTGACCACATTTAATTTTTTTTTCGGAAAATACAGAAAAACGCGGCCTCAGGCCGCGTTTTTCTTTGCGTCCCATCCAGTCAGCAACTGCAGTTGCTATGGGGCCCAGATCCAGACCAGAAACGCGGCCTGAGGCCGCGTTTCTATTGCCACATGGCATTTTTCTCTCCGAAATAAAATACATTTTATTTCTAATCAGAAACGCGGCCTCAGGCCGCGTTTCTTTCGTAAGTTTCAATTTCCCTCTCGGCGCCCAAATGCCTTTCCAGGTTTGTTAATAAAACGCGGCCCCATGCCGCGTTTTTCTGATTAACCTGCAAAAAATGAATATTTTTGTAATTTGTTTCAACCCTTGAATATTTACGTAAATATTTATTATTTTATAAATATTTCAAAAAAAAATTCGTGTTTGGTTTCATTCTTAATTTCGATACAAAGTTCCATCTCTCTCTCTTTTATCAGGCCAAATTAACATAAATATTTTTGTAAAAATGAAAATGATTCGACTACATTTTTTTTGTCAACCATGTTGCCAGTCTATATCTTGCCAATAGATATTCCTTTTTTTTAATTAATACTCTATCTGTTCGCCAAAACATGTCGTTTACTATTGAATGATTAAAAAAAAATATTTTAAAAAAAATTAGATATTTTATATAATTTTTATCTCATAAAAAAGCGTACGTGAATAATAAAATGATATATTTTACCGAAGAGACTATATAATTTGATCATGTAATTCCTAACTTTTTGACTCCAAAAATATCTAACAAACAGGCGAATTTTTGGAGGTGATCATCAACAACACTTTAAAAGTCCAATACAAAAAAAAAAGATATGATAGAAAACGTAGTTACAAAAACTAAAAAGTGCTTTCCTTTAATTTGGAGATCTTAATATATAATGTGGAGAAAACACGTTTTTGAATTGTCTTTATGGATTTTGCTTTCTATGTTTTTAATGTAAAAATGACACCTGCACGGCTTGATATTTTTTGTGAAGCACATAAAATGGCGGGTATCATCTTTAGGAAGCTTCAACGAGAATGGTGATTGTTTACTCCTCTTTGAGTTTATAGAAGCTTCTTCCCACTGCCCCCACTTATTTCATTCGTTGCATAAAAAAATCATGCACTTAGTTTTTGCTCTCATCAATATTTATAATTATCTTAATACGTTTAAATCACACTTCTAGCTTTAATGTAAATCATTAACTAAGTTCGTTATTGCCCTTTTTCAGCCCAAAGTTGGATCCCCACGTAAATTGTTTTGAAAAATACCTATAAAATATTGACTTTTTTATATATATAATTTCATTTTTAGTTTTAATAAATATGAAATTGTTTTTAAAATTAATATTGTAACATTAATTTCATTTTTATGACCTTTAGCTTTTATATTTTAGATATTTCTACAAAATGGAGAAACAAAATACATATTCTTCAAATTATTTTTGTTTCAACTTCAAAAGTTTTCTCATTTGTAACATTTGAAGAAAGATTTAGTACTTTTGAAGAATGCTACAAATTTAGGTAAACCTTTTTTTTTTCTTTTTTTTTTCTGTTGTTTCTCCATTTTGGAGAATGAAATGGGGAATCTATTGGATCCAAAAAAATGCCTTAAAATTTCCCCAAAACTTCAAAATCTCTAAAATGGGGAATCTCATAGTGATGTTGTAAGAGCAAGCCCAACAGATTTCCCATCTTGATTTTTTGGAGAATATTGGGATGAATTTTGATCCAACGGTTTCTCCATTACATTTTCCAAAATAGAGAATGAAGAGAAAAGATGAAGATCATGCCCTAAATTTGGGAAAATCTTTATATATTTTGTGATAAACTTCATAATGGAGAAACTGTTGGAATTCAGACAAAAAAATATTCAGAATATATGACTTATAACTCTCTACTTTGGAGATTGTTTTAGGGTAGCGGTTGGACATGCTCTAAGACCATTTGCAACAGATATTGCAAGTCACATAACTCTTAACTCATTCCAGCCACATCAATAACTATTCCTGCCACATCAGCTTAAGAATCACTTTTCAACTTTTTATCTTTTTTATTCACAACGGAGAGTTGCGCGACTCTTATTTTACTTTACGCTTTTATTTATTTATTTATTAAACTACATATTGATTTATTTTACTTAGATTAACATTTTTTAATGATATTATTAATATTGATATTGATATTATTAGTTATAATTAAAATAAAAAAGGCAAACAATTAAATTTAGAAATATTTTATTAAATTGAAAGAATGAAAAAACATGGAAACAAAAAATTACACAACTTAAACTTGAAAACAACATATTAAAGAAACAACACACACTCGTACAACAAAATTAAACATGTCGAATATTATAAGTATAAACTTCTTACAAAACTTGATAGTCAGGACGGGTTCGTTGTCTTTAAAGGAAGAACATTTGAGGAAAAAGCTGATCAAAGAGCTATGCTAATATGACCAGTTACTAAATAGTGATGAAGAAGTTAACGTCTATGTGTAATATTCGTTTCTAGTGTTTAAGCTTAAATGTATGTGTAATTTCATGTTTAAGGTGTAATTGCTAGTATAATTTTATGTTTTAGTTTATATGTGTGAATGTTTTCATGTTTCAGATGTAGTGACTACTTTTATTTCATGTTTAAATTTATGCATTTTTATGGTGTAAGTTTATGTTGACTTATAACTTAATGATGTTTATTTGACTCTATATCTCCAATACTTACACTTAGCAAAAAAAAAAAAAATCCCCAAATATATGCAAAATGAGAGTCGTTGGATAGATAAAAATAAATCATATTAAAAAATATTTTTAGGGTGTTGCTATATACACCGCAAATCACAAGGTTAATATTGCACGTCCTTAAGGACGCGCAAGCCTTGTGTCTAATATTGCACGTCCTTAAGGACGTGCATAATTTGCGGTGTATATAGCCGGAACGTATTTTTATTAAAATTTTACTTATGAATGAAATGGGAGTTTTAATTTAATTAAAACCCAATGACAAATGACACGTTTTTATTGACCGAAATTCGGCCAATGAGAACGCACCAGCGTCCCCTACCCTCTACCCACCTTGCCACCAAAACAGCGTCCCCTACCCTCTGCCCACAGTGAGGATCTGCTGTCTCTTTTCTCCCCCGTCTCTCTAAAAAAACCCACCTTCTAGTATTTAATTTTTTTTCTTTCAAATTTTAATAATTTTTTTTAATTTAATTTGGGGGAGGGAGGGCGCAACAAGGGGCTGTCAGCTGATCCCATTCTTGATTTGCAGGGCTCTCCGTTGCCCGTAGTGTAACAAACAAATCCCTTGGCGAAAAAGGGTGGCCCATTTGACATCATTGTGTTGTGTGAACGCAAATCAGTCCCTCAGTCAGGCCCAATTCCCCATCTTCCAGTTAATGGGCCTTATATATGGGCTTTGATTTTACCTACAATATGGATTAAAGGCCCATCAGAGGCTGATTGGCGTCTATTAAACTCCTCCATGTCCGCTGCTGACCGTACTCAGACAACACACCAACAAACCAGGGGGATTGGATTTGGAGTGCTGAAGTCGGTGAAGGTGAGAGGTGCGCTTTACCGTTTCCAATTCTTCCTCGACAGGCAACCTTCAAAGGTCAAACCGGCAAACCGCTCCCTTACCGGGACCTGCGTTGTTTGCATTAAGATCCGATTCGATAAGGTTTGTTTCGAATTCCGAGGCATTTCGAGCCCAGAGATGGAGAGATCTCTCAGCTCTGAAATTGGCTTCTCCTCTTTCAAATTTGTTGCTTCTATCTGTTGATTTTAGTCGTTCAGCTCTGTTTCTGATAGCTTTTCAACTGATGCATGGTTCTCTCTTTCTCGTACTCTTAACAGGGAGAATCACAGGCTGCAAGGTTCGACTGTTGTGGAATTTGTGTGGTATGATTTTTAATTTCGAAATTCTTTCTTTGATTTGTTCTCCTGCTTTTAGATTTTAACGTTACTGTGGTTAGTTTGCCTGTGTTTTTGTTGTTTTAAGTTCTCTAGTACACCGCATTTCTGTTGCCAGTTGCCACTGTCATCTCTGTTTGCTTCTGCTGAATTTTAGCATTGGAATCAAGCGTGCCTACAGATTTTTAGGTCTTTTTTGTTAAAATATAATTATTGCTAGGGATAAATGCAAAATGAGATACCGGAGACCGGAGGAGCCGGTGAAAGTTGATTAGGGTTTCTGAACTTAGAACTTGTTAAGCTTTCAGTGTTTATGAATCCTCTCCACTGTTTGTGATGAATTGTACCTACAGACAGGGTTCATCCAATGTATTTGCGGTGCCCTTTCCTAAATCATAAATTTTGTCATATGCGTAAAAAAAGATGATCATCAAAATGTACCTAATGAATTTTCGGTGCCCTTTCCTAAATCGTAAATTTTGTCGTATGTGTAAAAAAAGATGATCATCAAAATGTCCCTAATGTATTTTCGGTCCCCTTTCCTAAATCATAAATTTTGTCCTATGCGTAAAAAGAGATGATCATCAAAGTATCCCTAATGTATTTGCGCTGCCCTTTCCTAAATCGTAAATTTTGTCGTATGCGTAAAAAAAGATGATCATCAAAATGTACCTAATGAATTTTCGGTGCCCTTTCCTAAATCGTAAATTTTTTCGTATGCATAAAAAAAGATTATCATCAAAATGTCCCTAATGTATTTTCGGTGCCCTTTCCTAAATCATAAATTTTGTCCTATGCATAAAAAACGATGATCATCAAAGTATCCCTAATGTATTTTCGGTGCCCTTTCCTAAATCGTAATTTTTTTTCCTGTGCTTAGAAAAAAGATAATTATCAACGGTCTTTCTATTCTATGCCTAAGGGCATTGGATAAGACCACAAATTAGGAAAGATTCCCTACTAAAGAAATAAGCGACCCTATGAATCTAATTTAAAAAAAGCTAAACTAATTAAAAAAAAAAAACATTTCTAAATTAGTGCTATTATGGGCATAAGATAGAAAAATCGAATTATCAATATGTACGTAAGTTTATATGCGGTGAAAATCCTACTACAATTGTTTTGCATATCAGCACAAAACTTGAACCAGAAGGGTATTTATGGCATCATAGGAGCGTATAAACAATTGACACATCGTATTTATACAAATTCATCAATTAAATGTATGAGGTTCACGAACCACCCCTTTACTCAATATCTACACAAAACCATTGGTTAGATATAGCTCATCAGCAAAAATCAATCAATACAAATTATTATAACTAGTTCGGTACCCACGCCGCGTCGTGTGCAGTTTTTTTAAAACTTGAACAAATTTGATATTAATACCCGTTCATTCCGCTAATTAACTTATTCTAATACTTCTTAATTGTTACATAATAACATAGAATTAAACAAAATTCTTATAATATATACATATCTATTCTTTCAAACAAAAATTTAATTTAAATAAATTTTATATTAATATACGTTCAACTAATTTAGATCTATAATTCTAAAATAAACCAAAGGTCAAATCTAAATAAATCTCATCACATGTTAATATATTAAACCTAGATAACTTCTTTGGAAAAAAAATTGTGTCATGAGAATTCATAATTATAATTGATTATTTAATTTTTATAGGCATAAACAATTTGATCTTTTATTATATAAATATAATAGAAACCTTAAACAACTAATTATTTTAACTTTATGAAGTTTCCATATCTCATGCATTAGATTTTTTCTTAAAAAATAATAATTATGGATTATGGATAGAATTGGATTGAAGATAGAAAAATTGTAAAAAAATATGTATTGATTAAGTGCACGAGATAAATTCTTTTTTATATAATTATTATCCAAATCTTACAAAATTGGGTAAAATATTTCCAAAACAAATGTATATCTAAAAAATTAGGAAAACTATTATCCTAAAATTGATTAAGGCAAAGAGAGAAATGGTTTTGATTGGTTAATACTACTATGAATAAGGAGAAGGTGTCAGTGATTTCTCCTTTATTAGATATAATAGATTCACTAACTAGAAATCTAAAATACCGTGTATTTTTGATAAAATTTCTTCACCTAAAAGACCATGTATTTTTAAATTGGAGGGAGTATAAATTGAACAAATTAAAGGTAAATTTTGCGAAGATTTGTATGATCAGGGGACAGGGGTTGATTTGACAATAACCAAAACACTTGGGGCCCCATTTATAAATATTGCCTAGAGCTGGCATTGCCTATTGCTGATAGAAAGATAATATGAATTAAATTTTGAGATGGAGGGAGTATAAAATTTTGGTGCCCCATTTGTAAAAAGGCCCTACATGCAAGTGCTTGCCCACAACTGACCTTGCCTATGGAAGATGGAAAGATGATATGAACTTGTTTGGTTAAAGTGGTAATTGCATTTCCAGGGAAGTAACTTCCTTGGAGATAGGCTTTCCATGAATTCTATTTTATTGGGAGTTAGAAAATATGTGTGGTTCAAGTTGAGTTCTCATGGATTAAATTACTGCACTTTGTTTGGTTGAATATGAGAATTCAATGAGACAAAATTACTATTATAGGCTTTCCATTTGCTTAGATGCTTTCAATTTGGTTGAAGTCATAATGCTTGAGGATGATATTTGGTAATTAAATAACTTTGAGCAACCTAAAGTTATTGAAAATGAGATGTCATCTTTTAATAAGATGAACACTATGGAAATATACAAAATGACGCAGTGTGTGGAAAATTCAAGGCCACCACATGGATTTTTACATAACCTTGGCCACGAGGCCCACGACCGCAGGGTGCCGTGCTTAAATTTGGTAAAGTTAACTACTAAGAAGTGACATGTATTTGGTATACCAGATTCCTCTTGTCACAGATGTTGTTCCTAGCCCTTACTGTGTAGAGTGTAACAATTTGAGAACTTTCAATCTGTTCTTGATTTTCATTTGGCTAAGAGGCTATGTTATGATATGATGTTTGCATAAATGTAGTATTTTGCTCGTATCAAAAGATTAGATTCTAGCTCCTTGTTGTGTGTGACCAAAAAATGGATGTCCCTTCCCTTACAACTGATCTTGATCCTATTGCCAGTGGTTTGATAATTACATAATATTCACATCAGCCCTTTTTTACATGATCTGACTTTGTTTCTTAATATCCTATCGCAGGTATGTAAAAGGCGAGAGTTCAACTACAGTGATTGATTCTGAATGGAGTCCTGCAATTGTATTGAGCCGCATTGGCCATCTGATGACCTGCTAATGAAATATCAATACTTATCAGACTTCTTCATTGCACTTGCATACTTCTCCATTCCATTGGAGTTGATCTATTTTGTCAAAAAATCTGCTGTCTTTCCGTACAGATGGGTTCTTGTTCAGTTTGGTGCTTTCATTGTTCTCTGTGGAGCCACTCACCTCATCAATTTATGGATGTTTGATGTGCATTCGAGGATTGTTGAAGCAGTTCATACCAGTGCAAAGATTCTGACAGCTGTGGTCTCGTGTGCAACCGCTCTTATGCTTGTGCATATTATACCTGATTTGCTGAGTGTAAAAACAAGGGAGCTATTCTTAAAAAACAAAGCAGCAGAGCTTGATCGAGAGATGGGTATTATCCGTACACAAGAAGAAACCGGGAGGCACGTGAGAATGCTGACTCATGAGATTAGAAGCACTCTAGATAGGCACACAATTCTTAAAACAACTCTTGTTGAGTTGGGTAGAACCTTGGATTTGGAAGAGTGTGCATTATGGATGCCTACGCGTACTGGATTTGAGCTTCAATTATCTTACACTCTTCATCACCAAAATCCTGTTGCTTTTACTGTACCCATACAGCTTCCTATAATTAATCAAGTATTCAGTACCAATCATGCTGTGAAAATCTCACCCAACTGTCCATTGGCAAAAATCCGGCCTGTCACTGGAAAGTATACGCCAGGAGAGGTTGTTGCTGTGCGTGTGCCTCTTCTTCATCTTTCCAATTTCCAGATAAATGACTGGCCAGAGCTATCAACCAAGCGTTATGCGTTAATGGTTTTAATGCTTCCATCAGATAGTGCAAGGAGGTGGCATTTTCATGAACTAGAGCTTGTTGAAGTAGTTTCTGATCAGGTACGTATTTGCTTGGTTTTCACAGTATATTGGATTGTAAAATGTCCTTAGCTTGGTAGTGTGTCTCCCTTGATGTCTTGTCATGTATAAATGGAATTTTTGTGCATGCATTTTTTTAGTTTTTGTTTTTGATGAACAATATGGAATTCCATCTCTGTAAATAGGTATTTCCCATTTTCTTGAATTCTCTAAGAACAAGATGGGGGAAAAAAAAATGCTTCGCCTTTTGTACTTTACATAGTCTATTTTTTATATTTACATAGTCTGTTTCTGGTTTATCAGAAAAGAATATGGCATTTTGAAGCATAAATAGGTTTAGTGTCCTCTCTAATTCTCTCTCTGCATTTGTTCGCTGTCATTTCTGAAAAAGTCTTCAAGTTCCTCTTTCTTGAAATCCTACTGGGTTACTTGCAAAATGAAACAAATAATAGCAATCCTGAAGGATTAACTATTACCTCCCCAAAGAGTAATTGAGATGATCTGAACTTCAGCTATTGGTAAAGCTATTATGTATATCATTATCAACTGGTTTTAGTTCTTCATGCTGTGTACATGCCTTATTGTTTCTCAGCTGTTCTGAATTCTGATTCCAGACCAAATCTGATCCAATTTGTTACGTTATCCAGGATGACCTAACCAAACCCAAAATTTGAATTGACCCCAACCAAACCTGACCCAGTCTACCCGGTCTTGGGCCTTTATCTTTGCATGCCTTATTGATGTAAACCCATGCCAGTTAAAACTTGTAGTCTTGGTCTAGTTAAGGCTTCAGTCTTCCATATGTGTATTATAGCTTCGGGAATGGACTTTAAGGCATTTGTTTTTTCTTTTAATGACATAATAATATTTGGATATGCATCCAGGTTGCAGTTGCTCTATCCCATGCAGCTATTCTAGAAGAATCTATGCGGGCACAGCAGCAACTTATGGAGCAAAATGTAGCCCTCGATTTAGCCAGGAGGGAAGCAGAGGCTGCGATTCATGCGCGTAATGATTTTTTGGCAGTCATGAATCACGAGATGAGGACTCCCATGTATGCGATTATATCACTTTCTTCTCTATTACAAGAAACGGAGTTATCCCCTGAGCAACGCCTTATGGTTGAAACAATTCTAAAGAGTAGTAACCTTCTTGCTACTCTTATAAACGATGTGTTGGATCTTTCAAGACTGGAAGATGGAAGCCTTAAGCTCGACTTTGAAACTTTTGATCTCCTTGCTCTTTTCCGGGAGGTATTGATCTTTCCTTATTTAATGATGTACCTAATGTTCTGTTATTTGACTTATTTCCACTCATATGGTTTGAGCTCGTTATTCTGTGGACTAGTATCAAAGTTTGTCTCTTGTTTTTGGCTTTTGTATGGTTCCTCTTTCGATACAGGTTTTGAATTTGATTACACCTGTAGCATCAATCAAAAAGTTACCCATTACCCTACACTTGGCCAAGGATTTACCAGAATTTGTTGTTGGGGATGAGAAGCGGCTTATGCAGATCTTACTAAACCTTGTTGGTAATGCTGTGAAGTTCACCAAAGAGGGGAGTGTATCAGTCACAGCCACTCTAGCAAAGTCTGAGGCTCGGTTTCCTGCAGTTATACCAATATCAACTGACAGCCAATTTTTCTACCTACGCGTGCAGGTTATTTTCATCTATTCTTTTCTGTTTTTTTTTTCCGGGTATTCTACTCTTTGTTTCTGACCCTGTCTTTCCAATTTAGGTGAAAGATTCTGGGGTCGGAATCAACCCACAAGATATCCCAGACATGTTCACTAAATTTGCTCAAAGCCAAACAGCAGCAACTAAAAATTCCGGCAATGGACTTGGACTTGCAATTTGTAAGAGGTATATAGCTTCTGCTCTGTGATATAGAAAACACCGTTACATTCCCTCTTTAAGGTGATCCATGACCAGCATTGACGTTTTGTAATGTTTTCAAATGAATCAGATTCGTCAATCTCATGGAAGGGAACATCTGGATCGAAAGTGATGGTCTTGGCAAGGGCTGCACTGCTACTTTCATTGTGAAGCTCGGAATTCCCCATCGCCTAAACGAGACTGCACTGGCTATTCATCCTCCACTGCCAGCAAGCCAACATCAACCAAATTTCTCAGGATTCAAAGCTCTTCTAATGGACGAGAACGGGTAATAACTGTCCCAATCTCCACTCCCTATCTTTGTTTGGGCAAACATTCTTCTTCCTGATGCAACGCTCCGAATGAAATTGCAGGGTCAGCAGATCACTTACCAGAGATCTTCTACTGCACCTAGGATTCGAAGTGACGAGTGTAGTCACAAGCGAGGAGTGCCTGCACCATGTGTCCCCGGAGTATAAGCTAGTGTTCCTGGATGTGTCTACGACTGGGGCAGATGGCTACCATGTCGGCCTTCAGATCCACAAGCGCTTCCTGAAGATGCACGAGAGGCCGATTCTAGTAGCACTGAGCGCAACGGCGGACAGGTCAACCAGAGAGAACTGCATGAGATCAGGTATAGATGGGTTCATACTGAAACCCGTCCCGGTCGATAAACTGAGGAGTATACTGACTCAGTTGCTGGAGAGTAGAGCTGATTCTGGGCATTAGAATTTAGAAGCTGGAATCTATAGACACTATTTTTACTCAGAAAACCATTTAAAGTTTGTTTTTGCTGGTGAAGGAAATTCCTTTACAATAAAAATATTGCTGGGCATTGGGGTTCATATTGGCTCTTCAATTGCATGATTTACTTAGAGATGTTAACGGGGGTGGGGATTTCTCTGCACCTTATTTGCATCTATTTAGGGTTCATAGCTTCTAGTATGCGAAATGCACAAAAATTTACTATGAGTTTAGCATAAAGGATCCGACACCCGTATAAATTGATATTAACGGTTAAATTGATGTTGACCATTCCAAAATGGCTCAATCGGAAATGATTTATGGGTAATACTCAAAGGCCCTCGGATTATCGCTCTTTATTTACCAAATTTAAGAAATATAAAAATCCCTCAAATGATTTGTAGATATCCGATTCAAAGTCATTTAAGCTTGCTCATCTTGGTTTTTCCTCGCAGTTCGTTGACGATCGTGTTCCAACAGAGATCGCCGACGTCGTCCGTAAGGATGCTCTTGGACGGTGGGTTAATCAAGGTTAACCACCTCCAAATTATTGTCTTGTATAAAAAAAGAAGATTCCAAAGTCAGATGACACAAAATCCCGAGAGGGCTTGACCAAAATCTCGAAATGACTTGAAAAAATACGGAGTAGTAATAATAGTAATAGTAATAATAATTCCACCCCAATCGATTAGCATGATCTCGGGGATTTTAGTGCACAAATTTTCGGTTGATGAATGATGTTAACTTTATTTTGTCCATACTTTATCTCGTCTTTTGGTAATGGGTCGTTGCCTTGATGTGGTTGCGATTGGTTCCGAGAGAGATTGCAATATCGAGCATCCTGTTTGATCGAGCGTGGCAGTATGTTCGTGGTCTTAGAAGATCTCTCATTTGAGTGAGGGAACGTCAGTGATCCGCACTCCCCCATGTGTCCTCCTTTCCGGTGGTAGGTTACTGCTCTCCGTCTTCTCGGTGTCAAGATGTCGTGTGAGTCTTCGCACTCTTCCATGTTCTTAGCATTCGTGATTCGCCTTGGGTTCTCCTCGACTTCTTTGCTGACTGACGAATTTTATGGGTTGTCGAATTTTTCTTTCATCTTTGTTGATTTGTGTCAAATGAACACAACCTTAACATTTTCTATATCATTATAATGTATTAAGTTTTATAATATCATTATTTTTTTAAGAGATCTTGAGCTCATGACACCCTATTACAAATGATTGAATTTTATCTCTTTTGTTCCAAAAATTTTCTATACTTTGGGTTGTTTACTGTAGGTGAGCTTCTTTCTATTCCAAATTTTTTTCTTTATTTTTAAATTTTAAATTTACTTTTACCTAGTTTTTAAAGAAAAAATGATCAAAAATAATACGAACTATCAACGGTGAACCATTTGAGGGATTAAATAGTATATTTTTATCTACAACTTCTTAAACTCAATATTCTTTCTCTTAATGATTCTAAAAAAAATGAATTTTTTGTGCCCAAGAACAATTTGTATTCTCAATGAGTCAATGGATCTCGGAGGGATTTGCAGTTATTGCGGAAATTCCATTTTCTATGTGATTGCTCTCTTCTTGAATTGGTAAATAAAGAGCAGCCATTCCGGGGTTCGAACCGGAGACCTATGAGTACTACCCACAAATCCTTTCCGGTGAGCCATTCCGGGATGGTTCGATTGCTCTTTTCCTTAGAAGGAAAAGAACGAAAAAAATATCAAAATTTACGATCAATTCATTCCATATTTCTTTTTTCAGAGGACAAACTTTCACATTCAAATTATATCTTAGATACATTGATACCCCACCCCATACATTTGGAAATCTTGGTTCAAACTATATTACACATTAAACCAAAATTGATATAGGGTTCAAAATTCACAAACTCTAAAATCATTTAAACTCAATATATAATTAATAATAAATTAGGGTCAAAATTATAAAATTCATAATTTCATTCTCCTTCCCCAAGATGAGACGAAAAGGTGACAACTTCAAGATCCTACAGTTTAAATTATGTAAGCGACTCTCATTTTTGAGAAGCTAAAATTTTGAGAATTCAGATTTTGGGGCTTCTTCCTCCATCTCAATCCGGATTTGGGCAAAATATCTTCTCCAATCTCTGTTCTGGGATCAATCTCTTCTGATTCATCTTCCCTTGTGTTTGTTGGCTGGGTATCAATGGTTTTCCGGTCATCAGCCTTGCCGGATTCCTCCGCTGGTGTCCTTGGCTTCTCCGTCGCCCCCTTTTTTCGCCTACACTTTTACTGTCCAACCTCCCCCCTGTCACTCATCCTCCCGTCGCCGGTTCGTACCGTGGATCCCTTTTCCGACTCTCCGTTTTCCGGCCATCTCCCCTCTCCGCAGGTCGATCTGGTTTTCAATTCCCCCGGAGTGGAGTTGCTCCTCCCTCTATCTCCGGCTAACCCTGCCTCGTCTCCTTTGTGCTCGGCCTGGCCCCGACTGGTGTCTTTGCCGGTCGCCGCCGTCCTTGTGCCGGACTCCTTGCCGTGCAAGCCACGGCTGTCAATGTGAAATCCCATCCTGTTTCGGAGTGGCTGACTTGGCGTGCAAGGGTTTCCTTTGCCTTGTACGCCAAGGTCTAGGAGGGACCTAAAAAAAAATAAAAACAAAAATAAAAAAATAAAAAAAAGTGTAAATCTACCCGAAAGGGTCTTGTCAAATTCCCGAAAGGGTCAACTAAACCACCCGAAAGGGTTTGAGAAAATCCCGCAAGGGCTTGTCGATACTTTTGCAGGTGAAAGTTTGTTGGCGTTTTGTTTCGAGCAGTTTGCGGCTCTGCTTCCGATGTTTTTAGGCGATCTTCTGCTTGGTTGGGGGGCGTGAAGTCTGTAGTCGGGTCTGGCTGGGGTCGTGGTGGTGCGCTCAAAGGCGACTCCGTATTCGGGACAGAGCTTCCTTGGAGTTCGTCTGCACTACCCACAGGAGTTAGTGTCCTGCTGTATTACTGGCCCGCGGTGCTACTGTTCGGTGGTGCTTGACTGCGTTCTTCGGTGGCTTCCTCAGCTGTTCAGGTGGTTGATCTTCTAGGATCGTTTGTTGTAGAGCTTATTTCTGTTTGGTTCATTACGCCTGTTATTGTATTTCGATTTCTGTTTTAGATTGCTCTGATTAGACGGTTTCGCCGTCTGCCGACTTCGGTCGGCCTCTCGATGAGTCAGGCCTGTCTGATCTTCGAATTTTTACCTAATCAAAAAAAAAAAAAAAAAAAAGGTGACAACTTCTTAATTACTACTCCCTAATAATACTGTACTATATTAAATAGTACTCCGTATATTTTTATAGAAAGGTTGTAGATGAGACGAAAAGGTGGCAACTTGTTAAAAATGGGGTTGAAATTTAATAATACGGAGTACTGTATTTTATTAGAGGAAACAAAGATTCTGGAAATGGTAAGTGTGAACAAACATAGATTCAACTACGACAGATGTGTTTAAATAAACGGATTTTATGATATAAACTATAGTTTTATGGTGAAGATAATATAAATTATACTATAGTTAATCATATTCATATACAATCAATCATGGATGTGTATACCTGACATTTCAACAAACTAATCTGCTGTTTTGTGAAAAGCCGAAGCAGTAAACAAAAAACTCATGTTTATTCTCCCTTATATTTTATAATTTCATTAATTAATTCGGATTTTAGCTTCATCTGATTGTATGTTTAATACTCCCTCCGTTCCAAAATAAGTGTCGTTTGTCTTTTTCCGCACGCTATTTGAGGAGGAAAAAACACTATAAAATATTATTTTTTTAATCAATTTTTTTCAATAATTTTATAGTCGGTATTCATAAGTATAAACTTATAAAAATAAATTCATTAAAAAAATAATATTTAATATAGTTTAGACCTCCTCAAAATGCGTGCAGAAAAGTCAAACGACTTTTATTTTGGAACAGAGGGAGTACAATTTTATTCACCCTTTTTCAATTATAAAAATAGTTTACTCTTTGCCGACTGCCGTGGTTGGCAAATGGGCGGCTTGCCACATACAGAGTGGTATGTATTTAATTCCCTTTAATTTAATATTTTTTAAAATTATATTAGGTCACACCATCCTCCTCTTAAAACTCAATAAAATACTGTACTACTTCATCCATATCAAAATATACATCGGTTTTTATTTTTAATATATTTTTAAAAAGTTAAATGGTTTTTAAAATATTAATTTTTTAAAATAAGGTTAATTGCTAGTTTTTTTTTCCCATAAGGTATGAATTCGAATGTCAAACAGACCAGACACAACGAGAGACCGACAAAGTTGGCAGACGGTGAATTGTCAATCATACAACCTAAAAAAACAAACATATAACAGGCGTAACGAAACAAGCAAAAGATAAACTCTACAACAAGACGACCTAAGCAGATCAACACCCAAGAAAGCCGAGGACGCATGTGAAAAACAAAGTCAAGCACCACCGAACAGTGGCACCGCTGGCCAGCATGACTCTATCTCATGTGAGTAGTGCAGACGAACTCCAAGGAAGCTCATTCCCGGATACGAAGTCGCCTTCAACGCACCACCACGACCCCAACCAGTCTTGACTCCGGACTCCACGCCCCCAACCAAGGAGAGGACCACCTAAAAACGCCGTAAGCAGAGCCGAATCATGCTCGTGCGAAAACGCCAAAAAGATTCCGTCAACAAGAATTTAGTCAAAACCCTTGCGGGAATTAGTTTAATCCTTTCGGATGGGTATAAGTATATATAAGTCTTCTTTTTTTCCATTTTTTAAAATAGAGCTGAGCCTTGGGCTCAAAGAAACAATGCTCTGGCCCAAACTAATGGCCAATAGGGTTGAAAGAAACCCGAAGGGCACCCAGTAGCCCTTAGGGAAAATGAAAACGCAGCCCCTGCCGTCAGTTCACCACCACCCGGGAAGAAAATGGCGGAACGAGGAAACACCAAGGAGAGGCGGTGTTGAGAATCTAAATTGGGACCTCCAATTTGTGGTTTTTGAATCCAATCTAGTGTGGGTTATTTGATTTGCCACCTAGTCCCCTTGTCTGAGAGTGTGGGAGAAGTAAATTTCATCAATGGACTGACACAGGGTAAGAAAATACTAAACAATCATTTCAATCTCTCACATGCTCTTCCAAGCGCCTCTGAACACATTGATGATATATTGTGAGACAATCACCCTCGACCTCAATCCGGGCGAAACCCAACTTCTTTGCTTCTAGGATCCCCGTGTGTAAATCAAGAGCCTCAACTTAAATTGTTGATACCGTCCCACACCCGCGTGCGCCTCCTACAACAATACAACCAAGATCATTACAGATGACGAAACCGATCGCGACGTTTCCCGAATTAATTTGTGCTCCATCAAAGTTGAGCTTCATATAACCCCCCTTTTGATTTTTCCCATGTTATTTATTTCTATTGTCTAGGGCTATTTTGTGGGTTTTTTTATTTTGTGTTTTGGTTTCTCTTCATCCTCGTCTTTTACGTGTGTTGTTGTCCAACTAAACTGTTGTTGTTTGCTTACATTTATCCAATCCTCCATACTCTTATAGTCTTGATTATTAGAGAGAATTGTGTTTCTCAATATCCATATTGCCATAGATTATTGCCAGTGTTTAATTTTGTAAATATTTCCATCATGATTTGCTTATATATTCTGTTAGTTTTGTTTATGCTTCGTATTAAAGATTTGATATATTGTTTCATTCTTCCAATGAAGCTAAGGGTTCTTTGGCATTCAATAAAAATATGCACTGCGTCTTCGTCGATATAATTGCATAATGCACATTATTCAAGGGGTACATATACTCATTTGTTTCTGTACCTAATTTTAGTTGGTAATCCATCCAGACAATAATTCCATAGAAAGGTTTTTTTATATTTATTTTCTACATGCGGACTATTTTCCAAATCCAATCAAAGGATTCAATTTCTTCTATGTTCATTCTTGTCACATATTCTAGTGCGCTCATTGTTGAGAACCACCCGTTTCTACTTGATTTCAAATATAATCTATCTCCAATTTCATTTGGTGGTATGTGTATGTTTATGATTTCCTCTACTTTGTCCCAATGTATTGATTCTTGTAGTTTTTCCAGATTCCATGTTTTGTTCGGGTATAGGTAGTTATCAATATTGCTTCTTGTTCATTCACTTGGTTCTGCAATCGAATGTCTAGCACTTTCCTTTCATCATTTAGTCATCTGTCCTTCCGGAATTTTATTGTTTTTCCGTTTTCAATCTGCCAGATTAATGCTTCACATAATTCATCTTTTTTCTTCCCAGTTTTGTCCATTTCCATGAGGTGCTTTTCTTGCTTTTGTAATCCCATATTTTTTTTTGATAAGGTAAAGATTTGAGTGGGGTCAGGCCCTGCTGGACCACCACCCAAGGGCATCATTGCGGATGAGTTCATATATATCTGAAACTCGAAGGCTGGCCATGAGCCAGCATACGGGACAACCGTCTAAAAACCATAACATACAACAATACAGAATGGTGCAAACTCATGCAAACGCACTCTACAAAAAAAGAAACCAAGAAGACGTAAATCAAACTGGATGAGGACGAAGACGACGTACGAAGCCAAACCCCACACTGAAGCAGAACCATAGGCCAGCGATACAATAGGACCGATCATCCTATGGGCAACAAGGACGAAACTCCAGGGAGGCAGTCCACTCGAGTAGTGGAGACGCCACGATACACATTACCACGACCTCAACCTATCTTGACTCCGACAGCCAGAACCAAATCCACGGAGAATATTGCCAAGCCACGCCACCGCAGAGCTACACATTGCATGAGTAAAGAGCACCTAAAAACCCTAATTAATGAGATTTAGTCAACCCTAACGGGATTTAGTACACGCCCATACGAGTGGGGTTTGATACCTGTGCGGGATTTTAATATATATATATATATATAAAAGAATCCGACATATTTATTTATTTATTTTTGTTTGTATTTGTCGGGCCTCTCCTCGGGCCCAAGGAAAAGCCTTTGGGCCTAAGGAAAGAGTTGGGATGGGAATGCAGGCGCATCTACACAAGGAAGGAGCAAGTGGAGGGCGTCGAGCCCGATGGGCCACCGACGAGAACCACCCAAGGGTAGTCGAAAAAGGGAGGAACGAACCCAACCAAGAGCACCCGGAAGGAGGGAGTGGAAAGGGACAATGGAAGGCGTGGTGGCTCCGAAAGAGAAGACCAGAGGTCGACAATGGTGGTGCCAAGAGGGCCAAATCCAAACCCCATTAAACGGAAGACCGAACGGATTCCGAGGAGGGAGGAACCGGCGGTCGGCAGGATTGGAAATCCACAAAGGGGATTTGGGCCCCGATTAGGACGGAAGGTGGAAGTGAACACCGATCCGAGTCAAGGGATTAGCGGAATAGAACTCTGAATTGAGACCAAGTGAAAACGATTGCGAGAGAACAATTGGAATTGGAGGTCGATTGAAGATCAGAAGAAAGTGATGACGACCGAAGGCGAAAGCTTTGGAGATGCGACCACCCACACCGGACACGAACAACACTCGGGAGGATAGGGGATAGGCGGCCGAAGCCGAGGTGAAGTGGCTGAAGTAGGGTTAGACGGCCGAAGTCGGGTTAGATGGCCGGAGTCGATCGAGTTCTCCGACTCTCTCAAAGAAGAGAGTTTTTTTTTTTCCATATATGAACATGTGTGTTACAGTAATCTTGTTCCATCCAATCAAAGGCTTGTACTTGAGATCTTTATTCCAAAAGAAACATCTATTCAATTGGTCAAACTCTTTATGCATGTATGTAGACAACATAAAATTTTGCATTACATAGTTTGATTTGGCTGCAAGAGTTGCTTTCACTAAAGCAACACAACCTAGCTAGCTGAGTTTGCGAGTTTGCTTTCCATTTTGTTAATTGAGTTTTTTTTTTTCCGATTAAGTTTTTAAAGGTTTGCTTATTTACTCTCCCATTTATAGTCGGACATCGAAGGTATTTATCTAGTGTCACTTGGTTTGTGATTTGCAATACAGTTTGAATTCGTTGTTTCTGATTGTTTGAGACTCCTTTTGTAACTTGGAAAGCCGATTTTTGAAAATTTTCCTTTTGTCCTGAAATTTCATAATATTTATCTATTTTTTTAACAATTGTACATGCTTCGTGCGAGGCTTTGACAAAGATCATAATATCATCTGCAAATGATAGGAAAGGTATTTGTGTTCCGCATTTAGTTAATACTAGTTATATGAATCCAAAGGTTTTTCCTAGTTGGTCGCTTTGATGTTATAGTTTCCTAGCTAGAATCTCTACTCCAAGTTTCCAATGATGAAAAATGAAAATGTAAGGAGAGATGAGGTCTCCTTGTCGCAATCCCTAAAAGAGTTGGAATGCCTTAGTTGGTTCATCATTAAACGAAAACCATTTGGTCTCCACAACGACATCTTTGGGCTATGTCACGGACCAAAGAGGTCAAGTTTTCCGCCGCGAGAAAAACATAATACGGAGTAATAAATAAGGTTGTTTCTTATTATATAATAATATAAGTTTCCTGTATTCACAATATTGTTATCTAATCTGAATTTTTTCCATTAAAAAAAATAAAAAGAAAGGCATTTATCTTTGATTCTCATCTCATCTGTGATATTCAGAACTACTCCTTTCCTCTTTCTCTGTAATTACTCAAAGGACGACAAAAAAAATGAGGCCAAAGAGAAGCCCCACATCGAACACGATCACCCCCACAACTCCACCGTTTTCATTTTCCAGAGAGGAACAAAAATTAAGAAAAAGCAGTCCCAACCCCAATTGATTTCTCATCAATCTCAGGCTTTCTCTAACCTTTCCAAAATTTCATCCTTCTGGATTTTTAAAATTTCTCCCAATTTGATCACTCCCTCACTCAAATGGGCTTCTTATACTAGAGATAAAAAAGCAGTCTTTTTTATTTTTATTTTCATTTTCTGTTATAAGGTGACTGCTATTTATAGCGATAACATTTTCAGCGTTTCCCGATTTCAGTTTTTTCGTTTTCTTTTTGGCAATTTCCGGGGGGGGGGGGGGAATTTGGTTAATCTTTCATGGCTGCGGTGGCCCAAAATGCAGTGGTTTCTGATGATCAATTCGCCCAAAATTGCCCTTCACCCACCCAATTCTCAGAGACTGACACTCAGAAGAGCTTGGATTCGAAATCCGAATTCCAGAAAAACATCAACGAGCTCGCTGAGTTTTTGTCCAAGTTGAATCCGTGGGCGAAGGAGTTCATTCCGTCTTCGAACCGGGCGAAGAATGATCTGTCGTCCGACGATAATTTCCCGGTGGCTCATAAGAATTTGGGTACCGACAATTCCCCCAATAATCGAAGGGTACTCAGTCTGATTTTCGGCCTTGATCTTTCATTTTAATGTTTTTTTTCCCTTTCGGGCTTTGCATTTTCCTTGATCGGGGAATGGTTGAAATACAAGAAGGAAATATGTTTTTGTTTATAATGGATCGGCATTGATCTTCATTTGTTGTCAATTTATTGAAAAGGCTGAAATTTTGATATTGAGTTATGAGTTATTTAACATGTTTCTGATTCTCAGTAATAGACATAATTTGCCTTCTAAATTGTAATTTGAATGTTTTCGATATGTTTATATGATGATATTTTTGGTACTGAATTTTGTCTTCTCCATGTTGATTGCTGATGCTTAGGTTTTACCAATTGGCATGAAATTTCCATCAAATTGGCTTGTTTTTATTCTATATCATTTTGTCTCTTTCGCTTTTGTTTATCAAATTGTTAATTGTACTTTTTTATTTATTTGGTTGATCGTGTTTTGAGTCTGCTGATGAGTCGATGCTGTTCCTTGTACTGACAGTTGTTTTCAGTTTATACTTTTCAGCTGTTCCTACTTCCTAGTATTGACAGTTGTTTTCAGTTACTACGTTTCCTGTGTTTACTGTGTACAAGTCTGTCAACATGTGTGTGTGTGTGTTGGAGGATTTTGTTTGGTTGGGGTTATCAACCGGAAGAGGCTGCGCTTAGGATGCCAGTACATGTCTGTTGTGCAACGCACCCTTGTCCAATACAGCCCTAGGCTGAGGAGAGTGTTTTTGCTTCAGATACCAAAACTAGACGTCTCCTTTTAAATCGTTATTTTAGATGCTTTTCGTTGTGTTAGTTCTTGTGAACTTTTCATATTTGAGGCAAGATTTGGATAGTTGAGAGTTTACATTTGAAGTTGATATAGTAAGATTAGTAGGATGATCAATGTTGTAGTAAGGTAGCTTACTGTTTTCAGGAACCAGTTAGGATTATGTTTTGGTAATGAACAGGGCGTGCTTTAGTTTTTATTCATTTGGATAAACTTTTGTAAGTAACTTGTGGCTTGAAAGCTGCTTTTGCAACTTCAATTTTATTCTGTAGAAGTAACTCAATTACATTGAACTACTTCCCTGTATTTACTGATTTTGTATGGATTACAATGGATGCATGAATTTTTTTTTTTAAATTTATTTCACATTTAGTTTTCACTAAGATTTTTCTGGCTGTATGGCAGCGGAGAAATAACTACAACCAGGGCAAGAGGAGGTCGAATACTAGAGCTTCCAGAGCCCAGCGGGAAGACAGCATCAGGCGCACAGTTTATGTCTCTGACATTAACCAGCAAGTAAACTCTCTTCTCAATCAAATGTGGTCTTCTGTTTTGGGTTTCTTGCAAATTTTGCTGACATTCTTTTCGATTTTCTGCCCCAAACTAGGTTACTGAAGAGCGACTAGCTGCTTTATTCAGTAGTTGTGGACAGGTAAGCTTCTGTCTTCACTTGAACAATTGATTTAGTTATAGCTTGTTTCTTGCTTTTAAAGCATTATATTGAAGTGGTAAACACAAGTACTTCATAAACTACACATGCAAGTTTGATTCCAAAAACCAAACTTAGACTATCTCTTCGTCGTTTCTTTTAATTAGATGTATTCAAGCAAGGCATAACTGAGATTACACCAGTTGCCTTTTCATTTTTCTGTCTATCAATCTATCATGTATTACTTGATCCCAAACATGAATAGTGTTGTATTTTCTTGTCGAATATGCAATACCTGATGGTGCTCTAAAGTCTAAACTAGTATAATTAGTCTCAAGACAAAGTTGAGTACTTTATCTTTGATCTTGAGAGGTAATGGGATGATAGAAACTGGGGAATAATTAGGTTAGCTTGTTTTCAAGATTTCAAAAGTATGACTTTGTGAATGTTAGCTTTTCATCTCTTCTGCCAAAGGCCAATAACCTCAAGTTCTTGTAAGTGCAATTATACAATGATCTGTGGAACAGAAGTTTTTTCGCATTTCTGCTTAAAACTATTCAATATTGTACTAGGAGTGTTGCTTGTGCTACATTTCTACTGTCAGTATTAAGGGTTACCAATAATAACAATTTGATCTTTTTTAGCAACAGAATTATTATTATTATTTTTTGCGTCAAAAAAGAAAAGAAACGAAAAGAAAAGATAATTGTTTACTTGCTCATTTATGACCATTGGATTATACCTTTACTGACAATGCTTAAAACAGTGGATTTTTCTCAAAACCACACTTTAATTTGTTTTTAATTCTAATGACCAGCCACTACACATTTTTTATTAGTGAAAAATGTTTTAAAATATTAAGTTATCACTTTATTCATTACTCTGTTTGTTGATTTATTTTATAACAAAGTTAACTTTGATAAACAATGTAATAAATTTACAATTTTTAAACATATATAACACATAAAAAGGACTGGGTGACTCTTTTAAAGAAAAATGAATATATGGGTGGTTTTGTGTAATTTCTTAATTTGTTGGGGGTATTGTGAAAAATCCCCTATTTTAAGGGTGGTTTTCTGTGATTTATCCTTTAAAATATGAACATTATGTCTGGTGTAATCTATAAATCCCCCATCTTAACATGAATGCAAAATTGTTACTTGAAATCTTGTATATTCTTCTTTAATGTTTATAGGTTTTTCTTGGCGTCATACTAATTACTATGAGTTTCTTATTGTCATACATTTTAGGATTATTAAGTTTCTTCGAGGCTGATTTACTGACAGGCACATGGAGAATGGCTTCTGTTAGCAAGATTGATAAACATGCAATCTAACCCTTTTTTACTTTTTCTTCATAAAGGTTGTTGACTGCCGAATCTGTGGTGATCCTCATTCAGTTCTGCGATTTGCTTTTGTTGAGTTTGCTGATGAGCGTAAGTGCTCGCTCTTATATGTTACGACATGTTTAAGTAGTCGTACTTTGTTCATTTAGCTCCTTTGATTTGACATGGAGAAAGCGTTGTTCAACAGATGGAGCAAGAGCTGCAATAAGCCTTAGTGGGACAGTGCTGGGTTATTACCCGGTAAGGGTCTTGCCTTCGAAAACAGCTATCCTTCCAGTCAATCCCACCTTCCTTCCCCAGGTATTTGTGATCTTACCTCCGTTTTATAACCTAGTGCTTCTGGAAACTTGTCTACTTCTTTAACCATCTAGCTCCATCTTTTTATGCTCCGTGAGACGATTACTTAAAAGATCCCAATATCTTTGTTCTCTGCTGTAAATATATGCAGTCTGAAGACGAGAGAGAAATGTGTGCCAGGACTGTCTACTGCACAAACATTGATAAAAAGGTCTATTGCTCGCCCTATCTTTTCCCATGTCTAATGCCTATAGTTTACTCGAGTTCTTACATCTCAAGTTTTTTCCCTTCATATGTTCGCTCGTTAAATGCTCTAGCTTTCTCTCCTCAGGTTTCTCAAGCAGATGTCAAGAATTTCTTTGAAAGTACTTGTGGCGAGGTCAGTACTCAGTACTATATTTAATTAAGAAAGAAAGCATTTGAGTTGTTAATGTTCAGATGCCTTCCATTGCAATAAGAATTCGTTACCTTAAACAGGTTGCGCGGCTGAGGCTTTTGGGGGATAATGTGCATTCTACTCGTATTGCATTCGTTGAATTTGCTATGGTATGAGCAAGTCTGCTGTCTGCTAATCTACTTATTTTTCGTGAATATCCTCTTCCTTTGATACTTGCGTAAAGACGGAAATGTTTTTCAGTTGTCTTTCGGTTGATAGAACATATTGTTGGGGGGGTTATACTAGGAAACCACTGATTTCTGGGTGTGTTTGAGCAGGCTGAGAGCGCTATAATCGCCTTGAACTGTAGCGGGATGATTCTGGGTACCCAGCCTATCAGGTATCATGCCACACCAGTGCATTATCAGCCTTGATTTTTCGTAAGCTCTTGAACTGATAAAGAGATTTTCTATTTACTTGGTAGGGTGAGTCCTTCCAAAACACCAGTGAGGCCTCGTGTTCCTCGCCTTCCATCCCAATAACTTCCACCCCAACACGATCTGACCAATGTGGAGCTCAATATCGAGGGTGCTTTCGTGGACGGGGAAGATGTCATATCATCCATCAAGAGAGAAGAAAACAAGTGCTAGTTCGTGTGTCGTTATCAAAGGAATGGCATGAAGAAACAACTGCGAATTTTCTTTTGTTTTTCCGAGAAATTTCCTTCTTGGCAAACGCTAGGAAACCTCCTTTGAGGTTTTGGTCATTTCCAAGAACCCGCTTCCATGGCATCTTGTTCTTGATGGACCACCTTTCAACTATGAACACCTTTTATGTTTCACTCAATCCACTCTGCCTGACATCATCCCTGTGTGTATGGCTGTTGATGACCCGAATCCATGCTTATATCCCCGCTGGTTTCATCCTGCGGAAGTCTGAAAAGGAAGAGTTCTTGTTGACATGAGTAACAATAACACTCCGTAGCTCGATCCGATCGGAGGTCGGATATGAATGGTGATGGTGCACCCACCTTCACCTTCATGCAGGTTGACCATTTGATGCTTTCTTCATCTGTGGAATTGTCTACTCTTAGTTGCTATTTTGTGCAAAATTGGTGGCCACTTTTTTTGTCTTTATGTTTGTAGCAATGGGAGGTTTGGTGAATGAATAATTAGTGAACTGAAGGAATTGGTCAAATTCAAGATTGTGTCATCTGTCAACCTAACAAACAAAAACCAGGAAATGAAATCACATGGCCACTAGGACTGTGACAGCTGTCAATCTGATAACTTCAATGTTTGGTCACACCCTCAAAAGCTAGATAAAAAATTAAAATTTAAAGAGTGGTCACACCTCAATTAAAATACGCAAAGCGCAAGAATGTTTGCTAATGAGAAATCAAAATTAGAGCACAATCAAAATTAGAACTCAATTACCCTTTTTTTTTTCCAGAGTAAGCAACCATATAATGTTTTTGCGCACAAAGATCCTTCTTGATCATTCCGTCGGATAATGTTACAAAGTTGGAGGGGTGAAGTAATGATCAAAAATCATGTTTCACATTGTTCTTAAACACTAGTTGAGCTTGAGTCTATTATATCTAGTCTATTGCTCTTATTTGTTAAGTCATGTGTCTAGAATTTCCCACCAAAGACGATTAAAAAAAGGAATATATAGATTACTAAGTTTTTTTTTAGTGGAAAGAGATTTGAATATCAGGAAGAATATGGGTGAGTCAAAGTGTCAAACAATCAGTTACATCGTCAATTTTACTAAAATTTCATAAAATTTAGATAATTCAAATTTTTTTATAGTCTCTAAAACAATCCTCTGTTGAGAGATATGAAGAGATCAAATAGAGACACATTGAAAATATGAACTATGAAAATATGAACTAAATAAGTCTTAATATATAAGCCGGTGGACTACCCATCTCATTGTTAATTGATTTTAGAATGAAATTTGCTAGATTACTAACTAAAAAAAAAATTGTATTTGTAATACTTAAGATTAGTTTGGTTGGTTGAATTGGATACATTGTGAATCTGTGATGGAGTTTCTAAAAGGGGAAAAATCTCTTTTATAGTTGATAGTAGATACTATAATAGTATAATTAATTAAAAAAAAAGTCAGTAGAGACTGCTGCACGAGGCCGCAACGGTCAAATGGTGTGGTTTTGTTAACTTCAAACTGGTCCTTCTAGACAACCTATGGTTGACTAGTCTCCCTACTCCCTCCCTTTCCTTCCTCCCTCCTATTGTCGTATGCAACCATGTTTCGCCCCCAAATCCCCATCCCTGTATATATACAAACCAATCATCCAAATATTCACCACAATTCAACCCAATTAACTGAGATTCCATCAAAATCCCATCCAATTTCTCCGGCGGGATGTCCGATTACCCGGCCAAAGTGGTGTACATCAAGACCCAATACGTGGAGACCGACGCCTTGAGCTTCAAATCGGTGGTCCAGAATCTCACCGGGAAGGACTCCGTGATTCCCGCCAGCCCTCCTGCGGCCACGGCGGGTGGGAGGAGGAGGAGGAGGCAGTCGCCGGCGGAGGCTGGGGGTATCAGCACGAGGCTGCCGGAGGCTAAGGCGGAGAGGGCTGATGATCAGTATTGCCGGCCGACGGCGGCTGAGGCGTACTTGAAGCCGGAGATTAAGAGTAATAAGTTGATGGGTGGATTAAGGAATTCTTTCTTGATGAGGGATTTGTCTTTCAAGGAGTTCGATAGGTTGCTTAAGGAGCTTCCTCCTTTGGATGATTTTCATAGCCTCTTTTGTGAATGATCATTTCAATTCCAGGAATTTTCTGTTTTACACTTTTGATATGTCTTTCTTTTTTTTATACTCATATCATCAAAGCATGAATGAGATTTTTGACAGCACTTGTCATTTGTAACCCAGTTTCAAAATAAATGTCGTTTGAGTTTTGTGCAGGTTTTGAAGGGGTAAAATCTCTATAAAATATTGTTTTTTTAATCATTGATTAAAAAAATGACATTTTATAGAGTTTTTACTCTTTAAAAATGTGCATGAAAAAGTCAAATGACATTTATTTTGAAACAGAGTGGCTAATTAAAGCTAATCAATACTCATATTCTCCCCTAAAGTTGGACATGGTGATGAAACAAGTCCAAGCCTGGAAGTACGTTAAATTTTGATTTTGGTGAAATTTGGAGACTTTGAAGGAACATGAGTTGTATGGAGGAATGCATATACAGTAGCATTGTTGATATGTGAAAACAAATTGAGGGTTTGTCTATTCAGTGACAAATTTTCTAATTATTACTCCTCTTTTCTCATTTTCAATAAAAATTTATTTCCTTTCCCTCATTTGATTATCTATACGGAGATCGAGCCACCCAACCACCAGGGATGCTCGTCGGACCACCGTCTTCAAGGTTGAGCTCACACCAGAGCTTTCGCCGCCAGACGCGCTCTCTCTCAATGTATCTAGGGTTTTGTCAAATGAAGCTCCAAAGTCTACAGTACCCGGAAAGGAGTTTATATAGCCCTTTAAATTAGGGTTAAGTAAGCCATCTCCAACGGTACTAAAGTCCATGGACTTAAGACAATCCCACAAAGCTGAAATGGCCCAACAAATAGGCCCAAAGCAGACAAAGCTCGGTTTTGAGCCTTTAATAATGAAATTATACACATGCTTCATATGATATAATGTGGTTGCAAGTTTAGGCCAAGTGATCCATACTTAGACATATACATGTCTAAGGGTACTTGCAACCTAATATGCATCCAAAACATTATAACCTATACATGTATACAATTTCATTACCTTGTAAGGTCCTAAAGTTAACTTAAATGTTAAAGTGCTCATGCCACACATTGTTCTAGCTATTACAATAACAAGTTTAAATCACAACAATATTCTTCAAAAATGAACTGTAATCAAAGAATGGAAGGAATTGTGTCCTTTAATTAAATGTGCAATTACTAAACATGGAATAAGACGATTGATAGAGATATACAATCCGATTATTTTAGGAGTCGTGGTGCTTTGCTAGAAGCCAACTATGATTAATGGAATTAAACGGTTTAAGTCCATGACTATTATAAACGGGTCCTATGAAGTCACACACTTTGAGTTTACGGGTTATATCAACGAGATTGATGGTTTATTAATATATATGTGATATATTATTAATAAAAAATAATATTTATTTAAGAAATAAATATATAATTAAGAAAGTTACTCAGATTAATTGGTGAAATTAATCAACCGGGAGTTACACTTTCTTTCTTCAATTCAATATGTACGTTTCCCACATTCTCCAGATTACTACCTTTGCTTAAGGCCTTTATACGGGGCAAGAGGCTTAGATAATTAGTGAGAAATACAGTAGCTTGTGGGGTTTGTAGGAATAAGGGAAAAGGGTTTTGCTTATTCAAAACAACACGTACGTAAGCAAAGAGAGTTCTCGATCAGTACTGCAAATCCTACGGGAATCAATGAGTTGATTGTTGTACGTGAGTGAGACCATCATCATCCGAAGCAATACGATTGCTAGCCTTTCGATCTTCGTCCTAGCAGTCGAAGACAAGGGAGATCTAGACACCGGGCTCGTGTGGACTAATTAGAGAAGTCACGTTTGGGGCTTTCGATCTCTTCCGAATCCTCCCCGTTCAGATCCGGTTCACGCATCAAGAGGTATCCTCTAAACAATTAATGATCTATCAATATGCATGAAGATCCTGAATTAGATGTTCAGAATTGTTCTGTATTTCCGCTTTAAGCATCTAATTTTCCTTCAATTGGTATCAAATCATCTTGCATAAATTGATACGATCAATAGATTAATAGTTAATTTTTGATGCGGATCTTGATTTAAATTGATGGTAAATTCTATATGGATAAAAATGTAAAATTGAAATGGGAATTTCGATGAATTGAGAGATGATATTGTATGAACGAGGAGTATTATTTATTTTTGAAATAAATAATTAAATATATTAATTAGAGGAGTTATAAAAGAAAGATTAATTGAGGAGCGGTTATTTTCTCCTAATTAATTATCTTCTAATTAATTGATTATCTCATATTAACCAAACGGTGAATTGAGATTTTACCCATAAAATTAAGATGGATAATATTATGACATTATTTATTTTAATTATTTCCTAAAAGTTAGGAAATCCCACTTAAGATTTAATATTTGATATTATATCTTTTTTCATACAATTTAATCCAATTATTACATTTTTATGATTAATATTGATTAATACCATATAAGGATTTAATTTTAAATTGAGATTAATTATTATGCTTGTTTTATATAATGATATATTGCTTGCATATATAAGGTGACTAGTATGACCCATAAATACGATCTACGCATCGTTATGTTTTTTTGTACACGATCTGCGTATCGTTATGTATCTTTGTAATTTATTTTCAGTAATTAGATTATTAGAAAATATTGTAATACAAGAAGAAGAAGACATAAAAAGTTCAAGAATGGAGATCCATGAAGGGTGCGAGGCAGCGAGGGTGGAGACCCATGAAGATTAGATATTTAAAATTTTGCATCGTAGGGGCCATACTAGGATCACAATTATTGCATTTTGAATGCTTTATTTTAAGTTTTTATATTGTCTTTATTTATGACATTTTTTTCACTTATAAATAAAAGACAAATAAAATACTTAAGTTCCAAAGGTAAATTGGGGCAATGCATTTCCATATCATAACCCATTAAGTTCTGGATTTTTGGTTGGATGTGCTTTACAAAAGTGAGGGTGTCTTTCCATAATCTTGGGGTAATGAGGGTGAATCTATACGGGGGTTCATAAACCTTGATAGGGTTGTACCCAACGAGAGACCAAAAGACAAAGTTTTGGATCTTGAGGCATGGGGATGATATATTGTACATTGGATGTGGATCATCAACCAAGAATTATAAGGAGTTATAATTAGTAATTGTTACTTACCTTGAACACACATGACTTCAGGCAGTGCAAAAGTACATTAGGTCTTGTCTGTAATGAGATCTTGGAATCATTTTATTCACAAGGAACAATAACAATTTGAATAAAATACGCATTTACTTATTTTAAAGGTGTTTAATTTTAAGTAATTTGCATTTCGAACATATACTGATTTGCATGTCATTTCCTTTTATATATAGGCATTATGTCGAATGATAATTTGAAATTCACCCTGCGCTCAATAGTTGAGAAGAACAAATTGAATGGAACGAACTTTCTCGATTGGGAAAGGAATCTGATAATTGTTCTCAGGTCCGAAGGGCGTCATGACGTCCTGAACACCCTTATCCCTACTATCACCGACGACTCATCGGATGAGGAGAAGATGAGAGTAATGGAGTTAAAGAGTGACTCTTTGCCTGTCACTTGTCTGATGCTAGCAGACATGGAACCTGACCTTCAAAAGAGGTTTGAGAATCATTTCCCAAGTAAATTCATTACCCTCATTACCTTAACGTACTAACTCTTATTGTTCTTGTTCCTAGGTAAAAAATTAGGTAAGGTGCAAAAGCCGAGAATCATTTCCCAAGTCAATTCATTAGGCTTCCAATAAATCAAGAATGGAAACTTTAAGGCCATTGTCATTATCTCCAAGGATGCATTACATGATATCCTCATAAGGTTTTATAAAGAAAGTTACAAGACACTTACCTATAACCACAAAACATAGAACTCGTAAGAAATGACGATAATCGGAGAAGAGAAACGATGAGGGAAGGGACTAGTAACTAGAACCACCATATTAGGGGTTAATAGATGGTCTCTTGAGAAGAGAAAATGATCAAAGAGATACATGAACATCGGTAGCCTTGAACTTCAATGATCGTGCTTTAACCAGCCTATTCAAGAGACACAACTACTTCTCCAAGCCCAATTGGGGCAATTGGGATACTGTTTGAGGTTATGGATAATCCTAAAAAAAATAAGTTTAGAGGAAAAAACAGAACAATAAATAAACAGTTAGTGTAAGCAAATTCAAAGCCCACCATCCCCTGTAACTACGAATCCCGTGGCCATTTTATGATAAGCAAACTCATGGTGAATGAGTAATTCAACGTACACCCTCCTCAACCAGTTATGACGATCCGGTACTCCTCTTGGATGTGGAATATATCACACGGTTATATTCAGCTTTTCGATAACGGAAATCTTGTGTAGATTAAATAAACTCATCATAAATAACAACCTTTTAAAACTCCTTAAAGTTGTTCCTCAAGTTTTAACCATTTGTCATTCACACGCGCGACCGCTCAATCTAATCACTACGGAGTACTAGACAAAAAGCAAAACCTTCAGGGATGGAGTCGATAACGATGTAGGAATTAATGTTCTCAGGTGAAAAAAAAGCCCAAATACATTCATATTAGATTGTTTCGAATTGGTTTAAGTAACTAATGAAACAATGCATGAAAGATGCAGAAATTATTGGTTCCTATTAGATTGCTAACTAGTCCAATAATCTTATTAGCCCTTTCGGAAGAGGGATACGAAGGAGGTAATAACTTGTGATTTTCCTTAATGATCCTGCCCCATCCTTCTCTCTACATTGAGTGGATTAATAAAAAAATTGGTTCCTATATGTGACAAGAACTGTGCCTATGCAAAGAAGCAAGAAACCTCCCACTCACTCCAAACAAGGCACAAGGCACTTACATAACAATTGTGTAGATCTTAGTTTGTCTTGACTCGTAGATCGGAGTTCAAGACTTTAGATCTGAGAGCGCGAAATCGAAAACAAGAAAGTGAGATAAAGGACACATGGATTTTTACGTGGTTCGGGAAGAATCCCTACGTCCACGGAGCCTCAGAAGAGGAGACTCGAGCTCATCCACTATATCAAAACAAGCTTACAAGGTTTCGAGAACGACAAGGCTAGATCTAAGGCTTATATGGAGAATACAACCAAGAATCGCAAGTAACAAGAGATCTGGAGAGGAGAAGTAGTAGAGCTATGAAGAAACTCCCTGGATCTGGTGTCGGAGACCAGATCTACGCCTGGAAGATCGTCGGAGAAGACGAACTACGCCGGCCAAGAAGTACACAAGTGGAGTGTGGATCTTCGGAGATCAGATCAGAGGTCCCTTGAAGGGATGCGCCTCAGATCCGAGCTTGAACGCCGGGAAGGAGCTTGGAGCACCACGGAAACCCTAGCGCCGCTCTGTTCTCTCTCTCTTTCTCTTTTAGGTTTTACCTGGAGCGTCGGCTGAAGACTGAGCAACCCTAGAGACATAACGCCTTTATATAGGCGAGCTCAAGATCTAGGGCAAGCGTCAACAAGTGATAGAGCAAGCGTTTGGGCCAGGTCCGAGTAATGGGCTTTTTTAGGCCCAATTCGGATACCCACATAACATGTCTCATATTTTAACTCTTCTACCATATATTATACATCACATATGACCACAAGTTTGGTTAAAGTTGCAATTCTAACATGTGACATATATTATATAGGAGAGTATATAATATGTTAGTATAATCCATATTAAACCCTTAATCTAACCTATGTCTATCACAAAACCCCTAAAGATCTAGAACCATGATTAAGGTTGACATTACAAATTGTGTTGACATCCCCAATTGTTCATAAGAATTCTAACATCAAATCTTATGTAACTTGAGAAATTGCAAGTGTTTCAATATAACCACAAAACATAGAACTCATAAGAAAATGATAATAATCGGAGAATGGAAATGAGGAGGGGAAGGGACTAGTAACTATAACAACCATATTAGGGGTTAGTAGATGGTCTCTTGAGAAGAGAAATAAGGAGGGGAAGGACTAGTAACTACTACAACCATCATCGTGGAGATGTTCGACAGTATTACGCAAGAATTTTAAAAAACCGAACCTGGAATTCTGTTGATGATTCTCTTCCAGCACATAAAATCCTTAATATCTTATATTCTCCCATTTTCGTCTAATTTTAGCCTCTTTCTTAAATCTTTTCTTCAAATGCTCCAAACTTCGGGCCAAACTTGTCGATGATCTTCTCAACTATAGGCCAAACTTCGGGCTTGTGTTGTAACAACTCATCCCACATCGAATATAATAATGATGTTCGGAGTGATTTATAAATGATTCGAGTCCTACCCATATCACAAAAGCTCTTCCTTTTCAAGATCTGATATAAACATTTGTGTCTAGGTCACATACACGGCTTATATGTGACCAGAAAGAAATCAAATAACAGTCCCTTGGAGAGGATCTCACAAACTTCACACAATTCCACTAATTTTTTTTGTAGTCGATCCCTTTTAAAACTCCTTAAAGTTATTCCTCGAGTTTTAACCATTTGTCATTCACATGCGGGCGCTCCGTCTAATCACTACTGAGGTCCTTAAGATTGAGAATTTAATGGGATGTGAAAGAAGAAGAACAATAAAGAGCAAAACATTTAGGGATGAAGTCGATAGCGTGTAACTTGCCACATATCTTCTAAAATATATAATATAATAAGGATGTTCGGAGTGATTTATAAATTATTCGGATCATACTCATGTCACAATAGCTCTTCCTTTTCATGATCTCATTATTAAGTATAAACTCATTTCAATTTCCTTTCATACGTCGACCTTATTGGTATAACTATAAACCCATTGATTGTGCATTGGTAATAAGAAGGGAAGGAGCGGTACTGCTGCTTTTTACTTTACCAAAAGGGGAGTAAGAAATCTAAAACCTCTTCTATCTAAAAAGAAACCTTAAAACTCTAGCAAGTCATCTTTTTCGTCAGATCCAGCGCCGCTCATGGAGAAAACCAAATAATGTAGCGAAGAAATCCTTGACCGAACCATGCTCTTTAAGTTGATTCTGACATTCACACTATAGAGGTTTCTCCTTTTTGAAGTAGAGGTTTTCACCTATAAACTGTGATTTCATTTAGGCAATTGATGACTCACATTTGAGTATAATTGATGATGATATTGCTCAAAAGTACTAGTCTTCTTTATTGCATACTGGATTGCTGGATCAACCACTTTCTCAAGGGTATGTTTTTTAATCCATCCAATATGATATGCATGGAAATGTATTTATTTTTCTCATCAAATATACTAATTAAGTTTGGCATTTAATTTTAGAAGTTGTGTACTACGATTGGAAGAGGAACAACAATGGAGGTTGTTCCCTTTGATGGAGGATTCATAGCATTTATGGATAGTCGAAGAACAAGGGCATATAAAGATCCTAATTCCCCAAAGAAAAAGAAACGGGATCGTAAGAAGTCATATTTTGATGGGGCTTCGAAGTTGACCATAATATCTTATCCAATCGAACTTATTTTTCATTCAAGTTGGATCGACAAAAGCGAACCTACACTTTGTAAGCAGATTGTCATTGGAAGTGTCGTTGACAGTTGACGTGGATGAACAGCTAGTGGGCATTGAGATGGCAGTACCTATTTGCCAAGCTATTTTACCCAAGTTTTTTATGGACGAAAATTATAGGCATTTTGTTTGGTCTTGGACCAAAAAAGGTAAATAGAGTTGTTTATATAATTTACCTAATTTAAATTCAAATAAATCATAACATAGGTATATCATTAATCACGTACTTTGTTGTTGCAGGAGTATAAAGCCTATCATATCCGATCTATGAGATCCGACATAAATGATCCTAAATGCATTGGTGATAAAGAATTTTCTGTGTTTGGTTCAGGAGAACCCTTTGCTGAATCCACAATTAAAAATTTGTAAGTTTTCTAACCTCTTACTAAATTATTTATGTATTTTTTTATGGTAGCTTATTATTGACAAATATGCTTCATAGGAAACTGGTTTTCGAAGTGTCTCTAGAGAAACGTTTAGCGGAGATTAAATTTGTGATGCGTCATACCTATCTTAATACACGTGGGAGTGGGAGCGGCGGACCAACCAACGGTAACATTAAAACAATTTCTTTGTGCTTGCTTTTTAAGTGTAATTTTGTTTATATATGGTATCATACGCTTCAAAGTTTATTGGAATTAAAATTGATTAAAAAAATACTGCTTAATTATTTATGTGCACATAGTGCGGAATACACAACATGACACTTTCCCTAGAACATACGAACTTCATACAATGACCTACTTTGCAACAATATCATCATCAATTCCACTAAAATGTCTGTCACCAATTACCTAAATGAAACCACAGTTTTATAGGTCCTTGATGAATTGTAAATATCCCACCATACATCGTGACCTTCTTTTTCCCCAAATCAACCAAGTAACGTTTAAAATTTTTAGGGATATCAACCGCTGATTCTTCCATGTGATATTGCTCGAGCCTATTAAGAACTTTCTTGGTTGAGAGATCACCGCGTTTTAACCATCATAACAACCTTTCAAAACTCCTTAAAGTTGTTCCTCGAGTCACACGTGGACGCTCAATCTAATCACTACTAGAGTCCTTAAGATTGAGAATTTAATGGGATGAGAAAGAAGAACGACGGCAAAAAGCGAAACCTTCAGGGATGGAATCTATAATGTGTAACTTATCACATATCTTTTAAAATATATGATATATTAAGGATGTTCGGAGTGATTTATAAAACCCACGTCACAATAGCTCTTCCTTTTCATGATCCCATATAAGGTTTTGTATGCCTTTGATAAAGTCACATATAAGGCTTATATGTGAC
The DNA here is from genome assembly GCA_037127255.1 of Persicaria tinctoria. NCBI lineage: Eukaryota > Viridiplantae > Streptophyta > Magnoliopsida > Caryophyllales > Polygonaceae > Persicaria > Persicaria tinctoria. Next base: position 26,041,666 of record JBANSL010000006.1, read on the forward strand.
AAGAAAGGGATTAAATCACAAGTGAAGAAAGTTTGTTTATTAAGAAGTTTTGCATATTTAATACTATATGTTTGAGAACTATGCTTCGTAACAATTATCCCAAGTTATTAGAGAGTTTGTTCCTTTATACTGACCCTAGTAAAATATTTACGTTTATCTTGCTGCTTGCACACGTATGCAGTAGCAAAGAACATTTTTTATGAAGGAAAGATTTTGACACTTGCAAGCGATTGAAATGAAAGGGTCGGGAAGTGCAAAAGGGAAGAGTTGCATGAACATTGAAATAGTTATATGAATGAATAATTGAAGAAAAAGGTTGGAATTATAGAGAAACGGGAAAATAGAAGATCTTAAGAATTTTATATGCGGGAAGAGGATTATCATCAGAATCTCGAGTTTGGTTTTTAAAAATTCTTACGTAATATTGTCGAACATCTCAATTCTCCGGGTGGGCGTGGACATGGGGATGGGAATGAGGGTGGATGTGACGAGGGAGAATGTGCCTTTTAGAACGAAGGATACAAGATTGCACCGTAGTTTCTTTCAACGATAAATATCGGCTTTTTGATGATTACAATCTTATGTAAATGAAATAAGTCCATCCTAACCACCCTTCAAAACTCCTTGAAGTTGTTCCTCAAGTTTTACCTATTTGTCATTCACAAGTGTGCGCTCTATCCAACCACTACCAGAATTCTTAAGGTTGAGAAGAAGGACAACAAAAAGCAAAATCTTCAGGGATGGAATCAATGACGTGTAACTTATCACCGATCTTCTCAACAATAGTCCAGACTTTGGGCTTGTGTTGTAATACCCCATCCCATATCAAAGATAATAAATATGTATTGGATGAATGGAGTGGAATATGATCTTTTATTCTCTCATTTCTCTCTAATCCCAATTCCCAACCTATAGAAATTGTGGAAAAAGAAAGCGGGAATATCCTAACGGACCTAACCCTATAAAAGGAGTTAAATAATTAAATGTGAAACTTCTTGCATATGAACTTATATGTTATGAATTTTATTTAAAATAAAATTGATAAAAAAAAAATATAAATATAAATTCTTGTTTTTTTAAATATTTTTTAATTAAGGGTTGGACTCGGCGGGTCGGCGTGTTTGGGATAGGACGACCCTAATCCGAAACCACTTAACCACCAACCATTTGACCCGCTCGACTTGAACCTGTGTAACCCGCTGAGTCACGGCCTCACATGTTAACCTGTGACCCGTAGATAGGCCTACTATCAAAGATAGGGACAATTTCACCTACAGCCGACTTGAACCCAAAAAGTGGGTGAAAACCCGAAAAAAGTAGGTAGAAACCCAGAAATAAGCGGGTGGAAAATGGATGATGGGTGGGTAGGTGATGAGTCGGGTGACTCGGGTTGGATGTGGGTGATGATTTTTTCTACCCGCACCTGACCCACCATCTGAGATCCATCATCCACCATTCTCTACCACCCACCATCTTTTTCTAACCCTAAATCTCTAATATTATATATGATTCGGCATCAAAACTCGAGTGAAATAATAATTGTAATATAATGTTCTTTGAGTCCTTTTGTTTATGTTAAAGATACATTATGTATCTTATAATATTGACTTTTTATGTACATTGTAAGACGTAATACTATTATTTAAGACATACTCCATATTTTTTTATACTCGCTCCGGTTATTTATATATGTTTGACGTTTTAGGGTGATGCACATTAATTAAGGAAATACAGCTCGTACTTTTTTAGTGTGATCAAGACTAAAAACCCATAGACTATACATCTTCCCGTCTATATCTATATCTATATCTATATATATATAATATCTTAATTTAGAAGACTTTTGATTATGTGTCAATACCTTCTTAATTTAAGGTTTTTCAACTAATCACAATTTTCTCTTATTATTTCTTTTTCTTTTTCTCTTCATCTCTTTCATATATTTACACTTTTTCCCTTTTTTTTTACCCATTTACTAACCATCTATATCTATATAATTACTTAATTCAAAATACCTTATACTTACGTGGTCGTCTCCCCATGTTTCACTCCTTTTCACCCAATCATGTTTTTTCTTTTAATTTTCATTTTTTACCCATTTACTAACCATCTATATCTATATATATTTATATTTATCTATATCTATATATCTATATAATTACTTAATTCGGAATACCTTACGCTTCCGTGGCAGCCTCCCCACGTTTCACTCATTTTCACCCAATCACGTTTTTTTCTGTTAATTTTCACTTTTTACCCATTTACTAACCATTGGGTTTAATTCAAAATATCTATCTATATAATATCTTCATTTAGAATAGGGACGTTTACAAAAATATCCAAAAAAATTATCTAAATTAAAGGAGTATCCACATGTTTGAATATATTACAAAACTATCCATTCCTTTCATTCATTATCTTCTAACGGAACTTTCAAACGGTAGTGAACGCTGACATCTGCTTGAAATCGATCTCCACCTTCTCCACCGCCTTCCACCTCATCTGATCCCCGTCCGGAAGCCTCCACCATGTATTTGCAGATCAATTCCCCACTGAACCATGGCCAAGGGCGTCCCCAAATCACATCTTCTTCAACCTCCGCCTCTGCAGATCTTCCGTCGCAACCTTCAATCCGACCTCCTTGCCCTCTCTCGGTATTTTTGGTCTCGATTGGTTTTGATTTCGCAGATCTTCTGCCCTAGCCTTCAATCCGACCTGGTCGGGGTCGGTTGAAGTCCCCTCGGTGATTTTCAGTTTCGATTCGGGGTCTGGGTGTATCCCTAACCTTGAACCTCCACCCTATTCTACTTTCGGCTTGAATTTTGACTGTTGGGGCTCTCAGACCTTGATTTCGTCGAATCGAGGCTCGTTGGCGGTGGTGTGGTGTTCGCTGCAAACATGGGTCCTCATCCTCCTGTTCTCAATTCGTCCTCCTCCCGGTGGACGGCTGTCAGCACCGTCTTCCAGAGGCGTTTCCGTAGGCAGTGGCGGATGCACAAGCTTCCTCCTCCTCTGCTCTCTCCTTCCCGACGCCGAATCTGCTCTTGATATGGCGCCCGCTTCTTCCAGCACGACAAAGGTGAAGTTGAGGAGTTTGCTCCTCTCTCCATCCTCTGCTCCTCCTGGTATCATCATCTTCTTCTTCTCCTTTACCCTAATCTCTTTCTATTTCTCAATTGAAGTTTGTTTGTTATTGATGGTGTCTAGGGTGTTTGTTTCTAATGTGTAGTTCTTGAATCCTTTGCTGCAAATCTATGGATACTTTTATTAACTGACTTCAGGAGATAATGTATTATGAGCAGAGCACCTTGATGAACTGAACTGCAATGATTATTGTTTTGTTGACATATTGTTTCCCTTCCATTAACAAATTTATAGTAATGGGTTCTTCCTCTCTTTTCTGTTTGTATAGTTTTGCATATAAAAGAGAGATGCTTTCCTGAAAAACATTGTGAAATTTAGACTATATACAGTGTGTGAAATTAAGTATATGTGAAATTAAGAGATGAATATTGAGGGGAAAGGGAAACCAAACCAGTCTGGATCCAACATCAACATTGCGGATTGTAAGAGATCAATTTAGGACACTCATGAGATCTTACCTTTTTTTTTTGAAGCTTTTCTTTGTTCTTACAGCTGCTCAATTTAGGAATACTCATGGATATATGTTGATTTCTTTTGCATTTAACCATTCTAGAGCTCTAAGGAGCCTATTTTTCTTCTCCTCTAAATTAGTTTTCTCTAAGCTATAATTCTAAATTTGTCAGCAGCTATTGAGTATTATGCAAATATCTAGCAGCATGGTTATCTGTCACTAAAGCTACTTTCATTCCCATAAACCTAAAGACACAAATGTATATGAATTGAATGTACTTGCATCATAAAAAAAAATACAGATCGATTAAAAAGCAGAAAGACATCGTAGGGATATAGAAAAAAGATCATGCCTTTCCGATAGGATTGGAACTGACTTTGTGCATTGCAAGTTGACTTTTCCATTGTCCTGGACCGGGGTTAAAAAAAACAAACATGTCAAATGTTCTAATGCACAGCTTTAAACATAAAAGCAGCAATCTTACACTGCAGTCAACTTCTCGGGCATCCAGCAGTAGTGCTAACTCTCTCACCAATCTCCCGTCTTCAATGTCTAAACAAAAATGCAAATTCAGAATACATTGTAAGAGAATCAAATAATAAAAGAAAAACTACTAAAAGAACTGCACCCTTTAGCAATCCAGCAAAAAGTGTAATAAGTACTTCCCAAATATAGTAGACTAAGAGCATTGTGGAATCATCTAACATGAGCACTCTTACATCTTTAATTTTGGTCCTAAGCCAAACGATCTAGAAAATGTAAACAGTGAATGAAAATCTACTGTCAAACTGCCATCTTCACCTTTTGTAATAGCACTATTTAGACAATCATCGAACTTATACAGTTTATTCTGACACAGAGAAGGAATCACGTTTGATATAGATGTTCTTCTGAACAAGAATATAAGACTTGAAAAAGAATTGCACACTCTTTGAATTTCTTCTTTGCGATTTATTGGTCAATGCATACTACTCTCTTGAGTTACCTCTATAAAACATACTCCGTATTTCTTAAATGATCCAATTGTGTTTAAACTTTAAAGCATGCTTATAAAATATTGTTGACTTCTACATTGATGCCTAAATCAGTAGTGTTGTTGCAAAAGATTTTGGATGTATGTGAGCAACCTCCAGTGCACAAGTCTTTAAGAAAGGGTAAACTAAAAAAGGAAGACAGGGCCATGAGTAGAAAGATCCAATATGACACCTCAGGCACGTCAGGTGACTTTTAAATAATGCCAAAACTTCTGGTTTCATTAAATGGTTGTAGCTAACAGTCTTCCTTCTTGTTTCGTCACTCTTCTATGAATTTAAATTATTGTTTGCTTCTGGTGATGTGAGTTTTCTGGATGTGCATCATGTGCTTAATAGTTGCAACTTCATACACTTATCTGAACTGGCATACTGATATAAATATACTCTTATGATGTGATATGAGTTTTAATTTTGCATTCTGATTATGATTCTTTTCATTCTAATCTTGGGTGAAGCAGAACACAACAAGAAGCACCTGAATTAAACAACAATTGTCGATGAATATTATTAATAAAAAAAAAGAGGAACTAATCTTAGCATGTTACAAATTTGCATGTGCTATTGACCTGGTTTAGAAGCCCCGAAAACTCCAATTGCAAAGGAAAATTAAGACAAAGGGGTCAATTTAACCGACTAATCAGATAGCAGACAACAAACGGCAAACGCAGCCAAAGCATGGACTAAAAAATCTGAACCGATTTAAAGTAGAGAGAATTGATCAACTGAACTGAAGGTGAGTTAATTGAGAAATTCAGTGAAAATAGCTCCAATTATGTGTTAAAAAATCGAACCTGAAGAAGCGAAAGTGTCGAGGGCTAAGAAGCCACAACAGCCCCGAGAAGCGAAAGTGTCGAGGGCTAAGAAACCAACCTTATGATTGCTTGAGACCAACCTTATCTGTCATGCTTGCCTTTTTTTTTTCATATTTTTCTTACTGTTGTCATCTGGCTGCAGGATGAAATATGTAGACGTTACAAGTACAGAAGATTCATTTGGATGTGGTGAAGACGGGATTTGAACACGAACCATTTGTTTCTACTTCTCTGTTGAGTATGTATGCTATATGTGGATTTGTCGAAGATGCCAAACAGGTATTTGATGGTGTACCTTATAATCATATTGAAATATGGAATGCAATGATATCAGACTATGCTAATAATGGCTGTGAGTATGATGCCATAAATCTGAAAAGATTCTGCAGCAAGATATATCTGCAGTTCCCCTTGATTATCTTAAAATAACCAGTTCACCGGCGATTTTTTCGGGGTATTGTTGAAGGCGCCGAAGGTGTTTACTAGAGAACAAAAATATGAGCTGTAAGCAAGGAGGGTTCATAAGTAGCAATGAATTCTACACAGTTGAGGCAGTAACGAGCTCGATCCAGAGCCGCCTGGGCACGTACCCAGTGATGCAAAGCCTGGTGCAGTGTCGGTTGGTGAAGGATTCATTTTCAATGATTCTCGACAGGTAATGCAGGCCATGGAAGGGCGATGCCCGGGTGGCATGGCTGGCGACACTAGGACTATCGGTTGTGATGGCGACATTGATGTTCGTGTGGGCGATTTGAGCTCATCATCAGCACAAGTACCATCCTCAGCAAGGGAGTTGGAGTCTCAGGCAGCTCATGTTTTTCCAAGTGCCTAAGAATTCAAGCTCAGTGACTTGATCAATGGATTCAATTCAGCTATGATGATTAGATGCCATGTTAGATAAAAAGCACTCAAAATCATTCAAAAGCAATTAGGACAAATGAAGGAATTAGGAACTGAACATTCAAATTGTAGACTAAAGTTTAGGAGAAAAAAAAGGTCTTTGTACACAGCTGTTTATATGCCTTGAATATGCATAACTCGGTTTCATGTATTCCGGAAATTCATCAAGGCAACTACGCTCCCATCTGAAATTATATGAGATGAGGCCGGGAATCGAATGAGCTAAGTAGCTAGTATCAATTAACACACATACCTCTCAATAGCTTTAGTGAAAACGGTAAGCAAATATAAAACTGAAAAGTGCAATTTTATAAAGTTATATTTGCACAACACAATATTATATTTACACAACGTAAACTTATATTTGCACACAAATGTAAAATTTCAAAAAATGTTGTCATGGAAAAAAAATGCAATATTAGTTTGAATGTGCAATTTTAGAACTTAAATGTGCAGTTTTAGTTTGAACAATTTTTATATTTTGTTGTCTTATCAATATTTTCTTTCATCTTATAAATTGATGTTGTGCAAATTGTAAAAGTATGATATGCAAATATAAGATGAAAATATGTATAAATTAATTCACGTTGTGCAAATATAAGATTATTGATATCTAATACTTAGATTTTAATTTTTAATAAATAAAAATAAGTTGGGAAATTGATGTTGTGAAAATGTATGATTATAATATGCAAATATAAATTGATGATATGCAAATATAAAATCATCTAGGGCGTATATAAAATTATGAAATATAAATATTAAATTTAATTTAATATTGTGGTAATATAAATAGATACACCGCCCTTTTGCAAATGTAAAAGGATGATATGCAAATATAAGTTGATGATATGCAAATATAAATTGACGATATGCAAATATAAGTTGATGATATGCAAATATAAATTGATGATATGCAAATATAGGTTCATGATATGCAAATATAACTTGATGATATGCAAATATAAAAATAAGTTGGGGAAATAAAAATAAGTTGGGGAAATACAAATTGATGTTGTGAACATGTATGATTATAATATGCAAATATAAATTGATGATATGCAAATATAAAATCATCTAGGGCGTATATAAAATTATGAAATATAAATATTAAATTTAATTTAATATTGTGGTAATATAAATAGATACACCGCCCTTTTGCAAATGTAAAAGTATGATATGCAAATATAAGTTGATGATATGCAAATATAAATTGATGATATGCAAATATAAGTTGATGATATTGAAATATAAATTGATTATATGCAAATATAGGTTCATGATATGCAAATATAACTTGATGATATGCAAATATAAAAATAAGTCGGGGAAATAAAAATAAGTTGGGGAAATACAAATTGATGTTGTAAAAATGCATGATTATAATATGCAAATATAAATTGATGGTGTGCAAATGTAAAAGTATGATATGCAATTATAAATTGATGATATGCAAATATAAGATTAAAATATGCAAATATAAAAGTATAATATGCAATTATAAATTACTAGAATTATTATAAATTTGAGTCTATGCGGGATTCGAACAAACGTATTTGCGCATAAGCACATCACTCTACCATTGAGCTAAAAGACTTTTAATTATATTATAACATAACATTCAAATAAACAAATAAGAGTTATGTTCACGCCACAACCAAAAAAGGAGAAAAAAAAAAGTAGGAACTCCTAATAAACAATATACATTTGTATACACATTTGCACAAAAAGAGGTCATTTTAGCACACAATTAGAAATAAAAAAGAACTTATACATCAACTTGAATTGCACAAAAAGAGACCATGTCAGCACACAAATAGAAATATAAAAAAAACATACACATCAACTTGAATTGCACAAAAAGAGATCATGTCAGCACATGTATCTTTTCTTTCTGTTTATATATTTTCAAATCAGCATAGTTAACAAATTCTACCGTATATGAGTGCATTTAGCAAGAGCAATAACATGTGAAAATAAATGTGAATTCAATATAAAATATAACATAACTAGCAAGAGAATTCATACTTCATAGGGAGAATGGGATAAATATAGCATAACTAGTAAAACAGATCACAAAACTTTGCTATGTTCTCACATAACCAAAAAAAGAAAAAAGAAAAAAAGAGGAAGTTATTTTAAAAAAAAAGTTGAAAAATAAGAAGTTTATGTTGTGCAAATATAAGTTACTGTTATGCAAATATAACTTCATGATATGCACATATAACAATCTGTTATGCAAATATAACAATCTGTTATGCAAATTAAAACAGATGAGACCGGATGTCAGCAAGATTGTTATTCCCTCTTAATTTTAAGCAAATAATGTGAAAAGAAATGGTAAAAAGATAAAGTTTTTGCCCATCAACGGCTAAATGTGAACATTTAGGCTAAACGTTAACATTTAGGCTAAATGTCAACGTTTAAGTTACAACATATACAACAACAGAAGAAGAAATTCAGAAGCTACAGCAGCCCCTAAAAGAGACCCAAAATCAGCAGAAGCAAGATGTAAGCGAAATTCAAAAGCTACAGCTAAGTAGGTGTTGGACGCAGAAAAGCTAAGCCTTCAGATCATTGCTACTAGGATTGAGTTAGAAAATGAAATGGCCACTTCAGCAGGTGATCCTGTGGATTCAGAAGTGCGGCCTTAGAGTGATTTAGTGCCCAAATTTGTTGAGGTCGGTCAGACGTTGGATGCAGAACAACAATACGATCAGTGCACTATTAATGGAGTTGAAATGGAAAATGAAATGCTTGATTCAGAAAGTAAATCTGTAATACATATTAAAATCTATAATATATATATTAAAATATGTAATATAAGATCAATAATAGTCCAATACCATATATTATGAAATCTGTAATATATATTAAAATCTGTAAGCTGACATCTGTACAAAAATCTGTAACTTCAAAAAGTAAATATGAAATTTGTAATATGAAATCTAATTTTGAAACCGATTCAAACAAAATCTAATTTTGAAAGCCTGGGTTCCAAGTCAAGGGTCGAAAGTTACACAACCTAAGACCCCCACACTTGCAATGCAGCAGGCGAGCAAGGGTGTATTGCACATCAGAAACACACTTATCCCGAAAAATTGACTTATATATGATGATGACAAGTAACCCTACCAAGACAACAATGAAGTCCGGAAACATGCTCTGAAATAGCCAAAAAGACTAGTGCACTTTTGTGCATCTCCATGAATAAAGCTCTCTAAATTCAGCATATTTTAACCCACCCCTAATCCCGACAACAACACAAAAATCACTCCCGAGTCCCAATAAAGCTCCAAAACAGCCCCTAATCCACCCCTTGAACTGTCATTTATTCTGCAAACTTGAATTGTCATTTAAACACTTAAAAATTATTTGATTCTTTCACTTGCAATAGAAGGATGTATACATCTGAACCTGGATTTTACTGGCATCAGAAGGTAATTAAGCCAAGCATATGAGCATAAGAGTGCTAGTAAGAAATTTTACTGCACAAAATTTCTGAGTTCATGGACATTCTATATCTTTAATAGTTAAATTAGCACACTAAAACAACATGTTCGCATAATTTCCATACACGCAATGTGCAGCATCAAGCTTACACCTTAATGACTTCCTTAAACATAGAAAAGAAACATAGAAAATCAGGAGATGGTACATAACAACAAATGTCAGCAATAACCAAAACAGCAACCATAACAACAAATGTCAGCACATAAACTCAGAAATTTCTCAAAAGATATGAAAGCCTTTTGAGACTGAGCATCAAACCCAATATTACTAACGCTAAAGTCCCAATATAACACTATTAAGGAGTAAAATCATCAATAATTCAGCATCAGTTTGCACCACAAACAGTACAAGGCAAAACCCTCAATGATTTAGTGACAAAGCCCGGAAAACAAAGAAAGCACAATACAACATGACAGATAACATTAGTGTAGTGATTTAGTGACAAAGCCTGGAAAACAAAGAAAGCACGAAGGATAGGAGTCCAGTAAGAATGCTGCAGTTCATCCTAAAATATCAGATTCGCATAACGAAAGGGATGCACATGCACTGTACCAACAAGAAGAGTTGCTATATTTCATAGGTCAGAACTAAATCACAAGCCCGAGCACTGGTAGCACTAAAATGAGTAGTATTCATGCCTTTTTATGTTCTTACCTATGCACTTTGGAGTATTATTCAAGCACCTTATATTTCATAGGGATATATATACACCGTTGACATGTGAGTATGTAGACTGCTGACATAAAGTCAGATGCATGTCTCAAATATGAACAATTACTGTTTTTTGCATCATTTGGAGAGGACAAGCCAACACCAAATAAGTCAAAGCATCATTAACACAAAAACTACCAAAAAAATAGAGTAACTTCATAACAAAACTACCAAAAAAAAATATTAAAAAGAATCAAGCTAGAACTTTGTAGGTTAAATAAATAAGCAAAGATTTTGGACTAGAACTTTATGGGTGTGTTTTTATTATGAATCAAATCAGCTTGCCATTGATCCCGCTATTATAATGAATCTAGTACAACCTAAGATAATAGATCAGCATCACCGGTCTGACATGTTTCCTCTTGTGCTGACAGAGGTTGCTTTACAACGTCTGAACAACAACACACAGCCTCCAAATTCAAGATAGAATTGTAATAATCAACAAAGTAAAAATATGAGAAAAGAACTAATATGTACAAATACATGCTGGGAAAGCTTCTACTCAATAAGAGCTTGCATTCTCATTTTCCATGGCTATTATATGGGCAAGCCTTTCATAGACCTGCTCAAACTCCGCATTCATTATATTAGATGGCAAAGCACTCTAGAAATATGCGACTTCCTCTAATATTGGTAAATATCACATACCTCAGTCAACTGCTCCTTTTTATTCTGTTCAGTAACTTCAGTTGCCGAGGATCGTGCATCATACCTAGACATACAAGCCAAGGTGCGAATACAAGGAGCTGAGACAAAATCCACTACAGTGAATACCACCAGATAATGCTTTTTCTTACCAATGGCGAGGAAGCCCAGCTTCATCCCGTGCTGAGTAATTGAAAGGTCCTTTGATATCCACATTGTACTCTCTCAATAAGTCTGCATAACACTGTCCCCAAAAATGCCATAATTATGTCATCAGATGTAATAATAGAAACAAATCACGTGCAAATGAAAACCGTAAATTTCAAAAACCTCTGAAGGCTGAGCAAGGGACGCGGCCAATTTTCTGGCACACTGAAACGAACCAGCAAACTCCTACAGCAACATGCGCAACCTCCTCATCTGCAATCCTTGATACAATATGTGAAGTCCTGTGATCTCCAAAGCCAATCAGCTTCTGTACCAGTCTTGGCCCGGCATCAAGTCCCCGGGCCTCCTAAATATGACAATTAGCTTTATTCATTGCCAATGTTCAACATTTGCATTCAGCAACTACAGTAGCTACGACTATGGAAACTTCAAAGATCCATCAGATAAAGCATTTGCGTTGTCATTTAGAAAAAAAAAGCTTCAGAAAACCATCAATTCTAAACGAACTCATACCAAAAGAACAGATGTGAATATACATACATGCATTGAAATTACTGAAGCCTTGAACTATCAAAATGGAATATACACTACCTGCACACGATTCAATTTTGATTGAAATTGTTTCACAATTAGCTACCCAAGATGAACAAATGCAAGCACCCAAAGATAGTGTCAGAAACGTCAACATTCAGAGACAAAGACCTTCCATCTCTAAGCAATAAGTTCATTCAAGCATTTTATCAAACACCTGGTGAGCAATCACTGACCTAACTGTACGATCATGACAGATAACCGAACAGAAGATCAGTAGGGTAAGAATCGAACTACAAGGAACCTGCTTTTCCATGCTTCGTAGCTCATCATGAACCTGATTTTGTTACGGCCGACTCCATCTGCAAATTCATGAGGCGACATGAGGAAGTTGGAGGCGGCAGGAAACATCCTCTTCTTCGATTCCGAGATCCATCTACTGGAATCCTCCTCTTCTCAGCCTCACTGGCTTTCAATTGGTGCTTGGATCCACCGCTCGCCGATAAAGGAGAAGACCGCTCGCTCAGAAGGAGAAGAGGAGGCCATAGAAACGGAGTGAGGGAGAAGGGATAAGGGCGTTCAGTGTTCGGTCCAGTTCCCATCACCGTTGATTTCGCCGGCGTTCAGTGTTTTAAGCGACAATGGAGGGCGATGGAGAATGATGGAGGGCGATGGAGAGCAATCGAGATCCGAGAATCAGAGATTAGAGGTGACAGAGCGAGAGGAGATATGAGATTAGGGTAGTGCTGACAAGTCTGTATTATTAGATTAATAGGAACGGACACTCTTGTAATTTTTACAAAAACTAGGATACTCCGGCAATTAGAGCGAAAATTTGTGCCTTCGGCACAAATTTTCTCTTTAGAATATTTTTAATGACGTGTCAATACCTCCTTAATTTAAATTTTTTAAACTAATCACAATTTTCTCTTATTATTATTTTTCTTTTTTCTCTTCATCTCTTTCATTCATTTACATTTTTTTCCTTTTATTTTTTTTACCCATTTACTAACCATTGGGTTATAATCAAAATATTGGATTAAATCTAATGTCTACTGTTAATCTATATTTAAATCTTTATGTATTATGGAGTACAATACTAATAATCTATATCAATATAATATCTTAATTTAAAAACCTTTTTATAGAGCCTAACTTTATGATTAACATTTTTACCATTTTTTTAAAGATTTCAAGTCTACCTTCATTATTTTATTTATTAAAAATCGCGCCATGGCGCAGAGATTATACTAGTAATATCTTAATTTAGAAGACTTTTGATGATGTGCGAATACCTCCTGAATTTAAGGTTTTTCAACTAATCATAATTTTCTCTTATTATTTCTTTTTCTTTTTCTCTTCATCTCTTTCATATATTTACATTTTTCCCTTTTTTTACCCATTTACTAACCATTGGGTTTAATTCAAAACATTGAATTAAATCTAATGTCTACTATATATACTATAATAATAATCTATATCAATATAATATCTTAATATTTAAAACCTTTTTGACGAAGCCTAACTTTATGATAAACATTTTTACCATTTTCGTAATGATTTTAAGTCTACTTTCTTTATGTTATTCTAACTTTTATTAATATTTTATAATATTAAATTTTTATGTTATTTAAATTTTATTGATTAAAAATCGCGCAGTAGCGCGGAGATTGTACTAGTCTTAAATTAAATCTACAAACCACTTATGCCCCTTCAAATAAAAATAATTGAGAGTAATTAAATTAAAAAAAAAAAAAGAATGTTATGGGACTATGTACTAAAAACCTCAATGTGAAAAAAAACTCATAACACCAAATATAATAAAACGGATGGAGTAAATAGAAAAAAAAAACAAATGAGCAAAAAACCATCAATATTTCACTCATCTCACCCGCTCGCTTGATATATGGATGTTGGGTGAGGTATGAACCGGTAAATATATAGATGAGGCATAAGCCAAGGAGTAACAAAATACAACACCATACCAAGGGTCTTGTGTAAGAAGATGGTTCAAGCCGCCAAAAAAGAAACCACCACTACCAACCGTCACAAACGCCACCTTACCGAGTAACAAAACCAAATAAAGACCCAAGGCCACTCTTGTATTTAACATATAATACAACCATGACATTATATGTTAAATAAAAGGGCCGAAGTCAAGTGGGGTGATGGTCCACCCATGGTGGATTGGATGAAATGAGAGTCCATCTACCCACCACCTGACTCATTGTCATCTCTAATCAAAGATTGGATGAACTAGTATGACCTTACATGACTACATTTTTCATCGGAAGAATAGCAAAAAATACTCTAAATTCCTATGACAGTTGCAAATATACCTTGTTCTTTACTTTATTGCAAAAATGCCTAATTTATTGCCAATAATTTAAGGGGATCAGTGGATGTAATAAATAACAGACAATAAGTCGTACAATAAAAACAATCAAACAAAGAGAGAGAAAATCAACAACAAAGACAACATTAAATAAATTAAAATTGATAAAAAGACATTGACACGAACGACTAAACCAGTGATAACTAACCATAAATTCCATGACATCTCTTTTGAAAATTGGTAAAAATAACATGCCTTTTTTTTTTAAAAATGAGATATGACCATACTAAGATGAAAAAGGCGGATTTTTGTAAATAAATTAGGCATTTTTGCAATAAAGTAAAAAACAAGGTATATTTGCAACTGTTATAGGAATTTAGGGTATTTTTTGCTATTCTTCCTAAATTATTAGATGTTTTATTATTTGAGTTTTAAATCTGAGTTTTAAATCTTTTTCATTTTGAAAAAATTTAAAAATCTAATATCCTCCCATTTTCGAAATTTGCTTAATAAACTCCTCCTCGTTGTTCCTGCAGATGGGCGCTCAATCCTTAGCATTTACGGAGTACCTGTTAGAAGAGCATGGTAACGGTCATATTCTATATGAACTTTTTTCTCATTTTTTTGAAATGTTTATACATGAACTTCCTGCACTACAAACAATGAAACAAATCACAAAGAGATTTGGATTTTTTAGGCGATGCAAAAAGACCTTATTGCCCTCCATTTAGCCAAATATGGCAAACCAGTAGCTAGAAAACTAGATAAAACAAATAAAATCACACATCCAAAAAACAAAATTACAAAATACAAAATACAAAAAACAAACCAAAAATCCAAAATAGTGCTTGTGCTTGAGCTCCTTCTGGTAAAAGATGCATCACTTTTGTGCATTTGAATCTCCTGTTAATTTTTTTTAATTGAAAAGATTCAAACAATCAACTCTGAAAAAGACAAAACTTTGATACTGTAATAAATACAGCATGAAATCCATGAATGGGTAACAGTGAGTTTTATTTTTTGAACCTTGTTTTTCTTGGTAGGGATTTTTTGAACGTTATGAATGCAGTGAGATAAGTTTGGTTTTTCAAAATTACCATTTTGTCCTCTCATTGTCTCAGTTTTATCTACCCCTCTTGGCCTCTTTAATTCAAATCAAGCACCAAAAATAAATAAATAAATAAATAACTTCCATACCCTTTTATATACCATCCACCTGAGGAACCCGGGCAGCCATTTTGGTTCTCCCATTTTCTCTCAAGTGGGTTAAAGACTTAAAGTTCATTGTTTCTTTTGTTGAAGGTTTCTGGTTTTTCAAAGCTTTCCACAGTTTTGATGATCTCCTTATTGGCATTTTCACACAGGTGAAAGGTGAACCTCTCTCTCTTCCTTGGCTTCTGATGGAGCATTTTTACTGTTTCATGGAAAATGGGTTGACTAGACTAGAGTGAAAATTAGCTCCTTTTTAGCTTAGAGTTCTGAATTCATTTGTTAATTGTAAATGATGCACATTGCTTTATGAAATTTGTTTTCCATAACTCAAAACATTTTATGAACTTTGTCAAGAATCAACCTGTTTTGTTCACCTTGTTTGCTCTTTGGCATGTGCAAATTCAGCAATTTCAAACTTGCAAATTGGTGTCCATTTGGTCATTAATTCTGTATGTTGAGTGCTATTTGGGGAAAGATCTCTACTTTCAGTGAAAGTCTCAGCTGGGTGGGTGATTTGTGCTTGCTTTTGGTGAAGGGGGACCCTTGGCCTTTCCCCATCTTTCTAGGGCATTTGGTAAAAGGAATGATTTTGAAACTTGAAAGTTGAAAGTGCTTCTGCCTTTTTCAGGAAAAGCAAGCACAATCATTTATCTCATTCCATCACACTAAACTTTTGTGTTGACATTCTTTAGATTTCTTGAAAAATTGGAGTTTGTTTGACACAATGTGATTACTGACAAGGAGCTTATGGATGCTGCTTGAGACCCTGATTGAAGGAGTCTCTATTTTACAAATTAATTGATATGGATCTTATCATTGCAAAGTTAATGATAGAAATGAAACTGTAGATAGGGCTTAACTGTTGTTTTGATCATAATGCAGAAATTGGTTTTCTTTTTTAAGTGGTAAGATCAAGTCCATCTGTTTCTCTTTGATTGGTGATTCAGAAGGTTGAATTCAGAAATGCCTCCTAGAACAAGGTAAGACTCAAGACTCCCTTTACTGAATGTATAGTCATGAATTGTAATGGGATGACTGAATTGAAATGCCATGGATTTTCAGGGTATCAGATGTTCCACAGACTAGGGTATCAGCAAATACTCTTCCCCAGAGGAGAGCCAGCACTGAGTCCAATTCAATTCATCCCAAACCCTTGGTTAACAGAAGCCCCAGGCTCCTCGGTGATCGACGATCCCCGAGAGGCTCCCAGTCTGACCCACTCTCTCAAAGGAAACTTGGCACCCGGATTTCGGGTTTGGAGACCCAGCTGGTTCAGGCTCAGCTGGAGCTCAAGAATCTTAAGCAGCATCTAGCTTCTGCTGAATCAGTGAAGAAGACCAGGATCACCAATTTGTCGAGAAAGAGGGCTAATGGTGCTCATGAAGAAACTCACAAGGAGACTGATGTGTTTGAAGTGCCCATGGACAAAAATGTGTCAGTTGAGCCCCTATCTGAGCTTGAATTAGACCAACAAGATGATGATAAAAGCAAGATGCCATCAGCTGATGAATTGGAGAAACCGTGTATGGAAGAAACAGATATGAAGAGCAATGAAATAGAGGAGCTAAAAGCCAAGATGGAAGCAGTTAGTCAGGAAAATGAGAGGCTGAAGAAGGAACTGAATGAAGCTAATTCAGAGATGGAACATAAGTGCACCCAACTTCAGAAAGAACTCGAAGCGAGCAATGCAGCCAAATTCGAGGCGCGGGAGAAGCTGGAAGCAGTGGAGGCAGCCAAGGAGGGGTTGGAGGAGGAGATCAAGAAGCTGAGGGTGCAGACTGAGCAATGGAGGAAGGCAGCGGATGCAGCTGCAGCTGTCCTAGCAGAGTCGGGTGGAGGCAGGATTTCTAAGGGCTATGGATTCATGGAGAAGCAATTCAATGGTGTGTTTGAGTCACCACTTGTTGGAGGTTACCCTTTGGACTCACTGGAGCTGGAGGAGGACTCCGATGACGGGTTTGGGAGTGGCAAAAGGAAGGGCTCTGGCATTAGAATGTTTGGAGACTTATGGAAGAAGAAGGGCCAGAAGTAATCATCATCTCATTGTAAGATTTCACTAGGAAGAAATTGTCACCTTCTTGTGGCTTAGTTCTTCAATGCATTAAATATATGTAAACTTTGCATTAGCAAATTAAACTGTGTAAGACTCGTGCCTTTCGAATCACTCGTCCATATCATTCAACGGGTTTGTTGTTCGAATATACAAAGTATATGATGCACAAGTCCTCACCATCACACTTGGCCAATACAAAGTATAAACACATTTGAAAAGGTCCAACTGTCCAAGGAATTGACAAGGCACAGTAAAGGTCTATGCCTTTAAGACCAGAGGTACTTACATACCGCTCATCAACAACAAAAATCGAACACACAACATACTCTTTTGAGTTTTCACAGAGTATGACCGATCTTACCAACTGATCCAACAAGTGTTGGTTTATGAACGAGATTGTTGCTAGTTATTTCCACATAAATAAAAAAGAAAATAAAGTAGGGCCATGGAAGAAAGTTCAAAATAGAAGAGAACAAATGTGGTGTAGACAAAGAAGCCTAGGATGCAACAACCTTCTCAAAGAGCACAAGTCTGTTATAAGCCAAGGGTGTCTTGGAAGCAGATGTGATGTACTCCAACCAAGTGAGCTCCTTGTACAAGCTTCTCTGATCAACTCCTATTAGAGACGATACCGGAGCTATTGTTTCCCTCATCGGGGGTCCTCCGAAATACACCATTGAAAGCCTTGACTTGTAGCTATTTGTCTGGACTCTGTGCTTCACACTTCTAAACCTTCCATTCGTCATCACCTGTGAAGCAAATAAACAATGTAACCATCACTACCACAAAAGCTTAAGCTATTATATATGAAGAGATTCATCTGTACTTTATATACATCAAGTACCTGGAGAGAGTCCCCTACATTAATGAAGAAAGCATTCTCATCAGGAGGCACAGAGACCCAGCTTCCATCTCTCAAGGCAATCTCGTATCCGGGTGAGTCATTCGCTCTCAAGACCGAGATGATTTGTGGGTCGGTATGCTCTCCAAAACCCATCCCACAAGTTTGGAGGTCTGGACATGGCGGGTAGTGGTTAAGCCTGAACAAAGAATCACTCTCCTCATCCCTTAGAAGCCTACTAAATACATCTCTTGGCTTGATTTCAAGGCCATCGGCCATCACTTCAAGCAGCTCACACGACATTCTCTTCACCGAAGATACATACTCCTTTATAGCACACCTTGAACACAAAACAAAAGTGATAAGAGTTACTGAAGTCTATAAAAACTTCGAAACATGTTGTAGGAGCTCACCTTCTATCACAGAAGCTTAAGTTATTACAGTGCTAGTAGTGAGCTGCTATATATAAGCACAGATAAATAACGTATCTGTGATTATATATAGCTCACCCAACTAGGCCAAAAATAGATATAAGACAATGTAGTGAGCCTTAAGAGAGCAGAATCGAATTTCCGACATAGGATGGACTATCCAACAAGAATCATATCATATATGAATATATGTTGAAGATATATACTCCGTACAAGATTTGTAAGGCAAGTGGTTCAGGGAATGGGATTAGTGACCTGAATTTAGGTGGGTATTGCCGGAAGCCGAGATTCGGGTGGGTAGGCATGAGAAGGTACTCAACCCAGCCAACGTCCCCATGGCAGCCAATGCTCCGGCTGCGGTAACCAAAGGGGCCATCTTTCTCCTTGTCGGGCAATGGCTGGGAGAAGAATGTGATGGTGTGTGATTCGAGTTTAGTGATAATGTCAATGGGAACTCCATGGTTGATCAGCTTGAAGAAGCCGAATTCCTCGCAGGCTTTGACGATGAGATGGTTGGCATCTGGGTCGGAGAGGTTGATTGTGGGAGGGAAAGAAGATGTCATGTTGTGGGTACGTTGGTGATTGCTTCCACTTGAACACACATACAACGAACTTTGTCGTTTTGAAAGAACATACTACGTATATAGCTATTTATAGAGAATGTACGTGAAGGAATTTAAAAGAGGGAAGGACTGGGAAATCGGGGCAAATTAAATATCCACTAATTTTATACGTACTGTATTAAACTTTAAAGGTTGATTGCAGATGTGGCGATCAACTTTTTCTGGCTTTGTCGACTCAAAACTTCTTAAACTACATCATTTGTTAATTGTTTTAACGGACAATCCGAGAGTTTTATGAGATAAAATTAAACACAATCAAGTTCATATAATTGATGATATTTTTGGGATAACAAGGGTAACTGATCACTTTTTTTTGGGTGGTAAACCTTAGACATGTAATTCAGCCGACAAGGGTTACGTATCGGCTTGCACCGATCGACTAATTCCGATGTAAGAAGTAAGACGAACCTTGATATTTTCACCCAAAAGAAAGGGTAACCTAACCGGCTAGCTCTTTTTGCTCCGACTTTGTTAGGGGGATGACACTATGATGGTGTGTTTGGATTCCAATTGTATTTTTTTTTTTATGGAAACAGTAAGATTTTGGGTAGAGTCAGTTCCTACTAGATTATCACCCAAGAGCGTCCTTACGGATGAGTGTGTAAAGCTTCCTATATGACAGAACATTTGGTGAAGCATTTGACTAGAAGAGGCGCGATATGTTGTCCGCACAATTGTTAGTCTCCCGAAAGCAGTGTGAGATTATGTCGAAGACTCGACCCATTGCCTTGTTGATCCCCAACAACAGCGTCATAGCTTCAGTCATGAGTGGTGACTTATGTCGAAGTTGCCCACCTCCACAACGAATCATCAAACCCGAGTGGTTGCACATGATGAACCTTGCACTAGACACACTAGAATAGTTATATTGCTTCCATCGAAGTTTATTTCCACCTTAGATGTCTTTTCTTCCTAGTTATATATCGTTGTCTCTGTAACTAGCTGGTTAATAAACAAATTTAATTTGTGTGTCGTACAACGTTGGAATTGTTGTGTTTGTAGATACACGTACATTCAATTCAGACCTATCGTACTGTTTCTGTTTCATACAGATACATTATACAAACACACAAAAGAAAATGATGTAGAGGAAGGTGGAGTCACCATCCACAGAAAGGTAAAACGTGAATGCACTCAAACATAATCAAAAAGAAATGCAGGAGGAGAAGCACATTTTGAATATATCATCATTTTATTTTTAGTTACTCATTCACACATCCAAATGTTATCCAACACATTTATAACGTACTGTTCTTTATAATTAAGAGTTTCAAGATGCCAATTCCTTTACTCATAACCAGGCCCAACTAAAGTCCCAAAACTTCAGGTGAAGGGAGTAAAAGCTATAGCCAAACAAAGGTTTTTTTTAAAGCTTTTCATTTCAACTCCAACAAAAAGCAGATTCTCATTATATAAAGTAGAAAATCTAGATCAGACATATCTGATTTTTGAAAAGCCGATAAAATTAGCAGACGAAAACATCGTCATAGACAAATACAACTGCCACATACGAAATAAACAAAAGAACTTGAACCGTATTATTTGCACCCATACACACCTTAAAAAATTGATAAAAAAAAAAAAGTGACCTCCTTGGAAGTTCTCGTGTTGCCTCCCTTTTTGAAATTGATCCAAAAAAAATTGAGGGAAAAAAAAGAAGAAAATAAGCTGACTATATGACGTCGAGTCACTTATCAATCTATGTCATCCTCGCTTAGTCGGTCTTCTTCTTGGTTCATAGCTTTTTAGGATTGTTTTCATCGTTTTTTTTTTTGTTTGATTGATTTATTATTTATGATTTGTTATATCATGACAATCTATCCATCTAGTACTCCTTAATCCTTTTTGTTTGATTGATTTATTACTTTTGTCTGGTATTTTAAATTCTTACTTATTAGAAAAAAAAAAACTTATCGATCGGCCCATGTTCTGTCCTACACAGTGCTGAGTTATTAAAATTCAAACCCCATCCAATGGAGGGAAAAAAACAAAACTAATTAAAAATAAATTAATGTAGATTGAAAACTTTCTTTGAGAAGGTGGGTTATGATTTATGAGTAAAGACTGGGGTTTAGACAAATTTCGAACATAGACGATGTGGACTACCCCACAAAATATAAGATGAAAAAGAATTAACGCAGTGAGACTATCATCCATCCATCAATCAAATTATATCAATATCAATATACTCTATATATAAAACTAAATCAAAGAAATAAATTGTCGAATTTGTTTGTGTCATACTGTCATTCTCTAATGTAATCATGAGTTTTTTTACACGTCAATTAATGATTATCTAAAATATTTAAGTAACGTTGAACGTACATGATGGGGAGTAGAGCTAAGCTAGCGCCTGACGAGTTGCTGATCTGGTATGGTCTACAAGTAAAACGCGGAGGCCGCGTTTTACAATGCTTTTTTTTTTGTTTGTTTAAAAATTAAAAAAAGGTTTCGCTATATACACTATAAATCCTGCACGTCAATTCCGACATGCAGGGTTAAAATGGGTTAATTAATTTTTTTAAAACGCTAATTAGTCAGAAGGCTTGCACGTCAAAACGGACGTGCATTATTGACGTTGGATTTGCGGTGTATATAAAAACACCCTTAAAAAAATGAAATAACCCCTAAAAACGCGGTTTGAAACCGCGTTTTTATAGAAAAACTTTACACTTTGTCTAGATTTTATTCCACGAGTCTATTACAATTATGGATGCAAACCTTTTTTCCGTGCCTTGTAATATTATTCGCATATTATCCGAATGAAATCCTTAACAATTATTGATTTTTATTCCACGTTGAATGATGTTAGTGTTTAAAATAAATGCTTAGCATTTAATTTTCACTTGCAAAAAAAACTCACCAAGGCCTGGAATGGCTTAAACCCTAAACTCTAAACCTTAAACCCTTCTTTTTTATTTCATAAACTCTAAACCCTAAATGGTAAACACTAAACCCTAAACCCAACCCTAAGTCTTCAACCCTAAATACCATTTGCACGTCATTGAAGACGTGCATTCTTGCACGTTGTTAATGACGTGCAGAGTACGTTGCACGTTGTTAATGACGTGCAGTCTTGCACGTTTCTGTCAACGTACAAGCCGACGTGCACTTAGATCCACTGACCACATTTACACGTTAATAACGACGTGCAAATCCTTAACTACCATTTGCGGTGTATCTAACAAGACCCGAGGTTTAATTGGGCAATGGTTTGGCTTGGGGTTAGTTTTTTCGATATGGTGCGATGTGTTGTTCTTGTTGTGATGCAGGTCTTTTGTGAATAGTGTTTGATTAGTTGTATCCAAAGACGTCGTGGATTTCCGATCGATATCTGATGGCTCTTCGTTCGGAGTCCATAATCTGAGATGTCCATCAGTATCCCTAGAGTTCTCTGTGTGCGTCCTCTGTTGGTTGATTGCTTCGTTTGCCGTTGGTTTTGTTTTACGATGTAGGATATCTTGCTCATTTATTTTATTTTCGTATTTCGTTTCTGTTTTTGCTTCGTGTTTTTCCATTCTGTCATTTGCTTCTGTTTTTTTTATTTGGTTTTACATGATGGTTAGTCCATCTACCGACTTGTTCGGTCTCTCGGTATTGCTAGGCTTGTCTAGCGAATCGAATTCTTATATTGCTTCAAAAAAAAAAGTGAGGTAGGGCGGAGTCGCGGTGGCGACAGATGAAGGAATCAAACCACTAGTGATATTGCCAAGCTCTTTTTTGTTCGTTTTCAATACTTTTTGTTGTGCAAATATAAAGTGCAAAAAAAAATGATGATTTGTATGAATAATAATATGAAGTGCACAATTAAGATTATTGTTAATGTGCCTTGAATCATTTTTGACCGGCAACGCATCGGGGGGTTTAGGGGGCGTGCGGAGCTCCCCGACGGTGGTCTCGCTGACCGGGGGTCCACAAGGCGACGCGCCCCTGGCGGGGGTTGGGAGGCAGTACCACCCCGTCTTTACGGTATGCAATGTTTATTTTAGACAGACTTATTGTCTATCTGTTTTTTATGTATAACAATTTCAAATTAAAGTGCATAAATAATAATATTAAAATTTGCAAATATAATATTATATATGTTGTGCAAATATAACATTATATTATGCATATATAATTGGATTTTAAATTAAAGTGTCTAAATAAGATTAAAATATGCATAATTAAGGTTAAAAAGTGCATAACTAAGATTATGATGTGCATGATTAACAATTTGGGATTGTTGTGTTCTTGTCTATTATGTAACATATGTGGGATTTGAACCCACATCTTTGTGCAAGCGCACATTGCTCTACCAATTGAGCTAATAGGTAAATTATGATTTTCATAACCTAATCAACCTAAAACATCAAAATCAATTCCAAAATCAAAACTTGAAAATGATCGCAATAAAATTCTAAAATCCGATTAGTTCACGATCCATAAACAATTTGACAATGCTATGTGCATGAAATTAGTTCCAAATCAACCCAACAACACAATCATATCATCAATTTCAATCAATTTGGCTTTTGGCAAAAATCCCCAAATTCCGATCCTAAATCAAACCCTAGGTTTTCAATCTCAACCTAAATCATTCAAACAATCTAAATAATTGTAATAAACAAGTTTAGGGTTAGAAATCATACCAAATTCGAGTAAAAAAAAGAGGAAAAATATAGGATTTTCTAATGGCTTCAAGCCACAAAGGCCGAACAACATTTAGGGGCAAAATGGCTCGGTTAGGTGGTTGTTGGGCACGAACCAAGGGGGTTCCGGTCTCGGGGGCTGCGCCTGAGTGAGGGGGTTCGAGTGGGTAAGGCCTGGTGGGTCAGATTCGGTTCGAGGGGGTGTGGGAGGCCGAGAAAGAGGTGGGTCGAACAAGGGGGAAAGGGTTCGGTGATGGTGCAACTGGGCTTGAACCAAGCCAATTCAGGGCTCGAGGGGTGCGCACAGGGGCGGGATCGGGTGTGGCTAGGGGCTGGTGGCCAAAGGGGGCTCGAGGTGGGTGTGGGAGGCCGAGAGAGAGAAGCGTTGTTGCCTGCTAATGTACGTGCACAACTGTGGTCTTTGAAAATGTGGGCGCGTGTTTTAATTCCCAAAGTTTTACGCCTTAAATATTTTACGCCCTATGACAATTTTATGTTTTACCCTTTAAGCATTATATTTATATATCTATATGAAATGTGATTCAAATGTTAATAAGCCTTACGGTGTTAAATGTTAACAAATATTGCCCGTTGATCGAATCCAAATAAAAGGTTACGATTAATCCTAATTTGTTATGTTTTATTTTAATTAAAAATGTGGGACCCACTGAGAATTCCTCTCAACGTTCAATTCATCGTGCGTGGGCAACACACATTCCCTTGTTGTAACACATCAAATCCGGAAATGGAGGAAAAAGGGGGATCACTTTGATATATTTTTTTAAATTGTTCCAATTGTTATACCAATTTCATATTTTAAAAAATATTTTCTCACGTGAGATTTGTGTAAATTAGTGACAGTTGCATACAAACGTAAGCATCAATAAAAACACCACTGCAAGATCTCAAAGATGTATCGATTTCTCACAATTATTCATCAAGTAGTCAACACAGATTTACTGATTTAGCAAGGTGTATATACTATTCAGCACGCATATAGCAAAGATTCATATACATGCATGAAGTATTCATCTAAATTTTCAAATTTGTCTAATATTTAATACAATTAATATTTACGAGTATTTATGTTGGGGACTAATTGCAAGTGTTCATTCCATAAAAAAAATTCAATACAAATGAATATTTATTACTCCCTCTGTTAATTAAAACTTGTCGTTTACTATTCATGCACGCTTTTTTAGAACGATAAAAACTATATAAAATATTAACTTTTTTTTACATTTGTTTTTATAAATTCATACTTAATAGTAATAAGTATGATATTATTTAAAAAAATTGTTAAAAAAGTTAATATTTTATATAGTTTTTAACACCTAAAAATACGTGCGTGAATAGTAAAACGTCAAGTTTTAATTAACGGAGGGAGTATCATTCAATTGAATATACTTTACAATCTTCATATCAATCATCAATTTTTATCCATCGTTAACCGTTCTCTTCAATCATAGCAATTTCAACTACGATCCATCGGGATAAACAAAGTATTCATATAATTTTATGCTTCGATCCTTGCCCGTTTGCTCCGACAACTGTAGTGCTTGGAAGATGTTATTTACTGTCCAATTTCAGCTCGCGCTGGTTGTTTTTCAAAGTCGTCAATGCTATCTTCTGGATACAATGCCCGTTTCCCCGTGGACTTGTTTGAGAAAACTTCTTTCCCTACATCGATGCTTGTCTTTCCACCTTGTCTCGTCATCATCTTCCTCCCTGTTAGACATATGAGTGAGATCTCACAATTATTTGTCAACATTTCATAGAGGATTCATTAAGATCTCAAAGATAATCATCAAGTATCCATAAAGTTTTCATACACACGTATAACCTATCTATCTCAATTTTTCATTTTGTAAATGATGTTCACCACGTTACTGCAATTGTGCATTTTAACCAATATTCACCAATATACATGAGAACCATCAATGAGACCACAACAGAAGCATCAAAAGTTCAAAATGCATTGATTTCTCACAAATATTCAATAGGTAGTCATCATATATTCAACAAGTTTTGTCAAAGATTCATACAATGTAGTAAATAATCATCTCAAGTTCTTGTTGTGTAGATTATTTCATACAGGTTCAATCAATCACATTCACACCTTAAGGATTCGTGTAGATCTCACAAATCTTCATAAACTATTCATCAAAGATTCATTGATAACTCATATTTATTCATTAGCTATTGGTGTAATATTCATCACATTTTCATGAAATGTTTACACACCCCCGAAGCCTCAAGCTTTCAAATATGCATCGATTTCACAAAATTTTCATCAAGTATGTAGCACATATTAGTCAAGATGTGACAAATATTCATCAACTTTTTAATGCAACCACCGAATAGTTACAACAAGTCATCTTCATCATTCATTACAGATTCATTAACATCTCACAAGTATTCATCTAATATTTTCAAAGATTCATCCAAATATCAAATTTTGTCATCAACTAATCATCAAATATTTATCACATATACATCAAGTTTTATAAAAGATTCATACACGTGTAGTAAACATTCATCTCCGATTTCAAATATGTCAAATATTTCATACATGCACTAAATCAAATTCATACCTTCAGGATTCATCTAGTTCTCACACATATTTATCAACTTTTGTCAAATATTCGTCCATAACTCATATAAATTCATCAACTATTCAACCAATCTTCATCAAGATCTCACAAATATTATCAAGATCTCACAAATATTATCAAGATTTCGTAAATGATTCACTTATATCTCAAAGATATTCATTAATTACTCATAACATATTCACATCTAATTTCATCTAAAAATCACCAATTTTTCGACAACTCATTCGACTCAATCAAACAAATTTCAACTACATTCATCAGAATCACCAACTTATTCATCTAATTTCATCTTCAATCAATTGATAGGGAGTGGGATTTAACAAAAAATCACAAAAACCATATCCGACCTTCACGTTACTCAAAACAATCGATGTTCAATAGAAACCCACAACAAACATCGATTTTGAACTACAGATTCAGCAAGGAGTAACAAACATCAGAACTTACCCACCAAAAAGAGAAGATCTTTTTGTTGTGATTACCCGCGCCTTAGAGAAGGAGAAGGGTGGGTTTTAAATTTTTTAATTTAAAAAAATCCAATTTCGGGAATGAATCTAGGCTCTCCATTTTTAATGATCCAATGGCTTATAATTGTTAACACTTAACACCATAAGAGCTATAAACACATGACCTAACCTCTCTCTCTCTCTCTCTCTCTCTCTCTCTCTCTCTCTCTCTCTCTCTCTCTCTCTCTCTCTCTCTCTCTCTCTAATGTGTAAATGGGCATAATTTTATGGGGTAAATGACTCTAATTATGAGGTAAATGTCACCACCTCTCTCATACTTTATATTTCTTCCAATATCGCCTTTTTTCAATTATAAAAATTACAGATTTTAGCCCATAATTTTTATTTGAAATAATATTATAAGATTACAAAATGCAACAAAATATGTGACATCACATTTTTTGTCTTTATTTTAAAAATAAAAAAATATGAGATTACAAAATATAAAGTGAACAAATAATACAATAAAGATTATTATTAATAAATTTTCATTTTACTAATGTAAAGTAAGTTTCCTACCAAATATTTTCTTTATGGGTTGCTATTTTTATGGCGGTTTTGTACTTTAATGCGACATGTGTCAGTAAAAACCTATAAGCTCAAAAATGGTAGAACGATGTGCCCATGCACAAAGGTTCGAGTTCAAAATCCCGCATATGCTATTTATGGTTGTCTTCTTTTGGTTCTCGTTCATGAATAAGATTATAAAGAGCAATAATAAAATGATAATGTGCACAAATAAGATGATATAATGCATATATAACAATATGGTGTGCAAATACAATATTATATTGTGCAAATATAATATTATGTTGTGCAAATAAAATGATAAGTGCAAGAATAAAATGATGATGTATGAATAAAAATATGAAGTGCATGAATAAGATTGTGAAGTGCACAATTAAGATTATAAAGTGCATAAATAAAATGATAAAGTGTAAGAATAAAATGATAAAGGGCATAAATAAGATTACGAAGTGCACACTTAAGATTATAAAGTGCATAAATAAAATGATAAAGTGCACTTTGATTTATTATTTATGCACTTTAGAATATTGAAGATGCATCTTATAGAATTTAAACCCGATAAAAATTACGAGCTAAAATTTATAATTTTTACAATTAAATAGGGCAATAATTGTAGAAATGAAAGTATGGGGAGGTTTTTTTTTTTAAATTTCATCATCTCCTTCCTCATCTCGTGTGTTGCTACAGTACAAAAATACATCGGTGGTGCTACACATGTTCCCGTCAATGGCTGCTGGTGGCGCGTCGGGGGAAGATCGACAACAGAACAACGGTGACGAGGACCTTCAGTAGGTGGTGGATCCGGCAACACAGCTCCGATTACCGGCGACGAGGACCTCCTCTCGTTGAACTTTTGATTTTCGCGCGGCCATTTGTGATTGAAATCGAGGAATCAATCAATTTGTCTAATTGCAAAGTCTAATTAGTCGATTTTCGCGAGGAATCAATCAAGTGCCCTTCAAGTTTTTTGACTTTATCTTAAAAAGTGAAAATAAGAGATTACAAAATATAAAGTGAAAAAATAATACAATAAATGTTATTGTCAATAAATTTTGCTTTAATTTCTTTATTTTAAAAAGTAAGTGAAAGAATAAAATGATAAAATACATGAATAGGATTATGAAGTGCACAAGTAAGATTATAAAGTGCATAAATAAAATGATAAAGTGCAAGAATAAAATCATGAAGTGAATAAGATTATGAAGTGCACAATTAAGATTATAAAGTGCAAGAATAAAATGATGAATTATAAAAATAATATTATGAAGTGTATGAATAAGATTATGAAGTGTATGAATAAGATTTTGAAGTGCAAGAATAAAATGATGAAGTGCATGAATAAGATTCTGAAGTATGTGCACAATTAAGATTACAAAGTGCATGAATAAGATTATGAAGTGCACACTTAAGATTATAATGTGCAAAAATAAAATGATAAAGTATATGAATAATAATATGAAATGCATGAATAAGATTATAAAAATTGAATTAATTAGAAAGTCGAAAATAAAGATCGAATTGACTCATTTCGTAAACAGAATTGACTTATTTAATTCGAATAAAAATCGAATTAATTAGAAAGTCGAAAATAATACCATTACGATTTTCTTTAATTGGTTTCTGGACTCATTATGGATGGGTAAAGATTTGATCATAACGATGCGAATTTAGGAGATTATGCGAGTTAGAACAACATCTGAAATTGCGGGATAATTTTTGAAATTTTAGAAACTAAAACAGGGGCATATTTTACAAAAATGAGTATGTGGAGAGGTTTCGTGTAAATACCCACAAATATAACTCAGCCCGACAGAAACTTTTTGCAGCTTCAACAGTGATTTTCATAGATCTTCCGGCCACTCGTTCTCTTTGTATAGAGCTCCTTTTGATGCGTATGACCTATCAAATTGACGAGTGCAATCTCTACTTCAGCTTTGTTTTGCTGGATTTGTCAAAGGGTGAACGATGACGCCAATATAGGTTTCTACACAAGGGTTGCGAACCATCTCCCCATGAAGGTCTAAAGTCCCCAACAATGGTGGTTTGCGTGTTTGTACATATTTGCAGTGACGGAGTCAGGATTCCGGCTAGGGGGTGCTAAATTTTTTTTTATGAAATATTTTTTTTGGTGTATATTTAATAAGAAAATTTTATTAAAAAAAATATTTTGAAAAAAAAACTAAAATTGTTATTTTAATGATTTTTTTTGTATTTAAATAGTTGAGAGTAACCAAAAAAATAGAAAATAAACAAAAAATATATATAGATAAAAATGATGAAAAAATAATTTTAAACCAATATTAATGAAAGAAAAGGTTTAATATATATAATTTAAACATAAATATGACTTTTGTTTAATGAAATGGTTGATATAAAAAAATTATAAAGAGAAATTAAGAAGAATTAATGATAGAGTAAAACAAATAAAAGGTTAATCTAGACCTGATGAGAGAAAACACTTGTATCCCTCCCCTCCCTGTGGTGGCGAACCCTAGCTACATCTTTGGCCAAAAATCCATCGATTGGATCTTGAAAACTCAGTGCAATGATGGGGCTTCTGCTCCAAGCTTCATTAATAAAGCTATATCCTCCCTAATTTGGGGATATAGGGTAGCGGCATGGCTCCTCCATTTCGTGTTGGAGCGTCAATCCTTCTCTGGAGTTATGAAAGCTGAAAATCTGAGATGGCCATGGGGGCTGAAGCACATGGTTGGGGCGATTCGGCAAGTACAATGGAGTAAATGGTGGCGTTGGATGAAAGATTGGATCCTTCCGCCGCAAGGAAAGATCAAATCGAATCGTCGAAGAATTAGGGGCTGGGTATTCTTCCCGCAGGGGGGATCGTACGGGCGTCGTGTGATTGGGGATTCATTCAATGAGGAGTTGCAGAGGTATGGCCTTTGGATTTTGATGAATTATTCTTCTACTCATCTCGATTATAAAAGGGGATTGTGGGGGTGGTATGCTCACCTTTGCAATTCCTCTTCTAAACCTAATCTTTACAACAATTCTAATCTTCTCTGTGATTGGTGTCTGGCTGGTGGTGATATGGCAATCTCTGCTAAGGAGAAAGGGAAGCAAATCCTTTCGGAGGAGCAACGCCGAAGCAACAAAGTGGTGTCTCGGACCACTGGGATGTCGGCGATGGGTGCAAACCCAACCAAACAAGCTGATATGTGCAAAGGAAAATTCCCATTCAACATCGAGCAGTACAAGGCTCGCCTGGCGGGTGTGAGGGGAAATATTGTCAAGCTGAAGAATACCACTCTGTTCGCTACAATCATTGGCGAGCCTCTAGAGTTGAAAGAGATCAGGAAGAAGATCAGATTCGATTGGAGATTTCTGGAAGGAAGCTTTCAGGTTCTGCCTCTGGCGGACAACTGGTTTGAACTGAAATTCAGTTCTCCTGCTGATAAGGACAGGGTGTGGAATGGCCGCCCATTCCACATTTAGAGCCAACTCTTACTGCTGAAGCCATGACGCCAAGGGTTTGACCCTTCCTCGAAGCCTCTGACGGTGCTAGACATGTGGATTCGCATCCCCGGCCTCCCGGCGGAGTACATCAGTGAGTCCATTCTTACCTCCATTGTGGAGGAGAATGGCTATGGCAAAGTCCTGAAGCTCGATGCATTTACTGCTAAGGGCAAGAGGGTGAGGTACCCTAGAGTTTGTGTGAATGTTGACATCACCACCATCCCTAACAAATGTGTGTATGTTCCCGATGAGGATGACCAGCTGAAGGAGTACCCTGTGTTCCTCGAAGAGTATCCGGAGGGGTGCGGGAGCTGTCGCAAGCAAGACCACTTTTTCATCGATTGCCCGATGCGCAAGAGGGCTCCTCCCTCCTCTACTGGTGGTGCCCAGGCCTCTGGCGCAGTGCCCAGGGGGGATGAGGCGGTTGGCGATGATGCCGGCCAGGAGTGGATTTCAGTGGCTTCGAGGAAGAGGCATGACCCTGCAAACATCAAGTTTGGAAATGCCCGTGATGCTATCTTTAGTTTGGTTGGAGCCAATGCTCCATTGAAGGTGAGCTCTCCCCCTTCTATCCCCTCTGACGCCTCTGATGAGCATGCCTCGTCAAAGGCCAGTGAGGTTGCCCCTGTTGCTGTAGTGTCGGCTCCTAACTCCACTGACGACCACCACCCTGCTGCTGAGCCTTTACCCCTTGCTGTTCTATCTCCGCTGATGCCCCCGGTCCCAAGTGATGAACAGTTTCTTGAGCTACTGGCACCCCAGGACTATGTCTTCGAGTTTGAGGATGATGATGAGCCATACATGGAAATTGAGGAACCTGAGGCTGAGTTCTCCGTGGAGGGCTTCGATCCAATGGCACAGTATTCTCAAGAAGACTTTGAGGTCTTCTTGCAGAATATTCCCCCTGGGGAAGAGTTTGTGCTACCGGATCTGAGCAACCCGGAAGCTCTAGCTGAATCCATCAGAACTACACCTGGGTTGTTTACCACTTCTGCTGCTATGGCTAAGAAGCTTGAGTTGCTCCAGGGGAAGACACCATCAACCTCTAAGTCCAGTAAACGGAAGGCGAGCCATGGGGTGGCTGACACGGCTACATCTCCTCTGATGGGATGCGGCAGTAAGAAGCCTCGCAATGATTAGTACTCAACCTATGCAAGGATGGAGCACCATCTCTTTGGTGGCTCGGTGTGTGGTAAGATCTCCTAGCCTTTATCCTAAACCCCTCTACCCAAGTGTTAATCTCTCTGTTAGATGCAAAACCCGTGTAAGGGCAATGTTTATGTGGTTATGGTATGTATGTAAGTATGATCGGATTGCAGTCTCCCCTTCTATTCCCTGTACATTTTTAGAAGTCGGAGTGGTAAGACTAGAACAATGTAATGAGCCATATCGGCTTTATGTATTAGCTGAATCTAGAAAGATTTGCTTCCTGGGCGGGGCAAGTCTGGTCTTGTATGATATTATGAATGCAATGCTATGTCATATGCTTGTGTGGTATGAATCCCATGTGCGTTATGAAGCAACAGATTGTTCATCGGAAATAAAGACAGACACACAAGACTACTGGGGAGCTCTATCTCCGGGTAGTGGGAGGTTGTATGTTGACAAGTACAGGCACACTCATAGACAGAAAAATCGTTTCCATCATACGCAAGGTTTATGGTGGAGACTCAATGGCTGGAATCTCGGCATTACTCCTAATATACAAACCAACAACCAAATGAAAATATTACCCAGGTCATGTGGTGTCATTGCTTACAAGGATACAAACACACAACATATAAACGATGGTGGATATCAATCTCCAGCTTCCTACCACAAATCAATTGTTGTACTGTATAGGTTGAACTTAGTTCACCTGTCGTATTGCCATACAGAACCCCATAACATTTGCTCTCGCTTGCTTCAGGGTGTTTTGTTGAACCTCTTGTCGATAACGCTGGCAGAAGTTCGACACTTACAAACTAAGCCTCAAATTTTAAATTGGAACTGGGATTACAAGGGTCGAAGACATGTTTCGTCCTTGTCCTCAATACGGTATCATGAAGATTAGCTTCTGGAATTGTCGAGGTATTGGGAGCCGTACGTTCTGGACAAACATAAGTACATGGTGTAAGGCGGAGCATATCCAGGTGCTTGCCTTGGCCGAAACTAAGACATCAACCATTCCCTACCCAAACACATGGAAAAGTGCAGGATTTGATAAAGCGATTTGGTCGCCTGCGATAGGTAAGGCTGGGGGCCTTGGAATTATGTGGAAAGAAAATCATCTCCTAAATGAATCAATTCAAATAAAAATACAGCTACCTAGGGTGATTGTAATGAAATATGACGACTTGTCGAAAGGCTTCAGTTGCCCCATATGGTTTGTTTATGCCCCCCCTCATGAAAATGAAAAGGCCGAATTCTGGAACTATATTACAGAAGCAATAAACAATGATTCGCTTCCCAACATGGTTATAGGGGACCTGAATGAAATTGGAGGTTTTGCTGATAAAGAAGGAGGGGCTAGGACGAACCCACGACGCTTCGCCAGGCTAACAGAATTCAAGAATCGGTGTTCTTTGATGGATATCCCAACATGGGGGAACCAGTTTACGTGGCGGAAAAACCAGAAGGATGTGGGCAATATCCGTGAAAAATTAGACCGGGTCCTGGTACAACACCAAATCATTCAGCAGTTTCCTTTGCTGAATACGAAAAATGGAGCTTTCTCATTTTCAGACCATTGCTCAATTACCATTGAGCTAAATACCCAACAGTCATTCAAACCACCCCTGTTTAAATTTGAAAATTCTTGGATTCAAAGGGGAGATTTTAAGAATATCGTGAAACAAGCCTGGCGGCTAAATTGCCCAGGATCAGCCATGTTTCAACTCACTAGAAAAATGAAACTCCTAAAGGATAAAGCAAAATCTTGGAACAAAACCACCTTTGGCAACATATTCTCACAAATACAGATGGTTGAGGAACAACTAATGAAAATCCAAACGGATCAGCGGCAACACAGTGATAAAAACATTTGGAAAACAGAACGACAACTGATAAACAAAAAGGAAAAACTTCTGCTCTTTCAGAAATCATACTGGAATCAAAGGGCAAAAACTAAACACCTTAAACTTTCTGACTCTAATTCAGGCTATTTCCATAAAGTAGCCTCTGGAAGAAGGAATAGGAAATTAATAAGGCAAATTACCACATCAGAAGGTACCCAAATCATGGGTGAATCAAACATCAACAAAGAAATAAAAAATGACTTTGAGAAACGATTTAAACGACAACCAATTAATCAACCTAAACTAATGGAATACCTCCAGCTACTATCCCCTGATGTGAGTGACGATGATAATAAAATGCTCACTAACATCCCGTCTAACGGGAAAATCAAGAATGTTGTGTTCTCTTTGGGAAGGAATAAAGCTCCCGGTCCGGATGGAATGACGGCAGAATTTTATAAAGCATATTGGAACATTGTTGGCCCCTCTGTGATAAGGGCGGTAAAAGGATTTTTCATATCTGGAAAAATGCTCAAACAAGTTAACCACACCTTCATCACATTGCTACCAAAAATCGATAACCCAACTACAATGGGTCACTACAGGCCTATAAGTTTGTGCTCCACAATTTATAAAATCATATCAAAAATCCTGATAGAAAGACTTAAGTTGGTGATGGGAAAATTGATTAGTCCATTACAAGGTGCATTCGTTTCCGATAGAGCCATCCATGATAATGTATTGATTGCCCATGAAATCTTTCACTCCTTCAGATCCAGAAGGGGCAAAGAAGGATGGGTAGCCTTGAAGCTTGATATGGAAAAGGCCTATGATAGGGTTGACTGAGAATTTACTGAACAAGTCATGCTTAAATTTGGGTTTCATCCCACCTTTGTAGAGTGGATTAAGGAATGTATCTCTTCGGTCCCTTTCTCGGTTCTGGTAAATAATGGACCGACAGATCTTTTCACCCCGTCTAGGGGGCTTCGGCAGGGTGATCCTCTATCTCCATATCTTTTTATCCTTGGTGCAGAAATTCTTGCCCGACGATTGGTCTTGGAGACTTATGCGCCAGAGAAGTTGATCGGGTTTAGGTTTGGGACGCAGGGACCTGTTGTACCTTTTTTGGCATTTGCTGATGATATCTTGATTTTCTCTAAAGGAAGCACAACTGCTTGTCAAAAATTAAGGCTAATACTCGATGAGTACTGCCAAATCTCTAGTTAACAAGTTAACTACCATAAGTCATCCTTCCAGGCCACCTCTGGCATTGCAAGATCCCGCATTTTAGAATTAGGGGGGGGGGGGGGGTGCTGGGAATTGCTCATACAAACTCCATTGAAAAATACCTGGGCTGTCCGATCATAAATTGTAGGGTGAACAAGGACACGTTCAAAGACATAATACACAAGTCAAAGGAACAGTTGAGTAAATGGAGAGCCGATGCATTATCTGAGCAAGGTAGAGTTGTTCTAATTGGATCGAACTTAGCTGCAAAACCATTGTATACTATGCAAAATTTCATGCTACCAGTAACAATGCATAATGAATTAGACAGGATCAACATATCTTTCTTCTGGAACAAGGATGCACAACACAAACCACTCATCGGTTGGAATAAAATTTGTAGGCCAAAAAAGTCCGGAGGATTAGGAATTAGAAAATCCAAACATATGAATGAAGCATTACAACTAAAACTTCTCTGGAAAATCATGGCTGAGCCAGATAACACATGGGTCCGAGTAATCTCCTACAAATATCTCCGAAACAACCATTTGCTGAATTATAAAAAGGTAGGCAATGCTTCCTGGCAATGGTCAAAACTATCTTTGCTCCTTGATAAATTCAAGGCTGGGCTTATCTGGTCTATTGGCAATGGCAGGTCAGTCAAATTCTGGACAGATAACTGGATAACTTAACTTCCCATCATAAAACGGTATGACTGCCCGACCCGGTGTAATAAAAACGAACTTGTAAGTGACTACATAATTGGTGGGCAATGGTGGTTGGAAAAGTTGAATGAAATCCTGCCTCGAGACATTGTAGAAGAAATCACATCCATCCCCCTTCCAACCTGTGAATTAGAAGACAGATTGTACTGGTGGCCGGATAAAAATGGCTGGTTCACGACGTCGTCTGCCTACAAATTCATAACTAAGGACGAGTCGGGTGGGCGAGATGACTTAGGGTGGATCTGGAAGCTAGACCTGCAACCGAAAATCAAAAATTTCCTATGGAAACTCAACCTACATGGATTACCGACAAAAGAAAGATTGGATAGCCATGGAGTCTCAATTCCTACAACTTGTGGATTCTGTAATGATTGTAGGGAGGATGATTTACATATCCTTATTGAATGTTTCCCAACACTGATAACAAGACAGATAACCCGACATGAAAATGACAGACTGATTCAGGAATGTATGAACAGTAGAGACATTACTGGAATCCTGAAATGGGTAAGAACACTAAATAAAGATAAAGCACAAAAGATAGCAACTGCATGGTGGGCGATTTGGTATTTCAGGAATGATGTCGTCTTCAGGAATCAAAAAACCCCAGATGAAAATACTATTGAGAGCTTCATCTCCAAACAAATGGAGGCATGGCTGAGAGCTTTGCAGTTTACGGACCAATCTGAATTGGAAAATACAGAAGTACCTTAAATTGGGGGAAACGGAAATTACCAAAGAAGAAAGTCAAATCCTATTCGCAAGTGGACAAAGCCTCCCATTGGAGTTTACAAATTGAATTTCGATGGCTCAGCACTACAATCGATGGAGGGTAGTGCTGGCGTCGTGATTCGTGACTGGCATGGAAAACCACTCCTAATAGCCAGTAAGAAGCTTGGGGCTGTTCCCCTATTAAGGCAGAGGCTTTAGCCCTCAAGTTAGGCATTCTAAAAGCACGAGGCCTAAACAACCAGAACTGGATAATTGAAGGAGACTCTAAAATCCTCATTGGCTTTCTGCAGGGAAAAGGCAGGTGCCCTTGGGAAGTCGATTTAATTATGACAGACATACAGTCACTGATGCTACTCATGGGGAAGGTGTCCTTCTCCCATGTCCCCCGCGCTGGCAACAGAGTGGCTGACAAGGTTGCACACCTTGGCCACTCGCCTATAGGGGATAGTTTAACAACTAATCAAGATCTTCAGGATCTCATCCGCAAGGATGCTATTGGATAGCCCGTCTATCCAAATTTTTTCCTAATCAAAAAAAAAAAAAACAAATAAAAGGTTAAAGCTGTGGGATTTGAACCCAACACATTTTGATTCTCCTTACTTTCTCCCTTCCTTCTCTTACCACTTGAGCTAGATAACACTTTTGTTTCAAATATCATTTAAATGTATTATATTACCTTAAAAATACTAAATATATGCAAAAAAAAATTGTATTTTTTATCCGAGCCAGGGGGTGCTCGAGCACCCCCCCCCCCCCCCCCCCCGCTCCGCCACTTCATATTTGATAGGTGTTTTTGCACGAAAATGATCCCTGAGAGGCAGGGAACATGATTGAATGGGAAATCGATGTCGAAAACAACCCATCATTTTTGTTACGTGACTTTTCTCCCCAAATTAACATTTAGTGAGTAATTTTGTATATTCATATTTATATGAATATAATTGGCCGTTAATTATGGCGTTATTTTCAAAGGAATATGGAAAGAATATTCATTATGAATGAATATATCATATATATGAATATGGGAACAACATGAATATGAATGAATATTATTCACTAACGCTTCTATGAATTAACATTCACTATGAATATGAAAAGAAAATAGTATATTCAAATATTCATCAAACTATAATTGCTTGTTAAAGAATATCCGTTGTGAATGAATATAGGAATATGTAAACAACACGAATATGAATGAATATTATTCAATAACGCTTCTATGGATTAATATTCGTTATGAATATGAAAAGAAAATAGTATATTCAAATATTCATTAGGAATATGGAAAGAAAATATTATATTCAAATATTCTTTATGAATATGAAAAGGTTGCAATTTAATTTGAATCGGTCGAACCTTAATCTCTAAATAACAATATTCTAAATGAATATGAGAGTTTTTATGTTTTTTAGTTGTGAGAGAACGTGAATTGTGATAAATTAGGAGAACAATTAATGATTTGGAGAGAGAGGGAAAAAAAAGTTATTATTTACATTTTTATTTTATTTTATTTTCTTCCATTTTTGCAGGGTGCATATTCATATTCAAATATATTGTGGATTTGATTTAGTTTAAATCCAACCATCCAATCTTAATCATCTAACGGTTTATAAAGAGTCTCACAAATGCATTGTAATAGGTGTGTACATGTGAAAGCTCCCCTATATGGGTGTGTATGGCAGTCGGTATAAACCGGTTAAAAATATAAATTATTAGCTGTTAAAAAAAATAAACAGGTTTAAAGGGTGTATGGAAACAACAAATAAGCTATAATTAGTTAAAAAAAAGGTTTAAAAATAAGCTGCAGATTGAAGCTTATTTTAGGGTTTATATCCCATAATTACTATTTTACCCCTTCATTTTTATCTTATTTGGTTTGAAAGTAACACAATACCCCAAATAAAAACCAAATAAACTCTACTTTTTACGAATAAACTGTTTTTCGTCCCATACGGAGATTATTTTGTTATTTAAATTTGTAACTACTTTTACCAACCGTTTATAAATTTTAAATTTTACCCTATTTATAATTTTTGCCAATTTAAAATCTCCCATCGCTTTCTCCTATATAAGCCGTACGGGGGGGGGGGCTGGGTACACGTTTCGAAAGCTGGGTGGTTTTATTTTATTTTATATTTTAATGTAAAAGTTTATATTTGCTCTTCAAATTGTCTTATTATCAACTTTTTTGATGATATGTCGTATTATCAACTTACTGTAATGTGTAATACCCCGACACTCATCCTTATTTTCCTTTTTCTTCAACAACCCGTCCTTATTTTCTTTTAATATTTGTAGATGGCGACTCTTCTTTTATCTTTTCTCTTTTGTGTCTCCTTCTATTTGTCCGTAGGATCAATTTGTACTTCAAAATACCAATTTCAGTAAGTTTTAAAAAGCTATTTTTTTATAAAATAATATTTTAAATTAAATTTTTTATATATAATTTCACACGGAGTAGTAATAAATATGAAATTGTATATATAATATTAATCAAAAAATTATTTTATAAAAATTTTAGCTTCTTAAAAAATATTTCAAAAAAGTTGATCACATTTGATTTGAGACCGAGTAAAGAAGAATGTGAGAAGTCTTTCATTTCAAGTGTCGCTTTCTCAAGTCTTCTATAATTTATTTTATTACGGAGTATAATTATTTTTATCATTGTTCAAAATAAAATCAGAATATAATCATCTATCTAAATATAATCTTTATTACTATATATTTATCTATATTATTTTATTATCTATCCATACAAGGGCGGATCGGAAGGGGGTCTAGGGGGTCATGTGCCCCTCACATTCGACGAACTACCTAGGTGTATTCTCCTCGTCGATATCTTCGTTTTGATATATAATACGCCTTAATCCGACATCTGAGTAAAAAATTATGAATGTTTAAAAATTAAAGGTACGTATATTAATCACTTTAGTTTTGTTTCAATAGACTATAATGTTTTTATATTTTACTTAAATTAACATTTACATATTATAACTCATCGAGAGCTTCGAAATGAGAGGTTATACTAATCATTTCGACAATTAGATAAAACACTTAGAAACGAGGGCAACAAGTTACTATGTTGTTAACTACTGTATGTTGTTATTCGAGACAAACAAGTCTAGTATTGCTTGATTATATTTAGCTAATTTTGAAATGAGTCAAGCTCGAGTCGAACCTACATTTGAACTTGAGCTCAAACTCAACTTGTTTAGTAAATTAATGAGCTTTAGCTGAGTTTTTTTTTTCCAAGTATTATGCAACCTTACTTGCTCATGACATGATAATTTAAAAGAAAATTTGTAAACTTTAAAAGATTCGTGATATTTTAGTTTCAATCGAGCCTAGCAGAACTTTGAATCGAGCTTAAAAATGTGCTCATAATCAACACGTTTTGTAAACGATGCTCGAGTCAAGCTTTTATTGAGAAAAATTAGGGCAGCATCTTCGTCCTCCACCTTAACATCAATATTACGCAATTCAAGTAATAGAGTGTTAAGTTGATCAAGATGATCTCTAAGTTGTGTACCTTCCTGCATACGCAGCCCGAACAACCGTTGTTTCAGAAGCAACTTGTTCGTCAGAGACTTTGTCGTGTACAAACTCTCCAACTTCAGCCACAAGCAGCCAGCAGTACTTTCCTGATCAGCAACCTCTATTATGAGGTCGTCTGCGAGACACAACATAATCGTAAAATGAGCCTTCTCCTCCAGAAGGCCGTACTCAGCGGTGGTTGTATCTGCCCCCTTCTTGTCGGCGGTTAACGGTGCCCATAAACCTTGTTGCTTCAACAAAGGCCGCATCTTTATCTGCCACAGACCGAAAGAGTTTTTTCCAGTAAACTTGTCAATCTCCACCACAGATCCAGACATCATTCTCGACAGAAATCAAAACCAAGCTCTGATACCAGTTTGTTATAACGAGAACGAAAACAGACGAAGAAAAACACGGAGATTTAACGTGGTTCAGCAACGGTGTGTTATCTACGTCCACGGGCAGAGAAATATGGATCTTTATTATGAAGGCAAACAAGAAACTAGGTTACAAATTGTTAGGTTTATGAGTATATATAGTGCCTCATGAAACCTTAGTCAGACAATGGGCCTAAACCCAAAACATATAATAAGCCCAATTCAAGACATATTAACAATGTATTAGTTACTGCCATATATTTCCCTCTCTTTTGATCAATCTTGCTATAGCAAGTATATATATATTTCTTAAAAAAATCTCCAAAACAGAAAAGAAAATAAAAGCTATTCCGTATTTTTCAAAATATTTGTGCTCTAATTCTAACAGAATATTTTAACAATTTCTGCTATTCGAATAGGCCAATTTGCATAACTAGACCAAAAAATGGGCCAATTTGCTAAACTAGACATGTCCTTGTTTTTTTCGCTAAGGGTAGAAAGTGGCCATTTTTTGCAAATAAAAAATGAAACCGGAAGAGGAAGTTGCAGGTGAAGGTGAGGGACATTGTAGCTGTCAGTAGTTGTCAGTGACATGTGGCACCAAAAGGCATCCTCCGTTCATTTCAGAAAACTGTAGACTGTCCATCTTACCAATAGAATTAATTGGTCCTACCAATAGGCTAAACCTGTCTTTCCATACCTGGAGATATTTTGGAAAGAATATGGAGTGGATTCACTGTAGCTGATTTGGCAGGCTGTTAATGTAGTTTTGGCGCCAAAAAAGGGTTCCTCCTCTGAGGAAAGGGGGAGCATTTATGAGGGGAAAATGCAATGATTGCATTGATAGGTGTCCCCCAAGAACATATATAAGCTTGAGAGGAGGATCTGAAACACCATAACATGCTCTGCAAAAAGTGAGGCAGAATAGGAGAGAAGCGGAAATGACGGAGAAAAAATTACCCGTTCATTCCAGGAAACGATACAGTCCCCATCCTACCAAAAGAATATTTCTGTCCTACCAATAGTGTACAACTGTCCTTTCATACCTGAAAAAGTGCAAGAAGTTTGTCTGATGACAGTGGCAGCGATGGGTAAGTGATCTTGTACCTATCATTTGTAGTTGTTCCTTTTTCTTATAACAGAACTACCCCAAGGTGACGGTTTCACGAGACCAATTGCAGAGAGTTCGTAATTTATACTCTCTTTTTGATCAATTGCATAACTTGCAAATTAAGATTACAAATTCAAGCGCTATTTTTGCTTCCTGCGAAATTATCACTTCTTGATGCCTAGACGATCATAAGGACCCATTGAAAATAGTCTATTAGCTCAATTGGTAGAGCGTTGTGTTTGCACACAAAGATGTGAGTTCGACTCTCACATAGGCAGCTAATACGGAGTATGTGTTCATGAATCTCTCTAAACTTATACAATTATGAACCTGGCAGAAAATATATATAATAATGGTAGGACAAATTTACGAACATGTTAGGACAAATTCATAAATCTCTCTGAACTTATACGATTATGAGCTTGACAGGAAATAACTTCAGTCTCTGCCTGTGGAGCCTGCCTTCTCCTTTTGCTTTTCTGAGATTCATGTGGAAGTAAATTTTTTTTCGTAAAGTCAATTATGCATTTACATTTTTCCAATAGTATAAATATATCGTACCATCAGTGTGCATCTATCCTACCATTGGTGTCAAGTTATACAGGAATTACTGGGTTTCCATTATGATCTTACCAATATCGTTGTTTTCTCCTACCATTAGTTTCCATCAATCCTATCATTCTGATCCTACCGATATCGTTGTTTTCTCCTACCATTAGTTTTCATCCATCCTATCATTTTTGTGCATCTATCATACCAATTTAAATAGCTTTAAAGGAAAATCAAGCTAGAATTCGTAGCAAATTATGTTCCACATTTTTCAGAAAAACAACCAAGGATAGAGGGTTTCCAGTCTACAACAGAAGATGAAGGAAACCTAAGTAACATTATATCCAAGAGTAGAGGCTCTAATTCGGTCGTTCTAGCATTGGATTAGATTGGATTCATGAATTTTGATTGATAGAAATTGGATTGAGATTGGGATTTATGGATTGGTAATTGAGATTGAGATTAGGGTCAATTCACGCCTCACTGATTACTAGTATGGGATTTGTGGATTGGTCAATATTAATTCTACTTCTTTGCCAATAGTACAAATATATCTTACCATTCGTGTACATCTATCCTACCATTAGTATCAAGTTAATGCACTTAGGAATTTCGGTGATTACATTTCTATCATACCAATATCGTATATTTATCCTACCAGGTTCACAAATTTGTCCTACCACTAGTCTATGTATTTCCTACCAATTTCATAATTTTATAAGTTCAGAGATATTCATAATTCATAAATTTATCGTACCAGATTCACAAATTTGTCCTGCCATTAGTGTATATATTTCCTACCATGTTCAATCGTATAAGTCCGGGAGATATGAACACATACTCCGCATTAGCCTATGTGAGAGTCGAACTCACATCTTTGTATGCATACACAATGCTCTACCAATTGAGCTAATAGGCTATTTCCTACCATGTCCAATCGTACAAATCACTAAGCTTTAACCTGGTTGTTTGTCAAATTTGTTTTGATCAGCTAACATTGTCTTATCTAAAGGTGATCAGCTAACATTGTACAAATCACAAGCACTTGTGAGCCACTGGTGGAGGAGCACTTGTTGTTGTTTGTACATGATGGACATAATTTACCTATTAACAAAACCATGCAACACCATGTAGGTAGCTATCACCGTAAATTCGATTTAATGAGCTACGTAAGCAAATATATCTCACCTCTAGGCAATCAATTACTGCCAGTTGATGTTGTTCAGCAACTTCTGGACTTATCTTTATCAACCGAGCAAGGGCATCAATGCCCATATATTTCAAATTATGGCTATCGCTCTGCTCAAGAAAAAAAAATTGTAGAGGTTTACAAATAATGACTAGAGAAGCAAACATTATAATCACACACAAAATGAAAAATTGAGCAGATAAGACCTTCAAAAATCTAGATATTGCATCAGCTGCCGCTTCCAGTAATTTGGCGTTGGGGTAGATTGCTGAGATACAACATACTGATTCATACAGTACTGCATTTCCAATGTTGCTTAATTGATCACACTTTCTAATTATGTCCCCCACCACAGTATACATCTGTCCACTGGTATGTTTGTCACCACTACCCAACAAGGACAGTATCTTCAGCAACTTAATCTGTAAATCTGTAAATAAGAGTTTTGGTCTATTAGAGAAGTAAATTCCTAAAGCAAAATAAAAGACTATGAAATGCGGAAAAAGAAGGCTAGTTCTGAAAGAAAAATCAGAATGATTGGCAGGTTGATAACAAAATCAGTGTATGAGAACCTAAATTAAATTTTTGGCATCCAAAGAAATTGGGGAGGGAGATGGGGAGATCTGAAGAGGAGAGAGAAAGGGAGAAGACGGATGATGTACTCC
Source organism: Persicaria tinctoria (assembly GCA_037127255.1). Classification (NCBI taxonomy): domain Eukaryota; kingdom Viridiplantae; phylum Streptophyta; class Magnoliopsida; order Caryophyllales; family Polygonaceae; genus Persicaria; species Persicaria tinctoria. The sequence goes on from JBANSL010000006.1 coordinate 26,085,929, forward strand.
TTCATCTTGCGCTTGGGGATGTCGGGCTCGATGATGCGGCGCTTTAGGGTTTCGATCTCGGAGCGGACGATGCGATCCTCCTCGGCTTTGGATCGGGCTTCGCCGATGGATTTGATGAGATCTAGGAACTCCTTGGATTGGCCAAACCCTACCTGGGAGCTCGCCATGGCGAGCTCCCTCCCAATTGTCTTCAACTGCTCCAGTTTGTAGGGGCGGAGGAAGAGAAATTGGGGAGGGAGATGGGGAGATCTGAAGAGGAGAGAGAAAGGGAGAAGTTGTGGACTGAAGGGGGAGGAAGGAAGGAGAGAGGGGCGAAAGATGGCGAATGATTTCTCCGACGGGGTTGACGGTGACGGCCGTTAGCTATGGTGGTCAATAGACTCAGGCCAATTTGTCATCGGCGAGCAGAAAGCGACACTGGAGGAGAAGGAGGCGTCTGTGTACTCTCTCTCTCCCAGTTGCCCATCCCCCTCCTCACCTGTTATACCCGGTTGCCAACAGTGCGGATACCCGGTTGCCAACAGTGCAAAATTACCGGTGTTTTTTTTTTGCTTGGGGTAGACTGCAATTATTGGGTGTACTGTGTGTTTTTTGCAAATAGGCCCAAAAATTGGTCTATTTCATGCCATTTCCTCATTCGAATATTTGATTAATCGTAATCGTAATGCTACTGGTACTATTTTAAGGCTTCTGTCGACAAGATCGACGAATTCAAATACAGTAACTGGAAATAATTTCTCCGTAAAAAATAATTATGAATTGGATTGTGACAACTCCAAAAAAATCAGGGAGGTTCATTTCGATTCCCCAACAAATGAATTTTGGAATTGTTGTGTGTGCCGCCATCCCTATGCAAGTTAGGGTTATGCCGTTACATCACTTGCAAAAACAAATACTTTCTTGGGTTGAGATAATGAAAGATAAAGTCTTAGTATATAAGTAGTTTATTACTCTTTCTATTGTTAATTGGTTTTAGTATAGAACCGCGCTCGACTTATGTACTAGGCTATTAGCGCAAGGGCGTAAGTGTACACACGATCCCCGATCCTTAATCCCAACGGACTTCAGTATCCTGCTATTTGCATGTTATTGTGTGGCATTAGTCTACCCAGGGGCGGCCCCAGGGTGGGGCGGGCGTACGCGGCCGCCCCACCCTTCGACCCACGTGTCCCGGGTTTGGAAAAAAAAATAAAAAATAATTTATATATATAGAAGTGTTGTAATAAATAAACTAGGATGAATATAGAATCAATTAGTCTACTTTGCTTAGTTGGTTGGTGGGAATGAAGGAAACTAATGTTAGGTCAAAGATTTGGGGGTTCAAGTCCCATTAGCCTCATTTTTTAAAACAAATTTCACCTCCCTAAAAATAGCTTTTTTATTATTTGTTCAACTTACACCTCACTTTCTTTGTTTCTACCCCTTATTCAATTATATTCCCACTTCCCGACTTTCCTATTATATACAAATTATCTAGCTATAACTAATTAAACCCCATAAAATTGGTGAAATTAGCCTCTTTTTTAAAAAAAAAAATCCGCCTCCCTCAAAAAAGTTTTTTTTATTCTTTGTTCAACTTGCACATACTCTCTATGTTTCTACCATTTATTTAATTATGTTCCCGCTTCTCGAGCTCCCTACTATATACAAATTATCTAGCTATACACTAATTAAACCCCATAAAATTGGTGAAATTATGATTTGATTATGAAAATAAATTTTGTGAAATTTTCATTAGAGTTTTGATTTTGAGAATAAATTTTGTGTTTTAATTATTGTGTATGTGATTTTAAGAATGAAATTTATGAATTGAATTTGGGGTTTGTGAATTGAATTTGTGAAGCTTTGTGCAGTATTTGTATTTTCGTAACCTACACATTCAAATCACAATTTCTATCATGTATTTGGGAACCAAAAGATATTATAAAGTTGGTGAGTTTACAATCCTAGCTAATATGTAAAAGCCTTTAATTTAACATTATTGAATTTCGATAAGTTTACACTCCTAAATATGACAAATGCCTGAATTTTCAATGAATGACGAGAAACAACTATCATATAGCAACAAAACAAATGTAACCAAATGTAAGCTTACTTTTCTATAATCCACTGCTAAGTTGAAAATCGTAGCTTAGGTAAAGGAGTTTATTCAAGGTCAATATCTCAGTACACACTAAAAAATTCCGCCCCACCTTTCGAAGGATCATGCGGCCGCCACTGAGTCTACCGTGTATATCATGTTAATAATCCCGAGCCATTAAATTAAGAAAATCATTAGATAAAATTTAAAGTACGTACGTCGACGTAACTTGTGACTATTCGGTAATTAATTGCTTTAGTTGGTTATACAAGATTTAATGTCCTTAGTCTATATTAATTAATCACTTGATGAATAATAATAAGAAATAAATGAAAACTTATTCGTACAAGGTAAGAAGATATTTATATTGATTAAAAAAAAAAAAAAAAAAGGTAAGATATTTATACACCATAGGAGTTCTCTACACCAAAACCAATATCTATATAAAGAGATATTATGTGTGAGCAGTCCTTAGTATGTGAATCAGTGGTTGTGGGAGCGTATCGGATGAAAAAGATCCAATTGATGAGAGTATGTCTATTCAATTTTATATGACATTTTTAACTACGAATAACCTTTATGGATATTTATGGAACATCGGATGAATAATCATATATGACATTTTTTTATGTATGATCAATAACTTATGGATATTTTATACATAAACCGAGCACATAAGCCACTAAAAATGACTAGTTTATATACTAAGACTTGATTTTTCATATTTTCAGTGTGGAACTTTTTTGATTTCTTGACATTCCCAACATTCCGGTTGAATGATAAACCTCGCTGATTTTGCCTTGCCTACCGAAATAGAGAATAAGATGATTTATGAGTTCTTTGGCAAAGAGACGGAAGTGGTAAAATTGTGTCTAAAATTAAGAAATAGTTAACGAACAAATGTCTGCATACTAATAAGCGGAGGAGACTTGTAAAACCCGAATGCTACGGACGAAAGGCCTCCTTTCTCCTACACGAACTGGATATCGAGTTTGATGTGCTTCGTACGCTGGTGCTTTACTAGATTGTTGGCCAGGTACCATATTGGCAACACCATGATATTCGACCAGCTCGATCGGCGTGCAGTAGACCATGAGACTTGGACCACCCAGCCCAGCTGGCAGCTTGCATCCATTTAAGCCACCAAACTGTAGCTAGGGTGGGTGACGACGAAAGTTGAGAGATGGCCCACGAAAAGAACAACACCATCACCATGAGTGTCAGTCATGAACAATGACAGGTGACCAAAATCAGTCATTGCGAATTCCTTGGAGTTGGACAGTAGATCAATCATGGTGTAGTCGACTTCTTGCTATAGACATAGTGGTAAGTGAGAGGTCCCCTTTGCAAACAGATTTTTCCTAGGAGTGAGTATACAAAGCCTTTACAGTTGTTTGGCTTTTCGTGTACTCATATAAACTATTGGAAACTCAAATTCTCAAGGAGTCCTCATATTCTGTTGGTGTAATTTGCTAGTTTCATCAGCTTCCATATATATATAAACTGTAACTGTACTCTTTGGCTGCTTCAAATAAGAGCCACGCTTCCAAGAAAATAAATAATAATAATGGGAAGATAAAAATCAACAAAAGCAAGCATGATGGATGATTTGAAGAAACATCAGCAATCAGCAGTGATTAGTGAATGGTAAACTTGCTTAAAATTCAGTCTGAATTATTCATAGTGCGTTCGATCTCTACCTGCAAATCAATTAATTATTTGATTATGTTTGGTCAATATCAAATTTTGCATAGAATCAATTTTATAAAAAAGGCAAACAAGTTCTTAGAGTTTAGAGGTAGGAAAAATTCAAACATGCCTGTGAACTGAAACATGCTATCTTGTCTCTTATAAGCTTCTTCAGAAAGGAAGAAAAAATAACACAATTCGAAACAAGGAGGAGATAATAATATTAATATACAAATTAAAACACAACATCACTGTCACTTCTATTCAATTTCTTGACAAGGTTTCATACAAGATCCAGCTAGATCAATCCCAAGTATCAAACAGATTCGAAAAGGTCCTGAAGGGAAATTGATCGGCTCTTGATGCAACTCGTCAACCCTTCGCGAACACTAAAGGCCATTTCAAAGTTGCCGTACCACGACAACCAACTTTGGTTTCACATCAATTGATCAATTCCATTGATATCATCAACCCTCATAAGGATTTTGTAACTAAAACTTAGTCTTGGCGTCTTATAAGTTACATTGCTTACCTTTAGAGAAAGCCCTCTAGGAAGCCTTTCTGTTTGGCTTGGTAAGAAAAGAGGATGAATTGCATCCTGAACATCCTCAGCTATGGATCTGCAATCATAGCATCTGCACTGACGAAGGTCGGTTCTCTTTGCAGTAGCAAGAATGAGCGTGAAGGCAAGCTGGAAGCTGACAGAAACGAGGATCAAGACATGAGAATCATCCAGCCGAGGCCTCCTCCTGTGAGAATCCCGCGGGTGATTCTGATGTCCTTTGGAAGGCGCTCGTTTGTTGGCATTGCAGCAGCCATAGCCAGGGCTGGTGGCTTTGACAACACGAGCTCTTTACCCTACATTGCCACAAATGGAAGCAGATTTGATGACTCGTCTGATGATGATGATAGTGGTAGAAATGGTATCTATACAAAGGGTGGTTCCTCCAGGAATGGCCTTTTAATCAGAAGGGTCGGCACAGGAGGATATGCTGATGTGAGCCAGAGCAGTAGTGCGCGAGGATTCTATAGCATCGGTGGAGATCAATTTGGACCTCATACATTGTGAGTCACGAAACCCTTAAAGGCGGTCCTTGTGGCTATATTTTACGTACTGATGAGAGGAGAGGAGATTCTGGCATCTCCGATGACCCTGTCATTCATCAGTCATCCGAGTACATCATGATTCATGTCTGTATATGTTGTGAGCTGCTTCCTTGACTTGAGGTTTCTTCTATTGATTTGACGATTTCATCTGAATCGGCTTATTTGATTGCATCTTAACTTTTAACTCTGGAGGATATGTCATATGTATGTAAACAACAGTTCTGTGATAATTTAAGTACATGCTATTGGTTGCTGCTCCACTCTCCAGATTCTGTCATGAATCTTCTGATGCCTACAATTTTGCATTCCAAGTGACTGGATGCCATTTCACATACAGGTTACCTTTAGATGTTTTGAAATATCTGAATTTGTCTATATGGTAGATTGATAGATTTGAATAAATCTGAAAATTAGTGTTGAGGAATGAACAGCAAACTAAACATGTTCCATCACAAATTCACAATATCACATACAGGCATATTATGTTCTAACTACAAAGAAGTCAAAATCAGAACACAAACAAGGTGGGGTAGCAAGCACTTCATGCTATCTGGATGAGGAGCTTGACCGTGAATTCCATTTCCTTTCCAAGGAGAAAAATCATAGTCAAAAGCTTCTGTCTCACACTCAAACTGTATGCAGTAAAAACCTGGAGACAGAAGTTGAACTTAAGAGTAAGAGAAATCATTGGAAACAGAAAGGCAGCCACAATGTTTTGATGCTTATGTAGGGGAGACTTACAAAGTAGCAAATTAGTAATGAAATGGTAGGCAACAAGGTTGAGATCAATTTTCATCCTTCAATGCAAACTCAACAGGCTCAAATTGCCAGGCAAAAGGAGATGAAGGTGGGGAGTCAAAACGCTTGTGTAAAGGTGGAGGTGAGTCCCATTGAGACAGATCAGGGATATCCATCTCCTCTAGAAATGGAGAGCTATCAAAGTCCACCTGAGGGAAAAAAAGGATAGAATCAGGACCCAAGACAAGGTACAATTTGCCCCGATATGCTGCAGAGGCAATAGGCAAATCCCGTAGTTGGGTAGTCACATAATTGATTACAAGCACTGTCACAAAAAACACTGGTACTTGTTCAAATCTAGTTCAAGTTTTTTTTTTTTAAATAGTTGAAGATCCTGTAAAGAAAATTTACCTTTGCTGGGACAGAATCCTGCCTATTAGTAAAAATGATATCTGCACCAGACAAATAAAAGAAGAAAATGACAAGTATAATTACCAATAAATTTACAAGAAACTTCGTGACTCAGAAATTTATGTTGGTTTGGATCAAATAAATTCCATAAGTTTAGTGAACTTGCCGCACTTAGGGAGAACCAAGTCCATGAAAGATAACTTTAGTGCTGCATTATTTGCCTCAACACACTTGCTATGGTTGTGTAAGAAACACTCCTCTGCAATATTGAATTTGTCCTGTGGTGCAGTAGGCTTCTTTGCTACAGCTTCAACATGGATACCTTTCTTGTTTGTGAGATCACCAAGGGGCTTACGAGCTACAATTCCTTCTCTTCCTTTTTTCGCAGCAACCTTGGAATTCATAGTTTTCCCATCAAATGCAACCTCTGCAGATGTAATAATTGATCCAATATAGGACAACACAAGCTTTAAATTCAAGATAAAGTTCATAATACAATAACTGTAGAGAAAGTTTAGTAGCCAGATAGAGGGATTTTGGTAATACATACTCTTCTGCCGAACTTCCAGATTTTCATCTCCGATGATCAATCTTGCCTGACTACTCACAGCAGCCATTTATGGTTTGCTCTTTCAAGAACAGATACACACACCAGAAAACAGCTGCATATAGCAATAGAAATAAAATAGAGGCATCATAAAAAAACATCATAGAACAAAATCAGATTGGTGCATAGCATATCCAGATACCAAATTACATAATCTCAATTGAAAAATGAACAAGGAACTATGGCTGCATGTATCAATGTAAGAACAAGCACAAATCTGTTAGGTATGCATAACCCGAAGGTTGGGAATCGCATGGCCCAGGCCGCCCAGCCAGTATGTGTATCAAACTGATGGCAGGTATTAGCCAAATTCATACCTTGAGACAATGCTCCCAAGTCCCAACCCAAGGTATTAGCCAAACCTATACCTTGATACTATCCTCCGTCTTATACTATACCACTCCTAAAACCAAAATTTTAACAAATACCCAATATCGAAATTCAATACCAATACCAATTCGAACCAAAAGTTACCATAGGATCTACCTTTTCTCGAATAAAGCTAAGAAATAATTCTATGAAATCAGGAAAATATAGTGATTTGACTTCTTTTAATTGAAAATGGAAGAAAAGAATTTGTAATTAAGCACCTAAATCACAGCTAAACTCGTACAATGCATAGAAATGGAGAGTATTTCAAGCTATGTTATCAACAATATGCAAAATCTGTTGGAAATTACAAATGGAAGAGTAAACGAAATGTAATTTTCCTGGTTTCAGCAAACAAATATCCAGCAGGAATTCACCAAGGGCAACAAATAACCAAGTAATTTTTCCCAATCGTCTGTAGAGTGTTTTTTTTTTTTTGCAAAGCAAACCCTAATCGAAATAGGACAAAATGACAAATTCCATGCCCTGGTTCCAAACACAACTAAGCGAAACCCTAGATCGAAAAGGCCCAACCGAAGTACATTACCCTGATTCGAGCCTAATTGTAGAGCAATAATCACATTAATCACTCTTGGAACCATTTACACACCAAAGAAAGAGCCACAAAGGACAAATTCAAGAAATAATAGGGAATTGGCTCGTACCACTTCAATCACTAAGCTTTAGTGGAGTTTGAACAACAGAAATTTGGATCCGGCGTTGGTGGAAGCTGGTAGAGAAAGCAGCGGCGCTATAGGCGGCGGTGGACGTGGCGGAGGCAGCCGTCGCGGAGGAGAGCGAGGAACGGGTAGTAGGTCGGCGATACGAATTGCGAGCACAGAGCAAGAGCGCCAGCCAAGAGTTTTTTTTTTTTTTTTTAAAGTTTGATTTATTGGGAGCGATAAATTCGAAACGGTCTTCTTTTTGTAGGGTGAAATAAGGTCCCAATCATTCTGGAATGGCTCACCGAAAATGATTTGTAGATAGTACTCATAGGTCATCGATTCGAGCTCCGGATGATCGCTCTTTATTTACCAATTCAGGGAAATAAGGTCTCATTTGGTATGAGTGTAGTAATCGAAATGGGAATGAAAATCGGAATCGGAATCAAAAGTTGTGGAATAAGTCATTACCGAAGCATGTTGTTTGGTATAATTCGAGAATGAGAAATTAACAAATTCAACTTAAGCTTTGAAACTTACTACTTCAAACGAGATAAATTGGAGTAACACTCACCTATATGATAGTATTTTAGATGATAACACCACCCCTCATTCACGAAGCGCCAGACAACCCGTAATGAGGAATAAAGACCGTAATATCAAGTGGCGCAAACCACCGAAAGGTACTTTCAAACTCAACTTTGATTGATCGACTCTCGCTGATAAACGTAGTACCGCTGGTGTGATTATCAGGGATTGAAATGGACACACAATACACATAGGCTATAAAAAATTAGGTATCAAAAGCGTGGTTCAAGCAGAAGCCCTAACACTCAAACATGGGGTACAACTGGCCCTACAACTACGTATCGACAAAATCCATATTGAAGGGGATTCCAGCATAATTATTAACCATCTCAACAACAGGTCCAGATGCCCATGGAAAATCGAACTCATCTTGTCTGACGTACAAATTCTTCTATCGACTATGAAAGATATTTCTTTCATTCATGTACCCCGTCTTGGCAATACAGTGGCTGATAAGGTTGCACACCTTAGCCACTATGCCAGGGGTATTGATATTTCTAACAATCCCAGTGTTACAGACCTCATCAGCAAGGATGCTTTCGGGTAGAGCGTGCTCACCCGAATTTTTTCCTGATAAAAAAAAAAACAAATTCAACTTAAAAATACCCAAATTTGACATATCCAATTCAAAAACACACAAATTCAATCTATCAAATTATGCATAAAAATACCCAAATTCAACCTATCAATTACATAAATTCATCATCAAAATACACAATTGAACCATACAGATTTAAGTAAATATGGAAAGAAGAGGGAGGTTTAGGTGTGGAGGTCGACTGCAATGGAGAGGATGTCCACTGTTGTGGTGGTGTTCGACTGCAAGCGGGGGTGGCGAGCCACCATCTGGATATGAATGTTGAAGCAAGGACGAGGGCGACGAGGGCGACGGGAGCGGATCTGAACGCGGGTGGCGATGGAGGAAGACACACACACACGGAGAGAGAGAGAGAGAGAGAGAGAGAGAGAGAGAGAGAGAGAGAGAGAGAGGTGGTAGTAGTGGAGATGAAAGAGAGAGACCTGGATTCGATGCACAGATGAGGATCCGGATAGGGGCCGACCTGGACAGTGGTGGTAGCAGTGGCGACGGCGGCGGCTTCGGATCTGGACGGTGGTGGTGGCGGCGGCGCTGGACGGTGATGGTAACAATGTGGAGACGGGGTGGTGGAGATGAGGGACACTGGTGGAGGTGGAGATCCAGGGAGGAGATGGATGAAGATGGACGGTTTGTATGAAATTGGGAATGCAAGGATTCCCTAGGTTTTTCAAAGGAATGAAATGGGCTAAAAAGGGGAATGAGGAGATTACCGGGAACCAGTTTAATTCTCGATTTTGACATACCAAACATCAAAATGGGAATGACTCATTCCCATTCTCATTCCCAATTTAGGTTGATACCAAAGAATAGTGTTATATGCACCAGAGACGGGTACTATATGCGCTCCAACGGGCGGATCTAGGACCCGTTGCATCTACAACATGACACCTGTCTAATAATTTTTATAAGTTTTTTAAAAAATATACGGATGTATCTAAAATCCCCCTCATATAAAATAAAAGCCAAACAAAAAATAAAATAAAAAACAAACAAAAAGCTGCACATGCAGCAACTTAAAAGGGAAAAAAAAAAGGCAGGATGGGAGATCCGCCCTTGAACCCAAAAAACCAAAAGAAAAAGCTGCAAAGCAGCTTTTTCTATCCTTCTCCCCCCACCCCCTTTTTTTATACTTTACATAGGACGGGTCTAGGATCCATCCTATGTAGATCCGTCCTATGTAATTTTTTTTTTAATTTTTTTATAACAGATGGATACTAGATCTGTCCGTATATTTTTTTTAAATTGCAACGTCCGTCCTATGGAGTGCATATATTACATGCCATGGATGCATATAGCCACCCCGTTACCAAATTAATTGGACTAAAAGATGAATTTTGCAAATGATTAATATGATAAGTAAGAAATAAAAAAGATCATCAATTTATGGAAGAATATCTGGTTAGATGATAAACCTCTAATAGGAATACAACATCCCAGTAAATGAAAACGACAAGGTTAATAGATACATAAGCAACAACCAGAAATGAAATATTGATGAGCTATTCAATATCCGCCGATGGATATGGTCAACAAGATTAAGAATATCTACATACTAGAAAATGATATAGAGGATAGACTATGCTAGAAATCACGAAAAGACGGTTGGTTCAGTACAACAAGCGCCCTAGCGCACATCACAAGGCATAACATAGTAGAACCCAACAACATTGTATGGATATGGAATCTAGACACGTTTTCAAAAGTTTAAAAAATCATTTGGAAGCTCGCAGATGTAAAATATTCAACAAACTTAACCTCAAGCAAACTGGAAAACTAGCTACAACATGGTGGTACTTATGGACAAGTAGGAATTGAAAAACTTAATACAAGATCCATCCATCTAAAATATGGAGAAATAAAATATACCAATAAAAAAACTACAAACAAATGCATCAAGAAGAATATTTTTTTTAGATGGAGCAAACTAGCTGATTGATCATTCAAAATTAATTTTGATGGATCCAAACTGTTTTCTGGCGAGGCTTCTGTATGCTTCATCATCAGAGACCACCACGAGTCAATCATCGATTGTGGCGGTATCAAATGTGGGCACATTTCCGCCTTAGCAGTTGAGGTTTTTGCCATCAAAGGGGGTGTCGCCAAGGCGAAAGAGCTTGGTCATCACGATAGAGAGAGACAGTCTAATTGTCATCAACTGCATGCAAAGGCGGTGGAGTTGCCATGAGAGATCGAGATGCTGATACCCGACACCTTGTCCCTCCTCCAAACCAACAAGTCTCCTACATACAACATCCACACAAGACCTTCTTGTTGGTTTGCCTTTGTGTATCCTCATCCGCAAGAATGTTCTTGGGTGGTGGTGTAACGTGGCCTAACCCTGTCCAAAATCATTACCTTATAAAAAAAAAACTCATTTCATCTGCATTAAATTTACGTGCGAAAACCTATGCTAAAGTGGGTTACGGGTAGTGCGGGTGTAGGTGATGGATAAATTATAGGTGAATATTTTTCACCCATTACCCATCTTAATAGTCCCCTAATTAACCCGCTCCATTCATTTGCTCCACATACTTGCCTTAACCTTATGACACCATCCTTGGGATCCCTTACCGCCACAACCGATCGTTGCCAAACTGGGCGCCCTCGATCACCGATTCCATTCCTTGATGACCAAGAAAATGGTGGAATATATTATTGGAGATCGAGGGGTATATTTCAATCATCATCTAGTTTATATAATGATCCTAAGTAAGATATTTGTGAGATTGAAGAGAAAGGGATAGAGATTGAGTAGGAGATGAAAAAGATAGAGGAAGAAGAAGATCAAATAAGAGATGGTAGAACGAGAGGGAGAAATTAGACAAGAAGGCAAAGAGTAAGTATTTGATCATTCCTTTCATGACCAATTACAATTTATAAGGGTATATTTATACCATAAACTACCCTAATATAATATAATACCTAATATATGAGATCATAACACTTCATTTCCCTTATGAAAGCTTTGTCCTCAAAGCTTTATTCAATGTATAAAAAAAATACAATAAAACGCAAAATTTTACTAAGAAATCATATGAAAATGGAATACTCGTATGTGTGGTACATTGTATCCTTCTGCAGAGGAAAGCAAACATGTTGCATTTCAATGAACTCTTCATTTCCTAGTGTGTTGGCACCACTCATTAGACCTCTTTCATGTAAAACCACTACAACCCTACTCATTAGACCTCTTTCATGTAAACCCACTGCAACTCCAACACTTTTAGCAGCTTGATTCTATATGAAAAAATTATAGTGATCAACCTCTCAATGTTTCTACACTCAACCTCTCAATATTCATGCACTTGATTCCATATGAAAATTTGTAGTTGATCCACTAGGCATTCCTACATTAGTCACCCCTTGGCCCACTGGCTCACCAACTCCATGTAGTAAGCTCTCAAATTGCAACACACAAATTACTCCTTTTAGCAGCTTGCACAGCTAAAAGTAGAACAAAAATCCTTTATGACAGTGCATTTCATGACTTGCGCAAAGTGGCAAGGAGTAGACGACCTCGACACTGTGTTGGAGTGTACACCCTGCTAGCCTCGATGTACATTGCTTGTGGCATGCTCGAAATGCCTTATTTTGTTTGATTAGAATTGTATCCCTATATGGATGTTATCATTAGATTGATTGTGACACACGTTTTTTCGTGTGCTTTACAGTGTATTCCCATTGGATATTGTAGCCGATTTATAAGGCGTGTTGGGTTGGTTTTTGTTTGATTATTTACATATGTCATGAAGGCTTGCATGCCCTAATGAATATGTTTTAAGTATATAGTAGGTTATGCACCAGCTATTCCTCCTCCTCCTCCTCCTCCAAGATCAGCAGTAGCTTCCCCAACTATTCCTCCTCCAAGATCAAAGATAAAAATCACCATCAACAACCACTAGCTAGCTAAAGCTACAACTGTAGCAATTGGCAAGCCCACCGAGTAGCTTATCTATTCGGTTATCCCCGGGTCAAACACGAAACACATATTACTAGCTATTTCCAAAGTTGTCGCAGACTAACCATTGACAACATTATAAAAAAACTCCTCTATAAAAAACCCAAGTTATAAAAGCTTGCCTTGGGGCCTCCAAAAAATGAAAGCACACACCATGTATGCTTAATTATCGATGAGTTAGACACCCTCGATTCCATATCAATTTTATCGATACTTGGATCAAAAATTAGATTCCTAAGCAGTACACGCTTATCTATGGTTGTAGCGATGTGAATTAATGATTCCACCCAATAGCCCATCTCAACTCATGTGTCCTTGAAATCATACTCTGCTTAGTCATTTTGACAAACATCTTGTGTGCACTAAGAGTTCTAGAACAATCAAAATGCATTGTACATCTTGCTTGACTAACGTTAGCGGAATTAGCTAATTTTATTTCCATCCATTTAATCAAGAGTTGTACCAACCCAACCAATTCCTTGGTTGCATTGTCATAGATGATGAACTCAGAGGGTTTGCGATTTACCTCAAAATGTCTATGTTGGGTCTGAGGTTCAGTGTCACTGACATCCTCTGGTTTTGAAGTTTTCTTCAACCTGTCCTCCACCGAAGACTTAAATCCGACAAGAAGATCTTCCAGATTCTGCTTGATTTCTTGGTTCATGCAATCAATTGAGATGCCTGAGAAGAGCTCGTCATTCCCTGTCTTCTTCAAGTCTTCTGTCCTTGGATACTTGTATTGAGGTTGGAGTTCGGTTTCTTGGTTCGTGTCTACACTCGATGCTTCAATTTGATTGGCGTTTGCAACCGAAGCTTCACCCTCTTCCTGGCCACTTTGCATTTCATCAAAAGTTATGAAATCCGCTGTCTGCGTAATGTGTTCCTCTATACCAATGTGTTTCGGAGTGTCCTGTTTTAGGGTTTCGATCTTGCTTACCCCATCAACTTCGGGATTGGTTTTGGCCTCAAGAAACAACTCCAATGGGCAACACCTATTGTAGACGTGTCTATGATTAAGGCACTTCGGTGCTTCAATGGGAGATTCATGGCGCATGAAGCGGATCTTTTAATGAAACTCCTCTCCAGGACAAATTACATCCAAGTACTCTATACTCTCGAACTCAGAGAAAATTTTATCCAAAATTTCTCAAGAAATTGGATAAAGCTCAAGATGGATTTTGACAAGAATCGTTCGATCGCCTACTGAATTCTCTTTTTGGCCAAAGAACTGACTTGCCATTGGTGAAGGCCCATCCCGATTCACGGAAAACCTTTCAACAATTGTCCTTAATTGCTAGAGTTGGTTGTCCATCCGACGTGATCTGTCCTCCCACGTCTCAGCTTCTTCAAGGCCTACCATAAGTCCGATGGCTTGCAAACCTGAATCTAGGTAAAGAAATTCGAATCTTTTACACGCAAGATCGGAGGCTCTAGATACCATTTGTTATGATCCTAACTGGAATCTTTGCGAGATTTAAGAGACAGGGAAAGAAATTGAGGTAGGAGATGAAAAAGATAGAGAAAGAAAAAGATCAGATAAGATACGAGAGAGATAGAACGGGAGAGAGAAATTAGACAAGAAGGTAAAGAGTAAGTATTTAATTATTCATTTCATGACCAATTATAATGTACTAAGGGTTATTAATTATACCCTAAACTACCATAATCTAATATAATTCCTAATATACGAGATCATAACAATTTACTTCTTTCTCTTTTTCTTAGGCACTGATTGAGATTTATATATCGACTTAGAATATTTGTAATATATGAAGTGCTTTTAAAACAAATTCCGGAGTATACACGAGGGAACACTTTAATTATCCTTTTAAGACTATATAAAAACCACATGTTAAGATGAAAAAAAAAAAAAAAAAAACTAAAATAGAAAACCACCACCCATCCAATATTGATGTTCATATATGTAGATGTACGTGCAGGTATATTAATGTCTTGTCGATCATATCAGAGTGTATATCGATCAATAAAAATCCATGCAGACATTTTATGGTACCACCTATATTTTGGTATGTTATTTGTTGTGGGGGCCTTATAAAAAGGTGGGATAGAGAAAATGACATTACAATCCATTAGGCAAATATAAGTCGACTTTAGTAGTTAGTAGACCGCCCGGCTTTGGTTTTCTTCAACGTAGCTATATCCTATTCCTATAGGAATAGGGTGGTCCACTTTCCATCCAAAGTCCAATTCATATAATTCCTCTCCCTTTGTACCCATATGTTTCTTTAATGTTTTGGTGACTTTTTCCTACTTTTATATCATTACGAAATGGTCCGATCAGCAAGAAATGACTTACGGGTAGTATTTAAATTTGTCTATGAATTAGATTTGTCGAGTCGACGGGTCGAACCCGACAAGTACTCACGAGTCTACGGGTTGGACCTGGCAAGTCACGAGTCGAGAAGTCATGGCCTGAACTAGAACCCGTAGGATGGCGGATCGACGGTCCAAGTGATCCGTCGGGTCACAAGTCGAACCGTCGACCCGCCGAGTCATTTTTTTTTATTAAAAAAAAATCGGTTTTCTTTTATTTTTTCTTGCAAATATAGCGTTTACAAAAAAAAATAAACCTCGACCCTAATCTGAACCCGTAACCCGCTCTAACTCGTGACCCGCTTGACCCGTACCATATTTTTCCCTGCGTACTTTTGATAACAAATTTATAAACTCAAACTTTGGTTATTTGGCGGATGAGTAAGAATTAGAAAGTGTTTTATTTTTTTCAATATATAAGTGATAAAAATAATGAAAATTTTCACTTTTATTTGATCACCACACAAAAAATATCTAATTTTCTATTTGTTCAAATAAGCAACTAGAACAATATGAATTTAATTTTTTAATTGAAAATTTTACTAGAATAAATTAACAAAAAAAATATGAAAAATGTATTTCACTAATAATTTTTTGGAAAACTAACCCAAACATTTAGGATTTTTTTGTTAAGTGTCCATTTTGAACATGTCATTCTGCAAAATGTCCACTTTCATATTTCCTTTTGCAAAATGTCCATTATGACATTTTTGCCCTTCCTTCTCATTTTTAATTTGACTTCCTTCATTTCCATTTTTATTTTGACCATTGACCGGTCAAGGTCAATGACTTTGATGACACAACTTTGGTGACACGTGTATGGTGATAAACAATTTTTTTTGTGATAATTTTTTTTCTTCTTAAGTAATTAGTGTCACCACCTTTATTAGTTTTTTTTTATAGGGAAATAATTCGAGGACCAGACAGGCCTGGACCCTCGAGAGGCCGACATAGTCGGCAGACGGCGAACCGTCAAACATACAACGAAATAAAAAGAAACGGTGCAATACAAGAACCGGCAAACAAACAGCCCAAGCCAACCAAACGATCCTAATTCCTAAAAGCTGAGGACAACGTAGACTAATTCCGGAGCCAAGCGCCACCAAGAGATGACACCGCTGGCCAGCGGTACATAAGGAGTCCCTGTGGGCGATGAAGACGAACCTCCAAGGAAATTTCCGAAACACGGAGTCGTCTCGATGCACACCGTCACGACCCCAGCCAGATCCGACACCGGACGCCAGAGCCCCAACTCGGACTAGGACAATCAAGAAGAACCTGAAACGCCGCCGAAAACCGCCCTCATAAGTACAAACGCACCAGACAACCCAAAAATAGTATAAGTTTTTATTATCATTTTCTTTTTTATATTTTCCTTTTTTAGTTAACCCCTCCTTGCAAGGCAAGGAAAAACACGTGGTCTCCTGAAAATCCGGTTGAATGAAGGCAAATGTGGGTGCTTTGGGCCCAAGGAAATGCCTTGGGCCCAAAGGAGAGGAATCGGGCCTAGATGTGGGGCACACATGCTCAACCCACAAATGAAGGCAAATGTTGCAGGCCTCGTCGAGAGAGTATGAGGAAAGCGGCACCGCCGCCACACCACAATGCCACCGGGAAAACGGAAGGGTAGAGGCACCGCCAACAGCAATCGACCGAGGCAAACTTAGAAGGCATGCGATGGAAGAGGAAGGGGAAGGCCGGAGGATGACGATCGCCCACCACCCTGAACCAACCCCAACACCGCCATGAGAGAGTGATGTCAAAGCAGAAATTTGCAGGGGTGCAGTAGGATTGGAGAAGGCGCCGACGACGGGAGAAGACCGCCGACACGGAGACTCCTGGGTCAGAGACAACCTTGACAGACATCGATTGAAAGGACCGCATCAATGAGATCCGGCAAAGGAGACGAATTAATGCGAGGGGAAGACGAAGCAAAAAGGTAACGAGAACCCAAACGGGTTTCAACACCAACAACAATGCCAAGAACCCAGGTGGAGAGAGGAGATGGAGATGAGCCTTAAAAGAGAGATTAGGCCAGAACCGAACAACCACAGGCTGCATAAACTGCCAACATAGGACGAAGGTGGCACCGGCCTTAACCGGCGATGGAGTAGTGCCCGGTTCAGCGGGGTTTAGAACGCCGATTAGGGGTGGATGGGCGGGAGGTAGAAGGTAGGCATCCCTAGAGGGAGGCGGATTCGGGCTCTCGAAGGAGATTTTAGGGCTCCCGGAGGAGATTTTGGGGCTCCCAGGGGAGATTTTAGGCCTCCAGGAGGAGGAGGAGGTGCTCCCGGAGGAGCCAATGTGGAACATGCCGACGACTTCTCCCACCCTTTATTAGTGGCGATACATGTGATGACAATTTTTTTCGTGACATCTTAGTTTTTAGAGGGTTTTTTATACGAGGTCACTGTCACCACCCTTATCGTTGTCACGACCCCCATCGTTGTCACCACTCTATCGTTGTCACCACCCTTATCGTTGTCACCACCCCTATTGTTGTGGTGCCACCACCCTATCGCTGTGGTGCCACCACCCTATCGCTGTCACCACCCTTATCTATTTCACCACCCTTATCGCTGTCACCACCCTTATTGTTGTCACCACCCTTATCATTGTCACCATCCCTATCGATGTGGTGTCACCACCCTTATCGCTGTCAACACTCTTATCGCTGTCACCATCCTTATCGCTGTCACCACACTTATCACTGTCACCACCCTTATCGTTGTCACCACCTTATCGATATCATCGCCTTTATCACTGTCGTCACTATCACCACCTCTATCACTGTGGTGACACCTTTGTTTTTAGTTTTTTTGATGAGATCATTGTGGTAACAATGTCAGTGGTGACACATGCGGTAACAACTTTTTTTGGTGTCACCACATTTGGTAACACATGTTCTGACACCCTTATATGTCACCCCTCCTTTCCTAAGAAGAATTCACAACCACCAAGGCTTGGATTGAAGATAATACGTATTAGTATATTAAATACATCACTAATTCTATGAATATTGAATTCATAGCATTGAGCAATCCAAAACTAAAGTGCTACACAAAGTGACTGTACTTTCGATGATGTTTAGGGCACTAAACAAAACAATTAATGAATGTCAAAGCTATGCACGGGCAATGATAGATGATACGAAGTTGATACTAGTTTGGCAGGCGGTGTCTTATGACTCCTCTTTCTTCATCTAACTCAAAGCTGGCTCTTGAAAACTTATTGCTCGAGAAGAAGGGTTTCAGATCGTATATCTCGTAATCTCGACTCTCGAGCTTGTATCAGTCACCAAGCCATAATGAGTAAATAATATCAACAAGGTCATATCAGTGTGCGTGAAATAGGGCAGTGAGTAGATGAATTTTGACCTTGTTATGCAACTCCTCCACTTTCAAGTTGATATGAGTAAGCCTGGATGAAGATCCAGTGACAGTCGATCTTCAAAATGCAACGCCTCCTTAATAAGCAAACGAAGAAGATGAAGAAGCAGTTCGTTGTAGTCTCTCTTGAACGTCATGTACTTCTTAAAGCTCTGCAATCATCGCATAGTTCCCAAATACCGTCAAGTCAAAATTCTCGACAATATGTACAAAGGAATGGCAAATTACTGCTATAAAACAGTAAAACAAAACAATATTAACCTTCTGTAAAGCCTTCTGCACACCAAAATTTTGTGTTGAATGCATTCATTCTTAATGCAAACAGAAGCTCCCCTCTGGATATCGTGTAGTATACATTGTCGAACAACCCCCAAAAATAAAAATAAAAATCCGCTCTGCCAAAGCGAAAATCAAAATCAAAAACAAATTGGAAGAAATGAAATCGGAGATGATAATGAGGATCGATGAATCAGTTACCTTGGAGAGTCGGAGGGTGTTCTTCAGGATGGAGAAAGGGGAGCGAGGGGAGGAAGGATTGGAAGCGAACTTCGGCCTAGGGCTCTTTGATTTCTTCTCAGAGGTTCGGCAATGGAGCCTGGACGTGTAATCGGCTGACTGCGACGGGGCCACGATGGAGGTGTGGCACCGGAGCGTTTGGGTGGTGGTCGCCGGAGGCTGTGAAATTAAACGCGGAGTAGAAAGGGTGCTGATTCTAGATAAAATCCAGATGGACGAGATAAAGAAGGGGAGGATGGATGAGACAGAGAAGGCGAAAGGACGAGATCTAGATCTCACATCTGGATGGAGAAGGGGCGCTTGGAGGGCGAGAAGAAGAAGAAGGGTAATTAATAATAGCAGTAGATTTGGGATTACAAAAAAAAAATTGAACATTTAGCAAAAGGGTAGTTTTAGGTGGACATTTAGCAAAAGAGGTATACCAAAATGGACATTTTGCCAAATATTTTTAAACATTTATTGTTGTCAAATAGCACCCAAAATAATACTATTAAACTAGGTTTTTT
Source organism: Persicaria tinctoria (assembly GCA_037127255.1). Taxonomy (NCBI): domain Eukaryota; kingdom Viridiplantae; phylum Streptophyta; class Magnoliopsida; order Caryophyllales; family Polygonaceae; genus Persicaria; species Persicaria tinctoria. The sequence goes on from JBANSL010000006.1 coordinate 26,105,481, forward strand.
TATAATAAAAGTTAGATAAAGGGTAAATAAAATAAGAAAAATAAATTATTCAACTTAAAGCTCAAGAACAAAGTCATAGTGGGAGATGAGAATCTTAGATGGTTGTATATGCACACTACACTTGATAGGATTTCTCAAGGATAAGAAATGTAACTATCCTAAAAAATGTGGGTGTAATTAGAATAGAGAGAAGATATAAGAATCGATATTTTGTAGGTTTGGTCACGTGTAGAGGAGAGACTCCAATGTATTGGTACGCATGTGCGATAATTTGACTATTGAGAGTGATCCATTGTGGGTGAGAAAAGCTAGAATGAGGTGATTAGACGATATCTTGTCATTTTAGAGAGAATATGCAAAAATTGATACTTCGATGGTTTGATCACGTGTAGAGGACAGACTCGAGCGTTTTGATACACATGTGTGATGTATAGCTTGGTTATCGTGAGTATCCGAATATAATGGGTGAGGGAGTAGAACATTGACTTTTTTGAACTCAATGAGAAAATGACGGGTAATAAAATACAATGGAGGAGTAATATTCACGTCGATGAGGGCTAGTAATGTGTGACATAGAGATGATGTGTCTAGGGGCATGCATGTATGCATACTTATCTCCATCCTCTCGCTTACTTTTACTTTTGTAGTAATCTTTCGAGTCGTTATACTTGTTATCCGAACTTCACTGATTTTTATTTATTTTTAAAATGGGTTTATTGGAAACATGCTTTCGATATAATTAGGGAAATAGTGCATACAATTTGACTTCTAAACTATGCTTTTAGCGAGATACACTGAGATTATTATTGTTGAACAAATGAAATAAATTCGATTTATTTATCAATTAATGTTTGTTAATTTATTAATTATTATATACTCTCTCCGTTTCCTTTTAATTGACTTTTTACTATTCATGCACGTTTTTTAAGGTGTGAAAAACTATATGAAATAATAATTTTTTTAAATATTTTTTTCGACAATCTCATACTTATTGATGATAAGTATAATATTATTAAAAAAATATTTTTAAAATATTAATATTTAATATAGTTTTTATCGTTATAAAACTACGTGCATGACTTGAAAAAGTCATTTAAAAGGAAACGGAGGGAGTAAGTAAAATAGTAGACTAAAAGAACTAGGTTCATATTGTTTTGGGTGCTTTTGAAAAAATATAAGTTTGGCATTTTTACGGGAAGAAAAACTTTGGTAGCATATATTATACGTAGTATATAGTAAGCACGTGAAAATGAAAGTTCAGGTTCTTTTTTCACTTATCAAAGTTCATGGTGATTTTTATTCATTTTCCCCTTATTATTATTATTATTTTTTTTGATTAGGTAAGAATTTGAGAATCGGACAACAGGCTGTCTGATAACTCAATAGGCCGACGGATCGGCAGACGGGCAACCGTCAACATACAACAAACTAAACAACACAAATCAACCAAAATGAAAGAAACCCCCAAATAACCCATAAAACCCATCAGCGAGCGGAGGAGACGAGGATGAACTAAGGCGAGCCACGAATGCCGAGGACACGGGAGAGCGTGACGACTCACACGGCGCCTCGACGCCGAGAAGGCAGAGAACAACAACTCACCTTCGGAAAAGGCGAAACCTGCGGAAGTGTGGATCACCGACGTTGCCCCCACCTAGATGAAGGATCTTCGAAAACCACGAAAACAACCACGATCCTTTCGATCATACAGGACGCCCGATGCTGCAACCCAACTCGGAACTAAACGTATCCACGCCAAAGCAACGGACCGACGCCATCAGAGGGGACTAATACGGGCCAAACCAGGGGGAAAACAATCATCACACGGAAAATTGATGTTCCTCGATAGTCTTTTCAATTCCTTTTTGTCTTAATGTAATTCGATCAAATTCAACCACTATATATCTCACAAAAGACGAGGATTTAAATTCTAAATTTCTTGCATGAAATCACTCTAAGTCTACGGTGCCTACAAATGACTCCCGATATGCTGCTGGTTTACAGTGTTGTTTCAGGGTTGTGTTTGACTTTGTCCTTCGTCTACGTCCTCGTCTTGTTCGGTTTAGTTGTATTCAGCTTCGCTTTATATAGCGCTTTTGCCTGTATGTTGCACCTTCTTTGTATTTTTGGTTTCTTTTTTAATGGTTTTCTGTATGCCGACTTATCGGCTTTTGAGGTACAAGTATGTCTGGTCTCGAATTCTTTCATAAAAAAAAAAAAACTCTAAGTCTTTTTTTTTTTTGATCCTTTCCAGTTCAATTGGGCTTTTGCCCACTCTACATCTGGATCGGGTTACTGTAGGCCCCATTAAGGGGTTGACCCTCTCACTCACAAGCGTCTCCATGTTTCCACGAGGATTCGAACTTCAAACCTCGAGGCATGTGATTGGTAAAAACTCTAAGCCCCCGTTTGTTTTTTGGTAGGGAAGAGTAATGATTACCCTCATGAATATAGTCCATATTTAAGTTAAAATTCATTGATCCCTATTCTAATCATTTCCCTCCTTCTCCCATTTTCCATACAAATGTGTTACCTTTTTATTCCCTAATTTTGAGGGGGTAACCAATATATAAATTTGTGGTTGATCGGTTTTTCTTTGAAGGGATGGATATTAAATAAAAAATGACATATATTTTTTTTTTGATGAGAAAATCATTATAAATGACATTTTTTTGTTTTAAAAAAACTGGATCAATCAAATAGATTACTCCGTACAAATTGCTAACCACTTAAATTTTGAAGGGTGTGGTGACTCTAGCTACCAAAATTTAGGTGGCATTTGACGTAAGATTATAAGATAGAAAATAGATAGGAAAACGAATATAGTTACTTTCATAGTATAATTTTTTAATTAAAATAGAGCACAGGTAATTTTATTTATTTATTTTAATTTCAATTATGCCATCTCAATATTATTATTTTTTAGTCTTTTATTTCTCTGGTCTTATATGGCTCTTACAATTTTCAGATTTTTAGTTGTAAATTTGAATTTCGTTTTCAGATATCTAACTTTTCAGCCTTTATTTTATGATAAAAGTAAAATGTACTCCAACTGTGTGATTTCCAAGCCAATTCCCCACAGGCCACAGCCTTGAGCCTACTACGTACTCTTATATAGGGTCCAAATTTCATCGAGTACAATAATTAATTACTTAATGTATGAACAGTTTAATTATTCCATTGAACTACTTTCAACTGCAAAAAAAGTAAATATCAGTAATTGATAAATAAATTAGCTACTCTCCAAAAAGGCGGTAAAGTTAGTTGAATAAATAAACTTTACTTTATTTTGTTCTTATAAAGCCAAACTAAAACAATAATTTAGCAATAGTCCTGATTCCTTAATTGAACTTGATTATTTTTTAAAATTATTTTTTTTCATCCAAGAAAAAGAAGTTGCACAAGCAACAAAAAAAAAAAAACTATTGAATTGGGCTTTACGTCATTGTTTACGACGATGTTTCTGTCTGTTAATTTACCGACCTCTCGAAAATCAGACCTGATCTCGAATTATTTACTTATACTACCTCCGTTCCATAATACATGGGCTTTTCCTTTTTGACACGTTTTTTAAGGAGCGAAAAACTCTATGAAATATTATTTTTTTAATCAAATTTTTTATATCATTTGATACTTATTACTAATAAGTATTGAATTATATAAAAAAATTAATTAAAAAAATAATATTTTATAGAGTTTTTCGTTCCTTAAAAAGCGTGTCAAAAACTAAAAACCCATGTATTTTGGAACGGAGGGAGTAATATTTTTTTTTTTTTTTGAATTGGGCTTTACCATGGAATTGTTAGATTAGGGCACACAAAAAGGCAACTGAGTTGGGAGAGGTAAAAAAAACCAAACCAAAAATTGCATCAGAGGAAGCATCCATTTATACCTCACATTGGAGGGAGCTTTCCAAGAACCCATTGTTACTTCCTTGCCTTGATTTCCTCTGATCCTCTTCCAACTATCTTCATTTGCACATCAATGCCACCAACACACACACACACATTCCACGTACAGACAAGCACCTCCAAAGCGCCCCTTTTTATCTTGCATCTAACTTGATGCAATCCCAACCCCAGCTAGTTCGGTTGCATACTCACATTGTATCGTATCGTATTGTATTAATAGCTCTAAAGTTATCTTATCGACGTTCGTACTCGAGGGAAAAAAGGGAGGCCCCACACACTTGCAAGTCCAATTTTCCCCAATTGAAAGACCCTCATGCCCTAACTAATCCAATTTCCCAAAACTATGCCTTCCAACAATAATGTCATCCCCAACCACCAAACCCCTTTGAAGCCCTTCCTGGTTACATTACATTACATACACCAACAGACCTTTTCAATTGAATAGGAGAGAGAGAGGGCTAAACCCATTGCAGTTCAGAGAGGATCACAAGACCGAAACCCCCCACCCAAAAAGAGAAGCTCTGCAGTGCAGAGGTTAGGTTCAGAGGTCCAGCCCCCTCCCTATGAAGTTGATTTCACCTCAACAGCTCAAACCCTTTTAACTTAAATACTTACACTACTGCTTCTACACTGTACTCTCTGGATCATATTATTGCCATTACTATAATTACCTTGAGGGGGAGAGAGAGAGGCATTGATACCTGTGCTGCATTTGCCTTCCTTTTCCTCTTTGTCCAATACACCACAACAATAACCCTCTCTTACACTTCCCTTTACTTATATATTGTCCTCTCTGTTTTTGCAAGTCACTTAATTGGCCTCTTCTATAAGCACTAACAAAGAAAGCTGTCCTGTTTCCTTCCCAATCTTCCCATCTCTTTCTTTCTTGTTTCTACTTGTTGTTCTCTTTGGCTTCTATATAATAACTTCATCTCTTTTGATAAAGACTCAACCTTTAGTATCAATATGAAGAAAATCTTGTGTGCAGTTCTTGTTATCTTGATCTCTCTTGGCCTGGGTGGCTGCAGCAATGGAGAAGATGGAGAAGATTCAGAAGAGGGTGTGGCTTTGATGGGGAGTGCAGAGCAAGATGCACTTTACACTGCCATTCAAGGGTTTGTGGGCAATGGCTGGAATGGTTCTGATCTTTACCCTGATCCCTGTGGCTGGACTCCCATCCAGGTATTATTACCTTTGTAGAATTCAAATTAGTGTAAAGGTGCAAATGATGGTTGCAAAGCTACAATCTTTTCTTGGATTAACCCTTTTCTAAGCAATCATGATATCATAATAGTACAGTGTATGCAAATAGAAGGGCAAATCCCTTTTCTGCAATCTCCCAATCTTCACTTTTTGTGACTTCCCAGTGAATTTTCATTTTCATTTTGTTTACATTAACCAATATTGGCAATGTTGATATGTTGCGTGGGATTTCCCTTTTAGGCTTAGTTTCAAATTCACAGTTCATACCCCTCTTAAAGTGCAAAAACAGTATATCCTTTACACACATGTACAATCTCACTTCCACAAGTGAAAAAATGAGTAATTTAAATTCAAGGTTTATCTAATTAATGGTAATTTGGGTTTTTCTGTGTGTGTTTTCTCAGGGTGTTTCATGTGATCTCTTTGATGGGTTTTGGTATGTAACAGAGCTATACATTGGACCAGTCCATGACAACTCTCTTAGCTGTGGCCAAAATGTGGAATTCAGGCCTCAACTTTTCCAGCTTACTCATCTGAAGACACTTTCCTTCTTCAGCTGCTTTGCTTCTCTCAGCCACTCCATCACCATCCCAGCTGCCACCGGAACCTGGGAGAAGCTCGGCGGTGCCCTGGAGACGCTCGAGTTCCGATCAAACCCGGGCCTCATAGGTCAAATACCTTCTAATCTCAGCAGCCTGAAAAAGCTCCAGTCTTTAGTGGTGTTAGAGAATGGATTAACAGGCCAAATACCAAGTGATCTTGGGAGGTTGCAAAGGTTAAAGAGATTGGTCCTATCAGGAAATAAACTCACAGGGCGAATCCCGGAGAGTTTTGGCAATCTAACTGAGCTTCTGATCATGGACTTGAGCAGGAATTCTTTATCTGGGCATTTGCCATTGACCTTTGGGGGTCTGATTTCACTCCTAAAGCTTGATTTGAGTGGCAACAAACTTATGGGTATCATCCCAAAGGAGATCAGCAGGTTGAAGAGCTTAACACTTCTTGATCTGAGAGGAAACAGCTTCACAGGTGGATTGGAGATCATACCCTGGTGGGAAATGAGCTCTCTAGAAGAGCTGGTGCTGTCAAACAACCCAATTGGAGGTGAATTGAAGGGTTTTGAGTGGGAGAAGATGAAAAAGCTGATGGCTTTAGACCTTTCCAATGTGGGTCTGAAAGGGGAGGTTCCAGAATCCATAGCAGTGATGCAGAAGCTGAGGTTTTTGGATCTTAGCAGCAACAATCTAACAGGAAAGATCTCTCCAAAGTTAGTTAGCATGGCTAGCATAAGTGCACTGTATCTGAACAAGAACAATCTGAGTGGGGAGGTTGAATTCCCTGGCTGGTTTTATGGGAAAATGGGGAGGAGATTAGGGCTAGGGGGTAACCCTAAACTGTGTTACAGTGAGTACCCATCAGGGTCAGGAAGGCATGGCAGCCCAGATGGGGTGGATGCATGTCAATCTGAGGTGACAGTTTATGATCAGAATCTGGGGTCTAAGTTGGGGGGCAGTGCTGAGTATCAGGAATCATTGTTAATGGCTTCTTTGGGAGGGGAGATTAGGTGTGGAATTAATGGGTTTTGGTGGGTGTTGTTGCTGCTGGAAACATTGATTGTGGTAGGTTTAGTTGTAAATTAAAAACTAGAGAAGCTAGAGTAGAGATTGATGATGGCCTTTTCTTCTCAATTAACTACTCATCTCTCATCTTCATCTTCATCTTCATCATTGACTTTAAAGCTAGCTTAGCATCAAATTTCACATCAAACTAGCTAGCTTGATTAGTTACTAGTTATAGGCTTATAGCTACTAGCTACTTGTAAGTTGTAACCAATGTCTAGTACTATTAGTGTTACTAGTTACTACTAATGATATGATTTACATGACTATTGTTATACAGCCCGCCCGACGATTAGAGATGCTCAAGAAAAACATGTAAAATCAATTTGCAAGCTGCTTGCATATTATGATATGATTTTCCCTGCCTTTTATGCGCAATTTTATGGGCGGGTTTCATCACTATATATGTGCGGAAGGAAATACCTTCATATATTGTCATTTTTTAAAGTAATTAATGAAAATAATGTGATTAATTTGCAAACTGATAAAATCACTTGTTATAAAATAACACCTTGAGTCTTAATTTTATTTTGATTAGGAAATAATTCGAGACCGGACAGGCCCGGACCTCGAGAGGCCGACAAAGTCGGCAGACGACAAGCCGTCTAAACATACAACATAGCAAAGGAAAATACAGCAAGAAAACATAAAACAGATACCTAATACAATAAAAGAACTACACAAAAAACCCGGAAAACCCCCAGACCCAAAGCACACCAGCGGACACAGCAGCGAGAAGAGGGAGACCCGGCATGGAGCAGTGGATAGCGAGCGCATGGGACAGCATAACTGACACGATGTCTCACCGCCGGAAAGACGGAAAGCAGTAATTCACAAAGGGCAAAGACGACTCCTGGGGAAGTGTGGATCACACGACGTTCCCTCCACCTAGATGAAGGATCTTCGGAGACCACGAACACCACCAACACGATCACTTCGATCAACCAGGGCCGCAGAACTGCTCCTCAACCGAAACTAACCACGGATCCAAACAGACAGAACTCCAACCAACCCGAGAAAGTGAAGCACGACCGCAAGATGACGAAGAGCGCAAGAAAATTCCGGAATTTAATTACACGAGTTATTTTATATATATTTTTATTTATTTATTTTTAACCATCAAAACGGGCTGCCCCGGGCCCAAGGCATAACCTTGGGCCCGAAGCACAGCCCGTCAATAGGCGAACCAACAAGCTCAGGCCACCTTCGGGCCCAAGGCAAGCCCGAATGCCAAAGAAAGCCAGAGCCCGAAAATAGCTAGGGATTGCAGTGTGCCGACGACAGAAGGAGGCCTGAGCGCCACCCCCCACAGCCGAGGCGACAAGGCAATCCAGCCAGCAGCCACAAAACCGACGACGGACCAGACAGATGCTCGTCGGAGGAGGTGCGGGTGTAGCCGGAGCCCTGAGTAGAAGAGACGAAGCACAAACGCGAAGTCGAGTGGAAACGAAATTGGCAGGCCGCGCACAACCCACCACCCAGAACAACCAGCGAGGGGAGAAGGACCGCGGCACCCAACGGGAGAGCGGACACCGAGGAGGACCAACCACCATCGGAGGCGACACCGGAATAGGCCGAATTCGAAGGAGCTCCGAGGAGGAGGAGGGAATGGGGTTCCGAAGAGCCCGCTCAGATGAAGAGAGGAAGAGGTGACTGAAGATCAGTCGGAGAACCAGAGAGAATCGAGTGATCGACAGAGAGCGATCAACACAAAGAAAATCAATTAGGGATTCCGATAGCAAAAAGCCCCAAATTGCTGCACAAAAAGCTCAAGGGGAAGGATAAAAGAGGAAGATGAAACCAATAACATCAAGAACCCTAAGGTAAGATCGGTTTCATCATCAATTGATTCCCAAGAGCCTCGCCACCACACAACCAAGGCGACCACCGTGGTGCAACGGGGCCGGAGCCAGGTAGGGCGGCAGAGGACGAGGTAAGGCGGCCGAGGCCGGATTGGGGCTCCCGAAGGAGGTTTAGGGCTCCCGAAGGAGGTTTAATTTGCCCTCAGAAGAGGGTTTTTTCCGGTGGTCGTCGGTGGCGGATCCACCACCACCAGTAATCGTCGCCCCTCAAGGGTTTTTTTTTCTTCCTCTCCTTTTGAGTGTTTTCGTTTCTTGGTGGTATTTTTTTAAAATCTGTTTGTTGCATTGGAAATATATTTTCATTAGCAAAACGAGAATAAAAAAGTGATTAAAAATTGTTTTGATAATGAAAATATGTTTTCGACACAACAACAAGATTTTTGTTTTGTATAATTATTTTTGTTTGTGAATCTCAGATGTTAACAAGAACAAGAAAATGTTAGGATTGGGCATTTTGGGCTAAGTCTGGTCTCATGGGCCGAAGATGAGCTTCTATAAAATCTTTGTAACAAAATGAATTTGTATTCTACCTTCTTTTCTTCTTTCTCAATTTCTCATAAATCTCCATTCAAGTTTAGCTTTTGTCTCCGAATCATAACAGAATAGTTAATAAATAAATTCATAAAAAACAAGAAAATCACACCGTCCAAAAACGTCAATGTATATATATACCACAATAAAACAACAAAAACTAAGTGAGGCGATTTCAGTTCACTAAACTTTTGTATTACATTCACTGATAACTTGCCGACTTTAATTTTTATTTTCAAATCAATCATCTCCACGTCTAAAACCACTTACCATCCAAGACCAACATTAATAATCACTTGAAAGATAATCTAATCTTTACTTAATTAATGTACACATCAAACGACGTTCCAACACCGCAGGTGAGGTGGAACTATTGAAGCATATGAATGACACTGTTTACTAGCCGTTAGTGTTAGTTAATGGTGATTTAGTTAGCTAATGATGTAGTCCTTTTATTTCCTTCAGCACTGCGTTTTAGTATTCCGAATAAGGACAAATGTGGTCCAATCTGTAGGTGGTATTTAAGACCCTCTATTTCTGTTTTCTTGGATCAAGAGTGAGGAATGAAATGCAGCATGGCTGCCAGGGGAAAACCCTAGTGAAAGTTTACTGATTTTGCTCCTGCACCTTCATTACTGTTTCATTGGTTTTGATATTTCATTTCTATGTTATTTTGGCTTGTGTGAAGCCATTGCTGTCATCAAAATTGTTCTTTTACATGGTATCAGAGCTGTAGGGTGATTAATACAGATTCTCGTTACGAAGCATTGAAGGAAGATGGCAGAGCTTGTTCAGGATAATCATGAAATCCCAGGTCAGGTTCCTGTGAATCAGAATACTCAAGGTAACTTTGGTGATCCTCTTTTTCTGGCTAACTCGGATCATCCGGGAGCTCAGCTTGTTACTACTGTTCTTGATGGTGTTAATCTTCTCCCTTGGATGAGGGGAGTAACAATGGCCTTAGGTGCCAAGAACAAGTTAGGTTTCATAGATGGAACCTGTGTTAGACCTCTTCCTGAAGGATCAATAGACTCTCAGAAATGGATGAGAGCTGATTTCATGGTGAGGTGTTGGTTGTTGAACTCCATGGTGAGTTCTGTTAAGGAGAGTCTTGTTTATGTGGAATCTGCTAAGCAACTATGGGATGAGGTAACCGAGAGGTATGGTCAGACTAATGGACCACTTATTTTCAGGCTTAAGAAGAAACTGGTTTTGATTGTGCAGGGAGGAATGTCTGTTTCAGAATACTTCAACAAGTTGAAGGTTATATGGGATCAGTTGCAAGTGTTGGAGCCAATGCCAACATGCATTTGTGGTGGAATTGCTAACTGCAGATGTGACATACAGAGGAAGATGAGTGATATGAACATGAAGGATAAACTCATGTAGTTTTTGATGGGTTTGAATGACTCATATGAGAGTGTTAGAAGTCAGATATTGTCCACTGATCCTATTCCTAATCTGAACAGAGCTTATTATCTTGTTAGCCAGGCAGAAAGTAGCCAGAAGGATAATACTCCTTCAAATGCATCCACACAGGAGTCTAGTGCTCTTGCAGCAGGAAGGGAAGGGAACAAGACTTTCACAAGGAGCTATGGGCAGTCAGGCAACTATGGTCAATCAAACAACTACCAAGGGCAGTCTGGTAACTTTCAGGGAGCTAGATCTCAGGAGAAGAGAGACTACAGAAAGGAGGGACAGCCAAGGAATGAGAGATTTGGAAATTATAATGACAGATTTGACAAATCTAACAGAAAATGTAATTTTTGCAATCAGAATGGGCACTTCATGGAGCAATGCTTCAAGCTACATGGCTATCCAGAGTGGTGGCAAGGCCCTAAGGATAATGTGAAGCCCTCTGCAAATTCAGTTGGGTTGCAGGATCAGGAAACTCCTTTAGATGAGAACAAGGCTCAGAGAAATGCTGGTGAATCTGGAATGGACAAGGCTTTTGTCAATGCTGTTTGTCAAGAGGTGATGAAGATGATGAAAGGGAAGAATCAAGTGGAGTCGTCCACAGCTGCAAATTTTGCAGGTAAATACTGTTTTGCTACTCTAGATTCCTTGAATAGAGAGAGGATAGGAGTGGAATGGATCATTGATACAGGTGCCACAGATCACATGGTCAATGATGAGAAATTGATCTCATAAAGGAAGAGGCTATCTCAACCCTTTTATGTTGAAATGCCAGATGGGCATATCATATTGGTGACTGAGTCAGGAAAAGTTTTTCTATCTCAACACATTACATTGCAAAATGTTTTGTATGTTCTTGGTTTTAAACACAATTTGCTGTCAGTTGGGAAGTTAGTTGATAATTCAGATTTCAGGGCAGTTTTTGATAGAAATGGGTGTGTTTTACAGGGCCCTGGCTGTGAGGGGATTTTGCTGAGAGGATACAGAAGGAATGGGCTATACAAGGTGCTGCAATTGAAGGGAAATGAAGTCATCAGTGACACTTCAGTTTTTGTTTCTGCTAAATTAGATTTAAATTTGCATCATGCTAGACTTGGTCATACTTCTCTTTCTAAGTTGAGACACATGGATCATTTGAGTCATTTCAGTATGAATGATATGTTTTGTGACACTTGCAATCTTGCTAAGCATCATAGAATGCCTTTTCAGTTAAGTGATTCTAGAGCCAATGATGTGTTTGATTTGATTCATGTGGATGTATGGGGTCCTTATAGGGCACAAAGCATTCAAGGTGCAAGTTATTTTTTAACTATTGTGGATGACCACAGTAGAGCCACTTGGACTTTCTTGATGAAAGGAAAGTGGGAAGTAAGCAGTGTAATCAGAAACTTTATGAAATATGTAGAGACACAGTTTGAGAGAAAGGTTAAATGTGTCAGGAGTGACAATGGGACTGAGATTGTGAACAAGGAATGCACTGAGCTTTTGCCTCTAATGGAGTGCTACATCAGAAAAGTGTTCCTTACACACCTCAGCAGAATGGTAGAGTCGAGAGGAAGCATAGGCACTTGGTTGAAACAGCAAGAGCCATGAGAATTCATGCCAATCTGCCCCTATATCTATGGAGTGAATGTATTCTTGCTGCTACTCATGTGATCAATAAGCTTCCATCTGCAGTGCTACAATGGAAAACACCTATTGAGGTGTTGCTTAAGAGGAAAGTATCTTATGATGAGTTGAGAGTTGTGGGATGTTTATGTTATGCTCCAGTGAATCATTCAGAAAGAGACAAGTTTGAGGCAAGAGGAAGGAGGTGTATTTTCCTAAGTTATCCTCATGGACAGAAGGGGTACAAATTGCTTGATTTGAAGACAAAGCAAATGTTTGTTAGTAGGGATGTGGTGTTTAATGAAGAGATGTTTCCTTATAAGGATAATGTTCTAGAAAATTGTAAGGGTGTTCAGGAAAATATGTTACCTCTTGTGAATCCAGCTGCAGACTTCGAGTATGAGCCAACACAACCCATCATTGTGCCAGCACCAGCTGATACTCCCCAGACTGCTACTCCCCAAGGAGATGAAGAGCACCATGAGAATTCTACATCACAGCAGTCTGACAATCAGTCACCTTGGAGGGCACTACCTGAAGGAGGTAATGGTGATCATTCAAGGCTTGATGAGGTGGAGTTTCCACCTTTGAGAAGATCTGAAAGACAGATACAAAGACCTGGAAGATTTAGTGATTATGTGCGCAATGTTGTGACACAAAGACAGTCAAATGCCTTTCTTGTCAAGGTTTTAGGCCCTCTGAATCAGTATGATGGGAGGTTTGTTGAGTCATTTTCCAACATGGTGAGCATACCAGAGCCTGGCTCATATAGAGAAGCTGTGAGAAATACACTTTGGCAAGAAGCCATGAGCAAGGAATTGTCTGCATTTGAGCAGAATCAGACATGGACTCTTACTCCCTTACCTGTTGGTTATAAACCAATAGGATGCAGGTGGGTATATAAAATCAAATACAATCCAGATGGATCTGTGGAGAGATATAAGGCAAGGCTTGTGGCAAAGGGATACACACAGATTGAAGGAAAGGACTATAAACATACTTTCTCTCCAGTTGCCAAGTTGCCAACTGTAAGATTGATCTTTTCATTGGCAGCTAAAAAGGATTGGACTGTGTTCCAACTGGACATTAACAATGCCTTTTTACATGGTGAATTAGAAGAGGAAGTCCACATGCAGCCACCAGAAGGTTACCCCATACAGCCAGGAGTTGTATGCAAACTGAATAAGTCATTATATGGCTTAAAACAGGCTTCAAGGCAGTGGAACACTGAGCTTACTCATTTCATGTTGACTCTTGGATTCATCCAATCTAAGAATGATTACAGTTTGTTTATCAAGACAGTAGAGAGAGGTAAGGTATTGGCTCTGGTTTATGTAGATGATCTCCTACTCACAGGGGATGATGAGGAAGAGATAAACAAGGTCAAGTGTGCACTGCATCAGGCGTACACCATAAAGGACTTGGGTCCTGCAAGGTACTTTTTAGGCCTTGAAGTTACTAGATCCAGTACAGGGATCTCTTTGCATCAAAGGAAATATATAGTTGACATCATTGATGATTGTGGGATGAGTGGCTGCAAACCAAGTGGTATTCCATTACCACAAGGATTAAAATTGTCCTTGGATTCAGGGACACCTTTGAAGGAGCCAGAAAGATATAGAAGGTTGATTGGAAGACTTTTATTTCTGAATTTGACAAGACTAGATCTTTCTTATGCAATTCGGCACTTAAGTCAATTTATGAGTGATCCACGTGATGCTCACATGAATGTTGCTTTACATGTTGTTAGATATTTGGCTGGGACAGTTGGTATTGGATTATTATTATCCAGAGATGGTGATTACAGTGTCACAAGTTACAGTGATGCAGACTGGGGATCATGTGCATATAGTGCAAGGTCTCTCACTGGATTTTGTGTGTTCTTTGGGAAATCCTTAATTTCTTGGAAGACAAAGAAGCAATTGACAGTTTCTAAGTCTTCAGCAGAGTCTGAATATCGAAGTATGTCAAGAACTGCTAGTGAGTTAGTGTGGATAGTAGGCCTTTTGGAGGATCTACACATCAATGTCACATTGCCCATTCCTCTTCATTGTGATAGCAAAGCTGCAATCTACATTGCTGTCAATCCTGTGTTTCATGAGAGAACGAAACACATTAAGGTTGATTGCCATTTTATTCGTGAGAAGGTACTGGAAGGGTTCATATGTACTCCACATATTCGAACAGGAATTCAGGTTGCTGATCTTATGACTAAGCCACTAAGTGAAGAAAGATACAAGACCTTCTCCTGCAAGTTGGGACTTGTGGATCTCTCCCCAAGTCCAACTTGAGGAGGGGGTATTGAAGCATATGAATGACACTGTTTACTAGCCGTTAGTGTTAGTTAATGGTGATTTAGTTAGCTAATGATGTAGTCCTTTTATTTCCTTCAGCACTGTGTTTTAGTATTCCGAATAAGGACAAATGTGGTCCAATCTGTAGGTGGTATTTAAGACCCTCTATTTCTGTTTTCTTGGATCAAGAGTGAGGAATGAAATGCAGCATGGCTGCCAGGGGAAAACCCTAGTGAAAGTTTACTGATTTTGCTCCTGCACCTTCATTACTGTTTCATTGGTTTTGATATTTCATTTCTATGTTATTTTGGCTTGTGTGAAGCCATTGCTGTCATCAAAATTGTTCTTTTACATGAACCAATTGGGAGTGGCCAAACTAACCTATTAAATAAAGTATATGCTCCCTAGAAGAAACGAATAATCTCTATGTATAATTGGTGAGGAGTTAAGTTGGTGTTTGCTTGTGTTTGGGTGAGTGACGATTACTCTATATTTTTGAAATTCCTGCATTATTGATGTTGTAACAAGAACGATAAACAGGAGGGTTCATCCTGAAATTTTTAGGACCCGATACGAAGTAAAAAAATGAGTTTTTGTTTTAATCAGTAAATATATTCATATTTTTTTTATATACATTAAACAATGCAGAATTTTAATTTATTTAGCTATTATTAAATTCGAATTTTATTTTTATCACTAAAAGTGAAAATTTATGGATTTTCAGTAGTATATGAATATGACTAATGCGACAATATCTCAAACACAACAAAAGACTACGGTTTTTAGATTTACCAATATACTTATTTACTAAATTTTATTATATTTTCTTACAATTCCTATTAAAAAAAGTGAATTTTTCTAGTGAGAAATAAAGGTGAAAAAATTAATTAATACGTCATATCACTTTTTTTTTTAAAAACAAATATGTCATATCACAAATGAGAAATAAACGTGAATTTTATTATGCTTTGCATTTATAACAATAATTGAAAGACATAGTATTTTTTACACTATTTGTCGTTGATTTAAAATATTGAATAAATTAATACGTCATATCACAAATGAGTTTTTTTTATGTAAATTTTAGAAAATCTTTTATTACATGTAAATATAATAATACACAATATCCTAATTATATATATAACATAATTTTTTTTTCCGGGGCCCTACTCGATAGGGGGCTCTAGGCGACTGTCCCTTGGGCCTACCCCAAGGGGCGACCCTGATAAACAGAAATGAAAGATACTCAGATTTACGTGAGTCGGTAATCAATGGACAGAGGAATTAAATTCTTTATTATGAAGGGGAAGAATAGAACTGATTACAAAATTGTTATGTTTCATGAGTATATATATATATGGACTCATGACACTCGAATCATACTGCTCATAAACTCAAACCACATCACGATAAACCCGTTAACATAAATCATAACATACTGTTTTGGCGGGGTGGTGTTGCCCCTAGTCTCCCCACTGGACCCCTAACTCGCTGACCAACCAGCGAGAACACTATCGTTGAGCGTTGCTCCTCAACCCCGATAGGGGGCTCATGCCCTTGGGACTTTTGAAATAATTCATGCATTTATTTAATTTCATAATAATAAATCTATATATAACCTTAATTTAGAAGACTTTGCTTACGTGTCAATCTTAGAGGAGTTTTAGGAATATTGACCAATTATGTTTTTTTTCTTGATTTTTTTATTTCTCCTTTTATCTTTTTTTTTTTCCATTAATTTTTTTAATCCTCTATTCTCTTTTATTCTTAACATATTTACTAACAATCTATATATAACCTTAATTTAGAAGACTTTGCTTACGTGTCAATCTTAGAGGAGTTTTAGGAATATTGACCAATTATGTTTTTTTTCTTGATTTTTTTATTTCTCCTTTTATCTTTTTTTTCCATTAATTTTTTTTAATCCTCTATTCTCTTTTATTTTTAACATATTTACTAACATCTATATATAACCTTAATTTAGAAGACTTTGCTTACGTGTCAATCTTAGAGGAGTTTTAGGAATATTGACCAATTATGTTTTTTTTCTTGATTTTTTTATTTCTCCTTTTATCTTTTTTTCCATTAATTTTTTTAATCCTCTATTCTCTTTTATTCTTAACATATTTACTAACAATTGCGCTTAATTCAAAACATTGAATTCAATCTAATATAACCATTAGGTTTAACTCACATTTATGTACTAACTATTGAGTTTAATTCAAAACATCTATATATAACCTTAATTTAGAATACTTTGCTTACGTGTCAATCTTAGAGGAGTTTTAGGAATATTGACCAATTATGTTTTTTTTTCTTTATTTTTTTATTTCTCCTTTTATCTTTTTTTTTTCCATTAATTTTTTTTAATCCTCCATTCTCTTTTATTCTTAACATATTTACTAACAATCTATATCTATATATAACCTTAATTTAGAAGACTTTGCTTACGTGTCAATCTTAGAGGAGTTTTACAAATATTGACCAATTATGTTTTTTTTCTTGATTTTTTTTATTTCTTCTTTTATCTTTTTTTTTCCATTAATTTTTTTAATCCTCCATTCTCTTTTATTCTTAACATATTTACTAACGATTGGGCTTAATTCAAAACATTGAATTCAATCTAATATAACCATTAGGCTTAACTCACGTTTATGTACTAACTATTGAGTTTAATTCAAAATATTGAATATAATTATTAGTTGTGACACATCACATTTAAATGCATGATTCAGATTCTAAAATTTCTAAAAAAGTTACAATGATTATTGATATTATTATTACTGGGTGATTTAAAATATCTACATTTATGTATTATACTTTAGACGAGATATAAAAAAATTATTTCAGAATTATAAGATACATTTATGGTAAAGTTTTTTTTTCTTAACTTTTATTAGTATTTTATAATATATTTATATGTATTATTAGTATTTTAGTTGTAAAAAATCGCGTCATGGCGCGGGAATTGTACTAGTTTTTTATATTTACAAGATTTTATTTTTAGTTTTTACAAAGAAAAATACGCGTAATGACACTAGAATTGTACTAGTTTCCATTGTGTTATTCAATTTTTTTGGACAATCCAAATATGAGGTTAGTCTAATACTTCGAATATTTTCTTTATAAAAAAAACCCATCATTTTCCAAATTGGTTTGATCCATTTCGCAAGTTAACCAAACATGATCAAGATTCGAGACCCTCTCAAAAAATTAAAAGGCACACAAAAGCAAAGCTAATGATTGTCATACAATACAACTACAAGCATGTTTAAAAGCCACACACGTCTTTGCACTTTCAAAATTAACGAGTCTTTGGAGTGACCACCAAACTTCAATCAAACTTTACATTATCATCTTTTCGATCAGTTTGCTTATAGTCGCTCAACAACTCTAGAGGACTTTTTCTTCTCCTCTAGCACTGGTTAACACAACACGAAGGTAAACTACACTAACTAATACTCGAACTCGAATGATTCATAGTGTACCCTTCAGCTCGAGTATAGCAAGTTCATCCGATGATTCCCATCAATGCACCGAGGACAAGTCTATCAACACATAAACATGAATTTTGTCTGATGAACACCAGAGTCCTGCCTCTAGGAGATCAGGTAAAACACAGAAAAAACTAGATACTCGCGATAATTCAAAATTTATCGAAAAAAGTAAGCAAGTTTATACTTCTAATTTACTTAAATCATTGAAGAATTATACCACACTTTGTTGTAGACAGTTGCTTTCATACCTTAATGTGTGTAGCTTCTTCCAAACTCCCAAAGGCAGTTTGAATGTGTAGCTAATGCATAATGGACCCCAATCTATACATACCTTAAAATGCACCCTCCCCAATCAATCTTATTGCACAAGTACAACCATACCCAAAACCTTAAACATAGCATAGAGCAAACAAAGGGCCATACATTTTCACTTGAAACAACACTCAAACTCGGAGAAAATAGAGGCTAAGCTCAGGGCCGCCATTGCCACCAGGGTTCACCATGTAGAAGGTCTCGGAATCCTTGGACCCTGCAACCCTCTCAAACTTGGCTCTCATGTACATGAGCTCGCCCTCTTCCCCGACTCCATCGTCTTCCTCCCCAGGGAGGACTCCGGCCCCCATTGTGATTGGCCCCACAGCGGCCAACACCTTGAGCTCCTCAGGCCCACATTCTTGCCTGGTGCCATACCCACACTTCTTGCCATTGCAGTAGGCCCTCCAGAGTGGCTCGTCTAGCAGCTTGGGGCGTTTCTTCTCTGGCTTCTTCTCGCACTCGAGTGCCACCCTGACCAACCCTGAAGCCATTTCCTTAACAAGGACGCATGTTGGGGTCGAAATCTGGATCAGAAAGGCTGGACTGGATTTGGGATCCTCTTGGAATGCAATAGAGACATGCCCACGGCGGTATCCGAAGAGGGTCCCAATCAGCTTGGACCCAAGGGCTGAGGATCCTGATCTGCTCTTACCAAAGAGTGCAAGAGCTGACCGGAACTTCGTCTGCTTCTTCCTTGTAGGAGGGTCCAGGGCTGGATTGAATGCTACTGGAACGGATTTGAAGCTCATCAGAACACCCTTTTGCTTCTCCATTTGAGAAAGACCGGAGAACGAATGAGACGAAGATCCGTAAGTCAAGACCACTTCATCATTGTCTTCATCCTCAGCTATCTTTCTCCAGTTGAAGTATCTTCTTGAGAAGGACAAGGAGGAAGGTTCTTGAGAAGCTTTGGCCTTGATTGTCTTCATCTCTCAAAATCACTGATTGGTAGAAAAATGGAAACAAGAATAAAATTGAAAGTGGGAAGTGTTGATTGATCCCTCC
Source organism: Persicaria tinctoria (assembly GCA_037127255.1). Classification (NCBI taxonomy): domain Eukaryota; kingdom Viridiplantae; phylum Streptophyta; class Magnoliopsida; order Caryophyllales; family Polygonaceae; genus Persicaria; species Persicaria tinctoria. Next base: position 26,124,742 of record JBANSL010000006.1, read on the forward strand.
TCTATTTATCCTTGCTTCCATTGTCACACTCCTTTTTATTGCAGAAGATCAAGCAAAGGAATCCAGACAAAAATGATAGTTGAGCAGTCCCACCTAACAAATGACAAATCTAGAAAAAATCTGATAGCTTTGTAGACCAATAGACACCACAAAGGCCGAAAGGGTGTAAGTTCTTACTTAAGCACAGTTATTTCTGTCACACTCCTTGTAATTGGTAGGGGGCCACACCAGAGACTAAGACCTAAAGGTAATTACATTAAGGGGGCAGGTAAGGAAGCACCAAATCTTACTGCCTACTTCCTCTTCTTGGCTTCTTCACTGTACAAGTAAAAACTAATAACAGCTCCCATCCTCACCACAACCACCATTAGCCACCACACTGATGCTTTTTGCTATCAAGAATTGAAGAAAGCAACTTTGTGTGAGCATTTTTATTTCGCCTGATACTGATATAAAACAAAGCAATGCATATATTTAGCTTTGGTTCTAATATTGGTGTCCATAGTTGCAAAATGCTGAACTTTGGTCCAACTTTACACAACCAAACAGCTCAAAAAATAGGTCTTTTAAGGACTGTATTTGACTAAGGTTTCTTGCTCAATTGATTCAGTTCAGCAACCTAGAATTACTGTTCCTCAGACTTGGTAAGACTATGAGCACATCAAGTACATGTGGTAGAATGTCAAACCCTGTTGAAATTTGAGGTTGAATCCACCAATCTCAAACTGAGTAAGAAAGTTTCGATATATAAATGCAGCTTTCTTCATGGGACCTGAATCTGGTTTATTGGTCACCTAACTTACAATATGAGAACCAACAAGAGCAGTGTTACAGTAAGAGATGCATTAGAAAATGGAGATTAGGTGCCATCTCTTTAACGAAGATGACCTATATGTTACATCATGCCACAGATAACTTCACATTAACAAGTCCAAGACAACAAATACAGTATGATTCCAAGATAATTGAACACAAGCTGTCACATAACAGATACAGTATATCTCGACCAAAAAAAAAATAACAGATACAGTATGATTCCAAGATAATTGATCACAAAATGTCACATAACACATACAGTATGATAATTGATCACGAAATGTCACATAAAGAAGTGATCTTCAAGTTTAAAGGAGATGACTTGTTCTAGGAGGAGACTACCAAATTCAGCCATGGAGATGATAAGAACGTAATGAAATAGGAGCCAATCGTCAAAGGGATTGCTTATAATCACACTTCCAAATCCTAATTGCACAATCAAGCAGTGATCGAAACCCTAATTATGTGGGACTGGGGAAAGGGTTGAGTCCAGAACGAACCATCTTTTCAAGGGGCGCAAAGAGGGGAGTTGGGAGATGATCCCAATCGTACCAATTCCAGCCGTCGCACTTATCGGGCTCCATGTTCAGCGGCGTCTGATCGCCTTCGCGGGGCACCGCCCGCATGATAATGGTTACGAAGTGCGATGGATCAGCGGCGTCGGAGATTATGTTGTCGGTGACTGTAAGCAGCTCTATCCTCTCGATCTCTAGCCCCGTCTCCTCCTTCACCTCCCTCGCCGCGCACTCCTCGAAGCTCTCCCCTGCATCGACATAAACACCACAATCAACCGACGGTTCATCGGAGATTATTAAGAAGGGGGCTGTTTTTAGAGAGAAAATCGACCGAATTCGAGGCGGCCGCCGGGGAGTGCGAAGGTGGATGCGCCGATGGACGATCGGCGACGCCCTAATAGCACCTTGTTGCCGTCTCTTAAGAGGAAAACGGCTACTGCCACTCTCGGCGCCGGTGGATCCGCTACCTTCCCCTCCATTTTCGTTTCCCTGTAATAAGTCTCTTCTCACTGATTGACAGAGTTCAAGTTTTCTAGTGAAAAAAGATGTGACCTTTTTGGCCGCCAAGCTTCAAAGTTCAAACATGGCCGCACCTCATAGGGTTTTCAGAGTCAAATTCACTCTTTTTTTTTACTTTTAATTTTTGCAAGATGTGGCTTGATTTTAATTACTTTAATACGATTACAGCATTAGATCAATCAAATCCAATGTTGATTAATACTTATAATATAATAATTTGACCAAAGACTAAGATAAAAACAGATTTTCGTATAATTCGGGTTTTGATCTTGTACAATTCTGATGACTGACGAGCTTGATATGCCAGTGGGAAGGACTAAGGAGGATATCAGCATATATGAATATGATTCATATATACATAGATGAGTAACGAAGACAAGGCAAAGCATCGGAATCCGATACTTGGTTACCGTCTAATTGGGGATGGGATATGGTGACGGTTTCCAAATTGCGCAACGCAGAATCCGAATACTGTAAGGAACTTGTAAAAATGGAATCTTGTTCTCATTAATTAATTTCTCATCACAAACTCCACTAAGCCACCTTATCACACACTGTGGTAGGTTCTGATTCGAACTCTCAAAACAGCCGAAATCGTTGGCTATAAATAGGCCTTGTTCATGTTCAACAACATATATAGCAAACCAAAACACACCAACAACCCACGTTCCTAGCAAGAACAATGGCATCATTGAAGGCTGAAAGACCCGTCGGAACCCAACTCTTCGGGCAGGCTAAGAAGGAGCCTGCATCCACCAAAGCTCCGGCGTCTAAGCCTGCCCCTAAGAAATCCGCCCCTAAGCCTCAGGAGCCTAAGAAGAAGGTATCTATGACATCCACAAGTGCTTAATTAATTTTGGCTTATTTTTCAGGTTACATAATATGATGTTATTCATTGCAGGCTGGAGGTGGAAAATCGGGATCAAAGAAGCAGTAATGGGTCGATGCAAATTAAGGCACAATGATAAGATAAGGAACTGAAGAATGAGATGATCACTCTAGGGTTTCCTTGTTATACAATGATGTCTCTTATATATGATATCATATGATATGATATATCTTTGTATTACTTTGGTTTGATTGCGGTTCTTCCTCATGTTGGTTTGCACTTTGCCCTAATCAAGTAATACTAATAATAATGATATCTTGGTAAACTAAAACTAGTACTTGTATGATATATATGCATCATCCTCATAAGCTTACTTGATAGGTTTTCTTCAAGGGAGGAAGTTCAATCTATTTCGATCCGTAAAATATTTCAAAAAATAGGTTATTCGAACAATTAAGTAATTAATTATCATTCATTTGTGGGTCTAATGGAATGAGACGCTAGAACCATTCCAGAATGGCTCACCGGAAAGGATTTGTGGGTAGTACCCATAGGTCCTTGGTTCGAACCCCGGAATGGCCGCACTTTATTTACCTATTTAAGGAATGAGACGCTAGATCTCTTAAGCAACGTTCATATCGATTTTTGTTCTCCGCCTGGCATTGAGATCGAATTAGTGTGAGTCATGGTACTCTCCCGCGTTCTCGGCATTCGTGTGGCTCGCCTTGAATCTTCAACGACTTCTCTGTTGACTGATGCCTTTTATGGGTTATTTGAGTTTTCTTTCAACTATACTATACCGATTTGTGTTAGCTAGACTAGTATGTTGACGGTTAATCCGTCTTCCGATTCGTCGGCCTATTGAATTATCAGACAACTTGGTTGTCTGGTATCTCAAATTCTTACCTTATAAAAAAAAAACGTTCAGATCGAGTTCGAATCTAGCTTGGTGTTGATCGATTTATGGAATCAGATAGCCAAGCCCAAATAAAATCCAATAAAACCCCAATGATGAAGAACGAAAATCAGCAAGGCAAAACCTCCTCAAAGGTGCCTGCAAGGCTGCAATTTCATCATCTCACTTGGTGGTGGGTCTGGAATGTGGATGAAGTCATGCAAATTTTAATGTTGGACCATTTACAGGGCTTAAAATTGTTGGGCTGTAGTTAACTTTCCAAATCTTGAACAAGGTCCATGATTGTTCCAAGCACATAAACTACAAAAAAATTGATATTTTAATCAAATACCACTACTTATCATCAATGAATAAACTAACCAATATTTTATTTGATCAACCTCAATCGCCTTATATTTAAATCAGGTATAACTAGACATGAGCAAGGGTCAAGGGTCGACCCGGACCCGACGGGTTTTGACCCGGCGGGAACCCAAAGGGTCGACGACCCGGCGGGTTAGGGTCAACAAGGGTCAGGGTCGAGGCGGGTCAAGGGTTAGTGTTAGGGTCATGCTGATTTTGACCCGCGGACCCGGCGGGTCGAACCCGAAGGGTCGACCCTTAGGGTCAACCCGCCGGGTCATCTATTTTTTTTTCCAAAAAATCAAGGTAAAGAGGAAGAGGAATTCAACATTATAGAATGACGTAGTAATCTAGAGAGATCCCAATTTCCTACTACGTAGGCAATCACTCGTCAAATATTCGCCGCTCCATGCTCAACTCTAGCGGTGGAGCAACGTTTTAGCCAATGTTGTCAAATATTAAGCAAGAAGAGATCAAGACTCTTGCCCGAGACTCTGGAAGGTCAAGTTTGCCTAAACGATTGGAAGAGGGTGGAGATGCTTGTGAGATCATGAGATTGATTGTAATGTCCTCCTTGAGGGTTTCCATTCATTGATATAACATATATATAGGTTACAAGGTATTGGGCCTTAACGGGCTTTCAGCCCACTATACAATAGGAGACCTATGTAATCTATCAAACCCCCGCAGTCGAAACGGGAGGGGTCCGTACCGTGAGACTGGAACGAAAATCAATGAATAACTGTCTAGGTAAACCCTTGGTGAATATATCAGCGTACTGATAAGAGGACGGGACATGTAGAACGCGGACATGTCCAATGGCAACCTTGTCCCTGATGAAGTGGAGATCAAGCTCAATGTGCTTCGTGCGTTGATGTTGGACTGGGTTGCTAGCCAGGTAGACGGCGGAGACGTTGTCAGTGTAGACCAGAGTGGCCTTCTGTAAGGGGCATCGTAGCTCAAGCAGGAGATTGCGGAGCCAAGAGCACTCAGAGACAACGTTGGCAACACCCCTGTATTCGGCTTCAGCGCTGGAGCGAGACACGACGGACTGGCGTTTGGCTGACCAAGACACAAGAGTGTCATTGAGGAAGACACAGTAACCAGATGTGGAGCGACGTGTGTCTGGACAACCACCCCAATCCGCATCAGTGTATGCCACAAGATCAAGCTTAGAGGAAGGAGTGATGGTGGTGCCGAGCCCGAGGGTGCCGCTGATGTACCGAATGATCCGCTTCAAAGCCTGAAAATGGGGTTCCCTAGGGGCATGCATGAACAAGCAGATCTGCTGGACGGCGTAACTGATATCAGGCCTGGTGAAAGTGAGATACTGAAGAGCACCAGCGAGGCTACTGTACAGTGTTGGATCATCAACCAAAGGACCAGAATGAGCACTGAGCTTGTTGGATGTATCGACTGGGGTTGCGACGGGATTGCAGTTGACCATCTTAGCACGAGCAACAATCTCAGCAACATACTTACTCTGTGAGAGAAACAGACCAGACGCATGCCGCTGAACGGCAACTCCCAAGAAGTAAGACAGCGGACCCAGATCAGACATGGCAAATTCGGCACTCAATCTCGAGATGATGGACGTTCGAAGAGCATCAGAAGAGGCGGTGAGAATGATGTCGTCGACATAGAGCAGCAGGAAAGCCAAGTCCGAGCCTCTGCGATAGATAAACAGAGACGTATCCGATCGGCTGCCAGTGAAACCCAAGCGGAGCAGATGAGAGGCAAACCGCTGGAACCATGCCCGTGGAGCCTGTTTCAGACCATACAGAGAGCGCTTGAGGAGACAGACATGCTTTGGACGCTCAGCATCAGCAAACCCCGGAGGCTGAAACATGTAAACCGTCTCATTCAGATGACCATGCAGAAAGGCGTTCTTGACATCCAGCTGATGGATGCCCCAGTTGCGCGACAGAGCCAGACTCAGGACCACTCGGATAGTGGCAGGTTTGACCACAGGGCTGAAGGTCTCATCACAATCAATACCTGCCTGCTGAGATCTACCGTTCACCACCAGACGGGCCTTGTAGCGCTCCAATGTCCCATCAGAGCGGAACTTGTGACGGAAGAGCCACATACAGCGAATGACGTTCGCCTCAGGAGGGCGAGGAACAAGAACTCAAGTACCATTCTTCGTAAGGGCCCTGTATTCGTCGAGCATAGCCGCCTGCCAATTCGGGTCTAGGAGGGCTGTTTTGTGGGAGGTGGGAACGGGGGAGAGGGAGGTCTGGGTGGAGGCAGAGGGGGAAAGGGAGTCGGGAAGGATGGGGGCAGGAGAGGCGAAGGACGCGGGCGCGCCAGGGCGGGGCGCGGGCGCGCCATCTTGGGGCAGGGATGTTGGCGTAGGGGATGTGGGGTGTATAGCGGGGTGATGGTCGGTGGTCATGGAGATGATCTGTCGGGGTCTGAAGACACCGGAGACGCTGCGGGTGTGAGGTCTGGTTGTGGGGGGTGGCGAGGGAGGTGGGGGAGGGGGAGACGCAGGAGCACCGGGAGAGCTCTGGGGAAGAATGAAGTGAGGAAATGGTGACTCAGACTCTGACGACAACACAGGGGGTGTGGGAGATGCGAAGGGAAATCGCGACTCATCAAAGGTGACATGGCGAGAGAGAATGATCCTTTGAGTCTTGATATCAAGGCAAATATAACCGCGATGATCAGACGGGTAGCCAAGAAAGACACAAGGGGTAGAGCGAGGGTGAAGCTTATGGGGGGCGGTGGATGCTTGATTGGGAAAGCATAAGCAACCAAATGTACGAAGGTGATCATATATGGGCAAAGCAGAATACAGTGCCTGAAACGGTGAGCGATGGTTGAGGGTGGTGGAAGGGAGAATGTTGAGGAGGTAGCATTTGGTGGCCAAGGCGTAAGGCCAATAAGGGAGGGGAATGGATGCGTGGAAGAGAAGAGTGCGCATCATATTGGTGATGGTGCGGATGATGCGTTCGGCTTTGCCATTTTGTTGCGAGGTGTAGGGGCAGGATAAGCGATAGGAGATCCCATTGGTATTAAAGAAAGTGTGGAAATCTTTATTGTCAAATTCACGGCCATTGTCGCATTGGAAACACTTGACAGAGGTGTGAAACTGTGTTTTAATGTAAGCATGGAATTTGGCAAAGATAGGGAACACTTGAGATTTAAAGTGCAAAGGGAAAACCCATAAGAAGTGTGTAAAATCATCCAGAAACAAAAGGTAATACCTATGACCCTCCTTGCTAGGCACAGGAGATGTCCAAATATCACTATGAATAATATCAAAAGGTGCGAAAGTAGTGTTTAAAGAACGCTGAAACGGAAGTCTGGCATGCTTGCCTAACTGACAAGACGAACATAAACCAGAGCGGTGCTCTTTATTACAAATGACAATACTCTTAAAACGAAGTAAATCTAAAACTGCAGGACTGGGATGACCAAGACGAGCATGCCAAAGACTGGATGATGATGCCGAGAGGGCGACTGGACTTGACGGGCTGGATGGTGAAGACGACGACACAGGATAGAGCTCCCCAGTGCTATTACATCTCAGGCGAGTAACCCCCGTAGTAAGATCCTTCACAGAGAAACCAAACGGATTAAACTCAAGGGAAACATCATTGTCAGTGGTAAACCGACGGACAGAGATAAGGTTTTTGACAAGTTTGGGGGCAATAAGGACATTGTGTAGGTGCAAAGGGTTGGTAGGGGTTGGTAGTGTGGTGTGGCCAATGCCCGAAGTAGCAAGGCGACCACCGTTGCCAACGATAATAGAATGAGCAGGACCCTTAAAAGAATGAGATGAGAGAGTACCTGAGGAGTTCGTCATATGAGAGGTAGCGCCAGTGTCCATGTACCAAGAGCTGTCAGGAGGTGTCAGCTGCATGGAAGAGAAGGCGTTGTGCACATCAGTCGGGTATGCCTGATCGGATGATGGACGGGGAGCAGGACCCAACAAGCCCTGCTGGCGGTTGAGATATGGGGCAGGTCCACGAAACGACGCACCGGGGTAGCCATAGGGCATCCAAGGAGGGTAGCCAGGGTTGGGGTACCAAGAGGGGTGGCGGTTATCATGTTGCTGCGGGCGCCAGGTGCTGCGGCCACCGCGGACGTTGAAGGCGAGTCTCCTCCAGGATCAGTTGAGACCGGGTCTTCTCGAATGTAGGGAGAGGCTCTGTCTGCTGAATATGAGTAGCAGCAGCGTTGTATTCGGAAGGGAGACCAGAGAGAACCTGAAGAACCAGACGGGTGGCCCTGGGTTTGGAGTCGACAGCGTCGAGCTGATCGGCCAGGGTCTTGATGTGCTGACAGTAGGCATATATCGACGGAAAAGAGGAAAGCTTGCAACCTGAGAATTGGTGCTCGAGATAGACAGCACGGGTGGACTTGTTGTCTTGAAAGAGATCCTGAAGTTTCTTCCAAGCTTTCAAGGCGTTGTCTTTGGGGTCAAGGATAGTGGTCAATAGATCTTTTGAGATGGTGTTAAAGATCCATTGAAGAACAATGGTGTCAAGTTGAGCGAAGAGATCGTCGTCTTCGCTTGCAGGGCGGTTAGCGGAGGAGTCGATGTGGTGGAGGACTTTATGAGCCTTAACATGGGTCGTGAAAAGGTGCGACCACATGGTGTAGGTACTGGACTCATGATCAAGAATGATAGGGATGCAATTTTTGATGTTGGAGATGGTGAGGGCGGAATGGTAGGGCGGCTTAATAGGGTCGGTAGGTTGTGGGTTAGCCATTGGGACGAGAAGGGAAGGCTAAGGGCGGCGTGCGGAAGTGCTAGCGAGCGAGAGAGAGAAGGAGGGGGCCGACGGTGGGAGTGGCGCGGCCGCGTGGGGAGGTGGCGCGGGCGCGCTAGGGTTTGGCCGACGGTGGGAGGTTGGCGGCGATGAGAGAGAAGGAAGGGGGCCGGCGGTGGGAGGGCAGCGGCGAGGAGAGAGAAAAGGAGGTGGCGGCTAGGGTTAGAGAAAAAAAAAAATTTAGGGTCTTTGGATCTTAGGCTGTGATACCATGTGAGATCATGAGATTGATTGTAATGTCCTCCTTGAGGGTTTCCATTCATTGATATAACATATATATAGGTTACAAGGTATTGGGCCTTAACGGGCTTTCAGCCCACTATACAATAGGAGACCTATGTAATCTATCAATGCTAATTCAAAATAATGACCACTTAATCGAGTCGGAATCGGATAAAGAACTCGACGATGACACAATGGTCAGGAGCTCAGATGCAAAGCAAGGAGAAGAGTCTTAGCATGAGATAAGGTAAGTAGGGATCAGAACGAATGTAAAGAACTACGTGAGCTTTCATTCCTCTTCCCCGAGAGATACGTACACAACTAGAAAACCGGTCCATACCCTTCTTCCTTATTATTTTTATTTATTTAAACTTAAAAAACTTTTAAAAAAAATGACATGTCATGACCCGACGGGTCAAAGGGTCGACCCTTAACCCGGCGGGTCACCACAACCCGTTGACCCGTGGCTTGGAAGGGTCAGGGTTAGGTTCAGAGATATCCCGACCCTTGACCCGGCGGGTTCGACCCGTGCTCATGTCTAGGTATAACCCATTTAAAAGATTAAATCTTTTACTCACAAGCGACGTACTACATATTTCTAAAAAGATTCAAACTTCGAATTAAAATGAAATATAGCTTTACAACCTTGACACCAACTTATAATTATTACTCCCTCCGTTCCATAATACATGTCCCTTTGTTTTTAGGCACGTTTTTTAATGAGCGAAAAACTTCATAAAATATTATTTTTTTAATTAGATTTTTTATATAATATGATAGTTATTACTAATAAGTATCATATTATATAAAAAAATTAATTAAAAAAATAATATTTTATAGAGTTTTTCGCTCATTAAAAAGCGTGTCTAAAAGCAAAAGGACATGTATTATGGAACGGAGGGAGTATTAGATTAAGAAATGTGTGGATTCAAACCCATCCTATTCCATATTTAAAAAAAAAAAAAATTGTATAGAGAAGTAAAAGGGTACAAGGGTTTGAAGATAATACAGTATATTGCACGCATTTAAAATAGGTAACACTGTTTTAAGCGGGTGCAATAACCAACAGTTTTGTTGTATTATACTTAGAGCATCTACCATGATACTCATATTGAGTATCATAACTTATTTTTTGTCAATTCTCTCTCATCCACCTTATTTTAATATTTGAAACTCCACAACCATGGTACTTGACATGAGTATCATATTTCACCTTTTCCATCAAAATTATTATTTTTTTGTAATTTTTTTAGGTAAGTAAAAATCAAATGGGACCCATTATTAATATTTGATTGGGTAATATTTTATGGTATTGTGTCACATTGAATATCATATGTATGATACTTGAGTTCTCTTTTTCTTTTGGGTTCTTTCAAAAATATGACTTTTTCTTACATTTCCTTTTATTTTTATTCTTATTCTTATGGTACTTGGAGTACCATCATTAAAGATGCTCTTATATATAAGAGTTCACACAGTAAGAGATTTGATCTGTAACTGCTGATTTCTTGTAAAGGTAACTAGGTTATAAAGGGTTAAATAATGACACAAATGCATGTCATGCATAAGAGAGATGCATCATGCATGCATTATACATTTAAGTAATGTTTTTTTTTTAAAAAAAAAATATATATATAAGTAATGTTGTGTATAAATTAATGAAATGAGCACCCTTTTGTTTTGGTTAATGTATTTCCCACGCCCCACATCCGATTTCCATGTGAGGAATAACATGTGAAATTCAACAACTTGATCTTTTTGTATGAATTCCAGGGTGCCCCAATTATATAATTCAACATAACGTATACAATATAGTGTTTCGTGTATGAATTCCATATAACACGAATATGATGGAATCCATACGTGAAGCAACAAAATAGTTCAAAAATAAATAAGTTGAACTAACTACAAAAAGTTTCTCAGACTTGGCATATGCCAGTTTCGTCTAGTTTACGAGGAGGTTTTTTACTTCGATAAATGACCAGTACTTGTCATATCAAAACTTTCATAAATGACTTTTGGAGATGTTTTACAATTTGAGAAATATATTATAGATTTAATGAAAAAAGAAAATATATTTTTTTATAGAGTAAAAATTAGTCTATAGCATCCTATTGGATGAGATCAATAAGATCTTTATGTAATGTCAGTGTAAATCCGGAAGAAGATTAGTGTTGTTGAATAAACTATATAAAGCTTTTGTTTCTATAGAACAATCATGATTCCAAATAAGCTCTCAACACTCAACCATGCAAAACTTGCAACAAAAGCACAATTTTTTTTCTTTCAAAAAGACCAAAATACCCTCGTCACAATTAAAGTGAGCCCAAGTTACAAATGTTGCAAGGCCCCTTTTGAAGTGAATCACATGGATTTTCTTCCTATGAAAACTTGTGGAGTTGGTCAAAACGCCCCCTCTTACCTTCTTTACCCTCCCATTTCTTACCTTTCTAAGGCCTTAAAAAAGGGAGGAGTTGCTCACCAGCCTTTTAGATCCTTGTACGAGGGTGGAGGGTGCAGTCCGTGGCGGTGCCTCAAGGGTTGTCTTCGTATCCTCTGGCCAGCCTGCAACCCTCTGCCACTAGTGCTCTATTGGAAGAGATCGAATGTGCTCTTCGGCATCAATGCAAAGCACCTCAAACTAAGTTTCATTTCCACAAATGGTGAAGTTTTGTAAGAAGTTTGAGGCACAGATCATCGCGGAGTGGAGTGATGCATACATGGATTATCGGCTGCTTAAGAAGGGCCTTAAGAACATCCATGCCGAAAACAACCACCAAGATAACTCATCCACAATGACAGAACAAACTTCTTGTTCTACCATTTTTTCGTCTCTTGCGAAACTCTTCCAATATGGTCAGAAACATAGGCATCATGGCCCCATTCAAGTACTTAACTCCGCCATTTTTTCATGTTTGGTTGCTCCTTTTTCTCCGAAACAAGAACTATCGTAATTTTGCATTGCTCTGTTTGACAGGTTCATAGAAAGGAGGACACTTACGAGACTGAGTTGCAAGAGCAGTTTGTGGATGTTGAGGCAGAAAGAGAGTTCTTCGCATTGTTGGACTCGCAAGTTAACAAGGTGAACCTGTTCTACAAGGCCAAGGAGAAGGAGTTCCTCGAGTGGAGAGATTCGTTGCGCAAGCAGATGGAGATTCTCATAGTGAACTCGCCGTCAAATAGAAACAACAACCAAGGAGAAATCATGTTTCAAGGCGATAAAACGAACCTCCAAGATGCGGAAAATATGATCAAGGGATCTTTCATTGAGCTCTACAAGGGCTTGCGTTGTCTTAAGTCATATAGGTATTGAGCTCATTAGGAGAACCTTTGTTTTTATGATTCGGATTTTGCACTCTTTCTAACATGTGGGCAAATGGAATGTGATTTTCAGGCACTTGAACATGCTCGGCATTGTGAAAATTTTGAAGAAATTCGACAAGGTAAGTCTAATGTTTTCGCTTTCAAGTAATGGTTGTCTTAAACGACTCGTAAACTGACTAAGGGAATCTTGCATCAGACAACTAACAAAGAAGTCATGCCTATCTATCTCAAGGTGGTGGAGAGTTCCTATTTCAACATTTCGGATAAGGTAGAAAGATCATCAATCCGAGGACAATGTTGAGTGCCGTTTATGTTGGAAGTTGCAACCTTGAAAAAGCAAAACTATCATCGATTTTATATGATTGGCAGGTTGCGAGATTAACGGATGAAGTGAAGGAGCTACTTGTACAACAGTTTGGTGAAGATGATCATAGGAAGGCAATGACTTACCTCCAACCGAATCAAGGCAAGGAGTCCCAAGGAGTTACCTTCTTCATAGGTAAGCTATCACTTCCTATGTTCACCTTATAGTAAATAAAAAAATGCAGGACATGTAAGATACAAATAAAAGTAAAAGACCATTGTCAATAGTCGTTAATGGCAGCGGATAAGCTGACAAGGTCCTAAAGCTAGGGCACTAGTTATCACTTATCACAGACAAACAAGACCTTGAAATGGCCTGAGTCACCTTATAAAGGCTCATTAGCAACCAAAGAGCATCACAGGTTTTTTCCCCTTTTGAATCCATGTGATTTTGAAACCATGAAAGGTACATACCAATCCAACCTTTATTGATGGATGTAACTAATAGTGGAAATCCACTTCTCATGTCTTTTCTAACAACATTTGCAATTTACAAGATTTTATTTCAGTATGTAACCAAAAATTCCCTTTTGTAAAATACTTTTCCTAGTGAAAAAATCGCGCATATATCAACACAGCTTGTGAACAAAAAGGGCAATCAAGATAAAGAAAACCATAAGGACATCCTTTATAGCCTAATAAAAGATCTATCTTGCTCATACAGGTCTCTTTGCCGGGTGTTTCATAGCATTACTTATAGGATACGTCATCATGGCTCATATTGTAGGCATGTACAAACATCCTTCCGACACAGCTTACATGGAAACTGTGTATCCTGTCCTAAGGCAAGCCGCGGAACCATATGAACTGTTCTATTCAGTATACAATTGTCTTTGCTGCAACTAACATAAAAAGCAATGATAACTGTGATCTTGCAGCATGTTCAGCCTATTGTTTTTGCATCTCTTTCTATACGGATGCAACATCTTCGTGTGGAAGAAAGCCCGCATAAACTATAGCTTCATCTTAAATTTAACCCCAACTAAAGAGCTTAAATACAGAGATGTGTTCTTGATCTGTGCTGCATCAATGACTGCCGTAGTTGGAGTATTGTTCTTTCACTTGTCGCTAGTGGCGAAGGGCTACACATCAGCTTATGTTCAGACAATTCCAGGAATCCTCCTATTGGTATATTCAAGACTAGAAATCTTTGTTCATCACATAAACTCAAACTCATCTTTCTGTATGTCCAAACTTCTTTCACACTGCAGCTGTTCTTGTTACTTCTTATCTGCCCTTTCAACACTGTATACAAGTCAAGCCGGTATCGGTTCCTTAGTGTGATAAGGAACATTGCTTTCTCTCCTCTATATAAGGTACCCAAGACTTAGATGGTAATAAATATATAGTCTAAGAACTTTTTCCTATATAAAGGTCATTTTTCGGTTATACGTTCAGGTTGACATGCTTGACTTCTTCATGGCAGATCAGCTTTGCAGCCAGGTAAAAGCTTTAGCAGTAAACTAATTGGCAATACGAGGAGTAACCCATCAGACATCAACCTTATATATATGTTGTTCAATTTCTTTGTTTGAACAGGTTCCATTGCTGAGGAATCTGGAATACATAACTTGTTACTACATGACAGGAAGTTACAAAACTCAAGATTACAACTATTGCATAACAAATACTCTCTACCGGGACCTTGCATATGCGGTGTCATTCTTACCTTACTATTGGAGAGCAATGCAGGTCTAGAACTCGAATTCTCCGTGTAATCCAAACATTTGTTTGTCATTTCCCTTGATCTTACATCATCAACAGCTTCGCCTTGCAGTGCGCTCGTAGGTGGCATGATGAAGGCGAAACTAACCACCTAGTCAATCTCGGAAAATACGGATCAGCAATGTTGGCTGCAGGAGCTAAGGTGGCCTATGAGAAAGAGGAGAGTGTTGGGTATCTTTGTCTCGTTGTAGCGCTTTCGAGTGTTGCAACTGTGTACCAGCTATACTGGGACTATGTTAAAGACTGGGGATTGCTACAACTCCACTCCAAGAACCTCTGGTTAAGGGATGAACTAATGATCCGACGAAAGTCCATCTATTATTTCTCCATGGTAAACACCAAATCTATCAAAGACAATGAAACAAATTTAGAACACTTAATTGATTCATTGAAGAACCTTTTGGCACTCTTATAGGTACTCAACCTTGTTCTAAGGCTTGCTTGGATACAAACGGTTCTCCACACGACATTCGGAAGGGTCGAATATAGAGTCATGGGACTGTTGTTTGCAGCCCTTGAGGTGATCAGGAGAGGCCAATGGAACTTGTATAGGTAAATTCAGAACATTCAAATTCATAATGCACTTATTCACGAGTTGTATATACTGAAGTAATATATATGACTCTGTGGAACTTGTCAGGTTAGAGAACGAGCAAGTTAGCAACAATGGTAAGTTTAGAGCAGTGAAAACTGTGCCACTTCCGTTTAGTGAAGAGGATGAGGAAGATTGATTCATCCAGTGAGGGTAAAGAGCAGTTCGGAACCAAGAAAGGATCTTGTAATTGTGTTAGCTGGATACTGTTTTAGGGCACTCATTTTCGATTGATTTAAGATCAATATCGGGTCATAGGGCTAGGGTTGAAACATTGAGTTCCAGAACTTAACAAATCTTAGTATATAAATCAGTAGTTGACTACCTCTCCTATAACCGGTTGGTTTTAGGATGAAAGTCACTCAGCTTATGTGCTAAGCTATGAATATACATGCACTCGTGCACAAAACCTCCAACCACGAGTCTCAGCAGACTTCAGTATCTAGATGATATCTGTTAGAATATATGACTTATAATTCTCTATTTCGGGGAGAAAAAAAATTAAAGAAGGTTTTGGCTATGCTCAAGTGTTTGGTAATCCTAATTGATAGCTAATACAAATTAGCTAATGAGAAATAAGAAAATGAATAGATTTGTTAATAGAAATTTTTTTTTGAAAAGTTTGAAGTGAACTAAGTTAAAAATCCAATTTTAAAAGCTAATTAATTAAATTTAAATCTTATATTTAACTCATTTAAAACTTTATAATATTAAAAATTTAAAACCAAAAACTTTGAAAACTTAGGTGTTATTGCCCATACGAGCATGAAGCAAAAGAAAAGTAGAGTTGCTCAGAATGTGGCCCGTCTCGAAAACCAACCCATAAGCGAATTGAAACACTCGGATTTGGGTCGGCCCGGTACGTAACGGTTCGGGCTTCGCTCCTAAAATTCTGAAATTCGGTTTCGGCCCAATAATCGTAACCGAGACGAATAGAGACACATATTTGCGGCTTGCGCCTGTGCAGCCTCCCAGAGAGTCGCTCGAGAGACATAGGGTTCGCTCGCGGCTCGTGCTTCCTTCCTGCCGCCCTGCCCAGCCCGCCGCCACCGCCACTGGAGTCGCCTTGCCTCCCTCTCCCGCAGCCACCACCGGAGTCGCCTCCCTCTTCCATAGTCGTCGCCAACCAAGCTTCCTGACTTCCTCTGAATAACACATCTGTCGGCCTTGAAAGCGTCACCGATTCGATCGGGATGGTAGTCTCCCCTCTTGTAATCATTCTTCCATTCGTCGTCCTCAGATCCAGAGAAATCGCTCTCGCTTCTCTCGTCCACTTTCTCCTTCTGCGCCATTGAAATGCCTCCCTAATTCGATTTTGTTTTTTTGTCCAAAATTTCTCATTTTCTTTATGTTAATCTACTTATATTATCATTAATTTGTTATATTGTAGTTGTAATTTGAGATTTGTAAACCAATTCGTGATTGTTGGGAGTTGTGAGAAATTTAGGGTTTATGTTTGTAGAAAAACATCAACTAAGAGTAATTTGATTGAATCTATGAACATTGTTGGGTAGTTTGAAGACTTTTTTAGTTTAATTTCATTAGATTCAAACACTTTACAAGTTGTTTTTTTGACAAGTTTGAACTTTGAAGTATACAGGTTTTTTTTTTTGGACAAAATAAAGATGCTGGAGTTTTCGGTTTTTTCGGGCCGAAAATCGAAAAAACCGTAATCGAATATTCGGTCTTCGTTCGGGCTTCGGGTCGCCCCTTCCAAAAAAATCGGACCGTCGGATCCGACCCGGCCAATTTGGGTCGGTTCAGTTCGGTTCGGGCCCGACCCGTTGAGCAACCCTACCAAAAAGGAAAGTGATGTAAAGAAAACACGAGTAGGGTCTTGTTTGGGCAGGACGGGTGAAATGGGGTGGGTGGACAAGAAAGGCATGGACAGATTGGGTGAATGGGTGATATCACTGTTATGCTTATACCCGTATGGGCCGTATCTGACCCACTCTGTAATACATCCTTGAGCTCCACCTTTTCGCACTCTAAAATTGAATTTTAATTCGTACTGTATATATTTTAGATTGGGGAAAACTAATTAAAATACCTCCACCTTTGGGGTATGGTAAAAATATATCCTCAACTTTTAAATGTAATAAAAATATCACGATCTTTGAGGGTAGTGGTAAATATATTACCACAAGTTTTTTCACGAATAAAAAATGTTGATAAGACAGCCTACGTGGATTTTTTTACAAGGGTTTTCTTAAACAGTGTCCTTAGGAAAAAAAATAAAGAGAGCTTGATCGGGTTTATACCCAACGTCTTTTCCTCCCTCGCATCTTCTTTCGTGGTCGCCTCTTGAATTGGCTTCCAGGTAACTCATGGTTCCTCTTCAATGTCAGTCTTCCTTCCTTGTGGTCGACTATCTTGAGTTGTCTCTCACATCTTTTTCACCTCTGATTCGTTCACAGACTTGGTTGGGTAAGTTTTTTTTTTCCTCTTCGTTGTTTTCGGTTTAGTTTTGTTGTCGGTTTGGTGTTAGAAATAGTCGGGTTGTGTTAATTTGAGGCAATTTTGACTGGATTAGTTGCTTGGTTGAATCAATTTCGTTTTTCCGATTTAATTTGTTATCATTTTATTTTTTTTCCCTAAGAAAACCCAATTTTCGTGTTAATTTGTAAAAAAAAAAGGCTTCCACGTATGCTGTCTTGTTAAAAAATAATCCACGTAAGCTACATTGTCAACATTTTTGACCCGTGAGAAAACATAGGGTAATATATTACCACCACCCTCAAAGGTCGGGATATTTTTATTACATTTGAAAGTTGAGGATATATTTTGACTATACCACCAAAGGTGGGGGTATTTTAATTAGTTTTCCCTTTAGATTGAGTAATGACCTTTGAAGTCGAGTAATGAGTCGCTCTATAAAATCTCTAAAATAAAGAACAAAATAATAAAATCTCTAAAAAATTTACTTCTCAACTCCAATAATTTCTCTATATATTATACAAATTTATACATTTATTATACACTAATAGATTCATAAATTCATACTTTATTTAATAAATAAAATTCTAATAACTTTATTAAATCAATAGACACCAACGAACAAATAGATAGACATTGAAAGGGGTAAACACTTTTAATTTTAGAGATTCTATATATATATTTTTTTTGATAAGATAAAAATTCGGGTGGTGGTTATCCTACCCGATAGCATCCCGAAGGATGAGATCACGAAGATCTGAAAGAAATACAACCTAATAATACATCAAAAGAATCACCCAAAGAAAACCCGGGAAAACCCCATAACTCTAAGCAAACTAGCGGACACAATAACGAGAGGAAGGAAGTCTGGCGCGGAGAAGTGGATAGCGAGCGCATGGGACAACACCAGTTGACACGATGTCTCGCCGCCGGAAAGACGAAAAGCAGAAATCCTCGTAAGGCAAAGACAACACTTGGGGAAGTGTGGATCACACGACGTTCCCCCCACCTAGATGAGGGATCTTCGGAGATCACAAACACCACCAACACGATCACTTCGATCAACCAGGGCCGCAGAACTGCTCCTCAACCGAAACTAACCACGAACCAACAGACGGACCTCCAACCAACACGAGGAAATGAAGCACGTCCGCGAGAGGGCGAAGAGCGTGAGAAGAATTCGGGATTATTTATATAAACGAAATTATTATTCATTACTTTTTTCTCGTTTCTTTTTTTTTTAATTTTTAATTTTTATTTTTTTTAAAGATATGCCAGCTTTGGGCCCACATCCCGAGCCCTAGGGTTGAAGCAACCCTGACACAAGAGCTTCGACCAAACAGGACACTGAACTGCCGTTGATCGAAGGGCCAAATCGCACCCGGAGGAAGCCAAACGGAGGGACGGGGACTCCGATTCGAGCCACCTCAGAGAAAACGGAAGAGGGTAGCAACCCTAATAAGAATCTGAAGCAATCAAGGGAGGTGTAGAGGAATGGGCGGCACCGACGACAAGCGCCCGCGAACCAGGACGTCGGAGGAGGATCTCCCCGAACCCGAAAGACAAGGGAGGTTACTCAAAGACCGAAGGCGAGCGGCGACAACCACTAAACACCCACGGGAATCTGCGGCGCCACCATACCAGCACCAACGATCGGAATTGTAGAGCGAGGACGATGGGCAGCAACCGAGCCCGACGGGATTATAGGCTCAATTTGAGCAGAAGGATTGATGTCCGGCACACCCGGAACGAGTACGAGAAAGGGAGGTTAAGCGAGGAGGAGAAGAGGAGGCCGAAGTTCATCGCGCCGAGGAGGCGGATTATTGGCCCCCGGAGGAGGGTTGAGACACCTGAAGAGGGCGGATTAGGGCTCCCGAAGGAGGGTTGAGACTCCCGAAGGAGGTTTTTCACTTACCGCAAAGGTTTCCGGCCACCGAGAGGCGGTTGATTGAGCCATCGGAGGAAGACCCCAAGGGGTTTCTATTCTCTCCCCAAAGGAGAGTTTTATATTTTAGAGATTCTAATCCTTCCTCTAAATTTAAAGATTTTTTTTTTCTATTTCCTCCCATTTCTCTATTTTACAAATTGTTTTAAAGGAGCTGTTGGGGTTTAAAAAAACTCATATTTTCTCTAAAATTGTCCATTTTCTCTATTTTACAAGAGTTGTTGGGGATGCTCTAAGTAAGCAAATGAGTCAAACATCGAGTAACAATTTCCATGGGGACATTTCATGGTATTCAATAGAATGGGATCACGGTCCTCCTTTTTTTTTTAATAGTAGGTAAGAATTAGGAGCAATTACACAAGATATAATCTGACTCCTTGATCATCCTTAATGATGATGGTACAAAGTTCCCTATTAAAAGGGATAGTAGAGCTATTAATAATTATACCCTTCCGAGCTATAAAGTCGGCTACTTGATTCGCTTCTCAGTATCAGTGTTTGTATTCAACAAGGTCAAAAGCAGATTCCAGTTGCTTGATCTTTTCAGTGTGATGTATTATCTCCCATCTGACATTATTGATGCTTGTGATGGCTTTGATGAGCTGTAGATTGTCCCCTTCTATTATTACTCTTCGAAGTCTTTTCCTAATTGCTTGCTCCATACCTGTCTGAATAGCGATAGCTTCAGTTTGAATGATTGAGGCTTTGACAGTTTCCTTGTAAAACATGTCAATGACATGGCCCCGGGAGTCCCAAGTAACCCCTCCCACATGGCAAACGCCTGTGGGATAGAGTCATCCACATTGATTTTGTAGACAACCCCTGATGGTTTGCTCCATTTAGCTTTAATTCTCATGTTTGTTGCTTTATACCTATAATTATCTTTTTCAAATTGGGACCAATCATAGATGTTTGAAATGATTCTTCGAATGATATTTTCTATCGGCGCTGGAGTTTTATTCCTAAAGATAACTTCATTTATGATTTCCCAATAGTTTGCCAAATGAAGACTAGTTCCTCAAAATTCTTATTTCCAAGTCGGAATTCATCTATATTAAAAGGGTGGGATTCATTTATATTCATATGTTGGAAGTATTTTCCTGTTTGTAGCTCAAAATGGGCAATTATATCCCTACTGAATAGGCAACTTCTCATTAAGTGTTCCACATCTTCTTCCACTTGATTACAAAGACTGCACTGGCTGGGAACTCGGTTAGTGTATTTATTAAGCCTTTGAGTGGTAGGAAGACCATCTACCATTATTTTTGATAGCATGCATTTAGGTAGGCATAATAGGTTGCATTTAGCTTAGTTAAGATGCATTTCATGGATGGATTAAGCATGATTTGCATATTAGTTCTCTATGTTGTCGGAGTCGGAATCTACACGCTTTTATTGATTATTTCAGGTAATGGTAGATCCGAGGAGAAGACATGAGTTGATAACGCATTTGATGAGAATGTCTAGTTGATCGAAGAAGCTTACATGAAGATCTCAAGAGGTCCTGAGAAGAAGAAGCAAACCTAAACGAAGAACAAGTCTGCAGAAGTTGTCGCCAGACATGCTGAACTTGTTTTGCACTTTCTGGAGGCCTCGGTTGTCCGATCGACTATTATGACCATGCGTTGGAAAGCTCTTTCAGAGAGCTACAACTTTCATGTTGACGTCGAGAGCTAATTCGAGACGGAATTTTCGGGAAAAACCAATGCAGCGCCCGCCGCCAGGGGTGGTATTCATGCTGCGCCCGCCGCTTATTTGCTGCGCCTGCCGCAGCTGCCATCAGCGCGCAGCGTTTTTGGAAAAAACCCTAGATGTTCTAATTTGCTTTGAGGGCCGACTTGGATGTCTTTTAGGCCGACTTTTATGTTATTTTTGATTACTTCCATTCTATTCTTACGTTCTATCAGACAATTGGAGAGAGAGCGATGTTCGCCATGGGCGACTAAACTCTCTTCGTTCTGCCTGCAATTTGAAGCTTTATTTGGATTGATTGTGAGTTTCTGAATCTTGTTCCTTATTTCCTATATTGAATGCTTCAACTTCTTTGTGCTTGATTGCTTATTGTTTTGTTCTATCTTGTCTGGCCAACTAGTTAGATCAATTCAATTGCTAGGGTTTTGTAGATTCCTGGTTGCGAACCTTAACCCAAGTAGCAAACTTGTTCCTTTAGGGCTGGTTGAACTATTTGAATGAGTAGGAAGTTGAATGTGTTGTTAAATCCCTCTTTAGGGACTGCAAATACCTTGGCTAATCTCTGAACTTAAAGCTATCAATTGGGTTAAATCCTTCTTTAGGGACTGTTCGATTGATAAGGGTTGCTAGGACTGGTTGGACTAGTAACTATATTAGGTCGGGACAAGGGCATTCATAGGAAGACTAAAAGGACAAGAGGAAGTTACAATATCAATTCAAACAAATAAAGTGGATAGTTGTAGGTAGAACGATCTTCTCTAAATTATTTTGCATTATTTGTTTTTATTTTATTTTGTTTTGTTTTCAATCTCAATCAACCAAAACCCCCCTTTCTACTAATTGGTAAATACACATTGCTGAGAAATACTTGATTCTCTGTGGGATCGACCTCTTACTTGCTTGTTATACTAGTTTGTAGGTTTGAGTTTTATTTTGATACGGTTTATGCGACTAAAAACCGCTCATCAATTTTCCAGATAAAGCTTCTTATTCTAGGGGGTAGATTTAGCTTCCAAATCTAGTTAAGATCTTTTGAAATTTGAGTTACGTTGTTTGTCATGCATTTGACCGATTTCGTAGTGAAGTTTCCACTTGGGTCAAGCTTCCAGATAAGTTTGTCTGGTGTATCCAAATTTGGGATTTGTATATCTAGAATTTTACAAGAGACTTCCGGGGGAAAGAGGATATTTACTAGTGAAGTATTCCAACATTTTTGTGAGTTAAAAAGCTGGGATACTTTCATTTTCGGATCATGGTTCCCTCTAAATTGTTCAAGATCTTGTTCAAATTAATCAAAGGAGACCTTGTTCAAACATTTATGCTATTTCCGTTCAAATTAACCAAAGGAGACCTTGTTCAAACATTTATGCTATTTCCGTTCCCAATTAACCAAAGGAGACCTTGTTCAAATTTATTTCTTAAGGAGAGTAGTCGACCGAATTGCCAAGAAGTAAGATGATTGGAGCGATTTCTAATATTTTCCTTTTGAAGATACTTTTCATTTATGATCTGGACCCATTTATTGTTCTCGTTTGTGTAGAGCTTCCAAATGAGCTTCATTTGTAAGCTTATATTGAGATCTTCTGCTTTCCGAATGCCCAGACCTCCTTGGCATTTAATTTTATAGATGTTGTCCCAACTTACAAGCGGTATGTACCTTTCTGACTGAAGCTTATTCTAGAAGAAGTTTTTGTTGATCTTGTCAATTTGTTCTAGGATTGATTTTGGTAAGAAGAAAATTTTGCATTAGGTAATTTGTTTTGGAGCTAAGATTTGATTGGATAAGCACCTCTCTTCCTGCTTGTGAGAGGGTAGAAGCCTTCCATTTGGAGAGTTGTTTTTTTTGGATTTTGGACAACATCTTCAAAAACACAGTTTTTTATTCTCCCATTTATAAGAGGGATACCTAAGTACTTCTCAAGTGTTCTTATGATGGGAACCCCCATATGTTGTGCAAGATCTCTTGCTAGAGTCTACATTGGCTGAGCATTGAATTGAGCTTTTTGAATAGTTTATGGTTAGTCTTGATAGGTTTGAAAAGTTGTTTAGCATGTTTAAGATAGTATTAAGGCTGGTATGTGCTGCTTTTGCGAATATTAGGGTATCATCAACAAAGGTTAGAAAGGGTATGAGGGTACCATTTTTAGTTAATTTAATCCCTACTAGAGCATCTTCTAGTAAGGCTTCTTTGTGTAATTCTCTTGAGAGACCTTCCATAACTATAATAAATATGTAAGGGGCTAAAGGGTCACCTTGTCTAATCCCTCTGTTAGGTTTGAATTATTTTCCAGGGATGTTGTTTACAAGCACCGATAAGGAGGTTGTTGTCAGACATTTCATAATCCATCTTATCCATAAGCTATGGAATACAAATTTGGTGAGAACCGCTTCAATATAGCTCTAGTTTATTTTATCAAATGCTTTTTCCATGTCCATTTTTAGGGCCATCCAACCTATTTTTCCTTTTCTTCTGTTGAAGTTGTGGAATATTTCATGCGCAATGAGAGTATTGTCTTGAATGGATCTACCTTCTACAAAAGCTCCTTGATATGTGTTGATTAGTTTGGGGAGGATGGGTTTAACCGTTTAAGTTTATTTGCTAAGATTTTTTAGATGACTTTGTAGATCGTATTGCAAAGGCTAATTGGCCTATAATGATTTATATTTGTAGGATTATCCGTTTTTGGGATAAGATCAATGAAGGTATGATTTGACTCAGATAGTAGTTGTCCAAAAAGAAAGAAGGTTTTGATAGCTTTGCAGCAGGAAGTCCCAACTATATGCCAATATTTTTTATAGAATTCTGGAGGGTAGCCATCTGGCCCTGGAGTTTTATCTTCTGCCATTTCCCAAAAGGTATTTTTTATTTCTATTTCAGTTGGTTGGGCTGTCAAGATTCTGTTTTCTTCAGAAGTAATTTGTGGCTGAATGTTCCACACGTCCTGTGGCTGTATATGCCTTTGATGGTTTGTAATTAATGAATCTTTTTGACATTTCATGGGTAACTTTGTCGGAGATGGCCTCTTGATCAGTTAGTATATGACCGTTATTAGATTCAAAGTAAAGCATAGATCTTCTAAAGTTTTTAGTTCTAGCAGTCGTTTGGAAATATTTTGTGTTACTATCCGAAAGTTGTAGATGCTTGATTTTGGCTCCCTGCTTCCAAAATTTGTGACTATATTCCAATAGTCTTGATTTCTGATATGTTTGGAATCCCCGATCCTTCACTTGTGAGCTCAAGATCAAGAACCACGCCGTATATTTGCCCGATATTGCAATGTTCTTCGATATCTCCTAAATTGGAACAAATTAATCAACTAATTAATTAATTGATTTAGCGACGAATAACACTAAAGGAAATCTGGACACAACAGTAGAAACGAATTTAAACAAGGGATGAGAGAGCGAGAGCGTCGAGAAGAGCGGAAGCAGGTGCGCACGCAATTCCGAGCGCGGATGCCCGTAGCAAAGCGGAGACGAGGGTGCGAGCGTCCGGGACAGTGCTCGATGGAAGCGGGAGCGAAGACGAAAACAAGAGCGCAAGCGCCTTAGCGCGCGGAGCCGAGCGTGCGAGGAGTCCGAGTGCGAGAGCAAGAGCGCGCGCGAGTGCGGGAGCTCCTACGCACCAGGCACCGAGGAGTGCGGAACCGGTGCCGAGTCCAAGCGTCGGGTTCCTTCTTCCTTGTTGTGACGGTTTCAGCGATTAGGGTTTGGGTTTGGTTTGCCGATTGCAAGGGTTGTGTTTGGATTGTGTAAGAACCGATTGTAACCAAGAACATGTAAGAACTCGAAGCTTTTGGGATTGATAATCGAGGAACCTTTTAGCCAAAAGGTTTCCTCAATTCTATAATGTATAAATAGAAATGGCATAACCAATTCTATCATGCAAGATAGAGTTTTGGTTTGATAAAACATAGAATTAAATACCTAAAGATAAGTAAACCTAGGAAAGATAAAACTTAGTGGACAAGAATTATATCTAAGATAGATATATATAATTCCACATTATTAATTCTAAGTTGCATAAAATAATGAACCTAATTAATTAATAAAATAATTCGGCCCGACACAAAGAGAAACTCGACAAGGCCCATTGTCTCACTCGACATGGTCCATGCTCCACTCGATATAGGTGTAGGTTGAGTGTCACATGTGTGGCGAGTGATGTGTTTTCATGGTGGGTGTTGACGAATCTTCATGAGCTCCGTTTGTGGACGTAAGCTCAACTTCTGTGCTGGTGGTGTAGTCCTGACCAAAGTGATCCAAGGTGGCCTGAACCCTTTCTCCATAGTTCCTTGGTAACGGACAAGAACTGCTCTAGTTGCATTTTGAATCTTCTTGGCCCTTGCACGAGTGATAGGACCATCGAATGACACTTTTATATTGTCATCAATGTCACCAGGAGTCATCGACATTTGCACTGCATCAATTTCTTATGTTCCAATCTAACAACTTTGGCCTCTTCATTTGTTGTAATCCTCCCCCGAGGGAGTTTAAGCTGGAAATTCTTGATTTGTAATTCAACCTGCGCTAACTGTTTTGACAGGTTGTTTGTTTGCTTTTTACACCATTTTTTTTTGTATTTTGTTTAAGGAGTTTTTGTTTCTGCATTAGTTTGTAGGCAAATGATCCAGTTAGCTTATTACTCCATACTTTCTTAACCATTTCTTCAAAAGCTTTGTTTGTAGTCCAGGCCATTTAAAATCTAAAAGGGGTTCCTTTCTTTGATCTATACTTACCAATATCTAGGGTGATGGGGGCAATGATCATAGTAAGAAAAGGAGTGATGCTTAGTTCTCAGGTTAGAGAAGGATGAAATAATGTGTTGATGGGTTAGAGCTCTATCTAACCTTTCATAGGTATTATTTGTGTTTGTTTTATTTTTCCACGTTTTATCCTTCTAAATCTAGAGCAATTGGGGATAATGCCACCTACCTTTTCTGTATCATTTTTGATGTCGTTTAGATCTCCTATTATAATCATAGGAAGTTGATGTTTATGAATAAGAGCATAGTTTTCTTTCCAGAATTGATCTTTCTCAAGCTCAATTGAAGGAGCATATACAAAGAAAATGGCATATTCATGGTTTTTTATCTTGGCTTGAAGCATGATAACTCTATTATTTTGTTCAATGATATTACAATCTTCCATGATCTTTGATTTGTAAAGCATCCATAAGCCACCTTTAAAACCAGAAACTTTTATGGAGTGGGACTTTTGAAAGCCAGAGATTTGCATTTGGGTTTCATTTGGAGGTTCTGTGGCCTTTGTTTCATCTAAGACAGGAATGTCAAGGTTGTTTGCAAAGCGTAGTTGGTTTATCTCTTGTCATAAAAGGAGTCTCTTGGAACCCCTAACATTCCAATGTCCAATACTAATCATAAGGATAACATTGATTATGCTGAAGCAGCAAGTACATAATATACTTACATGTAAACTGAATGATCTTGCTTACACTTGTGCTAAAATGATAGTTCATTCTTGGCTTGTTGAGGGTCAGTTAGGGTTTGCGAAACTGAGTAGAGTACCAGTTAAAAGGGATATCTTTTTAGTGACAGTTTCTTCTGCTTTTTGTTTTGATATGTAAGCTTGTAGCAATGTTGTGTACGTAGGGTATGTTTGTTGATAAAGTTTTGGTCGCTTGTCACCACCCCTTCCATAGGGAGGTAAATGGGGCATCGCTGAAGGTTTGGAGTAAGGGGAAAAAGTAAGACCATACCTGATCTCCATCCAGTCTCAGTCATCTAAATGCTAGGAAGAACCGAGCCGCACAAGGGCTTTATCGAAACATTCCCACCAAGCATCAGAATCAGGGAATTTAGGTTATAATGATCAGATCTAAACCTTAACAGAATGTCCCTTAACAAAGCAAAATTAAACATATATATATGGAGTTAGACTATCAAGTAAAGATGAAAGCTTATGTAAAGATCGCAGCCTAGGTTGATACAAGGACATGTCATAATAAAACCAATGTAATAACCAAGCTTCACTACTAATAGGTAATAAATTACAAGGCAATAGGGGAATTTTATAGAAATATAGAGATGTTTTAAGGCATTTAGATGATGAATTATAGGTCTATAGATGAACATAGCTGGGATGAGGTCACACATATTTTTAGACCAAGCCCACTCCGAGATGTTCATCTTGAGAGCAACATGCAACGGTAAGACAAGCTTTGGGTTGCTGCACTGAGAGTTCCGTTTGCATGCACAGATTCAAGCTGGTAAGAGGCAAAGAGCCTTCTCGACCAAAACCCTCTCCATGTCATTCATACAATCGAGGCAAATATTAAAGGTCTGTAAAATTGTATAAACATCAATAATCAAATATTTAAGATTAAACTTATCTGTCTTGGGTAGGGTTTTGCCAACTGGTTTTACTCCTATATTTGCATCCAACTGTAGAAGCATTGCTCGATTTGAGTTGAAACTCTGAGTGATCAAGTTGCATGCAAAGCTCCGGACCTAGGGAGTAAACAATTTAATACAAAAAATTTTGAGATAATCAAAGATTGGATTATAAAGTTTGTGCTGAAATTTTTTTTTATAAGTTTTTTTGGTTAAATAGTTGCTTTTGAAAAAATGATTTTTCAAGATATGTGGTAAGTTGAGAGTTGTTTGGCTGTCGACAAGAGGTAAAAGCATCCACTGAGAGTGGTAGAGTTCCGAGCGTCCGAGCGTGGAGCACCAAGGAGGGGGGGGAGGGGGGGGGGGGGGAGGGCAGGCGCACCGTAGAACCCTTGTTGTTCTGATTTTGGAGATTGGGTGTAGCAAGCTGTTGTTATGTAGCGTTTTTGTGTTTGAGGCTTTGTAGATTTGGGGAGGAGTTTTCGTGGCTAAAGAGCGGATGGACATAGGCGGCAGCGACGCAATGTCGAGGGGGAAGAAGGGTTGGAAGGCAGAGTCTGGGATGGAGCTCGCCGGAGAGAAGATTGGAGGAGGGGGCGAGGTACAGAAGATCCAACCAAATAGAGAGAAGGGGAGAGAGGAGCCCGTGAGGGGGAGGCTCGGGAGGGAGGTCAAAGAGATCTTCCCTGGGATGCTGGTGGTTCCGAGGAGCTGCAGGCCGCTGGAGTGAGCACCACCGCAGGGGAGGTGCAAAAGAAGGCCAAATAGAACACAATCCAGTTTGAGGGGACCAAGAGAGAGGAGCAGCCATTGGCGACCACGAAGGAGTCGATCGATAGAGTCGGCGGAGGGCGGGGGGGGGGGGGGGGGGGGGGGAGAAGGAGGGTTAATTGGAGGCGTGGTGGTGGTGTTGGGGACCGAACCAACAAGGAGATTGTTAGGGCGGCGGCTGGAAGGGGCTTGTAGGGTTTTTTTTTTGGGTTTCAAAGAGAGAGTTTTTGACCAGTATCGGGATCCCGGTCTCTTCTATCCCCCTATCTCATATGTCCCTTCTCACATTTATATATTCATTTTTTTTATTTTTTTGAACCACAAAAAAATTGGCAATAGGACACTCCTATATGCCAAGAGCATCCAAACAGATGAAATTGCGAAGCATAAAATCGTCAGGAGTCATAGAGCCAGAGAAAGCAAAGACCATATGCGATAATCGGTCAGCAACACGGTTTGCCTCCATGGAGACTAGACTGTCATAGACAATCATCTCAAAATCTCTCGTAGGCATTCCAATGCCTTTGAGACTATTGATAATGGTGAGGTTATCACCTTCTATTGTTAGGTCAGTTATGTTTATGTCCCATGTCGCTATGATTCGTTTCCATAGGATGAAGCCCTCCGTACCAGCAATAGAGGAGATGGGGGAAGGCCCAGCACCAAAGAAAAGCGGAGTACCTCGATGATTTCTGATAATGAATCCATAGGAGCCCTTGGTGGATGAAGAGAGGGCTCCGTCAAAGCTGAGCTTGTATGTTTCCGCTCTTGGGGGTTGCCATTTTGCGTTCTTCCTTTTCCTTATAGTAGTGGATGATTTCTTTTCATCACCGTGGTCCGTGGGTATGCTCCAAGTTGTCGTCATTTTGCTTAGAGTATTTCCAAAGAAGGGTTTGCTCCTTTATGAAAGTTACTATACTTGTTGCATTCGGTTTGTGGTTGTTGAATAATGATTTGTTGCGGAAGTACCAAATACTCCACCACGCAAACGCTAATTTAGTAAACTGAGTAGTTCCAACTTCTTCTTTTATTTCTCGTAAGATACTATTTAAATCAGCTGTTTGGGCAAAACAGTTATTTAGTTTCGTTATTAGTGTGGGATCCAGTGATGTTATTGTAGTTATTGATATCAAGCAAGCGCAAAGAAGGTGGATGAGGTCTTCATAATTAGAGTCGAAGTGGGGGCATGCAGTCGATATTCCCATACCCCTAGATGCGAGTCTTACAGAGGTGGGTACTCCATTTTTTGTAATCTTCCATAGGAGCGTTTTGACCTTTGGTGGTACATCAAGGTTCCAAATCCATCTCGTATATGATTTTTGGTGATTTTCTTGTCATTGATCATCACAATTGCAGAACTGGTAGAAACCCAATCATTCTTGCTCCATTTCCAATATAGTTTATCAATATGTATGTGCTTTGGAATTGGGGTCGTTGCCATAGATTCTATTATGTTCGTTGGTAGTGCATGATGGGTGGTGTTATGTAGTTTAGTGATATCCCATGATTTGTCTTCTTGTAAGAATTGCAAAATTGTTGCATGAAGATCAATTTGCTTGTCATTAGTAGTCAATGAAATGAGGGGGGAGTCGCCAAACCAGTGGTCCATCCAAAAATTTATAATTTCTCCATTATCAATTGACCAACGGATCCCTTCCTTGAAAAGAGGTAATAATTTTGTAACTTGCGTCCATTGTTAGGAGGAGTCTCCCTTTTATGGTATTGTAAAATGTTTTGGTTTTTGAGGTACTTTTCTGTAATTAGAGAGACCCATGGATTGTGGGGTTCTGCCAATATCTTCCATATTAGTTTTAGTTGCAGTGCTTTGTTCATATCTTCTGAATTACGGAGGCCAAGGCTCCCATGGGATTTGGTTTTACAGACCTCGAACCAACTAATCAGGGGTTTATGTTTTGGGCCCTTGTTCCATAATAAATTTCGATTAATGCTATCTAATTTCATGTGTACAGATTTAGGTAACATGAAACACTGCATTAGATGGAGCGGCTTGGCTGATAGCGTTGTTTTAATCAGGGTACATCATCAAGCTTGGGATAGACAATTGGCCTTCCATTTCTGGAGTTGAGATTTTGTAGTGGTAAGAAGGTCTTTAAATGCATCCTTTGTAGTGCGACCAGAAATGATAGGGGACCCTAGATAGTTACTCGGGTCATTTGTGAAAGGAATTTCTAGCTCATTATGGATGGCGTTTTTTTGGCTTGTTGTCAGGTTCGAGGTTATTTGAAAGTGCGATTTATGTCTGTTTACTTATTGGCCTGATAATGAGGAAAATTCGCTAAGGATTTTGTTAATCTGATCACAGACTGTCGTGGCTGAGGAAAAAATGACAATGTCATCCGCAAACGCCATGAAGGGAATTCTAGTTCCTTTTCTTGTAATTGTGATGCCTAAGTGACTACTGAGTTTTGCAGATTCTTTGTAGAGTCCTCTAGCAAGAACTTCAAATAATATTAGAAAAAGATATGGCGATAGAGGGTCTTCTTGCCTAAGACCACGTTTCAATGCAAATAGTTCAGTGGACTCATTGTTTACTAGAACTGAGTAGCTAAATTTAGTTATACATTCCTTTATCTATTCAGTAAATTGGTAAGAGAATCCATAACTATCTATAACAGATAGGAGAAAATCCTAGTCAACAAGGTCAAATGCCTTTTCCATGTCTAGCTTAACTGCCATCCAGCCAGATTGTCCATTTTTCTTAAAAAAGGAGTAGAGTATTTCATTAGCGATTAGTAAATTGGTGAGAGAATCCAAAACTATCCATAACAGATAAGATAAAGTCCTAGTCAACAAGGTCAAATGCCTTGGGTATCAAAGCAATAAATGTGTGGTTTACTTGCTTTAGAATTTTCCCACTAAGGAAGAAACCTTTGACAGTCTTAATGACAGAGGATCCAACAATATGCCAGTATTTTTTTTAAAACCCCACAGGAAAGTCGTCATGCTCGAGAGATTTTTCATTAGTCAATCCAAAAACTGCGTTCTTGATTTCGTGACATTTATATATTTATTTAAAACCAAAATCTATTGAAACTAAAATAATAGACTAAAAACAAAAGAAAAATGAAAAGATTAAGAGGAGGGATAGAGGAGAGACAATAATTTTTGGAACAGGGGATCTCTACTGGTAATAATGGGTCCTCGGTTTATATACTTTTAATAATTAGACTATTTAAGACACAACAACCTCATTTATTTATTTAGTTATTTATTAATTATTATTATTATTATTATTATTATTATTATTATTATTATTATTATTATGGTCTTTTTATCAGCTACTTTAAAAGCATAGGATAAGAAATTAAATCGGAAAAGATTTCTTATGAAAAAATAGTGAACCCAGAAATCTAATTAAAAGAAAAGTTAAAGTAAATAAAATATAAAAAATATTTAAAAACTAGTACTCTTATCCTATGTTTTAAGGACATATGACAAAAAATTTGTTTATTATTATTATTATTATTAAAGATATTTTATTAGAAGAATATTCAAGTTCAAAGTAACAATTTTAAGCAATGATAGCTTGGCTTACTGCATCCTTGTCGATTATAGCTTGGCTTACAGCATCCTTGTCGATGATAGCTTGGCTACTGATGCAGAACTTCGGGTTCTCGTCCGTTCGGACGCATTAGGAAAGAAGCCCATTAGTCGGTGACTTTCCTAAATATTACCTCGCTTAAAAAAAAACAATTTTAAGCAATTATAAAATGAAACAACGAACAAACGACCAATAAACAACCATACAACAAGATAAACAATCAAAAGGAGACATGGGACGATTATGAGATTTGGAGCTGGTTGAAAAGGCAAGACAGAGCAAAGACGCAACCATGAAAAACGAACTTCAAAGTTTGAAGAGGTGACACAAGAAAAGACCTGGGGAAAAAGCAATGTAGGCTTCAGATTTGAACTCAATCGACAACGAGCTTTCAGAACTCAACCATAAAATCAAGAAAAAATCGTCACCAAGGAGAACCTAATGAGCAGTTTCATTCCATAGGTTATCCATTCTGGTTTAACTTTTATAGGTACAAAATGATTATTCAAAATAACTTATAATTGTCAAAAGAAATGTGTGGAAGTATTTACAACGAAATCTCGCAGAAAGTTGCTTGGCCCTTGAATTCTTTTCAATCTTTTTTTTTATTAGGAATTCTTTTCAATCTTATTGAATTAACTAAAAAGGTTTGATACAGGGATCATGGCTGGTGAAATTAGAACATAACTTGGCTATGGAAAAACTCTCTCCTCGTCACCGGAAACCCTCTTCGGAGGTTGACAGAAATCCTCTTCGGAGGTTGATAAACCGTCTTCGACCCTGAATCCCCTCTTCGGAGGCCGAAATCTCCTCTTCGGAGGCCGTTAAACCCTCTTCAGAGGCCGAAATCCCCTCTTCGGAGGTTGTTAAACCCTCTTCGGAGGCCAAAATCCCCTCTTCGGAGGTCGCAAATCGCTACACCTGTTCTCCATTTCTGCCTCCAACCTCCGTTCGTCTAGTTCGGGCGGTGACCGATGCCGGGGTTGTCGTTTTGGGCTGCCTGGTCAGTTCAATCCGCCTCCCTCGTCCCTCTTTCTCCGCTCTCATCCTCCAGTCGCCTCGCCGCCATCGGTCGTGGTGGCTGCTGATGATGCCTCCAATTGAACGCTTGCCTTGTCGCCAGAGGTTTGCCCTCCGTCTCGGGCTCGGCGCTCCCTTCGATCTCTGCCTATTTAATCGGCCTATTTGCTCGATTTTTGGGGCTAAGGTAGACTCAAGTTTCTTTGGCTTTCCGTCCGTTCAGATCTTGTCTCCGTTCGGAAGCTTCTCGACCTCACAGCGGGTTTGCTTGTTGTGGATCCCTCTTTCGCCGGTTGTCCTTTCCATGTTCATCCGACGTTTCGAGCTCGCATCATCCTCGTCTGCCCAACCGTCGCCCGATTATCTTTTATTTGGGGTTGGGTGGTGCTCGGAATTCCGTTGCCGTCGGTGGTGACGTTGGCGCCGGGGTAGTCTCCTCCTCCCGCGGCCCCTCCGTCTCACCGTCACACCTTCACACCGCCTCACCTTCGAGGCTCCTGCGTCTCTCCGCCGGCGCCAGTGCTCGGGTTTAGCGCGGTTGTGAATCACAGACCTCCCTGGTGTTCCGCCCCTTCATCCCTTTCCCGGTTTGGAGGTCGCCGGAGTGGAGGCATTTTTCCTCTACCGTGTGTACTGGTCGGCTCACTTGGCTGATTGCATCTAGGGTTTGGGTCTCCCTTGGACTCTTGGGCCCGAATCTTAAGCCCGTGGTCTCTCCTTTGGGCCCAAGGTTTGGCAAAATCTTGGGCCCAAATCTGACCCGCAGGAAAATTAGAATAAATTAAATTTGAAAATAGCGAATTATAATAAATACTTCGTAATTAATATAAATAATTTCCAGTGGGGTTTGTGTTTTTCCCACTTGGGTTTTTGGTGCGCTCGGTTCAGGCGTTGTGTGACTCTACGTTTGGTTAGACGGGACTTTCTTTTCCGTTTGATGGGGTTCTGGCAGTCGGAGTCGGAATAGGCTGGGGTCGTGGCAGTGTGTATCGAGGCGTCTCCTTTCTCCGGAAGAATGGTTCCTTGGAGGTTCGTCTTCACTGCCCGCAGGTGACTCCTGATGTGCCGCTGGCCTACGGTGCTGCTTCAGGGTTGTGCTTGGCTTCGTCATTCGTCTACGTCCTCGTCTTGTTCGGTTTAGTTGTGTTTTGTTTCGCCTTTGTAGAGTTATGTCCTGTATTTTGCACCACTTTGTATTTTATGTTTGATTAGACGGTTATCCGTCTGCCGACTTGTCGGCCATCGAGGTTCAGGCATGTCTAACCTCGAATTTTTTCCTAATCAAAAAAAAAAAAAAAAAAAGGTTTGATATAATAATTTTTTTCCCCTCTAATGAAATTTTTCCCGGCTAGTGAAGCGAGAGACTGATAAGCTCCCTTTCATTGACTAAGGGACAATACAATAATTTTTACCCCTCTAATATATTACTATATATAAACTTTTGACATTAATTAGTAAAACATTGAAATTCGGAAAGAAAATAAATTAATTTAATTACTCAATACCGTCTTTCCGATTTTTACTAGTAAGATATAAAAGTGTCCGAATATGTAAAAGTGTCCCATAAAAGATTTTTTCTAGAAATGTTATTAAATCTATAGAGTATTAGTCAATTGGGTTTATGGCTTATATCATGAACATATGTTAAAAAAAATATTTTTAAAAATATGATTACAAGCTAAGCTTTATCCATTTTAAAGTAGAAATAAAAATTCGAGTTTAACAAATATTTAATTTGAGTGGAATAACATTAATGTAATGAGTATGATTAATATCTTATTAAATATATCCATAAAAGAAATCACTTGTACCAATGGAAGATAGCATAGATCGCCTACAATTATTAGTATCACAAAAAAAAAAAACTAATGCAGTGGTCATCATATTCTAAATAGTAAATATACATGAATATTGTTTTACTTCTGTTCAAATCCCCTATAGTGCACAAAAAAAAAGTGACAAATTGAAGTACGTTTATTTTGACTTATTGGATTTAATTGATACTACGTAATATTTTATTTATCAATAAATAAAATTTTAATTAATTTATTTATAAATTTATCAAAAGCACGTTTATTTTGATTGATCTGATTTAAATTTAAACTAGTACGATCCCCGCGCCATGACGCGATTTTTTTATAAATAATATTTAGATATAGATAAATCATAGACATTAGATTTAATTCAATATTTTTAATTAAACCCATTGATTAAATGTGTTAAAAATAATAGAAAAAAAAATACACTTGGGTTAAAGAGATAAAGAGAAAAATAAATAATAAATAGTGAAAGATAAAAGTTTTGAATTAATCCCATTGGTTAAAACTTTGAACATGGAGATCGAGGACATGTGACATAAATTAATACTCTATACTATATAGATAGTTAGTAAATGAATTTGAGTTAAGTCCAATAGTTATATTAGATTGAATTTAATATTTTAAATTAAGCCCAATAGTTAGTAAGATTAAAGAAAAAAAAAGAGAATTAAAAGAAAAATAAGAATTAAAAAAAGGATTAAAGAGAAAAAAGAAAATTATAATTGGTCAAAACCCCTAAAATCTCTCTAAGGTTGACACTTCAGCATAAACTCTTCTAAATTAAGAGTTTATATAGATATAGATTGGTTAAAACTTTGAACATGGAGAGGACATGTGACATAAATTAATACTCTATAGTATATAGATAGTTAGTAAATGAATTTGAGTTAAGCCCAATAGTTATATTAGATTGAATTTAATATTTTGAATTAAGCCCAATAGTTAGTAAGATTAAAGAAAAAAAAAGAATTAAAAGAAAAAGAAGAATTAAAAAAAGGATTAAAGAGAAAAAAGAAAATTATAATTGGTCAAAACCCCTAAAATCTCTCTAATGTTGACACATCAGCATAAACTCTTCTAAATTAAGAGTTTATATAGATAGTTAGTAAGATTAAAGAAAAAAAAAAGAGAATTAAAAGAAAAAAAAAGAATTAAAAAAGGATTAAAGAGAAAAAAGAAAATTATAATTGGTCAAAACCCCTAAAATCTCTCTAATTTTGACACCTCAGCATAAACTCCTCTAAATTAAGAGTTTATATATAGATTATTTTTTATTTAATTCAAAATTTTATCTACTACACCTATATTATTACAAGGACAAATTAAAAAATAGCACGATTTTAGGGGTGATTACGTTCAATGACACAAATATTAAAAAATTAAAAAATAATCACCAACTTTTGAGGATTATTATATCGGTAGCACGAACTTACGAAAAATATAAAATAACCACCAATTTTATTCTAGTTCTAATAAGTGGCACAACTATTATATTTTGAAATACCACATCTTGTTAACATTCTCTTACAAAAAAATCACCCAATTTTTAATTTTTTAAAAAGATGCCCATAATTCATTTTCATCATATATTCAATCTTAAAAATCTAATTTATTTTATAAAACACAACCTTTTTTTTTCTCTTTTTCATAAAAATGTAAAGTTGTTGTCATTGAACACAAATACTGAAATATACTTCCTCGATCAATTGGTTTTAGACTTTTAGTCAACCAACAACAACGATAATTTTCCCCATAAATACAATACAACTCCATCCTTTAATTTCCGCCTCCACCAAAATACAAGAAAAACTAGTTTTTCAAAAAGAGAACCTTCAAATTGAAGAAATGATAAGCTTAGTGTTCATAGTCGGATTTTTCTCCTTCTTGCTCCTCCCCATCACTTGCTTATCCATCCTCTTCTCCCTCCAACAACCCCACCGCGGCGCTTCCGTCGCCGTATCCACCGCCGAGCCCCATCTCAGCTCCATCTTCACCCTCCTCCTCCACCACACCCTCTTCCCAAAGTACCAACCCCATTCAGCGCCTCCTAACAAGGTCCCCTGCAATGACCACGCCGACGACGGTGTACGGAGGTACGCGGCCGGAGGAGAGGCAGAGGAGTGCGGGGTGTGCTTGTGTGAGGTCGAGCAAGGGGAGGAGATCAGTGACCTTAGGTGCAACCACCTCTTCCATAGAGCCTGCCTCGATGCCTGGGTCGGCTCCGGCCGCCCCACCTGCCCTCTCTGCCGCGGAAGCGTCTTCGCTCCCGCCGTGGCTGAGGAAGGCGGTGCCGACGTCCTTATCTTTCGCTTCATGAGTAACTCCCGGCGAGCTGCCCGCCAGGAGGATACCTGGTGGTTAAGATAAAATTAAACTTTGTATTGATCGGATCGAATCGGGCCGATAAGTTCCTATCCCTATACATCATATATATATATATATATATATATATATATATATATATATATATATATATATATATATATATATATATATATATATATATTACACTTACAATTGCTTAATTACTAAGCTCGGTTGTTAGAGAGGGCTCGTCGTATATATGTATTCTTATAACAATGAATGGAAATTGATGGAGAAAAAGGGCTATAGATTGTTATACTGTAATGAACTAATGAAGGGTGCAGGTTAATTAAGATCTAATAAAAGCAATGTATTGTATTTAACCCTTGATACTTTCTCATTAAATAAAATACTTCTAATTTTGTTATTTTATTTTATTAATTAGTTATAATTGATTTTCAATATATGCTATTAATATGTTAACTTTTTATATTATTCTTCTTTATACAAATTATATATAATAATATTTCATATTATATAATTGATTTTTATAATATATTACCATTGAAAAAGTTTTTATAAAAATATATTGAGATTTTTTATAGTTAACATTAACCACTAAATTATTATCAAATGTATAGTTGTTCTGGCTTTACACTCATATTTATATTTAATATCACAAGCATTATACAATTTAACATTTTACTTGTTTCTATTCATTCTTAAAATTTAAGATATTGATTTTTTAAATAAAGAAAGACAATGCTTATGCAAAATTGTAAATTCTATTATATAATATATGTTGTGTACGTGCTATATATTACATTTAAAATGGTTAATCTAAACAGATGTTTAGTTGCATGTAGCTGTTGTTTATCTAAAAGTTTTTTCTAATTGTTGATGAGACATTTAGTTAATCAATTTATTGGGCAATTTTTTTTTATAAGTTAACTATTACAATTTAAGATATTTTTTAATAAAATAAATTATCTATGTTTATGCAAATTTATATGAAATTTAATGATTGATAATGTTATTTTTTAATTAAAACGATTATTCTAAATAAATAAAATTTAATTATTTTTAATCTCAAATATTTTCTAGTCTTATTAAGATAGATTCTAAACTTATTACTATGTAAAAAATAAATAATATCTTTAATTATGAGTATGACCGAAAATATTGAAAATTAATAAAATATATTATTATTATTATTTTTTTTTAATTAATTTTTAATAATAATAACTAGTACGATTTCCGCGCCATGACGCGCTTTTTTTAAAACTAAAATATGATATATAAAAATATTAATAAATGTTAAGATAAAAATCATAAAAAAAAACTTTATAATAAATGTATCGTATAATTATCTCATAATTTTTTAAAAAAAATCTTATGTAAAGTATAATACATAAATATAGATATTTTAAATTACTCAGTAATAATAATATCAATATCTTTATAACATTATTTAAATGTGACGTGTAATAATCAATAGTTATATTCAATGTTTTGAATTAAGCCCAATAGTTAGTAAATAAATTTAATTAAGCTCAATAGTTATATTAGATTAAATTCAATGTTTTGAATTAAGCCCAATAGTTAGTAAAATTAAAGGAAAAAAATAATTAAAGGAAAAAAAAGAAAAAAGGAGAATTAAAGAAAATAAAAGAAAAATGGAAAAATAAACATGATTAGTTAAGACTCCTAAAATTTCTCTAAGATTGAAACATCATCCTAAACTCTTCTAAATTAAGAGTTTATATTTATTATTATTTTTAATTAATTTTTAATAATAATAATTTACTTTCAATTCATACTACAAGATATTAGTGGGTAACCGAGATACTATCTAGGCTCCCACCCCTTAGCAATAACAAAACTAAGTCTAGTAAAAATATAGGATGCAGCACGGGCTTCGGCATCCTGAGATACCGATAATTTCTCTATTCGCTTCAGCAAAGCAGTAGCATCCGTATCCAGCTCCCCCAACGAAGAGAAGGAGAAGGGTAAGAAATCATAACCAGCCGTCGTGCACAAATCTCGATACTTGACACACTTACGCTGGGCAGCATCAACCACAACACGACTAGGCACAAAGTTAGACACCCCAGACCCTGTTTGATCGACACACACGTCTCACCCCCTGTCTCAAGAATAAAGAAGCAAATCTGCCGGCTGGAGGGGCTTATCATGTCCATTAACCAAACCGGTATCAATCTCCTTACTGACAGAAATCTCGGACTTGTAGCAGATATCCAATAAGGTGTCCCGAACGGGGTTGTTTATCTTATTATTATTATTATTATTATTATTATTATTATTATTATTATTATTATTATAAATTAGGTTTTTTTTTTTTTTAACAAATGTGATTTGGCTTTCAATTGAGCATTAAATGGGTAAAAAAGTCTCTTTATTTTATATGTTATATAGATATAGATTAGTCTATTTATTTTATATTATTTATTTGCTAAAATTTTACTAGCAAGGGAAGCTAGAAGCGAGAACGTGAATTTGTTTTGAAATAGTCAAAAAAATGAAAAATATTTGTAAAATAGCCAAAGAAACAAACTATTTTGGAAAATAGCCAAATCAGGGCTGTTTGTAACAGCGACTTTAACCCAAAATTAAAAAAATTAAAAAAATATTAAAGTCAAAAAAAATAATTTTTAAATGTTTTATTTATTTTAAAAGTACAAAAAATATAAATATATATATATAGAGTCGCTCCTTATATTGGAATTTTTTTTTAAAGATATACTATACTCAAAAAAAGATACGTAGAGGGGGGGGGGGGGGGTTAAAAAAAAGATAGGAGTATGTAAGAGAGATAGGAGTGAGAGAGACTCATAGATGGGGGGCCCACCAAAAAAAGATACGTAGAGGGGGAGTAAAAAGTGGAGAGAGAGATAGAAAAGGAGGGGGTTGTTGAATACAGTATCTGACAGGGAGTGAATGGGTGTTAAAAAAGTCGAGGTTACTACCAGCGGGTTTCCTTTTTTTTTTCTTCTCTCAACAAATACATGGAGTATTATTTTATTAATTTTTTTAAAAAAAATTGGGGTAAGTCGTTACTCGTTAGTAACGGACTTATCCCTATTTTGGCTATTTCGTAAATATTTTTTTTTTTTTTTTTTTTACTATTTAAAAAAAAAAATCCGAGAACGTAGGGATGAAGGTACGCATGGCAGAACTGGAGAAGAAGATGCTGGACTTCCTTGGCGCAATGACGAGCTCGCAGCTGTCTGTCACCCACTGGCGGATTTAGGGGTGGGCTCGTATGAGCACGAGCCCACCCCCAATCCCGGAAAAAAATACGAAAGTAACTATATAAAAAATAAAAAATAAAAATGTCTAAATTAATTTAGATGTGAAAATAGATCATAAAGTTTAACTTGTCTAGTTGGTAAAAGTATAAATGGGGTACTTTTTCCTCTTTATCTAGAGCCCAAAGTTCAATTCCCACTTTTAAGATTTTCTTCACTTATTTTTAACTATCTTTTTATATATAAATTCAAATATCTTTTTAAATTGAGAATAATTAATATCTTTTTAAATTGAGAATAATTAATTTCAATTAGTATTGTTTCAATTCTATTTTAGTCATTCATTAGGGGTTTCCTTGAATTTTTTTTAACTAATTATAAATTTTATTCACTTCTAATAATATGGATAAATCTTTGAAATTTTTTTACATAACCCTTCATAATTAAATTTATTTAAAGTTTAGCAAAACTCGTTTCATTATTATTTAATTTTTAGCCTAAATCTCGCCCACCCTTATATTATGGGCTGACTTCGCCACTGCGGTCCCCACGATCAGTTGTGCAGCCGGCTGAACCGTCTCATCCTGATGTTCCTCTCGCGTAGGGCTGTTACTTGAGCCGAGTAGCTCGAGCTCGGCTCGGGCTCGGCTCGAAAAAAACTCGACTCGGGCTCGCTCGAATTAAATATGAGCCAAGCTTGAGCAGAATTCTGAGCTCGAGCTCAGCTCGAGTAGCTCGTATAGCTCATTTTAATGGGTGAAATTACAGTTCTCCCCTATGTTTTATTTAACCCCATGTACATAAGTTTTATTTAACCCCTTGCAAATAGGGCGTATATCTCGTTTTGTAGGTGAAATTACAGTTTTGTCCCTAGGTTTTATTTAACCTCTTCTTTTAAAGAGTCTGTCAGCCGTTTTGCCTTTTGGACTCCATTCACTTTGAATCACAAATCTACATTTTGTGAGTAGCTCGAGCTCGACTCGGCTCGGCTCGAGAAAATGAGGCTCGAGCTCGAGCTCGGCTCGTTTGTAAACGAGCCGAGCTTGAACACCCACTACTCGAGCTCGTTAGCTCGTATATCAGCCCTACTCTCGCGTCCTCTCAAGTCTCATCCCTCCTCCCAGTGGTAGAAGGGTGGTTTAGGATATGTTTCATACTTTCATAATACGAGTTTTTAGGATAGAGTACGTAATTGTTGATGTTGATTTATACTGTAGTTCATATATTGAGATTGAAAGTATTTGTTAATTTTTTTTATATGATAGTAATTTGAATGCTTGATAATTTTAACCAACATACGGAGTATATAGTATAGTTAAAAGTCTATATTGGTGCAAAAATTATCAAAATAGGTCGGTTAAAAAAAATAAGAAGACAAGAGAGAGAAGTAGAGTTGTGTATCGGTCTAAAACCCAATCGAACCGGGTCAAATCAAACCGAATCTCAAATCTCAAATTTTTTAACCGAAAACATTAGGTTTGGTTCTGTTTTTTTCGGTTTGGTTTGTGTTTGGTTCAGTTTTAACATAATTGAACTGAATTTCCATAAAAAAAATTCGGAAAAGCTCGGAAAACCACTACAGAAGTCCAAGGTCAAAGCAGCGGAACAAGTCTAGGAGTCAGGTCTACTCGATCTCGAGTAAGTCTACTCGACCTAGACAAGACTTGGCCGACCAACCTTGATCGACAAGACCTGATCGAGCAAGCCAGACAACCCAGACCCCGGGACCTTACTCGATCTCGACAAGCCACTGGTCGAGGTCGACAAAAACCTTAAGTCATGCCCGGAGTCGACGAGGCGAAGAGCTGCCCGAGAAGCCGAGGACGAGAAGCCGAGCACCAGATCTACTCGATCTCGACGAACCTTTGTCGAGATCGACAAGAGACCCAGAGCAAGTCCGAGGAGGAGTCCTCGACAAGCCTACCAGAGCCATCTCCGACGAACCCTGGTCGATCTCGAGGAGCAGTTGGTCGAGATCGACGAGCCTGAGTCCAGATCCGAAGCCCATCGAGGAAAGACGCTCGAGAAACCCTAGTCGGCGAGCCAGTCTACTCGACATCGACAAGGGTTACTCGGGGTCGACAAGCACCAGGAGCCCAGTCCGAGCCACATCGAGCACACCAACTCGAGGAAGTCCACTCGACGAGCCACCCTTGTCGAGGTCGACGAAGCTTCCTCGAAGTCGACTAGAGCCAGTTCCAGAATCTTCTCGACGTGAGCTGTTCGACTAGGATTTGGATTCCTTGGGCGCGAAGGAGTCGACTTGGCCGAAGATTCTATCCGATCTATCAAGTTCTATCATCAAGGAGCAAGATCTATCAACATGAAGACATATTTCCATATTTAGTTTTATCTTTTCCCTTATGGATTTAATTCCATTAAACATTTTATCTTTAAAGCAAGTAGATATAATTTTAGATATAGATAGATATCTTCTTTCCTAGAATAGCTAGGGAATGAAGGCTATAAATAAAGCCCTAGGGGCTGGTTTTTTAATCATCCAATTTCAGAGAAAGACAAGTAGTTCCACAGAGACGGTTTAGGGAGTTCGAGGTTTTTAGGGTTTTGGCTTACAGCGAAAGTTGATTGCCAAGATTGTAAAAGGCTTTGAATATAGTTTAATGCAAGTTTCTTTCATCAATTCAATGTCTGTTATTGCAATGAGGCGTGAGTAGTCCACCCACTTCTGGGGCTGGGGTGAGCCCGACGGTGGCCATGTGAGGCGATGCGATAAAGGTCAGATCTTTTTGTGCAATTCATCTTCTATCCCTATGAGAATGATTCTTTTGCGAGAGTTGAAGGTGATCCTTGTTTGTGTTATTGAAGCGAAAGTGATCTTAATGCAACTTGGATTAATTATGTGAAAAAGGGTTAGTAACAATTAGGGTTTATGCGAGAGCCTCTATATGCCTATTTGTTAATGACGAAAGTT
This sequence comes from Persicaria tinctoria, assembly GCA_037127255.1. Classification (NCBI taxonomy): domain Eukaryota; kingdom Viridiplantae; phylum Streptophyta; class Magnoliopsida; order Caryophyllales; family Polygonaceae; genus Persicaria; species Persicaria tinctoria. The sequence continues at coordinate 26,167,793 of JBANSL010000006.1, forward strand.
ATTTGATGGAAAGCATGATCTTTTATGCCTTTATGTGTTGTTTTGCATGGTTACCGTTGTGGTGTTGAAATCCTAGCCTTGGAGGTCTTTTAATATATTGAATTTACCTCATTTCTCTAAGTTTTGTGTTTCAAAATTCTGCAATTTAAATTTCTGTCTTTTACTGTTTTTACTCGACATAGAGGAGATCTGGTCGAAGTCGAGGAGGGCTTCGTCTAGGTCGAGTTGATTTGCTTCTGTCTTTGTCGATTTTCAAGTTTCTGTCTTTACCTTTCTTTGTCGAAGTCGAGTACCTCTTGTCGAGGTCGAGTTGCCTGATCTTGTCGAGTTGATTACTTTTGTTCTTCACTTTCTGTTTTCATTACTGTCTTGTCGACCTAGAGGACAGCTTGTCGAGATCGACCAGCTTCTGTATCCTCGAGTTACTTTCTGTCTTTGCTTTCATCTTTGTTTTGCTTTTATTTCTGTCTTTGTTTTGTTTATTTGCTTTTATTTTAGTTGCCCTTGCCGGGATCATTTGTTTCTGCTTCTGTGTTTGTTTCTGTGTCTTTCTGCCGCTGCTTGTGAGATTTACAGCTACTAAAGAACTGCTGACGTGCTTCCTCGTGGATTCGATCCTGACTTTTCTCTTACTACAACGGGAGGAAGTCTTGTATTTATTTGCTGAGATAGGGAAGTCAGTCTGAACTTTATTTCATATTTATTTCAATACTCGACATACTCCTGCAACAACAAATTGGCGCCGTTGCCGGGGAAGCAATCAATCGCGCCTTAGGTAGTCAGATCTCACTGTTTCTTTGAGTCACTTTTCAGGTGTATGCGCCGTTCTGGTCTCCCACCTGAGTATTACGGCTTAGACGACCCAGAACGCCTTCTACACGTCAGAAATAAACTGCAAAGAGCCATATCGGCCGCTGAAACACAGGAGCAGCTGATCCAGAGGCTTAGGGCGGAAATAGAAGCCAACAATGCCGCTCTCGCCGCTGAGAGAGCAAGAAGGGAACAAGAAGCTGAACGCGCAAGGCAAGCAGAAGCTGAGCTTGCCCAATATCCGACCACAGCAGAGGATTATATGCATCCAACACTCGTCGTGCCTGAATCGGCGATTCTAATCCCTGAAAACTCTTTTGAAATTCGCACTCAATTTCTTATAGAGCTTAAAAATAATGCCTTTTACGGCAGATTTAATGAGTGCCCTCTTGAACATATTACTAATTTTCATGATATGTGCCGTACTCTTGCAGAAGGTACAACCTTGGAATATGTCAAGATGAAATCTTTTCGCTGGTCTCTTGCTGGGCCTGCACTGAAATGGCTGGAAGGGCTGAAAGCAAGATCACTAACAACCTGGGCCCAAGTAGAGCAAGAGTTCCTGAACAAATTCTTTCCACCAGCCAAAACAGCACATCTCCGCCAGAAAATCACCGCCTTTAAACAGCAGAAAGGGGAACCGCTGGCAAAGGCATGGGAGCGCTATAAGGAACTTCTGCGATCTTGCCCTACTCATGGACAACCACCCTACATCATTCAGGAGATCTTCTTCAACTCGCTGGATCAAGTCACTAAGGACAGAATCAACAATTATACTCGCTATGAGTATCTGACGATGCCTCCAAGTGACGCATGGGGTGTGCTAGAGAAGCTCACTACCTACGACAACAAGTATGGGTCTACTGTAACCTATGAAGAGAACCCATACGCCAGGCCAGCACCATCCATGCCCCTATACGAGCCTCCTAAGGAGATTGATCCAGATGTCAGGGAGCAATACTACAGAGATCAGAATAGGAAGCTCATCAAGCAAGTAAAGTATCTCTCTGTCAATCAGCCTTGCATAGAATGCGGATCGCAAAGGCACACCACTCCTGAGTGCCCACACACAGAGCAAGTCAGGCTGGCAGAGCATCATGAGGAAGCAGCTTACGCAGGGGGTCTCAATCGCTACATGGGGGACCAAAGGTTTCAGCAACCACAGTGGAACCAAGGAGTCCCTAGGAACCCCCCGCCCTACAGAGCTCCAGGACATCCTGAAAGGGACCAGAAAAAGGATGATATACAGACAGTCCTGGAGGAGATGCGGAGGAATCACGCTGAAACTAGGCAATCTTTCAACTCCGTCTATACTCAGATGCAAGGTGTCAACTCTAGGCTTGGGGAAATTGATATCTGGCGGAAATCAGTTGATACACAGATTGGTCAGCTAGCAGCAGGAATCCCCAGACAGTCAGGCGCTCTCCCTGAATCTTCAGAACCAAATCCAAAGGGAAAGACTGGACACATCGCTGCTGTAAAACTCAGAAGCGGCCATCAACTTCAAGAGCCAGAAGTTGGAAAGCAGCAGAATAGCAAGGAACAGCAAGTCGAGGTCGACAAACCCGTCGTCGATCTCGACCAGAGCCTAGTCGACCTCGACAAAGGTCTACTCGAGGTCGAGGAGAAATCTCCAGAATCGTCGTCTGCCCCGAACAGCAACTCGACTGGGCCCAATCTGGTCGATGTCGACAAAGGTCTGGTCGATGTCGAGGAGCCCCTGGTCGAGAAATCTGCAGCAACTCCGACGTCTGTTCTGGCTCCGACTCAGAAAAAGAAGTTGTCTTTCCCAACAAAATCTCTAAAGGACCCGGCGGAGAAAAAGTTTCAGCGCTTCATCAAGATGCTTCAAAAGCTCAACGTCACCATCCCCTTCACAGAAGCTCTCAATGAAATGTCGTCCTATGTCAAGTTCCTGAAAGAGATTCTGAGCAAAAAGCGATCGATGGCAGAAATCACAGAGGAGTGCAGCCAGCTAGACATATTGGAGAAGAGGCCGGATCCAGGTAAGTTTGCTATAACTATTGGATTTGGTCCATACAAAATTAATGCCCTATGTGATCTTGGAGCTAGTGTCAGTATTATGCCTTTAACGATTTGGTCCAAGATTAAGATAGGTGCCCTGGAGCCTGTGGATGCTAGACTTTACATGGCCAACAACACGGTGGTCATTCCAACAGGCATGGTGGAAAATGTCCCAGTACAAGTAGGTAAATTCTTCGTCCCTGCTGATTTCTTAATTATTGATATGCAAGAAGATCCTGCTTGTCCAATTATTCTAGGGAGACCATTCTTGGCGACGGTGGATGCCAACATAAGCGTAAGGAAAGGAGTGCTCACCTTCAACATCAGCGACGAAGTGATTGAGTATTCCTTCAACAAAACTGAAAGATATACGGGTCCGATGGAAGAGGTCAAATCTATCTCAGCTGGCTACATCACCTGCGGGGAACCCAAGGTCAGGAATATGACCCCTGAAGAGCTGGAAAAGAGAGACATGGAGGCCCAGGTGGAGGAGATCATGGCAATTCTCAAGGAGAACACAGGAGCTAAGTATGGGGTCAAGATCGACCAGGGCTCCTCGACATCGAGTAGAACCCTAGTCGATCTCGACCAGACCAAGGCGACTCCACCAGCACCAGCTTCGTCGAGCAGCAAACTGGAGGAACCAGCCCTACTCGAGATCGACAAAGATCTTGTCGAGGTCGACCAAAACTCAGGGAGACCAGACCTGTCTTCCTCGACGCTGCCAACTCAAGAACCAGAGCCCTTGTCGATCTCGAGGAAGCTACTCGATGTCGACCAGCACTCGGAGCCACCAGTCCCTGCTTCCTCGACGCCGCAGCAACCAGGAGAGAAACCCTCGTCGATCTCGACAAGGCTCGTCGAGGTCGACCACCAATCGGCGCCATCAGACCCTGTTTTCTCGAGGAGCAAGCCACCAGAGCCAGAGTCTTCGTCGAGGTCGACCAGTCTTGTCGATGTCGACAAGCCCCCTTCCTCGACTTCTTCTTCCTCGATGAAGCCACCACCACCAGAACCAACAGACTTGTCGATCTCGAGGAGCCCTAGTCGAGATCGACCAAACACCGTGGTCCCCGATTCCGTTTCTGCGAAGGTAAGTCAAGGTATGGATCTTTCTTCTCCTATTTCCATCAAAGATTTATCTATACATGGGAGAGGTCTGCCTTGGTATGTGCGATTGTGCAGGATTTCCAATGATGAGCCTAAGGAGTATGAAATTGGAGACAAGCTCTATGTCTCTAAGTCAAAGGATCATTGGTTTCCAAACAAATTCAACAAGAAGCGGATGGGACCATTCGTAGTGAATAAGATCCATTCTGGAGGATTACAGCTGATGGACAAGAATGGAGTCTTATTTGAGGCCCAGGCCACATGGGCCCTGCAGATGCCACCTTGAGCATTAATGAAAGTCGGCCTAGCGACTATAAAATCTAGAGCATGTACATAGACTTTTTAGGACATTTGAGACTTTGTTTTTGTTTTTTATTTTGTGGGTATATGTCTTCTACTTTTTCAGGTCAATGGATAGAACCAAAGCTTACTCGGACTAAGAGGTGCTCCATTCGAAATTCTGCGGCTCTGCACTCATGTCTTGTGAGTTTCTTTCTTTACCCTTTACATTGTTGTTTTTTATATACAGTGAGGACACTGTAATGTTTAAGTATGGGGTGGGGGAAGGGCTTACATTATGCATATTTGACCATACTCGACATTATGTGTGCATTATTTCTTGGAATTGCTACATGGCTATTTTGGAATGCATTATTTATTTATGTGCTTATATGCATGTTTTCCAAAATTTGAGAAAAATGACCCCATTGAAATTTTGAAATAATGTCATGGAAGCTTATATTGGACTCGATGATGCAAAATTAGATTCATTAGAGATATAGCATGAAATTGCCTAGTAAAGGGAAGTCACAATGAAGTGCATTATTTTTATGAAAACCATGAAAGGAGGTAAAATTTGAAGTTGCTTTTGACATGTTGCATGATAAGATGATGGAGGACTTTATATTTCCATATAATGCTCATTGTTAATTCCTAGCCTTACCTATGCTTATGCATCACAAAAGCCATAATATGCCTTATTTCAATTATTGCTCCACATGATCTAAATATTTGCCATTCTTTACCTTATCCGGGGATTATGTTGAGAATGATGTTACATTATGGAGATTATCATATGGTTTTTGTGATTGTTATCATATTTGGAGTTTGGAAGGAAAGTGTTTGAAATATATGGAAAATTTAATGAGTGAAAGAAAATCCAATCACCTCAGGAGATAAAGGTAGATTGACCCTGCTCTCTGTGATAATAGTTTGGAGAGATGGGACACTTTGTGAGGAGTCCAAAGCACTAAGTATCCGGGGCCATTCATGACACCCATGTTTGCGACTCGCGAGAAGGCAGTGCTGAGGTTAGAGAGGTAAAAGCATTATTATGAATAAAAGCATTATGAAAGGTGATGAATCAAAGGAAGAAGAAATGTGGAAATTCAGTTTGGAAAATACTCCATTTCCCCGGATCATAAAAGCACCACATTGCCAGAAAGTGCCCACCTTTTAGCCTTTTACCAATCTACTCCTTCATGAGCTTAAATTAAAGTCTTCTTGATTATCAATGCTTTGTCACTTAGAATTGTTTATGCATAACCCTCCTTTTGTGAGTAGATGTTGCTTTTGTATAATTCCACATACATGGATCTGTGACATAAGTACCTTTTCGAGGATGGTAATTAATTGCAGGGTTATATGGCAATGAATCTAATATGTTGAGAGTTTTGATTTCTTCCCCTGAATGACAAAGAAAAGTATTGCTTGAGGACAAGCAAGCTTAAGTATGGGGTGTTTGTTGTAAGCGGAATCTGCCATGTTTTACAATAACTTTTATATCGATTTCTGTATACATTACATTCGAATGGGCTTAGATAATACAGAATCTATGTAGTTTATGTTTATTTGCCAAATTATGGAATCTACACCAGTTTCTGTTTAAATCGCAGAAATCGAGGCGTTTTACAACAATTCTACAAAAGGTCGGAAAAGCTCGGAAAACCACTACAGAAGTCCAAGGTCAAAGCAGCGGAACAAGTCTAGGAGTCAGGTCTCCTCGATCTCGAGTAAGTCTACTCGACCTAGACAAGACTTGGCCGACCAACCTTGATCGACAAGACCTGATCGAGCAAGCCAGACAACCCAGACCCCGGGACCTTACTCGATCTCGACGAGCCACTGGTCGAGGTCGACAAAAACCCTAAGTCATGCCCGGAGTCGACGAGGCGAAGAGCTGCCCGAGAAGCCGAGGACGAGAAGCCGAGCACCAGATCTACTCGATCTCGACGAACCTTTGTCGAGATCGACAAGAGACCCAGAGCAAGTCCGAGGAGGAGTCCTCGACAAGCCCACCAGAGCCATCTCCGACGAACCCTGGTCGATCTCGAGGAGCAGTTGGTCGAGATCGACGAGCCTGAGTCCAGATCCGAAGCCCATCGAGGAAAGACGCTCGAGAAACCCTAGTCGGCGAGCCAGTCTACTCGACATCGACAAGGGTTACTCGGGGTCGACAAGCACCAGGAGCCCAGTCCGAGCCACATCGAGCACACCAACCCGAGGAAGTCCACTCGACGAGCCACCCTTGTCGAGGTCGACGAAGCTTCCTCGAAGTCGACTAGAGCCAGTTCCAGAATCTTCTCGACGTGAGCTGCTCGACTAGGATTTGGATTCCTTGGGCGCGAAGGAGTCGACTTGGCCGAAGATTCTATCCGATCTATCATCAAGGAGCAAGATCTATCAACATGAAGACATATTTCCATATTTAGTTTTATCTTTTCCCTTATGGATTTAATTCCATTAAACATTTTATCTTTAAAGCAAGTAGATATAATTTTAGATATAGATAGATATCTTCTTTCCTAGAATAGCTAGGGAATGAAGGCTATAAATAAAGCCCTAGGGGCTGGTTTTTCAATCATCCAATTTCAGAGAAAGACAAGTAGTTCCACAGAGACGGTTTAGGGAGTTCGAGGTTTTTAGGGTTTTGGCTTACAGCGAAAGTTGATTGCCAAGATTGTAAAAGGCTTTGAATATAGTTTAATGCAAGTTTCTTTCATCAATTCAATGTCTGTTATTGCAATGAGGCGTGAGTAGTCCACCCACTTCTGGGGCTGGGGTGAGCCCGACGGTGGCCATGTGAGGCGATGCGATAAAGGTCAGATCTTTTTGTGCAATTCATCTTCTATCCCTATGAGAATGATTCTTTTGCGAGAGTTGAAGGTGATCCTTGTTTGTGTTATTGAAGCGAAAGTGATCTTAATGCAACTTGGATTAATTATGTGAAAAAGGGTTAGTAACAATTAGGGTTTATGCGAGAGCCTCTATATGCCTATTTGTTAATGACGAAAGTTATTTGATGGAAAGCATGATCTTTTATGCCTTTATGTGTTGTTTTGCATGGTTACCGTTGTGGTGTTGAAATCCTAGCCTTGGAGGTCTTTTAATATATTGAATTTACCTCATTTCTCTAAGTTCTGTGTTTCAAAATTCTGCAATTTAAATTTCTGTCTTTTACTGTTTTTACTCGACATAGAGGAGATCTGGTCGAAGTCGAGGAGGGCTTCGTCTAGGTCGAGTTGATTTGCTTCTGTCTTTGTCGATTTTCAAGTTTCTGTCTTTACCTTTCTTTGTCGAAGTCGAGTACCTCTTGTCGAGGTCGAGTTGCCTGATCTTGTCGAGTTGATTACTTTTGTTCTTCACTTTCTGTTTTCATTACTGTCTTGTCGACCTAGAGGACAGCTTGTCGAGATCGACCAGCTTCTGTGTCCTCGAGTTACTTTCTGTCTTTGCTTTCATCTTTGTTTTGCTTTTATTTCTGTCTTTGTTTTGTTTATTTGCTTTTATTTTAGTTGCCCTTGCCGGGATCATTTGTTTCTGCTTCTGTGTTTGTTTCTGTGTCTTTCTGCCGCTGCTTGTGAGATTTACAGCTACTAAAGAACTGCTGACGTGCTTCCTCGTGGATTCGATCCTGACTTTTCTCTTACTACAACGGGAGGAAGTCTTGTATTTATTTGCTGAGACAGGGAAGTCAGTCTGAACTTTATTTCATATTTATTTCAATACTCGACATACTCCTGCAACAACAAGGGGTCCGTACAGTGAGACTGGATCAAAAATCAATGAACAATTGTCTAGGTAAACCCTTGGTGAATATATCAGCGTACTGATAGGAGGACGGGACATGAAGAACACGAACATGTCCAATGGCAACCTTGTCCCTGACGAAGTGGAGATCAAGCTCAATGTGCTTCGTGCGTTGATGTTGGACTGGGTTGCTAGCCAGATAGACGGCGGAGACGTTGTCAGTGTAGACCAGAGTGGCCTTCATAAGAGGGCAACGGAGCTCAAGCAGGAGATTGCGGAGCCAAGAGCACTCAGAGACAACGTTGGCAACGCCCCTGTATTCGGCCTCAGCGCTGGAGCGAGACACGACAGACTGACGCTTGGCCGACCAAGACACAAGGGTGTCGTTGAGGAAGACACGGTAACCAGACGTGGAGCGACGCGTGTCAGGACAACCACTCCAATCCGCATCAGTGTAAGCAACAAGGTCAAGCTTAGAGGAAGGAGTGATCGTGGTGCCGAGCTCGAGTGTGTCGTTGATGTACCGAATGATCCGCTTTAAGGCATGAAAGTGGGGTTCCCTGGGTGCATGCATGAACAAGCAGATCTGTTGAACGGCGTAACTGATATCAGGTCTGGTGAAGGTGAGATACTGAAGAGCACCAGCAAGGCTCCTGTACAATGTCGGATCATCAACCAAAGGACCAGAGTGAGCGTTGAGCTTGTTGGATGTATCGACAGGGGTGGCGACCGGATTGCAGTTCTCATCTTAGCCCGAGCAACAATTTCAGCAGCATACTTACTCTGTGAGAGGAATAGCCCAGACGCATGTCGCTGAACAGCAACTCCCAAGAAGTAAGACAACTGACCCAAATCTGACATAGCGAATTCAGCACTTAACTGTGAAATAATCGACGTCCCAAGAGCATCAGAAGAGGCGGTGAGAATGATGTCGTCAACATACAGTAACAGAAATGCCATGTCGAAGCCTCTGCGATAGATGAACAATGACGAATCCGAGCGGCTGCCAATGAAACCCAAGCGGAGCAGATGAGAAGCAAAGCGCTGGAACCAAGCTCGCGGAGCCTGTTTCAGACCATATAGAGAGCGCTTGAGGAGACAGACATGCTTTGGACGCTCAGCATCAGTAAACCCCGGCGGCTGAAACATGTAAACTGTCTCGTTTAGATGACCATGCAGAAAGGCGTTTTTGACATCTAACTGATGGATGGCCCAGTTGCGCGACAGAGCCAGACCCAGGACCACTCGGATAGTGGCAGGCTTGACCACAGGGCTGAAGGTCTCATCACAATCAATACCTACCTGCTGAGATCTACCGTTCACCACAAGATGGGCCTTGTAGCGCCCCAACGTTCCATCAGAGCGGAACTTGTGACGAAAAAGCCACATACAGCGAATGACGTTCGCCTTAGGAGGGCGAGGAACAAGAACCCAAGTACCATTCTTCGTAAGGGCCCTTTATTCGTCGAGCATAGCCGCCTGCCAATTCGGGTCGAGGAGGGCTATTTTGTGGGAGGTGGGAACGGGGGAGAGGGAGGTCTGGGTGGAGGCAGAGGGTGAATGGGAGTCGGGAAGGACGGGGGTAAGAGGGGCTAAGCAAGGGGAAGAGGCGGCGGGCGGATCAAATGCGGCGAGGGTTGCGGCGGGCGCCGCCAGGGAGGGTGTATGTGCGGTGGGCGCAGCATTTGGGGTTACGGCGGCCGCCGCACGCAGGTGAGGCGAGGTTGTTTGGCGAGGTGATGGGATGTGGATAGCGGGGTGATGGGTGGTGGTCATGGAGACGATCTGACGGGGTCGGAAGACACCGGAGATGCTGCGGGTGTGTGGTCTGGTGGAGGGGGGTGGTGGTGGCGGTGGTGTTGGGGGAGAAGCAGGAGCACCGGGAGAGCTCTGGGGAAAAAGGAAGTGAGGGAATGGTGACTCAGACTCTGACGGAGACACAGGGGGGTGTGGGAGATGCAAAGGGAAATCGCGACTCGTCAAAGGTGACATGACGTGAGAGAATGATCTTGTGGGTCTTGATATCGAGGCAAATGTAACCTCGATGATCAGGCGGATAACCTAGGAAGACACATGGAGTGGAGCGCGGGTGAAGCTTGTGCGGGGCTGTGGAGGACTGGTTTGGGAAACACAAGCACCCGAAGGTGCGAAGGTGATCATACCTAGGCTCGGCGTAATAAAGTGTCTGAGCTGGCGAGCAATGGTGTAGGGTAGTGGAAGGGAGAATGTTTAGGAGATAACATGTGGTGAATAAGGCGTGAGGCCAATAGGGAAGGGGAATAGATGCGTGGAAGAGGAGAGAGCGCATCATGTTGGTAATGGTTCTGATGATTCTTTCTGCCTTGCCATTCTGCTGAGAAGTATAGGGGCAAGACAAGCGATAAGAGATCCCATTTGCGGCAAAGAAGGAGTGAAAGTCTTTGTTGTCAAATTCACGGCCATTGTCACATTGAAAACATTTGATGGACATGTGAAATTGTGTTTTGATGTAGGTATGGAATCTGGCAAAGATAGGAAACACTTGGGACTTGAAATGCAACGGGAAGACCCATAAGTAATGAGTGTAATCATCAAGAAACAAGAGGTAGTACTTGTGACCCTCCTTGCTAGGCACGGGAGAGGTCTAAATGTCGCTGTGAATGATATCAAAGGGAGCAAGGGTAGAGGTCAAAGACTGTTGGAACGGCAGTCTGGCATGTTTGCCTAGTTGGCAGGAAGAGCATAAACCAGAGCGTGGGTCTTTAGCACATGTGACAAGGTTCTGGGAACGGAGGACATCTAGAACGGCAGCGCTGGGATGGCCCAGGCGTGCGTGCCATAGGCTGGATGATGATGCCGAGAGGGCGACCGGACACAACTGACTGGACGCAAGAGGTTGTGTGACAGGGTAGAGCTCCCCGATGCTGTTACATCTCATGCGAATAACCCCCGTAGTAAGATCGTTCACAGAGAAACCATAGGGATCAAACGTAAGGGAAACGTTGTTGTCAGTAGTGAACCGACGGACAGAGATAAGGTTTTTGACAATCTTTGGGGCAATAAGGACATTGTTGAGGTGTAGTGGGTGGGTTGGGGTCTGTAATTTGGCGTGGCCAATTCCCGAAGTAGCAAGACGACCACCATTTCCGATGATAATAGAGTGGGCAGGGCCCTTAAAAGAAATAGAGGAGAGGTTACATGAGAAGTTCGTCATGTGGGAGGTGGCACCAGTGTCCATGTACCAAGAAGTGTCTGAAGATGTCTGCTGCGTAGAGGAGAAAACGTGATACAGAGCTGGCGGAACATAGCCTGGGTCAGGCGATGTCAGAGAGGCCTGAGGACCGGCATGTCGAGGGGTGGGATATCCAGAGTATCGGTGCATTTTTTTTTTAAGAAATATTGGCCGCCTGAATTAATAAATAATTAACTCAGGGCCAAAAGCGAGAATATTATAAAACAAGGGCGATGGTGTGAATACTTGAAACGAAATTGCAAAGGGCGCAACTTTCTTCTTCGTTGGAATAGGACAGACGCGGGAGTGCGAGGGAGGACAGCGAGAGCGAGGTTGCAGGGCTCGTGGAGTCCGGATCGGAGACGCGCGAGAGAGGACGGCGCGGTGGTGAATGGCGACCGTGGCTGCAGGTCGAGGGAAGGCAAGATCGAGGCCGACGACGGGAGTCGGTGGGATGACCGGCGGAGAAGGAGAAAAATACGGGGAGGCCGGTAAGAGAAGAGGGGAGGCGGGAGGATCAAATTAGGGTTCCGTGAGGAAGAAAAGGCTGTGATACCATGTAGGAATATAGAATTGATGTAAAGTGTCCCCCTTGAGGGTTTCTATTCATTGATAATCATATATATAGGTTACAAAGGTATTGGGCCTTATTGGGCTTTGAGCCCACTATACATAATGAGACCTATGTAATCTATCATATAACCCCAAAACGAACATAGCAAAGAAATGTCAGACAAATGAGGAAGTCGATCGAGACTTCGGGATAACAGGGAAACCAATAAGTAGAACTGTATTTTTTTTATAAGGTAAAGATTCAAGGGCCAGAAAGACCTGACTCCTCTAGAGGTCGATAAACGACAGATGGTGAACTGTCGAAAACATACATATATCAGAGAGAAAAATGGGGAATATAAAGGATGACGAACACACAAGCACAAGACGAACCGAAGCCACCAAAACCTCGCAAGTTGTTGACAACATTGGCTAGGAGCGAAGCCCAGCATCACCTAACAGTAGCACCGATATATAGCCAGCGGTACATTAGGCAATCTTGTGGATATTGAAGACGATCCTCCAAGAAATTAAATCTCCTTCCCGACTCAAGATCGAGTCGTCTCGATACACACTATCTCGACCCCATCCAGACCCGACTTCGGATGCCAAAGTCCCAAACGAAGAAGACGAATCGCGAGACATACCAGACGCCCATCTCCAACCAACGTAAGTAAAATGCACCAAAAGAACCCTTTCAGGTTGTTATTCGAGCCCTCATGGGATTTTGTTCAAGCCCTTTCGAGATTTGGTTCGAACCCGTAAAGGTTTTACGTTTAGTCCTAATTAAGAGTCATGAACCCAATGTATTACTATTACTATTAAAATTATTTTTTAGGCCCTTTGGAATTAGTACTTAGAATTGTACGTACTTAGTGTTAAGAGAATGAAAGATGTGAAGAGACCAAAAGAGTCTCACATCGATAATATGAACAAAGAAACCTTAGTATATAAGCTAGTAGGTTACTCCTCCTATTGTCAATTGGTTTTAGAATAGATCCTCACTCGGCTTATATGATAGGCTATTAGCGCAAGCACACACGTGTGCACACGACCCCCGATCCCAAGTACGTGGGTCCCAACGGTCTTCAGTACGTAGATCGGCAAGTGTCATGTGGATTCATTTTTTTTTAATTTTTTTTGTGCATTATGTGTTATACTTATTTTTTGTATATACATGATTTACCGATCCAAAGGAAATGTTGTTTTCCAAAAAAAAAAAAAAAAAGGGATCGGGAAATAGGACCTTGATCCGGTCCAAGGTCCATTATTCAAAATTTAGAGTCCAGTCTGTGGACCGTTCGACTCGACCATATATGAGCAACCCTACTGAAGAAAAAACAAAAAGTAAAATCAACAGCTATTGAATTTTCAATTTTGCATAAATTCTACACTACATTTTTATACATTCAATTTTCAAAAGGCGTCTTCAATTTATTATTTTTAGGATCGAAGGTGGTGATCGAGATAAAAATGAGTTTTGTATCGAAAGTTGAGCATAATAAGTCATACTCCGACTTATGTCCTACACTATTGAAGCATATATGTCTATTTACACGATTCCTCGGTCATGAGTTCCAATGGACTTCAATATGGTATCAGAGCAGTAAATTAAATGGCTTGACCCGCCATTCAATACTCTCTAAAAAGAAAATGAGATGTTAAATCTAGTGTTCAAGTGGTCCACCTTAGGCTCTCTAGAAAAGAGAATAAGATGTTAGACTCGTTGTCCAAATGTTAATTTATTGAGACTCTAGTTGCACTTGTGGATGCATATTGAACAATAATATATGAGATTTAAAAATTGAAAGTTGAACATAATAAAATCATATCATATAAATAAGTGGAATACTTATCTTAAAATCAATTTTATAATGGCATGGAATCATATCTGATATCTCAATCAACTTACGGTCACAGGGCCAAAGGGTGATGGAAGACATTAGACAACGGCCGTCTACTTCCACCATATATCAGTTATCGATTAATATCTTTTGAGGTTAAATTCCAACATATACATCGATTTAGTCCATGAATTCATATGATATATGATCGATGTAGAATTTCAGTGGCCTAGCCTGGCGTTGATCAGTCGGATCATGATGTCTCCTTAATTGACCATATACTATCGTAGTTGACTACTAAATTAATTGTATGTGGCTCCCACTGTTAATTCTACATTAAATAGTATTAAATTCCTCTTCTAACTCTTTCATTCTTCACTTAATACATTCCATGATTTCCATCTTTGTATAATCATTTTAGATTTGTACTCATTAGGGGTGGGCACAAATCCCGCAAATCCCGGGCCCGTCTCGGTCCCGTCCCGGACCCGTCCCGGTCCCGGTGGGATTTGGAAAAAAAATAGTGAATCCCGTCCCGCAAAAATTATGCGGGACGGGACGCGGGACGAGGATTCCTTATCCCGCAAATCCCGTCCCGTCCCGCATATATTATTATAATAATAATAATAATAATAATAATAATAATAATAATAATAATAATATCCAGTGTATATACACTTTGTATATACTCCCTCCGTTCAACAAAACTTGACGTTTTACTATTTATGCACGCTTTTTTAGGAGCTAAAAACTATATAAAATATCGACTTTTTAAATGATTTTTTTAACAATTTCGTAGTTATTATTAATAAGTACAAACTTGTTAAAAAATTTTAAAAAAAAAATGAATATTTTATATAGTTTTTATCATTCTAAAAAAGCGTGCGTGAATAGTAAACGACAAGTTTTGTTGAACGGAGGGAGTACTTTACAGTGTATCTATATAGTATACATTGTATATACCTTTTGTATATATGAAGTACTTTACAGTTTACAGTGTGTGTGTATGGTACGGTATATATACTTATACACTATATACAATGTATACTAAGTGTATATACACATTGTATATTATTATTATTATTATTATATTATGTATATAAAAGTGTATCAATATGTATATATATGAAAAACATTATATATATATATGTGTTATGTCTTTGAAAACCGCAAAATATATATGAATTTTAGAATTTTTTTATAATGTTTTTTATTTGAGGGACAAGGCCCGTCCCGTCCCGTCCCGTGAGGAACAAGGCCCGTGCGGGATTGAAAAAAAAGTAGTGAATCCCGTCCCACAAAAATTATGCGGGACGGGACGAGGGACGACCCCCATCCCGTCCCGTCCCGTCCCACGCCCACCCCTAGTACTCATGTTGCCGCTTTTTTATTTTTTCGGTGGAGTATTATTATTTAAATTAGGTTAGTTTTCACATAACAAACCATAAAATTATAAATTACAGAAAACCATCCATAAATTATATTTATTTTCAAAAGACCACCCATTCATTAAACCTCTATTTATTTTGTTTAAAAAGACTAAAATACCCCTAATTCAAACTTATTTTTTAAAAAGAAAGACTGAGGTGTTAATTGGGCGAGTCGAGTCGGATTCGATTAGTCGGGTTTCGAGTCATTCGGCTTTCAGGTAATGTCTAATAATTTGATCATTTGGTTGGGTCGGGTTCTGGTTTTGTTTGTATCGGGTTTCGATTGTCTCGGCTTTTAATTATTTCGGGTTTGGATTGTCTCAAGTTTTCATTATTTCAATATTCATTTTAAATTTTTTACTAGAACCTATCTTAAAATTCGGGTTATATGGGGTTTCGGTTATAACGGTTTCGAGTCTTAATGGGTTTCGGTTCGGTTCATTCGGATTTGGTTGACTTTTTGGTTATCAGTTATTCGAATTTCGGGTCCAGAATGGGTCGGGTTGGGTCGGTGTTAAGGACAATCGGTTTCGGGTCGATCGGGTCGGGTTTTCGGGTTCGGGTCGGGTTTTGCCAGCTCTAGGGTTATTGTATGTATTTTGGAACTGATTGTCCCGACCACCGACCCAAGCCAGCCCATTTTGGACCCGAAATCCGAATAACCGATAACCGAAACTCACCCAAATCCGAATGAACCGAACCCGATTCAACCAAAACCCATTAAGACTCGAACCCGATATAACCGAAACCCGATATAACTCGAATTTTAAGATAGATTCTAATAAAAAAAAAATTAAAATGAATATTGAAATAATGAAAACTTGAGACAATTCAAACCCAAAATAACTGAAACCCGAGACAATCAAAACCCGATACAACCGAAACCCGAACCCGACCCAACCAAATGATCAAATTATTAGACATTACTCGAAACCCGAATGATCTGAAACCCGACTAACCGAATCTGACCCGACTCGCCCAATTGCTACCTCAGGTCCTCAGTCTTTCCTTTAAAAAAATAAGTTTGAATTAGGGGTATTTTAGTCCTTTCAAACAAAACAAATAGAGGTTTAATGGATGTGTGGTCTTTTGAAAATAAATGTAACTAGTCTATACCCCGTGCGCTACGCACGGGATTTTTAAAATTAATTTAAGTAAACTCATTATTTTTCAGATTTATCATATTAATCAACAATAACCGTTTAGACCATTAGAATTTAGACATATGCAATGAAAGAAAATACGCAATAAAAAAAAATGATAATTGTTAGTTGTAGATATTTTCATTAGGTGAAACAGGATGAAAGAAATAGAAATTTTGAGTATAAAACACACCATGAAATGTATATCGTAAATAATCATAAGATTAAAAACGATACTAAGAAACACACAACGAAATTATCATGATCATAGAAGTATGCATGGTACTCGGAAACAACTACAAAACATCAGAAGGCCAGGATATGGTAATATGTAATGTAAATGTGACTTGGACCAAAAACTTGTAGGTAGAAAGCACGAACTTATATAATAAAGCTGACAAAACATAAATGGTAGCCCTCCTAAATTGCAGGAGGGGGCACCATTACTCTACAAACATAGAATATACGGCATGACTAAACAACCCCAAACATTGCAAAAAAAATGAAAATTTGATAGAAGAAATATACAACCCCTTTGGAACCAAAAATTGTTGTCACTAATTTCTCAAATAAAGAGAAAAATTGTAACTTGGAATCAGATTTAAGGGGGCAAAAAAGATAAAGGAAGTTAAAAAAAATACCCTGTAATATTTAAGAGGTAAATCATGTGTAACATAGTTAGAAAAGATGACTCGACCGTCAATAGGTCTCACAAATGGAATGATAAAATGGACCACGGAGTTTGAATCAATCTACCTAAATCCTGTAATATTTATCTCCCTCAAACTCATCCCATCTTCTCAAGCCACTTTTAAGGAGCCCAACTGAGCAATACAAGCCATCATGTTGGCTGCAAAAGAACACCCACTTCTCTATATCCCCTGCAAAATAAATAAAAAGGTTTTACATAGCTTGCACCACTCTTGTACCCCTTCAATCGCTTGCAAGCCACTCAACAACACGTCCTTTTCATCACAATTCAAGGCAAGGATGGCAGCAGTGGATATGTAGAATATCTTTCAAGGTTTATGATCTTTATATAATTCTTCAATTATCATCTATAGGAATTACTTATTGTTGTTCAGTATTCACACCATTTTAGACCTCTCCTTAATTCTAGGCCTTTTATCCAATCTATCTATGTTTGCAAGCCAAGCCTCGAAATCTCTTAGGGGGTGTTTGGTAATGATATCTAGATATCAGATATCAGATATCAGTCCTGATATCTGATATCTGGTGTTTGGTTGGGACAAGGTATAGATATCAAGTGATATCCTGATATCACTTGATATACTAATCCAACCAAAAGTGATATCCCCCAATTTTGGGAGGTATAGAACCCTGATATCAGATATCAAAATTTCTCCCCGTCTCTGCCTTGCTCTCTACTGCAGCCCTGGTTGCTTCGCCCATCTGCTCGCCCCTCTCCTCTCCTCTCCTCTTCCTTTCCTCTCCTTGCTCAATCGATATGCTGCCTAGGGTTTCTACTGAGATTTTTTGTTGTATTCAATCGTTTTTGCTTGTATTCAATCGATTTATGCTGCCTTAATTAGGGTTTCTATTTCAATCGTTGCTTTGATTTGTTGCTGATATTGAGCGATTGCTTTGATTGCTGATATTCAATCGTTTCTGCTGCTCGCCCTCAGCCCTGGTTGCTTTGATTTGTTGCTGTATTCAATCCATATGTTTATTTTTGTTTACAAAATGTCTGATATCTAGCAACTCATTACCAAACAGCATATAGATATCAGAACTGATATCTGATATCTTACAGCATACCAAACAAGGATATCAAGATATCAGCTGATATCGATATACTTGATATCGATATCGATATCGATATCTGATATCTAGATATCATTACCAAACAGGCCCTTAATCAGAAACAATTCAGTTTGACAGAGAACATGATTGCCATGAAGCACTTCAGTTTGACAGAGAACGATAACCGAAAACCCTGAATTAGAAGGAAAATTTGTGCTGAAATTGAATGTAGTTTCCCCAAAGTGAATCACCTAAACCCTAATTTAAAAAAAAAAAGAGTTAAATCAAACCCATACCTATCGATGGAGTTGTAGTGGCGCCCTCATGTGAGGCGGAACCCTAAAAGTTTGAAGAAGACGAAATCTCTGCTTCCTTCGAAGAAAGGGAACCTCTTCGATGGCCTTCGGCGGGCAAAGCCTCGAGAAGATGGAGATCCGACCGTTCCTGCTGCTATACTTCAATTCCTTATTGACGAATGATACCCCTCCGTCTTCTCCTCCTGCGGCTTGAGCCTTTCTTGGCGACAAACTCCGGCCCTCATAGTTGTTCCTCAAAGATCGTCAACCTTGAAGCGTTCTTCCTCCTGCAGCTTCTGATTGACAGGGAGAGGGAGTTGGAGAGCAGTTTGTGGGAGAGAACGCGGGTGTGAGCAGGGAAGGAGAGAAAGGCAAAAAAAAAACCGCTTTGAGTAATAAACCGGTTTCTCAGGGGGGGGGGAAAATCAGAGAATCTCACCAGGCTTAACACGGGAAAAAAAAATTAAATTGAAAACTCCCCTAAAATCTACTTGGCCGACACATGGTGGATTGCTTTTCAAAGAAGATGCTTTTGCTATTATATTGTAGGGATTTGTGGGTGGCCGGTTTTATGTAATTTATAATTTTATGGGTGATTATGTGAAAACTAGCCTAATTTAAGGGTGGTTATCTGTAATTTACTCTATTATTTATTTATTTATAGGTTTTATGGATTTCTATTTAGTGCTTAGAGTCAAAATTATAAAGGGTAGATCTGACCAGACGTTGGATTCCTTCTACTCGAACCCTAACTCAACGAGGAGGGGGTTGGCAGTAGAGATGGTCATCGGGTTGCTCGTGACTTGCCGGGTCGGCACGGGTTGATGAACCACTGGATCCAGGTTAACAAATCGACGGGTTTCGGTTAGGGTCAACCCTCGAAGACCTGTTAACCTGCCAGATCGACCCATACTCAATTTATTTTATAAATAAATTTATATTTATTATATATATATAATTCTTAAAATAATTTATAATATATAATAAATAACCTAATATGCATTATGCAATGCATAATCTCTCATCCCTTCATTCTTCTCTTTTTATAGCTTTGAAATTCTTTCGTCCAACTTCCAAGATATCCTCTCATATGAGATATTTATCTTCTTATATTTTTAGGGTGTCGTTAGATACACCGCAAATTCTCTTCTTTAATTCCACGTCAATTTCAACGTGCAAGCCTTTTTAATTAATTAGCACTTTTTTCCAATTAATTAACTTGCCTCACGTCCTTTTCGACGTGCAAGATTTGTGGTGTATTTATCCGGGCCGTATTTTTATCTCTTACGTCCCACATTGAAATTATAGTGAATGAAGGAAGTGATATGCATGTATAAAATATTCCCAGGTTTTTCTTTCACTTCATATCAAAATTTCTCCTACATTGAAATGGAGTGTAAATGATGAGAAAAATTTCTCCTACATTGAAATGGAGTGTAAATGATGAGAAACGGTATGAAGATATATAATTTTCTAACTTTTTTTTTGTCTCACGTCTAAACGAAGTGGATAAATAAAATGATGTGAAGATGTATAATCTTCTCATATCATTTTTTTTTATTAAATTGCCAAAAATATTTTTAAAGAAAACAAAAAGAATTAATAAGGCAGTCCAGTGAGTCATATACTCATATGAATCGTCGACCCGTAGCTTTGGCGGGTTAGGATCCGGTTGGGATATTCTAACAAGTGACAAGGCAGGTTGGACCTGTCGACCCGACCAACGGGTTCGACCCATGGCAATATCTAGACTTGGCGCGTAGATGTATATAAATTTTTAAATCCTAGCTAGGTCGACTTGTTGATTCATCAGGTTAACCTGAAAAATTAAATTTTTAGACTTTATTTTCGATGTGAGAAAGAAAAAATGTGGGAATATGCCACTTCATTTTTTTTTTTATAGGAAATAAAACTTAATTAAGTGAAGTGTGATAAGATATGGGATATAAGTTGTTTGACATTTCTACATATATGTTTTTAGAAACTAAAAATTATATAAAATATTATTTTTATACAATTTAATACTTATGGAAGCTCAATCAATAAGGAGATAACATATACCAATGACCCCTTGTCTTACTGGTAAGGGAGAGGTAACTCTTGAAAGAGTTGTCTTATGACACACTTTTTTTTTTTTTTTTTTTTTTTACAGTGGGCAAACAGTCGGAGCTATTACAAAGAATGTAAACGCGCTCCGGGATCATCCTTACGGATGATGGTACAAAGTTCCCTATTAAAAGGGATAGTAGATCTATCACTAATGATACCCCTAGTAGCTATAAAATCTGCAACTTTGTTCGCCTCTCTGTAGATGTGGTTGTACTCAACCTTTTCAAAATTTGCCTCCATGATCTTGATTTGTTCAATTTGGCGCAAAATTTCCCATCTGCTATCTCTTCCTTTCGAGAGAATCCTCATTAGCTCTTGGTTGTCACCTTCTACGATTATGCGTCTTATCCCTAGTCTTGTGGCTACTCTCATTCCTTCTAGTACTGCTGCTGCCTCCGTTTGAATAACCGTACCATGATCAATTTCCTGGTAGAAAATCTCAGTAACATGGCCTCGTGAATCACGAATGATTCCTCCCACCTGGCAAGCGCCTGTGGGTTTGACAGAACCATCTACGTTAATTTTGTAGATGGCTCCTACTGGTCTATTCCAACTAGTTCTAGACCTTTTCTTCCCTTTGTTGGCATCTTTTTTTGTACTTGTAGGATTTGTTGTTCTCCAATCCTGTATATCTTTAATAATGCGGTTAATTAGGTTACAGTACGTGTCAGGGCTGGTATGTTTGAAGATTAAATTATTTCTAGTTTCCCATATTTTTTCCCAAATAACGACTAATTCTTCAAAAAGTTGGTTTCCTTGCTTAATTTGGGTAATATTGTCACATATAGATCCTTGTAAGGAGAGGTTGTGAAAGAGCTTACCTGTTGTATGTTCGAACCGGGCTATTAGTTCCTTTGTAAAGGAGCACTTTGTAAAGAGATGAGTGGCGTCCTCATTTTCTTGATTACACAGAGAGCATGCGCGAGGGACTCTATTGATGTACCTATTAAGCCTGCTAGTCGTGGGGAGAGCATCTATTTTAATTTTCCAGACTAGGTTTTTAAGCCGAGGAGGAAGATTAAGATTCCAGATCCAGTTATGGTTTTCAATGTTGTGGTTATGAGTGTTGGTAATCTTTTTTGCGGATTTGGTTGAGAAGTTTCCTGTGGGATTAGGCATCCAGATTAGCTTATCATGAGCTTGCCATGAAGGAATATTGAGGGCTAAAATGCAGTTGGTTATATCTTGGGGAAAGAGACTCTAGATAAGGGGCTTATTCCAGAACTTTTGAGGGGTCAGGAGGTGACTGACTTTCATGTTTGGGTTATTGTTACCCATAAAGGATTTGAGGCATTTTTCAGGAACCCAAGGATCTTTCCAGATATTTATTTGGTTACCATCTCCTATAATCCAAAGCATGCCTTTCTCAAATTTGTCTCTAAGGGATAGGAGTCTGCCAAATTGCCAAGAGGTGGTTTGATTTGGTTTGTCTCTGATGTTGATATCTTGGAAGTATTTTTCTTTGATTACTCTTACCCAAATGTTATTTTCATCTGTGTAAAGTTTCCAAAGAAGTTTAAACTGAAGATTTATATTTAGATCTTCAGCTTTTCTAATACCCAATCCTCCTTGGGTTTTACTCTTGCAGATGTTATCCCAGCTAATTAGAGGGGTGTATCTTTCAGATTGAAGGTTATTCCAAAAGAAATTTTTGTTTATTTGGTCAATTTGGTTGAGAGTTCCTTTAGGGAGCATAAAATTTTGCATCAGATAGTTGGTTTTGAAACTTAGATTGGCTTGAATTAAGATGGCTCTGCCTGCTTGAGATAGGTTCGAGGCTTTCCACTTTGACAATTGTTTTTTGACACACTTGAGTGGCTTGTTGACCTTTACTTGTTGATATTGTTTTATGTAATTTTACGCCCTTTTGCTTCTAATTGCGGATCTGTTGGGAACTAGTCGATAACCTCGGAACCCCCACGCCAAAAAAAAAAAAGATAACATATGGATAATATATCCATAATAGAATATCCTATTCCTTCTCATAAAAAATCTAATTCTTTTATTTTGTAATCTATTTTTTAATTTAAATTTTTCTTTTTAATTAGAGTTTGTGAGAAGAAAAAGATTGGATGATATATAGGAGGGAGGGGACATATTAGATTAGAGGACAAATGATTTAGAGCCGAGTTTAAATCAAATATATCAATGTTAATAATCAATACCGTACTTATTATATACTAAAAATAGAAATCTTTAATCCTACGTACGCGCTTTTTTCTTAATCCTCTCACTGATAAGTAATTCATAAAATTCTATCTATAAAAGGAAAATCATGTAAATATGTATCCTAATACGTACAGTAGTATATTTCTACGTTAACCAATTATGTTTAAACTAGTGTAAATCCCGTCCCGTGTACGGGGGATGCGTTAATCTAAATATAAATTATTTTTTCCTCCAAAAATTAATATAAATATAAATAAAATTAGTTCTACGGGTTATATATAATCTAAATATCTTTTAATTAGATTCTCTCAAAATATAAATAAAATTCACATTTATAAGGTACTTTGTAAAAGTTTTTTTTTCTAATCTATGGTTAATTAAATCTCGTGTAATTTAATTAGATAGTTGATTTTTAAAAATATTTTAATATTCCTTTTTATTAAATATGTAGTATATATTTATTACATTAGTTTACTAAAATATCTATGTACGGATGGATTGTGGCTACATATATGACTATATAATATTTTAATTACTTATTTTGGCCTTGAAAAATAATATAGATAGATATAAAATAACAATTATTAAATGATTGATTTTGATATAAATAATTATTTCCACCAAAAATAATCTAAATATAAATAAAATAGCACCTATCAAATATTACATATTTATCTATTAATATTTTTGGTAAGTATGACTATGAAAATTAATTTTATTAATTATTTTTATTATTACTACTACTACATTTAATTATATTGGTATTGTTTTTTCCTTATATAATATTTACTCTTTTATAAGATATTCCATCTATCCAATTATATGTGTTAATAGTAAAATAAAATAATTATTTTTATTAGATTTCCTTTTTGACGGGAGAAAGTTTTGCGAGACGCACTCTCGCGCCGCCACGTAGGCAGATTCACTCACGTGCCGCCACGCAGGCACCAATGCATCGGTTTTAGTATATGTATATAGATAATACAGTATATATTTTTTAAATCAAATATATCTTATAGTTTTTTTTTTTTTGATTAAGTAAGAATTCGACGCCCGGACAAGCCCGGGGGTCGATAGGCCGAAAAACTCGGCGACGGATAAACCGTCAAAATAAGCTAAAGACATAAACCAACAATAAGGCAGAGCCGGAAAATTACAAGAGTGCAAATAAAGGCAAAAACTAGCAAATGATGAAAGAACCGGCAGTGTGAGACAACTCATCCATATCTTATAGTTTATAAAACTTCTTATCCTACAGGTCTCATTTTTCTTAATTTTCTCAATTTTATAAATAAATCATGTTGCAAGTACTTTTTATTTTAGTAATATATCTATACTTTAACAAATTGTGTTTAAGGTATGTGTGGAAATCCTTGAAAGGGGGGTTCCAACTCGTTCCTGTTGCTCACAACTGGTTTGAGTTGAGATTTGATTACTCTGAGGACCGTGCATGGGTTTGGGACAATCGTCCCTTTCATGTGACGGGTCAACTCATCCTTCTCCACCCATGGAGGTTGGATTTTGATCCCAAGCATGAATCTGTATCTCTGTTGGATATATGGATCAGGTTCCCTGGTCTCCCGGCTAAATATGTTCATGACAGTATCCTTAGGGACATTGTCAAGGCCAACAGCTTGGGAGAGATTATTAAGATTGCTGCTTTTAACTCTAAGGGTGCCAGATTCAGGTTTCCTAGAGTGTGTGTATCTGTTGATGTCACTAAGATTGCTGGAAAGGAGATTTTCGTGATCAATGAATTAGGGGAAGTGGAATCATATCCCATGTGGTTTGAAGATTTTTCTTCAGGTTGTGGTAGATGTGGTTCTGAGGGCCATGTTTTTTAGGCATGTCCATTACAGAACATGTGCAATCCTGCTTTGTTCCCTACTAGCCAGGCCCCTATGGTGCCCAATGATGCATTTCCAATCCCAGAGAACCCAGGCAAGGAGGATGAATGGGTACATGTGGTGAGCAAGAAGCCTATTGTGCGCCATCCACCTACCTTTGGTCATTCCAAAGAAGAGCTGCTGAAGAGTTTTGGTAAGAATGTCACCCTGTCATCAGATTCATCATCTTCCAAGTCACCTGAAGGCTCAGCTGGGCACTCCTCTTCGGCGGTGCATTGTACTGCTACTGAGCATGCTCCCACTGGTGTCATTTTGCCAGTGGTGGTGAGCACCCCTGTTATGGGTACCAAGATGATTCTAGCTCCTGCTCCTGTTACTGTGTTTCCCCCAATTGAAGAGCCCCCAAATGATGAACAAGTCACTGTCCAAGCCGAGTTGCAACCAGGTCTTCACCCTTTCGATGTCGACGATGAAGACAACTTCGATGAAGATGAAGATGATTTTATGGAAGAGTGCTTTAACACTGAGGGATTAGCAGATCTGGGCCTTACTCAAGCTGATTATGAGGTAATTTTCAAGGACGTGCCTCCTTCCATTGAGTTTGATTTACCTGATTTGAGTACTCCAGAGCGCCTTGCTTAGTCCCTCCAAGAGCAGTATGCAACTCCTGCAGCATCCCCTCTCTTGGGTGATGCTCAGGCTGTTAGTGGCACATCCAAGTCAGAGTCTGGGAAACGAAAGATGAAGATCGAGGATGGCGACTCGGCTTCCTCCACCATTACTCTGATGGGTGGCAGCTTCAAGAAGGGGAAACATGAGTAGCTCCTATCAAGTAAGGCAATTGGGAGTATTCAGGTGTGGCTAAGAATATCTCTCAGCCAACTCTATAATAATGCCACAATCCTTGCCAAGTTGTAGGTTGAAGTATTCCATCTTTTGTGTCGAAAATTCTGTAGTAGGGCTTATCTATATTTGCTATGCTGTCATAACTATTAATCCATCTGTGGTTTGTAATAGTCAAGCAATGTCGAATGCTGGTGTTGGGATTACTGATTATTGGTGCTATGCCTATGTTGTATTTGAAACTGATATAAGTATTATGCATATCGGGCTAGTAGGATTATTATACTTATGGACTTTGTTACAATCTTATGTGTTATGCTTGAAGAAATAGGGACCAATTTCTAAGTTAAATGGTGTTATAGTGAAAGCATGGTTGAAAACTCGAATGAGAACTGGTGCAAAGAAGGAGTTCTCCTTTCTTTGGATGGTCATAAAAGAAAGTAGTAAAAGGAGTAAATCTAATCCAAAGTATGCTAAGTTAGGGGCTAAAACAGTAAGGGTTAAAACTATTTTGAGATTAGCAATTGTGAAAGGACTTGTGATTATCAAAGTAAACACAAAGCTACGATTAAACAAATGTGTAAATAGTTTGCTATTAGTTGAACCACAACCCAGGTCGCTAATAGAAAAAGCAGTTATCAAATGAAAGTCGGATACTGGAATATTAGAGGTCTTGGTAGGAAAAACATATGGCTAGATCTTAAAGCTATGAGGTTAAATAACCATATTAATCTAATGGCAGTTGCGGAAACTAGAACAAATACGACCCCAACCGAGAAAACATGGAAGTCCATGTGATTTAATAATGTTGTATGGTCATTAGAGGAAGATCGAAAGGGTGGAATCGGTTTAATGTGGAATGAAAATTTTCTTGCAAATGAAACAATAAAGGTAGAGGTAATTCTCCCGAGAGTAATTAGAGTTAGATATGAATGTCATAACATGAGCTTTGTGAGAATGATTTTCTTCGTCTATACACCCCCGCATGAAAAAGATAAAGAAGCCTTTTGGTCACAACTGATCGAAATAATTACAAATGAGCCCCTTCCATGTCTAATTATTGGAGATCTGAATGAGATATGCTGTAGTAATGAAAAAAAAGGCGGGGTTCCGAACAATATCTCAAGATTTGAAAGACTAAACCACTTTAAAAGTCAGTGTAGGCTTGCTGAAATACCAACATCTGGAAATCAATTCACATGACGAAAAAAAGAAGAAGGAGAAGATAACATTTGGGAAAAACTCGACCGAGTACTTGTTCAGCATGAATTCCTTAATGTGTTTCCAGAGTTAGCCACCTTCAATGGTGCATTTTCAGGTTCTGATCATTGCCCTATCTCTATTTCTTTAGATTCAGGACAAAAAATTACACCGCCTCCATTTAAATTCGAAAATATGTGGTTACATAGAAAGGACTTTAGGAATATTGTGAAGCAAATATGGAGACGTAACTGCTCTGGCTCAGCAATGTTTAGATTAACATATAAGACAAGACGCCTTAAAGATAAAGCCAAAACCTGGAACAAACACTCTTTTGAAAATGTCTTCCGCCAAATACAAACCGTAGAAAAAGAATTGATTGGGCTACAAACTAAAAATCACCCGCCTAGAAGTGCAGAAGCGATAAAGGAAATGCAACTGATTAAGAAGAAAGAGTAGTTACTAAAATTTTAGAAAGAATGTTGGGGACAGAGGGCGAAATCCAAGCACCTCAAGCTAACAGACTCTAATACGGGCTATTTCCACAAAATAGCACCCGGAAGAAGAAATAAAAAGGTAATCCGAAACATTATAACGGCTTCAGGAACACAGATCCAAGGAGAAGATAATATAAAGCAAGAGCTGAAAAATGATTTTGCGAAAAGATTTTCCAAAGAAAATATCGACAGTAATCTTCTACACGAGTATCTTGAACTAATAGAACCAGTGGTCACTATTGAAGAAAACAAGGCTATTACCCAGCAACCAACAAACAGTGAAATAAAGAGCGTTGTGTGGTCATTGGGAAAGAACAAGTCCCCTGGGCCAGATGGGATGACAGCCGAATTTTATAGAGAATATTGGGACATAATGGGTTACGACGTCACTAGAGCTGTCAAAGCATTTTTTCATTCAGGGAAATTACTTAAACAGATTAATCATACTTTTATTACACTACTCCCAAAATGTGATAACCCCTCCAAAACCACCGATTATAGACCAATTAGCTTATGTTCAACAGTATACAAAATAATCTCAAAAATCATTACAGAAAGACTTAAATGTGTGATAGGAAAACTAATTCACCCCTTCCAAGGTGCATTTGTATCAGATAGGGCCATTCAGGACAATATTTTAATTGCACATGAGATATTCCATTCTTTTAAAACAAGGAAAGGAACAGAGGGCTGGTTAGCAATCAAATTAGATATGGAAAAAGCCTATGATAAAGTAAACTGGGTATTCACGGAGGCAGTTATGAGGAAATTTGGATTTAGTGATCAAGTAATCAGTCTAATCATGGAATGTGTTACGACCGTCTCTTTCTCGGTCCTTGTAAATAATGGACCCACGGAAGTATTTAAACCGACACGGGGTTTAAGACAAGGTGACCCTTTATCCCCTTTTCTTTTTATAATTGGAGCAGAAATCTTAGCAAGAAAGCTTAACAATGCATCCAATGAGAACAAATCTGGTATCGGCTTTGAGTTCGGAAACTCGGGACCGAAAATCCCGTTTCTGGCATTTGCAGATGATATTCTCATATTTTCTAAAGGAAACCAAACGGCTTGTGAAATGGTGGTTAAGACCATAAATGATTACTGTAAACTCTCGGGTCAAAAAGTAAACTTCAATAAATCTGCCTTTCAGGCCTCGCCAGGGATTTCTTCTGCTAGAATAACTACAATTGAAAGATACCTTAATATTGGTAAACAAGTTAAACTTGACAAGTATCTTGGCTGCCCAATCATAAATGGTAGGGTTAATAAAGACACTTTCGAAGAGTTAATTGGCAAAGTTTCTTGTCAACTCTCAAAATGGAAGGCAGACTCTCTGTCACAACATGGTAGGACTGTACTTATCAATTCAAACTTATCAGCCAAACCACTATTTGCAATGCAAAGCTTCATGCTACCGGAATCTATACTTTCAACACTCGACAAGGCTAATAGGAGATTTTTTTGGAACAAAGATCTACAATATAAACCACTAATAGGATGGGATAGAGTGTGCAAACCAAAAGCCCATGGAGGAATGGGGTTACGGAAAGCAAAAGAAATGAATGAGGCACTTCAAATGAAATTAATTTGGAAAATTATGGCGGAACCAGATAATGAATGGGTTAAAATGATTAATCACAAATACTTGAAATCAGAATTCATTTTGAACTACGGTAGAAGAGGCAATGCATCATGGCAATGAACACAACTTCGAAAAATAATTGAGCCCTTTAAAAAAGGTCTGGCTTGGTCAGTCGGGGATGGTAAGACGATAAAATTTTGGCAAGATAAGTGGGCACCAATTATAGATATTAAATCTGGATGTAGAGATCTGGCAAGCATTATAAAAAATGAGACGGTAGATCAGTATATAACAAATGGGGTATGGAATCGGACCAAACTGGAATCAATATTAAAACCTGATATAGCCCAGCAAATTATAGACGTCCCTTTACCAATGAATCAAATACAAGATAGAATGTATTGGTGGCCAGACAAAAAAGGATGGTTTACAACGTCAAGCGCATACAAATTAAATACAAATACAATTGGACTGCCATTTGATATTAATGAATGGATATGGAAATTAAAAGTCCTACCAAAGATTAAAAACTTTATGTGGAAAGTCTGCCACAATGGACTACCTACAGCTGCCAGATTATCAAGCAGAGGTATTGCCATTCCACCATATTGTACAATTTGCGGAAACCATGAGGAAGATACTACCCATCTACTATTTGAATGTAAATACGCGCTAGGACTAGATATAAAGACTGATGTAAGGAACAAAATTCGTGGCAAGATCCAAGAATCAAGAAACATCGAATCATTAATGGCTTTCACGGAAGGATTACTGGAAAATCATCAACGGACAAGAATGGCATTCCACTGGTGGACTACATGGCTATGTCGTAATAAATTTATATTCCAACAACAAAAACTTCCAACTTTGGAGGGATTACGTCAAATGGCTAACTCTTACTATAACGAATGGGAAAAGGCTGATAGTTTTAATGAAAATAGTCTCATAAACACAAGTAGGACCATAAGCACAAAAAGACTAAAAAACAATAGTAAATGGAAAAAGCCATATGCGGGATTTTCTAAACTAAATTTTGATGGTTCAGCAGCAGGACACAGGCAAAGTTCTATAGGATACATTATTAGGGATGAAAAAGGTGAAGTTACGTACATAGGAGGAAGATCGATTGGGAAACATACACCACTAATGACCGAGGCACTAACATTAAGAGAAGGAATCCATAAAGCACGTCAAAAGGGCATACAACGAATCATAATAGAAGGAGATTCACTTATAATCATTAACCATCTAAAATCAAAAGTCAAATGTCCATGGGAAATTGACTTAATCATGTCCGACATTAGCTCTCTCATATCGGGGTTCTACGAGGTGTCGTTCTCCCACGTCACTCGTAGTGGTAACGCTGTAGCAGATAAGGTTGCACACCTCGCTCTTGTTACCCCCACAGTAAGCTTCCAACTTGATCCAGGTCTAGCAGACCTCATCCGCAAGGATGCTATCGGGTAACTTTGGTTCCCGAATTCTTACCCAATCAAAAAAAAAATTCATTTTTTAAAATTAAAATCTATCTTATTGCATAAAATATTAGGAACAAAACAACAACACAGTTAATCCCGCGTTAGAGCGGGGTCCCGGAGGTCAGGATGTACGCATAAAATATTAGAAACAACAATTATTATTATTATATAATATATAATAAAGGAGAAGTCGGCTGAGACAAATGGCGGCTTCTCCTTAAAAGTAGTCATATGAACCAATCATATTTTTTGAAAAAAATAATTAATATATGTACAATATAAAATTATATATATCTATTCAATCAATCAATGTATCTATATGTGCATAGGATAAAATTTTATCCTAACTCTATTTAATCAATATATCTATATATGCATAAGATAAATTTTGACCCAATTTGATTAGATATGGATATATTTTTAGAAGATATTAACCAAATTTAAATAAGATTTTTTAAGATAAGATTTAATAATTAATATATGCATAAGATAAAATTTTATTCTAAGTCTATTTAATCAATATATCTATACATTTATAAGATAAAATTTGACCCAATTTGATTAGATATGGATATATGTTTAGAAAATATTAACGAATTTTAAATACTATATAAGATAAGATTTTACCTATGTAACATATCCAACCAATTTTAGAAAATATAGATAATAATAGATATAATAAAGGGGCATTTTGCAAAATAGCCACGAAATAGGACATAATTTGCAAAATGTCCACGTTTCTGGACAATTTTATGAAATGTCCACAATATATACCCTAATTTTAATCCTAATTAACACAACCCCTAAATCCTGATTTTGGACGAGACGACAGAGGAGGAACAGGAGGAGCATCGCTAGCCTCTCGCCATCTCTCGATCTCAGATCTCCCTCCACCGCTGATTCCGATCGATCTCGCTTTCTTCAATTGGCCCTTCAGTTTACAGGACACCGATTCCGATTCCGATTTCGATGATTTTGTGTTCAATCGGTGCCATGGCGGATCTAGCAAGGCCGAGATCTATGGCGAAATCGTCGCCTTCTCCCTCTTCGGTTGCAGATTCCGACCTTCAATCGGAGCGACTATGACCTCCAATCGGAGCTCATCCGACGCGAGTTCTTCGGATTCCGACTCGTCTCTCAGATCCCACACCGAAGATCTATGGCGACAGGAGATCTATGGCTAAATCGAGCGAGATCGAGCGAGTTTCCAATGTATTTTGTCTGGTGGCAGCAGATCGAGCGAGATCGAGCAGATCTACGCCTCTTTCAGATCTGAAATCGAGCGAGATCGACAGCAGATCTGCACCGGAGGCGGTGGCGGTTTCAGATCTGGAGATAGGCGGTCGGAGCGAAGAAGCGAGGTCGACCGGCCGGAGCGAGGGAGCGAGGCGGCGGCGCGAGCGAGCGAGCGATCCAGTCGGAGTGAGGTCGAGGGAGCGGGCGGAGCTAGATCTCCTCCGGGGCTGCGTGCGGTGTGCCTGTACTGTTCGTCGATTGTGAAAGGTTGAAGATGAAATTTTGGTTAAATTACAAAACTGACCCCACAAATATGGGAATTACAAAAAATATCTATATTTTATTAAAAAAATCACCCTATAAATATGGGAAAAAGCGGGAAAAAATTACATTTTGCACAATAAAATGTTATATTTGCACAACATACGATTATATTTGCATATCGTATTCTTATATTTGCATGTCAAAATGTAAAAAAAAACAAGACTTGGGTCATATTTGCACAACTTACGGTTATATTTGCACATCATACTCTTATATTTGCACGACAAAATGTAAAAAAAAAAAAAAACCTAGACTTGGGTCATATTTGCATAACATATAGTTGAGCAAAAATAAGATAATGCTGAGCAAAATTTCACCAATCCCCCATGTTGTGCAATTATTGTATATTGATGAGCAAAAATAAGATCATGTTGTGCAAAAAGAAGAGCATGCTGAGCAATAATTTATTGGGAAAGTATGAAATTATATATTGAGATAAAATAAGATCATGTTGAGAATAAATTCACAAGTTTCGATTGTTGTGCAAAAATAACATATAGTTGAGCAAAAATAAGATGATGTTGAGCAAAATTTCACCAATTCCCCATGTTGAGCAATTATTGTCTATTGATGAGCAAAAATAAGATTATGTTGTGCAATAATCTATTAAAAAAGTATAAAATTATATTTACAAAAATTATTGTCATGTTGAGACACAATTTCACAAGTCTCAAATATTGTGCAAAAGTAAAATATTGATGAGCAAAAATAAGAGCATGTTGTGCAATAATTTATTGAGAAAGTATGAAATTATATTGAGAGAAAATAAAGTCATGTTGAGAACAAATTCACAAGTCTCGATTGTTGTGCAATAATAACATATTGTTTAGCAAAAATAAGATAATGTTGTGCAATAATTTATTGAGAAAGTATGAAATTATATTGAGAGAAAATAAAATCATGTTGAGCACAATTTCACAAGTCTCGATTGTTGTGCAAAAATAACCTATTGTTGAGCAAAAATAAGATGATGTTAAGCAAAATTTCACCAATCTCCCCATGTTGTGCAATTTTACTCTATTGATGAGCAAAAATAAGACCGTGTTGTGCAATAATCTATTAAAAAAGTATAAAATTATATTTACAAAAAATAAGATTATGTGGAGACGCAATTTCACAAGTCTCGATTATTGTGCAAATATAATCGTAAATTGCACATTTAAGTTCTAAATCGCACATTCAAACTAAAATTACGCTTTTTGAAATTTAATATTGGTGTGCAAATATAAGTTTACGTTGTGCAAATATAATATTGTGTTGTGCCAACATTGCCGACACCGAGAAAAAATAAATTTAATTTTTTTCTGATCATTTTTCACGTATTCCGGATCAACTATAAACCTTAAATTGTGGTGTTTAGTACTCATTTAACCAACGAATTCTTGCACTTTTTAATCTAATTTGTGCACTTTATAATATTATTCTTGCGCCTTTTATTCTAATTTGTGAACTTTTTTATTCTATTTGTGTCAGCACTTTTTTTTTAAAAAAAAAAATTTCACGTCATCACTTTTAAATTTTTTTTTTCCAGCACGTAACAAATTTGAAAATTTGCACAATTGTATTTTATAACTGCACAACTGTACTTTAAAATTGCACAAATAGACTTTAAAATACAACAAAATTTTCAGTATTTACAAACTACTACAGCTATATTCACATTCTAAATTATTTACACACTAGCATTCTAACTTGCTCATTGTTGACTTAGAATACATAGTTGTGGGTAGTTTTTTTAATTATCATATTTATAGGGTAATTTTTGTAATTTAACAAAAATTATCATCTTCAACCTTTTCTCTCCGGAGAGCTCCCTCGCGCCGCCTCGCTCGCGCTGCCTCGCTGCCTCGCTCGCGCCGCCTTGCTCGCGCCGCCTCGCTCAGATCTGGACATCGCGCGATCGACCTCGGCTCAGATCTGAGATCCGGCCTCGCTCGACCTTGCTCGCTTCACCAATTCAAGATCTCGAGGAGATCTCGATCTCCCGACGCTCGCGCGAACTCCAGCGACAAAAGGAGGAGTGGCGGCGGCGGCGACAAGGAGGAGAGGAGGAAGATGGACGGATCGAGTCGCAATCGACGAGCAATGGAGAGCAGATCGCAGGGACGAAGACGAGAGCAGTCGCAATCGACGAGCAATGGAGAGCAATGAAGAGCAGTCGCAATCGACGAGCAATGGAGAGCACTGAAGTCTGAAGACCAGTCACAATCGACAAGCAATGGAGAGCAATTGATTTGCCGAATCAAAGTCGAAATATTGAATTCAGATCTGGATGGAGGAGATCTGGTGGATTCAATCGGAGGGAGGGAGAACAATGAGCGGCTTCGATCTGGACAAGTGATGCAGGGAGAACGATGAGTACGCTGTGCAAATTCAGATCGAATGGAGGGAGAACTATGGGCGAAGGAAGATGAAGATGGATGCGGCGGGGGGAGGGAGACGAAGATTTGGATCTGGAACCTCCCACTCTTTAATTAGGGTTATATAGTGGACATTTGGCTCATTTGTCCAAAAACTAGGACATTTTGCAAAATCATCCAAATAAAGTGCTTATTTTGCAAAATTTTTCTATAATAAATGATAAGTCATATGTATCATATGACATCTTCTCCTTATCTTAATAGTAATAACTAATAACCAATAAAAAAAAATTATCTCCACCTTAATCAATTTTAAGATAATAGTTTTCATAAGTTTTTAGACATAGATATATTTTGGAAAGATTTTACCCAATTTTGTAAGATATATTTTGATAATAATTATATAAAAGTTTGATAATAATTTTAATATATTAGTGAGAATCAATGGTAATTTTATTTAAATTGTGTAACAATTTTAAATTGTTGAAATAAATTAATTAGCTCTTTGAATGTGTATTTATATTAAATTAAATTTATTTAAATTGTAAAAAAACCGCACACAGTGCGGGTACTGAACTAGTGGTATGTAAATATGTAATAGTAAAAAGCAGTAAATAAATTATAATAAATATAAAATAATCACTAAAGTGGGTGATAAATGGTAATTAATGCAATACTCAATATATTATAATGATAAATAATCAAATTTGTTCATTGAATAGTATAAAATAAAGTAATTTATTAAAACTTTATAACAATACGATACAATTATTTTATTATTTAAATTTTAAAATATATTTACCATATATTATTAAAAATATGTTAAGCAAGATTAATGGTCGAATGGTATTGGACAGTGGCGGAGCCAGGGTTTATGTCCGGGGGGTGCTAAAAAAATTTCGTGAAATATTCTTCTTTTGGTGTATACTTAATAAAAAGATTTTTTCTAAGAAAATATTGGAAAGACACTAAAATTGTAATTTTTTCTAATTTAAATATAAATATGACATTTTTTTAATGAAATAGGTGACATAAAACAAATATAGAGTGAGAAATCAAGAATAATATTTCATGATATAGTCTAACATAAATATGACATTTTTTAATGAAAAAAACACTAAAATTGAGATTTTTTTTAATTTAAATATAAATATGACATTTTTAATGAAATAGTTGATAAAAACAAAAAAAATGTAGAGAGAAATCAAGAAGAATTAATGATATAGTAAAACATGAATATGACATTTTTTTAATGAAATAGTTGATAGAAACAAAAAAAATATATAGATTGAAATCAAGAAGAATTAATGAAATAGTAAAAGATACAAAAAGTGAAGCATTTGAGCTTTGAACTTAAAACCTTTTAATTCTCCTTCTTTTCTTCTTTTATCACTTGAGCTAGTCAACACTCTTTCTTTAAATATTATTTAAAGATGTTATATTACCTTAAAAATACTAAATATATGCACACAAAAAAATTATTTTTTTTTGTATTTTTTTCCCGGGGTGCTCGAGCACCGCCCCTGGTATTGGATACTCCAACATCGAATTCATAGAACACAATTATCAACATGGATAAGTTATTGTCAAATTTCTTACTTATTGATTTCAAGTTTTTGGGTTAGAAAATACTATTCCTTCCAATATATCCTCTCACATGAGATAATTAGTCTAAAACTGAGGGAATAGTATTGGAAATATGACTTAGATTTTTCCAATTTCCGCAGTATATAGTTCTATAGTAGCTTAGTCAAAAACAGACTGACCAGAGACGTGGAGGAAGAAGTTCAAGTGGCCGATGCTGAATATTCTAATAAATCAAATTAATCAACTGGAATATTGACTTTGAAATTCCATACTGTTATCATTTTTTAAAATCAAGTAATTTGAAATAAAAATGTTGGAATGTAGTTATCCCACGTCGGTAATATAGAAAATGTTTGAACAACATATAAGGTTGAATGGGCTATTCCTCTCATTGTCAATTGATTTTGAGATGGAACCCCGTTCGGGTTTATGTGTTGTTCGAGTGCCCCGTATGTGGATCCGCGCACACGATCTCCCTCCAGCTTGTCTTAGCTTCATCGGGCCCAATCGAGTTTAACATGGTATCAGATGCGCAAGTGCAACTTGTTGGCTAAAAATGTCGTTGCACTTGATGTAAAGGCCCGGATTTTTAAATTCAAATTCTCGGAAAAAGAAATGAAATATGAATTTAAATCGGGTTAACTAAAATCTCTTAAAATGAATTCCAGCATATAATTATTTTAAATGGGCTTTCATTCAGATTTATTTTCACTTTCGCTTGCTAAAATTTGAAAGTATAATATAATTTTATTATTTGATTCAGTTCGAGAATTCGATTTCAATTTGAAGTTTTAAGCTTTATATCTTTTGAGTCGGTTTAAGGTCGAGTGAGCGGGTTTCAGATTATATTCCGGTATTTGACGTTTGGAGTTTTGAGACCACTTACTTGTCCATTTCTCCTCCCACCGAATTGCCCAACAGTGTTCTTTGTCTTCTTCCCTTGCAATTGCCAGCCCATGCCTATGTGCCTAGCACGCCTCCCTCTTCCAATTCAGTAAAACAAAACCCACAGTGGAGCTTTTCTCTCTCTCACCCTCCTCTCACATGGTCTTGCCTCACCCATTTGTAGCTAATGCCAAGCATTCAACTGCCCCTTCCTTGTCCGGACTGCACAGCTCCCTCTGAAGCCGGAGAGATTCCCACGCCAAGTCTGCACCTCTCCTCTTCTTTTTAATTGAAATCCCAACACAACACTCTCATCCACAAGCCAACAAAGCTCCCATCTCCACCCTCTTTTCTCCCCGTAGCCCCGACCACCACGAACCACCATCACCTCCAGCGTCTCCATTTCTGCGCTCCCATCGAGCGCCTCCTCTGTTCACCCGAGCACCTTGTCCCTCTGTCGCCGATTCCGAGCACCCCAGCAGCAGCGTCGACCTTCAATTTCCGCCTTCCCTTCCCCGAGCATTGTACCAAGTGCAGCCCCGAGCCTTCTCCGAGGCCGACGAGGAAGAACCGAGTCCAGGGGCGCCACCGGCGAGCCGCTCTGCACATCTGTTCTCCCGTCAAGGTCTGGTTTCGGTTCACATCGATTTCGATTCCAATGATCTCCAATCCGATTTTGCTCATTCCTCTCCTCACCCAGGTCTCAATCGAACCCCTCTCGGGCTCTCTCAGGCGGACGACCGTCATTGACGCCGGAGTCCTCCCTCGGAGACGCGCGGTGAGTCTTCCTTCTCTCCCTTCTTCTGTGCGTCGCTTCCTGCTCTCGGGGTGGGTAGGGTTCGGAATGGTACGTCGGTCCGATGGGGATTGGTCGGGGTCGGAAAAAGGTCCGCCGGAGAGCGAGCGCTTGGATTTCTTCTTCCTCTTTCGTTCTGTCGTTGCCAGTGTTCCGTTGATTTGGGGAAGAAGACACCAGACCCTCGGTTCACTCCTTTCCTTTCCCTTTTCTTTTCTAAACCGGGTTCACTAATCCAGATCTGAGAGTGGGCTCGGGAAATTAGATTCAGCTGGGCTTTGTGTTTGTTCCGGGTTGGGCTCTCTGAACTGGGCCGGGTCTCTCTTCCTTCTCTTCCTTGTACAGTCCGGGTTTGGGCTTTCTTCAGTTGGGCTTGGTTATTTTACTTAAAAGAAGTTGAGTCTTATGAGTTATGTTATGTGTTATGATTATAATTGTGGATATATGTTCTGAGATTATTATGATTATTATTATTGATATTATTATTTTACGTTATATTATGAGTTCATGAAAAATATACAGTCTGAAACTTTACTATATTATAAAATTGTTTAAAGGAGGCATTGTTTGGGGTATGTATTTAATGTTGTTTTAAATTGTGGTTTTAGGAATCTGAAATGAATTATGTGTTGTGACTTATAAAAATGATTTTGGGAATTTGTTAAGGATTTAAATGATAAATGTCGGAATTTGGCCAAGTATGATTTGAGAAATTATTTTGGATATGGGTTGACTTAATTTGGGATTTAAGATTTCGGAAAATATGGTTGGTACGATTTTATCAATGGGTTTGATTGGAAGAATGATTTTGGTCGATGTTGATCAAATCGGAAAGGTTTTGGAAAACGGTTTTACTATCGGTTGGTTTTGAGCATGTTGAGAACTTGGAGTTCATGTGTGTGAATGATGGACCGGTAGCTTATGGATATGACTTGATGATAGGTGTGTATTGCTTTTGGATTGCTTTGGACTTGCATTTGGGCATTTGCTTGTGTTATCTTGCTGTTCTGCATCTCCAGGTAAGTGTCTTCGGAGCTTACTCAGGTTGAATAGAGCTATTCCCTGCTTTAGGTGCATGATATACTAGGTGCTTGCATTCATGATCAGCATGCCATGTAGTACCATGCTAGGTTGCATCGATCGTTGAGCATTCTATTTCTTTGTGTGTATGTAAACAGAACGGCCGTTATCTGTGATAGTCCTAGAAGTCTTTGCTAGGGTCATAGGGTAGCCCAGCCCCATCGGGTACCCTGAGTCAATCGAGTACTTCCTTATATTATGATATGCCTGCGGGCTTTATTGTGGAGCGGGTTAGGCATGCGTGCCCCCGATTATGAATGAATTCATTCACGAGCTGGCCAGTCTCCGCCTATCGAAAGGGGTGGAGGTAGGAGAGGGATATGCCACTTGGCATTGTCTTGGGCCCTTTACAGTATTTCTGCACATTATTATGAACTAGGAGCATGCTAGTGTGTTTTAATTTCGTACTGCATTAGAGCATCTTTATTAGGTATAGCGTATATGTGTGCTTATGGTTGGGATGCAGAGTTAAGTGGGCATCGATCTGATCCCGCCCCAAATCAATTTTTTTAGGAATTATTATGTTCATCCTATCGGTGCGGTTTGCTTATTGCGCGGGTCATTTTGTCGGCGGAGAGTGAGCGCTGGAGTTATAGACTTCACCAGACTCTGATTATATTGTTTTGGATTTATACTTTTGACTCCGTTTTGACCCGGCTCCGCCGTGGCACTTGTATCTGTACTTTACTTCCGCTTTACTTCCGTTTGAAATGGTTTCCGCGACATAGTCTTAGGACAGGTTAAGGGTACCCAACGGCTCTTCGAGGTTTTAGGGTTTGAAATCCCTCTTTCTACAAATCTTAAAATGAGTTTGAAACCTCGACCCATACCTGGATTGCAAGATCCGAACAAGGGGTTTTATCCCTTGAAACGTAACCCAGAAATTATAATTCTGGGCCGTTACACTTGAGGGGGCGTGCTGGAATGTGGTTGTCTCACATCGGTAATATAGAGAATGTTTGAATAACATATAAGGTTGAAGGGCTACTTCTCTCATTGCCAATTGATTTTGAGATGGAATCCCGTTAGGTTTGTGTTGTTCGAGTCTCCCGTACGTGGACCAATACGTGACCTTCCTCTAGCTTGTCTTAGCTCCACCTCCACCGGGCCAACCGAGTTTAACAAAAAATAAATAATTTTTCACTGATAAATTAAGAGGTTGAAATTTTGATAAATGGACGATGATTATCGGGATAGAATAAAATAAAATAAAAGGGCAAAAACATCAAATATGTTAGTATGCAAGTTTTTTGATAAATGGACTGATGATTAAGAGGTTGATTTGTTTTTAATACAAGGAAAGGAATTAAGGCGAAGCTATCCTAGCGGAGAAAGCGTCATCTTAGACCGTCCTTCCGGACGAGATCCTGAAGCACTGGATCAGAGATTAGAACATCGTCGGCAAGGATGTTGTAAGCCAGGTGCGCGATCCTACCAGCTACAACATTGGATTCCATGAAAATATGACGAATGGAAAAAGAGTCAAACCCATAACTTATCAAACGAACATCCGACAGAACAAGTTCAATGTTCCACGGGCAGGTCCAAATCCCAAGCAGAGCATTAACTACTTGCAGATTATCTCCCTCAACTAGGAGATGTCTAATCCCCAACTCCCGAGCACGTAAAACCCCGTTATGAAGGGTCATTGCTTCAGAAAACACGGCAGAAGTGTTATTGCAGCGGCCCGAGCCGGCCACCACCACTGTTGCCCCAGTGTTTCTAATTATGAAGCATCACCGGACAATCGTAGAGAGCCATCAAAATTGAGTTTGAAGAAAGGTGTTGAAGGGGTATCCCAATGGGTCATGAGCCGAGAACCTGACCCAACCATAACAGTCGTTCACCTGTGTCCATTCATACGTGGATGTGGATCCGTGAAAGATTACGTTGCTAAGTCAAAACAGGAGGCATCAAACTAGCTATACTTAGTAGTGTTTATGTATACACGAACTTGGTTAACATCTATGTTGTGCATATTTCCGAAAGTTAATTGATTCCTACAGAACCAAATAGCCCACCAAGAATAAAAAAATCAGAAGAGAATGTCCGTGAAGTGATTAAGTGAATGTTGTTAAGAACCACATTTGGTTTGTGAACATCAAAAGTGTGTTGCTGGAGAATAAGAATGTTCATTGTATTGTTCACATTAATATCCTCTTAACATTGCCAAAATACCAAATTGGTATTTAAAACTGACAATGTTGGACATTTGAGTATTTAAAAAGATTTCGCGCGGTGTCA
Organism: Persicaria tinctoria; assembly: GCA_037127255.1. Classification (NCBI taxonomy): domain Eukaryota; kingdom Viridiplantae; phylum Streptophyta; class Magnoliopsida; order Caryophyllales; family Polygonaceae; genus Persicaria; species Persicaria tinctoria. The sequence goes on from JBANSL010000006.1 coordinate 26,208,246, forward strand.
AATTGGTATTTAAAACTGCACCGATGGACAAACTGATATTTTTTTCTGGTCGGAATTTCCGTTTTCATGCGCGTGACTCACACTTATACTGAACCCTTTTTGTTTACCTTGGACCGGTTTCTTTCTCCTAATCTCTGTTAATATTACTAATTTTGCTAGCATTTTGCTGACGTATCATGCCCAAAATCAAAGTTGATTTTTTTATTGAAATGATATTTTCTTATTGGTCAATATTATTGCTGAAATTATTTGTTTCTTAATTGACATATATTTGTTTCCTATTTTTCATACGATGATTATTTAAATTGATATGCTTAAATCAAATTTTGATCTATTTTAAATATATTTATTTCCTTTTTCATAGAAAAGATTATGCACATTGATACGTCAGACCGCAATTTTGGATATTATCATTCTGTGTGGTCTTTTATGATATTTTTTTTGAAAATATTCAAAGAAAAATAAAAGTTTACAAAAAAAATTGCAACTTGAAAATATTTACAAAAATATTCAAAATTTGCAGAAAAGTCAGAAAAACGCGCTCTTAGACTGCGTTTTATTTAGAAGAAGTAAAATCCGGAAGTTGGAAAAAATAAGCGAAAGAAACGCGGTTTAAAACCGTGTTTTATGATTAATTTGAGGTAAAACACGGTCTCAAACCGCACTTATTTTAATTTGTCCTTTTAAATTAAAAAATATTAAAAAGAAAAAGAAAAAAGGAATGAAACGCGGTATCAACCCGCGTTTCATTTGTAATCGCCACCTACCTCGTATGCAAGCCGAGCTCCTTGCCAGACAGTTCTTAGTGTCCCTTCTCAAGATTGTTCTCCTTCTCGAAGCTCTTCTTCGGATACTACAACTGACCCGGCGCCAGATGCCGCTTCTTCTTCGGTTGTCGGTACATGATACCGAGCTCCACCTCCTTCGCCTCCTCGTCGTCGTCTGCGACTTAGCCCTCGGCTGATCGACGTCGTCGCGCGTACGTTCCGCCTTGGAATGCCACCTCTGAAATTCGCCATTGAGGGCTCTGTAGAATCGGAGATCCATAAATTAAATTAGTTGTTCAATTGATCAAATTGAACAATAATTTATTTGCCATTGCCGGTACATGATACCTTATTAAATCATTTAAAAATTATATTGTATATCTTTTCAACTAATTTATAAATTAAAAAAATATTTTATACATATTATTTTTGTTGTAAACAAGTATATATTTATATAGTATTATATAGATATATGACGGAGGGAAAACCTGTCGTTGATCCGTCAAAGTAAATCTCAAACCTATAAGCAGTATAGCAATAAGCAAGAGGTCGATCCCACAGGGAAATTCACTATTCAAGTGTGATTAAGATGCCAATCAAGTAACCAAAAGGGGGGTTTTGAGAGTGTAAAATATTCGCCTTTTATCAAAGCGGATTGAAGAAAGCAAGAGTAAATGGTTGTGATTCAAACAATTAGGAGAAGCAATTCTACCTACAATTTCCACTTTATTTGGTTGAAGCGATCCTTGTAACTTCTTCTCGTCCTATTAGGTTTCCTATGAATGCCCTTGTCCCGACCTAATATAGTTACTAGTCAAATCAGTCCTAGAAACCCTTATCAATCGAACAGTCCCTAAAGAAGGATTTAACCTAATTGATAGCTTTAAGACCAGAGATTCGCCAAGGTATTTGCAGTCCCTAAAGAGGGATTTAACAACAGATCCAACTTCCTACTTGTTCAATTAGTTCAATCAGCCCTAAAGGAACAAGTTTGCTACTTAGGTTAAGGTTCACAATCAGGAATCTACAAAACCTTAGCAATTGAATTGATCTAACAAGTTGGCCAGACAAGATAGAACAAAACAATAAACAATCAAGCACACAGAAGTTGAAGCATTCAAATATAGGAAACAAGGAACGAGAATTAGAAACTCACAATCAATGCAAATAAAGCTTCAAATTGCAGGCAGAATAGATGAGTTTAGTTCCTCATGGAAGACATCGCTCAAATCTCTAAAGTGTCTGATGAACGTAAGAATAGAATAGCAGTCTGAAAATAACATAAAACTTGGCTTTTTAAAACATCCAAAGTCGGCCACAAAATAAACAAATAGATCTAGGGTTTTTCATTAATCAAAACGTAGCGCATAATCGCTGACGGCAAATGCGGTGGCCGCCGCATGGATGCTGCGGCCGCAGCATCAGCATTTCCTCGCAGGCCTGCTGCATCGGCCCTGGCGGCGGCCGCCTTATCGGTCTTTCTCGAAAAATCCGTCTTGAATTTGCTCTTCTTCTCAACAGGAAAGTTGTAGCTCTATGAAAGAGCTTTCCAACGGATGGTCATAATAGTAAATCGGACAACCGAGGCATCCAGAAAGTGCAAAACAAGTTCAGCATATCTGACGACAACTTCTGCAGACGTGTTCTTCGTTTAGGCTCGCTTCTTCTTCTTAGGACCTCTTGATATCTTCATGTAAGCTTCTTCGATCAAATAGACATTCTCATCCAATGCGTTATCAACTCATGTCTCCTCCTCGGATCCACCATTACCTGAAATAATCAATAAAAGCGCGTAGATTCCGACTCCGGTAACATAGAGAACTAATATGCAAATCGTGTTTAATCCATCAATGAAATGCATCTTAACTAAGCTAAATGAAACCTATTATGCCTACCTAAATGCATGCTATCAATATATAGAATGATGTTCAATTTGAAATGAATCAAAATCTTGTGTCTTGAATTACACTAGTAAAAGATCTGAATCCCTATTGAATCGTTTTTTTTAAATATTGAACCAATTTTGGTTTGTATAATATTATAATTAAAATAATTATAATTTTATTATAATTAAACCAGTCCAAACTAAACAAAAATGGTTCAGTATACGCATAGGAGCCACGCGCATGAAAACCGAAATTCCGAACAAAAAAATACCAATTTGTCCATCAGTGTAGTTTTAAATACTAATTTGGTACCGAAGTCTTTTTAAATACCCAAATGTCTAACCTTTCCAGTTTTAAATACCAATTTAGTATTTTGGCCTCTTAACATTCAACGACTAGATCTTTCATCCGCGCCTGGAAACCACTTTTAGAAGTCACTCTACCCATTATTGGTTTCTTCTTTCCAATTGGCCTTGATGAACCTCAAATCAGAAGAGGAAAAGATTTCTCTAGTAACATTTAAGGTTCAACGACCCAAGTTAGGATATGTAGATAAAAACATGACCCTATATCTCAGGTAAGTCCGTTGACCTCCCTAGCTCTAGTAGTCTGGACTGATCCAGGGCCCACCCTTAGGTAGGGCCTTGATAAAATGAGGTCTCGTCACCATCATTAGGGATGAAAATTGGTCGGGTGGTAGATGAATGATCTCTCATTTAATCCAATCCACCATGGATAAACCATCCTTGCACCTGACCCGTCATTCATATCCATTTCACCTATATTCACTTCATTCACCACCAACGAGTGAGATGAATGAAATATGGATGAATGAAACATTTTTTTACAACATAAGTTACTACTAGAAACACATCCAGTAGCAACGGTTATTTTCAATGGAAACTCCAATTATTTTCACTCTCTAATTGGAATTTCCATCCGAAACCACCTGGTTGGAAAAAAGGGCGTTGGAATCAATTCCAACCCTTACTTTCTGATGGAATTTCCAACGTTATGTAGTGATGGGAAATTACCAACGACGGAAATGGATGGAATATATAATCCATTTAACCGGTTGCTTTTTCCATTTTCCAACTGTGTATCAATTGGAATTTCCAACAATATCTGCTAATTGGAATCTCCAACAATATCTACTATTGGAATTAGTTTTCAACCGGTTGCCATTAACCAATTCCCGGTTGCTAGTTCGAACTTCCAACACTTTGCCTATTGGAATTTCCAACTATATGTAATGTTGAAAACAATATTTATTGTTGGAAATACTTTTCATCGTCGGCAAAATAGTGGCAATATAATCAAATGAAATCGACAATATCAACCAAAATTAACAAATAATTGAATCTAAAAATATCATACCACATTCACCTATAAAAAAATTTAAATTGTATTATTATTAATTATGAAATGAAAAAGCATATACAATTTGAATATAATATAAATATTAGAGTAACTGTCTAGGATTCGATAACAAAATTAAACATTAAATATAATTTTATAAGATACTTGATAATCCTGACAATCATTAAAACAATTGTTGAATGAATTTGCATTACAACTACAGGATCCCCAAGTAACCATCACCCACCACCGCTGCCGCGCGCTGCACCTCCCCGCATATGGGGATGACGACCTCCTCGCCGCGAGATCCCCGTCGAGGAGCTCATCAGCCATGTCAACGTACGACCTCTACCCCATCTAGCTTCCAAGAGATCAAGAAGATTGGCGTCAACCTCCCTCATTTCCGTAAGTCCTAGTTCGACTTCCTCTCCGGCCTGCTCTACGAGGGCCTCTACCTTTCATCGGGATCCTCCTCTCCCACCGCTGGCACCTCTACAATAACACCCTGGTATCAAGGAAGATGAAGAAGCTCGAGAAACACGCATGCGACGCCGTTTATTGAGGGGTAGATACATGCTCACTTGTACACTCATTTGCTCTCTCGACTTGCCGGCCATAGAAGGTGATAGACCCATTTAAATCGTACATACGATGATTGCTTTCCATCTTGGCGGTTAACAAATGAGAGATTGAAAAACAGATGACATATATATATATTGAGAGACTGGAGAAGAGAGTCAAGCGGTTAACGAGAGCCGTTCATTTTTTTCCACTAAGTCACCCACTAATTAAGGACGTGGTTGATCAGTTGTGAATTGTGATCCTTTCATTTCAATTTTTTTTTTTTTTTTTTTTTTTTTTGATACAAGGCAAGGATTCGGGGGAACCTTTCATTTCAATTGAACTGAAATTCTTTTATTTCTTTTTCTTTTTTTAAATTATTTGTTTTTTCAATCTAACTAATTATAAAATCTCTCACATACATATTTTCCTTTTTTATAGGTTACAATTAACGATAAGATCAATCTTTACCAATGGATGGGTAGTTAGTGAATCTTCCAATATTTTCAAGATTTAGATTTTTTTTTTAAAAGAAGATTTTTTTCCATTTTGTAAAGTAAATTTATAATTAGCTTTAACCGGCTGATGCAAAAATTTGATAAATAATTAGTTTTAACCGGCTGATGCAAAAATTTGATAAAGAATTAATTTCTATTCATTTTGTAAATAATGTTTCCAACGAAAGTTAGTGACGGAATGTGTTTTTAATCTATATTTCCAACAATTTAAGTTATTGGAATTTAATTCCAACAATTTTAAATGTTGGAATGACTTTGGAAAACTATTTCCAACAACTTTCGATCGGGGGAAAATACCACTTATTCCTTTCCAACAACACATACCTTTGGAATTTTTTTTCCATTATATTTTAGTGTTGGAATTTCATCCATTGAAAAATTTTGTTGGAACTCTCTTGTTGGAATTGAATGTGTTTCCAGTAGTGTTAACTAGATGATACATTGCGTATTTCACAATTACAAACACATGGGCTCGAAGAGCTATTAGAATGAGAGAACTAAGAGAGGTCGAGAGCGGGATGAGTAGTTACGAATAAATAAGGATTGAGTATTGGATGTGTGTACTTAAAATTTATGATTAGGAAAGAAAAATAATTTATACTTTTTTATTCTTAAAATAAATAAATATTGTAACATATAATGGGTGATGAACTGGTGGATGATGGGTCGAATGCAGGTGGAAAAAATTATCACCTATATCCAACCCACCCCATCACATGGTTTCCATCATCCACATTTCATCTTATTTTTTTCGGATTATCATCCACTTTTTCGGATTAAGTGATTCAAATTCGGGTAAAGTGTGGGTGAAATTGTGTCCCGTTTTTAGGTTTATATTTCATGAATTGTACTATATGCACCAACGGCCGGATCTAGGTTCCGTCCGTTGTAATTTCATGAAATTGTGTCCCGTGCTATATGCACTATATAGGACGGATTATAGATCCGTCCGTTGTACTTTTTTTAAAAAATACACGGACGGATCTAGGTTCCGTCCGTTATATATACATATAAAAAAACAAAAAAAAAGTTGTACCCAGCAGCTTAAAAAAAATTAATATAAGGGCCGGGTCTATGATTCGGCCTTGTTAAAGTTTCATCTAAAAAGTAAAAGATGTCGTTGCAGCTTTTACTCCTCTTTTTTTTTTTAATAATACATAGGACGGATCTAGGATCCGTCCTATGTAATTTTTAATTTTTTTTTCTATAATGGACGGATCTAGGATCCGTCCATGTATTTTTTTATAAATTTATAACGGACGGATCCATCATATGTAGTGTATATAGCACCTGTCATAGGTGCATATAACTATCCCGTATTTCATTTGTCTAGCAAATTTAGGACCGTAACATGTCCCAATCATCTTTTGAGAGACATTGAAATTCGAAACTATACACAAACCAGCCCATTAATCTAGCGAAGGATGAGTTCTTGATGGACAACGAAAAACCCAATTTTACTGAGGTTGACCATGTATTGGAGGATCTAATTAGTCCAGTCCATCATAGCCCGCTAGGCCCATTTATAATTTATTTATATAGATTTCCAAAGACGGGACCTGAATTAAAAGCCTCAAGATTGGTTTGAAAAAAAAAAAATGAAGCTGGTGGTTTAGCAAGGTTAAATTACAGGTCGAAGAAAGAGAGAGCGAATGAGGTTGGGGTACAATGGGGCTAATTTTTTTTTCCTGGGTCCAATGCGGCTTATTTAATTTCTTTGGGGTTTAGTCACCAAGTTTTCTCAAAATGAAATCGTTTATGCCTATAATAATTAAATAATCAATTATGTTATTTAAGGTTTTACCTTGATTTATTTAAAACTTGTTGTTTATTATTCATACACGCTTTTTTATAACGATAAAAACTATATAAAATATCAATTTTTTTTACATTTGATTTTATAAATATATACTTAATAGTAATAAGAATGAAGTTATTTAAAAAAATAATTAAAAAAGTTAATATTTTATATAGTTTTTAAAGCTTAAAAATGCGTGCATGAATAGTAAAACGTCATCTTTTAATTAACGGAGAGAGTATGTATTAATACTAAATTTTTTTAAATTCCAAAAAATAAAGAATATAGAAGATATTTGTCCCAATATCCATTTACATAATCTATTTAAGAATCTGTCCCCCATAATTTTTTTCCTTGAATAGGAAAATAAAGAGCGGCCATTTCGGGGATCGAACCGGGGACATATGAGTACTACCCATAAGCCCTTTCCGGTGAGCCAGTCCGAAGTTTACCCTGTTTTAATTTTACACCAAACCCCCTTCTTCATCCCTCAGATCTGACATCACCCGTTCCAATTCTCCCATCTACCATTAACGCACTTTTCTCCTCGCTAGCTCGGACCTTCCTACAACCACCGTTGACGAGGCCGGACAGCAACAGTATCGTCACCTCCTCCCTGAGTGACGCCAACCCCGAATTCGTCCGGTCGAGCCCCTCCCTGATGCATTCAATCAAATCAATGTTATGGTCTTACTAAATAAAAATAAAAAACGAATGTTGAGTGCATACTCTGGCTTAAGTTTTTCTTGGCCACAGATATGGAATCAAGTTTGCACCTAAGCATCAGCAATATATGTTTTTGCTACTGCTCCTAGTTTCTGATTTAAATATACCTTCCTCGGAGACATTGCCGCCGACAGATTCAAGGCTTGGGCCGGACCAAAGATACCTCGAAAATGGGGAGTTTGAAAAGGCAGATGCTGAGAAGTTACGGTTGGAGCAAAGGCAGCGGTAGGTAATTCATTTCAGGGACTATGGTTTATGTATGCTGAATATGATATAGGTGGGAGTTTACAAGGTTAGGTTTTGATTGTGATGTGTGGAAATGGCAGGCCTGGAAAATGCAACAGCGAACAACATATAACAACCGGCATCTGTTCTTTATTTGATTAAAGCAATCAAAGACCACAACTTTTCTGTCTCTTTCTTGTTCTTATTCTTCAGCAGGATAAAGCAAAAAAATTAAGAGAAGAAGTTATGGAGAAGATAAAGATGGTGGAATTTGCCATCAGTTGAGTCATGTATTACGAGTAATTAACACATGTGATTCAAACTTTATTTGGAAATTTGGAATGATTCGATTTTATTTATTCATTTTTGTCGAAAATGAATCAATAAGTTATACCTTTAAGTAATTAAAATGTAAATTACCAAGGGATATTAGACTCTTAAATGAAAAAGAGTCATTATAGTCAATAACTACGGTTGATTCAATAACTTGAGAATGCATTGCATATGTTCGATTAAATGCCTAAGATAACTAGTGAATTCTTTCACTTGTTTAATAGTGGTGACAATGTCTATAACTCTGTTTTAATCGTGGTGACAGTATCTATGATCTTGTTTTAATATGGTGACATCATCTAGAACCCTGTTTTACTCGTGGTAACAGTGTCTATGATCCTATTTTAATAGCGGTAAAAACGTCTATGACCCTGTTTTAACAGTGGTTATAGTGTTTATGACCCTCTCACCCATTCATATATTAGAGGAGAATTGTCACCACATGTATTTTGGCTTATCATTAGCCTCTTTAGAGTTTGTGCTTCCCTTATCCTATGATTTTCCTTTTGTTACATTGTCTATGACCATGTTTTTATAGTGGTGACAATGTCTATGACCCTATATTTTTTTTTTGTTATAGTGTCTATGGCCACCTTACCCATTCATATATTAGAGAAGAATTGTCACCACATGTATTTTGCCTTCTCATTAGCCTCTATAGGGTTTGTGCTTCCCTTGCTCTAGGATTTGTGCTTCCTTTGGGTTTGTCATCACATGTATTTTGGTTACAGTGTCTATGACCATCTTACCTATTCATATATTAGAGAAGAACTGTCACCACATGTATTTTGGCTTCTCCTATAAGGTTTGTGCTTCCTTGTCCTATGATTTTCCTTCGGTTACAATGTCTATGGCTCTGTTTTTATAGTGGTGATCGACAATGTCTATGACCTTGTTTTTATAGTGGTGACAACATTAGTTACATTTTTTTTATTCTGGTGACACCAAAACTGTCCCTTGTCATAGTGTTTTTTTTTTCTTTTGGTGACAGTAGTGATTACATTTTTTTTGTGGTGACACTATACTTATAATAATTTCCTTTGTCCTAGAGTTTTTCTTTACTGCCAACCGTGATTACATATTTCTTTTGCATAGTTATCTTCATCGTCTTGAATTCCCTCTCCTAAATATCAAAGTTAAGGAACCTATAGCCACATTCAACCTTAATCAAATTTCTTATCCTAATTTATTCCATTGATGTGTCCACACAACATCACTACAATGTTGGATTTCTTATGTTGTTAATTTGAGCCTTTCAACTTGTATATCCAACCATATTTATTATAACTTGTCTAATAATGAGAAAATGGTAGCATCAAGTGATTCAAGTCTGATGATAGTTCAAACATGGACAACTTTAAGCAATAAGAAGTAGAAATACAACTTACAAGGAGGGTGTTTATGGTCATTACCTGAACACCTGCTCCTTTGTTATACTTATGACCTTGAGACCCCACAATTGTGTACAACTTCCATCCATCACTGCAGCTTCTCAACAAAGAATCAGAATAAAAAACTATAGGTTCCCCCCTTCTTTAATACACTTAAAGAAGTTTATATTGTTGCAAGAGGATGTGTCAAGTATGAAAATAAATATAAATATCAAATTAAACTGACTCCATGTCTCAGCAAACAAATACAAGGCTTCCTCTCGTTGTAGGAGAAGGCAGTCAGGATTGATCGACGAGGAAGCGTGTCAGAGCCCGCCTTTTCAGTTCCAAAACTCAGCGAATTCGACTAGAAGAGTCCTCGACGTCGACTAAGTGTCATCGACGTCGACCAGGTGTCCTCGACGTCAACCACACTATCGAGTAAAACAGAAAGCAGAAATGAACAGAAACAAAAACGAAACAAAAATCTGGTCGATCTCGACGAAATCTCCTCGACGTCGACCAACAGTCCTCGACGTCGACCAACAGTCCTCGACGTCGACCAAGAGTTGTCGATCTCGAGTAAAAACAGAAATAAAAACGTAACTTTTAAATTGCATAAAACGAAAGCAAACACAAATTTTGTGAATAAAATCAATAAACTAAAGTACTTCCAAGATCAGGGTTTCAACACCACAACGATAACCATGCAAATTAACACATAAAGGTATAAAAGATCACGCTTTTCATCAAATAACTTTCGTTATTAACAAATAGGAAAATAGAGGCTTTCGCATAAACCCTAATTGTTACTAACCCTTTTCACATAATTAATCCAAGTTGTATTAAGATCACTTTCGCTTCAATAACACAAACAAGGATCACCTTCGACTTTCGCAAAAGAATCATGCTCATAGAGATAGAAGACGAAATCGCATCAAAGATTGTACCTTTACCGCATCACCTTACATGGCTACCGTCGGGCACACCCCGACCCTAGAAGTTGGGTGACTACTCGCATCATCAAGAAACACATCAATAACAAAACGGAACTAAATTGCATTAAATAAACTCAAACAAGACTTACAACCAAATAAAGCCAATTAGTCAACTCCGCTCCCGCTTCACAAACTCCACTCGGCTCCAAGTCTCTCTCCTACTCCCCCCCCCCCCTCTCTCTCTCTCTCTCTCTCTCTCTCTCTCTCTCTCTGTGTGTGTGTGTTCTCTTGTGGCTTGGCTTTGATTGATTGAATTGAATAAAATCCATCCCCTAAAGCCTTATTTATAGTATTCATTCCCTAGCTAATCTAGGAAAGAATAATCTATCTATATCTAAATTTTCTATCTAATAACATTAAGATAAAACATGGAAATAAAATAATTAAATCTAAAAGGAAAATAGGACTAGTTGTGGATAAATCCTTCTTGACTTGATAGATCTTGATGTGGATGGATATAATTCCACATCTCTTGGCTTGCAAGTAACTCTATCTTCTTGGACACAACTCGATCTCGACTCGGATCGGCCACTGGGAAGTACTCGACATCGAGTAAAGTACTCGACGTCGGGTATAATTCGTCATCTCAAGTAGTCCTATGCTTAGCTCTTGCTCGATCTTGTCCTATGAGCAAATTTCGAGTAAAAGTTGGTCGACGTCGAGTAAATTGGTCGACGTCGGGTACATCTGTCGGCTTTCAGCATTCTGCTCCGTTCTTGAAACGCACTTTTCTAAGTCCTCGTTCATCCGATTGACGCATATAAATATGTGTTGGAAAGATCCTTTCGAGGGCTACAACTCTTATGAAGACATGAAAGCTTGATTCAAAATGATGAATGGTGAAAAGTTGGCTTTTCTCCAGCTGCACCATCCTTAGCTTCTTCATGATGACTTTCCTTTAAGCTCCAAAGTGCGTCCGATTTCTACGAAATTAAACAAAACTAGTGTAGACTCCATAATTTGGTAAATAAGTTTAAACTACATAGAATCTGTACTATTCAGTCTATTCTAACCCAAATGTATGAAATGTATACAGAAATCGATATAAAAGTAAGTATAAAACATGCTGAAATAGGCTCACAACAAAGCTCCATCACACCCGAATTGAACCAATCAGGCCTCGCTCACGCTAAACCTACACCTCTATTTTAAAGATTGACTACTGATGTTTAATTGGAGAAATCTAGGTTGAAACCCTATGAAATTGAACAATCCAAGCACCCCAATATTCGAATTCCAGTTCTTAGAAATCGAAGCTATGCTTGAATTGAACAATCTATTATCCAGCACCATATCCTAGTCAATTGAATCTACAATGGGATCTTGACCGAGAGGAAGCACTGTAGATGTCTCTCTCCCATGCCGGATCCCACTTCAATTTAATCTTCTGTGCTAAGCGAATTCAACTGAGCAAATATGCAAGCACGGCTGAGCGAATTTGAGACTCGAGAGGGCTTCAACAACTGCTTGTAACCAGATATGAAAGAATAGATACCACGATTGCGAGCAACCAGATCTGAAATCAACGGCGGCCGGAGGCGAAAGCAACGACGGCCATGGCGGTGGAGGCTCCCTCGATATGAAGTTTTTTTTTGTTCGAGCAAGAGATCTGAAGGGAAATGCGGAGGTAGCCATGGAGGGGGGCTCGGAGGCAGCCATGGAAGCTCGAAGGGGATCTCGGAGGAGTCTTCAATGTCGAAAGGGATGGCCGATCTGCACAACAGGTCTGACTTGTTTTAGTTTGAGGGAAGGGGAAGAAATAAGGGCAGAGGCAAAAGTGTCAATTTAGGACACTCACCTAATTTCCATAAGAAAATGGACAAGGAGTTAAAATTTGGCCCCCAAATGGACACATACCAAAATTTCCCAAGAATATATATGTATATATTATAATAATTAATTTCATTTAATTCTATCTTAATTACGTAATAATTCAAAATTATTGGAATAGGTTAATTAACTGAATGAACGAAAATTGCACAGTGTATAAGACTTAGGGTCTTAAGAGGCGTTAGCCCATGTCATCTAGTCCCTCTCAGGTCCGTTATCCTTGAGCTACCCAACATCCTTGGGTGTTACAATCTAAGTTGTCCTCGAGATTCCTAGGTGTTACAATTATCTCCTCCACTTAAAGCACTAACGTGTTACTATATGTAAGAACTGGGGTCTTAAGAGGCATAAGCCCATGATAAGATCTTAAGAGGTATCAACTCATGCCACCTATAGTCCTCTTAGATCTATTGTTCTCACTTGAAACCTGAAAAGAAAGAGTTCATGCGACATAGGTAGAACTTTTTTTTTTTTTTTTGCAGTAGGAAAGGAATAGAATGTCCTACCACATCAGGGTTCATTCTTGATCATCCCTAAGGCTGATGTTAATAAGGTCCTCATGCAAGGGGAGAGTTCACAAATTACAACAATCTCTAGTCTTAGCAATATAATCAGTTGTTACATTTGATTCTCTGAAGCAATGTCGAAACTTAATTTTTTCAAAGCTTTCTTTCAGCAGACTGATCTTCTTAATAGTTCTGCAGATTTTCCAATCAACCTTGGAGATGTCATTTATCGCATCTACTACTTTTAAATTGTCACCTTCAATGATCACCTTTGTTAGTCCTTTGTCTATGGCTCACTGGACTCCCAAGCAAAAAGCATCCGCTTTTGTCTGAATAATAGATCCCACTTTTCCCTTTTGGTGAAATATGTCTGAATAATAGATCCCAACATGACACTCATTAGGGGGTCTAATTGAGTCATCTATATTTACTTTGTAGATGGCATGTGGTGGTTTAGTCCACTTAGAGGTTTTCCATTTGTCTTTACTACTGGGTCTTTTTCCTTTTTATGTAGCTTGGTTCCAGTCCATTAGGTTCCGGTGAATACGGCGAATAATAAAAGTATATATATGAATCTATCCTGTGGTTGTTGAAATTGTTATTGTTTCTCAATTCCCAAATAGAGTGTCATCATAAAAAACATATATCTTTAAAATGGGAATTATTATGCTTAATGGATATGATGTCTTTTTTACATTTCGGCTATATACACCGCAAATCCGCACGTTGTTAACGACGTGCATACACGTCGGATTTAACGTGCATGCACGTCCTTAACAACGTGCAAGTGGGCTTGCAGCCCACCTGCACCGGACGTGCAAGCACATTCTTTTTTTTTTAAAAGAAAAGTGCTTGCACATCGAAATGGACGTGCAATATTGCATGCCGAAAAGGACGTGCATGCGCCTCCTTTCCGACGGGCATGCGCGTCATCTAAAAATAAAAAAAACGTGCCCCTTCATCTCCACTTCATCCTTCCACAGAGAGAGAGTGGTGAGGTTTGCCGGTGACGAGAGCTCGAGCTCGAGAGAGAGAGAGAGAGAGAGAGAGAGAGAGAGAGAGAGAGATTCAGAGCGAGAGAGAGACACAGAGCAAGAGAGAGAGATTCAGAGCGAGAGATGGAGCCGGAGAGAGAGAGATGGAGGCGGAGGCGGTGGAGGTGACAGTGGAGGCGGAGGCGGTGCCAGTGGAGGCGGAGGTGGTGGCGCAGATGGAGGGCGGCGGTGGTGGTGCGAAGACGGAAGCGGAGGTGCTGGCGATGGAGGTGGCGCAGGCGGAGGCGGCGGAGGGTGGTGGTGGTGGTGGTGGTGGAGCAGTGGCGGAGGCGGCCGTTCCGGTGGAGGAGGCGGTGGCGATGGAGTTAGTGGCGGAGGCGGCGGTTCCGGTGGAGGATCCCCTATTACCGCCGCGGAAGCGGCGGACTATGGAGGTGTCTCCGGTCCCGACCCCACCGGTATGTTATTTTAATTATTTATTTTATTTGATTTATTTTTATTGTTTTATAATATAGTTTGATAGATTATAATATAGTTTTATAATATAATTTGATAGATTATAATTGATAGTATATAGTTTTTATGATTTGTTATATGTTTATAGTATATAGTTTGATATATAATAATATGGTTTTGTAATATAATTTGATAGATTATAATAGACAGTATATAGTTTGTATGGTTTGATAGTATATAGTTTTTATGGTTTATAATATAATTTGATAGATTTAATTATAGTTTGTACATAAAGTACAAACTACATTAAAATAAAAAACATTAAAATATATTAAAATACATAGAAATAAATTAAAATTGAAAGACAATAAAAAACATTAAAAACGATTAATATATATTAAAATATATTAAAAAAACATTAAAAGCGATTGTTATATGGGAGGGTACCCATTTCAACAATTCGTCGACTACCAGAGATGGGCGGGACCTGTGCATGGTGATAGGAGACGGTGGACAGATCTACCCATCATGGGTTTAGTATTTGCAACGGTATATCAGATTCCTCTCATCGTCCTAGCTTGGCATCACTGTTCACATGTCTCCTCATGACCTCGTCGACACCTGCTAGCAACCCTCAATCAACAACCCTTGGTTTAGTCTGCATCGAAAACCAAGACCATTTTGCCGCGGTACGACTTCAAACGTCTTTTTTTGTTACCTATTCTTGCTTTTCATCTATATGTCAATACTCTAACTCTAATTTTCCGTTTTCATAGATCTGGTTGCGTCCTAACGCTCCAATTCCGCCGCCTCCGCCAGAATGGGTCGCACATCATCAACCGAGCATCGAAGGATGGGATGCTCCATTTCAAGCTCAGTTTGAGAGATTTCGAGCCTTACGTGTCAAGTCCGGTCACCCTTTACACTTTTCCTAGATTTTATTCCACCAGTTTATTAAAATTATGGATGTAAACCTTTTTTTCCGTTCCTTGTAACATTATTCGCATATTATCTGAATGAAAACCTTAACAATTATTGCTTTTCATTTAATTAGACCCTAAATGCTTCAACTCCACTAGCTAAACCCTTCAATTTTTTCAATTAACAATAAAAAGCATCGGAAACCCTAAACGCGAAACCCTAACTAGGGTTTGCACGTCGAAAGCAATGTGCAATATTTGCACGTCGTTAAGGACGTGCAAATATTGCACGTTGTTAAGGACATGCAAATATTGCATGTTGTATTCGACGTGCAAACCCTAGTTTGCTAGTCGACGTGCACAATTCCACACTTTCACGTTGTTAACGACGTGCATGCACGTCAATAAGGACGTGTCAATCCTTAATCACCATTTTAATTGAATGCTTAGTTTTTAGACTAATGAAGTATTTTCCATTTAAATATTCAGAGTTTGATATAATAGCTTTAGAGGTTGGACAGTCTAGAAGAATATGGTGTGTATCTTCGTTGGCATCTTCACGCAGCACACACTGAGCCGGCACCCTGTTAAAGTGTTTATTAAGTATCAACTTAGTTGGTAAGCCATCTGTCTCAACCTTCTAGATGAAAGTTTGAATTTTAGGAGGTATGTTGATAGCATGCATTTAGGTAGGCATATTAGGTTGCATTTAGCATGATTTAGATGTGCATAATGCATAGTTTAAGCTAGATTTGCATTTATATTCGTTTTGTTGGTGGAGTCGGAATCTATACGCTTTTATGGTTAATTTCAGGTAAATGTGGATCCGACGAGGAATGAGGAGACTCTTGGATGAAGAAAGATTCAAGTTGAGGAAGAAAAGTGAAGAGCACGGGAGCGGAGTCGAATTTTGAGAGCCTAAGTGAATAACAAATCAGCAAAAGTTGTCGCCAGACATGCTGAACTTGTTTCGCACTTTCTGGAGGCCTCGGTGGTCTGATTGACTATTATAATCATGCGTTGGAAAGCTCTCTTCAAGATCTACAACTTTTGTGTTGACATCGAGACCAAATTCGAAACGAAAAAATCGCTGTGAACAGTAAAAGCCGCCCGCGGCCAATCTCGCCGCCCCGCGTCCCGAACCTCTGACGAGCGATTTCGCTGATCGCCGGCCGCCCCGCGGCCTGGGTTGGCTGCCCCGCGGCCCTCGCAGAAACACGCCGTTCAGAATTGGACTTTAATTAGGGTTTTTGTTTTATTCTTTGACCGACTTGTTAAAGGCTTTATAAGACTTTTCTAGTTTATTAACTTTTGCACTTTACACAATTGTTGAGAGCGCCGTTGAGCATGAGCAACTGAACTCTCAAGGTTTCGCCTACAGTTTGGATCTTTGATTGTTGAATTGTGAGTTTCTTAATCTAGTTCTTATTCCTATTGCAATTTTTTGACTTCTTTGTGCTTAATTTCTTGAATGTGTTTTATTCTCTCTGGCCTGATCAACTAGTTAGAGTAGATTCATTCAATTGCTAGGGTTTTGCAGATTCCTCGTAGCGAACCTTAACCTAAGTGGCAATCATATCCCTTTAGGACTCGTAGGACTAATTGGATGTGTAGGAAGTTGAATACATGTTCAATATCGACTCGTAGCTTGATATTATGTGTGCTATCTCTAGGTTGAATCTTAACCGCGTTAGGGTTATTTAGAGATAAGGGTTGCTAGGACTCGTAGGACTAGTAATCTACCTAAGATCTGGACAAGGACATTGATAGGAAAAGACAAGAACTAGAGGCTGAAACAAGGATCGAATTCATCAATTAAAGTGATAAATTGTAGGTGAACCTATTGATCTCCACTGAATTCTACAATCTATTTACTTTGTTTGCTTGCTTCCGCTTTGATAAAAGGCGGATCTTTTACTCATCAAAAAACCCCATATTCTTACTAGCGATTAGAATTGACACTTGAATTTATTAGATTTCCCTATGGATCGACCTCTTGCTTACACACTATACTAGTTGTGAGTTTGAGTATTCTTTGGCAAGGACAACGACAGGTTTTCCTCTTGTCATATGTTAAGCTTCCAAATCCAGTTGTGATTTATGGAATTTCGGGCAGTATGGTTACAAATTTTGTGCATTGATTTGGTTGTGAATTCACCATTCTTCCATGGAATTTTGGGCAGTATGGTTACAAATTTTGGGCAGTTTCTGGCAGCGGTTTAGGAAGAGAGAAGGAGAGAGGAAGAGACAAGGCGAGAGAGAAATTACCTCGTTGAGACAACCAGAGGCGAAGATGCCGACATTTCTGGCGAGTGAACAGCGAAGACGGCTGTTTTTGCAGGAGTAAATCGAGTATTGAAATAAATATGAAATAAAGTTCAGACTGACTTCCCTGTCTCAGCAAATAATACAAGACTTCCTCCTTCGGCCCCAAGGAATCCCAACTCGACTAGGACAGCCCTCGACGACGCGTTTCTGGAAACGGGGTCTACTCGACCTCGAGTAGCAGGGTTCGTCGACTGGACTTCCTCGGCTGGATCTGCTCGATGTGGCTCGGACTTGGGTTCTTGGTGCTCGTCGACCTCGACCACCCCTTGTCGATGTCGTGTAGACTGGCTTGCCGACTAGGGTTTCTCGAGCGGCTCTCCTCGATGGGCTCCGGATTTGGATTCAGGGGCTCGTCGATCTCGACCAGGCTTTGTCGAGATCGAGTAGGGTTCGTCGAAGATGGCTCTGGTGGTCTCGTCGAGGACTCCTCCTCGGACTTGCTCGGGGTGTCTTGTCGATCTCGACAAGGCTTAGTCGAGATCGAGTAGAATGGTGCTCGACTTCTCGTCCTCGGCTTCTCGGGCAGCTTCTCCTTGTCGACTCCGGGTGGTCTGACTTGGCTTCGTCGATCTCGACCAGGCTTTGTCGAGATCGAGTTGGGTCCTGGAGCTGGGTGTCTGGCTCTCTCGACCAGGCCTGCTCGTCTATGTCGAGTAAGGCTTACTCGAGATCGAGTAGCCTTGACTCTCAGATTTGTTCCGCTGCTTTGACCTTGGACTTCTGTAGTGGTTTTCCGAGCTTTTCCGACCTTCTGTAGAATTGCTGTAAAACACCTCGATTTCTGCGAATTAAACAGAAACTGGTGTAGATTCCATAATTTGGCAAATAAACATAAACTACATAGATTCTGTATTATCTAAGCCCATTCGAATGTAATGTATACAGAAATCGATATAAAAGTTATTGTAAAACATGGCAGATTCCGCTTACAACAAACACCCCATACTTAAGCTTGCTTGTCCTCAAGCAATACTTTTATTTGTCATTCAGGGGAAGAATTCAAAACTCTCAACATCTTAGATTCATTCTTATATGTCCCTGCAATCAATTACCATCCTCGAAAAGGTACTAGTGTCACAGATTTATGCATGTGCAAATATGCAAAAGCAACATCTACTCATAAAAGGAGGGTTATGCATAAACATTCATAAGTGACAAAGCATTTGATAATCAAGAAGACTTTAATTTAAGCTCATGAAGGAGTAGATTAGTAAAAGACTAAAAGGTGGGCAATTTTTGGCAATGTGGTGCTTTTTGATCCGGGGAAATGGATTATTTCCAAACTTGAGTTCATTTCACATTCTTTCTTCATGTAATTCATCACCTTTCATATTGCTTTTCTCAATAATAATGCTTTTACCTCTCTGACCTTAGCACTGCCTTTTCGCGAGTCGCAAACATGGGTGTCATGAATGGCCCCGGATACTTAGTGCTTTGGACTCCTCACAATGTGTCCCATCTCTCCAAACTATTATCTTAGAGAGCAGGGTCAATCTACCTTTATCTCCTGAGGTGATTGGATTTTCTTTCACTCATTAAATTTTCCATATATTTCAAATAATTTCCTTCCAAACTCCAATAACAACACAAACAACCATATAACAATCTCCATAATGTAACATCATTCTCAACATAATCCCCGGATAAGGTAAAGAATGGCAAATGTTTAGATCATGTGGAGCAATATTTAAAATAAGGAATATTATGGCTTTTGTGATGCATAAGCATAGGTATGGCTAGGAATTATAACAATGAGCATTATATGGAAATATAAAGTCCTCAATCATCTTATCATGCAACATGTCAAAAGCAATTTCAATTTTTACCTCCTTCTATGGTTTTCAAGAAAATATGCACTTCATTGTGACTTCCCTTTACTAGGCAATTTCATGCTATATCTCTAATGAATCCAATTTTGCATCGTCGAGTTCAATTAAAGCTTCCATGGCATTAATCAAAAATTTCAATGGGGGTCATTTTTCTCAAAATTTTGGAAAACATGCATATAAGCACATAAATCAATAATGCATTCTAAAATAGCCATGTAGCAATTCCAAGAATTAATGCACAAGTCATGTCAAATAAATCAAATATGCACAAAGTAAGCCCTTCCTCCACCCCATACTTAAATATTACAGTGTCCTCACTGTATAAAAAACAAGGTAAGGGTAAAGAAAGAAACTCACAAGACAGGTGTGCAGCGCTTCATAATTTTGAATGGAAGCACCTCCTGGCCGAGTTTGAATATATCTTGGTTCTATCCATGGACCTGAAAAGTAGAAGACATATACCCATAATAGAAACAACAAAAACCAAAGAAATGTTCAAAACCAAAAACAAACAAAACAAAGTCTCAAAAAGTCCTAAAAAGTCTATGTACATGCTCTAGATTTTATAGTCGCTAGGCCGACTTTCCATTAACGCTCAAGGTGGCATCTGCAGGGCCCATGTAGCTTGGGCCTCAAATAAGACTCCATTCTTGTCCATCAGCTGTAATCCTCTAGAATGGATCTTGTTCACCACGAACGGTCCCATCCGCTTCTTGTTGAATTTGTTAGGAAACCAATGATCCTTTGATTTAGAGACATAGAGCTTGTCTCCAACTTCATATTCCTTAGGCTCATCATTGGATATCCTGCACAATCGCACATACCAAGGCAGACCTCTCCCATGTATAGATAAATCTTTAATGGAAATAGGAGAAAAAAGATCCATACCTTGGCTTACCTTCGCGGAGACGGAATCGGGAACAACTGTGTTTGGTCGATCTCGACTAGGGCTAGTCGATCTCGACAAGAATGCTGGCTCTGGTGGTGGTCTGCTCGAAGATTAAGAAGTCGACGAAGGACAGGTCTGGTCGACATCGACAAGGCTGATCGACCTCGACAAGGGTTCTGGTCCTGGTGTCTGGAGCGCCGAGGAAGGGGCCGTCGAGGAAGATGTGGTCTTGTCGATCTCGACAAGGCTACTCGAGATCGAGTAGCCTTCTCCTCCTGGTGGTTTGCTCATCGACGAAGGCAGATCTGGTGGCGCCGGGTGGTGGTCGACCTCGACAAGCCTACTCGAGGTCGAGTAGGGTTCTGGTCCTGGAGTCGCCGTCGTTGAGGAAGGTGGATCTGGGGTCCTCGTTTGGTGGTCGATCTCAACAAGGGTGGTCGAGATCGACGACGATCCTGGCTCTGGTGTCGTCAGCGCCGATGAAGCAAAAGCTGAAGCCGTCGAGTGGTGGTCGACCTCGACAAGTCTTGTCGAGATCGACGAGGCCGGTTTGTCTGGTTCGCTGCTCGACGATGCTGGTGGAGGCTCCTTGGTTTGGTCGAGATCGACTAGGGTTTGGTCGATCTTGACCCCATACATAGCTCCTGTCAAGGCATCCGAAAAATAATTAATCCACAACGACTTACCTTGGTCCGTGTCGATTGGATTCTCTGTGTTCTCTTTGAGGATTGCCACGATCTCCTCCACCTGGGCCTCCATGTCCCTCTTTTGAGCTCTTCAGGGGTCATATTTCTGACTTTGGGTTCCCCGCAGGTGATGTAGCCAGCTGAGATAGATTTGACCTTTTCCATTGGACCTGTATGCCTTTCAGTTTTATTAAAGGAATACTCAATTACCTCATCGCTGATGTTGAAGGTGAGCATTCCTTTCCTTACGCTTATGTTGGCATCCACTGTCGCCAAGAATGGTCTTCCTAAAATAATTGGACAAGTAGGATCTTCTTGCATATCAACTATTAAGAAATCAGCAGGGACGAAGAATTTACCTACTTGTACTGGGACATTTTCCACCATGCCTGTGGGGATGACCACCGTGTTGTTGGCCATGTAAAGTCTAGCATCCACAGGCTCCAAAGCACCTATCTTAATCTTGGACCAAATTGTTAAAGGCATTATACTTACACTAGCTCCAAGATCACATAGGGCATTAATTTTGAATGGACCAAATCCAATAGTTATAGCAAACTTACCTGGATCCGGCCTCTTCTCCAATATGTCCAGATGGCTGCACTCCTCTGTGATTTCCGCCATCGATCGCTTTTTGCTCAGAATCTCCTTCAGGAACTTGACATAAGATGGCATTTCATTGAGAGCTTCTGTGAAGGGGATGGTGACATTGAGTTTCTGAAGCATCTTGATGAAGCGCTGAAACTTTTTCTCCGCCGGGTCCTTTAGAGATTTTATGGGGAAAGGCAACTTCTTTTTCTGCGTCGGAGCCAGAACAGACGTCGGAGGTGCTGCAGACTTCTCTATGTCGACCAGGGGCTCCTCGACATCGACAAGGCCTTTGTCGACATCGACCAGATTGGGCCCAGTCGAGTTGCTGTGTGGTGCAGACGAAGATTCTGGCGATTTCTCCTCGAGGTCGACGAGAGTCTTGTCGAGGTCGACTAGATGCTTGTCGAGATCGACTACTGTTTTGTCGAGATCGACTTGCTGTTCCTCGCTGTCCTGCTGTTTCCCAACCTCTGGCTCCTGTAATTGATGGCCGCTTCTGAGTTTTACAGCAGCGATGTGTCCAGTCTTTCCCTTAGGATTTGGTTCTGAAGATCCAGGGACCGTCCCTGACTGTCTGGGGATTCCGGCTGCTAGCTGACCAATCTGTGTATCAACTGATTTCTGCCAGATATCAATTTCCCCAAGCCTAGAGTTGACACCTTGCATCTGAGTATAGACGGAGTTGAACGATTGCCTAGTTTCTGAGTGGTTTCTCCGTATCTCCTCCAGGACTGTCTGTATATCATCCTTCTTTTGATCTCTTTCTGGATGTCCTGGGGCTCTGTAGGGCGGGGGATTCCTGGGGACACCTTGGTTCCACTGTGGTTGCTGAAACCTTTAGTCTCCCATGTAGCGATTGGGACCCCCTGCGTAAGCTACATCCTCATGATGCTCTGCCATCCTGACTTGTTCTGTGTGTGGGCACTCAGGAGTGGTGTGCCTTTGCGATCCGCATTCAATACAAGGCTGGTTGACAGAGAGATACTTTACTTGCTTGATGAGCTTCTTATTCTGGTCTCTGTAGTATTGCTCCCTAACATCAAGATCAATCTCCTTTGCTGGCTCATAGAGAGGCATAGATGGTGCTGGCCTGGCGTATGGGTTCTCTTCATAGGTTACAGTAGACCCATACTTGTTGTCGTAGTTGGTGAGCTTCTCTAGCACACCCCATGCGTCACTTGGCGGCATCGTTAGATACTCGTAGCGAGTATAATTGTTGATTCTGTCCTTAGTGACTTGATCCAGAGAGTTGAAGAAGATCTCCTGGATGATGTAGGGTGGCTGTCCATGAGTAGGGCAAGATCGCAGCAGTTCCTTGTAGCGCTCCCATGCCTTTGCCAGTGGTTCCCCTTTCTGCTGTTTGAAGGCGGTGATTTTCTGGCGGAGATGTGCTGTTTTGGCAGGTGGGAAGAATTTGTTCAGAAACGCTTGCTCTACTTGGGCCCAGGTTGTGAGTGATCTTGCTTTCAGCCCTTCCAGCCATTTCAGTGCAGGCCCAGCGAGAGACCAGCGAAAAGATTTCATCTTGACATATTCCAGAGTTGTACCTTCTGCAAGAGTACGACACATATCATGAAAATTAGTAATATGTTCAAGAGGACACTCATTAAATCTACCATAAAAGGCATTATTTTTAAGCTCTATAAGAAACTGAGTGCGAACTTCAAAAGAGTTTTCAGGGATAAGAATCGCCGATTCAGGCACGATGAGAGTCGGATGCATATAATCCTCAGCAGTGGTTGGATATTGGGCAAGCTCAGCTTCTGCTTGCGTTGCGCGTTCAGCTGCTTGTTCCCTTGCTGCTCTCTCAACGGCGATAGCAGCATCTTTAGCGGCCAATTCCCTGTTAAGCCTAGCGATCAGCTGTTCCTGTGTTTCAGCAGCTGCCATGATCCTTTTGAGTTTGGAGTGGATGTGTAGGTAGCGCTCCGGTTCGTCTAAGCTGTCAAACTCAGGTGTTTGACCAGAACGACGCATACACCTGCAAACTAACTCAAAGAAACAGTGAGAACTGACTACCTAAGGCGCGATTGATTGCTTCCCCGGAAACGGCGCCAATTTGTTGTTGCAGGAGTAAATCGAGTATTGAAATAAATATGAAATAAAGTTCAGACTGACTTCCCTGTCTCAACAAACAATACAAGACTTCCTCCTTCGGCCCCAAGGAATCCCAACTCGACTAGGACAGCCCTCGACGACGCGTTTCTGGAAACGGGGTCTACTCGACCTCGACAAAGCCTTGTCCACCTCGAGTAGCAGGGTTCGTCGACTGGACTTCCTCAGCTGGATCTGCTCGATGTGGCTCGGACTTGGGTTCCTGGTGCTCGTCGACCTCGACCGCCCCTTGTCGATGTCGAGTAGACTAGCTTGCCGACTAGGGTTTCTCGAGCGGCTCTCCTCGATGGGCTCCGGATCTGGATTCAGGGGCTCGTCGATCTCGACCAGGCTTTGTCGAGATCAAGTAGGGTTCGTCGAAGATGGCTCTGGTGGTCTCGTCGAGGACTCCTCCTCGGACTTGCTCGGGGTGTCTTGTCGATCTCAACAAGGCTTAGTTGAGATCGAGTAGAATGGTGCTCGGCTTTTCGTCCTCGACTTCTCGGGCAGCTTCTCCTCGTCGACTCCGGGTGGTCTAACTTGGCTTCGCCGATCTCGACCAGGCTTTATCGAGATCGAGTTGGGTCCTAGAGCTGGGTGTCTGGCTCTCTCGACCATGGTCTGTCGACCAGGCCTGCTCGTCTATGTCGAGTAAGGCTTACTCGAGATCGAGTAGCCTTGACTCTCAGATTTGTTCCGCTGCTTTGACCTTGGACTTCTGTAGTGGTTTTTCCGAGCTTTTCCGACCTTCTGTAGAATTGCTGTAAAACGCCTCGATTTCTGCGAATTAAACAGAAACTGGTGTAGATTCCATAATTTGGCAAATAAACATAAACTACATAGATTCTGTATTATCTAAGCCCATTCGAATGTAATGTATACAGAAATCGATATAAAAGTTACTGTAAAACATGGCAGATTCCGCTTACAACAACGGCAGACGACGGGCCTAGACGGCGAGAATTAGGGCAAGCTCCCTCCTATGAGCAACTGAGCTTTGGCGACGGGCGAGGACAAAGGTGTTCGGCGAAGTTGGTGAAGACGGAGAGAGTTAGGGCGCCGAGGACAGAGCTCCCTTCGCGATTTCCCTTCGGCGGCAGGCGAGGACGAAGCTCCCTTCGTCAGAAGGCGAGGACAAAGCTGGTGAAGACGGGAATTGAATTCCAAGCCAATTAATTTTTCAGATTTTGCGCTTTTTTTTTCACTTTCGCGCCCCTGTTTTATGTCCCGGATGATCATACAGGCTTTTTTTTAAGATTGGTTAATTGGGTACTTATTGCCCGGACCTAGAGGATTCAGGACACGCCCGGGTCATTAGAACATCATAATAACCCGGATATGTTTGATCCGGGTTATTTGATTTAGGTTGTGGGTAATTCACCATGACATTTTAACCCGGGCGTGTCATATATCCGAGCTATATACTCTATAAATTTTTTTAAAAAAAATGATAAAAGATTGGATGCATATTATAGCCCGAATTTCTCACATCCGGCCTCTTATGTAGCATGATATATTCACATTGTTCTACTAGTGTTTCCATATTAATCGCGACAAGCAAACACGAATTCATCATGGAGCATATCAATCGCACTACTCCACACTAACATGTACCTATCTCAAGGGAGACAACATTCGTATTCATTTTCAAAGACACAATCGAGTCCTACACGAATGCATGTGAGATAAACTAGTAGTATGTAATTCCATGGAAGCAGATATGCTCAACAACTTTAAACAGGATATGCGGGATTTGATGAGCATAGAAATTATCGCATATATGGGCAATGCACAAGCATGGTGTATGCATAAAAAAGTGAGGTCAAATATAGCATGGAGATGTATATCATAACAAGCAGATTAAGCGCCATACGAGAACATATAAGAGCAGCATAGGAACTATTACACCTGACAACAATGATCATGGAATAGGTCAAAAATGGCATGTAATCATACGCCGAGGTACATTTAGAAAGCAAAGGTCCTACATGATACGAGCGATACATGCGATGTGATACAAGCATAGTCCAGAGTCATTAAAAGGAGTTCAACATAATGTTCACGAAACATGAGGCATGATCAAAAGTAATAAGAAGGACATCATGGGAGACAGATTACAATCATGCTAGGAACGAACCATCATGGGGCACATATAATGGTACAGTAGTTATCACATCATAGAATGAGTACAACACGTGATCATTTAGCGAGTCATATTGAAAATCATAAACCCTACAAGATACTACTAGCACATATCAAATCATGACCACAATCAAGGTAACCCGACTAAATGGATTCACATGTTATGTGTATATGAAATCATGGTATAGTGTGGTGTGTGATCATGCGAGGTGCCAAGTCATACATCTATTCAAGCACGAGAGGATATCATGGAGTAATAGGGGAAACACTACCGAGCGATAACATGTGAGCAGGCTAGGATAAACCATCACGTAAGGTAAATTGATCATCGAATTCAACATCAATCTAATTGCATAAGTAAGACATGTTAAGATAATAGAAGGAGGGAAGGACCACACTATTAGGGACCTAGTTCGAGAGAGAATCAGCAATAATGCAGGCAAGATATAATTCACTCAAGTCACAACCAAGGATCCTCCATGATACTAAAGGCTCAACATAACATAAGATACATGCATGCATGACGACACGTAAGAAATCAATTCAATCCCATTCCAACAATAGAAGCATGAGGAAAGTTTAACGATGTATAATACGGGTCAAGTAATGGGAAATATGACTAGAATACGGGGACATAAGCTCAAATCAACACATACTAGGACAAAACATGCATTCCTCAAGACTTAATTATACCACATATTCCCCATCCAACGCAAGTAATCACACAACAATACAAATTGTAAAACAACCAACATTAGTTAATCTGACAAATACAGAATAGATGGGCATGCTATAGATTCTTGTCACAAAAGGATAATAAACATTGGCACGTCATCATCTAGCATGCTAAAGAGATCTTTTACAAGAATTCATACAAAGAAGAGTTGATCACACTATCATGGACCTAATCCAAGAGAAAACAACAATCATATAGGTTCATGCTTCTCATCAATCATACGATCAATAGGCCAAGTAAATATGTTATAACAACATATAGTTATGACAGAAGGGAAGACATAACACGAGACTTAAGCAATATAATCAATCACATAGGTAATAGCATGAGCAGCCTATATACTAATGGTAATTCGCAAGGTATATGCGAGAGGCTACAAGATCATGTCATGCATTTCAGAGAGGGTCACCATTACAACCGGACAGAGGTCCCTAAGGGCAACCATTGACTTTTCCCAACCGACTTATCACCCCTCTTTCCCGTGGGAATTTGGTATGACTCTTTGTGGCAAGAAAACACTGGTTGATCATCATAAGAATCAAGAAAGACAGCCCCTGAACACCTTACTTTTGACTCAAAATGCCATCAACAACTACCTTCCAACACTCACTCAGACAACCTTCATATCCCTACATGAATTCTGACACAATGTGTTTACCAACCCAATTCCCCGTGAAAGACACTGACATCCGGGAGAAAGACTCGATAGAACCGTCAAGGGGTTAATTGAGTAGAAGGGGCTATTCCACACAAGCTGGGCTTGACCACATAGAAACAAGGGTACTCCCACTATCCCGTTTGCACAAATCAGTTAGTACACATTTCATAGTCAAGGCATACTAATCATATCAACAACAAGCACTTAGCATAGAATCAGTCAATGATAATTATAATGACCTCCTTGGAATCTTCCAGACTCATCTGTAAAGAACAAGCTAATAATTTGCCTACCTATTCTCAACTACATCCAATAGCGATGGCCTAACGCCTTTCTACCCACTCGTTCCCCTTTGGTCGGTTTTCTTCTTTTATAACAAGTCAAGTTCATTACTTAGTCCAATTTGGATTAGGCGTCTTAACTTCATTTTTCCCCGTTAAATCCTTTTTAAAAGTCCTTAAAACTCGTGGGCGGTTTTCAAAACATACACTCGATCCTTGTGTACCCGAATTGCAAAACCTCAGCTCTGATACCAACTTTGTAACAACCCATAATTATGATTTCCGGGTTACGTTTCAAAGGATGAAACCCCTTGTTCGGATCTTGCAATCCAGGTACGGGTCGAGGTTTCAAACTCATTTTAAGATTAGTAGAAAGAGGGATTTCAAATCCTAAAACCTCGAAGGGTTGTTGGGCACCCTTAACCTGTCCTAAGACTAAGTCGCGAAATCCAATTCAAACGAAAGTGAAGCGGGAGCAAAGTTAAGATACAAATGCCATGGCAGAGCCGGGTCAAAACCAAATTATAAGCGAGTGATTACCATTTTACCAAGTTAGAATGTTATCCAGATTCTTCGATTCACCAAGGGATTCCCGCCACAGAAGCAAGGAGCAAGCAAGGATAGGTACCTAACACTATCCACGAAGTCAGGCCCGGTAATCGCCTGCAGGTCCTCTGACCGCGCTGAGGCCACATAACATGTCTATACCTAAATAAAGGATGGTCTAATGCAGTACAAGATTTAAATCACATAAGCATGCTTGATAGTTAAAATAATATGCAAAAAGCTGTAAAGGGCCCAAGACAATGGCAAGTGGCATATCCCTCTCCTACTTCTGCACCCCTTCCCGTTAGTGCAGAGACTGGCCAGTTCGGTGCTATAGCATAGCAATTTTCTCGTGGTGGTGCACAAACCACGACATCATCATACCATATCATCTCATTGCTTGCCCAATGGTGCTGGGCTATCATATCATGCTCACATCGACTCGATTGACTCAGGGCAAACCCGATGGGGCCGGGCTACCCTATGACCCTAGCAAAGACTCTGGGACTATCACAGATAACGACCGTTCTGTATTCAAACACACATAGTAACCACATGCTCAGTTCAATGCAATCCTAGCATGATACTGCATGGCATGCTTTAATATGCAACAAACTACACATCATATGACGCATCAGGCAAGAGGTCCAGGTTACTGAGTAAGTCCCTTAGGATACTTACCTGAAGATGTAGAACAACAAGATAACACAAGCAAGGCCCAAATGCAAGTCCAAAGCAAAACACACCTATCATCAAGCCATTGCCATAAGCTACTGGAGCAACATTCATACACACGAGACCCAAGTTCTCAACATACTCAAAACCAATCGATAGTAAAACCGTTTTTCAAAACCTTTCTGATATGATCAACATCAACCAAAATCATTCTTCAAATTAAACCCATTGATAAAATCGTAAACCATATTTCCAAACTTCCTTCTCAAAACCAACATCATCAAACCAAGACAAAGAATCCCGACATTAAACATTTAGATCGTAAAACCAATACCTTAAAATCATATTATAGAATTAATTCCGACATTTTGGTTTTCCAACACAAATTCTTACAGAGATAATTCCAAAGACTTGAAAATCTCTTCTTAATAATTATCAACAACATATGTCTAAAATAACCCTTTAATAAATTTGTTTACGAATCATATTTATATATCAAAGCCAATAGTTTATTTCAAAATTCCTGGAACCACATATTTACAACATTGCAAATACATACCTTAATAATATCACTTTTCAGTAATTTTCAGAAAATATATAATCACAAAATCATAATTATAATATAATAATATAATAATAATCATCTAATAGACAACAATTATATAAAACTCTATAAAACATAACACATAAACAACAACTCTCTTAATAAACCACCCAGTCCATCTCTCCCAACCTATAGGAATGGCCTAACACAGAAACCCAACCCGGAAGCCCATACCCGATTATCCTGCTGAAGAAACCTAACCCGGATGAAAGAAGGAAGGCCTGACCCGAAGGAAAAGGAATCGGATCTGATCCTCCAACCCGGATCCCATTTGCCTCCTCAATTGATATTCGCCCCATACACCAGAAAATAGGCCCAGGATGGTGTCTCTTGGCGGTGGTGTCGGGCTCTTGGATGCGTCCTTGTGTGTCAGTAAAGGAGATGAGGCTGAGACGGCTCCCTGGGATTGAAGACCGAAGTGAAGGAGTAGGAGAGGAAGCTACTTCGAAATGGCGATGGGAGAGCTTGGATTGCTCTGAATTCCTGGGTTTCTGCCGAGGAGAGAAATGGGAGGGAGAGACTGCTCTTTTGTGGGTCTTTGAGTGAATAGAGAGTCTGAGAGGAGGTGAGACAACATATAAAGAAGAGGCTGAGGGATTAGGACCACGTTGTGAGCTGTGATTTCAGGAAGAAAGTGGAAAGTGGTGAGGGAAATCTGATTTCCTCAACAACATTGCAGACCGAGAGAGAAAAGAAGAAAAAGAAAATAGCGAGAGGAGTGGGCCCCACAATTAACAAATTTGAAATCCCGAAGAAATCAAACCCGAACCCTTTTTTTAACACAATACCGACGCTAAAATATCTTGATGCTCTATCCCAATCCCGACACTAACAAATTTATAAATCATTACCGGAATTAAATTAATTATCAAGACTCGCAACTCGAAAGTGGAATCAAATTCCATCAAAATCAAAATTCTAAAACGATCCCGGAAGGATTTTAAAATCGAAACTTAGTGCTTGAGGACGGATTTTTATTCCATTTTTATGAATTAAATAAAATAATAATAACATAGATAATTAAAATAATATAAAAATATATTCGGTCTTTACAGCTACGAGGTATTTTGTTTGTTAAAATAAAAAATTGTTTCGTTTGGAATCACTCTCACTTCCAACATTCTTATGATATCACATACGGAGTATATCATATATAAAATGAGTGTTATACTGCGGGTGCTGAACCATGGATACTGAACCAGTATCTTTGTGTGTATTTATCATGATACGGACTTATTGGGAAAAAAGGACCATAAATGATGAAACTTTCATGTTCCCAATATTGCAATATGGAAATACTCCATCCGTCTCAAAATTTAAGTCACTTTAGCATTCTACACAAGTTTTAATAAAACACTCATCCATCAATCAACATCATCATTCCACTAACCTTTTTAATAAATTTTATTGTTTTTAAATATCCACTACATTTTTTAACCAATCAAAATCTTTTAAAAAGTCAACAACACACAAATCAATACAAATCATTATTATCCCATACCTAGAAAACCTAAAACGACATCTATTTTGATACAACTCAACTAGTGTAAAACGACATCTATTTCGAGACGGAGGGAGTATTACTTTTTAATTCGGCCATATACAACTCACCGCTACCACATACATCATCGTACGAATATGACAATTCAATGAATTGGCCGTTGTGCAACAAGTGGATTGAACGAATTTATCTTTGTATTGTGCAGTATTATCCATCTATATATATCTATATATTTTATTTAAATCAATTTTGAAGATCCTAATAGGAGTAATAAACAATACTCTAGAAGGGGGATGAATAGAGTATGACAAATTTTTACAATTTTTTATAAACATTATGCAGACGGAACTTCAATGCCTTGAAATGAATCCCAAGGTTTTGAATTAGAACTCAAAGTCTTGAAACAATCTCAGAAACCTGTAGAGTTGTACGGAAATAAATCTTATCAAAGTATAATGCAGAAATAAAATATGAAAGTAAAACTTAAAGAACGTAAGAATTGTTAACGAGGTTCAGCACAACTTGGCCTACGTCCCCATGCCACATAGGGTTATCCAACCCGTAGGATTCAAAAGCACTACGAAGTATTATTTTACTTCTTATGGATCCTAGATACAACTGAAAAGATCTTTCTTTCTTCTAAACACTCGAAGCCTCACCCACTTCTATCTAGTCAACTCAGATCTCTTAGAGTCTTATATACAACTTAGAAGAGCAACCATTTTCTCAACTGATAGCCTCACCCGCTACTATTTAGTCAACCCAAAAGATAAAGCAAGAACAACAATGAAGAAATAGATAATCAATGGCGGATGATTGCAATGGAACACTTTGCTTGTAAATGGAATGCTCGAGTTGTATTTTTCTTCTCCACTTGCACCGTCTCTTTTATAGGCCGGGGTTGAAGTTTTTGAACATTTGAATCCCTTCAATATTCTTGCTTGATTCACAACCAAGAAAATCAGGAAATAATCCCACAAAATGAGATCTTTTGATTGTGCAGAATGTTCACCATATCTTCAATTTGAAATAAAAAATTCATCCTTTTATAGAAGAATTTTCGGCCACCAAATCTTTCAGAATCTGCATAGAAAATCTCAACAACCTTTTCAAATATTTGCTATATAAAATATGCACATAAAAATCATTAACAAATAAATATATATAATATTTGATATATTCAATTCGTCCAATTTGCCCTTATTGTCATTCTGTCAAGACCTTGAAGTCAGGGTTTTGTTTTGTGTTTCATCAACCTTTCTCAAAGACCTGTAGGTTAGCTCTCAAGATCTTACAATCAAGGTGGAGTCTTCAAATTTCTTATCAGCACGTACGATCATATAATGCTTAGATATTTTTTTATTTTTTAAAATTTTTAAATCTATATATTGCACTTAATATGCAAATATGTTTTTAATCATTTTTTTTCAATTCATTATATACTCTATTTCTATTTTTTAATTAATGAGTTCAAGTAATTGAATTAATAATAATATTAAAATTGATATATGATTTAAATGAAAATTAATTTTTATGATATATCATCATAATAATTACAGTATAGTTTTTTTTAATATATTCTATATTTTCTAATCAACAGGTTTAATTAAAAATATTGAATTAATATATAATCTATACATATATGTAAATCATTATATCCTATATTAATTTAAAAGCATGAGACCACACATATCATCAGAATGGACACTCCAAATTTTGCACGTCGGAATGGACATGCACGATTAAAGTGGGTTAATTAATTTTTTTAGCGTGCTAATTAATTGAAAAGGCATGCACGTTGAAATGGACGTGCACTTTTGACGGATGTACACTTTTGATGGAGAATTTGCGGTGTATCTAACAACACTCTATATACACTCACCGCGACCACATATATCATCGTACGAATACGACAAATCAATGAATTGGGCATAAAGTCATATGACAATCGACAAGTGGATTTAACGAATCTATCTTTAATGCTTAGATTTTTTTTTAATTTTTAAATATATATATATTGAACTTAACCCTACCATATACAGATATATATTTAATCAATTTTTTCAATTTATTATATACTCCATTTTATAATTAATGAGTTCAATTAAAAAAATTGAATTAATATTAATACTAAAATTAATGTATAATTTAAATGAAAAGTAATTTTGATGGTATGATATCATAACAATAATTAAAAAAATTTCTTTAAAAACATGAGAATATCACATTATATATTTTATCTCTTCCATCTAAGCGATTTTCTTAAAATTCTCTTTGGTTAAATCTTGTAAATATTGTTACAATAATATTATTATTTTTACTTTAATTGTAGATTTTTCACATTAAATATTGTTACAATGATATATATATATATATATATATATATATATATATATATATATATATATATATATATACACACACACCTCTAAATGAGAACTATTTTTGATGAAGTGTTATCACCGCATTAGTTGTAGATTTTTCAACCAAATTAAATTATACATGTATAATCTTTCTCTAATGTTTATTAATATTTTATTTTATTTATAATAATATTTTTATATTATTATGATTTGATATAAAAAAACTGCGGAATGGCGTTGAAAATATACTAGTATATACTAAAACTAATCCATATTATTTTACATTGCATCATGAGGTTGAGCATTGGAAAAAGTCGAAAAACAATTCCCACCAAATATATTACTTAATAAAAAATCGGAATTTTTTATATACAAAATTATATTTCCAGGATTATATAATTTATATATGTTAAATAAAAATAACTTAACATCTATAGCAAACAAACCATATAGATAAATACGTAATAAAAAATCACATAAAAATACTTTTTTTTTAATAAAAAACTATCTATTTTTAACCTGACAAATTAAAAAAAATACTTTTTTGAAAAAAAATTTCTATATTAACTATATATTGTAGAAAAACAATCTATAAATATACACTTTAATTAATTAATTAAGAAATTTGATCAGAAAATATAGCCCAAAATTAATTGTTTTTTTAATATTTCTTTCCTCGGATAACTTCTATATTTGATGGAGAATCTTTTTCTGACGGAGCTTCTTAGCCTATAATCTTAGGGAATAGGTTAAAATACCATTTATTAAAACATCATATAAAACATAAAAATCAACTATTTAATCAACAAAAAAAATTTAATCGATAAAGTTTCAAAATTTGTTAACTTTTTAATTTTCTCTCATATTTTTAAATTTATCAAATCAGATTGCGTAATTGATAAAAATTTATAAAACTAACTTGGAATTTATATTATTCTTAATTGAAAATTCAATATTTATAAAGAATCCAAATTGAAATTTAGGTTTCTATATTCATATTTTGGAATTTATATTATTTTAAATAAAATTTATGTTATATCTTCAATATATAAATTATAATAATTAGAAATAGAAAAACCCAATGTTTTTTTCCTTTTTCTCATATTTTAAATTTTAATTAACACATGCTATATATATATATCTAATAAAATTTCCAAAATTAAATTATTTTTAAATAAAAAATAACGTAGAAGTGACAAATTTTAGAAGAAAAAACAGTTGGATTTACATTTATATCTATATCTATTTATGTTCTATATTATAAACACTTAAAATATAAGAATTAATGCTTATATGTCGTTCTTATCTTTTTTAGGTCTTTCAACCAATTGCAAATTTTTATTTTATTTTATATTCTTCTTTTCCTTTTTTTTTTCTTTTTTCAACCAATCACATTTTTTCTACATATGGAAAAAAGGTAGCCATCTATAAAATAAATGACATTTTCGATTATATTTTGATGCAATTCGAATATGTCATGAAGTTAAGTTGCTTAAGCTTCTAAGACATTCCGACATTGTTGAAATTAGGGCTAGTTCGGTTGATTGCGGAAAGTACAATTCTTGTAAAGTTACTTCTCTAATATTGAATTCCCTTGAAATGTACTTCCAATTATGAATTGAAAAGATTATTTGGTTGAATTTTGGTGTTTATTCGACACGTGTTTAGGGAAATTAACAGCGTCGCGACAGATTGACCTTTTTGGGTCATAAAACAACTACCCTCAACCCTATCACAAAATTAGAATTACAGGTTCTCATATGTAAGGATACTCTAGGATGGACCACTAATCGTGCGTAGTCCATCCTAATCGCTTTCCATTTTAAAAAGAAAAAAAAAGTACTTGAAAAGGGTGAAAGTTGAACCTACCTAATCCCCCTAGGTAAGTGTATTTTCTTAAATTTTGAGGAATTGAAATTCGCGAGATATTGAATTTGTGCTTTTCTATCAACCAAACGCAGGAACCTAACCTACTTCACAAGTTTTTAAAATTTCTGGGTTTTTAAATGATTAACCAATCTGGTCCAAACAGGGATTTTAATTGCATATATGTGTTTTTTTCATGATTGTTGTCGTTTCTCAATTCGTACAACTATGTTGTTCCCACTATAATAGGGGTTTGATTATTTTTTCAATTTGCTTTATTTTTTTTATATAAATGCGTCATGACACAGGATTTGTATTTTTTTTTTAATATAGGCAATAATTTTTATGGGATTAAACATTGCTAGGCCACCATCCAAATGCATCCTGATACATGAAGATGACGTCGAGTTCTCTGTATGGCCGAAGAGATGGCGAGGCATGTGTCTAGAAAAGCCGAGCGACACGATCCACACTGTTATGTCCCAACATGATCCATGCAGATTTAGGGAGAAAGATTAGAGAGAAAGGTTAAGGAAGAATGAGTTTAGGGATAAGAGAGAGTAAAGGGAGAGAGAGTAAAGGGTAAAGATTTGATTATTCAATTGGATGATCCTCCATTACAACTAATAAGGGTATTTATACTAATACTCTATCTAATACCCATGTACATGACACACACATCTGATTATTTTACAGAAGATGTGAGAGAATGTCACCACCTCAAAATGACGAAGAAGAAGAACATCGGCGAGGAGCATTTGAATCCCTCATGGACACAAATAGTATAATTAACCATTGTAAGTTGTTCTCTTCTATGGTAATTTTGAAAAGATAAAGTTTTTTACTAAGACCCCAAACTTACTAGTCGTTGCTTTTGCCACGATGATCAACCCCTTCTGCCATGATTGTACTAGTAGTTATTCTAAATTGAAAGTTACAAAATGATAAAGAATTAAAATTTTAAACTAAATTGGAACTTATCAAACCAAGTTGGAATTGTTATTTTTTTGGGGTTGTTATATGCACGGTCGATATCTCGCCATTTACACGATCCGCGCACTCGCAATTTTAAATGGTATTTTGTTTACCTATTTTCATTGGTATTTCATTTACCTATTTTTGGGTTTAGGGTGAAATCTTACATTTTTTTTAGCATTTACATTTCTTTCATAAACATTTAATATGACGCTAACTATACTGTTGCTTATATATTTCGAAATAATTTTTCCTATCTTTGTAACTCCTAAAAACCTTTATTTCGCTGACCTATTGTCAATGTAATTTTATCTAACTCATGACATAAAGAATTTTGATCATATATTTTCGGTTGCTTATTTCAACATAAATGATACATACAAATTCGTATAAAAAAATTATTTCAACTAAAATGAACTAACTAAACATTATTACAATTTCTAATATTTCATGGAACTTTTTTCATCGTCATTACATCTTACAATTTCTAATATTTCATGGAACTTTTTTCGTCTCACTAAACATTATAAATATCATAAAATTTATCAAAACCAAAATGAACTTACTCCTCTCGCTCTCTGACGCTCATCCTTATCTTGTGAAGATCGATCCCCTCGAAGCCAACCCATGGCACTACTTGCAACCTTCTTCATTTTGGATGTCATGATTCCCGATTATCTACACATAAATTTAATTAATGTAAGCCATATGCAAACCTAAGCAAAATAAAAGATTTCCGATTAACTAAATGTAAATTTAATTAGTGAAGATAATACATAAAGAAGAAAATTACTCTTACCTTTATGAAGATGGGATGAACAGCTTGATGAACACAATGAAAAGCATAAAATTTCAGAACAAAGTTTTGTGAAATGGGCAAAGCTGTGTGGTGAAGGGTATATGCTTGGGGTCGGACTTTATAGAAGATGGAGGGCATCGTATCTCCGTGAATCGCGAGTGCAGCGGGAATTCCGGAAACACGCAAACAGCAAGATTCGCTCGCCCGTGACTGTGTGGTCCAATTGGCGTCGCTTCGCTCCTGTCCATCGGCGCACGCGCTTTGCGCAGACGCGGGCCCCCATCCGCGCATCCGTTGTGCGCAGCTGCGGATTCCTTTGTGCATGCGCTGTGCGCAGCTGCCGACCACCCTTTTTCATCCGCGCTTTCGCAGTGCGCCATTGCATAGGTTAACCGTGCAACCTGCGATAATTTCACCGTGCACTTAGCAATTCCGTTTTTTTTTTATTGAAAAAATATTGATTTCTTTTTATTAAAGCTTTAAAATACGTGCCATCAACAGTTTCCAAAAATAAGCCAATCTGAATTATATATATAAATATAGAGAGATATAAATAAAATAACAGCTATCAAATAATCAATTTCGATATAAACAATTCTTTAACCAAAAAATCTAGATAAAAATAAAATAACATATATCAAATATTCATACATTAATACTTATGGCAAGTATGACTATAAAATAGTTTTAATTTATATTTTTATCAATTAACCAAAATAAAGATAAATTTTGACATTGCCTTTTTTTTTTTTGTTATAATTCTGTTTTAAACTTGAAGTTTAAGCCTTGAGGAACATATATCTTCAACTTGGCGCAGTTTGTCGATTGTATGGATCCTGATCAACTTGCATCCTAGAGACATACTTTCCAATCACGCATGATTTAGTACCATAGAGAGTGTTATAGGGAGTATTGTAGAAGATTTAGATGATAGTTTCAACCATTTTTAAAATAGATTATAGTTAATAAGGACATATTATTTAGGAAAATGGAATTTTTCTACTAGTACTTGTGTTCATACACATGACCCAAAATCATCGATCGAGTGGATAATCCAAGTCTGCAAATGGGGGTAGGGCAATAATTGTGCCAGTGATTAGTTGGCATGTATGCAAATTGAATTGCAAGAGGATAAGGGAGAACCAAGTGGGTAATCCGGGTCAATCTCTATCTTTAACCATCACCAATAAGATCCTCTCGTACAATAAGACCAGATCTTTTAAATCACGACCGTAGCTCCACGTTGCTTCTCAAATAACATCTTAATTGATTCTCACTACCTCATTTCTAATGAACAAAGCTGCGTGTGCTGGTGTTTAATTAATTGGTTGATCTGAGGCTCTGAGCGATCGATCGATGTGCGGTGGTTCGATTATATCCGATTACATAAAGATGAGAGATTCTCGGTGCCTCAAGTCCTCCGGTCGCCGGTCACAGATGTCGGACGTGATCAAGGTTGATGATGATCTCGAGGCTGATTTCCTTGAGTTCCTGGATACGCACGCTGATGTTGGGTTACGCCGAGATGTCATGCCCCGCAAGGGAAACTCTACTTCTGCCCGAGGTTAGCTCGCTGTTTATAATACCGGTTTCTCATATTCATCTCAGGAGCCAAACCCAAATTTGGATTCCAACTTAAAATTTATTCATATTCAAGTCGAGCCTTTTTCTTTTAATCTTACCTAAGTTTATATCGTTTTCTTTCACTTTTAAATTTTTAGCTTACAATTTAAATTTATGAAATATTATATGTAATATTTATATCATATTTTTAACATAAATTTAATAGTATTTTATAATTTTCTATTAAATGAGAAAAACCATGTGTTTTAAACAGAAAAACCTGCGAATGCCAACGAGGAAAATTATGCGGAGACGGGGACCCGCTGGGGACGGTAGGCCCGTTTACAGGTCAGGGGTCAACCCGTGACCCAGCAGGTCCGGGTCAAGCGGGTTGCGGGTCGTGGCGGATCACGAAATCGGGTTAGGGTCGAGGGTTTTGAACAAATGACCCGTCGGGTCGATACTTTTTTTTAAATAAAGCGCTATATTTGCACGAATTTTTTTTTAAAAAAATCGATTTAAAAAAGAAAAGACCCGGCGGGCCGACCCGCCTCTCCACGGGTTTGGGTCATGACTTCCTGACCCGTGATCCACCGTGTCCGACCTGTGGACATGCCTAGCGGATAGGGACTCGCCGGAGACGGGGGCTAATATTTATCGTCCCCGAGCGGGAACGGGCGGGGCCGGTGATAGTATTCATAAACGGGGACGGGGAGGTTACTCCCCGCCCAATTGTCATCCCTAGTCAAAACATGACCCGACCTGAAAAACTCGATCCGAACGACCGATAATTTTACGGGTTTGAAACCGGGATTTGAGACCTGTGACTCGAAATCAACCCGAACCCGAATGACCAGAGAATTTTATGATTGACCTAGTGGGTCAAAATTGACCCGGTGAGTCACATGTAGATACCACACAGTCACCACGTACACAAACCTCACATAGATTTATCATGCAATCCTTACATCACTCATAAGTTAAATAATGTATAAATTTTATAATTATAGTATGTTTAGAACACTTATATCTGTATAAATATGATTTTTTATGCTTAAAATATTTTAATATTATTATTATTATTACAAATTTAACTATAATAATATTATTATTTAGTTTAGTTTGACATATTTATATTACAATTTAATTTTATACGGAGTAATATTTTATAATGTTCTTAAAAAGTCTATAAAAAGTTCAAGTTTTGACCCGTTGGGTCGACCCTAAACCGGGACAAACCCGGTTTGGCTCGACCCGGAACGATCGGTAACCCTATTGAACTGAAATATTTATATTTTTTTACACTCACTCTTTAATTATACAGACTAATAATTATATAATTATATGCGAATAATCACGTGAAAATAGAAGAATAATCATGAGCAAATAGACGAATAATTTTTGTGTAAACGATAAGACATATGTGTACTGTAACGTCATAAGCTTATGGTTAGTTGTTTTTGCCTTTTGTTCGCTAATGAATTAAATTCTTATAGGGATGAAGTCCATGGAGCTCGCTCATGGCCAAGCTGAGAAGTCATCTAAGAGAAAGACAAAGAAAAAGAAGAAGAAGAATCAGTACCGCGGCATACGACAACGCCCATGGGGTACTTGGACCGCTGAAATCCGAGACCCTTTGAAGGGTGTTAGGGTCTGGCTCGGGACCTTCAATACCGCTGAAGAAGCCGCTAGGGCTTATGATGCTGAGGCTCGTAAGATCCGCGGCAAGAAAGCCAGGGTCAATTTCCCCGACGAAGGTGATCTATCGATTGAGATCTCCCCTACAAAGCCAATTTCAAAGACGACTTACACAACTGATCATGATGATCCCAACAAAGGCACCGACTCTCTTGAGAATTGTTTCGACTTTTTTGGATGGGGAGAGCACGTCGAAGAGCAAGACTTGTCATCTTCGTCGTTGTTATCCACTATCTTAGAGGAAGAAATCAATAGCTCCTGTTTGGAAGAGGGGTTGGGTTTTACCGATCAGAGCTTGGCTTTCGAGGCCGAGATTAAGTCCCTCATGACTCCTCTTCTTGATGAGGTTGATTTTCAGGATGCTTTCCTCAATGATGATGGTGATGTCAATCCCATCGACCTTTGGAACTTTGATGACGTTTCCCCGCTCGCAGTAGGTTTCCTCTAAGCAATGGTGGAGGGAGGAAAATCACCAGATGCTTTCCTCAATGATGATGGTGATGTCAATCCCATCGACCTTTGGAACTTTGATGACGTTTCCCCGCTCGCAGTAGGTTTCCTCTAAGCAATGGTGGAGGGAGGAAAATCACCAGGGGGGGCTCGCTTTAAAAAAAATGAAAAAGAGAGGAAGGGGGGAATCGAACACTGGTCTTCCCTTACCATCCCAATGCCTTCAATCATCTACGCTACAAGGCTCCTTTTTATCATAACCCCCTCTTTTAGTATATATACATAAGTTTTATTTTTCCAAGGGGGGCTCAAGCCACCGCATGACCCCCTGCCTCCGCCCCTGCCTCTAAGGGCTCTAACACTTAACTTGTTATATAGAGAGAGAGAGAGCTAGATGGGTTAGTGGCTGGGACTACGTACCTTTCATGCTTGTGTTCTTTAGCGTGTAAGTGAGTTGAAGTTTTTATGTTTTTGGAGCGTCTAAAGTTTCGTTGGCCATGAGGATTCGCGAAGCTTTATTAATGTA
The DNA here is from genome assembly GCA_037127255.1 of Persicaria tinctoria. NCBI lineage: Eukaryota > Viridiplantae > Streptophyta > Magnoliopsida > Caryophyllales > Polygonaceae > Persicaria > Persicaria tinctoria. The sequence goes on from JBANSL010000006.1 coordinate 26,249,294, forward strand.
ATTAAATGCCAAATAAATAATTAAGCAACTTATGTGCAATGTTTAGCTATTTTCAGGTGTTAAGGGAAAAAAAACTTCACTATGGTTTGTTTTGTTTTGTTTGGCTGTTTTTGGCTGACTAGGACAAGGCTTGGTACGAGTATATTGGATGATTCGGGTCGGAATGGTCTTAAAGCGGTCCAAGCCGTCCCAACGGATTTGTCGTTTGACTTTCTGACATGTATTTTTAAGGAGCTAAAAATTATATAAAATATTAATCTTTTTATTATTTTTTAAAATAATATTATGCTTATTAATATTAAGTGTAATATTATTTTAAAATTTTAATTAAAAAAAGTTAATATTTTATACCATTTTTAATTCTTAAAACACGTGTTAGAAAGTTAAAAGAACGAAGGGAGTTAAACTTTCATGTTCTTAATATTGCAATATGGTTTCATTTTTGTGTTCGGCCATATACAACTCACCGCTACCACATATATCATCGTACGAATATGACAATTCAATGAATTGGCCATTGGGCATAAAGTCATATGACAATCGATAAGTGGATTTAACGAATCTATCTTTGTACTGTATTATCTATATACGTATTACCTTTTTTTTTTTTTGGACAAAAAGTAGGATGTACTACCGACATCCATAATTATCTAACATGATGATGTTCTGAAACTCACAACAAGAATACAAAATAAAATTACAGCTCAACTAAGATTTCGCAAGAAAGTCAGCTGCACAATTCGCCTCTCTATAGCAATGCTGGAATGTGATGATCTCGAAATCTTCGCTTAATGAACAAATTTCTTGAACTATTTGCACCACCTCCCATGATATATTTTCCCCCTGATTAATTGCATTGATAACGATCGAGCAATCACTCTCAACAATGACTTTTCGTATCCCAAGCTCCACTGCCACTCTTATACCTGCATATACGGCAAAAGCTTCTGCTAGAATGACAGAACTCATCCTAACATTACATTTATGTATCCGAATAACTTGACCATAATTATTCCTCATAATGCACCCAATCTGAGGTTGCAACCCAATTTTGACCGAAGCATCTACATTAATTTTGACGATATTTATTGGTGGTCGATTCCAAATCATTTTATCAGGAAGCCTAATACGTTTTGGTAGTTTGGTTTTCACCTGTTCCTTACTCCAGCAAGAAATCTTATCAATAGTTTGAATTAAAACATTGATAATACTCTTATCATAACCATTGCGAAAAATAATTCTATTCCGCAACACCCAAATAGAATGCCATAAATGGCAAATATCTCTAAAATCTTTATTAAGAGCCCTAGTATTTAGAATATTTTCTGGGACATCCCTTGTTAAATTTGGTATAGTAAAACATTTTTTCAATTTAACACCCAAATTTTGAATAAGGGATCTGGTAACCTGACAATTAAACAATAAATGATTTGTATCTTCTATATCAGAATTACAAAGAGAACATGTACTTGGTACTCTATTTATATATCTATTTAGACGAACAGTAGTAGGTAAGATATCTAAAACAATTTTCCAAATGAATTTTTTTATACTCGGAGCAATATTAAGTTTCCAAATCCAGTATGCTGAGATTTTTTTTTTATATTCCTTGTATTAAAGAGAGAAGATGTGGATTTAACACAAAAGTTACCATTATTACTATAAATCCAAATTAACTTGTCAGGAATATCAGTTACTGGAATATGGATATTAGTAATCATATGAACAATATGAGAGGGAAAAATACTGTTTAATTTGTCAATATCCCAAGAATTCGAATTTGTAAATAAATCACACACCTTTAAATTAGGGTCACAATCATTCCTAAAGCTCTCTAGGTATTGTGAATTTACCCAAATATCATACCATATATTGATAGTTTTTCCATTACCAACTAACCATAGCAATCCTTTAGAAAATAGAAAATATGTATTACTTAAATCAATTTCTTATCACCACGTACGTACGCTCGTATAATGTTTATATATATTTTTATTTTTAAATCTATATTGCACTCAACATATGCAAATATATTTTTAATCAATTTTTTTCAATTCATTATATACTCCATTTTTTAATTAATGAGTTCAATTCAAAAAAATTAAATTAATATTAAAATTAAAATTAATGTATAATTTAAATAAAACATAATTTTGATGGTGTGATATCGTCCGAATAAATATGGTTTTTTCTTGAGAAATTTTGGTAGAATATCACCTTTTGAACTTTTGATTTAGTCTTTAGCACCTTTAAATTTTTTATTGGCCGTCCTAAAACCTCTTCAAAATTAATTAGGTACGTAGCTCCTCCCCTCCAGACCCATCCATGGCGATCAAATCCTTCAATCCGGCGCTCACGCTTGTCGTTGGACGCCTCCATCACCGTCTCCTCACTTGGCCGCCTCCATCACCGGACCTCCTCCTTTGCCGCCTCCTCTTGCATATCCTCCTTTAGCTCTTTTGTACCCCTTCCGTCAATCCCAAACCCTAGACTCCAAAATCCAATCCTTTCAATCCTAATCCCATGAAACCCCATCTGTCCTCGACAACCGTGAGCCTCCCTCCCTGACCGCATCGTCTCCCTCTCCGACGAGATCGAGGTCCGAAAGTAAGCCACCCTCTCCGAATTCGAAAATCCGGCGCCTGAGGTGGTAGATCTCGTCAATTTGCGAAAGTGTTTGTCTAGGGTTTTGTGGAAGGTTTCGTTTCTCAGATCTGTATCAATTGCAATCAGGCTTTGAAAAGGTTTTCCTTGCTTTCCTTCTTCCAATTTGAATTTGGTTTGGTAGGTTCCTTGATTTCTTCCAATTTGCTAGAAAACCTATGTGTTGAGTGATTGTGCTCATGCTTCGATCTACTACTGGAAGATACATATGATTTTGCTAGAATTTTCTCGATACTGATGAGGCTGATGAATATGATAGCTTTGAAATCACTTGTTGATCTTCAATTTGTGGGGCACGTGCTTGAGCTTCCAGGGAAGAAATACATATTTACTTTGAGCAGGTACTTGGTCGAGGATCCTAGAAGCTCTTGATGCCATTCTTGTTCTCTGTTGTGCCTATTGATGTGTGATTTGGTTTGTTTTCCACTCTTACTAAACCTTCTTCAACTTGCTTCCTTTAATTTGTATATTAAGTTGTGTTGCTTGATTTCTTATAATTCCTTCTTTTTTAGGAACAAGAAATTGATGCCATAGATGTCTTTTCATTTGTTGCTGAAGTGAATATTTTTTTAGTGTTCATTGAAGCTGTTAATTGTTCTTTGATGATGCTGAAGTATGTTTTTGAAGTTTTTTTAGTTGAATGTTGATAGCGAGTTTAGATAAAGTTGCATATTTTTGGTTTTTATATGTGAACGAGTATTCTTATAAGCCAGATGCTACTTGTATAGTTCAGAAATAAATACCCTGATGAGAATTTCATTATGCAGATCCACACATCTTGGAAGAGTTTGTGATGACAAATGATGAATTTTCTAGAGCCGACATCAAAGCAATATGCATAGAGGTTAGCTATTTATAATTAGGATTGCTCCTTTTGGTTGAAATTGGGATTCAGTGTCCAAATGGTTTCTGTTATGTATGGTGAAAATGATTCTCACTTTCACTAACTCCTTTTTTGTTAGACATGGATTCAATGTCACTCGTTTCAGTTGTGTTAACATATGACAGTAAATAAGGTCTTTACTCTTTTATATAGTTGTTCATTTGGTTGTATTGCTTACTTGCTCATTGCTGGTGATTGATTATTTATTTTTTACTACTGGAATCATTGTAACAGCCAACGCGTTTAGTAGTGACAATTTGCGAGCTGAGATGAGAGATTCGGCTCTTTTTGTCATGTGATGGGGCTGCTGGGAAAGTGTGATGTGCAGTGGCTGCTAGTTATTTGTTCTTGTTGTTAAGGACTAAATTATTTTTCATTTGTTGTTGTCATTCGAGTGATTTTGCTGTCCTCCGAGAGCTTTGTTGTCATAGGCGTGGAGCTGCTTGCCACGTACGCTGTCGGTTCACTCTAAAAAATTGGTGCACCCTATTGAATTTAGGATGGGCTTAATTGCATGAGATGATAAGTGAATTATCTATGTAATTGGTTTGGGCCGGCGTGTTTTGCATTAATTTGATTTCATATTTGTAGTTTGGGGTAGCTTTCTAGGGCAAATATTTTGCTGTGGGTGAAATATGTGCGTAAATTCCTATTTTATGTCAGACTTTTGGTTACTTTTTGTTACCTATTGGCTCATGTCATCATCTATATATTTACCGTTTCAGACATTTTATGCTCGTTTTATCAATGAATAAACATGTCATCACAAGTGATTGCATTAATGAAGTGTGATCACAAACGTGTCATCAGTGAATAAAGGTAGAATCGATGAAAATATATCGATATACAATTGATTAAATTAAAAAAAGTGACATCAAACGATTTGATTAAAAAAGTGACATCAAATAATTACATTAGAAAAATGTCATCAAAACACTATTTTGAAAAAATTGCATTACATTAAAGAAAAAAATGCCATCAAAACACTACTTTGAAAAAATATGACATCACGGTAAAAAAAAAACATCAACAAAATGACATAAAAAAGTGTCATCAGTAGTCAACATTAAAAAAAAAGGGGGGATTCAATGGTCCTAACATTAAAGTAAAAAAAAATGTTATCAAGGTTTAAAAAAAGTGGCATTAAAAAATGTCATCAAACCATTTTATTAGAAAAGTGGCATCCAACTGAAAATAAAATGTAATAAAAAAATAGCATCAAATAATTACATTATAACGATGGCATTAAAGCACTAATTTAAAAAGTGGCATTACAGTAAAGAAAAAAATGTCATTAAAAATTTGGCATCAAAACATTAATTTGTAAAATGACATCAAAACATTTCATGAAAAAATGGCATCACGATAAAAAATGGCATCGGAAAAATGGCATCACGGTATAAAACGAAATTTAAAAAGTGGCATCAACTGTAAAAAAAAAATAAAAAAAAATTGGTCAACAGTCAAAGTTGACCGGTCAACGGTCAAATGTTGACCGGTCAACTGTTGACCGTTGACCATCAATACTCTATTTGGGAAGGGTGCTAGCTTACCTAATTAAATTAGTTTTGGTGGTAATTACCTAATTAAAGGTTCAAAATAAGTTTGTTAGCAAAAACACTCTTTTTTCTTTAATATATTCTAATCAACGAGTTTAATCCAAAATATTGAATTAATATATAATCTATACATACATGCAGTGTTCTAAAAATCGCTTCTAGGTGGGACGGGACCTAGGAATTTTTAAGCCTATGCGGGCCATAAAGCTTTGCACAAAGCTTGAGGTTTGATCTCACAGCAACAGACGACCGTCGATAAGGTTGGTGCTTCAAATACACCCAATCACCCACCTTGAATTCCCTATCGGAGCGATGCTGATCTGCAAATAATTTCATCCGTGCTTGAGCTTGTTGCAGGTGAAATTTGATTTGATTGAGCATATGTTGCCTTTGCTGAAACCACACATATGCATCTAAATGCTTGCCTAGAAATGTGTTGAGCCCCAAAATTGGTGAAGGCTGACCATACAAAGCTTGATAAGGAGTCGTTTTCAATGAGGAATTGTAATTGGTATTATGCCAAAATTCTGCCAAAAACAGCCACTTGTGCCACTGCCTGGGATGGTCAGAACACATACATCTTAGGAATGTCTCAAGGCATCTGTTTACTCTCTCAGTTTGACCATCTGACTATGGATGGTATGTCGTGCTCATGTGCAAAGCAATGCCTAAACCTTTGAATAAATGTTGCCAAAATGAAGTGAGAAAAATCTTTTCACGATCAGTGACAATACTCTCAGCCTCTCAGACAATCCATGAAGCATGTAGACATGTTCCATAAAACTAAAGGCACCTTTCTCAGCAAAAAAAAGGATGGCGCAATCCTATAAAATGTGCATATTTAGTCAGTCGATCAACCACTACTAAAATAGAGTCCTTCCCTTGACTCTTAGGCATGGCTTCAATAAAATCCATGGAGATATGTGACCAAGGAACACTGGGAATTGGGAGAGGTTAAAGAAGGCCAAGAGAAGCAACACTCTCTCATTTGCTTTTCTGGCAAACATCATAAGAAAGGACAAAGTCCATCACTTCTTCCCCGAGATTAGGCCAGAAGAAGAGACTCTTAATTCTCTTATATGTACCTTGCACCCATGAATGTCCTCCCATTGGTTCTTCATGTAATGTTGACAGAGGGAAAACCTATCGTTGATCTGTCAAAGTAAAACTCAAACCTATAACTAGTATAACAATAAGTAAGAGATGGATCCACAGGGAGATTTGTTGCTCAAGTATGATTTAAGTGCCGATTAAAGTAACCAAATGAGGGGTTTTAAGAGTGTGAAAGATCCGTCTTTTCTCAAAGCGGACTGATGAAAGCAAAGTAAATGAATTTGATTCAAACAATTGTGAGAAGCAGTTCTACCTACAATTTTCTACTTTATTTGGTTTGAAACGATCCTTGTAACTTTTTCTCGTCCTTTTTTATTTCCTATGAATGCCTTTGTCCCGACCTAATATAGTTACTAGTCCAACCAGTCCTAGCAACCCTTATCAATCGAACAGTCCCTACAGAAGTATTTAACCCAATTGATAGCTTTAAGTCCAGAGATTAGCTAAGGTATTTGCAGTCCATGAAGAGGGATTTAACAACACATCCAACTTCCTACTTATTTAATTTGTTCAGTCAACCCTAAAGGAACAAGTTTACTACTTGATTTAAGGTTCACAACCAGAAATCTACAAAACCCTAGCAATTGAATTGATCTAACTAGTTGGCCAGACAAGAAAGAACAAAACAATCAATCAATAAGCGCAAAGAAATTGAAGCATTCAATAAAGGAATTTAGGAACGAGAATTAGAAACTCACAATCAATCCAAATAAAGCTTCAAATTATAGGCAGAACAGATGAGTTTAGTTCCTCATGGAAAACATCGCTCAATCTCTAATTGTCTGATAGAACGTGGAATAGAATTGAATGGAAACTAGTAATATTCGGCCTTTAAAAAGTCTAAGACGGCCACAACCGAGATAACAAAACTAGGGTTCCAATTAAACAAATCGCGGTGCTCAAGTGACAACTGCGGCAGCTGCGGCATGGTGCTGCGGCCGCGACATCTCTCGCTGCCAGCTCCTCTATCCAAGCCGAGAGCAGCTCCAATTGCTTATTCTTTCATTTCTTCAATTCTTTCTTCCTTCCAATGTCATTTGCATCTCCTCTCCAAGATACTGCATCTCCCAATGGTATTCAGATTCAATATGCAAAATAAACACAAATTTGCGCAGAATCCGATTTCTTCCAAAATAATCACAAGATGCAATTTAACTATAAATTATTACCTAAATGCAACCTAAATATCCCAAAAATGTCTATAATGCCTCTCTAAGATCTGCATTATCAAATGCCTTCAAGAGCTTGATTTTAAGATCAGTTGAGGCTCCAATATGCACCCTCTGATCCACCTTCAAAATGCCTTTGCTCACTGAATACTTTCCACTAAAATCATCAATTGTAGTGACTAACAATTGATGCACATTGTGGTCCCTTTTATATCTCTCAACCACCTCAGCAATCCAAGCAGGTTAGACCACTAACACAATAAGACAGGCTCCTGTGAGCCCTTCATCACGCCTTGATAAAGCATTTGCCACCTTGTTTTCTCTCCCTTTCTTATAAGCAATACAATAACTCAGTCCAAGTAGCTTCCTCATAGCCGTTCTCTGCAGATGTGTAGTCACTTTTTTATCTAACAAATGCTTCAAATGATGATGATCAGTCCTAATAACAAACGTGTGAGGCTTAAGATAATGCCTCCATTTCTCCACAGCTAGCAAGATAGCCAATAACTCTTTCTCATATGTAGATAACAACAAAGACTTGCCATGTAAGGTCTGACTAAGGAAGGCTAATGGCTTATTATCTTAGAGAAGGACAACTTCAATGCCTATATCACATACATCAGTTTCTACCACAAACTGCTTAGAGAAATCAAGCATTCCTAGAAAAGAAGGTGAGGTCAAAAGAGATTTCAACCGTAAGAAAGCATCTCTACACTTTTAGACCACCCAAAAGCATCTTTCTTAAGAAGATAAGTGAGAGGTTTAGCTATATATCTATACCCCCTCATAAAACGTCTGTAATATCCTGACAGTACCAAAAAGCCTCTCAAAGATTTCAAAGAAGTGGGCACAGGCCATTGAACAGTGGCTTCAATCTTCTTAGGGTCAGTGGCTACCCCATCACCAGATATGATGTGCCCAAGATACTCCACCTATGAATGTGATTGCCCAAACTCACACTTGAATTTTTTTTTGCAAACAACTGATGCTTTCTCAAGGTGAGCAAAACAGTATCCAGATGATGCACATGCTGATCAACAGAACTACTATATACCAATATATCATCAAAGAAAACCAACACAAACTTCCTCAACACATCTTTGAAAACTACATTCATAAGACTTTGGAGAGTCGACGGAGCATTTGTAAGGCCAAATGGCATTACCTTGAACTCATAATGACCATGATGTGTTCTAAAAGTTGTCTTCTCAATATCTTTGTCTACCATTCTCACTTCATGATAACCAGATCTAAGATCAAGTTTAGAGAAAATGGAAGCTCCCCTTAATTCATCCAAGAGGTCCTCAATATAGGGAATAGGAAATTTATCCTTAACAGTTGCTTCATTCAACCTTCTGTAATCAATGCACATTCTCCAACACCCATATTTTTTCTTGACAAGCAACACAGGAGAAGCAAATGGACTATGACTTGGTTGAACAACCCCAGTCTTCAACATTTCAGAAACTTGCTTCTCAATTTCTGCCTTCTGAAAATAAGCATATCTATAAGGCCTACTAGCAAGAGAAATGGTACCTTCCTTAAGAGTAATGCAGTGCTCATGGCCTCTAACTGGAGGAAGTTCATTAGGCTCAGCAAACACATCAGGAAATCGAGCTAGAACCTCTTCAATACTCGAGTGACACTCAACACTTGCTGAAGACACACTGCAACCTTGTGATACATGTGCAATCCTAACTGATTCTTAGTACTAATCAGTTTACTCAGCTCTTTCCCAGATAACATTCGAATATTGGCTTAAGGTGGCTCATTTTCATCTCTAACGCCCTTGATAACCACCTTCTTTCCATTTCTGATGAATGAAACCTGTACCGCCAGGAAATCAAATAGAATAGGATTAAATCCTGCTAGCCAATCTGCTCCCAAAATCATTTCACTCCCAGTCATGTTGAGCAATCTGATATCATAGGCATTACCTGGCATCTCCCATTCACTGCCCTTGTATATCTTGTCACTCCTCATTTTTCTTGCCAAGGTGTTAACCACCATCAATCCAATTTTACAGATCTCAAACCCAGCAGATTTGGCAAGATTGATATCCAAGAAACTGTGGGTGGCACCACTGTCGATCAAGATAGTCACCTCTTTGACTACCATGGAACCCTTGACTCTAATAGTCGTGCCTGATTCACCCCCTGTCAAGGCATGAACAAAAATTTCTAGAACATCGTCATCTTTATCATTCCATTCAGGTGGCAATAACCCTTCCGCATTATCATCATCAACTTCTTGTGCAATGAGACTGTGCAGAGTTTGAGTTTTACATCTATGGCCATAGAAATACTTATCTCCACATTTGAAACATAGCCCCTTTTTTCTGATCATGAGTCTTTTTGAGACTTAATTTAGACATTTGATTTGTAATCGTTTTCAAAGGGGGATTACTGTCCTTCACATCTCCCTTGAAAGATTGATCACGCGTCCAAGAAGGCTTAGCCACTGATCCCCCAGTAGCTCCAAACATCCCAAGAGCTCTTGTCATCCTCATCAAAGCTATAGAGCAGTCTTGCTTGCTCAAAGACCAACGACATAGAAGAGGGACTCCCCAATTGCACCAAAGACTTAATCTCCGGCCTCAATCCGCTTATAAAACTCAAGACAGAGTAAGATTCAGTCAGGTGGGAGTTAAACGACAGCATACATGCTCTCAGATCTTCAAATTTCTCTATGTACTCCTCAAGATCTTCTGCTTGCTCGGGTTTGTTGAAGTCTGCATCGATTTCTGTTTCCCGTGGTTCCCCAAATCTTGCACATAAATCATCGCTGAATTCTCCCCATTTCACACAAGGTTTGTGAAGAAAGTAGCCCTGCAACCAAATGTCAGCTCTATCGTTGAGGTACATGGCCGCGATTTCCACCTTCTGCACATTTGGAATCGCAAAGATTGAAAAAAATTTCTCAGCCTTTCGAATCCAACTTCGCAGCTTCTTCCCATCAAAACATGGAAAATCCAATTTAGGCAGTTTGTTGCTTCTTATACTGTCAGTTGACCAACTGGAAGTGGAACCTGATTCCAAATTCAATCCCCCGCCGGTTTGGTGATGACGACCGTGAGTTTCCCTCTCAGGTGGCCCAGATCCCATCAAAGAATGTTGTTCTTGCCGTGTCTGGCGACTACCCCCCTGAATCGGAGATTTCTTGCTCCTTGGCTCGCAATGGCGGATTGCAAATTAGCTCCGTCAGCTGAGCCAATTCCGCCTTTGTGAACTTCTTGAATTCTTCCAGTTGCTTGGCTTGATCCTCTGTTAATCTGGTTTGCTCATCTGTCCATGATTGAGAATCGGAGATTGATTGCTATGTCAAAGCCGTGAACGCCTTCATATCATCTCTGAATTCCACGAACTGCATTTCCAATGCATTTGAATAAGTATCGTCTGCCTTGGCGTCCTGCGTGTTGCCCTCAGAAAGGGCTCTGATACCAATGTTGTGTATGGAGTTGATGAAGGTAATGGCCAAGGATGGTGATGGTTTGAGTAACAGAAAGGGAAGGGATAATAGAAGAGGAGGAAGGAAAGGAAGGAGGGAGAGTTAGTTAGAAGAGAGGGAGAGATAGACGAGAGAGATAAAAGAGTGTATTCATATCTTGGTTAATGTTCCACATCCAACCTTACTACAATTTATAACCTATACACATATATCTCATACAGTCATACTAGATCATATAGGAGTAGGTACATTACAGTCCGCCTAGTAGCCGCCTAGCCACCAGCCTAGCCACCTAAGCGCTAGGTAGCCACCCACCGCCTATCGCCTTTTAGAACATTGCATATATGTAAATCATTATATCATACATTAATTTAAAAGCATGAGAATATCACATTATATGTTTTATCTCTTTCATCTAAGTAATTTTTATAAAATTCTCTTTAGTTAAATCTTTTAAATATTGTTACAATGATATTATTATTTTTTCTTTCCAATGATATAATTTAAAAATATCTATATACATCTAAAATACTTCTCTAAATGAGAACTATTTTCAACCAATGAAATTATACCTTTCTAATCTTATGCTAACATTTATTAATATTTTATTGAATTTATAATAACATATTGTTATATTATTATGATTTGATATAAAAAATTGTGCAATGGCGCCGAAAATGTACTAGTATATACTAAAACTAATCCATATTATTTTACATTGCATCACGAGGTTGAGCTTTCGAAAAACAATTCTCACTAAATATATTACTTAATAAAAAATCAGAATTTTTTTATATACATAATTATATTTCTAGGATTATATATGTTAAATAAAAATAACTTAACATCTATAGCAAACAAACTTTATAGATAAACATATAATAAAAATCACGTAAAAATACTATTTAAAAAAAAATATCTACTCTAACCTAAAAAAATTTAAATTTTTTTTAAATATTTTCTATATTAACAATATATTATAGAAAAACAATCTACAAATATTCACTTTTTTTAAAATGGTATTTCTAATTTATGTCCAAGACACAAATTACGAAGTTCAATCAGAAAATATATCCCAAATTTTTTAATACTTTGTATTTCTTTCCTCGATCACTTCTATATTTGATAAGGAATCTTTTATGATTGAGTTTCCTAATCTATAATCTTAGGGTATAGGTTAAAATACCATTTAAAAAAACGGTTTTTCTATCCTATGCCTTAGATCCTAAATTAGAAAAGATTTCCTACCAAAAAAGCAAGCGACCTTAGGAATCTAATTAGAAGAAACTAAACTAATTAAATTTAAAAAAAAAAATCCAAATTAGTGTTATTATCCTATGCCCTTGGGGCATATGACGCTATGTATCGATTTTAATACGTGTGTGAGAGAGAATTTTTACCTTCAAAAGTATATTTACTATGGGTGGGTCACCGTGGGTGTGGTTGAGTGTAACACCCCCTTTTATAATTCAAAAGGAATGTTGCAGCGCCAGTAATTATTCAGACTTGAATGTTCTTATAATTACGTTGGGCTTATAGGGACATGAAACCATGCTCCCATAAATAATATGATAAATAATACATTGTATTAGAAAACTTGAAGTATTGTTTTTATCATTAAACATGGTGCAAAGCTTTTATATATATTTTCCGTAATCTTGTAAGATAAAGTGAAATTTTATACGTACAGTATAGACATTTGAAATACTTTATTATACAACAAAGCGTTTTAAAATCTTTACTTGTACAATGTCAACTCTTCAAGACCTCCTTACCGAACCTGCAAAATTTGGCTGACATACATCGTATGCAGACGAGGCACACCAGCCAATCATTTCACAACATCGTCGGTTAGTTCATTGAAGAACTAGCAAATGACGAAACGGGATAAATGATAATAACTAAAAACCCAGTGTCCGTAATATGGTATGGGTTTAAAAAGATATATAATTTATAGAATATTTAAAATGCACAACTTTCCATTAGTTTACATATTGATTCCACAATATTTTATCTGACATATATGACTCGGATAATTCCTAAGGATTTGGTAAGAAAAATATTTAGTCAACACATACCATACTTCAAGTAATATCAAACAATGATTACTTAATCTCCACTATAAGGTATTAATGCGTATTTATTTATCACTCACTTATATCTCTTTTTTTACTAAACCACGTTGTACTTGGTATAACAGTAGCAACGTCGTACCGGCACATACCTATTTACCACTCCTCTAGGTAAAATGTATCATTTTGATAATATTCAAAATGAACTTTTCATGAAAAGCTTATAGAATAAGACGTAACGAGTCTTGACCTATTATGACCACACACACACACGCGCGCGCGTTTAACACTCCTTTTGTTACTAGATTAGTAACAGCTGAAAAGTATATTACTGGCTTCAATAGAGAAGGAATGAACAGAGATTGCAAGAATGAATAGACTTTGCAATTTATTTTCAATGAATAGATATACTTGATAATTAACAACTATCACTTATTAAAAGAAAGACATTGAGTCTTTTAAGAGAAATAAATGAGACAAAGTCACTTGCCTTGGTTATAAACCCGAAGTTTGCGAATAAAGATTACGATTAACCTAGATATTCAATTCCTCCTGAAGACGTAGGATCTCGATTGATGTCACCAACTATATACCCAAGCGCATCCAGCCACGTCGTACATAGCAAGCAAATAATCATTTAATTAGTTTATGTCCAATAATTTTACCCTTAAACTTCGGTAGAGTCTCTCTTTAAAATAATCCTTAATTAATCCGATAAAACTTATATCCTTATTCACTTCTTGGTAATCACTTGTTCAACACCATTTTTAAAATGCCCAAGCTGTATTAGGACTTGCAAACTTAATTTAGAATTTTCTTTAAACTTCGGTAAAGTCTCCCTTTAAAATAGTTCTTAATTAATCCGATAAAACTTATATCCTTCGCTTCCTAGTAATCACTTGTTCAACACAATTTTTAAAATGCCCAGCTGTATTAGGACTTGCAAACTTAATTTAAAATTTCCTTTCCTAAATTTAATTGGGCATTATAACGACTTAGAAATGCCATATAATCCAAAATAATTGGGCATTATCTCGACTAAAAAGAAATACCCGTTTTATCCAATGATATATTGTCTTAAGAAACGATACAATAGCAAAGAGAGAGAGGCAGTTGCAGAGACGGAAGAAGAAAAAGAGAGAGTTGCAGAGACGGCAGAAGAAAAAGAGAGAGAGTGCGGTTGCGGTAGCGGTTTCTTCTAGCATACACCAAAAGAGAGAGAGCGGGGAAGTCCATCGTCGCCGGAAAGGACACAGCACCCACGACCCGACGACATACAGAACAGGTACGCCCTTTTACTCTTCTCCCTTTGGTGGTAGGGTGCGCGGGTGTGGGTCGGGGAAGCAGTGGGTGAAGGGGTTAGGGCAATGGGGGCGTGAATGGTGGGTCGGGGTGGTGGTTATCTAGTTTGGATAATGGCGGGTGGTGTGGCATGGGTGGTTATCGTGTATGGAAAGGGGAAATCGGTGGTTAGGGTTTCCAATTGGGTGACAGTGGTTATCGGATTGGGTTAGGGCAACGGTCGGGCAAGTATGGATAGGGGAAAATGGTGGAATGAGGATCGAATTGGGTGACATGGGTTTGACAATTGGGTGACAAGGGTTTCCAATTTGGAGAGAAGGGTATGTAAATGTATTGTGGTAGGCGGAATACGAGAATTGGCGAGCTGTGGAAATTGGGATATGTGGATGTCGTAGGTGTCCTATTGAAGGAGTATGAGGTATTGGTTATAATAGGCTTCCGATTAAAAATGGGTGACATGGGTTTCACAGTGAGTGACATGGGATAGTCGGTCAGGTGACAAGGGGAGACGAATATAAATGGTAGAAGCTGAGTTTGTTCGTGTGATGGAAATTGCAGGAGAAAAATGGTGAGGACGAAGAACGTGAGCGTGAAGAACAAAGTGCCTGAGTACCTACTCCCCGAACACAGCCATTTCCGGGCCCGGGTCAACCAGGGCTCAAGAATGTCAATGCTGAACAACATTGACGATTATGTTGACCCTAGGGACTGGGAGAAGTTGCTGGACTCCCAGCTAGGTGGGGTAGTGCGGCTGGCGCACACTGTGAAATTTTCTTCACAAATTGTGCATTATGCACTCCAGCGACAGGTTACAAGCGAAAAGGAGTGGGAGACGTGGTACCGGATTAAGGGGAAGCACAGGAGGTTCTCCCTCAAGGAGTTCGCCTTAGTAACCGGGCTGCGGTGTAGTCAACCAGCAGCTACTGAGATGGAGGAGGACGAGAAAGCAATAAAGGATTTTTTTGGGAGCGAAAAGATGACGGTTGGCGAGCTCGAGACCGAGCTGAAAAACTCAGTAATGGTGATGCGGAGCCCGAGAAGACGATTCAAGCTAGTGCTGCTGTGCATTGTGGAGGGCGTATTGTTAGGAGAGGACCAGAGGAAGGGGCTGAGGAGCTGGATCGTCCGATTGGTGGAAAATGTTGATAGGTTTTTGGCATTCCCATGGGGGAGGGTAATCTATGCTGCCACACACGTGTCACTGAACGGCGCCGTAAAGCGCCGGGAGGCTGAGATAAAGGCAGAAGATCGAAAGAGGCGCAATGGTTATGGGCTGATGGGTTATCCGGTATCCTTTCAGGTAACCTTCTCGACCACACCCATGATGAAATTGTAAATCATATGGTGAAAATGTACTAATTTTAGTGGGGATACGGTGCAGATTTGGTTGCTGGAATCCATGCCGAAATGGGGGGTCCGGTTTGCGAAGAAGGTGTCGACGACGGCATTCCCTCGTTGCATGAGATGGGCCATGAAGGACGAGAACCTCGCTTATAATGATATAGCCAGGGGCACGGAAGCAGAGGAGGCCATAGAGAATGATGATAACCCAATACTCACACTAGAGGAGGCTGAGCTGGAGCTGATGGATGGGTGTGTGTACGATGATGAGAAGTCCGACCCCTTTTTCGATGACCTACTTGCACCGTTCCTGAGACATTTTGAAGCCCCTGGTGGGAGGTCCCCAGGTACGGGAAGAGGAGGCAATGACAAAGATGACGGGGTGGGGGACAATGCCAAGACTTTGGCACAAGTAATGGCCAAGCTTCACACAATGTCAACAGGGATGGAGAAGATGGATGAAAAGGTACGCAAGAACTTCCCAATTGTTTGTTATGTGGAACATGGGGATAACTGTGAACTAGGGTAAATGGACTGCGGACACGTGAAATTGGACAAGTGACAAGTAGTGTAGATAATGAACGAAATAGGTATGAAGGGTGAATTGTGTTGATTTTTCACACCGTCTGGTGATATGAAGTAATAATTTGATCATCTGCAACTGAAATTATTGGAGGTGGCCGTGACTGAACTGCGGGATGTTCAGTGTAAGGGGACGGCATGGCAAGAAGCAACCGATAAAGAAGGTGGAGAAGAGAAAAATCTGGACGAGTTGATAGACTCAATTGCGGGTAAAGCCGGCGAGGGTGGACCAGGTGGTAAGGTAAGTTGTTGGTAAACATCAGAAGCTTTGATAATTTCATCGACACTGGAAGAATGTGACGGGAATATTTTAGCTGTGTGACATGATTTTTTATGTTAAGTGACACTGGAAAAAATGAGCCAATAATAAAAATTGAATTCATTTTCAGTTAGGAGGTGGTGTTGAGAAGGGAAGTCATGAGATATCAGGAGAGAGCAAGCAAGGTGTTCATGATGTCGGGGACAATGATAAAGAACCTGAATCCGTCAAGGTAGGGGATGGGGTGGAGGGAAAGACCAAAGAGGTAAGGTTTATTTATGAAATAAAGGTGATTTTATATGTGACATGATAGTATAGGTCAAGTGACATGAGAAAATCTGTTATGTGACAAGGGAAAGTGGAAATCTTAGCTGAAGTTTGATATGTTTGCAGGTGGGAAAGGTCGGTTTAAAGGCGTCCGGTCCAGAAGAAGGTGGAAAAAAAATGAAGTTGAGGAGAGGCCGAAGCCGAGGGTAGCTCAGGTTTATGTATCTAAGGCGGCGAAGAAGACGAGGAAGGGTGTTGGAGAGGAGTTGGCTCCCCCGGCGAAGAAACCGCGAGCCGAGAAGGCAGCTACTGTTCCCGCCGATGCTGTTCAGCTAGGAATGGTGTCAGCGACGGACAACGACGCCATGACAAGATGGTTGGCAAGGTACTTAGGTTCTGTGTATTACACTCGAATGGACGACGAAGGTAGATAGTTGGACGTCCACAATACCTGACATAAACTTAACGTGCAGTGGGGACGCGGAGGTGCGCACGTCACCCTGCGGTGTGGATATGAGGAAGGAGTTACTCAACCGTCTGAAGAAACCCCAGGATTGGTTGGGAACTGTGGTATGATGACTTGTCACGTCTAAAATTTCGCGTGTCAGGATTATGGATTGTAATTGCGGTTCACTTAATGCAGGAGATGGAGGAGTGCTGCTACCTTCTGCGCAAAGCGGTCGCAGACAGAATGGGTGACATGGGCATAGAGTGATCGTAGTCGATTCGTGCTTAGCGGGAATTTATCTACCTAGGGAATGGAAGGAGTACACCGGCACCCCCCAAGCGTACAAGCCCAGTGATGCATTGATGGCGTACTTCAACGGGGGGTCGCCGAAGCCGTTTGGACGACCGTGGTCTGGTGCGGACCTCATCCTCCTCCCCTTCAACGTCAAGAACCAACACTGGGTTGCCCTTGCCATCGATCTTAAGGAGTGGGAGGTAAGGGTGTATGACTGCGACGTCCACACGACGACGGAACGCCAACTCCATAGCCTTTTAATGCCTGTGACGAGGCTGATCCCTGTCGTCATGGGTGCACACCCAGATCTGAAGGTCAAGTATGCGGATAAGGTCCCCACGCCGTTTGCCATTCACCGGGACAAGAGCATTCCACAAAACAAGCTTAGGTAAGTAGGATGAATTTGTTCAATTTCGTTAGATTGGATGGGGAATCGGTGTCCGCGGTCTGACCGATTGTTCCTCTTTGCAGCGGTGATTGTGGCCCGTACACCATTCGATTCATGCACCTCCTGCTGGAGACCGCCCCTAACTTCGATGGATTAGACGACACATACATTGAGGCATACCGTCAGATGCTAGCTGTTGGGGTATTCCATGGTCGACTCGGATGCTAGACTTGGTAGTTGAACACTTGGCTCCAATCTTAAACACTCTCCTGTAAAAGTGAAAGTAAAACATTTGGAAATTTTGCAAAAATTGGTTGTTGTCGACTGTGACAAATTTGTATATGCGGACATGTTAAAGTTGGCAGTGTAGCTGCATTTATGTATCCAATTTGGTGACAAGGTATTTGTCGTTAGGTGACACGAGGATTGAAAGGGGGTGACATGGGTCATTTACACTTTACGTAGGAATATGATGCAGTTAAAAGTGACACGAACAAACATGCAAGGTGACACGTGCATGGAAAGAAGGGACCCGATACTGGGACAACAAAACAAAACGACAAAGGAAAAGGAATCTTTGACACGGTGGCAGTTGGTCGCAGATTTCGATTGACCTAAAAAAAATTAAAATGTAAAACAAAACAAATTGCTGTGTTCCTCGAATTGAAAAAAGTAACTTGCATTCATTGCAGTTGGCGACTAAAAACAACCACCTACACAAGGGAAGGAGAGAGAGAGATAGAGTCCGAATATTAGGAGTGAAGGGAGGCGGTTGTGAAGTGAAGGGAAAGGGGAGAACCCGTACAGGAGAGGGAGGAAGACGCTGGAGAAGCCCGTACTGGAGAGGAAGGCGGAGGAAAACAGGTACAACTCAGTTGGAATTGAAAATCCGTCCTCACCCATCTGTAACACTCATAATCTTTACTTAATTTGCATTCTTCCCCACTTAATTTGCACTATCCCATTGTTTCGGACCGGAGAGGGAGGAAGCCGCCGGATAACGGACCAAGCCGCCGGAGAAGGCAGTACCGGAGAGAAAGGCACAGGAATACAGGTACAACTTCATTGATTATTTCAATCTGTCCCTACCCATCGCTATTATGCTGAATCTTCACTTCATTTCCAATCTTGCCCACTTCAATTGCATTATTGAAATGTTTCGTTGTAAGGCACGCTATTTGGGATCGAAAAAAAAAACCAGAAATTGGGGAATTGGAATTACTGTCATTACGGGAATTGGGGAATTCCTGTCATTTGGGGAAATGGGGATACGGGGTAATACAGATCTGGGATAAAATGGGGGTGGGGAAGGGAGGAATTGACAGAGAAGAGAAACGGAGGTTGAAGAAGAGGGTCGGAGGCTTGCGGGTGGTTTTAGCGAGATTGGCATAGTGGAGAAAAACCCCTGTCAGAAACGGGTTGTTGTAGGACACTAGGGTCAATAAAATGTACAATAATGACACGAGCTATTTTGTTGGGTGACAAGGGTTACTTCAGTAGGTGACATGGGCATTTTATCGTGAAACAGTCGCAGACAGACTTATTCGGAAGGGGATGAGTTTGTGTGGATAATGATAATGTTCATGTGCACTTAATTGCAGGAAGAACATGGTTCGGTCCCAGAATTTGAGGAGGAAAGGTGTCCGGGCACCTAAGAAGGTGGAGCCCCGACTCGCAGTGCCGGAAGAGAAGCATTTCCGAGGCCGGGTCAACCAGTGTTCCAAAGTGTCTCTGCTCGTCAACATGGACGACTGGGTTGACCCCGTCGATTGGGAGAAGCTGCAGCGAAGCCAATTATGGGGTATTGTGCAAATGGCAAACCGGGTTCAATTCTCGTCGCAACTACTGCATTACGTGTTACAAAGGCAGCTTGTGACAGAAAAGAAGTGGGAGACTTGGTACATGTTTCAAGGCAAGCTGCGGCGATTCTCTATCAAGGAGTTTGCGCTCGTGACTGGGCTGCGGTGTGGTCGAGTTCGGGGGGAAGACACAGAGACGGAGGATGACAAGAAGACAAAGAAGGCTCTGAAAGACTTATTCGGAACGGACAACATGAAGGTCGGTGAGCTGGAGAACGCCTTCAAGAACTCCATATTGAAGGAGCCCAGTGCTCGAAAGCGTTTCAAGATCGCTCTCCTACTCATCGTGGAAGGAGTTCTACTGGGGGAAGAACCCAGGAAATCCTTACGAGGGTGGATTGTGAAGCTTGTGGAGAACGTTGATCGATTTCTGGATTACCCCTGGGGCAGGGTTGTGTACGAGGCCACCCACCAGTCCCTGTCGGGGGTCATAGAACGACGTGTCGCTGACCTGAAGCCGAAGGCAAACGACAAGGACGATCGATATGGATATGGGCTTATGGGATTTCCGTATGCGTTCCAGGTAACCTACTTGACCGAACTTCTGCTTGAACTAGTACGCCGAATTGATGGACTCATTCGAGTGATATGTGTGCTTGTATTAGATTTGGCTGTACGAAGCTGTGCCGGGGATTGGGGAGGCGTTCGCCAAGCGGGTCTCGAACACGGCGTTGCCTCGCATGCTGAGGTGGACAGCCGATGACGACAATCTAATGTATTAGACGATCCAGTCGCGCATGGACCCTGAAAAATCTGATAGAATCAAGGTCGAAGACAACCCGATACTAGTACCGAAGGCCGGCGAGTATGATTTGATGCGCGGGTGCTTCTACCAGCATGAGAAGCCTGACCTCTACTTTGATGACATTGAGGCTGCGTTGGCACCGAGTTATTACGGTGAAGGCTCAGCCAAGTCCGGCCCGAGTGAGGAGCAACGGGATGGGACGAGTGAATCCTGGGAGGATAAGTTGGTGAAGTCAGTAGAACTGATGTTGGAGAGGATGGGAACCATGTCAACTTGGATGTGGAGCATGGATGAGAAGGTACGTGTAACGGTAGTGCAATTTGTCTCAGCAGTATATTCTATATGTGACACGGATAACTGTCAGAGGTGACACGGGTAACGTTTCTCCCAATGTTGTATAACATTCGGTAACCACCCCTATTTTATGCACTTTCTGTGTCAGATGAAGGTGTTGGAAGGTTTTGTGAATGGGATGCGAGATGGGCAGACGAATGCATGAGGTGAGCAGAAACCAGTGGGCGATGTATGTGGAGAGGATAACGACCGAAAGAACGGGGGGACAGAAGGACAAACTAAGCTGGACGAGCAGCGACCAGAAGGAGAAGAGGAGGTAAATTGGTTGTTACTTCACATGGTATTTTGTGTAACTAGGGTGAAGGGGTTATAGAATCAGCAATTTCTAATTTGTGACTATGTTGCACACACCGCACACGGTTGTTCAAGTCAATCGACACGTATTAATATGTTAAGTGACAAGGGAACAAATATATGATGTTAATCACAGTTGACATAACCGTCACCAATTGGCAGATGTCAGCGGCGGTCAAAGACGATACCGTTGGAGGAACTGGGGGATACGTCACTGACCATAAGCTCGGGAACCATAGGGAAGGTGTGGACATAAGCGGTAAAGCCGGTTCAACGGGTGTACCACCTACAGGGATCGACGAGCCGCCGCGGGAAGGACAGGATGAGAACAAGGTAATATGGCTGATACATTTCCTGACGTTTAAATATATAGTAGTACGTAAGTGACAAGTGAATCAACGTTTTCCGACACGAGTACATATGAAGGGTGACACGGGCTTGAAAATCTATTTTCCTTCACTGTTCAAACTGTAAAACCTATTGGCAGATCCCAGAGCCTGCAAGAGCGGAGCCCGCTCGAGGCAGGAAGAGTAAGAGAGGTCAAGGAGGTGAAGGTGAAGTGAAGCCCCCCCCTGAGAAGAAAACGTGGGCCCGAAAAGGGAAGAACGTTGACGAAGCCGCTGGCGCGATTAAGCTGGGTCTTGTTTCCGTCTCAGACAACGATGGGTTCCTAAGGTGGATGGAAAGGTGACACTCATCAGCAGACTTATCCAACTTATTGCATAGAGGACTCCGATCCCCTAACATTGTGGTTGTGGTTGTGCAGCGGGGATGAGGACACATGCAAGTCTGCATACGGCACGACGCTCAGTAAGGAGTTCTTCACCGCACTAAAAACGCCCAAAGTGTGGGTAAACTCTGAGGTACGATACCCGTCTAAGTGACTATCTTCGTGTTTTCAATGACAAGGTACGTACTGTTAAAGGAAGTGGAATATTTTTCGATTTTGACTAGGGTTGTAATCTATGCAGCACATGGAACAAGCATGCTATCTTCTTCGGAAAGGCTTAACGGAGAGGGCCGGCGACTTTGGTGGTCGAGTTCTCGTTGTGGACACATATTTCGGTCTCTATCTGCAGAGCGAGTGGGGCAAATACAAGAGCGATGAAGGTAGCTACGAAGCGGACGATAAGCTGCTTGGCTACTTCGACGGGCGGTCCCCGGCGATGATAGGCCGGTCGTGGGAAGGGGCGGAACTCATCCTCCTACCTTTGAACGTGGACAGTGTTCACTAGATCGCGGTCGCGATAGATCTGGTGGGGTGGCAGGTAAGGGTTTATGATTCAGACGCGTACATCGTCAGGGACCGCCATCTGCCGGCACACTTAAGCTGCATAACCCACCTTATCCCCGTACTGATGAAAGGCCACCCCGCGTTGATGGCTACCTACAGCGAAAAGTTGGCAAACCCGTTCACCCTTAGTCGCGAGAAAAGGATTTCGCAAAACAAGCAGAGGTAATTTATGTCCAATACTTAAATATATCTTCGTCTCAAAGTTGCAGCTGCCTTTAATGAATATGACTCCGGCGATTCTGTATTGCAGTGGAGACTGCGGACCGTACACGATCAGGTTCATGCAACTCCTCACGAAGGACGCCCCCACCTACGACGGTCTTGACGACGTTTTCATTGGGGCGTACAGGCACATGCTCGCTGTTCGCATCTTCAATGGTACAGGTTTATGATCTCATTTGTGATCACCATCGGCCATTGTGATGAAATTTGATGTTATGGTCTATGCATGTTATGAACTTCGTTTTTATTGTGTTGGATATTTATTAACATGATTGCCGCTTCCCACAGTTAGTTGTGGACGGGAGTTCACCATGTTGGTATTTGAACTTTTTCGCATAGTTTGTGTTTGGTGAGTGGTTATGTGTTGCGGAATCATACTATATTTGTATCATTATTTGTAAACGTTTGCTTACCATGTTGGCATGGTTGGAACATTGGTTATAAGTACTTCCAAAATAATTTCGTGTCACCATACTTTGAATCCCGTGTCAACTAACGTGATTTTCCGTGCCACTGATGGTTTAGGGTGATTCTCTATCCTTGTTCATTAGTTCAGATGTTCATATACGAAATGTGACAACGCCTTGTGACAGGAAGCGCATGAGGTGTAGCAACGACGTAAGTCGGTTCAAAGTCATAATTTAAGTTTTCTAAGGAGTAATCCATTGTCACCGATCTTGCAATCCCGTGTCACCTAACGTGATTTTCCGTGTCACTGGTGGCGAGTAGGGTGATTTTCCAACCTTGTTTAAGTGTTGATAGGTTCATATACCAAATGTCACAACGCGGTGTGAATTATCATGGTCTCTTGGATGATTGAATCACATGTACCAACGAAGTTAGTCCGTTCAAATTGAGATTTGAATTTCAAAGGAAATATCCCGTGTCACCTCCCTTGCAATCTCGTGTCACCTTACGTGAATGTCCGTGTCACGGTTTGCCAGTGCCAACACTAGTAATCTCGTGTGCCAACACTTGTCATCCCGTGTCACATAACGTGATTGTCCGTGTCACCATTGGCGAGGAGTGTGAGTTTCTAACCTTGTGTCTGTGTTAATAGGTTCATATACGAATTGTCACAAGTCCCTATCTGACGAACCACATAATTTCATATTTTCTCTCCTATGGATGAGCCAATGTCTCTGAACAAGGGTTAATTATGGATCAGGCAATGCCATACACATGCACAACACCAACAAGTGGAAATCTACTAGACCTGCAGACTAAACGAGGGACATCGCCCTAAACAAACCATATCGGATACTACAGGCACCATTCATAATGGTGCAACCACACTCGGCATTCCAAAATACGACAACTAACCGACCGTCTGTGAGACATTGTTTGTAAATACCCATACATAGGCACCCAACTGCAACAAATGGGGGCCATCCGCCACATACGGACTCCTGGGGGAGTGCAAAAAAACAACTGCGGTTTGGGATGCCATCAGGATTTGGCAACTACTACAACAAAAGAACAAGTTTTGGAATAAAAAATCACGACTACTATCTTCGAACATCCTAAGCCCGGGTGACCAAACGGACCATAACTCCCATCATCAGGACGAGAAGCCACCCCATCAGCCTGTTCCATCTTGTGAGTCGTATGGTGCGGAGCTGGTCACTAGCATGGCCGACCCACTTCCCACATAGGAAGGAGCCCACCCGGACCAAACGCTGCGCCAGGTCCCTGTTGCAAGCCTCGCTCCTCACCGACTTGTTGGCCAGGACCAAGTTCTCATCAATTGTGGCCTGCAGCGAACTGTGGGTAAACTCCAACTCAATAGTTGTGGCCTCCAGGGTGGACTGGGTGGCCTGCAACTGAAGAGTGGTTGTCTGGACATGGTTGCGGGCGGCTTCTAGTTCAGTGCGCTGGGCGGCCAGAACCCCCTCCCGGGCAGCATCCCGGTTGAGGAGGTTTTGGACTCGCTGGCGAAGGTCGGTGAGTTCGTGGGCGGTCAAGTCAAATAGGCCGTTGTCCTCAGCAACCTAGTTCGCCTCTGACTCATCATCATCCTCGTCCTACTCACGACCGTCGCTGCGGCTTCTCCCGTAGTCGTAATCTGAACGGAGCCAGAAGTACCTTCGGTCGTCGCCACTTTGATAGCTCCGATCGGTGTCGGAGTCTGTGTCAATGTCGCTATCTGAGTGCGGCCACATGCTTCCTACCAGTACAAGGGAAAATAAACGTAAGATGCCAGAATAAAACCAAATAAAAGAACATACGTACCTATGACAAATATGTAAGCCTGTTTTAGATTGGCCACAAGTACATATATGTGGAAAAAATGAATGGTGTTAGGAAATGATATGTCACCAACACGTAAAGGAGAAAGTTAAAAATAAGGTAATATAATGTCCGGACCTTATAATGTTCAGAAGGACAGAAGTATGTGCAAGCACAGTTGTCATTGGTATATACAAGCGTGAAAATCAAACTCATTTTAATTATTTCAAGTTATGACAAAGTTATGTTGCAAATGGAAAAAATCACCCGTGTCGCCAACTAACATATCCCGTGTCACCAAAAGTTGAATCCCGTGTCACCAATTACAAAGACTTCGCAGACGTCGTACTAACAACCTTCACAGACAAATACAAAGGTTGCAACTTTCGTAGGCTTAATCATATTTATGCTTTAGATTAACACAGGAAGGATGCTATATGTGCTATATGTTTTTTAATGATCCCAAGTGCGTATATATGACGAAGATTAATGAGAGAGTGAGATGATATATCACCAAAAATAAGCACATGCAAGATAACACATCTGGAAATTTTGAATTCACAAACCACACATGGCACTCGGGGTTGTACTTACTTGGATTTGAAAACAACGAACACAAAGTAGGATTCGACGGAAACCTTAATTTACGAACACTGAAATTTCAACAGACAGGGCAATCGGGGTTTTACTTACTTGGAATTGAAAGATTTTGGATGAGGTTGACCGCCCCTGGTGAACCAAAGATTATGGCGTCGCTTCTTCTTCCGGAAATTGTTTTTGGCTTGCAAGGGAAGAGTGGGAGTGATATGACCGATGGAGTGGGGGTAATTATGATGAGAGAGGGGCTCTATGTGGGGGTTGTGGGTTTGGTGAGGGTCACCAAATTTCGGATCCCGTGTCAAGTAACATAAGAACCCTTTCAACCAATATGACAATGTGTAAGCTCGTAAATGTAGATTTTTATGCCTTCAATTCAAATTATATTGTGTAAAAAATAACTTCTCCGTCATTAAATAACTTAAAATAAATAAACTTTTGTTAAATATATTTGTAATTTATTATGTAATTATATTTCGAGGATCATACGATCCCCTAATGGGATGTTCAGATCCGATGCACGGACCCAAATGTCAATCGATCCTAGATTCCCGATCCTAATAACCCCTGGAAAAATTGTCAGCTACTTGTTGAAGATCAAGATGATGCTCTTTCTTGTGAGGAATGCACGTGCAGAACTGAGTGCGGTTTAGTCGAGGGTATGCTAATGTGGATTACACGAAATATGGTGGAATAATCTTGTGGACATGTGTTCGGTCACTTAAGTTTGGATATTTTTAGTACTATATGTATCCTGTAATTACAACATGTAATGATATTTTTGTTACAGTATCCAAATACGATGATTTCCAGGTAAGATCAAATCAGATCCATAAAGATAAATACACGCCTGACATGATAACCCGTTCGAGGTGACACGGTAAAACAAAGATGGAGACATGGGTTTTCGAAAGAATCCTTCCACATAAGTACCGCAATGCTATTTACGACCCACCACAACCGTTTAACCAGTCTCTAAAAGTCAATGTCGGCAAACAAGGTTGGAGATGAGTGAAACCATCGTTTTTCACAACCAAGGACAACAAAGGGCAGATCAATAACAAAAACTCAACGAGTGACATGAAAACCATTTGTACCTGACACGCTAACACAAAGAGGGTGACATGGGTTTTCCAAAGAATCCATCCACATAAGTACCGCGATGGTCTTTACCACTTAGCGCTACCGTTTAACCAGTCTCCAAAACTCAATGTTGTGATCACCATTGTCCGCTTCTGACATTTACTCGTCTTTGGTGACTGGTTATGTGTTGCGGACTCATACATAATTTGTATCATATTTTTTAAACGTTGTCTTACCATGTTTGCATGTTAGGAACATTGGACATCAATTAGTTCCAAATTAATATCGTCTCAGCATACTTTCATTCCCGTGTCAACTAACGTGATTTTCCGTGTCACTTATGGTGAGTGGGGTGATTTTCTATCCTTGTTGATTTGTTCATATGTTCATATTCGAAATGTGACAACGCCTTGTGGGAAGGGGCGGAATTATTTTATTTTGAAGGAGTAATCCATTGTCACCGAACTTGAAAGCCCGTGTCACCTTACGTGATTGTCCGTGTCACTGCTGCCGAGTAGGGTGATTTTCTAACCTTGTTTAAGTGTTTAAAGGTTCATATACCAAATGTCACAACGCCGTGTAATTATATGCGCATGAAGTATCATGGTCTCTTGGATGATTGAATCACAACCTCATGCAACGAAGATAGTCCCTTCAAATAGATATTTGCAGTTGAAAGGAATAATCCCTTGTAACGTAACGTCAAAGTCCGTGTCATGGCTTGCGAGTGCCAAACCCTTTAATCCCGTGTGCAAACACTTGTAACCCCATGTCACATAACGTGATGTGCAAATTTGAGCACACCATCTCCCCCATGTGCAAAAACTTGTACAAAAAGCAAGACAATTACATTGGTTTATTTTTTTATGATTTTATTTTCCTTTTTGTATTAATTGAATTGTATTTCAATGGTGTGTAAAAAATGCACATTTCACCAATGGAGCAAATTGCTAAAAAGTGATGTGCATTTTTACACATCATGTGCAAATGTGTACATTTTACACAAAACCATTGTGGATGGTCTTACTTACTTGGAATTGAAATATTTTGGGTGAGGTTGACCACCCATGATTAACCAAACATTATGGCTTCGGTTATTGTTCCTAGAACTGTTTGTGGCTTGCAAGGGAAGAGTGGGAGTGATATGACCGATGGAGTGGGGGTAATTATGAAGAGAGAGGGCCTCCCTGTGGGGGGGTGTGGGTTTGGTGAGGGTCACCAAATATCGGATCCCGTGTCAAGTAACATAAGAACCCTTTCCACCAATATGACAATGCCATTATATTTGGAGGATCATACGATCCCCTAATGGGATGGTAACATCCGATACACGGACCCTAATGTCGTTCGATCCTAGAATCCCGATCCTAATAACCTTGGGTTCAACAATAAATATAGGTCAATTTGCACTAAAATACATCAGAATATGGTAACAAGTTTGGTAATTTTGTACATTAGTCCAACGTTGCTTTGAAGTATAACCTTCTCTTGAACATTAAATATTTATTCTAACCGAAAATCAAATAACCTAAAACAAAATTTGGCAAAAATAGTACATTGACATTAAAATACCGGGAGATAATGACCCTTTAAAATCTCCGCCTGTGCCTCTTCCACTTCCTCATCCGGCCACATTCATTGCGTGTACAACTCCACTTCCTCATCCTCCCTCACCAACTACAACCCAAATTATCCCATTCCCTTCATTTCAACCTTCCTCCCTCACCAACTAGAACCCAAAAAAAGGTAGTTGCAATGGATCAAGGAGGCAACGTTACGGCAAGGAAATCAGAGGAATCGACGATTCTAACACTACCAATCGAGCTCCTAGTGGATATTGTCCGTCGATTAGGAGTTCAATCTATGCAAGATGTCTTCAGTTTACGGTTAAGGTATTCCCTCCCATGTATATATACTTGAAATTTGGATTCGCAACAACACTGAGTGCCTCATTTTAAATGCAGTTGCAAAACTTTTGATGCGGTTGGAAAACACCCTTGTGTGCTTGCCAAGATGGCAATTGATTATCCGGAGGACTGGGGAATGTCGCTTGTAGTCGGTTACAGAAACGATATTCATGCCAGAAGATTCTTCGATCATTGCGTCCACGCGGGAAACCCGGAGGCAATCTTTCAGCGAGGAATGGTGAGATGGTGATTGTCGAAGATTGGTTCGGTGTATGCATTATCATAGTTCCTCATTGCTTATTTTGAACATGCAGGTTAACTACTTCACAAATTGCGATCACGAGGCAGCCATTCGGGATCTTCTACAGGCGTCGGAGTTGGGACACGACGTGGCAACCTATGTTTGTGGCATAGCTATGTATTCTTGCGGATGTGAAGACCTGAAACCCAAGGGCTTTGCATTACTTAATAGTGTCAAACAGAAGTTGGGGTATAAAATAGTTTCGTGTCGCCGGAGAGTTGCTGATCTTTGTTATTCCATTATCGAAACTAGACGAACACCAGCCATCAAGTGGAAGCCGAACACATGTACCAATATCACCAATGGAACGGCAATTCAGAGTTGTCGAAGATCTAACTTCTGGAAAAATTATCAGCTCCTTGCTGAAGATGAAGATGATGCTCTTTCTTGTGAGGAATGCACGTGCACAATTGAGTGTGGGTTTGTCCACGGTTTGCTTCAGTGGATTACACAACATCTGGTGGGTTAAACACTTGCCGCAGTTTGGTCCATGAAGTTAGGTTCAGTTTGATTCTATGTGTAATGTTTTGTTATAACCTTTCAATATGTGTGTGTTTGTGTATCCAAATCTTTTGCAATGGGAGCTTAAAAAATTTTGATCAACTCTGAAAGTATTCATATTTTGGGTTGAATTTATTTATGGTTGAATTTAGAGAACATGGATGGTTGAATTTTCAAACTATTTCGTTGTAGGTATAATTGTCAGGCCCATAATGAAATTACAAACAACGTTGTTCACAACAAAGGACAACAAATCAGTTCAATAACGTAATGTAAACTAGTGACATGAAAACCCCTGTGACCTGACACGGTATTAAAAAGAGGGTGTCATGGGTTTTTCACAGAATCCATGCACATAACAACCGTGATGTTATTTACCAATCACCCCTAGAGTATAAGCAAGCAGAGGATATGAGTGAACCCATCGTTGTTCACAAAAAAGGTCAACAAATCAGGGCAATAACCAAATGTAAACGACTGACATGAAAACCCCTGCTACCTCACACGGTAGTACAAAGAGGGTGTCAGGGGTTATTCACATAATCCAACCACATAAGGCCGGCGATGTTGTTTACCACTTACCCCCACAGTTTAACCAGTCTCCAAAGGTCAATGTCGCCGTACAACCAAAGGAGATGAGTGAAACCAACGTTTTTCACAACAAATGACAACAACTCAGTTCACTAACGAAATGTAAACGAGTGACATGAAAACCCATTCAACCTGACACGGTAATACAAAGAGGGTGACATGGGGTTTTCACATAATCCATCCACAACAGTAACGCGATGTTGTTTACCACTTACCCCCACAGTTTAGCCAGTCTCCAAAGGTCAATCTGGCCGTACAACCAAAGGAGATGAGTGAAACCAACGTTTTTCACAACAAAGGACAACAACTCAGTTCACTAACGACATGTAAACGAGTGACATGAAAACTCCTTCTACCTGACACGGTAATACAATGAGGGTGACAGAGGTTTTTCACATAATCCATCCACATAAGTACCGCGATGTTCTTTACCACTCACACCCCCAGTTTAACGAGTGTCCGTTAATTTATTGAACAAAGGGTAAAACTTTAAACTGTAAACCGTCTCTTATGAAAAGCGAGGGTTAGTAACTGTTTTTTATGGTTATTCCGTTTTAGTTAATTAGTGCGATTTCCTGTAAAATATATTGGTAACGAATATCACATATCAGGATTATAACCGACAGTTATTTGAAGAAAAAGAAAAAAGAATAGGAAAATATCAATTCATAGAATGAGATTAAAACCACGGCAGTTATTTGTTAAGAATATCTCTTCCGCTTGGTCTTCCAGTTCCGCATCCACATCCATTGCGTTTCAATTGTACATTGCACTTGCACACGTCTGTTACTCTAAATTATATTCCACACGGCTCGGCTATTCCTATTCCGGTGGCAGTTACGTTCTCAACCGGGTTGTTATATATACGCAACTCATTCTCCCTTTATTTGCATCATCCCATTCCCTTCAGTTGCATCATCCTCCTTTACCAACTACAACCGTAATTAAGATATATTGCAATGGATCAAGGAAAGAACGTAAGGGCAAGGACGGCAGAGGCAGCGACGCTTCTTACACTGCCATTGGACATCCTATTGGATATAGTCGGTAGAATAGCAATGGAGTCTATAGAAGATGTCTTCAGATTGCGGTTAAGGTATTGCCTCCCCCCCTACTGATATCGTTATTTAAGGTTTTAGAAAAAAAAATTGAATCCCTTCCATGTGATGCAGTTGCAAAACATTTGATTTGGTGGGAAAACACAAGGACGTGCTTGCGAAGATGGCAATTGAGTACCAGGATGACTAGGGAATTTCGGTTGTTGTCGCATCGAGACACGATAGGCACGCCAGAAGTTTTCTAAATCAATGCGTACACGCGGGAAACCCGGAGGCAATATTTCAGCAAGGAATGGTAAGACGTACGTTCAGGATCCTTGTTTCGGTGTATGGTTTATCATAGTTCCTCATAGCGCCGTATAAAAATGCAGGTTAAATTCTTCACATATGACGATCACGAAGGAGGCATTGAAGATCTTCTTAAGGCATCCGAGTTGGGCCACGACGTGGCAAGCTATGTTTGTGGCATAGCTATGTATTGTTGCGGATCAGAAGACCTCAAACCCAAAGGCTTTGCATTACTTAATACAGTCAAACGGAAGTTGGGTTATAAAATTATATCGTGTCGCCGGAGAGTTCATGATCTCTTTCATGATATTCTGATAATTGCGCGAAGACCTTCCTTTAAATGGAAGCGGAACACATGTCAAAATATCACCAATGGAACGGCGATTCAGAGTTGTCGACGATCTAACCCCTGGAAAAATTTTCAGCTCCTTGTTGAAGATAAAGATGATGCTCTTTCTTGTGAGGAATGCATGTGCAGAATTGAGTGTGGTTTACTCGAGGGTTTCCTCTGGTGGATAACACGAAATATGGTGGAATAAACTTTTGCGCAGGTTTTCGGTCAATTAAGTTTGGATAATTTTCGTTCTATATGTATTATGTTATTATAACATCCAATGATATTTATGTTAATGTATCCAAATACCATGAATTGGAGCTCCTACATAATTTATGAAATGAGAGAATATATTTTTATTGCTAGAATTTAGATACTATATATGTTATGGTAGAATGAAGAAACTATATGTTTTGTGATAGATTTCAAATCGATTTAAAGGTGAACTTGCACAAATATACAATTCAAGAGTGTAACAAGGTCGGTATGAAACCCTGTTCGACATTCACTCACAAGAATTAAACATGACCTGAAAGTAAGTGTCGATATTGAAATTTAAACGAGTGACATGAAAACCCCTGCAACCTGACACGGTAATACAAATAGGGTGACAGGGCTATTGTACACTACACCTCCACATAATGACTGCTATGTTGTTCACCACATACCCCTACAATTTAACCACTTCCCAAAAGGAAAAAAAATCCAACCAAGCAAAGGACAAGACTAAAACCAACGTTCTTCGTAACAAAACACAACAAATCACTTCCACAATTACATTTATACGAGTGACATGAAAACCCCTTCAACCTGACACGGTAATACAAATAGGGTGACAGGGGTTTATTACACATGAGCTCCACATAATTACTGCGAAGTTGTTTACCACATACCCCTACAGTTTAACCACTTTCCAAAAGTGAATCTATCCAACCAACCAAAGGACAAGAATAAAACCAACGTTCTTCATAACAAAAGACAACAATACTCCATACTGAAATTTAAACGAGTGACATTAAAACCCCTTCAACCTGACACGGTAATACAAAGATGGTGACAGGGGTTGTTGACAGATTCCATCCACATCAGTACTGCGATGTTCTTTACCAAAAACCACTACAGTTTAACCACTTTCCAAAAGTAAATGTATCCAAACAACCTAAGGAAAATACTACAACCACCGTCCTTCACAACAAAAGACAACAAATCACTTCCAAACCTACACCCAAACGACGATCAGATGATGCGTCCACCGAGGCGACCATTGAAGATGGCAGCCGCTAGCATCTGTCTGTACGGCCCAATAAACGTGTCGTCCAGCCCATCGAAGGGGGGGTCGCTCTCCATGAATCTGATCGTGTAAGGGCCACAGTCCCCACTGCAATGACGGAGATTTGGTCATAAAAGAGGCGGACATATCATCATGTAAAATGAATAACTGGGGTCGCACCAATCATACCTGAGCTTCGTTTGCGGAACGCGCTTGTCGCGGATTATGCGAAACGGGCTTGGCAGCTTCGATGCATACTTGACCTTCAACTCAGCGTGTGCATCCATGATGATGGGGAAGAGGTGGGTAACGTGCATCAGCAGGGGTGGGAGTTGGGTGTCTGTCACGCACTGCACATCGCAGTCGTACAGCTTCAACTGCCACTCATTCAGATCAAGAGCAACGGCAACCCAATGCCTTCCCCTCAGGTTCAGGGGTAGGAGGACGAGGTCCCCGCCTGTCCACGGCCGGCCCATGGGCGCCGGTGCCCGGCCGTCCAAGTATGACAGGAGTGTGGCACTCGGCTCATACCCCACGACGTCTGAGTTGTACTCCTTCCACTCCCTGTCCAGAAAGCTGGCGAAGTAGGCGTCCAACATAATGACTCGGCGCCCATTTTCGAAACCCCTCTCCGCGCTTTGTTTCCGTAGCAGGTAGCATGACTAGTCGAAGTGTTGCGTCAAGTGAACCCCTATGAGAACCCACAACATAGTGTAACAGCAACGGAATTGCGTATACAAGGGCAATCATAATACACTGCCACAATTTCAATATACCTCTGAGTAGATCCAATAGCGGGGCGTCTGGAGCATGGTAAAAAACGCCTTCGACAGGTCCTTGCCTGAAGCTGTTGACAGGTTATCACCGTCGGCACTGGACCGTACAATGGAGTGGAATCAATGACAGAGTTTCTCTCCCGTATAATGAACACTTAAATGAGACGAGGAGTTACCTTGCGAGCCACCCCTGTAGGGCCTCATAGTCGGCCGCAGAAACTAGTCCCATGGCTACGGCTTCACCTGGAACGATGGCGTCCTTCCCTTTACAGGCCCGCGGTTTTGTCATCTTCGACGCCTTGCTCTCACATTCCTCGTCAACGAACAACCTCTGAATGCAAACAAACATTTCCCATGTCACATAACATACCAAACCCCGTCGCCTAGCTATCATCCCCATCCCACTATTGAAAACATAACGGATGAATGGCACGAGCCACAAGGAGCGTACCTTGGCAACTTGTCGGGGCTGCTCCACAGCTTCAGCACTAGCCCCCTCTGGTTCTTCAACATCAACAACCTGCAAAACCGAGCTAGCCCTTACTCTTTGGTACTTGCCTCTTCCAATCAATTTTCCATCCCGCATATCATGGACCATCTCCTCCAACACTTTTATCTGCACACAATTACTTGTTCCAGTAAGTCCACCATCTCCCCCAACAGTTTTAAATCCGGTGTCACTGCCACATACTCTAAGTCCCAATGCATTATTCTATTTACCGTAGTCCCAAAACTTAATATGAATATGAGAGTGAATAATGCTTAAGACTACAGTACCCTATCATCCATCTTCTCCAAGGTATCCATAATGTTCTCCAGTGTCTTCCCCACTAGATCCCTAGCGGCGTCCGTCTCCTCCACGTATTCGGCGATGTTGGCAAGCATCGCCGCACTCGTCCCTTCGGTTACCCGTGGGCGTAACCGCTGATTCTGTGGATGTGTATATTTTGTCCGAGCCATTTGTTTCCTGCAGTGTCAGAGCAACCATAAGATGTGGCCAAACTGTATAGTCAATGTCACTACATTTGCAAACCCATGTCACTCAATTTCGAAACCCATGTCACTCAATTTCGAAGCCCATGTCACAAATGTCAGAACGTTCCTTTACCAATGACGACATACACTCCACATCAAATCCCGTAATCTGAATTTACAATTTATGGAACCCCGAATTGTCCCCACTGACAATCATACCCCTAATCTACCCCATTCCCTATTTCGACCCCAACCGGGGGCATCCTCTTCGGGATTACTAAACCCTAACCGCGGGTTTTCCAATCACCATAACCCGCCTCCATTTCATTCCTTCGCAACCACCTCCACCTTCGACAATACCGCCCTCATTAACGTTCAATCCCTAACCACCATATGAGGTTGTTCCGTCCACCCATCCCGAACCCAAGATTGGAACATAACGGACAACAGAGATAGGGGGCGTACCTTACGAGTTTCCTGGCGGCGTTCTTCTCTTTTCCGACATTCCACGGCAGTATCTTCGTCGTCCCGTTGTTCAAAGTCGCCGGCGTCTCTTCTTCCTCCCCCTTTCGAACGGTTTTGAGTTATGGAAATTTAGAGATGGAGTCCCGATGAAAACAGGAAATCGCACGGTTTTGAGTTGTGGGCTGATATCCGGGACGGTTGTCAACTTTTAGTCTTTGTTGTATTATTTTTTTTTTTTACTGTTTTTTTTTTTTTAGGTACGGCCAACCAGTTCGACCAAGTTAATAATGTAGAAACTTTGGTTATAGGTTGTCTGGAATTCGCCCGTGTCACCCAACTTCCAATCCACTGACACCTTACATAATACCACCTTCAACATTGTGAAGAAGGTGATTTCAATATGTTCACAAGGGTGAATTCCTAACCCCACTGCCACAACCAATCAGAACTGTAAACATTTTGACAAATAATTGGCAATGCATTGTTCAATTCATTATCATAGCTTCACCCGACTAAATGTCTACCATGACAATGAAACCTGTGACATGATAACCCCTTCAACCTGACACGGGAATACCATTAGGGTGACATGGTTTTTGTTCTGAAACCATCCCCAAAAGTTCTCCGAATATCTTAAACGCTTAACTGTTGTGTGCAAACCCTTCCCAAAAGTACAGCAGACTCCTGACAGTTTGTCATATGCACAAACAGCATAATTACACTACCAAATAAGTTGCCCCATCCAAAAACAACATAGACAGATAATGGTCCAACCACTGACCCGCTATGGCAAAAGCAATAGACTACCTAGCTGCTGAGGTAAGGCGTTGGACCACCAGTGGTGGCACGCATCTAAGAACGACGGCGCTTGGAACGCCTAAATTCTCCCCGAGATGGGTATCGATTAGTCTTAGGGCGACCAGGGCGTCGCTTCACGTCCGGGGGAGACACACCGCGCTGGACATGGCTGGGGGGATTCGCCACTCTTCTTTTGGAGGGACAGGATATATCACATTCTCGTAACACGCCTTCCAGGCCGCGACTGTGTAGAAGTCATTCACAAGAGAGAAGAAATTGCTACCTCGAAACCTTGAAGCCGCTATGGCGTGATGGCACGGAAACTGGTCAATCTCGAACCGCTTGCATGTGCAGGTGCGTGTACACAGGTTCACAACCCAGGTGCCGGATCCTCTTCGGACAGTGTACTCGTGTGAGCTGAGGGCTCTGACATCCATGAATGTTGCCAACGCATAGCTCGTCAGCAGCTCACCGTGAACGTAATCGCTGACCGTCGACTTCGATTTCGTGATTTTTTCCCGTCGCTCGTAAAACCACTTGGATATTGTTTCGATGACAGCATCAATCAGGGCTGTGATGGGCAGCTCGCGGGGCTCCTTGAACACCCAATTCAGACACTCCGAGTTGTTCGTCGTCAATATGTTGTAGCGCATCCCCAAGAAGTATGCCCGGGCCCAGTTCTTGAATCCAGCCTCTCTTAGGTATTGTCCCGCACCGGGTGCCTGAGCGCAAAAATCAGCAAAGTGCTTCTCGAACTCTCCCCTCGTGTACGCCTTCGCCACCTTTAAGAACAATGTGTGCATGGTCGTCAACCCCCTGTACTTTACCTTGGCATTCTGAAATAGATGATATTGGCAGGCCCCTTGCTTAGCAAACAAATAATTGTCCCTCAAACCTTTCTCGATACTAACATGCCGATCAGAGACAAACATTAAGCCCGGTGTATCTTCGACCACATGTAGCATGTTCTTGAAGAAGAAGCCCCATGACCCGTGATTCTCACCATCGACAATTGCAAATGCGATCGGGTATATATTGTGGTCTGCATCTTGGGCTGTGGCAAAGAGAAGCGTCCCCCTGAACTTCCCTTTCAGGAAACTCCCATCAACTAAAATCACCTGGACATGGATATCAACACCAGTTGGTTAGGTGACATGGTTATGTATGTTAGGTGACATGCAATAGTTTAGTACCGACACGGGGTATTACCTTTCGAAGGTAGGGAATCGCCTTGCGCCATACCCCAAAGCTGATAAAGGCGTACTTGAATCTTTGGGATGCGTCTAGCTCTAACTTAGTATATGTCCCAGGGTTCGTCTCCTCCAACATGTGCAAGTATGAAATAATATCTCGGTAGCTGTCTTCGTACGTCCCATGCTTCACCTCCAGCGCTGTCACCCGTGCCCTTCGTGCCTTCTAGTAGCTACACGATACTCCATACTCGGACCTCGTCATTTTCTGGACTTGCTCGGGAACGAGCTCCTTTCGAGTCCCGGCGAACCTGCATATAATGGTGTCATGGTGAATTACGTAATGTGACACGGGGAATAATGTTGTGTGACAGGAATAGCTGGTCGCAACTAAATTAACACTTACGTGGTCACGAGGTTGCGTCCAATCATGGTCGACGTAGAATGTCGGCTATGGTTGTGCATCATGCTAATGTCACATGTATGCTCATGGACATACTCTCGGATGCACCACAATGGCGTGCGCCGGTAAGTCGACGCCCTTAACATCCACGTGCACTTGGTGTCCAAACAACCAACTAAATAGGTTTTCTTACACGACCTCTTCACTACGAACTCGAAGCACTTATGCACTGCAGTCCACTTCAGGCGAGTCTGCAATTCTACCTTCGAGGCGAACATTTCTCCCTCCAAAATTTCTGTCAGCTTCCGTCGTGGATCCTGTGTCCGAGGCGTTGCTTTGTCCAACATAGCTTCTACGTTCTCCATCGACGGTGGGGATGTGCTGGACCCAGGAACCCGATCTTCTACTTCCCTAATCACCTCCTCCTCAACTTCGTCCTCCTCCGACGACACCCTCATACCCTGGTCTTCCTCATATTCCTCCCAGTCATAATAATATGAACAATCTTCTTCCCTCTTCACTCCGGAATCCAAGTCCTCCTCCTCGTCCTCCTCCTCACTGCTAATGGCTATGAGATCCACCCCCTTATACCTGTCACCTTCACATTTTTTCGTGTCATCTGAGTATGAGTCCGTGTCACCCAAGTGGATAACATCTAGACCATCACACTTGTCACCCTCTAGAATATCCATGTCACCTCCAAGAATATCCATGTCACCAGTTCCACCCCCTTTGTCACCTGCGTGCTCTGGGCTCTTCCCTATCACCCCACCCAACTGGATCATTTCCGGACCTTTACCCTTGTCACCTACTGTCTTAAGGTTTTCAGCAGTTCCAAACCCGCTCTCAGAAGCGTCCTCCTGTCTTTTCCCTATCGCCTCATCCATGTCCTTGTCGCCTCCAAAATTACGTCTGTCACCAGTTCCAAAACCGTTTTCACTAACGTCAACCTGCCTCTCCCCTATTACCTCATCCAAAAGGATCACCTCCGGATCCATAACTTTGTCACCCTCACAGTTATCTTTGTCACCCCTTCCGAAACCCGTTTCCACATTGTTTTTCACCCTTATATCTTCGTCCACCTTTTGAGAGTTACGAGGCCCACTCAAGCTTTCTTCCCCGACGCCTGGTTGTGCTACTTGAACCCTCTCTTTCGCCACTGGACCAATAAATATCGCCATGGGCCATGGATGTTCCCCAGACATCGAGTTCAGAAACTTATAAGCCTCAAGGTCGTCGTCATCACCTATCGTAATCGGATGACCCGCTTCTTCCCCCTTTGGCATGTAAGAAATCCCCGACTCTTCACATGAGCAATCAAGGCCGACCTTCCTCCTCAGCAGTTGAGTCAGAGAGGCGAAGTCGATGCCCTCTTCAATTATAACATTCTTCCGCTCTGTTTGACCATAATACACCCACCCCGCACCATCGAACAGCCAACGGCCGTTGAAGTTGAGAGTGACACATACTTTCGCGTTTTTACCTGCAATTCAAAACTCGGATCAACACCATTGGTAATGGGTATCTACTCTTCACGAAACATGAGGACAAATAGAAGAGAAGCCTACCCATTGCAACTTAGAATTAGGGTTTCTCAAATATCTCTGTGACACGGAAGTTTAAGAAGACGGACACGAACGAATTAAGAGCCTGACACGTGCTCACAAACTGGACCTTAATGCGGATGGTTTCTTCTCCAATGGTGGCCTTCTTCTCCAGCTCTCTTTTCCACCGGAACACCGAAATTTATGTCCTCTCTCCTCCTCTCTTATTACAGATTAAAAATGGAGGGAAAACCTTCCCCATCACCTCACCTCCTCTCTCCAATTTTGGCA
Source organism: Persicaria tinctoria (assembly GCA_037127255.1). NCBI lineage: Eukaryota > Viridiplantae > Streptophyta > Magnoliopsida > Caryophyllales > Polygonaceae > Persicaria > Persicaria tinctoria. The sequence goes on from JBANSL010000006.1 coordinate 26,288,451, forward strand.
CCAAAATCCCCCACCCAATCCAATGTCCCATCCGACTTTTTCTCTCTCTCTCTTTATCTCTCTCTCTCTCTCCCCTTGGGACAACCTGCAACCGGCTAAACAAATTGCCACTCATATTTGCACTAATACCACATATGGTATTCTTGCAAATTTTCTAAAAATGTTGTAGTTGTGCAAACCGGATGAAAAAAGTGTATATTTGTGCAAATTACCCAGTATATATAGGGAGTGGTTCCAGAGTGCACACCCCTTAGGGTGTGCATTGTGCACAAATATTATTCGGTGAAATGCGAAACATTATTCGGTGAAATTTTAAGCATTATTCGGTGAAATGTGAAACATTCTACCGAACACTGTTATGTTTTTTTTTCCGTTCAGTTCAGATGAAAACGTCCCAATTCCACTGAATAATTTATAACATTCTACCGAATAATGTTTAGTTTTTTTATTTATCCATTTCAAATAAAAGAAACCTCAATTCCCTAAACAATAGTTACAATTTATATGGAATGCCTTAAATTTCACCAAATAATGTTTCACATTCCCCTAAACAATACTCACATTTCACCGAATAATGCTTCAAATTTCACTGAATAATATTTCACATTTCACCGAATAATATTTTGTGCACAATGCACATCCTAAGCCTTGTGCACAAGTTACCCACTCTCTCTCTCTCTCTCTCTCTCTCTCTCTCTCTCTCTCTCTCTCTCTCTCTCTCTCTCTCTCTCTCTCTCTCTCTCTCTCTCTCTCTCTCTCTCTCTCTCTCTCTCTCTCTCTCTCTCTCTCTCTCTCTCTCTCTCTCTATATATATATATATATATATATATATTCTTTTACTCTACCACTTTAAAATATTTTACCAACTTATTCTTAGACATGTCTTAAATATCCAATAAATTGTATATCCTCTTTACTTAATCCTTGACATACTAGTGGATCTTCTTAGATCTCAACTTTTGGCCAAAAATAATACGAACTTTGAAATTGACCGTTTCATATATGAACTATTTCCCTATTAACCGAAAATAATACATATGTGTATTCCGGTGAATTTTTCGACCAAATACGCCACGTGGACACCGAGAAACACACATGACATAAATGTTTGTCACGCCACCAAACTTGTAAGTTATGCCATGTCATAAATTTATTTTTCATTTTTAAAAAAAAAAAATTAAACAAATAGGCAAATAGCTACAGTACCTTTCGAAACAATGGAGGAGAGAACGAGCAGATAACATTGAGAAGAAAGTGAAGACGCCCACCCTCGATTCCATTGTTTCGAAAGGTACTCTGGCTATTTGTCTATTTGTTTAATTTTTCTTTTTTTAAAAAAAATAAAAAATAAATTTATAACATGACATAACTTACAAGTTTGGTGACGTGTCAAAAATTTATGTCATGTGTGTTTTCCGGCGTCCATGTGGCGTATTTGGTCGAAAAGTTCACTGGAATACACATATGTATTATTTTCGGTTAATAGGGCGATAGTTCGTATATGAAACGGTCAATTTCAAAGTTCGTATTATTTTTGGACAAAAGTTGATACTTGGTATTATTTTTGTCCATTTTTCCTAATTATTATCATAAATTACTGATATGCAGGACGAGAAAATTGTGCCTCGCATCGCGTCTTACCTAATTTTTTATTAGATGGGACCAAATTCACTTTTATTTATTTATTTTTCAAATCCTGTCGGAATCGAAAAGAAACTGAAATGGATCTAGGATTTGTGAGATTTGTACTCACCCCTCAAATTTACTGTCTAAAATATCACCTTTTTTTTAGTGTTATACATTTTATCCAAAAATTGAAATAATGTATTTTTTTTGGTAAGTAAACAATTCGAGAATTAGACAAACTTGACACATTGAGAGGTACAAAATCGACGGACGACAAACCGTCAAAACGTACCATGTAAGAAAAAGGAAACGGGTGTAATACAAAATGTGCTTGGCACACAATCTAGGCGAACAAATGAAAGTGACGTCACCTTTTTTTCCAATTTTGTTTTAAACTTGAAGTTTAAGCCTTAATTAGGAACATATATCTTCAACTTGGCACCTTGTCGATTGTATGAATCAACTTGCATCCTATAGGCTTAATTTGCAATCAAGCATGATTTAGTAACATAGGAAGTATTACAGGGAGTGCTATTATAGAGAATTTGAATTGTAGTTCAACCCTTTTTAAAATAGGTTATGGAGATGTTGTTAATCTTTGTCCTTAGGACATGTTATTTAGGGAATCAGTGGTTTTCTAATTGCACGTGTTTTGAGATATGGAAGGAAAAGTGTTCATACTTAGCAAACTTCATATATTAATGGGTGGTTGGATTACTCCTCCTATAACAAATTAGTTATAGAATGCGGTGGGATCGTTGACCGTCATTAAACCCACCGCATACATATGCGGTGATTAGCGGTGGAAATAGTAAAAATTAGCGGTGGAGATATCATTTCCGATTTGAAATTGAGCTCATACTCGACTTTATTTTAGGCGCAAAATAATAATAATAGTGTTTTATTATAAACCGGTGATATTTTATCTTAAAATAACATCATTAATTATCGTATTATATATAATTCTTCATGTAAATTTAATCCAAAACAATATCTTACATTTTTGACGGTGCCCCCTCCGAAAATTTTATGGCTCCGCCACGGGCAATAATTGTACTCGTGATTACTCGGCGTGTCTGCAAATTGAATGGCAAGAAGATAAGGGAGAACCAAGTGGGTAATCCGGGTCGATCCCTATCTGTACCATCACCAATAAGATCCTCTCGTACAGTAAGAACAAATCTTTTAAATTGCAACTGTAGCTCCACGTTGTTTCTCAAATAACACATCTTAATTGGTTCCCACTAATTAACCGTTTCTAATAAACAAAGCTGCGTGTGCTGGTGTTTAATTGGTTGATCGATCTGAGCGATCGATCGATGTGTGTGGTGGTTCGATTTTATCCGATTCCATGGAGACGAGAGGATTTCAGTGCCTCAACTCCTCCGGCAGGGCCGTCCAATGGATTTAAGAGGTGCTGGGCAAAATTTTAAACGGGATGGAATTCGACTCAAATTTTAAACGGGATGGAATTCGGCTCAGTTGAATGGAGACGAAACTTGTTCAGTGTTATTAAACCCTTAGTCAGCGGATCTGCGATCATGAGATCCGTCCTGATGTGCTCAAAAGACACTCTACGTTTATGTACTTCCTTCTTCACCAACAAGAACTTCAACTCCATGTGCTTAGCACCCCTCGAGTACTTGTCAATCTTTGAGAAGAAGACGGATGCGGAGTTATCACAATAAATTCTCAGCGGCCTCGCTATACTGTCGACAATCCCAAGCCCTGAGATAAAGTTCCGTATCCACAATGCATGAATCGTGGCCTCAAAGCATGCCACAAATTCAGCCTCCATAGTGGAAGTAGGAATGACAAACTGCTTTCCACTCTTCCATGATACTGCCCCACCAACTAGTAGGAACAAGTAGCCAAACGTTGATTTCCTACTATGAACGCATCCGGCAAAATCTGAATTTGAATATCTCATGACCTCAAGATGATCGGATCTCCTATATGTAAGCATGTGCTCCTTGGTGCCTTGCAAGTACCTAAGAACCTTTTTAGTAGCTTTCCAGTGGTCCAATCCAGGGTTACTTTGATATTGACCCAGCATTCCTACAACGAAGCTGATATCAGGCCGAGTACAGGTCTGAACATAGTTCAAACTCCCCACCACTCATGCATAGGGAATACTCTCCATTTCCTTCCGTTCCAAATCATTTTTGGGACATTGCATTTTACTGAACTTGTCCTCTTTCTGTATTGAAACTATCCCTGCTGAGCATTTATCCATTCTGTACCTCTCTAAGATCTTTTGAATGTAACTCTTCTGAGACAATCCTAACAATCCTTGTGTTCTATTACAAAATATTTCTATCCCAATCACAAAGGATGCCTCACCAAATCCTTCATTTCAAAGTTCTTTGAGAGATACTTCTTTACATCATTTAACATACCAACATCATTTGCAGCTAGCAGAATGTCATCAACATACATAACTTAAATAACAAACTTGCTCCCACTAATCTTCATATAGATACATCGATCAACGACGATCTCTACAAAACCATATGACGTGATAGTATCATCAAACTTTAAGTACCACTGTCGGGAAGCTTGTTTTAGTCCATATATTGACTTTCTTAGCTTACACACCAAGTTTTCCTTTCCTGTGGCCAGAAACCCTTCAGGTTGGTCCATATAAACTTCCTCCTCTAGTTTACCATTGAGAAAGGCGGTTTTCACATCCATTTGGTGAAGCTCGAGATCACAATGAGCCACCAAAGCCAAAACAATTCTCAAAGAGTCCTTCTTTGAAACTGGAGCGAAGGTCTCCTTGTAGTCAATGCTATCCTTCTGGGTGAAACCTTTAGCAACAAGTCTGGCCTTATACCTTTCAATGTTCCCTTTCGAGTATCGTTTGGTCTTAAAGACCCACTTAGACCCAACTGTCTTGGAACCTTCAGGCTACTCGACCAAATCCCAGACTTTGTTGTCACTCATCGATTGGATTTCTTCTTTCATGGCATTTAACCACAAATCAGAATTGTTACTTTCCATGGCTTTCTTGAATGAGACCGGATCTTCATTAATGCTTAAGTCGCATTCATCTTCAAGAGCATACACCACATAATCATTTGAAATGGCTGATCTTCTTTCCCTTACAGACCGCCTTAGTGGTTCATGTGGCACACTTATCTCTTCATGTACCGTGACTGGCTCATCATCTATATTCTCATGATGTGGTATTTCGACATCATCTTGTTGTTCCATTATGTCGTCGGCCTGTGACACGACAACTGGTACAACAACCTCAGAAGAAACAACAGGTGAAGGAACTTCATCCCCAATTTCTTGAATGTCCACCTTTCGTGGTTCACCACTCCCACTGATTTGACCATTCTCGATGAACCTAGCATTACTTATCTCAACTATTCTCGTACTATGGTTAGGGCAATAAAACCTATACCCCTTGGACTTTTCTGGATAGCCAATGAAGAAACCACTGACTGTCCGCGGATCAAGCTTCTTTTCTTGTGGATTATACACCCTTACTTCTGCTTGACAACCCCAAACCCGAAGGTGCCTTAAACTGGGTTTCCTTCCTGTCCATTAATCATAAGGGGTCTTAGGAACTGCCTTACTAGGAACCCGGTTAAGCAGGTATGTCGCAGTCATTAATGCGTGTGTCCACAACGCAAAAGGTAGGGTAGAATTGCTTAACATACTCCTAACCATTTCAATTAATGTACGATTCCGCCTTTCAGCAACACCGTTCAGCTAAGGTGTACCGAGCATTGTGTATTGCGCACATGCCTCTACTTTCGAGGAACTTTGCGAATGGACCTGGACATTGTCCACTCTCATCATATTTTCCATAAAACTCACCACCTCGATCAGATCTCACCATCTTTACTTTTCTATCTAATTGTCTTTCCACTTCGTCAATGAACATTTTTAGGACATTCACAGACTGAGCCTTTTCATGCAATAGATATATGTAATCGTACCATGAGTAATCATCAATGAAGGTGATGAAGTACCTTTCTCCGTTCCAAGAAGGAACGTCAAATGGACCACAAATATCGGTGTGAATTAACTCAAGAAGTTGAGTGCTTCTTGTGGCATGTTTCTTTGTAGTGTGCTTAGTCTGCTTTCCCTTAATGCAGACTAAGCACTACGCTTTCCTTGGAAATGTGACCTCATTAACCTTTCCTTGGAAATGTGACCTAATCTTTGATGCCACAAGTAAGCAGAACTTTCATTAGATGCACTACGCTTAATCCCCACATTACTTTCAACATACATAATGGATTCAGAAAATTTAATATCAAGATTGAACCTGTAAAGTGAATCAGTCAAAGTACCACTACCATACAAGTAATCATTCCAGTACAATGAAAAACCAGCATATCCAAACTTAACATCAAAACCTAAATCGTCCAGTCTACTAACAGAAACAAGATTTCTAGCACAATCAGATACATAGAGACAACCCTTAAGATCTATGTGACAACCAGTGTCCATGATCAATCTAGACGTCCCAATGCCTTCAATACGTGCCTTCATCCAGTTCCCCATGAACAAGTAATGTTCACTTCCTTTTATGGGCTAGATCGTACTGAATCCCTGTTCAATATGAGAAACATGAGTAGTAGCACCAGAATCTACCCACCAAGTATTATTAGGCACTTCCATAATGAATACCTTTCTTGTCAAACTATGCCTTTCTTTTCGGACAATCCTTCTTGAAGTTTCCTAATTTCTTGCAAAAGAAACACTTCATTTCCTTCTGAACACGGCCTTCACTAACTTTCTATGAAGCCTTGTCCTTCTTGTCCTTCCTACTTGGATTTCCTTTACTGTTACCGGCACCATTAGGACCCATGAGGTGAACTGACTGTTCTGTCATCTTTTGCTTTAATCTTCTTTCCTTCTGTACGAGCATGGTCGTTAACTCTTTAATGTTCCATTTTTCCTTAATGGTGTTGTAATTCACCTGGAACTGATCAAACTCATGAGGTAGAGAGTTGATGAAAAACTGGACAATAAATGTCTCATTTACGTTCATCCCCATGGTTGTCCACTTTGCTGCCAAATTGGACATATGCATCACATGATCATGGATAGGCTGAGACCAGTCAAATCTCTTCGTAGTCAGCTCAGACATAAGGCTTCCTACAATTGACTTGTCAGCCAAATCCGACTTTGAATACTCTTTCATTGCAAATAAGGCTTCTGCCACCGTCATCCTCATAAGGCTCAAACCCAGCCGGTTAGACCATCCCACGACTCATAAAAGGACTTTTCTGCGTCGGAGCTAGCCTCTGTAATGGCAGCGGGCGGTACTTCTGTAATGATTGCACGGTCCAAGACCATAATACCCAATGTGAATCGGATTTGTTCGGACCAATCATTATAGTTGAGCCCATTGAACTTCACGACAGAGTTTGCAGATGCAAAAAGATTTGATGAAGTTGGAGACAATTATACATGCTTACCTATTAGTGCTTTGAAAATTTAATACAGATTCAGACAATAAACCTTAAAACATGTATTCAAGCAACATTTGGGCAATACTCAAACACACATACAATCATCGATGCTAAATATATAAACTTTAATATATAAGCATGCTCAGAGTCAACCTTTCATGAAAACTGCACAACCGATAGCAATCAAATCGACAACAACTGTACGTCGATCGTTCCGAATCCATCAATTTAATATACTCCCTCCGTTCGGCAAAACTTGTCGTTTACTATTCACGCACGCTTTTTTAGAATGATAAAAACTATATAAAATATTCATTTTTTTATAAATTTTTTTAACAAGTTTGTACTTATTAATAATAACTACGAAATTGTTAAAAAATTTATTTAAAAAACTAGATATTTTATATAGTTTTTATCTCCTAAAAAAACGTGCGTGAATAGTAAAGTGACAAGTTTTTCCGAACGGAGGTAGTAGTGAATTGTAGAAATCTAAACCCGCTCTGATATCAATTGTTAGAATTCCATTCGATTTCGATCATGAAATCAATCAAATTAGGATCTAGATTTCATACAATTCAAATTCTAATTCTATACCAAAGACTAACCTTGATCCATGACCGTCTTTGCATCGGAACAAATGAACTTTGATCGATTTCTCGCCCCTTAGCCTTCATCTTTCTTTGTCTCCGATGGATGAGACTCCTTGCTGACTATCTCCTTATTCACACGTCAATTTCAGACTTGCTTAGGAAAACTGGTGAACGAGCATATAAATAAGAGAGCAACCTCTCACATTCCGTAACCTCTCTTCTATTTATTTCCCGTAACAGTTCACCCATTCATTTCCCTATTAAATTCCTTGATTAGATAGTCATTCATTAGTGTATTATAGGCAAGGGGTGAGGGAATAAAAAATGGGGTGATTAATAGAATGTCCTAAAATTTGGGCCTTATTAGGAAAAAGGCTCCCACCTTCTCCAAATTAGCAAAATGTCCACCGCCCCCCTTGGCCCCTGTGCCCCCCTCCCGCCTCATTAATTTATTTATTTTTTTCAGTTTTTTTTTTTTTTTGCCGCATTTCCAAAGTTACTGAAACGGAATTGCTGAAACTTCTTTTTCAGCACATACGGTTTCAGCAATCCCTGTTTCAATTTTTTTTTCCCTGTTTTTTTGTCCAGTTTTTTTTTCCCGTGTTGTTGAAACGGAATTGCTGAAACTCCTGTTTCAGCACATACAGTTTCAGCAACCCCTTTTCCAGTTTTTTTTTTGTTTTTTTTTTTTTTTTTTTTTGCGTTTCCAAAGTTGCTGAAACAGAATTGTTGAAACCCCTGTTTCAATGGTTTTTTTACCGCGTTGCTGGCTGAAACGGAGTTGCTGAAACCCCTGTTTCGGCACATTCGGTTTCAGCAACCCCTGTTTTCAATGGGGGGGAAAATATGCTGAAATTGCATAAACAACATTTGATATCCGACTTTGACCCTAACAGTGAATTAATTTCAGCATTTCAGATCACAAAAAAATGTTGAAATGTTGAAATATATATTTGTGTGTAATATATTGTAGCTCATACAATTTTATAAGAATTAATTTCAACATTTCAGCATAATAAAAAGTTTCAGCAAGACAAAAACAATTGCTGAAATTGCCAATATTCAAACTTTCAACCAAACAAACTCAATCGCAGTACCAAACTAACCACAAATTCACAAATAACAAATTCCGGAAAAAAATCAACTAGCAAAATTCATCATCTATCGGATAATGTAATTTCGAAAATTAATCATCAAAATTTCAGCAAAATTTCTAAATTTCACCATAAAATTTTCAGCAAAACCTTGTTTGCTTAGGAATTTCCACTGAATTTTGGCTAACGAAAGCCTAAGGCCATGCACACCCGAGAACACTTCTGTTCTTCCCTCAACTCATTTTTTTCTGCCACATCAGCATAAGAACACCCCTTTACCTTTTCAACAATTCCATCCACATCCGTGCTTCTCACTTCCGAGCCCTTTACCTACTTTTTAATCATTTTTATTTTTAACAAATATTTCATAATACAATAATAATAATAATAATAATATTATTATTTATTATTATTATTATTATTATCGAAATCATTTTTTCAACGGTTATGTAAATAATAAGAGTAACAATCCACGTTAAAAAAACACAATTACATAATCTAATCGCAATAATTCAAGTATAAGATTAAAATGAGCACACAAAAAAGTACAAAACACTTATTCGAAGGGAAAACAAAAGCTGTCGATGGAGTTCAAGCGAAATTATTTTAAAGGTGGTTGTGTAAATATTACGGAGGATTTAAATATAATCTCAATTAAAAAAAATATAATCAAAATTAATTACGCATATAATATTTTTTTAAAACTCAAATATGTGCAATATAGATGTCTATTGGTAGATAAAATTATACCCTATTCAAATATATATTTTTTATATATATAAAATGACGTTAAACATATAAAAAACAAGTTTTAAAATTATTAAAATTAATAATCCATCTTGGGACATGTGTTGAAGCTCCATGGGTGTGCAATGGCCTCTGAAACCTATGTTGGAGAGCTGCCGCTTTGTTCTTCGGATTGCCGCTCATATAAGCATTTCATACTACGGCTCGTCAACTTTTCCTTTTTTAAAAAAAAAATTGGGTACATGTGGCACTTAAGAACAGCCGTTTGCCGCTCCAATGTATTTGCTCTAATATCTAACAATAAATAAAGCAAAATCAGCGGGAAATTCCAGACTTTGGACCTAGTGTTAAATCATTGAAACCGAAGACCCAGAAATGTCTAAAAACACCGACCCCTTTCTCATGCCTGTTCTTAGTGCATCTGCTCCTGTCAAAAGGAAGGTTAGTTCATACAATGTACATTATTCTTCATGCCCTGCAACTAAGAACTGGCATTTGAGGTTGCCAGTGGTACTGAAATTACAGATCCAGAAGCCAGTGGTGCTGAAATTGAAAGCGAGAGGGACGAGATTCGAGAAGAAGATGGAAATACGAACCAGAAACGCCGGCGAATCGGAGAGCCTCATCGATCATGCGAATCTGAGCAGGCAACTGGAGCATCGTCCTCGATTTCAGGCCACTGGAACAACGTTGACGGATTTCAGGAAGGGCCGGGATCGATGCCGGAACGACGCTTCAGAAACGGGAGATCGAAGATCGAGCCGGTAATTTCAGCAACAGATCTGGCGGAATGAAACGCTATGGAATCAGCGACAACAGCATTTATTGGAAACCAATCTGGCCGGCCGACGGAGCCGGATCGGAGGCGCCGCCAACAACAACGGCCGCAACAACACCCTAGGTAGAACCGGGAGCGGATTGCGAGGCGGAAAAACCTCACCAAAACCTAATCAATCTTGTCGCCGGAAATGAATCTGGCCGGCCGACGGAACCGGGAGCGGAGAAAGCTTCCAGGAGGATGTTGAAGGTGCTGAAATGGCTGCTCCGCACCGTCCGCCGGCGACGCCAGAAGCAAGAGAGGGAGCAAGGGCGCGGCGCTGGCGAGGCATCGCAATTAGAGGCGAGGCGAGGCGAGAGAAGAGCCGAGATCCGAGATCCCTAACAACGAGAACATTCGCAGAGGAGACGATCTGCCGGATGACGGAGAGCAACGAGAGGAAGGAGAGCGAGATTTACAGGGGGAAGAGCGACTATGGATTGAGATATCGAGAGATCTAAATGGGAGGGGGAAGAGCGACTATGGATTGAGATATCGAGAGATCTAAATGGGAGGGGCACAGATTTAGGGCGTGGACTTTTATCAAAAAAAAATAAATCCGTGGACAGTTTTTTAATTTGATCCAAAATTTGCGCCTTCGGCGCAAATTTTCTCTTAAAAAATTACCCCCGTATTAATTTAATTCTTTAACCGAGACCGATCCATCACGGTTTCGACTTTTATATTAAATCGGCCACCATATCATTCTTTGGATGCCATAAGAACTAGAAGTTGCTGCAACTTGCAAGCTCTAGTGAGTCCTAATTGCAGATAAGTAGAATCACCGAACCATTTTACAACTCAACAGTTTTATTAACACTGAACAAGTTTCGTCTCCATTCAACTGATCTAGACAGTCAAGCATCAAACAAGCTCTTTGTGAACAACAAGAGACCATCTCTCTAATCAGCAGCTACATTTCTCCCATCTATGCATCTAGCTTCGATGATTTGTGAATCACTCTTCAAGACGTGACAATCAGACTTGTTGAGGTTGGATTTCAGTACGAGCAAGTGGGACATGGATTCCTAGTCGATGGGATTGGATATCGATGTCACCCGAGCTAGACGGTTTCCAAGTTAAAATTTATTCATATTCAAGTCGAGTTTGAGCAGAGCTTTTTTCAAGATTGAGCTCCACTACTTGCTTAGTCTACTATAGGATCGAAATTTTACAAGATCAAACATATGTTTTTTTTAGCTAAACCCAAGCTGAGCTCAAGCAACTCAGCACATATAATAACTCTATAATTTCAATATACATGTATATGAAGTAGACCTGTCAAAACATGATCCGGCCTGAAAAATCTGATCCGAACGGCCGATAATTTTACGGGTTTGAAACCAGATTTTAGACATGTAACTCAAAATCGACCCGAAACCGAATAACACGAGAATTTTAGGATCGACCCGTTTGGTCAAAATCGACACGGTGAGTCGAATGTAGATGCCACACATGCACCATACAAACCACACACAAATTCGTCATGCAATCGTTAAAGTCACTCATAATTTAAAAACGTATAAATTTTATAATTATAGTATGGTTAGAACACTTATATTTGAATAAATATGATTTTTATGCTGAAAATATTTATATATTACTATTATAATTATAAATTTATTTACAATATTATTATTTAGTTTAGTTTGACATATTTATATTACAATTTAATTTTTTAATATTCTTAAAAAGTCTTTAAAAAGTTCGAGTTTTTTTACCCATTAGGTCGACCCGAAACCAAGACGAACCCTGTTTGGCTCGACCCGGAACGACCGATAACCCGATTAATCCGAAATCCGATCTACCTGGGTCCCGAATGACCCAAATTCGAACACGATCCGATGACTCGATTGACGAGTATAATATGAAGTGATAAATATTTAGATAATTGAGAAGTGAAGTTAATTATACCTATTAGCTCAAATGTGAAACTAAGTGATAATTACATAATTATAGGCGAATAATTATGTGAAAATAGATGAATAATCATGAGCAAATAGAAAAATATTTTTTGTATACACGATAAGACATATGTATATCGTAAGGACTGTGTACATTGGAACCAACCTATAGGTAAAACTTAACTACATAAGCTTATGGTCAGTTGTTTTTGCCTTTTGGTCGCTAATGAATTAAATCCTTTAGGGATGAAGTCCATGGAGCTCACTCCTGGTCAAGCTGAGAAGACGTCTAAGGGAAGGATGAAGAAAAAGAAGAATAAGCAGTATTGCGGTACCCGGCAACGCCCATGGGGTAAATGGACCTCTGAAATCCGAGACCGTCGGGAATCGGAAGGGTGTTAGGATCTGGCTCGGGACCTTCAATACAGCTGAAGAAGCCGCTAGGGCTTACGATGCTGAGGCTCGTAATATCCACGGCAAGAAAGCCAAGGTCAATTTCCCTGACGAAGGTGATCTATCGATCTCCCCTACAAAGCCAATTCGAAAGACGACTTACACAACTCTTGATGATCCCAACAAAGGTGCCGACTCTCTTGATTGTTTCGACTTTGGATGGGGAGAGAACGTCGAAGAGCAAGACTTGTCATCGTCGTCGTTGTTATCCACTATCCTAGAGGAAGAAATTAATAGCTCCTGTTTGGAAGAGGGGTTGGGTTTCGCCGATGAGAGCTTGGCTTTCGAGGCCGAGATGAAGTCCCTCATGACTCCTCTTCTTGATGAGAGTTGGGTAGTTAATAGTGATGATGATGTCAATCCCATCGACCTTTTGAACTTTGATGACGTTTCCCCGTTCGCAATAGGGTTCCTCTAACACTTAACTTGTTATAGAGCCCATACATACATATATATATATATATATATATATAGAGAGAGAGAGAGAGAGAGAGAGAGGTGTATTATATAAAATGTTGGGACTACCAGCCTTTAACATTTCATGTTTGTGCTCTTTAGTGTGTAACGACGTCTTGCTATGTATGGTATATTTTTGCGTGTAAGTGAGTTGAAGTTTCTATCTTAACATCTAAAGTTTCGTTGGCCACGAAGCTTTATTAATGTAGTAATTAAATGCCAAATAAATAAGCAACTGTGCAAGGTTCACTAGTACAAAAAGGGACCAAAGCACGCTTTTTTAATGCATGGGAGCACACTTCTCGTACTGTGCTTTTTTAATGCATGGGAGCACACTTCTCCCATGCATTTGTTGTTGTTGTGGCAGCCAATTAAATCTTCCACACTAATCCATCAAAGCCTGATAGGCCCATTTGTGAATCAAATTTGTGCTTATTTCAAATTAAAAGCCCAATTTTATAACGGTTCATGTATCGTGTATCTAATCAGCCCAGCCCATTAAAGCCTGATAGGCCCATTTAAAATTATAGATTTCCAAAGACGGGGCATGAATTTACTTACACAATTTATTTCTTTCATTTCTAGGTTATTCCCTAATCTAAAAATAACCCCGCCAATTAAATCTTCCACACTAATCCATCGAAACACTTTGTTTTCTTATTGTTCAGGTTAACAAAACCCTCTTTTAAAGGCCTTTCGACATGGAAAATGCATATAACTAAAAAAAAAAAATTAAGATCCTTGTCAAGCCAGGGTATCTACGTATTAGCCATAGGTGTAAATTAAGGTTTCCGCTATATACACTCCAACTCCTGCACATCAATTCCGACGTGCAGGGTTAGAGGCAATTGATTAATTTTTTTAAAATGCTACTCCCTCTGTTTCAAAATAAAAGTCGTTTGACTTTTTTCACGTTTTTTAAGGAGGTAAAAACCCTATAAAATATTATTTTTTTAATCAAATTTTTTTCATAAATTGATACTTGTTACTAATAAGTATCAATTTATGAAAAAAGTTTGATTAAAAAAATAATATTTTATAGAATTTTTACCTCCTTAAAAAACGTGTAAAAAGTCAAGCGACTTTTATTTTGAAACGGAGGGAGTAATTAATTAGGAAGGTTCGCACGTCAATTCCGACGTCTATTTTTTAGGGTGGATTTGCGGTACGGTATATCTAAAAACAGGGTTGTGCCACTAATTTTGGAGGCCCTGTACAAATAAAAAAATATAAATTATATTTGTGAAATTAAATTAAAAAGTCCAAAATTATATGCTATTCTTAGTGAAATTAAAATATAAAAAAATGTTTCTACAAAAATAATAGATAATGAAAAATCATAAAATTACACCTATAGACCGAACAAAAGAAGACATTTACACAATAATAATTTTTTATTTAATCACCTTAACAGAAAATTTTATAATTATAAATAAAATACACAAAAATTATTCTTATTATTTTTAAGAAATTGAAAAAAAAAAGATATAATAAAAGTGAAAATTAGAATGGTAGAAAATAAAAAAGAAATGCAAATAAAAGAACCAAACGTGGGTTTGCCTAGGCCAAAATGAAAGTGGAAGGGGCTGCAATAATTAGCTAGTAGACCAAGCGAGCACTTGCGATTTTTTGGTAAATCAAAATTTATATATAACAATCTTTTATTATATTGGGTCTGTATAATTTTTGGGTACTGAACTTGAACATGCTTAGACACGGGCCTATCTAAAAACACTCTAAATTAAAAGGCTTTTGAAATACGAAGTCAATCTGCAACCCACTACTATGAAGTTCAAGGAATCATAACATTAACTCGGTATATTACAGGTAATAATTTTTTTAAATGAATTTCCTCCACAGATTTTTAATAAGAGTGCATGGTATATCCTCGGAATATATTCAATTTAATTAAAGGTCCTATTTACATTAGTTAAAAAATGAGCAATCAGTAGCAATTGGTTAACTTTTTTTTTTTGGTTGATAGCTATTGGTTAAATTTAGTTTTTTTTTTTTGATAGAAAATCATGCTCTATTCAGTAATCAAGAGGTCTTCAAACACAATGTTGGAAATAATAGGTTCTAAATCAAACTCAGAACTAACAAAGTAAAATAACTCGGGACGCAATTGCGCTAAAAAGTGAGCGGCCTGATTGCCAACTCGTCGAACCAAACTCCATCGGCAGACTTGGAAATCTTGTGCAAGTCGGCAGGCCTTAAGGGCTAATACCCCGCCACCCCTCGGTAGGATAGCCTCCCCTGGATTAGTTGAACAGCAGTTGAACAATCCGTCTCAACCACAATTGCCTGATGACCCTTTTCCATTGCTAACTGCATCGCCCAGACCATCGCCTCAACCTCGGCCACCAGTGCATCGGTTCCCTGTTGAATCCTCCTTGCTGCAACCCAAACCATCTCTCCGTTTGAATTTCTGGCAATTGCACCAATACCGCAGCCCTTATCCATTGAAGCTGATGCGTCGCAGTTGACCTTAACACAGCCTTCCTCCGGCAAGACCCATCGCGCATACGACGGGCCCTCGTCACCATGACTGTGGAGCTGCGTCTCCTGTCTCTTCTTCTCCTTGTACTGTTGGACATTCTCCGAAGCATGCTCGACTATCATCGATGGCACTGATTCCCTACCTTCGAAGAGTCGCTGATTCCTGGCTCTCCACATACCACTCACCATGTAGGCCCACATGCTGATCAACTCCTCATTTCGAAATTGCAGCACATTTTCCATCCATTGGATGAAGCTTCCGCATCTCTTGCCCGATTTTCTTAGCGCCGGGACCATCTCCCAAGTCTCCTTTGCCCACTTGCACTCATATAGTGAATGCATGATCGGCTCCTCGAGCCCGCAAAAATCACATAAAGGGTCAGGAACCACCCTCTTTGTATGGAGGGCTGATTTACACAGTAGAATCCCTTTACTCGCCCGCCATAGGAGGTTGCGAACTCGCGGAATCACCCGTATTTTCCACATTGCCCTCCACATCTTGCTCTTCCCAGCCTGCGTCGAGCATTGTCCCCCCGCCTCCTCTCTTCTCTTCCTGTCCATGATGAGATGGTATGCTGATTTAACAGCAAAATTCCCGTCCCTTGTGTGATGCCAAATGAGACGATCCTCTGTTTGCGGATCAATCAAATGAAGCTTTAGGATCAGCTCTGTGTCACAATGAACAAAAGCCGACCGGACAGCCACTTCATCCCAACATCCCCTCTCCCAATCTATGAAGTCTAGCACACGCACACCCCCATCCCTGCCCTTTGGATTTGCCACCGGTCGAAAGGAAGTTGGTCTAGGAAGCCACCTATCCCTCCAAGGATCTAGACTTGCACCATTTCCTACCGTCCAGTAACTCCCCTCTTCCAACACCCATCGAGCCTTCATTAAGCTCCTCCACGCGTAGCTCGGTTGAGTCCCAACATTGGCCTCTAAGAAGGTTGTCCGAGGGAAATATCTTGCCTTGAGAAGTCTCGCAAGCAAGGAATCCGGTTCATTTAAAATGCACCACCCCATCTTGGCTAACATAGCCAAATTGAAAGCCTTCATGTCCCGAAATCCAATGCCGCCCTCTTCTTTTGAGTGGCACATCCTTTTCCAAGCCATCCAGTGTATCTTATGCTTCCCATCTCCATCACCCCACCAGAAGTTACACATTAGTTGCTCAATATCCCTGCACATCTGAGCCGGTAAAAGAAAACATGACATTGTGTACATAGGGATTGCTTGGATAACCGCTTTAATCAGCACTTCCTTCCCCGCTCTAGATAATGTCCTCTCCTTCCACCCCTTAAGCTTTTTCCATATTATGTCCCGTACTCCGCTGAAAATCACTTTCTTCGATCTCCTTATCATTTTGGGGAGTCCTAGATACCTCTCATGCTTTTCAACTTTTGCAACCCCCACCAACTCCTGGATCTCCTCTCGGACCTCCGTCGCCACATTCCTGCTGAAAGATAGCTCAGATTTCGCAAAGTTTACCTGTTGACCCGAAGCTTCTCCATAGATTCGGAGGATGTTCACTATTTCTGAGCCCTGTTGACAGTTAGCCCTTGCGAATAGGATACTATCATCAGCAAAAAAGAGATGGGATACCGTAGGTGCTGACGGAGCAATTCGGATACCATGCCACCGCCCCTCCTCCTCACTCCTCCTTATTAGCCCTGAGAAAGCTGCAGCGCAAATAAGGAAAAGATACGGAGATAGAGGGTCGCCTTGCCTGAGCCCCCTCTCTGGCACAAATATCTGGGTTGGAGATCCCTTCACCAACGCCGAGAAAGTAACCGATGTTACACACCGCATCACCCTCCCGTGCCACTCCTCATGAAATCCCATCTTGTCCATACAATGATCCAGGAAACCCCACTCCACTCTATCGTAGGCTTTAGCCATATCCAGTTTGAGTGCCATGAAGCCCTTCTTCCCCTTCCTTTTATTCTTCATGTAATGGAATATCTCAAAGGCAGATAGGACATTATCCGTGATGAGTCTACCCGGCACAAAGGCACTCTGATTTGGCGAGATGATCTTACTGAGGCACACCTTCAAACGATTAGTTAACATTTTTGAGATGATCTTATACAATACATTACATAAGCTAATCGGTCGAAGATCCTTCATCCGAAAAGGCGAGGGAACCTTCGGGATCAACGCGATGTATGTATGGTTAAGATCATCCGGGAAATGAGCCCCCTCCATAATATCAAGAATAAAACGAGTAACATCAGGCCCCACAATATGCCAGTAGCGCTGATAAAACATTGCTGACATACCGTCGGGACCTGGTGATTTTGTGGGATGCATAGAGAAAAGGGCAGATTTTACCTCCAAGTCCGAAAACGGATGCAAGAGCTCTAGGTTATCCTCTGCCGACAACATAGGCGAGATTCCTTGATAAGCCACATCCGGAAGAACATTTAGGTTTGATTTAAACAAGTTCTCGAAATAGGACACAACAACCCCCGACATCCCCTCTCTGCTTCTCCACTCCATCCCCTCATCATCCACCAGTCTAGTTAATTTATTTCTTTTTTCCCTACCAGTGGCTTTCTAATGAAAGTACTTTGAGTTTCTGTCCCCCCATCTGAACTCATTTGCCTTTGCCCTTTGAAACCATAATAGTTCTTCCTCCTCCATTAGGCGTTCTTCCTCCCTTTCCAGCTCCCTCCTCCTTTCCACTAACCGGCCAGACATCCCGGCCTTATGCATCTCCCTCAGTTCCTCTCTAACTTTATGCAACTTCTTCAACACATTGCCGAAAGTGTGCTTGTTCTAATCTTTTAATTCATCCAGGCACCTCGCCACCTTTTGGACAATGTCCTCAGACCCCCCACGGCTCCCCGGATTAAGCCAACAATTGCGCACTACCTCATAGCTCCCCTCGTGCTCTGCCCAGAGCGCCTCAAATCTAGACGGGCTCTCTCCACGCCTTTCCTCACCCCCCCCCCCCTCCCTTTCCACTTGCAGCGTGTAGGCCATAATCGACAAATGATCTGAGCCCTGCCGCTCAAGATGGACGGCACTCGTGCCAGGGAACCTTGACAACATATCTTCATTGCAAAACACATAGTCTAGCCTTTCCTGTATAAAATCATTCTCCTTTCTCCCATTATCCCATGTATATCTAGGCCCTGTGTAAGTCACCAAGCTGAACCCACATTGCTCGACAGCCTCTCTAAACCCTCTCATGTCCTCAATCCTCGGAACTCGACCCCCAACCTTGTCCTCAACGCTCAGAATTTGGTTAAAGTCCCCCACGCACATCCACGGCGCATGAGGCTCCTGGGCCAGCCGCTGAAGTAAACCCCAAGAGTGGTGTTTTTCCTCCCTTCTAGGCCATCCATAGAACCCGATCAATCTCCACTTGCTCCTCTCCGCACTCGTGACCATGGCATCTACATGGTGCGCCGTGTAAGTGTTAATCACCACCTCCGTTTCCTCCTCCCACAACAAGCACAATCCTCCCGACTTCCCTACACAATCCACCAGTATTTGCTCGTATAACAAATCGATGACTTTTTTCTGATTTTTTTTTAAAAAAAAAAGTATATGTGAGACGGTCTTTGATGCATTTGCAAGACTGCACTGGTATATTTCCGAATACAACAACAACTCAATTAGGGTCGTTTAGAAAGGGTATATAGATATAGAATATAGACTATTGGTATGAGATATAGATATCAAGCTATGGATATTGGGTATGAGTATATGATTTATATATATATATATGTATGGAGATGTTCCAGTGAAACGATTAATAGGATGTAACATGTAACACAATATCATGCATTGGATGAGAATAGGATGAATGGATGAGATTTAATTACAAATATTAAATATAGGTATTAGCACACTAGAATACTGCTTAATCAAATTTAGCGCTTGTGTCCGCATTTATTAATTTCAATGAAAATTTTGCAAGTTCTATGTTCGATCTTTCCATAAATAATTTTAACATTAAATTTGAATTTGAATGTTTTTTGAATTCTAGCAATTAATCTATTCATCGGTGTATTTGAATATTTATATACATGCACATCATTTTATATAAATATCCCGTAATAAATTGAATCATTATAATATATTTACCAAAGGTAAACTATTATATGTGTACAAGTTTATACATATGAATATTTTACAAAATTAATGTGAATAATTAGAATAGATTTAATAAATGTATAATTTTAGGCGTACACCACAGTTTATCAACCATCCTTTTAAAATAAATGTTAAGATATATCAATAATCATATTATACGTACTAATTATTCGCTTAACATATACAATATATTCATTGCCAATTTCTTGTCTCGTCAACCTAATTAGAGATGCTACACTTTATTTTATTCACAATTTAACAAAAAAATATTCGACACAATCAATTTGAATAATACAAATATATATTGAATATATAACATTAAACTCTTACACAACGTACATATATGAATATTATTTTCTAATAAAAAACATATAAATATTAAGTTTTGTCGATCCCCAATATTACATAGAACTAATTATGTTATAAACAATATTCATGTTCAACCTACTAAATATTCATTTAACCTACAATATATATTCATCGATCACCAATTTAGAATTAAATATGTCATAAACAATATTCATGTTCAACACACTAAATATTCATTTAACATACAATATATATTCATCGACTGCCAATTTGTTAATATTTTTTGGTGCAAACCAATTTGTTAATTAAAATCTCATCCACCCGGAAGTCCAAGACTCCAAGATACAACTATATACAAAACGTTTATGCTTATATTGCTATATAAATGTTTTTCTTAATTAAAATTTATTAAACAACTTTTTATGGGGTGGTGATTAGAATACTGTGGTCAACGTAACTAGCTTAAATTTAGGTAATGATTTAATTAGGAATTAAAAAAAGGTAATGATTTAACAGTTTAGTAATATTTCTCTACAACTCACTCGTAGTAATTCTATATGCACTATTTTAAATCAATCTCATCCATTAATTACATTTTCATCTAACGGTTACGATTATGTTACACGTTACACCGTATTTCTTGTTTCACTAGAACTCTTATATATATATATCTTATATCCGCTGTTTTGAAAGGGTGTATAAATATTGGAAAGGTATATAGATATCAGAATTACAAAAAGAGAGAGAGAATGAAATGAACCAAAAACTCAAACAACCCTAATCCAAGAGCAACGGGTGTCAATCCAGAGAGAAATTTTCAAACAGATGCAACAAAAATTCGAACATAAATGTTCGGACAGATGCAAAAAAAGATTAAAACATTAGGGGTACCTTCACTCAGTCGAACAGATGCAATCGAACAGATGCAATGGCGAAGGAGGAAGGAAATTTATAATCGAACAGATGCAATTCGAACATTAGGCCATTAGGGGAACCTTCGCTCAGCAGCAAAACGAAATTTTCAAACAGAGATTGCGGGGTACCTTCGCTCAGCAACAAAAAGAAATTTTCAAACAGAGATGAAATCGAACAGATGCTATAGAGGAGGAGAAGAAGGGGAAGCTTTGCTCAGTTGCTTGTATGTCCCCAATTTTTGCAGATATCCAAAATTGAAAAAAGCCCTAGAATTAGTATATAAAGATATATGATTGATATTCATATACCAATTTGAATAATTATACCAAACAGTGTATATAGATATTGGGCCTTCTATACCCATAGTCTATATTTATATACCCATTCCAAACAAGTCCTTAATCCGGATTCGGGATCTAAGGGATCAGGATATACGCACTCTTTCCTCGAACAAGTCCAGAGAGTGTTCCTGAATAATAAGACATAAGAACCACATATAGTAACAAGCCTTACAGAAGGTAAAAGAGACGGTAAAGAAGCAAAAGAAGCCAAAAAAACAACAAAGACAACAGGACACAACATCATAGTCCATAACTCTAAAGATCAGCACTCTCATACCATCCGCCGGTAGATTTTCGAATGATAATCATAAAAATAAATAAAAGAAAGATGAAAAATATATGGATCCAAAAAATACTGAATATATGATTAATTGCAAAAGAGAAGGAAGGATAAGGCTTGCCTTGCTTGGTGTGTGTAGATGCAAAAGCTTATATGTATCGGTAAATTTGATTGGACAAGATTAATTAAAAATAAGTTGGACTTGGATGGTTTGCTATGTGAAAATAAGAGACCCGGGCGCAACAATGCATATATAGGTGTGACAGCCTTATTATATATCAAGAGTTCGACATGGTAATTAAAGATGTAAGACTCGAAGATTTAAGAGGCGTCAGTTCATACTATCTATCCGTTTCAAGTTCATTGTCCTCACTTGAATTTTGAAAAGGAAGAGCTTTTATGATATGAGTAAGATTTGAATCACTTATATAAATTTCTCTCTATACCTTTATTATCTCCGATGTGAGATGGATTATAACAAAAGAGGAACATAAGAAGAGTTATAAGTTATTGGATAGAATCTTTTCTTTTTGAGTCGAAGAAGGCTAGTTTGTATGATTAGATTGGGTGGGGCCACATCTTTTATCGTTGTTATTGTTCTTCCTTTTTCTATGCTCTCTTTTGGTCATTCTTATCTAAGCGTTTGTTTTTATAACATTATTGGGTCTTTTTAGAAATGTTCTATGGATGTAGTTGAGAGGAAATTATATGTATACCATATTTTGTTGATAGGCGTATTTTTCTCGTATTTGACACTATATTGAATGTCTATCATCTTTTCTGCTAGTCTTTATTGCTTTTACGAGCCGTTGATTTATCAGATATATATTGATTTGTCTATTATTTCAAACTCTTACCTTTTCAAAAATATATATATACACACCATAGTTTCTTATACCTTATTGGATTCAGAGACAATTTGTGAAGGCGCAAATTTTGGGTCAAATTAAAAAACTGTCCACGGATTTATTTATTTTTTTGTTAAAAGGCCACGACCTAAATCCTTGGCCCCCCTTCCCTAAACATCGCTCATCAGTTCTCTCTTGCCTTATTCCTCAGCCGGCTCCCTCGTTTGGATCGATCTCTCTCCTTCTTCCTCGTCTTCAACGGATCTAGAGCGCCGTCGATCTTCCTCGTAATCATCTTCGCCGCCCTGATGGTGCAGCGGTGCGGCCGCCTTCGTCAACAACGTCCGGGAGATCTGGATCTGAGTGATTGAATCCGCCGTTGAAGAAGACGTCGCTTCCTCGATCCGCCGTTGAAGAAGCGCCGGAGGTCTGGATCTGAGTGATTGAATCCGCCGTTGAAGAAGACGTCGCTTCCTCGATCCGTCGTTGAAGAAGCGCCAGAGATCTGGATCTGAACGCCTCTCCATGTGGTTCCGCCGACTGTGTCTCCCAAATTCATGTAATGTCTATCTCTCCTGTTCTTCAACCAGTGCCATGGCAGATCGATGCTGAAATTGAATGCTGATTTTTTCAAGGTTGGATTCGATCCTACTTGAGTTATGCAACTCTCTTGGTCTCCAGGTTCTTCTTCTCCTTCACTCTCTCGTTCCTCTGTTGGATTCGATATTGCTGAAATTGAATGATGATTGAAGATTTGTATAAAATTAGTTATCTCCTGCTGAAATTGAATGGACAATTTGGTTGATTACTAGCAAGTTCTGGTATTTTGATAAAAAAAAAAAAAAACATGGTCACCTCCCTGTGTTGTGTGTCTATTGAAGTTCAATTTTGATTTTCTGCAGTTTACATCTAATTTTGATTTTCAACAGTTTACATCTAATTTTGATTTTCAGCAGTTTACACCTTTGTTTTGAACAACTGGCAGTCGTCGTCGCTGTATCATAAGATTTTCCCAACCATGTTTCAGATGAAGGTTGGGGATTTTCCAAACCATGTTTCGCTGTACACAGTCTATTTTCCTTGTTTTGCAGTTTCTGATATGCTTTCAGCAGTTTGGGGGGTTTTGATCAACTGAAGCAGTTGGCTTAGGAGCTTTACAAAAAGACGCATATTAAATTTGTTGGTAAATAGAAAACAAAAATGGTTCACCAAGAATTTGCAGCAGTTGGGTAGCAGAGAAGGACCAGATTATATGCTTTCCTACATTAATTGAAGATGAAAGGGAAGCTCCCCATCACCGTTTGCAAACCTCAAGACCTGAATTGAGACTAACCCCTCTACAGGAGCCCCATTTCATGTGTATCATCATTCCAACCATTTTGTGTAGCTATACAAACTGGAAATTATTTTTATAATAATAAAAAGGGGTGGGGTCATCGTTGTTACTGTTTTCTTCATCTTTCCTGTATTAGTTAGCAAAATTCTTTATGCTGAAATGCTTAAATTAATTCTTATCAAGTTGTATGAGCTACTATATCTTATACACAGAAGCATATATTATTTTATCATTACAACATTTCAGTATAACTTCTGGTTCAACAATACGTTTCAGCATCAACAACTTTGCTGAAGCCGGGTTTTCAACATCAACAACCTTTGTTTCAGCAACGCGGTAAAAAAAACCCATTGAAAACAGGGGTTGCTGAAACCGAATGTGCTGAAATAGGAGTTTCAGCAACTCCGTTTCAGCCAGCAACGCGGTAAAAAAAAACATTGAAACAGGGGGTGCTGAAACCGTATGTGCTGAAACCCCTGTTTCAGCAATGCGGTAAAGTAAAAAAAATAAAAAATAAAACTGAAGCACGGGTTGCTGAAACCGCATGTGCAGAAACAAGAGTTTCAGCATCAACACATGCGGTTTCAGCAACGCGAAAAAAAAAATTGGAAAAAAAAAGTGAAAAGGGGGTTGTTGAAACCGTATGTGCTGAAACAGAAGTTTCAGCAATTCCGTTTCAGCAACTTTGGAAACGCGGCAAACAAAAAAAAAAAAAAACTGAAAAAAAAATGAGGCGGGAGGGGGGCACGGAGGGGGGGGGGCACAGGGGCCAAGGGGAGGCGGTGGACATTTTGCTAATTTGGAGGCGGTGGACATTTTGCTAATTTGGAGGAGGTGGAAGCCTTTTTACTAATAAAGTCCAAAATTTAGGACATTCTAGTAATCACCCCTTGAATTTATTGTTGTTTTTGTTGTAGCTATTTAGATTGATATATATGGACTATATGAATATTGAGAGTGAGGAAGTCATTAGATTCCAAAAACCCATCTAGCTAAGAGGATATTCCCGTTCATTGTATCAGGGACTTGTAAGATTCCCTTGGTGAATGAATGGACTTGCATTTCTAGTGGACCAAAATTATAAGAATCCTTTTAGTATTTTTTGTATATTTTTTTTATATAAAAGTAGAATATGATATAAATTAATACGGAGTATATGGTAAATTGAGAGACCTATTAAATGACAACACCACCATTTGCACGTATATGTTTTCCTAATAACAAAGATATTCTACTTCACCGGTTCACAAATAAGTAGATAAAAATAATATAAAATATTAATTTTTTAATAATTTTTTTGATAAACTCATACTTATTAATAATAAGTATATATACTATAAAACTATTAAAAAAATAATTAAAATCAATATCTTATATAGTTTTTACTCTACTAAAAATACATTTGACTTTTAAAAAATTATTTATTTGTAAACGGATGGAGTAGTATACTAAAATAGAGAAATATAAACAATTATGATCGATATATCTACTCGCATAGAGCTAGTTAGATTGATATATAATACTCCGTATAAATCATAAAATACTCAACATAATTAAGGTTTAAAGGCCCATTAAGTTATAATTAAAAAAAGGTATATATATATTAATTGGCCGGTGGTGTTAAGTAACCATCTCTTAATTGTCGTTGTATATCCTACACCAAGTCGATCGAATCGACAACACCAAGTTTACGTTTCTGTGAAATTTCAAGAAATCACGGGCAGGTCTAATGAAACTTGGAGTCGTGTTCGGTTTATTTTATTTTTAATTATAAAGTCGGAATTCACCCTTTTAACACAAAAACATGAAGAGTAAAAAGATCCGCTTTCAACCCTCCCTTCCCAGTTCCCACAATCCTAACACGCTCTTTCAAGTACGATCCATCTAGCTAGACGAGTTGACAGTTGAACATTTTTTTTTCTTTTGGTCCGAGCATGTCAATCCTTTTTTAGCTCAATCATTTTTTTTTATTGTTATTGTTTATATTTTTACGACAGTTTTCGACGTGCATTCTCAATCTCTTTTATCCTTTTCCCGAAGCCATAAAAACTGAACCGGCTGGCCTGCTCTGATAACATGTGAAATTCTGAGAAATCCCGATTACGTCGTATGAAACTCGGAGGCGTGTGTTGGGTTTATTTTTCTTTTGATTATAAGTTTAGGATATTCTTCTAATACAAAAGTTTAAGTCAATGTGTACGGAAGGACTTCACCCTCCCTTATATATTGGTATGGTTTTTGATAATGTTTTTCAATGTGGGACGACTAATGATCATTATATCAATATTTATGGACATATTGGCCCCAACAAAATTCCAAAAAGGTTTTCTGGTGCGTCGTACCGGGGTGATTCTTGGATGTGATTTTGGGAGGTCTTGGTGATCCTCTTCTTAGTTAGGGCTCTGGCGTCTTGAGTCGGGTCTGGCTGGGGTTGAGGCGGTGTGTATCAAGACAACTTTGTGATCTATATTTCCTTGGAGGATCGTCTTTACTGCCCACAGAGACTTCTAATGTACCGTTCGCCAAGGAGATGGAAGGACAAGTATTGTTCAAATCGGATTGGTCATTGAACAACGACCAATCAGAGTGTTCGTTGTATAAATTTATGACGTTTTGTTCTTAAACGTCAAAGAAAGTATTTTTAATGACATTTTATACTAAAACTCCATATTCTAACCGTCATTAAATTAAGACCACATATGTAGTAGTGTTGTCATTGAAGATCTCACAACTGTTTCAAAGTAGAAATCCAAGATTGGAAACAATAGCCAGGGAGATTGAAGGACAAGGATCGTTCAAACTGGATTGGTCATTGTCATCGAAGATCTCGCGAAGCTGTGTTTCGAGGGTAGAAATTCGATCATCAATGTCCTTCCTAGCGGCCTTCAAGGCCTCAATTTCGCAGAGAATCTGGGAAACATCGAGTTTGATTGACTCCACTGTCGTAAACTTGTTGCTGGAGAGGACTGGATATGGTGCCAAGATAAACCCTAACTCTTCCCGTCAACTTGGGGGTGCTCCCAGCCCGCTTCAGATTGAAGAGTGGAAAATGAGATGGACTTTTTACAAATGTGGACCCAAGGGTGATCAATATATGAGTTAATTTAGACGGGTTGGATGGACTATAGAGAAAATTTCCACTATCGTTATTGTAATATCAACATTTCTTATATGCGTTTATAGACACGTTAAAAACAGATTTTGAATTAAATTTATTATTTTATTTTTAAAGCATTAATTTTTAAGGTTAATGTATTCAAAGTGAAGTGTTTTTTTTTTCTTTTTAAGAGTTTCTGTAAAAATCAAGCTAAATATGTAATATGCAACAACATGTAAGCAATCAAATGCATAAAACTATCAAGAACATTCACTCTTCTATTTCTATGAAGTGAAGAAGAGAATGATAAATGAGGCCATCAGCCGTCATTTGCTTTCATCAATCCCCAAAACCCTATTTTGGAAAGGTTCCAATCATGTCTTATATAGTACCTAAGTCATGTGCCAAGCACATGGGAGACTTGTCTCCTTATTACAAAATGAGCAGCATGAAGAGTAAAATATTGCCAGAACATAGCACCATAAAACAAGGGAAAATATGAGCAAGATAATCTCCATATCCCCCTTCAAATTGGACTTGCTTGGAGACGACCAAGTCCCAACTTGGAAGAGAGGAAGATATGTTGTTTCTCACCAAGAGGCTTGGTAAGAACATCTGTCAACTGAACACCAGTACGCACATGGTGAGGTAATAAGAAGCCTTCTTGCAACTTTTCTTTAACAAAGTGACAATATATCTTGAGGTGTTTAGCTCTTTCATGGAAAGCCGGGATTTTCTGCTATGTGGATTGTTGCTTTGTTTTCACAAAATAAGGGAATAGGCAGAGGAACATGTAACTACAATGTCTGTAACACCCCTTCAATCCACACCAATTCACTTGATGTCATGGACATACTCCTATATTCTGCCTCAGTAGAGGACTTAGAAATTGTCACTTGTTTCTTTGTCTTCCACGATACTAAATTCCTTCCAAGGTATTCCACAGTATCCTGTAACTGAACGAGCACTAAATTGGCAAGATGCCCATTCTGCATCACAAAAAGCTGATATGCTCATAGCAAAGTGTTTGGAATAATGTAGACTAACAGAAATTTTCCCTTTGAGATACCTTAGAACATGAATGGCAGCATCAAAATGAGATTGCCTAGGCTCAACCATGAATTAACTTAAATGCTGAATTGCATATGATATATCTGGCCGAGACAAATTGAGAAAAAGCAGCCTCCCAATCAACCTTTCAAGACCCAAGAAATATCTTGCCTTGCCAAGATCTTTAATGGTAAATGCAGTATGCAAAGCTGCTTAATTTGGTGCTCTTGATTTCATTCTCATCATCACCACTAATCAAGAGATCACCAACATAAACTAGTGCTACCACAATACCTTTGGGAATAAGCTTAGTGAATAAGGAATAATCCTAAGTTGATTGAACATAACCCATGTTTGAAAGGAACCTGCAAAGTTCAGCATTCTATTGTCTAGAGGTTTGCTTGAGCCCATAGATAGACTTTCTTAGCCTACACACTTGCCCTAGCTTATCTATAATGTACCCTTCAGGGGAATCATATACACTTCCTCATCTATAGTCTCTTGCAAGAAAGCATTATTGACATCTAGTTGATATAAGGGCCATCATTTCACGGTTGCAACAACAATCAATATTCTCACAGTGGAAAATTTAGCTACAGGTGAGAAGTTATGTTTATAATCTTTACCTTTAATCTGGTATCCCTTAGCCACTAGCTTGACTTTATATCTTTCAATTGACCCATCTGGTCTATATTTGATTTTGTAAACCCACTTACTGCCTATGGGTTTGACACCTTCAGGAACCTCAACAAGGTCCCAAGTATGATTTCTTTCTTGTAGCTAGCACACTATTCCTTGCCTTTATCCAACATGGACTATGCACAACTTGTTTGTAAGAATAAAGCTATGGTGTGGCTACCATTAGAGAAAATGAAGTCACTATCTCATGATCAGTATGATCACCAAGGCCTTCTGCCAAAAAAGATTGTGATATAGAGCCCCTACTTCTAGGATTATGACAGACATAATCTTGTAACCTTCTAGGCCTGACATGCTCCCTAGTAGTCCTTCTTAGAGGAGGAAATATATTTTCATCTTGCAACATTTCAATAGACATGGGACTGTTATGTCCATCAGAGAGTAAAGAATCAGGAACCTGAGATGGAGCACTTGAAGATTCATTCTCTTGAGGTATAACAACAATTGGAGATGCAGAGTCAGAGGACTGAAGAGGTTGTTGAGCAATAATAAGATCTCCATCAACTGGATTCACAAGAGGTAATCTGTTAGGGGTGATCGCATTTTCTTTTTGAGTTAGAGCATCAAAAGACCCTTTAAAAGGAAATATGTCTTCCCTACAGATCACATCTCTGCTCACAAAAACTTTCTTAGTTTCCAAGTCTAATAGCTTGTATCCCTTTTGACCAAAAGGGTATCCAAGCAACGCACATTTTCTTACCTTAGGACCCATTTTGTCCTTTTTTTATTTTATTTTAAAGGTTAATATATTGCATGAAAATAGAAGTAGCTACAATGTACAAAAGGTTGGACCAAGTGTTGTGGAACACTTGTCCAGTGCTACCAAAATCATGGAACAAGTGTGTTGTTCCAGTCTATGTGGGTGTGTTCAGCCTCAAGCTCGGGGTAGCTCCTGTCTCATCAAGCCACATCTATCATAACTCGGCCCTACCCCCTAAGATTGGATGAGCATAAATCCCCCTTCGGCTCAGCCATCAAGGGATTTACACAAATCCAAACTTAGCACACCAATCCTATGAGTTAGAGTTCAATGAAAGGATGTACGATATTACAAAATGTCATCCTAGGCATGAAAGCCCTAAGAATGTCGAGGTTATAGAAGGTTTATAAAGAAGCAAAAATTACAATGTGGGATTCAGGCCTTCAGGATTTTGCCTCGACATGGCTAGGTGGCAAAGTGTGCTCTGAAGCATTGTTGTCATAGCTTTGATTCCCTGTAGCTCATGAAGGGTTGCTTGTTTTCAGTCTTTTTAGCTTACACCACTCCATGGTTGTGCTTCACGAGTGTCCAGTGGCAGCATTTAGTCGCTCCAGTCCAGCTTGTAGTTCTGTTGTAGGCTTGAAAAGGATAGAGAATTCATGATTTAGGACCTTGTAGACATGTGTTTTGATCAAGTGAACTACTACTTCCACACTTTTGCTTGATCCTTCAAAGGCCTTTTCATTCCTTGTTTTCCATATTAAGTAAACTGTGGCTGCCATTGTTACTCTCTTTGCTTTAGAGATCCATCCTTTTCCTTTAGCCTCATTTTTTAGCCATTTGAGTCCACTGTTGATGGTGTTCATTCTCCTCCACATTCCTAGCCAAGTTTTGACCTGTGACTAAACATTAAAGGAAAAATTACACGCAAAAAATATATGCTCATGTGATTCTGAAGCTTGGTTGCATAGATGACAGTTTAAGTTCACTTCCCTTGATTTGTAAAGGTCTTTTATAGCTAGTCTTCCCTTTGAAGCCAGCCAAAAAATGAAAGCATGCTTGGGAACAATTGTCTTGTCCCAAACCACTGTTGCCCAAGGTGGTTTTGGAGCTTTTCGTCTAAAGTGATCATAAGCTGCTTCTATGCTGAAATTCCCTCCTAGACACCAGCTATTGAGCTTTATAGAGGCCTCTTGTGCACTTCCTGTAAAGGTTAGTAGGGCATCTCGAATAGAAAGGATTTTTTTGAGCAAAGGAGAGTCATTTTTGTCATGAACTTGCCAATTCCAAACATCTCCTTGTTGTATGTATTGGTGATGCACCCATCTAACCCATAAACTATCTTTTTTCCTATCAATATCCCAAAGCATTCTAGATATGAAAGCAGTGTTCCATGTTTTGAGGTCTTTTAAACCTAAGCCACCTTCATCCTTAGGCAAACAAACATCTTTCCATTTTATTCTATCGGATTTCCAAAGGAATTTTTCACAAAGGCTGTTAACCTTATCAATGAAAGTAGAAGGAGAGGGGAGGATAGAAAACCAGAAACACTAATCCCCTGAAGCACAGTTCTTATAAGCTCGACTCTCCCTGCATAAGATAGAGTTTTAGAGTTCCAGTAACTTATGTTGGTTAAAATTTTATCTAGGAAGGGAGAAAATTGTGCAATAGTAAGTTTCCCTGAGGAAATGGGGATTCCTAGGTATCTGAAAGGAAAAGCTCCATGTGTAAACCCGGATCTAGTAGCCAAAAACTCCCTGTCATCAGGCTTTGCTCCTGCTAAGAAGAAAGAGGATTTCGAGGAACTGACCTCTAACCCAGATACTTCAGAGAAATGGTTAAGAGCATCTAATAAAATGGCCATGGAATTTTTATCACCTCTTGACATTAACATTTTATCATCAGCATAGGCAAGATGTGATATTTGCAAATTTTCACATTTTGTGTGGAATTTAAAACTTGGAAGCCTTGTCATGCACTTAAGAGTTCTGGACAGATAGTCAACAGATAACACAAAACGGAGGGGAGAAATGGGATCTCCTTGTCTAAGCCCTCTCTTGCCATGAAAGTACCCATGCATAGAGCCATTGATACTAATAGAAAAGGTAGGGGAGCAGATACACTCCAGCACCCAATGTATGAACATAGAAGGGAAGTTTAGGTGTAATAGCATTTGTTTAATGAAATCCCAAGATATGGTATCATAAGCTTTTTTTAAATCAAGATTTTGGATACATCTTGGACTAATTCTCTTTGACGGAGGGAAAACCTATCGTTGATCCGTCAAAGAAAACTCAAACCTAAAGCGATAAGTACGAGGTCGATCCCACAGGGATATTATTATTCAAGTGTGATTTAAGTGCCAATTAAAGTAACCAAAAAGGGGGGGTTTTATGTGTAAAAGTTTCGCCTTTTATCAAAGCGGAGTAAATAAAGCAAAGTAAAGGAATTTATTTTAGACAATTTGGAGAAGCAATTCTACCTACAATTTTCCACTTTATTGGATTGAAGCGATCCTTGTAACTTCTTCTCGTCCTATTAAGTTTCCTATGAATGCCCTTGTCCCGACCTAATATAGTTAATAGTCCAACCAGTCCTAGCAACCCTTATCAATCGAACAGTCCCTAAAGAAGGATTTAACCTAATTGATAGCTTTAAGTTCAGATATTAGCCAAGGTGTTTGCAGTCCCTAAAAAGGGATTTAACAACACATTCAACTTCCTACTCATTCAATTAGTTCAACCAACCCTAAAGGAACAAGTTTGCCACTTAGGTTAAGGTTCACAACCAGGAATCTACAAAACCTTAGCGATTGAATTGATCTAACAAGTTGGCCAGACAAGATAGAACAAAACAATAACAATCAAGCACAAAGAAGTTGAAACATTCAAATATAGTAAACAAGGAACGAGAATTAGAAACTCACAATCAATCCGAATAAAGCTTCAAATTGCAGGCAAAATAGATGAGTTTAGTTCCTCATGGAAGTCATCGCTCAAAATCTCTAAAGCGTCTAATGAATAGAATAAAAAATAGAAGTTATGAAAATAACATAAAACTTGGCCTTTTAAAACATCCAAAGTCGGCCCCAAAATAAACACATAGATCTAGGGTTTTTTTAATTCTTCAAAACGTTGCGCAGAACCACTAACGACCAATGCTGCGGGCGCAGCATATGTGCTGCGCCCGCCGCACACTGTTTCCTCCAACCCTTTGCAAATTGATTTGCCGTGGGCGCCGCAAGGTTGCTGCGGCCGCAGCCAGGGGCTTTTCACGGAAAATCTATCATGAATTCGCTCTTCTTGTCAACAGGAAAGTCGTAGTTCTCTGAAAGAGCTTTCCAACACATGTTCATAATAGTCAAACGGACAACCGAGGCCTCCAGAAAGTGCAAAACAAGTTCAGCATGTCTGGCGACAACTTCTGCAGACTTGTTATTCGTTTAGGCTCGCTTCTTCTTCTCAGGACCTCTTGAGATCTTCATGTAAGCTTCTTCGATCAACTAGACATTCTCATCCAATGCGTTATCAACTCATGTCTCCTCCTCGGATCCACCATTACCTGAAATAATCAATAAAAGCGTGTAGATTCCGACTCCGACAACATAGAGAACTAATATGCAAATCGTGCTTAATCCATCAATGAAATGCATCTTAACTAAGCTAAATGCAACCTATTATGCCTACCTAAATGCATGCTATCAAACTCCCCCATACTTAACTTTTGCTTGTCCTCAAGCAATGATAGAATGAACATAAATCAATGTATCCCACAAGAAATCCCTTCAAGTTTCAATCTCATCAAAAAGCAACATCATATCAGGTGAAAACATAAACCAAGCAAACAAACGTCATAACATGTATTCCAGTGATCAAAGCTTAGAAGTAGACATCTTCCAACCTCACCAGAAGTATGTGTTTCACTCATATGTTTAGGTTTTAAGACACAACTCTCAACTCAAACCAATCATGCACTAAACTCATAGACACTGACCACCATATCACCAAATATCTACCGAAATGTCATTACTTGCGGGACACAATAAAGACAACTAAATAAAATGTGACACTTTTTTTTTCTTTTCTTTTGTTTTCTTTTTTTTTCTTCTTTTTTTTCTTGTCTCGGTGCTTTCCTTACGCGAGGCGCAAACATGGGTGTCATGAATGGCCCCGGTCTATCAACACCTCAACCTACTAATATGAACTCCACTTGAACATCTTTTGACGCAAGTTGCAAACATGGGTGTCATGAATGAACCTGGTTACTCAATGATCAAGCTTTCTTTCCTTGTGGCCTTTTTGCGCGAATCATACCCATGGGTGTCATGCATAGATCCGGTTACTAAGTGCATCAACCATTGCCACCTTATTCACTAAATATTCACAAATTTAGCAAAAGACTCAAAATATAAACATAAACTCCGCAAGCAATCAAACATGTGCATCGGTCTCTAAAAATAGATATTGCAGTCAATGCCAAGAGGTAGCAACACAAGGAGAGTAATTCACACAATTGAGCAAAAGAATTCAAATAAGGCCAAACATTCTCATAGGGTCATGTTTTGAGAACTTCAATCATACTTTAGCTCAATCATACATGCTCAATTATATTTGCCAGCTCATGTTCCACAAAAGTCAAATACAAACAATAATCGAAACATCCAGAACTCCATGGGATTTGTATGAATCATGCTTGAAATTTAAAATAGAGGACAAACTAAGCAAGATGGGTATTTGAATAACACATATGTATGCAATGCATGCTTATTTTTGGGATTTTTGAATTTTTTTTAATTATGGAAATAAACAAGAAATTAATAAAAACAAAATGAAATAAATTAAACATGGTGCAAAAATTTAAATATGATCTCCTATATGCATCTATATAGGGGTGTGCATGATTCGGCCCAAACCGAATTTTTGGGCCGAACCAACACAAACCGAACCGAACCTAACCGAACCGATGTTTTTCGGTTCGGCTTTCGGTTCGAGAATTCCCAATTTTTCGGTTTCGGTTCGGTTTGTGCTCGGTTTGTGTTAAACCGATTTATTTAGCAAAGGCTTATAATTTTATTAATTTATAAAACTTATAAATATATAATTCATATAAAACTTATTGTTTTTTTTAATGTTTTATCACATAAAATATAAAATTATGTCAACACTCAACAGTAGTTCATTTCCTAATAAAAAATAGTTCATTTTCTAACTCTTCATCATCGCCTCATGGAGTCACGGGGTATCCCGTATCCCAATATCCAATTCCCCCAAATTGAAAATGAACTACTGTTCACGGGGTATCCCAAATCTCAATTTTCCATCCCGCAGTCCTGCTCGCCTCCCTCCGGTGGTCCGACGACCATTGCTTGCCTCCCCTCCGGCGCCGGCAGTTCGGCGTGGCTGAGGTCAGGCAGTGAGGCGGCACTACCACTCCGGCCAGTCTCTTTCTCTCTCGGAGTCTCGACATCCAGTTCTCACTTCTCCTACACGGTAAGACTAAGTCTTGGCATCTCCTGACTCCGGTTATCGGCATCGGGATTTGGCATCTCCAATCTGGCAATCTGTATGCAACTATGAAATCGGTTTAGTTAGGCTAAAACCGAACCGAACACAAACCAAACCGGTAAATAACCGAACCGAACCTAATACTTTCGGTTCGACTTTCGGTTTGGAATTTTGAGATTTTCGGTTCGGTTCGGTTCGGTTTTGAGCCGATGCACAGCCCTACATCTATATACAAAATTCTTCTCCCCCACACTTAAAGTTTTCATTGTCCTCAATGAAACAGTAAAGACAACAAAAGTCAATCAAATATAATCAGGGTGAAGGAGAAGAAAAGGAAAAAGAAAGAAAACTTACCTCGGGTTGCCTCCCGAGAAGCGCCTTTGTTTCAAGTCGTTGGCTCGACGTTTTGCTTAAGCTTACGACACTAATCAGACATAGTCAAAGCCCTCATCAACCTGTCAAACTCTTGTGCACAACTAACAAACAAACATGCACTACAAACAAATAAATTGAAACTAAATAATACAGGATTTAAGAACCGTTTCGACTTATTGTATTCAGGAGCTTGACTACCCACAAAGGGTATATAATACCACCAATTTAGTTCTACTGGTGGTTTGTCAAAGTAGTAGTCAAATGGATCAACATATTCACCAATATTCTCTCTAGTGCAGGGGACAACCTTTATCTGCTCTGTAGCCTCAGCAATAGGCTTTGGACCTGATTCATCAATGGGCGAGCTAGGGATGATCTCATCAGATAGAGTGTCTTCTTCCTCAATCTTCTCAATGTGATTTTCCACAATGACTTCAAGAGGTGCAATAGAGGTCTCAACGATTTGAGATACTGGAGAAAGTGACTCGTTCTGCACACAATGATTATCCATGTAGCAGAAAAATTCCCACATCTCCGAGAGTCCCATATCTAATAAACCTCCATCACTCAGGCTCTCGGCAAGACTCCGTGTCTCAGAAGTCATGCCATCAAAGATGCATAGAAGCACTTCCCTTATACTAGCTTGATATCCCCATGAATAAACATCGTTAATGTACTCCTGCAATCTGATGAAGTATTGATGAAAACTCTCTCCGTCTAACTGCAATAACCTCACCTTCAACATATGTTAGTAGCAGGAGTGCGGACCATGTAAGTGGTCCACACCAAAAATCAGCACCAAAAACACTGAAGAATCAATAAATGTCCCCGGCAACGGCGCCAAATTTGACGGAGGGAAAACCTATCGTTGATCCGTCAAAGAAAACTCAAACCTATAACTAGTAAAGCGATAAGTACGAGGTCGATCCCACAGGGATATTATTATTCAAGTGTGATTTAAGTGCCAATTAAAGTAACCAAAAAGGGGGGGTTTTATGTGTAAAAGTTTCGCCTTTTATCAAAGCGGAGTAAATAAAGCAAAGTAAAGGAATTTATTTTAGACAATTTGGAGAAGCAATTCAACCTACAATTTTTCACTTTATTAGATTGAAGCGATCCTTGTAACTTCTTCCCGTCCTATTAAGTTTCCTATGAATGCCCTTGTCCCGACCTAATATAGTTAATAGTCCAATCAATCCTAGCAACCCATATCAATCGAACAGTCCCTAAAGAAGGATTTAACCTAATTGATAGCTTTAAGTTCAGATATTATCCAAGGTATTTGCAGTCCCTAAAAAGGGATTTAACAACACATTCAACTTCCTACTCATTCAATTAGTTCAACCAGCCCTAAAGGAACAAGTTTGCCACTTAGGTTAAGGTTCACAACCAGGAATCTACAAAACCTTAGCGATTGAATTGATCTAACAAGTTGGCCAGACAAGATAGAACAAAACAATAACAATCAAGCACAAAGAAGTTGAAACATTCAAATATAGGAAACAGGGAACGAGAATTAGAAACTCACAATCAATCAGAATAAAGCTTCAAATTGCAGGCAAAATAGATGAGTTTAGTTCCTCATGGAAGACATCGCTCAAAATCTCTAAAGCGTCTAATGAATAGAATAAAAAATAGAAGTTATGAAAATAACATAAAACTTGGCCTTTTAAAACATCCAAAGTCGGCCCCAAAATAAACACATAGATCTAGGGTTTTTTTAATTCTTCAAAACGTTGCGCAGAACCACTAACGACCAATGCTGCGGGCGCATATGCTGCGCCCGCTGCACACTGTTTCCTCCAACCCTTTGCAAATTGATTTGCCGCGGGCGCCGCAAGGTTGCTGCGGCCGCAGCCAGGGGCTTTTCACGGAAAATCTATCATGAATTCGCTCTTCTTGTCAACAGGAAAGTCGTAGTTCTCTGAAAGAGCTTTCCAACGCATGGTCATAATAGTCAAACGGACAACCGAGGCCTCAAGAAAGTGCAAAACAAGTTCAGCATGTCTGACGACAACTTCTGCAGACTTGTTATTCGTTTAGGCTCGCTTCTTCTTCTCAGGACCTCTTGAGATCTTCATGTAAGCTTCTTCGATCAACTAGACATTCTCATCCAATGCGTTATCAACTCATGTCTCCTCCTCGGATCCACCATTACCTGAAATAATCAATAAAAGTGTGTAGATTCCGACTCCGACAACATAGAGAACTAATATGCAAATCGTGCTTAATCCATCAATGAAATGCATCTTAACTAAGCTAAATGCAACCTCTTATGCCTACCTAAATGCATGCTATCACTCTTCCTAGTATATCTCCTGATCAGTTCTTGAAGAAGCAAAATGTTTTCATGCATGATCCTGCCTTCAATGAAACTAATTTGAGAAGGGGAAATGATAGATTTAAGGATAGGAGACAGCCTAGCGGCTAGGATTTTGGTGATGACTTTGTAGGAGATATTGCAACAAGAGATTGGTCTAAACTCACCAACAGTTTTAGGAGAAGCAGGGTGTCTGTCATTGCTTAAAATGGCTCCTCCAGTTCTGATAAATCTTGCATTAACAATTCCTGTCTGTTTTTCAGTCCCAATTAAGCCAGTGTAGAACTTAACAAATTCTTCAGCAACTTCTTCGAGAGATAATGTTTCCAGACCATCTTCTTTGATGAGTGAACTTACATGGTTTCTCTTCAGGTTTTTCTTCATGAGCCCAAGAAAGTAAGCACTACATTTATCCCCTTCAAAAGCGTGTTTTGCCTTGGCCAACTGTGAGAGAAACTTAAACTCGGCTTCCTTAAGTCTGGTAGCCTTTTTCTTTGTTAGTTCTAGTGCTTGAATCAGCTATGATGAAGTACTGTCATTCCTCAATTCCATAAAGGCCCTCTCATATTCAGTTTCAGCATTCTTGGCTCTGTCACTTATGTTTGAAAATTGGGATTTGTTCATTTCCTGTAGTGGCTTCTTTAGTCTTTGTAGAATCTTGCATAACTTAAACTGCTGTGAGCCACCACCATTGTGGAACCAGTTTTCAGTGACCATTTGCATGAAATTCTCACCCTGAGCCTACATATTAAAGTATTTGAAAGGGGGTTTTCTATATCTTTGTTGCTACAGAACTTCCACTAATACTTGGCTATGGTAAAAAAAAGCTTTGGGAAGGAGAAAAGAGGCTTTACAATACAGGTTTGGTAAATCCCAACTTCCATTCACCATAACCCTATCTATTTTTGTCGACTTTCCTCCTTTAAACCATGTCTACTCTAACCCTTCACTGGCAGCATCATGAAGATCAAGTTCTGCACACAGCTCCCACAGGTCATTTGTTTCATACTGTTACAGTTGCACCATTCTTTCTCTCACAGGATCTCATTATGGCATTAAAATCTCTTTGCACTAACCAGGGTGAGCTTGTATGACCGATTTCCTCTGCAAGGTTCCTCCATAAACCTCTTCTATTAACTATTGTATGAAGACCATAAACCTGAGCTATCTGAAAACATTTTCCAGTGATTTTACATTGAATTTCCCCTGATATAAGCTGGTCAGTGATCTTCCTAATTCTGAACTCGACTCTTAAAGGATCCCAGATGATAAGAATCCTGCATGCATCACTCTGATCAAAATATGAGCATAACTCCATTGTCTAAAACTTGTACTCATTATTGACTTCACTTTGTTCACATTCAGTTTAGTCTCTAGGATACCAAAAAACATATATTTTTTTTCTCTCAGAAATTTAGTAACAACCTTATGTTTGGGGGTGCTGTTAAACCCCCTCACATTCCAAGAAGCTATTATCATTTATTCCTTTTTGAGAGGGTGCTAGGCCCTTTATCTTTTTGTTGTCCACCTTCAGAACTGTGAATTGGCCAGTATTTGAGAGGTATGACCTCTCTCTCATCTGCACTCATCTCCTGAGGGTTGCATTCATTTGTAGACATCTGTCCTTGCTTTCCCAGTCTTCCACTCCTTCTAATCTCAGTGAAATTCTGCTCTCCTCCTGTAGCTCTCAGTCCAGCCTTGTCTTTAGGTTTGCTCAAGTCTCTGTCTATGTCTGTGCTAGATTTTCCATCAGTCCATGAAAGGGTTTCAGCTTCTTCTGCCACTGCTTCATTAGGTTATTCTAGAACATGGAAGGAGTTGGCATCAGCAAAGGTTACTTTCTTCCTCTTCCCTTTTTCTTTTTCTTTCAACAAGTCATCAATTCTCATCTCTTCTTCAACCCTCTTAGAAACTTCAATATAGGTTTGTTGTATTTCCTTCAGTCCCTCAGCTCTTGCAGGGGGGGTGAATTTTTCTTCCTTTGGTAGGCTTGATTAATTCTTTCGATGGAAGAAAATAAAGAGGATTTGACATTTGTCATTGTGGATTTGAAGCCTGAAGGAGGGGTTGGTTTCAGTTATCTGTTGGATGAATTATGAAGGGAGGTATGAATGATGCTATGTTCAGGTCCAGGGGTTGAGAGAAGAGGGGGAGGAGGGAAGAGTCATTTGGGCCATGTAGTAGGGAGGAGGAGGGGGTAGGAGAAGAGGAGAAGGGAGCAATCTGTGGAGTGGGTGAAGTATCAGGAGTGGGTAGCAGAGAATGGTGAGGCTGATAATTGTTTTGGGGGGGAAGGGATGGGGAAGGTGACAGGGGGGGGGGGTGGATGAGGTGAAGGGGGATGGGGTTGATCAGTAGTAGAAGAGTTAAGCAGAGGGGTGGAGTTTGAGGAGGGGGGTGGGGGTGGGAAGCAGAAGTAGAAGCCCCTACAACTGAGGGAGTAATTTTTCTCTGTAAACTCTATGGGGGGGGGGGGCAGCTTGCTTCCTTTGTCCAGCAGCAACTTCAGATGTTCCTTTAGCAGCTGGGCACTTTGTTGTTTCATGTCCATATGTCAGACATCTGTTACAGCTTGTAGGAAGATTCTCAAATTCTATATAGCATGTATGATCTGGAGCATCATCAAAGTCTATGGTCAGCATTTTCTTTAGTTCCTTGGAGCAATCCATGTCCACCAAGACTCTAGCATATAACTATTTGGATCTATGCTATGTGTAGCCATCAGTCATTATTGGATCACCAATTTTTGAGGCTATTTTCTGTAGTAGAACAGGAGTCCAGAACTTAGTAGGAAGTTTGTGGATTCTAATCCAAATCGGTAGGCTTGAGAACATTGTTTTATCAAATGTGAATCTCTCAGGTAAACTCTTAAGCAGGAGAGTATATCCAGGCCCTGTATATGGTCCTTTCATCAAGACAGAATATCTATCATCCTCAGAAAAGAACTTGAACATTACCCATCCTCCTTGGGCATTATAATCATGCTTAGGCCAGTTTCTCTTCAAGTTAGCAATGGCCTCAAATCCTAGGAATCTGCCAACAATGTATCCAACTAGAGCAAATCCCCAGGCCTCTTCTAAGGTCATGCATTCACTCTTTGTTGCCTTAATAACATCACCTTCACCAGAGCTTTGGTATGACAGTCTGTAACCTTTAAGTCTGGGACTTGTACCAATCAAAGGAGATGGAGTTGCCCAGGCACCTTGTAGCTGAGTGTGAGAGGGATTGGCATAGGAAGAGGGGGGTTGGTAGTAGGGGTAGGAGTTGATGAGGAGTTAGTAGCAGGGAGGTTAGTGGCTCTATAAGCTTCTGCAGGGGTGGGTTCCAGAAGTATGGTGGTGGGATCTGTAGTAGCCATTTGGGGAGGTGTGGGAGTAGGATTGTTAGGGGTGGTCTAATTGATGTTGGCCAGGTTTCCTGTGGGTGTAGAGCTTTCAGAATTCCCAGTACCTTGATTCTTAGTGACTTCACAGGAGATGTGGTGAGAGGTGACACTCTGCCTAGACCCAGGAGGAGGGTGGGGGGTTGCCATAGCCGGAGTTTGCTCAGGAGTTGGGTTTGGCACACAATTTTTTGTCAACAGATTATCACATTGTTGTCCCTCCATTGGGATCTTCTGAGCATTTAAACTTGTATCAATATTCTCAAAAGTAGCAGGAGAAATTGTAGTAAGTTGTCCCTCCTTTGGGATCTTCATTATCATCAAGCAAGTAGTTTGTCCCTCCATTGGGATCTTTTGCACTTCAAGATCTATCCTAGAGGACCCGGCTAGCTCCGGGGGAAGGGGGGAAGAGTTGCTTACCTCACCATATTGAAATGGCTCGAAGAGAGGGGGAGCTGATGAACCTGATAGAGTTGAACTCGCCTCATTTGTCAGCTGCACTTGATTGCGCATGGTGGTTGCGGGGGTCTTAGGTAGGGTGCTAAGGATCGTCATCTTTGTCGAGGAGTTGTAGCCTGGCGCGCCTGGAATAGGTGTCGGTGTAAGTGAGATAGCTCGTCTCCCGTTTCCTGGAGACGTTTCCGTCTCCATGAGCTCGTCGCACCAAGACCCTAACCCAGATTGGGGCTTTTCCCCTCAGTGGGTAATAACTCAAATTTGTAAGGCTATGAGTTCGTGGGTGGTCAAGGAGTACGGGAAAGAAGGCAATTTCTTCAGGGAACACTGTAAGCGGACCCCCCCCAAGGATTCTTTTGGTGACGAGAGGAGTTAGCTGTGTTTTCAGAGAGGACTTTTTGATACGTTTGGAATCCCCGATCATTCGCCTGTGGGCTCAGGATCAAGAACCCCAAACTGTTGATGGCCCGATCTTGCAATATTCTAGCTATCCTTGATGTTGAACAAGTAGTTACAATAAAAGGGTCCGAACTATTGCGAAAGAAACGAAAACAAACAAATAAAAACTAAGGCAAAAAGTAAAACAGCGACAGAACTGGTGCAACAGCAGCGACGGCAACAGTGGTGGCGACAGATGCTGCGGGCGCTGCGGGCAACGGTGGTGGCGACCGCTGCCAGCGACGGTCCCTCTGTTGAAGCGATGGTGGCCTGGGTTCCAGCGACAGTTTCTCAGCTTTTCTCCTCTTTCTTGTGTTTGGTTTTGTATTTGGGATTATGGTTTAGATCTTGGTTTGGTATCGGATGAACAAGAACATAAATTGATTGCGAAGACTTTTGGATTGGGAATCGAGGGTACCTTTTAATCCTTAAAAGGGTTCCTCAATTATAATTCCAATCTAATTTTTATTAAATGTAAAATATGAGTTTAAATAGACAATAGACCAATTCTATCTTGTGCAAAAGATAGAGTTTTGGCAACTAAAGATAAATCAAATAATCTAAAGATATGTAAATCTTTCCTAAGATAAGTAAAACTAACTAAGGATAGAAATTTAACAACTTGGTAGACAAGAATTATATCTAGAAGAGATATAATTATTTCCACATTATTTTCCTAAATTCATAAAATAATTAAATCTAATTTAATTAAATAAATTCGAAAATAATTAAATAATTATCTAGAAATTCGTCCAAACAGGGACAGCTGCAAAGATGATGAATTTCGGCCATTCTCGAGGTCGATTCTGGAGAAACCTTCAACAGCAAAGTTGTAGATCTTTTCGTCCTCGTTCTAAGAAGGTATGGTACGACCTCATCCGATAAATATGGACTCCGAACGACCCATTTTACTGAGACGTCGATGTGCTGTCAACTCATTAAGAACGAACTCAAACTTGAACATTAGCTCACCTTGCTCCTTTGAACCTTGTTCCATGGTGGAGCCTTCTTCCTCCTTTTGAGGATGACACTCTTCGTCATCAATGGCCCTCGAATTGGTCTTGAGAGCTCGCCTGGATCAAGATCATTGTTTGACCTACAGAAGGCCATCTTGATCGGCATCACTTTTGCCTGAATTGGGGGTTTCCTTCTGAGTGGGAGATTCTGTAAATTCGCAAGATTCAGGGCTCATGAGGGGGTAAGTATTCAAGTCTTAAAGCAATTTCTCCTGATGTAGAGAAATGAGGACCCCTCGTAAGAATTTCTATGACCGAGAAATCGGAACCCTAGCTCGAATTGGGGTTTTTAAGCACAGTGATTCTTGGCCTAAATTCGTAAGGCCACAGCTAGTGGGGGGAGGGGGGGGGGGACAGGCACAATTGTCCGGATAGGCTAGAGAAACCGATCCCCTGTGTGTTTCTCCGGAGAGTAGGGGCACCGGAGTAGCAAATCGGGGGGAGGGGGAAGAGATGCAGTGTGGCTCGATGTTAGAGAGAGATTGGGTGAAAGAGTGGGTGTGGAGAGACGAAGGGGATAGTCGCTCTGGGAAGGGAACGTCGGAGGCTAGGGGAAGAGAGGTGGTCAGGGAAGGAAGGTCAACAAAAGTCAAAGTTGGGTTTTGAAATTTTTTTTACCGTTGAGCTGTGTAACGGCTAGTGCGGGAATTAGGCAACGGCTATTTTCTGAGAGGTAACAGCTAGTTTGAGCAGGGGAAGGATGACAGGGTTGAAACGACAATGGCGGCGGCGCTACCGCCAGAGGCGTGGGAGTAGCCTGGAACTCAGATCATGTGAAGTTGGTGAAGGAGACAAATGGAAAGAGAAGAAAGTAAATAAACTAAAACGAGGTAGGTGAAGTAGCAATGAAAGTTGGCGCTGGTTGTTGGGGGCAATAATGTCGGAGGGACAGATTTCTTCCAATCACTGTAAGAAAATCAACGATTGGAGCAGACAAAGAGAGGAGAAAGGTAAACAGGACGATAGTTTCTCAGTGGGAAGGAACCGATAAGCGGAGGAGACGTCGGAAGGGCTCGCCGGAGCAAGGGGGAAGGCAAGAAGGAAATAACCTTCTTTGAGAGTTTCTCTCTCTAACCACCGGCTTTACCCCTGATCCATCCATTTTGTCCTTATCACCATGGGAAATGGGTGTATAGCAGAGCCATCCTACTACACGCAACTCATCATAACTAGGAGCCTTGGCAGACAACTTTTCAAAAGGTGTAGACTAATTCAACACCTCAGTAGGAAGATTGTTTATCAAATGAGTTGCTGCTAAGAGGCATTCTCCCTAGAATCTTACAGGCATGCCAGCATGTAACCTTAGACATCTTGCAGTTTCAACAAGGTGTTTATGTTTTCTTTCCACTCTACCATTCTGTTGTTGAGTGTAAGGAATAGTTCTTTGGTGCACAATC
The DNA here is from genome assembly GCA_037127255.1 of Persicaria tinctoria. NCBI lineage: Eukaryota > Viridiplantae > Streptophyta > Magnoliopsida > Caryophyllales > Polygonaceae > Persicaria > Persicaria tinctoria. The sequence continues at coordinate 26,332,642 of JBANSL010000006.1, forward strand.
CCTTCTGAGGCTAACAGCTCAACACACTGTTGTTGCATAAACTCAGTCCCATTGTCTGTTCTTACACACTTCACAATCTTTCCAAATTGATTATTTACATAAGATAAAAAATAACTTATGGTCTTGAAGACCTACAACTTACTTTTAAGAAGAAAAGTCCATGTAACTCTAGTGCAATCATCAAGCACATTAAGAAAATAAGCACGGCCATTATAAGTAACATGCTTATATGGACCCCAAACATCCATATGGATTAATTCAAAAGGCTTATTGGCCATATTAACACTTAAAGGGAAGTCTATAATGCTTAGCTAGAAAGCAAGATTCACAATGAAATTCTTTCAAAACAGATGGAGCAAACATATTCAAATGTGTCAACTTAGAGACAGAACTATGTCCTAGCCTGGCATGGATTATATCCAGGCTTACACTAGCCTTATTACAACTTTTAAAAAAGTCTTTGACAGCTTCACTTGACTCAGGCTTCTCTGCAAACACTTTGTAAAGGTCATGCTTTCTGATCCCAGATAACACCACCTTCTTACATCCAAGGTCCTGGAAATAGCATTGAGTTTTTGTGAATAAAGCATATAGCTCAGTATCATCAAGTAATTTGCCCACTGATAATAATCTATGCTTAAACTCTGGCACAAGCAAGACATCATTTAAAATAACAGAATCTGTTAACTGTAATCTTCCCATTTCAGTGACAGTTTTAATAGCTCCATCTGGGCGGCCAATATGAACAAGCTTATCTAGTTTTCTTTTATTCAACAAACCATTAGAATCGGCCACCATATGATCAGTGGCTCCTGTGTCAATAATCCACTCCATAGGCAAATCTTCTTTTAGAGCTACATTAGCATTAGTGACAAGGAGATTATCTGTAAAATTAGCAAATGAGTCTGCATTGTTATCAACTGCTTGTTTGCCTCTCATTTTCTTCAACACTTCTTGGTAGACTGCATTAACCATTGCAGACTCGATTATCCCTTCATTTGCATATTCCTCAAGAGGAGTACCTTGCATATTGGAACCTGCAACATTAGCAGATCCTCTTGAACTTGCATTCTTCCTTTCCTTCTCTTTCAATTCTTTGAACGAGTCAGGGACACCTTGAATCCTGAAGCATTGATCAATAGTGTGCCCCTTCTGATTGCAATGAGCACAAATAGAATTGTTCTTAATCCTCTTGATCTTTTTCCAGTCCTTCCATTCTCTCTTGAATGGTTGATTTTGAGTGCCTGATCCACAACTATTCTGATGTCCACTGCTACTCTAATATTTGTTACTGACCCTGTTGGCCACCATAGCGCTAGATTCTGAAATAATAGTTTGAGACATTGACGACTCTCCATTTGAAGCATCATTTTCAGTTTCAACCTGTTGCAGGATGTAATAGGCTTTGCTCACAGTAGGCAAAGGTTCAATTGCTAAGATCTGGTTTCTAGCTGCATCAAAGTTGTCATTCAAGCTAACTAAGAACTGCATTAGCCTGTTTCTAGACTCAATTTCATTCATCTTCCTCCTTAAATCACAAGTACAATTTGCCATAGCACCACGGTTACAATCAGGCACATTTTCTAGGACTTACAACTCATCCCACCCTCTTTTGAAGACATTGTACAGGTCAGCTAGTGTCATATTTCCTTGAGAAATATTTGACAATCTCTTCTTAATCTGAAAAATCAAGGGAACGTTTGATTGACCAAAACACTCAACTATTTCCTCCCACAAACTCTTAGAGGAATCAACAAACATAAAGCCTTCAGCTACAGTTTTACTCATTGAATTCAAAAGCCAAAATCTCACCATGAAGTCAGCTCTAATCCATTTTTCTACATCAGCAAATCCCGGTGGGGGTCTAGCACATGTGCCATTAATAAAGCCTAACTCACACTTATCCCCAAGGGCCATCATAACTCCACGACTCCATGTCATCACTACAAAAAATAATAAAATTTGCCACGCTATCTAGCTTTGGCAGAGGCTTATCGTAGCAATTGGTACCCTTTTTCCACCGATGGTAGCTTCGACAAGGGTTGTCGTGGCTATTATTTGATTTAGCCACCCCTAGTAGCAACATCATTGATTTACCGTAGCTATTGTCTCAGTTCTTACTATAGCATAGCTACGACTTGTGTGTCATCACGAAATTTGCCACGGTAGAGTAATACCGTCACAAAAAAAACATATTAAAAAATGGAAATAAAGGAACAGATACGAACCCAGTGAAACCCTCATCGTCCGCCCCTCATTCCTCAGATCTAGAGATCGAGAACCTAGGCGCCTCTTCTCCATCACGCTCGTCGGAGCCACACCCTCAAGCCGCCGGCGGGGAGCTTGTTCTCGTTCTCGCTTCCATCCAGCTCTGTCATTCTCTTTCTCCTCTCCGCCCCCAACCAGTTTCCTCATGCTCTCTCCTGCCCCTTTCTCTCACATCCCTCTCAAACCTCTCTCAATAAGTGAAGGAGGGTGCCATCACCGTCGTACTTGTCGGCGCCAAGCCAATAAGCCACATGCGCGCTCCCAGAATTTATGAGTCGAAGTAGATAGCCCTAACGTCGCGAGTCGAAGAAGGTGAACAAAGCCCTAGATCTAGTCCCAATCCGCGCGCGCGGGTTAAATTTCCATTCTCTCTTCCCTCTATCAGGTAAACCACATTAGAAACCCTAAAATCCTTGTTTGGATCTGATTATTCAAATTGTTGCTACATCGCCTTCCATATGCACGTTTGGTGGGGTTGTGGAGCACTTTTGGAGGCCATCGAGGGTTGCATTGACTGTTGTTGCTATGGCGTCTCTATGAGTGTGTTGTTGCTGATTTGTGGCTGCTTCTTCATATTGGTTAGCTTTCTTCTTTTCATCTTCCAGATTCTTCTGCAATTTCTCATTTTCTAAGCTAATTGCAGCATGAGCTTGCGTCACTCCTTCCTTGGACACCATTTTAAGGCTATTTGGCTGAATTTCCAATCTGTATTTTCATTGATTTTTATTTATTCAATTCTACTGAGTGAATTGGTTTGATGTTTTGAATCCAAGATTCGATTTGGTATTGATGTGCAAAAGTCGTGAGTTGACTGGTGTTTCTGAAAATCTTATATCGAAGACTCCTCTAGAAAATTGCAAATTGGTGTCGAATGAAATGATTCATAAAGGTAACTGCGAGTTGGTGTTGAATAAAATGATTCATAAATATTGTAAGTGGTAACCATGCAAGCAAATAGGATAGATATATTGGAAAAAAGAAATAAATTAAGTGATGATTACTGGGCATGATAAAGTGCTGCTAAGCTGTTTTCTCCCAACTTATTTCCTTATGTTGTACTCACTATTCTTAATAGCTCACTTTAGGAGAAAGATTGGGTTCTAAATCATACCCTTTATTTTGATAGACCTCATATCTGTCTTATAAGTTCCGCATGATAGTTTATTTATTTATGCATTTTTTGTGCTTAAGACATCTTAATTGTTCCCTTGAATTCTTTTTCTTTGAATACAATCTCAATAGTTTCCATTCCATACCTTTCCTTTAAATACTATCTAAATGGCTCTCCTATAGATAGACATGTTTTTAACTTCTTGCATGCCTCTGTGTCTTTTCTCTGTCCAAGCCAAATGGAACATAACACTTGTTACATTCGTGGCGATTTAGAAAATCTCCTGTGTTATGAATTTGCGAAAATTTGTTGCTTTCTTCCTTTTATTTCTTATCTTTTGATTTTGAACATCAAAACTATATTATTGATTGTAGTTACTGGATTTTGATAGGTTCAATGACTTTAGTCTGCCAGTAAGTCGTTCTTGTCTTAGTATTAGGATATCCAACAGTTCACGTGCCAAATTTGACAATGACTAAGCCCTTATTTGAGCTTCTGTTTTTTATACCTAAACCTACACTTTTAGATCTCTTACTTGATGCATGACAATCCTTTCTTCAGGGTTTGGAATTGCTGCATATGTGCAAGGGGATAGGAGCTTGCAAGCATTACATCCTAGGCCACAAGGAAGCTTTATTATTTGATTGATATCACATTGATAAATCTCTTCCTTAAATTTTTTCTTGGTTTCTATATCTGGACTTCATTTTTTTTTTCTAAACCTGGATTTCATGGTTTTGGTAGGGTTCCAAACAACTTCCAGCGAGCGGAAGAGCATTTGATGTTGTCGAAGGATTTATGTGCTTGGGAAGTTTTCTCATCTGATGATTTGACACTAGCTAATTTCCTTTTCATTTGATTTACATATTGATTTCTAAATCTATAATAAATTTTCTTAATGGTCATGATTTGTTACTGGTAGGATTTTGAATGGGTGATCATGCACAAGTGATTAGTGTTAAGTGTTAGGCCATGTGGAAAAATCTCTTACTGAGTTACTTTGTTGGACTAATCTTTTTTTCTATCTCAAGTTTTCTTTCAGTGTGTGTCCCCGTCTTCTCTTTTTGTTGTTAGTGTTCTTCCAAGTATTATTTATCATGGACCACTTCCTGCATCAAGTTCTATAATGTTGGATTTATTTATCAAAGCCTAGTTTCCTTTATTGCATCAAGTGTTACTAGTTAGGCATCTAAAAAATGCTATGCTTGCCTTTGTCTTTTATGTTGTCAACTATTTCATATGCATTTTGTTTCATCTCCAATTTCGGTCAACAGCTCAGTAGCATCCAGCATTTCATGGTTGGCCTCTGTATACTTATCAGGATTGAATGATCGAACAGAGAGATCATACCCTAATTGGAGAGATGTTATCCTTCTAAAGTGGTAATGTGTAGAGAGAACATATTGGTTTGGTGTTTTTTCTGCAATTTCATGGGTTTTGTTTCCCGTCCCATACATGAAAAAAAAAGAGACTATAACTCTTTAGTATAGACTTGTTGGAATATCTATAAGCTTTTTATAGTTAGATTGAAGTTTGCCCTTTTAAATGTCGTGCACAATCAGCATTATATTTGCTTTATTTTTCAAAATGGAAATTCTTTAAGGGTTGGGCTGATGAAGATAGGTCTAGGAGTTGGGAGTTATCTCCATATCATAGTTGCATGATTTATTTTATGAATCATTACCAAATAGTATTTTTCCTGTCAGGATACAATAACTCCAAACCATGTCAAGTGCAAGTGTCCAATGGAGAAAAACCAAGGGTGTATGCATATAACTTTTACGCCGCCCTGTAAATATGAGCATTGCTGGTAATTAAGTTCAGGCAAGCTATCTATAATGCCCTCTGTTGTGGGTGTACTTTGTGCCCAATATAATAGAAGCTTTTTGCTTGATAGGTGGACTGGATTGGAAAGAAGAATCAAATTGATGCTGGTGAGGGTTGTTCATGTTGTTGTTCATAAATATGCGATAACGGGATCTTTTTACTATTATTGACTGATGTTGTAATTCAAATGTGCAGCTAAAGCTGCTGGTGTGAAGCAGATTGTTTTAGTGGGGTTTATGGGATGAACACAACCTGTTAATCCTCCTCTAAACAAACTGGGAAATGGAAATATACTGGTATTTTTCTTCACTCTATTGACATTGTACAGTTTGTATATGAAACAAGCATTTTAAAGAAAGCACATGTTTCATAGGATAATAAAATTATTTGGGAGAATAGGAAGGAGGTGTATAAGTATACACTATATATAAAGCACATGTTTCATTTCAATCTTCTATTTTTAGAATTATTGCTTTAATTTGGCCTGCAAAGTTGATCCTCCATGTTCTCCATTATCTATTTTAGTTGTTGAATTTGTGATTTAAGTTTTGTTATCATTAATTAATAGTGAGATGCTTGCTTCTAGGTTCCATCAGGTTGACATATCCTTGCTCATCCATTTTTTTCCTCCAAAAATGTCTTTGCAGCTAGAGCTTTTACATCCAAAGTTCGAGACTTGCATTTTGAAGAACCATGGATAAAGATAGAGAAGAAAATTATAGATCTTGCCATTCCCATGTGTCAAAGTGGAATTGTTTCAATATCAATATAGACTATATGGCTACTTATCGACATATTATGTATATTTATTGCATATAAATTATGTATTTTTTGACATTTTATTTTGTATATAAATTTTGTATAATTAATGAAATTTTATTATATAGGTAAATTGTGGGTATTATTTAAATTTTTTTTAAAATATTGAACTTTTTAGTCCGGGTCTAAAGAATCTGGGCTAAAAAGCAGTATTTTTTTTTAATTTTATCCCCACACTTTAGCTACGTCGCTTAGCCGTCGCTAATTTTCTTGCTACGGCTAATTGCCGAAGCTACCAAATTTTGTCACCCCAAAATTCGTCACCCCTCCATTTGTCGTAGCTAAGCCGAAGCTAGATGCCTTTTGCTACCCTTTGAAGGCCTTTTGCCAAGGTTTTTTGCAAATGCGAATTTCATTTTTTTTTGTAGTGATGCATGTAGTTTGAACCATCAAACGGAACCACAACAAGTTGTGCCCCGGGATGATCTGAATTAGACAAGAAAAGAAGATCACCGAGATTACCTGAAGACTGAAGTAGCCATATCATCAATAGGATTAGATTCAGACCCTGAGCTTCCTCTGATGCTAAACATAAACTCTTCACGACATTAGTAATGAGATCAATCTTCCAGAATCAACCCCGTAGCTCTGATACCATGTGAAAATCAAGCTAAATATGTAATATGCAACAACATATAAGCAATCAAATGCATAAAACTATCAAGAACATTCACTTTCTATGGCCATGAAGTGAAAAAGAGAATGATAAATGAGGTCATCAGCCGTCATTACTTTCACGAATCCCCAAAACCCTATTTTGGAAAGGTTTCAATCATGTCTTATATAGTACCTAAGTCATGTAACAAACACATGGGAGGATTGTCTCCTTATTACAAACCGAGCAACATAGAACATAGCACCATAAAACAAGGGAAAATATGAGCAAGATAATCTCCATAGTTTCTATGCATATGCATATGCTGCATATGTTAGAAAAATTGTAGAGGGCTAAATTTCCAAATTCTGAAATGTTTACGTTGAATAGTTACATTGAATTAAGGTAGCAAACTATTACTACTAGTTAGCCTTCCATTGCATAAAGCCTAAATGACAGGATATTCTTTAGGGTCAGAGGTGGTAGTTTCTCCCCCCCAATCAAAAATAAAATTTAATATACATATTTCTCTTATCGACAACTTCGTTTTAATATATTATAAACCCAAATCTGATACCTAAGTAAAAAATTATAAACATTTCAAGACTGATGCGATATAAATTATTTTTCACATCGATCATTTACCAAATTAATATACTTACATCATACTTATCATTTATTTATTATAATTAAACCCAAAAACTTCTAAAATTGATGGGTTTTTTGAGGAAAAAAAAAATAGACTTTAATTTTCCGCCCTTTTAATTAACTAAACATTTTAGGATCCGTCACTGCTAAATGATCGATAAATTATCATTCAATAATCACGTTATAAGCTTAACTCAATTTGCTTAAAGTTCAACTACGTACATGAATTGACCAAAAACGTTTTCTTACCACGAGAAGTTAATTTTCTGGAAATTCTTGATGCAAACGGATAAGAACAACTCCATATTTGCAAGTCTCTATCAAACTTGATACCCTGCTGGTATTTATCCGGTCCTATTAATTGTTAGGTACAGAAAAAAGGACCAAGAGAAGAAAATGACCTTATATTATATCACAAGATAATAATAATAATGATATATTATTAAACTTAAACCTACTAATATTAATTGTTGGCTGACACGATGTCTCGCCGCTGTCTTCCGGCGGCGAGACATCGTGTCAGCCATGCTGTCCCATGCGCTCGCTATCCACTTTTCCTTGCCGGGTCTTCCTCTTTTCGCTGCTGGGTTCGCTGGTGTGCTTAGGGTCTGGGGTTTTTCGGGTTTATTTTGGGTAGTTCTTTTGTTGTATTAGGTATCTTTATTCTGTTTCTATGTTGTATTTTGACGGCTTGCCGTCTGCCGACTTTGTCGGCCTCTCGAGGTCCGGGCCTGTCCGGTCTCGAATTATTTCCTAATAAAAAAAAAAAAAAAAATCTTGACATTAACTAGAATCAAATCTCGTCTCCATGTGCTCATATATTCATCATCAAAACTTGACCATAGAGTGATGCAAGAGCCAAAACCAAAACCCTTTACAATAGCCCTTTTCGATTTTCAAAATTAGTCCGTACTTCTTCAGAGAGAATCCATACCTGTTTCGCATCTTTATCTTATTACTCCCTCCGTTCTTTTTTATTTGTCTTTTTACTATTCAGGTACGTTTTTTGAGGTGATAAAAACTATATAAAATATTTAAATTTTTAATAAATTTTTTTAATAACCTCGTACTTATTAGTATTAAGTTTAATATTATTAAAAAAAATTGAAAAAAATAATAATATTTATATAGTTTTTACCTTTCTAAAAAAGCATGCCCACTTTAAAAGTGTCAAATATTAAGGAACGGAGGGAGTATATAATACAGAGTTCTTCAAGATTCATTCAGATGTTGATTATATCATTCTATCCTCAATGAATAATGAATAATAAATTATGGTCATCTTAATTGCAAATTGTAAGACAACCGAGGAACATAGAATCACAAGAAAAATGGGCACCAAATTTGAAAATAGTGACCCCTTGGAAGGTCACAAAGGGCAAAATGAATTTGTTAGTAGTAATATTATTTATGTAGAGTAAAATTAAATTTGAATAATTGTTGGGCCCTCCAAAGAGCAATGTGGAAGGGCACCTAATGCCACGCGAGTTGAGGCGAGTGGGGCAACGCGCCGTAGATTCCACCTTCCCCTAATTGGTTGATGGGGTAATTACCGGTTAGATTTTATTTTTTTTATTAGTAAAAAATTCGAGGTCAGACATATCTGAACCTCGAGGGCCGACATGTCGGCAGACGGATAACCGTCAAGACAAACATAAAATACAAAGTGGTGAAAAATATAGGCCATAACTCTACAAAGACGAAACAAAACACAACTAAACCGAACAAGACGAGAACGTAGACGAAAGACGAAGCCAAGCACAACTCTGAAGCAGCACCGTAGGCCAGCGGCACATCAAGAGTCACCTTTGGGCAGTGAAGACGAACCTCCAAGGAACCATTTTTCCGGAGAAAGGAGACGCCTCGATACACACTATACCACGACCCCAGCCTATCCCGACTCCGACTGCCAGAACCCCATCAAACGGAGGAGAAAGTCCCGTCAAACCAAACGTAGAGCTACATAACGCCTGAATCGAGCGCACCAGAAGCCCAAGCGGGAAAAAATACAAACCCCAATGGGATTTATTTATTTATATTAATTATTAATTACAAATCGCTACTTTCGAATTTATTAATTTATTCCAATTTTCCTATGGGTAAGCTTTGGGCCAAAGGCAAAAACCTTGGGCCCAAATAACAGACCACGGGCTTTAGATTCGGGCCCAAGAGTCCAAAGGAGACCCTAACCCTAAGATGCAACCAGCCAACAGAGCCGACCACACCAGTAACACAAGGCGGATTGAAAGCGCCTCCACTCCGGCGACCTTCGAACCGGAAAAGGGCTGAAGGCACAGAGCCGGAAAAGGGCCGAAGGGGCGGAATACAAGGGAGGGGTGGGAAACACAACCGCGGCAAACCAGGTCTGGGCACAGGCGCCTGCGGTGAGACGGAATAGCCGCAAAAGAGAGACGGTGTGAAGGTGTGACGGTGAGACGGAGGGGCCGCGAAGCGGAGGAGACTGCTCGACGCCAACTTCACCACCGACGGCTACAGAAACCGAGCACCACCCAACCCCAAAGAAAAGGCAGCCTCGCGACGGTCGGGCGGACAAGGAGGATAGCACGAAACGTCGGATGAACAAGGAAAGAACAACCGGAAAAAGAGGGATTCACAACCAGCAAACCTGTTGTGAGGTCGAGAAGCATCCGAACGGAGACAAGATCTGAACTGATCAGGCAGCCCAAAACGACCACCCCGGTTGTGGTCTCCGCCCGAAACTAGAAGGAGGGAGGTAGGGGGCGGAGATGGAGAACAGGAGTAGCGATTTTCGACCTCCGAAGAGGATTTAACAACCTCCGAAGAGGGGATTTCGGCCTCCGAAGAGGATTTAACAACCTCCGAAGAGGGTTTATTAACCTCCGAAGAGGGTTTCCGGTGACCTCCGTCTATCTCTCTTCCTTTTTCTTCCGCAAAGATGTAATTACTAGTTAGATATTACTCCATCCGTTCCAAAATAAAAGTTGTTTGACTTTTCTGCACGCATTTTAACGAGGTAAAAAACTATATAAAATATTTTTTTTAATAAATTTATTTTTATAAATTTATACTTATGAATACCGATTAAAAAAAATATTTTATAGTGTTTTTACCTCCTCAAAAAGCGTACAGAAAAAGACAAACAACACTTATTTTAGACTGGATGGAGTAATTACTTGACTTGTATTTGAAGAATATTCGTTGGTCGATACCAAAGCAAAATTAATGTGCATGCGGAATGCATGGTGACCATTGGTGGGTGCCCTTCCCCTATATATTTAATTCCCACCGTTTACAAACAAATGTCATTTTTTCAAATCAAGTATGTAGTATTTTTATTTGAATAAAACTAAGAAATAATATTTTCATCTCAAAATATAAATCGTTTTGTTTTTTAACATTTTTTTTAAAAAGCTTAAAACTCTATACAATATTAATTTTATAATTTATTAATATTTATTAGTAATTAATGAGTATAAAATTAGTATTTTACAATATTAATTAAAATATTGATATTTTATACTCCCTTCGTTCGGCAAAACTTGTCGTTTTAGAGTTTTGTTTTTGTTCGGAAAAACTTGTCATTTTAGATATTTTTGCTTCTACTTTACTAAAATGCCCTTGATTTGATTGATGTATTGTGAGTTGTAGTTTTTGATAAAGTAAAAAGTAGGGTAATAATTGAGGGCAAATTAGTAAAAAAGAAGTGTAATTATTAGTTTTATTAAAAGTTGTGTGGAGAGTTAAAATGGCAAGTTTTGCCGAACGGAGGGAGTATACTTTTTAACTTTTTAAAAATGTATAAAATTAAAGTTAAATGGAATATTATAGGAAATTTTTAGAAAGTGTCCATAATATAGACAAAAATTAGCACCTAGAATATTTTTAAAGTAAAATTAGAAAAATGTTTGAAAATGACAATTTTACCCCTTCCCTTATTTGTTAGGTTCTCCTCAAAGGGATTATCATATCACTGCGGAGGAACTCGAGCTACATCATATTCAAATTGAGAGAGATAGTATCACTATAATTATAAATTTTGACCAAAAAAATACTATATCATTCATTGTTATAAGTTCAAGTCTTCAATCAAAGGTACATATCCGAGAATGGGCATAGTGTTATTTAATAATCCTGTTATTTTGCGAGGGAAGTGCGATGGGGAATAAATAAGATTACACGCCTTAGCTACTAATCTAAATCCAATATGCCATAATTTTGAATCATGATCTATATCAATTTGACCATATTTTTAAAGATGCTCATGTGGACTAAGTTTATATAGTAACACTTTCTTTGGGGAGATGGCATATACTGTATACAACATTTTGTAGCATATTCGTTTAGTGCAATATTATGGACAGCTGGACTTATGCAAAGTTTTATTATGCACGCACATCAAATTATCATCTGATTTTGACATATTTTGTTGTATCAAGTGAATAGAGTGGTCGACTTTCTAATTTTTTAAGTTTATTTTTCTCTTCTTGGTTTGCATACTTTAGAGAGGGTTTCTATTAATCGCACTTTGCACCACTTTACTTTTATACCCTCTCAGAGTCTCAGTTGCTTATTAGAGAGCCATTTTCCCTTAAAAAAAACTCTATAATGATAAATTTATAAAGGTAATATTAATTTTTATATTTTTTTATGTCATCCATAACTCATGGAACAATGGAAATACTAAAGGAGAATGACGAGGAATAGCAGGAACAAAGCTCAGAGTAATCACCTCAAAGTGTTCAACAATTGGAACGGAACTTGGGTGTAGCGCAACCATGTGAACATCAACAAGCTCATGTACTAAGCATCGACCCTCCATAATGAGCCCTTTCCAGGCGGCGGCTTCCTCCTCCACGGGAGCCACCAAGGCAACAACGACTCCACGACATCTCCGGGACTGAGTCTTCCAGCCAAATCTCTCTTCGGAGAGCCCAAATCTCTTCTCGGAGAGCCCAAATCTCTCTTCGGAGAGCCCCAACTCCTCTCTTCGGAGAGTCTCGGTTCATTGGTTGCTCCGCCTCTCCTCGGGTCGTGGCTCCTCCTTGACGCCGTCGGGTCGGCCGATGTCCCTCAACCTTCGATTTGTCTACCTCTGTGTTCTAAACCGTTGATACTCATCCCGTCGGCCAAGCTTCAGGCTTGCCAAACCCAACCGCCGCTCCGCCTCCTTCCCTGGGCTCCGACGAGACTCACCCCTGGGGCGGGTTTCTCGACCCCCCTCCTCGGCTCCGCTCTCCATCTCCCTTTTCGGAGTTCGCTGTTCCTTTTCCAAGCCCTCCGTGGTTGATCAAATTGATCGATTGTTGATCAATTTGATCGATTGTTTTGAGGCTTTGATAGATCTTGGGTTGGGGTGTTCGATTCTCCGTTCACCCTCACCCAATTTGAACAATTTGCCTCGATTCTGGCTTCTTCTCCCTCGGGCTCTTCGCGGTTCGAGAGGTTGTCGGTGGTGGTGTCTGGCTCACCGTCGACTGGTCCGGTTCTGGCGCCCTCTTGCTCACCTGCGGTCTCCGGTGGCCGGTCATCTCTGCTCTCTCTCGGGTGGTGGTGGCTATCGTCGGCTGACTGCCTTCATCTACTGACTTCATCTTCTACGTTCCCAGTTCTACTGGTTTCTGGGTTTCCTTGCAGCCTTGGGCCCGGTTCTAAGCCTTGGGCCCAAAGCTGACCCGATAAGTTTACAAATAATTTAAAAGGAAATTAAAATTGTTAATTTTATAATTTTAATATTACTCCCTCCGTTCGGCAAAACTTGTCGTTTTAGAGATTTGTTTTTGTTCGGAAAAACTTGTCATTTTAGGTATTTTTGCTTCTACTTTACTAAAATGCCCTTGATTTGATTGATGTGTTGTGAGTTGTAGTTTTTGATAAAGTAAAAAATAGAGTAATAAATGAGGGTAAATTAGTAAAAAAAGGAGTGTAATTATTAGCTTTATTAAAAGTTGTGTGGATAGTTAAAATGACAAGTTTTGCCGAACGGAGGGAGTATATTTATTAAAATTGTAATTTTATGGTACATCTATATAAATAATTCCGGATTTTCTTGCGCTCTTCGTCCTCTCACGGTCGTGCTTCACTTTCTCGGGTTGGTTGGAGCTCTGTCGGTTGGTTCTGTGGTTAGTTTCAGTTGAGGAGCAGTTCTGCGGCCCTGGTCGATCGAAGTGATCATGTTGGTGGTGTTCGTGGTCTCCGAAGATCTTTCATCTAGGTGGAGGGAACGCCGTGTGATCCACACTTCCCCCAAAGTCGTCTTTGCCCTTCGTGGATTACTGCTTTCCGTCTTTCCGGCGGTGAGACATCGTGTCAGCTATGCTGTCCCATGCGCTCGCTATCCACTTCTCTATGCCGTGTCTCCCTCTTCTCGCTGGTGTGCTTAGGGTCTGGGGTTTTCCGAGTTTATTTTGCGTAGTTCTTTTGTTGTATTAGAGCATCACCAATGGTGGGGAACCAACCTCCCCAAGTCACTTTTTCATGCGATTTGGGGAACCCGACCATTGTGGACAACCTCCCCATTTTTCGGGTGCCTCAATATATTGGGAACCTTCCCAAATCCGAAACCAATTAAACGATGACACGTGTCAACTTAATAAATCATTTCATTTTTTTCATTTTCCTTAATAGATTTTAATTAAAGACTAAAAAATATTAACAATTTAATTAAAATATTAAAATTAATTATTAAGTATAATTATATAATTACATTAATATTTTTTTCAATGGTTTAATTTATTTAAAATATTTTAAATTACTAAAATTAATTATCAAATATAATTAAAAATTTTAATTAATATTTTTTAGTTCTCGGATATATTAACAATTTAGTTTAAACTTTTTAAATTATTAAAAGTAATTAACAAATATAATTAAAAATTAAATTAATAATTTTTTGAATGGTCAAATTTATTAACAATTTAGTTTAAATATTTTAAATTATTAAAAGTAATTAAAAATATTATAATATTATAATATAACTTATAGCAATATTAAATTAATAACTTTTTTGAAATTCAAAATTTATTTAAAAATATTTTAATTTATTAAAACTAATTATAAAATTAAAGAAAAAAATTAATTTAATTTTTATATTGATAAATCAATTTAGTTTTTCAATATTTGAAATTATATGAAAAATATAATGAGTATGGAAAAAGTGATGAGATAGATTATTGGGGAACCTGACCATTGTGGGAAGCGAGAGTTGAATTGGGGAGGGTTGATAATAAAGTTAGTGGAAAGTGAGGTGGACGAATAAGAAAAGGGGAGAGAAGTTTTGGGGAACCCGACCATTGTTGATGCTCTTTGGTGACTGTATCCTGTTTTCTTGTTGTATTTTCTTTTGCTATGTTGTATGTATTGACGACTTGCCGCCTGCCGACTTTGTCGGCCTCTCGAGGTCCGGGCCTGTCCGCTCTCGAATTAATTCCTAATAAAAAAAAAAATTATTTTTATTTTTTGTTATAAATTTATAATTAATAGTAATAAGTATGAAATTATTTAAAATAATTATTAAAAGAGTCAATATTTTATATATACTCCGTAGTTTTTAACACCTAACAAAACATACATGAATAGTAAAACGTCAAGTTTTAATTAACGTAGTGAATATTTATGTAAACATTTCGAAATTGTTCAACCGGAAAAAACTTATGGGTATTATCCAAAGTTCTCGGTTCGAACCCGGATAATCACTATTTATTTATCAAATTTAAGGAGTGAGTATTTATGTAATTACCCTACTCCAGACTCTCCAGTTAGCGGATTAACCTGACATTAAAAATGGCATTCCATTTATTCACGTGAAGAGGAGAATTTACAGTGACTGACCGTGACAGTGACAGTGACAGATAATTGACGTTTCAGATAAAACAACACAAGAAACGGCATCGAACCTTGGAATATTCATCCCCCCTTCTCTCTCTCCTAAATCCCCAAATCAAATATTTCCTCTTTTTTTAATCCATCTCTCTTATTTCCCAGAAAATTAAAATTAAATGAGCAAAGATTCGATTTGTGCAATGCGACGCCCCGACCTTGGTTCCTCTCCTCCTATTTCTGCCCTCTTCATCCCGAATTTCGCCCCTCCCACTGCACAAAGGAAGCCCCTTTAATTACTGATTTTAATTTTTAAAATATCCTCTTGGTTTTCAATTTTATTCCGATTCTTCAGAAGATTCCTTTATTCTTCGTCTTCTTTCAATCCGCCTTACAAATAAAGCCAGCCCCAAAAGCTGTACTTCTCAAAACCCCCCATCTTCTTCCCATCTTCCCTTTTCACATCAGGAGGAACAATAAAAATTGAATCTTTATACAAAATGATCGACTACAGAGAAAATCTGCAGAAATGCCATGAATATGTTAAGGCTTTGGAGGATGAAAGGCGTAAAATTGAGATGTTTCAACGCGAGCTTCCTCTCTGTCTCGAGCTGGTTACCCAAGGTAAGCTTTTAATTCGAAACCCTAAAATGATCATATCCATGGGAAATTGGTCAAATGGGCTGAATTTAATTAGCTTGTTTCATTTTGCAGCTATAGAGACATGTAAACAGCAATTATCAAGCACCACTGACTGCCTGAACGGCCACTCCGAGTGCTCTGAACAAACCACCAGCGATGGGCCTGTGTTTGAGGAGTTTATGCCCGTCAAGAGAAGCTTCACTTCAGCACAAGAGGAAGATGAAGATGAAGAGCATGAATCTCACGATAACTCGTCCCAATTGAGTAACAGGAAGGAGAAATCAGATTGGCTTAGATCTGTTCAGCTCTGGAACCAATCTCCAGATCCATCCACCGCCATCGCCACCAACGAGGTTTGGATACTCAAATCTCCGACTCTGAGTGCTTTAAATTGATCGGTATGGTCGATTAGGTTGGAATTAGGAATAAAGTTTGAATCTTTTCTGGTGCAGGAGCCCAAGAAGTTAGCAGCTGTAGATTTGACGAGAAATGGGGGCGCGTTCCACCCATTTAAGAAGGAAATCAAGACAAGCAGTGACGGAGCAGCTCCGGCGGTAGCTCCGGCAACGCCATTACCGTCCACGTCGGTGTCCTCATCCGCGGATAGGGCGGCTGCTGGTGATGGCTGTGGAACCAACAAGAAGAACGAGACTGACAAGGACGGACCGAAGAAGGCAAGGAGGTGTTGGTCGCCGGAGTTGCACAGGAGGTTCCTGAATGCTCTTCAGCAGCTTGGAGGCTCCCATGGTGAGTCCTAATTCAGGATTTAATCAAAGATTATGTGGTTTAATTGACTGATTTTGGAGTGGTATTGAAATCTGATGTTAAATTTTGGATCTTGCAGTTGCAACGCCCAAGCAAATTAGGGATTTGATGAAGGTGGATGGCCTCACAAATGATGAAGTTAAGAGCCACTTGCAGGTTCGTCCTAACACACCTTTCGATCATAGTTGATCTTTATGTTTTCGAATGACTCGATCTCCTAACAATTCACCTTTCATTGTTTGTCAATCCAGAAATACCGGCTACATAACCGAAGACCGAACCAATCGGTGCACAGCAACACGAGCGCTCAAGCCCCGCAGTTTGTGGTGGTGGGAGGCATATGGGTGCCTCCACAGGAGTATACTGCAGTAGCTGCTGCGTCGGGTGTGACAATTGGGGACACAAAATCGACTCTGACTGCAGCCGCTCCCTCGGGGATCTATGCTCCAGTGGCTGCAACCCCGTCTGCAGCTGCTGCACTGCCACACCACAAGCAGTCGAGCCGGTCAGGGAGCCACAGCGAAGGAGCTGGTGGTGCTCGGTGTAACTCGTCTCCAGCGACATCGTCTTCTACTCACACTACCACTGCTTCCCCAGCCTACTAGGTAGATCCAGATCGATCATCGATCAGAGTTGAATGGAATTTTTTGTTGTAAGAAGTAGAAGATGGTTTTGTATTGTTGTAAGGAATAATGACAGTTAATTTAGAGAACAACACACAGAATATGAAGTTACAATCTTTTTTTTTGGCATGATCTATATGTATACTACCTCTCGTAGAGTGATTGGATGATGTACTTAAATCTCAAAGTCGAATGATCTTTGCTCATCTATTTTTCCTGAATCAAAATAAGTCAAGTTTGGTCAATGAAGTAGTTTTTTCTATCTGATTATCTTCGAAGAGTGACAATATATAATAAGGAAGAAAGGCAAACTCTTTGTTCACGAACTTGAATTATACAAAGCTTGGGCTTCTTCCATGGCTTGAAGCATCTACCTAGCATGCTAAGTGTAAGACTTGGTTCTTAAAAAGGCACCAGTTCATGTCATTGTGATCTTTCAAGTTTGTTGAAGCTTGTAAATGAAGAGTTCTTGTTACATGATTATGACTTGAATCGTTTAAAATCACCTTAAACATCTTTAATTCTTTATTATATTCGGTGTAATCTTTAGATAGGATGTTATAATAAAGTCCTTAAAAGCAATCAGCTCAACGTCCAAACAAGTCCTTAAAAGCTTGTGCTTTGATTAAATGAACTTGAACCGCCCTATATATGAAGTTAAGCAACCAATAGTTAAGGCCAACAAACTCAACCAATGCAATAAAGCCTATGTACTTCTATTGGGGTAATAAAAAAAAGTTTGTCTCATATTGGTTTGAAAAACAAATGAAATATCAATATATAAGGGACGATGAAGGCCGTGTGGCTTACAAAATAACTTAAACTTTTACATTAAAAAGATGGATTCCGACCTTACTTGACATGACTCTCGAAGGTACAAAAGTGTAATGCAAATAGAGTCTAATATGTACCGGTTTATATGAACCATCCCTGCATCATTTTAGCTCATTTTTTAGTTTGTTTGAGTTCGAATTGGATAAAAGAGCACACTCGAGCTCATTCATTGCTCGTTTTAGCTCATTTCTAAGTTCTTTTGAGTTCGAATTGGTTTCAAATATAACTCGATCAATTGTTAACCATTCCAAATATAACTCAATGGTTGAAAGAAAATTAGTTGTTGGACCAAATCAGTCCCTACTAAATATTAGAATAGTAGAAATTAAAAATTCATGTCCTTTTCTACTGATACACATGTCATCCGTTAACTTCTATCATGCCGGCTTGTTATATATACGATCATTTTCTTATCAAACGCATAGTTAGTTCACTGATTTACAGTGTCGACAAGTGTTTTTTTTGCATAAAAACAACTTATAACATGGGTTCTCGTGTCGGAAAAATATATTTTTAGGTAAAAAACACTTGCCGACACCGAAACTCGATAATTTAATTCTACATTTGACGAGTAATTGACGGTGCATATACTTGCCCGAATAATTCGGTAGTAGTCCCTTGAGGATTCAACGGTTTCAAGTTTCAACCTATATTTTGAGTATACCTGAAATTAAAAGATTTAGTGACAACTTGAGATCTTGACCAATTTTTCAATCAAACCCCTAAAACACAATTCAAATTAATACGAAAGTAGGAAGTTGTAGCCTTTATATACAAGTGCAACTCTTCACAAAACATGTGCATGTTTCTTTAGATTTTTAATTTCTTGATAATAATTAAGACTTGACTATCGTGGATAGTTTTGAGTAAAATATACACATGTATTTGCACAAAATGTGGGATTTTTTCTTTTAAAATTTTGTTTCATTGTTTAATATATGTTCATGATCTTGTACCCTATTCAAATCAAATTAATTAAAAAAAACTTATAAAATATACTGTCTTAACATATATTAAAATTCATACATGCATATTGGAAAGGTGTTGTCTTCAAATTTGCCCACATTTGAACACCAATATTGAACCTCAAAAATAATTTAAAAATATACATTAATTTCTACATAAATATTGGTGATGGTCTAATAGTTTGCTAGTATTAACTAGGCTTTTATAGATTAGAAAACATAATTAATTAGGATATATAAACATGATGAAGAAGCTACTTAGCTAGTTAATCGAGATTAGGTTTTAATTAATACTCCGTATGTATTGTGACCCCAAAAAACTCTAAAAGGCAAACCTAAAAACCAGGAAAAGGAGACTGTAAGTCAATCTCACCTTCAAGGGCCAACTCACTTACTATAATACTACGGACTAATATACTACGTATATATAGTGTATATGGTTTCACATATGGTTGGCCAATGGCCATGTAATAATGTAAATATGAATTCCTTATCAATGTTATATTTATATATATTATCATCTTTAATATTTTTAATAGTGCGTTTCTTTATGTTGAATATTTATTAATTAATATGTATAGGGTCAAGTTTGGTTGGGGGTTGCAATTGCATAGATTGAGATATGGAAGAAGTTGCATCGGAATTATTACAAGATAAGAATGACAGATAAATACAGGTGTTCCTTGTTATGACTTGTGATCAGTTCTTATTATTTGTATAGATTTTTTTTAGAAATTAGTAGTGAACAATTTTTTTTTTTTGATAAAAGGTAATTAGTAATTTAAAAATATCAAATAAAATGTGTTATCTGATAAATCGAGAGGTCGTATAAACGGTAGACGGATATGGCACACATTGGATATCAAGGCAACCGAGCGAAGGTGGTTGACATCTGGTGAGACACCGAGATGAAAAAGGCTCTCATGCCAAAAAGAGGTTGTGGGAAGCCAAACACTCATGAGGAAGCCAACCTCGAAAATTTATTTTGAGATTTTTTTTAATAGTCGTAAAGTTGGATTAGGGTTCAAATCCAAAGAAGTGAGGCGATTGGATAAGTATTAAGAAGATGAAGAGAATAATTAGCAAGTGAATCCGCAACAGAGTTGGCTTGTTTTCGGACACAGTTGATCTTCACTTCTCATCGGCGACTTTCATCTATGAGGTCTAAATGTGTGATGATCATGAGCCTAGAACCAAGGAAGTCACAAACAATGTTAAATTAATTTCAAATATTAAGTGATAATGTGAAGGCCTTGTAAGAAACTAGAGGTTTCTAAAGGAAGAAAACTATATATATATCTCTTGTTAATTGTGTTCTTGATTACCAATATAAGTCTAAAACATTCTAACTATAGGAATTTATTGGATATGGTTGGACCCTTGGCATGCTTCATGCTATAGGTGATATTTAAAATGGTTGTGCATTGTGAGATATATATATACAATATATATCTTTTTATATGCTTGACTGCAGTCATCTAATTGGATTTCATATGTATTTGGAAATGTCAATGTTGTAGGAATCAAATTGATGCTACTCAACCAAAGGTATATCTCATAGGTCATAAATAAACAAATATTTTTTTATATCTATATAAACAATTTAGATATGCCCTTTATAATTTTCATTCTTAAAATAAGTTTGTATTATTTCCTTATAATATGATAATGAAATGGGAATTAAATATTGGAACGTTTAGCATAGGAGTGGGCACAAATCTAGCAAATCCCGATCCCGTCCCGATCCCGGTGGGATTTAGGACAAAATAGTGAATCCCGTCCCGATCCCGTCCCAAAAAAATTATGCGGGACGAAACGCGGGACGATCCCGGTGGGATCCCGCAAATCCCGTCCCGTCCCGCATATTATAATAATAATAATAATAATGAAAATAATAGTAATAATAGTATTATTTTTGGCATCTCGTTTACAGTCTGCTGAGTTGCAGACTAAGCTTTTGCGTTCGTCTGGTATCCTTACTGCTGGTCCTATTTTTGATGATGCTTGTCGTTCTTTCAGTGAGACTACGGGTTCTGATTTTCTACGCAATCCTAGTGAAATCGCTGCCCCCAAACTTATGAAGAAATTGGCAGATATATATTTCGCGAAGGTTGCTGCTACATCGGACTCTGTTTTCTCGTTGACTCCGCGACAGGTGGCATTGTGGAAGTCTCAACAGGGTGCTCACTCCTCCGATTGGTTGCGTGCAGTCCCTATTTCTGGGTTGGGGCAGACTATGAATGGAAGGACCTATCGCAGTGTGCTTAGCTATCGGCTTGGTGTTCCGTTGTTCACGGTGTCTGGGCCCTGTCCGGCTTGTTCTCGGGTCTTTGATGGTGATATTTATGGAGATCACGCTGTGTCCTGTGCTGGTAACGTGGGCATTAAGCATCGGCATAACCTTGTGCGCGACACTTTATATGATATCTGTTACAGGGCTGGGATTTCTGCCGGTAGGGAGGTTGATATCGGTTTGGTGGATGGGCAAGATAGGCCTCTTCGTCCGGCAGATTTGCTTCTTTATTCATGGGACATGGGGCGCGATGTTTGTGTTGATCTGACGGGATCCTCTCCTTTGACCCAGTCGGGGATGTCTGACTTTGTCCCCGGTCGTGTTGTTGTTGATGCTGCTAAACGTAAGTGTGTCAAGTACCGTGATTTGTGCACGACAGCTGGTTATGGTTTCCTACCTTTCTCGTTCTCTTCGTTGGGGGAGCTGGATACGGATGCTGTTGCCTTGCTGAAGCGGATTCAGAAATTTTCAGTATCTCAGGATGCCGGGGCTCGTGCTGCAGCTTATATTTTTACTAGAATTAGCTTTGCTATTGCCAAGGGGGTGGGGGCCCAGATAGTATCTCGGCTACCCACTAATTTCTTGTAAATAGTAGTTGGATAATGATGATAATAATAATAATAATAATAATAATAATAATAATAGTATAATAACAATAATAATTTTTATAATAATAATAATATTATAATATTATAGAATAATAATAATGTATTATTAGTATTATTATTTTGAGCAAATATTATAATTATAATTATAATCATAATCTTCCATTTATAATAATAATAATATTTGTTTATAATATTATTATTATTATTATTTGAGAAAATATTATTTATAATTATAATAATAATTTTCAATTTATAATTTATAATAATAATTGATTATAATATTATTATTATTATATAATATTATAATATAATTTAATAATATTATTAATTTATAATAAAATTATGATTATTATTATTATATTATTATATCATATAGGTCCTGCCGTTCATAGTCTACCCTAGACCCGAAATAGGAACTGCACGCAACCAATCGGAGGAGTGAGCACCTTGCTGACACTTCCACAATGCCACCTGTCGTGGAGTCAAAGAGAAAACAGAGTCCAATGTAGCAGCAACCTTTGCGAAATATATATCTGCCAATTTCTTCATAAGTTTGGGGGCAAATAGCTAAATACGGTATTCTTCTCAACTATCAATCGATAATGAGACAGTATCTGGTGAATCTCGTCTCAATCCCTTTCCGTCCCGATCTAGTAAGATAATGTAGCCAAATATGTTGAACATTATAATTAATTATATAACCATTGTATGAATTAACAATAGTATAATAATAATAATAATAATAATATTATTGAATAATATAGTTGAGAAGAATATCGTATTCAACATATTATACAAATTAATGAATTATGAAAGCATTTTTCACTTTGCAAATTTATATAATATTTTATTATTTTTATTTGCGGGACAAGGCCCGTCCCGTCCCGTTCAGACACCATCCCGTCTCGATCCCGTCCCGAAAAAAAAGTGTCAATCCCGTCCCGTAAAAATTTCACGGGACGAGTCCCGTCCCGGCTCAATCCCGTCCCGTCCCGTCCCGTGCCCACCCCTAGTTTAGCACAACCAAAGTCATGACTCATAGCCAACCATCTGAATATTCGTGTGTACTCAGGCAGAACTTATTTTATTTTATTAAAATGCAAATGTGTGAATAGGTTATTGTATATTATATAATTTATCATCTCTTTTTCCGGAGTATATTCCTAAGTAGCTTAGTTTTTATATTATTTTTTGTGTAAATAAAATATTATTTTATACCTTCAGAATCTTTCTTGTCTAAGAATCCACCGTGTTCATTTATAGTATAGTTTTTCTCTCTTTTTTTTTTTAATATATAATAAGTACATTATGTACATAGCAATTAGGTCGGGTCGACCGCAGCAGAGATCCTTCCTAGCGCATCCTTCCGGACGAGAAGTAGCAGTTCTGGATCATCCTCACAGCAAACGTCGGCAGGGGATACATGGGCACTACGAGCAAGGTAGTCAGCCACAACATTCGATTCCCTGAAAATATGACGAATAGTAACATAAGTAAAGAACGAGATATCAGACAGAATATCAGCTTGTAGCATCTCTATTGTCCAGGGGCATTTCCAATCCCCCAGTAGAGCTTTTATCACTAGTAAGTTATCTCATTCGATCAGAAGTGTAGATAGTTGCAACTCCTTTGCTCGTAACAAACCCATTATGAGTCCGAGATTTTCGGCATAAATCACCGAGATATTTGTGCAAACAGATCTGCCAACAGAGAGAACTAAACCAGCAGAGTCACGGATGACAAAACCATAAGACGAGTTGCCACTCGGGAGTACCGAACCATCAAAATTTAGCTTAGCAATTTGGTGGTGGTTTATCCCACTTCCCGGACCGGTTCTGAGACTTGGCAGTCGTAGCACTACCCCTAATAGCCTGGTTGTGTGTACTACTATGGATGCGACGATTGGGGATCAACGGTCCAGTCAGATCATCGTCTAAAAGCTTTGATTGTTTCCAACAATGTGTAGTAGTGTTGTGGAACAACAATATTTCATTGATAGTTACCTTGTTAGTATGATCGAAAACGAGTTGGCTCCTAAAGAACCACATGGCCCACCAAGCTGAGGGCTAGAACGACAAATTTGTTAGTACCAATCGCACTTTTTATCGCAGTAAGTGGAATAACATTGCCCCTACCGACAGAAGCAGTGATATACCCCAGAATGTGGATACGTAAAGCTTTAAGCAAATCAGTAGCCATGGGGCATCGAAGAAGAAGGTGATCACCCGATTCATTTGTATTGCCACAGAAAACACAACCAGCAGGTACAGCCACGTGCGACTTCTGTAATCTGGTTTTAGTCGGAAGACCATCACGGGAGATTTTCCAGAGGAAGTGTCGAACCTTAGGGGGCACATCGAGACACCAGATCCAATCGCAATCGAAATCGAAATCTGGCAACCCGGTGTTTTCTGATATGAAGAAGTTAGCAGAGGCGGTTGAGAACCAACCATTTTTGCTAGGGCCCCAATATAGACGATCCGTGATTGGGTTACTTGGAAAAGTTAAACCCATGATGTGGTCGATATCATCTTGTTTCAGAACATTTGCTAATGAGTCATTTATAAATGTTTTGTTCCACTGACGGTTGGTGATGAAGTGAGCCACCGAAACGCCCTTGAGATTATCTGGGATGGGTCTCAGTGTTTTGGAACTCAACGACTTCTGGAAGGCCCAGTTATGGGACTAGAAATCAATGGTTTCCCCATTTCCGACCCTCCACTGTAGAGCTGGGAGAAACTGAGGTCTGATGGACATAAGGCGGGACCATTGCCACGAGGTGTTACCTTTTTTGTTATAACTGGAAAGATCGTGGCCTTTAAGGTATTTTTGTGAGATGACACGAACCCAGATATTGTCTGGTTCATAAATGATTTTCCAAAGAAGCTTCATCTGAAGAGCTATATTCATAGACTCCGCCTTATGAATCCCCAAACCACCTTTCATTGTGTCCGAACCGATTTTGTCCCAACTAATCAACGGTGGTTCTTTAGAGGTTTTGTTCCAAAAAAAAATGTCTATACACTTTGTCAAGTTCATAAAGAACATGAGAAGGTAGCAGGAAAGCTTGCATAAGAAAAATCGGTTTGACACTTAGATTTGCTTTGATAAGCACCAGTCGCCCTTCGGCAGATAGATTCGAGGCTTTCCATTTTGTGAGTTGGTTTTTAGTCTTGAGAACCACATCAGCGAATGTGTCCCTATTGGTCTTACCGTTAACGACAGGGCAACCCAAATATTTGTCAAAATTTTTTGCCTGAGGAATGCCAAGCACTGCAATAGTAGACGCTATGGCAGTAGCAGTCGTGTTAGGAGATGCTTGAAAGCTAGATTTATGCAGATTCACCTTTTGTCCCGAAATTAAACAGTATCTGTCTATAATGGACATTACAGATGTGCATGCCGAATGGGAAGCTTTGCAGAAAATAAGAATATCATCAGCAAACGCTAGAAAAGGAACCTTGATACCTGGACGACCGAAAGAGATACCTAGGTTCTTACTTACTTGCCCTTGATTATGCAGTGTACGTGCTAATACCTCAGAGGCTAAAATAAAGAGAAAAGGGGAGAGGGGGTCTCCTTGTCTTAAACCTCTAGTGGGTTGAAATACTGTGGTTGGTTCATCATTAACGAGGACCGAGTAGGAAACAATTGAAACACATTCCTTTATTCTTTTAATAAAGAGGTCATTGAAACCAAAATTAGATAAAACTTGAAATATATATTTTTAAAAGGAGGATAAAGCTTTTTTTACCCTTTTTTTTTTTGCAATTTACCCCCTTATCAAATTAATGTAAATTGATGGAATAGCCACTATTTTTTATAAATAAACAAATAAAAAGAACTAATAATTTTCCTAGCTGCAGATAAAATCCGCTAAGTTAAAAGATTAATTCACAATTAAAATTTCATAATAGTATAAATTTATTATTAATGCAAATTGATGGAGTAGTTGCTATTTTTTTAAAATAAATAAATAAATAAAAAGAACTACTCAATAATTTTCCTAGCTGATAAAATCCTTTAAGTTAAAAGAATTATTTCAAAAGATACACATATTATAAATTTTATGATGTGGATGTCCTTTGGATTAGTACAAGGGCCAAGTGTCCTTTGCTTTCCCAAAAACCTAACCAAATTCTAATTAAAAAAATTTCCAAGATAAAAAAGATGCATGATGATCACTTGGGAGTTGGGAATCTTACAGAATATGCATAATATTAATGAGTAATGACCTAAATAAACTTGGTCATTGTTTACCTTTTTGACATTATCAAAAACTTGTCTATCTCTTTATACTAGTCTCCACCTCCCCAATTTCAAAGGAGCCAATCAAAGCTCGTTTCATTATATTAATACATGTACCATTTCATCTTGCAAATTAAAAAAACACTTCCAAATTGTGAAGAATAAGAGTGTAGGGCCATTAAAACTATGTATCTCAAATGCACCTAAAGTTGCTTTGTGAATTTGCTAATGTTCTACTATGCGAATCGATTGTTTGAACTCCATTTTTAGAACATACCCAATTAAATTATTTTTTATCGACTCACATCTTAAGATTTGAGTCGATAAAGTCTCTTATGGGTATCCATAATCTAAAATTCTAGTTATGGGTATCCATAAGTTTTTTCCTACAATGCAAATGTGTGCCAAATTATAACACTTGGTATTGGTTTTCAATCTTGGCAATAAATCCCTTTTTTAATTGAGGATAATCTACCGTATAAACCTTAAACACATGACTCAGATGATAAGAGTAACAGATCAAATAAATCAAGTTGTGTAGGAAAGTAAGATCCGACGTCTCATCCAAGTTTAGGGGTGAAAGCAAGAACCAAACCCCGACGCCTCCCAACATCTCCCTTAAATCCTTAACAATAGGAATCAAGGGGTCCCCAATCGGAAGTATAACATGGAGTGGACAGGAGAACTCCAAGCTCCAGCCATAAGTTTGTAAAAGACAAGTATTAGGAGCGAACTGTGTAACGTTGGGCTTGAATAATCCAATATTCAGAACATGTCAGCCCAACTCCTCACATATGGGCTTGGTAAAGCCCAAAACATGGACACACATTCCCTTACAAGTTACATCACTCTTTTGAGTTATGTACTTATGTTTAACATCTCGGTTAAAACAAATTAAAAATACTCCCTTTCTTCAACAAAACATATAATTTACTATTCAGAAATTTCGCAAGGTACCCTCGTGGTATCGCAATTTTCGCCGGGTGTACAGATGTTTGACAATTTTCGGGTGGTACCCCTGAGATTTGGGGATATTTCACCTCGCGCCCTCCGAAGATTATTTTTAACAGAAGTCTCTTTCTCCGTTACCTTTGAATTAAAAAAATAATAAAGAAATAAAGTGAATGAAGGGATCGAACCAAAGATAGAAGATTTCACTGGTGAACCGAGAAACGAACGCCGAAGAGAACGAGAATCCTCTGGAGCGAATTGGAGTGTAGTTTGGCAATAGGGAGAAGGACAAACCTGGATTCCGGTGTCTGAGCACGGCGGCGCGGTCGCGACTTGTGGAGGTATTTCTTCCTTCTTATCTTCTTTGTAAATTAGGGTTTGGAATTGGGGCTTTTGATTATTGGAATTGGGGTTCTGAATTGGGGCTTATCGGTATTGGAATTGGGGTTTCGTTTTGCAGATAGAAGGCAAAACAAGGGAGAAGATCTCCACCGGTGAAGAAGCTTGTCTAGAGACCTTGTGCCGGCGCCAGAGCGAACTGCAGACCATGATGTGGAGTCCAACGACGAGGGGCTCGATGGTGGGACAAAATAGGTACTTCTCATCTAAAAATTCCCCCCTTTAGCGAAAATTAGGGTTTTGGTATATATCATGAAACCTGCGAATTTTTTTGTTTAATTCGGTTATCTCAATTGTGTGGGGGTGTTTGGGGGAGATTTCGACTTCTTATGAAATGGCCTGTTGGTTCTGGGGGTTTCATTTTGGCTATCTTGAACATTGTTCAAGTGCCTCAATATTTGTTGTCAGATTGAGCACTTTTATTTTGTTTCCGATACTGTCATAATGAAAATTTATTCTTCAATTGTTCTTAAAATGTCTACCATCATAGAATTTCAATGTTGCTACTACCCAATTTAAAAGCGGTAGCAGGGTTACTTTCATGGTTAATTTGCATATGATTGTGTGATTTAGGTTAAATGGTCGATCTAGCTAGACCATTTAGAGTCGATGAATGAATTTATATTTCTGTCTAGTCAAGAAATTGTGGTCTGCATGAATTTTTTTGAATTGACATTTATGTAGTGGATATAGCTTATTAGCTCAAATGGAAAGAGCAATGTGCATAAGCACAAAGATGTGGGTTCAAATCCCACATAAGCTACTCATAATCGACATGTTGTTTATGCGCCTTTAGGCATGAAAAAATAGAGAATTCATTTGATGTCTTTCCTTTAGAACTTGCTATGTCATGCACTCATGCATTTGATTTGAACCTTTCTGACATATGCCTACTTGGGAAAATACATGATAATTGCCATTTTCTTGATCATATATGTGTTTGTAAGTTTCTTATGAAAATATTATTGTGTTTGTAAGCTTCCTGCATGCTGATTTTTGCTTGTGTTTATGATTTTTATCTTGTAGAAGGTAACATTTTCATCTTATTTCATCTCCCTTTTATTTTGCACTGATTTTTCCCTACTTATTGCTACTCCCTCCGTTCAATATTGTAGGATTGTTTAGGTTTTTTATTTTGTTTAACAATGTAAGATTGTTTAGCTTTTTTTATTTAGTTTTCTAATTTTCTTAATTGTCACAATAATTAACTATTGGTACGGTACACCTACACCTGCAGACTATTGCAGCATATTTGAATTTTTTTCAAAATTAGAGGCATTACATTTGAATTGAAATTGGCAGGGAGACCTTTCATTTGCCCACTTAATTAGTGAAAGGTACACTCCGTACTTCATTTACCTACTTAGCAGGGAGTATTCCCTTAATTAAATCTACTTTCCTCCTTCGTTAATTTATGTGCCAAAAATCTAAACAATCCTACAATATGGAACGGAGGGAGTATTTGTTAAGTGTCATTTAACATCTTTGAAATATTATTATACATGATTGAGATTTTTCAGGCAAGATAACACTCAAAATCTAGATAGCCTATGTAGGATTCGAACCCACATACTTGTGTCTAAGCACATTGCTCTACCGGTTGAGCTAATAGGCCAAAATTTCAAATAAAATGAACACAAAACTGAAATGACCATCTCAGCCGACGACGATGTGATAAAGGAAGAATGATCTTCCAATGAGAGATTGAAGTGTCAATCTATGAGTTTTTGATTATTTTGTCATTTGTTGTCATGTCCTGCAGAATTCCTTGATTCACAAATTTGAATTCCTTGAAGGCCACCTGATTTGTATTTGATATTTGCTAATATGATTTTTTAGCATTAGTTATGTTGTTTTCATATAGATACTCAATGGTGGGTGTTGACTTAAATCCCTTTTTGGGATATGGGAGAAAAAACGGTGTACTGTCAAATTTTAGGTTTTGAAATATTTCACTTTTACTCATTTACTTGAGACGTTGTGAGGTATTTTCATGCCCTCTATTCATATCAATGGACTAATGTTTCAGTTGGTTCAATTACAAGAGATCTCCCATTAATGCTTTAGTTGGTTTGCATTTTACAAATTCCAAAATTGATGGATACGTTATTAGTATAATGCATCTTCACATATGAGTTGATCACTAGCTATCTCCTATTGAATTATTTTTATCCATCACAGTCTAAAAAATAGAAAAAAAAATAATGTTTCTTTGTATTCTATTCCAACTTCACCTACTATGACAAGCGTTAC
This sequence comes from Persicaria tinctoria, assembly GCA_037127255.1. NCBI lineage: Eukaryota > Viridiplantae > Streptophyta > Magnoliopsida > Caryophyllales > Polygonaceae > Persicaria > Persicaria tinctoria. Next base: position 26,362,288 of record JBANSL010000006.1, read on the forward strand.
TATGACAAGTGTTCTTTTGTATTTTATTCTGATTTTACCTACAAGCTATGACAGCAAACAACTATAAGCTCAATGCAAGCATTAATTCTCACTTCACCTACAAGCTATATATGTCAGCAAACAACTATAAACTCAATGCAAGCGTTAATTCCTTTGTGCTTATTAACCATGAAAGTAATGCTCTAGATGGTTACCCGTGCTTATCTTGCTAAATGGATAGCAACAAACAAGTAATCATATGCGAATTAAGTCAATTAACCATGAAAGTAACCCTGCTACCGCTTTTAAATTGGGTAGTAGCAACATTGAAATTCTATGATGGTAGACATTTTAAGAACAATTGAAGAATAAATTTTCAGTATGACAGTAACGGAAACAAAATAAAAGTGCTCAATCAGACAACAAATATTGAGGCACTTGAACAATGTTCAAGATAGCCAAAATGAAACCCCCAAAACCAACAAGCCATTTCATAGGAAGTCGAAATCTCCCCCAAACACCCCCACACAATCGAGATAACCGAAATAAACAAAAAAATTCACAGGTTTCATGATATATACCAAAACCCTAATTTTCGCTAAATTGGGAATTTTTAGATGAGAAGTACCTGTTTTGTCCCACCATCGAGCCCATCGTCGCTGGACTCCACATCATGGTCTGCAGTCCGCTCCGGCGCCGGCACAAGGTCTCTAGACAAGCTTCTTCACCGGTGGAGATCTTCTCCCTTGTGTCGCCTTCTCTCTGCAAAACTAAACCCCAATTCCAATAATCAAAAGCCCTAATTCCAAAACCCTAATTTACAAAGAAGACAAGGAGGAAGAAATACCTCCATAAGCCACGACCGTGCCGCCGTGCTCAGACACCGGAATCCAGGTTTGTCCTTCTCCCTATTGCCAGACTCCACTCCAATTCGCTCCAGAGGATGGTCGTTCTCTTGGCGTTCGTTTCTCAGTTCACCAATGAAATCTCATGTCTTTACTTTCGTTCGGTCCCTTCGTTCACTTTCTTTCTTTATTTCTTTTTTTTAATTCAAAGGTAACGGAGAAAAAGACTTCTGTTAAAAATAACCCTCGGAGGGCGTGAGGTGAAATATCCCCAAATCTCAGGGGTACCACGCAAAAATTGTCAAACATCTATACACCCGGCGAAAATTGCAACACCACGAGGGTACATCGCAAAATTTCCGTTTACTATTTATGTACCTTGGGCATAAGGGAAAAGTGTTGATGAGTAAACCATTCCGGCCACGGAAAATCCCATCAACTCCCGTTGCTTGAGTTTCTTTCTTACCACCGGCCGCTTATAAAGATATTTACAGATCACCCATCAACATTGCAAAATCGAACACACAACACTAATTCATCATTACCAATTGAGCAAATTAGTATTGCTAATTTAATTTCTTGATACCCTTGTAATATACTGTACTAAGAGCATCATTATCAATGAGTTTTCATCAACCCCATACCCCTCTCTCTCCTCCTATTAAGGTGGATGATGGGTGTGGGGTTAACCCCATTTCATGGAAGAGGAAGGGGTAAACCCAGCAGGAAGGGGCAACCCCTCTCCTTCCACATCCTTTTTTACTTTAAAAAATAAAATAAAAGTGGATTATATATTTTTTAATTAAATGGAATAAGTTTTGATTGGTTAAAAATATGTAGTGGAGTATAAATAAGGTTTAAAAAATAAGGATGGGGTAAACTTATGGATGTGAGTTAAAAGTTAGAATTTTTAAAGGATGTGGTAGAGTTAGTGGAAAATGAGGTGTCGGAATATTACGAAGAGAGAGATGGATGGGGTTACCCCATGAGTGCGGATGCTCTAAGTAGGTTAAAAACACCAATTTATTCAACCTTTCAAACCACTATGAGTTGTTAACACGGGAGAATGAAAAGAATTTTACAACGAAAAAATAAATCATTTTTTTATGCAAGATAAGAATTAGGTCGGGTGGGCCGCAGCAGAGGCCCTTCCTAGCGCATCCTTCCGGACGAGAACAAGCAGTTCTGGATCATCCTCACAAAAAACGTCAGCAGGGGATACGTGGGCACTACGAGCAAGGTAGTCAGCCACAACATTAGATTTCCTGAAAATATGACGAATCGCAACATAAGTAAAGAACGAGATATCAGACAGAATATCAGCTTGTAGCATCTCTATTGTTCAAGGGCATTTCCAATCTCCTAGTAGAGCTTTTATCACTAGTAAGTTATCTCCTTCGATCAGAAGAGTAGATAGTTGCAACTCCTTTGCTCTTAGCAAACCCATTCTAAGTCCGAGATTTTCGGCGTAAATCACCGAGATATTTGTGCAAACTGACCTGCCCACGAAGACAACTAAACCAGCAGAATCACGGATGACAAAACCATAAGACGAAAAAATAAATCATGATTGTGAATTTGATATATGAAAATCATAATTAATTTAAAATATAAATATAATTTTGAATTTTTTTTTACTACTAATATAAATATAATTTTAAAATATAATTAATTTAAAATAAATCATGGTTGTTTTTTTTTTTTTAATATCCAGGTATCCCAAGCTTATACTTAGACTAGTCCTGGACCCCAAGTCTTCGGTCCTTCATCGACTTGGGGAGGTAAACCGCGGGATGTGCCTCACCAATGGTCCAACCACCCCCTTTATACCATTTGGCTTCAGGAGACCCACTCCACAAGATAAACAAATAATGCTCCTCCTGGAAATCGAACCTTCCACCCGAAACTTCCAGGTCAAGCGTAGGGTGACCTTTCAACCAGTGAGCTATGCCCCGGGCAGATGGAGTTGTTGTTCTCGGAGGGGAGAAGGTTCGTTTGAAGTTGGAACCCCGAGGAGTAGGAAAGTGAAAAGGTAGACAATTTACAACTTTACAGGCTGGTCCAACGACCCCGGTGGCTCCATCATCCTCACCCTACCTGCTCCTTCCATCCAACCACGGAGCCTCCCTTCAATTTCCCCGGCGCGCCTTTTTATAACATGGCGGGCCCACCAGTCTAATCCCGGTCAACCGTTTTTTAAATACTTTACGAAGTTAGCAAGAACAACCAACAATTGTACCTAATTTTTGTTGGTTGTTGTTTGTTTAACACTAACCTCGTATCCTTGGGGGGTGGGGGGTCGAAGGCCATTTTTTCGTCATATACACTATGAACATTTTTCCGGGGGATCATCAACGACTTCCGGTGTAGGCAATCGGTATTTTAAGTCGATGCTTTTTTTTTTGTCGATTCCAACCTAGGGTGCCAGTGATTATTACTCTTGCAAAATTATCAAGAGTACGTCTCACGTTGCGAATTAGTCATGAACTCTTGCAAAATGTACGTGTATCCAATCTGATTGTTTGTCATCATATTGATGTAGTGATCAGGACTCAGGAGTGAGTGGTTCAAGACCTTGTTGAATCGCATAAATATTGTTAGCTCAAATGGCGAGATTTTCTCCATTTGGGATAGAAGGGAGAATCAATCTACTATTATTCGGACGCTTGATATGGTCTACAACTTGAATTGGGTTAGTAGTGCTTCTAAGAACGAATCATCTACGCATCTACAGTTGTTGGCTTCAACTGGATGTTTAATCAGGTCAAACACTCATTCGTCTTTAGACGGGATTGATGCCTATCTTTCGTATTTAGTTGTTACTCTCGTCTTTATGGCCTTGCTAGGAACCTCTTTCATCAATGAAACTAATTTTTTACAGCTTACTTCCAACTTCCGCGTTAATTTAAGAATTCCTCAATCTCTCTAAAAGATTTATTGTTTATAATTGGAAAAGAATTACTCATTCTGTCTCGCAACACTTATTGTTTTAGCTCTGTATTGCAAGACGGAGGGAGTAGTTTTTTTTGGTTTATAGGTAGCCATTATAATACGGGAGAAGGGGATTCGAACTCGTGACATATTGGTCACTACATGTCATTATTTACCCGTTAACTAAGCTAGCAAGACTCAATAAAGAATTAGTTATTAATCTATTAAATCAATTCTGGTTGAATTTGATTGCAATGACTTTGGAATGAGTATTATTTGACGTGCTACTAATGACAGTGGTCTATTTATTGATTAAGAGACCAGGAGGTCATGTTTATCAAAGGATGCTATGGATACTAGATATATTAGTATTTTATTATATTCTTTCCGCCACATCACCCTAGCATTTCTTTCTTACTTTTCCCACTTTATTAGTAGTGTATCTCTAGCATCCCAAAACTCATTTTTTCATACCAATTCAATTTACAAATATATCCCTCTTCAATAGTTATTTTCATTCTTGAATGTGTTATTATATTCAATTTTATTATTAAAATGTTATTACTAAATTAATATAAACTAAATAAAGCTTAATATTACAAAATGAAACATTTTTTTTTATTAAAATATTTTTTTACTATATATTTCGGGCTTCTCGATTTCAAATATTAAATAATATTTTGTTTCAAAAAAATAAATCCATCTTCTTAAATTTAAAATTCTTACTATTGAAAAATAATTAAAATTAATTTTTTGGGGTATTATCATACATATTTGTATTAAAAAAATATTTTTTTCAAAATTTAGTCAAACATATTCAAAATTGATGTGTATGTGTAGAGAAAAATGAATCCAGTATTGTGGTAATTTTTTTTCCCACATTTTTAATGTCAAAAATTACATATTTTAATCGTGTTTTAATTTCACCCAAGCCAAATCTCAACCGTCCATGCTCATTGATCACAACCACTCACTCTCTCCACTAATGCAATGATGACATGTGGCCTCCTTGTGCTCAGAATTGCATCAGAGCCTGCATCAGTGAAGTGCCCCGTTTCATTTCTAATCCTAATTAAACGATGCCGTTTTACTTGATTTTCCGGGAAAAAAATATTTAAAAACTGACACAATCACTGTATCACATTTTGTAGTATCGATTCTTGGCCGATGCTTTTCTAGTATCCCTCAGATGCGATGCTTGCCCTTCTTTCAATTTTATATTCAATTTAATTTTAGTATCGATACTAGTAAGTTGCCAATAAAGATGGCCTGACACATTACAATAGGTGGTTTTACATTTACATTCAATATTGATGCCGCATTTTCAAAGAGCTCCTGTTGACGTTTTTTTAAATCCCGAGTGGGCTTGTGTAAACTCACTCGAAATGGTTTGATTAAATCCCGCAAGGGCTTGACTATTTTCTTATAGAGGAAATCTTGTTAGCGTTTTGTTCGAGCAGACTGCGGCTCTGCTTCCGATGTTTCTAGGAGGTCTTCTACTTAGCTGGAGGGCTTGGAGTTTGGAGTCGGGACTGGCTGGGGTCGTGGTGGTGCGCTCAGGGCGACTTCGTATCCGGGATTGAGTTTCCTTGGAGTTCGTTTGCACTACCCACAGGAGATAGAGTCCTGTTGTACCGCTGGCCCGCGGTGCCACTGTTCGGTGGTGCTTGGCTTCGTTCTTCGGCGGCTTCTTCAGCTTTCTTAAGAGTTGGTCTTCTTGAGTCATTTTGTTGTAGAGCTTTTTTCTGCTTGTTTCATTTCGCTTGTTTTCTGTATTTCTATTTTGTTAGGTTGTACGCTTGACGGTTCGCCGTCTGTCGACTTTGTCGGCCTATCGATGAGTCAGGCATGTCTGACCATCGAATTGTTACCTAATAAAAAAAAACAAAAAAAAAAACAAGGTTGACGTTTTTTTATTCCACATTTTATATTTCTATGTCATCATTGGTATAAAAATATCATCACAATGATTGAGATCAATAAAGTGTAATTATAAATGTGTCATCAATGAATAAAAAAATCAATAAAATAAAATATCAACAATAAAAACATGTCATCAGCAAAGTGTAATCACATTTTATGCTCATACGCCATCCATTGTATAAAAGTGTTGATAGAGCAAAAGTAATTCGATAAAAGATCCAGGGGCATAATTGTCATTTACGAGGTAACCTAAATCAAACCCTAGTAAGCCATAATTGTGATTTACTAGGGTTTAGGAAGGCTTCTCGATCGGCCAATACAGTCCTGGCTTGAGCGTCGGAGGCTCCTCGGGGAGCAAGCCTCGCCCCTCTTTTTTCTTCTATGCAGGGAGCTAGGTTGGGAGGAAGATCGATCGACACCGACAAGGATCGAGATGCGGATTTGATGTATTACATTTGGCGCCGTCCGTGGGGAATTCGATCAAAAAGCCATGTGATCGGATCTCCCAAATCTCACCCTTTTACGCTGATGCTGGTCAACCTCACCGGGGGAGTGGGGAGAGCAGACGAATTGCTCCTCATCGCCAGGTGCTGGTGAGGGGACGATGAGGCGTTGGAGGTTCGGCCTTGGCCCAAAGACCCTACGAGCGCCACCAGGCATTGGACCACAAGACAAGGGCGCCACGGCTCACTGGACCGAGGAGACTCACCCCCTCTCTTCTTCACCCGCTCTGTCGCCCCCCTATGTCGCCCATCGCAAGTCCGACACCGCTGACGCCTTCGATGGCCACCGCCACCACCAATTCTTCGTCAGCACTCCTCAAGAGATGCCGCCACACGGGTATTGCTATTGCGGACAAGATGTTTGCGTGTTTGTCTGAATGGGGATTAGAAAAAAAGATCTCTACCATCACATTAGACAATGCTACTTCAAATGATGCCGCCACCACATCTTTGCAAGAACAATTTGAGGCAAGAGATGCATTGATCTTTGGAAGGAAGATCTTCCGTGTTAGGTGTTGTGCGCATATCTTGAATTTATTGGTCCAAGATGGATTGATTCCTTTGAAGAGCGTTATTCAAAATGTCCATGAGAGTGTATACTTTTGAGTCTCTCACGGCTTCACAAGTGGAATGAGCTTGTCAAGAGTATAGGATTGCCCACAAACAACAAGTTAATTCTTGATGTTTCTACTCGGTGGAACTCAACCTATCATATGTTGGAAAGAGCTCTAATATTCAAGGAGGCTTTTCCTAGGTACTGATTTTTTGATTTAGCTACTGATTTTTATTTGTTTAGCTACTGATTTTTATTTGTTGATATAGCTACTGATTTTTTGATATATTTAGCTACTGATTTTTTGATTTAGTTAATTCTTGATATAGCTACTGATTTTTATTTGTTGATATAGCTACTGATTTTTTGTTTCTTGAATATAGCTACTGATTTTTTATTGAATATAGCTACTGATTTTTTGTTTCTTGAATATAGCTACTGATTTTTTATTTGTTGATATATTTAGCTACTGATTTTTATTTGTTGATATAGCTACTGATTTTTTGTTTCTTGAATTACATGTCTAATATATAAATTCTTGATATAGTTCTTTCTTACAACTGATTTTTTGATTTATTTAGCTACTGATTTTTTTACATTTTTGATATGTCTACTAATTTTTTGATATAGCTACTGATTTTTATTTGTCTACTGATTTCTTGAATTTAGGTATGCAAGTAGAGAGCCTTCTTACAAAACCGTTCCATCCGAAGAAGAGTGGGAAAGAGCTCGTGATGTGTACAAGTTTTTGAAGACTTTTGATAAGGTAACTAATGTCTTCTTTGGGCGAGATTACACAACTGCCAATCTTTATTTCCCTGAGGTTTGTGAGATTAGGAAGGTCTTGGATGAGATGGCCAATGACCCAAGGGAATTCATGAAACTTATGGTTCAAAGCATGAAACTAAAGTTTGACAAGTATTGGAAGGAATCCTCTCTTTTGATGATAGTTGCATGTGTGTTAGATCCTCGAAGCAAGATTCAGGCGATTAGGTACATTTTTAGAACCCTATATCCACCGGAGGAAGTTGAAAATAGGATATTTGACATTAAGGATGAAATGCAAATTTTGTATGACAACTACGCATCCAAGGAGGATGGTTCTTTTAGAAACAATATGCAGACTAGCTCGGGTGGAGGGAGTGAAAAACGTTCCAATGACTGGAGGTTGGGCTTCGAATCTTGGGTAAAAGTAAGTGATTCAGAAAAGCCAAGTAAAAAGGAGCTTGAGGTTTATCTTGAAGAAGCTGTGTTGACCGGGGAAGACGACGACTTTGATGTCTTGGGATGGTGGAGGTTAAACATACCGAAGTTCCCTATCTTATGTAGGATGGCTCGAGATATTCTTTATATTCCGATAACCATTGTACCTTCTGAGTCAGCGTTCAGTGCCGGCCGTAGAGTTATTGGGGATGATCGTTGTTCATTGGGTGATGACACGGTTGAAGGACTTCTTTGTGCATCAAATTGGTTCCGAGTTGAGTACAAAGATTTGATCAAAGATATGGACCCTATGGTCATTGATTGATGTAAGTATATTAATATACTATCTTCAATGTTTGTATACATTTTAATTTTATACCACAACCTCATTTGAACTCATTTTATATTTCTATCTAGGTTATGGAGAAAGCAAGGCAAGAAGCAATTCAACTACGAGAAGCTTCGACTTTTATTTTTCTATTTTTAGTGTACTTGTGGTTAGCTTATTTCGAAGTTGTTGTGGACCTTGAGACATTGAACTTGGGTTTGTATTAAGTATTTGGTCATGAACTATTGAACTTATGTTGTATTCGGAGCCAAGCTTGAGACATTGAACCTCATTTGAACTCGTTTTTATGCTTGCACAGCTACTGTATAAACTTGCAATTTCATTTTAGCTCAGCTCTGAACGAGCTTGAACGAGCCGAACGAGCCCATACCACGAGCTCGAACGAGCCTGAGCTCGTTCGTTCGGCTTGACCGAGCCTTGACAAGCCGAGCTCGAACTTACCCTTGGGCTCGCGAGCCAAGCTTGAACAAAAAAAAAAGCTCGAATAGATTTTAGGCTCGGCTCGTATACCATTCGAGCCAAGCTTGAACAAGTGAAGCTCGGCTCGTTCGGCTCGTATATCATCCCTAGTCGTGGAACCAACAGCGAGCCAACCCGCGTTCAAGCTTCGCCGCACCACCGTACTACGCCGGTTGATCGAGCCTCCATCACCACCATAGCCGCCGCTACCAAGCTTCCCTCTCACCGAACCACAAGAACACGCCGGCATCGATGGGCAGGCCGGGGGCACCCCAATCCGGATCCTTCGCCACCGTCGAAGATCAAGGTTAAGAGAGCCGGGACGATGGCGAGGAAGCAAATTCGTGTGCCGCCGCCGCTCACTGCCAACCCTACGAAGAAGCGTTACATTGCAAAATTGGGATTAATTACAAAGTAATTAATCCAATTACGTTACTTTGCAAATTAGAACTAATTACAAGATCAGCCCAGGGTTTTTGGAAATTGTAGCTCAGCCCACACGTTTAAGCTAATTACGGAAAAGGCCCAACTTTCACGAGGCAAGATATCTCACCGGGAAGTTCAATGCATCGTGCCCCGTCGGTCAAGCATACGAGACCCAAAAGCTAAGTCCTCTATGTCCTATTTTTGATGAAAAGTTTACTATTTAGTTAATCATATTGCATGGTTAATTACATCGGTGACATATCATTTCTTGAAATGCTTACATGCGCATCTATATATATATAGAACACCATTATTTCAAAGTCATAAAAAACAATAAACAAATCGCCGCTCAAGGCCAACGAATCGCCAATCAAGGCCAATAGATCGCCGCTCAAGGCCAACAAATCGTCAATCAAGGCCAATAGATCGTCACTCATGGCCAACGAATCGCCACTCAAGACCATTAGATCGTCAATCCAGGCCAATAGATCGCCGCTCAAGGCTAACGAATCGCCAATCAAGGCCAATAGATCGCCACTCATGGCTAACGAATCGCCACTCAAGGCCATTAGATCGCCAATCAAGGCCAATGGATCGCCAATCAAGGCCAATAGATCACCAATCAAGGCCAATAGATCGCCAATCAAGGCTTGGATCGCCACTCAAGGCCAATGGATCGCCAATCAAGGCCAAAGAATCGCCACTTAGAACCAATTTTAAATCATAATAACGCCATTAAGGGCCAGCAAAAGTCAAAATCAAGCGATAAGAATGTCGTTTAAGGCAAAACGCTCAACCCTAATGAAAACCATCAAATTGTCAATCATAAATAAAATTCAAACGAGAACGTCATCAACTGACACTGTATCTCTTTTATGGCAGAAAATCCATCTAATCATTTTGAGCAGTAACTTTCAGTTGATCAATTAATAACGCACCAACTGCATTATATTGTGTTATTCGGTTGAGAATGCTAAAGCTTGCAGGATACAATGAAGACAAGGGGCAAGCATTACTGGAGATCTTTGATCATAACAAGTGAAGAGTATCAAACTATTCGTCTTCCCTCATCACTAGATCGTGATAAGGAAACCCGAGGGGCAATTGATAGAGCAAAAGTAATTCGATAAAAGATCCAGGGGCATAATTGTCATTTATGAGGTGACCTAAATCAAACCCTAATTCAGACTATATATAATTGTGATTTACTAGGGTTTAGGGAGGCTTCTCGATCGGCCAATACAGTCCTGACTTGAGCGTCGGAGGCTCATCGGGGAGCAAGCCCCGCCCCTCTTTTTTCTTCTATGTAGGAAGCTAGGTTGGGAGGAAGATCGATCGACACCGACAAGGATCGAGATGCGGATTTGATGTATTACAAGTGTCATCAATAAAAAAATGTCATTACACATAATCGAGTTTAATAAAGTGTAATCACAAATGCGTCATTAATAGTAAAAAAACGGTTTCGCTATATACACCACAAATCCTGCACGTCAATTCCGACGTGCAGGGTTAAAAGAGGTTAATTAATTTTTTTAATGCGCTAATTAGTCAGAAGGCTTGCACGTTGGTTTCGACGTGCATTTTTTACGTTGGATTTGCGGTGTATATAAAAACACCCTAAAAAAAGTGGAATCAATGAAATCGTAACATCAACTTAGTATTTTCATTGTACAAATATGTCATTAAAATTTTTTATATAAAAAAAGTGTCATTGATACATATACAATTGACTAAATGTACACATTAGAAAGCTAACATCAAACATCAAGCCTTGAATTGCTAGCTTAGCTTATAAGAATTACATGTAGTGACCAATAGACTACGAGTTCGAACCCCCCTTCCCTATATTATAATGACCTAAGTACCTACCTATGAACCAAAAAAAAAAAGATAACATCAAACAATTACATTAAAAAAGTGGCATTGCAATAAGAAAAAAAAGTGTTATCAAAGTTTAAAAAAAGCAGTACTAAAAAAATGTGATATCAAACCAAGAATAATAATAAGAGTGTACGTACTTTATTATGATGAAGGTAGAATGTTGATTTGGATTTAATTACACCTTTAAGCATGAAAGAATGTGATTTGCAAAGCTTGCTTGATATCTAACCTTCCCTTTGTCTTTCAAAATTGAGGCCGAGCTTCATCTTCATCACTTCACTTCCTTTCCTCTCTCGTAGCTCATCAATGGCGGATAAACGGTTGCTCTGCGGTACTACATTTCTAGTCATCTGCTCCTTCGCCGTTTTCTCTCCTCACCTCCCAACGGCTTCCTCTAGAAGCTTCCAACACGGAACCACCTCCACTCTCGAGTCTCGACGTTGCCGCTTCCATCAAACAAACTCTCACTCCACTCTTCCTCCTCCCCAAGCCACAATCCTCCCAAATTCTCCAACAGCAATCGGCGGAGAAACGGTCGGCGAGCTCTCTCCTCCTTCCGCTTCACAACAGAGCTTCAATTCCATCCTCGATCCAACACCGACATTACAAGGACTACAAATCCCTAACTCGGTTCCGACTTGATCGCGACTCCATACGAGCCAAAGCGCTCCAAGCGCGCTTAGACCTCGCTGTATACGGAATCAGGAAATCGGATTTGATGCCGTTGAACGAGGCTCTCGAAGGCCCCGTGGTTTCAGGCACCAGCCTCGGGAGCGGCGAGTACTTCAGCCGAGTTGGAATTGGCCGGCCGGCGAAGCAGCTCTATGTCGTTCTTGACACCGGGAGCGATGTAAGCTGGATCCAGTGTCAGCCTTGCGCCGACTGCTACCATCAGGCCGATCCGGTATTCAATCCGACGAGTTCGTCGTCCTACGATCCTCTCGCCTGTGAATCGCCGCAGTGCAAGGCGCTCGGCATCTCCGAGTGTCGCTCCGATCGGTGCCTCTACGAGGTTTCCTACTGAGACGGATCTTACACCGTCGGCGATTTCGCCACTGAGACGGTCTCCCTCGACGAATCCTCCGTGGAGAACGTAGCGATCGGCTGCGGCCACAGCAACGAGGGACTCTTCGCTGGTGCCGCCGGACTTCTCGGCCTCGGCCGCGGAGATCTCTCGTTTCCGGCGCAGATCAACACGACGTCGCTCTCATACTGCCTCGTCGACCGTGACTCCGACTAGGCTTCGACTCTGGAGTTCAACTCCAAGTCAGATCCCGACGCCGTCACCGTCCCCTTGCTCCACAGCAGCGCGATCAAAACCTTCTACTACTTACACCTAACAGGAATCAGCGTCAGCGGCAAGCTGGACGAGTTCGGGTACGGCGGAGTCATAATCGACTCCGGGACGGCGGTGACGAGGCTGCAGACAGACGTTTACGAGGCGCTGAAGGAGGCGTTCACGAAGGGGACGGGTCACCTCCCGACGGCGAGCGGGGTGGCTCTGCTGGACACGTGCTACGACTTGTCAGGGATGAACAAGGTGGAGGTTCCGTCGGTGGCGCTGCACTTCTACGGCGGGAAAGAGGTGGCGTTACCGGCGAAGAACTACATGATTGCCGTGGACGATGCGGGGACGTTTTGCCTGGGGTTTGCTAAAACGACGTCGTCTTTGTCTATCATAGGTAACGTTCAGCAACAGGGGATGCGCGTTATTTTCGACCTAGCCAACTCCGTCGTTGGATTCACTCTTAACAAATGCTAACGGTGGTGACAATGTCGTAAATTTGAACTCATTCAACAAGATCTAATGTGTCTTAACCGATATGTACGTCTATTTGTTCATGACCATTGTACGTGCGGGAACCAAGATTGTCTAAAGCTAACAACGAACTTGACAAAAGGTTTTCAAGTCGATTCGAATTCTTCCTTATCGAGAAAGAGAAGGTAGGCGAACAAGCCAACCACTGGTATAAATCTCAGGTAACTGACGGTACCGACCATGCCTTTCTGAACATTTTGTAGGTTGTCGCCGATCAGCCATGGTTGAAACACAGTATAGAGCACTATGTCCCATATGAAGGCATAAGCTAGCCTTTCGGACCCCAAATAAGACAGACAGAATTGCCATCTATCATAGATGTTCCCAAAACCACCATCACTTCGACCAATGAATGACCATAGTACGGATAAGATGCAGACCGCGCCACCAACTAGTGCTACTGTCTGTGATCCATCTATCATCACAGAGCCCAGCCTAGATGTCTCTCTTGGAGGTTGATCGGGTTCCTTTTCGTTCATTCTGAAGGCCATGTAGGGTATCAAAAATGCTGTTAACAAAGAAACCGGATAGCGGTATCATTTACTGAGCAGTTAAGAGTAGAAGAAACTACATTGTGAAGAACATCTTGTTTCAGGAAACAAAAAAACACGTAAAAGATAGTCGAGGTTTTTCTGGTTGAATCTCCTTCAAAGGGACCTGTGACTTTTAAAGGCCAAAACAGAGAGGCTCCAAGTAAATAAACCATTCAACCTTCACATTGTTCTCTACCGGTAATCATTTACTAGGAAACGCAAACTTCGCAAAGTCTAACAATGAGCGTAGAAAGATCTTTGTGAAGAAACCAATAAAGACCTTGAAACTAAGCTGAAGAGATTGAGGAGCTTACTATTTGTGAGGAACATCTGGAATCCCCATAAAACGTCGAGAGATCCCTTATACCGATCTCTCTTCTGATCGGTGTACAGCAGAGGAGCAAACATGAGAGTCCAAGCAATTACAAAATTGAAAAGTCCTTCAGACACCTGACAGAAGCAAATTAATCAATATTTCAATGCAATCAATATGCAATATAAAGTGATGATACTAAGAATTCCCATTTTACAGTACTTACTGGGTGCAAAACTGGAGCTTCAAGCAGATGAATGCCAACTACTCTGGCATCAAATATGCAATAAATAAACCCATAATCATATTCACAGCTGAATGGTATCATAAAGATATGTTATTTATTTGGTGCAATTTAACACAGGTAAAGATGCAATTTCAGAACTTACCAGCATTTGTAAGTGGCAAGATAAAGAAGAAATTAAGAGAAAGGCCAATGAGGGAATTGACAGTCTCTGAGCTGATAGCCCACACAGGATCCCCCTGTTATAATACATCCAAACCCTAATTTGAGCGAAATCAAACACCGTTCAATTGACAATGAACAAGCAAATTGAATTTCAAATTAAGTCTGAATATGTGCTCAGATCAAGATTTCTAACGCAATCTAGATATTAATTTCAACAAGAAGCTAGATTGCTGGAGTATGGATTTAGTACCGGGGCATAAGGAAGCAGAAAGAGCCATAAGATGTAGACAGCTTCCATGGTCCAGAGGCCCACCCGTAGGACTCCCCGCACTGTATCACTACCCTCACCTTCCTCCACGGGCTTGCTCGAGGACCGAATTGGCATGCCAGTTCCCCTCCGTCTCGTTGCATTCATCACCGCCGATTGATGGCTGGTGGCATTTCCAGGTGAATTGTAAGAAGGGGGGTTTCCAGAAAATCTTCTCCTCGGGAAATTAGCAAAATTCTTTGGCCTGGAAACGAGTAGATTCTTTGAGCTTCGTAGCTTGGGAGAAGAGGAGTCGCTGCAGACCGACGCTGGCAGCGATGACATCGCCGCGGTGGCCATTGCCGGACCTCCGATTTCAGCTCACCGATGCACAACAGCAGCGGTTGCTGTTTTATCCTCTATTTTTTAGGACGATGGGGTGGAGGAGGATACGTGGCTAAACCAAAGCCAATATAAATTCATGAAAAAATTGGGTCCGAATCGTTTGTTAAACAAGTTGAAGTCGAGCCGAGCTTAATTTACGAGCTTTTTTTTTATATCAGGTTTGGCTTGTTTATAAAATGAACGAGTCCGCTAATGTCATTATTTGAATATGTTCATTTTTGCACTTGCTATCAATTTCTGAGAAGACAAAATTTGGAAAACGGCTGGTTTTGACGAGGCTATTTGGTCACCTGCTTCCGGTCGATCGGGTGGTCTCGGCGTCCTTTGGAAGTCCTTCAAATTAACAAATGAAATCATTACAGTAGAAATTTAACTACCCCGAATTATAAGGCTTAGATACGAGAATATTAATGATAGATTCATGACTTTACTATTGTTTGTATACGCGCCACCGGGCCCTCAAGAAAAAGATTCCTTTCAGGAAACCTTAACATCCATCGTGAGGGATTCGTCCTTTCCTTGCATTGTTCTGGGTGACTTGAATGAAATTCTATGTAGTGAAGACAAACTAGGTGGTGCTAATCTTCGTTCCGCTCGATTCACTAGACTCCTACAATTTAAAAATGACTGCGCTCTGCTGGATTTACCTACTTTCGGGAACCCATTCACTTGGAGAAAGAACCCATTCACTTGTAAGATATTCTTTCATTCATCTAGTCATGTGGTTTCTGGTTGTAATAAGCTTTGATAAAGCGCAGTTGATTCATGCTAGACTTGGGCATATGTCATATGCTAACCTACATCACTTACCAGATGGTCAGTTTTGGTGGTGTTAAGGATTTTTCACGTGATACTTGTTCTTTGACTAAGGCTTACAAACTAAATTTTGACATAAGTGAGTTTCTTGCTGAATTTCCCTTTCAACTGTTGCATATGGATGTTTGGGGCTCTTACAGAACTCCTGCTTTGTGTGATGCTAGATATTTTCTTAAAATTCTTGATGATCATACTAGATCCAGTTGAGTTTATTTGATGCAAGACAAACTGTAGGTGTTGAGAATTGTTACTGGTTTTCTCAACATGATAGATACTCATTTTCAGGCTTCAGCTCAGTTTATTAGGACTGATAATGGCACTGAGTTTACTCAGAGAGGATGTGTATAATTGTTCAGTTCTAGAGGTATTATTCGTCAAAAATCCGCTCATGGTGTTCATGAGCAGAATGGGCGTGTTGAGAGGAAACATAAACATTTGATTGAAACCGCCAAGGCCATTAGAGTTCATGCAGGATTGCCTATCAAATTTTGGGGTGAGTGTATCTTAAGTGCTACACACATCATCAACAAAATGCCTTCTTCCATATTGAACTGGAAATCACCTTTTGAGTTGCTATATAGGATTCCACCTAGATATGATCAGCTTAGAATTGTTGGATGCCTGTGTTATGTTGTACAACCTAATGATCTTAGAGACGAATTGGGTGTTGTGGCTAGGAAATGCATATTCGTTGGATATCCTGTTTCTCAGAAGGCTTTCAAGTTATAAGATCTTGACAGACACGCTATGATCATCAGTAGGCGTGTGAAATTTGAGGAAAACATTTTTCCTTTCAAAGCTTCTTCATCTGCTACTTCACCTGCCAAGACATTCTTGGTTTGGCTCTTTTGGTGAGGTTCCATATGATAGTTTCTTCACTTCACCAGAGTCACCAAATCAACATAGTTCTATTTCTCCTCTTCCTCACACACCTACTGCATCATCACCCTCATCTGAGTCACCTCATTTATCTCCTCTTGTATCCAACAATCATGTCTTTGATTCCACTTGAATCTCATCATACAATAGAGGATTCTTCCTCTTCTGTCAATGATTTCCATCTCCCAGCAATCCATGATTCTCATTCTCATGGTCTTAGAAGCCAGACTCATAGACATGTTAGACTTCAAGACGTCATTTGCAAAAAATCTCCCATCCAGAGGACATTTAGATACATTTTCAACATCTGAATCTTTTGTTGTGTTCTCTGTTCAGAATCTATCTCACTTATCACCAAACTACATTCACTCATTCATCAACATGTGTAGTACATTTGAGCCAAATTCTTATAAGCAAGCCAAAAGAGTCTTAGAATGGGAACAAGCTGTGACAAAGGAACTTGATGCTCTTACCAACAATCATACTTGGCAGGTTACCCCTCTTCCTTATGGCAAGAAAGCTATAGGATGCAAATGGATATTCAAGATTAAATACAAGCCTGATGGGTCAATTGAGAGATACAAAGCAAGACTAGTGGCAAAGGGTTACAACCAAGTCAAAGAAAAGGATTACAATCAGACATTTTCTCCAGTTGCTAAGCTCTCCACTGTCGGAATTATTCTTGCTCTTGCTGCTTGCAAAGGGTGGACTCTTCATCAGTTATACGTCAACAATGCTTTTCTCCATGGGTACTTAAATGAGGAAGTCTACATGTTACCACCTCCAGGTTATTCTGTTCCTACTGGTCATGTATGCAAATTGACTAGATCATTGTATGGATTGAAGCAAGCAAGCAGACAGTGGAATTATGAACTCACCAAGTCCATGCTTCGACTAGGCTTCACTCAATCTACTCATGATTATTCCTTGTTCATTAAATATGTAGGGTCATCTATGTATATTGCTCTGGTATATGTAGATGACAAGCTATTGATGGGCAATTCAAGTTTTGAAATTGCTCTCACTAAGGCAGCTTTGCACAAAGAATTCCCTATTAAGGATCTATGCATTGCAAGGGACTTCTTGGGAATGGAGATCTCTAGATCATCAGATGGTATTTTGCTAAATCAGATAAAGTATATACTTGATATTCTTAGGGATGCTAACATGGAGAATTGCAAAACTACTGAATTCCCTATGCAACATGGGCTCAAACTCTCTTTACATGATGGTGATCATATCTCTAATCCTGAGGATTATAGAAGATTGGCAGGGAGACTTATATATCTTACACTCACTCGTCCAGACACTGCATATGCAGTCCAGCAGTTAAGTCAGTTTCTCCTTAATCCTCTTCAACCTCATTGGAATTCTGTTGTGTATCTATTGAGGTATCTTAAGGGGACATTCAACTTAACATTATCATATCCAGCTTCATCATCTCTAGAAATTCAAGCCTATACTGATGCATATTGGGGAAATTATGTAGACACATGGATGTCTTTGTCTAGTTACTGTGTGTTCATGGGGTCTTCATTAGTGTCATGGAACTAAGAAACAAAAGATTGTTTCTAAATCTTCCACCGAAAGTGAGTACAGGCCAATGTCCACTGTTGCCAGTGAATTGGTTTGAGTGCAACGGTTGGTGTCTGATTTAGACATTTCAATTTTTCTTCCTATTACCTTATTCTGTGATAACAAGTCAGCTCAGCAGCTTGCCATCAACCCTGTGTTTCATGAACGCACAAATCATGTGCGAATTGATGCTCACTTCATTAGAGAGATGGTGAATCAAGGCTTCATTGGCACTAAGCATGTCCCTTCTTCATTACAGTTGGTAGATATCCTCACCAAGGCATTGGGAGCTCACCAACACACATTTCTCCGAGCCAAGCTTGGTCTTGTTTTCCCTATGGCAAGTCCATCTTGAGGGGGGCCATGGGTTCATATGTGTGATAGTTAGAAGGGTTGTTTTAGTAATTTTGCTTGAGGTAGTTATGATCAACCGATGACCACAGCTTATAAGCTGGTTTTGGCGCCATTTCTCCGATTCTGTAACAAACTATGTGTGTGAACACAGATCTGGTTTTCTTTGATCCTTCAATGGAGTTTACTTGTTTCCTTCTATGATTTCATTTGTTTTCTTCATTCAATCCACACATGTTCAAATTTGTAAATAATTGACCTTTTCAAGTCACAAACTTTTTTTAGAACGGTAAAAACTATATAAAATATTATTTTTAATTAATTTTTAAAATAATATCATACTTGATCAAATTAATATAAAAAAATATTTTATATAATTTGACCAATTTAAAAAAATGTACACCAAATAGCTTCTTATTTATTGGACAGGTTTATGTGAAACGTGAGTTTTGGTACTGGTATGGATCGGCCCAAACTCTAGTTTACCATTTAATTAAGTTTCGGCTAAATACACCGCAAATCCACACGTCCTTAAAGACGTGCATGCACGTCCTTAGGGACGTGCAAGTGGGTTTACAGCCACCCGAACCCGGAGGTGTTGCACATCAAGTACAAACTACATTAAAATAAAAAACATTAAAATATAGAAAAATACATAGAAAAAAATTACAACTGCAAGACCATAAAAAACATTAAAAGCGATTAATATATTAAAAGACATTAAAACATATTAAAATATATTACAATACATCAAAAGACATTAGAATAAATTAAAATAAAAACATTAAAATATATTAAAATATATTAAAATACATAAAAATAAATTAATATTGAAAGACAATACATCATGAGGGGGGATGGTACCCTCCGGCCTATTAGGTTCGGCGACCGGGTAGCGGTCAGCCAGATACAGGAGGAGACGGTACCCCACGATCAGACAGCCACAGTCGATGATCTGATGATGTCTGCAGAGGGCTACTAGCAGTCGATGGGGACCCCCCCGGCCGACGAGAGTGACAGCTTCTGGAAGGGTCTGCCATCTTGGGATCCTTCAGGCGATGTGACGGAGGGGCGACAGCCTTCTTTGGAGACCTCAGATGTGTTGAGCAGCTGCATTACTGACGTAGTCGTGGGTCGACGGGCCGACATGGGTCAACGTGCATGCACGTTGTTAAGGACGTGCAAATGATCTGCTAGTGGACGTGCACAGTCCCACACTTGCACGTCCTTAAGGACGTGCAAATCCTTAATCTGGATTTGCGGTGTATCTATCAACACCCGTAAACAACATTGAAAGAATGAAAATCTTTTTCCGTTTTGATAAGAACCAACTCTGTCCAGTCTCTCCTTCTACCTTCGGAAATCGTCCCATGTGAACCACTAACGAGAATATATGGAATTTAAGTAGAAGACATCTACTCTAAATTGTTAGAATATCCTCCTTTTCACACAAATTTTTTGCAGAATTGAATCGAAATAATTTTTTTTTCAAATTCCGTCAGAATCAAGATAGGATCTTGTTGAAAATTGTAACTCTAGTTTACTTCTAGGCGTTTTATATGTATATTGTATAAGCTTTAGGGATTTAGGTTGGGCTTGTATAAGCCCAAGCCCATGCCTTACCAAGCTATACCCTTTATAAACCTTCACCAACTAAACCCTAATTGAGCTTTTGGGCACTGTTGTGCCGCTCCAAAAAAAAAAAAAAAAAGCCTGGAGCTCATCTCCCATGGCTGAGCATATGTGAGGTTTGGCTGGGGTTTCGGTTCCATTGAAGACGGCAAAAGCCGAGAGAAGAAGATATAGGTGGGCTCGATTGAGGGTTCATGAGAGAGAGGCTCGTTGAGCAATCTCCATGTGAACCGAGCTCGAACCGGTAAAAGAGAGAGCCAACAGGAGATTCGAGGGTGTCGGAAAGGGGCTGATCATCAGCCTTCCTGCAGTGACACTGGCTGGGCAAAGATGGGAAGAGAGCAAGGAAGACGGAGACGCCGAGACACCCGACCTGCTACTGCAGCCTTGCGGAGTTCATCTCCATGGAAGAAGGGGGTTTTCGTTCCTATCTCCTTGCTATTTCCTTGTTTGTATTGTTGTCTTAGATGCCCTCTTAGGATCTCTGTAATGCTTTCGTTTTCGCCTTTAAGAGCATATTGGATATCTTCTAGAGCCGGGGATGTAGGGATTAGCCCAAACCTCGTTAACATATCGCGTGTGTCTTTGCTATATTTGTTCTTGTTTTCATTTTAGGATCGATCTAGATCCTAGCTTGCTTAAACCGGACTATTTTGACCACTTCGACCTTAATCGGATCATGAGCGAGTGCAACATTAATCCTAACAATTGGTATCAGAGCGAGGTTCGATTTGCATCTTCCGCTGCTTACTTTGTTGGCTTTGAACAGCTGCCCATTGTTCTATTTTTGCCTGGATTCGATTTTATGCATTTTCATATGTATTATAAATTGCTGCAATCTGGGCTTTAAGGACTGATTGGAGGCTGTTTTCATGGCCTATAGATTCTGGACTGTTGTGCTCCTGTTAAGGGTCTTATTTGTGAATTCTTGCTGAATTTTCATGTCTAAAAGGTTCTTGATGATCCTCTATATGCCATATATGAGTTTCCTGAACTTTAGACTTGGTTTTGTGGTCTTTTGTGCAATGATATATGTTGCTGTCCTGGAACTTTGAGACTTTGAACACTTATTTGCTGATTTTTGCTTTCATGTTTAATGCTTTAAAATTCAGCCCTATATAAGCGTTTCATGGTTTGTCTTGTTTTTCCCTTTATATAAGAAATTTGAGATGAGGTTTCTAATGTCCTTAGGAATCTTCTTGGCCTTGAATACTTGATTACTGAAATATTCATGAGTATATCTTTATTTTTCAGCCTTTAGAAGTGTTTATCATAAGGCCTATGTGTTTCTTTTGAGTGGAAATCATGAACTCTCTTAAAGTTTCTATATAGATATCCATATGCTCCTATGTGCTCTATTCTCTCATATCTCTCATGGTTTGTTATCCCCATGCTTTCTCCCTTATTACCCTTCATGTGGCTTTTGCATTATCATTACTTGAGACTCTTGCCTATTTATGTGGTTAAGTTATGGAGTTAAACTTTTTCCATTGAAATTGGTGCTAGAACTTATAGCTATTTATTACTCTTGATCACGGTAATATTAATGCTTGTTTTTCCTTGCAATTTCTTATGGTTGAGGTTCCTGAACTTGTAAAACCCACATTCAGGCTTGTGTGCATCAAGTTTAGCTCTTATCTTTAATCTTATGTGACATTGATTTAGATAACTTATCATGCTTGCCTTAGTCTCTTGTTGATAATGTGTTGTTTCTGATCCTTTGTCATGAGACATTTGGTTCAGTTTTCTGTCACATATTTTGGGGGTATATGTTGTGAAATTCCTTTGCCTTGAAACTGGTTCATTCTTGTCAATACTACCTATCATTTGAGTTGTTTTGTACTGCTGCATTTTACACTCATATATGATGTACTTCTATGCAGTATCATGGTGCTCTTTAATGGTAGTTATATGTGTTTGATAGGCATTAATTCATATCTGATGTTTCCCTTCTCGTTTTTGCATAATTTGAGATGAAATATATGTTCTGAATGTGTGGAATTTCTCTGTTTTTCTGATCCAGTTTATTGAAAACCATATAATCTTTACTTGGCTTATTACATGAGAACTAACTGTTTGTTTCCTTTTTTGCAAGGAAATCTTAAAAAGAGATGTGAAGACCTTAGAAGAATTGAAAGAGGATGGTGTTCAAATCTGGAATCAGCCTAGTGATGGCATTCCTTCAAGCTTGAAGCTGCATCAAATTATCCCGGGAGATGCTTACTTCATTTAAAGATTTGTTAAAGAAGACCAAAGAGAGTTTTCTTCTTGCACCTCTTTACCTCTTATTTCAATTCGTTTTGGTCTCCTACATTTGTCCTCTTATGAGTGTTTGTGTTCTCTTTTAAGCGTAAATGATAACGGTTATGTTTTTCTTTGTTAATCTGGTTCAGCTGTTGGTCAAGTAATTCTTAGCATGCTATAAATTCTGAAGTTACCTTTGCGTAATTTGAATTTTGTCTCATGCTTGAATTATTTGTCCTTGATCAGTTTGCTTGATCTCAACTAGGGTGTTTTGTCATAAACATTCATTTTGATCATTGCTGAATTCTAAGGTTAAACTTGTTGTTTTTCCCTTTATTCTAAAATTCAAAATCAGCTTGTTTATGTTGTGGTTATATGAACCCTTTGCTTGGTGTTTTCTGGGATGACATGGCATGTTATCCTATTTGCTCCTTCTAAAAACTGGGTTAGGCTTTATGAGGTTAGGTATTAATCCTACTTGTCAATTATTTTGTGCGTACTGGCTGATTATCTTTGAGATTCTTATGCCTAGCTCCAACTCCTTGCTAGTTGTAGAAATCATGACCATAGGATTATACTTGGATGTTTCTACTGTTTTTTGAGTAAATCTGATTGCCTTGAGTGATTGCTCTACTCTGTTCAGTAGCACTTATGACACCTTGTAGCTTCTCTATGTTCTTTTATAGATTAATCTCTCATCTATGAGCTATAAATCTATCTTAAGTTCATAGCTAAGCTTCTCCAACAATTTGGTATTTTTTCTTGAGAAGATTTCTTGAAGCACTAAGCTTCTGTGCTATTTGTGTTTTTCAGGAAATTCTCGTCAAAAAGGAAGACAAGTAACTCCAAATTTAGCAGCTGCGAAGTGATGGTCATCTCATGGAGTGTACCCAAGATTGCTGAAGATGGAGATTCTTCCTTATTATCAAAGTTGGAAGAACGAATGGATGGGCAAACCAACTTGCAAACTCACCAAATTTGGTAGGGAGTCGGTATTTCCTACCCTAAATCTCAATGCTTGTTTATTTTGAAATTTGCTTGCTAGATGTGGTGTATCTCTACATGTGCATTTATTGTTATGCATGTGTTTTCTGTATGCTTTTACTAGCTAAGCTCATATTCATAACTTGCATGATTTAGGTAGATGTTACTTGCCCTTAATTTGGATGGTGTTTGCTTTGTAGTTGGTGATAAACAGCCTCACATAGCATACTTAAATGGATTGTTTGAACATGTTCTTTCTTGGAACTACATGCTCTTATATGATCTCATCTTGCTATATGTTGTTTTTTCTTTGTGTCCTATATCCTTGCTGCTTTCTGTGTCTATATACAGCATGCTTGGTTCAAGTTAAAATGTTTGGTACACTTGTTCTTATCTTGCTTAGATCTTATCAGTTTAAAGCGATGGTTCATGTGTGGTTTACATGCCTTGATTGCTTGTACTGATATAGCTGGAGAGCATGATTAACTTGTGTTACCTGCTCACACTTGAGAACTTTTGTTGATGTTTCCTCCTCCATTGTCTTGCTTCAGTTTTGAGTTAGGATATTTTGTATTCATGTCTGTCTTTCCCTAAATGTCTACATGTTATTCATGTTTAAGCCTTTCTTTTGGGTA
Organism: Persicaria tinctoria; assembly: GCA_037127255.1. Lineage (NCBI taxonomy): Eukaryota > Viridiplantae > Streptophyta > Magnoliopsida > Caryophyllales > Polygonaceae > Persicaria > Persicaria tinctoria. Next base: position 26,386,185 of record JBANSL010000006.1, read on the forward strand.
CCTTACTTTTATCATGCTATTCGTGATTATCCTTGGGTTCCCTTGCTATTTATGACTTCACATGAGGACTTGGCATGATATTTAAGCTCTTGCTATCATTTTCTATGATATGGTGCCTATTTTTTCCATGTTAGTCATGGCTGCCCTCTCAGGCTCTTTCATGCTATTCACGTGTGTTTGGTGGCTTATACATGATATTCATGTTTGTCCTTCACTTCCACTCTTACATGTTATTCGAGTTAATTTCTTAGGACAAGTCGTGCTATTCATTCTTGTTCTTTGTGTTCTTGCATGCTATTCATGCTTGTTTATTGGCTGACACATGATACTCATGCTTGTCTTTCATGCTTACCCCTTACATGTTATTCATGTTAACTTCTTATGTCAAGTTAATGCTATTCATGCTTGATCATTGGGCTGTCTACTCTTTATTCTTGAACTTAAAGTATGCAGAATCTTTGTGCTTGAGCACCTCTATATTTTCTTGCTATACTTGTCTAGGATTTCTTGAGTAGTGGTTCCGGGTATTGCCATGTTCTTATTTCAGTTTGTTATTCACTGATTATTATGCATGATGGTTTGCCCTTTAAGAGGGCATTGCTTGCTCTATGTTTCCTTTGAGAGGGGAATTGCTTGCTTTGCCTTGATCGACTAAGAGACTAGAGGATCCTTCCCTTGTCTTTATGTCTTGGGTTCTTATGACCCTAATGTCATGGTAATCTAGCTTCAAATCAGTCTTGCATGCTGTATGTTTGCATTTACTTTGCTAGATGTGCTATGGTAGTTTCCTGCTGGATTCATTCCTTTGATTTCCTATATTTGGTTGATGTCACTAACCAAGTTTATAAAGGAAGCGCAGGTACTGCGATGACGGATTTATCTAATATGTTGTAGGCCTTCTTCTTTCTCTCTTGATGTAAACTAGATTTAAGAGGGCAATTGTTGAAAATTGTAACTCTAGTTTACTTCTAGGCTTTTTATATGTATATTGTATAAGCTTTAGGGATTTAGGTTGGGCTTGTATAAGCCCAAGCCCATGCCTTACCAAGCTATACCCTTTATAAACCTTCACCAACTAAACCCTAATTGAGCTTTTGGGCACTGTTGTGCCGCTCCAAAAAAAAAAAGAGCCTGGAGCTCATCTCCCATGGCTGAGCATATGTGAGGTTTGGCTGGGGTTTCGGTTCCATTGAAGACAGCAAAAGCCGAGAGAAGAAGATAGAGGCGGGCTCGATTGAGGGTTCATGAGAGAGAGGCTCGTTGAGCAATCTCCATGTGAACCGAGCTCGAACCGGTAAAAGAGAGAGCCAACAGGAGATTTGAGGGTGTCGGAAAGGGGCTGATCATCAGCCTTCCTGCAGTGACACTGGCTGGACAAAGATGGGAAGAGAGCAAGGAAGACGGAGACGCCGAGACACCCGACCTGCTACTGCAGCCTTGCGGAGTTCATCTCCATGGAAGAAGGGGGTTTTCGTTCCTATCTCCTTGCTATTTCCTTGTTTGTATTGTTGTCTTAGATGCCCTCTTAGGATCTCTGTAATGCTTTCGTTTTCGCCTTTAAGAGCATATTGGATATCTTCTAGAGACGGGGATGTAGGGATTAGCCCGAACCTCGTTAACATATCGCGTGTGTCTTTGCTATATTTGTTCTTGTTTTCAGTTTAGGATCGATCTAGATCCTAGCTTGCTTAAACCGGACTATTTTAACCACTTCGACCTTAATCGGATCATGAGCGAGTGCAACATTAATCCTAACAGATCTGAACAAGACTAGGATTTACGAAATTTGTGTCATCTCTCCTACTTTCAATGTCGGTAAGAGTTTAGTTCACATCGATTTCTGGAGCCGACAAAGCTCGAAAAAAAACTACGAAGAAGTCTTGATGGAATCCTGAGGTCGGAGCCGGCAAAGACAGTCGTCCAAATAGCTACTGTAATTGATATAGGTGTTAGGCCTCACCGACTCCTGACTTCGGGGTCGGCACAGGCAAAGGTTGACTTAAAGTCAACTGCACCGACTGCACGGGTCCAATTCAATCACCGACTGAATAAAAAGCTTTCCTCCTAACAGTGGGCTGATAAGTATTTTGGGCCTTTCTCTACTGCGGAGGTTGGCCCAATGTTTTTGAGGCCCATGCGTTATTTTCAGTTTTATTGGGCCCCAAAATGGGAGATGAATATTTCTTGTTTATGTGTGTGCCAAAAAATCATACTTTCTCCTTTTGACAAAAACCCATCAGTTATTAATATTATCTATGTATATTTTATTAATATGATTTTTAAAAATTAATATTTTATATAATTTTTATTAATCTAAGAAAACGTACATATGTAATAAATGATATGTTTTTCTGAATAGAAAAGGTAAGATGTATATACGTCACAAGACTACCGAGATATAAGTAAATTTTCAATCACATACCAATTTATAACCTCTTTGTCATTTATAAACCACTTTGAAATTAGTTCTTATTTACTTTTAAAAAAAAAAATACATTAATCTACAATTTCATTATAATTTCTTTTCCAAAATTTCAACGTTAATGATCATCAACCCACCCTATATATAGAAGTTGACCATACACACAGACGTACATATTTAATTTTCATTGAAAATATTAATTACGTAAGTACATGAAAATAAAATGAATGATAAATCTTTTTTTTTTTTTTTGGTGGGAAGAATGATAAATATTTAATTTTGGGGTAAGTAAATGATGAATGCAGGAGTGATAAATATTTGATTTAATTGTAGAGGGTGAGTAACGGCATAGTCATATCCATTTCCTGATCCTATTGAATACTCCGCATGAAATACTTATTTTATTAATCCTGGAGGGTGGGGGGTTAGTTAATTTGGCGCCCAAAAGCCACGCCATTTGGATGTGGCGGGAACCTCAGCCTCAACTTCCCTCCAATTCTCGGAACTCTGAACCGGACCCATTCTCTCCTTTTCTTTTTCTTACTAAAATAAATTAAATTGCAGTAAAATAAATCATTACGTTTGAAATCTAATTTAAAAATGGCTGGATGATTTGGATGTATTTAGGAGAGATATTTTTCAATTTTAACTTATTATCCTACGCCTTAGAAAAAACAAAAAACAAAATTACCAGAAAAGATTTGGTGTATTTTTTTTAGAAAAAAGATTTGTGATGGATATAGGATTGTTTGGTTAATTAGCCAAAATTCCATAATTTTCAAAATACTACATTCAATAAAAAATATAAGATATATTTTAAAAAGATAAAAACTATATGAAAATTTTTAATTAATTTTTTACATGATTTAATATTGATTATAAATAATCATTAAATGATGAAAAAAATTAATTAAAAATCAATATTTCATAGTATAGTTTTTAGTTCATTAAAATATGTTCAAAAAACTAAAATATTTATATATTTTTTTATTGGAAGGAGTAGAAAATTATAATGAATTTTTGTGTTTGGTTTAAATTTTTGTTACATAAAAAATATAAGAATTCAACTTTTTTTTTCAATTCTTTACAATTCATAGGAATTTAATTTTTGAAAAGTAGTTTCTCAATAATTGTACTTCTTAATCAACCAAACAATCCTTAGAGAGATGGGAACTATCATATGTGGAGACGTGGAGTACTATACAAGTTAAAATTATCATAAACACGTGGAAAAAAGAAAATGAAACTATAGAAGAAAATAAAAACAAATGCTATGTTTTTTTATATAATGAGTAAATCTCGGATACATGACCGAATAGGAAAGAGCTACAGCCTACATACCAAGTAATCTGGTGTGCGTCGGCCGAACGACTAGATCCATGATAAGAAACGAACCTTGATTTATCACCTAAAGAAAATAAGAAGACAGAGATCGAATCTGGAATCCCCTTTCCTCGACGTAAACAAAAAATCCTAATATAAGCTAGAGATCATGTGTAATTTGTAAAGCTACCGCAAATTCATTTTAAATGGAGGTTGTTTCACTTTTCTGATTCTATTCTACCGAATTCGGATTTTGGTTGCATCCCCACATAACGGAGATTTGATTATTATTATTTAAAAAAAATATAAAAAAATCTGATCTTCATGGAGATCCAACTTTTCTCTGAATCTCTGCCCTCTCTGGACGGTACACTGTTCTCTGTGCACTTTCCGAGCGTTGAAGGTTGACTATTTGGGTGGGCGAGACTCGAGAGTCGAGAGTGAGACTGAGTCTCCTTTCTCGTCTATTTTTACAATTCCAAATCCAATTTATCTTCCTCAATTCACTCCGCCCTCTGAACCTCTGAATTGACAACACCTCAGTTGTACTCTGTTTTACACACAAAATTCACTGCAACCAGTTCCTTATCGCCTCATCCTGTACCTCTATTTATATCCAAAACACGTTACTCCTGTTACTCTTTTGCTTTCCCCCCTTTCCCCTTTCTCCCTATTTACCTCACTGGAAAAAAGAGTGATAAAAGGAGAAGAAAGCGGTTTGGGGGAATTCATCTTCATCATCTGTCGATTCATCTCTTTGTTTTGCGGAAATTGATCGCAAAACCCTAACCCTCTTAAAGGCCCAACATTTGATTTCTTCCCGATTTTGTTTGTTTTCGCAGGAATTGTGCAAAATCAGTGTTGTTTTCTTCAAAACCCGCCCAAAGATCCAACCTTTTTAGCATCTCCCCAATTTCAGTTTTCCAGGCATCAAATCAAACGCAGAGATGCAACATCTAACTCCGAATTCCTACTACAGGAAACCAACCAGCAAGCGAAATCGTGCCGATCCGAGCCCAATGAAGAAGATCCGGGTCATCTGCTGCGACCCGGACGCTACAGATTCATCATCCGACGAAGAAGATCCATCCGCGTTCAAAAAGCGCTTCATCCAAGAGATCAAACTCCCCCTTTCACCCCCTCCAACAGCCACCGCAATCAGCCAGGACAGCAACAACGGAGGCCGGAGGAGATCGCCGCCCAATTCCAAGTACAAGGGCGTGAGGCAGCGCAAGTGGGGGAAATGGGCGGCCGAGATTCGGCACCCGCTCAAGGGCGTCAGGCTCTGGCTCGGCACCTACAACACCGCCGAAGAAGCATCTGTCGCTTACCAGCAGAAAAGGATCGAATTCGACGCCCTTGTTGCAGAGGAAGCCGAGAAGAGCCAGGTCTCTTGCTCGAGCTCCCCGAGTGACGATTCAGAGAGTGCGCTGTCACAAGCCTCATACCAATCGAAGGAGATCGGCGATGGGTCCTCCGGAATGCTCGATTTGGAGTGCCAAGGGCTCGATTCCATGTTTATCATCAATGACTATGGACAATTGTTCGAGGATTGGAGTCAATTTGATGATCATCTCCCCATTTGTGGGTTCGGTGTTGGGGATAGTGATCTGCCTGGGTTTGATTTTGAGCTGGGGAAAGACGATCTTGCCTGGATTGATGAACCTCTAAACATTACTTGTTGCCCATAAGTATATATCAATCAAATCAAATCTATATATATATATATATATATATATATAAATGTATAATTAGTGGTATTTATTATGATCCATAGGTTTTCTTGAGTAGTTGATCACTGGGGATGGAATCTATGGTGATGTGAGTGAGTTTTTTTTTGGGATATTTATGAAAGTTGAGTTGAATGTGGAGAAAGAGATGAGGACTGTTTGGGTTTTCCAGTGCAGTTAGAGCAGTCCCATTGGCCTCATCTTTGTTCCTTTGTAAGTGTGTTTTTGAAGTTAAGTGGCTAATTATTTTTGTCTTTATGAAACTAGTGGAGTTTTGCTTCTTTGCTTGGACTCTTAATTTGTAAAGTGTCCAAAACTTAGTGCATATGTGATCCTCATCAACCATGGACTAAGAATTACCCACTTTTATATATATATATATAAGTTTCGAGAGATCAGACAATATATTATTTAATTGACAGACAGCCTAACCATAATTGTATTGAACATGCTAAATCCATTTTTCCTGACTTGTAAGTTTAAAACTTTATTCTGAATTTGTGGTTTAGACGGAATTTGAGTCATTAACATGACATTAACAAGGTACAAGAAAACACCTTCTCTTTGCTAGAGAAATGGAGAATTGATTTACAAGTTTCAACCTTGTTTAGAGTTTTATATATTTTTTGAACTGGACATAGTTTTAGCCTAAACTAATATTGTTGCCGTCCACTTGGATTCCCACAAAGAAGAAAAATAGTAGGCGGTTGAATTCCAAGTTTATAATAGTAATTGTTTTTGAAGAAAGGGAAATTAGGGGGAGTGGGTATAAGTTAGGTGGGAGGGAAAGTAAGAAAACCAGCCATGTGGAAAATTTGATCACGAGTTGACTTCATTCCTATTAAAAACTCACTGTTCCCTCGTGGTTGACACTTGACAGGCTCCCACTTATACACATTAAGCACGCAGTTTAACACCTGAGATATCCAATTGGGACAAACCCGATACTTTGAGAGGCTAGACCTACCGAGACTGTCATGATACAAAACATACAAGAGAATGAGAGATACAAGGCATCAAAGAAACTGAGTGAAACTAAATGATCACACCCCTGTTGAAGAACTTTGATGGATGACACGCTAAGCACTATATTAGAGTAGCACCAATCAAAATCATACATCGAATCGCCGAGTCGGAAAAATTGGTTGGTATCATATAGGCTTCAGTGGGAGTAGTGAGTCTAGTGACTACTAGTGTTATAGGTCGTTGGGCGGCCGGAAGCTAGGTTGCCACGAGTAAGTCAGTTTGGGGCCCTTTCGTACGTACACAAAAGCGAAGAGCTCATTAAGTAACTTCTTAGCTGGCTATTACGGCCCATGAATGGGTTACTGTTGCCAAATGATAGAATCCTAAATTATTTGAGTGAATTAATGTACGTATGGGGTTGAAGATAATGTTACGCATTGTTCAGAACCAATCTTGAAGTGAATTAATTAAAAGGAAGAAGTCAGAAAATGAGACGATTTTTTTTAACAATATCATAAACAGATTTTCTTCTCTGCACCTATAACGAGTTTTTCTCATTTCCTCTCGTATATAGTGGTGACGCTCTTAATGTTGGGTTTTGAAAAAGACTTTTCATGTAGTTTCCATTTAGGTCTGATTCGGATCCCTCCGTTGCTTCCTTTTCCTCCCGCACCTTTTCCTCGAAATGAGAAAGAAGATGGTACACTCAAATTATATTACTTAAGTGCTTATTGCTTGCCAAAGATCAAAGATGGGTTGTAATTGTATAGCGATATCTGAAAACATATCTTGAGGACATCCTAAAGCGCTCATGGAATCATTATGAATATACAAACCAAAACTTTGAAAGCCTAAAAATATACATGCCTAGTTGAGATTTGATATGATTGCATCGCGATGTCTAAGGACACTATCTAATAGAGATCATTGTATCGAGTAGTTGAATCATAGTCTCTTACCAAAAAAAAAAAAATGGTAAGCCAAGTGGATTCCATCCTAAAACCAATTAACAAGAACAGGAGTATTCCACTAGGTTATATACTAAAGCTTGTTTTTTCATATTATCAACGTGGAACTCTTTAGTCTCTTCACATTCTCTCAACACAAACGCTTCCTGAAAAGCAGAGTTGTCATGAGGACACAGTCACAACCTCGATAAGACACAACTCTAACCTCACACCAAAACCGACCGAAATGCCAAACATCAAAGACCCGCTAAAAAATTCAACTCAAACCGAACAACGAAATTAAAAGTCAAAATTTTAAAAAATAAATAAAATCCAATGTTAATTCTAAAGGACATTAATTTATTTTTTAAAAAAAACATATGCAGTCTAAAAATGGTCTATTATTGAAGGAAGAGAGTATAATATACGATTATATACGTAGTAATGTAACGGAAAACCCCTTTTTGGGCAGGAGTACGCGCCTCCCACGCGCCCCTCTTTCTCCCTTTCTCCATGGCGTCGGAATCCCTAGCCCCAATCGTTCCGAGCGGCCTTTCTTCTTCTTTCCATCTGTTTTCCGCTCGGTTCGGCATGAATCTTGGTGATGGATACACTGTTTTGCACACCCCTCCTCAATCGGAGCCCCTTGCCTTCCTGGCTCATGTCTCGCGTGCCCAGTCTCGTGATTTTCCGATGTCTGCTGTGTGGTTTGCTTGCTGTCTCGCTTGCGACTGCCGCCACGGCAAAAAACCCTCTTTCAAGAGTGTCAATTTCATGGGGAGTCCATGGATGCGCATTGAGGCTGAGCTTGTCAAGATAATGGTGTCAAAAGATTTCAAAAAGAGAAAGAAAGTGATTTCCGGTGAGGGAGGGGGTTCCTTGGTCTTCAGAATTTCTTGTGGCGTGTGGTGGGGCCTCGGCGGAGTGCCTTCTCGGTTTGCTGGCGGGGTGTGGTTGTTGCACCTATGTTCGGGGTGCCTTTTCGCTGTGCTTGATGGGGTCGTATCTCCTGCTGGTGCGTCGTTGGTCGGATTGTTCACAACTAGGTTCGTTCTTACACATCCGGCTTTGTTCGGCCTTCTCAGCTTCATAAAATCTTCGATGGATTTCTCAAGTTTGGTAAATGACCTGGTTAATTGGTTGTCTTTGATTAAAAAATACACTGTTTCTCGGTGTATCAACAAACCTGTGAAGGAGCTTTGTGCTTCTTCATCCTCTACCCCCTGAAAGGGTTCTCAGAAAAGGACTGCAGGTTCCCTGCGGTTGGTTAGATTGCTGGCCGCTAGTGCTCGGTTGGGACGATCCCAGGACATATTGCTTCTCTGGCTTCCCATTTGGTGGTTCTCGTTGAAGCTCCTCAAACACAGGTTTCATGTATTGCATCATTTTGAGTCAATCTCTATTCTGAAAATCAGTGGGTTAATCAACTATCGGATAACATTATTGAAATCTACTGATCTTGTGTACGGTTTGGCTCAACTGTTTTCTATAGCTTTTCTTCTCACCATTGATATGGCTTGGTGGCGATAGCCATGGAATGATGCAATCCATTCTGGTTGGGGCTTCTCGTTGCTATCCGTCGGCTTGGGTGTCTCTTCTCCCTTCTTTGTGAAGCGGGTCATCTTTTCCTTGGTCAGGTTTGGATACATACTCCCACTGTGGCTGGTGAAATGTCTTAGAAATTTTATGAAATCCTTTGTCTCTAATTTTGATCTGACTTACCTGTTGTGCTTAGTACAATTCCTCACCATCTTTTGGTGGTGGAGAAAAAATGTGTTAGAGGTGATTGCCTCTTCACCCCCTACCCCCCGAAAGGGCCTTGAACAAACTGTCGATTTTGGGGCTCCATTTTCTCCTATCTCCAGTTCCGAAGACGAAGTGATTCTCATTGATGTTGTTACTGAAACATCTGGCCCTGCTTCGGCAGTGGCTATCAGGGTAACACTATGTTCTACTTGCTCTTGGTACATGATCAAAACACATCCTTACCTACATAATATCTCCTGTGATGCCTTTCTGGAGGCCTTGGTGTTTAGTGTCGTGAATATTGATGCCTGCTTTTCCGGGAGGGATGAAATTAGGTCTAATCATGATGTCGAGGGGTTGATCAATGGTATTGTTAAACTATCATGTAGAATCCAATTCTGCGAATCGCTTTGTCGGTTTCAATCTAGTCTCGCTGAATCGTTTTATGCACCTTATATTGTTGATCATGTCTCTCTTACTAAGTTCCATGGGTTTGAGTTGTTTGGTGTGTATGACCTTCTTTCCTCCACTCCCGGTTATTGCATTATCGATTCATGGACAACATCTTTCCAGATGAAGGAAGAGTATAAAAAAACCCAAACACTTCAATTGATTTACAACTTTATCAAGACTATTTGGTTGTCTCTGTTTGTTAAAATATATTCATCTACTCATATTTTGCTAAAGTACGTCATTGGGATACTGTCATGGTGGAAAAATGCTTTAAAGGGTGACTTACTCACCATTGTTTGGTCCAGAGTGTTTAACCATGCTCTCATTGTCTACAATCGCAGCAGCCCTAACACTGGCCTTGTATATATTAGATTGAGAAATCAATCTCAATTGCTGATGTTTTATTTGGCCGGCACAATTGTTGGCTTTGTGTCTCATTTAGTTAACTACATTTTTAGTTGCACATGGCATATTAAAACACAAAATGAAACTACTTTGATATCGGATATCATGCCCCCTCACAAAAATTATCTCCAAATCAGCTTTCCGCTACACTCTCTTGGTGTGAGGTCTCTTAAACCTTGGCCTCACACCCCTGACAGTTATAAATGAAAATCACTTATTGGAATTGAAGAGGTATTAAGAAAACAACTTTTTGGACGGAAATTGATAGCAAGTGCAAAAACGAACATACTCAAATAATGGCATTAGCGGAAACTAAATCGGAAACCATCCCTGAAGACAAAATTTGGAAAGCGGCTGGTTTTGACGAGGCTATTTGGTCACCTGCTTCCGGTCGATCGGGTGGTCTCGGTATCCTTTGGAAGTCCTTCCAATTAACAAATGAAATCATTACAGTAGAAATTCACCTCCCCCGAATCATAGGGCTTAAATACGAAAATATTAATGATAGATTCATGACTCTTCTGTTGTTTGTATACGCGCCGCCGGGTCCCCAAGAGAAAGAATCGTTTTGGGAAACCTTATCATCCATTGTGAGGGATTCGTCCATTCCTTGCATTGTTCTGGGTGACTTGAATGAAATTCTATGTAGTGAAGACAAGCTGGGTGGTGCTAACCTTCGTTCGGCTCGATTCACTAGACTCCTACAATTTAAAAATGACTGCGCTATGCTAGATCTACCTACTTTCGGGAACCCATTCACTTGGAGAAAGAACCCCGACGACGAAAAGCTTGATCGTGTGCTTGTTCATCACCAGATCATTCAGACATTCCCCAACCTAATTACTCATAACGGAGCCTTCTCATCATCGGACCACTGCCCCATTTCAATATCTCTTGAGTGTGGCTCGGTTTTCAAAGCGCCTCCGTTCAAGTTTGAGAATGCTTGGCTTCAGCGGAAAGATTTTAGAAACATAGTTAAACAATCTTGGCGAGCAAATTGTCCGGGCTCGACTATGTATCAGCTGATGTTCAAACATAGAATTCTAAAGAAGAAAGCTAAGGAATGGAATAAACGAACCTTCGGAAATATCTTCCGCCAATTAAATGAGGTGGAAACTGAACTTCTCAAGATTCAAACTTCGGTTTCGGGAGGTAACAATAGAGAAAAGCTTCTCATTACAAAGAAGGAAAAACTACTTCTTTACCAAAAAACTTTTTGGAACCAAAGAGCCAAGACAAAGCATCTTAAACTTTCTGATTCGAACACAACTTACTTTCATCGGGTTGCTTCGGGTCGGAGACATAAGAAACAAATTCGCAATATAACTTCTGCTGAAGGAACCTTGATAATAGGAGAAGAAAATATTAGAAATGAAATTAAGAGTGATTTTGAAAAAAGATTCAAAAAGGAGCCGATTGATGATAGACTCCTACAAGAAATGTTAAATCTAATCCAACCTTCAATTACCCCTGACGAAAATAATTACCTTATTCGACACCCATCTAATAATGAAATTAAGGCAGCTATTTTCAGCCTTGGCAATAACAAATCACCAGGCCCAGATGGCTTTACAGCCGAATTCTATAAGAATTACTGGGACATTGTTGGCTTATCTGTCATTAGAGCTGTAAAAAGTTTTTTCCACTCAGGAAAAATTCTCAAACAAATAAACCATACATTCATATCACTACTGCCAAAACGGGATAACCCTACCAATACTAGTCACTACCGCCCAATCAGTTTATGTTCTATTTTATACAAAATCATTTCAAAAATTCTGACAGAAAGAATCAAAACAATTATCGGTAAACTAATTCACCCACTACAAGGTGCTTTTGTGTCGGACAGAGCCATCCAAGACAATGTCCTAATAGCACACGAAATCTTCCACTCCTTCAGATCGCGCAAGGGTCGTGAGGGATGGTTGGCAATAAAACTTGACATGGAGAAAGCTTACGATAGAGTTGATTGGAACTTCATAAGAAAGGTTTTAGAAAAATTTGGGTTCCACCCTACTTTCATTACGTGGGTTATGGAATGCGTAACGACTGTGTCCTTCTCTGTACTAGTCAACAACGGTCCTACTGACATGTTCTTCCCCTCTCGTGGCCTGCGTCAAGGGGATCCTCTATCCCCTTTCTTGTTTATCTTGGGGGCAGAAATTTTAGCTCGAAAACTCTCAGCAGAAACAAATATGGAAAATAGTCCAATTGGATTTTCCTTCGGTAGGAGTGGACCTAGGGTCCCCTTCCTATCCTTTGCCGATGACATCATTATTTTTACAAAAGGCAGTGCTGCCGCGGGACAGAAAGTTAGGGATATAATAGATTCATGCTGTAAAGTTTCTGGACAAAAAGTCAATTACCATAAATCTAGCTTCCAAGCTACAAAAGGCATTGCAAACTCTAGGATCTCAGAACTTAGCAGTTACTTAAGTATTACATATGAAAACTCATTAGAAAAATACCTTGGATGTCCGATCATTAACGGCAGAGTAAACAAACACACTTTTGAAGACATCGTATGTAAATCTAAGGAGCAACTAAGTAAATGGCGAGCTAATGCTCTATCACAACAGGGACGTGCAATCCTCATTAATACAAACTTATCGGCCAAACCGCTGTATACAATGCAGAACTTTTTGTTACCCTCATCAATACATAAAGAGCTTGACCAGATTAACAGAATGTTCTTTTGGAATAAAGATCTACAACATCGCCCACTTATTAGTTGGGATAAGATTTGCAGACCGAAAAAATATGGGGGAATTGGGCTTAGGAAATCGAAAGAGATGAATGAAGCCCTTCAAATGAAACTACTCTGGAAAATATTGGTTGAACCAGAAAATGTCTGGGTGTCTCTCATTAAACACAAGTATCTTCGTTCAACTAACATCCTTGAATACGTAAAAAGTGGAGATTCTTCATGGCAATGGGCCAAACTGACAACTCTTATAGATAAATTTAAGACTAGCCTTATTTGGTCGGTAGGAAATGGTTCATCTATCAAATTTTGGACGGATAATTGGATTACAACAAGCTCTCTGCTATCTAGGGAGGATTGCCCCCAAAGTACCAACATAGAAGAAACTGTTAGTGACTATATTTTAGGTGGTAGATGGTGGACGGAAAAACTTAGCAATACATTACCAAATGAAGTAGTCAAAGAAATTCTGGATATTCCACTTCCCGTTTCCCCCTTTGAGGATCGATTATACTGGTGGCCTGATAGGGCTGGTTGTTTCACCACGTCAAGTGCATATAAGCTAATCACAGCTCAATCCTCAATGAGCATAGACAATAACGCTTGGATATGGAATTTGGACATTCCGTCTAAGATCAAAAATTTTCTATGGAAAATTTGTCAGAATGGCCTCCCTACTGCCTTTAGGCTGGCTTAACGTGGGACTTCTGTACCTTCCACCTGTCAACTGTGCAACTGTGCAGTTGAAGATGACGTTCACTTCTTACTAGAATGCCCATATGTGCGCCCACTCTTTCGCTTACCAACACACGTAAACTCAACTATATCCAATATGATAAGTCATTCACGGGAGATAAAACCTATCATTTCATTCATCGGAAACAAGCTTACATCCGTTGACAAGGTGGAGCTTGCCTTTTCTTGGTGGACGACTTGGTACTTTCGAAACCAATTTGTTTTTAGACAGGTTCCCATACCTCATAGAGAAAGTTCATTAAGTATCATTAAAACACATAAGGAAAATTGGAGGAAAACAGCTCACTTTGAGCATAGCTTGGATGAGGACTTCCCCTTACGCACACAAATCTCCAAGCATCCAAGGACGAAAAGAAAGCATGGTAACATTTCTTGGAGAAAACCCCCTAGGGGAACTTTCAAGTTAAATTTTGATGGATCCACAATTTCAAACAATGTTAGCACGGCTGGTGCCGTACTCCGGGACAGGGAAGGACATCCGATACACATCTGCTATAAAAAACTGGGCAAGCAAAGTCCTTTGAAAGCGGAAGCGCTTGCTCTTAAACTAGGAATCAAAAAGGCGCTACAACTCCGTATCAATAAACTCCACATTGAAGGTGACTCCATGATAATCATAAACCACCTAAATAAAACATCTACCTGTCCTTGGGAAATCGAACTGATTCTATCAGATGTCAAATTTCTACTATCGACTTTGAAAGAAGTTTCCTTCTTTCATGTTCCCCGATTAGGCAATAGAGTGGCTGATAAGGTTGCACACATTTGCCACTCTGCTTGGGGTGTCGATATTAACAACGATTCTGGTCTCCTGGACCTCATCCGTAAGGATGCCATCGGGTAGAGCTCGCTCGCCCGAATTCTTTTCTAATAAAAAAATATATATATATATATATATATATATATATATATATATATATATATACACACACACGTAGTAATGTGGTTCATTATATGTAGGGAAAGCTGCTCATACAAACTTAAAAAATGTCTAATTTTTTCATGATTTATAGTACCAAAAGTTGAGTTTAGAGGCGGTTGATCATCTTTTCAATTTTCTCTCTTTAGTTGGTAATAAAAAGAAGTATTCAATTAATGTATACTTATATGTGTATTGATCGAGTTGAGCTTGGACTTTTCAAAGGTAGTAGATCTTTGTTTTGAACATGTCTAAAAGTAGATCTTTATAAGGATTGACAATTAGCAAGTAATAAGTAGTGTAATATACACATTGTGTTTGTCGAGTTGTGGTTACGGGATTCATGCTCAGCCATTAACCAATTGGAATTTCGTGGTTGCTTTCATATGAAGCTGACCCCTAACCTTCGTTTTTCGATTTTACTCACACAAAAATCAATCACGTTGTTGTTCGGGTGCAATCCAAATCATCAACGACGCATATATTAAACTTTGTCTTTTACTGATCGATTAGTTGAATTTAACTTTTTTTATTATTATTTTATTTAAGAATAAAAAGTTACTACGTATCTTATTATTAATGGGAAATATATGTCAATTAATCACAAAAATTGTCAAATATATATAAAAATACATATTTATAATCTCAATTTGTCTCCGAGAAAGTAAGCATGTTTCTTTAATAAAACTTACTACTGTTTCCTTTTCAGACTTTTCCTTCGTGAAACTTGGACAATTTGATTGGAGAAATTATACAAAATTACCTGTTAAATATACAAAATCACCCACTGAATAAATTTTGTTAACAAATAACCACCCGCCACTTAGATTGAGCTAGTAATGTGTTAACATGACTTAAATGCCCTTATATATGAAACAATGAATAAGTATCCAAATCTTAAAATATTAATATAGAATATCACTAATCAATTTCTTTTTCCTTAAACCAATTTGATCTACTAGTGTTAGAATATGGATTGTCTCACACTGAAAATATTGAGATATCATGAATAACATATAAGCTTGGTGGGTTACTGTTAATGTGCATTGAATCATTGTTGACCGGCGACGCATCGGGGGGTTCCGGTATGCGATGTTTACAGTAAATGGGTCTATCGTCTATTTATTTTGGGCTTTCAGTTCATTTTTTGTTTAGAGTCAGTGCCGGTCCAAGGGCATGGGCAGGGTGTGCGACCGCCCAGGGCCCATTTTCGGTAGGGGCCCATAAAAAATATATGTTATATATATGTATTTTTTAAAAAAAAAATATAACAAAATACGAGTTTAGCTCAATGGTAAATTTAAATCTTAACAAAACCGGAATTTGGATTCCTAAATGTGTAGAGTTCAAATCTCTATATTAGCATTTTTAAGGAGGCCCTATATCCATCAAATCTCTATATTAGCATTTTTTATGACGTGGGGGTTCCGAGGTTGTCAACTAATCCCCCACGGGTCCGAGCCCTAGCCTGCAAAGGACCCGAACCGGGCAAGCCAGGCAGCAAGCCACCAGGCAGGCTCACCCAAGCCAATGAAGGCTTGAGCACCCACTTAATTACACAAAGTATAAGTAATGAGATTTGAACCCTTGACCTCTTGCAAGGGTTACCTCTCCCTTACCACTAGGGCAAGAGGTCATTGGTAAAATTTGTACTTTTTTATGTTTTTATAGAGGAGCCTATATCTATTTAATTTTAACACGATTCTTTGTACTTTTTCCTTTTCAACACAATAATAGACACTTTGCATTTTTTATGTTTTTATAGAGGAGTCTATATCCATTTAAATTTAACACGATTATTTGTATTTTTTCCTTTTCAACACACTATTCGACACTTTATTTTATGTGACAAATAAATCTATATTGTTTACATATATAACTCTTTCTATTTTATTTGAGAAAAATCTAATTTACCCTTTTATTTTTGTTTATAAAAAAAATCATTTTTTTAGTTCATATAGGTGATGTCATTATATGAGGTCACATATGTGATGTCTTAGAACAAAAACTATATTTAGTATTGTTACACAATTTTTTAATATTCCTTGAATTGGTAAATAAAGAGCGGCCATTCCGGGGTTCGAACGGGGACCCACAAGTCCTTTCCGGTGAGCCATTCCAGAATGGTTATTTTTTAATATTCCTATACACAACAACTTACGTACTTGTGGACATATTATACCGGATACCAAACAAAAATAACTAGTTTTCACTACAATTATATTTTTGAATTTTTTTTATGTATATTATTTTTTATTCATTAACCTACTTTTATTTTCTTAAATTTGAAAAATAATTCAAATATAAAAATAACATGAAATTTTTTATGAAGTTATACACATTTTTTATTTTTTACGGAGTAATGTTTATCGAGCTCTTTATATTTTAGTTCGCCCTGGGCCTATAAAATGATAGGACCGGTCCTGTTTAGAGTTTCATGAGTCTCTTCATATACTCATGAAACGCCGACCCCTTGCAACCCTAATCTGTTTTGCTGCCTCTAACACAAATCTGATTCTCTGCCCGTGGATGTAGGTAACACACCGTTGCCGAACCACGTAAATCTCTATGTCTTTTTTCGCTATTGTCATTCTCGTTATAATAGCTACTCCTCTCAATATCAATTCGTTTTGAGATAGAATCCCGTTGGATTTATATGTTGCTCGTGCCTTCCGTAAGTGGGCCCGCACATGACTTCCCTTCAGCTTGTCGATCTTTTAGCCCCACCGAACCTAGCCGAGTTTAACAACTATAAATGAATATGAAATCACTAATCCTCTCCTCATCGAGCCCTTTTTAGTGCTCTCAATTAATCTTTGTGAAACATGCTTGAAAAAAGATCGAACCTCTGACTTTGTGAAACCAAAGTAAAATATGAATATTTGTGATTAAAAAACCCCAACTTCAGCAATGGGGATTCATTCATTTCAATGAGAAAAACACTCTAAAATAAAAGGAGCAAGTTGCAACACTTTTAATGGAGACGATGCTTATATTGAGGGCTTGATTAGTAAATACTTGGGAGGAATGGTCATTTGTTAATAGAACCTATTTGATGGGTTATTTTGTGTAATTTTGATGTATGGGATGGTTAAATGAAAAGTTTGAT
Organism: Persicaria tinctoria; assembly: GCA_037127255.1. Lineage (NCBI taxonomy): Eukaryota > Viridiplantae > Streptophyta > Magnoliopsida > Caryophyllales > Polygonaceae > Persicaria > Persicaria tinctoria. The sequence goes on from JBANSL010000006.1 coordinate 26,403,665, forward strand.
ATTTGTTGAGTGCTTTTGTGTATTTTTTTTCAATTTGATTTTGGTTTTTTTTTGCCCCTTTCAAGATCTGTTTAATTTTTGGTTGACAACCGGGATAATTCATATTGTCCTCTACGAGCTCATAAGTCCGCATACATCTTATATTCCATATATTACAAAATACAAATTGAGGGCAAGTGACCATCATATTGATTATTGGTGCCATTTCATGATATTTTTCCATGAATGCATCATATAATATATATAAAAATATAATAATAATAATAATAATAATAGTAAAGAAGCAAGTGTGATGCATACATGGTCCCCATATTGGAAGCATTGGTTGCTTGAATATGTGGCTATCTTCAATAATCACTACTTTTCTATATATATATAAATTCATCACAAACACATTATGATATCAAAACGAAAATGGGACAATAGTGAAACTCAACTCCCTTATATATATTATTCTTAAAACAATTATTGAGGCGGCTCTTCTGATTTATACTTTTCAAAATCCCTAGTGATCGATTAATCCATATACTCCCTACCTAGTCTAGTCGATCTCCTAGACGAAAGGTGGATATAAATCAAATTTAATAATTTCGTTTTGGGGTCCCATGATGTTAAGCTATGTTCAAGATTGGGTTCCTGATATTTCTTATTTACAAATTAATGACATTCTGTTGATTGACGACAATGAAAGCAAGATTGGTTGAAAAATGGATTGGTGGAGGGCTACACTTAAATCTAAAAGTTTTAGAGTAAGTAGGAATAAAATTGAGTACATGAAGTTCAATTTGGTTGGAGTTGAAGAGGAGGAAGAAAAGTTGATGTAAGGGAATATATTGTAGCGAAGAAAAACATTTTCAAGTATTTAGGATCAGTGATGTAAATTGACGACGAGGTTAATTGATGAAGATATCAACTATCAAGCATCGGATCTAGGTAAGGTGGCATAAGTGGAAGTCAGATTTAGGAGTTTTATACGATAAGAAAGAGCCTCTAAAACTCAAGGGTAAATTCTATAGGATAATAGTGAGACTTGCCTTGTTATATGGGGTAGAGTGTTAGACGACCATGAAAGTGTACAAGAATAGAGACTTATAGTGACAGATATGAGAATGTTTAAATGGATGTGCAATAAAACTAGACTAGATAGGATTTGAAATAAAGTTATTCGTGAAAAGATGGGAGTGACCAGTATTAAAGATATATATGCTCCGTCAGTCGAGGTTTTCGATACTTTGTCCATGTTCAAAGAAGATATTCGAGTGCACCCGTCTGTGGGCGTGACTTACCGTCGAGAGGGTTAGATGTTGTCGATGGCGACCTAGAAAGACTTGGAGAGAAGTGTTCAAATATGATCTTACTCAGGTAGACCTTGTGGAGGAAATGACGATGGATCAAACAAAATGGAAGAGTGCTATTCATATTGAAAAGGGCTAAATTGAGCGGAAGGGTGTCTAAATTTCGGTTCTGATATTTGCACGAACAATTTTTCGCCATCGGCACGGTGCCGGTGCCGAGCTCCTAACTCGGCAGGAGATGATGCCGATGCCGGACTCCCAGGTCGGCAGAGGGCAGGGGAATCTGCAGCTTTTGCAGGCACGCCGAGTCACCTCACCTGACGCCGAGTCACATCATGTCGGCTCCCTGACACCGATGCCGAGCTCCGAAACCGACAATGTCTAATCGTCGTCAGGTCTGAAAAGCTGCAGGGAATCTGCAGCTTTACGTCCAATCCTTCGAGGTGCCGCTGCCGAGCTCCCGGATCGGCAAGGGTGGTGGCGACTTGCTATAAAATAAGGGAGCCCCGCCCTCACTTTGTGCACCACACAAACACACCACTCACCCACCTCTATGGAATCTGCCGACCTGGGAGTCCGGCACCTACATCCGAGGCTGCCGACTTGGGAGCTCGCCACCGACACCGTGCCGATGGCGATATAACGCTGTGCAGATAATAAAAAGGCTAAATTTTGATTCTTCTTTGTTATTGTTTTCTTTTTATTCAATTGATTGTTTGCTGCTTAAGCATTACTTTTGAATTATTTTATTGTTTATGACTTTTAAGATGGTTTAAGCATGTGGTTGTCTTATCTATATATGTGGGTCAATTGCATCCTCTTAAGTCTTGACGTAGTTGAAAAAAGTGTACGTACGTATATCTCAACCTCCAAACTCTACTCTAAGTGAGATACACTAAACTTGTTATTGTTATCATCGTCGTCTTTTAATATAAAATTTTTTATTTTAATAGGGTATTATAATATATGAAGTTAAACAAAAATCACTCACCAAGTAAAAGGGAGAGTTGATAAAACAAAAACTACTTGGGTGACATATATTTTTTCGATTTGTATTTTGAACACCACACAAAATATTGGTAAATCATCTTTAGTGTGATCCAAGATATTCAAGCTTTAATCCATCTAACGGCTTGTGTCGTGTAAATTAAATACACCGTAAATTAAGATTTAGGGTACCACGTCAATATGAACGTGGTGCATTAAATTCTGATTTACCTATGATTTTCAACGTCTCCTCTCACGTTATTTCGAACGTGTACTAATAATTCAGATTTATGGTGTATCTAACAAAACCTGACGGGTTGAAATGTATAAAGAGATTCATAGTGGTAGATTCTCCCCTGAAAGAGAGCCACACAAAGCGCCGAATTTGAACGGAGAGCGACACTTTTTCAATCGAATCGGGCGAGCTAAAAGTACGCTTAGTTGGGCCAATGACTACGTATCTTATTATCTTATTTGATAAGAAAACAAATAATTGTTGCTTTGGAAATTAAAGCCCAACCCATAGATGGGCCGACTCTAATCTTAAGACTATAAAACAGTTTTTATAGGTTTGAGAATTAAGGAATACTAAGGGTTCGTATGAGACGAGGTTAATAAACTGACTAAAATTATAAACAAGGTAAAAATTTATAAACTGTTGGTAAAAGTAGTTAAAAATTTATGAAAAAATATAAACTCCGTATGGGGCGAAAAACAGTTTATTTGTAAAAAGTAGAGTTTATTTGGTTTTTATTAGGGGTATTGTGGTAGTTTCAAACCAAATAAGATAAAAAAGAAGGGGTAAAATAGTAATTATGGAATATAAACCTCAAAATAAGCTTCAATATGCAAATTATTTATAAACCCTTGTTTTAACTGACTAAAGCTTATTTGTTGTTCCCATATACCGTTTAAACCCGTTTATTTTTTTAACAGCTAATAATTTCACACTTTTTAACTTGTTTATATGGCAGCCATACACACCCTAAGAGTTTATGTTGTGTTTGGCAGTAGATTAGGTTTTGGTAGATTATGGAGATTTTAAAGTTTGAGATTTTTTTTTTAATTTTTTGCGGATTATGAAGATTTTGGAGTTTGAGATTTTTTGGTAAAAAGTTCTTGTAAAAGAGTTGAATAGTGTTTGGTGGTTGTAAGATTTGGAAGATTTTTTATGGTAAAAAGACGAAAATGTCTGATGGCTTGTGTTTATACTCCCTCCGTTCGGCAAAACTTGTCGTTTACTATTCATGCACGCTTTTTTAGAACGATAAAAACTATATAAAATATTCATTTTTTTATAAATTTTTTTTAACAAGTTTGTACTTATCAATAATAACTACGAAGTTGTTAAAAAAATTATTAAAAAAACTAGATATTTTATATAGTTTTTATCCCTTAAAAAAGCGTGCATGAATAGTAAAGTGTCAAGTTTTTCCGAACGGAGGTAGTATAAAAAAAGCTAGGGTAAAATCTCGAAAAGCTTTCTCCTCCAAGTTTTTTTTTTTGGAAAATAATCTCTGCCGAAACTCGAAAAGCTACCACCAAACACCATTAACTTCAGCCTTTTTTTTTTTTTTTTAAATCTCAAATCTCCCCGAAAAAACTAATGCCGAACACAGCCGGTCTAGAGGTTTTTTTTTCCATAGGTAAGAATTAGGTGACCAGAGGTCAATCTTAATCATTTCAACGGATGATGTAGAAATAAAGTCAGCAGCTGAGTTCACTGAGTTTGCTTCACGTGGGCAATGTCGAAATTGGATTGCTCTAAACTGGTTCTTAAGCTCCACAATCTCTTCCATAGTTTGGAGGATCTCCCAGGGAATGTGGTCTATATTTTTTATGGCAGTGATGACTCCAATATTATCTTAATGTGATGATAGTTGGGTATGACATGAAAAGGCAACTAATTGCGGTTGTTTGGGCACAAGGTGTTGATACAATTTAATTGAAACTAACGTGTTATATTAATGTCATGACAGTTGGGTATGACATGTACAAAAAACCAGTATGAATCTCAATAGAGGTATTTTGACATTAGAGATGCTTTTAGATGACTCTTTGAAGCAAAAGTTGTGAAGGAAATTGGTCTTTAACACAATTCGTGGATCGCGGGGGAAATTGGTCCTTGGACACAATCCAGATTGTGGAGGAAATTGTCCCTTGGACACAATTATGGACACGAGACTATAATACCTTATTGGGTAGCTGAGACATTTGGTCTCTTAATGACTTATTCCCGTATAATAAAGTCTCATTCAACCAGAAATTCAAGAAATGGTCGTTTCCTGTTTCAATGTGGTCAAATGAAGGTGCGAGTGATATCCGATGTTAATAAAGTCTCATTCATGTTGTCGGATGGAAAGCTGAGACATTTGGTCTCTTAATGACTTATTCCTGTATAGAGGTGGAGACAACACACACTTGATGAGTCATCTAAGTGAATGTTAAGCTTAGGTTGCCTACTATAGGGGTCTTTGGCAAACTCCCAAGGACACTCATGATGCAGGGTCGAATCAGTGATGTGTCTTATAATGCTCTTGATAGATCACAAAACACTTGGTTGACTTTCTTGTGTTGGTGTTGATTCAAGTCGTAAGACATTAACAACGATTACTTCAAAAGTCTTGTTTGATCAAATATTTTTAAACCGTGTCGGGGATTGTTGGAAAAACGTTATAAAATTATTTATTTATTATTTAAACTTTATTTTTCAACTGTTTTGTACTCTTCTCCAAGTTTCTCCATGATGGATTTTTACCCTATTTATTAATGTTTTGAGTTCCACCTCGATTGATGGTATTAGGTTAAAAATATAATCAATGGCATTGACTACTTTGACACCTTTAGTCCCGTAGTTAAACCGACTACAATTCACAATGTCTTATCTCTTGCTCTGAGCTATAATTGAAGATTGCGGCAAGTTGATATTAATAATGTCTTCTTGAATGGTGATCTCTCTAAAACCGCTTATATGACTCAGCCTCTTGGATTCATTGATCTATCTCATCCTCATCATGTATGTCTATTAAAAAAGGTGCTATATGGGCTCAAACAGGCTCTCCGAGCATGGTTTCATAAATTACGGTCCTTTCTTTACCATCAGGGCTTTGTGGCTTGTCAATCAGACACCACTCTATTTATCAGGGGTTGACCAAGCTCGATTATGTACATTATGGTCTATGTGGATGATCTTATCGTTATAGGTTCTGTTTCACATCATATAACGGGCTTCATTCAGCTTCTTCATGCCACATTCTCCTTGCGTGATATTGGAAATAAAGATCTTTATTGTCTGCATAAGCATGGTTTGTTATCTGAAAAACCTACTGACCTGTCTTTCTGTGAGAACTGTGTGTTTGGGAAAGCTACTAAACAGGTATTCCCCAAGTCCTTGTACACAGCTAACAAGCCCCTTGAGTATGTTCATTCAGATCTATGGGGACCTGCACAGGTGGATACAATTGGTGGGAAGAGATACTTTATATCATTCATTGATCACTTCTGCAGGAAAGTTTGGCTCACTCTGCTGAAAACAAAAGATGAAGCTTTTCAGGCTTTCAAAACCCGGAAAACTAAAGTGGAGCTTCAAACTGGTAACAAACTTCTATGTTTCAAAACTGATAATGGACTTGAGTTTTGCAATACTGCCTTTGATGAGTTTTGCAGGGAGAATGGCATCAGAAGGAAACTCAAAGTGCCTGGCACCCCTCAGCAGAATGGTACTGCTGAGAGGATGAACAGGACATTGTTAAAGAAGGCCAGATGTCTTCTCTTCACAACAGGCATGAAGCACACTCTTTGGGGAGAAGCTGTAGTCACTGCAGTATACCTAATAAACCGACCTCCCTCCTCTGTAATTGGCTTCAAAACTCCACAAGAGATGTGGATTGGTAAGAAACTCGGCTTAACATACCTAAAACCTTTTGGCTGCACAGCTTATGCACAGGTTTCACAAGGCAAGCTGCAACCCAGGGCCCTCAAAGGTGTCATGCTTGGGTATCCAGAAGGAGTCAAGGGCTATAAGATCCTCCTAATCCAACCTGGAGGATACAAAGTCATTGTCTCTCAAAATGTTACCTTCAATGAATCTGAATTTCATTTTAAAAGTGTTCTAACACCTAGAAATGAGAATACATGTAACTCTGATCAGACCTCAAAGTTCTTTGCACCTGATGACCAGCTGCTGTCATCCACAACCTCTGAAGAAGGAGATGATGAGTTTGACATAGGCTATGTCCCAACTCACTATAGATCTCCTCCTGCAAACCAAGCAATCCCAGCTGATGCTCCATTACAGCAAACACAACAATTAGGAGGAGAAAATGATGAAGAGCAACCACCTGAAGGAAATGAAGAAAACACAACTTAGGGAGTACCTCTGAACCCTCAATCTACCTCTGATTCTCCCAGTTCTTCTTCGTCTGGGCCTTCTATGTCTGACCATGCTGCTTCTTCTTCCTCTTCTGCTTCATTTGTGCCTCTTGTTGATAACTCTGTTTAGCATGACTATCAACTTGCTAGAGATATGAGTCCTAGAACTAGAATTCCTAATAGAAGGTATACAGATGATATTCATATTGTTGAGTTTGCTTACATTGCTTCTGAAATTGTCAAAAATATTATTCCTGAGACTTTTGAATTTGCTATGAGATCCTCTGGTTCTGTGAAATGGTTTAAAGCTATGATTGAAGAACTTGAGTCTATGAAAGTTAACAAAACTTGGATTTTAGTTCCAAAACCCGAGCATGCTAAAACCATTGACTGTAAGTGGGTTTTTAAAGTCAAAGAAGGGATAAAATCTGATGAACCACCTAAGTATAAGGCTAGACTTGTAGCAAAAGGGTTTAATCAAAGAGAAGGGTTAGATTATAATGACATATTTGCTCTAGTTGTTAAATATAAAACCCTGAGATTGCTCGTTGCTATTACTACTGTCTTTGATTGGAAACTTGAACAAATGGATGTTAAGACTGTCTTTCTTCATGGTGATCTAGATGAAACCATTTTCATGAAACAACCTAAGGGATTCACTGATAAAAACAAACCAAATCATGTTTGTCTGTTGAAAAAGTCTATTTATGGTCTAAAACAGTCTCCAAGACAATGAAACATAAAATTTGACTCATGCATGAGATCTCTTGGTTTTATTAGAAGTGAATATGATTCCTTCTTGTATATCAAAGGTGTTACTACTAAATTTCCATTATTTACTCTGCTTTATGTGGATGACATTCTCCTTATATGTGCCTCTATGAGAATTATTTCTTACACAAAAAGAAATTTAATGAAACACTTTGATATGAAGAACCTTGGCCATGCCAAGAGAATTCTGGGTGTCATGATTCTCAGGGATAGACCCAAGAGGAACCTCATGCTCTCCCGGGTTGATTACATTGAAAAGGTTCTCAAAAGATTTAGCATGTTTGATTCTAAATCCTCACTTATACCCTTAGGAGGGCATCTTGTGCTAAGCAAGGCACAATGCCCTAAAACTGAACATGAAAAGAAAGACATGTCTGATGTTCCCTATGATGTTGCTGTTGGTTCAATCATGTATGCCATGCTATGTACTAGGCCTGATCTAGCTTTTTCCATTAGTGTTCTTAGTAGATACATGTCCAATCCTGGAATGCCACACTGGAATGCTATGAAATATTTGCTCAAATATTTAAATGGCACTAATCATCTTGGCCTTGTGTACTCAGACTATGCACCTGCTGGTGATCTCCAAGGTTATGTGGACTCTGACTATACTAGCAACAAGGATACAAGGAAGTCCACCACTGCATACTACTTCACCCGGGCAGGCAACTGCATATCCTGGAAGTCTCAACAACAATATGTGGTTGCCTTATCATCAACTGAAGCTGAATACATGGCAGCAACGGAAGGTGCAAAGGAAGCTATCTGGTTGAAAGGCATTCTTGGAGAGATTTTCAGAAAGAAATTTGTACCTGTTATAAACATGGATAGCCAAAGTGCTTTGTACCTCTGTAAAGACCCCATGTATCATGAGAAAACCAAGCACATAGATGTTAGGTTTCATTTCATCAGGCACAGGGTCGAAGACAAGGCACTGGACGTCAAGAAGATCAAGGGAGAGCTCAACCCAGTTGACTTTGGCACGAAGATAGTTCCTTCCAGCAAGTTCTACTTTTGCAGAAACTTTCTTCATATACTTGATGTTCACTAACCATGCAGGTACACGAGCCGAGGACGGACGGATCGAAGACTTAAACTCATTTTTCACTATTTAAATGATCGAATACCACATATGGGGGCTAGATCAGGAGGGCAAATTGTTATGCCTAATGTAATCTAGATGCATATGACTAGGGGCTATGGATACTTGGATGATTAGGCTAGCAATTAGGACCAGGATCTAAGGTGGCTCAGGCTAGGTCAAGTGGAAGAGACTCGGCCAAGCCTAAGGGCTCCATGGTGCCAAGCTAACTTCAAGTGGTTCTATGTCCAAAGCTGAAGCTGGAGACATCGGCCCATCTCTGTAGCTTAGGCCCAACTCTCTGCTCTCTCGACCCATTTGTTGTTGAAGGCTTCCAGCGACTCTCTTAAGCCCATGACCTTGCTTGATGAAATGATGCGTTTCCTTTAGTTAGGGCTCGGGTATATAGCCTCGCCTTTGGAAACCTAAAGGGTTGAGAGCTTCATTCCAACGCTTCCGCTTCTGAAAGAGAGAGAGAGAGAGAGAGAGAGAGAGAGAGAGAGAGAGAGAGAGAGAGAGAGAGAGAGAGAGAGAGAGAGAGACCCTAGAGGCGATTCGGCGATTCGTGGCGACGCTTGCTGTTCTACACTGCGACGAGCTTGATTCTCAAGCTCCTGACGTGATCCAAGGAGTCCGAGCTCAACATAGGAAGGAGAAGCTGCTTGGCGCTCAACCACGGCTCTTCACCAGCTTCTGTTCATCTTCGTCTTCTCAGATGGAGTGAAATGGAGTATCTGTTCCTATTATTCGAGTTTCTCCTTGATTACCTGCTTGCTTGAACCGCTAGATCTAGGGTTACTTTCTAGTTTGTCTATCATCTGTATATATGTCCTGTATTCGATCATACTTAGTGTATTCATGGGTTTGAGTCTCTCCCTCTTGAGGCTCCGCAGAGTAGGGTAACCGAACTGCGTCATCAATCCTTGTGTTCTCTCGCTTTCGTTTATATGTGCTTAGCTCTCCGTTATTCCTGTTCTAGGGTTTAGATCCGAAATCTGGTTTTAACAGTTACTTTTTTAATGTCGGACGTATTATGCTGGACACATACCAAACTAATGGTCAAACGAATCTAGAATCCGTTCGTATTGAGTGCATATAGGTATAGCACATGTACGTGCTCGATGCATATAGCAAGATCGATCCATATTCGAACACTAAATGTGCAGAGTCATCGATCTGAGATTCGTCAATGCCTAGGAGGTGACATGGAAAGTACAGGAGGAGTCATCCATTGAAACCCATTGCCCACTCCAACACTGTTACACTACGCTGACTTGCAAATGGGAACGAGAAGATGATACGATCAATCGAACTATCAGTGGGACCCATCGTCCATGGCTTATTGGCTTGTGTTTTGTCCGATTCTTCAATTCCTACGCGCCAAAGAAAAACTAAACCTAAGGAATTTAAGTCTTAATTAAAATATTGCTTCTAATCTTCTATCTATTTTAATTAGCTGTTTAGTCACCTTTATATTATATTTTATACTCCATTTGTTAATTAAAACATAAAAAAAATATACACTCATACAGACACCTAATTATTAATTTTATTGAAAATCACAACTAATACGTGCAATATCGGAAAATAAACAATATAAAATATCTAAAACGACATATTTTTCTTAATAAAATTTTTTATCTAACACAACATATTTTTCATAACGAATCGAATAATATTTTTAGTTGATCTAATAGTTGTTAGATTTGCAAGCTGCACTCCCCAATCCAAAATCAAATGTCTTAAATCTGCCCTTAATTAGTTTTATATATGATGCATCAGCATGTGAACGAAGAACTCTTAACAACTAATGAAATGTCCTCACCACTCTCACATATCATATACACGGAAAGACCAGGTACGACCAAACTAAACGCTAATTCCATAGGAAGGATTGAAGGAAGACCCAAGACCTACATAACTATCAAAGTCAAAAGTGTACTAAAACATTCAAAATTAATTATGCAGAATATTAGGTGCGCACGCACGTTTTTTAAGTCGTTTCAAAATAAAAGTTCGGAAATTTTACAGCAAACCACCCTTATTGCTTATGGTTTTCACCTCCTATACAAATCCTTTCACTAAACCACCCCTTATTGCATTCCGTCAACAGATAACCACCCCTTATCACATTCCGTCCAATTTCATGTTTAAAAAGAATGAAAAGACCAAAATACCCTTTTCTAAACCATCCATCTTCAACTGAAGGAAATGTCGATCAATAGACAAGAGAGATGTCGATCATCAGTTGAACTGAAGGAGGAGCCGGAGAGGGATCATCAGGTGAACTGAAGGAGGAGCTGGAGAGGGATTCGGAGAGGGATCCACAAGGTTCTCCAATCACAAGGTATACTCGGTCCTATCTCCCTAGCTATCTATCTGTTGAGTTGTTAAAAATTAGGGTTTTTTTTTAAATCCCAAATCTTGAATTTTCGTGCGATTTGGGAGCAATGTCGATCGAAATTGCATTGTATAGATGTCCTAGTGTTGAATCTGTTGGATCTTGGTGAGATTTTGGTGCGATTTTGTGGTCTATGTTGTTTGGGCGATTTGGGTGCGATTTTTATGACACATTTTGGGTGCGATTTCTTCGTTGCTCGAAATTGCATTTCATGTTTCCTTCTTTGATTTTGGGTGCGATTTTATGACAGATTTTGGGTGCAAGCTATGGATTCATCTCAAGGTTCATCTCACGAAGGTGGTAGAACAGTGAGCTATATGATATTGTGTTGCATGATTAAAGGTGGGAGGCTGCAGATATTGGAAATGGTATGATCCCTCATTGTGCAACACGGCAACCGAATTTATTCCGTTGATGAGGGACGAGTTAGAACGGCTGATGACTGTGATAGAGTTAAAAGAAACCGTGATCACAACACATGAGAATGAAATTAGAAGGCTTCGAGAAGAGGTGGTGACACTTAGAAGTGTGGCTGCTCATGACGAAGACAAGTTGATCTACATCTCAAATGGTGGTAGCAAAGATGGTGTAAGGCTCATGAAGGTTATTTGTGTTATCGGGGTCTTCATTTGGATGATTAGGTTTTGTACAAAGTATATGTCGTAACTAGAGAATGGGATTCACTCAATGATGTTAGCTTTACTGTTATTCGAGTGAAACTTATTTGTATGCCTTCCAGAACTACCAATATGTATAAATTAAAACTAGTGTTCTTCTGTGAATGAAAATGCAAACTTATTTGCTTCTCAGTATTATGTCTCAGTGCTTGATGGCTTTTGTATGTCATTGCTCTTATTTTGATTCTGTCATTTCTCTTAAACTGCTGCATTTTGTTTTTAAACTGCTGCATTTTGTTTTTAACGGAGCTGCTGCATTTTGTAAGCACGGAGCTGCTGCATTTTGTTTTTAATGATTTTAAATGAACATCAGCTGCTGCTATTTTAGAGGAACATCAGCTGCTGCATTTTGTTTCCATGAAGCTGCTGCTATTTTAGAGGAAAATCAGAATCAAAATGATTTTAAATGAGCAAAGAGGATTCATAAGATGCTGCAATTTGTTCCAACTTCCATGATCATAACACATAGAAATTACTTGATCAAAGTGGAATACACTAGTGTGTATAACAAAAGAATGGTGCAATTAATACCTAGCTTCATGCACCAACAAAAATACATTGAGCAAGTAATTTCTATTCTACTATAAGTGTTTGGGTGGCAAAAAAATTAGCAAAAATACACATTCTAGCATCCAACGACTCTGATCTCTATGGTTTCCATGAAGCTTGGGCAGTTGTGTTTGTCTTCGAGAGTCCAACGAACTTTGTCAGTTGAGTCGTAGAGGAGAACACGCCTTTCTTAGGTGGGGCTGTTGGGAAATATGTGCCCTACAATCAAAGTTCACAACTGTCAATAAGAATGATTTAATTGAAAAGCTTACATGTAATCTGACAGTAAGACATTAAACCTGACAGTAAGAAGGAAAACCGCACCAATCTGACTCTAAATTTGGCTGAACTCCCCTTGACGATTTGTTGTCCTTGTCTTCTCTCAGTTGAAAAATATTCATTTTGCATTGAATTTCTGAACAAAGAAGGAAAACCGCACCAATCTGACACAATCAACACAAAATACATAGAATATCTAAACCTAGAAACCTAAGAACACAAAATCGAACATAAAATCTGTAACAAATTCGAACACAAAATACATAGGACATCTATACAATGCAATTTCGATCGTACCAAAAATCTGTCATAAAATCGCACCAAAAAGCTGTCATAAAATCGCACCCAAATCGCCCAAACAACATAGACCACAAAATCGCACCAAAATCTCACCAAGATCCAACAGATTCAACACTAGGACATCTATACAATGCAATTTCGATCGACATTGCTCCCAAATCGCACCAAAATCGAACGAAAATCAAGATTTGGGATTTAAAAAAAAACCCTAAATTTTAACATCTCAACCGATAGACAGGGAGATAGGACCGAGTTTACCTTGTGATTGGAGAACCTTGTTGATCCCTCTCTGAATCCCTCTCCGGCTGCTCCTTCAGGTGATCGACCGTCTGAGCCTCTGAGGTCTCCTTGTCTGATAGATAGAGAGATATGAACGATAGAAAGGTTGAGGATGGATGGTTTAGAGAAGGGTATTTTGGTCTTTTCATTCTTTTTTAACATGAAATTGGACGGAATGCAATAAGGGGTGGTTATCTGTTGACGGAATGCAATAAGGGGTGGTTTAGTGAAAGAGTTTGTATAGGAGGTGGTTAAATGAAAACCATAAGCAATAAGGGGTGGTTTGCTGTATAATTTCCTAAAAGTTATTTGGATTTTAGTGCATGTTTTTTAAGGAGATAAAAACTCTATAAAATATTGTTTTTTAATTAATTTTTTCCATAAATTCATACTTATTAAGTATAAAATTATTTTAAAAAATTAATTAAAAAATATAGTAATACTTTATAGAGTTTTTACCTTATTAAGATGTGTGCGGAATAGTAAAGTGACATTTATTTTGAAAGACATGGAGTAAATTATTAAAAAAAAAATTAAAATATTTTATATCATTTTAAAAAGAATGTGTTGTAATAATAAATTACACTTTAAAAAACCAGATGCAGTATATAAATTGAATACATTTAGTTATAATTTGCTTTTTTTTTTGAAAAAAATATAATTTTAATAATCAATTAAACAGTAACTTTTTGTCCAAATTATTTTTTATTGTTTTAAAATAAACTAGTACAATTCTCGCGCCATGGCGCGGTAATAATAATATCAATATCATTGTAATTAAAATATTAATAATATATATAAATATATAATAAAATACTAATAAAAGTTATGATAAAAAAAATGATCGTAAATGTATCTTATAATTCTGAAATAATTTTTTTTATATCTCGTCTAAAGTATAATACATAAATGTAGATATTTTAAATCACCCATTAATAATAATATCAATATCATTGTAACTTTTTTAGAAATTTTGAAATCTGAATCATGCATTTAAATGTGATGTGTCACAACTAATAATTATATTCAATGTTTTGAATTAAGCTCAGTAGTTAGTACATAAATGCGAGTTAAGCCTAATGGTTATATTAGATTAAATTCAATGTTTTGAATTAAGCCCAATTGTTAGTAAATTTGTTAAGAATAAAAGAGAATGTAGGATTAAAAAAAATTAATGGAAAAAAAATAGAAAATGAGAAATAAAAAATCAAGAAAAAAAACATAATTGGTCAATATATATTCCTAAAACTCCTCTAAGATTGACACGTAAGCAAAGTCTTCTAAATTAAGGTTATATATAGATCATTTTGCAATTTTTTGTTATTTTTTAAACAAATTGAATCATAAATTTTTTCTATTAACAAATACCATTAATGTTTTTTTTTTTAAATCGTTTTATTTTTATACAATTAATTATTTTTTTTGAATAATATAATAGTGCCAAAAATTGTTTTAATAGAGTTGCACTAAAAGCATGACCACTAAAAAAATGTTTTTTATTTTAATTTTTATGCAATATTTTTTTAATTTGAATAACAAAATAGTGCAAAAAATTGTTCTAATAGAATTTTACTAAAAACTTTACCACTAATAAATCTAATATTATAATTAAGAGAGCTCTTTAATTTTTTAATAATAAATTTTAGTATATATTTTTATTAGTTATCTTTATATAAATTATGACAACATATTGTTTTAATAATTTTTTTGGTGGAAATTTTTTTTCTAGAATCAACCACAACACAATACACCAAGTAGAATGCTATACATCGATTTTAATATATGTAAATAGATAGATATGGGTATAGATATATATAGATATAGATGTTTGTTAGACCGATTATTTGTAAAACTAGGCTGAAAACCACGCTTTCTTAAAAATGAAAAAACTATCCACAACAGATTCTCCATAATGAATTTTTGGAGAATATCAGGATTGATTTTGGTCCAACAACTTCCCCTACATTCTCCAAAATAGAGAATGAGGAGAAAAAATGGAGATCTTCCCTAAATTTGAAGAAAACTCTATATATTTTGGGGTAAACTCCAAAATGGAGAATCTGTTGGAATTCAGTCCAAAAAAATCCAGAATATGTGATTTATAATTGTCCATTTTGGAGAATTGTTTAGAAAAGTTGTTGAGCATATGTTAAATAGATTTCTTGTATGTTAAATAAACAATTGTTTTTAATATAATTGTATTTAGAGTTGATTCATTCAAACACGTACGTAGTTATTTTTTTTATTAAGGAAAATAAGGTGGTTATGAAACATCATCGTAAAGGTTTATAAATTAATATTAGATATTGATTTAATATAATATATAATGATTCAAATATAGATTTATAGTACGTGGACATTAGATTCAATTCAATATTTAAAAAAATATAATTGATTTAAAGAGATAAAGAAAAATAAATAATAAAAGGAAAAAATATAATTGATTAAAAAATCTATAATTAATACGGTGTTGACAGATTATTAAAAATTAATAACATTGTTAAAAAAAATTGATTAATTAAGATAATATATAGATACATAGATGAATGAATCAAAGTAACTAATAAACCGTAAAAAATTACGTTAGTATTTATAAATGAAATATTAATGTAAATTTATATAAAATATATATTATTGATAATTCGATTTAGATAATTATAAATTGTACATATATCACATAAATTGAGAGTCCAACGGGAAGTCATCCAACCTACCAGTATATTAATCCTTAGTGTTTGTCTATCTTTATACACAAATTAAGGAGTTTCCACTTTCCACTAATTTTGAATTAAGTTATCTAATGGGTTACTGTTTGATCCAAAAAACCTTGTTTTGGCTACTCGCCATCTTCTTCATATTACACTCCCATAAATCATCTTGCTGCACTGAAAAGGAGAGGCTTTCATTGCTCGAAATCAAGCACCAATTCCTCTCATTTTCATCACTTCCCGTCGATCACAACCTCCTATCTTCGTGGGCTCGTAACGGGGACACCGACTGCTGCCTATGGGAGGGAGTAACCTGTGATTCATTCACCGGTCACGTAGCCGAGTTATCGTTGAGTATGCTCCTGGATCCCGATTTCGAGTGCTTGACGCAAGACAGTCCAACCAAGCCTTGGTCCTTGAACATGACGAGTTTTCGAGACCTTGGAAGCTTGCAGAGCCTCGACTTGTCTGTCAACTGCATCGGAGCCTTGACTGATGATCAAGGTTAATATTTATACTTATAAATTGATTACTTCATATATTTTATCATGTTTTTTGATCTTCCATATGTTGCAGCTCTATGTAGCCTGAGGAGCCTTGAGATCTTGATTCTTGGCTCCAATAAGATAAATCAAAGGATCCCTAAATGCATTGGTAACTTAACTCTTCTAAGAGGACTTGACCTATCAGAGAATCAATTCACTGGAATCATCCCACCAGGTAATCAATTGACAATAGGAGGAGTAATTCACTGATCTTATATCATCAGTTTTTCAATGTGGGACAATTATTCTTTCACATGACAGGGATATGCAAATTGAGGAGACTTGAAGATTTATATATGCCTGGGAATAACTTGAATGGAAGCATTCCTATATGTATTGGAAGCATGAGATCCCTCCAATACCTATCTCTTTCAGAGAACGATTTTATTGGTAGTATACCATCAGGTAATGCCGATCTTCAAACTAAGTCAATATCTATTTCTTAGGCTCTGTTTGGCACAATAAGTAGCTTTTTGAACTTGTGGTTTTGATATTATATAGTTATAAATGAAATAAATATAAGATTTTAGTTTAATTAGCTTTTGAAATTACAACTTTTCATCAGCTACTCACACAAGTTTTTCAGAGTTTATGTTTTTTTATTCACAAGTTTCAATCAGTTACCGTAACAGCTAGGTTTTCCAAACACCATACTAGCTTATTAACCTATATTTAGCATAAATAATCCATCAGATTCAGCTACCCCATCAGCTACTCTTTTACAAACATAAATCAAAGTGATTTTCTTATGTTGTTTGTTTTCACTTTGTTGTTGTTGTTGTTGTTGTAGGTCTATGTGAGTTAAAGAGCCTTGAGAGTTTATCTCTTAATTGGAACACTTTGAATGAAGACCTTCCAAGCTGTATTGAAAACTTGACATTTCTTCAAGAGCTTAACATTGCAAGCAATCAACTGACTGGACAAATCCCATCTTCAATATCAAACCTCACATCCTTACAGCGGCTAGACATGTCACAAAACTTGTTCGAAGGCGAGTTTTCTTTGAGCTCATTGTCTAGACTCGCAAACCTCGTGCTCCTCGATGTTTCTTATGTCACGTTATTGGAACTCGAAACTGAAGACTCCCCTTGGACACCCTCCTTTCAACTACAACACCTTCTCTTGAGTGGTTGCAACCTTAACAATAAAACTAAGGCACTTCCTACCTTCCTCTCAAACCAGTACCTCCTTTCGGTCATTGACCTCTCTAGCAATGGTCTACTCGGATCATTCCCAACCTCTCTACTCCGAAACAAATCACAACTTCAAGCTCTTGATTTGAGTAAAAACTCACTCACAGGATGTCTTCGATTCCCCGAAAACCAAAACATTTTTTTCTCGAGCTTGCAAATGTTGGATCTTTCGGAAAACAAGCTTATTGGTGACCTTCCCACGAACTTTGGCTCGGTGTTTCCAAGCTTAAAGAGCTTAGTCTTGTTCGGGAACCAATTCGAGGGGCAGATTCCGAGCTCAATAGGTGAAATGAAGAGAGTACGAGAGTTGGATTTGTCTAACAACAACTTCTCTGGAGAGGTACCGCGGAAATTGCTCGAAAGTTGCATCAATTTACAATCATTGAGTCTCTCACACAACAATCTCCGCGGGCAGGTGATTCCGGAATCTATGAATCTAACCGGGCTGCATTCCTTGTTCTTGGACAACAATCACTTCAATGGAACCATTGGAGATGCACTTCTAAGGAGCTCCAGTTTGTCCATATTGGATGTATCCAACAACCAAGTGTTTGGTGCAATACCGAGCTGGATCGGCACTTTCGACAACTTGATACTTTTGTCTATGATAGGAAACAAGTTGCAAGGTCAAATTCCAAGTGCAATGTGCAATCTTTCATCACTTTCCTACCTAGACTTATCAAACAATAGGCTAAGTGGAAAGATCCCATCTTGCACTAGTACTCTTGTGAGGCTAAAGTACTTGCATTTGCGAAGCAATCGCCTTACCGGAGACATACCGCAAGAGCTATCAACGAACTCGGATTTGGTGGCGCTTGATGTGAGGAATAACCGACTCGTTGGTGGTCTTCCTTTGTGGGTCAATCAGCTTTCGAACCTAGTAGTTCTCCAGCTCGGTAACAATAGCCTACAAGGCGAGCTTCCAAGCCAGTTGTGTCGCCTTCGGTACCTAAACATCATGGATGTGTCGAATAACGGAATTTCAGGTACTATACCATCTTGCTTGAAAGATGTGTCGTTTGGTACGTCAATCAGTATACGTAGCGTCATTGAGTCACAAGATTCCCTTGAGCTTATAACGAAGGACCGATATAGTTACTATGTCGGCCAGAGTATCTATCAGATGTCGGGACTCGACCTTTCGTGCAATCAACTCGGTGGCCGGATTCCCATGGAGTTGGGAGGCTTGAAAGGCATTCATACCTTGAACTTGTCACACAACAACTTAGATGGACTGATCCCGAAAACATTCTCCGAGCTAAGGGATATCGAGAGCTTAGATCTTTCTTACAACCACTTAACCGGAGAGGTTCCTCAAGAGCTGGTCGATCTCAACTTCTTAGCGGTCTTCAATGTGTCTTACAACAATCTGAGCGGAAGAGTTCCTACAACAGGCCAGTTTGCGAACTTTGATCTCTACAACTACATCGGAAATCCTCTTCTTTCCGGGTATGTTCAAAGCAACCGATTTCCGGATGGAGACTCTCCAACGATCGAAGATTCGAGAGAAGATGAAGATAGCACACAGTTTGATCTGAGTGTGTTTTTTTGGAGCTTGGGTGCATCATATGTTACGTTCTTCTTAGCAATTGTTTTGGTGCTCTACATTAATCCGCAAAATGCTTTGTTCATCTTCATTTTTAGACATATCTTTTGGTGGTTCCATCGGTTGTATTAGTAATCCTTTGTCAATTTCTGATCATCTTGTATATAAGTTAGTGAACTACTTCTTTTATTATCAATTGATTTTAGGACGTAACACCAGACAAGATCAATTGGTGTGTTTGGTAACTATTAGAGCGGACAAAATCTAGCCCGACCGAAAACCCAACTCGATCCACCCGAACCCAAACTCGACCGAATCCCGAAAACCTAGGGTCATGCACAACCCGAACCCGACCCAACTCGAAATCCATTTGACCCGAATTTACCCGACCTAAAAATTGACCCGACCCCGACTGAACATACAGTATACCCGACATATGACCGAATTCGAATGGGCATACCCGAACTCGATCCGAACAACCGAATTGCCACCTCTAGTAACTACATGAGGTTCAAATCTATAAGACGCCTGAGAAACGTTTCGCCTACAAAAGAACCAGACTTAACAAAAACAGCTGGGTAGCCCATTGGAGCTTCTACTCTAGCTTCACACCCTTGTTCTGAGTACACTCTCCCTGTCCATATATGCTTCCAAGAGCCACCTTCTCCTATCGGAAAATAAGCGTTGACGTCCTTTCGGCCCTTGTCTAGGACCGGTACTACGAGCATTTCTGTCCCGACCAAGAACTGCTGGTAGCTCAACTTATGCACATACTCATCTGTGGGATAATGGAGGAACAGATGACGGCAAACTGGCAGCCCTTTTTCCGCGGCTTCCTTCACTAGTTGGACTCTGTAGAACTCCCAAGCTTTGTACACCTTTGCAAGGCGCGCGAAATGTGACAAGGTTTGGTGATTCGAGTAAAATTGGATGTTGGATGATGGCTTATTCCCCTGTTTCATTAGTAAATATCAAAACCAATTGGCAATGAGAGAAGTAGCTCATCAGTGTTGCTTTGATTGATGAATGTAATTCAATTCATAGATGGATGTGAACTTACTTCATGGGTGCGGAAGACAGTGGTGAAGGCGCTAAACTCCATCCATCGGAAAAGAAGCTCCTCGCTTCTGTGATACTTGATGAAAGGTAAGTTCACGGCACAGTAGCCTCCAATGTCGCTGTGGTTGAGAGCATAACCGGAAAGACCACTGCTAAGTAGTCCTACAACAGCACTCTTTATTCCGTCGTTTGTTTGCCAACTGACCATTTGATCACCTTCCCAGAACAGCATTCCCCATTTGGGGCTTTCCCTAAAACCCGCCCTCATGAAGAAAACCAAGTCTCCATTAGGATCGTCTTCCTTTTCCTTGTCCGAACGTTTCACTCTCCACTCTTCAACAAACTCTCTGTTCATCTTAGCCCATAATTCCGGGTACTTGTTGTGAGCAGGGATAGGATCCTCACCTGAACGAAATGAAATGAGTAACAAAATAGACCACAGCGTACATTACTCTAGCAAAGAGATCCTAATACCTGAATAGAGGACAGCATCCACTGGGAGACCTTCACCGAAATCAGCCATCCATCCCCTTACACCATCGTCCACCATTGCCTGTAGGATCTTCTTGAACCATGGTGAGGTGTTCGGGTGCGTCAAATCAAGCATACCTACATCAAAAGCAGTATTCGGAACCATATATGGTTCACCATTCTTGTCTTTCACTAAAATGTCCAATTTCTTGGCCTCCTGAAACAGGTTTCTTCGCCTGTTTTGTTTCTCATCAACCTGTAGATCATTTTGACAGCTTAAATCAGTGACCGAGGACGTTTTACTTCTTGTGCTTCAAAATTGCTAGTATCCGCGGATATGTACATACCGGTGCTAGACATGGATTACAATAGGTCATCACTTTCACGTTCTCGTCCTTGAGGTCTTGAACTAGCTGTGTCCATCCTCTATATCGTGTTGTATCAACCTCCCAATTCCACCATAGCTGTGACCCGACAAGTGTTTCCCTTTGGCCTACCCAATCCTACAGACAAGACCTCAAGTTTAATGCTTCAATTTCAGCTGTTCCTTGATAAATTTTACCTACAACTAACTAAGATGCTAAATTTTGCTGTCAATTTACCTGCAGCCAAAATGCGGAAAATGGCACATCATATGCCTTGAGAGAGTCCCAGATATGGCGTACTCTATCCGTGCCACCCTGCATCCCGACCACTGCCCCCGATGTAATCCATCTTGGAAGCTCAGGAGGTCTCCCAATAGTTTCCGTAAAGGCTTCAATGAGCTCAGTTGGAGAGTTTCCATGTAAAATCACACCTTCAACAGTGTTCCCGTGTATCTAGAGAACAAGTGAAAATTATCACCTTCAACTCATGGCTAACATGTACCGTTAATGTCAAGTCTTAATAACACATATTGAGACGTTTGGTATGGGAGTGCCCTCCCATGTCGACTAAAAACCGATGGTTTAGACCATCTTCAACAGTTTCTCAAAAATTTCTCCAAAATGCAGAAACAAAATACATATTTTCAAATTATTTTTGCTTCAACCCCAACGGCTTCTTCATTTATAAGATTTGGAAAAAGATTTAATTTTGAAGAATGTTGCAGATTTAGGGAAGACTATTTTTTGTGCTGCTTCCCCGTTTTGGAGAATGAAATGGGGAATCTGTTGGACTGAAAAATGCCTTAAAATTTTCTCAAAACTCCAAAATCTCTAAAATGGGAATCTCTTGGAGATGATAGACGTTTTATATATATATCATGACACTGCAATCAGAAAGGTTACCTGTATCTGAACTTTGTCCTCTCTTGTCAAATCAAATATGGAATAATTGTATCCTTCCAAGTACAAGGACCTCATCTTAGATGTCATATAGAATGGAGAGGGAGCATAAGTTGTACTCCAATCTCCGGCGGCCCTGCCACAGAATACCAAATCAAATGGTTAGCAAACACATCGCCTTTCGTTGTTCTAATCTAATGCGAAAAAATGCCTAGCTGAGCTTTAGTATGGTGTTAGTTGAGCTGGAGCTGTCGAAATTTATGGTACCTGTAGCTAACCAAATTGATTGCAAGAGTGATGGGCTGATCACCCCTTCCAATCCCTTGCTCCTGAACAAAAATAGGGACTCTTTTGCCCTTGAAATCCATATGAGAGAATTGTTCACCGAAGCCAAAGAATCTCTCACTCCCTTCACTTGCATAAGTGAAGCACACCCTATTGAAATCCACAGGCCTAACCCCTTGTTTGTCTCCCACGGTAACATCATCATTCGTCGAAACGGATACAAAGCCTTTCACCCTTGAAAACAAGCTATGAACACGGATCCTATGTATCCGTGGCAGCTTACGCCCCATGAATCTTCTAACCGACGCTCTTAGGGAGCTCCGCGGTTGATGGGATGGTTGCTGTTGATGATACTCCAAGTTGGGCTTCCCAAACTTGACTTTAAACCCAACCTGATGGCTGTTTTTCTGATAGAAAACAACCCAATACTTAGCAGAAACTGATGGCTCTTTTGAATCACCAAACAAGCTTCTTCCCATCCCGGGTTTCGGAAGCTTCCTCTTCCCCTTCTTCTTCTTCCTCCCATTAAAAACCCAACCTGTGATCACCAGTAGAGGGTAATGAGCACCCTCCATATCCAACCCAAGATACCCAGATGGGATATCTTGATCATAATTGTTGGTCTCAATTACATCATCCACAGTTTGATGATTACACAAGAAGTGAACATCTCTGTCATGAATTGCAAATGATCCTCTACTCTCTTCCACCTCGGTTTCGACCGCAGCGGCCGATACGAAGGCATGGCCGGGGATGGTGGACCAGATGGGTCTTGTGGGATTGGATTTGTGTGAAATTGACAAATAGTGGCCACCACCATTGCTGTTGCTCCAGAGGAGCTGGAAATCAGAGCCAATAGGCAGGTGATGGGGTGCTGTCAAGGGATTGGATTGAAGGTTTCCATGGATGAAAGATAGAGTCTTTGGGTGTGAAGGGAAAGGGTTGTTTAGGTGTTTGTGGTGCTTTTTGGTGATTTTTAGTGTGGTCATTT
Organism: Persicaria tinctoria; assembly: GCA_037127255.1. NCBI lineage: Eukaryota > Viridiplantae > Streptophyta > Magnoliopsida > Caryophyllales > Polygonaceae > Persicaria > Persicaria tinctoria. Next base: position 26,426,718 of record JBANSL010000006.1, read on the forward strand.
TTGGAATATGCAAGCTGGCCCTTTTTGAATCTCTCTTTATAGATTCAATTTTGGGTTTCTAATTTTAAATTGGTCAATAAGGCTAGATGGTGTCTAGATTCAGATTTGGCTGCCAATTACTATGCACTGGGACGCCCTCCTTGTTCTGGAGAGTTTTTCCTCATCTACTGAGATTGAGATAGTGATGTGTCATCCCAAATCTTGGCCTTTTGCAATTGATAACCTTCCCTTGCTGTTAGCCCGGCCTAGAGCCAGCAAGATCTGCTCCGAATCCCAAAAATCGAAATGACCCAAAATGAAATAAAAAAGCACCCCAAACCTAGATTTTTTTTTTTAATCAGGGTAAAGATTTGAAATACCTGATGAGTCGAGTAAATCGAGAGGCCGTACCAAATAGTAGACGGACTAACTGTCATGAAACTAACAAACTAATAGATAAATATCCAAGATCAAAGACAACAGAGCAAAGAAAAGCCCGACAAAAGAGAAAACCGATGGGCGAGGGCTAATCGATGGTTTTTTAATCATTAAATATGCAACTTTGGAATCGAATAGGTTTTATTGTACTACTACACCTGGTAATTGGTATGAAGCAATTGCTCAGGTGGTCTTCCTGCAATAAGGAAGATGAAAACGACGTCATTGAACTTCCTCAGTGTAACGTTTATCCAACCCAAATTTAATACTCTGTATTTATAGTATTTTCGAGTTTTCACACATTGTTTTCTCAAACATGGATCAATACTCAATATGCAATCTCCACGGAAGTAGTCTGCAATTATCTTTGTTTTATGTCTGCACAATGGAGACACTTTTGGCTTGATCAAAGCCTTTTTGATAAGCTTGGAAATTTTCACAATTTTCTTATAACAATAACAACAATATCATGAAAAGTAAAATGACCTTAGCATAATTTTGATTTTGATTTTGATTTTTAAAAAATATGAAGTTATTTACGTGACTAGGTTTTTTTTTTCGATTAACTGCGCTGGGCGCACACCAACAATAGGTGTTGTATGCACTAAATCGCTAGTAATGATTATAATTAGAATTTGATGATTTACCCTTCATATAGGAATTGCTCTATAATCGTCCGATCAGATGATCTAAGATGTGCTACCGGTTAGGCAAAAATCCTAAGAAAAATGCACATATCCATCAAGCAATTTCCTAATTCCTACATTTACTTTCTTTCTTTCTTTCTTTCCCTTACGTTTCCCTAATATTCTTGTGGGCCAATTAAATCCAAAATCTAAGGAACTAAACCTAGCTAAGCTACCACTATGTATGTTCTCTCTAAATACATCATAAGATAAGATTCCCTTTCTGCAACTGCTACTTGAATATCTCCTCCAATCTTGGCGAAATTCAACTTCTTGTTTTGTGAGTAAATGAATCTACCCACTATCAGGGTCTTGTTCAGAGGGGCCCTCCCTCCTAACTAGAACAAAAAAGGAGCAATCTTTAGCCAATTTGCACTTGTGTATTGTTCAGCAGGATGCATCTTTTGCTAACCTTTGTATAGGAATAGGAGAACAAACTTGCAAGGTTTCAGGGATTATCGAAATAACCAATCTAACGCCGTTTGCTCGCCTTTCCAATGGAAAGATTTGAAGCACAGGATTAGATTTTCTACAAGCTATGATCATTTGCTATGCATCTGTTTCACCCAGAGCACGAACTATGACTATTATACGTGCATAAAACAGGGCGAAAATAGATTAAGTTTGACAAATGCATAAACTTACCAAGATGATGGATCTTCAATCAAGCAAATCTGAGACGGCTGTCTTCTTGAATGGATCAGCCTGGGCGAGCTCAAGTGCCATGGATCTTTTTGCGAATACATTCTCAACCATCATTCTCTCTCTAAATCCATATGCAGGAGTCTTGGATTTCATGTAAGCTTTGAGTAGGGTTTGGAATGGGCGAATCCGGCCAGCATATCCACCCTGCTTTAACCTGGAAAACATCTTTTCGGAGTTATGCACATCTCCTCTGCTGGCATACTCTTCCATGATCATCATGTAAGAATTGAAGAGTGGTTTTGCTTTGTTATTCTGTTGTGCAATTGCCTTATGTAGAATGGTATCTGCTTTCTCCACTTCTCCGGCTTCCACATAGAGCTTCACAAGCGCATCCCAGGTCAGTGGCCCACCTCGACATCCACTCTTTCCCATCCTTGTCATAAGATCCTTCGCTTTGCTTAGCATCTTATTTTCAGCGTATACTCTTAGCATAGTATTGTAAAACCTTGAAGTGAGCTTCTTTGTCTTTTCCAATTCCTCGAATACAGCCTCTGCCTTGTTAATCTGCTTCAGTTTTCCCCAGGCATCTATAGCAACTATATATTCATAGTCCCGAGGATTTGGCTCACAAATCTTCCAGAGTCTTTTCACCTCGTCTTCCTTTCCAAGACTGGCGTAAAGTGGTATAATACAGCCACACACAGCACGGGTATCCCTTACGGTTTTTCCTTCCATCTCCCTCAAAACAGATTCAGCTTTGTCTTTGAGCCCAGCTGCAATGTAGTGCTTAGCCAAAACGGATTTTGTGTTCACATCGAGCTCAATGCCTTCTGCCTTCATTTTATCCAGAATCTGCTCCATTCCAGTTATGTCACTCAAAGATCCTTTGGCATCAATCAAGAGTCTGTAGGTTACAGCCGTGGGCTTCACATTTTCTTTCTCCATATAGAGGAGCACATCGGCTATTTTCTTCTTATCAATCCTCTTGTATAAAATGAGCATTTGGTTGCACGTGAAAGCCGTGGCAGCAAAGCTTGATTGCCTCATTTTATTATAAACCTCCTCAGCTTTCTTCAGGTTGTTCAAGGATACACAGTTTGCAAGTAGTGTTCTGTACAAGAATTCTCCTCTGAAGGACTCAGGAACAGACTGAATGTAGCGCTCGGCCTTCCGAAGACCATGTACTTTGGCAATTAAATCAAGCCGAGAAGCATAGTGTTCCTCAGCAAATTCGATTACCTTTTTTGCTTCCAGCCATTCTGAGAACTGCCAAAACCAGAGTTGGCAACAATATACAATTCATAATTAGATAAAAAAAGGATTTGCTAAGACAGGACATATCCACTAACTTATGCTCAAGAAATTTACAGGTGATATCCGTAAACCATTATTGGGTATATGCTTTCTAGTGTCTACTTCTAATCTAAGTGGTAACATTACAAATGTTGGAAAACAACTAGAACTTCAGTACGAGATCTATCAGGAAGCATGAGAATCTTACAAGTTCCCAAGACAATTTCAGACCTACACAACACTCAACTAGTTTTTACACTCAAGCAGTTTCTTTTTACTTCTTTCGACATGACAAAAAGAAACAACAAAAACACACTGCACAATTGGGGAATCTCAGTTAATGCAGAATGTGTATTATGTAGGGAGCTCGGGGAGACCAAAGACCACCTATGGTTTAATTGTCCATTTGAGCATCAAGCGTTTGAAATTACCTTCAGGTAGGTTGGCATCTTACATAATAAGGATTCGTTGATTAGTTGGATGAATTTGTTTGCCAATGATGTCAAGAAGAGCAGTTACAAAAATTTGTCACTCGGTGCCCTCATACTACACTTGGAAGGTTAAAAATATGGCTATCTGTAGTGACATCAAATGGACACCATACGATTGTACTTTATTATATCAAACCTTTGTAAAGAAGGCATTTTTTGCTAAATGTAAATTAATTCACTGGTGTGGATAGGAGATAGCGTAACTCTATCCACGCATGTGTCTGGCATTTTTTAGATGTTATACAACTAGACTCTTAGTTTAGTCTAGTTTTTTTTTTTGTTAGTCCGCTTTTCCTTCTTTCATCAATATTGTAGAAGTAAAATATAGCAGAAAGGTCAAAGCAGATTCACCTGTAAGGCCTTCTGATACATCCGATGTTTCCGAAGAGCTAACATGGCATGGGATATTTCAGAGACATCCAAGGACTTGCCCTCCGATGCATACTTGTCCAATGCAGTATAAACAGATTTAGGAGGCTCACGCATTAGTATCGAGAAAAGACTCGAGCGAGCCAGTATCCTAGCTAACATTGCCTGACCACCTTCAGAAGAGTGCTCAAGCACAGGTTCATCAGAAACTGATTCATTGTAGTCATCCATATGAGTATTCTTAGAGCCTTGGGCAATTTCAAGCTCAGAAACCTCTTTATCCAGTTCATCTTCTTCGTCCCGCCCACTTCTTGCTCCAGCATGTGAGGAAAGATTACGACTACCCAAAGAGAAAAAAGGTGGAATCTTTACAGCAGAGTAGAATTTCTCAAATCTCAACCAAGGATTAAGCACAACTTTCGGATGCTCGGCATCTGCGAATTTGTGTTGCACATGTTTCCCAAGCCTACCACAATTGTGAGTAGCTCCAAGTCTTAACCCCCGAGCCCTAAATATAAGGAAAAATCCACACAGTTGTGCAAGAGAAAGCCATGGATTAGTCAAGAGAAAGCCCTGGATTAGTCAAGATACCGAGGCACATAATTCTACTGAATTTTAAGTCAATCTACTTTCTACAATCATCAATATCAGGCACGTTGGTGATTCTCGGACCAAAATCAGCCAAGGAAAATTAGGAACCAAAAGAAAGCAACCAAGCAATTTCTGTGGGGAATATTATCAAACACCTTATGTGCAGTTCATGTACAACCTAATATAAGCGAACAGCGATGTCAGAAGTCAGAACCCTTAAAGAAATCTGAACATCGGTAGCAGAAGAAGCTTATACGACATACAAGGAAAATAGATTTCGAAATCTCAACGAAACAGACATTACAGATGCAACAAAAAATCGGCGAACTGTTAAGTTATAGAAATCAGCTGCCGCAGCTGCGTTGCGTTAGAGGAAGGAGAGAGACCGAGTTACCTGATATAAGTTGAAGAAGATCGAGCCCACATGATAACAACTTTTGAAAATCTTTCAGACAATTGCCCGCTTGAAAACAGAGGAAGATTTCTAGAAAGGGTAAAAGGGCAGAGAGGGAGGGAATTGGCGAAGGAAGGCACGGCAGTACGGCACTGCACTTTAGCATCAGTTTTCCATTGGGATTTTAAAGTTTTTATAGAATTTTAATCAAAAAATAATAATCCCTCTGCTAATTAAAATTTGTCGTTAAAACTTGTTGTTTAATGCGTTAATTTAGATTCCTAAAAACTATATAAAATATTAATATTTTTTTACATTTGTTTTTAAAAATTCATACTACTTAATAGTAATAAGTATGAAATTATTAAAAAATTTATTAAAAAAGATAATATTTTCTATAGTTTTTTAACACCTAAAAAAATGTGCGTAAATAGTAAAACGTCAAGTTTTAATTAACGAATGGAGTATAAAAAATATGCAATTTTGTTTCTCCAAAATATTAGGATTTAGGAGTGGTCTAATGTTTAAGAGTTGATCTGAGCCAAACCCTAAAACATGAACTATTTCTTGTTGAATTGGTAAATAAAGAGCGGTAATTCCGGGGTTAAAACAGGAACCATTTCACCCAAACCTAAATGATTCAAAATCTGAAATGTTATAAAAATGCATTATTCAAAACCCAAACGGACCCGAAACCAAAACACACATAACCCGAACTTGAAGTCTACAACTTTTTCAAACCTGAATCAAAATAACTCAATTCAATTAGGGTTGTAATTCGAGTCGAGCGAGTCGAATATTGTTCGTTCATATTTAGTTCATTTAGAATATAAACGAGCTCGAGTTGAGCCTAAATTTTGAATCGAATATAAAAAGGTACTCATACTCGACTCGTTTAGGAAATGAATGAGCTCGAGCTGAGCTTTAAGCATCTCTATTTGCTCATTATACAGTAACTTAAAGGAAATTTTAAAATTTTCATGAAATTCGAGCTATTTGAGCTTAATTCGAACGAGCCGAACTTTGGATCGAATATAAAAATGTGCTCATACTCGGCTCGTTTAAAAAATGAACGAGCTCCAACTGAGTTTTTATCAAGCAATCGAGTACAAGTCGAATTCGAGCTACTGGTGTTCACATAACACCCCTAAACTCAATTTTCCGAGATTTGAAATATCCGAAGCATAAAATAAACTCAAATTAACAAAACCGGAAAGATGTTGAATGCAAAACACCTAAAATCTAAAGTAACAATCTGAATCAATCCAACCCGGTACAAATTATTAATGGTATTCAAAATAACAAATAAAAATTTGAAATAACCAAAATTCAGTCAATGCGTACGGTAACCACCAAAAAATGGTGATTACTATGTACCAACCACAAACTGGTGGTACGCAAATTTTCATACAACGGACCAACCACAAGTCGTGGTTATCGCATATGAGGTAACCACAACGTACTTGTGGTTATCGGCACATTACCATGGTTACCAAGCTGTAATTTTATTAATATTTTTTTTCAAACCCTTTGACTACCTTCGTCCCGAATATAAGATACGGTCTTCACGTGGTTACCACCATATTGGTTACCAACATAGTCGATTTGTGGTTGGTACGTGGTTGATATGATAATTTTTATACCATTTGCCATAGGGATGGCAATTTCACCCGCACCCGACGGATATCCGTCTCACCCGACCCAAAAAATTGGGTGAAAATCCGAAATAAAGCGGGTATTAAATGAGTGATGGGTGAACGGGTGATGGGTCGGGTCGGATCTGGGTGAAGACATTCCCCACCCGTCACCCGATCCATCACCCGACCCGTCACCCGACTTATATATTATATAATTATATTTTATATGTGAAATTAGCACTATACCCCTAAAACGTAATTCAAGATACCTATCAAACGATTAAAATGAAAATATCTTGTCATAAAGTAAGTTATGCAATTTTAATTTATTTGAAGATATGCAATGCGAATGGCTCCTTTTAAAATTGAAACGTGAATACAATGAGCTCCTTATTAATGTTTATAATTATTCGTCGATGTATTCGACGTATGTTTTTCAATAAAAAAAGTTTGATGAATTTGATGTCTTGTATTTCACCCGATCCACCCGATCACCCGGTGGGTAATGAGTGGACGGGGTGGGTGAAATATTTGGTTGGTGATGGGTCGAGTAGGGTGAAGGATTTTGGATGGTGGATCGGGTGACGAAAGTAAATTATCCACCGATCACCCAACCCATTGTCATCCCTAATTTGCCAGCCCTACAAAATTCGATTGACTAAAACCTAAGGTCAAACTAATCCACCCGATTGTCACCATAACTGTGCAGAACAAAACAAGTTTATAAAGAGGAATCACACGGGGCATGAATAGGCCATTTTGTAAATTTGGGCTGGTCTGTGAAAAAGTTAAATGGGCCTAAAACCTTATTTTGTCCAAAACCGGCCCACAAATGTAATCTAATTTATAACAGCTAACTAGACCCGTCAAAACCCAACCCGATCCGACCCTAACGCTCGAAAAAATTTGGGCCAAGACCCGAAATTTTTTTCCTGCCCGAATATGAAATCCGGTAATTTTTGGGTCATCGGGGTTTAGACCTGGTGACTCGATTGACCCGATATTTTTGACCCGATTGATTTATAATTATATATGATTCAATTTTTTTTATGGAGATTAAAATTTATTAGATTTTATTATTACAATCACTTGATCTTTCATTTTCAAATCAACTTTTATATTTATTTGTATTGTGTAATACTCTCTTCGATCGATAGTATTTGATTTTTTATTTATCATCTCCTTTTTTAAGAAGATAAAAACTCTAAAAAAATATTATAATATTAAAACAATTCTATACTTATTACTAATTGCATGAAATTATTTTTAAAATAATTATTTAAAAATTTGATATTTGATATATTTTAATTTTATTAAAAATTACGATAAATAATAAAAATAAAATGTTTTAGATAAAATATAGTATATAATTGCAAGCACTAGAAATTATGAACCACGTCTTTAATTTTAGCATTTTAAAATTATCCCAAAATTACCAAATCATAATTTTTTTTAATTTAAAAAAGAAAAAAATAGACAAATCTAAAATCGAGCCGATTTGACTAGAAAATGTAACGGCCCGAATATAAGATCCGGGTTACGTTTCGAAGGTTAGATACCTTCGTCCGTATCTTGCAATCCAAGTGCAGGTCGAGGTTTCAAAACCAAAGTGTTAGAGCTTGAAAGAGGGGATTTTGAACCACAAAACATGCGATAGGGTCGTTGGGTACCCCGAATCTGTCCTACTTGTCTAAGTCGTTCAAAACTATTTAAATTCAAAAGACACATCAGAGGGAAAATCCAAGATACAACTTATCACGACAGAGCCGATGATAGAGTCTATTTTAGTCATGTTTTAAGTATAGATTTGCATATTAATTAATTTAGAGTATGTTTACATATTTTATAGTTTATTTAGTATTATTTGATTTTCGGAGTCTACACTAGTACTTTTATATATTCCAGGTATTTTCGAGCTAGATCGGATAGTATAAATTTGGAAGATCATCATAACTTATTTTACAATTTGGAAATCAAGAGGCCTACGGAGGAGGCAAACGGCTATGCGAGTGCGGCTGCGCTCATGTTACTTTTATATTATTACTATTAGTATGTTTTAGATTTAAATTAGATAGATAGAGTGAATTGGATCAATCAGCTAGATATGTTATACTATTATATAATTAGATTAGGAGATACATACTATATATACATGCCTTACGGCAAAACACAAGGAGGCCGATACGTGTTAAGGACGAGACCGACTTTCCTCCTCTTAACCCTAATTATGTTTTGTCTTATTTTTATGGAAATATAAACTCTCTCGTTTCCTCTACGATTTGAAGCTTTATTTGGATTGATTGTGAGTTTCTGAATCTTGTTTCTTATTTTCTATATTGAATGTTTTGACTTATTTGTGCTTGAATGTTTGATTGTTTTACTCTTTCTAGCCCGCGCAACTAGTTAGAATCAATTCAATTGCTAGGGTTTTGTAGATTCCTGGTTTGCGAACCTTAACCCAAGTGGCAAACTTGTTCCTTTAGGGCTGGTTGAACTAATTGAATGAGTAGGAAGTTGAATGTGTTGTTAAATCCCTCTTTAGGGACTGCAAATACCTTGGTTAATCTCTGAACTTAAAGCTATCAATTGGGTTAAATCCTTCTTTAGGGACTGTTCGATTGATAAGGGTTTCTAGGACTGGTTGGACTAGTAACTATATTAGGTCGGGACAAGGGCATTAATAGGAAACCTAAAAGGACAAGAGGAATTTACAATATCAATTCAACCAACTAAAGTGGATAATTGTAGGTGAAACTATTTTATTAATCGTTATCTCTATCAATTTGTTTATAGTTTATTTTATTTTCTTTCTTATTCTAATCAACCAAAAACCCCTTTCATACTAATTGGTAAATAAACTTAACTTAGGAATAACTTGATTCTCCGTGGGATCGACTCTTACTTACCACACTACATTAGTTAGGTAGGTTTGAATTTATTTTGATACGGTTTACGCGACTAAAAATCGTCCATCAGCCGGGTCAAAACCAAGTACGAGGGAAAACGAGTATACGAAAGTATCATCCAAAGTATGTAAGTCTGGTGATAAGTCAGTCTCTCAGATCGGCGGAACGTCCCAGAACCCTTGTCATGGAAGCACAAAAAAAGCAAGGATCAAATATCTGAAACTAAACATGAAGTCAGGTCGAGCCTCTCATGCGGGCCCTAAAGACCTTGTTGATGGCATATAATACGCCTATATCTAGAATAAATGATGCTCTAATGCATGCCAGCATTGATAGACAAAATTCACGCGCCTTATGGGTTGCCTCGCTGGTCTTCGACTTAACGAATAATTACTATCATATTAGCGAATAATTACTATCAACTTATCGAATAGTTGCAAAATTGACCCACATTTTTGCAAGTTTTGAATAATTGCAAAATTTGTATGTTAAGTTTCAATTCTTTGACAAGTTCAGAGTTAGTATTCGTTGATAAATTGCTCATTTGAAATAAGAAGTAAATGGAATATCGGTTATTTGGCAAGTTCAGAGTTAGTATTCGGTAATTTGGGCCTAATAATCACCATAGGAGACAAGAACAGAGCACTATGTAAGCAAACGCGGCTAGGGTTTCTATTGTTAAATAACGTTGGGGTAATATACGGCGTGGGGGAGCAACGTACGCCCAAGCGCAATACCAAGCTGAGCACATAAGCCGAATGAGGTTCCATCCTAAAACCAATTGGTATTAGGTGGGGTAGCTCACCGGCTTATATGCAAGGCTTGAATTCCATTTTTAATCAATGTGAGATCTATCCCACAACTTCAACTTTTTTTTATATTCTCAACATCTATCACCCTTATATAGCTGGAGCTTTAAGCTAAACGACGTCGTTGTCTGAGCTGAAGCTCAAGAGGCTCAAGAGAGTGTGTATCCATATGGGCGAAAGATCCATGGAACAACTGAGATCAGATTTGGACTCATAAGCCCAAATCCAATTCAATCCGTCTCACACCTATAACATCTTTATACTTAAAATTACAATAGAGATGAGCCTAACCCAATATGAGACACATAAAAAGCTAAGTAAAGAATCAAAGAAAGGTTGAGATATATGAAATGAAATGAAGAAACAAAAAACATGCAGCTTATAACAATTGAAATAGGAGATTGAAGTACTTTCTCCCCTTGACATCTATAGCACATACATCAAAAGGGCATATTAATGGAATCAAATCATTTCAGCTATAGCATTAACAAAATCCATCAATTAAGTGCTAGGACTAAAGGTCTCTAGTCTTAGTATTGTTATTTCATGGTGTGCACCGTCTATGAAGAACTCGATAGCCATTCGAATCCCTGGCCTATTGTTGGTACATAGGACCACAACGAAGAAGATTCCCCTTCATCGTTACGATGATCGTTTTTGGAATCGGATGATGGTGATGAGGGGAGGCCCGTTAGCCTTTGCACCAAGGCCATGAAGTCCTGAACTCGCGTGTGGATCACCTTCGGAGATTGAGAGTAGATTATGACCGGATCAGGGCGCCTTTTGCGAATCGGATTGGGGTCTTGACCGGTCTTTAGAGGAGCCAAACGCGCGCCATTGATGGGTAACGCTTTCTTCTCGCGCCGGTTGTTGCTTTGTATGCTTAGAGGAGGAGACATGGTTTGGTGTACCGTGTACGTTTAGTTCTTTGATTCCTGAGATTCAATGTGTGTAATGTAGAGGCAGAAATTAGTTTAAGAGGTTTTTTTTTTTGGCTTAAAAAATGAAAACTGAGGAAATGCGCATTGATTGACAAAAAAGAATGATTGTTAGGGTAGTTCATAGTTGGTAATGGTGGGAAGGAATTTATAAGATACTGTATGTCTGTATGTATAATGAATTTGACCGTTGACATTTTCAAATGAAACGTAATTTTATGAAATGTCAGTATGTTTTACTTTTAGTTATGAATCAAATCCAAATGTAACACAATATTTTAAAATATTACTCTAATTATCTTTTTAAAAAAACTCTATTAAAATGTAACTAGTATAGTTCCCGCGCCTTGGCGCGATTTTTTAAAAATAAAATTTAAAAATAAAATAATATCATGCAATTAAATAAAATATTAGTTTAATATTTTGAATTAAAATTATACAAATAATCTCATAAAAGAACGATATAATAAGGTCAATTAAGATGAACTCCATTGTAGGTTAATATTAATTTAATATTTTGAAATAAACCCATTTGTTATTTTAAAGATGAAAATCAACTCCAAAAAATAAAAAGGGGAAAAAAGAAAAAAATGATTAGTTGAAGGGAAGGAAAGGTGAGAGAGGGAAAAAAAAATAAAAGAGTAGGAAAAAGATGATTAGTTGAATTAGCTAAAATCAAGGATAAGCTGGCACGTCAGCATAAGTCTTCTGATTTAAAGTTATATACTAGCGTAGTACCCGTGCGTTACGCACGGGATTTGTAAAGTATATTATATTTTTATAGAAGATATGTACTACACATTTCACAAACGTCAACGAATGGAATTTTTAGAACTTTGAGATGGAGAGCACATAAAAAAGATATATTATATTAATAAACTTTAAAGTAAAAAAAATCCTTTCGTCTCAAAATATAGGCCCTTTTAATTTTTTTGATATGTTTTTTAAGAAGCTAAAAACTCTATAAAATATTATCTTTTTATTAGTTTTATTTGAGCATGTTATATGATTTACAATGTCTAAATAGAAGCTTTATTATTATATATTAGGCCAAAACATGGATAGTTAGCTTAGTGTCATAAAACATGTGACAAATAAAAAAAATGAATGAAAATCTTTTGGATCTCAATCTTGTACTTTCAATTCATTTGTAAAAGAAAAAGAAGAAGAAGAAGTGGAGGAAAAACCATTAAACAAAGTGGGAATTGGGAATCGAGCTCATAACCTATTGATAATGAAAATCTTGAACTTGGATTCAAATTTTAATTCCCGTGCCTTGAAGGCACGGTATATATGTTAAAATCTAATTAGATGAATATTTTATTATAATATGTTAAAGTACTAAAAAATTATTTTCATCTTTAACTTTGAATTAATTCGGTATTTGTATTTGAACTTTTTTTACATTTCCTATAATATCTTTTCCTTCATATGATTTTTAAAAAAAATTACAGTTTAATCTATTTTCACCTATTTTGACATATATTATGCAAAACTACATTCCTATCAAATATAACGTAAGTATATCATTATGAGGTCGGGTGCAAACCTCTCTATAAATATATGGATAAATGATAAATTTTGATTATTATATATGATCAACATGGAATTCAAAACCACTTACCTAGACCATCCTTGGTTGTTGATGCATATTGATACAAATGCGCCTCATCAAGCAAATTAATTGCTTACGACAATAATTGATTAGTTACAGAAAACAATTTAGAAGAAAACAATAACATGCATTAAATAATCAAGATTATACCTTTAAAATAAATAAAAATAAAAAAACATATGGAAGAAAAAAGAGTTGAAAGTGAAAAAATAACCAAAAGTTATGAGGGAGATTCAAGACAAATAGTTAAGACTTCGAACCAATGACCCCTTGCTTTAATGGTAAGGGAGAGGTGGCTCTTGCAAGAGATCAAGGATTCAAATCTCACCACTTACACTTTGTGTAATTAGTGGACACTCAAGCCTTCATTGGATTGGGTGAGCTTGTCTGGTGGCTTCTCGTCGGGCTTACCGATTTAAGTAATTTGTAGGCTAGTTCTCGAGCCCGTGGGGGATTAGTCGACAACCTCGGACCCCCCACGGTACAAAAGAAAAGAGTTAAAGCTTCACATATACCCCTTCTTTTTTTAGAGTGATTTACCCAAATCTAAATGGTGTCACAATTTAAAAAAATTGATTAGTAATTGGAAACAATTCGAAAGAAAACAATAACATGCAAGATTAAACCTCTAAAATATTTTTTTTATATAAAATATGGACGAAAAAAAGTTAAAAAGTGATAAAATAACTTAGAGTTACGAAGGAGATTCAAGAAGAACATTTTTAAAGATTCACCTGCTATACATGATTCATTTTAATATTTGATTTATTTGACTTTAAATGTTTTCACAATTAAAAAATAAAATAAATAGTAAGTTATGTCTTTAGTGTATACTGAATTTTTGTTAAAGATACAAATGTAAAATTTCTTTTTTTTTTATATATATCAAATCCTTTATTAAATTAGAAGATTCAACGGAATATATTTGCTAATGAATGTATATTTTATATGCAATTTATTAATAAGGATCTTACTATATATTCAAAATATGTTTAGATTTAAATGATATTTTAACAACATTAAAAAATAATTAAGGCATTGATATTGGTCCTATAAATAAGTGATAATCAAGGTGTGTTTGGATTCCAATTGCATTTTAATTATAATTTATTTATAAATACAAATACTTGAGTAGTATTTGGTTATCAAATTTTACAATGTGCTTAAAATGATATAGCTTTTAAGTAAAAATATCTTATAAATTGTGTCAATCAAACAACCACTATTGTGTAAATTTTTTTAATTACATTATATAAATATAATTTACTATGTATTTAATTTAAAGTTTACATTATTTTAAAAATTGTCAAAATTGTTAACCAAACAATATTAAAGCATTTATGCATTATAATTAAATTATATTGGAATCCAAAGACACGTCAAATTTTTTTTTCAAATACGCTCATAAAATAAATTATTTGATTAAAAAAATGTAAGAATACCTATTTGCATTGGAGGAAGAGCTTCTTAGGGAAGATTAAACAAATTTAACAAATATTAGAATGAAAAGAAATTTTTAAAATTTTTAAATGTTTAACAATTATCAATAATTGATTAATTTAAACAAACACATAAATAACTTTCAAACAATAAGAATATTTGACAATTAGGGAAAAGAAATAATTGTCACATAGCCTATTTTTAAGGAAATATTTTTTAGCGCTTATAAATTTTTTAACTCTACCCATAATTGTTACACAACTCTAACTTAAGCTATAAAAAACATGCATGTCTATAATTTTCAAAGTATTTGTCACATCATTTTAATGTCGATATGTTTGGGATTATAAAAGAGGTCTAAGGACCAAGTTTATTCAAGTAAAACTTTCACAATTATAGTGCGAAAAAACACCAGTTTAAAAAAATAAATAAATATTTAACATCCATTTCTTTGAAAATAATTAAAAATCAAGTATACAATGTATCAAATCATAACCGTTAGATAAGAAGATTCTATCTGACCAAAAAAGAATTCTTTTTATTAACAACAATTTGTATGATATAAATTGATAAGTAATTATTGATTAAATCATTTTTTAGTTTTATATTTTTATTAATTTATTGTTATCTACTTAAGATTATAACAACCAAACAAACTCATCATTTTAAGGGAAAATTGATTTCTTATCTACTCATGCAAAAGAACGAAACATGACCAAAGAGATAAATTAAAAATGACATCGTAGTTGCAAATAGAGCTAAATAAAAAACCTAAAATTAGAGTTTATAGCTTGCAAATAGACCTGTCAAACGGGTCATTCGGGTCGGGTTCGGGTGGGGTCACTTCGGGTTTCGGGTAAAACGGGTCTCGGGTAAAACGGGTTTCGGGTTTTTCGAGTTGACTCGAACCCGGGTTTGACCGGTTTCGGGTCGATTTCGGTTTTGTCAATTTTTTCTTTTTTAAATTAAAAAAATCATAATTTGATAATTTTGTGATAAATTTTAATTATATATAAAAAAATTTAATTATAAATCAACCGGGCCAATCAGGTCACCGGGTCAATCGGGTAAATCGGGTCAAAATTACCGGGTCAATCGGGTCACCGGGTCGAAACCCAGATTACCCAGAAAATTTCGGGTTTTTCGGGTTCGGGTCGAAAAAAAATTCCGGGTCAAAATTTCCGGGTTTGGGTCGGTCGGGTCGGGTTGTGTTTTGACAGGTCTACTTGCAAAGTAGATTAACCGTGAGTTAAAAAAGTGTTAAAGATGTATATATTTAGAAAAGAGTTTACTCATATGTGCACAAAAAAAAAACATAGAAAACAATTGTTTCAAAAATATTTTCTAATCAAAACACATCAAAGTTGTTTAAAAATGGCTAAAGACAAATAACAACTATTTTATTTATTAGGCAAACTTTAAGAATTAAATAGTTGAATATTTGAACTTTAAATAAAATTCAAATAAATATTCTTGCTTTTTCTGTTCATATTTACGTAGGTTGCATCCGAAAGATTTTTTTTGGTTTAATCTTGCTTTTTGCGTTCAAATTTTATATTGACATAAATGATTTGATTTGTTTTTTTAATTGATTAATAAGATTTAATCGTGAATTTTTTATTTGGAGTATAAAGTTTTAGAAATTATAGATAGATGGATGATTGATTAAATATCATTGATTAATCATTAATGAGAATTGGTTTATGCTAGATAAATGAAATAATTCATTACATTTTTTTTGGTAAAGAATTGGTTTATGCTAGATAGATGAAATAATTCATTAGATGGCTAGGCCTTAATTTGTATATATAAAGAGTTGTTTTTTTTTTAAAAAAAAATTGATTAGTGAGAAAATTTTAAATCTAAGCCAAAAATTTAAGATAGATATTATTTTTAATTAAAAGATGGACATGAGTGTGATTAGAAAATTAAATTAGGAAATGACCAAAAAAAAGAAAATTAAATTAGGAATTAATTGAATTAGATTAGATAGATTAAAATTAATTAATTGATTAAAACTAAATTATGATTGGTTAGATGATCTATTTTTAAGGTGAGAATTTTAAACAATTTGAGAAGTAATTGGGGAATTATCCTAAATTTACAACTTTAAGTGTATGGCCGCCATGTGTCCCAAAAATGCAAGTGTTTTAGTATTATATTAGATATTAGATAGAGATTGTTATTTCAAAGATGAAAATCAACTCCAAAAAATAAAAAGGGGAAAAAAATGATTAGTTGAAGGGAAGGAAAGGTAAGAGAGGGAAAAAAAAATAAAAGAGTAGGAAAAAGATGATTAGTTGAATCAGCTAAAATCAAGGATAAGCTGGCACGTCAGCATAAGTCTTCTGATTTAAAGTTATATATAGATATAGATTATGAATGCAAAAGAAAAATTGCTTTAGTTTTTTCCAAATTTTTTTATTTCTATAAACAAAACTGAAAAATAATTTTTTTGCAAAATTATCATTTTTATTATTTATAAAAATAATCTTTTTTCTTTTTTTTTTTTAAATTGAACCATAATTTATTTTTCTGCTAACTAATACCCATAATTTTTTATAAAATATTTTCAAAGTTTTGTTTGTTATGCAAATAGTTTTTTATTTGAATAATATAATAGTGACAAAAATTATTCTAATAGAGTTGTAAATTAATACCAATTACAGGATAATTAAATTAATTTATATGTAGATATATTTCAAATATTTATCTATTAATATTATTTATATTTCTGGTAATTAAGTGCGGTTATGAAATAGTTTTGATTGATATTTTTATTAATTAACTAAATTTGAGGTGTGTGATAACTTTTATAAATTATTGCAACATATTATTTTAATAAAAAATTGTTAAAAAAAATTATCATAATCAACCATAGAAATTGACTTTAGTGGGTGGTTGTATATATAAGGTAAGGTTATTTATAAAGTTAGTTTGATCGGGAAAAATAATATTCACAGAAGCAGAGGCGGATCCTCTTTAGGGTTAGAGGTGGCAGTCATTCCCCTAATCAAAAATAAAATTTAACATACATATTAGTCTCGTCGATAGCTTCGATTTGATATATTATAAGCTCAATTCCGATATCTGAGCAAAAAGTTATAAATGTTTCAATTTTCATGACTGAACATATATAAATTAATTATTTCTTACATCATTTATCAAACTGATATACTTTTGTCTTAATTATCATTTGTTAAACTTCATATCTTAATAATATAATTATATCCGAGAACTTCAAATTAGGAGGTTATATTGAAATATATGAAAACCATGAAATAAAACATGCAAGATTTATGTTTTTATTCTAGTTTTTTTTTATAGTAGGCAAGAAGTGGATCGATAAAGCGATCTTGAAGCCATCAACAGATGGCTTGGATGACCCTACGCAAGGGTCGCCAGTCAAAAAAGAAAAAAATATGTAAGATTACAATTACACAAAATTAACATTAAAAAAGTCTAGAAAATTAAAACTAATGATCATTCATATCTAATCTGGCGGCTTAGACAGCTTGCGGCTTAGACGGCTTGCATGCAAGCCGAGTGAGCAGTAGACTTGCCATTGTTGTCTTGGAAGGCGGTGACTTTGCTCATCAATCATGTTGCATGTGAACCTCGGACTCAAAAACTTGAGATTTGAAGGATGAATTTGTAAACGGGTTTAAGTTTCTAAGCTAAGGGATAGGAAAGTAGGGATTTGTTGGGGTGTGTGGAGGGAGGACCCTCTTTTGTTGAGATTGTGTTTGGATTTGATAGATTTGAGATTTGAGATTTGAGTGGAGGGTAGGTTTGGTTTTCAGAATGGGGAGTTTTCAAGGCTGCAGGGAGAGGGGTAGCCGATAGGGGCGGCGGAAGAGAGGAGGAGGTGGAGCGGCGTCAAAGGTCTCCAAAATCGGAGAAACCAGGGCGGCGCGGGGGAACAATGATGATGTAGGAAAGGGAGGTCGTCGGATCGAGACTCCAGGCAGTCGGAGAAAGAACACCGGCGGCGACTGGAGCTTGAGCGGCGGAGGATGAGCCAGGGTTGGGTTTTATGGGTTGTGTTTTATTGGTTTTGTGGGAGGAGGGCACCGGATTCAGGTGGCCAGGAGGACAAGGAGACTGAGTCGGCTCGCCGGCACCGCAGATCCCCACCACGACCAGGGCCTAGGAGGAGCGAGCGGACATGAGTCGAGCCCTGGCGGCGGGGAGGCAGCCCTGCAACTTGTGGGTGAAGGTTGGAGACAGTGGCGGCTAGGCTTTCTCCATCTTCCGTGTTTACTTCTTAACTCTTATGTTTTTATTCTAGTTACACATTCATAATATTGATGATTTTTGGAAAAAGAAAATTAGGATTTTATTTTACATACAATTTTTTTCATCGTAATTTTCCGTCCCCTCTGATAGATTACATAGGTCTCCTATTGTATAGTGGGCTGAAAGCCCGTTAAGGCCCAATACCTTGTAACCTATATATATGTTATATCAATGAATGGAAACCCTCAAGGAGGACATTACAATCAATCTCATGATCTCACATGGTATCAGAGCCGCCGCGGCCGCGGCACCTGGCGCCCGCAGCAACATGATAACCGCCACCCCTCTTGGTACCCCAACCCTGGCTACCCTCCTTGGATGCCCTATGGCTACCCCGGTGCGTCGTTTCGTGGACCTGCCCCATATCTCAACCGCCAGCAGGGCTTGTTGGGTCCTGCTCCCCGTCCATCATCCGATCAGGCATACCCGACTGATGTGCACAACGCCTTCTCTTCCATGCAGCTGACACCTCCTGACGGCTCTTGGTACATGGACACTGGCGCTACCTCTCATATGACGAACTCCTCAGGTACTCTCTCATCTCATTCTTTTAAGGGTCCTGCTCATTCTATTATCGTTGGCAACGGTGGTCGCCTTGCTACTTCGGGCATTGGCCACACCACACTACCAACCCCTACCAACCCTTTGCACCTAAACAATGTCCTTATTGCCCCCAAACTTGTCAAAAACCTTATCTCTGTCCGTCGGTTTACCACTGACAATGATGTTTCTCTTGAGTTTGATCTGTTTGGTTTCTCTGTGAAGGATCTTACTACGGGGGTTACTCGCCTGAGATGTAATAGCACTGGGGAGCTCTATCCTGTGTCGTCGCCCTCACCATCCAGCCCGTCAAGTCCAGTCGCCCTCTCGGCATCATCATCCAGTCTTTGGCATGCTCGTCTTGGTCATCCCAGTCCTGCAGTTTTAGATTTACTTCGTTCTAAGAGTCTTGTCATTTGTAATAAAGAGCACCGCTCTGGTTTATGTTCGTCTTGTCAGTTAGGCAAGCATGCCAGACTTCCGTTTCAGCGTTCTTTAAACACTACTTTCGCACCTTTTGATATTATTCATAGTGATATTTGGACATCTCCTGTGCCTAGCAAGGAGGGTCATAAGTATTACCTTTTGTTTCTGGATGATTTTACACACTTCTTATGGGTTTTCCCTTTGCACTTTAAATCTCAAGTGTTCCCTATCTTTGCCAAATTCCATGCTTACATTAAAACACAGTTTCACACCTCTGTCAAGTGTTTCCAATGCGACAATGGCCGTGAATTTGACAATAAAGATTTCCACACTTTCTTTAATACCAATGGGATCTCCTATCGCTTATCCTGCCCCTACACCTCGCAACAAAATGGCAAAGCCGAACGAATCATCCGCACCATCACCAATATGATGCGCACTCTTCTCTTCCACGCATCCATTCACCTCCCTTATTGGCCTTACGCCTTGGCCACCACATGCTACCTCCTCAACATTCTCCCTTCTACCACCCTCAACCATCGCTCACCGTTTCAGGCACTGTATTCTGCTTTGCCCATATATGATCACCTTCGTACATTTGGTTGCTTATGCTTTCCCAATCAAGCATCCACCGCCCACCATAAGCTTCACCCTCGCTCTACCCCTTGTGTCTTTCTTGGCTACCCGTCTGATCATCGCGGTTATATTTGCCTTGATATCAAGACTCACAGGATCATTCTCTCTCGTCATGTCACCTTTGACGAGTCGCGATTTCCCTTCGCATCTCCCACACCCCCTGTGTCGTCGTCAGAGTCTGAGTCACCATTTCCTCACTTCATTCTTCCCCAGAGCTCTCCCGGTGCTCCTGCGTCTCCCCCTCCCCCACCTCCCTCGCCACCCCCCACAACCAGACCTCACACCCGCAGCGTCTCCGGTGTCTTCAGACCCCGACAGATCGTCTCCATGACCACCGACCATCACCCCGCCATACACCCCACATCCCCTACGCCAACATCCCTGCCTCAAGATGGCGCGCCCACGCCCCAAGCAGGCGCGCCCGCGCCCCAACCTGACGCGCCCGCGTCCCGCCCTGGCGCGCCCGCGCCCCGACCTGGCGCGCCCGCGTCCCCGGCTGGCGTGCCCGCGTCCTTCGCCTCTCCTGCCCCCATCCTTCCCGACTCCCTTTCCCCCTCTGCCTCCACCCAGACCTCCCTCTCCCCCGTTCCCACCTCCCACAAAACAGCCCTCCTAGACCCGAATTGGCAGGCGGCTATGCTCGACGAATACAGGGCCCTTACGAAGAATGGTACTTGGGTTCTTGTTCCTCGCCCTCCTGAGGCGAACGTCATTCGTTGTATGTGGCTCTTCCGTCACAAGTTCCGCTCTGACGGGACATTGGAGCGCTACAAGGCCCGTCTGGTGGTGAACGGTAGATCTCAGCAGGCAGGTATTGATTGTGATGAGACCTTCAGCCCTGTGGTCAAGCCTGCCACTATCCGAGTGGTCCTGAGTCTGGCTCTGTCGCGCAACTGGGGCATCCATCAGCTAGATGTCAAGAACGCCTTTCTGCATGGTCATCTGAATGAGACGGTTTACATGTTTCAGCCTCCGGGGTTTGCTGATGCTGAGCGTCCAAAGCATGTCTGTCTCCTCAAGCGCTCTCTGTATGGTCTGAAACAGGCTCCACGGGCATGGTTCCAGCGGTTTGCCTCTCATCTGCTCCGCTTGGGTTTCACTGGCAGCCGATCGAATACGTCTCTGTTTATCTATCGCAGAGGCTCGGACTTGGCTTTCCTGCTGCTCTATGTCGACGACATCATTCTCACCGCCTCTTCTGATGCTCTTCGAAAGTCCATCATCTCGAGATTGAGTGCCGAATTCGCCATGTCTGATCTGGGTCCGCTGTCTTACTTCTTGGGAGTTGCCGTTCAGCGGCATGCGTCTGGTCTGTTTCTCTCACAGAGTAAGTATGCTGCTGAGATTGTTGCTCGTGCTAAGATGGTCAACTGCAATCCCGTCGCAACCCCAGTCGATACATCCAACAAGCTCAGTGCTCATTCGGGTCCTTTGGTTGATGATCCAACACTGTACAGGAGCCTCGCTGGCGCTCTTCAGTATCTCACTTTCACCAGGCCTGATATCAGTTACGCCGTCCAGCAGATCTGCTTGTTCATGCATGCCCCTAGGGAACCCCATTTTCAGGCTTTGAAGCGGATCATTCGGTACATCAGCGGCACCCTCGAGCTCGGCACCACCATCACTCCTTCCTCTAAGCTTGATCTTGTGGCATACACTGATGCGGATTGGGGTGGTTGTCCAGACACACGTCGCTCCACGTCTGGTTACTGTGTCTTCCTCAATGACACTCTTGTGTCTTGGTCAGCCAAACGTCAGTCCGTCGTGTCTCGCTCCAGCGCTGAAGCCGAATACAGGGGTGTTGCCAACGTTGTCTCTGAGTGCTCTTGGCTCCGCAATCTCCTGCTTGAGCTACGATGCCCCTTACAGAAGGCCACTCTGGTCTACACTGACAACGTCTCCGCCGTCTACCTGGCTAGCAACCCAGTCCAACATCAACGCACGAAGCACATTGAGCTTGATCTCCACTTCGTCAGGGACAAGGTTGCCATTGGACATGTCCGCGTTCTACATGTCCCGTCCTCTTATCAGTACGCTGATATATTCACCAAGGGTTTACCTAGACAGTTATTCATTGATTTTCGTTCCAGTCTCACTGTACGGACCCCTCCCGTTTCGACTGCGGGGGTTTGATAGATTACATAGGTCTCCTATTGTATAGTGGGCTGAAAGCCCGTTAAGGCCCAATACCTTGTAACCTATATATATGTTATATCAATGAATGGAAACCCTCAAGGAGGACATTACAATCAATCTCATGATCTCACACCCTCAATTAACAATTTCAAAATCCGCCATTGTACAGAAGTATGAGATTAAATCATTAGAAAGTCAATGTTCTGTTCATATAAGTAATTATACCAATTAGTTAATTAATTAATTCAATCGAGTAATTGGAAGTTTAAGAACATTGGATGAAGGTGGGCCGTGTATAATTCTCCAATTAAAATAGCATTGAGTGATAATTTATGCATTCTAATGTTATTAAAGTGTCCAATTGAACTTCTTTGTTCTTTTAAATAGATTTTTTTTTGGTAAGATTCTTTTAAATAGATAGAGAGCATAACTTTCTGGACTTTTTTTTTTAATGGTTAAGAAAACCAATTACAATTAGGAAACGTATATAGTAGCTAATCCCTTGACGTCTTCGACTTCTGCTACTCTAGCTACTAGTTATATTATATGATTAACAAAGTCAATGTCAATATATATACACTATAATAAATTATGGGATTTTTTTTAAATATATGGGCGTGAGGTTTAGTCTCCATATAGGATATTCAAATCACGAATCATTTTATAATTTATTTATGTTTTTACATGCATTTTTAAAATTTAAAAATAAAATCCTATAAATATCCGCATTTTTCAGAAGGAAGAAATTGAAAAATGGATAAGAGATGTGTTGTCTAGTTCCATTATCAGGCCTAGTCAAAAGTCCTTTTACATTGTTGGCTAGATCGAGGTTTTGTGCGGATTACAGGCAATTGAATGATATCACAATCAAGGACAAGTAACGAATTCCTCACATATAGGAGTTGTTGGATGAGTTTTATAGGACTAAGATATTTTTCTAAATTGGATTGGGTATCATCAAGTAAGGCTACATATGATGGGAATGGGACATACCTAAGACAACATTTAGAATTCATCATGGTCATTTTGAGATCAAGGTGATGCCATTTCGACCAATAAATGCCCCTATAACATTCTAGCTTTAGTGTTCAGGAGGTTTGTATTAGTTTTCTTTGACGACATATTGG
This sequence comes from Persicaria tinctoria, assembly GCA_037127255.1. Classification (NCBI taxonomy): domain Eukaryota; kingdom Viridiplantae; phylum Streptophyta; class Magnoliopsida; order Caryophyllales; family Polygonaceae; genus Persicaria; species Persicaria tinctoria. The sequence continues at coordinate 26,450,113 of JBANSL010000006.1, forward strand.
TTTATATCAAGGATATTACTGGTTTGTACTGGTGTTGGGTATTATCATGAAGTATAAGTTGTTTGCTAAGAGATCCAAATGTGAGTTTGAATTGCGAGGGAGATCCATGTGTGACCAACATATATGTTTATAGGCCGAGAAAGAGTTGTGGGCAATTCATGTACTTGTGAATAAATCAATTAACACGCTACTTAGAGACACATGATCGATCATTATGGTTTATAAATCGTCACAAACGCCTTTGAAATTCACTTATGAAGCTCGCGATTGCAACTTCAATTGATTTAATTTCTCTTCAAAAACGTTTCTTCAACATGAATAAAGCCGTTTTAGCTAGCTTGTAGCTATGCATTATATATAGGAATTTCATTTGATCAATGGTATGCTACTGCCTACTATTATCAATCATATAGAGTGCAATCGGAAGAGTTTATTCCCCAGAAAAATACGTACAACATTATTGTCTTCTTAACAACATTTTCAATATCATGCAACGTAGTGTAGATTTCATTGTGGCGGCGGCCGTTTCACCAAAGCCCGATAGACTAGAAGGATCCAATGACTATGAGGATAAGACGCAGTCAGGGTCGGATCTGAGATTTCATATGTCTTGGTGAGATATAATATTGAGCCATAACTTTATGAGATTTCATTTCATACGTCTGAGGTGAGATATAATAATGAGCACAAGTTAGTAATCAATATACTTTTCTAAAGGGCCAAAAAAAAAAAACCATTCAATTACATGAAAAAAATATAGTGAATTTCAACATCAATTTGTTTTCTTTTTTTTTTATCTTTTCCAGTTCAAGTGGGCTAAGTCCACTCTACATCTGGATCGGGTTACTGTAGGCCCATTAAGGGGTTGACCCTCCCACTCACAAGTGTCTCCATGTTTTCACGGGGATTCGAACTTCGAACCTCGAGGCATGGGATGTAGCCTCATAACCACTACACCAACTTGTGATTGGTATCAATTTGTTTTCCTAATCCCTAGCATTTATGATGTGTCGATTGGGTAGATTATACACAAATTTCACAGATTTAATTTTGGGATGAAAATGAATGAGCTTGGTTGAACATAGTGAACTTGGGTTGGGTATGAGATAAAATGGCATCATGTCTTCAACATGATCCAGTCCGGCCCTCAAACAAACATAAACAACATAAACGGAGATCCCATATAACACTTCTATGGTTATTGGGCCTCTATGAGCATTGGGCCCGTGGTGTGAGCCCGTTGGAACTCACTTCAGATCCGACTCTGGACGCAACATATATAACGACACCTTTGAAAAGATCCGTAGACAATTTTCCAATCTTCAAAGTTGTCGCTATATATGCTCCCTAGTCATTGGGTTTTCGGAGTCCATAAATATTGGATCTAGATCGAATCACTAGTCACTTTTTCAAAAATTCTGAACATCTAATTAGATGAACCATCTTAATTTATACTCCATATGTGTTTGTTAAAGTCGAATATTTATCGACCAATTATAGACGAAATGGAAGAGATTAAAATATTATAAACAATAAACAATCTCAATTCATTTCAAATTAAGAAGTGGGGACGAAGCTGAAAATTAACATAAAAGGTCGTTCCTTGTAATTTCAGCAACGGCAAAAGGAGATTGTGCAGCGTGATCGAGGTTCTCTCGATTCTTGCTGCATTAGTGCATTTGCAAGCAAACACAAATAATGTGCAAAAAGTATAGCAATCATTTCATAGAAGATGGTGTGGATTAATATATTTTTTTTTTTTCTTCCTTCCGTTAATTCAAAATACATATTGTCGTGATTTTTTCACATTTGTCAGGTTTTTTTTTAATATAAGGAAAGAAATTCGATTATCTAGATAAGCTTATAGAAACCGAGAGTTCGAACAAGTTGGGAGATGAAATAATCATCATTTACAACAAAAATCAAATAACAAAAGCAAATAACTGAATGGAAATAACAAGAAGCAAATGATGGAAAGGAAAATACAGAAATGAAGTACAATCCATTCTACACTGTAAACTATAAGCTAGCAGAACCACGAACCAACCCGGCAAAAGAAAGACGCACACAGAGGTTTTTTCGTCTATGAAGTTGCAGAGGTTTTATTTGTTTAAATTTTATTCTTTCTCGTATCCGTAGTAGCGAAAAAGACAATCAAAACCTAAGAATACATAAAAATGTAAGCAACATTTGAAAATCGATCCAGACTAGGAGAGAGGGTGCCTCCCAAGGCTTACGAAATCCATAAACCATGACTTGATCCGACCTCATTCTCCCTAAACCTCTTACATACCCTTTTAATGTTTCTGCCCCCATTTTATATATATACACGAGAGGTTGATCGAAACTTGAAAGTGACTTGAGCATCAACTCGGGGTCGTGTGAACACACACATGCGCTAGTAGCCTAGCACACAAGTCGAGTGGGGTTCCATTCCAAAACCAATTAAAAATAGAAGGAATAGTCTACCGACTCATATACTATGACTTGATATGTTCAACTTTCTGATGTGAGACATTTTTGATCTCATTCACATCTCTAACAGTAGTAGTGTAAAAACTTCAATTCATTGTTTGTGAATTATTGAAAATTGAGGGTCCAGCACAATCTGATCCCCTCCAAACTCTCATCCCCAAATCAATACATAATGTAAACTAACCGATGCCCATTGCACGTACCGAACACGTACATCGAGATCGACGAGATCGAATATACTGTATTCCGTATGTAACTGTATACATTGATTGCAGCTGAATATTGATTGATTGATTATTAATCATAGGGAGTATTATATAGAAGAGGTACGGGCCGTTGGCATATGCATTATATATTTACTCCCTCCGTTTCCTTTTAATTGACTTTTTACTATTCATGCACGTTTTTTAAGGTGTGAAAAACTATATGAAATAATAATTTTTTTAAATATTTTTTTCGACAATCTCATACTTATTGATGATAAGTATAATATTATTAAAAAAATATTTTTAAAATATTAATATTTAATATAGTTTTTATCGTTATAAAACTACGTGCATGACTTGAAAAAGTCATTTAAAAGGAAACGGAGGGAGTATATGATATTTCCCATGTTCGTGGTTGCCCGCCTAAATGGCATGATCGACAGCAGTTGTATTATATTGTAGGGTTTTAGTTGGACCGGCATACGACGTCGTTTTCTTCTTAAAACCCAACGGATGCGAGAACATGCCACTGACGGTACTGCATACTCCAGCCCTCCATCCATGTGATCCAAGCCCCCACCATTTGAAAACTACTTCCCAACTATACTTAATTATATTCAAGGCTTGGTTTCTAAAGTTGGACAAATTCCAATTGTGTGTGTAATGTGTTATTCAAAAAAATAATTTAAGGATTGGTTTGTACGAATTAAATTTGACAAATTATTATGGAGATTTTGTGTGATTTAGAAAATGATAGACTTTATGAAATTTATTCTTTTAATTTGCAAATTTTGAGTTATAAGTGATAATTTAAATTAATTTTTTTGGTCTCTATTAAGTGCTCGTGTGGATTGGTTTAAAAAACCTAGGAAGTGGAATATCCCAGAAAGTTGGATAGAAAATCTGCGTTTGGTTAAAAAATTTGTTCTCCAAAAACTCAGGAATTGAAATTCCCATGAATTTAACTTCCTGTGAAACACAAGAATTGAAATTACCAAGGGGTACATGATAAGACAACTTTCACCCTTTTATTACTAATAAAAATCCCATATTTATCTCAATATATCAAATCCACCACTTTTTCATTTTTTAACCAAACATATTTCATAAAATCACAGAAAGTGTAATTCATGGGAAGTAGACTTCCCATGAATTAAATTCCCGGAAAGTATACTTCCTACGTTTATCCAAACGAGCACTAAGTTGGATTATTGACCACCGGCCTATTATAATTTAGAAAATGATTTGACTTTATTAAATTTATCCTTTTAGTTTCCATAAAAATAAATTTTGAACATACCAAATTATGTCTTTACAGAGATTAACGATGCAACAGATCACTATCAACATGTAGGGTGACTATGAACAGATAATCTCCAGATCTAACTTTATATATATTATAAAAATATTAAAATCACAAATCAGTCTCTCTTTAGTCGGTTCGTAAACATGTATCCATGGATCTCTCTCTGTTTTTTTAATAAGAAATAAAAAAATGTATCCATGGATCTCTGTATCTATAAAAACACTTAATAAGAAATCAACAAAAAGAAGAAGAAGAAAGAAGAACTTAGGGTTAGATATGTCAAAACATGATCCGATCCGAAAAAACTTGATTCGTACACTTGATAATTTTACAGGCTTAAACCCGATCCGAAAAACTCGATTCGTGCGCTCGAAATTGACCCGATGACCCGTTGGGTCAAAATCGACCCTGTGAGTCAGCATCATGTCGACGCCACACATGCACCAGATTGACCCCACACGATTCATCATACAATTGTATTCATTAAGGTCACTCATAAGTTAGATAAACGTGTATATATTTTATAGTTATAATATGTTTAAAACACTTATTTGTATAACTATGTTTTTTTTTATGTTTAAAATACTAATATAATATTATTATTTAGTTTAATTTAAAATATGTATATTACAGATTAATTTTGATAATATTTTAATATTTTTAAAAAGTCTTTAAAAATTTCGAGTTTTTGACCCGTTGGGTAGACCCGAACCTGGGACAAACCCGGTTTGGCTCGTCGATCTGGAACGACAGGTAACCCGATTGATTCAAAACCCGATTTACCTAGGAGCTGAAGGATCCAAACCCAACTCGATTGACAGGTCTACTTAGGGTTTTCGGCATTTTGCTAAACGGGTTTTCGGCATATAGGATAAGAGGCTTTATTAGAAAAGATTTTTTTAAATTATATTATTAGAAAAGATTTTTTTAAATTATAATTAAAAACTTCAAAGCATTTTGCTAAACGGGTTTGACTTTGATTTCTCAAACCTCGAAAGGATATGTAGGCATTTGATTCCTCAAAAATGCTAACACGTCTATTATAATTACTTGAGAACAATTGCATATTCTTGAATATTTTATTTTCCGAAACAATAAGCCCATAAATCTCTGGATTCGTTGTCTTTTGGTGATCGATTTGGTTCTTTAGAAAAAAATGAGTATTTGAAGATAGAAGCTCCCCAATCGCCCCGGAGCTTGATATCTTTGTGTTAAATTAAACCGGCTTCAAAATTGGAGAATGACGAAGGAATTCCAAACAAACTACAATGAATTGACAACTCACCACAGAAGGCGCCGGCGGTACAAAGAGAAACAAAACAAGACAAAACCTTGGAATAAGCCTCCATTCGAAAGAGTGAAATTGAATTTTGATGTGGGATTTGGAGTTATCACTAATGGTTTTGTTATTCGTGACCATGTTGAAATCTCCTACGAGTTGGTTTCAGGAAAGTAAGAATGCAAACAGCTATAAAGGCCGAAGTACTTGCTCTTCTGTATGGGATTGAGAGTACTTTGGAGTTAGGAGTTTCATAAATTGATCTAGAAAAGAGATTCTCTAGTGGTGATAAATGCTCTAAAACTTATTTGGTTGTGTGACTCGTGTCCTTGGAAATTTTAAATGTCCGTCGTCGAAATTTTGTGACATTTGTTATTATTTAGGGATTGTTTCATGTAACATATGTTCGGCTTAATTAATATTATGACTGATAAAAGGCGCACACTTTTACCACTCATTCTAAATGTATCATCCTTTAAATCACCAAGACTCATTCTAAATGTATCCTCTTTTAAATCATCAAGATTTCCAGAGCCTTATCCAATCACCCTTCCGAACACACATTATTCGACACTAATAAAAAAAAAAACCGATTTCAATGCATTGACCCTAAATCTTTCATTTTTTTGAGCCTAGTGTATCATTCAATTACAATTTTATTTTTTTTTAAAAAAAAATTGTAATTTTAGGGTTGGGTTGGCTATAAAACCCTGACGCTCTTCCAACTTGCCCTTCTTCCTCCAATTTGACTTTACTTTTACTTCTCCAAATCTGTTTCGCCCCTTTCCTTTTGTTTATTCCAAGTTTTGCCCTTTCGGGGTTGCTTTGTCCTCCATAGTCGGGGAGCTTTGACCACGCCAAGCTGAGTTTGAGAGAGAAACTCAAAGGATTTGGATCCACTTCCTTTCGTACTTCCATCAAGTTTTGCAATTAGCTCCCAAACTTTTCGTTTCTTCCAATTTTTGCCCAGATCTGGTTCAATCAATTAAAGGTAAAATTTCCGCCATCGTTCTTCATCTCCATGTTCCGTCGTTGCTTTATTTCAAATTCAACCTTCAATAAAGCTGTAAACGAGACGAAAAAGAGGGGATTTTTCATTTTAGGGTTTCCGGGGGATTTCGAAATCTGTTTATGCACTAATTTTCTTCAACTTGTATTGATCTACAGCCGCTGTTGATTATTTTTACTCTGATCCGCAAACAAAGAAGAAACCAACCCTAAAAAAGATGAATTACTGTGCCATCCAGCAAAACGGCGTCGTGTCGCGAGAGGACATGAGAAGCTCCTTCGCCTCCGCGACCGCCACCATGTTTATGCCGGAGCTCCACCGCCGCCGCGAGGCGTTGGTATGCCCAAAGCCGCGGCGCGTTGGCCTTCTCGACGGCACCAACACCGACCCTAGGCCCCTTCATTGGCAGCACTCAAGGTATTAAATAAATTCCAAATTTGTTTGCTTTTCAAATCTCTTGAATTCAAAATCATGTGTTTACAATTGCTATTTTATTGGGAAAGATGTAATCTTTAAAGGGATTAATTTGATCTGTGTTTCTTGCAGCCGTCAAGCTGAGCTATCTGATTCAAAAGCTGGGTCTGAGCTTCTGGAGATCTTCCTTGCCAAGGTATATTATTTCCTAATCCATTTTTCAAAGCAATTCTTGAAAGTTCCTAAGCATTTGGATGAAAGATAATTTAGCTATGCATTTATTCATCCCTTGATTGAAACCTTGGGAGTCCAAATTTCACATAATCATGGGGAGTTAGTTAACTTGTCATTTTGAGAAAGCTTTACCTAGACAGTTGTTTATTAAAGGAGTTTAACAAAGTTGAGACATTTTCTAAATGTTAAGATACTTACCTGTAAATCTGCAATTATGTTTAATCTCAAAGTAGTACTATCAATTATATTACTCCATTGGAAAGGAAAGACATGTGGGGCTGGGGTCAACTAGGCATCATATCATGGAAGGGGTGGTGTTGAATACCATAGCTTGTACATCATGTGGGACCATCTCATTGTTCTTTCTTGCCTCTCAAAAGCTAGGGTTATGTTTTATTATATGGTTGAGAATTTTTCTTTCAAATCTATAGATGATGCTCTACAATCTCATCCCTAACAGGAGTGGTTCAGAGCAAGGAAAATGACACTTTTCATAAGTTAAAGCTCTATCCATTAAGTCTCATCTTCCTTTGATTGATACAGGGTGGACATGGTTCTGAGAGATCCGGCACTAACACCAGCACGACACAGTTAGGCTTGTCACCCCCGTTTTTCAGTGGGTCACCGCCGAGTAGAGTGTCTAACCCCTTGATTCAAGACTCTCGTTTCAGGGAGGAGAAGCTTCTTCCCACAATCACCTCTGCCTATCCTTCTTCCTCCACTGCTGCGCAACCAGCAAGGAAGGGAGGTTGTGTGAGGTCCAATTTTGGTAACAAACCGGTAGTGAGAATTGAGGGGTTTGATTGCCTTGACAGGGATCGCAGCAGAAACTGCCGTATCCCTACCCTGGCTTAATTGGCTCCATATTCCTATTTTCAATTTAACACAAAAAATTAGAGTTGAGACTACATTAAGAGACAATGTGTGGAGTTCATTTGAGACTAGAAAAAAGTGAGGCTAGCGAGAAAGTGGGAGGATTTTGACGTGTAAATAGGTTGTGGAAGTGAGATTAGCTTTTGCAGGTTAATGAAGATTCTATGTGTAACGGTACAAGTCTAGTTTGCAAGTAAATAAGCTGAAAGTGAGTCGAAAGAGAAGCTAGAAATTAGAGTTAGTATGAAGTAGTAGGACCGTTTTTACTCAAGAGGGTGAAGGGTATATACTATATGGCACTGATCAGGATTCGAGAAATTGTGTGAATATTTGTTGAAATCTGCGTTTGTGATGTCATTTTGGGTCGGTTTTCCCTCCTACGAGCAAGGTTGCTGAAGGGGGAGCGTACGTACCTATATGAAAGCTACTGGTTTGGTGTTGATTTTTCGAATGGTTCACGTTTGGTATTCCTGGTCATCTTTTAGCTCTATTACCTTGTAATATGTAAATATAAGTATCCCCTAAATGGGTGTCTTTTGGTCTCTTGAAATGTCTCTCTGTACTTTCTTGTTACAATTTATTTTGATGAAATGTTGGGTGTTGCAGTAACCTTATAACTCCTACTCTGCTACACTTGTGTCCGCGCGCACACGAGACATAGTAGCTCGAAGGACAATCTCCATTTCAGAATTCGTGTCGCATACCCTACGGTTGCTTCTCAAAGCATCCGCAGACAAGGTTTGTGACACTAGCGTATTGTAGCGTTTGTTTGTTGACGGCGGATAAATCTACACTCACCCCTTCCTAATTCCTATATCTTTTGGGCATAAGGGTTGTAAGTTGCGGCAATGGCGTTACCATGTTTCCTTATAATGCATCACAAATAAGGAAAACTTGAGATTTAAAACTTTAGGCGATTACCAATTCCTTCGTTCCATCGACCTTGCATTATCAAGCATAAAACCGTTAAAGAAAACTGAATCCACGCGGTTAGAGGTGGCAATCGAGTTGATAAAGCTAGCGCTCGCAGCTGCCTCTTAGAGCGTCAGAGCCGAAGTCCTGTGGCAGGGATATTGTAAGCGAGACGAGCAATTCTATTATTTTTGCAATAGTATTGACTTCCCTGAAAATATAGTGTTTGGTTTGGGTTGGATCTGAATGTTACTACTTACTACTATGTTGAATTGTTTTTCATTAGTTTATTTTAGTTAGCGTTACCTGTACACAAAATGTTATTTATGGGATTGTGATAGCATCTACTAGTATATTTTTTATTTGTTTTGTGAAAATAAAAAATACATATAAAGGCAAAAATTCACGTGATAGCATAAAAATCTTGGGAGGGAATCGCTCGAGCATGTTAGCAGCACATGCCCAGGGCATAGCCCCACCTATACCATGATGCCTATCTCAATGTTTGCATTTGCAGCTTTATTTGCCCGTTAGTGGCTTTGCCGACATCTATAGGAGAGTAAGTGGCCTATGTTAGGGATCACCATTCTCTCCTCTTTTACCAGTTAAGATCCCTTGTGCCCATTTCTATTTTTTTTTTTTTTTTTTTTTGATACAGGTGAGAATTTGGAGGTGTCAACCTCGGTTGTATCACCACCCAAGAGCGTCCTTGTGGACGAGAGTTTGAAACTCTAAATCAGTACTGTAAGACGACGAGCCGGACCCCAAGGCCATATGAGTGAGTCGATCAGCCGCTCTGTTCGCCTCTCTAAAAATGTGGGATGCAGAAGACGTCTCGAAACAGCGAAGTAGATGGAGAGCATCTGATATAAGCATTTCGATCTCCCATGGAGTCGACCACACACCGTTAATCGCATTCACAATCGCGAGGCAGTCTCCCTCCACCGCAACTCTTCGAATCCCCAGTCTTCGCGCTTCTAGCAACCCAAGCTGCAGCCCAACTGCCTCAGCCTGGACCGCAGACGCCATCCCACATCTACTAGCATTGCACGCAATCACCCTACCATCCTCATCTCTGATAACAAAAGCTGCAGAAGCAGAGCCAGATAACGATTTAGCACCATCAAAATTAAGTTTAAAGATACCATGCTCAGGTTTACGCCATCTAATAGTATTCTTTTTGCGAGGGTTAACTCTAGGTTTGACTCTTATTGTCTTTCCATCATCTTCATCTGAGTCATCTTGTTTAGTTTTTTTCCAGTTTTGCATGTGGTGTTTGATTATGGCTACCAGTTCATCTGTTGTTCTTAAGCTCTGGTTTTCAAAAATAATCTTGTTTCTTTTCGTCCAAATGCACCACCAGGAGAAAGCCAAAATAGTCTTCTGCTCATGGTTTAGCTGTCGAAATATTTCGTTGGTGATGGTCTTTATACTTTGATTACTTTTGTCAGCATTTGTTATTTTTCGTTCAATATCTCTATCCAAAGATCCAATGGTTCTTAAAGTTGTCTGGCACTCCATGAGGAGATGGGTAGCGTCTTCCTCCCTAGCGTTACAGAATATACAATCCATGGGCGTATGAATCCCTTTGTTTCGAAGTCTAGCTTTAGTAGGTAATCCGTCCAATCCTACTTTCCATAAGAAGTTTCTTATCTTTGGTGGACAATCAACTTTCCATATATCAGAGAATAATTCTATCTCATTGTCATTTGATTTTGTGATTAGTTTTATGGCGCTTGAAGTTGAGAACCAGCCATTGGAGCTATGTTTCCAATAGAGTCTATCTTCAATCTCCTGCGAAGGTAGGGGGATACTCGTAATTATCTCTACAAGGTCCGTAGGTAAAATTTCTCGGATCTTTTGTACATTCCATGTCTTATTTGGTAAAATGTAGTTTTCAACTCTTTCTTGATCATCAATCTGATGGATTAGTCTGTGGTCCTTAAGTTTTCTATCATCATTTAGCCATTTGTCCGTCCAGAATTTAACCGTCTTTCCATTTCCAATTTGCCAAATGAGCCCATCGCAGAATTCATCCTTTAGGTCTATTAGCTTGGCCCATTGCCACGACAAGTTTTTCTTTCTTTTATAATCCCAAATTTGGTCTTCTTTTAAATATTTTTCTCGAATTATTCTGACCCATTGATTGTGGGGTTCCGCAAGGATTTTCCATAATAATTTCATTTGTAGGGCTTTATTCATGTCTTTTGTTTTGTTGAAGCCCATACCTCCTTGTCTTTTTGATTTGCAAATTTTGTCCCAACTTAACAATGGTTTATATTTTTCGTCCTTATTCCAAAAGAAACATCTGTTTATTCTATCTAGTTCATTGTGCACACTTGTCGGAAGCATAAAGTTTTGCATAACGTAATTGGGTTTAGCCATAAGATTCGCTTTTATTAGAACTGCCCTTCCTTGCTGGGAAAGGGAGTTCGCTTTCCATTTTGTCAACTGCATTTTCGATTTTCCAACAACATCTTCAAATGTTTCTTTGTTAACCCTACCATTTATAATGGGGCATCCTAGGTATTTGTCCAAAGCTACTTGGTTCATTATAAGGAGAGTGCTTTGGATTTGGAGTTTTTGGTTTGCGGATACACCTTTTGTTACTTGGAACGCAGATTTGTTGAAGTTTACTTTTTGGCCCGAAATTTGACAATATTCATCGATAATCTTTTTCACTTTAGCACACGATTCCTGAGATGCTTTGGCAAAGATCATGATATCATCCGCAAATGAAAGGAACGGAATCCGTGATCCATTTGGGGTCATTTTAAATCCAATGGAGTCTGTTGATTCATGACATTGTTGTTGTAATTTCCTGGCAAGGATTTCTGCGCCTATGATAAACAGGTAGGGGGATATGGGGTCACCCTGTCGGATCCCTCTTTGAGGGAGAAAAGTCTCGGTTGGTTCATCGTTCACTAATACTGAAAAAAACACAGTCTGAATACATTCGCTGATCCACCCCACGAATCTAGAAGAGAAACCAAATTTCTCCAAGACCGCAAAGAGAAACCTCCAGTCAACTCTATCGTAAGCTTTTTCCATGTCAAGTTTTATTGCAATCCATCCCTGTTTTCCTTTTCTTGTTCGGAATGAGTGAAAAATTTCATGAGCTATAAGCACATTGTCCTGAATAGCTCGATCGGCCACAAAGGCTCCCTGAAGTGGGTGAATAATTTTCCGTAGAACCTTTTTCATTCGTTCAGCAAGAATTTTGGCAATTGCTTTGTAAATAGTTGAACATAGGCTAATTGGTCTATAATCGTTAGTAGTGGAAAGGTTTTCACATTTCGGAATTAGGGTGATAAATGTCTGGTTTATTTGGCGCAACATCTTCCCTGAAGAGAAGAAACCTTTGATGGCCTTGGTTATCGATGGTCCAACAATGTCCCAATATTTTCTGTAGAACTCTGCTGTCATCCCGTCAGGTCCCGGGGATTTGTCTTTACCGATGGAGAAAAATGCATTTTTTATTTCATAATTGGAAACCGATTTGGTTAGTTCTTTGTTATCTTCCAAACTTATCTCCCTGTCTACCAGGGTTAAATAGTCCTGCAGTAGCCTGTCATTGATACTTTCTTTTTTGAATCTTTTTTCGAAATCGTCTTTAATTTCTCTTCTAATATTATCTTCCCCGACTATTTCTGTGCCCTCTTGTGTTCTAATTCCCCTTATAATCTTTCTATTTCGTCTGCCGGAGGCTACTCTATGGTGGTATCCGGTATTTGAGTCCGAAAGTTTTAAATGTTTCGTCTTTGCTCGTTGACTCCAATATTGCTTATGATAATACAGAAGTTGGTCTTTTTTCTCTATTAATTGTATTTGAAGTCTAGTATTGTCTCGTGTCTCTCCTTGATTGCTATTCATTTGTAGTTCAAGTAGTTTTTCTTCGGTTTCTCGTAGTTGTCTAAAGATATTTCCAAAGGTTCTCTTATTCCACTCTTTCGTTAGTCGTTTTAGAAGTTGTGTCTTTTTCATAACATTAAACATGTGAGATCCTTGGTATTGTGTTCTCCACGCTTGAGTTACTAAGTTCTTGTAATCTTTTCTCGTTAGCCACATTTTTTCAAATTTGAAAGGCCGCGCCTTTCTCCTATTGTCTACTTCAAGTTGTACAGAGATTGGGCAATGGTCTGATGTCGAGAAGGCGTGGTTTCTTGTTGCGATGTTTGGATACCATTGGATTATTTGATCTTGAACCAGGGTTCTGTCAAGTTTCTCATAAATATTATTCACATCAAATTTGTTTTTCCTCCAAGTAAATTCATTGCCAACGGTTGGAATGTCAAGTAAGTTACATTGGTCTTTGAATAATAGTAATCGCTCAAATCGGGAGGGGTGTGGGTTATTACCACCACTCTTTTCACTTGTACTTTGGATCTCATTAAGGTCACCCAGCAAAATGACAGGGATTGTCAAGTTTTGGATATGGGTCGTTAAAAGCTGCCAGAAAGAGGCCTTAGCTGACTCTTGGGGAGGAGCATAGACAAAACAAACTGCAAATGTTATTCTTTTTCCCGTGTTTTCAATTTTTAAGGTAATGAAACGCTCTTCTTTTGTCATAACAAAGACTAAACAATCTTGCAAACTGTAATTTTTCCAGAGCACGCAGATCCCCCCAGCCCTACCAGAAGTCGGGCTGAAGCAGATAGCATCAAAACCAGCACCTTTCCAAAGAGCATCTGGGGGCTGGGATTCCGCTTTGGTTTCTAATAGGGCTAGGATTTGAATGTTCTCTATTTTACACATTGTTTCAATGTCTGTAAATCCGTTTCTAATTCCACAACAATTCCATGAACATATTTTCATTTTGGCCATAGAGAACTGATATTTGTCTGGTTTGGTCGTTCCCCATTTTCTGTGGTCTTTTCTTTTTTTTTTGCACGCCGTTTGATCTTTGTCCAGGCTTTCAAGTTGCGTTTAGTGTAGTGGATGTTTGCTCTATAAACTCCGGGTTTGATTCTGATTCGGTCTATCACCTGAAAACTAGCAAAAAACCAGGAGTTGGCAGCTGGGCTATACGATTCGATCAAAGTTAGTGCTAGTAGTTTGGGCATATGACATATTATTCTTTCAATTTTTGTTCTCCATTCTAGTTTCTTATTAGTATTGATTGCCTGGAAGCGCATCCCATTCCAACTATCACATTCTTTTCGTGGTTCAGATGTATTTGTCAGGTTTTCACATTTGTTCAATATGGGTTCATTGCTTCGGTTGTCAAAATCTTCAGCAAAAAACCCAAGAAAACATCGAGGGTGCCTGCAAAACGGTAAGAACAAGAAGATACCAGCCAAGGAAACACAAGTAACAAGGTGAAAATCAAACCATCCAACATTGTCTGCAAAGGTTTCACAACAGTTACTGAACTTACTGTGAAACATGTTTGTCTTGAACCTGCTTGTTTTGTCCTGTTCACCAAGTCTGTGTAGGGATACCAAAATACACGGAATAAAGAATTTGCTCATTTTATCCTTGTCATCAAGTTTCCAATTGGTTCTATTACATAGAAACAAAAACAACCTCAAAAGAACCAGATCTAACAGGTTACATAGTGCAGTCCATTGATCTGACAAGAGTTGGGTCATTAAGTTTTCAATTGGGTTCAAAGGGTCCTGGTTTGGGTTCATTTTGTTCGGTTGCCTTTGGCGGTGCCTTTGAAAAAGGGACCGAAAAGGGCTGTCGGCATCAGTAGAGCCCCTCAAACATACATGGAGCTTCAAGCCAGCCCACCTAGACAACAAACACCACATACAAGGAATACAATAACACATCCAGCTCAATGAAACCAAAGAAACACACGACAACTCAAGGAAAAAATTCAGTAAATAAAGATAAAGGATCTTGTAATCCAGGGGCCAAGACACAAAATCAAGGGTCCAAATTTGTCTTAGTTTCCTGAGGATCCATTCATATTCAAGTGTCCAAGCTGAGGTATTCATACTTCTTAGAACTGGAAAATCAATTTCACAGTAACAAAGGTGAAAAACATCGATAACTAAGAATTCAAAACTAACTACTAAGTTGCATATCCAGGATACCAAGATCCTATGATCATAATTAGAGGCATAGAGACTGTAGTTCCATGTTAAGGTGATATGAATTTTCATTTTTCAGAAAATATAAACAGATAACCAGTAGATCCCATCAAAGTAATCCCCAACACAAAGGAGGATTATACAAATGAAATTCAGGGATCTAAAAAGGTGTATCTTAAAACTCTGGGAACATGACTTGGTAGAGTCAGGAGGAGGCAATTCAGATTTAGTGCAAGAGACTTCATTTTCCCAATTCACATGGCCTTGGTTCTCTACTTCTTTAGTCAAATTGATTCTATTGAGCACAAAAATAATCATACAGATTAATAAAACACGATTCAGACCACACGAATAACAATAAGAATCAATTGTTGTCCCAACAGAGTGCACAGAGCACAGGTTTATCAAATTCAAGTCGCATTTGACATTAAAATTCAGACTATCAAAGGTTAAGACTCCAGTTACCGGGATCATGAATCGACAGGCCGAAAGGATAGTTCGAGAGTCTTCTATTTGGGTACAAATAGACACTATCTTCATAGGGTGCGAGGGATTCAAGATTCTTCTCCCATGGGTCATGTTTTCAATTGGGTCATTGCTCTTATTTGCTTCAAGCCAGAAGGCTTTTTTGGATCTTAACTTGTTTTTTCCTAGCAAGAAAGCAAAGTCAGAGCAATAAATTTTCTGGGGGCCATTTCTTCTATGACAGTTGATTAAATTATTGGGAAAGCTTTCAATATAATGAAATAAAGATTGCATCTTCAATAGATCAAGTTCAATGTTGTAACTAAACCACTTGTAAAGATAGAAATCAAAGGAGTACGAGAACCTGGCAAAGGGTATTACAGCAGCCACACTCGGGACAACCGATTCAACAGCACCCCGCCCCACAGCACACGGGAGAGAGGAAACCGAGAAACCCCGCCACCATAATCGCCGCCGCTTCCATTTTGACCGCCGGTACCAGAAAAGTCGACCATAGATTGCTTTAAGATTCGCCTTCGCATAAACCTCTTTCGGATTTTTTATTTCGGTTTTACATCTAACGTCGCTTTGTTTTTCCTCCTTTGTTGTCTTCTTTTTCCTTGACTGGATCCTCAAGCTTGCATCAGGAGAGGCGCCAAAGCGGACCTCCCGGCTCGATTTCGCAAGGCCTTCTCTTTCATCACCTTTTGTCTCTCGCTTTTTGATTTCATTGAGTAGCAGCTCCTTCGATTTGACGAAGAGAGCCATGGATCTGCAAACATCATCATCGTTCTCGACAAGCCTCGGCGCTTCGTCGGCAACAGGGTCTTCGCTCTTCCGGCGTTGGTCATTGAGGCGGCGGCGGCGGGTTTGGTGTCTAGGGTTTCCCTGTCTGGGATTCTCTCTCTCTAGCCTCTCTCTCATTTCTCTTTTTTGTGCCCATTTCTACTGTCCCTCTCCTGTACCTCCTCTCAATCTCTCTATTTTGTTTTTCTTTTTAATCAATTATTTTAATTTTAATTATTATTGTTTTAAATTAAATGAATTGGTGTGAGGAGGGACACAAGGGATAGGGGGTTCAAGGGATAGGGGATCCCAACCGTCTTTTATGGGCTATTTCTGTCTTAGTGATGGACAACTTAAATGGAGATGGGACGAGGGTAGGAGTCAAATGATTCCCCGTGCGTCGACGAGAATGAGAATGAGAATGGTCGAATGGGGATAATAGTTCCCCGTCTGTTATCCGTCTTGCATATGTTTTCATTGGGGAATCATGTATGTGTCTTCGAGGGTTAAGATTTTACAAAATTATGTAATTTTGTAGAATAGGTAAACCCTTATAGTTTTCATCCAAAAGTTTATTTTAGGATCGATTTTTCTATATAAGAAGTTTTATTAGAATTGATACTATATTTGTTAGAAATTTTTTTCTAAAATGATTTGGGAACTCAATTGATAATCATCCTACTGGGGTTATGTATTTATATATTGCGATTACATAGAAAATAGAAAGAATTTGCAAAACAGGCACTTTATATGGACGTATTTGCAAAATAGCCACGGGTTTGGACAATTTAACAAGATATCCCATATATATATACTAATTCTCAAAAAAAAAAATTCTTTTATGAGAATCCAATCTCTCTCTCCGCCAGATCTCCTCCGCCAGATCTCGGAGCATCGCCGGAGGTCGAGCGAGCGGCCGGTGGCGGTGGCGGAGGCGGATAGCGAGCGAGCGAGTCGAGTCGAGTGGCCGGAGCAAAGGCCAAAGCGAGCGAGCACGAGGGAGCGAGCGCTATCTCCGGCGAGGCTGTTACAGATCCGGCCAGATCTATGGCTAGGCGGCCAGATCTATGGCGAGCGAGCGAGGCCGGAGGCGGTGCGAGGGCGGCTTCGAGATCCATTCTAGATCTGGCGAGCGTTGGAATCGGGGAGGGAGAAGAAGTTTTGTTAAATTAAAAAACTTATCCCATAAATATGGGAATTATAAAAAAATATCTATATTTTATTATGTGATTCACATCTACTATATTTTTATTTTTACATTTGCACAAAATAAAGTTATATTTGCACAACAAATTGTTATATTTGTGCAACGTAAAGTTATTTTTGCACAACAAAAAGTTCTGAAATGAAAAAAATATTATATTTTGCACAACAAAATATCATATTTGCACAACTTACGGTTAAATTTTCACAACGTACTATTATATTTGCACGACAAAATGTTAAATAAAATAAAATTAAAAAAAAAACTCATGCATCGCTCACGATCTGTTTTCCGGACTGCGATCTGAATGGGAGAGAGACTGCGATCTAAATGTGAATCTCGTCGCTCGTCGATTGCGACTCGATCAGTCCATATATGTGCACAACGTAAAGTTATTTGTGCAAAACAAAAAGTTCTGAAACGAAAAAAAAAGCGGAAAAAATTATATTTTACACAACATACGATGTAATAGTTGCACGACTCTGTTGTAAGAGTTGTACGCCTCTGTTGTAAGAGTTGCACGACTCTGTTGCAAGAGTTGCACGACTCTGTTGCAAGAGTTGCACGACTCTTGTTTTAAGAGTTGACTGAGTGCTTGGATAAGCTTAAGATGATGCAGTGTGGCGTTTCTGTCGATTTTAGTGGGGTTAATATCGACAAATTCGTTGTTAGATACTTGGCAGGTTATTTTTGCACAATAATCGAGACTTTGTGAAATTGTTCTCAACATGATCTTATTTTCTCTCAATATAATTTCAATCTTTCTCAATGAATTATTGCACAACATTCTCTTATTTTTGCTCAACAATTCTTTATTTTTGCACAACAATCGACACTTGTGAAATTGTGTCTCCTCATAATCTTGTTTTTTGTAAATATAATTTTAAACTTTTTTTAATAGATTATTGCACAACACGGTCTTATTTTTGCTCATCAATAGAGTAAAATTGCACAACATGGGGGGATTGGTGGAAATGTGATCAACATTATCTTTAAGAGGTTGCACGACTCTGTTGTAAGAGTTGCACGACTCTGTTTTAAGAGTGCACGACTCTGTTTTAAGAGTTGCACGACTCTGTTGTAAGAGTTGCACGACTCTGTTTTAAGAGTGCACGACTCTGTTTTAAGAGTTGCACGACTCTGTTTTAAGAGTTGCACGACTCTGTTTTAAGAGTTGCTCATCAGTAGACAATAATTGCACAACATGGGGGATTGGTGAAATTTTGCTCAACATCATCTTATTTTTACTCAACTATATGTTATTTTTGCACAACAATCGAGACTTGTGAATTTATACTCACCATGATCTTATTTTATCTCAATATATTTTCATACTTTCTCAACTATATGTTATTTTTGCTTAGCATCATCCAAATATAAATGTAACCGTATGTTGAGCAAATATGACTCAAGTCTAGTTTTTTATTTTAAATCTTTTTTTAACATTTTTTCGTGCAAATATAAAAGTACGATGTTCAAATAATCCAAATATAAATGTAAGTTGTGCAAATATGATAGTTTGTTGTGCAAAAATAAAAATAAAAATATAGATTATGGGTCACATAATAAATTATAAATAGTTTTTTTAATTTCTCATATTCATAGGGTGATTTTTGTAATAGAATATAGATATTTTTTACAATTCCCATGTTTGTCTACTTGTATGGGTCACATAATAAAAATATAGATTATGCTCGCTTCAGCCTCCTTCGATCTCGCCGCTGCGCCTCACCGCCTCCGCCTCCGATCTCGCTCCTTCGCTCGCATCCGCCTCCGATTGTAATCAAGATCCGGAGTTCACTCATCCGTTCGCCTCCTTCGCTCGCATCCGCCTCCGATCTGGAATTAGTATATATATATATAGCGTCTAATTCACTCATTTGTCCCAAAAGGTGGACATTTCGCAAATTCAGCCTGATTTCGTGGCTATTTTGCAAAACTCCTATAGAAAATATTCCAAAAGTTATACACTATACAAATAAGGATAAATATATCTACAGATAATGATAGACTAAAAGATAGATAGAAGTATATCTCTCATATTTTCTGATAAAATTGCTTATTCTATATACTTGCAACATAGGATAGAAAGTCGATTTTAGAATAATGGATCCGCAATATACATATATGGCTGAAAACTAAAGAAGAAAAAAAATAGAGATTGAAAGAAATTTGGTGCCGACGGAACCAAATTCCAACTGCAATGCGATGCGATGCGATGAGTTGGATAGGGGCCGACGATGTGCATATATGTGATCTCTATTGATAGCTAATGCTTCAGTTGAAAGCATCATTTTGTTTTAGGTAATAGGAGACATGTTTGTCTACTTGTATATTATTGCACTTCTTTTTTTCCCCTCCTTTAGCAATCACATTAATTCATTGAAAGAGCATGCCCCCAACCTTTTCAAGCAAACCACTAGACGTGGTTTTCCTACCAACACTCTTTAATCACCACGAATCCTTTACCGGATGCCTCATATCATGGAATTGCAAGATCTTGTTATTTCTCGCTCTTATTAGCCCAATTCAATTGGGCTTCCATCATACCAATGACCTCTTGCCCTAGTGGTAAGAGTGAGGTGTTTCCTTGTGCCTCACTACCATTGGCATGGGTTAGCCTGTTTTGCGGCTTGCCGCTTGGCTTACCCGGCTCAAGTGCTTTGCAGGCTAGTGCTCGGCCCGTGGAGGATTAGTCGATAACCTCGGAACCTCCGCGTCATAAAAAAAAAAAAAAGGCTTCCATCATATCATTCTCTTTCTATTCTATGCCTAACTAAAGGTAAGGGTTTAAGATAAGATTTTAAACTGCGGAAGATTTCATGTCACAAAAATAACCGATTCTAGGAATCTAATTGAAAGAAAATCTAAACTCATTAAAATTTAAAAAATATTTTCAAATTAGTACTCCTATCCTATGCCCTTAGAATAGAAAATGTGTTTCTAAATCTATCAGCATTCTCTGAGATTGAATGATTTTTTAGAATTTTGAAATAGGAAAATTGTTGGAGTTTGAAAAAAAAAATTAAAAATATGTATTTTATTTTGTAATTAAAAAAAAAATAAAAACCGTTGGAGATGGTGTTAAATACAGTAATCTAGTACTACATCCGATCCACAAAGGATGTCGTTTGACTTTTTAATACGTATTTTAAGGAGGTAAAAACTATATAAAATATCAACTTTTTTTAAATTATTTTTTTATAACTTAATATTTGTTGGTAATAAGTATTAGATTATAAAAAAAAAGTTAATATATTATATAGTTTTTAGCTTCTTAAAATACGTATTAAAAAGTTAAACAACTCATTTATGGATCGGATGGAGTATTATTTTAACTGAGGTCATTTCTACTTGAGAAATACTCATTATACTTTATACTTGATACACTGATTTAACTATTTTAAAAATATTTTATGAGATTTACCAAATTTTATCCAACAAAACAGCTTATAAATTAAATTTTGTAAGACGATGTGTTAGGACTTAGGAGTTAAGACCGGTAAATTAAGCCTTGACTTTTCAAAATTGGGGCCGTCATGGTCGTAGTTGCCGCCGTGGAATGAAATTATCGAAATCCAAATTAAGCGTCCACCCAAAACTATACTCTATCAACTTGACTAAGTCTTTCTACCCTCAACTATAAAACACTCGAATTTACAAAACTAGGCTTCAATCTGCAACACCACACTCAAGGACAAAACGGTCATTTCACAGGCATTAATTCCGCCACCACGGATTCCACGAAGCTAGGAAGCGCCCCGCGCGCTAGTGGTACTATAAATACATAGATAAACTCAATACATAAATAACCTCCTCCATCCACACCGGCGATCATGTTTCATACTAAATCACAGCAAGAACCGATGAAGAAGAGGAAAAGTGCACCTTCTACTACTACGACGACGACATCCGCGGTTAAAAGGCGGGAGTTGAATACAAAGGTGGTGGTGGTGGTGGAGGCGGTGGCAGAGGTGGAGGATCGGAGTAGGGCGCCTGGCTGCAGGAGGCAGCCGGGGGCGGTGAAGGAAGAGGCGCTGTCGATGACGACGATAGGTCAACGGAGTGTGGAGGGGGAGGAGCAGATGTGGTGGGGAGGGGAGTGGCTGCCGTGGTGGGACGTGGAGGCGATGGGGGAGGCATATATCTCGGCGCTCTATAGCGACGTTTGGGAAGGTTATGATGATATTTGGGGGTTTAGGGATTCAACTTCTCTCTCTACAACTTCTCCTCCTTGACTTAAATTCGTCGCCTCAACTCAATGTTGTGCAAGTGATGACACTTAAATTCGTCGCCTAAGTCTTCTTGAAGCAACGACATAATGTGAGTTCGTCGCTCGAGTGCCAAAATGGCCTAGTGTAGTTATTTATATCATTAATATGAGGATGTTGTTGCGTATCGTATCATATCATATCATATGCAATCGTTAGTGAGTGTATTTTTCTCGGGGATTTTGAGGATAGAAAATTATTAATTCTCGTGATATTGTGGTTGGAGAATTTGGTATTCCCAACCACAATAAGAATTAAATGTGGCATGAATGTAAGTTAGTGGGCGGGGGAGCTAATTAATCTCCCGCGGTTTTTCAATAAATAATTAAAACCTAAAAAAAAAGGTTTTCATATTACAAACCATTGCTCACTATTGGTTGTGGTATGCACTTGATGCTGAATTCATGGTGGAATTCGAGTGGGTTAGTGTTAGGACAAAGCCACATATAAGTGAGGGACCGCAGTATGTGAGGTGAGGACGAAAGAGAGGAGGAAGATTGCGATGAGATTTGCAGACAAAAGAGGATGACGAAGTGTCGATTGTCCAAGATCACAATTCAAGTAATTTAAGGAACGAGATGGTTGTGGCTGAATTCGATCCCTTTTCAAAATAAACCCTAATAGTAAAGATCACTCGCGGCACACAGTACGTCACTCAGTGCTTCATAAAATTAGTTTATATGTCAAAATTGATGTTACGGCCTCGTTTGGTTACACTTTTACTTCATAGGATGTACAAATTCTCAGAAAATTGGTTTACAATTTATGTGTTTGGTACAATTTTTTTAAACAAAAAAACCCACGAATTAGAATTCATGGGAATTTGAACTTCCACAAAATAGGGGAATTCAACTTACCATGAGTGGATGGTTAAGATCTACTTCCCCCTTTTCTTCCCCAAATTTATATTTCTTTTATTTTTTTTCATAAAGAAAATATCTAATTTGTCCATTTAATAAGATTAATTTATTTATATATAAAGGTTATAAAAGTAATTTAAAACCAAATGCAATATCCGTGTTCAACCAAACAAAATGCAGTACGTAGTTGAGTTCATAGGAATTTATTCGCAAACGAACATATTTTCATACTTCCCGAGAAGTAGAATTCATGGGAATTCTATTTCCCATAAAGTAAGTTACCCGGAATTGAAATACAAAAATTACAAAAATTTGTATTTGATAATTCATACACATTTGTATTCTTTTTAATCATTAAAAAATTTTAAAAAACAAATATGAGTAAAAGTCATAAAATAACAATATATATATGAATTATCAAATATAATATTGTTGTAATTTGTTATGGCCTAGCCAAGGCTTAGTCTATAAATAGACTTGTACATCATAGAGGATAGGTATGCAACAAATGACATATTTTCCCTCCAAATCAGATTCTCTCTTCTACCTCTTATCTCCTTACTCTCTCCTCATCTCAGGCTCTTTCTTCGGTTCCTCATCCCCCTTTCTTTCGGTTGATTCTGTAAGGCTCGGGCCATAACAAAATTTTGGTATCAGAGCTCAATCCTCGGCGCGCGTTCATGGCGGAAGGCACTCGTTCAAAGGTTTTGGAGCTGCAATTTCAGGAGTTCCGTGATGACACAGAGGCATTCATGGATTCTACAACGCAATCCTTGGCCAATTTGCAGAAGATTCAAGAAGAACAAGCGAGACAGTTTGAAGAATTCAAGAAACTAAATGATCAACGGATGGAGCAACTAGCTGATTTCGTAAGGAATCCTCCAGATTCTGGTGGCCGGAGGGGACGACCACCGGAGGCAGGGAGGGAGGACTCATAGCACTCTCAGGGCGATCAATCGTTGTTCGAATCAGGCCTTGTGGATCAGGAAATCCCGGAATCGCGCTGGCACCAGAGTTTCAATGGAGGTCAAGCGAGCGCGAGCCAAGGAGGAGATGATCGGAGATTCCGGAACCAAGGGGGATACGACCAGAGGTTCCATCGTCTTCCTAAGTTGGATTTCCCCAGTTTTGATGGCAAGAAGCCAAGAAATTGGATCCGAAAATGCGAAAAATGCTTCGGGATTTTTGCAATTACTGAAACTCAACAGCTAGGTCGAGATCGCGGCCATGTATCTCACAAACAAGGCAAACACGTGGCTTCAGGGGTATTTACTGCAGAATCCTCGAGTGAATTGGAGAAGTTTTTGTGAGGACATTTGTATGAGGTTTGGAGACCGTCGCGAAGCTGAGATCATCGGTGAGTTCAACAAATTGGAGCAACTGGACGATCTTGAGGATTACAATTGAGGATTTGCGCGTGGGTATGTTGTCCTTCAATCCTCAATTATCAGAATCATACTTTGTCTTTAGTTACATTAGTGGACTTAAGGCCGAGATTCAGTCCCTAGTGAAACTGGGAAGACGAAATTCAATGGCGGATGTATTGGTGCAAGCTCGTCTCCATTACAAGGTAGTTCAGGCATTGATCCGAGTTTCTAAACCACCATGTAAGCCTTCTTGGAACAATTCTTCCTTGTCAAGCGGCAAAGCTTCTTCGTGGACGAGAGATTCAGTAACCAAGACTGACAAACTCGAACCTAAGAGCACCGCCGGTAGCTCCAGGGTAGCTCCATCATCTGAAATCAGTACATGGCGTTCAGCTGAAGACAAGAAAGGTCTATGCTACAGGTGTGGGGAAAAATATTTCCATGGTCACAGGTGCAAGACCCAATCTCTTTTCAGTTTGATAGCTCTCAAGAGGTCCAGGATGGAGAGACGGGGACTGTGGATTCAGTGCAAGAAGTAAGCCCCGAAGAAGATGATTCCGAGGACACAGATGTGTATGTTCACGCCCTTACTAGTTGTGAGACTGGGAGCACAATTCGAGTTAAAGGATCAGTCCAAGGAAGGGATATCACAATCCTCATTGACAGTGGTGGCACGCACAACTTCTTGGATTCAAGGGTAGCTCATGAGACTGGGTTTACAACAGTCAAGGCAGGTGTTATGCAGGTAAATACCATCAGTGGCACAATGATGAGTCACTTGATTTACAAGAACTTTGTTTGGGAAATGCAAGGGTGTGACTGTGTGAGTACGAGCATGACATTAGGTTACTCAAAATGGAGGGTTGTGATATGATCTTAGGAACTGATTGGTTGGTTGGATTCAACCCAGTCCTCTTTGGTTTTGTGAAAGTGCAAATCTCTTTTGTAAGAAAAGAGGTACAAGTGGTTTTACAAGGATTCAAGGAGGAGAGGTTGTGTGATCATGCTCGTGTAAAAATGATCACTGGAAATCAATTGCAAAAGCTTTGTAGGATGTAAGGGCCCTTGTTGTTGACACAGGTTGCTCAGGTGTGCAATGTCAAAGGTTTAGGGACCCAGTTGTCAGAGAATATTTCCAGGGTACTGTTGGAATTTGAGGATATTTTCCATGAGCCTAAGGAACTTCCTCCATTAAGGAACCATGAGCATTCCATTACATTGAAGTCAGGTGCTTCCCCAGTGGCTACTTGACCCTACATATATCCCTATTTTCATAAAACTGAAATAGAGAAACAGGTAGTTGAAATGTTGTTGAATGGGGTGATTAGACCAAGCCACAACCCCTTTGCTTCTCCCACCTTGTTGGTAAAGAAGAAGGATGGATCATGGAGATTTTGTATTGATTATAGAAAGCTTAATGACATTACTGGCAAAGACAAGTACCCCATTCCTCACATTGAGGATCTTCTTGATGAGCTCCATGGTGCTTCTGTGTTCTCCAAATTGGACTTGAGAGCTGGTTACCATCAAGTAAGAATGCTAGAGGATGATGTGGCTAAGACTGCATTTAGAACACACCATGGGCATTATGAGTTTCGAGTAATGCCTTTTGGATTGACCAATGCCCCTGCCACATTCCAGAGTCTCATGAATGATGTGTTTGGTACTCTATTAAGGAAATCTGTTTTTTTTTTATGATATACTGGTCTATAGCTCCTCTGAGAGGTGGCATGTGTTGCATTTGAGAGAGGTGTTGACTATCATGAGGCAACACATGTTGTTTGCTAAAAGGTCCAAGTGTGAATTTGCCAAGCAGGAAGTGGAATATCTGGGTCATATTATTTCGGGGAATGGAGTTTCCACAGATGCAAAGAAGATTGTTGCTATGGTGGGATGGCCTACACCTAAGAATCTCAAGGCATTGAGGGGTTTCTTGGGCCTCACAGGGTATTACAAGAGGTTTATCAAAGGCTATGGTTGTGTTGCTAAGCCCTTGACTGATCTCCTTAAGAAGGTTGTTTTGTGTGGTCCCAGGCTGCAGATAATGCTTTTATTGCTTTGAAACATATCATGAGTTCTCCTCCCGTGCTTGCAATGCCTGATTTCTCTTGTCCTTTTGTGGTGGAGACAGATGCATGTGACTCTGGTATAGGTGTTGTTTTGATGCAAAATGGTAGGCCCTTGTCTTTCTTGAGTCAGGCTTTACATGGGAGGCATTTATTGCTTGCAGTATATGAGAAAGAACTACTTGCTAATTCTAATGGTTGTGGACAAGCGGAGAGGAGACACTACCTGGAAGGTGGTAAATTCATTATCAAAACGGATCATCAACCTCTTAAACATTTGCTCGATCAGAAGCTATCAACTCAGGTTCAAAGGAAAGCTGTAAGGAAGCTGTTGGGATTGCATTATGATATTTCTTACAAAAAAGGGGTGGATAACAAAGCAGCAGATGCCTTGTCAAGGATGTTTGAGCACCAGGAAGGTGACTGTGCATCCTTATAGGTGGTCCAACCATCTTGCTTAACTGAGGTCTTTGAAAGTTACAAGGATGACAAGGTTGTGCATGAGCTAATGGTTACAACTCTCTCTAAAGTTCCTGGTCATTTCTCGGTCTCTAGTGGGTTGCTAAGGTACAAAGAAAGGTAGTATTTATTATATGTATTTGATGTTAAATACTACCTTTTTTGTCTTCCATCAAGGGGGAGATTGTTGACTCTATCTTGATATTATATTATATGTATTTGATGTTATATTATATGTATGATGGAAGACAAAGAAAGGTAGTATTTATTTTATACAAATATCAATTAGTTTATTTATTGGGATTTATATTTAATTAGTTGTTGGAGATTTTGTGCAGGATTTGATTTGGTTTTTAGAGATTTAGGGTTGACTATCTAGAAGCTTCTTTGAAGATTCTATGAAGCAATCTTCAGATTCAAAAGGTTGTTGGTTTGTTTGGATCTTCAAAAGATTTGGTTGAACCGTTCTTTGGTTGCCTCCAACGTTTCAAAACAAACCATCAATACCAAAACAGAGTCAAGGCCTTACTGTCTGGAAAGAAAATCAAAACCATGGCTTTCAGGTTTTGGTAAGGCCTTACCGACACTGATAAGACCTTACCGACAGTAACCTCAAAGAGTTACGTAAGCTCCTGAGATTGGTTGATTCATATTTAGTGTAATTGGGCATATTCGTAATGGGCCTATCTTACCAAGTTGTCCATCTCATTGGGCCTAATGGTGCAAGTTCTAAAGTTAATTGGGCCTAATTTCTGATGAGCTTATTTTACTAAGGCGTAATATATTATTGGATCTTTGTAGTAGAATCGGATTTGAGCCTAATAATGTTTGGGCCTTATGTGGTTCGGACTTTGTATTGGATAGAGTTTTAAAACTTCATCTTATCTCCATTATTTTGTTAGCAAAATTTGTTGAGATTTTGCAGGACTTGTTTGAACTTATTCAAAGCTCATCCAACGTATCTTTTCACTCAAAGATCTTAACAAATCCAAGGTGAAGGTTCTGGACTCTTTTCAAGTAACCGAAGATCTCTCTCCAGGAAGATATGGTGCAACGTCTTTTAACAAATCTGGAGAACATTCAAACGTTCAATTTTCAAATTGGACGTGCTAGCTTATTTAAGGAGAAGAGGAGGATTGCAGTCGGATAAGTCATCAACATAGCGCATACCGTCTTCTGCCAATCTCGTCTCCTGCAACAGCATCGTCTCGCATCTCTCTCTTTGCTTAAGTGTTTTATTTCTTTGAGAGTGTGAGGTTTACATTGAGCTTTGTCGTACAATTCATTTTAGGTTATACTAAGGGTACATCTCTACCCAAACGTATAAATATTTCGGTATCGGTAGGACTTTGTTTCACTGGTGTGTTTGGGTTGCTAGATAGGAAGTAGTCTAGAAGAGGGAAGGTCTTCTAGAGGTTGTATCTAGGGCTCATAAGATAAAGTGAAATAAAGTTGTTGAATCCTACGGGTTGGATAACCCTAGGCGGGGACGTAGGCGGTTGTGCCGAATCTCGTTAACAATTCGCGTGTGCTTTACTTTCCGCTCTTTATCTTTATTGTTTTCGTTTGCTTTGTTTACTATTCGTTTTTATGCTTAACTTGTTTCTGAGTTTCAGATTAGGTCTTACTTCTGGCTGGTAAGGTCTTACCAATTTCTGCATTTGCGAAAAGTTACCATACTCTATTCTTTCCCCATTTAGAGTATTTTTTTTTCCTATTATCTGCCTATTCCACACATCAATTTGTATGAGAGTCTGACTCACGTACCTTATATATTACTATCTGTGAGTCTAATCATGGCAGGTATAGGTCAAGGAGGCTTCTGTCAAGGAAGATCTGTTATACGTCCACCTCTGATTGTTGGGGACAACTTCATGCATTAGAAATCCTTGATGCAAATGTTTATCATTGATCAGGATCTAGAGCTATGGCGTATTATTACGCGAGGGCCTAATATACCCAAGAAGAATGGACCCAATGGGACGAAATTGAACAAGACGGAAGAAGAATACAATCAGACAGATCTGGAAAGCACGGCTAAAAATTTCAAAGCCATCCACGCATTGTATTCTGGGCTGAGTACCGATGAATACAATCACATCTCCTCTTGCAAAACTGCAAAAGAGATTTGGGATAAGTTGGTAGTCACTTATTGTTGTGAGCTGAATCTGCTATGTTTTACAGTAACTTTTATATCGATTTTTGCATGCATTTCATGCATTTGGGTTAAAATAATATAAAATATGTGTAGTATATGTTTATTTGCAATATATGGAGGTCTACACAAGTTTTTGTTATATTTCGCAGAAATCGGACGCACTTTGGAGCTTAAAGGAAAGTCACGGAGAAGCTAAGAATGGTGCAGCCGAAGAAAACGCCATTTTTCACCATTCATCATTCTGAATCAAGCTTTAAAGTCTTCATGAGAGTTGTAGCCCTTGAAAAGAGCTTTCCAACGCTCCGACGAACAACGACACGGGAAAGTGCGTTTCAAGAACAGAGCAGGATGCTGAGAAGACTGGTCGATATCAACCAAGCACACTCAATATCAACCAGATTTAGGTTGAAATTCTCCAAATCGAATCAAAGTTGGCTAGAATCAACTAAGGAAGAAAGGAAGAGGTCGATATTGACTACCCAAAGTCGATATCGAGTCAATATTCCAGAAGTTGGCCCAATGCAAGCAACTGAAGAGAAACCGAGGAAGCACAGGTCAATATTGACTTAACTAGGTCAATATCGACTTAACTAGGTCAATATCGACTTAACCCATTCAATATCGACTGGACCCCCGGCGGCGGATTCCGAGCTTAACCGACTTCTTGTTAAGTTTCTATCCCGAATCCAATGGAGATATTTTCGAGACCAAATTCTATCCACAACTATCAAGAGCTATCAAGTCAAGGAAGAAGTTATTTTATCTACTTTAGATATAGTTCTAGATTTAATTATTTATTCCATTATTTTATCTTAAGTAAGTAGATATAGATATAGATAGAATCTTCTTTCCTAATTAGAGAGGGAATGGAGCATATAAATAAAGCCTTAGGGGCTGGATTTTATTAATTCAATTTCAGAGACAATTAGTCACATAGAGAGAGAAGGAGAAGAGGTTGTAAGTTTGAGTTTATTAATGCAAGTTAGTTCTTTTTCATCAAAGATGTCTGCTATTGCGATGAAGAGCGAGTAGTCCACCCACTTCTAGGGTTGGGGTGAGCCCGACGGTGGCCATGTGAGGTGATGCGGTAAAGGTACAATCTTTTTATGTAATTCGTCTTCAATCCCTATGAGCATGATTCTTTTGCGAGAGTTGAAGGTGATCATTGTTTGTGTTATTGAAGCGAAAGTGATCTTAATGCAACTTGGGTTAATTATGTGAAAAAGGGTTAGTAACAGTTAGGGTTTATGCGAAAGCCTATATCTACCTATTTGTTAATAACGAAAGTTATTTGATGGAAAGCATGATCTTTTATGCCTTTATGTGTTATTTTGCATGGTTATCATTGTGGTGTTGATACCCTGGCTTTAGAAGTCTTTTAGTATATTGATTTATTTCGTTGGAAATCTGAGTTCTGTGTTCGAAGTTTGCATCTTTAAAGTTTCTGTTGTCGACTTGCTGTAGTTGATATCGAGGACTATTGCTCGATATCGAGTAACTTCTGTGTCCTTGCTTTCGTTTTTGCTTTTGTCTGCTTTTATTTGCTCTTTCGGTCTTTTGTCTGCTATTCTGTCTGTGAGATTTACAGCTACCTGAGATCCGCTGACACGCTTCCTCGTGGATCGATCCTGACTTCCCACTACTGCATAGGGAGGAGGTCTTGTAATTATTTGTTGGGGCACGAATCTGGTTTGATTTATATTCTATATTTTGAACTCGATTTCCTCCTACAACACTTATGAAGGGACTAGCCTGATCAAAGAGACCAAAATCAGTATATATCTTAGACAATATGAATTGTTTAGGATGAACCAAGTTGAGTCAGTGAAAGCAATGTTCACCCATTTTACGGAGATCATTAATAACCTTGACTCATTGGGAAAAACTTTCCAAAATGAAGAGAAAGTTAAAAAGATGCCCCGTTGCCTTCCCAAATCTAAATGGGGTCCTAAGGTGACCGCCATAGAAGAAGCGCAAGACCTTACAACACTAGCATTGGATGACCTTCTTGGAAAGCTTATCACGCATGAGATGGTCATCAACGAAGAGGACGGTCAACCATCCTCCAGTATAAAGAATCTGGCGCTCAAAATCAAGGAGGATGTGCCATCAGAGGACGACGAAAGTGGTGATGATGAGGAAGATCCCTTCGAATTGATCACAAGAGGACTTGCTCGGATTCTAAAGATGAAGAATCAATTCTCAAACCGAGAATATGCGAGATCATCAAAGCATGAAGGTAAGTCTTCTAACCCTAATAAAAGGACAAAAATTCTAACATGCTATGAATGTGGTGAAAGAGATTACTTGATGAAGGAGTGTCCTTAAAAGAAGAAGAATAGGCAGAAGAAGAGTGATCGAAAGAAAGATGATTCGGACTCTACAAGTGAATCGGATTGGGAAAATGATCCAGTAAATCTTTGCTTGATGGCGAACCAAGACGATCAACATCTAGATGATATTGTAAGAAATCTTATATCTAGTCCTATTGACGTTCTCTCTGAATTTCCGAAAAATATGATTTCCAATGAAGAAAATTGCAGCAAAGAAATCAACACCTTGAAAGAGAAGGTAAATGATCAAGAAGTGTGCATAAGGAAGCTGTCGCAGAAACTGCAAGATCTTGATAGTCAAAATTCAGATCTTATCACTGAGGGTAAGACCTTACGATCGGAAAATTCCGAACTTAAGGCAAACCTCTCTTCTCTTAAGGCTCATAACAATGACCTTGAGAATGAAAAAGTGAAATTATCTGAAAAGTGTCAAGATCAACAAACAACCCTGGTGCAATTCACTAGATCCAAAGCCATTCTTGACAAGATGCTTGAAGAACAACAACTTTCCTTGAACCCGAGTGGTATAGGATACAACAGGAATTTTCCTGTAAAGCCTACTACCACGTTCGTCAAGGCAAAAAGAAGTTGGCGATCTCCTACTTGTTTCTTTTGTTGCAAAAAGGGTCAAGCAAAGGAAACCTATCTATATAGAAGAAAGGACCCTTACATCATTAGAAATACCTTTCCCGTACGTTTAAATGAACGGATAAGACAAATTTGGGTTCCTAAAGGGACAAGACCACCAAACATGGTCGATTATCCTAATTATGAATCTAAATTTGTACATTGGTCTAGCCGGAAAGGTTGATGTTTGTTCGTTTTGCAGGTTATCACCAAGATCAAAGAGCTTAAATGTATTGCAACAATCGCTCTTGTTGATAAAGGATATATTTTTTATAAATGTTATGTGCTACTAATGATTCTCTCTGTTTAATATTGTTTTTGGAGCTTAATTGGTATGTTGAACAGGGAAGCATTATCGTAGAGGGAGTAATGTTGTCTACTAACATCTCAAGGCCTTGAGATCAGTTTCAAGGTCTTGATTGTTGTTGAATGGGTGAAACTCCTTCAAAGAAGCTTCTAAATAGTCAACCCCGAATCAAATCCTGCACAAAATCTCCAACAACTAATTAAATATAAATCCCAATAAATAAACTAATTGATATTTGTATAAAATAAATACTACCTTTCTTTGTCTTCCATCATACATATAATATAACATCAAATACATATAATATAATATCAAGATAGACTCAACAGCTTCGATCTCGCCATCACATGGTTTTGCAACTTAAAGATCATCTCCAACAAGCTCAGGCAAGGATGAAAAATTTCGCGGACAGTCACAGGATTGATCGTTCTTTGGCAATTGGAGACTGGGTGTATGTCAAGCTTCAACCTTATCGTCAATCATCTGCAGCCATTCAAAAGAATGTCAAGCTCAGTGCTAAATTCTTCGGACCTTACAAGGTGCTGGCTAAAATTGGTGCAGTGGCGTATCGTTTGCAATTGCCTAACACTGCTCGTATTCACCCTGTCTTTCACATATCTCAACTGAAGCCGGAGAGGGGACAAACAGTGAGTGCAAGTGTTCAACCTCTAGTGACAGACGATGATGGTCAAGTATTGGCCATGCTAGAGGCAATTTTAGACAAAAGACTGCATCACTTAAGCAGTGGCGAACCAGTCACTGAGTGGTTGGTTAAGTGGACCACTTTACCAGATCAGGAGGCTACCTGGGAGCCAGCGGCCCACATTATTCGACAATTTCCCAAGTTCACTCTCGATCTGTATGTAGGTTGGGTACTTGGGTACACCCTTATGTTCATTGTGTTTTTACAAGCCTTGTTGAGACAAGGCTTTATAAGGGTTAGGCATTGTCATGGCCTTAGGTTGGGTACACCCTTATGTTCATTGTGTTTTTATAAGCCTTGAGACAAGGCTTTATAAGGGTTAGGCATTGTTATGGCCTAGCCAAGGCTTAGTCTATAAATAGAATTGTACAGTGTATCATAGAGGATGGGTATGCAACAAATGACATATTTTCCCTCCAAATCACATTCTCTCTTCTACCTCCTATCTCCATACTCTCTCCTCATCTCAGGTTCTTTCTTCTGTTCCTCGTCCCCCTTTCTTTTGGTTGATTTTGTAAGGCTCGGGCTATAACATAATTTTTTTTAAAATTAAACAGTAATTTTAATATAAACTAATTTTATGAAGCATCGAATGACGCAAGTGAAATCCTTATGATTGATGCAAACATTTTCAATGATCACACTTTAGATTTTCATTCTTAAAAATTATTGAAATTAAACTAATTCTCTAGGAAGTAGACCAAAAAATTAGGAGGCTTCTCACTACTAAACCAAAGACATTTATTAATAATTTAATATTATGTGTTTTTTCCCCTAAACATGTGACCCACATTAAACTTTAAACCATTTCATTTTTCTGTTGGTGGCGATATTCTATTAGTATTTGTTGTTTATTCAATTAACTTAAATTATTATAAGTGTTCCTAAAATATAAAAGTTGTCGTACATGTCGTGTCGTGTCGGATTTATTTTATTTTTGGTTATAAGTTTGGGTTCCACCACTTTATATAAAAACTTAAATCATTCTGTCTCCTTCCCTTATATTTTGGTTTGATTTTCACTTCACCGCCGATGTGAGAAGTCTTTTTTATTCCAACAAATAACAATAAATCGATGTGGACAAAAAGGAGAGACCCGCAATAAGGATAATGTGTACCGTTCAAGTGATTGAATGAGTCAATTGACGAGTCTTTTTCTTTGGAATATAGCATATGAGTGGTTCATCAAGACTCAAGAGTGTCTAAGCAAATTGAAATTTGAATTCAAATTGGGAGGCCACTTCATTTATTTATTTATATATAAATGGTGTTGAGGATGTACGTAAAAGGATACAAAAAAAAAATAAAAAAATCTCACATCGATTATAGTTGAAATAAAAGTCACCAGTTGGGATCCCCTGTCGGCTGCTGCATAACTATATTTCTCTCTTTACATCACAAAAATATTTTAATATTTATTTCATTTTAAAATATATATTTATATTACTAATATCTATTTTTATATTTTTATAATATTTTATTTTGAAAAATCATGTTTTAACATTTTTATTCATTGTATTTTGTTAAATATTTCTTTTTTAATTTTTAAAAATTATAAAACATGAGTTTTCAAAATAAAATTTTATAAATATATAAAAATATATGTTATTAATATAAATATAAAATTTTTAAGATAAAATAAATGTTAAAATATTTTTGTGATGCAGGGAGGGGGAACCTTGTGGAGAAGAAGATCTCCACTGAAAGGTCATATATATAAGTTGGTTAGCTACTCCTTGTAACGACGACAATTAATTTTAGGATTGAACCCTAATCTTGTGTGCTCGACTTAGTTATGACATTAGATCATCCGCAACCATAAGACAACCTCTTCTCCATTTCATAATATTTTAATACCTTATTTATTTTTTCTTTCAAATAATTTTTTATTTATTTTATCAACCCTTTTTCTTTAAGGTTTACATATTTTTACTTTACAACCATGAATTTATCTCATCTTTTTCCTATTCTCATTTATTTATACCCGTCATATAGTTTCCACCAATCATAATATTATTAGTCAAATAAAAACACCTAAAAATAAATAAAGCGTCAACTTTTGCACATGATTGAAGACACTTTATCCCTCTACACCAAGTAATTATTTCCCTCTTTTTATCTTAAGATTTTGTCTACAACTATACAATTACCATATTTTTATTTATTTTTTGAATACAAGAAAAAGAATTAAGATAGAGCAACCTAGCAAAGAAAGCGCCATCTTAGAGTGTCCTTCCGGACGAGATCCTCCAACACCGGATCAACAAGTAGAACGTCGTCGGCAGAGATGTTGTAAGCCAGGTGCGCGACCCTATCGGCAACAACATTGGATTCCCCGAAAATATAACGAATAAAAAACGAATCAAATGCATAAACAATTGAACGAATATCTGATAAAAACCAGTTCAATGCACCAAGGGCATGTCCAAATATCAAGTAAGGAATTGACAATCTACAGATTATCCCCCTCAACAAGGAGATGGCGAATCCCCAACTCCCGGGCACATAAAACCCCATTCCGAAGAGCCAAAGCTTCGGTGAATACAATAGAATTAAGTATTATGACATCGTCCCGAACTAGCAGAAATCACCAGGGCATCCGAATTCCTAATTATGAAATCATACGATGCCTCACTGGACTGCTTGTAGGAGCCATCAAAATTGAGTCTGAAAAACGGCGCTGGAGGGGTAACCCAACATGCATTCAACCTTTTGCTCGAACCTGCAGTAGCAGATATCCGCCCGTGTCCAGGCATACCAGTATGTTTTGTCTGAAAGGATTGATTTTCCGGGTCGTACCGTGAGGCATCAAACTAGCTATGTTTAGTAGTGTTAATATGAATTCGTACTTGATTTATAGTGACATTTTACAGATGTCCAAATGCCATCCGATTCCTAAACCAAATAGCCCACCTTATAATTGTGTTAAAATAATGAAAACCCTCGTTGTGGTTGATATGTTGGCCCATTCGAATTTAACCATTGTATTTGGAGAAATTTATTTTGCGTACGATTCCAAATGGGCAACCCATTGGTGCATAATTGGGCCGAAAGAACAGGCCCAAACATTTTACTACCCTCTCCAACAAAAGATCCATTGTTTGCTCAACAAAATTTCATCAAACCTTTGTTTTAGGTTTTCCTCGGTCTATACTCGACTTGGTGAAGAGTGAATCAAATGATATATTTAAATATGAGTCTCGTGTTGTAAAAAAAAAAAAAGAGTATGCAAAAAATGAAAAAAATAATAAAAAATATAAAACCAAGTGTATTTTAACTAGTTTGCATGAAATAATCCTTGCATTGAGAAATCATTTTTATTCAGTAAAAATGACATTTCATACGTAGTAACCAAGTCCGATCCTCTTATGCCACAAAAAAAAAAAAAATCATTTTTACTAATAACTTCCACATTTTTTTTTATTAAATAAAGATTCGAGATCAGACAAGCCTGATTCTCGAGAGGCCGACGAGTCGGCAGACGAAAACCGTCTAAACATAAAATGAAAAATAGAAAACACGCGCAATGAAACAAGCAGATACAAACTCTACAACAAAAAACGATCTAGCAGAACTACTTCAAAAAAGTTGAGGACGCCGGCGAAGAACGAAGCTAAGCACCACTGAACAATAGCACAACGGGCCAATAGGCGAGCAGGAATCTATAATAACTTCACGTATTTATGCATTCAAATTGTTTGGTGAATCTTTTCCTTTTTTTTTTGAAAAATAAATTAAAAAGGTTTACAAACAATATTTAATTTATGTTTTATAAGTTCATCGATACGATCTTAAAAGATGAGTGATAGGATAACCATACGACTATACGAGAGTGTATTACGACTATAAGATAACCTACTTAGAGCAACCACAGCGGCAGCATTTAAGGGGTTTTTAGCATAAAATGTCAGAAAAAGAAAGGGAGAGGGGTAAAAAACCCACCCATAGATTTCTAACTTCCAAACTCTACTAAAATCCCATAAAATGAACCCCATGTATATGTATGGCTGATTTTTGCATTTTGTTAATTTTTTTGCATGAGCCCTTCATTAAACAAAGTATAATACATATGTAAATATATAAATAATGTACAACATAATTTATTTTAAGCTATTTTTAGTCATTACACATAAAAAATAAAAGATGGTATTTCGGTGGTATTTTTTTGCATAATTTATTGTTCTTGTATTTCGGTGTTTGTTTTGTTCCAATGAAATTGTTTGCATTAAATGTTATTATCTATTTTTACGTTTTGAATTTTTTTTTGAAAAAATTATTATATACTATTATTATATTAATTAACGCAAAATATAATACATATATATAGATAATGTATAACATATTATTATTATGTATAATAGATAATAGTTGGTGAAAAGTAAATTAAGAAACTCTAGAAACTCAGATGGATGTGGACGAAAAAGTAAGTTGAGGTTTTTAAGGAGAGAGAAAGTGATAAAGTGGTATTAAGAAACTCAAGAAACCCGCATTGATGCGGATGGTCTTATATTGTGGGAGTCACTCTTAAACTTGTTGTCCATCTTGTCACAATCAGTGTGTGTATATATATATATATATATTATTTTTTTTTATTAGGAAAAAATTCGAGCTCAGACAAACCTGATACTCGAGAGGCCGACGAATCGGCACACGGACTAGCCGTCAACAAACAACATACTACATAGTACAGACACAAATAAACACAGATGAAAGAAAAAACCCAAACAAGCCGAAAGAGTCGTCCGCCAGCAGAAAAGACGAGGGAGATTCAAGGCGGGTCACGAATGCCGCACAATCAGTATATATAATGCAAGATGAATTGCAACTAACTCAAAAAAAAAAAAAAAAAACTCAAACTTAGCTTGTTTCATTTAACCTTCTTTCTTTCAAGTTACCATTGCCATTTAACCGTTTCATAGTTCTAAATGTAATTATAAGTGTTTTGGTTCGAGATTATAGGCTATGTTTGGTAAAATAGTAGTTAATGGGTGCTGAAGCTGATTAGGTAGCTAAAGCTGATGAATTTGTTGGGTTATAAAATACATTGGGCCTATTTTTTGTTTGGATCGGGTTATGTTGTATATGCTGGCCCAATTTCTGTTTGCCACTACATAAGTTGTTGTCTTCCTCTTTGAAATTCATTCAATTCAATAGAAAAACACAGAACTCAATTTGATTTCTCTCGTTCAAATTCACTCCACATTTTCCATTGTAAAAGTTCAAATTCCAGATCGATTTAGCATTCCAACATGGTATCAGAGCGAGATCTGGTAATTTGAGCTTGTGTTCGTCTCAGATCTGTGATTTCTGGAACATTTGTCTGGTGTTCGTGTTTTCCCGCTAGAAAATGCCGGATGAACAGCTGAAGCTTGATTCCAATGATCCTTATTACTTACATCCGAGTGACCATCCTGGATTGATTCTCGTTACTCCTCCCTTTGATGGAAAAGGTTTCGGAGAATGGCAGCGGTCGATTCGGATGGCTTTATCGGCCAAAAACAAAACTGGTTTTATTACTGGTGCCATCATCAAACCAGTTGCAGATTCAGCAAAGTTCCAGTGCTGGGAACGGTGTAACGACATGGTATTCTCATGGATCTGCAACAGTCTGAGTTCGGATATTCGACGAAGTGTTATTTACAACAACACAGCTAGTGCAGCTTGGAAGCAGCTAGTTTCTCGGTTCAGTAAAGTAGGAGGAACTCAACTATACTCTTTGCAACAAGAGCTAGGTGCACTGTCACAAGGTACAAGCTCTTTCTCTTCCTATTTCACAAAAATCAGGTCATTATGGGACGAATTGGAGAGTATGAAAAACTCTTCGTCATGCTCTTGTAAGAAATGTGGTTG
Organism: Persicaria tinctoria; assembly: GCA_037127255.1. Taxonomy (NCBI): domain Eukaryota; kingdom Viridiplantae; phylum Streptophyta; class Magnoliopsida; order Caryophyllales; family Polygonaceae; genus Persicaria; species Persicaria tinctoria. Next base: position 26,488,317 of record JBANSL010000006.1, read on the forward strand.
TGGATACGTAGCTAATACTTCTAAGTATGATGAGAATCAGAAAACAATTCAGTTGCTTATGGGGCTTAATAGCTCCTATACTTCAGTTTGTGGATCTATTCTCTTGATGGATCCCTTGCCGGATGTGGATCGGGTTTACTATTTGATCTCACAAGAAGAGAATTAACGGGAAGGGAAACCAGGATCTGGATCTGGTGTGGTGGATGGGGTTTCAATGTTTGTCAAGGCACCTAACAATTCCACCAACGCTAAGAGTCCTGGTTTCAGTCCTAATGCTGCTGCTAATTCCGGATCCAGTGCTCCTCAATCAGGAGGAATGAAGTTCAATTTTGATAAATCAAGCTCCGACAAGTCTCGTGGTGATAGAAAACCTTTATTCTGCACCAACTGCAAGAAAACGAACCACACTATAGATCGTTGTTTCTTCATTATCGGTTTCCCTCCAGATTATCCAGGCAGTAGAGAGATGAGGAAGGAAGGTACTGAGAAGAGATTTGCAGGTTCGGTTTCACAAGTTCAGAAGCCAGATTTCTCAAAGGAACAAATAGCACAGCTAGTTGCATTATTGCAGGCTTCTGGAGCCACTACTTCACACAGTAAAGAGCCTATTCCTGATGATTTTGCTGGATTCTCAGGTACCACTCTCTCTACACAGATACTTGATGGCCGAGTTTGGATAATTGATAGCGGCGCCAGTGGCCATATGTGTAGTGATATGAGCCTATTTCAAAGCACTTATGTTCCGTCTCGCCCTTTCAAAATCACTCTCCCTACAGGAGAGGCAACTTTGATTACTACAGCTGGAACAATCAATCTTATGCAAGGACTTCAATTGCATAATGTTCTCTTTGTTCCAAAATTTGTATGCAACCTTGTTTCTGTAGGGAAGCTGATCAGAGAGCTCCATTGCTTTGTGATGTTCACTGAATCTGGGTGCTACTTGTAGGCTCCTTCAATGATGACACCTATGAAGATTGGTGAGCTTGTTAGGGATCTGTTTGTCCTGGGACTTCCTTCACAATCCAGACTTGCTGCACACTCTGCTCATTCTCCCTCCAAACTGAATAAGTTGCCAATTGCAGTGGATGCTTCAATTTGGCATAAAAGGCTGGGTCATCTGCCTTCTCACATATTGTGTAAGCTTCCTTATGTGACTATGACAAACAATAGTGTTTCAGATTTCAGAAATTGTTCAGTTTGTGCACGTGCTAGGCAAGCACGGTTACCTTTTCCTTTGAGTTCAATTCAAACAGTTGATGCTTTTGAATTACTACATGCTGATGTTTGGGGGCCTTACCGTGTTCCCACCTATGATAATTTCAGATATTTTTTGACTCTAGTTGATGATTTTACTAGAGTAACTTGGGTGCAGCTGCTACCAAACAAGTCTATGGCATTTCTTGAGGTAGCTAGGAGTCTCATGTTTGAATCAGGTTTACCTAAACGCTTCTGGGGTGACAGTGTGCTCACTGCAGTCCATCTCATTAACAAATTTCCTAGTAAGTTGTTGAGACAGAAGTCTCCCTTTGAGCTATTGCATCACATGCCTCCATCATTTGATTATCGGCGTTGCTTTGGATCCTTATGTTTTGCCTCTACTCTTCAACAAGGAAGAGATAAATTTGGTGCAAGGGCTTCTCCTTGTATACTCCTTGGCTATCCAGGAGGAAAGAAGGGATACAAGTTGTTCAATCTAGAGACAAAGTGCACTTTTGTCTCTAGGGATGTAGTATTTCATGAGGAAGTTTTTCCATACAAAACTTCCTTTTCTGCCTTGCCTAGTACAGCACCTGAGACTCCTCCCTTCTCTTTGGCATCATCTCATCCTCACTTAGTTGTGGATGACACTACTGCATTATCACCTCCATCAGTCATTGCTGATCATCATATAGATGTTTTGAGTGATCCTTCCTTGATCACTGCTCCTAGACGCTCAGCCAGAGAGCATCACCCTCCCTCTTATCTATCAGATTATGTTTGCAGCCATTGCTCTGATATGGAGGTGTGCTTCCATACCCTCACTTCCAAATTTGACTTCCCATCTGCTTCTGCCTCAGTTGTTCAGCTTCCAGATCATGAACCTGTCACCTTCAATGAGGCTTGTGAGTTTGTTGTATGACTAGTGAGCTCAGGGCTTTAGATGCTACCCATACATGGGAGATTGTTGAGCTGTCTAGAGGGAAAAGGGCTATTTCGTGTAAATGGGTTTACAAAATTAAAAGAAGGGTTGATGGGAGTGTGGAAAGATACAAAGCTCGCCTTGTAGCTAAGGGGTTTACACAGCAAGAGGGTGTTGATTACAATGAGACATTCTCTCCGGTCATAAAGATGACTACTGTCCGAGTTCTTGTCTCCATTGCCTTGCATCACAAATGGCCTGTTTTGCAGCTTGATGTTAACAACGCTTTTCTACATGGAACCTTGGACGAGGAGGTTTTCATGAAAATTCCCCCTGGATTAGAGATTCATGGTAAGAACCTGGTCTGTCGCTTGAGAAAGTCATTATACGGGCTTAAGCAGGCATCTAGGCAATGGTATGCCTGCCTTTCTCAAGCTCTTCTCAATCGTGGTTGTACATTGTCTCAAAATGATCACTCTTTGTTCTTCCGCAAGAATGGAGGATTGTCTGTATTCGTTGCGGTTTATGTCGACGACATTCTAATCACTGGAAGTGACTCTATTAAGGTTCAGGATCTCAAATCATTTCTGGACTTGGAGTTTCGTATTAAGGATTTGGGGACTCTCAGTTTTTTATTAGGAATCGAATTCATTCCTGTGGCTGACGGTGTGTTACTCAGCCAGCAGTGCTTCATCAATGACATTTTCCTGGACTTCCCATGTTCAAGAGCTGCAGTTGCTTCTCCCTTGGATCCTCATCTCCAATTGTCTCCACATTTGGGTGTTTTACTCCAGAATCCTACTCAGTACAGACGTCTTATTGGAAAATTAAATTTCCTCGTTCATACCCGGCCTGATCTGGCATTTACGGTTCTATTCCTCAGCCAATTTCTCCATTGTCCTCGTCAACCTCACATGGATGCCGCTCTCCATGTCTTGCGCTACCTCAAGGGCACTTCTACAAAAGGGCTTTTACTTTCAGCAACTCAACCTCTTACCCTTCGTGCCTATTGTGATGCCGACTGGGCAAGATGCCCGTTTTCTCGAAAATCTGTGAGTGGATATGTTGTGTTCTGGGAGCTTGTTTGATTTCATGGAAATCAAAGAAACAGCAAAGTGTATCTCTTTCGTCCGCAGAGGCTGAGTATAGATCCATTTGTCGAGTCTGCACTGAACTTGCGTGGCTTACTCGCCTGTTATCGGATTTTGGAGTTTCTGGGATCTCCCCAATCCCAGTCAAATGTGATAATCAAGCTGCAGTTCATATCACCCGCAATCCTGTCTTCCATGAACGGACGAAGCATATCGAGCTGGATTGTCATTATGCTCGGGAAAAGCTGCTTGAAGGTCTTATTGCACTCGGCCACGTTCCTTCTCACGCTCAATTGGCAGATTTCATGACCAAGAACATCCCTGGCGTCCATCTCCGGCCACTCCTTCGCAAGATCGGCGTCGTTGAACCACCGTCTTGATCTTGAGGGGGGGATTGGGTTATAAAATACATTGGGCCTATTTTTTGTTTGGATCGGGTTATGTTGTATGGGCTGGCCCAATTTATGTTTGCCACTATATAAGTTGTTGTCTTCCTCTTTGAAATTCATTCAATTCAATAGAAAAACACAGAACTCAATTTGATTTCTCTCGTTCAAATTCACTCCACATTTTCCATTGTAGAAGTTCAAATTCCAGATCGATTTAGCATTCCAACAGAATTATGTGTTAAATATAGATTAATAGACTAGTATAATGTTTGGGAAATCTAGCTGTTAGGGCAGTTGATTAAAACTTATAAATAAAAAATCATAAACACTGAAAACTGAAGAGGTTGGATGAATAGCTGATGAAAAACTATAATTCTATGAGCTAATTAAACAAAACTCTTATATTTATTTTATTTAAAACTATATAATATCAAAACTACAAACTCCGAAAAGCTACTTATAGTGATCCAAAGAGAGTCATATGCGGAAATGTAATAAAGTGCATACAAGTACAATAGTTACTAATTAGATTGGATTCGTCGATTCGACCTTAGCTTCGTCCTCCTAGCTTGCTTCGAGCTAACTGTTCACCTCGTCTCTCTTTCTTGCTCGATTCGACCTTAGCTCCGTCCTCCTAGCTTGCTTCGAGCTTACTGCTCACCTCGTCTCTCTATCTTGCTCCATCCGGAGCCTTCTAGGGTTTTAGCTTCCTTTGTATTCCTGGAGTATAGGTAGAGCTCATTCCAATCCATAATACAGATTTACAGTGAAAGAGAGATTCATAACTTTTTTTTGCCCTTTTGATTCAATGTTGATGATTGATGTTCTAGTTGAGGCAAAACTTAAGTTTCTCGAACCTCTTCTTGTTTTTAGTTTTTGATATCAATTGAGTCTGTAATTTCATTCATCATTTCAAGCTCTTTTCTAGAATCGTGACAATTGAGTCATTACCCTTTTAATTACTGTAGCTAATAAATTATGTATATCGTCTAATCGGATCATCCGTGTGGATTACATCGTTCAAATATTACTTACATAAAAACTGCGTGTATACTCATACATACTCTCTCTGTTAATTAAAACTTGTCGTTTACTATTCATGCACGCTTTTTTAGAACGATAAAAACTATATAAAATATTAACTTTTTTTTAAATTTGTTTTTATAAATTCATACTTAATAGTAATAAGTATGATATTATTTAAAAAAATTATTTCAAAAGTTAATATTTTATATAGTTTTTAACACCTAAAAATGCGTGCATGAATAGTAAAACGTCAAGTTTTAATTAACGGAGGGAGTATTAATTAATAATATCCATCCCTCCACGACACTTATATACAGTATTTTTTAAATTACTTTTATTTCAACTCCAACAAATTTTTCATTTTGAAAATTTGGTAAATGCCACCGATTTTTAGTCTAGCATATAAGTCAGGTGAGTTCTATCTTAAAACCAATTGACAATAGGAGAAATAGCCACAAACTTATATACTAATACGTGTTCATCATTTTCCATTCTTGTTTTGAGTACTAGTATTACATATTTTTGTGCAGTCAAAGGATGAATATTTTCCAATCCCATACACACAAGTTTTTAATTATCATCTTACATGGAAACTTCTCGCCACTCCAAAAAAGAAATTTCCCTGTTTTAAGAGTTGACTGCAACAATACATTACATATAGTCTATAAATGGCAGCTATATATATATATCCCAAGTCATGTACTATCTCATCTCCAATTTCGGTCTACTTCTTCCTGCTTCACCTCCCAGTTGCTTCAAAATTCAAATGGCAAAATCTCTTCCTCTCCGATTCTTGATCCTTGGTGCTCTTCTTGCAGTTGTTTCTTGCAACAGCGAAGGTGAAAAATTACTTGCAAGAAACTCAAAGATCAATAACTTATACAGCTTACAATGCCCTTTCAATGCTTAATGGTTACAGTTTTTGTTTACAGGTGACGCCCTTTCCGCCTGGAAGGCGAATCTAGTTGATCCAAACAATGTCTTGACAAGCTGGGATCCAACTTTGGTTAATCCTTGCACTTGGTTTCACATCACTTGCAACAGTGACAATAGTGTCACAAGGATGTATGTTTCATCTCCTTCGTCTTCACCCTCCTCACTTCCATCTCTCCCTTTTTCGGGGTCTCATCTTTGCTAAATTTCGATGATTGCAGTGATTTAGGCAATGCTGGACTATCGGGTTCTCTTGTTCCGCAGCTTGGGCAGCTGAGCAACCTGCAGTACTTGTAAGTGTAGACATGTCTACCGGTATCTTCTAACATAAATTATTGAGTGATTTTCTTGTTCTTTGTAACCGACATCTTGCTGTGGAATAGGGAAGTTTACAGGAATAACCTGACTGGAGCGATTCCTGCAGAGCTCGGTAACCTGACTCACCTTGTTAGTTTGGATCTTTACGAGAATTTTCTCACTGGGTTAATCCCATATGAACTTGGATTCTTGGCATCCTTAAAGTATATGTGAGTAGAAAAATCTCCATCTTTATGTAGAGATTGTGAATCTCTTACAAAACAGTTCAAGCTTTCGTGTTAGAAAGTGGATCTTGGACTTCGGATTTTGACACATCTGACACGAGAAATTCGTGCTTCTGCAGGAGACTGAGCAACAACAACTTGAATGGACCGATTCCTTCAATGGTTGGCAATCTAACAAGCTTGGTTGTGCTAGACTTGCACTCCAATTCGCTTTCCGGGTCCATCCCAGCATCCCTCGGCAACCTGAAATTTTTGGCTCTCCTGTATGGCATATCAAATCGGTCTTCGTTGATCAATCTTCGCTTATCAATCTCATGTAAGCTCATTTGGGTATCTGATTGATTCGCAGGAAACTGAATGCCAACAATCTATCCGGAGAAATTCCCACAGCGGTTCTTGAGCTCGTCCACTTTGGTCATTTGAGAATCCTGTGAGTTCCGACTCCTTAACCATGTACCTGATTGATGTTCATGTTAAGATTATAACTCATCTGTTTTGTTCTTAATCAGTGACGTTTCGAGAAATTCCTTAGCCAGGAGTGCCAGTCATACTAAATCAAGACGCGTGCACAGTACGTATAAGCATTCGTTTACAGTTGATTTATATAGAAGTTGAAAGCATATTCTAATCTGATCTTTCTTCAATTGGATTGTATAGAACTTGCAGTGACAACAATCATACAAGACGCTGTAGCCTAACGCCAGAGGAACACACCTTCAAAATGTTGCTGGACAGATTTGATTTAAGAACTAAAATAAGTGTTTATCAGCACCAGTTATGTATTTTGAGAATAAATACTGAGAAGATCTAATTCATCAGTCTTGGAGATAATCTTGAGTTGGGTTGCCATTTTTTACCAATGCGTCGACAATCAGTCCCTTCTTTCCTCTCGCAAAGCATTCATCATAACAAAAATGATAATCAAATCTAATTTACCCTCAAGGTTTTGTTTCCCATAAGGAGAATCCAGCAAAGGAAATAGCTAAATTGATCAACTCAGGATCACAATATGTTAGCCAAGGCAAAACAAGCTTTGAAATCGGTTCATCAAGAATCCTCTTTCAGAGCTTTTGAAATTTCTTTGATAGTAGCTGGTGTGGTCTTACAACAACCCCCAATGAGCTTGGCTCCTGATTCTCGCCAACATTTTGCTAGATGTCTGAATGTGTGGTCATCCGAGCACGCTGATGGCTGTAAATTATAAACAAGCATTTGAGGAAGATTCAAATTTTGTTGTGGCGGTGAAACTATTATCCAGAAGATTCAACATAAGAAAACAATATTGGCATACCAGCCAAACCTTGGCTTTAGCATCCCATGTCTCGCCACTGTTTGGATAAACTGCTATTGGTTTATCTGTCAACTGAGACAAAAATAAATAAAATTAAAATCTCCATGTGCAAATAAGAAAGAGAAATAAAGTAACTCTGTTACCCTTATTTTAAAACTAGACTACCTTTTTAAATTTGCAGATTAAGCTTTCTATGAATCTGGGTGCTGCACAGTTTATTCCTGCTGCAGCAACCCTTTTGCTTTTGTTGATGATGTCAAGACAATCTTTGAAGCTGTCTCCTGATGGGGCATTTTCACCATCTATAGTGCTGAAGCAAATCCATGATGGGATTAAAATATTTTCTTCATCAAGCAATTCAACAATGGCCTGCAAAACCGGAAATTTGCAGATGAAAATATGTATAGAATACTTGGAAGATACAGGTTGGTCTAGTAACAGTCACATTATAGACCAGCTTAGTTTCTCTTTCTTTGATGCATCAGAACAGAGCAGTGATTCTAGTGGTCAGTGGTATTATTAGGCTACTTTCCCTCTGCCTGTGCGGGTCATGTTCAGTTCGAAGATGAATTTTGCAATAATTTGTAGCAGGGAAATGCACATTGTCACCCATAAAAGGCAAAGGCAGCTGATCTATATGATGTATCTTTGAAATCTTCTACTTCCACATCAATCTTAAAATATAGCTTACAAAGACCAACAAATTTCAGTCCCTTGGAAGGATTTTACCATTTATCAAATCAACTTCTTAATCTTATTTCAAGTTTTTTTTTTTTGTGCAGCAGATAAGACTGTTCCAGCCACAATTCTTAATGGCAAGATGTCTCACTGATAGGTACGAATAACATGCTAAAACTAACATCTCCCAGTCAATTTGATGAATGGAAGGTGGCATAAAGTCTTATCATAAATGAATATTCTGCACAAATAATTATTCATAAACCCAACTTTTAGATTTGGCAGATGAAAATTTTCCAAGTTTGGTAAGTAGCTGCTAATTGAGCTTTCCTTCAGTTAACAAACAGATCTATAAATTCAGCATATGAAATTAAATGTTTCCACTCACTGTCAACTTTGATAAGAAGCTACTTATTGGGACATAACACAGAGCACATGTAACACTGTCGAATTTAGAAAATGAGCAAACCTGTGTTTCAAGTTTACAAGGGATGGTTTCAAACGCTAGTAAATCTGGACCAGCTTCAGCAAGAACTTGCAACCTCCGCCTGTGAAAATCTTTGAGCTTAGCCAGATCCATGCTTGCCCCATAATTGCCACTGAAGAATAAAAGCAATGCAAACTCCTTAGTTAGAATGGGTGAATTAGCTACAAGGAAAACCTAGTAATTGTGTAGGAAACATATGGACCTGAACTCTGAGCCATCAGCTAGATAAGCTCCATAGCTTCCAAAGGATGCTGCAACCAACGCCTTGTTGTAGTTATGCCTCGGAATCTTACTAACAACAGCCCAGAACTCGTCACGGGCTTCAGTAGCTAATTTCACACTGCTCTTGAGCAAGGACTCAGCTTCCTCGGTTGATAAACCCTTTGACATAAATCCTGGAATGGTGGCCTGCAAATAACATCCCGAAATACAACATTGATGATTTAAGCATGATCACTATCGACATTCAGACATTACAGATTCAGGATCTACGTTTCAAATTACAAGCCAAATTCAAGTGATCATACAAACAACGAATTGGAAGCGCAAACATCCACAAAAGAACAAATTAGGCACGGAATGCATCATAGGTTCAACCAAATAATATGCAAATAAACAATTGCTAAAGCAGATAAGAGAGAAAGAGATGCAGACAAAAACCTGGTAGGATGAAGTGACGATAATGTGTGCCCCTGCCTCCAGATATTCCGAGTGAACCTATAAAAATGAAAATTCCACAGAACTCCAAGATTTCATCTCACAAAAATAAAATAATAATCACTTGAAACATTGCTAGACTCGATTAACTATTAGATTGAAATCGGCGCAAAACAAATCGAAACACATCGCGAATTCATATCCTATACCCTATTTCGGGCGAGAGAGAGAGAGAGAGAAAGAGGGAGGGAGGAAGACCTGTTTTATGAGATGAGGTTGCTCAATCAAGCAGACAGCGCTCCAGAGAGTATCGGCGATGGAGGCGCCATGAATCTCCAGCTGAGTGGCGAAACCGCCATCGATAACCGCGCATCCGCCCGCATTGTTGATGAAATCCTCCAACCCTTCCGTCGACTTCGCGATCCCCATTGTTATAGGTGTTGTTGTTGCTGTTCTTCCGGTGGTTCCGATGTGGATTTGAATTTTCAGACACTGAGAGTGAGATCTCCTAAAAATGGTATCAAGATTCAAGAAAAGGGTTTGTTTGAATGGGGGTTTGGGTTTTCGTTTTGCATTCGTGGGAGGGGTTTTATCTTTGGGTATGAAGCATGTGAATGTGAACCGAGTCTCAATTCTGGACCTGATGCATAAATTAATACTCCAGGACAGGAGTCATACATTATCTTTGACCCCCGAAAAAGTCAGGTTTACCCCCTAAAAAAAGTGATAATGTTTTTTACAAAGGGTGATCAAAAAAATACTCATATAAATGTTTATTATTATTATTTTTTAAAATTTAATATAATTATTAATAATAAATATTAAATTTTATTAAAATTTTATTTAAAAATTAATATTTTATATAATTTTTAGCTATTTCAAGTATATTTAGAAAATGTCAAACGTATATAACAAACCCAAAATGAGTAAGAAGAACGCGCCTCACGCGCCTTGCCCACCTGCCTCTTCCGACCAAGCCTTCCTCAAAAAAAAACCCCTCTCTGAAGAACCCTAGAAACAAAGATTTCGCCCCCAAAATCCTCTCTCTGTATCTAATCACCTCCAAAAATGCCTCTTCTGGAGTTAAAAAGATCGGTAGTCATGCTATCAATACTCTTGTTCCTGGAAAATCTTCCATTCAATCCGGCCTTTCCCCCCGTTTCGGCTGCTCGTCATCGGAATCTAGTCGGGTGTTGGCCTTGAGGGTTGATCCTGTTGTATCGGTTCGTTGCTGTCGGGGCCAATTTCTTCAGGGAGTCTCTCCGCGTTGGGGTCACTGTTTGGGGTGGTGTGCTCGTCCCCCTCCTTGGCCGCTCTTGTGTAGCTCGGTTCTGGCTTGGTCGGATTCTCGCAGTGGTGAAGGTTGTCCCTTTTCGGTTCTGGCTTGGTCGGATCTGCTCCTCCCCCGGCTTGCTTTCGCTTCAGATCGGGCGGATCTGGGTAAGATCCCCCTTCTCTGTTATCTCTCCTCTCCTCTACACATCTATAAGAGCAAAGGGGTTGGGTTCTTTGTAACTCACCTCCCCGCACTTGCATCTCTCCTTTCTTGTGGTATGCAATCTCTCCCCTATAATATCTGTTTTGTTCTTTATCCACTCATGACATCCTTGTCCATGGACAAAGAGAAAAACCCCTGGGGAACGAGCCTCTCGTTCCCCAGTTAAAAACCCCCCGAAAGGGCCAAACACAGGTTCTGGTTGGAATAACTCCATCCAAGGCGGAAAATCCCTATGTTGTAGCTGCTGGAGGTAAAAAGGAGAAGAAGGAGAAGAAATCCAAGAAACCAAAGGTGGACTTTGACAATCAGAGGTCCATTCTGAGTAGCATCCAAGAGAACATTTTTGCTCTGAAAACCCCCGGTTTACCGATCAAATTTGTAAGTGATTCCACTCCTAAACCTTTCATCGATTGGATCTGTTATCATGGAACTCTTCCTTATATCAAAGCCATCATAACTAACATGGTTGAATATATTGTTGGGTATCATCTGTCATTCATAAATGATGATCTTAGAATTACTTCTAGTAATACGATTCTACATTTTTTGGAAGGGGTGATTGCCTCTCATTTGAACCGTGTGTTTAATCATGCTCTCTTTGACTACATTCTTTGGAGGGGTTGGAGTGTGCTTGCTGTTTCCAGAATTGTATATCTCTGTCTGGAAAAACAGTCCTTGAATGAAACTCTTAATGTGTACCAATTTATTGGATGTTTGTATACTTCTTCGGTCCAAGTTTTTCCTCTTGAGTTATGGTGGATCAATTATGTTGAGCACAAGTTCAAATGCTTAAACTCTTTTATGACTAACTCCTTGCTCCATGATTATAAAGTGTATCTTTCTTTCTCTTTCGTATGCAATATGTCTCAAACAATAATAGTCCCTGCTGTATGCCTTGTTGTTGACAAGCTTAGTCACATGCTTGTTAAAATGAGTGAATGCAATAAAGTGCAAAACTTGTGGCAGTTGTGTAAAGTGATAAAACTCTTACATAAATACCAGGCAATCAGTTATAACATCTGCTGTCTGAAAATGAAATTCCTTGGCTTTGATGAATCCCCTTGTATTATATATCCATGTAAATACCTAAAGACTAAAAATCAAGGCCTAAACTCATTAAAAGATACTCGCAGAAGAGAACCATTTCACAAATTTATTAAGTCTATTTGTGTATTGCTAATAGCTAACATGTCTTTATGGTGCTCAATGTTGGCTGCAGCCTCCCAGGTAACAATATGTGAATTTTGGAATCCCATGTATTTGTGCATTAAAACTCTGCCAATCAGTGTAAATTGTTCAATATCTACTTTTGAGTTTTTTCAAGTTCAATGTGGTGTAATATCAATTAAACAAAGCTCTCTCTCAGTAAATACATTTATTACTTATTCTCTTCCTTTGACATATAAACCTGCCTGCAAATGGACTGTTCTTGTGGAACTCATGAGCTTTTGCTGTTCAGTCTCTCCCATGATTCATAAGATGCTAAAAAATGATGTATCCCAGTTTATCCAGTACTCTAGTAGGAAATGTGTGATATGTGGTGTTAAAGTTTACTCTATTTATGTATACTGTTGGTACCTATCTCCAACTAATAAACCAATTATGGTCAACTGGTTTGAAAAACAACTCTCCTTTGCACTCAGGTTTTCAAGCGGTAGACCCTCTCTTGTCTCCCAATACTGTCTCCTCTTTAATCCTAAATCTGTTTGGGGAGTTCAGCTTATGTTCATTCTCTGTAGTAAGTTTTATCAGAGCTATCTCGGACATGCCTTCTGTCAAGCCACAAATGTGAATGGAAATGAGAATGAGAAGTCTTGTCTGTGTAAGTGGAAAGACAGGTTAGGGGATAAGAAATTAGGTTGCAGTATGATATCAATTCATTTGATTGAATGGTGGATTCTTACCATTTGGGAACTACACAAGTTTTCCTTGTTTATCATGCTCTCAAAGCATTCTGATTTTATAACGCTTCATAGATCTATGGGCATTAATGTCGACAACAACCATTGGATAAGGTCACGGTGTTGTTGGATCGATCTAGTGATTGAGCCTTATACCGATTGTAAAGACGGAATGCAGTGGACTATATTAAGTATAAATTTGCCGATCCACGCTTTGTCTAAATGTTATGCCTTTACAATCTTATGTGACATGAATGAGGTTGACTTCCAGAAGGTTTCAAATCGAAAGACTACAATAGGCTATGGGTTAAACATTTCTAATGGGAATGGGTTTAGTAATGGAAAACCATCCAATGGTTTACGTGTATATTGGACTAAATTTCCATCAAGTAATTTAAATTATGTTTTCAAGCTTGATTCAGCTAAGAAGCAAAGGACTAGAAGTAAAGTCCATAGAAAGAAGTGGAACTCGCATGAAAGATTATTGAACGAAGAATTCTTTGGAACAAACAAACGACTAGACAAAATCTTACGAGTAGTTGCTAAAAGGGAAACAAGCTGGTATGGGCTAAAACGCATCATGTTTGCCTATATCAATACAGGGGAATCATGATCATAAGGTATTGGAATTGCAGGGGTATCGGAAAAAGAACCTTCTGGACAGATATCAATGCCTGGCGTATGACAGATCACGTACAAATGATGATCCTAGCGGAAACTAAAACTGAAAACGAACCGGATGAAACTCTTTGGAAAACTGCGGGATTCACCAACATCTGCTGGTCCCCGGCCGATGGTCGATCAGGAGGCATTACGCTACTATGGAATGAAAATTCCTTCCTTAATGAAACCATTTCGGTGGTAGTACACCTCCCAAGAATCATTGGCGTGCAGTATGAAAATCTCTTGGAAGGATTTCAGTGTCTTATGCTATTCGTATATGCCCCACCACAACTTGCAGGGAAAGCAGAATTTTGGCATACACTCACTCAAATTATTACCCAAAGCAATCTCCCATGTTTTGTAATGGGTGATCTAAATGAAATAAGTCAACCTTCGGATAAAAGTGGAGGGGTTGTAACATCGCCTGACAGATTCATGAGACTATTGGACTTCAAGGATACTTGCTCTTTAGTGGAAATCCCATCCTTTGGAAACCCGTTCACTTGGAGGAAAAAACAAGAAGGTCCGGATAATATTTATGAAAAACTCGACAGGGTACTAGTGCATCATCATATTATCAACATGTTCCCGGATCTTATTACTAAGAACGGTACATTCTCGAACTCGGACCATTGCCCAATTACAATCAATCTATCCAAAAATATCCCCTTCAAACCACCACCGTTCAAGTTTGAAAATGTATGGCTCCAAAGAAAAGACTTCCGCAATATAGTTAAACAATCTTGGAGAGCAACCTGCGCAGGTTCTGCAATGTTTCAACTCATGTACAGATCAAAAATCCTCAAGCAAAAAGCCAAGGCCTGGAATAAAAGAACGTTTGGAAACATATTTAGACAATTACAAGAAGTGGATGAATCTTTACTAGAAATCCAATAAAAAATCCACCTAAGCCAACACATAAACACACAAGCCAAAGAACAAGCCCTCCTAGCAAAAAGAGAAAAACTACTCCTCTTTCAAAAAACATACTGGAACCAAAGAGCTAAATCAAAACACCTAAAATTAGCGGATACTAATTCCTCCTATTTCCATCGAGTGGCTTCGGGAAGACGCAACCGGAAAATTATCAAGTCAATCATATCAGCGGAAGGCACCCAAGTAGTTGGAGCCGATAATATTAAAAAGGAAATCCAAATAGACTTTGAAAAAAGATTTCGACGAGAGCAAACGTACTCAGATCACCAACTAGAAGAATACCTCTCAATAATTAACCCAATCATATCAGATGAGGAAAACAGGTTTTTAATCCAACAACCAACTAATAGTGAAATAAAGAGGGCGGCATTCACAATTGGAAACAACAAATCCCCTGGCCCTGATGGGTTCACAGCAGAATTTTATAAAAAATACTGGGACATTGTAGGAGGAGGAATCATCAAGGCAGTAAAAGCTTTCTACCATACCGGAAACCTACTCAAGCAGATAAATCATACGTTTATCTCACTCATCCCGAAAAATGATAACCCCACAATGACGACACACTATCGACCAATTAGCCTCTGCTCAACTATCTATAAAATCATATCTAAGATCATCACCGATCGATTGAAATCAATAATGGGTAAACTGATCCACCCACTACAAGGTGCCTTTGTGTCTGATAGAGCAATTCAAGATAACATTCTCATTGCTCACGAAATCTTCCACTCCTTTCGTACCCGAAAGGGTTCGAAAGGATGGACTGCAATCAAGCTTGATATGGAAAAAGCATACGATAGAGTGGACTGGCAGTTTACGAAGTCATTACTCCAACGATTTGGATTCCATCAAAAGTTTGTGAACATAATTATGGAATGTGTAACCACAGTGTCCTTCTCTGTTCTTGTTAACAATGGGCCTACCGAACCTTTCATACCTTCAAGAGGTCTAAGGCAAGGTGACCCGCTATCCCCATTTATCTTCCTCCTTGGAGCGGAAGTCCTGGCTCGTAAACTAAATAGAGATTCCGAATCAACTAACAACAGCATAGGCTTTAAATTCGGCCATTCGGGTCCCAGGATTCCCTTTCTGGCCTTTGCAGACGACATTATCATATTTGCGAAAGGAAGTAGTACGGCATGTGCAAAAACAAAGGAGATTATTGAAGACTACTGTAAATTCTCCGGTCAGAAAGTTAATTACCATAAATCATCATTTCAAACCACACCGGGAATCCCCAGGACAAGAGCACGCGAGCTAGAAGCAATACTTAACATACCACTAGAACGAAACCCGGAAAAATACTTGGGTTGCCCGATAATTAACGGCCGAGTAACAAAGGAAACATTTGGGGAAATAGTATGCAAATCCAAGAACCAACTAAGTAAATGGCGGGCGAACTCCTTATCCCAACAAGGACGAGCAACCCTAATAGCATCAAACCTATCGTCAAAACCACTCTTCGCTATGCAAAGTTTCATGCTCCCTACATCAATTCATAAGCAACTTGACCAAATCAACAGAACCTTCTTCTGGAACAAAGATGCTCAACACAGCCCTCTCATTAGCTGGGACAAAATATGCAAATCGAAGGCTGCCGGGGGTCTCGGTGTGCGGAAATCCAAAGACATGAATGAAGCAGTGCAGCTAAAACTCCTATGGAAAATACTATCAGAACCAGAAAATAATTGGGTCAAAATAATCTCGCACAAATACTTAAAGGAAAGCCACATCCTAAACTATGAGAAAAAAGGGAATGCTTCCTGGCAATGGTCGAAACTTAGCCTCCTAATCCCAAAGTTTAAGTCGGGACTTGTATGGGCAGTCGGGGATGGAAAAACAATCAAATTTTGGAAAGACAATTGGATTTCAAAACAACCTCTAACTGATCGGGTGGAACCCCAATATAGCGTTAACGTAAATGAAACAGTAAGCGAATACATCATGGGAGGACAATGGTGGAAAGAAAAACTTGATCCGATCCTACCAGCTACAATAGTAGAAGAAATTACGAAAATCCCATTGCCAAAAGCCCCTCTACTAGACAGATTGTACTGGTGGCCAGCCAAAAAGGGTTGGTTCACAACATCAAGTGCCTATAACCTAATAACAGCCAACTCAAATATAATACAGGAAGACTTCAGCTGGATTTGGAAAATTGACGCCCCTCCTAAAGTTAAGAACTTCATCTGGAAAATCAGGCAGAAGGGACTCCCAACTGCGACTCGACTCGCACAAAAGGGAGTAGCTGTACCCTCCACTTGCTGCTTCTGCAATCACTCAACCGAAGACGAAATCCACATTTTCCTGGAATGCCCCATTACCGACACCCATGAACAACTACCAAGAGACATAGCTTTACAAATAAACACACTTCTGGCAGACAACAGAGATATGGGTCAAGTTCTGCAAATAATAGGATCTAAGTGCTCAACAAAAACCAAACAAACCATAGCTATTAGATGGTGGACAATCTGGTTCATCAGAAATCAAATTATTTTTAGAGATGGGAAAATCCCCTCCCCAGAAGGGATTAGAAGAATGATATTGGATAACTTAGAGAATTGGAAAAGGGCATGCAAGCTACGCATAAAAGGAGAAGACCAAAAACTCCCGTATAAGAGCAAAGACAGACCAAGAAAGATCACGACAAAACACCTATGGAGAAAACCGCCAGAAGGCAAATACAAATTAAACTTCGATGGATCGAGCTTTGCAAATTCCAAGAGCTCCACAGGGTTCATCATTCGGGACTGGAATGGTAACCCTATTTTCATGGATGGCGGTCCAGTCGGTAGACAATCTCCAATTATGGTGGAAGCCTTAGCACTAAGACAAGGCATTGAAAAGGCAAAAGAATTGAAAATTTGTGACCTAATCATAGAAGGAGACTCAAAAATAATCACAGACTATTTACAAACTAAAACAAACTGCCCATGGGAAATAGAACTAATAATGTCAGACATTCTCGTATTACTTCAAGAAATACAACACATAGGAATATCCCATATTCCCCGGATTGGTAACAGAGTGGCAGATAAGGTTGCACACCTTAGCTACTCTACCAGGGGACCAAATTTATCTCATGATTCAGGACTTCTTGACCTCATCCGGCAGGATGCTTTCGGGTAGTTAACTCACCCGAATCCTTACCTAATCAAAAAAAAAAAAAAAAAAAAAATGTCAAACGTCTTATATTTCAAATCGGATGAATTACGTACATATATAATGATTGAAACACGGTAGACACAAAAAATAATAGAAAAGTATCTTTCCTTTTTTTTTTATCAGGTAAGAATTCGAGCTCAAACAGATTTAAAACTCGAGAGGCCGACGAATCGGCAGACGAACTAACCATCAACATACAACAAACTAAAACCACAAATTAAAACAGAGGAAAGAAAAAACTCAAACAACCCGAAAAAGTCATCCACCAGCCGAGGAGTCGAGGGAAATCTAGGACGACCCACAAATGCCGAGAATACGGGAGAGTGCGACGACTCACACAGTGTCTCGATAACTCACACGCCGAGAAAAGCATCTTTCCTTTTCAATACATAAGTTTGATCAATACATTGAAATTTAGAATATTTTTTCGTTTTGGGTGTTTGAACTAAAATATTTTTATGAATGTTAAAATGGATTTCTCCGAGAAAAATAATAACAACAACTTTAATAAAACTATATACGATATTATATATATAAACAATATGATAAATAAAATATCAATGTAAATATTAAGCGTGAACATCAAATTTTGTCATTATATAGATCTATTGATGGCTATTTTCATTTCCAATTCTCACATTATAAATTGTCACCCAAACCGTTTTTTCTTTAATTTTATAATATCGTGTTAAAATATATGTTTAGAGTTATATGCTATGGTTTTGTCTTGTTGTCTATTATTCTTTTCGGCTTCTTTTTCCTTTTACGAGACTTGTTACCATGTGGTTCACGTGTCTTATTATTCTGGGTTTATCGAAAACACTCTCTCGACTTATTCTGTGGAAGAGTGCGTATATCTCGATCCACCAAACCCCGTTAAATTGCGAGATTTAATGAGTTATTGTTGTTGGTTGTGATGAAATTTAATTCACTATTATTAAGATAAATCAAATCACAAGTAATATATAGAAACCGATCGAAAGAGTTTACATCAATATTATTATTCTCTAGAATAATTGTAATCACGTCGTTCCCAAAAGAAGTACCTTAGAATCCCATTAATTATTAATTATTAATTATATTAATTAAGCTATTACACTTTGACGACCTCCGGGATAAAAACCGGGTAACGGTGAATGCAGTCCCGCCAGGGCCCGTCGGGGGGCGGCTCGACGGAGCGGTTGCAGCTCCAGACGGCGCTGTTGCACTTGAAGCCGCTACCGAAGGCGATCTGCCAGACCCTGTCGCCCTTCTTCATCCTGCCCTTGGCCTCGAGGTAGGCCATCTCGTACCACAGAGACGACGACGACGTGTTGCCGAACCGGTGCAGCGTCATCCTCGACGCCTCCACGTGCTCCGCCGATAGCCCCAGGCTCTTCTGCAGCTCGTCGATCACCGCCCTCCCTCCCGCGTGGATGCAGAAGTGCTCGAACGCCTCCTTGAAGTCTGGCATGTATGCCTTCCAGCGCCGCTTCGAGAACAGCTTCCTTCCTAGCAAGCTTATCAGGAAGAGGAGCTGCTCCGATGCCGGCAGGACCAGTGGCCCTATGGTGGTGATGTTCGACCTGTACTCGGTAATTATCCTCCAAATAGTTAGTTTTTTTTTTATTATTATTAAAAACTTTATAAAATATTACGGAGTATTTTTTATTAATATCTTATAAAAAAAATTTAATTTACGTGTTGAAAATTAAAAAGTTTTACATTTCCGATCAGTGAGGGCAATTTTGCTAATTTTAGGATGAAGAATGAGCCTGGGCCCTGGTGAGTTCCAAGTTCCAACTTAATTAAAAACAAATTGAAACCGAATTTATATAATAAGCGTATCTCCAATAGTGTTGGAAAAAAAAGAGAGAGAAACAAATAATAAAATCTTCAAAACTTTTGTACTTGAACTCCACCTTTTCTATTTTGTGTATTTTTACATTTATTAACACAATTAAACATCGTCATATTTATCCTATCTTGAATATATACACGTGGTGGACCATATAAAATTTACCAACCCATATATGCCTATTAAATCGGCGGTCTGCTTATGTACGTCCTACTACTGTGATAAATCTAGAATCTAATTTCAAGAAAAGATTTCCCACAAACTAAATCACATGAATCTAATTTAAATATAACTAAAATATTTTAACTTAGTTTCTTACTCTATCTCCCAAAAATATAGGTCAACAACTTTAATCTAAAAATATTCCCTAAATTTAAATTAGAGTTTGTTTGGTTGGCAATGGAAAAACCCATGAAGTACAAAAATCCATGAAGTAGCTAAAATATATGTGTTTGGTTGAATTTTTTTTCCGCAGAAAAACCCAGGAAGTTAAATTTCCAGGAAGTTCAATTTCTCCATTTCAAAGGAATTTAACTTACCTACTCACTCCTAGGTAAGTTGCAATTCCCCCATTTTCTATTTAAAATTTTTTCAATTCCCCTATTTAATCATCTAAACTAAAAAGTTAACCAAACATATTTTCACAATTCCCGTGAATTAGACTTCCTGTGAATTTCAATTCCCATGAAATAACTTCTCGGGAATTTCAATTCCCACATTGAACCAAACGAGCCCTTATTTTAACAAATCACTTTTTTATTTGGTAAAAAATCTGTCCCAATTAAGATTCTTAACTTATACCTTTACCTTTAGACCGATATTTTAATTAGGGAAATATTTTCCAAATTATTCACGATAAAATTGCATAACATTGTTTTAATAAGACTAATTGAATTTTATATTATTTTATTTATAAATAAAATTATTTTTCTATTTAATTCAGAAATGTATCGGTTAATTTACAAATGAGTGTTATATATAGGATAAGATTCTAAATTAGAAAAGAATTCCTAAAAAAAACAATCGACCCTAAAAATCTAACTAAAAAAAGGCTAAAATAATTAAAAATAGTTAAAAAAAATAATAAATTTAGGATTTTATCCTACCACCTAAGACCATCCGCATTCATGAATCCATTCCCAGACTCATAACTTACTTTTTTACTGCCACGTCAGCTTATAAACCCCACTCCAGATTATTATTTTTTCACTCCCCATTCATGAACCCGACCTCGGATTCATAACTTACTTTTCTTTATTTATCCTTTTTACTATTTACCTTTCCCAATTACTCTATTATTATTATTATTTATTTATTTATTCATCTACTTATTTAATAATAATATACGTTAAATTTTTTTTTTAATAATTGAAAAAGAACAAATGGGTATTATTTATTCGAAAAAAAAAGTTTCTCAAATATATGCAATATGGGTGTCTATGGGTAGATAAAATTAAATTATATTCAAAAATAAATTTTTTCTTTTTTAAGATTTCAGAAAATACTGGAAAATCATTTTATAAAAAAAAAATACACCCGCTGCCACATGTCGCACTCCTGTTGGACCACATGGCAACATAATATACTCCCTCCTCACTCTTCAGCCCACCCAACATTTCTTCACTCTGATTGGGCCACGTAGCCCCATGAACCCCGCTTTTCCGGATTCATCTGCGAGTGCCTCTCAGCCCGGGTTCATGGGATTTTTCTTTTTTTTCTTTTTTTTTGGTCCGACGTGGCATTCTCATGAACCTCCGGGCTCACTGCTGCGGATGGTCTAAGAACATAGAATAGAAAAGTCTATATATTTATATGATAGGTAATCTCAATTGGGGGAGATTAAGGGGGTTAAGTGTTTTTACCAACTTTTTTTTTTTTTGCAAGATTTCAAAAAAAAAAAAAAAGTGTTTTTACCAACTACATAGGCTGTTTTTTATATTTATTTTTTATAATAATATATCCAAGGGTAAATTAAGTGATCGACGTACCTGAGGGCGTCGCCGGCGATGGACATAAGGTCTTTAGAGAGGCTAATGCCGACTTTGCCTTCGGAGTCCTCCGTCTCATGAACGCAGCGGAAGGCGGCATCATCGGAGCCCATGTGGGTGCGGACGACGTGGCGGAGCGAGTACTTAGCGGACCACCGGTGGGAGGCCTTGTTGGAGAGCAATAGCGCCGCGCAGCCCATACGGAAGAGGCAGTTGGGGAGGAGCATGGCCCGCTCCTTGCCGGTGTAGTAGTTAGGGGTGATGATCTCCGTGCTGACGATCACGGCGGTGGAGTTTGGGTGGGCGGGGGACTGGAGGAGGTTGCGGGCGAGGTCGACGGAGATCAGCCCCGCGCTGCATCCCATCCCGGAGAGGTTGTAGGAGAGGACGTTGCTCCGGAGGCGGTACCGGTTGACGATCATCGCCGACAGGGACGGCGTCGGGGAGAAGAGGCTGCAGTTGACGACGAGGATGTCGATTTGCTTCGGGTTGGTGTTTGTTTTGCTGAAGAGGGCGTCTAGGGTGCTGAAGATCACCAGCTCCGCCTCGCTCCGGGAGGCCTCCATCATCGGCTGCGGCGGGATGTGGTGGGTTGCCGGCGGTAGGCACGTCTCTTCTCCCAGTCCCGACCTGGTAAAATAAAGTAACAATTAATTTTACATTATTTTTTATAAAATGAAAAGAGTTATACTAACCTCCGATCCAAAAATGAGTTCGTTTGACTTTTTACAACTTAATATTTGTTGGTAATAAGTATTGAATTGTAAAAAAATAATAATAAAAAAGTTAATATATTATATAGTTTTTAGGTCCTTAAAATACGTGTTAAAAAGTCAAACGACTTATATTTTGGATCGGAGGTAGTAATATACTATTTTCAGCACATTTCCAATTTTCCATCTATCTGTTAAAGGACATTAATTAACTACCGGAGAGTCGGAGACATGGCAAGGCCAGATCGACCCGACCCAATCAATTCCACAATTAATTTCAAACCTACAACCGAGTGAAAAAAGAAATAATCGAAAATCTATGTGGAGTCCGACTCAACTTGAACCCATTTTTAACCTGAAACTGAAAATAATCTGAATGAATGAGTTTACATCAAGTCGTAACGACTAGAAACTTAAATCCAAAATCACTTTACTTAATTAAAACCACCAAGACCTGAAATCATATGAAATCTAAAAACCCTAAACCTAATCCAAAATTATAAATACATTACAATTTTTCCATAAAATATCTGTTTTTCAAAAAATATAGTGATCAGCTCATATTTTCATATTCTTTTTAGAGAAACATTAGTCTTTTTTTTTTTTGGCCAATTTAACTGTTAAGCAACACGCGATAACCAAGCTGAGCACACATTTCGAGCGAGGTTCCATATTAAAACCAATTGGTGTTAAGATGAGTAGCCCAGCCACTTATATATAATACTTTGATTCACTTAATATCATCATCTCCCATCAAAACCTTAATTATTCAACCGACCAAAAATTGATTCAAAAGAGACTGAAACCTCCCTAAAATAAGATTCAATTTATATCTGATTTAACTCAAAATCCGATTAAATAAACAACGATTGAAACTGAAACGTGATTTAATCAAAATTCGACCATAATTGATTTACTTCGACACAGTTCAACTCAGTTTTAACCCTACCCTATTGAGTGGAGATTTGCCCAACTTTACCGATGAATTTGATCCAATTTCATGAATAGCTAGGCCCACTTTGTCAAATCTACCTTAACATTTTTTTTTAAAAAAAATATACATATAAATAAAAACAACCTGGGTTTCAAAATTTCCTTACCTACCTACCCCTTCTAGCTTCTTTAATTTCAATTCTTCATAAATGCTACAAGTTCAAATCCTTGATCAATCTAGACACAACCAACCAACATAAATTTATTTGAAAGTTCAGTTGTATTTTATTCAGCATATAATTAAATCATTTTTGCTATATAAGCGTTACTGTGTATCTTATCACTATATATGGAGTATGCATATATCAATATTTTTTTTTAAAAAAAGAATAATTAAAATAGGAAAAATTAACGATCCATAATGTACCTTTCAAGGATCATAGTGACGAAACGGACGCTCTTGGGATCACTGAGGATGAGCGTAGCGTGCTCCATGAACGTCGAGTACGGCACCCGACACGTCACGGGCGGCGTGAAGCAGGCAAAGTCGACGAGGTAGACCGCGCGAGGCCTCAGCAAGTAGTAAACAAACGCAAACAAAACGCACAAGAAGGCGACGTGGATGACCCCCAAGCCGAGACCGTCCGACATCCGGAGGATCCCCTCGGGGCCCAAATGAAGCGCCTTGGCGCCAACGGCACCACCGACGGGGACCAGCACGACTACAACCAAGTTGTTGATCACGTATTTGTACCCCAATTTGAGGTACCCGAGCTTGCCGGAGCTCCCGAAATGCGACGAATTTGGGGCCATTTTTGTGAACTGTTTGGGTTGAGAAGAGGATGGGAGATTGGATCAATTTAAAGAGGGTTAGATGAAGGTAGAGTGTTCACCTTATGGTAAGTGTGAGTATAGAGAGGCAGTGGAAGTAAATGAGCGACGGTTGGGGAATTTAATGTTGGATTAATAAATTAAGGGGGCATGAAATTGAATGTTACCATGTTAGGCATATTAACTTGGATTCGTAAAAATGGATTGGAAACTCCAGGTTGGATCCACACACTAACTATTGCTTCCTTTTGTTATAATTTAGTTAGTTTTTGTGCAGAGTGAACAAGTACATTTAAGGTTTATTGTTCATTACTATTGCATCTTTTTCCACCTGTCGTGGATCTACGGCCACCCGGAGCCCATAAAAAAAGTGTGGATTTTTTTAATAATTTTTACTAATTTTAGCGATAAAACCTACAAGTTGAATAATTAATCACAAAGATAACTTAGCTTAGTTGGAAATGAGAGATATTTATCCTAAGGTGAGTTAAACCCATTCTTTTATATATAAAATTCTCATTGTTTTTATGTAAAGTTTTTTCTACTAAAATGAGTATTGGCATATTGCAATCTTGATTGAAGTTCAAACGTATTTCAAACACCGTTAAAAAAAAAAAACAGGTTGTTGAAAATGTCTATGGTTCTACTGCCTATATCAGGGGCTCTGTTTCTGTAGCATAGCATACAAGAAGATTTGTAAGCATCTCTTTATTTAGTTACGTTTAGACCTGTCAAAACACAACCCGATCCGGCCGACCCGACCCGACCGCCCGGAAAATTTTCGATCCGAACCCGGAAATTTTGACCCGGAAATTTTTTCCGACCCGAACCCGAAAAACCCGAAATTTTCCGGGTCATCTGGGTTTTGACCCGGTGACCCGATTGACCCGGTATTTTCGACCCGATTTTACCCGATTGACCCGGTGACCCGGTTGATTTTTAATTAAATATAATTAATTTTTTTTATATATATAATTAAAATTTATTGCAAAATTGTCAAATCATGATTTTTTTAATTTAAAATGGAAAAAATTGACAAACTCGAAATCGACCCGAAATGACCCGAAATCCGGTCAAACCCGGATTCTAGTAAACCCGGAAAGACCCGGGACCCGTTTTACCCGAGATCCGAAGTGACCCGACCCGAATGACCCGTTTGACAGGTCTAGTTACGTTGGTTGGTTGTAATTGAATTTGTTGGCTGCAGTGTTAGGAGTTGATTTTTATTTTTTTTTAAAAAAAAAGAAGAAGAAGCTATACCCACTTGGTGATTTGCCGTCAAAAAAGAATAGTTTACTGTACAAAAAGTTGCAGAGGAGTTAAGAAAGGACGAGTCTTGGAACTGGATTCTCAAGTGTCGGATATTCCTCAACTGTTGTTAAGAGAAATACAGATTTGCAAGTGGGCAACCAGCTTCTCATCAGCCTGAAGGAAAGTCCACTTGCAAACCCAAACTATTATTGGATCAAATTTAATTAAAAAAAAAAAAAAAATCAGCAATCAACTCCAGCTGGTTTTTAAAACAACCCAAAGTAACATTATTACTGTTATGGGTCAATTAATTATTGAAACGATTTTCTACAAGGAAATAGATTATAGAATTCATTTTAGCAAAGAGGTTAACAAAAACGCTCTCTTTTGCAGAGAAGCTCCAATGGAGGTTCAACCAGTCCTCCGCACCGTCGGGTCGGTGTAGACCACCCATGTCTCTCTGAGCCATCCTCTTCTTTGCAATAACGGAAGAAAACGCTCTCCTTTGAGAGTCCTAAAACTCCTCCGGGAGCCTCAAATCTCCTTCGGGAGCCCTAAATCTCCTCCGGGAGCCCCAAATCTCCTTTGGGAGTCCCGAATCTCATTCGGTAGCCTCAAATCTCCCCTCTCTTGAGGAATCCCAATCCTGGTTTTGACCGGCCGTTCCCGGCTTCGGCCCCCGACGCCGATCGAAGCTCCAGCCGCTAGCCGCTTCCAATCTCGTCTCGAGCAGCCCCCAATCCGTTTTAGCGTCATCAACCCTTGTTGCTCATGGTTAAACCCGTTCCGATTTTCCTTCATCTGTGCTCGCTCAAAGTCAAAATCAAGTTGGGGATCTTGATGATTTCTGATTTTTTCCCCCAATTTCGTCATTCTCCAGGACCAATTTCATCGCTCATGTCGTTCGGCGTCCTCCTCGACGTTTCAAATTTCGATTTGGGACTTGAGGAGCTGTATCGTCTCCGTGGGCGCCGACAATCGTATCTCATCCCTTGGCGTCCGGTGGCACCAGCTCCTGACGCCTCTACCACCCACCGCGCCCCTGATCCCTCTCTCGGCATCTCCGGCATCGATTTGCAGGGCGCTTGTCTTGTTCCCTGCACCTATGGCTTGCCGGTTTGTTCGGTTTCCTCCCCGGTGCGACTGCAGCCCCGCCTGCGTTGAATTCCGCCACCTTTGGCGCGGCTTGATGGCTAGCGGGGGTGGCTCACCTTGTTCTGGTCTCTTTGCCGGAGGTGTGACTACAGCTCCTTCGGTGGAGCGCCTTCTTGCGTTCCTGCGTTAGGCCCGACTAGTGTCCTTTGGGCCCAAGGCAAGTCCTTGGGCCCAAAGTTGCCCATCACACAAATATTTTAATATATAAAATTTATATATATTCTTATATAGATAATTATCAATTATAATTAAATAAAACAATAAAGAACGTCTGAAGGGGCTTAGTTAAAATCCCGTAAGGGTTTGAAACACCGCTTGAAAGAGCCTGGATTAAATCCCGTTTGGGCTTGACCGGTCATTTGCGACCGGTCCTTCGCGGTTCGCTTTGCTCGGGTGGCGTGCGTCTCTGCTTTGGTGCGACTGAGGGTTCTTTTTCTGTGTTGGGGTTCTGGCAGTCGGAGTCGGGCCTGGCTGGGATCGAGGTAGTGTGTACGGGGCGACTCCGTGTACGGGAAGGAGCTTCCTGGAGGTTCGTCTTCACTACCCACAGGGATTCCTGATGTATCGCCGGCCAGCGGTGCTGTTTTAGGATGGTGCTTGGCTTTCGTCCGTAGTCTATGTCCCCTTCATGTTAGATTTAGTTTTCCTTGGCTCGTTTTCTTGTAGGGTGCGTTTCCACTAGTTGTTTTGCTCCGCTTTTTGTTTTCGTTTTCGTTTGTATGTATTGACGGGTTTCCGTCTGCCGACTCATCGGCCGTCGAGATTCAGGTATATCTGATCTCAAATTATTTCCTAATCAAAAAAAAAAATAAAAAAAATTACTGTTATGGGTCAGGTTCGGAAGAATCCCAAACTGCCATTTGGACAGTACCATTTTGTAATCGTCTCCAAATTCAATATGTCCTCTAATTTGTTCCCCTCCTATCCCCAAATTCAATATTCATGGGATCCAACCCTCCTGAAATCGGGAGTATGTGAGGGATTCAGATCCTTTTTAACCGTGATGAAATTCGCATTCGGAGCATTATATGATGAAACTCAATAACACAAGAAGATGTCAAGCACTGTGTCCATATAATGTACTGTTCAGGCACGGTTGCCCCTTTTTCGGAGATTCTAGAGATGCTCAAGGCCAAGTACCCAATATAATGTATCCATATGTCTTGATTTAGCTAATGTTTAGTGTGAAGGAATTTGTGTCATTTAATTGATGTGTAAAGTACTAATGATATCTATATAACATAAAAAGTTGTGTTCATGCACCATTTATTGCTCATTTACCTCTATGTTTTAACCAACTCAATTTACTCATTTTCAACCCATTTTATAACAAATTAGATGCTTTAGCTCAATGGTTAAGATGTAGGTAGTATTGCATGAGGTCTCAAGTTCAAATCTCATTTACAACATTTTTTTATTTGTATTTTTTAAGAGGCTTCTCTCTTGAATTATATGGCAGATTATTATATGACAATTAATGACTTCAATTATATGCCTAATTTGATAATTTGTTACACCATATCCATAATATTTTTTGTTATTATTTATATTCAACTAATTAAAAAAATATTTTTATCTTAATTATTTTAATTAAAATTTTGTTTATATTCCCTTAATTGCATTTTATGTTTTGTGATATTTTCTAACTAATTTTGATGAACTAAATAATTACATAAATTTTTTCAAACTCATTATTATAGTATGATCATTTGTTTTTAATCACACTTTTCATGTTGTAACGATCATGCATTAATACTCATACTAATTTGAATAATCAAAATTAAACCCTCTATTTTCAATGCTTGGCTTTTGGTATTTCGTAACATACTCAATTCATATTTCAAATAATTAATTAATTTAAATGACATTATTCCTTCGGGCCGTTACAACATTGTTAATTCTCTTATAAATAGAACTGGATGATCCTTACATTTTATTTTACGAGGAACCTTCTCTCTGGAGCCTCTAAGATTGGTGGCCGGTGATAAGTTAGTCCCATTGTGTAGTTAATTATTATTCTAATAAGGTATTTTTCCCCTCCTAAATTAAGGATTGCAGTCTATTTTATTTTATTTTTACAACGTTTTATTATTTATTTATTATAAGTTATCTTCCTCTATCATGGCACATCATTTGTGGAAATTCATATTGTATTGATTAAAATTTTTAGATTTCTATTTATAATATGATCACATTTATATTTATATAAATTACAATTTTTTTAAAAAATTTATTATATTTATGAAATAGGTAGAGGGATTTATAATAATCCATATATATTTTGCTTTTTGGCAAAGCAAATTATATAAACAAGTAAATAACAGATCATTTTTAATGCAATTGATTATTTTTATTGAGAATGAGATGATAACTTGGCTTCAACTTACATGTAATTTTTTTAAGCAAATTCAACTCACAAGTTATGCATGTAATTGATGAGAATGTGCATGAAACAAGGTATCAAATGAAAAAAATAATCTTGCTATATATATTAGAGTTTTTACATTTAGGTACGCTCCACCATTTATCAAATCAAATTGTAGATTTTTTAATTAAAAAACCAGCAAATGTCTTTATTTTAATGGTTGCTATATTAATATCATTATGCTCATTTATTTAATTATTCATATTTTATATTTTTTTATGGTTTCATAGCTCAATGATTAATAGAGGTGTTTGGTAGGAATAAGGTCTTGAGTTCGAATCCTATTAGTTACACATTGACCATATTTGGCAATTTTTTTTATTTCTTAATCATACAAAATCAATCAAATATATAAATTTAGAGAAATAGAGGTATAAATATATATCTTCAAACATTACATCGTATATAATAGCATGGAATTAAATATGAATGCTTTTTTATTTTTCAATTTGAAAGGGTAATCAACAAATTAATTAAATTTGTTAAAGATAATGCACCGTACATTTATAATCTAGAATTTGAAAGGGTGATCATAAAATTAATTGAGATAATTTGAAAGGGTGAGATAACTAATGAATTGAATTTGAACCATATTTTATTTTATTTTTTGCAAGAAAGTCATTTTTAATTTTGAGCAATCTTAAATACAAAGTGATCTATGATTGTATGAATCAATACTAGCATAGGTCAATATGAATAATATGCATGCATCTTTATCTTATTTTTATATTGTTTTTTTCCACATTTTTTAATTATATTATGACTATTTTTATTTGTTATTCTAATTTATATTCCATTTATTTAATTTACAGATTTAAAAAAGTTTACAATCGAAAATTTCAATTGGTCACCACATGCAAAAAAAATCTAATGAATAAAGTGTGTATAATTTGATTTGGTTAGTATAATTTTTTTTTATTGATTCTTTTCATGTTATAAAAAATTATAACATTATCAAATACATGAATTTTTTTTCCATCTTTAAATTTCTCTCAAATTTGATCTTTTCACTCATAGGTCTAGATTAATTTTTTTTTTGGTTATATATGTAGTAGTAGATATTGTTTTATTTTTGTTGTTTGAATAATAATGTTTTAATTTAATTTTTGTTTGTAAAAACTACACTATGTGCTATTATTCTATTAAAAAAAATATCTATAACGTGCATGTTAGTTTTTTCTTTATTTTTCCAAGTCTGATCTCACTATAATTTTTGAAATAAAATCATAGGTCCCGGGCGTAGCACGGGTCTGCCTACCTAGTAATAGGATTAAAATAGAGATTTATAATCTGAATAATTTAGGTAATTATAGTGCTTTGCTAGAAGCCAACTATAATTTATAGATTAAATTATATTTAATCTATTGCTATTTTATTCAGGTCCTACAAGGTCACACACAAAGAGTATTAGGAATTGGATAATTGATTAATAATAATAATAAGTTATTATTATTGATATAGTTTGTGGGTAGAAGATAAAAGATAAAGATGACTTATTATGAATAAGTTGACCTAGTTTCTACAATATATAAGGAGACTTATTAAGAA
Source organism: Persicaria tinctoria (assembly GCA_037127255.1). Taxonomy (NCBI): domain Eukaryota; kingdom Viridiplantae; phylum Streptophyta; class Magnoliopsida; order Caryophyllales; family Polygonaceae; genus Persicaria; species Persicaria tinctoria. The sequence continues at coordinate 26,518,380 of JBANSL010000006.1, forward strand.
TAAGTCTTAACTTTTGATCGGTATTGTACGTATCTCCAAAAACTTCTCCCACCACAAATCACTAGCCTCCCTAACCCGTAGGGTGTGAGTTGCAATCTTTCGATCATTCGTTCTAGCAAACGGAGACAAGGAGATCCAATCCCGTGCTCGTGTGGACCAAGTAGAGGAGTCACGCTTGAGGCTCTTTTCTCCAAAGGTGATTTCGAATCAAGGTTCCGCACAAGAAAGTTACGACTTTTCCCCTCTGAATTGTTCATATCAATTCATGCATGAGATCCCGAATTAGATGTTAGAAAATAGTTTTCTACCCTCCCGCTGCGCATCTAATTTTCCAACATAGTGTGTATGATTGATAAGGTTGTACGTGAATGAGAGCCAATAAATAGCTCAAGAGTTCAAACCTCCGATCACTAGCTCACAATTTTTGCTCTGATTCGTAGTAAAAACATGCAAGTTTTCGCTTATTTTTATGTGCATCACTATCTTGCATGTTGTTCTTTTACACTGGAAGATCAATTGCCCCATGATGTTTCTTTTTTTTTTGGTAAGAAACCCCATGATGTTTCTTGAAATGCCTTTCTATGTGATCAATTTGGACTGACTCATCCTGTCCAAACCAATGCAAACAATTCAAGGTAGATCTAACTTTCCCATGAAACGTCGTTTTCGTAATGAAAACAATGTCTCCTGCATCCAATGGTTACTTTCCGATAATACCCACATTGATCGATGTCCACAGCCATCAATGATTGTGAGAGAACTAATTGATCATTCAATATATGTTGTATCCAACTCCTTACACTTACTATGTAGTTCACATTGTTAGTCCCAACCATACTTCAAGACTTATTGTGTACTTCAACTGTTATATAGAGAACAATATAGATCGATTTCGGTAAATGTAGTTTAGAAGGGCCATGTCGAATGGAGAGACTGATCACTAACAGGAGCTGAAGCAGCATCAATCCCTTCAAACCCTTCATCTCTCATGATTGTCGTCTCGATTTCCACTGCTTCACAGGGGTTTTCCCTTTGCTGATCAACACATCATTTTCACTGTTAGAACACCACAACAGTTAAACTCAAATTTATTCAGATTTGTATGATCAGATGATGTACATTAACCTGAAGTGCTTCCAAAGCCTCAGCTTCAGGAGAGTTGAAGTCACAGAACATGCTTGCAGATGACAGCTTCATAGATAGAAACTGAAACAAAAAGACCAATCAATTAAAGACGAGCGATGAATGTCGTTTCCCCTTCGAATTCTTGCAGGATGAACTTGAATTTACCTCAATTTGATTCTGTAACGAGCGGACGTAGTTGATGATGACATCCAACATCACTGCCATTCCCATGGTCTGCAATTGGATTCATATGTATATATCAATCAAGACATAACTATAGTGAGATACCAAGAAACATCGGTCTCAAAATCGACAATCTTGTTTACATATAGGTACCTTATAACATCCAGGTACCAGATCCTGGAGGACTCTTAGCTTCTCATTTATCCGCTCTCGTCTAACCTGTTCATAATCAACCATAACCCTGACTCAATTACAGAATGTTTTGGACTACTCCTTCTATTGTCAATTAGTTTTAGAATGGAATTTCAGTAGACTTCTAGCGCGCGTGCGCTTGTATAAAGACTCTGTATGGAAGCATTCATATATGTATGTTATAAATTTAGTTATACCCTTTCAGCAAGGCTGTGGCTGTCAGTGGCTTGGCCCCTCTTAGCTCTCACATGTACCACCTCCTCTTTGTCGTTGTTGTTGTTCGTCTTCCTCCTTTTCCCTCCCATCAACCGCTGTCGACGTCTCATGTAAGAAAGAATAACACACACATATGATCATTCAATGAAGCAACAAACCTCAATATATATGTTACTTACACTTGAATTTATTGCATCTCCGGATTTTTCACTTGTGTGTGCAGATTCTTCCACGGGACTACCCATCAAATAAGGGGGCTGATTGAAGTTGTTGATCATTGAGGGCAAGATTGTAGGAAGAAGGTGATTGTTGGGGTCGGAAGAAGGTATTTGAAGAGCATGATATAGGTGGTTAATGGTTGCGGTTTGGAGGTTGAAGAAACCGAGAAGTTGAGCCACCTCAGGAGGTTGAGCTGCACTACTCAACTGGTTCGAGGTAGTGGTGGAAGATGAAGAGGAAGGTGGGTGGAGTTTAAGCAGTTGATTGTTGATTTTCTGATCATCCATTGGAGAGGAAAGAGAGCTGCAATTGCAAAGGCTAGAGGGGTCCTCCATGACTGGAGTTTTATGGTATATTAAGGCCCATTTGTTTGAGTTATTATATATATAAAAAATTATATATATATATATATATATTTGGGTGAGTTGTTAAAAAACAATCATAATTCTTTCTGGACATGGGAAATCCTAATACGTATTAATTCGGTAATTCCTTCTCTCTTTCCCTCCATACCTCTTTCTCTAATCTCTATTCTCTTTTGATTTAACACATTGAAAATACACTTCTTTACTCATGTGTCTATTTAATTTTGATTACTTTTAATATTGAAAAAACTAATTAAAATACCACATGGATTAAAAAAAAACATCCTCACCTTTCTTTGAAATGTAAGGGAAATACCCCAAACTATGGGAGATGTGGTGAAAAGGACCACAACTCTATTCTCCGGCCAAAAATCAAGTGAAAATTATAAGATGAAATCGAAGAAATTAAGATATTGATATAAATTGAATGTCCTTTAGTGAGAATCACGTCATTTTGACAATTTTTTATTACTTTCTTTTACTCAGTAAGGATCTGTTGTCCCCAACCTCCGTGTCCTCCATATCCCTCTCGCATAATCTCCCACTCTTAACATTCACCTTTTATTTTTATTTTTAAATTCGGTGGTGAGAAAGGGTATTCAGGAGACCAACGGTTTTGACACAGATAATCTCATTCACCTTTTACCATCTATTCAAAAGATAGATGTATTTTAATTAGTTTTCCCTTTATCCATCTAATGCAAACCTATTTTGCTTGGTTTATGAAACAACTTGTTTGTTTGATAGTGTTCATCAAATCTTCTCAAACTAATAAATTAATCCATTACTCACTCTAGTCCTTGGACATTTATTTCTCCATATCTCTCCACCAACCACTTGTTTTCAATTAAAAAAATAGTTCAAATCGGTTTGCAAAAGTCTTATTCAACAATTCAATTATTAGTACGTCGTCTCGTCCTTATTTTCCAAATCGATCGTTTGTTAAGTAAATGCAATGAAAATAACTTATACTACTATATATAAATTGGCTCCTTTACTTTTGGCGCCTTGTTCTCCATTTGGATCTTATTTCTTGTCTTTGATTTGGGTTCTTTCACAATCTCCTCCTTGAATAATTGATGTCAATGAATGAATCTATCGCAACCATACTTTCGAAATGAGATTCTTTACGTGTTCGAGCAATTCATGTGTTCTAGCTAGCTAGGGCTAACTAAAAAGGACATGCCCCAGTGAGGGTGGCCCAGTGGTAAGGAGTAAGGGGAGAGGTAAGGAGGTCCCGGGTTCGATCCTTGCCTTGCCTCCGCCTCTTTCCTTCGGTGAAAATCCCAAGGTTTACCTTGCTCCCTACCACTGGGTCGAGCCGGTCGGCACAAACCGGTTTACCTGATACGTGACTCTTGCCGGATGGGTCACGTGCTCGGGGTTTGCCACTCTCGTCATTAAAAAAAAAAAAAAAAGGACACTCATGTTTGGTGTGTGTTGTAATACAAAGGGCGGATTTTCTACCTCTAGAAGCACGTAACTAGGGCAGGCTGACCAGGATCGAGTTCCACTCCATCCCCGCTCAATTTTAAACAATTTAAAAAAAAAAATTAGGTTAAAAAATAAAAGAAAATTAATAAAAAAAATAAAAATATGTATTTTTTTGTATTAGAATAAGAATTTTGTTAATAAAAAATTATGAATATATGAAAATTTTAGTCTATTCAACCTATCCAGATTTTATTTTCTGGTTTCGTATCTGACAATCTGTTAGTTAGGAATGTCGATGGAGCTGTGAAGTCTTCAGGGATGGCAGCTGCGGGTGGTGTGCTGCGTAACGAGAGGGGTGAGTGGATAGCTGGATTCGTCCACAATATTGGCTGCTGTTCAGTGGTGGAAGCCGAGTTGTGGGGAGTTGCGAAGGGCCTGGAGATGGCGTGGAATTATGGAGCGAGAAAGGTGGTTTGCGAGTCTGACTCTTTGAGAGCGGTAGAGCTGATCTCGAGATCAGTCAAGCCAACGCACCCCTGTGCTAGCCTGGTGGCTACCTGCAAAGGCTTCCGTCGTAGGAGCTGGGATCTCCAACTCCGACGTATTTTTCGTGAGGCTAACGCCCTCGCGGATAGCTTAGCTAACTTTGCCTTTACTTTTCCGCTTGGGACCTCCTGTTTCTCTCTTTGTCCAGAGGCCTTGGCTCGTTTTGTAATTTCGGATGCTGGAGGAGATGCACTCTCCGAAGGCTCCTAACTTCTGCTCGTGTTGCTTCGTAAATAAAGCTCCTTAGGGAGGGGCCTTGCCCGTTGTTTCACCCAAAAAAAAAGGGAAAAAAGGTTAGGAATGCCCGATTTACTAATTAACCGCCCTCGGAAAATTCAAAATTAATTCAAACCGAAAGTAATGGCAAGCTAGAATATGAGATGGACAAGGCATATGGGTTGTGTTTAAAAAAATGTTTGACAAAAAAAGGCAGCTGTAAACTATAGCCTTTAATTTAATTTATGAATAGATCACATAACTTTGCAGTATGGGAGAAAGGGTATTAGTTAGATGAATACAAGCAAATATGATACATATACATATAGGGATGGCATGAGGTACGGTGCATATGTATATTATATGGAATTCAAACCATATAGATTCGTTATAATTAAATCTTTATCTTAGCTAGCCATGCCCTAAAAGAAATAAAGGTGCATGATGGAATGGAATGGGCAGTTAGAACTATGCCTCTTCAAATGTGGTCAACTTAATTAGTGGCAAATGGTTAAATTTGTATATTTTGATACAAAATGTACTCCCATGTCTTTTTTTAAATCACTTTATAAAAATAAAATCATCATTAGAGTTTTCTTTTTCCTTTTAATTTTATATATTTAGAGAGAGGGTAAAAAATGTACATTTAATTAATATATTTTTATACACATTTTACAAATGTTGTATACATTTGCATACTCAACCATTAGAAATGATGTTACCATATTTGCAAATATTGACCCAACTCCAATAAGTAATACTCCCTTTTCATTAAGCAAAACATGTCGTTTGACTATTTACATACGTTTTACAAAGAGCTAAAATTATATAAAATATTAATTTTTTAAAAAATTTTAATTTTATACTTAATGGTAATAAGTAGGAAGTCATTTAAAAATTTATAAAATATTTGATATTTTATATAGGTTTTATTATCCTGAAAAAGTGTTTTTTTTTATGGATGAAGTGTATTTTTTTTATTAGAGCATCACCAACAGATTCTCCATTTTGGGAATTTTAAATAGTTTTTAGTCCAGCAGATTTTCTAAAACGGCGAAGCAGCATAAACAATAGAGAAGTTTTCCTAATTCTACAACATTCTCAAAAAAAATCTTGAAAAATTGTTGGAGTTTGAGTGAAAATAATTTTAAAAAATATTCCTCCCGTTAATTAAAATTTGACGCTTAACTATTCATGCACGCATTTTAGGTGTTAAAAACTATATAAAATATTGACTTTTTGAATAAAAATTGTAATAAGTTCATACTTATTACAATTAAGTATGAATTTATAAAAACAAATGTAAAAAAAGTCAATATTTTATATTGACTCGGAGAAAATAAATACACCACAAATCGTGCACGTCGAAAGGAACGTGTGGGGTTGAAGTGGGCTAATTAATTGGAAAAACGTGCTAATTAATTGAAAAGGTATGTACGTTTGCGGTGTATCTAACAACACTCTTTAGTTTTTATCATTCTAAAAAATCGTGTATGAATAGTAAATGACATGTTTTAATTCGGAAACGATATCTCCACCGCTAATTTTTACTATTTCCACCGCAAAGTATTGCGGTGGGTCGAGAAGTATACAAGTCTAAAACCGTCGCCATAATGGTCCAAAACCGTCGCTATAAACCACCGCAGAGGTATACAGTGGGTTTAAACCGTCGCCATAACAGTCAAAATTGTCGCCATAACGGTCCAAACCCGTCGCTATAACTCACCGCATACCTATACGTAGGGCTGATATTCAAGCCGAGTAGCTCGAGCTCGGCTCGGGTTCGGCTCGGGAAAAGCTCGGCTCGAGATCGTTCGAATCCAAAAACGAGCCGAGTTCGAGCTCATAGTCGAGCTCGTCACGAGTTCGAGCCGAGCTCGAGCCGAGCTCGAGTATACTCGGTTGCTCGCTTTTTAGGGGGATTTACATTTTTACCCCTAGGGTTAATGTAAATATGTTCCTCCGTTCCTCCCCTGGCCTCCATTTCTCATTTTCATTTTTCCATTTGCGTCACTCTCAGTCTCAAATCCGGTGAATCCCTCGTCTCTCATTCTCAGATCCGACCTATCTCGCTCATTCTCAGGCCACCGCACCGTCGCTTCAATCGTCCCTCATTCTCAGGCCGCGTTCCCCCCGGCCTCCATTCCCGTTTTCATTTTTCCATTTGCGTCACTCTCAGTCTCAGATCTGGCGAATCCCTCGTCTCTCATTCTCGGATCCGACCTATCTCGCTCATTCTCAGGCCGGCGTATTGTCGCTTCAGTCTTCCCTCATTCTCAGGTCGTGCCTCCCTCCTTTCTCATTCTCAGGCCACCGCCTCCACTCTAATGGTTCATGGTTGTCGTCTCCTTCCTCCTCGGGTAAGTGGTTCTCGATCTCGAGCACTAATCTCGCCGAGTCTCTCCTCCGACCACCGACCGCCGCCCTAATCTCTCATCTCTCCATTGCAGGTGCTCTAATTTCTCATGGTTGTTGCTCCATCAGTCCATCTGTTGCTCGCACTACCCCGGACCCCTTTTCTCTCGATCTACTCTGTCTCCGTCGTCACTCGCCAACAGATCTGGTCGTGCTCTCCGCTCTCGTCAAACGTCGAACACTCCGCACCCTCCTCTCGTTTCTCTCTCTGTCTCGCTTGATTTACAGTGATTTTTTTGGTCAAATTGGATTACAACAATTAATTTGTGAATTGTGAATTTGTGAATTGGATTACCTTGGATATGTGATTAATCTTTCATTTTCATTTATGTTTGATTACAGTGGAATGGATATGTGATTAAACTTGCAAACAGGGATAAATTTGTTTGATTATAGTGGTTAACACAATTTATGCAATCGAGCAAACGAGCTCACGAGCTTACGAGCTCGAGCTCGACTCGAGTATAAACGAGCTTACGAGCTCGAGCTCGAGCACCCTTCCCAGCTCGCGAGCCGAGCTCGAGTGCCTGTTTGGGCTCGTTTTCATATGGAGCTCGAGCTCGAGCTCGGCTCGTTTGTAAACGAGCCGAGTTTGAACACTAGGTACTCGAGCTCGTGAGCTCGTATATCACCCCTACCTATACGGTGGGTTATGGCGACGGTTTTGGACCATTTTTACAAACCGTTTTCAATTGCCCAAAAACTGACCGCATGTATACGGTTGTCATAACCCACCGCATACCTATGCGGTGGGTTTGTATACGGTCAACGGATCCACCGCATGTATATGCGGTGAGTCTGGGAAAAAGTGGATTAAGACCAATGTAAAAATTAGCGGTGGAAATAGTAAAAATTAGCGGTGAAGATATCATCACCCGTTTTAATTAAGAGAGAGATTATGTAATTTGTTTCCTATTTTGAAGAAATTTTAGGAAGGGATGGCCTTTACCTTGTGGTTTTGAAATCAAAGTATGAAACCAATGTTTTTCAACAGTGTACACAAAAAGACGAACAAGCCCAATCCCAGGCCCAAATACATGCCCAAATCAAGTAGCCCAAAATTCATAAAGAAACTATCAAAATTCAGAATCACCAAAATAGGTTAAATAGCCCCAAACCAAAACCATACATGAACCCATCTGCTTCTCCGATTGCTGACATGAAGATGGCAAGATGCCATATTGGTTTTTTTCCTTGTGCCCAAAGGACCGGTATCCACCAAACTACAGCTTGCAACCCAGTGGATTGGGCCAAGTTCGGGTCGAGTTATATCGATTCGGATCAATAACAAACTCGTCGAATCGGATCATTAACATATCGGTTATAATTTAAGCCAAATTAGTGAAACTAATCACCTTTTATATTGTGTTAGGGTTTGGGCCATTTCAAGTTCTACTACTGAGTCAAATGGGGTTGGATTGGATCGGTTTTGTTTTTTCTCTTGAGTTTCAATAAATAAATAAAAAATAGCTCAGATTGAATCGAGTATTGCCAACTCTAGTATCCGGTATTAAGTACAATTTGATGTTGATATCTAACCATTCCGAGTAGCAACTAGCAAGTCTTGGGTTGGTTGATTTGATATCGCTAATACCCAATGGAGACCAAATGCCTCCTAAATTATGATTGATTGGAAATTGGAATAGACTTCAACTTCAACTTAGCTTAACACCAAACTCTCATTGATATATAAACATACATGGTTAGTCATTAGTGCCCTCCTCATTTCAAGACTTTTATATAAACTCTCATTTATATTTATCTGTAAGTATCTCTATAAACGACTATTGATTTTAGAGACACCCTTTTACTCCAATGATGATGTACCTGGTGTCGAATCTATCTAAACTAATCATTTCAGAATGACTCACCGAAAAAGACTTGTGAGTAGTATTCATAGGTCCTCGGTTCGAACCTCGGAATGACCGCTTTTTATTTACCCATTCATCTAAACTTAATTTTATCGCGTCCGTCTAATTAACGATCGACACCGTCAGATTTGCCTATATTCTGATTAGTGCTAATTACTTTAGTCTAATCAGAGCAGGTCAACAATTCAATTAATACATTCCTAAACAAGTTTTGGCCCACTTTCCACCAAAATTTCAAAACCAAACTCAAGAATTAGGGAAGCTAAATGGCTTATTGGCTTTTTTGTGTCCTCTAATGTAATTGCTCTATTTTTACACCTTAGAGTGTGTTTATGTCAAAAACCCATGAAGTAGAAATTCTCAGAGAGTTGGAGAAGTATCCGCGTTTGGTTTATATTGTTACAAAAATAAAAATTTAGGAATTCAACTTTACAGTAAGTTAAATTTCTCAAATTTGGAGAAAGTTCACTTACCTAGCCCTAGGTAAGTTCAATTTCCACCCTTTTGTATTTGGAAATTTTCAATTCCCCCTTTTAATCCTCAAAAATAAAATAAAAATCAATCAAACACATTTTTACAATTTCCATCAATTCGACTTTCCGGGAATTCAATTCCCATGAAGTAATTTCCTGGGAATTTCAATTCCCACGTTGAACCAAACGAGCCTTTATAAAATACGGGTTATTTTGAAACATATAAAATCTTGGTATTTTCCAAGTAAAAAAATTAACTAATTTAAATTAAATTTCTCTTTAGAAAAATCTACATATTTATACTAAACTGTGTTTCTTTTTCATTATAGAAATAAATAATTAATATGAGTTTCGCGCCTTAGGTTCGGGTTGGTTAAATTTTATCAATTTAAATTCGATAATCTAAAATTATGAGTTGTAATTTTAACTACATATTATAGGTTATAAATTAAAGGGTATAAAAATGATTTCAAGATAATAAAATAACAAGATGAAGAATAAATAAAAATATTTAGAAAATGATTCAAAAAACATAACATCAATATATGGATTTATACTTGAGTAGTGAGTGGTTAATCGAGGTGTGACAGTCACAACAATTGAGTGGGTAGTGAGATAGTGCGGCTGGGATCACCTGTTTCCAAAGGGACAGACCCCCGTGCCTTTACCTTCCCCACCCTCAAGATAAAAAAAAATGATTAAAATTTGTAAAAAAAGAAAAAAAAAAAAGGGTAGGATTTTGTGAGGAGAGACAGGGAGACGGGGAGGGGTTCGGGACAGTCGAATCCGCACTGGAGATAGTGGGGGTACTTGTAGAGAAAGGGGTGAGACTGAGACTGATGAGCGATGTGACAAGATGACATGAATTGACTTACAACATGAATATTTTTTATTGGTTCATTTAATGATGGAAAAGTAAGTAGTTGGTGTGACAAGTACCAAACTCTAGATATTTCGTTTATTTTAGTAGCTAGTAATAGATTTGATCGAGTTAGTAGGTTTGTCACTCTAATATCAAAATTTCTAGGTCTAGCTTGTTTATCCCCGATAATTTTTTTTTTAGCTTATTTCGGATCTCTTTATCAGCAATACAAATAAGTTTATTATTAGTAATTAATACACGATGCCAAAAAATTCCCAAACCTTAAACATATATATTAATTAAGTGATTTTTTTCTTGAATTTGTAAATAAAGAGCGGTCATATCCGGGGTTCGAATTTGACCATACCAACAACACTAATGCATCGAATCCCATCAGAACTCCGAAGTTAAGTGTGCTTGGGCGAGAATAGTAATAGGATGGGTGACCTCCTGGGAAGTCCTCGTGTTGCATCCCCTTTATGAATGGAGAGCAGTGATGAATTTATCGCCATGGTGATGGTTGGGTCCTTCACAAATCACAAGTGATTTTTTTCCTTTTCAAGTATAAAACATGAAAGAGAGGGAAAAAAATCTCATTAAAGTGTTATAACCGGGCCCAACCCTAGTGTGGAAGAAGCGGCTCGACCGCATAAGGAGTTGAGCGCTCCTTGAGACAGTGTTCGTATGGGGTTTACTAGTTGGATAAGTATAGAGGGACATTTTGGGTATACAGTTCCTGTTTTACATAAAATTCCTGATATGATCTTATCTTTTTGTAACTTGGAGTCTCCCCACCTTATCTATATATTTACCGTTTCAAGGCTCAACCGCACAAGCCTCCAATAAAGTTGGGCCTCATAAATATAACATTGAACTCAACCATTTTGTTTTCCATTTCTTAGTGGGCCTTAATACCTTTATTTTAATTTTTTTTTCTCTTCCTCTTTAATTTTTTTTCTCTTAGTGACCCCTCGAATCTCGTTTTACCGGAAGTTTTAGATCTCTTTTATTTATTTGTGATTTTTGTGATATTAATAATAAAAATAAAATTAAAAAGACTGATTACTTAAATCTCCATTCACATAAAAAAAAATCAGATATATTTACAAGTCAATAAATTTACCAATTAAAAATATATTTAATTAACTTTAAATACATTTTTAACTCAATATAATAGAATTAAAAACCTAAATATATATTGCGCATAGGCCCCAGGTTCGTAGGACCAACCCTGATTATGAATTATAAGTTTAAACAAATTAAATCTCACTTAGGTGTATATGGAGATTTTTTTTTTTTGACGCAGAATAAAATTTAGGTCGGGTCGGCCGCAGCAGAACTCCTTCCTAGCGCATCCTTGCGGATGAGAGCACAGAGCTCTGGATCGTCGTCGTAGCAGGCGTCGGCATGGGAAGCATGTGCACTGCGCGCGAGATAGTCAGCCACTGCATTCGATTCCCTGAAAATATGACGGATAGCTACATAAGAAAAAGACGAAGTATCTAACAGAATATCAGATTGAAGGAGCTCGATATTCCAGGGGCACTTCCAGTCCCCTAGCAGAGCTTTAATAACCAGAAGGTTATCGCCCTCGATTAGGAGGTTACGGATATTCAGCTGCTTAGCCCGTAGGATCCCCATTTTTAGCCCGAGGTTCTCGGCAAAAACAACTGAGACATTGATGCACGAGTCACGACCCATGGCAACCACTCGGCCGCACCAGTCCCTAATGACGAATCCGTAAGAAGCCGAAATACCCGCTCTTACAGAACCGTCAAAGTTAAGCTTGTAGCAGTCCATCGACGGTTTATCCCAAAGGCCCGAACGGCACCGGCCCTTACCCTTGGCCGTGGTTGACGGAAAGCGACGGACGGGACGGATTACCTTAGGAGGCAGTGATGTCCCTAAAGATGACTCAGCGTCAAGAAGTTTTGATTGTTTCCAGCATTGGGTAAAAGTAGTATAGAAAATTTCCATTTCAGTAATAGAAACATTGGTCGTATGGTCAAATGCAAGCTGGTTCCTCAAGAACCAGATAGACCACCAAGCACAGGCCAACGGCCCGAAAAATTTGTTACCTACCGTCAACATGACTTGGTTTAGGGGAAAGGTGGAGCCTGAGGAAACAGCGAGCTGAGACAAGTTCGGGTAGTGGATGCGTAGTGTCCGTAGTAGTCTGAAGGTAACAGGGCACTGGAGGAACAAGTGGTTGTCCGACTCGTTGATGGTATTACAAAACTGGCACCCCGTAGGTACCGCAACATGAGACTTTTGGAGTCGTTCCGAAGTCGGAAGGCCATCGCGAGAGATTTTCCAGAGATAGTGCGGCTGGGATCACCTGTTTCCAAAGGGACAGACCCCCGTGCCTTTACCTTCCCCACCCTCAAGATAAAAAAAAATGATTAAAATTTGTAAAAAAAGAAAAAAAAAAAGGGTAGGATTTTGTGAGGAGAGACAGGGAGACGGGGAGGGGTTCGGGACAGTCGAATCCGCACTGGAGATAGTGGGGGTACTTGTAGAGAAAGGGGTGAGACTGAGACTGATGAGCGATGTGACAAGATGACATGAATTGACTTACAACATGAATATTTTTTATTGGTTCATTTAATGATGGAAAAGTAAGTAGTTGGTGTGACAAGTACCAAACTCTAGATATTTCGTTTATTTTAGTAGCTAGTAATAGATTTGATCGAGTTAGTAGGTTTGTCACTCTAATATTAAAATTTCTAGGTCTAGCTTGTTTATCCCCGATAATTTTTTTTTTAGCTTATTTCGGATCTCTTTATCAGCAATACAAATAAGTTTATTATTAGTAATTAATACACGATGCCAAAAAATTCCCAAACCTTAAACATATATATTAATTAAGTGATTTTTTTCTTGAATTTGTAAATAAAGAGCGGTCATATCCGGGGTTCGAATTTGACCATACCAACAACACTAATGCATCGAATCCCATCAGAACTCCGAAGTTAAGTGTGCTTGGGCGAGAATAGTAATAGGATGGGTGACCTCCTGGGAAGTCCTCGTGTTGCATCCCCTTTATGAATGGAGAGCAGTGATGAATTTATCGCCATGGTGATGGTTGGGTCCTTCACAAATCACAAGTGATTTTTTTCCTTTTCAAGTATAAAACATGAAAGAGAGGGAAAAAAATCTCATTAAAGTGTTATAACCGGGCCCAACCCTAGTGTGGAAGAAGCGGCTCGACCGCATAAGGAGTTGAGCGCTCCTTGAGACAGTGTTCGTATGGGGTTTACTAGTTGGATAAGTATAGAGGGACATTTTGGGTATACAGTTCCTGTTTTACATAAAATTCCTGATATGATCTTATCTTTTTGTAACTTGGAGTCTCCCCACCTTATCTATATATTTACCGTTTCAAGGCTCAACCGCACAAGCCTCCAATAAAGTTGGGCCTCATAAATATAACATTGAACTCAACCATTTTGTTTTCCATTTCTTAGTGGGCCTTAATACCTTTATTTTAATTTTTTTTTCTCTTCCTCTTTAATTTTTTTTCTCTTAGTGACCCCTCGAATCTCGTTTTACCGGAAGTTTTAGATCTCTTTTATTTATTTGTGATTTTTGTGATATTAATAATAAAAATAAAATTAAAAAGACTGATTACTTAAATCTCCATTCACATAAAAAAAAATCAGATATATTTACAAGTCAATAAATTTACCAATTAAAAATATATTTAATTAACTTTAAATACATTTTTAACTCAATATAATAGAATTAAAAACCTAAATATATATTGCGCATAGGCCCCAGGTTCGTAGGACCAACCCTGATTATGAATTATAAGTTTAAACAAATTAAATCTCACTTAGGTGTATATGGAGATTTTTTTTTTTTGACGCAGAATAAAATTTAGGTCGGGTCGGCCGCAGCAGAACTCCTTCCTAGCGCATCCTTGCGGATGAGAGCACAGAGCTCTGGATCGTCGTCGTAGCAGGCGTCGGCATGGGAAGCATGTGCACTGCGCGCGAGATAGTCAGCCACTGCATTCGATTCCCTGAAAATATGACGGATAGCTACATAAGAAAAAGACGAAGTATCTAACAGAATATCAGATTGAAGGAGCTCGATATTCCAGGGGCACTTCCAGTCCCCTAGCAGAGCTTTAATAACCAGAAGGTTATCGCCCACGATTAGGAGGTTACGGATATTCAGCTGCTTAGCCCGTAGGATCCCCATTTTTAGCCCGAGGTTCTCGGCAAAAACAACTGAGACATTGATGCACGAGTCACGACCCATGGCAACCACTCGGCCGCACCAGTCCCTAATGACGAATCCGTAAGAAGCCGAAATACCCGCTCTTACAGAACCGTCAAAGTTAAGCTTGTAGCAGTCCATCGACGGTTTATCCCAAAGGCCCGAACGGCACCGGCCCTTACCCTTGGCCGTGGTTGACGGAAAGCGACGGACGGGACGGATTACCTTAGGAGGCAGTGATGTCCCTAAAGATGACTCAGCGTCAAGAAGTTTTGATTGTTTCCAGCATTGGGTAAAAGTAGTATAGAAAATTTCCATTTCAGTAATAGAAACATTGGTCGTATGGTCAAATGCAAGCTGGTTCCTCAAGAACCAGATAGACCACCAAGCACAGGCCAACGGCCCGAAAAATTTGTTACCTACCGTCAACATGACTTGGTTTAGGGGAAAGGTGGAGCCTGAGGAAACAGCGAGCTGAGACAAGTTCGGGTAGTGGATGCGTAGTGTCCGTAGTAGTCTGAAGGTAACAGGGCACTGGAGGAACAAGTGGTTGTCCGACTCGTTGATGGTATTACAAAACTGGCACCCCGTAGGTACCGCAACATGAGACTTTTGGAGTCGTTCCGAAGTCGGAAGGCCATCGCGAGAGATTTTCCAGAGAAAGTGACGAACCTTAGGCGGAACATCCAGGTTCCAGATCCAACCGCATTCAAAATTTTGCGAGCCTTTGTTAGATGAGAGCATGGAATTTGCCGACCTAGTCGAAAACCACCCGTTAGTGCTCGGTCCCCAGTACATACGATCCTTCAAAGGATTGTTTGGCAGGATGATCCCTAGTAGATGGTGGATATCTGGTACTGAAAGGATGTTGGATAAACTAGAAAAGGCCAACGCCTCGTTCCATTGATGATCTTGGTCGATGAAATATGAAACTTTTATGCCCAACAGATCAGGCGGAATCTGCTGAAGGGCCCTGGAATCGAGTGTTTCGTCGAAAGCCCATTTCTGGGCCCAGAAGTCAATGGAATGCCCATCCCCAACAGACCATTGAAGGGCGCTCTTAAAAGGTTGTCTGATCGACATTAGGCGTTTCGACTGCCAAGAAGTATTACTTTTCGTTTGGTAATTTAGGACGTCCTGACCTTTTAGGTATTTCTGTGAGATGATGCGGACCCAAATGTTGTCTGGTTTGGATAGGATTTTCCATAGCAGCTTCATTTGTAATGCAATATTCATTGTTTCAGCTTTGTGGATGCCCAACCCACCTTTCAATGTGTCGGCGCAGATTTTGTCCCAACTAATCAGCGGAGGTGCTTTGGAGCTTTTGTTCCAAAAAAATTGTCTGTAAACCTTATCGAGTTCATGGTGGATGTGAGAAGGAAGTAAAAATGCTTGCATGAGAAAAATCGGTTTGGCACACAGATTAGCTTTGATGAGGACCTTTCGACCTTCGGCCGAGAGGCAAGACGCCTTCCACTTTGTAAGTTGTTGCTTGGTTTTAAGGACCACCTCGTTGAAGGTGTCTTTGTTGGTTCGTCCGTTAACGATAGGGCAGCCCAGATACTTATCGAAATTATTTGCCTGGGGAATGCCAAGGACGGCTATCGTAGCATTAATTGCTATCGTTGTAGTGTTTGATGAAGCTTGGAAGCTAGACTTATGTAGATTGACCTTTTGCCCCGATATGAGGCAGTAACGATCAAGAATTGCCATAGTTGAGGAACAGGCTGACTGGGAGGCCTTGCAGAAAATGAGGATGTCGTCTGCGAATGCTAAGAATGGAATCTTAATGCCCGGGTTGCCGAAAACCAAGCCCAGGTCTTTGTTCACCGAACTTTCCTGTTGCAGAGTTCTTGCAAGGACCTCCGAAGCCAAAATAAACAGAAAAGGAGACAGGGGGTCGCCCTGCCTTAGTCCCCGAGTGGGCTCAATGAGAGTTGTAGGCTCGTCATTAACCAGGACGGAATAGGAAACTGTAGTAACACACTCTCTGATCCAACGGATAAACTTATCGTTAAAGCCGAACCTTGAGAGGACCCCAAAAAGGAAGGGCCATTCAACCCGATCATAAGCTTTTTCCATGTCCAACTTCAAGGCAAGCAGACCCGACTTGCCCCTTTTAAGCCGGAAGGAGTGGAAAGCTTCGTGGGCTATCAAGATGTTGTCTTGGATGGACCGACCTTTCGTAAAGGCACCCTGCAAGGGGTGTATCAAGTTTTCAAAAATCTTAGTTAGCCTGGCAGTAATCACCTTGGCTATTATCTTATAAACTGTGGAGCACAAGCTAATCGGACGATAGTGGTTTACTGTTGTGGGATCATCCCTTTTTGGAAGCAACGTTATGAAAGTATGGTTTGTTTGCTTTAAAAGAATTCCACTGGAGAAAAAGGCTTTGACAGCTTTCGTAATCGAAGGGCCAACTATATTCCAGAACTTCTGGTAGAAACCTGCCGAGAACCCATCAGGTCCTGGCGCCTTATCCGGGCTCATGGAGAAAACGGCAGCTTTGATTTCTGCGTTAGAAACCGGAGCTGTGAGTATGTCGTTATCATCCTGTGTTAGTGTGTTACTATCGAGGGGATAACTCTTAAGTCCGTAGTTGTGTCCAGATCATTCCTCCTAGAGGAGCGGAAACGGGATTTGAAATCACTTTCAAATTCTTGTTGGATAATATGAAAATCGGCTGCGACTTGACCACCTGGTAGGGTGATTGATTTGATAATTTTCCTACCCCTCTTGGAGGAGGCGATTTTGTGGAAATATCCAGAGTTGGAATCATTTAGCTTGGCGTGCTTGACCTTAGCCCGTTGGCTCCAGTACCGGCGATGAAAATCGAGCATTCTTTCTCTTTTGTTAAGCAATTGCTTAAGAATCTTAAGGTCATTACTGTTGTGGTTTGAAAGAAGCGAGGTTTGTAGTTGTAGTAGTTTTTGGTCAGTCGTCTGAATTTGGTTGTTGATATTAAGAAAAGTTTTCTTATGCCAGACTTTGGAGAGTCGCTTTAGTAATTTCATCCTTTGAACAAGGCGAAACATATGAGAACCCGAAGTGTCTAGACGCCAAGCCTGTGAGACTAGATTTTTGTAATCTGCTCGATTAGCCCAAGCTAATTCAAATTTGAACGGTCTGTTCTTTGGTTTAAGATTACGACTGAAGTTCGTCGAGATTGGTGCATGATCAGATCTTGTGAAAGGGTGAATTTGTGTTCTTAAAGAGTCGAAAATTGTCAGGACATCGGTGTGGATCAGTAAACGATCTAATTTCTCAAAACAGTTGTCAACCCCATCTCTTTTCCGTTTCCAGGTGAATTGTCCCCCAAATGAGGGAATCTCTTGTAAGGAGAAGTTATTTTTGAAGTCGTTTAGACGCACAAATCTGGAATTAGCTGGGCAGACTCCACCCATCTTATCTGTTGGAGAACAGATTTCATTAAAATCTCCCATAATACAGTAAGGTATGAGAAGGGTTTGTAAATAGAGTGAGATGGAATCCCAGAAGACCAATTTTCGTTTCTCCTCTGGCGGCGCGTAGATGACGATCATGGCCATCGTCCTGTGAGACTCGTAGTCTGAATAGTTGAAATGGATAAAGCGGTTGTGAACCGAAATAAGTTCGATAGAACCCTGGGCCGATGGTAAGTCTTTCCAAAGCAAACAGATGCCTCCAGAAAAACCCGAAGCCGGATCGAAAGCAACGTGAGAGAACTCACACTTCTTCCACACGCTATCATTTGGTATCTTATCGGTCTTTGTTTCTAGTAATGCGAGAACGTTAATATGATTATTTCTACAGAAAATGTCGATATTAGTCCAGAAGTTTCTACTGCGGATACCGCACGAATTCCAAGAGCATATATTCATAGGAAACTAGTTTTCGTATCTGTTGGTACAAATTTATAGCGGTAGCTATCTAGTTTGTAGAACTTTGTGTAAAGTTCCCATTCCAAACCCATGATTAGTAAGGTAACGATCATAATCGACCGAAGAGATGAATACAAAAGATCCCTCAAATTGGTAAGCTCAAACCATACATGACAAAAGTACATCCAAGGCCAAGTTCTTTCGAATAATAAGAGGAACGTGTCTTGTAAAGACAAAGGACAGTTTTGTCCAAAAGCTCTAGGGGCCGTAGCATTGTGCTGGTAGCAATCAAAGGTTTGTACAAATTGATATAAACAAAATGGTAACAAGTAGATCATACACCAATAGCAAGAGGAAAGTTTGTGGTGACAATTAAATGGAGACCAGTCAGAGCTGCGCCCACACCGGACAGCAACAGGCCCCAGGAGCTCGGGCACTACGAGCAGCAACAAGATCGCCACCCAGAACCACTGAAAATGCATGAGCAAGTCCAAAGCTAAAGCAAACCCTCCATGAAGGGAATCTCGTAGACAACCAAACCTGCAAAAACATAGATGCAGCAGCAGTACCAAATGCAATTTGAAGAGATAAACACAGCAAGGTAATTGCCAATAGACAAGGTTGTAAACCATAGAATATACATATGAAAAGAGATAATTATAGAGCAGCAGCGCCAACATCCTTGGAAAGGCTAAAGCACAGGCAGTAAAAACTTGATTTAAAACATAAGGAACCATGGACATCGAGGCAACTCGCCTCGAAACCGAAAGCAGACCTAGCCGAGAGCGAGCTGGAGTTTCCACAAGACAGTGATGAAGAAGAAAGGGTAACTTAAGATAGCTATTAGCCAAGTTGCCTTTGGGGGGCAATGTAATTCCCTTGTGCTGATAGCAAACAGATGTTTGTACATAATTAGTTAATTGAGATTGTAGATTCCTTATGCTGGTAGCAAACATATAGTAGGCATGGGTGATAATCCTACCTAGTAAAAATACGTACAACCAAACACAATCGGTAGAAAACTTAAGATTAATATAAGTGTAACTCACCCTTAGGTGATTGTCTTGTAAACTAATAATGCTTGTGAGGGCATTGTAGGGCGTATTAGATCTCAAGAGATCAGTAGGTGTAGTATGGTGGGTTTGAGTGATCTTGTGGGACATAAGTTTGAGAGAATAACAATGAGGATTGCTTTTATATTGGTCGTATGTTGGCAAATCCAATGACTTACGGGCACCGCAACAAGAACTCCAAGCAGCTCCGAGATGCTCATTGCAGCGAAGCCGACAACAGACACACACCCAACAGCATCGAAGAAGATAAAGGGGAAACCCAAGTAACAGGCACAGTGACAGTGCATAAGCAGTCTGTAAACGGAAGGCT
Source organism: Persicaria tinctoria (assembly GCA_037127255.1). Lineage (NCBI taxonomy): Eukaryota > Viridiplantae > Streptophyta > Magnoliopsida > Caryophyllales > Polygonaceae > Persicaria > Persicaria tinctoria. The sequence continues at coordinate 26,537,964 of JBANSL010000006.1, forward strand.
AGGCCCCGAAAGCAACCAAGAACGCCCCAACTGCACAAAGAAAGGTAAAGAAGCAGTAACAAGGGAACAAAAGCCAAGTAAAATGTGTAAACATAGCCAGCAGTAAGAAGAAAATGAGGCAAGATGCATTCAGCGGTATGTAAGTTTAATTGAAGATTAAACTGAGCTCTGTTAAGATTAGGAATAAAGGCTTGTAAGCCAAATTGGATTGGAGATTTTGTTTTTGTGTGGTTTGGTAGACAACAGCCGGTCAAGACCACGAATTTGCAACAGAAGTAGAAGAAGTAACACCCATACTTAATTAGCCAAGAAGGAAGGCGAACAACCTCCCTGTACAGCCGACAAAAGCAGCAGCAGATCCAGCCAGAAGAAAAAAGGAGGGAGTAGCAGTATGTAAACTTGAAACTAAATGAAGCAGTAGATATGCAGTCAGAGAAATCAAAATTCAGATGGAAAGTACGATAGGGAGTAAGACCCCAAATAGAAGGAGCACACCACACAGCCACCCGGAAGCCAGTCCAGCAAACCCGAGAAGCCGATGGGAATTTAGAAAGCAACAGCAAACCCGAGTAGCTAGTGATTTGTAACAATCGAAAGTCCCTTTGAAGGCAATTGAGACACCCAAAATTCGGGGTTACCGATATATAACTAATGTATCCATTAGGATAGATTGTATAGGTATTGTGCTGGTAGGCCAAAACAAAGCGATCGTAGCTAAAACCCGTGACTGTAGAGTCAGATAGGGTAGATAATACCTGATTTGAGGGGTTTGTGATGTATAGGTAGGTGAGACGGCAAACACCTGACCTCACAGATCCGCCAGAACGCAGCATCCCACCACTGAGCCGCCATCGGAACCGCCAACGTGAAGCCCAAAAACGACAACAGACCGAGGGCCAAACAACGTCAGAGCCACCGACCAAGAACAGATCTTCACTCTGTTTACTTTGATTTGTAGAAGCTTTTTGATTTCTTTCATACTTTTCAGATGTACGAGAGCGACTCGCTCTTTGGATTCTTGCGCTCTTGTTTGGAGAAGGATGCTTGTGCTGATTGAAAGCGGTGGTCGGAGGTCCGACGATTGGCGTTTGGGCCGAAGTGCTGGTGGCGGCGGGGTGGGAACTAGGGTTTAGTTTCAGAGTGTTTTGCATTTTTTTTAATAATACAATGTTTTTATATGGAGATTTAAAATATACTCAGTGAGTTAGTATTATTAAGTTGATATAAAGTTTATTTTTGTCTCACTTTAGCAACAAAGTTTAAGACACAAATTTTACAATACAAAAGATATGATCTTTTTTATATATAGTTTAAAGAAAACCCAAATATAAAGTACATTTAAGTATTTAACTTAACCCTTACAATATACGGAGTACTTGTTAATTCTTAGCTTATCTTTGCATAGTGAAACTGTTTTAGTCCACCCGAAGTTCGTCAAGTGAGACAAGCATAAAACCCAAATGGTTTTCCATACCTCACACCATCAATCACCACCACCAAGGCACTAGAAAAAAAGTCTAAAGGTCAGTATGTATCTATGTTTCAAACGAATTGATAAGGTGATTCCAAAATAACTAAAGCTAATAAAACAGAGATAGTAAAATATAAAAAACCCTAAACTCTACTCAAAAGAATGATAACGCACACAACAAATAACACCAAAAAAAAAAATAGAATAGTCTGTTTGTGGAACCAGTGGCGGATCTAGTGTTTCAAAGTTAGGTGAGCGGAAGAATATTCATTGTTAAGAAACTGATAAACTTTGTCGGGTCAAAATATGATTTTTATAAGGGTAAATTGCAACTAATATCCCAACCTTTAGGGATAGTTGCTTTCAATACCCTAACCTTGTAAATTTTCACAAAATATCCTAACCTATACCATTAGTTGCGATGAACACCCTAAATGAGTTTCTTAAATTTAAAAATTACCCACATCAAGCAAAAACTACAAAAAATCACCCATATATTCATAAAATATTTTCAATGAACCCCTAATACATTTATAAAAAAATGAGAATTAAATAAATCTCTTACAATTTAACCTCACCCGACCCATCATCAAAAAATAATTATAATATATATAAAATATACCCCTTTAAAATATAATATAATTACTTTAGCATCTACTCATTTAAAATTTTAATATATTAATCAATCAAAATAATTAATTATTTATCTGAAAAACATACATTATAATTAAAATATAAATTTATATAAGTATGTCTCAATACATGCCGATTTGTACATCTATATATTCCCTGTATATTATTTGATACGATATATATTGCCTTTTTGGTTAATACTATGTTATATATATACTAAAACTAATACATAACATCTTATAATGTATCACACATAAATTCCATGGTATTAAAAAAGTGATTCTATAAGAAATGTTTAACATAATAGTTTTACAAAATAAAATAAAGTAGATTTAAAAAAATAAATGGTAAAAGATATGATAATCATTTGCAATAAATAATTATATGATAAAGATATATTAAAAATAATATGGTAAAAAATAATAATTTTACCAGATTATTTTTAATGCATCTTTATTATGTAACTATTTATTACAAATGGTTATCATATCTCATACCATTTATTTAATAAAATCTACATTCTTTTATTTTTGTAAAAGTATTATGTTTAAGATAAATAATTAATTATTTTGAGTAATTATATTAAAATATTAAATGAGTAAATGCTAAAATAATTACATTATATTTTTAAAGGAGTAGATTTTATATACATGTTATAATTATTTTTGGATTGTGGGTTGGGTGGGATTAAATTGTAAGATATTTTTTTTATTTCAAATTTCAAAATATATTAGAAGTTTATTGAAAACATTTTATGAATATGGGTGATTTTTTATAATATTGGTATGATATCGGAAATTTTTTAAATTTAAGAATCTCATCTAGGGTGTTAAGTGCAACTAATGGTATATGTTAGGATATTTTGTGAAATTTTACAAGGTTAGGGTATTAAAAGCAACTATCCCTAAAGGTTGGGATATTAGTTGCAATTTACCCTTTTTATAATAGTCCATCGGAAAATTATTATGTAAATACAAAATTTTACACAAATCCATCCTAGTAATTTTTTATTACAAAATAAACTTAATAAAACAATAGATTATTTAAAGTATAAACAACAGTATATTAATTAAAAATACATTAATACATCCTAGTTTCTATAATCAAATTATCAAACAATTTAAAACTCTAATTATGAAATTTAGGAATTAAATAAATAGTTTTGAAAGAATAATAAAAAGAGAATTTATAGATCTACCTAATTTGTGAAGACAGTAGATTGAATAATTATGGTGAGAGATTTTAGAGTCTTGAGGAGTGACCGGGAGAATTTCTTCTTTTGATCTTAGTGAAAGTGGTGAAATGCTGGAGTAATTAAAATAATCAAGGGCTAAAGTAGTTTCAATATTAGTGCTAGTTATATGAGCTTGATTATGGGCCAACAAATTAATTCATCAAAAATAAGACCCACCCAACAATTTTATTTTTTTTAAACTACTTTCAAAATTCTCACCCAACAAGTGCTGGGTAAGCTTATCCTATCATCCGCCATTGTGTGGAACCCAAAAAAAAAAAGAGAATAGTCTGTTTGTCGATTTTGTGAGGATAGCCTTGAAACACATGATCATTTAGAGCAACACCAAGATCTCTTGTAAAATAGAGAAAGTTGGAAATTTTAGACAAAGTATGAGTTTTTTTAGGTCCAACAGCTTCTCTGTACTAATATCTAAAATAGAGAAACTTTAGGAAAAACAAAAAAATCTCTGAATTTAGAGGAAGATTGCAAAAATTCTAAAATTTAATTCTACTCAATACCAATGTAAATTCATTGTAATTCATCAATAATTGGACAAATTTGTTATATTTATACAAAAATTAAGTCAGGAGTATTTGTTATAATTAAATTAAATTGAATATTTTGCTTGAATTAACTCGATATTTAATTTAAATACGTTAGTTTTAAGTTATATTAAAACTTATGTTATATGTAAATGTCAAACTTTTACTAGTTTACATTTTAAGTTAGGTTAAGCCTAAGTATTAAACTTCATATTTCAATTAAAATTATTTACGTTTTTTTTTTTAACTTTGAACTTAAAATTCATGTTCATCTAGTTGTATGAAATTATTTCACAATTTGTATAAAGTTTAAGGATAGCTAAAATAGAAATTTTCTTAAATAGAGAGTATATGTAGTATGTAATAAATGCAAAATTTTGTAAAATAGAGAAGCTGTTGGAGTTGAAGTATAATTTTTTTTTAGAGATTTTGATATTTTTTCCTCTATTTTAAAGAATTTTTAGATGAGCTATTATTTTGGCATGAGTGCTCAAAGCGGTTCTCTTGTGCAATGGGTCAGTATCGAGCTTAGGTGATTGCGTTTGTAACCTCGATATACTTTATATGACTGGTTAGGAATGCCCTTAATTTTTATTTTTTTTTATGAAAATCTCATACCAATGGGCAATGGAGGTGCTTATTAGACCTATTCTTTCGCATGTTTATGGATTATATATTGTACCCTTTATTTCCTAAGGGCAGCGTTATAAATATTTAAGTAGATTATCGTTGTATAGGGTGATAGTTTATAGGGAAAACTAATTAAAATAACTCCACTTTTGGGGTATGGTAAAAATATATCATCAACTTTTAAATGTAATAAAAATACCTCAACCTTTGAGGGTAGTGGTAATATATTACCACACGTTTTCCCACGGGTCAAAAATGCTAACAAGACAGCCTATGTGGATTTTTACAAAGGTTTTCTTGAACGGTTTCCTTGGAAAAAAAATAAAGAGTTGGATTGGGTTCATACCCAACGCCTTTTCCTCCCTCTTATCTTCTTCTGTGGTCACCTCTTAAATCGTCTTCTAGGTAGCTCATGATTCCTATATATCTTGAGATGTCTCTCTCACATCTTCTTCCTCTTTGATTCATTCAAGGACTTGCATTGGCTGAGTAAGTTTTGCTTTCCCCCCTCTTCGTTGTTGCTGTTGTTGTCGGTTTAGTTTTGTTGTCGTTTTAGTGTTAGGAATAGTCATGTTTTTATTAATTTATGTAGGTTACCTTGTCAGCATTTTTGACCCGTGAGAAAACCCGTGGTAATATATTACCACTATCCTTAAAGGTCGGGATATTTTTATTACATTTGAAAGTTGAAGATATATTGTTACCATAGCCATAAAGGTGGAGGTATTTTAATTAGATTTCCCTAGTTTATATTGAGAGGACTTGTATGTTCAAGTATGTTACTTTTTGTTATTGGGTTTTATACAAGTAGGACGCTTAATTACCTGATTGGTTTCCTCTATTACTAAAATTTACTGTTTAGAAAAAAAAAAATCTAGGATACTAACGTGTGCTAGGCAAAAGGGGTTTTTTTAGGAGTTGGGTATTTTTTAGAAGGTGGAGTTTATTTTAGGTATTATGGAGGTGCGGGAGGTAGAGGTGGCAATCGGGCGGGTCGGGGCGGGTTTGGGTTCGGTTAGTCGGGTTTCGGGTAATTGGGGTTTCGGGCAATGTCTAATAATTTGGTCAATCGGTTAGGTCAGGTTCGGGTTTCGGTTGTATCGGGTTTCGGTTATTCGGGTTTCAGTTGTCTCGGGTTTTTATTATTTCAATATTCATTTTAAAAAATTTACTAGATTGTAGCTTAAAGTTCGGGTTATTTCGGGTTTCGGTTATAACGGGTTCGGGTCTTAATGGGTTTCGGGTTAATCGGGTTCGGTTCATTCGGATTTCGGGTCCGAAATGGACGGGTTGTGTCAGTGTTCAGAATAATCGGTTTCGAGTCGACCGGGTCGGGTTTTCGGGTTCGGGTCGGGTTTTGCCAGCTCTAGCGGGAGGTGGAGATTTTTTTAAAAAAATAACCTTGTAAAAAGATGAATGATGTTTGGTGGTTATGGTCGCTGATCACCTATCTAGATTAGCTTTCAATTATGACATTGGATTTCATGTATTGTTTGACCCGCCGGATGGTGTTTCTTCTTTTTTGTCGCATGATGTTAGGGGTCGGACTATCCCCCATTTGCTGACTACTTAGCCCTTTTTCAGTATAAATAAAAGCGCGATTAGATGCGCGGAGAGATCCGCCTCTCCTTTTTACCAACAAAAAAAGTTGTATTTATGGAAAAATGTCTAAAATACCCAAATCTTGGGGGAGGAAGGTGTGAGAAAAGGAGGGGAAAAGGGGAACAAATTGGAGCACCTCCTAAATAAACTCCCCAAAGCTACCCTCCCCCAACTTCCAAAATCAGAGAAATTAAACTCCACCCCCAACTTTATAACCTTCGACCAAAGATGCATTCAAACATTGAGGAGAATAGCTTCCTTTTTTTTCCACATTCGAAACCTCTTGGAAGACGCTTTCAAACACTTTCTTATATGAAGAAAAGCACAAGCTCATAAACCCCTTGCGTCGAACTTATACCAAATACACCCGAAGCCAAAACCCTAACTTCTGAACCCCAAAGCTTCACCCACTCAAAATTAGGAATCCACTACTTGAATCATATACTATACCTCACGACCGACTTAAAGCTAGCTACAAACCAAATGGCAATTACATACGTTTATATTTAATGGTCGTTAATGTTAATACAATTGTTAAGAGTTAGTTAGAGAGTGTCTTTGTACTCTATAAATAAGCTATCTCTCCCTCATCTGTATACACACATTTTTACAGAAATGAGAACAGAAGTTCTTCATCCTTTCACTTGATCTCTCTCATATTCTCTCTTTCTCTCTTAGCTCTCTATGATCATCATGGTATCAGAGCATTTCATGATCATAGAAGCAATTTGATTATTCGATTATCTCTCCTCTTTCCGCCACTTTCTATTTCTCCTCTTATCAATCGTCTGCATCTATGGCTACTCAAGATGAACGATCAGAGAGATCTGTAGATCGTGATCGCCAACGACAACATCTCATCACTGCTACGGATCTTCAAAATCCGTTATTCATTCATCATCCATAGAATTCAGGGATGATATTGACTCCGATTCAACTCACAGACGACAATTACCGGCGATGGCACAAAGCAATCTCCAAAGCCCTATCGGTCAAGAACAAGCTTGGTTTTATGGATGGAACCTTGCATGAATCTGCATAAAATACAGCGATGTGGAATTGCTACAATGATATGGTTTGTTCATGGTTATTGAACATTGTATCCAAGGAGATTCATGCCTTGAATTTGTAAATAAAGAGTGGTCATATTCGAGGTTCGAACTGGGGACCGTTGGGTACTACCCGCAAGTCATTTCTAGTGAGCCATTCCGGAATGGTTCTGATACGGGGTTAGTTGTAAGATGGCCCGATCTTCGAAAATCAATAAAGAAACTCAATAACGGAAGCAAGAATAACAAAGACTCAAGAACGCAGCAATGAAACTCAAAGAAATCGACCAAGAAACAAGCAAGATCGACCAAGACTCAACAAGAACAAGGGACTGACTCGATATCGACTTAAAACAAGAAAAAAGACTCGACAATAATGAATAAAGACTTGAAATTTGTAAGACCAAAGACCGATATGGACTGAGTCGATCTATATAGAACAAGATAAAGATCTCAGGCCTCCTCAAAGGGTAGGAACCAATACCAATGACTATATAACCTGCATCTACAACCTTACACAACCAAGCAGACAACTTGGAGGCACAAGAAGGGGGCTCGTGGATACTAGGATCACCAAGTCTTGCGAAGTTGATGAACACAAAGCAAACCAAGCTGAGACAATAGACCAATTTGCAATCGATGAGCTCCGCTTCTAATCGATCGACTTGCACTCATGTATTTCACACAATATGAGAGAATTCTAATTCATTAAGTTCCAATTATTCTACAAGGTAGGATCGGCATTATATAGGCCTTGCAAAGGCTGTGGGCCAATTTTAAGATAAAAGAAGATAAAAATAAGACTCAAAGGAGTTAATAAAAATAACCTCTAATGTTTCCTAAAATAACTTAAGTAGAAATAATACTAAAAATAGTAACATAAGGAGCCTCAACACTTAAGACAATCGGCACTCTATGTACTAAGGAGGCTCGACCTCTTCTTGAATTCCAATGCACATGTATGTCTTCAATGTTGGCTCTGGGAGTTGAACCGTGCTCGAGAACAAAGCATGACTCATAAATAGGATTGAGTCTCTCTTAAGCTTCTTAGCTCGGGCTCGAGTCATAGGTCCTTCTCCTAAGATGATTGGTGTGTCTTGAGCTGTAGAAGATAGTCCCGCATCAACCTCCCCTTCTTGAAAAAGATTCAACCACAAATCCAAGTCTTCATCCACGGCGAAGTAAGGGATTAGATTGACGACGTTGATTGTAACGCTCACACCGTAGTCTCCAGGAAGCTCCAATTGGTAGGCATTGTCGCCCACTCTCCTCAACACCTTGAAAGGTCCCTCACCCCTAGGCGAAAGCTTTCTCTTCCGTGCTTCTGGAAACCGCTTCTTCCTAAGGTGCACCCACACAAGATCCCCAGGCTGAAATGTGACCAATCGGCGTCCCTTATTGGCCTTATTAGCGTTGTACTCAGCCTTTTGCATAAGCTTCTGACGTGTCCGTTCATGCAGTGCCTTGACGAACTCCACATGCTTACCTTCTTCAAATGATTCTCTCTCTCTCTCTCATAGGATATAGAGTAAGACCAAAAGGGGTTAGTGGATTAACATCATAGACACATTCAAATGGAGTGAGTTTTGTTGCAGAATGCATAGTTCTATTATAAGCAAACTCCACATGAGGTAAGGCTTCTTCCCAAAGCTTCAAATTCTTCCTAATAATGGCTCTTAGGACAGTAGTAAGGGTTCTATTAGTCACCTCAGTTTGGCCATCAGTTTGGGGGTGGCTAGAAGTAGAGAATAGCAATCTAATTCCCAATTTATTCCATAATGTTCGCCAAAAATGACTTAAGAATTTCACATCCCTATCACTAACAATTGTTTTAGGCACGCCATGCAACCTAACTACTTCTCTAAAGAATAGATTAGCAACATTGGTAGCATCATCAGTTTTATGACATGCAATAAAGTGAGCCATTTTAGAGAAACGATCAACCACTACAAATATAGAATCCCTCCCCTTCTTAGTTCTAGGCAACCCAACAATAAAGTCCATAGAAATGTCTTCCCAAGGGGTTGAGGGTGTGGGTAGTGGCGTGTATAAGCCATGAGGCATTAGCTTAGATTTGGACTTTAAGCAATCAATACATCTCTTTAGGCAATGTTCTACATCTCTAATCATATGTGGCCAATAAAAGTGTGATTTCAATGTATGATATGTTTTATCTCTACCAAAATGTCCCATTAATCCACCACTATGGGCTTCACTAACAAGTAATAATCTCAGAGAACATCTAGGAATGCACACGTGATCCTTTCGAAATAAGAAACCATCATGTATATATAAATTTTCGTTAGGCCCATGGTCCTTGCATTTTCGAAAGTATTCACCAAAATCAGCATCTTGTTCATACAATTCCTTAATATAAATAAAGCCTAAGACTCTAAAATCCAAAGTGGTTAAAAGAACATGTCTTCTAGATAAAGCATCAGCAACCACATTGTCTTTGCCTTTCTTATATTTAATCACATAAGGAAATGTTTCAATGAACTCCATCCATCTACCATGTCTCCTATCAAATTTATCTTGGCTTTTAAAGTGTTTCAATGATTCATGATTAGTCCTAAGAATAAACTCTCTAGGCCATAGGTAATGAGACCATGTCTTAAGAACTTGATACAAAGCATACAATTCTTTATCATAGGTAGAGTAATTAAGACATGCACCTTTCAATTTCTCAGAAAAGAAAGCAATAGGCTTACCTTCATGCATAAGAACTCCGCATATGCCAACTCCGCTAGCATCACATTCAACCTCAAAAGGCCGAATGAAGTCCGACAAAGCAAGCAATGGAGCTTGTGTGAGCTTCTCCTTTAAGGTGCGAAATGCTTCTTCCTGAGCCACTCCCCAGGTGAATTCACTTATCTTCTTTGTAAGTTCGGTGAGAGGGGCTGAGATGGTGCTTAAGTCACGCACAAATCTTCGGTAGAAGCTCGCCAAGCCTTGGAAGCTGCGTACATGGCCGATGTTGGTGGGTGTTGGCCATTCTTGTATGGCTTTGATCTTCGCCTCATCGACACGCAGTCCGTTAGAGCTCACTACGAAACCAAGAAAAGACACTTGTTCATTACATAGCTCACATTTCTTTAAATTAGCATATAAGTGTTCATTTCTTAGTGTTTGAAGTACTTCTTTAAGATGCGCTTTATGATCATCAGGAGATTGGATGTGCTAAAACCTACACTGCAAGTGTACGGGATCGGTTGTAGTATATCGAGTGTCGTATCCACAAGGACTATGTGGTATCGATTGTGAATTCAAACAAATTTTACTAAGCCAAGAAAAATGCAAGAGAAATGTTTATATGGAATGGAGGAAGTAACCAACTAAAAGGAAACAACTATACATAATTGGTAGCAAACAACGGATACAAGGCAAATCTAGGGTAAAGGATCACCACAACGACGCTTTAATAGATTAATATTAATATTCGTGCCACCTTGTCTGAATTTGTTGAAGGTAGATTGTCTAAGGTAATCGCAAATCTCCTTTCGGAATCAAAGCGAATGTGTTGAAATTGGTTAACAATCACCTTTCGGATTCAAGCAACTAATTTAGACCCTTTAAGTTCTTAGAATTCTAGATGATAATCATATCAACGTCGCCTTTCGGTATCAAACAATATCAAAATCATCTAAAATATCTATGACAATCTATAAATCCTCAAGAAACTTAATTTCACTTTCGATCAACTAAACTTCAGGTTTAATCCTATGGTTCTGATGGATCCAATAGCTTTTCGGCCTAAATTCACCATCTAAATTCTAATTTAGGGTTTTGGTCTTTCGATTCAAACCCTAAATCAGTTCTAACCAATTTTCATCAATTAGGGCTGGCGCAATAAGATTAAATCACAAATCAACAGACAAACGAATATCAATTTCAACACTATCAAATCATCGTTTGGATCACCCTAATTAACCCTAGAACGGAGAAATTAGAAAAGCATAATATAATAAACAATGAACTAGATTATAGACAGAAATAGAATACAAACCGAAATTTCCATCCTCGATCCAAAGTGTATACCGTCAAACCAAGAAAAAAACCTAAACCTAAAAAGTGGCCGAAGCCATGTCTGCCGGCCAAAATCTGAACAAGCCCCCTCTCAATTCTAAACCACGGGAGTATATATTTCACTTTTAAGAAAATTACATTTTCAACCCCCAAAATTAAATAATTGAAAATTGGCCCAGCACCCAATTATATATTTGACTTCGCAAAATAGCTCCAAGATTTAGCAACTTCCGCACTTGACAATTCAGCTCATCGAGTCCAATCCAATATGCTCACCGATCCCTATTAAAGCTTGATTTTCCTCAATATTAGCCTCCAAATGCCTGAAACAAATCATAACCAAGTGTAGACTCCGAAAATGCAAAATAAATTAAATAAAATATAAAATATGACAAATGCACATGAAAATGACCTAAACTAATATGCAAATGCAATCCTAAAATATGACTAAAATAGATGCTATCAAATCACCCCATACTTAAACCTTGCTTGTCCTCAAGCAAGAACAAGTGTAAATATTCACAAGAAAGATTTCGGCTTCTATCTAAGCAATGTGTTTGCCCACTTAGATCTAGACATTGGGTTCCAAACAAGAGTAAGCAAATCATACAAGAGACAAATTAAGATATCAATTCTAAGACCTCACATAGGACATATTTTGTGGAACACTCTCACTCATGTGTCTAAGGTATAAAAGTTTCGCTCGGGCTCAAATCTTGAAGACTCATCTACCATAAACTTGAATTAGCGTCCTAACTCTCCACCACTTGGACTATGCACATAAACATAAATCATGAGGTCTTTTCATGGGTTGTAATGAGGCCAAGGGAAGAAACAAAAGGTATGGATTATTTGGCCATGTGGTGCTAAATCCGGGAAATAGAACTACTTCCTAAACTTCAACCACAATTCATCTTTTTTCAACACACATACCAAATTTCTCACAACAACCACATCACATAATCAATTAAGTTCAAACTCTCAACTTTTGATAACACATTCCCTTCTCACAAACATTTCTCTAGTGATGAAGAATTTTATTTCTTTTATTTCTTTTCTCTTTTTTTTCACTTTTTTTTTTATTTCTTTCTTTTATTTCTTCATCACAAGAAACTTATATTTGAAGCACAAATCCTCCACTCAATACATAAATCACTCAAAGCACATATTCCTTCTTGTCCACAAAACTATAGATAAATCTATTTCATCCTACTTTCCAAATGGGTAAACGAGGCTAAAATAGGCTTAAGGATAATCTTGTGGAGCTACAAATGAATAGGCTATAAGGCTCAACAAGCTTCAAGCAAAGGATATCATAATAGGGTAGGAAGGGAATAATAGGCTAACAAAAGTTGCCTCAATCATGTTTATGCAATGCACACAAGTCATATATGTGGCCTCAAGAGGTTCTAACGCAAGTTCTGAAGATAGAGCAATCAAGATGAGCAATTCACACACAAAAGAAAGAGGACTCATGAATGTCGGTCCGAGGCTCAGAAGCTCACGACTTTTGTCTTAGAATCCCAATCTCAACAAGTCTCAAGCAATGATCAGTTTTGAAAGAATTAGAACATAAACCCAATAATCTAAATCATCACAAGCCTTTTAACATGTCTTAGAGGATATCATCAACCAATTTCAATCAAGAAAGTGACATGTTCTTCAAGAAGAGCAAGGAATCTTTATAGCAAGAGTTCATCTCAACACATCTATATGCAAATGCAATGCATGAAATGCACATGAAAAAGAAAAATGAAAAGAAAAAAATAGATGCATAAACGGAGTTACACTAGAAGTTCCCCACCCCATGCTTAAAATCTACTTTGTCCCCAAAGTAGAGAAATGAAGAGTAAGAGGTAGAGGAAACTTACCAAACAAATGAGGCGCCTTGAGCAATTCTTCAAATTAACTTAGGAGGGAACGATGGGGATCATGAGCAGAATTCAGCAATCCTAATCCAATGTGGTAGTGTAGGGAGTTCATTTGGAACCTTCTGTGACATCTTACAAAATTCCGGCAGCATCTCCTTTGTAATTGGCCTGTACACAGCACAAAAACGCAGCAGACGCAAGCCTAACAAGTATAGCAACATCACACCAACAACTAGGAACCAACAATCGATAAGATCAAGCACTATACAACCTTAAACATCAACTTGGACAAATGAAAACCACTCCATCACAACTAAACACTTGAGATCAAAGAGACTCTGTGAAAGCATCCCATATAATAAACAAAAGCTCAGCAGAATGATCAGAAGGCATTGAAAATAGCTTCAACTCTCCATAAATCAAGACTAACACAAGTAATACCTCAATCTCATCAAACAAATAAGGCTTGACACCTTCAAATATCAGCACAATTTGAAGCACAAAACAACATGAAATCAGTGCCAAATCTGAGAGCATCAATCATTCACCGGTTTAGCAGATTTCAACAAACATACAAGCATAGCAACTCGGCAACAAGAGGCGACCAATTTCAATCTCAAGTTTGGAGCAGGATCAGAAATTCAACCAAAGTGAAACACAAGAACCAATCAATGACTAGTTAACCCTTATTTAACACATGATGAGTTCAGTGCTTCCAAATAGAAAATATGATCAATGGCATAAAACAGACACATCAAAGTTGCAAATTCAGCAAGGGAGATACAAACCTGAGAATCCCGGATCGAGATGGAAGTCGATGCTCAGTGGATTCCCGACAAATTCGGCATCAACAACAAGAGAAACCTTGAGCAGTGAAGCAGCGGCAACAACAGTGATGAATGAGCAGTGCGGTGGTGCTGATGATGGCGTGGGTGAGAGAAAGAAGAAGACGGAGATGGTGGTGGATCGCCGGCGATGTGGTGGTGTGCATCGGTGAGAGGTGGCGCGAGGGATGAATGGCAGGAGGCGGCAAGGGCGAGTAGAGAGGTTTAGGCTTCCAGCGGGGCGTGGCTGGTCGGGGAGAGGGCGACTCGAGCGAAGGAAGGGAGATGGGGTAGGGGAGGGCTGGTGGAGTGCCGCCGTTTCAGAGCTCCAGCGAGGTGTGGAGGCGAGAGGATGGAGGGAGGGTGAACGAGGGCGATAGGGTATCGCGGAGGGAGAAGGAGAGAGAAAGTAAAACACGTTTTTTTTATGAAAGGGATTTCCACTCGACCGAGTGACTGCAATGCCATACTTACTGGAATCCACTCGGGCCGAGTTGAAATTTCACTCGACCGAGTGGATCCAGTTTCCCTTTACCTTTATTTATAAAATAAAAATAACAGTATAATAATAATAATAATAATAATAATAATAATAATAAATTAAAGAAAACTTACCTCGGATGGATTTTCGAAAGCGCTTGAACCTTCCTGCGTGGATGGTCCATGGTTCAATCCATCCATCTAGTAAGGTCTTTTCGGAGCAAAATAGTACAGATCCATTAAAGTTTAAGCTCCATAGAAATGTGCTCTTTCTCACCTTAGAATATCGTCCCTTTGTGGCTTCACTAAACTCGAACAATGGAACCCGCTCTTCATGCTCTAAAATCTCCATGTCTTCGAAAACCTCCATGTCAAGAAAGATGATAGTGCAATCGTCATTGTCACTAACCTCACCTTCAACACATAAAACTTTGGGAAAACATGGAACATTCATTTGTTGAGCCTCTTGGATCCGCAACATCTCATCCTCAAAAACAACTTGGATCTTTGAGATGTGGGTTTCCAAGAAAGTGAAGTACTCTTCCATATAAATCAACTTGGACGATTTTTGTGAATTTTCTGAAGCTTGATCTCGACACCCAGGCGGTGCGTATCCCTCGGTGATATCCCTCTCATAAGAAAGGTGAGGATGCAACGAGTAGTACACCTCTTGTTCATTCCCAAACAACACCGGACAATCACTAGCTACATGATCAAAAGCTCCACAAAACTCACAATAGCTTATGCCATCCATTTGAGCACAACCTGAAATAAAAAACAAAAGCAAAAAAATCAAAAGTAAAAGAATGACTTAGAAAAATCAGTCTAAATAAACAACCAATACAAACAATAGTCCCCGGCAACGGCGCCAAAAACTTGATGTGCTAAAACCTACACCGCAAGTGTACGGGATCGGTTGTAGTATATCGAGTGTCATATCCACAAGGACTATGTGGTATCGATTGTGAATTCAAACAAATTTTACTAAGCCAAGAAAAATGCAAGAGAAATGTTTATATGGAATGGAGGAAGTAACCAACTAAAAGGAAACAACTATACAGAATTGGTAGCAAACAACGGATACAAGGCAAATCTAGGGTAAAGGATCACCACAACGACGCTTTAATAGATTAATATTAATATTCGTGCCACCTTGTCTGAATTTGTTGAAGGTCGATTGTCTAAGGTAATCGCAAATCTCCTTTCGGAATCAAAGGGAATGTGTCTAAATTGGTTAACAATCACCTTTCGAACTCAAGCAACCAATTTAGACCCTTTAAGTTCTTAGAATTCTAGATGATAATCATATCAACGTCGCCTTTCGGTATCAATCAATATCAAAATCATCTAAAATATCTATGACAATCTATAAATCCTCAAGAAACTTAATTTCACTTTCGATCAACTAAACTTCAGGTTTAATCCTATGGTTCTGATGGATCCAATAGCTTTTCGGCCTAAATTCACCATCTAAATTCTAATTTAGGGTTTTGGTCTTTCGATTCAAACCCTAAATCAGTTCTAACCAATTTTCATCAATTAGGGCTGGCGCAATAAGATTAAATCACAAATCAACAGACAAACGAATATCAATTTCAACACTATCAAATCATCGTTTGGATCACACTAACCCTAGAACGGAGAAATTAGAAAAGCATAATATAATAAACAATGAACTTGATTATAGACAGAAATAGATCAAAGTTTAGAATAGAATGCAAACCGAAATTTCCGTCCTCGATCCAAAGTGTATACCGTCAAACCAAGAACAAAACCTAAACCTAAAAAGTGGCCGAAGCCATGTCTGCTAGCCAAAATCTGAACAAGCCCCCTCTCAATTCTAAACCACGGAAGTATATATTTCACTTTTAAGAAAATTACATTTTCAACCCCCAAAATGAAATAATTGAAAAGTGGCCCAACACCCAATTATATATTTGACTTCGCAAAATAGCTCCAAGATTTAGCAACTTCCGCACTTGACAATTCAGCTCATCGAGTCCAATCCAATATGCTCACCGATCCGTATTAAAGCTTGATTTTCCTCAATATTAGCCTTCAAATGCCTGAAACAAATCATAACCAAGTTTAGACTCCGAAAATGCAAAATAAAATAATTAAAATATGACAAATGCACATGAAAATGACCTAAACTAATATGCAAATGCAATCCTAAAATATGACTAAAATAGATGCTATCAGTACTTCTTTAAGATGTGCTTTATGATCATCAGGAGATTTGCTATAAATAAGAATATCATCAAAATAGACAACAACAAATGTCCCTATAAAGTTTCTAAGCACATGATTCATTAAGCGTATAAAAGTACTTGGAGCATTAGTTAAACCAAAAGGCATAACCAACCACTCATATAACCCAAGCTTAGTTTTAAATGTTGTTTTCCATTCATCGCCTTCCTTCATTCTAATTTGATGATAGCCACTCCTAAGTTCTATTTTTGAAAATATAGAAGCTCCATGCAATTCATCTAGCATATCATCTAAGTGTGGAATAAGATGACGATATTTAACAGTAATATTGTTAATAGCCCTACAATCTACACACATTATCCATGAACCATCTTTCTTAGGGACTAATAACACAGGCACAGCACAAGGACTTAAGCTTTCTCTAATATATCCCTTATCCAACAGTTCCTGGACTTGGGATTGGACCTCTTGGGTCTCAGTGGGATTCATACAATAAGTAGGCCTATTAGGCAAGGCAGCCCCTGGAATAAGATCAATTTGATGCTCAATTCCACGAATAGGGGGTAGACCTGCTGGTATGTCATCGTGGAACACATCCTTATACTCTTCAAGAAGAGATAGGATCTGTGGAGGTAAGGTAGCTCTAAGCTCCTCACTCAACATATTCAACCCTTTGCATAGGAGCATGAGGGTTGTTTCCCCATCCACAAACTCGTCTATGAACGTGCTTCTGGAAGCCAAAAGCACACCCTTAGGCCGAGATTTGGGATACACATGGCTCGACTGACCCGCCTTATCTAACTCACCTTTACCTACCTTGCGCTTCTCAATCTCGTCAGCCACTTGTGTAGGCGTCATGGGCTTGAGAACGACGTTCTTTCCCTAAAAAGTAAAGGAGTAGCGATTAGTAAACCATCATGTATGACCTTACGATCAGATTGCCAAGGACGACCTAATAGAATATGACAAGCTTGGATAGGCACAATATCACATAAAACATCATCTTCATAATGTCCTAGTTTAAAATGCACTTTAACTTGTCTATTCACCTTAAAGTTTCCACAATCATTCATCCAATGCAATTTATAAGGTCTAGGGTATTGGACAGTAGATAGTTGCAATTTATCAGCCATTTCTTAACTAGCTAGATTACAACAACCACCACCATCAATGATCACATTAACAACCTTTCCTTTAACTAGACAACAAGTATGAAACAAGTTTTCACGTTGATTGTCATCACAGGGAGTAGGAACAACACTTAATACTCTTCTAACGATCAAAGACCCTCCATGTTCATATTCGACACCATCATCATCATCATAGCATATAAGGTTAAGGTTCTGATCATTATCTTCATTAGCATGCTCATCATGTTCATCACAAGAGTTTTCAGATTCATATTCTCCTAGGTGATTAATCATGAGAGTTTTCTTATTAGGGCAATCCTTCATATAATGACCTCTACCTTGGCATATAAAGCATACAATATCTCTAGATCTAGTGGTAGAAGGATTAGGATTACTCCCTTTGGGACCAGTAGATGTCCCAGACGATTCACGTCCATTCCATGGCGCCTTGCCCTTGTCGAGGGGCTGCAGAGATGTTCGGCTATCTCCTCTTCCTTGGGGTTGGGTCGGCTTATCCCTAGATCCACCATCACCACGCCATTGGGACTGATTTGGCCAAGATTGGCGCCATTGGGGCTGTTGGACATTCGAATTTTGGTTTCCTTGGATCCTATAATGTGCTCCTCTTTCTACCTTAATCTCTAAATGCAAAAGCTCAGTAGGCGTAGAATAAAGAAAGGAATCAATATCATGAGCCAGAGCGGGGTGCAATATTCTAAGAAACTTAGCATTTGTATCTTCATAGGGTTCAACTACATTAGCCCTAGCCATGGTTTCTTGCATTGCATTAAAGGTTTCATCAACAGTTTTGTTACCTTGTTTAAGGTTTTCTAAACATTGTCTAAGCTCTCTAGCATAGTGTTGAGGAATAAACCTACTTCTCATTAGCGCTTTTAGTTGGTTCCAAGAAGTGATAGGCGCATCAAGGGCTCTTCTTCTTTCTTTATTCAGATTATCCCACCAAATTAAAGCAAACCCTTGAAATTCTAAAGAAGCTAATCGCACCTTTTTAGGTTCAGAGAAGTTATGACAATTCCAGATTTGATCCATTTTAGTTTTCCAATCAATGTAAGCATCTGGATCAACTTTTCCTTCAAAAGGAGGAATCTTTACCTTTACCTTATCTATGCCGTCCTCGTCAGGATGCCTAGGATCTCTATATTGGTATCGACCTCCTCTATCGTTCCGCCTCGAGCGCTGCTCCCAATACTCATCTTCTTGGAAGTCGTCGTCGCGCTCCGAATAGTAGAACTCCTCCTGGAAGCCTCGGCCTCTCCCTCTTCCTCTTCCTTGTCCCTGCACATTAGCAAACCCATTATTTCTATCATCCCTCTCCCTTCGTGGAGAGTTGTTTTCATAAAATAAAGGATTATTGAGATGGGGATTAGGATTAGGGTTAGGATTAACGACCTCCCTTTCATCGCGAGACGTGCCTTCACGCCTTTGTTCACCTCGGTGTTGTGAACTGAATCTGCCATGTTTTACACTTAAGTTTATATCGATTTCTGCATACATTTCATTCATTTGGGCTAAGATAGTACAAAATCTATGTAGTTTATGTTTATCTGCCAAATTATGGAATCTACACCAGTTTCTGTTTAAATCGCAGAATTCAAGGCGTTTTACAGCAATTCTAAGGAAGGTCGGAAAAGCTCGGAAATCCACTACAGAAGTCCAAGGTCAAAGCAGTAACGGAACCAGTCGAATCGATCCGAGAACCCAACCTACTCGATCTCGAGTAGACTTTACTCGATCTCGACAAGCATGTCCGAGCACTGCCTTGTCGACCAAGAGCAGTGTCGAGAGCCAGACCAACCCAGCTCCGGAAGTCTACTCGATCTCGACAAGACCTAGTCGACGGATCAATTCTACTCGAGGCTGACTAGGGTTACTCGAGGTCGATGAGCGCCAGGAGACAAGTCCGAGCCACATCGAGAACCAGTTACCCGAGACGACGAGTCCTTGTCGATGTCGACCAGACCCTTGTCGATGTCGAGTAGCCCAGTTTCCAGAAACGCGTCGACGTGACGAGTCCTACTCGACTTGAGATTCCTTGGGCGTGAAGGAAGTCGATTTGGCCGGGATCTATCCAAAGTTGATCAATTCTAGCAAGATCTATCAAGACATGAAGACCTACCCACTTTAGAATTATCTTTTCCTTATTGATTTATTTCCTTAAAGCATTTTATTTATCTTTTTTTCAAAGTAGATATAGATTTAGATATAGATAGATGATTATTTCCTTGATTAGCGGGATTTGATCACTATAAATAAAGCCCATGGGACTCAGTTTTATTCATTCAATTTCAGTCAGAGACAAGTAGTTCCAAAGAGAAGTTTTAGGAGTTCGAATGTTTTAGGGTTTTGGCATTTGACGAGAGTTGGATTGCCGGGATTGTAAAGTCTTGGAATTTATTTTAATGCAATTAGTTTTCTTTCAATCAATGATGTATGAGTTTGCGATGAGGCGCGAGTAGTCCACCCACTTCTAGGGTTGGGGTGAGCCCGACGATAGCCGTGCATATTTGAGGTAAAGATCCGACTTTTATCATGTTTTTGAGCATCTCCTACTTGTTTATGTGTTTATTGCCCATCTAAAGGAGATCCATGCTAACAACTTGGATTGTAAACATAAAATCGGTAGAGACAATTAGGGTTTCTTGAAAGAGTTGTCTAATTGTTGGAAAAGGCGAAAGCTTGTCCTTTGATGCGATTCACATGATTATCTGTTTGGTTCTGCCTTATGCATGCTTGGTTATCGTTGTTGCAAACCCCAATCTTGGAAGTTCCTTTTACATTAAGTTTAGTCGGAACCCAAAGCATTTGTTCTTTATTTTTCATTCGATTTATTTTCTGTCCCCTTACTCGATATCGACTGGCACTAGTCGATCTCGAGTAGACTGATCCTCGACCAAGGTCGTTGTAGCTTCTGTGTGCAGGTACTCGACAAGACAAGCCGAAGTCGACAAGACCCTACTCGATATCGAGTAGCCCTGGTCGATATCGACCACACCCTGTGTTTGCTGCTGCGCTGTGATCGACTGTCCGATCTTCTGTCGACTACCCTAGTCGAGATCGAGGACCCTGTTGTCGACTTCTGACCGTGAGATTCTTCCGCTACCTAGGATCCGCTGACACGCTTCCTCGTGGATCGATCCTGACTTCCCGCTGCTACATCAGGAGGAATCTGGTTTGCCTTAGTTGATTTACATTCTATTTTGCATACTCGATTTCCTCCTACCAACAAATTGGCGCCGTTGCCGGGGAAGCTATCATTCGCGCCTTAGGTAGTTAAATCTCACGTTTCTCTTGAGTTAATTCGCAGGTGTATGCGCCGTTCTGGTCTCCCACCTGAGTTTGACGGCTTAGACGAACCAGAGCGCCTTCTACACATCATAGCTAGACTTACAAAGAGCCATGGCGGCTGCCGAAACACAGTAGCAACTCATACAGAGGCTTATAAGGGAACTGGCCGCAAAAGATGCTGCTATCGCCGTTGAGAAAGCAGCAAGGGAACAAGCAGAAGCTAAGCTTGTGTTGCGTAGATGGGAACATTACGCTAAAACGCCCAAATCAACAATGACAAGTTGGTTCGACAATGTCCCCTTCTATGAGCCAGTCAACATCGACTACCTGGACTCGACATATACACATTCTGGAGGAACTGATCCAGAAACACTAGCCGAAATCGTTGGTACCACAGAAACCCAGGTATGTCCTTCCTCTATTCCGATTTCGCTATCTATCTTTGAAGAATCTTTGGAAGGATCCCAAGAAGAAGAAGAGACACCAACGCAAAATCCGGATGTCGTTGCCCATGGTGCTTCAAGGTCGCTTTTACCCTATAAGGTGAAGGCCATTCCTGACAATTTTGAGCAATCGATGTTTGTGTTCAAGTATGGGGTCCTAGCAAAGTGGCATGCTGCTCCGCATGATGAGGTGGAAATATCTCTTCCCACTCCACCGTTTTGCTGTGGTGGAGACGCACAAACAAATCAACCAATGGAACAGAAGAGGTATGATGATAAGGTATGCAAATTTCCTTTATATATTCCTTTATGCATGCTAGCTGGAGCCCAGGAAGATGGATGGGTGGAGACATGGAGCGTCCACTCTGGGAGGTTTAAGTTTCTTCACATGATGCCCCCGGATGATATCCCACGCTTCCCACCATCGGAGGAACCACCAGATCCACCTATACCTCTGGAAAAAGATGAGCCAAGCTAATGCTAAATGGAGAAAGTCGGCCTAGCGACTATAAAATCTAGAGCTTGTAAATAGACATTTATTTTTGGGACTTTTGAACTTTTTAGTTTTTCGGTTTTTGTTTTTTTGGTTTTGATTTTATGTCTTTTAGAATACTTCATGTGGATAGTCTTGTTTTTTGTGCAATCTAACACTTTTAGGTCAGCAAGCATATAAGGATCGCGAAAAGTGGAATAAAGAAGTCCCTGAAAACAGTCAGAATCGACGAAGGCCAAGTCGACGACGACAAGGAGGAGCAGCCCAGAAGTTACTCGATCTCGAGTAGACGTACTCAATATCGACCAGCCAGACGCTCCTCGACTTCAGACTCCACCAGACGCTGAAAGCCTACTCGATATCAAGTAAGAGTACTCGATATCGACCACCCAGTTACTCGACCTGTACTATCCTGTGAGTTCCTTCCTTTACTCTTGTTTTTATTTGATTTTATACAGTGAGGACACTGTATAGTTTAAGTATGGGGTGAGGGAAGGGCTTACTTTATACATATTTAATCATATTTGACATTATTTGTGCATATTTAAAAATTTATTTCTTAGAATTGCTACATGGCTATTTTGGAATGCATTATTGATTTATGTGCTTATATGCATGTTTTCCAAAAATTTGAGAAAAATGACCCCCATTGAAATTTTTTGAATAATGTCATGAAAGCTTATATTGAACTCGACGATGCAAAATTAGATTCATTAGAGATATAGCATGAAGTTGCCTAGTAAAGAGAAGTCACAATGAAGTGCATTATTTTATTGAAAACCATGAAAGGAGGTAAAATTTGAAGTTGCTTTTGACATGTTGCATGATAAGATGATGGAGGACTTTATATTTCCATATAATGCTCATATTGTTATTCCTAGCCTTACCCATGCTTATGCATTACAAAAAAGCCATAATATGCCTTATTTCATATATTGCTCCACATGTTCTAAAATATTTGTCATTCTTTACCTTATCCGGGGATTATGTTGAGAATGATGTTACATTATGGAGAAGTTATATGGTTGTTGTGTTGTTATCATTATTGGAGTTTGGAAGGAAATTGTTTGAAATATATGGAAAATTTAATGAGTGAAAGAAAATCCAATCACCTCAGGAGATAAAGGTAGATTGACCCTGCTCTCTGAGATAATAGTTTGGAGAGATGGGACACATTGTGAGGAGTCCAAAGCACTAAGTACCCGGGGTCATTCATGACACCCATGTTTGCGACTCGCGAGAAGGCAGTGCTGAGGTTAGAGAGGTAAAAGCATTATTATTGATAAAAGCATTATGAAAGGTGATGAATCTAATAAGAAAGAATGTGGAAATTCAGTTTGGAAATACTCCATTTCCCCGGATCATAAGCACCACATTGCCAGAAATTGCCCACCTTTTAGCCTTTTACCAATTCTACTCCTTATTTGAGCTTAAATTAGAGTCCTCTTGATTATTAATGCTTACTCGATTTCCTCCTACCAACAAATTGGCGTCGTTGCCGGGGAAGCTATCATTCGCGCCTTAGGTAGTTAAATCTCACGTTTCTCTTGAGTTAATTCGCAGGTGTATGCGCCGTTCTGGTCTCCCACCCGAGTTTGACGGCTTAGACGATAGGGCTAGAGAGAACCTTAAGTTAGGATGTTGTAGTTGCAATGTAGGGTTTCAATTTTATATTTTGTGGAGGTAATGTGTGTGTAAGAAGGGTATGTCGATAGGGCTAGAGAGAAATCACCAAAAATTTGGTCCTTGGAGCTTTCTTGCACTAGATAGATCAACAAACTCTTTCCTTTTTTTTTTGTTTTTTTTACTTACTTTTGCCCCTAGTGAATTTTGTCTCCTAATTCCAAGTTCAATCTCTTTTTTTTTTTTTTTGAGAATTTTCGAAACTGATTTTTTTTTCTTTTTTGACCTAATGCAAGAAAGACTCTAGATAGAATAAAGGACTCGAAAATCTGAAAAACAAAGGTGAAAAAATAAAATTTATAGCCCTAAAGATAAATATATAGACAACCTTTGGATAAATTAGGTAAGTAGATCTATATTAGCCTTTTATGATATATGAGCTCCGCTTCTAATCGATCGACTTGCACTCATGGGTTTCACACAATATGAGAGAATTCTAATTCATTAAGTTTCAATTATTCTACAAGGTAGGATCGGCATTATATAGGCCTTGCAAAGGCTGTGGGCCGATTTTAAGATAAAAGAAGATAAAAATAAGACTTAAAGGAATTAATAAAAATAACCTCTAAAGTTTCCTAAAATAACTTGAGTAGAAATAATACTAAAAATAGTAACATAAGGAGCCTCAACACTTAAGACAATCGGCACTCTATGTACTAAGGAGGCTCGGCCTCTTCTTGAATTCCAATGCACATGTATGTCTTCAATGTTGGCTTTGGGAGTTGAACCGTGCTAGAGAACAAAGCATGACTCACAAATAGGAATGAGTCTCTCTGAAGCTTCTTAGCTCGGGCTCGAGTCATAGGTCCTTCTCCTAAGATGATTGGTGTGTCTGGAGCTGTAGAAGATGGTCCCGCATCAGGTTCCAAGGAGATTTATGCCACCATTGACGAGTTTGACACAGCTCGCGAGATGTGGCTTGATCTTGAAGAAAGTTATGGCCATTGTAATGGTCCTCTCATCTTCTCTCTCAAGAAAGAAGTTCAAGATTGTAGTCAAGGAAGTAGTAGTGTCACTGAGTACTTTACGAGGCTCAAGGGTCTTTGGCAACAACTATTTGGTCTGGTGGCACCAATTCACTGCACATGTGGTCGTTGTGAGTGCAACATTCAAGCTCAAGTTGAAGCTCAAGATCGGGAGAACAAGTTGATGCAGTGTCTCATGGGTCTCAGTGATGATTTCTCTGCAGCTCGTCGCCAAATTCTTCTTAGCTAGCACTCCTCTTCCAAGCACTCCTCATGCTCTACTTCTTCAAGATTCTATCAGTTGCAAGACCTCTGTATCGAAATCTATCTCCGCTAATGCTACTGCTTTGATGGCAAAGCAAGAAGGATCGAGTAGCTCCTTTGACAAATCAAGAAAGGAGAAATGTTTTCACTGCAATGGAAATCATAAAATAGATCGTTGTTGCGAGAAGTTTGGGTATCCTGAGTGGCATTACAAGAGCAAAATCAAGCCACAAATGCCCAAGAACAACACTAATTCTAGAGGCTCCTCATCAAAAGTCTCATCTTCTGCTAATAGTGCTTCTTCATCATCTAATTCTCTAGTTTTGCAGTCATTAACAGCTGATTAACAGAAGATGCTCTATGCCTCTATTCATGAATAAGTATGATGGATCAGCACAAGGGCAAGTTGGCAGGCTCTGCTGGACCATCATCTAAAGATATCCTTTTGGATGAGGACGCAGAAGACCGAATCGACGACGAGGAGGTCCTCTGTGGATGTCATGTGGAGGAGATGCGCTAATATGTCGGTTGTCGAGTTGATCTCCAAGAAGACGTGACCGAATTGCACCATTTTAAAATGTTGGAGGAGGAACAGTGTGTCGAAAATCAGTATCTCGATCTCCCACAGACAACTCCACATTCTTCACAAGTAGCTGAAAACAATCAAGCTGTCAATTAACATGCTTAAAAGATTAAACTCTTTCGTATTGACGACGCCTCCTAATAATGGTTGAGTTGATGCCCTAATATCATCACTTGGAGATATATATAAAAAAATGCTACTAAAGGAAATTTCCCAAAAAAACAGAAAAGATGTTACTCGTACTATTAAACCGACGCCGCCTAATCGGACATGGGTTACTTTAGGGCATATCTCTCACATTATCATCGTTTCAGCCCGCGAACAAGGGAAAATAAATACTTATATATAAAAATAAAATAAAAATATTAAAACAATGGATGCCCCGTCAAACTATGCGCATATCGCAATGAAGCGCATTTTAGCGCAGACCCTTTCAGTGATACGAATACGAGACCTCCAAGTAATACGAACGTTAAAACCGCTCTCTTTCTCTCTCCTCCCCCCCTCCTCTCCCACCATCTTCCTCTCCCCTCCCCCCAAATATATATACCTCCACTTCCCGGCGATTTGCGGGTAACAAACCCAAATCGAACCTAATCTATTCTCTCTCTTTCTCTTGGCTGTGGGGGCAAACAAACCCTTCATTCGTTTTTTCCAGATCGGAAAGGGGATTCGGAGCTGCCATTGACGGCAACTGAAGAAGAGGAGGAAAGATAAGGGACAGAGGCTAATTCGATCTTGCAGAGAGCTATCGATTGTCCTCTCTCTCCAAGGGGAGTCCCGATTTGTTCGTCGGATGGTAATTGTCGGTGGCCGGTCGGTGGAGGCGACGAAGGATTCGAAGACGTCGGAGGAGGCGAGCTTTGCTATGGCGATGAGTACGGAAAGATCGAGGAGTCTGCACAATTTCTCCCTCCCGTGCTTGAAGTGGGGGGGTCAGAGGCATCTCCGGTGCGTCAAGGCTGACGGCGATGCCCGCGCCGCTGGCGGCAGAGGAGTCAATCACTTTCGAGGAGGTCTCGAGCGCCGATCTCCGCCGACGAGTTCCAAGCCCTACCTGGATTTCGGCGGACTGCATCGCAGGACTCCGGAATCGGAGAGGAAGTCGAGATCTTTCTTCGAGCCGGATAGCTTCCGGAGATCGGCATCGCTGATTCATCCGCCGCCGCTGGAATCCGAAGGCGACGACGGGATCGAAGCGGTTAGGAAGAAGCTCATGCTCGATCTCCAGACGGAGATGGACAAGATGAAATACGCGGTCCTGGGAGAAGGAAAAGAGGGGATTGAGCCACCGCCGGCGCCGCCGAGGACCGAGGATTCACCGCCGGCTGAGGCGCGGCCTTGGAATTTGAGGACTCGGAGAGCCGTGTGCAAGGAGCCGAGCGCGAGCGGCGGCGGCGGCTGGAAGAGTCAGCGATTTGATGAAGCGAATCATAGTTTCTCGCCGGCGAGAGGTGCGATGAAACCGCCGGCGAGTCGGAACCCTGTCGGTGGCGGCGACCACAGCGGGATCAAGAGGCCGAGGGCGAAGTTCAGCGTTCCTCTCTCCAAGCAAGAAATCGAAGAGGACTTCATCGCGATGATGGGGACTCGACCTCCGAGGAGGCCGAAGAAGAGGCCGAGACACGTTCAGAAGCAAATGGATGTAAGTAAACATCCGAATCGGAAAAATCAACGCCGTATTTTCGTTTCAATCAACTTTTCATTCCTCCTCGCCTGAGATTTCAGATCTCTGCTATCTCCGGTCATCGGAAAACTTTCCACTGTTCAATTGAATTTTGAATTTTTCCTCTTTTTGCAGACGCAATTCCCTGGATTGTGGCTATCAGAAATCACAGCTGATATGTACAAAGTGAACGAAATCCCTGAATCTGGAAAGGTAAATGCTCTATCTACTGCAACAGTTGATTTCTTGCATTGGTTAGATCATGGAATTTCCATGAATTGGACTGCTAACTGTTGTCCTCCTGCTATACATTGATCTTGCAGAAGTAATGGATCGAATCGATAAATTGATTGTGCGGCGATAGAGGCATCTTAAACCGGGAAGCAATGGAAGCTCCGTCGGAGCACAGGTGTTGGATTTATAACAACACCAGCTAGAGTTGTATTCCTAACTGACTAGTTAGGACTACCAAGTTTTAGTCTTTATAATGTGTTTTTTTTGCATCTTTTGCAAGTTCTGAGAAACAGATGCAAACAGCTCTGAAACAGTTTCTTTATTGATATTGTATAGACAATGCAGTATTGATTTCCTGTAAATTTCACCCTTTTTCTTTTGTTACACAGCTGAGCTGATTGGTTTCATTGTTACAAGTATTGCTAAAGTGTTGTTCTTATCATTGCATAGTGGCTTGTTCGACTGTTGATGTGGCTCGGAACAGTGAGCTTTGTTCTTGAATTTGCCTTGACCTGTACTGTTTGTTAATTTCATGACCATTTATGAAAGATCAATTCCCACGTTTTCAAGAAGGCGTTAGTTGAGATGCACAATGCGCGTTCTTCATTTCTCTTGTACTGCAGCATGAAATTCATAATGTACACTTTGGTTTATGCAGTAGAAGGTTTTGTATTTATGGCTGTTTGTTCATTTCTCTCTTTGGTTTTAGTTTTTGCGTTCTTCCTTTGAAGAACAAAGCTGCATTTTCATTTTGAGGAGTCATATTAGAGAGCGATGATGATGAATCTTTTGATGACGCATGGGATTGTAGTACAAAGGATAACTAAAGTGATAAGATAGGTGAAGTTGATGGATTATTTTTGTTAAATACATGTTAAATTTAGCTGTTAGAGTCTCGAGAGGCCGACGAGTTGGCAGATGGAAACCACCTAAACATACCGACCGTACAAATAGAAAACAAGTGTAATGAAACAAGCATAAACAACTCCACAAAGAGACGACCAGGATAATGAAACAAGCAGAAATAACTCCACAAAGAGACGACCATGGTAGCTGATAAGTGGTTGAAAAACTCCAATTTTAAAAGTTAATTGAACTAAAATTTATATTTAAAGTTGTATAATATCAAAATTAAAAGTTAATTGAACTAAAATTTATATTTAAAGTTGTATAATATCAAAATTAAAAGCTCCAAAAAACTAGCTGATAGTGCTAAATGGCCATCTCCTCCTCTCCTTTGTCCGAGTGTTTGAAATTTTTTTAAAAAAAATATACAAATTTGAGCTAGGATCTGGTCAAAACCCTTCAATTGCTTCATTCATGCCCATCTCCAAGTTCAAACTAGATTTAAAGAAAGACCCATGTAGGTTTTTGGCAAGAAAATACAAATATTGGACACAAATACTTGTTTCATGTGAATAAAACTTGTATTGGATTTGAAGATCGGATGAGTTTTCAGAGGAGATATCAAAGAAAATAAGCTCAGGTACTTTCGAAGAGGATGGATGTAGGGGCGAGCTGGATTCCGTTTCAGCCCACCCTATTTTTATATAAATTAAAAAATAGGTGAAAAAAAGAAGAAAAATTAATTAAAAAAAATTATGTGTCAGAGGATTTTGTTAATGTAAAATTATGTGTAAATGTAAAATTTAGCCTAACCAATCTACCTAAATTTTAATTTTTGGTTCCGTCAAGTTCACATTTTTGCTACCTTAGAGCTCAAATATCTCTTGATCGGGTGGAACATAAAAAGCTTTCTCGGGTCATGAGCGGCTGGGATCACCTATCCCCAAAGGGATATGGCCCCGTGCCGTTACCTCCCCATCCCCAATATTAAAAAAAATAAAATAAAATTTAAAACAAATAAATAAAATATAGTAAATGGAGAAATTTGTGAGGAGAGGTAGGAAGACAGGGAAAAAAATGAGACAGTGGATCCTCACTGGTCACGACTCCTCTATATTAGTAGTCCCATCAACCTTATATAGACATATAGTACCCTTTTATTTGTTTCTGATTTGAAATATTTCAACATATAAGCACATCAGAGTTAAAACTCAAAACCAATTGAGATCCTTTTATTTTGTGCAATTTCTTTTTTTTTTGGCTTCAATATTTTGTGCAATTTCTTTCTTTATATTGAAAGATTACCCCTTTAATTATTTTCGATATAGAATAAAGCAACATATAAGCACATTAGAGTTAAAACTCAAAACCAATTGAAGACCTTTATATTGTATATTCAATATGAGATACACATCTCAATATCAACATACTCCATATTTGATAGAAAACATTCAATTTCTGGTGAGTCTAGTCCATTCTAGCCCAAATACTCAAGCATTAACAAAATAATCTCTTAAATGGCTCACCTATTTTTTCAATTTTTTTGAAATAGACAAGAATTTAAGCGGAGTTAATCAACGTGACTAAAAATAAAAATAAAAATTGAGCCCAACATGAAAAGTTAACCTATGTTTTGCAACGGGTTTTTCAACTAGTGTGAGTTTAGAATATGCACATCCAGTGTCAAGTGTCAACTCCAAATCATGCCAATTTACAAAGGTTCGACCTTAGCCACATTTGAACCCGTTTTCCACTTATAGGTGGGTCTAAAATGTTTATTAACCCAACCAAATCCCACTTTCTATGATAATCCAATTCCAAACTCAAATTAAATGAATCAATTCGAGATGATTCCCCCCATTTAGATTAGTGCCTAGACTTATTTTTCTCTTATGCTAGAAATATGGGTATCAACAACCACCCTGGGTACTTTTCAGGTCTCTAACGGAAAGGGGCAATAAAGAATGGAGAAAATGACATGAAGCAATGTGCAAGTTTAAATCCATGAAAAGCACAATGTTACGTGCAAGGTTGGTTTGTTAGTTGTTGCCAAAACAAAATCTAATAATGAAGACACACTGGAATTCAACGTTGTGAATCAGTTTATGTTTCACATGAACAACTTTGAACTGCAACTGATATGATCGCTGTGACGAAGATAACAGCTATGTTATGTAAGCTCACCAAAATCGCTTTATGCAAAAACCAATTCAAGATGGCAGTGAAGTTCACACAATTATCATAAAAATCATCACAAATCTACCAGGCCACAATGTTAAATCTTCCAGCACATCAAACTCCATGTTTTCAGAGTAACATCAATCCATATGCAGCACAGATGATCATTAGAGAACATGTTTAATTAAACCGTAGTACAGAATATGAGGTGCTTTCTTCTGTCACAATCTCAATGCTCA
Source organism: Persicaria tinctoria (assembly GCA_037127255.1). Taxonomy (NCBI): domain Eukaryota; kingdom Viridiplantae; phylum Streptophyta; class Magnoliopsida; order Caryophyllales; family Polygonaceae; genus Persicaria; species Persicaria tinctoria. The sequence goes on from JBANSL010000006.1 coordinate 26,568,570, forward strand.
CAGAATAAGATGGCCGATTTGGTTGAACGTTAGGATACTAGAAGTTCCCGCCTCTGAGAGCAAGCACAAGGTGAAGAACAGAACCCCCTTCAATATTGTAGTCCTTGGCGGTTTTGTCATCTGCTAGCTGCTTCCCAGCATAGATCAGTCTGCAAATCAAGCGAAGAGAAAGTCACAAGATGTAAGAGGAAAGGGTTTTCTTTTTCCTTGGATAGGTAAATAAAGAGCGGCCATTCCGGGGTTCGAACCGGGGACCTATGGGTACTACCCACAAGTCCTTTCCGGTGAGCCATTCCGTAATGGTTAGGGTTTTCTTTTTCCGTATACATTCAGAAACCGCTTATCTCAGACTATAGTGAAATATGCTGTTCAGATAATACAACTGCAAGAACTATTTTCTTGATCCTAAAAGACAAATTAGATACATTAAGTATCTGCCTATCGGGTGCATTTTTTTCTCACTGTTAGCATCAACTGCTTTGTCAAGCGAAAGGAATGATAAACAAAACCTCACACAGAATAAAAAATATTACGAATTGATAGCAGCAAAAGTAATAAACCTTACAAATTAAAAGATGAAACATTTACCTTTGCTGGACAGGAGGGATCCCTTCTTTCTCCTCAACTCTTTCCTTGATACGGTCAATAGTATCGGTAGGTTCAATATCAATTTCAATTTCTTTACCAGTAAGTGTTTTCACTTTAATCATCGTCCCCCCTCTAAGCCTCAGGACCAGGTGAAGGGTTGATTCCTTCTGGATATTGTAATCTGCGAGAGTGCGGCCATCCTCCAACTGTTTGCCAGCAAATATCAGCCTCTGCTGATCAGGAGGGATTCCTTCCTTGTCCTGGAAAAAAGAAAATATGAATCAGGAAGGCACTCCTGCTAAAAATTTATTTTTAAAAACACACAAAAGAAGTTACATAGGAAGATAGTTACAATCCACATAATAATTGTCTAAAAGCATGAGATGGTGATTGAAGGAGCTTATAATGAATTCAAAAGTATTAATTGTCATAATTTGTGACAAATGCCAAACTTCAAAATCCAGCAATTATAACAGGCATAATGATCATAAGTAAAGTCCCAGCTATATATTCAAGCATTGCTCAAATCCTCTTCAGCATCGGAAAACAACATGAATCGCGACTTTATCATTACAAACCCAGCTGACAGCACAGATGTAGCCAAGAAAAGGGGGCAAATACCACTTGGGGTTCCGAGAAAATTAAATACTTAGATTCAACAACATAATACATTAGGTTTCCAAGTTTCCATCATTTTTACCTAAAATCTTCATCTTTTACAAGCTCAGATCCTGGACAAATTTCAACCAAAATCAGAGAAAAATGCCGTGTTACCATACAAAATCCTAAAAACTTGCTGAATTCGCACAACCAGAACCATTCACCCTACAAAATCCAGAATCAGAAAGCCATCGAATGTAGTTTTTTTTTCCAATACAAGTATACAACTAATATTCATTCCTTGATTCTTCTTTCTCGTGATCAATTAGCCCTACTTAGGTCAGGCCTGAAGTTGATTCAAAGCAACAACTTTGTTCTCGATTCCATACGCTATTTTCCTTCATTCGTTGGCACAACACTCACCCAATCACACAAATAATTGCTGCCTAAAGTTGTAGAGCTTTGATTTTTACCTCCAAAAATCAAGAAAACGCCAAAAGAAGCAAAATTTAAACACATCAAATTTCAAGCAGAGATGGAGGAGAAAACTGAACCTGAATTTTGGCCTTAACATTGTCGATAGTATCACTACTCTCGACCTCCAAAGTGATGGTTTTCCCAGTGAGAGTTTTCACGAAGATTTGCATCTTCCCCCGCACACAACAGAGAAGACGAACACGCAGAGAAAGAGAGAGGATCTGTTAGCGTAGAGAGTACGAAGCTCCTTTTCTTCTGTGTTTTTTACCTTGTCCTCGTCGCCGTTGTTTTTATTGGGCTATGAAATTGGGCTCGTCAACGAACGGCCCAACATCGATTAGAGCCCATATTAAGTTCGGCAAATTCGTTTGCAAATTACAACCTTTCAAATTTCAATTGCACTCTGAGATTGATCTGGGAGGAGCTGAACTGTACCGATTTGCCAATCTGAGGCAGTTGCCGGAAGTCATTGCCGGTGATTATTGATAAAGTGATAAGGTGCGTGTTAATCCTCAATCATCTAATATTGGTTCAAGTTATTTGATTCACTTGACAATCAGATTAGTTGCTGTTGCTTTTGATAAACCCTAGATAGTTGGAATTGGTGTTATTAGAAGAAGTTTTTCCTGATAAAAAGATGAATTTTGCTTGATTTCTCTGTTCAAGGAACACATTTTTGGTAAATGCATAAAAATGATGAAATCTTCTTCGAGGAACACATTTTGATATGAATGCTTCTCTGATTTAGTGTGATGATAATTCAAACTATAAGGAAGCTGTCTGAATTCCTAGAGTCATAGTAGGTGATCCTGAAGGATCGAATTGTGTTCTTGGAGGGGAAGAAAGGGAGGGCATGGGAGGTATCTGAATAGACTCGAGGCTTCCTTCTAGCATTCGCAACACACTGCTCATCGATGGCCTGCACGATGGGACTGTTTGGATGCACCACAAACTCACTATAATCATCTTCCTTTTCAATCTCTTCTCCTCATCGTTCAAATTCTGCGTGATTCCGTCAATCTCTGCATCATCTCCATGCTCGAGCTGCTCATAAATCCACTGAGGAAAAATTAGCTCACTTGAACATCCAGCCATAGCATCTTGTTTTTTTCTACTGCCAACCATCTCTAAAACCATCATTCCGAAGCTGTAAACATCTGATTTATGGGAGACATCGCCAAAGTTTCTGCAAAACATTTCTGGAGAGATGTATCCTATCGTCCCTCTTGTTCCTGACATGGAGACCTTGCTTTGCTTGTTGTGTTGGGTTACCTTTGCAAGTCCAAAATCAGAAATCTTTGGACAAAAGTCTTTGTCTAAGAGAATGTTGTGGGGTTTAATGTCAAAGTGCAGAATCCTTGTCTTACAGCCTTGGTGCAAGTACTCAAGCCCTCGTGCAATGCCAAGTACAATACGATATAGTGTCTCCAACTGAAGTGATTGATCACAAATAGTCCCCTTGTTTGTGAACTTCTCTAGAGACCCATTTGCCATGAATTCATAAACGAGTGCTCTTTTCCTACCTGCACAACAGAACCCGAGAAGAGTGACAATGTTGACATGGTTAGTCCTACTAATGCTGGCAACCTCATTAATGAAATCCTCTCCGTTGCCTTTTGTGTGCTTCGGCAACTTTACCGCCACAAGACGTCCATCAGGCAACTTGCCCTTGTAAACCCCACCAAATCCTCCTTCACCCAGTTTTTCTTTAAAGGAATTTGTCATTTTCTTTATATCAGTGTATGTGTATCTCTTTGGAGCAAGGGAGCCATAGTTTTCCAGAAATGTCTCAAAACTTCTGTTGTCCCATGTGAACTTATCTCTTAATTCTCTTCTCATACGAAACAAGATAACAGAAATAAGCACTAATGTCCCGATGAAAGAAGCTGCAAAGAGATGAGGGAGATAAATGAGATATAGATAGAATTTTTTTACTGTGACGTTTGTGTACATCGATCACATGAAGAAAATTGTGATTAATGAGAAGCTTCATTACCTACTATTATAACACCAAGCAATCTCATCTTTCCTGCAACAAAAGTTAAGAAACATCAGATTTTCCCTTTGTTGATCTAATTTGTATTCTAAGTTTGTTACATGCTGCTGACTCTTTTTTGCTATATTTTTTCATTGTTTTTCCTGAAACGATGTATGTATGAAGGAACACAGTATGGACCAAAACAAAATTTGTTGCTTCCCTCTATCCATCAATGGGCAGGGAAGGATGGTTGAGTGGTAATTAGAACGAACAATGTTAGCTGAATTAAGATTAGGTTAATTTTGGTTCTTGTGATTGAAGAATAGGAGATATATAGTTAAGGAATCATTTCCGTGCACGTAGCCAGAATACAAGCTAGATCTGTGTCTGCCCCTTCCCATTTAGTTGTAAAGACTAAGTGACTAAAGATGTGCTTTACTAGCTAATCTCTTTGTCTACAACGTATGATTGCGAAATTAGGGAAATATGCAAAATAAAGGAACAAGACTGCCACTCCCTGGCCAACTTTGAGGTTATACAGACTAAACTAAGATGTCAATAGCCAAATCGAAATGATAATTAGCCTGAAAAGATGCGGTTCATAAAATAAGCTAAAGTTTTGCACAACTGATTGAACTTAAATTATAATTAGCCTTAAAAGATGCAGTTCATAGAATAACCTCAGGGCTCTGAGTCGGATGTGCAAATGGACAAGTAATATTACCAGGTCTTTTGCATTCTACCTTGTTTAGGACAATGAAACTCCTTTGTAGTTTGATCAATACACCGGCTTCTATCAGAAATGCACTGTGAACATTCATCAGCGACCTTATATGTGATCGAGAAGTTGTCGTCTGTTGAATTTGGAAGCTTTATTGTTGAACAATCTGCAGGAGGGAGGCCTTCAGGAAATTGATCTGTTGCATATGGACCGTATACAACATCGCCAACACCACAAGCTGTGAAATGACCTCCTGAGGCAGGAGCGCCACCGTTTTCTATATGGCATCTATAAAATACCATAAGGTTCAAGATTGTGAAGGTAGTGAGAGGAGGAGTTGGTATGATGACAATATCGTTTTGATGGGCAGTGCAAATGTTTCTGATAAGGCCATGGAGACCTGGATATGTTAGAACTATGGTTTTGTTATATGGGAAGATCTCTTTGGTTTTATATGATAATGTTTGCGGCCCGCACTGGAATGTTGTAGAACCGGCTTTACATTCCAGGGTACAAAGTCCGCAGTCCGGTAGAGAGATGTTAGTGAAAGGGAACATCATCAAGGAAGCTTGGAAGTCCGGGCAACTATAGTTGATATGCTGTGGGCAACTTTGGTAAGCATGGCTGAAGATAGGGAGAAGAAAGAAGAAGAGAGTAGGATAGACATAATCCATTTGCTGTGATTTTCTTGGTGACTTGAAACTCTAATTTGCTGTGAGAGTATTTTTAAAATGCACAAGTAGAATGGAAGACTTTATGGTTAGAAAACTTGCTGGATGGAGAAGATGACAAGCCCATTAAAATTTAGAAAGTGAGTGATATGGTTGACCTGCACTAATTTATACGGGGTAAACGAAAAGAAACAGGGAATTTTATGGAGCGATGTGGAGATTTGGGACAAAGAAGACGGGTTCAAGTCTTAGCCTCTTATTTTAGCCGATTTGATTAGACCCGGTTAGAGCATCCCCAACCGTTTCTCTAAAAAATCTCTAAAATAGAGAACAAAATAGCAAAATCTCTAAAAAAATTTAAACTATAACTCCAACAATTTATCTATTATACAAATTTCTACATTTATTATACACTATAATCAATGCATAAATTCATAATTTAATAAATAAGATTACAATAACTTAATTAAATCAATAGACAATAATCAATGAACAAATAGGTAGACATTGGATTAGGTGAATGCATTTAATTTTACAGATTTTAACTCTTCCTCTAAATTTAGAGCATCCTCACCAGCTCTTGTAAAATAGAGAAAATGAAAATTTTTAGAGAAAATATGAGTTTTTCAATCCCAACAGCTCTTGTAAAACAATCTGTAAAATAGAGAAATAGGAGGGGAGAGGGAAAAAATATCTAAATTTAGATAATTCTATGCTTTGGTGCCTTAGAAGTAGACTCATTCATGTACTTGTACTTGTTAGGCGACCATCTGAGACGTATGGGATTGCATATGACCTGGTTGATTGCTTCTGCGGTACCATGTAAGTTCCTAGAGCTTACTCAGTAACTCAGATTGATTCCTATGTGCATGTAATCATAGGATATACTATGTCTTGCATATGCATAAGAGCATGCCATGTAGTATCATGCTAGGTTGTACGAGCGGATGAGCATTCTTATTCTATATGCGTATGTAGATAGAACGGATGTTAAAGGTGTTACCTGATGTGATCTTTATCTTTATCCTCGTCATCTTAGTTGACGCTTATTATAGGAAGTTGCTTGCATTCGATTATGCGGTAGGCCTTTTGGTACAGAAAGTTGCCTGCTCTCGATGATGCGGTAGGCTTTTGGTAGTAAGTGACATAGGAATCTTAGAGCCTTAGGTCTTATATAGTTGTCATTGCTTGTCTCCCCTTCATAGTTAGTACGCTCATCACGTGGGGTTGGCCTGCACCGTGAGGTGAGGTAGCTCCTTTGATGGTGAGTTGCTGCAGAATTTCTTAGGAGCCTAGCGGGACATGCCACTTGGCATTCTATGTGGGCCCATTAATCGCTTTCTGCATATATATAAACTGCTAGCATGCTTGCGTGATTTAATTGCATGTCCCGCATTAGAAGCATGATATTAGGAATAGCGTATATGGTATGATAGTAGGACCGAGTGTGTGGGCCTGATCCCACGCTCTGTATTATTTTTAAGGTATGATTGCAGATACTTGATCGCTTGGTGTCTTTGTGACGGAGTTATCTTGTGGCACTAGACCGATCGAGAGACTGACCATACTTATAAACTCGGATGATTTCAACTCGTGATTACGTCATATTTTGGGTTTGACCCGGCTCTGTCGTGGCAAGTTGTAAGCATATTTCCTTTTATCCTGTTCTGATTTACAAACTGTTTTGAGCGACTTAGCCAGATAGGACATGTTATGGGTACCCAACGACCCCTCGCGATGTTTTGGGTACGAAATCCCACTTTCGACCACTAATCCTTTGGTTTCAAACTTCAACCTGTACTCGGAGCTTAAGATCCTAACGAGTGGTTTCATCCCTCGAAACGTAACCCGAGAATCATAATCTCGGGCCGTTACAACGAGATCACACCAGCGGCCTCTGCTTTAGTATTTTATATATTATTTTAATTTAGATTTTTTTAATTAGAAATTGTGAGGGGGGAGGGGGTGGAGGGATATGAGGGGAGATATTTTTTAGGACAGATGATTTCATTCCAAGTAGGAGTAGAGTAATAAAATAAAAGAAAATGGTACAGACTTTATAAGGAAGAATTAGTTTTGAGTGATTTTTTTTTTTTTTTTTTTGGCGAGTTGGAGGAAAGGAGGATATGTTTAATTAGACGAGGTTGGTTAGTCTAACGGAGACATTAGCCATTGAAATAGGGAAGTGGAATATATATATTTTGTATGAAAAAGGAGGGAAGAGAGAATAGTTATACTCATAACTTAAAAATGAATTAGATTTACCAATTACCTTTCCATTCTCTAACTGAAGGGAGGTTAGTATGGTACTCTGGTTAGATATGAGTAGCATGACTACACACCCTCTTATGGCAAGAGAAAAATAAAATAAAGCTTCTTAATTGGAGGACAAAATCACACTTCAATTTCCAAATTATTACTCCACTAAATAAGAGTGAAGGAGAAAATCAATTCAGGAATCTAGTTACTTACCATAAGACGGCGACAGCCCATAACATATCTTTGGATCATCGGAACACCGCCCACCAGCTTGAACACATTTCTGACATTGAGGAGAGAACTCATATCTTACAGTAAAGTTGTTGGTATTTGGTGGTATAGATGGAAATTGGACTACTTCACAATCCTTCGGTATTGATATATTAGGAGGATCAGGGTGACCATAGGGACCATACACAGTTCTGTTTTCTTGCACTTCGCAGTTGTAGCCGTAGCCCTGACCCAAGGAAGGTGGGTATTGTGGATCTGGGCATTGGATGTAGGTTTTGAATCTCATTATGAGTGAAACCCAAGGAGAACTTTGAAGCCTGAAAAAATTGGGAGCTTTGCAAGGACTGTTCTTCCTCCACTCATCATCGTTTGGGGTATGAAGAACCATAGTCTGATCAGCAGTGGAGATGTTTAAGACCTGAAGGGATGGCTTTTTTGGTTCTTCTCCACAAGCGATCATCGTAACATTTTTATCGCACTTCAGAATGCAGTACCCACAATCAGGTAAAGTGTTATTGGTGAAAGGGTACTTGAGCATTTCCCCTGTGTATACATGGTTAGGACACTCGAAGTAGATTAAGGGCGGACAAGTTTGGTCGCCATGGATGAAGAAAAGAAGCGGAAGAAGATGAAAGAGAAGAAAGAAGAGAGTATGGGAAATAGAAGCCATACATGACATTCAAGGTAAGATGCTTAGGTGTTATCACTTCCCTCTACCACTGGTTGGTTGTGTAGAATTTAATTTGGAAGACTTGGGATGAAGACCAAAAAAACTCCCTTGTGAAAACTATAAATAAGCTTGACTTGCATCAAAACTGTAGAAGGACTTGTTTGGATGGTGTACTAATGTCCCCTAGTTGAAGTTGGGCATCATCAATTCATCACCAGCCCATGTGTGGCCCAGAGGATGAGAAAATATGAGTTTGGGAAAATTCAATTCTGTAAAATAATACAAACCTTTGGCTCAAAAAGTGATAAGTTATTCGGTTGAAATAGGAACAAGGAATTTCCATGCCTAGCTTCTCCCTTGGGCCAATGAAGTCATCGCCAGCTATTTTCTTCTACTGCAGTTGACAACTTCTTGGGAAATTTTCAGTGAGATTTCCAAAGGCTCAAAAAGTATGTCTATCCTATTTTTAATAGCTGATATATGATATTTGATGCCTAAGTTGTATGGTATTCAAAATAATAATAGTTATGGACGTTTATTTATGTCAGACATGAAAAGCCAGTTTTTTTGTGACATAACTTTATATTCCAGTAGTAAGATAAAATATAGGTTTACAAATGAGATGAGTTTTTTTAGGGAAAAATATGTTTGTTAAAGAAGACAGTATGAGATTCAAGGTAAGATGCTATCACTCCTCTCTACCATTGTTTGTGTATATCGTTGCCTGGAACTGATCAAAACGCTCGGTATTGACTCCGAGGTGCAATGTAATTTGTATCACTTTGGATGAAGAAGACCAAGACTCGCATAATTTTTTTTAAAGGATTGGTTTGATGGTGATATGAATTTGGGAAATTTTGATTTTGTGTAAGATGGTGCAAATTTGTGAAATACCACCCCAAGTATAGGGAAGTATTGATAACTTCTGATGGCTGTAGCCGAAGGGGAAGGTATATTATGCTACACTCGAGGTGTGTGTCCGACTTCTGATGGCCGTGGCTTGAAGAGATAGGATCCACACAAGGACTTAGTCCTAAACACCCCTATTGTCACTTTAGGATGTGAGCCTTACTCACTACAGGGCTAACTTAGGAATCTACTAATTAGGCCTATGGTCCAAACTCAGCTTGTAAATATTTTCTTCCCATTTTAATATATTTACCTTTAAAAAAAAAAAAGTATTGATAACTTTCTTCATTATTAAATTGATTTTTTTTTTCCCTTCCAATATTAGCAGAACCACAGCAAACATAATCACAATTGATGCATGTCGCTAATGAACTCATATATGTCACAAGATGTAGGTAACTCAAATGGTATGGTTGTGATAAATTGCAAGCTTGTAACTTATTTTATAGTTTGTGTTGATGCAGGATTCCCAGTGCTCTCTTCTAGATAGCTTGAGCAATAATGTGCTGTCAGATTTCTTATGCATCTCAACAACATAGTGCAATAATGATAGGAAACTTGCCGATGATTGTATGAATTGGATAAAAATCTGCCCTCAATTTAAATAATTACATTCATAAGCTTAAAACCGATCCGTATTGATCACACTGTAATTTACAGAACTCAGCTGCTTGTATTTGGTGTAGAAGACTGACTTGACCAATTATCCATCACGGAAGCTGGTGATGTCGGCAGAGGTTGGGCATTCCTCAAGAGCCCTGCATCATCATTTTCTGTTGGTGAATCTGGTGTTGGTTGTCCTTGGAAAATCCTCACAAATCTCAAACCGCCATCACGTTTTAGAGAGGGGGACGCTTCATTGACCGACTTAACCACTTCTCTGTCACAGGTTCTGGTAAAGATGATTGTCGTTTGGCATTCTTCACAAACCCAATATCATTGGTTGAAGAAGGTAGTGGCTTCATGAATTCTTTGTCCTGAACTCTCATTTCCATTTCCTCCGCCTTTAGTTCATCATAATCTAAACTTATAATCCTCTTTAAAGTGTCAAGAACCTCATCCATTGAGGGCCTAAGATCTCTATCCTGCTGCAAGCACTGAAAAGCAAGCTCCGCCACCAAAGTTGTCATCCTTCGCACCTTTGAATCTGTCTCAAACCCAAGTTTAGGGTCTACTAATTCATTGAATGTACGATCCTGGATTTTAATGATTGCATAGTTTGACAGTTAATCTCATGTCTATGCCTGCCTATGTCAACTGCAGGCAACGATGATATGAGCTCAATAAGAACAACCCCAAAACTATAGACGTCACTTCTATCTGTCAGATGGTAACACTGGTGGTACTCTGGATCAAGATATCCTGGTGTCCCTTGTGGTGCCGTCGATACATGGGTTACATCTGCAGGGAAGAGTCTTGACAGCCCAAAATCTGCCACTTTAACACTAAAGTTGTTGTCCAGAAGAATGTTGTTGGTTTTCACATCACGGTGTATGATATCCTTATAATGGAGGTAGGACAATGCTTCTGCTGTTTCTATGGCGATGTTCATATGGGCAGACCAGCTGATGAACTGTGACTTTGGGTGATCACCATGCAGATCAGCGACTGTTCCATTGGGTATGTATTCATAGACAAGCAGGAGTTCCTGGCTGTGGCTGGAAGTGCTACCATAAAGAGTGACAAGATTCTTATGCCGCAAAGCAGTAAGGATTTCAATTTCGTTCTTGAACTGCTCAATTCTTTTGTAGTTCTTTTCATACAGACGCTTCACTGCAACCTCCCGTCCATCTCTTAGTTTTCCTAGTTAAGGTATGTATTTGATTCATCAAATTATTGTGATAGCCTGATAGGTATTGAGTTGGAATGTTGGACTAGTTGACTACGCACTTTGATGTCTAGGAAAGGTAATAACTGCAATAGCTAATAATGTAGTGCTTACCGTGATAGACAGTTCCAAAGCCGCCTTCTCCGAGCTCTCTGGTAGGATCAAAATTATTGGTGGCTTCTTTTAGTTCATTGTAGGAAAAGACTGTGGTACCCATCATTCATAGTTCCCTCTTCTAGGTCTGATGTTGCCCTATTAAATGTGATTTCTGGAGCCAAAGGTGATGAGCTTGGTTTGTTTTTTCTTTTTCGCCGGTAAATAATGAGTAGGACTAAGATGATCAAAAGACACCCTGGAAGAATTGGATGAGTAAGCAATAACAGTCAAGCTATTACTGTCTTTTAATGATCAGGGAAGCTGAAATTTAGAAGAAAAAATTACCTGCACAAACTATGAATGCCAGATGGCCCAGATGTTTCTTACCTGAAAAAAAGAAGATCATAATTAGGCTGACTTACCAGTTTGAGGCTATGAATATGCCTATAAATAAGCTGAGGGATGTGCAAAACCAGCAATTGATTTGCATAAACCTATTGCCTTCTACCTTTAGGACAGGAAAACTTCTTGGTAGTTTGATCAAAACACCGGCTTCTATCAAAAGTGCACTGTAAGCATTCATCAGGAAGCTTATAGCTAATAGAAAAGTTGTTGTCTGTTGAATTTGGAAGGTTAATTGCTGAACAATCTGGGTGGACGCCATCAGGAATTTCGTTTGGATCATATGGACCATATACAGTGTCATCACCACAAGCTTTGAAGTGACCTTGCAACTCAGGGTCACCTTTATCAGTAGGGCATCTCAAGAATACCACCGGGTTCAATATTGTGAAGGTAGTGAGAGGAGGATTTGCTACGATGACACTATCCTTTTGATGGGCAGTGCAGACATTGCTGATAAGGCCATGGAGACCTGGATATGTTAAAACGGCAGTTTGGTTATTTGGGAAGATCGCCTTGCTTTTATATGATGATTTTTGCTGTCCGCACTGAAGTGTCATAGAATCATTTTCCTTGCATTCCAGGACACAAAACCCACAGTCGGGTAGAGAGATGTTAGTGAAAGGGAACATCATCGAGTTACCATGGAAGTCAGGGCAACTATAGTTGATCAATTGTGGGCAACTTTGGTAGGCATGGCTGAAGAAAGGGAGGAGGAAGAAGAGGGTAGGATAAACAGAATAAGCCATTTACTTGGATTTTCTTGGTGACTCGACTCCAGTTAGCTGTTATTATATCTATGTGAGTGATAGTATATTTAAACCACACAAGTAGATAGGAAGACTTCTTGTTACACAGAAGTCACTGGATGGAGAAGATGACAAGTTCATTAGAAAATAGACTCACAAAACTACTTTACAATATATTTTCTCATGCAAAATTCATTTCCATTCTGTTTATCTTATATAATCTTATACCAAATGGACCCTAATTGACTATCGATGTACATTACTACCCTCTTCGTCTAACATGTATGATTGTCAATTTAGGGAAATTTGCAAAACAAAGCCACAAGATAGAAACCTTTATGTTTCTGGTCCATATGTAATCAAGCTGGCTTTAACAATTTTGAGTCTATGCAGGGTGAAGTAAGATGTCAAAACAGAACCAAACGATAGCATGCCTGAAAAAACAGCATTTCAGAAAACAAGTAAAGCTTTGAACTACTGATTGATTAGCTTTAAACAATTTTAGGACAGTGAAACTCCTTGGTAGTTTGATCAATACACTGGCTTCAATTTTAGGATCGTGAGGTTATACACTTGTACACAACTGAGACGTTGTTGTCTGTTGAATTCGTAAGCATAATTGTCAAACAATCTGGAGGGACGCCATCAGGAAGCATAAGCTCGTTCATTTACTAAACGAGCCGATTATGAGGACATTTTTAAGTCCGATTCAAAGCTCGACTCGACTCAAGCTTGAATAACTCGATTGTGGTGAAATTTATAAAATTTCCTTCGAGTTACAATATCATGAGCAAGAAGTGTTGCTTAATACTTGGAACAAGCTCGAGTCAAATTTGTTTATTTACTAAACAAGCTGAGTTTAAGCACAATTTTAAGCTGGAGTCCGAATTTAGGCTCAGCTCGTTCGGCTCGAAAAACAGCCCCAAGTACAAAGGCAGCTTTGGTCTCGAATGATAGTATTTGTTGTCTGCACTGGAACTTTGTGGCTCTATAATCGATTATCCTGTGTATCATCTTTTATATCATGTTTAATTTAATATTGAGGTAAACGGCCATAGTGAAATGGAGCCTCACTGAGGTACCCTGTTCTCCAAGATATGGATTGCAGAGTCTTCAGAATCCATGAGCCCGGGCGTTAAGGAAAAGAAGAAAAAAAAGGGCTTATGTATGTCTTAACATCCTCATGGAGTAGGGCCTGTTTGAGATTTACAAGGCTAGCTTATGCATTTCTCACCCATGAGGTCTCTAGGAATTAAAGGCTTCAACTCTTGATGATATTCATTTCGAGTTCGAGGTAGGATAATCCCATGCCCAACATAACATAGACTGGGAAGCTACCTAAAATTTCTGGAGGATTGTGTTCCTAGAGTCGCAATAGATGACCCGGAAGGATCAAAATGTGTACTTGGAGGGGAGGAAAGGAATGGCATAGGAGGTATCTGAATCGAGTCGAGGCTTCCTTCTAGCATTCGCAGCACACTGCTCATCGATGGTCTGCATGATGGGACTGTTTGGATGCACCACAAACTCACTATTATCATCTTCCTTTTCAATCCCTTCTCATCATTCAAATTCTGCGTAATTCCGTCGACCTCTGCATCATCTCCATGCTTGAGCTCGTCATAAATCCATTGAGGAAAAATTAGCTCACTTGAAAATCTAGCCATAGCATCTTGCCTTTTTCTACTCCCAATTATCTCTAAAACCATCATTCCGTAGCTGTAAACGTCTGATTTATGGGAGACGTCACCAAAGTTTCTGCTGAACATCTCCGGAGAGATGTATCCTACCGTCCCTCGTGTTCCTGACATGGAGACCTTGCTTTGCTTGTTCTGTTGACTTACCTTTGCAAGTCCAAAATCAGAGATCTTTGGACAGAAGTCTTTGTCTAAGAGAATGTTGTGGGGTTTGATGTCAAAGTGCAGAATCCTTGTCTTGCAGCCTTGGTGCAAGTACTCAAGCCCTCGTGCAATGCCAAGCACAATATGAAACAACGTCTCCAAAGGAAGTGATTGACTGCAGGTAGTCCCATCATCTGTGAACTTCTCTAGAGATCCATTCTCCATGAATTCATAAACGAGTGCTCTTTTCCTACCTGCACAACAGAACCCAAGAAGAGTGACAATGTTGACATGGTTAGTCCTGCTGATGCTGGCAACCTCATTGATGAAATCCTCTCCGCCACCTTTTGCTTGCTTCAGCAACTTGACCGCTACAAGACGCCCATCAAGCAACTTGCCCTTGTAAACTCCACCATACCCTCCTTCACCTAGTTTATCTTTGAAGGAATTTGTCATTTTCTTTATATCAGTGTATCTGTATCTCTTTGGAGCGAGGGAGCCGTAGCTTTCCAGAAATGTCTCAAAACTTTGGTTGTCCCATGTGAACTTATCTTTTAATTCTCTTCTCATACAAAACAAAACTACACAAATCAGCACTAATGTCCCAACGAAAGAACCTGCAAAGTGATAAGGGAGACAAATGAGATGAAGATATAACTTTTTTTCCATCATGTATTGTTTACATTAATCACATAAAAGAAAATTGTGAAGTTCCTAGCTATGATCTATGAGAGGCTGCATTACCTACTATAACACCAAGCCTAGAAAATCTTGTCATTCCTGCAACAAAAGTTGAGAAATATCAGCTGGCTTTTTCTTTATTGATCTAAGCAGTATTCTAAACTTAACCACTTGAAATGTTTTTTCTCAGAATATCAGATGGCTGAGTTTATTATTGTAGAAATATCATACTTATGTTAATGTTGAGGGATGAACAACTTACATGCTGCTGACTCTCTTTTTTTTTTTCGTGCTATTTTGTTCTTCAGATAGTCAATTTTCTGAATGGTGTATGTATGAAGGAACGAAGTATGGACCAAAACAAAAACAGTCGCTGGCCTATATCCATAATTGGGCAGGGAAGGTTAATTCAATGGTAATTAGATTGACTACAAGCTAGACTTGTGCATGCCCTTTCCCCTTGGGTTCTAATGACTAATATATTAGGGAAGCATGCAAAATAAAGCCCTTGGTCAATTTTGAGGTTATGCAGAGTAAACTAAGATGTTAAAACAAAATCAAAATGACAATTAGCCTGAAAAGGTGTAGTTCATAAAATAAGGTAAAGTTTTGCACAACTGATTGAACTTAGATGACAATGAAAAATCAAATGCACTTGACCTATATATATAAGTGGGATGTGCAAACTGATGCTTTCTAGTTTCTACCTTGTTTAGGACAGTGAAACTCTATGATAGTTTGATCAATACACCGGCTTCTTTCAAAAGTGCACTGTGAGCATTTATCAGGAAGCTTATACCTAATAGAGAAGTTGTCATCTGTTGAATTTGGATCGAGCTTAATTGTTGAACAATCTGCAGGGGGGGGGGGGGCCTTCAGGAAATTTGTCTGTTGCATATGGACCATATACAACATCATCGCCACAAGTCGTGCAATGATCTCCCAAGGTAGGACTAGGAAGGTCACCGTTTTCTATATGGCATCTCTAGAATACCATAATTAAGGTCCAAGATTGTCAAGGAAGTGAGAGGAGGATTTGGTAATATGATGCCATCATTTTGATGGCATCATATTATAAACATAATGCATTTGGTCTTATCGTTTTGCATTATAAACATAATGCATTTGGAATCCAAACACACCCTAAGCCATGTCTGGTATTTCTCTCGATGATTTCTTTTCAACATTAGCAAGGTATTATATTTGCTCTTTAACTTTTTTTGTATTAGTTGCTTATTTGGTCTCACATATTTGATTTTATGTTTGAGTCTCTTTGAAATCACATAATTAAGAGGGAAGACTTCAAGGTGGAAGACATGAAGACAGATTTTTAGGCTTGATATAAAATAGGAATTGTGTGTGCCCTGGGAGTCTCTTTATTTATTTTTATTTTTGTATGAAGCTTATGATTGAAGTATATTGAACAAAGGAGGTTAGTTATGGAATGGTTGTGTATGCCCTTCCCTTTTAGCTCTACAGGCTATAACTGACTTAAGATGCAATTCACTACCCTCTTCGTCTAACGTTTATGATTGCCAAATTAGGGAAACATGCAATATAAAGCAACAATATAGCCTTGTAAAAGAAGAGCACATATATATAATGATGTCGTCTTGGTCAATTTTGAGGTTATGCAGACTAACGTACATAAGATGTCAAAACAAATTAAAATCAAATAATGAAATTGAAAAAGTATAGTTTAAAAAACAAGATAAAATTTTGCACAGCTGATTGGATGTTGATACCAATAGAAAATGAAGAATACTGAATCTATTGAGCATTCTGGCAAGTAACATTAGCAGGTCCTTTGATTTCTACCTTTATCAGGACAGTGAAACTCCTTGGTAGTTTGATCAATACACCGGGCTCTATTAGAAGCGCACTCTGAGCATTCATCAGGGAGCTTATACACGATAGAGAAGTTGTCGTCTGTTGACTTCGGAAGCTTAATTGTCGAATAATCCAGAGGGAGGCCGTCAGGAAATTTGTCTGTTGCATATGGGCCATATACAACATCATCTCCACAAGTTGTGAGACGAACTCCCAGGGTAGGAGGCCTGCCGTTTTCTATATTGCTGCATCTATAAAATACCACAAGGTCCAAAATTGTCAAGGAAGTGAGAGGAGGATTTGGTAAGATGATACCATCATTTTGATGTGCGGTGCAAACATTGCTGATAAGGCCATGGAGACCTGGATACGTTAGAACTACAGTAGTGTTATGTGGGAAGATCGCTTTGGTTTTGTATGATAATTTTTGCTGCCCGCACTGGAATGCAGTAGAATTGCTGTCTTTGCATTCCAGGATACAAAGCCCACAATCGGGTAGAGAACTGTTAGTGAAAGGGAACATCATTGAGTCACCATGGAAGTCGGGGCAACTATAGTTGATCAAATGTGGGCAATTTTGGTAGGCATTGCTGAAGAAAGGGAGAAGAAGGAAAAGGAGGGTAATGGAAGCATAAGCCATATATGATGGCTTGTCTTCAACTGCAAGGTATTATGATTTTGTCTAAACCTCTCTAATTAGCTGGTAGTATATCTATGTGAGAGAGTAATCTAAACCACACAAGTAGAAAATAAGACGGGCAAATTGCCAAATTGGTATAAAACATCAAACCCCAAGGGACATATTGGTAAAAAAAATAAAATCCAAGAGCGACAAATACGTATGAAAAATGATTTTCATTAAATTAGGTCAATTTATAACTATTGAAATTATTTCCATTTAAAATATAAACAATTAAAAGAATTTGCATTCTATTTTTAATATTTTAATGTATATATATTCTAAAAAAATTAATTCAAATAGATTTTTAAATCTATTTGATTATTAAATTTAAATATAAAACTTAAAATATTAAAAATAGAATCAAAATTCTTTTAATTGTTTTTATTTTAAATGGAAACAAGTTCAAATTCTCCCATTTTATTATTGAAAACTAGTGTAGGTCCCGTCCCGTGCACGAAGAATACCTTAATACAATATTATAAATAATCTAGATAGATTCAAATAAATAAAAAATAATACTAATCTAAATATAAATCATTTTTGCCACCAAAAAAATAATATAGATATAATACAAATTAGTTTGATAAATTATAAATAATCTAATTATCTTTTATTTAGATTCTCTCAAAATATAAATAAAATTCACATTTTTAAGGTAAAATATTTTTTTCTAATCTATCTTTAATTAAATATCATTTAATTTAATAGAGAACTGATAATTAAAAATATTTTAATATATTTTTTATTCAATATTTAGTACGGAGGATATATTTATTACGTTAGTTTACAAAAATATCTATGCACGGATAGATTGTGGCTATACATTATGGCTATGTAATATTTTAATAAAATAATAACTATCAAATAATTAATTTCGATATAAACAATTCTTTCTACGAAAAAATAATATAGTTATAAATAAAATAAAAACCTATCAAATTCTCACTCCGTCTCAAAATTTAAGTCGTTTTAGACCAATTTAGTTGTATCAAAATATATGTCATTTTAGGTTTTCTAGGTAGGGGATAGTAATGGGTAGTATTGATTTGTGTGTTGTTAACATTTTAAAGATTTTGATGGGTTAAAAAATGTAATGGGTATTAAAAAATAAAATTTATTAAAAAGTTAGTGGAATAATGATGTTGATTGAGAGGTGATTGTTTTATTAAAACTTGTGCACAATACTAAAATAACTTAATTTTGAGATGGAGGGAGCACTGCATATTTATCTATTACTCCCTCCGTTCTAAAATATAAGATTTTTACTATTCACGCACGTTTTCTTAGGATGTTAAAAACTATATAAAATATTAATTTTTTTATTAATTTTTTTTAATAATCTCGTACTTATTAGTAAGAAGTATGAGATTATTAAAAAAAATTAATAAAAAAATTAATATTTTATATAGTTTTTATCATCATAAGAAAGCGTGCGTAAATAGTAAAAATCTTATATTTTAGAACGGAGGGAGTAATATTTTTGGTAAGTATGACTATGAAATATTTTTTATTTATATTTTTTCAATTAACTAAAATATATAAAGATAGATTGTGACTTATATAACTTTCTATAAATTATAACAACATATTATTTTATTGATTTTTCCCCCTATAATCAACCACAACGCGCCACATAGAACGCTTTGCATCGGTTTTAGTAAATCTATATAGAATATAGATATATAGATGTTTAAAAAGGTAGGCAACTTTTTATAGATTACTTTGAATTAAAATAAAAATAAACTTATAGATTGTTAACATTATATAAATTTTAAGAATATTCTTTTATTATATAAGTTTGGGCACCATGGATGAAGAAAAGAAGAAGAAGAAGATGAAAGAGAAGAAAGAAGAGAGTATGGGAAATAGAAGCCATTCATGACATTCTAGATAAGATGCTTAGGTGCTATCACTTCCCTCTACCACTGGTTGTTTGTGTATATGGTTGCCCAGAATTAAATTTGGAAGACTTGGGATGAAGACCAAAAAAACTCCCTTGTGAAAACTATAAATAAGCTTGACTTGCATCAAAACTGTAGAAGGACTTGTTTGGATGGTGTACTAATGTCCCCTAGTTGAAGTTGGGCATCATCAATTCATCACCAGCCCATGTGTGGCCCAGAGGATGAGAAAAATATGAATTTGGGAAAATTCAATTCTGTAAAATAATACAGACCTTTGGCTCAAGTATTGATAAGTTATTTGGTTGAAATAGATAGTTATTCGGTTGAAATTTTGAAATAAGAACAAAGAATTTTCCTGCCTAGCTTCTCCCTTGGGCCAATTAAGTCATCACCAGCCATTTTCAGTTGACAACTTCTTTGAAGTGACCTTGCAACTCAGGGTCAGCTTTTACCTTTATCAGTCGGGCATCTCAAGAATACCACAGGGTTCAATATTGCTGATAAGGTTATGGAGACCTGAATATGTTAAAACCGCAGTTTGGTTATTTGGGAAGATCGGCTTGCTTTTATATGATGATTTTTGCTGTCCGCACTGAAGTGTCGTAGAGTCGTTGTCCTTGCATTCCAGGATACAAAACCCCACAGTCGGGTAGAGAGATGTTAGTGAAAGGGAACATCGTCGAGTTACCATGGAAGTCAGGGCAACTATAGCTGATCAATTGTGGGCAACTTTGGTAGGCATGGCTGAAGAAAGGGAGGAGGAAGAAGAGAGTAGGATGAACAGAATAAGCCATTTACTTGGAATTTCTTGGTTACTGGACTCCAGTTGACTTTTAGTATATCTATAACCACACAAATAGGTAAGATGACTTATAAATTGGTACACAGAAGTGGCTGGATGGAGAAGATGACAAGTTCATTAGAAAAGAAGACTTCTAGATAGTTTTGTGAGTTTAGATTAGAGAAAAATACTTATTTTTTCATGAAAAATAAAATAAGAGGGGTAATAATTAGAGAAGTATAGGGGATATATTAACCTTACTCAAATGAGTGATTGAAAGAATGGAAGCAGATCAAATTTTGTATGAAAAATTGATAAACAAGGGGAATGATTAAAATTTATAACAGTATATCTTGAATAACAAATAGACTACATTCATCTCGTTTTCATTTACCTTTTCAAACTTTATACCAAACAGACCCTAATTGACTAACGATGTGCATTACTACTCTCTTCGTCTAACATGTATATATGATTGTCATTTACCTTTATGTCTCCTGCCCATATATAATCAAACTGGCTTTAACAATTTTGAGTCTGCAGCTGGGTAAAGTAAGATGTCAAAACGATAACATGCCTGAAAAAACAGAATTTCAGAAAACAAGTAAAGCTTTGAACTACTAATTAGCTTAAACAATTTTAGGACAGTGAAACTCCTTGGTAGTTTGATCAATACACTGGCTTCAATTTTAGGACAGTGTGCTTATACACAACAGAAATTGTTGTCTGTTGAATTCAGAAGCCTAATTGTCAAACAATCCGGAGGGACGCCATCAGGAATTCCGTCTGGTTCATGACCATATACATTGTCATCGCATTTTATGCCTTCATTAGGGAGCTGATACAGGATGATAGACAAGTAGTTGTTATCGGTTGCATTTGGAAGCTTAATTTCCGAACATTCTGGCGGAAGGTCATAAGGGATCAACTCTTGCATAGGAATATATATTATCTCATCACCACAAGGTAATTTCTATGATGTGGAGGTTCTGAGGTTATCGACTAATTCTCCACAAGACGGCTTTGTTCAGTACAAATAGCGCTTTTCATTTACTAAACGATCCAATTATGAGCACGTTTTTAAGCTCGGTTCAACTCGACTCAAGCTCGAATAACTCGAATGGGGTGAAGTTTATAAAATTTCCTTCAAGTTACAATGTCATGAGCAAGACTTTATGTTCTTGAATAACTTGTTAGGATCAACTATCTGAAAAATTAATGTCATGTTGCAGACTTTATGTTCTAGAAATGTGAAATGGAATCTATATATGTTTGCTATGTTTTAATGAACTAACTTATGGTTTAGGGTTCCCATAGCATTTTTCACTTCTCATGAATTTTTGTTGATTTTTTCATTTTTTCTGTTCGCAGTACACAGTTCTATCATGAGTAGTAGTGTAGTACTATGGAAAACTACAATGTTGATGTTTCTTTTCACTTCTCATGAATTTTTGTTGCTGATTGCTGAGATTTTTCATTACTATGGACGGCAAATGATGGAGTGTTCTGCACTGACTGGCAAATGCCTTAACTGCTAGGAAATTTCGCAAACAGTAGCCAGTACAAAAATCTGAACAATCTTAGCTTCTTCTAGAAACAATACTATTTTCAGGGTCGAACTAAAT
This sequence comes from Persicaria tinctoria, assembly GCA_037127255.1. NCBI lineage: Eukaryota > Viridiplantae > Streptophyta > Magnoliopsida > Caryophyllales > Polygonaceae > Persicaria > Persicaria tinctoria. Next base: position 26,590,093 of record JBANSL010000006.1, read on the forward strand.
AAATTAACATAGGAGGGCAAACTTCGCAGTTCAAACAAATGTATAAAGATGCTGTTACTTCTATTCTATCTTCCTTCTTTCAGAAATGAGTGTTTAGACAAAGCTAGTCTTAAATGTTCAGGCTCATCTTTTTTTCATCCTTGAGGTGAATTCCTGTTGTTTCGGAGCAATTTGTATTTACTGAGGATTTTTCATAAGCTGCATTTTACAAGTACCGTAGTTGCACTTGCTGTTTTGTCATACTCATAATGTATCTGCAACCATACTAGGAAGGTTTATTTTTCTTGAGACTGTAATGGTTTGTTTCTCTTGTTGAATGAATGGAAAGAGAAATATATAACGAACTTGGTTTATGTATGTAAATCAGGCAGGGTCAGTTTAAGCAGCTGCTGGCGACTCGTGTGCATATTGCTGGGATTAGGTATGGCCTTTTATGTTTTCTTTGACAAGTATGACTCTGTTATATAACTCACAATTCCAATCCGATATTCATTTTGTTTTGTACCTCGCATATGTGCAAGTGCCTCATACAGAAAAATCAGTTTTGTAATTTTCATGTAATTCTGAGGATTTCCATTTTGAGCTACATAATTGTTTCCCTTAGCATTGATTCACAACTTCACAATGATTTGTATTTGTTTGATTTTGGATTTTCAAGACTGTTTTCAAAGGACACACGGACTACCCCATTACTAGTTGTTTGTATTTTTCCGCGCTTTCTCCGAAAAGAGATAAACAGAGAAAGGAAACTTCTTGCATTACTAGCCTTGCCCTTGACTCAAGCGAGAATTGGCTAGTAAACATCATAGGTATTGTTATTTCATTGTTACATCACTTACATGTGTCTTTTATGTTGTGTGAATGAAGATTCAATTCAGCACTTCATGACTCGTTGCTTTGTTTCATTCTTAGTTTCTAATCTGGATGCCAACTACTTTAGTTTTTTTCATTGATTCTATGTGTAGGATGATAGCACTGATTACACATTTGCTTTTTGTTCTAGTAGTTTCATAAAAATATAAGTTCATAAATGTGTGACCCTGTTTCATTGTGGGATTCACTGGGTCGTTGTTGTTGAGTTGTTGTGCAAATATGAAATGTTGCATAAACTTGTGATCAAAGCTTTCTTGAGCTTAACAAAATTTGTATTCCTTACAAACTTTGAAAAGTTGAATTCGTCAAAAATATAGACAAAATTCAACTTTTAAAAGATGAATTCATTTCGAGTTTGAGGTAGGAGAACCCCACTCCCAAATTGATGATTAACATCAAATGGGACGCTACCTAGAATATATGGATGCTTCCGTTCCTAGAGTCGTAATAGATGATCCAGAAAGATCTAAATGTGGTCTGGGAGGGGAAGAAAGGGATGGCATGGGAGGTATCTGAATAGACTCGAGGCTTCCTTCTAGCATTCGCAACACATTGCTCATCGATGGCCTGCATGATGGGATTGTTTGGATGCACCACAAACTTACTATAATCATCTTCCTTTTCAATCCCTTCTCGTGATCATTCAAATTCTGCGTAACTCCATCAACCTCTGCGCCATCTCCATGCTCAAGTTGCTCATAAATCCACTGAGGAAAAATTAGCTCACTTGAACATCCAGCCATAGCATCTTGTTTTTTTCTACTGCCAATCATCTCTAAAACCATCATTCCGAAGCTGTAAACATCTGATTTGTGGGAGACATCACCAAAGTTTCTGTAGAACATCTCCGGAGAGATGTAGCCTATCGTCCCTCGTGTTCCTGACATGGAGATCTTGCTTTGCTTGTTCTGTTGGCTTACCTTTGCAAGTCCAAAATCGGAAATCTTTGGACAGAAGTCTTTGTCTAAGAGAATGTTGTCGGGTTTAATGTCAAAGTGCAGAATCCTTGTCTTACAGCCTTGGTGCAAGTACTCAAGCCCTCGTGCAATGCCAAGTACAATGCGAAATAATGTCTCCACCGGAAGTGATTGACTGCAGTTAGTCCCATCATTTGTGAACTTCTCTAGAGAGCCATTCTCCATGAATTCATAAACGAGCGCTCTTTTCCTACCTGCACAACAAAACCCAAGAAGAGTGACAACATTCACATGGTTAGTCCTGCTAGTGCTGGCAACCTCATTGATGAAATCCTTTCCGTCGCCTTTTGCGTGCTTCAGCAACTTGACCGCTACAAGATGCCCATCAAGCAACTTGCCCTTGTAAACTCCACCATACCCTCCTTCACCTAGTTTTTCTTTGAAGGAATTTGTCATTTTCTTTATATCGGTGTATTTGTATCTCTTTGGAGCAAGGGAGCCGTAGCTTTCCAGAAATGTCTCAAAACTTTGGTTGTCCCATGTGAACTTATCTTTTAATTGTCTTCTCATACAAAACAAAACTACACATACACAAATCAGCACTAATGTCCCAACGGAAGAACCTGCAAAGAGATAAGGGAGACAAATGAGATGAAGATATAACTTTTTTTCCATTATGTATTGTAAACATTAATCACATAAAAGAAAATTGTGAAGTTCCTAGCTATGATCTATGAGAGGCTGCATTACCTACTATAACACCATGCCTAGAAAATCTTGTCATTCCTGCAATAAAAGTTGAGAAATATCAGCTGGCTTTTTCTTTATTGATCTAAACAGTATTCTAAACTTTGCCACTTAATTAAAATGTTTTTTTTTTCAGAATATCAGATGGCTAAGGCCATGGAGACCTGGATATGTTAGAACTATGGTATTGTTATGACTAAAGATTGCTTTGGTTTTGTATGATAATTTTTGCTGCCCGCGCGCACTGGAATGCAGTAGAATTGCTGTCTTTGCATTCCAGGACACGAAGCCCACAGTCGGGTAGAGAGATGTTCGTTAAAGGGAACGTCAGTTTGAGAGCATAGAAGTTGGGGCACCTATAGTTGACAGGCTGTGGACAAATTTGGGAGGCATGGCTTAGGAACGGGAGAAGAAGGAAGAAGAAGGTAATAGAAGAATAAACCATGTCTGTTATCTCTCTTGATGACTTCTCTTCAACATTAAGTACGGAGTATTATATTTGCTCCAACTTTTTTTATTAAAATTTATCTCTTCTTTCTTGTATTAGTTGCTTGCTTGGTCACATATTTGTTTTTATATCCGAGTCTCTTTGAAATTACATAAATAAGAGGGAAGACTTCAAGTTGGAAGACTTGGATGAAGACAGACTTTTAGACTTGATAAAATCTGGATTAAGAGAATATAAAATAGGAATTGTGTGTGTCCTGGGAGTCTCTTTATTTATTTTTATTTTTGTATGAAGCTTATGATTGAAGTATATTGAACAAAGGAGGTTAGTTATGGAATGGTTGTGTATGCCCTTCCCTTTTAGCTCTACAGGCTATAACTAACTTAAGATGCAATTCACTACCCTCTTCCTCTAACGTTTATGATTGCCAAATTAGGGAAACGTGCAATATAAAGCAACAATATAGCCTTGTAAAAGAAAAGCACATATATATAATGATGTCGTCTTGGTCAATTTTGAGGTTATGCAGACTAACATAAGATGTCAAAACAAAATCAAATAATGTAGTTCGAAAAACAAGATAAAATTTTGCAAAGCTGATTGAATTTTGATACCAATGGAAAATCAAGAATACTGAATCTATACAAATAACCTGAGGGCTCTGAGTGGAATGTCAAACTGACAAGTAGCATTAACAGGTCCTTTGATTTCTACCTTTTTCAGGACAGTGAAACTCCTTGGTAGTTTGATCAATACACCGGGCTCTATTAGAAGCGCACTCTGAACATTCATCAGGGAGCTTATAAACGATAGTGAAGCTGTCGTCTGTTGAATTCGGAAGCTTAATTGTGGAACAATCCGGAGGGAGGCCTTCAGGAAATTTGCCTGTTGCATATGGACCATATACAACATCATCGCCACAAGTCGTGAAACGATCTCCCAGGGTAGGAGGCCTGCCGTTTTCTATTGGGCATCTGTAAAATACCATAAGGTGCAGGATTGTGAAGGTAGTGAAAGGAGGAGTCGGTAAGATGATGCTATCCCTTTGATGGGCGGTGCAAACATTGCTGATAAGGCCATGGAGACCTCGATACGTTAGAGCTACAGTCTTGTTATGTGAGAAGATCGCCTTGGTTTTATATGATGATTTTTGCTTCCCACACTGGAATGCCGTAGAATTTCTGTGCTTACATTCCAGGACACAATACCCACAGTCGGGTAGAGAAATGTTAGTGAAAGGGAACATCATTGAGTCACCATAGAAGTCGGGGCAACTATAGTTGATCAAATGTGGGCAACTTTGGTAGGCATGGCTGAAGAAAGGGAGAAGAAGGAAGAGGAGAGTAGGATAAACATAAGCCATTTACTGTGATTTTCTCTGCGACTCGATCGACTCTAGTTAGCTGGCAGTATATCTATGTGAGGTTATATCTAAACCACACTAGTAGACAAGAAGACTTCTAGGTATGTAGAAGTCGCCGGATGGCGAAGATGACAAGTCCACTAGTAAGCGAGTATTGACTGACTTGCAGAAGATGACAAGAAATTTCCTGGGCCAGTTAAAGTAATCACCCATATCCATATGTATTATTTTCTGGGAGAAAAAATTATATTGCCGAGAGAGATATTGTTCAATTATGCAGTGTTACATGATGAACCTAAAACTTCTCATTTTGCAGGTAGTATATTTCCATCTTGACTCCTTTATCTCCCTGTGTACATTATTAAGTGTATTACATTTATTTTGTTTGGCGTTTAAAATACGCAAATGAAAAGGAAGGCTCCTAGGTACATGACGAGGAGGAAGGCAGTGATGTTCCTTGACCTTCAAAATTGATGAGAAATACACGAGGCTTCTTCACTGGGCCAAAGTCGCCTCGTATTGATTTTCCTCGACATCGTTATATATTATGCACTAATAGCATTACTTATATAATTAAAACTAAAACTATTCTCAAGTGTGGCCCGTATGATGTTGGTATATGTATATATATGCTTAGTCTACTTATTATACATACCCTTGACACTTGACAGTTAAGATGGCAGGAGTTAATAAAATGATACTACCTCAGTTTCGGAATTATCACTGAACGTAGGTGAAGAAGAAAATCGATGCAGCAATCTTGTTGCTTATCATTGTTTCTATCGTAAGAAGGCCGCCCTCCAGATTGAACACAAAGCCGACGTCAAGCACATAGCTTTGAGCTCATATGATGGTATAGATGGATGAGAAATAGAAGTCATGACACTCGAGATAAATTAGGTAATCACCAATTCAAGACTTTCATAAGCTTGACATTAACTTGTTGGAGGAATGGATTGATGCTGTAATACCTGCTAGTTCACTAGTTGAAAGTGGGCATCATCCAGCCCAATGGCCCATGTTGGCCCATAGAGTGACAACTTACAAGTTACAACCAACAAACCTTCCAAGGGTGTATGGGAATTAATTGAATTTGGTAAATCCTTGGCTTAATGTTGTGTAAGTTGTTGGTACAAATTTGTGAATACCTCCAACTAGGCAAGTAGTGATAACTTGTAAATTTGTCTAACCAAAATTTCCGCCAATTTTTGACATGGTAACCGACGGTTTGAAAGTTTAATAACATTGTGTTACGTTACTAAGTATTGAATGTGTCAAGCCTTAATAACTTAGCTAGTAAGGATGATATGTAGAGCTCGAATCTCTCCTCCCTTATTTTAATCTATGAAGCAAAAAAAATTAAGTATTCAATGTATTTTTTATATAAAAAAATTACCAATTTTGAGGGCAAATTAAATAGGTAATTAATCATAGGATCCAATTTGTAATAAAGATTAGTTTTGTAATAAAGATTAGTTTTATTTTCAAATATTATATTAGACATGTAGTAATGTGGTGACATATCATTAAATTTTCAAATATTAGGCTACCATATTGAAAAATTGAACCAAAAAATTGGGTGAAATTTTACTCTTTTCTAAATTGATTTAATGTAAAATAATATGTATTGTTAGTGATTTTCAAAGTTTATATTAATATTGGTTAATGACTCGTAATTTGTATTATTTTTATTTGTTTTTTTAATATAATTTGTCAGACATATCTCCTCATTGTTCATCCCTGTTATCATTCTGTTCATTTGTTTTGTCATTTTGAATCTATCAGAAACACACACAACTAGTTCGGGGCTTCGGGCGTACATCTAACATCGATCCTGAATCTTGCTTAGTCGCGGGATATACTGAATTGTTGTTGTACTAGTGTAATACCCGCGCCATGGCGCGGTTGCGATGGAAAAAAATCAATGAAACTGAATTAGTTAAGTTGAATTGTATAACAAAATTAATCCAGAACAGATCAGAAGTGATAAGTAATAGTTATATTATGTTTTTTTTATTAACAAAAGGTAACATATATGTAAAATACAACAACAATACATAAAAATATAAATCCTGGCATTTTGTTCCGATACTCATACAACCTAGGTAGAAACAAAATTAATGGAGATGCTGCTTATGTTCTTCCAAAGTGAAGCTTCAAAACACAAAAAAAAAACAGATTTGTTTTATATTCATAAGAACAAACAAAGCGGATTAAAGAGATAAATAATACCAGTATATAATTAGACATTAGACATCTCCAATAAAAGAAAAATCTGGGCATGTCTATTAAATTTCCACGTTTGAACACATTTTCTATGGGAGGCATTGTAACACAAACATTGAAAAAAGGCAACATTAAAAGTGTAAGCAAAAATAAGTTGGTTCAACGGTACCACATTACCTCTTCCAAACTTCTTTTCTTCAAGTTACATATATTAAAATCAAATAAGGATATGCTCCTTGATTTGTTCCGGGCGATTGTGCAAACCATACAATATATCCCTCTATGCACCTGAAATTCCAAAATTTCAAGATAAAATTTCCATCACATCAATATTGTCTAAGAAGATACAAAAAAAAATCAAAGAAAGTAATAACTTGATCGATTTAGGATACGAAATGTGTACAAAAGCAATAAATAACCTGATTTAGGGGGAACTCAATTGAAACTGAATTATCTAGACAAAAATCAGAGTTGATGGAATCTGGAAGAACCATAGATGAAGCCATTGAGAAATCAAAGAAGCCTGAATTAGGATTGAATTGTGAAAGCTAAAGGAGCACATACTTGATTCAACATGCACGGATCATTCACTCCAGCGTCGTATTGGATTTAGGTTTAATTGATCCCCATAGAAGACACTATAAAAGGTTGTTCATGCGATATGAATTGATGGGATGATGGGGAGTGGGTTAATAAGAGATTAGTATTTATAACAGAGGGAAAATGGATAAAACCAAATCAGAAGTGATTTTTTCAGAAAATATGAAGAAATTTAAAAAATAACAAATGGGTAATGTGATAAAAGCAAATCATTGCCATAGAAGAAACCTTAACAACATGATTTTCAAATGTGATAAAAACAAATCATTGCCATAAAAGACTGAACTTGCAAGTTGCAGCTGTAGCTGTACTTACATTGCTTGGACAACCCATGTTGAATCAGGAAATGATACCTAAGTAGTAATCAATCCCGCAATATGCCATAATACATCAAAAAGCTAAACAAACAGAAGACAGATGCATATGGCCAAAGTAGAAAAGGCACAAATCGCAAACCAAAGTACCAGGAGAAGTAAAAACCTAAGATAGTCTTATAATAGTAGAATTTCACCAAAGACACAAAACCATATATTAAGATATTATATCGATAGATATTTTGAATTAAACCCAATAGTTAGTAAATGGGTAAAAAATAAAAATTAAAAGAAAAAACGTGATTGGTTAAAAGGGAGTGGAATAAGGAGAGCGCGCTATGTCAGCGTGAAAATTTAAAGAAAAAACGTGATTGGTTAAAAGATAGTGTAATAAGGAGAGTGCGCCACGTCAGCGGAAAGACGAAATTAAGTAGTTATATAGATAGTTAGTAAATGGGTAAAAAATGAAAATTAAAAGAAAACGTGATTGGTTAAAAGGGAGTGGAATGAGGAGAGCGCGCCACGTCAGCGGAAAGTATACGAAAGATATAGATATAAATACTTGTATTTGTCAGACGGATTACCCATTTTTGATCGGGTATACGGCTTTATGAAGGGGAGGAGAAAGGGGGCGCCAAACTGAAATCTTCACTCCTCCTCCCTCGCCGCTCATGCTTCATTCTCTTCGCCCTACCAACACCTCCACGGCTCCACCCCTCAATTTCTTCCTCCAGTTTCTCCAATGTATTCCCGCGCCATCGTTTCTCACCGACATCGTTGCTAGATCGCCGATTTCTTTCCTTTCTCAGCAATATATTTCAAGGCGGCGAAATCTATTTGCGATCCGAGTTCCAATTTAGTATCATTCCTACGGCTGTGCGCCTGTGCGGAGCGTCGCATTGTCAGGTTCTTCAACTTCTGTACCGTCGCCATTTTTTATTTCTTGTTTATCGGTTTTATTCGATTGTGTTTTTGCAAATTGCTTTTGCATACAAGTTTCGAACAATCAATTGCAATGGTTAACAATGACTGTATATTTCTGATCTAGTGATGACTGATGATTGAAAGTTGGCTAATATGTGTGGCAATTTGAGAACACTGAGTCTATTAAGCTTCGTACATGGTCCATAATCGCAAAGTTTTGTTAGAAACCAAAGTTTTAATTGGAGGATCTTCTCATAGTTTGATGCTCGGTGGAACTATAGTAGACATGCTCTTGGCAACTTTCAACTTTGGTAGGCATGGCGAAAGAAAGGGAGGAGTAGGAAGAAGAGAGCGTGTGCATGACAAACATAATCCATTCACTGCGATTTTCTTTGTGACTCAACTGTAATTAGTTGTTACTTATGTGAGAGTACTTTTATAACACAAGTATAATGGAAGACTTTATATGTGGGACTCTTTTGGTCTCTTCATTCACTTAACACGTCCCCACAAGTGCAATAACTCGCACTCGTAAGTGCAATTAGGGTCGTTTTTTTGCCTCTAGTTGACACTTGGACAACGTATCTAGCATCTCATTCTTTTTTTAGTTAGTCCAAGATCGAGAGTCGGACCGTTTGGCTTTTCCGCTCTGATACCATACAGAAGTCCGTTAGGACTCGGCATCGGGGGTCGTGTGCACATGTGCGCCCATGCGCTAATAACCTAGCACATAAGTCGAGCGGGTTCTATCTTAAAACCAATTGGCAATAGGATGAGTAACTCACTAGCTTATATACCAAGACTTCTTTATTCATATTATCAACGTGTGACTTTTTTGATCTCTTCGCATCTTTCATTCTCTCAACACTGATATACATGAATTTTTGTCGAACTTTAAGGGAGTTTTTTGGAAAAATTTCAATGAGTAGGTATATGCTTTTTTTGACAAAATTAAGGATTTACATAAATTATTGGGGACAATATCAGTGAGATATCATAAGCTGGTCCCTACTGAAAGATGTTTTGTCTCATTGTAAATTACTTCACTTTGATTTCCTTATCGTTCTTCGCGGTTTACACGAATGTTTTTTTTTTCTTATGACAAAAAAAAGTGCAACTCAAAGTATTGCCGAGAACACAACTTGTTAGGATCAACTATCTGAAAAATTAATGTCATGTTGCAGACTTTATATTCTTGAAATGTGAACTGGAATCTATGTTTGCTACTCCATCCGTCCCACAATCCCTCCGTCCTACAATCGTTATCTTTTAACTATTCATGCATTCTTTCTTAAGAAGTTAAAAACTATATAAAATATCAATATTTTATTAAATATTTTTAAATAATATCATACATATTACTAATAAGTATATAATTAAAAAAAAATTAGTTACAAAATGTATATTTTATATAGTTTTTAGCTCCTTGACAAGCGTGCATGAATAATCCAAAGACATCCACTGTAGGACGGAGGGAGTATGTTTTAATGAACTAACTTATGGTTTATGGTTCTCATTGCATTTTTCACTTCTCATGAACTTTTAGTTGATTTTGTCATTTTTTCTGTTCTCAGTACACTGATCTATCATGAGTAGTAGTGTAGTACTATGGAAAATCACAATGTTGTTTCTATTCATTTCTCATGAATTTTTGTTTCTGATTGCTGAGATTTTTCATTACTATGGGCGGCAAATGATGGAGTGTTCTGCACTAACTGGCAATTGTCTAACTGCTAGAAAATTTCGCAGACATGGACGGTATCTAGAAACAGAAGTTTGTAGCCAGTACACAAGTCTGAACAATCTTAGCTTTTTCTAGAAACCATACGGAGTGCTATTTCTTGGGTCCAACTAAACAAATTAGCATAGGAAAGTCAAACTTCACAATTCAAACAAATTATAAAGATGCTGTTACTTCTATCTTCTTTCTTCCGGGAATGAGAGTTATTAGACAAAGCAAGTCTTAAATTTTCAGGCTCATCTTCTTTTTTTTTCATCCTTGAGGTGAATTCCTTTTGTTTCGGAGCAATTTGTATTTACCGAGGATTTTTCATAAGCTGCATTTTACAAACCGTAGTTGCACTTGCTGTTTTGTGACTCATAATGTATCTGCAAACATACTGGGAAGGTTTCTTTTCCCTGAGACTGTAATGGTTTGTTTCTCAGTTTAAATCAGGCAGGGTCAGTTTAAGTAGCTGCTGGCGACTCATGTGCATATTGTTGGGATTTGGTATGGCCTTTTATGTTTTCTTTGACAAGTATGACTCTGTTATATAACTCACATTCATTTTCTTTTGTACCTTGCATATGTGCAAGTGCCTCGGAGATAAAAATCAATTTTGTAATGTTCGTGTTATTCTGAGGATTTCCATTTTGAGCTACATAATTGTGGAGCTCAGGGTTAGGTATAATGTGGCCAAGACAGAGGCCAAGAGAACTGTTGGTAACACTACAAAAAAAAATGAAATTCGCCACCCTCGCTAGCTTCGGCAGGCGCTTGACGTGGCAATTGGTACCCTTTTGCCACGGCATTAGCCACGGAAGGTGTGAAAAAAGAGAAAATAGCCATTGATGGTAGCTTCGGCAAGGGTAGCCGTGGCTATTGAGTTAATTTTGCCACGCTGCCTAGCTTCGGCAGAGGTTTACCGTAGCAATTGGTAGCCTTTTGCCACGCTATAGCAACGGCTGTGTTGTTTATTTTGTTTAAAAAAAAAAGGAATATTTTGTTTCCTAAATAAACACTTCGTAAAAGAGAAGCAGCCACTCGATCTAAAATCTAACCTAAATTTCCAACGCCTCTCTCTCACGGGATCTCCATCACCATCGATCGGTCTTCTCCATCTCCCTCTCCCATTGGATCTCAGATCTGTCCTCGTACTCTCTCTCTCACACTGTGTCTGGAAGTCTGGAACTCTCTCGTTCCTCTCTCCGTCTCCCTCCCACACCAGGTCTCTGCCTCCTCTCTCATCCAGATCTGAGACGAGCTAACAACGGCGAAGGTCATAGAAGAACCGGATCTGAGAGCCCTCACATAACTTTTCGCCCCTCTCGCGCCTCCATCGACCCCTCTGTTCATCCATAGATTCTTCGAGCTTTTGTCGACGTAGCTGGTTACCCCCCGCTTCTAGATCTGGGGTCGACCATGTACGAAGACGGTGAGAAGAAGGAGAGCAGCAGCGAAAGCGAGGCCAAGGTGCACTATCTTTAGTTTTCGTATTTCGATTTGTTCTTTGTTCCGTTTGATTGAGTTCGGAGTTTGAAATTGTGCGTTTGTTTGATTATTGAAAGTTGTGGTTTGTAGGTTTTTAGGGTTAAAGCTGTTTCGAAGAGAGATTAGTGAATTCGAATAGAGATTATTAAAAATAATATATTGACATCGAATAATAATTGAACTTGTAGGGCACGAGAGATTAGTGAATTCGAAGAGACAACTTGGTAGTCGAAATTAGCAAACTACTGGATTCCAAGGAGCTAAGGGGGAGAGATGAACTATAATCAATTTCAAGACTCGGCAGTTTAATAGCTCCACCTCTAGTCCTCCACTCCATTTGTCCTCTATTACTCTTGGGGTACATTCGAATGCAAATAATTTTGTGGCCTCTTCTCCCACAGGTAGTGTTCTTTCCAGTTTCCTCCAATTCTCTAAAGCTGCATTTGTAGACCTAATTCATTCAAACAATGAAATTGAAAATGAATTGCTCGTGTGAATAACTGAATTCGTTTTTGTGACATTAAATTTACAGTGAATATTAATTTCGAATGGGTGATGAATTAATCGAATTGAGAATTTTGGGGGAATTTTATGAATTAATCACTGAAGTGGAGTTTAATTTTACTTAGTTTAATATACATTGTTTGTTCTATAATGTAGATATGATCGAAATGGATTGGGTTTGGGATTTAGTAATATATTTTCAAGTTTTTACTTCGAATTGCTAGTTGTTGGTTGTCAACTACTGGACTTGTCATTATAGGTAATCAGAAAGAGGGAAAACAGAAGTACCCGTATTCTATTTGATTTTCTGTTTGGGGCATGCTTGAGTTTTATGGATTCATTTAGCTCCCCAAGATGCAATCAACTAGGTTGAATTCTTATGCGGTTTTTGATCCCTTTTAACTATGTTGAATCTGTTCTGCTGGCTAAGATATTCCCATACGTTGTTACTTCTATGCATCCTAACAATTTTTCGTTGGATGACTTTGAAGCATTCTAATGGTTATACATCCAATGCAGCTTATTACCGTGGAGCTATGGGTATTCTGCTGTTTTATGATGTAGCAACTCTCAAACTAACTTATTGTTTGCTTCTGTTTATTTGATGCAGGTAGAAATAAATGGATAGATCTTCTCTAGAGGAACTAGATTAACAAGGGACGAGGCTAAAGTCAAGGTATTGACCATTGTTTGCACCCTTGCATCACATCAAGTAAACAAAACATGAACCTTACATTTTACTTATGTTCTATAGGCTGCTGAGAAAGCACTTGCAAATCTAAAATCCATGCTCATTTATTTAATTAAAAATTAAGAGTATATGTCTCTCCTTGGATTGGGAAATATGGTTTTGATTAGCTTGGATTTATTGGCATTCTTATGAAATCGGTTTTTCTTAAGTGATTTGCTTATTAATTTCTGGTGTGAAGTCTCGGATTAAGCACTAAGGGATCTTGTCCCTATCTTCTTCCTTTGGTCCTGTCCCTATGTTCTTAAGTGATTTGCTTAAGTGATTTCCCATGTTTTCATGTCAAAATTCTGTATACTTTGGAGTTTCTTGTGCCTTAGAGTATGCCTTCAATGTTTTTATTTTAATAGCCAATACATGATTAATAATAATTTGATATTGAAACTATAGGGTAAGTGATGGTATTGTAGGTCTCTTATGTCCTGTCGGCAACTTATTTCCCTTGCTGTTAAATCTTTAACAGAGGGGAATAATGTTTATGTGATGATTACTGCAAATGTTGGTTTAAGTGATCATTAACGTTTGATATGATTATTGAGTTTTGATGTTAAAGTGATATTCTCTCTCTATTCTTTGATGATGTTGTGTTTGACTTGTACATGTCTGCAATCCTGTTACAGTTGCTCGGTTGCTTAATGCAACCCTTGTTCTTCCCAAATTTATGTGCAGTAGTGTCTGGAAAGATGTGAGGTAGCTCTCTTGTAACTCTTTGCCTTTTCAGTTCTCACACTTGTTCCATTTCGTGAGTTTTATTTTTAACAGGAAATTTGATTTTTTTTTTATTAGTAGAGATAGGAAATTTGATTGTTACATGTCAAAATTGCTTCTCTGTTTTGAAGTTTGTGGTGTTTTTTTTGGCTGATCTCAATTTTAATTAAATTGAGAATGTAGATCTTGGATTTAGTTATTGGCCATTTGAATGTGAAATGGTGATCATGAGTTATCAGCTTTGTTTAGTTATAGGCTTGTAGCCATTTTTATTATTTTAATGAGTGAATCAGTATAATTTTTTGTATCCATCTTTGTTGATTGAAATTCAGTATACATTTTACCTCAAAATAAAAAATAAAAATTCAGTATACATCTTCAGAGTCTTGATCCATCGATAAGAGTTTATCCTCCGTATTCTTTCAGTCTTCCCTTTTATATTATATTTTATATATACATCCATCTTATGTTTTCTGTGAACTATTTAGTTAATTACTTTTCCATATTATTAAGAGTGCTATAAATGGAAGATTGACTGCGTATATTTAATAATTCTTAGTCGATTTGGGGATATATGTTAGGAGGAGCAATTTCTCAGTTACTTGAAACCTCAAGTAGGAATATTGAATGAGCTTCCTCAAGAGCCGTGATCATTGTATTTGGAGGTAATGTGCTTTCCTATGTTTAAGAAATGTGATTTCTGTCTTTGAGTTATGGTAGTGCTTGTTTATTACCTGATCAAATCATAGGACAATAAGCTCTTCACTAATAATTGCTTTATATGCCATGTGTAAATTACAAGCTTAGTTACTACTCATTTGAATTAAGAAAGTTGCATGCATATAATGTACTTGTATATTTTATATTTTCATTTTTAACTTATTAGTGCCTTTGATAAATATATCTAATTAGTCTTTCAAATGATTCATTATTAATTCCACAACTGCTTTTGCATATCTTCAATGATTTCTTCTTATGACTTCCAATTGCTCTTGTAGTGATCAGTGGCTCTTATCTTTTGAATAAGCGTACATTTCTCGTTTTTAGGAAAGTTAATATCAAGCAGTAAGATGGAATTGAGCAGCAAAGATTACACAGAAAGAGTATGATGGGGTGTGTATGGATAATGAATTGCAATCTAAAAGTAGAAACAAGAAAATGATGTGATTGACCCTCTTACTAAAACTAGCATTTTCTTGATAAGGTTGGGTAAAATAATAGGGGAGCTTGACCCTCCTACTGAAATTCTATGAGTTAGATGAAATTGTCATGGTTAGTTTGACAGCTATTGGTATGTCGAGTTAGATGATGAACTGTGTCAACTCTTGTAGGGAGAGTTTTGTAAAAAAGGATATTCCGCTGATGGGGAAACTTGGGATTATTGTAAGTCATACTTTTCACTTTTCCTGGTTGATAATGATGCTGATCATGCTATTTTATTATATATGGATGGTTTCCTTTTTAACCTTGACAAGTATTATTAGCAATGCCTTTTAACTTGAGATTAAATTGGATGTGGAACTAGATGATTTTCTACTCGTGGTAAGTTTCCCTTCCCCTTTTAATACATAAATTGGTAAGTTTCAGAGATTGTCAAAGTGAAACTCAGTACAAGATTCACTCTAACTACAAGGGATGGCTATTTCCAATTCACTTGTGTTCTGGCTGCTTGTTTTAAATCTGTACATTCACTATTAACCTATTCGGCTTATTGGATGTTGAACTTTTCTGGACTTGTATATATTTCCAATTCATTTGTGATGTCTGGCCCAATCCTAAATTTTGCCCCTTGTATGTCACAGAGAGTTGGAGCAATGAGGCAAGAACTTGTGAAGTTGAAAAAGACAGCAGCCTAAGAAGATAATTGTCCGCTCTATGTTCGATTTTGATTGCTCTTATGCTCAAAAACACATTTTACATAAATTTACAAATGGAATTTCCGAGTGCTTCGCACACGGAATATCACTAGTAATTCTCAAGTGGCAATGCATGAAACTGGAAGCATTTGTGAATAATTTGTATTTTCTAGATCTCTCCTTTGACATTTTATTATATGTAAATTTTGTATAAATAATAAAATTTTATTATATATAAAATGTGTGTATTATTTAATTTTTTTTTAAAAAATATTAGACTTTTTAGCCCGGGTCTGAAGAATCCGGGCTAAAAAGCAGGGTTTTTTTTTATTTTCCACCCACACTTTAGCTACGGCATCTTGTCGTGGCAAATGTGGCGTCTCTTTCTTTAGGGGTTGCTTACCGTAGCGTAGCCGTAGCTAAATTTTTTTGCTACGGCTATTTGCCGAAGCTACAAAATTTTGCCACCCCCCTATTTGTCGTAGCTTAGCCGAAGCTAAATGCCTTTTGCCACCCCTTGAAGGCCTTTTGCCACGGCATTTTTTGCTACGGCATTTTTTTTTGTATAAGGCTAAAGACAAATCTTTTGAGAGTTTGTATAAGGCTCTAGACGAGAAGGGAGGTGAGCGGGTTCTCTATCACTTAGCTCGCATAGAGAGAGGATGAGCAGAGACATTGACAACATCAGATGTGTCAAAGATGAGAGCGGTCAAGTGTTAGTTGATGATCAAGGAATCAATTGTAGATGGCAGAGGTACTTCTCTGAGTTGTTCAATGAGGATTTCGACTCTTCATATTGGAGTGTCAGCCTTACAGAACGTATAGACTACGACTTCCACCGGCGCATTTCAGTAGACAAAGTTAAGGGAGTTATGTGTAAGATGAAGAACAATAGAGCATCGGGCCCAGACGACATACCGGAGGACATTTGGAAATGGTTAGAGGTCAAAGGTTTGGTATGGCTTACATCTCTTTTCATTGTTCCTAAGGTCAGTACGATACCATCGGAATGGAGACTTAGTAAATTGGTTCCGATCTATAAGAACAAGGGTGATGTACAGTGTTGCAGTAACTACAGATAAATCAAACTGCTTAGTCACACGATGAAGTTATGGGAGAGAGTTATAGAGGTGAGACTTGGGAAGTTGGGAGATTAGTGCATGTTTTTGAGAATCAATTTGGCTTTTGGCAGACCAGTTGTAGAACCTATCCACTTGTTGAGGCGTCTGATCAAGATGCACAAAGATAGGAAGAAGAATATGCATATGGCCTTCATTGATATAGAACAGGCATATGAAAGGTTTCGAGAGAGTTGTTTTGGAGACGCTTGGCAGAGAAGGCAGTGACAGGGACGTATATCAGAGTTATCAGAGATATGTACGAGGGTTCACTGACTAGCATTAGAACGTCAAGTGGAGATTCATAGTATTTTCAGGTTCATGTGGGGTTTCACCAAGGTTTAGCTCTCAGTCCGTTTCTGTTCACTCTGGTTATGAACATATTTTCTGCTCCATTCCAAGAAGAGATTTTGTGGTGCATGTTGTTTGCTTACGGCATTGTTCTAGTGGACAACTCTAGATTAGGTTTGGCTCGCAACCTTGAAAACCGGAGAGCAATGTTGGAGTGTAAGAGTTTCAGATTGAGTAGGACCAAAACCGGGTATGCTCAGCTTCGTTTTGATGAGGTCAGGGATCCAGAGGCTTCAGTTTTATTTGGGGGTGATCTATTTCCCGGAAAGAGTATTTCAAGTACCCAGGCTCGTAAATTCAAAGAGATGGGGGTGTCGATAGGACATCGATCGTCGAGTCTAGGCGGGGTGGCTGAGATGAAGAAGAGCGTCGGGGGTGTTATGTGACAAGAAAGTTCCGATAAAACTGGAAGGGAAATTTTACAAGGTGGTGGTTATGCCGATCTTACTATATGGCTCAACACTAAAGCTCAAGAACAGAAGTTGTCAGTGACTGAAATGAGAATGTTGCGATGGATGAGTGGACACACGAGGCTTGGCAGAATCAGAAATGACGACATTAGGAGTAAGGTTGGAGTTGCGAGTATTGTCGACAAACTGTGAGAGTCAAGATTATGGTTGTTTGGGCACGTTTGAAGGAGACCAAGATCGACACAAGTTCGTAGGTGTGAGAGCTTGGATCTTGTAGCTATTTGTAGTGGGAGAAGTAGACCGAAGAAGAGCTGGATGAAGGCCGGTTAGAGTTCAGGGTTGGGTGTTGTGTCCTTTTGTATATGCCTCTTTTTTTACTTCTTTTCTATTTCTCTTATCATTGATTCACAACTTCACAATGATTTGTAGTTGTTTTGATGTTGGATTTTCAAGGTGACAAGTAAAATCAAGGCTGTTTTCAAAGGACACACAGACTACCCCATTAGTAGTTGATTGTATTTTCTGTGCTTTCTCCGAAGAGAGATAAACAAAGAAAGGAAAGTTCTTACATTACTAGCCTTGCCTTTGACTCGAGTGAGAATTGGCTGGTAAACTTCATAGGTATTGTTATTGATAGAAGGAAATCGTTGCGTTTCCTGTCAAAATAAAACTCAAATCTACAAACTAGTATAGTGAACAAGTAAGAGGCTGATCATACAGAGAATCAAGTATTCCTATTTAGTGTGTATTTACTAATTTCTAGAAAAGAGGAGTTTGAGTGTTTGAGAATGAGAAATATTAACAAGTTAGGAGACTCAATAATTAAGAGATAGTTTCGCCTACAATTCTCATCCCTATTTGGTGAATTCGATCCTTGTTTCTTACTCAAATTCTTTTCCTTTTCCTATGAAATGCTCTTATCTTGATTTAAATAGATTATTAGTCATATGAGTTCTAATAATCCCTTATTCCTAAGCACTCTTAACACAGATAAAGGTTTAATCCTAGGAATAACAATAAGTCTTAAGATGTGTAAAGCTTATAAGCAATAACAATTCCCTAAAGAACTAGTATTTAACCTACAGTCTACACATTCAAGCTTTCTAACGAAGTCCACTAGAACATGCTTGCTACAAAAGATTAAGAATCATAATGAACAATTCAAAACCCTAGCGATGATGAGATCCTAGCGAGGCGATCAATCAAGATAGCATCAAACATCATAAAGCATTTAACCACAAAAAAAGATGAATCATGCAATGGAAATAAGAACAAGAATAGAAAACTCACAATTCAACCTAAAACAAATCTTTAAATAGGCCTAAGTACCGTCATAAAAACCTACAAGACATCCTCAAAAGATATAATTTAAATAAGGAAAGATAGAGTTCTCTAATAGACTCGTGCTGATTCGGCCCAGCGGTGTCGTGGGGTGCGGCCTCCAGAGCCGCGGGGTGCGGCTTTTACAAAGTAAGGCGTTGGCTGCTCAGGTGTGGCTTTGGTGGCTGCAGGCACGACTTTAACAGGATATAGCAATTTTTCCGTTATAAATCTGGTCTCGACATCAACATAAATGTTATAGCTCTCGAAAAGTGTTTTCTAACGCATGCTTATAATAGTCAATCCAACCACCGAGGCCTTCACAAAGTGCAATACAAATTCAGCATGTCGGGCGACAACTTCTGTTGACTTGTTCTTCACTTAGGCTCTCGAACTTCAATTCCACTCTTGTGCTCTTCTCGTAGTTTCCACTTCACGACTCTTCATTCATCCATAAGCTTCATCGTTCTTGTTCGGATCCACATCTACATGAAATAATCAATAAAAACATGTAGATTCCGACTCCACCACTAACGAGGTTAAATATGCAAATTCTACTTAAATTATTGATGTTATACACCTTAACTAAACTAAATCCAACCTATTATGCCTACCTAAATGGGCTCTATCAGTTATTTCATTGTTACATCACTTACATGTGTCTTTAATGTTGTGTGAATGAAGATCCAATTCAAAACTTTATTACTCGTTGCTTCTTTTCATCCTTAGTTTCTAATCTATATTTCAACTACGTTTGTTTTTTTCATTGATTCTATGTGAAATATGATAGTCACTAATAACACATTTTCTTTTTGTTCGAGTAGTTTCATAAAAATATAAGTTCATAAATGTGGGACCCTGCTTCATTGCGGGATTCATTGGTTCGTTGTTGTTGAGTTGTTGTGCAAATATGAAATGTTGCATAAACTTGTAGTAATCCAAGCTTTCTTGAGCTTAACAAAGTATTTCTTAGACTTTGAAAAGTTGAATTTGTCTAAAATATAGAGAAAATTCAACTTTTAAAAGATGAAATATTTCGAGTTTGAGGTAGGAGAATCCCACTCCCAACATTGATGATTAACATCGAATGGGACACTACCTATAATTTATGGATGCTTCTGTTCCTAGAGTCATAATAGATGATCCAGAAAGATCTAAATGTGGTCTTGAAGGGGAAGAAAGGGATGGCATGGGAGGTATCTGAATAGACTCGAGGCTTCCTTCTAGCATTCGCAACACAGTGCTCATCGATGGCCTGCAAGATGGGACTGTTTGGATGCACCACAAACTTACTATTATCATCTTCCTTTTCAATCCCTTCTCGTCATCATTCAAATTATGCGTAACTCCATCAATCTCTGTGTGATCTCCATGCTCAAGCTGCTTATAAATCCACTGAGGAAAAATTAGCTCACTTGAACATCCACCCATAGTATCTTGTTTTTTTCTACTGCCAATCATCTCTAAAACCATCATTCCAAAGCTGTAAACATCAGATTTATGGGAGACATCGCCAAAGTTTCTGCAGAACATCTCCGGAGAAATGTATCCTATCGTCCCTCGTGTTCCTGACATGGAGACCTTGCTTTGCTTGTTCTGTTGGCTTACCTTTGCAAGTCCAAAATCGGAAATCTTTGGACAGAAGTCTTTGTCTAAGAGAATGTTGTGGGGTTTGATGTCAAAGTGCAGAATCCTTGTCTTACAACCTTGGTGCAAGTACTCAAGCCCCCGTGCAATGCCAAGTACAATGTGAAATAATGTCTCCACCGGAAGTGATTGATCTGATGTAGTCCTATCATTTGTGAACTTCTCTAGAGACCCATTTGCCATGAATTCATAAACGAGTGCTCTTTTCCTACCTGCACAACAAAAGCCTAAAAGAGTGACAATGTTGACGTGGTTAGTCCTGCTAATGCTGGCAACCTCATTGATGAAATCCTCTCCATCGCCTTTTGCGTGCTTCAACAACTTGACCGCTACAAGACGTCCATCAGGCAACTTCCCCTTGTAAACCCTACCATATCCTCCTCCACCTAGTTTTTCTTTGAAGGAATGTGTCATTTTCTTTATATCAGTGTAGTTGTATCTCTTTGGAGCAAGGGAGCCATAACTTTCTAGAAATGTCTCAAACCTTTGGTTGTCCCATGTGAACGTATCTCTTATCTCTCTTCTCATAAGAAACAAGATAACAGAAATAAGCACTAATAACCCGACGAAAGAAGCTGCAAAGAGATAAGGGAGATAAATGAGATGAATATATAATTTTTTTTCCATTATGTATTCTGTACATTTTTCACATAAAAGAAAATTGTGAAGTTCCTCAGCTGCATTACCTACTATAACATCAAGCCTAGAAAATCTTGTCATTCCTGCAGCCAAAGTTGAGAAATATTAGCTGGCTTTTTCTTTATTGATGTAAACAGTATTCTAAATTTTACCACTTGAAATGTTTTTTTTTTCCAGAATATCAGATGGCTTAGTTTATTATTGTAGAAATATCATACTTATGTCAATGTTTAGGGATGAACATCTTACATGTTGTTGACTCTTTTTTTCGTGCTATTTTTTTTTCTTCAAATAAATATTTTTTCTGAAACGGTGTATGTATGAAGGAATGTAGTATGGACCAAACAAAAAATGGTCGTTTGCCTTTATTGAACATTGTTGTTGTCTTTGCATTCCATGATACAAAGCCCACGATCGGGTGGAGAGATGTTAGTTAAGGGGAATGTCAGTCTAAGACCATGGAAGTCGGGGAAACTATAGTTGACAAGTTGTGGACAAATTTGGTAGGAACGGTTGAGGAACGGGAGAAGAAGGAAGAAGAAGGTAATGAAAGTGTTAGAAATTAGTGGTAATAAGAACACGAGCACGCAGCGGAAGAATGAAATCACAAAATAGAGAGTAAGGCAAGATCGAACACACAAATTTAACGTGGAAAACCCGAGTACTGAGAGGAGAACCCACGGGCGGCAAGAGCCAATAAAATCCACTATAGAATGAAAAGAGTGCAAGAGATCTTATAGGATAATACAAGATGATAGGAAGACTCTTTATACAAGTAGTGGATATGGAATGTGCGATGAAGGCTTTGTGTGTAGGGGCTTGGATGGGTGAGTTTTTGTGGATAGATAAAAATGGATGGAGGAATACGTATTTATAGGCTTTGAACTCTTGGAGGCTAAGAATTGGATAAGGATTAGGAAGACTCTAGATCCTTCAATTTGGATGAGGGTTAAGGAAGAGTCTAGAGGATTGGAGAAATGAGGCAAGAATATGAGAAGTTTCTAGCAAAGCTTATACCTCATTTGGACCAAATCCAATCTTAACCACACCTAGCCCATGTGAAGCAGGCCCACTTGAGGATGTGGATACAACCCAACAAACTCCGCCTTGCATCGATATCCAAAAGAGCTCTCATCGTATAAATCTCCAAAGAGCACTCAGTGCTGAGAAACACCAACCAAGTCCAAATAGTGCTTGAACTTGGCAATAGGAAGTGACTTCGTTAGCATATCTGTAGGTTTGTCATTTGTATGAATCTTCTTCACAACAATGTTGCCTTCAGAGACAATACCCCGAATGAAATGGTGTTTGACATCAATGTGCTTAGTCTTACTGTGATTGCCATATTTCTTCGTAAGATGAATGGCACTCTAATTATCACAAAATAGAGTAAGAATATCTTGTGACAAGCCCAACTCATTGATCAATCCACGGAGCCAAATATCTTCTTTTACTAGCTTCTTTAGTAGCTGCAATGTACTCAGCTTCAGTACTTGACAGAGTTGTGACTAACTAGAGAGAAGCACACCAACTAATAGAGGATCAACACAAGGAGAAAATATATCCCGAGATGGACTTTCTTCGATCTAAATCACCACCATAATCAGCATCAACATTACCATAAACACTATTAGACCTTAAACTCTCCTATCAAAAGTCAGGCCAATATCAGTAGTACCTTTCAGATAGTGAAGTATCCACATAACTACATTCCCGTGCTGTCTTCCAGGATTATGCATGTAACTGTTGACCAAACTCACAATGTATGCCAAATTAGACCTGGTGCAAACCATGGCATACATGAGACTTCCAATTGCGGAAGCATATGGAACATTTGACATATATTCCTTGTCCTCCTCTAATTTTAGGCATTGATTAGATAACAACTTAAAGTGTGCAGCAATAGGAGTGCTCACAAGCTTAGCGTCACTCAGATTGAACTTACCAAGCACTTTCTTAATATACTTTTATTGACTTAGCATGAGCCTTCCAACTTGACGATCCATGTGAATCTCCATCCCAAGAATCTTCTTGGCAACACCTAAGTTCTTCATCTCAGACTTCTTTCTTAACTGGGTCTTTAACTCATTGATGAGAGTAATGTCACGAGCTGTAATCAACATATCATCGACATAAAGCAGCAAATATATAAAAGACCCATCAGGCACCTTTTTTAAGTACACACAATTGTCATATTGGCACCTGAAATAGCCTTGACTTAACATAAACGAGTCAAACTTCTTATACCATTATCTTGGAGCTTGCTTGAGACCATAGAGAGACTTCTTTAGACGACATATGTGGTCCTCATTTCCTGAGACCACGGAACCTTCAGGTTGTTGAATATAGATCTCTTCCTCCAAATCACCATGAAAGAAGACAGTCTTGACATCAAGCTGCTCAAGCTCCAAGTCATAAAGAGCAACCAAGGCAAGTAATATATGAATAGAGGTGTGATGAACAATAGGAGAGAAGATTTCATTGAAATCAATAATTTCTCATTCATCAAAGCCTCTAAAAACATACCTTGCCTTGAAATTTGCATCTTCAACCCCAGGATGTCGTCTTTCTTCTTGTAGATCCATCTGCAAGTAATAGCTTGCTTGCCTTTTGCCTTTTGGCAATTTTACCAGTACGCAGCGGAAGAACGGAATCACAAAATAGAGAGTAAGGCAAGATCGAGCATACACGGATTTAATGTGGAAAACCCGATTACCGGGAGAAAAACCCACGGGTGAGAGCCAATAAAATCCACTATAGAATGAAAAGAGTACAAGAAATCTTGTAGAATAATACAAGATGATGGGAACTCTTTATACAAGTAGTGGATATGGAATGTGGGATGAAGGCTTTGTGTGTAGGAGACTTGGATGGGTGAGTTTTTATGGATGAATAAAAATGGATGGAGGAATGTCTATTTATAGGCCTTGAACTCTTGGAGGGTAAGAATCGGATAAGGATTAGGAAGACTCTAGATCCTTCAATTTAGATGAGGCTTAAGGAATACTCTAGAGGATTGGAGAAATGAGGCAAGAATATGAGAAGCTTCTAGCAAAGCTTATACCTCATTTGGACCAAATCCAATCTTAACCACACTTAGCCCATGTGAAGCAGGCCCACTTGAGGATGTGGATGTAACCCCAACAGGAAGAGTAAGCCATGTCTGGTATATCTCTTGATGACTTCTCTTCAACATTAGCAAGGTATTATATAACTTTTTTTAATTAAAATTTATCTCTCTCCTTTCTCGTATTAGTTGCTTACTTGGTCACATATTTGTTTTTTACTAGGTCAAGGCGCCGCGCACACACGCGCGGTCTAGTCGTATTTAGAATGCAAACATTATTTTTTATATTCATGTAAATATTCATATGTGCAAATAGTTGTAACTTGATTGTTTATACACGTTACTTTTTATGTGCGTGTAAATATTCATATCTGTAAATAGTTCAACTGAGTTATTTCCCTCATAAATTTATATAATATTAAAAATAATAATCGTATCATTATAAGAAACTATAAGTATAGTATTTTGAAATTTTCATTAAGGTAACTATAAGAATGATGTCTTTCAATAAAAAAAATGTAAAGAAGTGTAGTCTTTTAAAAATTATATTAATCAACATGAAAAAGAAACCAAAAAATATTAAATTATAAAATCATAATCATTACAATTAAAAAAAAATGTTATTGTTTTATTATTATTGTTGTTGTTGTTGTTATCATCATCGTCAAGGTATGGTTGATTAAGAAAATCTAAAAGTTACAATTTGGGTAGTTTACTTTCAAAACATAAAATATGGTTGATTTGAGAAAACTCGAGTTTCAATTTGGGTATGTTAAGAAAAAAGATAAAGTTGGATGAAATTGATGAAATATGACCATTTATAATTAATAAAACCTAGTTACAATTTGGGTAGTTTAATTGAAAGCATAAAGTATGATTCATTTGGGAAAACTTTAAAGTTGAATTTGGGTATTTTAAGGAAAAAATCATAAATTTGGGTGAAATTGATGAAATATGAAATTTTATAATTAAAAACTACAAAATTCAAAAATCCTAATCATTACACTAAAAAAAAGAGATATTATTATTTTATATTATTTGATTAAAGTTGGGTTGATTAAGAAAACGTAAAAGTTACAATTTGGGTAGTTTAATTCAAAACATAAAGTATGATTGATTTGAGAAAATTTTAAAGTTGTAATTTGGGTATTTTAAGAAAAAACATAAATTTGAGTAAATTGATGAAAAATGAAATTTTTATAATTTTGAAAAGACATGAAAGGACATTGAAATAAAAAAAATTAGTATTTTTAAATTCAAACTTTTAAGGATAAAAAAAGGCACTTTACAATTAAAGATGGAAATTACCTAAAAAGGTATAATACATATAAGATAAGAATGCAATTTGTAATGACAAATTAAGTATTTTCATATCACCAAAAAAAAATTTAAGTATTTTCATCCCCAAAAAAGAATAAAAAAGTTATAAGTGGAAATTACTATTCAGATGAGAGTTCATACTATTATAGGGTTTATGATATTTGAGTCTATGTGAAATCACATAAATAAGAGGGAAGACTTGAAGGTGGAAGACATGGATGAAGATAGACTTTTAGACTTGATAAAAATCCGGATCGATTAACAGAATATAAACTAGGAATTGTGTGTGCCCTGGGAATATCGATCTTTATTTATTTTTATTATTTTATGAAACTTATGATTGAAGCATATTGAACAAGGTGTCAAAACAAAATCAAATAATGAGCTTGAAAAATGATATATAGTTCAAAAAACAAGATGAAATATTGCATGGCTGATTGATTTTTGATACCAATGGAAAATCAAGAATATATACTGAATCTATACAAATAACCTCATGAGGGCTCTGAGTCGGATGTCAAACTGACAAGTAACATTAGCAGGTCCTTTGATTTCTACCTTTTTCAGGACAATGAAACTCCTTGGTAGTTTGATCAATACACCGGGCTCTATTAGAAGCGCACTCTGAGCATTCATCAGGGAGCTTATACACGATAGAGAAGTTGTCGTCTGTTGAATTTGGAAGCTTAATTGTGGAACAATCTGGAGGGAGGCCTCCAGGAAATTTGTCTGTTGCATATGGACCATATACAACATCATCGCCACAAGTTGTGAAATGATCTCCCAGGTGAGGAGGCCTGCTGTTTCCTACTTGGCATCTGTAAAATACCATAAGGTGCAGGATTGTGAAGGTAGTGAAAGGAGGAGTTGATACGATGATGCTATCCCTTTGATGGGCGGCGCAAACATTACTGATAAGGCCATGGAGACCTGGATACGTTAGAACTACAGTATTGTTATCTGGGAAGACCTCCTTGGTTTTATAAGAAGATTTTTGCTGCCCACACTGGTATGCCGTAGAATTTGTGTCCTTACATTCCAGGACACAATACCCACAGTCGGGTAGAGAAATGTTAGTGAAAGGGAACAACACTGAGTCACCATGGAAGTCGGAGCAATTATAGGTGATCAAATGTGGGCAACTTTGGTAGGCATGGCTGAAGAAAGGGAGAAGAAGGAAGAGGAAAGTAGGATAAACATAAGCCATTTAGCTGGTAGTATATCCATGTAAGAGAGTATACCTAAACGGCTAAACCATCCTAGTAGATAATCAGACTGCCAAATTGGTATAAAAAATCAACCTAAAAGCGACATATTTGTATAAAAAAAAAATCCAAGAGCTACAAATAGTTATGGAAAATGACATTAATACGATAAATTGGTATATTTTCGTAAAATATTAAATTATGTCAATTTATACCACTTGAACTTATTTCCATTTAAAATATAAAGAATTTGCATTCTATTTTTAATATTGTAAGTTTTATCTTAAAATTTAATAATCAAATAGATTCAAAAATCTATTAGAATTTTTTTTATAGAATATATATGTATATATATCCATACAAATTCTCCCATTTTATTATTGAAAATGTTTAAAAAGGTAGGCAACATTTTATAGATTACTTTGAATTAAAAATAAAATAAACTTATAGATTGTTAACATTATATAAATTTTAAGAATATTCTTGAGTTTAATACTAATTAATATTAAAGTTAATGTAACATTTTCTTCAATTCTTAAACACCAAATTGTGTATATATATATATATATATATATATATAATTATAAATAAAATTCAAGAAATTTTTAAAATTTTATAATCCCTCTCTAATATAATTATAAATTTGAAATATTTAATTTTTTGTATAGATTTATTTTACCCGATAGCATCATGTCGCGATGAGGTTAAGAAGACCTGAATCATTTTGCATGTTGGGACCCATTGCCGACTAGGTAAGATGTGAAACTTTATCAATCACTCGATTACCAATACGGAGAAGGTAAAAGGAAGAAACTTCCTTCAGACCCAATAAAAGAGTTTTAATATCACTGAGTTAAAACTCTTTTATTGGGTGTGAAGGAAGTTCGATTTCTCACGGGCATTTAACATTTTTTAGTAACCCCTTCAATAATAAGTTTATCTAAATGAAGCTCGATCGCTTTGGAAACACCGTATCGTAGCATCGTTGAGTTTAATTAATTAAAATTCGGATTTTTAAAGTAAGATATACTAGTATTAATTTGTCACATTGATAGTCATTTTCAGTCTAGTGATTCCGGATTTCGTCGCTCTTGATTTTTTTTATATATACAGTATATATCAATCGATCTGTCGCTTGTAGGTATGTAGAAGTTGCAGCTGGATAGCACAGATGACAACTGACAAGTCCATTTTTAGAAAGCGCGTATTACTATTGACTGACTTGCAGAAGTTGGTAAATACTACTCCCTCCGTTTCCTTTTAAATGACTTTTTCAAGTCATGCACGTAGTTTTATAACGATAAAAACTATATTAAATATTAATATTTTAAAAATATTTTTTTAATAATATTATACTTATCATCAATAAGTATGAGATTGTCGAAAAAAATATTTAAAAAAATTATTATTTCATATAGTTTTTCACACCTTAAAAAACGTGCATGAATAGTAAAAAGTCAATTAAAAGGAAACGGAGGGAGTAGGGAAAAAAAACAAGAAATTTCCCTATCCAGGCTCCAGCTTCTCCACTGGCCCAATTAATACTGAAGTCCGTTGTGACTCGGGATCGGGGGTCGTGCATTGTGCACACGTGCGCCTATGCGCTGATAGCCTAGCACATAAACCGAGCGAGGTTCCATCCTAAAACCAATTGTCATTAGGTGAGGTAATCCACTAGCTTATATACTAAGGCTTCTTTGTTCATATTGTCGATGTGGGACTCTTTTGGTCTCTTCACATCTCATTCTCTCAACAATTAAAGTAATCACCAATATGATTGCTTATTATTACTTACTCATTCGACCCACAATAGTTGTCTTTGGTTTATTTATGCACGTTTTTTAATGAGCTAAAAACTATATAAAATATTCTTTTTTTAATTAATTTTTAAAAATAATTCTATACTTATTAGTAATATGTATGATATTATTTAAAAATATTTAATAAAATGTTGATATTCTATATAGTTTTTAACTTCTTAAGAAAACGTGCATGAATAGTAAAAGACATCTATTGTGAAACGGATGGAGTATTTAGTTATTTTCTGGGAGAAAAAAGTATATTTGCGGAGATATTATTGTTCAATTATGAAGAGTTACCTGAACATATATGTGACTGATGAAACGGATGGATGATAGGATGGATGATAGACGGTTTTTAGTCGCGTTAACCGTATCAAAATAAATTCGAACCTACCTAACTAATATAGTGTAGTAAACACGAGTCGATCCCACAGAGAATCAAGTTATTCCTAAGTAGTGTCTATTTACCAATTAAGAGAACAAAAGGGGGTTTTGGTGATTGAGAATAAGAAAGAAAACAAAATAAACTATAAACAAGTTAACGGAGATAACAATTAGGAAGATAGTTTCATCTACAAATATCCACTTTAATTTGACCGGTTGATTCTCGATTCTTCTTCAAGTTATCTTTTCATCCTATTATTGTCCATGTCCTGATCTTGTGTAAATTACGGTCAAGATTTAACCTAATAGTAGCATTAAGATTAAGGATTAATCAGGATACATGCAACACCAAACTACGAGTCAGTATTTAACATGTAATTGATTCTCTACATACCAGTTTAGTCCTACGAGTCATAAAAAGGCATGATTGCTACTATGGATTAAGGTTCGGATTAAGGTTCGCTACGAGGAATTTACAAAATCCTTGCAATAATCTCAACTAGTTGTACGGACTAGAAGAAATCAACAATATTCACAAAAGAATCAATACGAATCGATAGGAATAGAACAGGAATAGAAATCTCACAACTTTATCAAACCAAAGCCTTCAATTCATAGACGAAACGGAAGAGTTTAACTCTCCATAAAAATAAGATAAAATATAATAAGGGTTTAGGGTTAGAATGTTAGTCGGACACGGCCTCTCGTTTACAACCGTATGAATTGTATATATATGTTCTTCGAATTCTAATCTAACTAATCTATATATAATATAATATTAATATTAATATATATCTAATCTATCTAACTATATAAGCCAAAATAATACTCCGTATGGATTCCTTCTGCCTTGCAGTCCTCGCACCGTCACGATTCCATCAGCCCAGTTAATGTGGCCTTAGGCCATGTTTATCAAGGGATACTACGGATACTAGAAATATTATTATTTTATTCTTCCCTTTCCGCCACATTATTCTAGGATCTCATTCTTACTTTTCCACTTTATCAATAAACTCCCTAGTATTCCAAAATACATCTTTTCCTATCAATTTAATTTACAATTATATCCCTCTCTCATAATTATTTCCATCCTTTACTAGCAAAGCAATTTACGTTTATACCCCTTTCGACTCATTTTCTCCAATCTAGATTAATTTATAATATTCATTTTTCGTTGAAAAATATTATTCATAAATTCTCCAAATGATAATAAATTATATTGCTAATGAAATATAATGATCATATTATTTAAGGTACTATTACATGTAATTGTATTTGAATTTTTTTTTAAAAAATATAATCAAACATATTAAAAGTTGATGTCTATGTGTAAAGAAAAATGAATCGAGTATTTTGGTATAATTTTTTTTATTTTTTTTTAACATTTTCATTGTCAAAAATCACATTTTGTAATTCTTAATTACACCCGGCAGGTTTAATATGGGCCATTGATTCCTCTTCATCGCACCCGTCCATTTGCTACCCATCCAGCGCCCGACACGTGTCCCTCCCAACCAGCCACTGCGCCTGCTCATTCCCGGGTGAAACACATCTTTTCCTCCTCTAGTGACACAAGACGGCGTCGTTTTAATTTGGAAAATCTGAAAAAAATAATTGCTTTCCACATGGGCCCCACACATGGGATACTCTGAGAGGTACTACCTCTGGTATCCCAAAGATGGGATCTTGTACTCCAACCCATTTTATATTATTAAAAAAACTCAAGTACCCCTCCCTAGTATCCCGTTAAACACGCTCTTAGCCCTTAGCCCAACTGTAATTTGCGTAATATGCATCTCTCCAGTTCATCAAGATACCATTAAATAGCTCGGCTATCATGCTTTTAGTTTGTCCAATGATCCTTAAAATTATTATCAACCCCGCATTTTATACGATCCAATCCAAAAATACCTGAAATATATAAAAACACTAGTGTAGACTCCGAAAAGCAAATAATACCAAATAAGCTATAAACATGTAAATATACCCTAAATTAATATGTAAAACTCTACTTAAAACATGACTAAAATAGACTCTATCAAACTACCCTATGCTTAGACTTTTGCTTGTCCCCAAGCAAACTAACTCAAAACAAAGACAGGTTCAAAATGAAAGACAAAGACACAAAGAAATTTCTATGAATGCTCACTCATCAGTATGGTTCTCATGGCTTCAGGAGTATTTATTACGTTAAAGCTCAAAATAATTATGACACTATGAGACCCACATCAAACAATTCATACTCATTGCTTTAAACTTCGATTAGGTTCAGGGGATGCTTGCATTCAGAATGTATTGAGCAATCAAATTCATTAATCACATTTAAAAATCGTCATAAACACTCATGGATTACTAGGCCTTTTCTATTTCGGAATTTCAAT
This sequence comes from Persicaria tinctoria, assembly GCA_037127255.1. Lineage (NCBI taxonomy): Eukaryota > Viridiplantae > Streptophyta > Magnoliopsida > Caryophyllales > Polygonaceae > Persicaria > Persicaria tinctoria. The sequence goes on from JBANSL010000006.1 coordinate 26,621,176, forward strand.
AAAGCTCTTTTTTTTTTGTTTCTCTAAAGACTTTTTTTTCCTCCTTGCGTGAATTTTATTCTCCACAAACAGGATCGGTTACTAACCGTATTTTTTTTCAATTCGTATGATTGTCGAGTGAATTTTATCCTCCTCGAACTTTGCTATTAAGCTTGGTTTATTGATGAGTGAATTTTATCCTCCTCGAGCGGTGTAAGTGAATTTTATTCTCCTTACACTCATCAACCTAGCACATATATCACATCAAATAAATGACCGAATTTACTAGTGCTTTTCACCAGGGGTTTAGACATACAATAGAAATCATATAAATTTTTTTAAAGATTGCTCTAAACTGAACATCCAACCAATAATCAAGTTATAACTAAAGCTCATAATCCAGATTATCTATGGAAATCTCACAAGTGTCTTTATTCAATTAAAATTCCATTTTATTAACTCTTAAGCCATGAAAAACCATATATCATCATCGAGGTCATACTAATCATAGAAATAACTTCTTAACACAACTAAAAGAAAAACTAACAAATAATAAATAAATAAAAAGACTCAATAACTTATATGAGACCATGGGATAATTATCAAACACTTATAATACAACCTAAAATGCAATGAAATACATAACAAAAATTGAAATAAATAAATAAATAAATAACACATATATGATTATATGAATATGGAGCTACACTTGAATTCCCCACCCCATGCTTAAAATCTTACTTTATCCTCAAAGTAAAGAAAATGAATGAAAGAGGTATAGGAAACTCACAATGAAATCAGGCATTCAGAAAACCATTTAGCTCAAAAGAAGGTACATCTCAGAAATTTCAGCAACATATCATAGTAACCGTGCCTATCCAACACCACAAACAATAACAAAAACAAGCAAAACTTGCATAGCAATCGGCCACCAATTTAGTTAAGTAACAAAGGAATATCAAAGCATAAAATTTAGCAAGATAGGTGACGATTCCTAAGTACTAACACCCTTAAAATATGATAAAAGAATAGAAATTACAGCCCTAGGTGTTTCAGCAGGAACTCTCAGCAACAACTTGGATGCAACCGACATTGTGAACCTTCTTGGAGTTGGATAAATATAGGAAGTCTCCTTTGCAATTTGTCCTGGCTAAGACATAAAACAAAGAAAACACACCACAACCGAACACATTCCAACTTTCCAAGCATAATAATATCATCCAAGTAAAAGAAATAACAAATACCAACTCAGCAAAAATCAGCCCATCAACTCATGCTCAGTCATTTAGGACAAATGAAAAACATGGAATGCACGTGACTTCAAGGAGCAAAAATTGAAACATGAGCACCAACTCAAAGTAGCTAGGCTTGTCCAAAATAACGATCAAAACTCAAAGCAAGACGTCATATTCAACAAGAATTCCTTAAAATCAAGTAAGCCAACCGCCAATTCAAGCAACAACTAAGCAATCAAATAAAAATCAGCCATATAGATCATGCTCATCCATATTTTTCAACTAAATTCATGAAAATTGGATATGGACACAGGGAGCATGAGACAAACCAGTAAAACTGCAAACAAGTCTAATTTAGGAATAACTTAATGAAAAGCATACGACTTGAAAATTTCAGTTACTGGCCATTCTATTACGACAACTCAGATTATCAACCCTAAGCAACACCCTCCCCAACAGTTATCCTTGCCCTGCAACTCATGCTAACTCACAATTTCAAATAAAAGATATGATATCCAAGTGATTCCAGGGAGCAATTTATAGGCATAAAATCACAAGTGATAACTAAAATCAAAATTTCTTGGTCAAGCAGAGAGCATCAAACAATTCAGAAGCCACCATTTATCATAAGTGAAAACTTTCACAGACCAAAATCAGGAGCTAAAGTGATCAAGTTTAGCATGAAAATTGAGTCAAGTTCCACTTCTAATTACATCCAAACAGGAATTCACCCAAACCACAACAATCGAACTCGAGCGAAACAATCGACCACTCAATCAGTTCAACATCAATTAAGCACAAAATCAGTCCAGAAAGGCCCAAAATCAAATTCAGCAACAAGTAGCTTAATGAAAATGTAGGTAATGACAATCGAAAAATAAGATATGAGCAATTTCAACAACATCAATTCATCATCCTCTTCGATAAATCAAGAGAATAAGCGAATCCATGAAAGGGTGAAAAGGATGACATACCTGCATTTACCGAACCGAAATTGGAGTCGAGTTGAGAGGGATCACGGCCACACGGAGCAACAGCAACCATGGCGACGAGGGTGGCTACTGGTGTGGCGCCGGTGATGAATGTCGGTGGGGGAATTAGCCTCGCCGGTGGCCTTGTTTGTGGAGGTGAGGGTTCTGTTGGTTCTGGTGGTGACTAGCAGCGAAAGGCGAGGGTGCCAGAAGGTGGTGTGCAGCAGCGGCGAGAGTAGATCCTGTTGATCAGAGGAGGAAAGGCAGTGGTGAAGAGACGAGAGTGGCGGATGGTGATTGCTGGCGGCCGGCGCGAACATGGCGCAAAGGAGATCGATGGGGCAATGCTGGCGGGGGCGAGAAATGCCGGCGGGGAAGGTCTGGGGGAGAGTGAACGGAGGAGAGGATGGTCCAGGGGTGGCTAACGGCGGGGAAGGGCGGCGCTGAGTGGGTTTGAGAAGGGAAAGAACGAGGGAGAGGAACGGGAACATGGTTTCTTTTTTTTTTTTTTTTCTCTTTTTTTTTTCTTACGGAAATAAATTAAAAGAAAATCTATAAAAATTAATCATAACTTAAAATAAAGAAAATAAAGAAAAAAAACATACCTTGGTTCTTCCCAACCTCTCTAAAATCAGACATTGTTAACGCCCTCGTCAATTTGTCTAACTCTTGTGCACACATATCAATTAAGCATATATAATATAATGATAAACTGAAACTTAATAATATTGGAGATAAGACCCGTTTCAATCTATCAAATAAGCGAGTATGACTATTTGTAGAGGGTATATAATACCACCAACACAGTTCCGCTGGTGGCTTTTCAAAGTAATGTTCCCAAGGGTCTGTATATTCACCAAAATCGACAAAAGAGTAAGAAATATCAATACCTTGCTCAGGAGCCGCAGAAATCGGCTCTGGACATGGTTCCTTGATAAGCAAGTCAGGGATGATTTCTTCCGATGAAATAGGAGCCAAAACACATAGATCCTCATGCGTGCACTCATGAAACTCCATGTCAGGGAGCATCGAGCTCTCATTGATCAAACCATCATTGTTTGTGTCTTGGCTTTCATCAACTTGAGGAATAAAACATTGCTCTACTACCAACTCACTCACCGGTTGATTAAGTTGGTTCAATTGTTCCTCAATTCGCTCCATCCTTTTAAGCACCTGCTCCAACATAACCTGGCGTATGAAAGCTTCTTCCTGCTTCTCCTGGTGACCCATGTAGCAGAAAAAATCCCACATCTTTGATAAATTAAAACTCGCAAAGCCTCCGTTACTCATAGACTTAGCAAGTTCTTTGGTCTCAGGAGTCATGCCCTCAAGTACACAAATAACCATATCTTGCAAACTATCTTGGTAACCCCTTTCATAACGGGCGTCCAATAAATTATTCACTCTTGTGAAATAATGGTGAAAATTTTCGCCTTGATGCTGCATTAATCTCATCTTAAAATGTTAGTACCAAAGGTGTTATTAGCCGTAAGATAGGTTCACAACAAATTAGATATATACAATAATTGACAAACACACAAAACTAAGAAATAAACTTTGATTCCCCGGCAACGGCGCCAATTTGATAGACGGTTTTTAGTCGCGTTAACCGTATCAAAATAAATTCGAACCTACCTAACTAATGTAGTGTAGTAAGCACGAGTCGATCCCACAGAGAATCAAGTTATTCCTAAGTAGTGTCTATTTACCAATTAAGAGAACAAAAGGGGGTTTTGGTGATTGAGAATAAGAAAGAAAACAAAATAAACTATAAACAAGTTAACGGAGATAACAATTAGGAAGATAGTTTCATCTACAAATATCCACTTTAATTTGACCGGTTGATTCTCGATTCTTCTTCAAGTTCTCTTTTCATCCTATTATTGTCCCTGTCCTGATCTGGTGTAAATTACTAGTCCTACGAGTCCTAGTAACCCTTACTAATTAGATAACCCTAACACGGTCAAGATTTCACCTAATAGTAGCATTAAGATTAAGGATTAATCAGGATACATGCAACACCAAACTACGAGTCAGTATTTAGCATGTAATTGATTCTCTACATACCAGTTTAGTCCTACGAGTCATAAAAAGGCATGATTGCTACTATGGATTAAGGTTCGCTACGAGGAATCTACAAAATCCTAGCAATAATCTCAACTAGTTGTACGGACTAGAAGAAATCAACAATATTCGCAAAAGAATCAATACGAATCGATAGGAATAGAACAAGAATAGAAATCTCACAACTTTATCAAACCAAAGCCTTCAATTAATAGACGAAACGGAAGAGTTTAGCTCTCCATAAAAATAAGATAAAATATAATAAGGGTTTAGGGTTAGAATGTTAGTCGGCCACGGCCTCTCGTTTACAGCCGTATGAATTGTATATATATGTTCTTCGAATTCTAATCTAACTAATCTATATATAATATAATATTAATATTAATATATATCTAATCTATCTAACTATCACTACTAAAAACGCAGGAAATAGCTACGGAAAATAGCAATGGATTTAGCCATGAATGTCCGTTGCTAACCGGTTTAGCCACGGAATCAGCCACGGGCGGGCCATCCCTTGCTATATGCCTCGCAGCTAAATAGCGACGGGCGTCAGCCACGGATTTTAGCAACGAACATTTTATTTCCGTGGCTACGTCCGTGGCTAATAGTGGATGACATATGCCGTGGCTGTGGCTACGAACCCGGTTTGTAAACAGCCTCGAAAATTGAAGTCGTTGCTAAGTTCGTTGCCGGGTTCGTGGCTACAAACAGGTCATGAGTTTAGTCGAGTCCGTTGCTAATCCGTTGCTATAGTCGTGACTGATCCTGATTTTAATTTGTTTCGTGATTTTTTAGCAATTTTCGTATCCTCGTATTTTGGAAACATTATATATACATATGATATGAAAAATATATATAAATACATAAACAAAAATTTATACATTATAAGCCGGTCAAAAAAATGTTAATGGAAAGGGAAACAAACCAAACTCATTGAGTATAGACCGACCTTACAAAAAAAATTACAATAATCTTAGTAAAGAGATAATTTTGTCTCATGGAGATAACAACCGATCGATCGATGTGAAATCCTCCAAAACACAACTCTTGGACAAGTCCTGCATATCAAATTCAACAAACTAAATCAACACACCAAAAAACCAGAAATGCCCCAAACTCATAAATAGCTTTCAAAGCCCCAAAAAATCTAACACAAAATCATACCTCCGAGGCCTCAAAACATATCACAACAAGTGAAACAGAAATTTGTGAACAACCGATCTATGAGTTAGGGTTAGAAACTAAAAATGGTTTTGAGGAAAATGTTGTATAAGTTAAACAGAAATTTATAAACCAAAATTGAAATTAGGTATTAAAAACCAGGAAATTGGAAAATCCAATGGAAAAGAAGCAATAAACTACTAGCTACATAAACACTACAGTGTAGAAGAAAAATATAATTCATGAAATCAAGGAAAATCTAAATACAAGCAATAAATTAAATACCTTCTTCCAGCCACTTCCATGGTTTCTATACCCTTGATAAAAACGCTCAAGCTCTTGCTTGCTCCACTGTGATCCTAACAAGTCAGCCAATTTTGGTTTCTGCTCAAAGAAATGACAATTCAGGTAACGAATTATCCAAAGAAACTTTACCATATGGACATCTCAAAGTAGGAAAAGTAACAATATATGCCAACAGTAGAAGGCCCAATGTATCTATGAAGCATCAAAAGAGAAGCAGCAAACCCGTAGAGAGACATCTTATTCACATCCACTAAATAACTCACCTTCTTCCTGGATTTTTTAATAATCTTGACATCTTTCATAAGAGAGTCGTAATGAACAGTGCCGAACCGCTTACTCACAGTCAGATAATTGAAGGCCGGCGGCAGAGGCGGTGGTAGAGCCCGCAGAGCGGAAAGGACCCGAATCATCGAGCATCTTGGGATGTTGATGCAACCAAGGACGAAACCAGAAGGAAAGGTTCCTCTCCCTTCCAAATGGGGAACGTCTAGCGGTGCAAACTAGAAGGCTTCGAAGCCATGAGATGAGAACACCGTGAGACCAAGATCAACATACAAATCGAAAACAGGAGACCATGAAATGAGGAGAAGAAGAAGAAAACTTACCTGGAAAGAAGAGGAGGGAGATTGTTGGAAGCGATCTTCAACCATCGAAAATGAAGCGTGATAAGCGATCTTCAACCTGGAAAGAAGAGGAGGGAGATTGTTGGAAGTGTGGCTAGAAAGCGGTAGACAAATGGAATGGAGAGGCGAGAGGGATTAGAGCAACCCCAACAGCTTACCTAAATTTTTTCTAAAATGGGGAATTAATAGCAATTTTCTCCAAATTATTTTAACCTCAACTCCAACAGCTTCCCTATTATAAAGAATTTCACATTCATTTTATTTTTTATAAAATCATTTTTTTTTGTGGGATTAAAAAATCATTCGTTAATGATGATTGCATCTTGCTCTGTTTTCTTTTTCCATTGCTAATTTGATTATTGAGTTCCTATTACTCCGTATTTCTGAACTAAGGTTCATTGATTTGAACTCATGGGTTGTTCACACTTGGCATCTCAATTCTCAAGGAAGAGGTTCATCTTTCTTGAATAGGGATCTTGTTACTGAATCTGAATGATTGAATAAATGCTTCTAATCTTAGCAAAACATGATTTCAATATTTGAGTTTTGATTTAGTGATTGATGTTAAGTGTAACGGCCCAGAATTATGATTTCCGGGTTACGTTTCAAGGGATGAAAACCCTTGTTCGGATCTTGCAATCCAGGTACGGGTCGAGGTTTCAAACTCATTTCAAAGGTCAGTAATAAAGAGGGATTTCAAACCCTAAAGTATCGTAGGGCCGTTGGGTACCCTTAACCTGTCCTGGGGACTAACTCGCAAAATTCATTTCACACGGAAGCAAGACGGAAGCAAAATAAGGGTACAAGTGCCACGGCAGAGCCGGGTCAAAACAGAGTCAAAGTATAAATCCAAAACAGTATAATCAGAGTCTGGTGAAGTCTATAACTCCAGCGCTCACTCTCCGCCGACAAAATGACCCGCGCAATAAGCAAACAGCACCGATAGGATGAACATAAATAATTCCTAAAAAAATTGATTTGGAGCGGGATCAGATCGATGCCCACTTTACTCTGCATCCCAACCATAAGCACACATATACGCTATACCTAATAAAGATGCTCTAATGCAGTACGAAATTCAAACACACTAGCATGCTCCTAGTTCATAATAATGTGCAGAAATACTGTAAAGGGCCCAAGACAATGCCAAGTGGCATATCCCTCTCCTACCTCCACCCCTTCCGACAGGCGGAGACTGGCCAGCTCGTGAATGCATTCATTCATAATAGGGCGGCACGCATGCCTAACCCACTCCACAATAAAGCCCGCAGGCATATCATAATAATAATGTAAGGAAGTACTCGACTGACTCAGGGTACCCGATGAGGCTGGGCTACCCTATGACCCTAGCAAAGACTTCTAGGACTATCACAGATAACGGCCGTTCTGTTTACATACGCACAAAGAAAAGAGAATGCTCAACGATCGATGCAACCTAGCATGGTACTACATGGCATGCTGATTATGAATGCAACACCTAGTATATCATGCACCTATAGCAGGGAATCACTCTATTCAATCTGAGTAAGCTCCGAAGAGACTTACCTGGAGATGCAGAACAGCAAGATAACACAAGCAAGGGCCCAAATGCAAGTCCAAAGCAATCCAAAAGCAATACACACCTATCATCAAGCCATTTCCATAAGCTACCAGACCAACATCCATACACACGAAACCCAAATTCTCATCATCCTCAAAACCCATCGATAGTAAAACCCATTTTTCAAAACCTTTCCGCTACGATCAACATTAACCAAAAATCATTTACTTCCAATCCACCCCATTGATAAAATCGTATCGACCATATTTTCCAAACTTTTAAATCTCAAATTAAGTCAACTCATTTTCAAAACAATTTCCCAAATCCTCTCTGGTCAAAACCCATTAATAGAATATTATCCTTTAAATCCACTTACTATTATTATTTTATCAAGCAACTCCGACAAGGTTAGATCATTTCCTAAAATCCTCTTCTTAACTTCTATTAAATTCTGTGGCATTCATCAAATCAATTTCCAACCTTGAAAACCTTTTTCCAATTCTCTTTCAAATCCAAGTCCAAATAATATATTTTAAATCCCTTTATATTTTAAGATCCATAATTTTATAGTATATATCTTCAATTATTTAATAATTAAATAATAAGTCCAAAAATCCCAAAAATAGATCTCATATTAATACCCATTTTATATCATAACCCCCAACAAATAGGCCCAAGGAAAATAAAGCTCCAATCCCTCCTTAAATTCGGATCCAATTGAAGCCCCAACCCAAAAGTCTGATTTTGTTAAAAAAGGGGATTGAACCGGTTTTATTTTAAAATAGAGCTGAACCGGACCAAGACAAAAAGAAAACAAAACCCAACCGGACAGCTACTGTTCATCGTCACTCCCAACTGAGCCTGATCGAAATTGGAGGAAAAGAAAGGGGCGGGGAGGCTCGCCGGCGACGAAGGCTCGCTCCGACTACCCAATCTGACACCCAGGGACCAGAAATTCGAACAATAAAGGGAAGGAGAAGAAGGATGCTCACCGGAATGTTCATCGCCGGGAAAACGCTAGGAATCGCTCGATTGCCCCGCCGGAGTCGGGTGCACGCCGGAAATGGCCTGGGTCGGAGGAAATCGTTATAAAGGTGGACCTTTACTCAGGTTTAGAGCGAAAGGGAGAAGAGAGGGACCTTACCGAGATTAAACACGAAATATAGAGGAAAGAGGAGGAAGAGGATGGCGCAGCGGCGTCGGTGCTCCGGGAGGTGGTGCTGCTGCTTCTGGGCGGCTCGAGGAGGGTCTAACTGCTGCTGCTGCTGCTGCTCGGAGGGAGACGGAGGAAGAGGAGAGGAGGTGCTCAGGCTGCAGGGCTCGGCTTTTCTGGGTGATTTCGGGGCTCGGCGGCGGTGGTCCTGGTCCCTGGGACGCTCAGTTCGGCCTTCGTCGGAGACAGTGGAGGGTGGTGATGGCGAACCTTGGTGGTTGATGGCAGAAACGAAACAGAGGTGGAGTGGGGGCTCGACAATAGCAAGAACAGGCCTCAAAAGGGCTATTTGGGGGTTTATCTTTGTGATTTGTAATGAAAGGAGATGGGAAGTGGAGGCTTGAGATAAGGGATGAAGGAGGGAACCTTTTGAAATCAGAATGAAGTGGGGTGGAGAGGAGTCTGCAGGTTTGGCGTGGGGAACAACTTGGCATGGGTAAGATTTGGCTCTTTGCCAGCAATAGGGAAACAAGGCTAGGAAGGAGGAGAGTAGAGGTGTGGTGGTCTTGCCTAGAAGGGTAAATGAGACAGCTATGTACTGCCCTTCCTGTTGTTGAACGTTGAACCAGGAGGGAGGGGAGAATCAAAGACAAGGAGGGGTTGTGGACATGTGATTCCAAGAGATGTTTCAAAATACCCAAAAATAATCCCGGAACCTACTCTCTCGATCTTATCCTGACTCGATCAAAATACGATTTAAGAGTTTCAATTTCGATTTAATAATTTAAAGACGAGTTTTCCTTAAAATATCCGAATTTATATTTTTTTTTATCTTATTTTTTTTTTTTCAACTTAAATCCATTCATTTTATTTATTGAAATTTATTATTTAAAAATCCGGGCCTTTACATCATCCACCTCTAAAAACAAGTCTCGTCCCCGAGACTAAAACCAAAATAAAGTAGGGGATGAAGTTTGAAATTGATGAGTCCAAGGACCATGTCCAGAATCTTGTAATCATCTCGGTTGCGTCTTCCGGGATTCTCACAACACCCTAGTCACGGTCGTGACATCTCCAATTAGCCTTGACAAGTATGCGATAAGCGCCCCTATCACATACTCGCTTCGACCTTTCGGAAGTACCACAACTCTAAGAGTTCTATAATATCATCACTAGGTCTTAGCAAGCAAACTATAAGCGCCCTCATAAAATGCTTGTATCCACTTCGTGAAGTATCATAGAGTTGCCCGGGTTTGAAAAGTTTCAAATGGAATTCCACAATTGAAAATAAAGATTAGCCTCAAAATCGTTGAAATTCTCGATAACGTTCATTCTTTTACAATCCAAGTTGATCTTTTTTCAAAACCATTCAAATCTTCAAATCCAACGTCTAATCAAGCAACCTTACACCAAAACAAGTCAAATCCTTTCAAATCAGGATTTCGTCAAAATATTCCAACTACCAAATCAATTTCTCGCATAACAATCAGTCAATTCCAGAAGCTCGGAGGTGGAATCATCCACCTCTAAAGGCTAATCCCATATCCTCTTCCTAGTTTCAATAATCAAATCAATCTATGAACCTCAATTCAAGCAAGTTTCACAAGTCATAAGCAATGCATAATCACATAACCAATCGGTCCTCAACGAGTACATCATATGACAAGTCTCAAACATATGCCAGCACACTGCCACAAGATCATATCAACGTCTCCACATCATACTAAAGGTCATAATATGCACCTATGCCAAAATCATAACACACATCTCGATATCACACCAAGGTCATAACAGGTACGTCCCCATCATAAGGTCAACGAATCAAACTCATTGTCAACACATCAACACAACAAGTCATGTTATTAAGATCCCGCGAAAGGGAAGGTCAGGCAGTATATCAGTCATCGAATGTCAGCACATTCACGAAACATCATGTTGACTCATCACAATGCCAAATGGCAATCATTTAGAAATCACGTATCATTACCTCATATATACAAGTCATGTTCATCCTCGAAGTCGTATTCATCATATAACATACCCACAGTCATGCTTAACAATCATATAACATAACATCATGCTTTATCACCCCATAATATAATATCATGCTTCACATAGCAACATGTCATTATCTCATGATTCATATAACACATCGTAACATGCTTCTAAAACGCATAACATGGTGTGCTTCAATATATCATGATAACACTAGTCACTACCAATTAGATTTCACTATTTGCATAAGAACATGTAATATCATTCCCTATCAGATGCATCATGGTTATTGTCTAACGTCATGCCAGCAAATATAAATAAATCATATCATCAAGAAAATCCTCACATCATACCAGTCAAAATAAAACAAAATCCCCACTCGCCCATCTCCACTCTCAAGCCAAGACTAATCCTCTTCTAGACCGACAACGTCATCTCAGAAAAATTTCCCAAGGAAATCCCAATTCATCCCGATGCTCAAATCTCGCCTCATTCCACCAAACTCTCACACACACCATCCACCTCTAAGAATCCAACTCCTATCTCTAACTCCACACCCAAGTACCCTCTCGTACTATATCCTCACTTCTCTTAAGACCATTTCTTACACTTCCCACACTTCCCAAGATATCACCAGCATCATGCCTTGCAAAATTCCTAAAGCTCACTCAATCTTACCTAAACCAACATCTCCCTCTTGCGACTTATCTCATAACATCCCCGATCATCCTAACCACTCAAGCTCTTTCACCACCCTTCTACCACGCTACCAACGACCTCACCCACAGGGTTAAGGAAGAAGCAATAATTAAAATCATCAAACACAAGGTCTACATCATGTCAACTAGCATTTATAACATAACATCATGGGTTCAACAAGTCTCAATTTATCATCATGCTCAATAATCATTGCAAACATCATATATGAGCATACTGAAGTCAAGCTAACATGTTGCACTATAACCTTATCAGATACAACTCAGGTCTCTTAGCATATGTAGTTCACATCTTACGGGCAAAGGAATTCAAATCATGCTTAGCAACTTAGAGTGGCAACACATCACAACATCATGGTACATTAGATCCATAGGACATCACATCATATCGTCATAGACAACAGACAATCAGGCAATAGTCATCATCAAGTCAGCACATCAACACGTAAATCTCATCGCTAGGTCAGTGCAATATCGTCGTCACCAAATTCAAAGGGTTAGCAATTCGAACGGAGAGCCCTCTCGTTTGCAAGTCATATCGCACTCAGTAACCGCATTCCTTGATACCTGCTTGTCCCGCCGACATCATCGATCCTGAGGCCCGTGGGTTATGGGCCCACGCTTCCGCCACACGGCTCTATTGCTATCCAACTTCCTTTCTCTTTCCCATGCGGTCGCTAACGCGGGTGAGTCCAAGTTAGCGGAGATAGGGGAGTGACAAGAGTGAACAACCCGATGTTCCTTTCGGAAACAACTACGAATAAAGCTAAGGATGACAAGACCAGGGACTAGACTCTGACCCGAGAATAACAACAATGCCCTTATGGAAGTCTATTAGGTTATAATCGCGACAAGTAACACGAATTCATCATGGAGCATATCAATTTCACTAACCCACACTAACATGTACCTATCTCAAGGGAAAAGAACATGCGTATTCATTCCAAAAGACACAATCAAGTCCTACGCGGATGCATGCGAGATAAACTAGTAGTATATGATTCCATGGAAACAGATATGCTCAGCAACTTTAAACAGGATACGCGGGATTTATTGAGCATCACAATTATCACATATGTTAACAATGCACGAGCTTGGTGTAGGCATCATACGAGAACATATAAGAGCAACATAGTAACTACCTCATCTAACACAATGATCGTATAATAGGCCAAGCATGGCACGTAATCATATGACGAGATACATTTAGGAAGCATGGGTCCTACATGGTACTAGCAACACATGGTGTGATACAAGCACAGTTAAGAGTCATTAAAAGGGGGTTAACAGGATGTTCATAAAACATCAGGAATCATCAAAAGTAACAAGAAGGACGTCATGGGCAATAGATTATAATCATGCTAAGGACGGACTATCATAGGACACATATAAATGTACACTAGTTATCACATCATAAAACAGGTACAACATGTAATCATTTAGCGAGCCATTTTGGGAATCATAAGCCCTACATGACACTACTGGCACATATCGAACATGCACACAATCAAGATAACTCGACTAGATTCATTCTAACATTCAGGTGTCATGCGTATGCGGAATCATGGTATAGCGTGGTGTGTGATCATGCGAGGTGTCAAGTCATACATCTATGCAAGCACGAGAGGATGTCATAGAACAATAGGGTAACACTACCGAGCGATAACATGTAAGCATGCCAGGATTACCCACTTACGGAGAGCAAGTCAATCATCGAATTCAACATTACTATAATTTGCATGAGTAAGACATTTCAAGATGATAGAAGGAGGGAAGGATCACACTATCAGGGACCTAGCTCAAGAGAGAGTCGGCAATAATGCAAGTAAGGTATAAATTCGCACAAGTCGCAACCAATGATCCTACCTGATGCTAATGGCATAACATGACATTTGATACATGCATGCACTTGATTAACTAACACAACGATACACAAGAGACCACATTGACATAGTCCAGCGATACAAAAGCATGTGAGGAACGTAGCAGTGCATAATGTAAGCCTACGTAACATGACAATATAAGCAGAATACGGGGGCACGTGTCCCAATTTAATAATACTAAATGAGACATGCATATATCAAGATATTACTTCGATATCATGGTCACAGATGGAACTACTAATTTAATCAAGGCTAAGGGCAATACTAACTAAAATGCCGAGGAGATCATCTTACGGGGCATTCGTACAAGGGGAGCTTACCACACTATCATGGACCTAATTCACGGAAAGCAACATTCATATAGTCCCATATCATGCATTTCATGTTTCTAACCAATCAGTAGTACGATCATTACAACAGGTCAATTAGACACGCGAAACCAAACATAATCATGACAGAAAGTGAGATGCAACACGCGACCTAAACAATGTGACTAGTATGGATACGAAATGTTATACAGTCACGAATTTACATTAAGGATCATCACAATACATGTACTGGAAATTACGTATCATATAAGGCATGGTGACATCATGTTGTAACACGTATCAAATAAGGAACTTGCTTCATCAGGGTATCAAAATTTAACGATCACACTACCATGAACCTAGTAGAGTAAAATCAGGCAGATTCATTTCATGCAACTCACACATCCATTCAATCATACGATCAATAGGCCAAGTAATCATGCTATAACAACATATAATCATGGTAGAAGCCAAGACATAACACAAGATCTAAGCAAGGTACCCAATCATAGATGCAACAACATGAGTAACTTTTTACTAACGATCATTTACAAGGTACATGCGAGAGGTTATAAAATCATGTCATGCAGTTCAGAGAGAGTCACCATTACAACCAGACAGAGATCCCTAAGGGCAACCATTGACTTTTCTCAACCGACTCATCGCCCCTCTTTCCCGTGTGACTCCGGTACGACTCTTTAAGGCAAGATGACACTGGTTAATCATCATAAGAATAAGGGAAGGACAGCCCCAGAAACACCTTACTTCTGACTCAAAGTGACATCAAGAACTTCCAACACTCACTCAGACAACCTTAATATCCGACCATGATTCCCGACACAATGTGTTTACCACCCGATTTCCCATGAAAGATAATGACATTCGGGAAAAGATTTGATAGAACCGAAAAAAGTGGTTAACATAGCGGAAGGGGCCGTTCCACACAAGTTGGGCATTACCACACAGAAACAAGGGTACTCCCACTATCCCATTCGCATAGATCAATCAAGACACATTTAATTGTTAGGCAAACTAGTCATACTTTAGCATATCAAGCACTCAGTATATAATCAGTCAATGTCACTCACAATGATCTCCTTGGAAACTTCCAGACCCATCTGTAAACAACAAGCTAATATTTTGCCTACCGTTCCCAACTACACCCAATAGGAGTGGTCTAGCGCCTTTTCTACCCACTCGTGTCCCTGTTTGGTCGGTTTTTTTCTCATTTATTAAAAGTCTAGTTCATTACTTAGTCCAATTTAGGTTAGACATCTTAAATTCATTTTGCCCCTTTAAAATACTTTCAAATCATTTGAAATTCATGGGCGGTTTTCCAAAACATACACTCGACCCTTTTGTACCCGAATTGCACAACCTCGCTCTGATACCATCTTTGTAACGGCCCAGAATTATGATTTCCGGGTTACGTTTCAAGGGATGAAAACCCTTGTTCGGATCTTGCAATCCAGGTACGGGTCGAGGTTTCAAACTCATTTCAAAGGTCAGTAATAAAGAGGGATTTCAAACCCTAAAGTATCGTAGGGCCGTTGGGTACCCTTAACCTGTCCTGGGGACTAACTCGCAAAATTCATTTCACACGGAAGCAAGACGGAAGCAAAATAAGGGTACAAGTGCCACGGCAGAGCCGGGTCAAAACAGAGTCAAAGTATAAATCCAAAACAGTATAATCAGAGTCTGGTGAAGTCTATAACTCCAGCGCTCACTCTCCGCCGACAAAATGACCCGCGCAATAAGCAAACAGCACCGATAGGATGAACATAAATAATTCCTAAAAAAATTGATTTGGAGCGGGATCAGATCGATGCCCACTTTACTCTGCATCCCAACCATAAGCACACATATACGCTATACCTAATAAAGATGCTCTAATGCAGTACGAAATTCAAACACACTAGCATGCTCCTAGTTCATAATAATGTGCAGAAATACTGTAAAGGGCCCAAGACAATGCCAAGTGGCATATCCCTCTCCTACCTCCACCCCTTCCGACAGGCGGAGACTGGCCAGCTCGTGAATGCATTCATTCATAATAGGGCGGCACGCATGCCTAACCCACTCCACAATAAAGCCCGCAGGCATATCATAATAATAATGTAAGGAAGTACTCGACTGACTCAGGGTACCCGATGAGGCTGGGCTACCCTATGACCCTAGCAAAGACTTCTAGGACTATCACAGATAACGGCCGTTCTGTTTACATACGCACAAAGAAAAGAGAATGCTCAACGATCGATGCAACCTAGCATGGTACTACATGGCATGCTGATTATGAATGCAACACCTAGTATATCATGCACCTATAGCAGGGAATCACTCTATTCAATCTGAGTAAGCTCCGAAGAGACTTACCTGGAGATGCAGAACAGCAAGATAACACAAGCAAGGGCCCAAATGCAAGTCCAAAGCAATCCAAAAGCAATACACACCTATCATCAAGCCATTTCCATAAGCTACCAGACCAACATCCATACACACGAAACCCAAATTCTCATCATCCTCAAAACCCATCGATAGTAAAACCCATTTTTCAAAACCTTTCCGCTACGATCAACATTAACCAAAAATCATTTACTTCCAATCCACCCCATTGATAAAATCGTATCGACCATATTTTCCAAACTTTTAAATCTCAAATTAAGTCAACTCATTTTCAAAACAATTTCCCAAATCCTCTCTGGTCAAAACCCATTAATAGAATATTATCCTTTAAATCCACTTACTATTATTATTTTATCAAGCAACTCCGACAAGGTTAGATCATTTCCTAAAATCCTCTTCTTAACTTCTATTAAATTCTGTGGCATTCATCAAATCAATTTCCAACCTTGAAAACCTTTTTCCAATTCTCTTTCAAATCCAAGTCCAAATAATATATTTTAAATCCCTTTATATTTTAAGATCCATAATTTTATAGTATATATCTTCAATTATTTAATAATTAAATAATAAGTCCAAAAATCCCAAAAATAGATCTCATATTAATACCCATTTTATATCATAACCCCCAACAAATAGGCCCAAGGAAAATAAAGCTCCAATCCCTCCTTAAATTCGGATCCAATTGAAGCCCCAACCCAAAAGTCTGATTTTGTTAAAAAAGGGGATTGAACCGGTTTTATTTTAAAATAGAGCTGAACCGGACCAAGACAAAAAGAAAACAAAACCCAACCGGACAGCTACTGTTCATCGTCACTCCCAACTGAGCCTGATCGAAATTGGAGGAAAAGAAAGGGGCGGGGAGGCTCGCCGGCGACGAAGGCTCGCTCCGACTACCCAATCTGACACCCAGGGACCAGAAATTCGAACAATAAAGGGAAGGAGAAGAAGGATGCTCACCGGAATGTTCATCGCCGGGAAAACGCTAGGAATCGCTCGATTGCCCCGCCGGAGTCGGGTGCACGCCGGAAATGGCCTGGGTCGGAGGAAATCGTTATAAAGGTGGACCTTTACTCAGGTTTAGAGCGAAAGGGAGAAGAGAGGGACCTTACCGAGATTAAACACGAAATATAGAGGAAAGAGGAGGAAGAGGATGGCGCAGCGGCGTCGGTGCTCCGGGAGGTGGTGCTGCTGCTTCTGGGCGGCTCGAGGAGGGTCTAACTGCTGCTGCTGCTGCTGCTCGGAGGGAGACGGAGGAAGAGGAGAGGAGGTGCTCAGGCTGCAGGGCTCGGCTTTTCTGGGTGATTTCGGGGCTCGGCGGCGGTGGTCCTGGTCCCTGGGACGCTCAGTTCGGCCTTCGTCGGAGACAGTGGAGGGTGGTGATGGCGAACCTTGGTGGTTGATGGCAGAAACGAAACAGAGGTGGAGTGGGGGCTCGACAATAGCAAGAACAGGCCTCAAAAGGGCTATTTGGGGGTTTATCTTTGTGATTTGTAATGAAAGGAGATGGGAAGTGGAGGCTTGAGATAAGGGATGAAGGAGGGAACCTTTTGAAATCAGAATGAAGTGGGGTGGAGAGGAGTCTGCAGGTTTGGCGTGGGGAACAACTTGGCATGGGTAAGATTTGGCTCTTTGCCAGCAATAGGGAAACAAGGCTAGGAAGGAGGAGAGTAGAGGTGTGGTGGTCTTGCCTAGAAGGGTAAATGAGACAGCTATGTACTGCCCTTCCTGTTGTTGAACGTTGAACCAGGAGGGAGGGGAGAATCAAAGACAAGGAGGGGTTGTGGACATGTGATTCCAAGAGATGTTTCAAAATACCCAAAAATAATCCCGGAACCTACTCTCTCGATCTTATCCTGACTCGATCAAAATACGATTTAAGAGTTTCAATTTCGATTTAATAATTTAAAGACGAGTTTTCCTTAAAATATCCGAATTTATATTTTATTTTATCTTATTTTTTTTTTTTCAACTTAAATCCATTCATTTTATTTATTGAAATTTATTATTTAAAAATCCGGGCCTTTACAGTTAAGTACTGTATAATTTATTAATAATTTTAAGAAAGCATGATTTCAACATATATTTGAGGCAATCCTCTTTTGTGCAAAAACTATTCAGCGAATACAACCAGAGGGGAATTCTCGTTTGTGACTTTCAACAAAGAACCACTTGGTTCATCAGCACTCAAAACCATCTAATCTTTGCCTCCTTCGACCTCTTCATACTACCAACTCTTTTCTCCTCACCATTCATTTTCACAGGCTCCCAATTAACCCTCAATCTGAGCAACCTAACCAGAAGATTCAATAAGCAATTCAAATCAACAGCCACAAAACCCCTTCCCCTACAAGAGCCAATCACTCAAATCCCAGCAACTTCAATGCCCTTACCCTAATTATCACAATGCAAAACTAGATAAGAGCTTGAACTACTGCATATTCACAATCCAAAGACTGAGATTTTCTAATAGAAAACATATAAAATCTCAAGAAACAGAGACATAACACCATTAAAACAAGCAACCTGAGATTGAATCTGATATTCTAATGCTTGGAGACCTTGCCAATGGATTCATTCAGAGAAATTTCGACACCGCAACAACCACCATTAACAAGCAATTGTCGGTTGAATTCCGTCACCGATGCAAAGGAAGACCCTAGAGAAAGAACACACACCTGTACTTCTATGGCTTCCAATTACAGCGAGTGAGGGAGAAAGAGACTAAGAACTTGTTGAGCAACAGTCGTTCAGCAGAGTTGGTTTTTGAAACTTGAGAACGGGGAGAACGTGGAAAAAAGTTCTGCAAAATTTTTAGCGTTTGCTCCAAATATAGGGAAGATACCTAATTTTTCCATGCCATCTCTATTTTGGGGAATGGGTTGGGGAAGCTGTTGGACCTAAAAAAAAGCCCAAAATTCTCCAAAAGCCTAATATTCTCTTAAATAGGGAAGCTCTTGGATATGCTCTTAGAGGCGATAATGGAGGAAGAGGGAGGCGGTGAAGAGGGAGGCAGTGAAGACTGAAAAGGCCATTAGGGTTAGAAAGTGTAATGTTCCCTTTTATACCAATCTTGGGCCACCCATCTAAAATTTCAAAGCCCAATAAGTTTCCCCCTCAAAAATATTTTATACCGCCCAAAAAAATCTCAATTCACCGCTAATTCCGCCAAATGTAGATTCAAAATTTTCCAACATTTTTCACTTTTTCTATATGTATTTATAAGGGATTTTTCTATTTTGAAAATTTTCCAAATTTCGACAGAAACGTTTTCTATATATATTGGATTTTTCTATTTTTCTATATATATATACTAGTACAATATAAAATATTAATATTATAACATACTACTAAAAGGTTTTATTAAAAGGTTTATAGTATTCTAATAAGAATTTATTAGTTAATATAAGGTTTTATTAAACATTTATTCATTACTTGTATAAATTTTCCTCAAAACACACTCTTATGGTATTCTAATAAGAATTTATTAGTTAATGTAAAGTTTTATTAAACATTTATTGGACACATATTTTTTTTTTGTTAAAATTTTAGACACATATATGAGTTTTTCTCAAAACACACTCTTATAACATTCTAATAAGAATTTTTAGTTATAATAAGGTGTTATCAACATTTATTAGTTACTTATATGAGTTTTCACCAAAACATAACCTTATAGTATTATAATAAGAATTTATTATTTAGTATAAGGTTTTATTAGTTACTTATATGAGTTTTTCTCAAAACATAACCTTATAGTATTATAATAAGTATTTATTACTTAGTATATGGTTTTATTAGCTACTTATATGAGTTTTCCTCAAAACATAACCTTATAGTATTATATTAAGAATTTATTAGTTAGTATAAGGTTTTATTAGCTACTTATATGAGTTTTCCTCAAAACATAACCTTATAGTATTATAATAAGAATTTATTACTTAGTATAAGGTTTTATTAGCTACTTATATGAGTTTTCCTAAAAACATATCCTTATAGCATTATAATAAGAATTTGTTACTTAGTATAAGGTTTTATTAGCTACTTATATGAGTTTTCCTAAAAACATGACCTTATAGTATTATAATAATAATTTATTACTTAGTATAAGGTTTTATTAGCTACTTATATGAGTTTTCCTAAAAACATATCCATATAGCATTATAATAAGAATTTGTTACTTAGTATAATGTTTTATTAGGTACTTATATGAGTTTTCCTCAAAACATAACCTTATAGTATTATAATAAGAATTTATTACTTAGTATAAGGTTTTATACTTTTATTAGCTACTTATATGAGTTTTCCTAACAACATATCCTTATATCATTATAATAAGAATTTGTCACTTAGTATAATGTTTTATTAGGTACTTATATGAGTTTTCCTCAAAACATAACCTTATATTATTATAATAAGAATTTGTTACTTAGTATAAGGTTTTATTAGCTACTTATATGAGTTTTCCTAAAAACATATCCTTATAGCATTATAATAAGAATTTGTTACTTAGTATAATGTTTTATTAGCTAATTATATGAGTTTTCCTCAAAACATAACCTTATAGTATTATAATAAGAATTTGTTACTTAGTATAAGTTTTTATTAGCTAATTATATGAGTTTTCCTCAAAACATAACCTTATATTATTATAATAAGAATTTAATACTTAGTGTAAGGTTTTATTAGCTACTTATATGAGTTTTTCGAAAAACATAACCTTATAGTATTATAATAAGAATTTATTACTTAGTATAAGGTTTTATTAGCTACTTATATGAGTTTTCCTAAAAACATATCCTTATATCATTATAATAAGAATTTGTTACTTAGTATAATGTTTTATTAGGTACTTATATGAGTTTTCCTCAAAACATAACCTTATAGTATTATAATAAGAATTTATTACTTAGTATAAGGTTTTATTAGCTACTTATATGAGTTTTCCTAAAAACATATCCTTATAGCATTATAATAAGAATTTGTTACTTAGTATAAGGTTTTATTAGCTACTTATATGAGTTTTCCTAAAAACATATCCATATAGCATTATAATAAGAATTTGTTACTTCGTATAATGTTTTATTAGGTACTTATATGAGTTTTCCTCAAAACATATCCATATAGCATTATAATAAGAATTTGTTACTTAGTATAATGTTTTATTAGGTACTTATATGAGTTTTCCTCAAAACATAACCTTATAGTAGTATAATAAGAATTTATTACTTAGTATAAGGTTTTATTAACTACTTATATGAGTTTTCCTAACAACATATCCTTATATCATTATAATAAGAATTTGTTACTTAGTATAATGTTTTATTAGGTACTTATATGAGTTTTCCTCAAAACATAACCTTATAGTATTATAATAAGAATTTGTTACTTAGTATAAGGTTTTATTAGCTACTTATATGAGTTTTCCTAAAAACATATCCTTATAGCATTATAATAAGAATTTGTTACTTAGTATAATGTTTTATTAGCTACTTATATGAGTTTTCCGCAAAACATAACCTTATAGTGTTATAATAAGAATTTGTTACTTAGTATAAGTTTTTATTAGTTAATTATATGAGTTTTCCTCCAAACATAACCTTACAGTATTATAATAAGAATTTAATACTTAGTGTAAGGTTTTATTAGCTACTTATATGAGTTTTTCTAAAAACATAACCTTATAGTATTATAATAAGAATTTATTATTTAGTATAAGGTTTTATTAGCTACTTATATGAGTTTTACTAAAAACATATCCTTATATCATTATATATAATAAGAATTTGTTACTTAGTATAATGTTTTATTAGGTACTTATATGAGTTTTCCTCAAAACATAACCTTATAGTATTATAATAAGAATTTATTACTTAGTATAAGGTTTTATTAGCTACTTATATGAGTTTTCCTAAAAACATATCCATATAGCATTATAATAAGAATTTGTTACTTAGTATAATGTTTTATTAGGTACTTATATGAGTTTTCCTCAAAACATAACCTTATAGTATTATAATAATAATTTATTACTTAGTATAAGGTTTTATTAGCTACTTATATGAGTTTTCCTCAAAACATAACCTTATAGTATTATAATAAGAATTTGTTAATTAGTATAAGGTTTTATTAGCTACTTATATAAGTTTTCCTTAAAACATAAACTTAAAGTATTATAATAAGAATTTGCTACTTAGTATAAGGTTTTATTAGTTACTTGTATGAGTTTTCCTAAAAACATATCCTTATAGCATTATAATAAGAATTTGTTACTTAGTATAAGGTTTTATTAGCTACTTATATGAGTTTTCCTAAAAACATGACCTTATAGTATTATAATAATAATTTATTACTTAGTATAAGGTTTTATTAGCTACTTATATGAGTTTTCCTAAAAACATATCCATATAGCATTATAATAAGAATTTGTTACTTAGTATAATGTTTTATTAGGTACTTATATGAGTTTTCCTCAAAACATAACCTTATAGTATTATAATAAGAATTTATTACTTAGTATAAGGTTTTATACTTTTATTAGCTACTTATATGAGTTTTCCTAACAACATATCCTTATATCATTATAATAAGAATTTGTTACTTAGTATAATGTTTTATTAGGTACTTATATGAGTTTTCCTCAAAACATAACCTTATAGTATTATAATAAGAATTTATTACTTAGTATAAGGTTTTATTAGCTACTTATATGAGTTTTCCTAAAAACATATCCTTATAGCATTATAATAAGAATTTGTTACTTAGTATAAGGTTTTATTAGCTACTTATATTAGTTTTCCTAAAAACATGACCTTATAGTATTATAATAAGAATTTGTTACTTAGTATAAGTTTTTATTAGTTAATTATATGAGTTTTCCTCCAAACATAACCTTATAGTATTATAATAAGAATTTAATACTTAGTGTAAGGTTTTATTAGCTACTTATATGAGTTTTTCTAAAAATATAACCTTATAGTATTATAATAAGAATTTATTATTTAGTATAAGGTTTTATTAGCTACTTATATAAGTTTTCCTAAAAACATATCCTTATATCATTATATATAATAAGAATTTGTTACTTAGTATAATGTTTTATTAGGTACTTATATGAGTTTTCCTCAAAACATAACCTTATAGTATCATAATAAGAATTTATTACTTAGTATAAGGTTTTATTAGCTACTTATATGAGTTTTCCTAAAAACATATCCATATAGCATTATAATAAGAATTTGTTACTTAGTATAATGTTTTATTAGGTACTTATATGAGTTTTCCTCAAAACATAACCTTATAGTATTATAATAATAATTTATTACTTAGTATAAGGTTTTATTAGCTACTTATATGAGTTTTCCTCAAAACATAACCTTATAGTATTATAATAAGAATTTGTTAATTAGTATAAGGTTTTATTAGCTACTTATATAAGTTTTCCTTAAAACATAAACTTAAAGTATTATAATAAGAATTTGCTACTTAGTATAAGGTTTTATTAGTTACTTGTATGAGTTTTCCTAAAAACATATCCTTATAGCATTATAATAAGAATTTGTTACTTAGTATAAGGTTTTATTAGCTACTTATATGAGTTTTCCTCAAAACATAACCTTATAGTATTATAATAAGAATTTGTTACTTAGTATAAGTTTTTATTAGTTAATTATATGAGTTTTCCTCAAAACATAACCTTATAGTATTATAATAAGAATTTGTTACTTAGTATAAGGTTTTATTAGCTACTTATATAAGTTTTTCTAAAAACATAACCTTATAGTATTATAATAAGAATTTATTACTTAGTATAAGGTTTTATTAGCTACTTATATGAGTTTTCCTAAAAACATATCCTTATATCATTATAATAAGAATTTGTTACTTAGTATAATGTTTTATTAGGTACTTATATGAGTTTTCCTCAAAACATAACCTTATAGTATTATAATAAGAATTTATTACTTAGTATAAGGTTTTGTTAGCTACTTATATGAGTTTTCCTAAAAACATATCCTTATAGCATTATAATAAGAATTTGTTACTTAGTAAAAGGTTTTATTAGTTACTTATATGAGTTTTCCTCAAAACATAACCTTATAGTATTATAATAAGAATTTATTACTTAGTATATGGTTATTATTTACTTATATGTGTTTTCTTCAAAACATAAACTTATAGTATTCTAATAAGAATTTATTAGTTAATATAAGGTTGTAGGAAACATTTATTTGTCACTTATATCAGTTTTCCTCAAAACATGCTCTTATAGTATTCTAATAGGAATTTATTACTTAATATAAGGTTTTATTAAACATTTATTAGTCAATTGTATGAGTTTTCCTCAAAATATACCATTATAATATTCTCATAAGAATTTATTAATTAGTTTTTTTTTGTATAAATTTATTAATTAGTTAATATATGTTTTTTTCAACACTTATAATTTTTATAAAAAAATTCATAGTCATATTTGGGCACGTCAATGGGCCAATCGGGAAAAGTATAGTCATATTTGGGCTCATAATAAATTAAAGCCCATTTGAGCTCAACCGTAATAGCAACGGATTTAGCCACGTACCGAGTCGTTGCTAAATACACATTTCATTCTACGGGCTAATAAGGTAATTGGGCCGATCATTTCTAATGGGCTATTGATCCATGCCGAGCCCATAACATTTGTTCTTCTTTTGTTGGCCACGGATTCAGCTACAATTCAAGCCCACTCACCCCATGTCTGACCCGTCTACAATAACCGATCCAAGCCCACTCACCTCGTGTCAATTCCATTTTCGGATTTCTGATGCTGAATAGCCACAGATTTAGCCACAAGGTTGATGTTGTTGCCAAATCAACATCAAATACAGCCACGAAATAAGCATTCGTAGCTAATGTCGTGGCTAATCACTACTATCATCCACTTTTTCAGCCACGAAATCAGCCACAGACATTGTGTTCGTTGGTATTAGCAACGAATTTGATGACGTGGCATTCTTGGGTGACCACCAGTCACGAAAATAGCCACGGTCAAGAACACTCGTGGCCAATGTCATTGCTATTAGCAACCAAAACAGCGTCGGCTGACATTCGTGGCTAAAAATCCGTAGCTATTTCCTGTTTTTTTAGTAGTGATATATATAAGCCAAAATAATACTCCGTATGGATTCCTTCTGCCTTGCAGTCCTCGCACCGTCAGGATTCCATCAGCCCAGTTAATGTGGCCTTAGCCCTTAGCCCAACTGTAATTTGCGTAACATGCATCTCTCCAGTTCATCAAGATACCATTAAATAGCTCGGCTATCATGCTTTTAGTTTGTCCAATGATCCTTAAAATTATTATCAACCCCGCATTTTATACGATCCAATCCAAAAATACCTGAAATATATAAAAACACTAGTATAGACTCCGAAAAGCAAATAATACCAAATAAGCTATAAACCATGTAAATATACCCTAAATTAATATGTAAAACTCTACTTAAAACATGACTAAAATAGACCCTATCAAAAAACTGATCCTCTTGTACCTGCAAGTTAGTGTCTATCACAGCAGTGGAGGCTTTCTTAAAATGAAACTCATGCTCATTGATAAATACATTTATGCTAACAATAGTCTTATAAACACCAAGTTGGACAAGAACCAACTTATATCCCTTAACCTCTTCAAGATAACCCAATAACACACATTTTTGGGATCTGGGGTCAAGTTTACCTTGGTTAACATATGAAAACACAGTACAACCAAAAGGTTTAATATGATCTAAGTTAGACTTTCGTTTTGTCCACAGCTCATAAGGGGTTTTAAAATCAATAACAGAAGAAGGAGTCATATTTATCAAGTAAGCAGCAGTAACAACAAAAGATATAAGCATGCATCTAGCTTTTTCAAGGAGAGTCATGTTCATCCTCTCAGTAGTAGCATTCTGTTGGGGAGTTCCAGGAATGGTTAAGTGTCTCTTAATTCCATTAGACTAGCTTGCAGTACTCATTGAACAAAGAATTATAAAAATCAAGACCATTATCAGTTTTCAAGCATTTAACAGTCAAGCCAGTTTCGTTTTCAACTCCAACTTTCCAAGTTTTAAAGGTTTCAAAAGCATCATCTTTAGTTTTAAGCAGATAGACCCAAACCTTCCTACTGTAATGGTCAATAAGACACATAAAATATCTCTTTTGACTAATAGTAGGAACTTTGGAAGGGCCCCACAAATCAGAATGTATATATTCAAGAGGTGCAGCAGCAACATATAAGATGAATGCTTAAAACCTTTTCTAGCATGCTTCCCTAAGATGCAATTCTCACAGAAATCAATCATGCATGGTTTGGAGTTGATAATGTCAGTCTTATGCAGGTGTTCTAAGCCTTTATTACATATATGACCCAATCTATATATTATGCCACAACATAGTATCATGCAGAGACATAGTATGCACAGAAGCAGTAAATGCAGAGGCAGGATAATTCACAATAGGAGTAGCCAAAACTTCATAAAGACCTTCCTTTCTCAGACATTTAATGACATGCTTCCCATTTTTAGAAATAATCCTAACACTATTAGAACTGGACATGTCATAACATAATTTTTCAAAAGCACTTTCAGATAGCAAGTTTCTCCTTAAATCAAGAACCCATTTAACATCCTTAGTGATTCTAATCACATCATCAAACATTTTTAAAACAACAGATCCTACACCTTTAATCTTAAGGACAGAGTGATCACCCAACATGACAGTATCGGCATCAAAGCATTTAAGATCAAAGAACCAAGACTTGTGAAAGGTAGCATGCATGGTACACCCAGAATCCAATATCCAAGTAGTAGAATCAGTAGATCACTTAATAATGCAAGAACTTCATGAGTAGCATAAGGATGAGATTCACAAACAGCAGACACATTTGGCTTCTTGCCATCTTTAAATCCCTTTTTTTAAAAAAACAATGCTTCTCTAAGTGACCAATTTTATTGCAGTAAGTACAAAGCAGATGAGATTTATCAGGTTTTTCAGTATTGGATTTATCAGAGAACACAGAATCAGATTTATTATCTTTATTTTCCTGTTGCTTATTTTTCTTATTGCCTTTGAGTTTAGACTTCACCATAAGAACCTCATCTTTATTATCAGGTTTAGGATCAGCCTTATGACCATTCACAATTTTAAACACCTTTAATGTATCATTTTTCTGTATGATAGATTCAATAAGCTCATTTTTAGTCAACTTAGTAGTACCATACTGAACAACATCAACAAAGGTAGTAAACTGAGCAGGCAAAGAATTAAGCAACAAAACATACAGTTGAGTCTCATCAACTTTATCACCACATCTCTCTAAATCTTGAGTAATAGACAGAAATCTATCAAGGTTATCAGCAAGAGAGCAAGCAGTAGACATTTTAAAGTTGAAGAGTTTATTGAAGAGGTTTACTCTACTTGGTAAAGATTTTACCAAGTATAATGTTTCCAACATCTCCCAGAGCTTATCAGTTGTCTGGCAAGTTATAACTTGCCTAGCCACCTCATCATAGAGTCTCAGCATTATTTCACTGTGTGCCAGTCTATCAAGATGTTTAATATCTTTCTTTTTGTCCTCATTAACATCTCCACTAATGGCTTCCCAACAGTTTTCTTTGCCATACAGCTGAGTCTCAGTTGTCAACTGTATATCTCAATGACCCATCAAAACTTTCAAGTAATGAAACAATGTTCAGCATAGACACTTGATTAAGTAGAGCACAATTGCTCTAGAAAAACCAGAGACGAAAACTAGAGGATGAGGAGTGTTGCAGCCATCGACAATTAAAGATGTAGCAAAGAAGATGGATAGAGGGGAGAGCAATCCCTGAAGGCCTGTGCGACAGGCTATTTGTAACGGCCCGGAATTATGATTTCCGGGTTACGTTTCAAGGGATAAAACCCCTTGTTCGGATCTTGCAATTCAGGTACGGGTTGAGTTTTAAAACAAAATATTTGTACTAAAAGAAGGGATTTCGAACCCTTAAAGATCGCGGATCCATTGGAGATCAAATACCTGCCTTAGTCTAATCGTGAAATCGAGCGAAAGCAAAAATAAGGTTGAGTTTAAATACCATCCGAAAGGGAGTATTAAAAGAGAGGAAGTGTGGTGGTCTCTCAACCTCTCGATCTAACGCCAAAAGTCTGAACCCGCCAAGCATCCACATAAGCAACGATAACGGCTAGTGATTACCTGAATCTAAAAAAAATGAGGGGGATCTGGGTCAATCATCAGGTCACTCATGCGCGTATGTAAACACACTCTGAGAGGCATATAATAAGCATCCTACTCTTAAGATGAAATGCGTAATGCCATGCGTAAATTAAATCACGTATATATATTGACAGTTTAATATAATGCAGAAAGCGATAAATGGATCCACACAGAATGCCAAGTGGCATGTCCCTCTCGTACCTCCACCCCCCTTCCGATAGGGCGGACACTGGCCAGTTCGGTGCTATAGCATAGCAAATTCCTCGTGGTGGTGCACAACCCACGGCATCATCATATCATATCATATCATATCATCGCTTGCCCGATGGTGTTGGGCTATCATATCATGCTCATATAGACTCGATTGACCCAGGGTACCCGATGAGGCTGGGCTACCCTATGACCCTAGCAAAGACTCTAGGACTATCACAGATAACGGCCGTTCTCTTGCAAGGACATATAGCAATCATATGATTTTCATTTTAGCTCCTAAGCATGATTCTAAGTCGTATGGTGCATGGACACTAGCCTACTATATAACACCCAGTGCATAGAGCGCCCATCATGAGTAAGTTCAAAGAACTTACCTGGAGTAGCAGATCAGCAAGATGAAAAGCAGCAAGATATAAGCAAGCAGGTTACAGATCACCTAGCAATTATTAATAAATATGCATAAGTAAACTGCACAAAACGGGATCCATTTACCACTACATAACATGCCCACCAATCCATTAATCATAGCATCATCAACATTCTTTATCTCAACTTATGGCAACATCTTATATCATCTTATTCCATTGTCATTTCCATAACTGACTCAATCATACTTCAATCCATAAAATCTCACTCGCTAGTCCAGTTGTTAGCCAAAACAATTACTTCAAGTTTATACTTAGCCATTTCTAATTTATAAAATATTTAATCTTTAAAAATACTTTCAAAAAAAATCCATTTAAATAATCCCGACATACTTTACTTTAATTAAAATCACCATTCTAGGGATT
Source organism: Persicaria tinctoria (assembly GCA_037127255.1). Taxonomy (NCBI): domain Eukaryota; kingdom Viridiplantae; phylum Streptophyta; class Magnoliopsida; order Caryophyllales; family Polygonaceae; genus Persicaria; species Persicaria tinctoria. Next base: position 26,650,743 of record JBANSL010000006.1, read on the forward strand.
TAAGTAACTTTCAACCGTTACAAAATAATTCGATTTATATACTTTAAAACCGACCCCTTTTTAAATACCGACACACAAATCAATTTCTGAATAATCAATTATCGGAAATCGGTTAAACAATTAATTAATAAATTAAATAAATAAATATATAACGAATAACCCGAACCGAACCAACGCTTTTAACCCAAACCGAACCGAACCCGCTAAACCTCAACCAACCCGGTTCAATTCCAAAACAAAATAACACAAAGGAGGTGGGCCCCGCGCTGACTGGGCATGAAGGGTGGGACCCGTGTTCCATCTTCCTCCTCCAACTTCGAAGGAATCTGCAGCTCCCGCCTGCTGCTCGACGCTGGCCGCCTCGGACAGCCCTGCCAGTGCGCCTGGACTCGCCCCGCTCGGACGCTGCTCGCACCGCTCTCGCAGACTCACCCTCGCTCGACCCTCCCATCAGCTGCGCCCCGCCCACAGCGCCTCACTCGACCCTCCTCGCACACGCTGTCCCTCTCGCCCGCCGCGCTGCCCTCGAGCTCGCCGGAGCTCTCGAGCTCTCCCGACTCCCCGCACACAGCTCTCGCTCACTCGCCACTCGCCCATAGCCCGACCCAAGGACCGAATCGATTCAAAACAGAGAAGGGAAAGGTGGAAGCTCACCGAGGGGGTTCGCGACTTCGGAGCTCTCGATCGGAGTTCTGGGCGTCGTCGGAGGCTCGCGATGGCTCGTCGGACCTACACCGGACATTGGTGAGTGGGATGGAGGAGCTCGGGGGTGATTTGGATCGGAAACGAAGGAGAACGGCTTACCGGAAGATTGTTCGCGCTCGAACAGGGGAAAGGGCTTCGGTGGTGGTGCTGGGGAGTTCCTGGGCGGAGGTGATGGACGTCGGAGAGGTCCCTCGGCCTGCTGCTGCTTCTGCTCATCGAGGATTGCGGAGGTGGAGGCTGGTGATGCCGTGAACGGGACCGACGCCGATGGAGGAAGGTGATGTTAGGAGACGTGGAGATGGTGAAGGCGTGGTGGTGATGGTAAAGTGACGATGGTGGTGATGGTCAGCAAGGGAATGGAGGGAGAGGGAGTTGGTGAATGTGATGGTGATGAGGGTGATGTGAATGCAGAATGACGGGGAGAGGGATGACTTTTGAAGATGTATGGTGGGGTGAGGGAGTTGGTGAGGGTAATGTGTTGAATTGGTTAAACAAATACCCGGATATAAATCACGAATACGCGAATTTTGAACCCCGAAATTAGTTCGTGATAGTTAGTTTCTTTGAATCTCGTTTTCTCGATTAATTAGATTTATAAAATCGAAAAGGATAACACACCACGATAATTATTTTGAATTTTTGAGGTAAAAGAACGGAAATTGTTCGTTAAATTTATACTCCGGTCGGAATCCGCTAAACAAGTTTTAAAACCGACTTAATTTCATTTTTAATTCTCTTATTCCAGAAAATTAGGATTTGAAAATCCGAGCCTTTACATCATCCACCTCTAAAAACAAGTCTCGTCCTCGAGACTAAAAAAATCTTAAAACCGGGGATGAAGTTTGAAATTGGTGAGTCCAAGGATCATGTCATTGATCCCGTGAACACCTCATAAGTGCCCCTATGAGATCCTCACAGTACCGTTGCCGTGATCATAATATCCCCAATAGACCGTAGTAAGAATGTAATATGGGCCCCTATCACATCCTTACTCCGACTCTTTGGCCATATCATAACTCAAATATTATTATCCACTTCGTGAGGCGTCATAATGTAAATCCAGTCCCGAATGATTCAAAAGAGTTTTGCAAATGGAAATATTGACCTCGAAATCGTTAAAATTCTTGATAGGATTTATTCTTTTAAAATCCAAGTTAGTATTTTTCAAATCCGTTTCAAATCTTCAAATTCGACGTTAGTCAAGCAATTTCACATCACGAGAGGTGGAATCATCCACCTCTAAAGACTAATCTCATATTCTCTTCCTAGTTTCCGAATCAGATCAATCATCATTCTCCACTCAGTATGAACAAAAGGAACCAACTCATCAACTCATAACATCATCAGCCACATCTCATGTGGCAAATCTCAACATCAATCATGATAATCTCAACCACATAACATTTTTACCCTATAACATAAATCATACCATCCATTCGGAACATGTCCAAAGCAATAACTAAATCTCAACATCATACCACGAGTCGTAAGGCATATCTACATCATACTGAAGGAATCACAAGTCCATGATCGAATTCTCATAAGTTATCATGCAAGCACACATGTCAAGAGATCAATGGGCTAAGTGTCACAGGGTTAGTATGTCAGTACACATCAATTCTCAAAATCGCATAACATCGCACTACAAGTAGAACCAGTCATAGCAGATTTATCATGTCAACATATCAACACATCAAGGCCATGCCTATTAAGATTCAGAAAAGGAAGTTCAAGTAGTATATAATTCACCAACATGTCAGCATGCCCTAAAAGACATCACCTCAACTCATCATAATATCGAATGACGATCATTTAGTAACCAGGCACCATTGAGTCATGTTCATCATTTAACGTATCAATAATCATGCTTAACTATATAATACAACATCATGCTTTCATATAATAACACATCATTATCTCATATATCCTATCGCAACACATCCTAACATTCTTCTATAACAACATAACAGGATAGCAAAGCATCAATATATCATGATAACATTTGTCACTTTCAACTATATTTCAATATTGCGTATCAACATGTAGTATCGTTCCATACCAAGTTTCTCATGGTCGCTATCTAACATCATGCCAGTACATATTAACAAGTCATGTAAGCAAGAAAATTACCAAATTATCATCAGTCAACAAGTCTCAATTTGCTATTATGCTCAAAATTATTGCAAAACACCACATATGAACATAGTCAATTCAAGCTAGCAAGTTTCAACATAGCCTTATCAGATAACAATTCAGGTTCCTCAGCATTCGCAGTTCATACTTTTATAGGCACAAGAGTTCAGATCATGCTTAGCAATATAGGGTAGGAAAACATCGAAACATCATGGTACATGAAAACTATAAGACATCGAATCATATCATCATAGACAATGGATGATCATGCAAGATTCATTACCAGGTCAGCACATCAACACATAAATTCCATCGTCATATCAATGAAATACCATCATCAACTAATTCAGAGAGGATTAAGAGTTAGAAGGGAGGACACTCTCGCTTGTAAGTCATATCGTACCCAGTAATCATCATCCTCAAAACGTGTTTGTCCTGCCGAAATCGTTGATCTTGAGGCCTATGGGTTATGGGCCCACGCCTTCGCGGCGTTGCTCTATCGCTATCAGACTTCCCATTTCCTCTTTCATGTCGTCAATCGTCCAACGTGTCGTGTAGGAGTTCAAGTTAGCGAAGATAGGGGAGGGACAAGAGCAGACAACCCAATGTTCCTTTCGGAACGAACACACACCAACCCTAAGGATGACAACTAGAGGCGAAACTCTGACCTGAGAATAGCAACGATGCCCTTATGGAAGTCCATTAAGTTATAATCGCGACAAGCAAACACGAATTCATTATGGAGCATATCAATCACGCTAATCCACACTAACAGGTACCTATTTCAGGGGAGCAACATTCGTATTCATTCCCAACGACACGATCGATTCCTATACTGATGCATGCGAGACAAGATAGTAGTCTATTATTCCATGAAAGCAGATATGCCTAGCAACTTAAGCAAGTTATGCGGAATCAAGAATGATCATGCAGGATTCGAGGTCATGTGGGATTTAACGACGATGACGAGTATGGTGTATATGAAAGAATGCACAAGCATGGTGTATGCATCAATAGGTGAGGTCAAATATGGCATGGTGAGGTGTAACATAACAACTAGATTAAGTGTCATACGAGAACATATAGGAGCAACCTAGTAACTATCTCATCCGAACACACTGGTCATATAGTAGGTCAAGCATGGCACGTAATCATATGATGAGGTACATTTAGAAAGTGCATGTCCTACATGATACTAGCGACACATAATGTGATACAAGCATAGTCAAGAGTCATTAAAAGGGGTTCAATAGGATGTTCACGAAACATGAGGCATCATCAAAAGTAACAAGAAGGACATCATGGCAATAGATTATAATCATGCTAGGAACGAATCATCATGGGACACATATAAAGGTACAGTAGTTATCACATCATAGAATAGGTACAACATGTAATCATTTAGTGAGTCATATTGGAAACCATAAGCCCTACAGGATACTACTAGCACATATCGAACCATGACCACAATCAAGGTAACTCAACTAAATTCATTTTAACATTCATGCGTCATGCATATGCAAAATGATATAACGTGGTGTGTAATCATGCGAGGTGCCAAGTCATACATCTATGCCAGCACTAGAGGAATTCATAAGAGAATAGGGAAACACTACCGAGTGATAACATGTAAGCATGCTAGGATAAACCATCACAGAAAACAATTGATCATCGAATTCAACATCAATCTAATTTTCATGAGTAAGATATTTCAAGGTGATAGAAAGAGGGAAGGATCACACTATTATGAACCTATTTACAGGGAGAACATTAATTATGCGACTTCCTACACATGACATTTACATTCATGCATTGGTATGACGATGCAACATACTGAGTAGGGCATGATGGGATGATAGAGACATAACACGTGTAACTTGGACTCACACAATGGCCATCATGAACATTATAGCATGCATTCATCAAGACTCAATTATACCACATATTCCCCATCCAACGCAACTAATCACACAACAATATCAAGTGAAAACAACCAACAATCATTAATCTGATGAATACAAAATAGATGGGCATGTTGTAGATTCTTGTCATAAAACGAGTAATAAGCATCAAGGCTTCATCCACTAGTATGCTAAAGATATCATTTACAGGCATTCATACGAAGAAGAGTTTATCACACTATCATGGACCTAACCCAGGAGAAAACAATTATCATGTAGGTTTATATCATGTGGTTTATATGCTTCCAATCAATCATTAGTACAATTAATATAATAAGTCAAGTAGGCATGCTATGACAACGTAATCACGATAGAGAGTGAGACATAACACGAGACTTGATCAATGTAACTAATCACAGATGTAATAACATGAGCAACATTTTACAATTAAGCATTTTGCAAGATACATGCAGGAGGTTACAAAATCATGTCATGCAGTTCAGAGAGAGTCACCATTACAACCGGACAGAGATCCCTAAGGGCAACCATTGACCTTCCCGAACTGACTCATCACCCCTATTTCTCGTGGGACCTTGGTACGTACGACTCTTTGTGGTAAGAAAACCTCGGTTGATCATCATAAGAATCAAGGAAGACAACCCCGGAAACACCTTACTTTTGACTCAAAATGACATCAAGGACTATCTTCCAATACTCACTCAAACAACCTCCATATACATACATGAGTTTCTGACGCAATGTGTTTACCAACCCGATTCCGATGAAAGATACTGACATCCGGGAGAAAGACTCGATAGAACCGTCAAAGGGTTAACAAACATAGTGGAAGGGGCTATTTCACACAAGCTGGGTTGACCACATAGAATTAAGGGTACTCCCACTATCCCGTTTGTACAGATCAGTCGAAACACATTTAATTGTTAGGCATACCAATCAGACTTTAGCAGATCAAGCACTCAGCATAGAATTAGTCAATGACAATTATAATGAACTCCTTCGAGGGAGGTCATACTCAGTCTCAATATATAAAGCACATCAAGCTATCTAATGTCGCTCTTCAAGGAGCGACTGACCGGAGGGGCAAAAACCTCGCGATCCTACCTAACTCGCCACTCCAACCACCTTGGTGCAATCTCCTTGGAGTCTTCCGGACCCTCTGTAAAGAGCAAGCTAGTATTTTGCCTACCGTTCCCAACTACACCCAATAGGGGGGGTCTAGCGCCTTTACTACCCAATCGTGTCCCCGTTTTGTCGATTCTCCTTTTTTATTACAACTCGAGTTCATTACTTAGTCCAATTTTAGTTAAGCACATTAAATTCATTTTGCCCCTCTAAATCCTTTTCAAAAAGTCCTTGAAACTCGTGGGCGGTTTTCAAAACACACACTCGACCCTTGTGTACCCGAATTGCACAACCTAAGCTCTGATACCATCTTTGTAACGGCCCGGAATTATGATTTCCGGGTTACGTTTCAAGGGATAAAACCCCTTGTTCGGATCTTGCAATTCAGGTACGGGTTGAGTTTTAAAACAAAATATTTGTACTAAAAGAAGGGATTTCGAACCCTTAAAGATCGCGGATCCATTGGAGATCAAATACCTGCCTTAGTCTAATCGTGAAATCGAGCGAAAGCAAAAATAAGGTTGAGTTTAAATACCATCCGAAAGGGAGTATTAAAAGAGAGGAAGTGTGGTGGTCTCTCAACCTCTCGATCTAACGCCAAAAGTCTGAACCCGCCAAGCATCCACATAAGCAACGATAACGGCTAGTGATTACCTGAATCTAAAAAAAATGAGGGGGATCTGGGTCAATCATCAGGTCACTCATGCGCGTATGTAAACACACTCTGAGAGGCATATAATAAGCATCCTACTCTTAAGATGAAATGCGTAATGCCATGCGTAAATTAAATCACGTATATATATTGACAGTTTAATATAATGCAGAAAGCGATAAATGGATCCACACAGAATGCCAAGTGGCATGTCCCTCTCGTACCTCCACCCCCCTTCCGATAGGGCGGACACTGGCCAGTTCGGTGCTATAGCATAGCAAATTCCTCGTGGTGGTGCACAACCCACGGCATCATCATATCATATCATATCATATCATCGCTTGCCCGATGGTGTTGGGCTATCATATCATGCTCATATAGACTCGATTGACCCAGGGTACCCGATGAGGCTGGGCTACCCTATGACCCTAGCAAAGACTCTAGGACTATCACAGATAACGGCCGTTCTCTTGCAAGGACATATAGCAATCATATGATTTTCATTTTAGCTCCTAAGCATGATTCTAAGTCGTATGGTGCATGGACACTAGCCTACTATATAACACCCAGTGCATAGAGCGCCCATCATGAGTAAGTTCAAAGAACTTACCTGGAGTAGCAGATCAGCAAGATGAAAAGCAGCAAGATATAAGCAAGCAGGTTACAGATCACCTAGCAATTATTAATAAATATGCATAAGTAAACTGCACAAAACGGGATCCATTTACCACTACATAACATGCCCACCAATCCATTAATCATAGCATCATCAACATTCTTTATCTCAACTTATGGCAACATCTTATATCATCTTATTCCATTGTCATTTCCATAACTGACTCAATCATACTTCAATCCATAAAATCTCACTCGCTAGTCCAGTTGTTAGCCAAAACAATTACTTCAAGTTTATACTTAGCCATTTCTAATTTATAAAATATTTAATCTTTAAAAATACTTTCAAAAAAAATCCATTTAAATAATCCCGACATACTTTACTTTAATTAAAATCACCATTCTAGGGATTTAAGTAACTTTCAACCGTTACAAAATAATTCGATTTATATACTTTAAAACCGACCCCTTTTTAAATACCGACACACAAATCAATTTCTGAATAATCAATTATCGGAAATCGGTTAAACAATTAATTAATAAATTAAATAAATAAATATATAACGAATAACCCGAACCGAACCAACGCTTTTAACCCAAACCGAACCGAACCCGCTAAACCTCAACCAACCCGGTTCAATTCCAAAACAAAATAACACAAAGGAGGTGGGCCCCGCGCTGACTGGGCATGAAGGGTGGGACCCGTGTTCCATCTTCCTCCTCCAACTTCGAAGGAATCTGCAGCTCCCGCCTGCTGCTCGACGCTGGCCGCCTCGGACAGCCCTGCCAGTGCGCCTGGACTCGCCCCGCTCGGACGCTGCTCGCACCGCTCTCGCAGACTCACCCTCGCTCGACCCTCCCATCAGCTGCGCCCCGCCCACAGCGCCTCACTCGACCCTCCTCGCACACGCTGTCCCTCTCGCCCGCCGCGCTGCCCTCGAGCTCGCCGGAGCTCTCGAGCTCTCCCGACTCCCCGCACACAGCTCTCGCTCACTCGCCACTCGCCCATAGCCCGACCCAAGGACCGAATCGATTCAAAACAGAGAAGGGAAAGGTGGAAGCTCACCGAGGGGGTTCGCGACTTCGGAGCTCTCGATCGGAGTTCTGGGCGTCGTCGGAGGCTCGCGATGGCTCGTCGGACCTACACCGGACATTGGTGAGTGGGATGGAGGAGCTCGGGGGTGATTTGGATCGGAAACGAAGGAGAACGGCTTACCGGAAGATTGTTCGCGCTCGAACAGGGGAAAGGGCTTCGGTGGTGGTGCTGGGGAGTTCCTGGGCGGAGGTGATGGACGTCGGAGAGGTCCCTCGGCCTGCTGCTGCTTCTGCTCATCGAGGATTGCGGAGGTGGAGGCTGGTGATGCCGTGAACGGGACCGACGCCGATGGAGGAAGGTGATGTTAGGAGACGTGGAGATGGTGAAGGCGTGGTGGTGATGGTAAAGTGACGATGGTGGTGATGGTCAGCAAGGGAATGGAGGGAGAGGGAGTTGGTGAATGTGATGGTGATGAGGGTGATGTGAATGCAGAATGACGGGGAGAGGGATGACTTTTGAAGATGTATGGTGGGGTGAGGGAGTTGGTGAGGGTAATGTGTTGAATTGGTTAAACAAATACCCGGATATAAATCACGAATACGCGAATTTTGAACCCCGAAATTAGTTCGTGATAGTTAGTTTCTTTGAATCTCGTTTTCTCGATTAATTAGATTTATAAAATCGAAAAGGATAACACACCACGATAATTATTTTGAATTTTTGAGGTAAAAGAACGGAAATTGTTCGTTAAATTTATACTCCGGTCGGAATCCGCTAAACAAGTTTTAAAACCGACTTAATTTCATTTTTAATTCTCTTATTCCAGAAAATTAGGATTTGAAAATCCGAGCCTTTACACTATTAGCTCAGCGGTAGTCGCCAGAGTTTGCAAGCGCGAGGATGGCATAAAAGTGGGAGTCATAACTGCATCGAACTGGCATTTAGTTTCAGGATCTAAAAGATAAAACCAAATTCCTATCTCAAATTGTAGTGGTCTACTAAGCATGTGTCTGTAATAGCAACCCTTCATTTGGTTTACAAGCGAAATGTATCCATACCATTGAGCTACTGCATATCGTTGTTGACAAAAACTAATGCCAGATGAAACAATGGCTCCCATAAAAAGTAGGAAATTTTGCAAGTTAAGATCATTCATGAATTGAGTATGAATACAAACAATAAGGCACAATAGAAGCTCCCCTGAACTGCACATGCTCAAAGATCACTAGATCAGTACTGTCTTTTAAAATAACCTATAATAGAGAAACGATGCAACTATGCAAGTTAATTCAGCCAGCAAGTATGGTAGCTTCTTGGCTTGAGGTGTTTTGAATCCTCCCCGTCCTCCCCATTATATAGCCTGTCTCCTATGAACGAAAAGAAGGAACTACACCGCATCAGCATTACTTCCTAACTTGCAAGCAATTACAAATAAGTTGAAGTTACTAACATCCCTTGATAACGAGCAAAAGCGAACAAGAAATAAGCATGTACCTTTAACCTTTGTTTCCTCTCTCTCTCTCTCTCTTTCCTGGGAGTAGGGAGAATGCAAAGACAAATGCTGTGAAATGTGAGAATATGTTAGCTGTCGTAGTCAAGTGTTAACAAAAATGAACCGTATAGGTCCCTTTTAGCACGTTTGCTTGGTTGGCCGAGAAACTCAGCTAGTCAGGAAAACAGATGGAGAAACATTTGATGTCACAGCAGCAAATATCACAAGGTGATTGTCCCTGAATGCTTGACTATCTCTGACCGATTTGAACAAAGACAAGAACATGGATTAATTGAATTTTCCAAACATGCGCTTAGGCTAAGATCATGGATTAATTGAATTTTTTAAAAAACAAATGATTGAATAACCTACTTTTAATGAGAGAGTGACACCTCATCAAAACGGCTTCTCTTTTAATAGTTAGATATAAATTGTTTTTTTAAGTACTAAAATTGTAATTTAGGCTAATTAAGATCATGGATTAATTGAATTTTTTTAAATAAAGATTGAATAACCTACTTTTAATGAGAGAGTGACACCTCATCAAAACGTCTTCTCTTTTAATAGCTAGATATAGATATAGATATAGTTAGTGATAGATAGATAGATGTTTTTTTAAAATCTACTAAAATGGTAATTTAGGCTAAGGTGATTGATTAAAAGGTCTAGGATTAAGGAGAGGGCGACACGTCATCGGTAAAACTTTTAATGAGAGAGGGACACCTCATCAAAACGGCTTCTCTTTTAATAGTTAGATATAGATAGATAGATAGATTATTTTTTTTAAAAAAGTATTGAAATTGTAATTTTGGCTAAGATCATGGATTAATTGATTTTTTTTAAATGATTGAATAACCTACTTTTAATGAGAGATTGACACCTCATCAAAACGACTTCTCTTTTAATAGTTAGATATAGATATAGATAGATTGTTTTTTAAAAAAAGTACTGAAATTGTAATTTTGGCTAAGATCGTGGATTAATTGATTTTTTTTTTAAAAAAAAGATTAAATAACCTACTTTTAATGAGAGAGTGACACCTCATCAAAACGGCTTCTCTTTTAATAGTTAGATTTTGGCTAAGATCGTGAATTAATTGAATTTTTTTTTAAAAAAAATGGTTGAATAACCTAATTTTAATGAGAGAGTGACACCTCATCAAAACAACTTCTCTTTTAATAGTTAGACTAGCGTAGTGCCCGTGCGTAACACATGGGATTTGTAAAGTATATTATATTATATACGATATTACTATAATTTATTTACATTATATATTAGATATATTGTACTATTATAATAATATGTAAACGATATAACAAAATAATATAAATTTGGATAAACAAAAATAATGCTTATATTAGGGAGTATATCAATATATAATATATGTGGCAAAACGTCAATGTTTCACCTTCCTAGCAGGGTCGGGTTTGAGATTTGAAATGCCTAAGGTAGGATATAAAAATGTAAATAAATTATAGACAAAATAATTTGGTAGTCCAACTACATATTATACAAACTCTAGGTGAATAGATTTTTAAGAATTTTTAGATGGAGAGCACATGAAAATGAGAAAAGAAATATTCTTGTAATAAACTTAAAAGTAAAAAAAAAAAATTGATTCATCCGTCTCAAAATACAGTACCCGTGCCTAAGGCATGGGCTTACCATTTCAAATGTACGTACCCACATCAATAGTGAAGATGTATTGGTATACAAAAAACTTTTAATTAAAAAAACTATGTAGAGCTAATATTGTTTTATTGGATAATCTAGATACAATTTGAAGGTTCGATAATGTAAAAACAATGTAATAAGAAATACTCTAGAAGGGGGGTTGAATAGAGTATGCCCGTTTTTCGCAGAAAGTCTCAAGACTTTTGAAGCTTGAATCAAAACTCTTGAGATTAAACCTGAATCACAAAGTTAGACAATCGAACCAAGTGCGGAAATAAGGTAAAGCAAATAAGTAAAGGACACGAGTAATTGTTTACGAGGTTCAGCACAACTGGCCTACGTCCCCGCCTAGGGTTCTTCCACAACCCTAGGATTCAAAGGCTTTATTGAATGCTTAGCTTAGGATCCTAATAGCTCACCGAGAAGCCTCTCTCCTATACAATTGCAATCTAGTCAACTCACGTTCCCTTGGAGTCCTAGACCAATCTAGAAGAGCCCCACCTCTCTCAGCTATCTAGTACAATCCTCTAACTCTCGCAAATCAATAGCCTAGTGCAACTTCCCGAGTTATAAACTCTCGAGTAACACTTGAAATAAATATATCCTATAAGCTCACAGTGACTCTCAAAGGCTTTGAAATAAACAACAAACTATTTGAGCGCTTTGCAGAGAGACACTTGGAAGACAGATCGCTTGAATGAATTGAAGCTCGTGTGTAGCAATTGTACTTCTGTCTTCTCCTTCCTTTCCTTTATATAATAGCATGAAGATAGCATGGAGCGTGAGGATCTTCATCACCAGATCTCCAACGGCTCTTTCCAATCAGGTTGATCTTGGATCTTCTATTTAAGGACACTTCGAAGCCATGATCTATTTTTGAACCGATCTTCTCAGCAAGTAAAAGGAAGGTTGTAATCTGATTTATACTTCCTGAAATGGTTAGTTATTCATATATATATAATATAATGGAAGTATATAATAAGATAAAATAATATACGAATAATAAGATAGGTTTTGTATTTCATCAACTATTAACGCTCCAAGGCCTTTGACACAAATATCCTGTCAAAGCCTTTGGAACATCTTTTCCGATTTTCATCAAGGGAGTGAGTTATCAATCTCCCCCTTGATGAAAGACAAAACCTGTGCGTCCCTGCAACTTAGTCAAACAAATATATCATAATCAAGGACAGACTAAGTACCTGCAAGGGGTTAGACAAATGTTGGATCAAAATATTTTAAAGTAAGAAAACATCCAACCGAAAACCAGAAATCAAAAGGGCAAGGTCTTCCAAGACCTTTAATCAGAGGTTTTCAAAGTCTAACGATCATCTCCCCCTTTTTTTCTTTCAACAAAGGGCGGAGGTAAAACAGTCACCAAAAAGTTACCAAAAGTTTTGAAAAAGTTTCCAAAAACCAGCAAAGTAATAAGTTTCAGGGTGGGATAGGGTGGGTTAAGGTTTAGGCTTGGTCAATCCAGAGCATCATCAGTGAGCCTCGTCCAGAGTCCTTCCAGCAGCGTTGAAATCCCGCTCATCTTCGTCATCACCTCCGTCTGCAGCTCCTTAATATCCAGGCGAACTTCCTCCAAGCCCAACTCTAGGTTGTCCATGCGTTCATCGAAAGCTGGAGCAGTGGGAAAGGCTTTTGAAGGAGTGGCAAGACTCAAGGTCCCTTGGGGAGACCGAGTGATGCCAATCTTTTCAAGGCCTTTAGAGTCGAACATACCCGTATGACGCAGCTGCTCTTCATTTTTGACATCAATTCTAGAAGCTTTGAAGATAGGGGTCAAAAGGGTAGCAAAGGGGAGGGGAGAGCCTTTTCGAGCTTTTCTGGCATGGGCCATGGTTCCAAGGATAGTGTTGGCCAGATCAGGATCAAGGCCATTTAGAATGCGGTAGAGCAGGACCATGGCATTGTCGGTTAGGAGTGAGCCAGAGTTGAGACGGGGTAAGAGGCATCTAACAATGATGTTAAAGATAATTTTTGCCTCAAGGGTTAGGGATGAGTGGGTGAGTTGTTTTGAGGTGCTGTTGGACGCTTCGGGTAGGAGATATTTGGCTCGGGCTAGGATGATGCAATTTTCTTTTGAGGGGTTTACTTGAGCAGGTGGAACAGGGGTAGGTAAGCCTAGAGAGTCTGCAAAGTCATTGGAGTTGAGAGAGATTCTAACCCCTTTGACGACAGACTCCAAAGACCAACCATCAGGATCACTTTTGGCTTTTAGGTTTATGTAGAAAAGTCGGGTAAGCTCGGGGTAGTAAACAGTCTCAAGATTAATAAGGTTCCAGGCAGGGGATTTTTTGAGGAGCTCAATGCAAGGTAACTTCAAAGCTTCAAAGAACTCGATATCTAAAAAATCTGAACAGCTAAGCTTACGAGTACGAAACTCGTCTACCCACTTACCAGCAGTCTCAGCATCTAAAAACAAGAGGAGGGCAATGACTGATTTACCTGGATATAGGCCGGGGGTTCAGCGTTCTTCCTGCGTGCAACAGTTGGAGCAGCTTTCTTGGCAGGCGCTACAAGACTCTTGACAGGGCCCTTCCTGGTACGCTTAGGGGAGGGAGGCTTGACGGGAGCAGGGGCTTTCCGCTTCTTCGGAGACGGGGGAGGAGGAGGAGAAGGAGAGGGAGTTTCTTCCTCCTCTTCCTCAGACCCCGAGTCCTCACCGGACCCCGCTTCGTCACCTTCTGATTCCTCATCCCCTTCAGAATCCTCGTGCTCTTCCTCTTCCTCTTCTTCTTCCTCAGGCTCCACCTCAGATGGAACCTCTTCGACTTCGGCTTCCTTCCGAATTCGCTCAGCTTCCTCCTCGGCCAGTCTCTTAGCAAGCTCGGCCTCCTCATCGGCCTTTTTCTGTCTCAAGGCCTCCTCCTCGGCTTCCCTGGCAGCATCTCTTTCCAGGGCAGCATCAAGGTCGTCTTCCTCTTCTTCCTCATCCTCTTCCTCAGCCAGGATCTTTCTCTTCCCCTTTTGTTTAGCACTCAAGGGTTTCTTAGCAGCACGTTTCTGAGAGCCTTTGGGAGCCGTGGCTGAGCTCGACTTGACGGTGCTCTGGACAACTGCTGGGATGATGGCTTGAGTAGGAGGTTCGGGTGTGGGAGAAGTAGCAGTGGCCTGGCGTCCCTTGGGGGTGGCGCCAAGTCTTTTGGGAGTGACGGCTTTCTTGGTTTTGGGTGCCATGGAGGTAGTTGGTTAGGGTTTCTTTGAGAGGTTGAAGATGAAGAAGTGGAAAGGGTTTGGATAAAATCTGAGTGTGGGTTGTAGTCGGGTACAGATTTGGTTTAAGTAGAGAGAGAGGGTGACGGATTGATGGGATGGGTTTAGGGTTCCAAGGAAAGAAATCATTACCTTGCCAAGTTGAAGGATTTTCAAATTCAAATTTGAATTCAAATTACCATAAAAATCGGACTAAACACAAACCAATTTAGTTCCATAAATAAAATATCTTAACGGTTAAGGAAATCATGAAAAATAGGCAATTTTTGAAATCCGATTAAAACAAATATAATTGATTAAATATCTAAAGAGATATTAACCAAAAATATATGATCCGATATATGTACTCCACTGTTCAATTAGCAGACCTTGACATAACTCTCAAAGGTCTTGACACTGAGTGGAGTTTATCTTTCGTAAAGGGAAAGCTCCCCCTACGAAAGTGCGTCCTTGTCAAGCATCCCAATCTCTCGTCTAATGAAGGTGAACCTGTCCTCTGCCAAAGGCTTAGTAAAAATGTCAGCCCATTGATAATCAGTAGAAATAAAAGATATGGACACATCACCTTTTTCAACATGATCTCTAATGAAATGATGTCTTACATCAATATGCTTGGTCCTTGAATGTTGAACAGGATTCTTAGTGATGGATATGGCACTTGTATTGTCACACTTAATTGGGATACCCTTGAGGTTGATGCCAAGATCTCGCATTTGTTGAGCTATCCAAAGGATTTGGGAGCAACAAGCTCCAACTGCAATGTATTCGGCTTCTGCAGTGGATAGAGCGACTGAATTTTGCTTCTTTGAGTGCCAACTGATCAAGGATGCTCCTAAGAATTGGCAACACCCTGATGTGCTCTTTCTATCCACCTTGTAGCCTGCAAAATCTGCATCAGAATATCCAATTAAAGTGAAATCCTTTTGCTTTGGGTACCATAGTCCAAGTTCCTTAGTGCCATTGAGATATCGAAAGATCCTCTTCACAGCCACGAGGTGAGATTCTTTGGGATCAGCTTGAAACCTAGCACACATGCAAACACTAAACATAATGTCAGGTCTACTAGCCGTGAGATATAATAAAGATCCAATCATTCCTCGATACTCCTTTTGATTGACACTTGTTCCAGTCTTGTCTTGATCTAGAGACAATGTTGAGCTCATGGGAGTCTTGGCTGCTTTGGATTGATCCATCTTGAACTTCTTCAAGAGATCCTTAGTGTACTTGCTTTGGTTGACGAAGATTCCTTTCTTGGATTGATGAACTTGTAACCCCAAAAAGAAGTTTAGTTCACCCATTAAGCTCATCTCAAATTCACTGCACATAATGTCAGAAAATTCCTTGCACAAAGATGTGTTAGTAGCACCAAATAATATATCATCAACATAAATTTTAATAACCAAAATGTCCTTTCCTTTGGTCTTGATAAAAAGAGTCTTGTCGATCAACCCTCTTTTAAAATCATTTTCTAAAAGATATTTTGACAAGCGCTCGTACCAAGCTCTTGGGGCTTGTTTCAAACCATAAAGCGCCTTGTCAAGTTTATAAACATGATTGGGAAATT
Organism: Persicaria tinctoria; assembly: GCA_037127255.1. Taxonomy (NCBI): domain Eukaryota; kingdom Viridiplantae; phylum Streptophyta; class Magnoliopsida; order Caryophyllales; family Polygonaceae; genus Persicaria; species Persicaria tinctoria. Next base: position 26,666,880 of record JBANSL010000006.1, read on the forward strand.
CTGAACTTTCAAAACCTAGGGGTTGAGCCACATAAACTTCTTCTTCTAAGAAACCATTAAGAAAAGCACACTTGACATCCATTTGATATAACTTTATGCTCATGAAAGATGCAAATGCTAATAAAATGTGAATGGCTTCAAGCCTGGCTACGGGAGCAAAGGTCTCCTCGTAGTCAATACCTTCCTCTTGATTGTAGCCTTGAGCAACAAGCCGTGCCTTGTTCCTCACAATCTTGCCATTCTCATCTAGCTTGTTTCGAAACACCCATCGAGTGCCAATGACTGATTGATGCTTTGGTCTAGGCTTCAAAGTCCAGACTTTGTTCCTCTCGAATTCATGGAGTTCACTTTGCATAGCTATAATCCAGTCTGGCTCCTGAAGTGCCTCATTTACCTTCTTTGGCTCAATAAGAGAAACAAACGCGTTAAAAGCACAAAGATCTTTAAGTTTAGAACGAGTTTGAACACTAGAAGTAGGGTCAGAAATGATATCCTTTAATGAGTGTGATGAGGAGTATTTGAATTTCCTTTTGCTAGTCTCAGCTCCTTGATTCGTCACATCATCAGGATTGATTTGTGGTACATCTGACTCCGTTGTCCTGTTAGGTTCTGATACAGCAGTTTCAGACGTCTCAACACTGTTGGATTGGACACCAAGGGCTTTGGACGCATCTTCAACACCTTGGGCCAATTCTTCAGTGTTAAGAATCGGTTCCTGCATGTTCTTCTTCTCTGTGTTCTTGGTAACATCACCTTCCTCGTTCTCTTCATGGATATTAAGATCTATATCTGCAACACTTTCACTCAAAGCACCATCATTGCATTCATCAAAAATAACATGTATACTTTCTTCAACTACCTGGGTCCTTTTATTGAAGATTCTATAAGCTTTGCTACTCGTGGAATAGCCAAGAAATATACCTTCATCACTACGCGCATCAAATTTCCCAAGGTTATCTTTTCCATTGTTATGAACAAAACAAGTACAGCCAAAGGGTTTAAAATAAGATATAAGTGGTTTGCGGCCTTTGAAAAGTTCATAAGGAGTTTTCTTTAAGATGGAACCAATAAGACAACGATTTAAAATGTAGTTAGCTGTGTTAACAGCTTCAGCCCAATAGGTTTTAGGTAATGCATTTTCTAAAAGCATAGTCCTGGCCATATCTTCTAAGGTGCGGTTCTTGCGTTCCACAACCCCGTTTTGTTGAGGTGTCCTAGGAGCAGAAAAGTTATGGGAGATGCCATATTTAGCACAAAACAAATCAAATTGAAGTTGATCAAACTCCCTACCATGATCACTCCGAATAGACACTATGGGCTCATTTCTTAAAGTTTGCAACTCCTTACAAAGTTTTGAAAACTCAAATAAGGCCTCTGATTTTTCTTTCAAAAAAGAAACCCAAGTATATCTTGAAAAATCATCGACAACAACTAGCATGTACTTTTTACCATTGGGAGATTTGACTCGCATAGGACCACATAAATCCATATGTAAAAGTTCAAGGGGTCTAGAAGAACTTACAACCTTTTTGGGTTTGAAGGAGCTACGTGTTTGTTTACCTCGTGTGCAAGCATTGCACATGTCAATACCTTTGAAGTCCATCTCAGGTAGCCCTCTTACAAGTCCTTTGGACACAAGCTTCTGTAGTGTATGTGGACTCACATGACCGAGTCTCCTGTGCCAAAGCTTTGGATCGTCCGTCAAGGCCTTTAAACAGGTTAAGCTTCCTTGTGCCACTTGATCAGCATTTACAGCGTATATGTTGTTGTAACGGTATGCAGTCAGAATAACTTCACCTCTATCATCTCTGCACACTATACATCTTTTCTTGTTAAATCTGACATTGTTACCACTATCACATAATTGAGAAACGCTAAGCAAATTATACTTTAAACCATTAACAAGATAGACATTTTTAATACTATGGCTGGAATCACTTCCAACACTACCAATACCAACAATGTCGCATTTCCCTTTGTCACCAAGAGTGATTGTTCCCGTGGATTGCTCCTTTAGATCATGAAAGAGAGAACTCTTCCCACTCATATGCCTCGAGCAACCACTATCAATAATCCATTTGTGTTCTTTCACTTTGGTGATCTCCTGCAAAACAAACATCAACCTTTGTGGCTAGACCAATAAGCAAATTTGGATCCATTGTTGGGGTAAACCATATTAGGTAAAATAGTGCCTTTTGGGACCCAAACTTGTGTTATCCGTTCTTTTCTCAAATGAACAGGAAATGTATTGCGAATAATATAAGGATCCTTTCTTCTATAAGGGCAGGTCTCTTTTACATGTCCCTTTCTAGCACAATGGTGACATATAGGAGAGGTTCTGCTTCCTTTAGCCTTTACAAAAGTGGTAATGTGTTGCTTCTTTAAAAACTTTGGATTGTACCCAATACCACTTTTGTTTAGAGAGTTTTGTTGCTCACCCAACATCTTATCGAGAGTGCCTTTGGATTTGGTAAAACTTATGAGGGCTGTCTGTTGGTCTAGAATCTTATTATTCAGGGAGATCTTCTCGTTCTCTAAGTCATGATGCACATTTCTTAGAGAGGAGAGATCTTGCTTGAGTTCAGATTTCTCCGAGTCAAGCGTCTTGACTTTAATGTCAAGACCTGAATAAGAAGCTTCAAGACCTTTGACCCTCATAGACAGATCCTCAATAGTTTTCTCCTGATCCACAGTTCTCTTAATAAGAATGTTAGTTTGGGCAATAAGCTTCTCTTCATTGGCAATCATATTTGAAAGGAATTCCGATAATACCTCTTTTGGACTTTCCATTAGTTCTCTTACAGTAGCTTCAAGCTTTTCATCGTGGGATTCATTTTCTGAGGCCATAAGACAGATGTTGGCCTTCTCATCGTCGGAGTCAGAGTCGGAATCACTCCAAGTAGCCACCATAGCTTTCTTCTTCCATTTGTCACCTTTCTTGGGCTGGCTCTTAGTCTTTTGAGGGCAGTCCTTCACAAGATGATCTGTTTCACCACATTCAAAACAAGACAACGGTTTAGTCTTCTTTTCATATTTGTTGTATTGAGGCTTACCTCGAAATTTTGAAGACTCTGATCCATCCTTGTTGTTGAATTGCTTCTTCATTTTGAGAATTCGAGCAAGGCCTCTTGTGATAAGAGCAAAATGATCATCCTCATCGTCATCCTCATCTTCAGAATCAGATCCATCCTTGGACTCATCCTTCTTAGACTTGAGTGCCAAGTTCTTGGTGCTAGCTGGAAGTTCTCCATCGTCTTCATTAAGGATCATCTCATGCGTGATCAGCTTTCCAAGAAGGTCATCAAGGGGTAAAGTGGTGAGGTCCTGGGCTTCCTCTATAGCTGTTACTTTTGGACCCCATTTCTCCTTTGGAAGGCACCTCAGTATCTTCCTCACTTTCTCAACGTTGGTAAAGCTCTTGCCGAGAGAGTCAAGGTTGTTGGTGATTTCTGTGAATCGTGTGAACATGGCTTTGATTGACTCATCGGATTTCATCTTGAAGAGCTCATACTTTCGAAGGAAGATGCTGATCTTGGTGTCTTTTACTTGGCTCGTTCCTTCATAGGTGACGACCAACTTGTCCCAAATCTCTTTAGCTGACCTACAAGAGGAAATACGGTTAAACTCATCAGTGCTAAGACCACAATAAAGTAAGTTGATAGCCCTGTAGTTTTTGGAGATGGTTTCAAGATCTGCTTGGTTGTAATCAGACTCCTTCTTTGCCACTTTGGTATCGTTTGGTCCTTCCTTCTCTGGAATCTTCGGACCATTCTCTATAATGTTCCAAAGCTCTAGATCTTGGTCAATGATGAACATCTTCATCAAAGATCTCCAGTGGACAAAGTTGTTTCCTACAAAGAGTGGCGGTCTGCTTGTGGACCTTCCCTGTGCAAATCCTCCACTTGCTTCACCAGACATGATCGAAAACTCACAAGATTGTTAGATCAAAAACAGTGAGTAAAGCTCTGATACCAATTGAAGGTTCGATAATGTAAAAACAATGTAATAAGAAATACTCTAGAAGGGGGGTTGAATAGAGTATGCCCGTTTTTCGCAGAAAGTCTCAAGACTTTTGAAGCTTGAATCAAAACTCTTGAGATTAAACCTGAATCACAAAGTTAGACAATCGAACCAAGTGCGGAAATAAGGTAAAGCAAATAAGTAAAGGACACGAGTAATTGTTTACGAGGTTCAGCACAACTGGCCTACGTCCCCGCCTAGGGTTCTTCCACAACCCTAGGATTCAAAGGCTTTATTGAATGCTTAGCTTAGGATCCTAATAGCTCACCGAGAAGCCTCTCTCCTATACAATTGCAATCTAGTCAACTCACGTTCCCTTGGAGTCCTAGACCAATCTAGAAGAGCCCCACCTCTCTCAACTATCTAGTACAATCCTCTAACTCTCGCAAATCAATAGCCTAGTGCAACTTCCCGAGTTATAAACTCTCGAGTAACACTTGAAATAAATATATCCTATAAGCTCACAGTGACTCTCAAAGGCTTTGAAATAAACAACAAACTATTTGAGCGCTTTGCAGAGAGACACTTGGAAGACAGATCGCTTGAATGAATTGAAGCTCGTGTGTAGCACTTGTACTTCTGTCTTCTCCTTCCTTTCCTTTATATAATACCATGAAGATAGCATGGAGCGTGAGGATCTTCATCACCAGATCTCCAACGGCTCTTTCCAATCAGGTTGATCTTGGATCTTCTATTTAAGGACACTTCGAAGCCATGATCTATTTTTGAACCGATCTTCTCAACAAGTAAAAGGAAGGATGTAATCTGATTTATACTTCCTGAAATGGTTAGTTATTCATATATATATAATATAATGGAAGTATATAATAAGATAAAATAATATACGAATAATAAGATAGGTTTTGTATTTCATCAACTGTTAACGCTCCAAGGCCTTTGACACAAATATCCTGTCAAAGCCTTTGGAACATCTTTTCCGATTTTCATCAAGGGAGTGAGTTATCACAATTTATTTGTTGCTGTAATAAAAAATAGTGGACCATAGAAAAAGCTAAAATCAAATGACTATTAAAATCTAAATCATTCAATATGTCTTGTCGCTTATAATTTTTTTAATCTCTATCCATAATTGTTACACAACTCTAACATAAGTTATAAAAAACATGCATGTCTATAATTTTTAAAGTATTTGTCACATCATTTTAATGTCGATATGTTTGGGATTATAAAAGAGGTCTAAAGACCAAGTTTATTCAAGCAAAACATTCACAATTATCGTGTGAAAAACACCATTTTAAAATAATAATAAAAATATTTAACAACCATTTCTTTAAAAATAAAAATCAAGTATACAATGTATCAAATGATAACCATTGAATAAGAAGATTCTAACTGACAAAAAAAGAATTCTTTTTATTAACAACAATATTTATGATATAAATTGATAAGTACTTATGGATTAAATCATTTTTTGGTTATATTTTTTTTATTAATTTATTCTTATCTACTTAAGATTATAACAATCATCATTTTAAGGGAAAATTGATTTCTTATCTACTCATGCAAAAGAACGAAACAAAACCATAGCTAAATAAAAAAACCTAAAATTAGAGTTTATAGCTTGCAAAGTAGATTATACATGAGTTAAAAAAGTGTTAAAGATGTATATATTTAGAAAAGAGTTTACTCATATGTGCACAAAAAACATAGAAAATAATTTTTTCAAAAATATTTTCTAATGAAAACACATCAAAGTTGTTTAGAAATGGATAAAGACAAATAACAACTGTTTTATTTATTAGGCAAACGGTTAAGAATTAAAGATTTGAACATTTGAACTATAAATAAAATTAAAATAAATATTCTTGCTTTTTTTTTTCATATTTAATTAGTTTCCATCCGAAAGATTTTTTTTAGTTTAATCTTGCCTTTTACGTTCAAATTTTATCTTGACGTAAATGATTTGATTTGTTTTTTTTTATTGGTTAAAAAGATTTAATCGTGGTTTTTATTTATTTGGAGTATAAAGTTTTAGAAATTATGTAGATAGATGATTGATTAAATATCATTGATTAATCATTAATGAGAATTGGTTTATGCTAGATAGATGAAATAATTCATTCTAGATTGTTAGACCTTAATTTGTATATCTAAAAAAATTGTTTTTTTTAAAAAAAAATTGATTAGTGAGAAAATTTTAAATCTAACCCAAAAATTTAGGGTAAGTTCCATCAATTATTATTTTTAATTAAAGATTGATATTATTTTTAATTAAAGATGGACATGAACGTGATTAGAAAAATAAATTAGGAATTAATTGAATTAGATTAGATAGATTAAAATTAAGTAATTGATTAAAACTAAATTATTATTGGTTAGATGATCTATTTTTAAGGTGAGATTTTTAAACATTTGGAGAAGCAATTGGGGATATATCTTAAATTTCTAACTTTAAATGTATGGCCGCCATGTGTCCCATTTTGCAAGTGTTTTAGTATTATATTAGATATAGATATAGATAGTTATGGCAATTTTATCGGTGTTAAAATGAGCAGAGATGCTAGAGGTTTTAATATAAAAAAAATTGAACAATGGTCCATGGGATGCTAGAGGGATGGCTGCAAAGCATCGATACCACGGGTTGAAATGTGGGGCACACCAGGGCAGCAGGTCTGACGCGCCTGAATTTTTCCCCAAAGGGGGAGACACGCGTTGGCGTGTGAGTGGCCAAGAGAAGGGGCGTGGCAGAGCTTGACAACTGGGCTCTTGATGGACGGTCTGGATTTGTTTCTGGGGGGGAATATTTTACACAATTAAATCAGAATTTCGGGGAAGAAAATGTTAAAAAAAAAAATTACCATAACACTAGATTCATTTTTATCTACATGTAGACACCAATTTTGAATATGTTTGACTATATTTTTTTTTAAAATAATTTCTCTATGATTATAAATATGCATAATATAATCCGAAAAATTGAATTATAAATATGGAATAATTTGAAATAATAAATAATGCAAGAAATGAAATACATAATTATTAAAAAAAAATGTTAATAGGAGGAAGTTGATATGAGTAGTTTTGGCTATAAATACATACATTTACCAACACCTAACACACACTACTTCTCCATCTTTACCATCTGAAAATCCCAAAATCCGTCACCATCTCCCTACCATGGATCCATCCCAAAATCCTTCTGAAAATGTCTTCTTTTCTAGCTTGGGTAATATGTCACTTTCTTATGAATATGATCCGGCATACTACTCTCAAGTTCTCTCTCAAACACAGAAAATTTTACCCCAATCACATCTAGAATTGAATATGCACAACACTCCCAGTCCATCCCAACATATAGCACCCAACCAAGTGTTGGTGACCCCACAACAGGTGCTAGTGGCGGTTCTCGTGGCCGAGGTCGTTCTCGTGGTGGAGGTCGTGGTGGTGCTCGTAGTCGTGGTGAAGCTGTGGAAGGTGTTGATGAAGTTCGTGGTCCTCGCGCCTACTGGGGGTGGAAGACGACAACCTTCTGGTTAGCGCTTTCATTAACATCTCCACTGACTCGATCACCAACACATACCAAGACTCGCAAGCATTTTGGGCTAGAATTGGAGCTTTCTATGAGGAGTACAGGAAACCCCACCAAGTGAAAAGAGAAATATCCAAATGTAAGGCAAGGTGGAAAAAACTCAACTGTAATGTCTCTAAGTTTGCTGGTTGTTTTCAGGAGGCAACTCGTATGCGAGCATCTGGTGAGTCGGATAATGATGTCCTCATGAGAGCACATCAACTATATGCCTCTAAGAGTGATGGGAAGAATTTCAGAGAAGAACATGCATGGCAAGTGTTGCGTGATGAGCCCAAGTGGAGTGTCGATTACTTGGAAAAAATCAATCGATGCAATGCAACTAGTGGTAGCTCCAAAAGATCTCGCTCTTCTGGTGGAGGAGATACCCCAAGTTCAGATACTCTCACAAGTGTTTTCACTGTCAATCCTATAGAGCGTCCAATGGGAATCAAGAAGTCTAAAAGAAAGGGAAAGGAAGCTATGTCTTCCGATCAAGCAAATGTTCAACAGATTTCCGACCAACTAGAGCAAGAGAAAGCTGAAAAGTTCAGGCAATTCTATGAGTTGCAGATAGCAAAGGAGACCCGCAAGAGGGAGAAGCAACAAACGTATGAGAGAGTGAAGAAGATGAAGATCGAGGCAAATAAGATGGACATGCTTACCAGCCTCATGGCACAACCACATCTTTCACCAGAGCTCGAAAGTCTGAAAAATGAAGTTGATCAAGGAGTTATCAAGGCAAAAATGGAGTTGATCAAGGAGTTCATTATCTCGCTCTTATGTTAATGCATGTTTCCTTTTGTTAATGCATGTATCCCTTTTGTTAATGCATGATTCCCTTATGTTAATGCATGTTTCTTATGTTGTAAGCATGGTTTGCATTGTGTACTTTGATTAATGAAATTTCAGTTTCACTTTAAATAAGCTTTGTTTGTTTTGGAAGGGTGTTGTCACTTTCGAGTACAAGATAAGTAATGTTTTGTTTGTAGTAGTAGAGTGTTGTCACTTCCGAGTACATTGTTCAAGATAAGTAATGTTTTGTTTGTAGTGGTAGAGTGTTGTCACATCCTACTTCATTGTGCGAGACATGCAGCCTTTGTTTGCTTGTGGAGTGGTGTTGTCACTTCCATTATCTTTATAGCTTGCATGTGATAATAGTTCGTCCCCTTATGCCAGGGAATCTTACATAGGAAGCTTGCATGTGAGTGTAGGACTGCTATATAAGATGACATTGTAGCCTTTCAGAAACATCACAACAATCATCTGCCTCTCACAATCTCTCCCAATGTCTGATTCCGAATCCAATTCCTCAAACACTAACCCTTTTCTTTCAAGCAGTAGCTCTAATGATGGCGTAGTTGAGCTTCAAGCTATACTTAATGAATGGGACGCTGCAGCTCTTGCAAAGCAACAAGCGTACCAGCCGCCTGAAATTTCGCGAACTAGATGTCGCCGCACCCACATTGAGCGAGGAAGGGAGAGAGGTCATGCCCAGTTGTCCGACGATTACTTTGCAGAGGTCTCAACATACCCAGATGAGGTCTTCCGTCCAGATTTCGAATGAGTAAGGGGGTTTTCAATCGCATTCTTCGACGATTGGAGTCGGAAGTGCAATACTTTCAACAACGCCTAGATTGCACAGGCAGGATGGGCATATCCGCTCTCCAGAAAGTGACAAGTGCAATTCGTATTTTGTCCTATGTGATTGCCACCGATACTTGTGATGAGTATCTACAGCACTACAAGATTGTGTTTATCATATTTCGTTGACAGAATTTGCAACTTGTTTGGAGAGGAGTATCTTCGACGTCCAAATGTCGCGGACATCCAACGGCTTCTAAGCGTAGGGGAGTCTTGTGGCTTTCTTGGGATGTTAGGAAGCATTAAATGTATGCATTGGGCATGGAAGAACTGTCCAACTGCCTGGAAATGTCAATTTTCCCGTGGAGATCATGATCACCCGATAATCATACTCGAGGCAGTTGCATCCTATGACCTATGGATCTGGCATGCTTTTTTCGGAGTCCCGGGTACTAATAATGATATTAACGTTCTTGATCGATCCCTTGTTTTTTATGATGTTTTACAAAGTCAAGCTCCAAATGTTAATTTCACTGTTAGGGGGCACGAGTACACCATGGGGTATTACCTTGTGAATGGGATATACCCAGAATGGGCTGCATTTGTGAAATCCACAAAGTCTCCCCAAGGTAGGAAGATGAAGTAATTGCCCAATACCAGGCTTCCGTTCGCAAAGATGTGAAAAGGGCATTTGGTGTGTTGCAAGCTCGTTTCACAATAGTTCGGAACCCTGCAATGTCTTGGGATCCAGTGTTGCTCGGGAAGATGATGAGAGCATGCATCATTTTGCACAATATGATCGTGGAAGACGAGCGAGAATATTTTACTCATCATGATTACGAGATTCCACAATTTGGCGAAGGAATAAGTGGCGAACCAGTCCCGGCAGACAAATCCACATGGACGTGGTCGACCTCGACACCGGAGGCTATGCGCTAGTATATCCAAAGGAGGCGTGCACTTCGCGATAGTGGTACACACCGTCGGCTTAGGGAAGACTTGAAGGAACATATTTAGCAAACATTTGGGGCCAATCGTGGAGGCAGTTAGTATTTTCCGCTATCCGAATTATGTTATGTTATTGAAAAAATTCTAAAGTTTATGCATTGTCTTTGTTGTAACGTCCTTTTGTTTATTTAATTAATGTCGTTTTATGTTATATATATAGTTCGCACTATGTCATTTATAAATACTATTAATTTAATATTAATATTTTAATAATAATAAATGAATATAATAATATAATCGAGAATGGAAATAATTGTTGAAGAGGGGTATATTTATAAATTAAGTGGGTATGAAAAGATGGGTTTTGGGTTACTAGGGATGCTATTGATAAAGTGGGAAAAATGAGAATGAAATGCTAGGATGATGTGGCGGAGAGAGAAGAATAAAATGTTAGTATTCCTAGTATCCATTGATAAACATGACCTTAGTAATAGATATAGGGTATGTATGATTGTATGGTTGCAACAAATAAGTAGCTAAAAAAATAAGTAGGAGTAGAAGTATTTTTTTCAACAAGTTAAAGAGTGTATGGATGGGGAAAAATAAGTAAAAGTAGTTAAAATTTTGAGTTAAAAACAAAGCTTGTTTTTGAAGGTTTTTTGGGGTTTTGGGGGTTTATTTGATTTGAAAAGACAAGTATACCCCCTAATAACAACCAAATAAACTCCACTTTTTATTAATAAACACTTTTTCGTTCCATACGGAGTTAATATTTTGTCATAATATAAGGAAGTTCATGACTCGATTGGCTCAGGGTACCCGATGAGGCTGGGCTACCCTTTGACCCTAGCAATGACTCTAGTTACTTCACAGATAACGGCCGTTCTGTTTACACACGCATAAAGAAATAGGATGCTCAACGTAGATGCAACCTAGCATGGTACTACATGGCATGCTGATCATGAATGCAACACCTAGTATATCATGCACCTAAAGCAGGGAATAGCTCTATTCAATCTGAGTAAGCTTCGAAGAGACTTACCTGGCTAGCAGATCAGCAAAAGAATAATCCAGCACACAGTAGTCACGATCACAGAGTATCACCTAAATACATAACGAGAATACACTGAGTATAATTCTATAGCCACTCTGAACACATATATCACACACTCGTACAAAATAAATAAACAAGTTCGCATCCGTCATACTTCCAGTTCATCCTCACATACTCCTATTTCATACTCATACTTTCCATAAGGATATATACCATCATCATCATCATCGGTAGCCAATATTTAACACTTTATAATAAATCACCACACATCATGCTATTAGTCACACATATCATTCCGTTAGTCAAACGATCAAATTATCATGCTAGTTAGTCATCAAGCAAGTATAATTCCCAAGTTAGTTCCAAAATCGTTTCAATTCCGAATTAAATAGTTAAGGATTCCGGCCCTTGAAAATACCCGCAAAATCCTCTTTTCAATTTATTTATTAAAGTACTTTCTCATCCTTGAAATTCCTTTCCAAGAAGGAAAAGATCGGGGGCTCACCGAGGTGGTTCGCGACTTCGGAGCTCTCGATCGGAGGTCTGGACGTCGTCGGTGGCTCGCGATGGCTCCTGGACGGCCCTAGGGTGGCGCTGGACGTCGGTGGAGGGGACCCGCGGTGCTGTTGCTGCTGCCGGTGACGGGGAACAGGGGAGGTGGTGGTGAAGGAGGTGGTGTCGATGGTTGATGGAGGAGGAAAGATGGTGGTGGCGAGTTGAGTTGGTGATGGCGTGAACGAGGGAGTGTGAATGATGGGGAATGGAATTGACTATGATGGTGAATGACGGGGTATGGGGTGGGTTGAATTTGAAGGGTAAGGTGAGTGATGGGAGTGGGTGAGAATTGTGTGTGAAATTGGTTAACCAATACCCGAAAACAAATCCCGAATACGCGAATTTCGAATCCTACAATCAGTTCTCAAATGTTAGTTTCCCCGACTATCGCTTTCTCGATCAATTAGATTTATTACATTGAAAAGGATATCGTCATCCAATAATTATTTTGAATTTTCGAGGTCAAGGACGGAAATTGTTTGCCAAATTTTATATTCCAGTAGGAATCCGCTAAACGAGTTTTAAAACCGATTAAATTTCATTTTTAATTCCCTTTTTCCAAAAAAAAATTAGGATTTGAAAATCCGAGCCTTTACATCATCCACCTCTAAAAACAAGTCTCGTCCCCGAGACTAAAATCATTTTAAATTAGGGGATGAAGTTTGAAATTGGTGAGTCCAAGGATCACGTCATCGATCCCGTAAGTACCTCATAAGTGCCCCCATGAGATCTCACAGTACCGTCGTCATGATCATAATACTCCCAATCGGTCGTAGTAAGGATGCGGTAGGGGCCCCTACCACATCCCCACTCCGACTCCTCGGGCATACCATAACTCGAAAACCATCATGACATCTCCGCTAGGTCTTACCAAGCGATCTACAGGTGCCCCCATACATGCTTGTATCCACTTCGTGGGGCGTCATAATGAAAACTCGGGTTGGAATAGTTTTCTCAAAATCTATGTTCCTTTTTAAATCACCATTTGAAATTCTTTAAATTCGATATTAACCAAGGCATTCCCAACTTCCCAATCATTCTAACATCCACCTCTAAAGGCTAATCCCGTATTCTCTTCCTAGGTTCCGAGTCGAATCATAATTCCACAGTTCAATCTCTAGCAGTTCTAATATTAGGCATCGTGGATATAGAAGAATGATCATAATCTCAAGATAAACAGAAGATTATAGCACATCAAAGGCAGTCACATACCATAATATCTAGCACATCATCATATCATCGAGGCTCATCACATCATATCACCAAGGATCTGCACATAACTACCATGTATAAGCACACAAATCAAGGAGACACCACTAACCAATCCCAACCACTGGCTAGGCATACTCACCGCACTCGAGAGGTCAAGGTAATATCTACGCTCGGCTCAACATAGGACGCCAGTAGCTCATCTAAGACATCTCCATAGCTAGCACGAATGCTCTCCTCGGTCTCCCATGTGGCCTCCTCAGGGCTCCTCCTAGACCACTGAACCAGAAGCAAAGGAACCTCCCTGTTCCTAAGCTTCTTGACACGACGATCAAGGATCCTCACCGGACGCTCTACAAAGGTATGGTCAGGCTCGATGTGAAGGTCTGAGTGGTCAAGGACATGACTAGGGTCGGGAATATACTGACGGAGCTGGGAGACATGAAAGACGTCATGGACGCCGGCTAAGGATGGAGGTAAGGCTAAACGGTAGGCTACCACACCGACTCTCTCTAGGATCTCAAATGGGCCAATGAACCTCGGACTCAACTTCCCTTTGATGCCGAACCGTCGAACTCCCCTGGTGGGCGAAACTCGAAGCCATACATGCGAGCCTACCTCGAACTCAAGCTCGGTCCTCCGTCTGTCCGCATACTTCTTCTGTCGATCCTTGGCTACCCTCATATGCTCTCGGATGCGACCAACCTTATCAACTGTCTCTCTGACCATCTCGGGCAACGACAGAACTGTATCTGGTCTCTCTGACCATCTCGGGCAACGACAGAACTGTATCTGCAGGCTCGTCCCAGCAAACCGGCGACTTGCATCGCCTCCCATACAAGGCCTCATATGGGGCCATCTCGATCGACGCGTGGTAGCTGTTGTTGTAGGAAAACTCCACTAGCGGTAGGTGCTTGACCCAATGGTCTCCCCAATCCAAGACGCACGATCGCAACATGTCCTCCAACGTCTGAATCGTCCTCTCGCTCTGGCCATCTGTCTGCGGGTGATAAGCCGTACTGAAATGCAATCTGGAGCCCAAACTCTCCTGAACCTGCTGCCAAAACCTCGAGGTGAAGCGCCCATCTCGATCAGATACGGTCCTCTCTGGTACTCCATGAAGCCTCACAATCTGGCGAATGAACTCGTCCGCTAACTTCGATGCTAGCCATGTCTCCTGAATAGCTATGAAATGGGCCGACTTGGTCAACCTGTCGACCACGACCCAAATAGCGTCAAATCCTCGGACGTCTCGCCTCAGCCCAGTGACGAAATCCATGGAGATATCCGTCCACTTCCACTCGGGAACTGGAAGTGACTGGACGGGTCCTCCCGGCCTCTGGTGATCAATCCGAACCTGCTGACAAACCTGACATCTGGCCACGAACTCTGTGATGTCTGCTCTCATCCTCTGCCACCAATAACTCCTCCTCAGATCCTGATACATCTTATTCGTCCCTGGATGGACAGAATAAGGGGTGGAGTGGGCCTCCTCCATGATCCTCTGCCTCAAATCTGACGTCGAGGGAACTACAACTCTGCCCTGGAAGGTCAGCATCCCGTCTGCTCTCTCTGCAAGCTCTCGAAATCTGCCCCGAGTCGCCGGTTTGCTGGGACGAGCCTACAGATACAGTTCTGTCGTTGCCCGAGATGGTCAGAGAGACAGTTGATAAGGTTGGTCGCATCCGAGAGCATATGAGGGTAGCCCAGGATCGACAGAAGAAGTATGCGGACAGGCGGAGGACCGAGCTTGAGTTCGAGGTAGGCTCGCATGTATGGCTTCGAGTTTCGCCCACCAGGGGATTTCGACGGTTCGGCATCAAAGAGAAGTTGAGTCCGAGGTTCATTGGCCCATTTGAGATCCTAGAGAGAGTCGGTGTGGTAGCCTACCGTTTAGCCTTACCTCCATCCTTAGCCGGCGTTCATGACGTCTTTCATGTCTCCCAGCTCCGTCAGTATATTCCCGACCCTAATCATGTCCTTGACCACTCAGACCTTCACATCGAGCCTGACCATACCTTTGTAGAGCGTCCGGTGAGGATCCTTGATCGTCGTGTCAAGAAGCTTAGGAACAGGGAGGTTCCTTTGCTTCTGGTTCAGTGGTCTAGGAGGAGCCCTGAGGAGGCCACATGGGAGACCGAGGAGAGCATTCGTGCTAGCTATGGAGATGTCTTAGATGAGCTACTGGCGTCCTATGTTGAGCCGAGCGTAGATATTACCTTGACCTCTCGAGTGCGGTGAGTATGCCTAGCCAGTGGTTGGGATTGGTTAGTGGTGTCTCCTTGATTTGTGTGCTTATACGTGGTAGTTATGTGCAGATCCTTGGTGATATGATGTGATGAGCCTCGATGATATGATGATGTGCTAGATATTATGGTATGTGACTGCCTTTGATGTGCTATAATCTTCTGTTTATCTTGAGATTATGATCATTCTTCTATATCCACGATGCCTAATATTAGAACTGCTAGAGATTGAACTGTGGAATTATGATTCGACTCGGAACCTAGGAAGAGAATACGGGATTAGCCTTTAGAGGTGGATGTTAGAATGATTAGGAAGTTGGGAATGCCTTGGTTAATATCGAATTTAAAGAATTTCAAATGGTGATTTAAAAAGGAACATAGATTTTGAGAAAACTATTCCAACCCGGGTTTTCATTATGACGCCCCACGAAGTGGATACAAGCATGTATGGGGCTATCTCGATCGACGCGTGGTAGCTGTTGTTGTAGGAAAACTCCACTAGCGGTAGGTGCTTGACCCAATGGTCTCCCCAATCCAAGACGCACGATCGCAACATGTCCTCCAACGTTTGAATCGTCCTCTCGCTCTGGCCATCTGTCTGCGGGTGATAAGCCGTACTGAAATGCAATCTGGAGCCCAAACTCTCCTGAACCTGCTGCCAAAACCTCGAGGTGAAGCGCCCATCTCGATCAGATACGATCCTCTCTGGTACTCCATGAAGCCTCACAATCTGGCGAATGAACTCGTCCGCTAACTTCGATGCTGGCCATGTCTCCTGAATAGCTATGAAATGGGCCGACTTGGTCAACCTGTCGACCACGACCCAAATAGCGTCAAATCCTCTGACATCTCGCCTCAGCCCAGTGACGAAATCCATGGAGATATCCGTCCACTTCCACTCGGGAGCTGGAAGTGACTGGACGGGTCCTCCCGGCCTCTGGTGATCAATCCGAACCTGCTGACAAACCTGACATCTGGCCACGAACTCTGTGATGTCTGCTCTCATCCTTTGCCACCAATAACTCCTCCTCGGATCCTGATACATCTTATTCGTCCCTGGATGGACAGAATAAGGGGTGGAGTGGGCCTCCTGCATGATCCTCTGCCTCAAATCTGACGTCGAGGGAACTACAACTCTGCCCTGGAAGGTCAGCATCCCGTCTGCTCTCTCTGCAAGCTCTCGAAATCTGCCCCGAGCCATCCTCTCTCTCAGAACTGCAATCTCTGGACAATCTGCCTGACCCTGCCGAATCTCTGCTGACAACTCTGCCTGCACCTCTAAGAACGACAACTGCCCGCGATCTCGCTGAACCCACACCTCAAAGCAGCATCTCAACAGATCTCTCTGCAAATCTCGCTGAGCTGTAAGCCTCTCAACTGCCACCTCATGATGAGTCTTCCTACTCAACGCATCTGCCACTACATTGGCCTTCCCGGGATGATAGACTATGTCCAAGTCATAGTCCTTCAGAAGCTCCAGCCATCGTCTCTGACGCATGTTGAGCTCTTTCTGTGTGAAAATGTACTTCAAGCTCTTGTGATCCGTCATCACCTTGCAAGAAGTACCATACAGATAATGCCTCCAGATCTTCAGAGCGTGAATCACGGCTGCTAACTCCAAATCATGGATGGGGTAAGACACCTCTGCAGGCTTCAACTGACGCGAAGCATAAGCGATGACCCGATCTCTCAGATGCAGAACACAACCCAAGCCGGAATGCGAAGCATCTGTGTAGACAACAAAGTCCTCTGTCCCATCTGGTAGAGCCAACACCAGAGCAGTCGTCAACTTCTGCTTCAAAAGCTCAAAGCTGGCCTGACAATCTGAACTCCACTCGAAGGGGACGTCCTTCTTCAGCAGCTGCGTCATCGGTCTAGCAATACTCGAGAAACCTTGGACGAACCTCCTGTAATAACGAGCCAATCCCAGGAATGAGCGGATATCTCTGACATTCTTGGGCACCTCCCAAGCAACGATGGCATCAATCTTTGCCGGATCCACGACAACTCCCTCAGCTGAAATAACGTGGCCTAAGAAAGCCACCTCTGTGAGCCAGAACTCACACTTGCTGTACTTCTCATACAGCTGATGCTTCCTCAGCGTCTCCAGCACAATCCTCAAATGCTCCTCGTGCTCCTCTCTACTCCTCGAGTAGACTAAGATGTCATCGATGAAGACGACGACGAACTTGTCCAAGAAGTCGATGAATACTCGGTTCATGAGCTCCATGAACGCGGCTGGTGCATTGGTCAGCCCAAACGGCATGACCACGAACTCGTAGTGACCGTAGCGAGTTCGAAAAGCGGTCTTCGGAACATCCTCTGGCTTCACCCTCAGCTGATGATAGCCCGACCTCAAATCGATCTTCGAGAAGACCACGGCGCCCTGCAGCTGATCCATCAGATCGTCAATCCGGGGAAGAGGATAACGGTTCTTCACCGTTGCCCGGTTCAGCTCTCGATAATCGATGCACAGTCTCAGCGACCCATCCTTCTTCTTGACGAAAAGCACTGGTGCTCCCCAAGGCGATGCACTAGGCCGAATGTAGCCCTTCTCAGCTAGCTCCTCTAGCTGAGCCTTCAGCTCGGCCATCTCCGTCGGTGCCATGCGATAAGGAACTCGCGAGATAGGCCTGGTGCCTGGCTCTAACTCAATCGCGAAGTCAACCTCTCTCGGCGGGGGAAGTCCTGGCAGCTCCTCCAGAAACACGTCTGCGAAGTCTCTGACAACGGGAACATCTGATATGCTGGGATGCGTGCGATCCACCTCTAAAGCGTAACACCAATACCCGACGCAACCCTGGTCTAAAAGTCTGGCGGCTCTGACTACGCTGATGAGTGATCCGTTCCTCTTGGGGTCGCTCCCCCAAACCTGGTGCTCGGTCCCGTCGGATGCCAAAATCGACACTATCCTCGTCCGCAAGTTGATGATAGCCCCGTAGTAGTCCATGAAGTCCATACCCAAGATGAGATCGTCCATCCTCAATGGCATAACTATAAGGTCGGTAGGCCACTCTCGCTCACCTATCCGAATGGGGCACCCTAAAATCTCACGACTCGTCCTAACCTTGGCCCCATCCGCCAGACCAATAGTAAGGGGTGAACCACTCGTGCAGCTCAGGCTCAGCCTGGCCACGCACGCCTCTGCTATGAAGCAGTGAGTCGCACCAGTGTCAAACAAGATAGATAGGCACTCATCATGGAAGAATATCGTACCTGCGGAAGTCGGGGCTGAGCGGTCATCAGCATGCATCTGAAATACGCGGGGCCGTGGGGGCAGTCCTGGTCCTCGAACGCCCGAACTCTGGCCACGATCATACCCTGACCCTGACGCTCCTACAGAAGGTGATCCACGACCCTGACCTGACCCAGATGGTCCTCTACCTCCACGTCCAGAGCCTCTACCTCCTCTACCTCCGCCTCCGCCTCTGCCAGAAGGGTCACCTCGTCCCTGGCCCTGACTCTGGGGATATGTCAGCAGTGGTGGCTGAGGAGCCACAGGAAGTCTCGGTGGCTGTGCAGTAGCTGGAGCTCCACGACTCTGAGGGCATGTGGCAGCTCGGTGCCCCATAGTACCACAGGTGTAGCACACAGTCGAGCGGTCTGGGCAAGAAGCAATGAAGTGGCCCCTCCCGAAACACCCATGGCAAGTCCTCACTCTGGCATCTCCTCCATAAGAAGTCTGAACTGGGGGTGCTCTCTGTGCAGCTCCGTGATACCCTCCTCTAAACGCTCCTCTCCTAGATCTGTCGTCTCCACGAGGGTCAGCTGGACGCGCCCTCTTCGCCTCGGGGCGAACAGTAGAGTAGGAAGTCTCACACAGAATCCTCTGCTGATCATACATAAGCATGACCTCCAGAAATCGGTCAAAGCTGACAACTCCCAAGCTGGACGCATGCAGAAGTACAGGAGGCGGCAATCTCATAGACAGCAAACGGATCCGACTCTCGTCTGATGGGCATAGGTGATCGCAGTATATCAGCTCACTCTTGAACTGACGAACGATGGTAGCTACAGAAGCCGACCGGTCGCAGGTGCCGCGCATAAAAGATACCTCCCTAGCCAACTGTATCCCTGGTGGACGGTACTCCCTCAGCATCAGGGATCTGAAGTCGTCATAGGTCCACTCGGTCCGCTCCTTCTTGCAGCCAAACCATCTGGCATTCGCGTCCTCCCGCAGAAGTCCAGCAACAAATCTCTGTCTCTCAGAGTCAGGTACAGCAACATGGTCAAATAACCCCTCCATATCACGCAGCCATCTCTCAACGTCATCTCCGACGCCTCCCGCGAAGGTCGGCGGGCTACACTGAGCAAATCTCTTGACCCAATCGATGCGCTTCTCAGGGCACGCAACGACCACATGCTCGCCTGGCTGCTGAACTGAAACCTCTGGCGTCGGCGCCGTAGATCGAGCCCCTCCGCGTAACTCGCTCAGAATATCATGAAGCGCTGCCTCTAGCTGCCCAATCCTAGTCTCGGGGGAAGCTGGCACCCAATCATCAGCTCGCGGTGGCGAAACTCGCTCCTCAGCGCTCTCAGCAGCAACTCGACGAGGGCGTCCCCTGCCGCGACGCGCCCTACCCCCATGCCCATCTAAGCCACGTCTCGTGTCGACCATACTTGCTACATAACAATAATTATATCACTCAGCACAGAAGCCCTCAACGATTCAATATGACCCTCTTCAAGGAGGATCGCCCTCAGGTCCAAATGAATTGAAGTCATACAAGCACAGAGACGATCTATGCCGCCCTTCGGGGGGCGGCTAACCGGAGGGGCAAATACCTCACGGTCTCCTAACCCATTTTACTCCAACCCTCGAGTTCCTTGGAGTCTTCACACCCCATCTGTAAAAGAAGCTAGTATTTTGCCTACCTTCCCCGAATTCTACATCCATAAGGGATGCCTATCGCATAGTCTCTACCCCACGAGATTGCCATTCATAATTGATTACTCTATGCTTATGTCCAATTAAATTCATTTTGCCCCTTGAAAACATTTTGAAAACCACTTGAAAGCAAATTGAAAACCTTGGGCCATTTTCAAAACCACTTCAACCTATCATACTCGGATTGCAAAACCTCAGCTCTGATACCCCTTTGTAACGGCCCGGGATTATGATTCCCGAGTTACGTTTCGAGGGATGAAACCCCTCGTTAGGACCTTGCGCCCCGAGTACAGGTTGAAGGTTTCAAAACTTACTTTAATGTTTTCAAGGGGGATTTCATACCCAAAATCGAAGGGATCGTTGGAATCCCCGGGGAAGTCCCCTGTACCTGTCGTAATCTAAGCGTGGAAATCAGAAATCATGCGACTAGCGAAAACAAGTATAATACAAAAGTGTGCCACGGCAGAGCCGGGTCAAAACAGAGTCTAAAGTGTAAATCCGAAAAGTATAATCAGAGTTTGGTGAAGTCTATACTCCAGCGCTCACTCTCCGCCGACAAAATGACCCGCGCAATAAGCAAACAACACCGATAGGGTGAACATAAATAATATCTAAAAAAAATTGATATGGGGCGGGATCAGATCGATGCCCACTTAACTCTGCATCCCAACCATAAGCACATATATACGCTATACCTAATAAAGATGCTTCTAGATGCATAGCAGAATAATAACACACTAAGATGCTCCTAAGTTCAAGTACGTAATAATGATAAGGCCTTAGCACAGAATACCAAGTGGTATATCCCTCTCCTACCTCCACCCCTTCCGATAGGTGGAGACTGGCCGGCTCGTGAATGCATTCATTCATAATTGGGCGGCACGCATGCCTAACCCGCTCCACAATAAAGCCCGCAGGCATATCATAATATAAGGAAGTTCATGACTCGATTGGCTCAGGGTACCCGATGAGGCTGGGCTACCCTATGACCCTAGCAATGACTCTAGTTACTTCACAGATAACGGCCGTTCTGTTTACACACGCATAAAGAAATAGGATGCTCAACGTAGATGCAACCTAGCATGGTACTACATGGCATGCTGATCATGAATGCAACACCTAGTATATCATGCACCTAAAGCAGGGAATAGCTCTATTCAATCTGAGTAAGCTCCGAAGAGACTTACCTGGCTAGCAGATCAGCAAAAGAATAATCCAGCACACAGTAGTCACGATCACAGAGTATCACCTAAATACATAACGAGAATACACTGAGTATAATTCTATAGCCACTCTGAACACATATATCACACACTCGTACAAAATAAATAAACAAGTTCGCATCCGTCATACTTCCAGTTCATCCTCACATACTCCTATTTCATACTCATACTTTCCATAAGGATATATACCATCATCATCATCGGTAGCCAATATTTAACACTTTATAATAAATCACCACACATCATGCTATTAGTCACACATATCATTCCGTTAGTCAAACGATCAAATTATCATGCTAGTTAGTCATCAAGCAAGTATAATTCCCAAGTTAGTTCCAAAATCGTTTCAAATCCGAATTAAATAGTTAAGGATTCCAGCCCATGAAAATACCCGCAAAATCCTCTTTTCAATTTATTTATTAAAGTACTTTCTCATCCTTGAAATTCCTTTCCAAATTTCTTTATAAATCTTGAAGTCCCATTAATATATTTTCAAACTCAAATAATATTTCATGATATTTTAAATACCGTTAATTAGTTAAATAATAAACGAATAACCCGAACCGAACCGAACTGAACCCGCTAAATAACACCCGACCGGTTTAACCAACAAATCAATTTAGATAAAAAAGAGTTGGGACCCACGGCTGACTGGGCAACGGATGGAGCCCACGGCTCATCTTCCTCCTCCGAATTTCAACTCCCGCCTGCTCGCCTATGGGGCTCGACGCCCGCCTCCGCCGCCTTGGCTCCGCCCAGTGCGACGCCGCGCCCGCCCCCCTCGACTCTCCCGCATCACCCGGACTCTCCCCGCTTGCAGCTCACTCACACTCACCCAGTCGCTCTCGCGCTCGCCTCTGCCTCACTCGAACTCACGCTCGACCCTCGCCGGAGCTCTCGAGCTCGCCGGAGCTCTCGAGCTTGTCCATCCTTCCCCACACTCGACTCTCAACACCGCCCCCCAACTAGCCTAAGCAACGAGGATTTGCGAATCTAACGAGAAAAGAAGGAAAAGATCGGGGGCTCACCGAGGTGGTTCGCGACTTCGGAGCTCTCGATCGGAGGTCTGGACGTCGTCGGTGGCTCGCGATGGCTCCTGGATGGCCCTGGGGTGGCGCTGGACGTCGGTGGAGGGGACCCGCGGTGCTGTTGCTGCTGCCGGTGACGGGGAACAGGGGAGGTGGTGGTGAAGGAGGTGGTGTCGATGGTTGATGGAGGAGGAAAGATGGTGGTGGCGAGTTGAGTTGGTGATGGCGTGAACGAGGGAGTGTGAATGATGGGGAATGGAATTGACTATGATGGTGAATGACGGGGTATGGGGTGGGTTGAATTTGAAGGGTAAGGTGAGTGATGGGAGTGGGTGAGAATTGTGTGTGAAATTGGTTAACCAATACCCGAAAACAAATCCCGAATACGCGAATTTCGAATCCTACAATCAGTTCTCAAATGTTAGTTTCCCCGACTATCGCTTTCTCGATCAATTAGATTTATTACATTGAAAAGGATATCGTCATCCAATAATTATTTTGAATTTTCGAGGTCAAGGACGGAAATTGTTTGCCAAATTTTATATTCCGGTAGGAATCCGCTAAACGAGTTTTAAAACCGATTAAATTTCATTTTTAATTCTCTTTTTCCAAAAAAAAATTAGGATTTGAAAATCCGAGCCTTTACACTGTTTATCACGGTATTGAACTTTTCAATTTGTAGCATAATGTTGCATTTAATGTGTATGTCTTATTAATATGTTTATTGCTCTTGTTTATACCTTTAAATGAACATATAATTTATGTTGCCGTTTCCTCGACGTTTCCGTTTCCTAAAAAAATTGGATTGACATTTCCTCGTTTCCGTTTCCCTTCCGGTTTCCGTGTAACATAGATTACGTTTCCGTTTCCCTTCCGGTTTCCGTGTAACATAGATTACAACACTCTTATAGAAATTGATATATATTTTTTTGGCACAAATTGTCAAATAACCACCCACTATTCATTGTTGTTTGCAAATAACCACCCATTATTCAAAAATTATCAAATAACCACCCACTATTCATTGTTGTTTGCAAATAACCACTCTTTGTTAAAAAATTGTCAAATAACCACCCATTAAATATAGGTTGTTTGCAACTAACCACTCATACGGACATACCCCTTTTCTTGTTAAACCTCACTTAATTTAATACGAAAAGACAATTATACCCCTATTCTTTAATGTTTCATTTTTAGTAAAAAGACAATTATACTTCTCTTTGTTGCTTGATTTTGCAGGTATTACAATTAGACTTGTCAAATGGGTCATTTGGGTTGGATCCCGAGTAAAACGAGTTCCGGGTACATCCAGGTTGTCTCGAACCCGGGTTTGACCGAGTTTCGGGTCATTTTGGGTCGATTTTGTGTTTGTCAATTTTTTCTTTTTTGAATTAAAAAAAATTATGATTTGATAATTTTGGATAATTTTAAAATTCTACAATTAAAGACGTTGTTCATAAATTCTAGTGTTTGTAATTATATACTATATCTCATCTAAAATATTTTATTTTTATTATTTCTCACAATTTTTAATCAAATGTAATAATATATAAATATCAAAATTTTAAATAATTTTTTTAAAAATTTGATATTTTATAGTATATTATTACATATTATTTTAAGAGGGAAATGCACAAACTAACCAAAAAACTCGAAAGTATTGCAAGGTTAACTCGATCCGGAAAAAAATTGCAGATCCGGTTACCTGTGTACCCGGTAACCTATTGCAAAGGAGAGAAAGGGAAGAGAGAAGGAAGGGGATCGGAGACGGGGACATCTCCCTCGAGGTGAGGCGCGGGAGACTAGAAGTGGATCGGAGGCGGGCGAGAAATTCGCTCCGGGATCAGTGGGAGGCTCCGGGCTCAGTCGGAGGGCTCGAGCCACCGCGAGAGAGAAGGGGAAGGGAGACGGAGGCGGAGCAGGACAAGCTTCCCGGGTGGCGCACGACGCTCGAGAGGAGGGAGAAGGAGGCCGATGAGGCTCCAAGTGGGACGACCTAGGTTTCTTTGTGCAGTATATTGGGCTTTCGGGATCGTTTTCGCGGTAAAGCTCTCTCTTTTTCTAGCTGTTCTTTGAATTGATTGAGTTTTACTAGCTACCTCAGCTTCAATTTTTCAATTCTTTGCTGTTTGGTGTAGAATTTGATGGTATGGAATTGAAATAGGATTTGTATTAGGGTTTGAAAGCTTCAGTCCATGAATGCAGCGTTCACATGAATTAGGATTTGTTACTTGTGGAATTGTGTACCATCGTCTTCTTCCATGTCCCCGGACAAATGATTCCCGAGTTACGTTTCGAGGGATGAAACCCCTCGTTAGGACCTTGCGCCCCGAGTACAGGTTGAAGGTTTTAAAGCCTAATTTAAATGTTTTCAAAGTGGGATTTCATACCCAAATGCGAAGGGACCGTTGGAATCCCCGGGGAAGTCCCCTGTACCTGTCGTAAGTCTAAGCGTGGAAATCAGTAGTCATGCCAATAGCGAAAACAAGTGTAATACAAGAGGGTGCCACGGCAGAGCCGGGTCAAAACGGAGTCTAAAGTGTAAATCCAAAACATAATCTGAGTCTGGTGAAGTCGATAACTCCAGCGCTCACTATCCGCCGACAAAATGACCCGCGCAATAAGCAAACAGCACCGATAGGATGAACATAAATAATACCTAAAAAAAATTGATATGGGGCGGGATCAGATCGATGCCCACTTTAGCTCTGCATCCCAACCCTAAGCACACATATACGCTATACCTAACAAAGATGCTTCTAGATGCATGGCGGAATATTAACACACTAACATGCTCCTAAGATCAAGTACATAATAATAATAAGGCCTTAGCACAGAATACCAAGTGGTATATCCCTCTCATACCTCCACCCCCTTCCGATAGGGCGGAGACTGGCCAGCTCGTGAATGCATTCCATCATAATCGGGCGGCACGCATGCCTAACCCGCTCCACAATAAAGCCCGCAGGCTTCTCATAATATAAGGAAGTGCATGACTCGATTGACTCAGGACGGGACCCGATGAGACTAGGTCGTCCTATAACCCTAGCAATGACTCTAGTTACTTCACAGATAACGGCCGTTCTGTTTACGTACACATAAAGAAATAGAATGCTCAACGGTCGATGCAACCTAGCATGGTACTACATGGCATGCTGATCATGAATGCAAGCACCTAGTATATCATGCACCTAAAGCAGGGAATAGCTCTATTCAATCTGAGTAAGCTCCGAAGAGACTTACCTGGCTATGCAGAACAGCATAATAGGAAGTCTGGCACACATTAGTCATAGCACAAGGCATCACCTAGATGCATATCAGAACACATATATAAGTCTACGTCTAATCATTCAAGCACTCAAAGCATACATCATTCAACGAGAATAACAACCATATCGCAATCGTCATTTCTTCAAGTTCAACCATTCATCGCATTGCCACATTCCTCAATACCATATCGTTCTCATCATTCCATTCAACCACGTTCATATATTCATAACCATATATTTGCATATCATATAGCTCAAGGGCATCATATTCATCATATCTCAACGTATAAGTTAACGATACATAATCTTAACATTTCATCATGCTATTAGTCAACACAAATCATAATATTACACACTCATTCACATCAATCATGCTAGTTAGTCATCGAGCACATAATTCCCGAGTTAGTCCCGAAAACCGTTTTGAAAACCGAGTTAACTAGTTAGAAATTCCATCCTTGGAAAATGTTCGTCAAATTCCTTTTTCGAGTTAAATCCGATAATACCTTTTTAAGTCTCCAGGTCTCATAATATTATATTTGTTTCAAATCACCATAATATTATATCTTTAATCTCAAAATAATATTTTATATTTAAAATTGTACATACTATTATATATTATTTTAAATACCTTTTATTAAACACTTTCATAAAACATTCCCAAATCCCTTAAAAATCCTAACGATTTTTATTTAATAAGATCAGCCTTTTATGGAATTAACAACTACCCTTATTTTATAAAAATTACAACCCGATCCCTTTATTTTGTTAAATGCCAAAACCGAGCCTCACTTGTTTTTAACCTTCCAAAACCGAACATATTCTATAAATTGGACCCAACACTTGATTTTAAAACAATTAGTTATGGCCCAAAAATCAGGCCCAAAAACCTTCATTTTTCTTTGAAAAGAAAAGGCCCAACACCACAATTCATTTCATCCCTCATTTTGATGGAAAGCTGGAAAAAAAGGACGGGGACCCACGGATGAGGTGGAGCTGATGTGGCGTGGGGCCCGACGGCTAAGTAAATGGGAGAGGGAGGGCACTGTTCCTCCTCCTTCTACCTTTGCAATTTACAGAGTTTGAACGGGAGAGAATGGGAGAGAGAGAGGAGACTCGCCGGTGGCGGATCCCGGACTCCGACCCCAAACCCGACACTCGCATACATAGACAGGAACATGAAGAAGAAGGAGGGAGCAAGAAGGCTCACCGAGGTTCCGACACGCCGGAGAATGTTCGATAGGAGCTCGATTGGCCTTGTCGGAGTCGATTTCGTCTCGCCGGAGCTGGGTAGTCATCGGAGGTGGCCTAGGACGAAGAAGGAGGTTATAAAGGTGGATCTTTTCGAGTTTCTAATGGAGAAAGAGAGGGGGGAAAAAAATCCTCACCCGCGCGGTTCAATCGGAAAGCAAATCGGGGAGGCTGCGGCTGAGCTCGGTGGCGTGGCTGCGGCGTTATGGTGACCGGGGAGGGTGAGGGTGGTGATGGTGTGGCGGTGGTGAGGAGGAGGAGAAGTAAGGTCGCCGCTGGTGGCCGGCAACAAGGAGAGAGGGAGCGGTGGTGGCAATGGTGAAATCCTGAGGTGAAGGAGGAAGAAAAAGGGGGTTGTTTTACTGATTCCACTTTGAAAGGAGAGGGAATGGGTTCCTGTAATCCTTTGTTTTTGGTGTGGGTTTTGGTGTTTGACCAGGCCAAAAGAAGCAAGTAAGTGTTGGAGAGAGGAAGAGAGGGAGGGTGTGAGTTTGGGGCTCCTTGGTGGGTGTTGGTAAAAAATAACCTGATTTTATGCAGATTTGTAGGGGAGTGGGGCTGAATCCGGATGAATCAAAGTAAGGGGCTTGTTTGTTTTCCAAGGAAGTGAGAATCAAAGAAAAGAGGGAGAGAATGAGTGGATAGAATTTATCCAAAGAGGAGAAGATGAGTTGGAGGTTAGAATTGGATAAGAATGGGTGAGAAAGAGACGGAATTGTGGTCACGGAATTAGTTTCAGACGTTGAAATCCCGCTCTTTCTTTCGCGGAATTAGATTTGAAATCCGAGAATCAAGGTTGTCATGTTAGTTCTTAAAAGAATTTTATTGAGGATGGAAATCCGCTTTACGAGATCAAAAGTCCGAGCTAGCAAGTTTTTTTTTTTCCCGCTAAATTCCGCTTTAAAATTCATTTTGATTTTCTTTTTCCGAGAAATTATAATTCAAAAATCCGAGCCTTTGCAAAGACTCCCTCCACGAGTTGAGCGTTTGGTTGTTCTAGAAGGAGGGTCCGTTGCTGAATATATCAGCAAGGCTGTCGATCTCCCACCGTTGTAAATTTGGCTTTCATGTGTGCTATTTGTTCTCTCATGAGAAGTGGGACATCTAAATGAATGAAGAAACCTTTAATATAGGTATGTTGCTGACTTGATTCATTTTAGAGCTGTGCATGTGCATCCAAGGCGCTTTCCAAGGTGATTACGATAGATTTGCCTATTTTTCTCCTACTCAGTTCAGTTAAAGGAAATTTCGTTTAACATTCTGATTTTGTTTTAGGTGTTATGAGGTTGATTGGATGTAGCCTATTAGCTCAATGGAAGAGCATTGTGGTCATACACTCATACACAAAGATGTGACTTCAATTCCCACGTAGGCTTATTATTCACTAATCAATGCCGACTATCGATCAACTTATGTTTAGAACAAGTCAAGCTTGCTACATCACCAGATTCAGGTGTCAAGTAAAAAAATCATATGTCAACTAAAACACATTATATGTCATGTAAATCCGGTATGAGTGACATGTAATTAAATTCAGTATGGGTTATGGTTTTTTTTTGGTGCTGCTATCACAGAATTTAGTGGCATAAGTGCTTGGATTAGCATGTTTCTTTGTTTGAGGGACTCACAACGCAGAAGTGAGTTAATTATTAATAAAACATCAAACGAAGCTCTTTTGTAAAGTTCTACATATTCAACCCTTAATTTTCCATTTCTACATGACAGCAACACGTTTCAACATGTCACCTGTTTATTCAGACATCACAGACAACAAAATTGCAGCAATTCAATCTAAATATGCAAGAGTGAAATGCCATGTCCAGACTTTTGCAGCAAGAATGCAGGACTTGAAAAAGGGAAATTTGAGATACATTGTTCCCCATGCAATTCCATTGTGCAAAAGCCAGTATATATAACATGTTCCATTTCTCCTGCCCTATCTAAATCTCCCCCTTCAAATATTTCTTCCATTTCTCTACATTATTCGAACCAAAAAGCTAATTGTGACT
The DNA here is from genome assembly GCA_037127255.1 of Persicaria tinctoria. Classification (NCBI taxonomy): domain Eukaryota; kingdom Viridiplantae; phylum Streptophyta; class Magnoliopsida; order Caryophyllales; family Polygonaceae; genus Persicaria; species Persicaria tinctoria. Next base: position 26,695,690 of record JBANSL010000006.1, read on the forward strand.
GAATCCAGAGAAGCTTTCCGACTCCCACAGATACTTGGTCTTCTTATTGTTGAAATTAATAAAGCTGTTGGAATGCCACTTTAGTTTCACAATCATTCCAGTAGAGTGAGTTCCACCGGTCGTTCGGCTTATCCCACACTTGAAATGTAGGAAGAGGAAGATTGTTGTTGCCCAACAACATCCTTGCCAGTTTAGGTGCCGAAAACATCCATTAAAAGAAAATGTGTGGTGATAGTTGCACAATTACCTTCAATATGGAAGTTGTACAGAAGTTGCACTCTTGCTATAAATATTTATGAATAAAAGATGTTATCTATATCAAGGGTCAAGGGCACTAATTGACAGCCATTACAATAAAACGCATCATAGTTTGTACACATCAAAACATAGCTTTGGTACATCAGATCGATCAAAGGAAATCCTGCATACATGACATGAACTTATATTAACATGTCATTCAAATCCTGCATACATGACATGAACTTATATTAACATAGCTTTGGTACAAGCTCACATGTAAGATAGGAGCTAATGCCAAACCTCATTTGCTTCACTTCCAAGCCAATAATGTACCTCATGTTGAGAAGTTTGATTCCACCTATAAAGACACTAATTCTTTGATTCCAACTATACATACCTGGCCAAATGGATTTGAAATTTTTACTTAAGATGCAGCGGGAGAGAGGTTGGGTACTATGAACTCGCCGACGTCCATATCTCCAATTGACCTTGACATGCACAAACCCCCTGGCCAACATCAAAGGGGACCAATCTGTGCAGAGGTAAAACTTTCATATTGCTAGATGCATATCCAACTAAACAAAGTCTAGATTGAAGCCTCCTTATCAAAATGAAATCATATAGAGAACAGAATCGGAGAAATCAGTGCTCGATTCAATATGCTTGTTTTAGGCATTCATCTGTAAATTTCGTGTTCTTGTTTTCTCCCTTTTAGGCATTCATCTTATATTAATAACAGATCAAAATTGGCAAAGATCAAACATTCTGTAAATTCGGTGGTAGTATAGATGTTGTGCATAACAATCAGTGCTCATTCTCCTAGTAAATATCAAAATTAGCAAAGAAATCAACACAATCAAAGAAAGAAAGAAACGAATTCGAAATTTGAAAACCCTAGGAATACCGAGGAGTAGGACATCGTAAAAAAGGATACGAACTGGAAATTAAAAACCCTAAATTGAATGAAAACAAATGGAGTGCGAGAGAGGAGAAGTGTGGATCCAGGGAGTGATGATGAGCAGTCGAGGGAAGAAAGGGAGACCACCGGTGGAGAGTGGTGTAGAGTTACCTCAAGTGGCGGTGAGAGGGCCAGAGACAAATGGTGAAGTGCCAACGGTGCTCGGTGGTTTGGGAGATGCCTCCGCCTGCGTCTCGCCTCGAGCTGTGAGAAACCGACGGTGTCTCGCTTGCGTCTCGTCTCGCCTCGATCCGTCGTCTCGCCTCGATCCGACGGTACGTGCTCGGTGGTCTGGGAGATGCCTCCGCCTTCTCTCTTCCCTTCCTCTCTCACTGTTGCGTGCTTTTCCCTCTCCAACCGGCTACAGCCCGTGAGAAACCGGGTAAAAGAAGGTTACTTTGCAATTTTTATTTTTTTTGGGGGGGGGGGGGTTAAGCCCCGCAATCTAACCGGTTTTTTGGGTTAGTTTTGCAAAAGCCCCTTATTTTAATATATTTTTTTAGAATTTTTATCTTCTTAAAAAAAATGTGTTGAAAAATAAAAAATCAAATACTATCGATCGGACGGAGTATTACACAATACAAATAAATATAAAAATTGCTTTGAAAATGAAAGATCAAGTGATTGTAATTATAAAATGTAATAAATTGGAATCTCCATAAAAAAAATTTAATCATATATAATTATAAATCAACCGGGTCAATCGGGTCACCAGGTCGAAACACATATTACTTGGAAAATTTTTGGATTTTCGGGTATAATTGTCTTTTCATATTAAATTAAGCGGGGTTTACCAAGAAAAGGGGTATGAGTGGTTAGTTGCAAACAACCTATATTTAATGAGTGGTTATTTGACAATTTTTTAATAAGGGGTGGTTATTTGCAAACAACAATGAACAGTGAGTGGTTATTTAACAATTTTTTAATAAAGAGTGGTTATTTGCAAACAAAAATGAATAGTGAGTGGTTTTATGCATTTTTGCCTATTTTTTTTCAATATAATTTGTCAAACGGATTACACTTTTTTTTAGAGGAAATTTGGTAAAATATACCTTTTGTAAAATGTGATTAAGTAGTTCGACCCTAATAAAATTAAATTGGCCGCGTCGGCTCTCCCCAAAACAAAATTAGGTGCCTGTACCCACCTCCGCTCCCCTAGCCCTCGTTCTCTCTCGCTCTCGCTTTCCCTTTCCCTCTCGAGCTCTCTTTCTCTTCGTCAATGGTGACCGCTCCACTACCGATTGAATCCATGAAAGGCTCCGCCGATTCAAAGACACCGACGACTTTCAGATATGGCGACAACGACGATGGATTCGGCAAAGAAATCCATGGACACCGAGGCCCCTTGGTTTCTGTTACCACTCCTTCTAACCATGGTTGTTGTAGATCCCTTCCTATATGTAATTTTTGGACCTCTCAACTCAATTTTGTACCTATTTAATGATGTTTTTAGTTTATTATACATCTTATTGTGTTCAATTTTGATTTTTTGGTTGGAATCTACAATTGTTTTTATGGATTTAGGGTTCGATTTGGGGCCAAAATGTCGGAATTGTGCTTTGACATGGTTGAATCTACAATTTTGATTTTGTACCTATGCTTGCATTATTACTGTATGGTCCATTTTTTAGAGGGCATGAAGTTGTTTGAGGTGTCACTAATGCATTGATGCTATATTAAGTTTTGTGTTGTGATTGTTTAGGAGGAGAGAAGCCAATAGAGAATTGGCCATGGAGAAGCTCAAAGAAGGACATGTCGGCACTGCAATTGAGCCTTTTCAAGTAAATTTTGTCCTCAAGACTGCAAAAATTGAATATATTGCTCAACATATTGTTATATGGATGCATCAGTTTTATTGGCTCAAAATGTAAGCTTGGAGCTGCTTATGGACTTGTTTTAGCGTTGGTGTTGCACACAAATAATGCATTTGTTTGAATTCTTGGAGCTTTCTGGATGTTTGTATTTGGTTGATTTAGTAATTCTATGCTTAACAATTAGCAATCTTAATATCTCCTAAGAATTGTTAGTTTGATCGGTTAATTAATGGTCACTTTGGATAGTTGAAATCATGTTGATGATATTCATGAAGATGCTTGGTTGATTTAAGCTTAGTTTGGTGGCTGTTAAAAACAAGTTAGTTTTTTTAAACGCTGTTTGGGGCTGTCTGCAGTCGACCACTTTCTTGTAGTTTGGGGCTGATTTTAGTCAAGAAAAACAAGGGGTTTATTGCTGAATTTTTATGCATGAAATTGGCTGTTTTTATGGGGTACTTTCTACTGCAACCGTTGCTGATTTTTATGTCATAAATTGATAGGCACCTTGTTGCTGATTTTTCTGTCATAATTTTTTTATGAATGAAATTGCTAATTTTTTTGGCATAAATCGTAGGTTCATCAAAGCTTAAGCCATGAATCGTGATGCACATAGTTTGTATGGATGCTTTGTATCGTGCACAAGTGGCATCATTGGTGTGACCCAACCTCCTCGAGTTGCTGTGCTTGCTACTGCCAAAAGGGTAACATACTGAACTTGCTTGAGATATGTTTAGTTGGTTGATTTGATCATTTTTAATACCGTCAAAATTCGATGAAATTCATGTTTAGTTGTTGAGCAATTGGATTTAGAAGTGTTGCTACAAATGTCATTCTTTCTGTTTAGTTGTTGATATTTTAATGGATCTGTTAGTTGATTGTTTTACCTCTTGCAGGCTGCAGCGTTGGCCTTTTATATATATTAGCCCTCTTTACATCAAAATTTGTCATTATATTTGTGGTCATTGTCCTTCTTTCTACTCTTGACTTCTGGGTCATTAAGAATGTAGGGTAATTTTAGTTGGTCTGAGGTGGTGGAGTGAAATCAATGATCTTGGTGAAAGTGTATGGAATTTTGAATCACTTGATCAAGAATGTAAGTGGGGTCATTACGAATGTAAGTGGGGTCATTACGAATGTAAGTGGGGTAATTTTTGAAGCTTGTTCTTTTCTATTGGCATATATGTTTTTCTTCAATATCAATATGCTTTTTTTTTCTTTGTTACAAATGCTACTGGACAACGTTTTCGTGTCCAACAAAGTCACTTGTACGAGCTCATGAGCTTGAGCTCAAGCTCAGCTCGAGTATAAGCGAGCTCGCGAGCTCGAGCTCAAGCTCGGCTTGAGTGCAAACAACCTCGAGCTTGAGCACTTTCCCCAGCTCGCGAGCCGAGCTCGAGTACTTGCTTGAGCTCGTTTTCATAGGGAGCTCGAGCTCGGCTCGTTAACAAACGAGCCGATCTTGAACACCAAGTACTTGAGCTCGTGAGCTCGTATATCACCTCTAGAATTAAGGGACATTTACTACGATCTTGTAATCACACGTTATGTGGTATTTCATATTATTAGATTCTTAAATATCATCACAAATGTGTCCTCAATAAAAATGTCATTTACAAACAATGTCATCACAAATGATTGAGATCAATGAGGTGGAATTACAAATGTCATCAATGAATAAAAGTCATCATTTAAAATATGTCTTCAATGAATAAAAGTCATCATTAAAAAGATGTCATCAATGAATAAAAGTCACCATTAATAAGATGTTATTACAAATGATTGCATCAATGAAGTGTAATCACAATGTGTCATCAGTGAATAAAATTATAATCGATGAAAATATAATGATATACAATTGATTAATTAAAAAAGTGGCATCAAAACACTACTTTGAAAAAGTTGCATCACATTAAAGAAAAAAATGTCATCAAAATACTACTTTGAAAAAATATCATCAAAAATATGGCATTACGGTAAAAAAAATATCATAAAAAATTGACATAAAAAAAGTGGCATCTGACGTTAACAGTAAAAAAAATGGCATCAATGATCAACGTGACATTGCTGTAAACAAAAAATGTCATCAAAGTTTAAAAAAAATGACATTAAAAAAGTGTGATCCAAATCATTTCATTAGAAAAGTGGCATCAAAGTGAAAATAAAATATAGTAAAATTTTGGCATCAAAACGGTAAAATATGGCATCACTAAAAAAAAGCATCTAAATGGGTTGGTCAACGTTGACCAGTTGACCGGTCAATAGTCAAATGGTTGACCATTAACCAACCCACTCTATTGGAGAGGGATCTACATCAAAATAATTAAATTGATTTGGGGACTAAGTGCCCACTTGAATATTAAAAAAAGGTATCTACCAAAATCAACTTTTTTTTTTTTTTAATACGGTTTTGTAAAGGGAGGAGAAACCGGGCGCCAAACTGAAATCTCCAGTCTTCACCCTTCTCCCTCGCCGCTCATTCCTCAATCTCTTCGCCCTACCAACACCTCCACCTCCACCCCTCAATTTCTTCCTCCAGTTTCTCCAATATATTCCCGCGCCATCGATTCTCACCGACATCGTTGCTAGATCGCCGATTTCTTTCCTTTCTCATCGGTTTATTTCAAGGCGGCGAAATCTATTTGCGATCCGAGTTCCGATTTAGTATCATTCCTACGGCTGTACAGAGCGTCGCATTGTCAGGTTCTTTAACTTCTGTACGGTCTCCATTTTTTATTTATTGTTTATCGGTTTCATTCGATTGTGTTTTGCAAATTGCTTTTACATACAAGTTTCGAACAATCAATTGCAATGGTTAACAATGACTGTATATTTCTGATCTAGTGATGACTGAAAGTCGGCTAATATGGAATTAGGTGTTGTGGCAATTTGAGAACACCGAGTCTATTAAGCTTCGGACATGGTCCAAAATCGCATAGTTTTGTTTGAAACCACAGTTTTAATTGGAGGATCAGGTAAGCAATATACAAAACCAGACAGGAAATCAGGTAAACAAATAGCTCGTCAAAACTGATAGCCGAAACTCAGTCTTAGAATTTAGCTCATTTTAAATAACGAGTTCAACGAGTTTAAGGTCGAATTGACTATACAGTTGTTCTTTTTATACCTTTTCCCTATAGATTCTTCTTTTGTCAATGTTGCTGTATCTCATATATAATTGTGACAATATGTGTAAAAGAAAAAAATGGTCGCAGTAGTTTTTCGTCATCATATCGGCCAGATATCGAAAATTGAACGATGATGATCACCCACTAGAGGATTTCCTATGCATCTCTACTATATATGTTCTCCTCAAGGTAGCTTGAGCTCTACTGTGATGTCAGATTTCTTATGCATCTCAACAACATAGTGCAATAATGATAGGAAACTCGCTGATGAATGGGTGAATCAGAAAAAATCTACTCTCAATTTACAAAATTACATTCATATGCTTAAAATTGATGCATATTCATCACACTGTAATTTACGAAAATACAGTCTCAGTTGCTTGCATTTGGTGTAGAAGACTGACTTGACCAATGATCCATCACAGAAGCTGGTGATGTCGGCAGAGGCTGGGCATTCCTTAAGAGCCCTACATCAGCATTTTCTGTTGGTGAATCTGGTTTCGACTTTCCTAGGGCAATCCTCAAAAATTTCAAACTATCATCACTTTTTAGAGAAGGTGGACGCTTCATTGTCCGACTTAACCACTTCTCTGTCACAGGTTCTGGTAAAGATGATTGTCGTTGGGCATTCTTCACAAATCCAACATTGTCTGTTGAAGGTAATGTATTCATGAATCCTATGTTCTCAGCTCTCATTTCCATTTCCTCCTCCTCTAGTGCATCATAATCTAAGCTTATAATATTCTTTAAGGCGTGAAGAACCTCAGCCATTGAGGGCCTAAGATCTCTTTCGTGCTGCAAGCATTGAAAAGCAAGCTCTGCCACCAAAGTTGTCATCCTTCTCACCTTTGAATCCGTCTCAAACCCAAGTTTAGGGTCTACTAATTCTTTGAATGCATGACCCTGGATTTTTATGATTGCATAGTTTGACAAGTTAATCTCATCTCTCTGCCTGCCTACGTCGACTGCAGGCAACGATGATATGAGCTCAATAAGAACAACCCCAAAACTATAAACGTCGCTTCTATCTGTCAGATGGTAACACTGGTGGTACTCGGGATCAAGATATCCCGGTGTCCCTTGTGGTGCTGTTGATACATGGGTTACATCTGCAGGGAAGAGTCTTGACAGCCCAAAATCTGCCACTTTAACACTGAAGTTGCTGTCCAGAAGAATGTTGTTCGTTTTCACATCACGGTGTATGATGTCTTCATGGTGGAGATAGGACAATGCTTCTGCTGTTTCTATGGCGATGTTCATACGGGTTGACCAGGTGATGAACTGTGACTTCGGATGATCACCGTGGAGATGGTCAGCGACTGTTCCATTGGGAATGTATTCATAGACAAGCAAGAGTTCCCGGCTGTGGCGGGAAGTGCAACCATAAAGGGTGACAAGATTCTTATGTCGCAAACCAGTAAGGATTTTAATTTCGTTCTTGAACTGCTCAATTCTTTTGTAGTTCTTTTCATACAAGCGCTTCACTGCAACCTCCCTTCCGTCTCTTAGTTTTCCTAATAGAGACATTAATTCATCAAATTATTGTGTTAGGGATTGAGTTGGACTACTTAACTACAGGCTATGATGACTAGGAAAGGTAATAACCGCAATAGCTAATAACGTAGTTCTTACCCTGATAGACAATTCCAAAGCCGCCTTCTCCGAGCTCTCTGGTAGGATCAAAATGATTGGTGGCTTCTTCAAGTTCATGGTAGGAAAAGACTGTGACACCACCATTCACAGTTCCCTCTTCTAGGTCTGATGTTGCCCTATTAAATGAGATGATTCCTGATGCCAAATTTGATGACCCGGGTTCTTTCTTTCTTTTTCTCCGGTAAATAATGAAGAGGAATAAAATGATCAAAAGACATCCTGGAAGAACTGGACGTGGAAACAGTAACAAACAGTCAAGCTATTAATGCCTTTGAGTGATCAGGATGTTGCAGGATCAAAAAATTTGTTTAGAAAAATGCTGAAAGATAACTATTAAGGGGAGCTTAAATTTAGAAGAAAGATTCAGGAAGTTGCAGGATCAAAATTTTTGTTTAGCAAAATGCTGAAAGATAACTATTCAGGGGAGCTTAAATTTAGAAGAAAGAATTACCTGAACCAAGTATGATTGCCAGCCCTTTCCTTTTCTTGCCTTGAAAAAAAAAATGATCATAATCAGGCTGGACTAATTTTGAGGCTTTGCAGACCAGATTAAGTTAACAGTCAAGCTATTGATGCCTTTGAGTGATCAGGAAGTTGCAGGATCAAAATTTTTGTTTAGCAAAATGCTGAGAGATAACTATTCAGGGGAGCTTAAATTTAGAAGAAAGAATTACCTGAACCATGTATGATTGCCCGCCCTTTCTTTTTCTTGCCTTGAAAAAAAAAGATGATCATAATTAGGCTGACTTGACTAATTCTGAGGCTTTGCAGACCAGATTAAGTTGTCAAAGAAAAACCAAAATTGAAAATTTGCTGTGCATATAAATAAGCCGATTTCTACCTTTTTCAGGACAGTGAAACTCCTTGGTAGTTTGATCAATACACCGGGCTCTATTAGAAGTGCACCCTGAGCATTCATCAGGGAGCTTATACACGATAGAGAAGTTGTCGTCTGTTGAATTCGGAAGCTTAATTGTCGAACAATCCGGAGGGAGGCCTCTAGGAATTTTGTCTGTTGGATATGGACCATATACAACATCATCTCCACAAGTAGTGAAACGATCTCCCAGGGCAGGAGGCCTGCTGTTTTCTATTGGGCATCTGTAAAATACCATAAGGTGCAGGATTGTGAAGGTAGTGAAAGGAGGAGTCGGTAAGATGATGCTATCCCTTTGATGGGCGGTGCAAACATTGCTGATAAGGCCATGGAGACCTCGATACGTTAGAGCTACAGTCTTGTTATGTGGGAAGATCGCCTTGGTTTTATATGATGATTTTTGCTTCCCACACTGGAATGCCGTAGAATTTCTGTGCTTACATTCCAGGACACAATACCCACAGTCGGGTAGAGAAATGTTAGTGAAAGGGAACATCATTGAGTCACCATAGAAGTCGGGGCAACTATAGTTGATCAAATGTGGGCACCTTTGGTAGGCATGGCTGAAGAAAGGGAGGAAGAGGAAGAAGAGGGTAATGGAAGCATAAGCCATGATGACTTATCTTCAACTGCAAGGTATTATGATTTGGTCTAAACCTCTCTAATATATATATCTCTCCTTAATTGATTTGTCTTAGATCCTCTTACCCTTTCTTTCTTTCATGCCTGTACTTGAGTCTGTTTAAACACGCAAATAAAAGTGAAGACTTGAAGGTGGATGACTTGAAAAAGACAAAGACCCGGCCGACTCTAGTCACCATTAACTAGGGACTTTCCTCCCCAACTTCTTCACTGGGCCAGAGTCGCACGCAATTTCCTTCTTTTAGGGTCAAAATCTTTAATCGAGTACACTAAAAGGCACACCCCCAATTATCATTTTTTTTCTTTTTCTTTTTTTTTTGTTAGTAAGAATTCGGGTGGTATAACTCCTAACCGATTGCATCCGATTCCAATAAGCTAAGGTGTAATACCTTATCAACCATTTTATTACCTTGGTAGGGCGCATGGGAAAATTTAGTTTCATGAAAGAATTTTTTGCGAAGCACATGGAAAAATTTAGTTTCCTGAAAGAAATTTTTACGAAGCAGTTTTCCTGAAAGAATTGAAGAATCCATTTGATATCCCCATTATCATATTTTCAAACTATTTTAGGGAATCCTTTAGTTAAATTTAAATTGACACATATATTTAATTTTATGTTAAATTACACAAGTTGATGAAATTACCCATAACTACAGTGTTTACTCATAATGTATTTTTATTTAAAAAAAAATATTAATGGTGTATGCGGTGTTTAAATTTTGTGGTACCTCACTAATACATACGTAACAGTATTATGTATAGCTTGTTTTTTTCGAAATGACAATACCTTATCTTGTGACGCTGAGATATTTAGAATTTGTTACCACTTGGTCCATATGTTCAGACACTGATAGTGAGAGTAGTGTGAACCAAAGGAAAAAGTGAAGGGTCTCTTTGAGTCTTTGGCAATTATTTGAATGTGTTCATTCTCTGGGCCACAGGGCAGTACATAACAATAATGTATGAAGAAATTAATACTATGTTTACTTATTTGTCCTATTAGTCCATGTCAATCCAAAATGGGACTTCAGTTTATTGATTGCCCATATGCAGTTGCCTGGAAATCACCAATTGGTTCCCACTCAACAAAATAGAATGAAAATGACGTAGATGGGAATTTATGTTGTCTTTTAACGACCCCTATTATATTTGTTTGTATTTTTTTTTTAGAAGTTAAATTGAAAAATATTTTTTTTAGATATATCTGTTTAGCCAATTTTAAATTGTACTATGAAGTTCATCCATTTCTTTTTAAGATTTTCTTTACCTAAAGTATCTTTGTTATAAGCTCTTAGGGTATATACAATGGACAAACCCCGTAATTTTAATGTTACTTATCTTTTTTTGACTTTTCAAACTAAATCAGATGAGATGCTGGGAAGTGGAAACTATTCAAAATTCTAAATAAATTGCTTTTTATTGGACTTTTCATTTAACAAATACACATGATATGTAAACAACTCTGAAAAGGACAAAATAAAAAGAGAGATAAATAATGGGCTGATTTTACTACTCCCTCCCGAAAAACTTGTCATTTTAATTCTCTACACAACTTTTAATAAAGCTAATAATTACACTCATTTTTTACTAATTTATCCTCATTTATTACTCTAATTTTTACTTTATCAAAATCTACAACTCACAACACATCAATTAAATCAAGGGCATGTTAGTAAAGTAGAAACAAAAATACCTAAAATGACAAGTTTTTCCGAACAAAAACAAAAGGGGCAATTTCCATACAGGCCACGAAATTAGGCTATATTACGAATCAGGATCCCCCCTCTCCATATTTGGGATTTGTCCACGGGGCGTTTTGCAAAATGGCCACGAAATTGGACATAATTTGCAAAATAGACGCATTTTGGGACAAATTAGAGAAATAGACGCAATATATATCCTAATTTTGATCCTAATTAACACAACCCCAAATTCTGATTTTGGACGAGACGACAGAGGAGAAACAGGAGGAGCATCGCTAAGCCTCTCGCCATCTCTCGATCTTAGATCTCCCTCCACCGCCGATTCCGATTTCGATGATTTTTGTGTTCAATCGGTGTCATGGCGGATCTAGCAAGGCCGATATCGAGCGAGATCGAGCGAGTTTCCAATGTATTTTGTGTTTGATTCGATCCACCGCCGATTCCGATTTCGATAGACTGTATAATTTTCATGCTTGAATAAATTAAAAAGAGATAATTTGAAGGTAAACTATCTAAATTCATTATCGCTCAGCCTACGCATGTTGCAATAACTATGTCCATTTGAATCAATTACCACTCAGTTTGCGCTTGTTGCAGATTAATCAATCAAATTGGACTTATTAAGCACTTAGATCCTAGCTAGCAAATCGATCAAACAATCGCAAGCGCAATCCGTATAATCAATTCAAACCTAGGTTGTCTACGATAGTTTATTATCCTCAAGAGAATTAAATAGATTGCTCATAAACAATTCTCAAGTTCAATCCATGTTTTCCAACAACTTTGTCTATGTATCCAATCTCAATTCGCAGCTGGCGCATATTGAACATTAAAAGGATTCCAATCAATCATAGGATTAATCGGACTAAGCACTCATGGATCGAATCAAACAACAATAGAATTCATTCAGGCAATCATCACGCACATGTCTATCTCAGCATCGTTGGGATCACCCCAACCCCAGAACAAGGAAATTAGCCAGACATAGATTCAGACACAATCAAGGAATTCATCATGAAAGAATATAAGACTAGATTAACAAAACGTATTCTGAATCCAGCAAAACAAACCTTCAAGGACAAATCTCTGAAAAAGTCTCAACCCCAATGTCTGCTACTCGTTCTGACGTGAAAATTGGACGTCCTCTCTCTAACCCTAATTCTCTCTCTATATTCTTCCAAGAAAAAATCTCAAAATAATCCTAAAATAATAATAAAATATAATAAAAAGTCGTTCAACAAAAATATAAAACCGAACAAATAATCCCGACGAACTGGTGCTGAGAAAAGTATCGACTCGATACTTCATAGTATCGAGTCGATATGTGGCTACTGTAAAGCCATATTTCACTCGAAATGTTCAGGTACCGAGTCGATAGTTTAAAGTATCGACTCGATACTTCGTGGTATCCTTCTCTGCTCGGAATACCGACTCGATATGTGTGGGTTCCGAGTCTGATTCCGCCTTGTTTCTTTGATTTTGACCTTGAAAGCTCTCTTGCCTCGACTCATGCCTCTCGAATGCTCTCTATGGACATGCTCCGACTTCAAGGATCATCCTCGCACATGGCTCATTCCTTGCTCCTTTTCCTTGGCTCGTTAAATATCCCAAAATATGCATCGAAACACCTGAAATTTCACACACACCATGTGTAGACCTCTATACTCAAAATGACACATAAATCACATAAAAACACATATAAAGTGACACTTATTAAACATAAAACCTACTCACAAGACACCTAAAATCACATAGAATAGGATGATATCAAAATACCCCATACTTAGACCTTGCTTGTCCCCAAGCAAGACTAATTAGAATAAACCACAAGTGCAAGATAAAATATTTGCCTCAACTTATTCAAGCCCTCTTGAAGATAATAATGCAATCAAGATCTCAAGACAAATGCCATCATAACATGTTTCCTCATTACCGAAGACAAAACAATCAAAAGCCCCAAACCTCACTTGGGTGTTTTATGTGGATCACTCTCACTCAATTATGTTTAAAGGAATGAAATTTACGCTCGGTCTCAACAATTGTGTTTATCTATACCATAGGCTTGCTCAGCGTTCTACATCTCCACCGCTTGAGATCATGCACATAACAAAAATCATGAGGACTTTTATAAGGATTGTAATGAGGTCAAGGTAAAGGAAAATAAGGTATGGAAATATTTAGGCTATATGGTGCAAAAATCCGAGAAAAAGGCATGCCAAAGAGCAACCAATAAAACATCAATGCCAACAACTTCACAAACCAAACCACACCAACTCCATCACAAATGATGCAATCTCAATTAAGCACTTCGGACTTCAATCAACCATTTTCTTTCCTTTTTTCACTCTTTTCTTTTCTCTCTAGCTTCAACACTGTTTTGCGCGAATACAAACATTTGTGATGAATGCACCCGGTTACTAAGTGTCTCAGCCACCTCACCTATATATTTTCCTCCTTGTGTGAATTTTATCCTCCACAAGCAGGATCGGTTACTAACCGTATTTTTTTCTTCTTGACTTTTACCCACGAGTGAATTTTATCCTCCTCCTGTCCCAAGGAATTTCTACAACATTGCATATATCATTCAAAGCAAAATATATCAAATACGTGACACCAATGATCTCCACCCCATACTTGGCTTTTAGCCACTTCATCATCACAACCATTCAATGAAATCAGACCAATTTCCCGAATAGGTAGAAAGGCTTAAATAATATGACTTGGATAATTTTGTGGAGTTCCAAATAATAGGCTATAGGCTCAAAGGGGTTTCAAGCAAAGAGATCATGTAAAAGGTAGGTAAAGAGAGGGGAAAAATGGCTAATGAAATCAATGCCTCAATCATTTTAATGTTATGTACACAAATCCTGTAATGCATCCTCAAGTAAGAGTCTAAAGCAAGTTCTGAAGATAGCAACAAAAGTGAGTGTCACTCATGAAAAAGAATGAGAGGACCCATATACATGTTAGTCCTTTAGGCTCAAATCTCAAAGGGTTTTTTGTTTATGAGATAAAACATGCTTGTCTTAACAAATAACTCCATGCTAGGCAAATTATCAGAAGATAATGACACATAAATACAAGGCGAATGTTAGCATCGTAGGCAACTACTTCATCATTGTGGTATTTAACATATTTAGGGTACATCAATCATCCATAGAAACAGTTGAAACAACCATAACGACTTAACATAGAACTCCTAACACAAATTCTTATAACATCAACTCCAAATAAAAAGACTCAAGAACATAAGAAATTCAAATAGTCTTCAGATAGGTTTCAACATCAGGACTGTCAAGCCCCTGAAACATAAAAGACAAATATATAAACATATACTCACATAAATATCCCACCCCATACTTGAAACCTACATTGTCCCAATGTAGAATAAGAAATAAAGGGTAAGAGAGACTCACATAGGACTACTGGTGTGGTGGTGGCTGATAGGGACGGCCTGTCAGATGCTCCCATATCTGCTGCTGCAGCTGAAAGGATTGTGTGTTATGATGCTCAATCGCAGTCAACCGGTTCAGAAAACCGGATTGCTGTTGTAGTATCTGCTCGTGAGTAAGTGCCAAAGAGCCCACTCTGGTGGATAAATCAGACATGTCCTCCCTCAATGTCCGAAACTCGTCAGCCAGCTGAAAGGGTGTATATGTAGGCTGGTGCCAATCATCCGTATCCATCGCAGTCTGGCCATCTGAGTGATGTCTATCAGTTGCGGCTGCTTTAGCGCTCACCTCATCATCGCTAGATTCTTCAGACTCCATACCCTCAATCAACGGGACCGGCTGACCAGTCCAGCTTTCAAACCAGTTCCGACGCTCTAAGATACACATGTGCTGGGGGTTGAACTCACAATAGCGACGATCCCCAGTCTTCAGGGCGAGGTGGGGCACAGAATTGATGATCTTAATCATCCTCTGGGCAGTCAAATGGGCAATGTCTACCCAACCAGGAGCAATATGTGTGTATCGATTTAGATCAACCCGAAAACGAACAGCAAGGGCTGCAATCATATCTCCTACAACGAGATGATTAGACGGGTTCCTGGCGAAGTAGAAGAGGTGACTTGCCAACTCAAAGCCAATGTTGATGGGTCGCCCACTAACAAGGCTCTCAAGAATCCTAAGCTCGCTTGTCTTCACCTTGTTCTGCTCATGACGAGCAAAGATAGTCCAGCCCAGGAGTTGATGGATGATACGGAAGCAAGGGTTAATGATGTCAGCGCTGGAGGACTTGCTTCCTAGGAACTGGCCCTTTCCAGTCATCCTGTACCAGAATCTATGTAGTTCAGCGGATGATACAAGCGACGGACTCACATTTGAATCGAATCCTAGGATCTCATTGAGGTTGGCAATGGTCAATGATCTCGCAACATTGCCCAATCTGAATGTCATATTGCCTTCTAATGTGCTGGAATCAGCCTCCAGCGAAAAGCTGCTCAGGAACTCCTTAGTGAGAGCTGGGTATGCCGGAAGGTCCATGATGATGAGAGGGGAAATTCCCCCATGAGCACATAACCTCTCGATCTCTGCATGGCAGTTGATGGTCTGCATATCGCTCTGATAATAGTACTTAGGTCCATAATGGTGGGCATCCTTGAACAGATCGAACCTCTCTCGATGCTCGCTAGAGTCGAACACCACCCTATCAAGCCGAGATTGGGACGAAGATGGTGCTCCTGCGTTTTTGCTTCTCCCACTCATTATGACTTGTGCTTTATCATTACCAAACAAACATACAACAACCCAAGAGACCAATAGAAGTTCTCAATTAGCAAGGGGTAAACAATCATTCAAACATATATTACTTTATACTCCATAGAACTACTACCATGTAAAACAACCCCATACTTGAACGTTTAGCCATCCGACAAAATAGCGCAATAAAGCACGATGACCCTACATCATAGGTCCCCATCTCAATAGTGAAAAATCAAAATTCAGCATGTATTATGGAAGGGGAAACTATATAATAGCTCAACAAAAAGTTTGACATACTCATACCCACTTCCACTATCAATCAATTTCTCAAGTCACCAAATCAAGAAATTCTTTCAACTTATCATTCCAAGCACACAAGAACATCCTCATAGGTATTCAGGAACAATCAATTTCCAGAAATTTACTCAATAAGCTTCACAACAAATCAAAATTTTCAATTTGCCCTTAAACCTTCAACTCACCTTCAATAACCCAAACCCTAAATATCTCAAACATTCTCAACAAAATTTCAACCAAAAGAAAACAATTAGATAAAGAAGAGAAGGAATGAGAGGGAACATACCACAAATCTTTAGATCCGATTGCAATTAGGGGTTTAGATAAGATTTGGGGGTAAGAGGGTTTTGTGGGCTGCGTGAACAGTGGGGCAGAGAGGCGGCGCACAGAGGCGGCGGTGGTCTGCGCCGGTGGCGGGTGTGGGCGGCGCGCTGGTGGCTGCGGGTGGGCGGCGCGCAGCGAGGCAGGGGGAGCGAGTGAAGAGGAGGAAGGAGAAGGCTTGAATGTGAGGTATCGGGTCGGTAGTTGTGAGGAGAGAGACCACTGTCTCTTGTTTTCAATTTCAGCTTTTCCATTTTTTTTTTTTTTTTTTTTTCGAAAAGTAAAGAGAGAAAAGAAAAAAAACAATAAAATAAAATAAAAAACACAGTAATTCTAAAAAAAACTAAACTAGAAAATTCAAAAATACGAAGGGCTGAAATTTTTATTTTTTATTTTTTTTTTTCATGAAGAAATATTAGCTATGAGATGAATAAATAAAAATCTATTCTAGAGTAACAAAAATGAAACAAAGAAAGAAAACATACCTGGGTTGCCTCCCAATAAGCGTTTGATTTTTAGTCGTCAGCCTGACTTTCAGATCCTATTGAGCTTGTGGTAATATAAGGTGGATCATTCCCACCTTTCCAACTGGATTTCCATCATAATACTTTTTTAAGCGTTGCCCATTTACCTTAAACTCACCCCATTTTTCATTCCATACCGTTACAGCACCATGGGGGTGAACCTTTCGGATCTCAAATGGGCCACTCCAACGAGATTTCAGCTTGCCTGGAAAAAGCTTCAAGCGAGAATTGTAGAGCAATACTAAGTCACCTTCTTCAAGCTCTTTCGGAACAATGCGCTTATCATGCCACCTCTTGGTCCTTTCTTTGTAGATCCGGGCATTCTCATAAGCGTCTTGTCTCAATTCCTCTAGCTCTTGGAGTTGAAGCATTCTTTTCTCCCCTGCTGACTTTGCATCAAAGTTCAGTGCCTTGATAGCCCAATATGCCTTGTGCTCCAATTCAACCGGAAGATGACAAGATTTGCCATAAACTATGCGATATGGAGACATGCCTAAAGGAGTCTTGTAGGCCGTCCTATATGCCCACAATGCATCGTCAAGCTTGCTTGCCCAATCCTTCCGACTTCGAGAGACTGTCTTCTCTAAAATACTTTTGATCTCCCTGTTAGATACTTCAACCTGACCACTAGTCTGAGGATGATAGGGAGTAGCTACTCGATGATTGACCCCATACTTCTTCAAAAGTGCTTCAAAACTTCTCTCAATAAAGTGTGAACCACCATCACTAATGAGCACTCGCGGAACTCCAAATCTAGGAAAGATGGTGGACTTCATGAACTTTGCAACAACCTTAGAATCATTGGTAGGCGTGGCTATGGCTTCTACCCACTTAGAAACATAATCCACAGCAACCAAGATATACTTGTAGACGCCAGAGTTGGGAAAGGGGCCCATGAAATCTATTCCCCAAACATCAAAAAGCTCGACCTCTAGAATGGTATTGAGTGGCATTTCATTCCGTCTAGAGATGTTTCCTGAGCGTTGGCACTCATCACAAGACACCACAAATCTTTGCACATCCTTGAACATGGTGGGCCAAAAGAGTCCTGATTGCAGAATCTTTGTCGTAGTCTTGAAAGCTTTTGCATGTCCTCCTGTGGGGAGGGTGTGACAATGTCGCATAACACTCTCAACTTCTTCCTCTGGAATACATCTCCTAAAGATTCCATCGCTACCCTGCTTGAAGAGAAGAGGCTCATCCCAATAATAGTGCTTAGCATCATGGAGGAATTTCTTCTTCTGATGGAATGATAGCCCAGGCGGTATTTCCTTGCAAACAAGATAGTTCACAATATCAGAATACCATGGCAGCTCCTTTGTTGAGACGTTCAGAAGTTCCTCATTGACATCAAATATAGCAGAAACAGTGCCTTGAAATAAGCGATCATCTGGGAAAGAGTCATCAATCGGCCTCAAATCATCAACTTCCTCTATTTGCTCCAAAGGAATTCTAGACAGGTGGTCTGCTACAAAATTCTCCGCTCCTTTCTTATCCTTGATCTCCAAATCAAATTCTTGCAACAAGAGTATCCATCGAATAAGACGCGGTTTGGCATCCTTCTTCTGCAACAAGTAGCGGACTGCAGCATGGTCGGTGTAAACAATCACCTTAGAACCGACGAGGTATGACCGAAACTTCTCAAAGGCATAGACTACTGCAAGCAATTCCTTTTCTGTGGTGGTGTAGTTCATCTGAGCAACATCCAAAGTCTTGCTAGCATAATATATGGCATGAAGCTTTTTATCCTTCCTTTGTCCAAGGACAGCACCAACTGCATAATCGCTCGCGTCACACATGATTTCAAATGGAAGATCCCAATCTGGGGATTGCATGATAGGAGCGGATATCAAAGCTTCTTTCAACTTGCGATAAGACTCAAGACACTCTGGGGAAAAGTTGAAGGGTACATCATTCACTAAAAGGTTAGTCAATGGCTTAGCAATTTTAGAAAAATCACGAATGAACCTCCTATAAAAGCCGGCATGACCTAAGAAACTCCTAATTCCTTTGATAGAGGTTGGAGGTGGCAATTTCTCAATCACTTCAATTTTTGCTTTATCCACTTCAATTCCTCTACTAGAAACTAGGTGACCAAGAACAATACCTTCATTCACCATAAAATGGCATTTTTCCCAATTCAAAACCAAATTAGTCTCTTCACACCTTTTTAAAACTCTAGCCAGGTTAGACAAACATGCATCAAAGGAAGAACCATACACAGAAAAATCATCCATAAACACTTCCATAATATCCTCAATCATGTCATAGAATATAGCCATCATGCATCTTTGAAAAGTAGCGGGTGCATTGCACAAACCAAAAGGCATCCTTCTATATGCAAAGGTCCCATAAGGGCAAGTAAAGGTTGTCTTTTCTTGGTCATCTGGGCAAATAGGAATTTGCCAGAACCCACTATATCCATCAAGATAGCAAAAGTGTGAATGCTTAGCTAACCTTTCTAAGACTTGATCAATAAAGGGAAGTGGAAAATGGTCTTTTCTAGTAGATGTATTCAGTTTTCTATAATCAATGCACATTCTCCAGCCAGTTACAGTCCTAGTAGGAATTAACTCATCATTTTGGTTTTTAACAACAGTAATACCTCCCTTTTTAGGAACCACATGAACAGGACTAACCCACTTACTATCAGAAATAGGGAAAATTATTCCCGCATCTAACAACTTCAGAACCTCCTTTAACACTACTTCTTTCATGTTAGGATTAAGTCGTCTTTGATGCTCTATAGTGGGTTTATGATTATCCTCCATGAAAATTCTATGCATGCACAAAGAAGGTGGAATCCCTTTCAAATCATCAATTGAATACCCTATAGCTTTTCTATGTAATCGAATGACAGATAAAAGTTTTTCAACCTCTATATCACTCAAATTAGCATTGATTATGACAGGGTATGTAGAGTTAGGGCCTAGGAATTCGTACCTTAAAGAAGCGGGAAGTGGTTTCAGATCGAGCGCAGGAGGAACAGCAGACGCCGACTCGGATTTTCCTTCTGGCAACAAAAGTATCGACTCGGTACTTGTAAGTATCGACTCGGTACCTGTAGGTATCGACTCGGTACTTTCATTGTGTCGAGCTAATTCTTCGTGAAATGGAATTTCCCGTTCCTCCGACTCGATACCTTGGGGGTTCCGACTCGATACTTTCTGGGCTTCGAGTCCTAAGCTTTCCGGGAGGGTTCCTTCAAGCTCGGGTGCCTCAGGCGATGCTTCCAAGTCATCTACTGCATCAGCTAGGAGTGGTTCATGGTCTCGAGTCATAACGCCAGCGGTTAGACAAGCTTCAAGTGGATCATGTATGATGATCGACATCATATGCTCTTGCACACCCTTGTCCACCTCATCATCCTTGCAATATTCATCCTCAAAAGCAGGGGTTTTCACAGTCCTATTAAAATTATACTCAATTCTCTCATCCCCAACATTAAATGCGAGGATTCCTTGCCGGACAAAAATTTATGTTCCTGCAGTAGCTAAAAATGGTCTACCAAGTATAATAGGCACAGGATAATTAGCATCAATATCAAGAACAACAAAATCAATAGGCACATAGAATTTATCTAATCGAATGGGAATATCCTCCAGGGTGCCTTCCGGGTGAGCAACTGTCCTATCCGCCATCCAGAGTTGCATTTTAGTTGGCTTAAGTTCGCCAAAATCAAGCTTTTTGAAAATCGATAGTGGAAGTACACTAACGCTAGCACCTAAATCACATAAAGCATTATAACGGAAATCACCAACAGTGATAGGGACACAGAAACTACCTGGATCCTTGAGCTTGGGTGGCATCTTGTTCTGGATCAATGTCGTGCTTTCCTTACCAAGAGTTGCAACTTCACCTTCGTTGAGCTTCCTTTTGTTGGAGAGGATCTCCTTAAGGAATTTCGCATATGATGGCATCTCTTTCAAAGCTTCAGTGAATGGAATGTTCAGATGTAGTTTCTTGAGAACTTCCATAAAATTTTCATATTTCTTTTCCAGCAGGGCTTGATTCCTCTTTTGCGGAAATGGAAGGGGAGGTTTGAATGGCGGTGGTGGCACATATGACGCCTCCTTCTCTGGCTGTTCTGGTGCCTTAACTTCCCCTTGTTGGTGTGATGTTTGCACTTCCTTAGCCTTGGATGTCTCAGGCTTCTGCACTTCCTTGAGTTGCTTTCCACTTCTTAGGGTCACTGCAGCTATATGACCCTTTGGGTTTTCATCACTCTTTCCTGGCAAGTGACCGGATGGTATAGGAGTGTTGAGGGCCAGTTGAGCCATTTGGGTTTCAAGCATCTTGAATCGCGCCTTAGTCTTAGCTTCTACTTCACGATTCCTGGCTTCTGTTGCATTTTGATTAGCCAGTACTTGCTTTAGCATCTCCTCTACGCTGGGTGATGATGTCTCTCGAGTTGGTGCTTGGTTTCCCTGTTGCCTCTGTTGGAATCCAGGAGGTGGGTTTTGAGCTCCCTGATTGTTAGCATAGGAGAAGCCTGGATGATCTCTAGCACGGGGGTTATAGTTGTAGTTGTTGTTGTAGCCTTGACCCCTATTGAAATTTCCAGCATAGTTAGCTTCTTCCTCTATCAGATCACTATTCTGTGAAGCAAACAACTTGCAGGTCGAGATGGTGTGAGTGGTAGCGCCACAACATTGACAAGGTACTGCAGATTTTGAAACTGAAGACGCTGCTGTCCTTGTAGGGATTACATTTTCAAGCATCTTCTTTATGCTCTTGACTTCAGAGGAGAGAGCATCAAACTTGGCATCCCTATATGTCTCCGTGTTTACCTCAAACAGCCCAGCTTGCCTTTTCGAGTTCAAAGACCCTCTAGATGATGAGTATCTTCCATAATGCTTAGCGGTCTTTTCAAGGAAATTCCAAGCTTCGTCTGCAGTCTTATCCACAAAGGTTCCTCCAGATGAGGAATCAATGAGTACCCTGGTAGCGTCATTAAGACCCTTATAAAAGATCTCTAAAAGGTTGATTTTCGGCTCTCCATGTTGAGGACAATCAAGCAAGAGGTCCTTGAACCTTTCCCATGTTTCATAAAGATTCTCTCCAGCTTGCATCTCAAAAGAGTGAATTTTGTTCCTCAGCTCAGCAATCTTGCTCGGCGGAAAGAATTTGTCCAAAAACTCAGAAGTAAGCATCTCCCATGTTGTGATAGTGTTGGCGGTGATTGAATTGTACCAATTCTTTGCTCGTCCCCGCAAAGAGAATGAGAAACCTCGCAGCATGAGGTCTTCCGCCGTAACATTGTGCATCTTCACCGTGTTCATCAGCTCCTTAAAAGTGGTTAAATGTTGGTGAGGATTCTCATCAGGACCACCTCCAAATTGATTCTGAGCAATCATGTTGATGAGGGCGGGCTTCAGCTCAAAGTTGTTAATGTTAATTCCTGGAAACACAACCACAGGAGTAGGAACAAATTGTGTGGGGTTCATCCGTTGCCCCAGAGTCTGCGGCGCAACAGCATTGTTAACCAGCTGCTGGTTGTTCAAGTTCTCTCCCATCTTGTGATCCCTGGCTCTTTGTGCAGCAAGTCTTGCGCGAAAAGTCCGTTCAATCTCAGGATCAAACGGTAAGAGATTTCCTGAGCTTCTAGATCTTCGCATAAAAGTCACAGCAGAAACTTGAAACCACAGACAAAAGAAAACAAATCAAAAATAACAAAAAGACTTAGAAAAACCAATTGTTGTTACACAACTGATATTATCGACAGTCCCCGGCAACGGCGCCAAAAAACTTGATCAGTCTAAAACCAACACCCCGCAAGCGTACGGTGTCAATTGTAGTAATCAAGTGTCGAATCTCAGGGACTGTGTGAATACCAACTGCAGAACCTCAACCAGTTTACTAAGCCAAATAACTGAAGTGATTTTTGAAGAAATAAGAGAATAAGAAGAAGAAAAATGACAAATCGCAAGTGTTTGAGAATATATGAAGCGAAACATTCCAGAGTCAAGATTCACCACAACAATGCATCTTCGATAGACTGTATAATTTTCATGCTTGAATAAATTAAAAAGAGATAATTTGAAGGTAAACTATCTAAATTCATTATCGCTCAGCCTACGCATGTTGCAATAACTATGTCCATTTCAATCAATTACCACTCAGCTTGCGCTTGTTGCAGATTAATCAATCAAATTGGACTCATTAAGCACTTAGATCCTAGCTAGCAAATCGATCAAACAATCGCAAGCGCGATCCGTATAATCAATTCAAACCTAGGTTGTCTACGATAGTTTATTATCCTCAAGAGAATTAAATAGATTGCTCATAAACAATTCTCAAGTTCAATCCATGTTTTCCAACAACTTTGTCTATGTATCCAATCTCAATTCGCAGCTGGCGCATATTGAACATTAAAAGGATTCCAATCAATCATAGGATTAATCGGACTAAGCACTCATGGATCGAATCAAACAACAATAGAATTCATTCAGGCAATCATCACGCACATGTCTATCTCAGCATCGTTGGGATCACCCCAACCCCAGAACAAGGAAATTAGCCGGACATAGATTCAGACACAATCAAGGAATTCATCATGAAAGAATATAAGACTAGATTAACAAAACGTATTCTGAATCCAGCAAAACAAACCTTCAAGGACAAATCTCTGAAAAAGTCTCAACCCCAATGTCTGCTACTCGTTCTGACGTGAAAATTGGACGTCCTCTCTCTAACCCTAATTCTCTCTCTATATTCTTCCAAGAAAAAATCTCAAAATAATCCTAAAATAATAATAAAGTATAATAAAAAGTCGTTCAACAAAAATATAAAACCGAACAAATAATCCCGACGAACTGGTGCTGAGAAAAGTATCGACTCGATACTTCATAGTATCGAGTCGATATGTGGCTACTGTAAAGCCATATTTCACTCGAAATGTTCAGGTACCGAGTCGATAGTTTAAAGTATCGACTCGATACTTCGTGGTATCCTTCTCTGCTCGGAATACCGACTCGATATGTGTGGGTTCCGAGTCCGATTCCGCCTTGTTTCTTTGATTTTGACCTTGAAAGCTCTCTTGCCTCGACTCATGCCTCTCGAATGCTCTCTATGGACATGCTCCGACTTCAAGGATCATCCTCGCACATGGCTCATTCCTTGATCCTTTTCCTTGGCTCGTTAAATATCCCAAAATATGCATCGAAACACCTGAAATTTCACACACACCATGTGTAGACCTCTATACTCGAAATGACACATAAATCACATAAAAACACATATAAAGTGACACTTATTAAACATAAAACCTACTCACAAGACACCTAAAATCACATAGAATAGGATGATATCAATTTGCACAAGCACAACATGCGGTTATATTTGCACGACAAAATGTAAAATAAAATTAAAAAAAAAAACTAAACTCGAGTCATATTTGCACAACTTACGAATATATTTGCATACCATACTCTTATATTTGCACGACGAAATGTTAAAAAGATAAAAAAAAATATAGATTATGGATCGCTTACAGTTTATTAAGAAAGTCTGAAATTATATTGAGATAAAATGAGATCATGTTGAGAATAATTTCACAAGTCTCGATTGTCGTGCAACTCTTAAAACAGAGTCGTGCACCTCTTACAACAGAGTCGTGCAACTCTTAAAACAAGAGTTGTACAACTCTTGAAACAGAGTCGTGCAACTCTTAAAACAGAGTTATGCAACTCTTAAAACAGAGTCGTGCAACTCTTAAAACAGAGTCGTGCAACTCTTACAACAGAGTCGTACAACTCTTAAAACAGAGTCGTGCAACTCTTAAAACAGAGTCGTGCAACTCTTACAACAGAGTCGTGCAACTCTTAAAACAGAGTCGTGCAATTCTTAAAACAGAGTCGTGCAACTCTTACAACAGAGTCGTGCAACTCTTAAAACAGAGTCGTGCAACTCTTACAACAAGAGTCGTGCAACTCTTACAACAAGAGTCGTGCAACTCTTACAACAGAGTCGTGCAACTCTTACAACAGAGTCGTGCAACTCTTACAACAGAGTCGTGCAACTCTTAAAACAGAGCCGTGCAACTCTTACAAGAGAGTCGTGCAACTCTTACAACATAGTCGTGCAACTCTTACAACATAGTCGTGCAACTCTTAAAACAGAGTCGTGCAATTCTTAAAATAATATTGAGAGAACATAAAATCATGTTGAGAACAATTTCAGAAATCTCGATTGTTTAGCAAAAAATAACCTATTGTTGAACAAAAATAAGAGTAAGTTGTGCAAATATAAGAGGACGTTGTGAAAATTTAATCATAAGTTGTGCAAATATGACCCTAGTCTAGTTTTTATTTATTTTATTTTTTTAACTTTTTATCGTGCAAAGGTAAGAGTTTAAAGTTGCACTTTTTTCCGTGTCAGCACTTTTTTTCCCATGTCAGCACTTTTTTTAGAGTTGCACAAGCAAGGATATCAATTTCACAAAGAATCGAAGAAGCACATGACAAATGAATCATAAGCCGATCAGATGATGTCGAACAATTTCATTAAGCCTGGATAACAATTTCACAAATATGATCCAAATCTAGTTTTTTTTTCTACATGGATAATAATTTTTTTTTACTTTATAATATTATTCGTGCGCATTTTATTCTAATTTGTGCACTTTTTATTCTATTTGTGTCAGCACTTTTTTCAAATAATTTTTTTTTCACGTCAGCACTTTTTTAAAATAAGATCATGTTGAGAATAATTTCACAAGTCTCGATTGTTGTGCAAAAAATAACCTATTGTTGAGCAAAAATAACATGACGTTGAGCAAAATTTCACCAATCCCCCATGTTGTGCAAGTTTACTCTATTGATGAGCAAAAATAAGACCGTGTTGTGCAATAGTCTATTAAAAAGTATAAAATTATATTTACAAAAAATAAGATTATGTGGAGACATAATTTCACAATTCTCGATTGTTGTGCAAAAATAAATAATTGTTAAGCAAAAATAAAAGCATGTTGTGCAATAATCTATTAAGAAAGTATGAAAACATATTGAGAGAAAATAAAATCATGATGAGAACAATTTCACAAAGTCTCGATTCTTGTGCAAAAACAACCTATAGTTGAGCAAAAATAAGATCACGTTGAGCAAATTTCCACCAATCTCCCATGTTGTGCAATTATAGTCTATTGATGAGCAAAAACAAGATCATGTTGAGCACAATTTCACAAGCCTCAATTGTTGTGCAAATATAATCTATTGTTGAGCAAAAACAAGAGAGTCGTGCACCTCTTACAAGAGAGTCGTGCAACTCTTAAAACAAGAGTCGTGCAACTCTTACAACAGAGTCGTGCAACTATTAAAACAGAGTCGTGCAACTCGTACAACAGCGTCGTGCAACTCTAAAATTTCATAGTGTTATTCATGAAATTTATAGTTTTATTCACAAAGAATCGAAGAAGATCATATTGAGAATAAATTCACAAGTCTCGATTGTCGTGCAAATCTTAAAATAGAGTCGTGCATTTCTTACAACAGATTCGTGCAACTCTTCCAACAGAGGCGTGCAACTATTAAAATAGAGTTGTGCAACTCTTACAACAGGGTCGTGCAACTCTTACAACATAGTCGTGCAACTCTTACAACATAGTCGTGCAACTCTTAAAACAGAGTCGCGCAACTCTTAAAACAGAGTCATGCAACTTTTAACACAGAGTCGTGCAACTCTTAAAACAGAGTCGCGCAACTCTTAAAACAGAGTCATGCAACTTTTAACACAGAGTCGTGCAACTCTTAACACAGAGTCGTGCAACTTTCTTGCCTAAATTTCTCATCTAAACCAATCTCAACTAAAATTGCACATTCAAACTAAAATTCTACTTTTCGTGGCAGCGCTTTTTGTTGTGCAAATATAACTTGATGTTGTGCACATATAACACTATATTGTGCAAATATAACATAATGTTGTGCACATATATCATTGAGCTAAAAGGCTTTTTTAAAAGCTAAATAAGTACTAGACGAGAGATAGAAATCTAATACTTGTAACATATCCTATAGCATTAAAAAAAGTGAAAAAATAAGATATATTAGTGTTGACACCGTTAGTGCTGACACCGTTATTAGGAGTGATAACAACTTTGTTAGTTTGTTAAATAAGTTTTGCGCTCTATGACAACCATTTGTCCATTTGTTCACTATATTTTTCATGGCTTTCTTTTAGCCATCAAGCCCGTTTTCAAATAGCTCAGTTTTGGGTCATAACACAAATCAGATTAAGCACAGCTTGAGTTGCTTTCAATGGACTTTGAACTGCCCTCCATCTTAGATTCCTGCATATCCTCTACACGCTGCTCTCCCGAAAGGCTCCCACTTTGTTTGGTCAGCCATGGAATCTGCAACTTCTTATTCGGTTCATTTGCAGTACCGAAAAGTGAAACATTAACCTGATCCTGACCAAAAAAAAAGGTGAAAACATTAACCTGATAGCAAGCAATTTAGCACAATTCAACCTTTATTTTAATTGCTCGGTAAAGACAATGGCTATAACTATAGTAATTTCTGAGACCAAAATGTCAAATTGAATGAAATAGCAAGGCCATGAATCACCTTTGTTTCCCCAAGGAATGATTTAAAGGCATCATCATTCTTGTTTTATGTGCTAGCTGCAGCGTTAGCTTTAGCCTTGGCCTCCCAAGTCTGCAAACTTCCACAATCAGGAGCTTTCAAATTTTTTAGAATAGTTATCTGATCCATGAGTGGCTTCAGTTGAACCTGTATGGAACAGGACATAAAAAAAAACAAGAGAATTTAAGAATCAATAAAAAGATCCAATGGGCAACAGATTTTATACAGTTCCCTTACTCGTCATTAAGCCTTATAAGAGTAGCCTCAAGAACAACTAGCAATGTGACTTGAGTGCTTTTATCTGAATACTCCTTGACAGCTACATATTTTAACCATCAACAACAAGGATGCCTCAATATGGTAACCGACACAACTAGTCAGAATGTCAGATGCTTCGTCTTCAGAACCATGAAGGTTAAATTATTCAATCATCACTCTCCAGTATCCAACATTCCTAAGCATCCTCAAAACACATTAAATACTAAATGAGGAAACAGGAAAACTATGACATATCTCCTGAGAATTCTCAAAACATGTTTACACACCTCTATATTCTGGACCTTAACTCTTAACTTGTTCTTCCGAGAACTCTCAGCATTGGCATCACCATCTCCTAAATCCCGATTGGCTATCGTATCACTCTCTACCATGAGCACTCCATGACAACTTTCGCAGTGGAAATCCTCATCCTCCATAGAAACCAGCCATACAGAATCCAGGGCATTGAATCTGAAATGCAACACCACCAAATCTCTAGCTTTGTTGGACATGTTATCAGCAGGCATCTGCTAAAGACATGGTCAAACAACAGAGTACCTTTTGCCGCAGTTTGGACATGTTTACTTCTGTATTGTATGCTTTGGTTCTAATTCATCTTTCAGTGTTTTCTTCATTCGATGAATCTTGTACCTCACAACATCATATATCTGCAAAACATAGTATAAACCTTAGCTAGCTTAGACATATATAGTAGGGAAAGTAAATAACCCATTTATTGAAAGGAGTATGTAAGTCTTCCTGTAATAATGACAATGATCACAGGGCATCCATAAGTGATGTTTTTATTATTCTTTTTGGAAAACTAAACATTGACATGTGCAACATTGCAGCAATGGCCAAAATATATATATGCGCCTATGCGGGAGTCGAACCCACATCTATGTGTGTATACACATCGCTCTCCCCGTTGAGCTAATATACTTTTAAAAATAAGATTATGCAGCCAGACCATCAGCTTATCAAATTCATCATGTATATGTGAAAATTAACCTATAGTATATGTGAAAATTGCAATATTTGTACATTAAAAATCTAATATTGCATAGATCTCACGCAGCCTAATAAGTATGATATACAAAAATATACTCAGGAACGGGAATAAGAAAAGTATGATATCAATCATGTGCACTAACAAAATCGCAATGAACTTTTCATGAAGAGGTGGCACTGCACATATAATAGGCAATCTATCAAGCTTAGGAGGTATAGATTTCACCTGTTGGAAGATCCCTTAGCAGCATTGATGAGTTCATCAGCAAGACATTCAGCAATGGTCTTGATGTTCCTGAACGCAGATTCACGGGCACCAGTGGTCAAGAGATAAATGGCTTGGTTCACACGTCTCAATGGAGAAATATCAACGGCTTGACGTCTAACAACACCAGCAGAGCCAATTCTAGTAGCATCTTCTCTTGGCCCACTGTAGCATTTGAAGATTCATTAAAAGATACTCGGAGCGAACTGAACAATGTAAACCTACAATAAACAGTCTAAAATTCCAAGTTTAAGTAACACACATTACCAATTGCAAGGGATAGAGAGACTAGAACATCACTTGGGGATACAAAAGGCCCAAATGTGATAACAGGGTAGGATGCTGGCGCAGCAAGCTTTATAGTTGACTCGGTACGCAGAATCGCAGATCAATCTGGTCACAACCAGGGAAAAAAAGTGTGTATTGTTGTCAAAGTTTGGCGGGCCAATAAGCCTAGCTATCAATCTTAAAACCAGTTGTTTGATAATCATAAAGACAGTACCTCGCACCGCTTAATTGTATCAGCAAGAACACCGAAAGCTTCACCACTGGGGAGAAGAGCTAGAACCCATGGATGTGACTGATAGAGGCTTGTAGTTCTAGGACCAAAACCATAAGTTTGTGTTCCAAGTAAATACCTAACAAAAAAAAAAAATTCAAACAATTCATGACGGATCAACACAGATATATGTACAGAATGATGTATATTATGTCAGACAAAGATGATATTGTGTTACCCTTGTCCCGGTTCTCTCAAGCGGTCCACTGGCTTCTCCGGTTCCATAAAAGGATGTACCCGCCTGAAGCTAAAAACAAACACTAGTGAGAATATGATTGACTGTTATTTGTTCTACTGATAAGGGTTTCTGTTGAGGATTGATCTCAATTTATTATATATGCATCTCAGCTTATTAGTTATGTATCACTGGTCAAATTCAGAGAATAAAAAATTACTAGTATGTACCTTGAACTGCTACCTTTGAGAGTTTGAATCATGTCAGCAACTTGAACTGCTACCTTGACGAAGCTAGGTTGGCTCTCGTCAGCCAGTCGTTGATTCTGATGGAGATGGATAGTGATATGTACAGTACATCAAACCAAATCCAAATCCAAGTAAGTATCTTCCTACTCTTAATATATACAGTACATCAAACCAAATCCAAGTAAGCATCTAATTTCTCAATGCTAAACAGTAAATGAACAATTCACCATTAGGCATCAGCAAATTAAGGCAAAATCAATGAAGTTACCTTTGTTCACTAATAATGGGGGATCGGATGAAAATCCTTGCTTGAAGGAGGAAGCGGAGCGGAGCGTCGTCGGTTTCGAAGCAGGAGGAAGGCGAGATCAGATGGGAGATCTGGAGGATCATCCAATTCATACCTCCGTCTGCAGCAGCAACATCCATCCAGATTTTGAGGCATAACGCTTAGATCCGGGAAGAAAAGCGTCGAACCTAACCAAAGGGAGTAGAGAGGATCACCTCTCGAGCACCATAGAACAGATCTGAGATGGCCGGTTGCTTCTCCTTGGATCGATTGCGTCGTCCTCGTCGAGCACAGGAGGACGACCTCCAGAGACGGAGCGTGCGGCAGCGGCGGCATCGGATCCGGTGGAGAGACTCGCCGCCATCGGAGCCGGATCCGGCGGAGAGAGAGAATAGATCGAGAGGGCGAGAGGATTTGGGAGAGAGAAAAAAAATGTCCGTACAATCCGAGAATAAGTATATATAGCGACTATTTTGCTAAATTGTCCAAACTCGTGGCTATTTTGCAAATACGTCCAAATAAAGTGCTTGTTTTGCAAAAAATTTCTTTGTCCACCGAATTTTTCATCATGCTGAAATTTTTGTTTTCAGCAAAAAAAAAAAAATTCCACGAAATTTAGTTTTTTTTTTTTTTTCCGCGTTGCAGAAACTGCTGAAACTGAAGTTGCTGAAATTGAGTTCTTTTTTTCCACGTTGCCGATATTTCTGAAACCGAAATTGCTGAAATTGAGGGTTTTTTTTCTCCATCTTGCCTTGTTTTTTTCCACGTTTCTTGGGTTGCTGAAACACCTGTTCCCCCTCTGTTTCAGCAGTTTTTTTTCTTTTTGCATTACTGTTTTTTTTTCACGTTGCCGAAACCGGAGTTGCTGAAACCCCGATTTCAGCAACGTTATTGATGCTAAACCCACGGTTCCAGCAATGTTGTTGATGGTGAAACCCCGATTTCAGCAACGTTCTTGAAGCTAAACCCACGGTTTCAGCAATGTTGTTGATGCTAAAACCCCGATTTCAACAACGTTGTTGATGCTGAAATTGTTAATGAAACCGTGCTACGGGATATAAAATTTAGCCTATGCAGGATTCGAACCCACGTATTTGTGCATAGCACATCACTCTACCATTGAGCTAAGAGGCTTTTAAATAAAATTTAAAGCATTTCAGTACTCATTTCAGCATTTCAGTATTTATTTCAGCATTTCAGGACTCTAGCATTTCATTATTTATCGAAATCTCCACCTTCAATCATGAAATCCTGGATGACAGTAGAATACCACTTGGAAACACAAACAAATTACTAGTTCAAATAAAACTGATATCTGAAAATTGAAGGACTAAGATCGCATATCACTTACCAGTTACCAGAGGTCTTCTACTGCACCTAGGATTCGACGTAACGAGTGTAATCACAATCGAGGAGTGCCTGCACCATGTGTCCCCGGAGTTATCGATCCGACGAGCTTCACAAGTCAACCGGCGATTTCAGCAGAGGGAGATAGGGTGGAGAGGACGGTTCTTCCTCTTCGATTCATCCTCCTCCTCTTCGATTTCAGCAGAGGGAGAAAGCATACCAAAGATGGTGTTGACGGGGTTCATGGCGACCTGATTCATAGCAGCGTCTCCGTGAAATTGCTTACCATGGTGAGGAAGCGACACAGGGGGGAGAAGTGACAGATCTAGTTGGGAGGAAGCGACAGATCTGGCAACGGATTTCAGCAAACCACACCAGCGGCAGATCTGGTTGAGAGGTAGCGCCTCTGTCTCGGAAATCACCGATCTGAGATCTGAGATCAAATCACCGGTCCTCGGAAATCGAAGACAGCGCCGAGAACAGGGAGATCCGGCAAGGGAGCGACGGAGCCGCCGATTTCAGCAATGAAGTTCTTGCAAGGAACATCCGCCGACTTCAGCAATGGAGATCCAGCAAAACGAGAACGCTCCAATTATGATAGCAAACGGCGTCGGCTTCGCCGGAGCCCCACCAGATCAGCGCCGGTTGCCGCTGGTGATGATGATCCTTGATCTGGAGTTTCGCACCGCTGGTCAAATCCGCGCCTTCGATCGGATCCTGGATCTGTAGATGGGAGGAGGACAGAGTCAGAGGAGGAAGACGACGTCGGCGTAGGTGGAGTGAGTCGACGAAAATCAGAGAGAAAACAACTGATCGAGCCATCGAGGAACAACCATGGGAGAGAGCCATGAGATCTGAGATCCTTCAATGGAGCACCGTCGATCTGGTTGCCATCGTCGATCTGTTGATTGAGGAAGGAGATGGAGGACGAGGAAGACTCGGAATCGCCGGTGAGCACCGGACTCCGGCCGAGGGAGGGAGACGGAGAGAGCGAGAAAGGCGGGGGGGGGGGAGGGTGAGAACTTACCATGGATTTGTGGTGTTGAAACGGTAAGAAATTAGGGGGTAATTTTGTCCAGAAAAATTTATGTGGACAAAACCCTAATTTTACAAGGGTGGGAGACACTCCCTCATTTAGACCCAAAAAATAGGCCCGTTGGGCAAATTTTCTCAAAACAAAACTCTAAAACGACAAGTTTTGCCGAACGAAGGGAGTATTAATTTAAAAATAAAAGAATTGCAGAAATAAGTATTCAGTTATTATTTAATTATTTGGAAAGTTTGATACTATTATTATTATTATTATTTTTACAGTAAGCAAAAATTTGGGTGTACTACCGACACCCATGATCATCTCGCAAGATGATGTTCTGGAACTCACAACAACTGGAACTCAAAATAAAATTACAATTCAACTGAGATTTAGCAAGAAAATCAGCTGCACCATTTGCCTCTCTGTAGCGATGTTGAATTGTGAAACTCTCAAACTCTTTGCTTAACGAATGGATCTCTTCGATAATTTGAGTGACCTCCCATGGTATATTATTCACTTGATTGACGGCATTGACGATAATTGCACAATCACTTTCAATAATCACTCTTCGGATACTATTATTTAGGGGTGGGCGCGGGACGGGACGGGACTCGTCCCGCGAAATTTTTTCGGGACGGGATCGGGACGGGATTGACATTTTTTTTTCGGGACGGGATGGTGTCTGGACGGGACGGAATCGGGACGGGACGGGCCTTGTCCCGCATATAAAAATAATAAAATATTATATAAATTTGCAAAGTGAAAAATGCTTTCATAATTCATTATTTAGTATAATATGTTGAATACGGTATTATTCTCAACTATATTATTCAATAATAATAATAATAATAATATTAATATTATAATACTATTATTAATTCATACAATGATTGTATAATTAATTATAATGTTCAACATATTTGGCTACATTATCTTACTAGATCAGGACGGAATTAAAGGAATTGATACGAGATTTACCAATATTGTCTAATTAATTATCGATTGATAGTTAGGAAGAATACCGTATTTAATTAGCTATTTGCCTCTTGTAACTCTAAATGGGCGGGATGTGTGTGTCGATCTGACGGGGTCTTCTCCATTGACTCAGTCTGGAATTTCTGACTTTATGCCTGGTCGTGCTGTTGTTGATGCTGCTCGACGTAAGTGTGTCAAGTATCGAGATTTGTGTACGGCGGTTGGTTATGGTTTCCTACCCTTCTCATTCTCTTCATTGGGGGAGTTGGATACAGATGCGGTTGCATTGCTGGAGCGGATTCAGAAATTCTCGGTATCTCAGGATGCTGGGGCTCGTGTTACATGTTATATTTTTACTAGACTTGGCTTTGTTATCGCTAAAGGAGTGGGTGCCCAGATAGTATCTCGGTTGCCCACTAATTTCTTGTAATCTGTTTTTATAATAATAATAATAATAATAATAATAATAATAATAATAATAATAATAATAATAATAATAATAATAATAATAATAATAATAATAATAAATAATAATAATAATAATAATAAATAATAAATAATAATAATCCCACGTTATAATTATACTTTACAAGAAAAAATATAATATGATATAATAATAATAATAATTTTATTATAAATTAATATTATTATTAAATTAAATTATAATATTATATATTATTATTATTATTATTATTATAAATTGAAAATTATTATTATAGTTATAAATAATATTTGCTCAAAATAATAATACGAATAATATATTATTATTATTTTATAATATTATAATATTATTATTATTATAAAAATTATTATTATTATTATTATTATTATTATTATTATTATTATTATTATATGCGGGACGGGACGGGATTTGCGGGATCCCACCGGGATCGTCCCGCGTTTCGTCCCGCATAATTTTTGCGGGACGGGATCGGGACGGGATTCGCTATTTTGTCCTAAATCCCACCGAGATCGGGACGGGATCGGAACGGGACCGGGACGGGATCGGGATTTGCGGGATTTGTGCCCACCCCTACTATTATTATTTGAATTTCTCCCCCTCTTAGTAGTGGCTTTTATGTAACTCTTTATGTCAATTATTGGGTTTATGCTTTATGTTACCCGGAAACTAAAGGTTTCTCCCAAGAGTGAAAGTGGTAATGTGGGGTTGGGGGGACAGTGGATCTCAACCGATGTGAATGTGGTAAAATTCAACTTGTGTATTCGTATCGTGTCAGTTACGATGTAACATCTCCACGACTCCAACCCAATCATCTGATTTATTCTACTGTTTCCTCTACGTTAGTTGTTTGATTATGTACAGAGTACTTGTCATCATGTCATTGTAAAGGTGCGAGGGTTTTTCAGAGATCTAGTACTGTAATTTGTTGTTTTATCAAAATGTTGGAATCATATTAAAACATCTGCAAATTCACAACCCAAAATGTTGGCTGCTTGTAATGGATCATACTTGACCCATTACAAGAAAAAAGTGCAGTGAATCTTTTAGATTAGATGACAAAATGTTACCTCAAATTTGAAGTAAAGATCCCTGAATTAGAATTGAAACATGCCCTCCAGTTTGAAGTAAAGTTGTTTGTATTTGGTGGTAAAGATGGAAATTGGACAGCTTCACAATCCATCCGTATTGGTATGTTATGAGGAGGATCAGATTCACCATAGGGACCATAGACATTGTTGTTTTATTGCACTCTGCAGATGAAATGGCCATTTGATGAAGTTTCTGAAAAATTTGTTCCTCCACTTATCGCGGTTTTAGGGACAAAGAACCATACTCTGAAAATGTTGTTCCTCTACTTAAACAACATTGTTATTGCACTCCGGTATGCAGTTCCCACAATCGAGAAAAGTTTCGCGGATGACAGGGTATTTGAGCATTTACCTCTACCATTGCTTGTGTATATGGTTGCCTGGAATTTAACTTGGAATACTTAGAATAAAGACCAAGACTCCCTATTATAATCTTGGTGGTGTAAGACCTGCTCCAACCATTTCGGAATGGCTCACCGGAAAGGACTTGTGAATAGTACCAATAGGTCTCCGGTTCGAACCGCGGAATGACCGCTCTTTATTTACCAATTCAAGGTGTAAGACCTACTTCGCCAGTTGAAAGTGACGTACAACCAACCTCCCAACAGTGAAGTGGTAATGTGAATTTGGTTTAAATTCAACTCTGTCAAATACTGTAATTCAAACTTTTTTACTCAAATCAATGTTGTGTAAGTTGGCACAATTTCTGAAAATTACGGAGGAATACGTAGCGCTGATTTATACAGTGGATAAGTAGTGGTTAGTGGGTAGACCATGTTTATCAAGGGATACTAGAGATACTAGAAATACTAATATTTTATCCTTCTATTTCCGCTACATCATCCTAGCATTTCATTCTCATTTTTTCTACTTTATCAAGAGCATACCTAGTATCCCAAAACCCATCTTTTCATACCAACTCAATTTACAAATATATATCTCTTCAACAATTATTTTC
Organism: Persicaria tinctoria; assembly: GCA_037127255.1. NCBI lineage: Eukaryota > Viridiplantae > Streptophyta > Magnoliopsida > Caryophyllales > Polygonaceae > Persicaria > Persicaria tinctoria. Next base: position 26,731,796 of record JBANSL010000006.1, read on the forward strand.
ATTCTCGATTATATTATTATATTAATTTATTGTTATTAAAATATCAACTTCCACGTTTTACAAAATATTTTTAGAATAATTATTTATTTTATATCTTGCATAATTTATTATTTTAAATTATTCCATAATTATAATTCAATTTTTCGAATTATATTTTGCATATTTATAATCAAAGAGAAATATTTTAAAAAAATATAGTTAAACATATTCAAAATTAATGTCTACGTGAAGATAAAAATGAATATAGTATTTTGGTAAATTTTATTTTTTATTTTTTTTTACATTTTATTACCGAAATATTAATTTTAATGTGTAAAATACATTCTCCCCAGCAAAAAATCTTGGTCGTCCATCAAAGGACACTTGTTCTCCATGTGGCTTTCCTCTCCTGCAGCCCAATACCATTGCTACATGTGGCCCCCTTGCTTGAGCAAATTGCAGGCGCAAGTTGACAACCCTTGTGCATTTTGCTTTCTTCGTGCTTTTTCCCAAGCAAGTATCGATACTATCGGAACATCCCTCTAGTATCGATTAACCCACTGTTCCAATTTTTAATTGTTAAATTTTCTAGCATCTTGAACAGTGTTCCTACCAATAAAAATGCTCTTATGCCTTGAATTTGTCTATCTCTGGCCATATTATTTAATGCGGACTTTTTCTTAACTAGCAAATGATTTTTTTTCCTTTCAATATTAGCAAAACCATATCAAACGGAATCACAAGTAGGGATAGAAATGAATCGGATTATGCGTGGACATCACCCAATCCATTAAGAAATTTTCTCTACCCAATTTACCCATCATTCACTAGCTCATGTATCCACTATCCATATCCGATTCATCCATCTTTTGCCGGTTATTGGGAGATCGAGTGAAATATACGAGTGATAAATTTTATGCAAATGTCTATCATAATTTTCTTTTCTTTTTTTGATCACCTACCAAAATTTTCAAAATGAAAATAAAACTAAATGGAAAAAAATCAATTTAAAAAATAAAATTTTAATATATTAAATTTAAGGCCAAATTATAGAAAACCGCCCTTTGAATACACCCATTTGTCATAAACCACTCATTAAATTGATATTTTCATAAAACCACCTTTTAAATTACTTTTGTCATCAATCAACTACCCTTAAATATATTTCGTTCAAATATAGGTTAAATTTGAAAACTACAATGTTACCACTCCTTTTTATACTATACAATTACACATGTCTTAACTCCTTTTTATTCCTTTCCTTGTTTCACCCTAATCTAATCACACCTCCCTCTATAAAGTAATCTATCTATCTATATCTACATAATTCTATATAATACAGTATATATGCTAAAACAGAGGTCTGAAACAGGTTCTGGTGCAATTCGCATACATGTCATATTCTTGATTAAAATGGTGTTATTTTTTCATATGTGTCACACACTGCACGTTCAGAAACGCCAAAAATATTAATTTTCAAACCCTTTCGAAAATTTAGATCAAGCCATTTCTGGAATTTAGATCAATCCTTTTCGGGATTTGGTTTTTACCCTTTCATGAAGTGGTACGTAATTGCTTTTGTTTATTTATTTTATTTTCGTTTTCTTCTTTCTGCCCTTGGTGTGCAAGCAAATACAATTTGCACGCTCTTATGGAAGCTAGGTCAAAAGGCCCTACCAACATCGGTTAGATTAGCCCAGCGTGGTACGCCCATGCCGACAACCTATGTTTTTTGTAATGACTCTTATGAAGATGATATACATCTATTCCTGGAATGCAACTGTAATAATGGGAAAACTAGTGTGCATCTTAGACTCTGGAAGGAGCTTGGCACAACTAAGAATAACTCGAGGGATATCAGCCTGATATTATCCATTCTAGGACAAAACCTAACAACAGAAGAAAACGTAGAGCTCGCATTTTCATGGTGGACTGTTTGGTATATGAGGAACCAAGTGACTTTCAACAACATAGCCCACCCGCCTCTTTCAGTCTTTACGCACGTCCGCAAAAAAACATAAAAAGATAACTGGAAAAAGGCTTGTACTTTTGATGATAATATCTCCTCGTATAAGGAGCATGTGCTAGAAGCCAACCAGAGGGCGAAGAAGACCATTCATTGGGAAAAAACCCCGGTCGGGACGTACAAACTGGATTTCAATGGCTTCGCTTGTCCTGACTCTAACAACACTATAGGATACATTATTCGTGATTGGAACGGAGAAGTTATTAGAATTGGTCACAAACAGATTGGTAAACATATGCCTCTAATGTCAGAGGCTTTAGCTCTACAACTCGGTGTCTCAGAAGTAGTTTCTGCCAGGATACCACAATTAATCGTCGAAGAAGATTCTCTTATAATTATAAACCACCTAAATAACAGATGTAAATGCCATTGGGAAATTGAATTACTTTTATCAGACATTAAACTATAGTTATCTTGTCTAGGTGAAGTTTCCTTCGCCCACATTCCCCGTGATGGCAACATAGTGGCTGTTAAGGTTACACACCTTTGCCGCTCTGCTAGGAGAGCTGATATATACAACAACATTGGTCTTCGTGACCTCATCCGTTAGGATGCTCTTTGATATTTTTTATATGAATTCTTACCTAATGAAAAAAAAATACAATTTGCACGCCAACCTTTGTGACAAGACCTTTCCTTGTCGTGCAAGGAGAGGCGAAGTTGATTGCCATCCCGAAGACCCAGAATCTATCCAAGCAGGATCGGCCGGCAGAGAGAGGACGGCGACGGGTGAACGGTGGATGGCTACGGGGAGGATGAAGCGTTCACGAAGGAGGGGCCTGATGTCGGTGGAGCGCCAATCGGAGAAACAAGGGCTGAGACGGAGGCCGAACTGAGCGAAGAGAACGACAGGGCTGAACCGGCCCCAACGAACGCCGGAGTCGGGGAATGAGGTTTAGGGAAAAAACCATGTAGCCGAACAGCCCATGGATTGAGGCTAACACCATCGAAAAGCCCCGTCGGAGAGGAAATCCAACACCGGGAGATGAATCCGACGGCGAGGTGGAGGCTAGAAGATAGGAGGAAGAAGGTGGTCGACAACGGTCCAAAGAGGACGTCGGTTGGAGACGACAAGCACTGCGCCGGAGGAGTGGGTGTAGGGTACGGACAGTAGGGGTGTGCAGAAAAACCCGAAACCGAAAACACGACAACACGACACGGAAAAACCCGAAACCGAAAAAACACGACACGATAATGACACGAACCGAGAAAACACGACTTTAAATGGTTCGTGTTCAGGTCGGGCAAATTGCCTTGTCGGGTACCCGACACGAACCGTTTAATTTTTTTTTTTTTTTTAGGTACGGTATTGTAGTGATAGTACTAGTATTATATAGTGTAAAATGATACATGAATGTGAATTGGCTCATTTGGTTGGGGACGCGCATGATAACTTTGGCAAACCAATAGGTAGGGGTTCGAATCTTCTTTCCATCCCTTTTTTTTCCCCAAAGCTGCGTTTTTTTTTAATTAAAAAAAATCCCCCTTTTCTTTTGATATAGAAACCCTAGCAGTCACAAATCACAAACACGTTCTCTCTCTCTAATTTTCCAGATCCAGCCTCTCTCTTTCTCTCCAAATCCATGTAGAGGCTAATCAACTCTTTTATCCTCAGATCTGCCCTCCCTCTTTCTCTCCAGATCATGGGAAAGCCTCCAGATCCGCCGCCCTCCCTCTATCTCTCCAGATCCACATCCACTCGTCCTGGCGGCGGCCGGCGACAGGGCACTGCTCCGGCCTCGAGGATTGGCGCCACTTCAGAGAGAGTCGAAGTGAGCTCGAGATCCCGGATCTAAGGCGCAATAGACTGTCTTCCCGGATCTGAGCAGATGAGCATCGACCGAGGTCCCGGATCCCCGGATCTAAGGCGCAATAGACTGTCTTCCCGGATCTGAGCAGACGAGCATCGATCGAGGTTTCCATCTCCTTTCACCGGGGCATATGCAAGAGGGAGAGAGAAGACGTCTCAATTTGGTTTCCATCTCCTTTCATCTCCTTTCTCTCTGGTTGATTGCATTTTTTGGTGGAATTTGTAGATATTAGGGTTTAATCAAATTGAAATGTTTTCAACTCAGTGTAGATTTATCATACCCAATTATTAATTGTGTGCTATTTTCAATTTGGTTTGGATGGAATATGTATCAAATTATTGTTTTGTGCTTGTAGTTTACAAATCAACAGGTTCTGACTTTGCTATTTGATACTGAGTCAGTACAACATCTAAATTGCCGGTTCGTGGCGGGTTACACGGTATCCGACACGGAACCGTTTCGTGTTTTCGTGTCGGGTACCCGGTATTAATCGGGTCGTGTTCGGATCGGCGTTTTCAACCTTAACGGTTTCGGGTACCCGACACGATTAACCGTGTCGTGTCGGGTACCCGGTTATGCACACCCCTAACGGACAGAGGCCGGTTGGAAACGGCGGCACCGTGTTGGAGCTGAAATTAATGGAGTAGCATATTGGGAGCATTCTAGAGAGAGAGGCAGAACCTCTTATTGCAACCGAGTAATGGTAAAAGCACATTTACTCCTGCCTAATTTATATGGTTATACCAAAAAAATGGGACTTTGCAAAAATATCACTGCCATAGCACAATTTGCAAGAGGTGAGAGAAATGCTACTTTTGCAAATTATTTTATGACCGTATTAACCGGTTGTAGGTAACCAAAAAAAAAGGAGGGAATGTGCAGGCTACAAAGGAGAGAGATGACCACTTGTCACATTGTGAGAGGCGAGACAAAAAAAAAAGGAAAAACAAAATTCATAAAATAATGCATCACAAGTTCTCGTCCAAAAAAAGAAGGAGTAGGTGCAAGGGTGGCCATTGAAGGTGGATGTGGAAGGACATACAACACAGACTTACAATTACTAGTTAGTCAAAAAGAAATACGGGAAAACAACTGAATATTCCGTGCTAGACGAAGGGAAACACTTGCCAACTTCAGACATTATATAGTAACGAACATGGGTAAGTATGCTTGTGACTGGTATTCAATTTACAATCATGACTACTTCCCATCCTCTTCATATCCTCAGCCGATTTACAGTAGTGGATGAGAGAGTAGGGTGTTTGAAGAGCGAAAGGAAACTCTCTAGTTTGGGGTGGTGAGAAGGATGATCATGAGGAAGCTAGGGACGCATGTATGGGATAAAATTAGATCGGGGATATGAAGATGATGGATATTAGCCATGGTTGTAAATCAAATCGTTACTATATAATGTCTGAAGTTGGCACATATTTCCCTTCGTTTGGCATGAAATATTTAGTTGTTGTCGCGTATTTCTTTTTGACTGGCTAGCAACTATAAGTCTGGATTGTTTGTCCTTCCTCATTCACCTTCAATGGCCGCCCTTCTACATTCCCTCCCCTTTACAACGTTTTGGAATTTTTTGGAGCTACAATTTGACACCAAAATTCCAACCAAAATTTCTCAATGTGGTAGCAGGGGCGGAGCCAGGAAAAAATTAGGGGGGGGGCTCGCCTATTTTATCGGGATTTTTTTTTTTGAATATATATAAGATACACTTTTTTTTTTGTAAGGAATATAGTAGAGAACACATTAAATATATGATTTAAAAAGCTAAAAGAGAAAAAAAAATCCATAAAATGAAGCAATAGGTATGATTTGAAAAGCTAAAAGAGAAAAAAATCCATAAAATGAAGCCATGGGGAATTGAACTCAAGACCTCCTCCTTTATAATCACACCCCATACCAACTAAGCTAGACATACTTATTGATTTATTACTCTTTTTAACTTCTTTTAACCCTTAAATTATCAAAAATTACAAAAAAAATACGTATTTTTTAATTTTTTTTAACGTTTTCCCCCGACCCAGGGGGGGGCTCGAGCCACCTCATGCCCCCCTCCCTCCGCCCCTGTGTGGTAGGGTTTCACATTGAAATCTCCATTCAAAAATTACACATTGCAGAACAATTTGTTCGGATTTAGTTAGGGTTTCATAGATTAAGAACAAATTTGTTTACATGTTTTCGAATTTATTTCGCCGGATTCCTCCTACATCCTCAGTCGGTTACAACTTCCTCCCCGCTGAACTGATTCGCCTCCGTCGATGGCCTCTTTCGCCTCCTCCTCCGTCGCCAACCTCCTCCTTCGCCTCTCTCTCTCTCTCTCTCTCTCTTGCTTTGCCTTAAATCCCGCCCAAACACCCCTCCAAAATTTCAAACTCCCGCCAAAAATTTTAACCCACTATAATGGGTAAGGGTGACCCACTACTTTCGTAAACAAAATATTATTTTTTGACATTTAACCAATTTTTCATGGGGAGAGAGATTTAACAAAATTGCAAAAATCTTACCTTGTATCAAAATTTTTTTTTTAACAAAATTGCAAAAAAAAAAGTAGTATATCTACTTAGGGGTGTTCATTACCAGGTATCCGACACAACACGAATAACCGTGTCGGATACCCGAAATCGTTAACAGTCAAAACCTCGATCGGAACACAATCCGATAAGGGTCGGGTATCCGACACGGATACACGAAACGGATCTGTGTATCCGAGACAGATACCCGCCACGACACGTTTAGCTTTTTTCTACAGATTTACTCGAAGTATTCAACCTAAAAAATCGATCATTTTATTCAAACCTCAAGTAAAGAAGATCAGTTACAAGTGAAACATCCATTACAAACATCAATTACAAGCATCAAATAGCATTTACAAATTAACGAATTAGAGTTTAATAAACCCTAAATACAGAGAACGGAAGGGGGAGAAACGACCAAATTAGAGATGGAGAGCGCACAACCACTCGCCCAGAGATGGTTAGATCTTTAAGGATCTAAAATAGAGATTGAGATCTGAAGTGAGTATTGAGACCTTCTTACCCAGAGATGAAGAAAAAGACTGAAATCTCGCCGGAGAATATGATACTCAGAGATGGAAAACACGAGATATGATAGAGAAGAAGATCGAGATCTCGCCAGAGAAGATGATACTCACGGAGAGAGAATGGCTGCCGAGTGTTGTCTATCAGTGAGAGTGAAAGGGGATTTGCAAAGGCTTTCAGGGTTTTGAATTGGGCTTTTTAAATTGGGCCTTTGGGGTTTCTTTTTTAAACATAAAAATATATATTAAAAAAAAAGTTAAAAGGGGTGAGATTGATTCGTGAGAATGTAGGGGAAAAAAAGCCACAATTACCGAACGAGATTCGAACTCCGGATTGATGGGTTAAGACGCTGGGCATATATCGGTTGGGCTAGCAGATTTTATTAGTACTCTTTGGACTTTAAATATATTAGTATTATCATTTTAGTACCTAAAAAAAAATTAACGGTTCATGTCGGGTATCTGACAGGGGGATTTGTCCGAACCGTTTAATGTCGTGTTTTAGCGATTCGTGTCATTTTCGTGTCATGTCTTTTCGGTTTCGTGTTTTTTTTTTTGTCGTGTCGTCATGTTTTCGTGTCATATCAATCGTGTCGGATTTTTCTGCACACCCCTATATCTACTATCATTCCCTGTTTACTCCTATCAAATTTTTTATATTAAAAATAATATATTTAAATAAAATTTTATAGTTTTCTTTTAATATTTTTCACAAAATACCCATTATCCTACGTATATTACCAAAATAATTCGAGGAGTTAGCAGATGCTCCGGGACAGGAACGCGCTTTGGGCTTGCCCCCAGCACTCCCAATTCACCTATGCAATCCCCTATTTTGTTCATCTCGTTCAGGTGAAATCCTTCCATCTTGGCTCGCCTATCTCGATTGTTGATTCCCATTTTCTCGCCTATCCCGATCGTTTGTGATCGCCTACCCACCCTCTGTCATCCTCGCCTCTTCATCGATGATTGTCCCTAATTTGGTTCCAATTAGAGCTTTTACTGCGTTTGTGGTGCTTTGGTCAGGATTCGTCCTCGTGGTTGGGTTTTCGTCCACCACCAGTCCTCCATCTTCACCACCTCCTCCTTTGTTTCTAGTTTTGGGGCTTTGATTTCATCCCCTTTGAGTTGCTCAGTGGGGCCTGTTCTCCCCTAGTTCAATTTCTTCAATTGAAGTTTGCTTCGATTCGGTATGATGGCACTTCTCTTTGGTCCGCCAACCTTGTGTTTGGTTTCTGGTCGCGTCCGGTAAGAAATCGTCGCAACCTGGTTGTCTTCCTTGACTGCACTCCTCTCGTTCATCCTTGGTTCTTCGGGCCCAAGGGTCAAGGGTGAGGTATTGTCAATTTTAAAAAATAGAAAATAAAATTTTAAAGAAGCCCGAAATGGCCTTACAAATCCACCCGAAAGAGTTAAACTAAATCCCAAAGGGCCCCAATTAAATCCCGTAAGGGTTACATGTGCTTTCTACTTGGGTAGTTCTCATTTGCTCTTTTGGTTGGTCTCGACGGTTCTTTTCTTTGTTAGGGCTCTGGCGTCTCGGAGTCGGGTCTGGCTGGGATCGAGGTGTCTCCATGATTTGGAAATTTCCTTGAAAGTTCGTCTTCACTGCCCACTTGGACTCTGATGTACTGCTGGCCATCGATGTCGCTACTTGGTGGCGCTTGACTTCGGTTCGTAGTCTATGTTGCCCTCAGGATTAGATTTACTAGGTCACCCGGAATTATTCGCTTGTCACTACTTGGTTTGCACCTTTTTTTTTAGGAAACCAACCCCCATCACAGGGGGTGTGGTGGTAAATTCATAGATAAATATGTGCCCACATAAGGGCTAAGTGCAAGCAACTAATGTCATAGGCATAGTAATATCATAAAGGTGTTCTGGAAAAGCACGCAAGCCTTTCGGCAATACAAGAGCGAATAGATCAGTCACACTCAAACAAATGTCACCCCTATATCGTCTCCACAATTGACAAAGGAAAAGAATCATGCAAATGCATAAAGATGTGAGTCATAATCAGGTGAGCAAGGATCTCTGGTGGAACAAGGTTGTCGACAAAGACTCTAGCATTCCGATTGTGCCATATGTAATAGATCGATGCGGAGAAGGCAAACCTCCAGGCTTGTGCTTGCACACCGTGCCCCTTGGCGTACCTTTTAAGCCATCTCAGTCCCATCGGAATAAAGTTCAACATCACCGGTATCCCAAAGTGTTGGTGCACTAAAGTCCAAGCTTCTCTAGCGTACGGGCAAGCAAAGAAAGTGTGCCCATGAGTCTCAAGGTCGGCACCACAGAAGCGGTAAGAGGGATCCACATCAAGATAGAAGAGTCGGTCAAACGTGGAAACCCTCCCCAAGACGTCAAGCCATACAACGAACATGTGTTTGGGTGTATTGCCCTTTACCCATACCTCACGGCTCCACCTGACTCTCGGCAGCCTGTCACAGAGAGCCTCATATGCCTCGGATACGCTGAAGTGTCCGCTAATACACCATGATTCCAACAAGTCCACAACAGCGACGTCCCTTCCCTCAATGGCTTCCACTTTGTCCCGAGCATGTATAATTGCTTTGATCAGCGGCAAGTCACGCCGATGAGGAGTCCATTCCAGGGCATTGACGTCCTCTAGGTAGCGGTGATGGACCCAACGCACCCACACAAGGACTCTCGACGAGAGTGGATGTGCCAAAAGTGTTTTACCATGAAGCTCAAGTTACCTACACGAATGTCCCAAATGCCCAGACCACCCTCGCTCTTGGGCATACATACTCGCTTCCATCTTACCTTGGGGTTCTTCCACAAAAAGCTCCGACAAATAGTCTCCAAGTTGACTATGCCCACAACCGGCACCGGGAGGATGGAGAGCCAAAATGCCTCAACACCTTGCAACACCGAGCCAATGAGTTCCTTGCGGTCAGCGAATGAGAGGCTTTTCTTAGCCCATGCCCCAATACTCGCTACAAGACGGTCAATAAGTGGCTGGTAGTGCAAGACGCGGAGCTCGTAAGGCTGATGGGAATCCCCAAGTACCTAAAGGGAAAGCAACCTTCGGCAAACCCAGTGGCTTCTACAATAGTGACCCTTTCAACATCGGGCATGGATGTCGTGAACACCGAAGATTTCATGAGATCGACTCTAAGGCCCGAGACCTCCTCAAAAGTTTTCAAACGTCCCATAAGAGTATTCACCGAGCCCAAGTCCCCACAATAAAACATAACAACATCATCGGCAAAGATCAAGTGGGTGAGTCGGACCTTCTCGCAGCCTTGGTGGTACTTAAACCCGGGCTAGGCCGTCTCCTTCTTTATCATTCTAGACAAGAATTCCATGCAAATCACAAAGAGCAAGGAAGAGAGGGTATCACCTTGCCTTAGACCTCGTTTGCCTCGGAAGAAGCCATGAATACCTTTGTTGATCTTTATCGAGTATGAAGCGGTGGACACGCACTCCATCACCCATGCAACAAACTTGGGTGGTATGCCGATTTCCTCCAAAGCAAATCGTAAGAAGCTCCAGGAGATGGTGTCATATGCGTTAGCTAGATTGATGTTCAAGAAATATCTCTTCGTGTCCCGCTTGACGTTGTACCTCCTCAACAACTCTTGCACAAGGAGCACATTGTCGGAGAGAAGTCGAATAGCAACAAAGGCACTTTGAGATTGATCAATGACGCCACCCAAGCACCTCGCAAGCCTCTCGGTCATAACCTTTGTGATGAGCTTGTACGCAACGTTGCAACATGATATCAGACGAAAGTGCTCGACGCGGCTAGGGCTATCCACCTTCTAAATAAGGGCTATGATGGTGTGGTTGAGTTGCCGAAGGAGCTTTCCATTAACGAAAAACTCCTTGACAGCCGCACACACCTCCCCACCAACAATATCCCACGACTCCTCGAAGAACTTCGCCGAGAAACCATCCGGCCCTAGAGCCTTCTCGTCCCTCATGGACGAAAGGGCGGCTTTGATCTCCGCATTAGACACCGAATGCTTGAGCATCAATCTATCCTCTAGGAGCATCATGGCCCCAAGAGCAAACCTCCGATGTCAATCCCTCAATACCTTTACATTCGAACCAAACAAAAAGCCAAAATAAGACTCGAATTCAATGCTCACCTCTTTCTCCGATGTGGTGCAACTCCCATCAGCCCTCACAATGGTGGAAATGAGGCGTTTCTTGCCATTAGCTTTCATCAAGGCATGAAAATACTTTCTCCCTCTATCCGAGTTCAAAATATACTTTGACTTGGCCATTTGAGAATAAAAGGTTCTCTCCGCACGGTTCAACCTTTACGCCTCGACTCTAGTCTTCTCGGCAGCCTCACGAAAAGCCATCGAGTCCGAGTTCTCACGAAGGTCATCATGCGCCGATGCATAGGCCGAGTTAGCCCTAGTGAAATGGGAGGAGATGTTGATATACTCTTTTGTATCCAACCTCCTCAAAGGTGTTTTCATGCCTCCCAAGAGCTTGCACAACCGGTATTGATAGGTGCCTCGACCATTAGTGACCCACTTCTCCTGCACAATGCATTTGAAGTCACCATGCTCGGCCCACATATTCTGAAACTTGAAGTTGTGCCTAGTATCCACACGCTCCTTGTCCACACTCACCAGTCACCACAACCGACTTGTGGTCAAAGTTATGCCACATGTCCAGAAATCTCACGGAGCAAGTATGTCCATGTAAAGTGATTGGAAGCCGGTGAGGGTGCATCGACAAGACCATGCCTTTGACAAGCCTCGATTATGTCTTTGCACTGAGGGTGCATCGACAAGACCATGCCTTTGACAAGCCTCGATCATGTCTTTCCACTCGTACATAGTGACTAGTTCCCCGTTGATTCGCTCATCTGCCGTCATAACATTGTTGAAGTCCCCGAGCACCATCCAAAGAATGGACGCAACCCCTAACTCATGGTCCACATCCTCCCATATTCCCCTTCTCTCCACCACCGAATGAAGCCCATACACAAAGCAAAGGCCAAATTTAAGGCTCGAAGCTCTACATCTAGCCACACAAGCCACATGTTGGACCGAAGCACCACATACATCAATGTCTATTTCGAGATCATCCCAACATACCAAGATACGTCCCCGAGCGTAGAGATGGAAATTGGTGACATGTTTCCACCCCGGCACCAAGGACTCCACGACCGCACCCGCATCGGAGTTGCCCTTCAATTTTGTCTCATACAAGCTACAAACCTTTGCCTTAGTGTCACGAACAGAGGTAGAGCTAGGGGGTGCTTGGGGGTGCTCGAGCACCCCCGGCTCGGAAAAAAAATACAAAGAAATAATAATTTATTTACATATATTTAGTATTTTTAAGGTAACATAACATCTTTAAAGGATATTTAAAACAAGAGTGTTGTCTAGCTCAAATGCTTCACTTTTTATTTCTTTTACTATTTCATTAATTCTTCTTCATTTCTATCTATATATTTTTTTTGTTTCTATCAACTATTTCATCATATTTATGTTTTATTATATCATTAATTCTTTTTTATTTCTATCTATATTTTTTTGTTTTTATCAACTATTTCATTACAAAAAATGTCATATTAATATTTAAATTTTAAAAAAATCACAATTTTAGTGTTTTTTCAATATTTTCTTAGAAAAAATCTTCTTAATAAGTATACACTGAAGGTTCGATAATGTAAAACAAAGTAATATAGAAATACTCTAGAAGGGGGGTTGAATAGAGTATGCCGGTTTTTCGCAGATAGTCTCAAGACTTTTGAAGCTCGTGCAAAACCCTTTGAGATTAGACTTAGTCTTTTCTCTGAAAACTTGAATCACAAAGTTAAACAATCGAACCAAGTGCGGAAATAAGGTAAAGCAGTAAATAAAGGACTCGATGAATTGTTTACGAGGTTCGGCACGAACTTGGCCTACGTCCCCGCCTAGGGTTCTTCCACAACCGGCGCCTAAGGATCCTAGTAGCTCCCCGAGAAGCCTCTCTCCTATACAATTGGAATCTAGTCAACTCACGTTCCCTTGGAGTCCTAGACCAATCTAGAAGAGCCCCACCTCTCTATGCTATCTAGTACAATCCTCTAACACTTAGTGAATCAATCGCCTAGTGTTCACTTCCTGGGTTACAAACTCTTGAGTATAACACTATAACAAAATATATCCTATAAGCTCACTGTGTAACTCTCAAATGCTTTGAAATGAAATAACAGACTCTTAAGGACTACCAGAGGGCACTCGAAGAAGACAGATCTCGCTTGAAGGCTTGAGTATATGAAAGCTTGTGTTCAACAGATGTATGGTTGTCTTCTTCTTCCTTTTCTTTATATTGAAAACAAATCGGCGCCTAAGGATCTTCACCAACGGCTAGAGAGGATCATGGCTTGAGCTGGATCTTCTATCTTTGGAAACTTCGGAGGTCATGATCTTCCGATTTGAATCTTCTCGATTTACAACATAAGGAAGGAAATAATATTCGAAAATACTTCCTGAAAGGTTAGTGTATATATAATAATATAATGGAAGCATATAATAACATAAAATAATATTCGAACATAATATCATATAGAACAAATTTTGTGTTTCATCAACATTGTTAAAGCTTCAAGACATTTGACACAAACAGACTGTTAATGCCTTTGAAACTTATTCCGATTTTCATCAAGGGAGTGGAGTTATCATACACCAAAAAAAATATTTCACAAATTTTTTTTAAACACCCCCCAGAAATAAATCCTGGCTCCGCCACTGGTCATGAATGACCTTCCAGACATCACTTTGTCCCGGGGGATGATTAAGCCCCCTACCATTCCACGAAAGAACTATTATGGGTGCACCCTTGAGTGCGTCTCCTTCTCGATTATATGTGTTGATGGTTCATCGTCTGACGTTTGCGGACTTTGTCTGACCTGAATTCTTACTCAAAAAAAAATAAAAGGGTAAACGGTAGGAAACCACCCTTTAAATATAGCATATTGCACACAACCACCCTTTATATACAAAATTGCAGCAAACCACCCCTTACATTGTCTCAGTTAGCAAAGAGCCACCCACCATGCTTATTCCGTTAAATGTTCCGTCAAAAACAAGGGAAATTATAACTTTACCCTTAAGTGTTTCCAATTTCTCCCCCTGTTGCACTGTTCATCGTCTTCCAAACTCGTTGCGTCTAATCCTATCAATCCCTCATTGTCATGTCCTCTCTAAAAACGACCCATTGAAATAAAACTTCATTAATTAATTATAAATTCAATCACAAATGTCAAAAATTGAAAATCCTAAATCTCAAAATGTCAAAAATTGAAAACCCTATATCTCAAGTCTTAATTGAAAGAACTGGTGTGCAGACTAAACAAAGAAGAAGACGACTGGGTGTTAAATCCAAGCTACAACCACAGCCCTTGATTGAAATGAAATCAAAATTGAAAACCAAAATTCCAACCACTGTCAAATAAATGCTAAATCCAAGCCATGAAACCGTTAAGGTCTGGCGCATGGCGAGTGGAGCTTAAGAGAAGATGGCGGCGGGCCGGTAGAGGACATCGACTCCTCAAAAAGAAAAGGTGGTAGCGAGGACATCGACTTCTCAAAAAGAAAGAGTGGTGACCAAAGGATGAAGCGGTAGCGAGCATCCTGGTGGAGGTGAGGAATGGTGAGCGGCCCAAATCGCCCCAAAAAAAACAGGGCGTCTTTTTTTAGGTCACCCAGTTGAACACTTCATTTTCCCTTTTTTAAATGCTTTTTTTAATTGATTTTTTTCCCCTTTCATTAATGATTTCAAAGGGGATGATTATATATACTTAGGGATAACATTTGGACAGAAGATTTAACGGAATAAGCATAGTGGGTGACTCTTTGCTAACGGAGACAGTATAAGGGGTGGTTTGCTGTAATTTTGTATATAAAGGGTGGTTGTGTGCAATATGCTATATTTAAGGGGTGGTTTTCTGCAGTTTACCCAAAATAAAAAAAAACAAAACTCCGGGACAGGTGATTTGGGCCGGAAAGAGGAACAGGCGAAATGACGATGTATGCGGGGGCGCCAAACTGAAATCTTCACCTTTCTCCCTCGCCGCTCATTCTTCAGTTTCTTCACCCTACCAACACCCTCACTCCATACTGACTTCTTCTTCCTCTTCCTCCTTTGCCGTTAAACTTATGGATCTCGATAGATTTCTTCCTAGAGTTTCTCCAATTTTTACCCGCCATCGATTCTCACCGTTCTCGTTGCTAGATCGCCGATTTTGCCCCTTTCTCAGCGGTGTACTTCAAGGCGGCGAAATCTATTTGCGGTCCGAGCTCCGATTAAGTAGACTTCCTACTGCTACGCGTTGTCAGGTTCTTCAACTTTTGTTTAGCCATTTTTTTTCAATTACTCCGTATTTCTTGTTTCCTCGGTTTTATTCAATCGTGTTTTTGCAAATTGCTTTTACATATAAGTTTCCAACCTTAATTGCTATGTTTCACAATGAATGCATATTTCTGATCCCGCGATGAGTGAAAGACAGCGATGATGGAAATTATGCTTTTTGACAATTTGAGAGCGCTGAAACCATTTATCACATCCTTAAGCTCCGGGCACTGTCCATAAATATAATCGCATAGTTTTGTTTGAACCCTGAGTTTGAATTGGAGGATCTTATCGTAGTTTGAATATTTGTATAATTGCATTCAAATTCCTGACTTGTGGTATTGGTAAATGGCAGCATACATCACAACTCCTCAGACGCTGATACTTATTTCAATATACAAAACCAGACAGGAAATTAGGAAAGCAAACAATTCGGCAAAACCGATAACCAAAACTTAGTCTAACCAAAACAAGTTGCAGTTCTAATTGACTCTACCGTTGTTCTTTATAAACCTATTCGCCTATTGATTTTCTCTTTTGGATTGCCGAATGAAATCTCTCTTCTTCCTCTTCTTTTGAGATCAATTAAAAGTGATATTATAGATAAGTTGTTGGTTGCCTCACAATATTTTTGTTGAATCCATGCTGTAGAGTGTATACCTTGTGGAGGTAAAAGTTCCTTTCTGTGCAGCTGTTACTGTTAAGTTTTGGTTTTGGAATTTGTCTACTGAAGATGTTTTTTCTGTGTTGCTGTATCTCATATATAATTTCGCAATGTGTAAAATAAAAAAACGGTGACAGTGGTTTCCAGGATCATATCTGCTGCATATTGAAAATTGTACGATGTTGATCACCCACTAGAGAATTTCCAGTGTTCTCTTCCAGATAGCTTGAGCTCTGTTGTGCTGTCAAATTTCTTATGCATCTCCAAAACATAGTGCAATAATGATAAGCAACTCATTGATGATTGAATGAATTGGAAACATCCTAGGGCGGCCCATAGGCTTGGCAAAACGTGCAATTGCACGGGGCCTGAAATTTTTAGGGGCCTCAATTTTTTTAAAAGCATATATATAGTTAATATAAATAAAAATGAGAGAAATAAGTAATAAATGATTTGTTAGCTCAATTGACACTAGGCAAGAAGCATTTTTTCCAATTTCCCAATGTACCTGTGTTCTAATCAATTCAAGTTATTTAACCATTAAAATCGACCTTTAACATTGAAGATTTTGAAAGGTAATATCTCTTTTGTTAGTAGATTTGGTGTATCATTTTTCTACATTCAATTAGTAATCAAAAAGGCGTCACCATATAAGTTGTACAAGGCCTTAAAAAGCAACCGACCGGTGTTTCAAACATCTACCCTGAGTTTAAATAATTACATTCATATGCTGGAAACTGTTGCATATTCATCACATTATATTTAAGAAAATACAGAATCTTAGCTGCTTGTATTTGGCGTAGAAGACTGACTTGACCAATTGTCCATCACGGAAGCTGGTGATGTTGGCAGAGGTTGGGCATTCTTCAAGAGCCCTACATCATCTTTTTCTATTGATGAATTTGGTTTTCCTTGTCCTTGGGAAATCCTCAAAAATCTCAAACTTCCATCTCC
Organism: Persicaria tinctoria; assembly: GCA_037127255.1. Lineage (NCBI taxonomy): Eukaryota > Viridiplantae > Streptophyta > Magnoliopsida > Caryophyllales > Polygonaceae > Persicaria > Persicaria tinctoria. Next base: position 26,748,598 of record JBANSL010000006.1, read on the forward strand.
TTTTAGAGAAGGTGGACGCTTCATCGACTGACTTAACCACTTCTCCCTAACAGGTTTTGGTAAAGATGATTGTCGTTGGGCATTCTTAAGCAATCCAATATCATCTGGTGAAGAAGGTAGTGACTTCATGAACTCATTGCTCTCAACTCTCATTTCCATTTCCTCCGCCTCTAGTGCATCATAATCCAAACTTATAATCCTCTTCAAAGTGTCAAGAACCTCATTCATTGTGGGCCTAAGTTCTCTTTCGTGCTGCAAGCACTGAAAAGCAAGCTCTGCCACCAAAATTGTCATCTTTCTCACCTTTGAATCCGTCTCAAACCCAAGTTTAGGGTCTACTAGTTCGTTGAATGCACAACCCTGGATTTTAATGATTGCATAGTTTGACAAGTTAATCTCATGTCTATGCCTGCCTATGTCAACTGCACGCAACGATGATATGAGCTCAATAAGAACAACCCCAAAGCTATATACGTCGCTTCTATCTGTAAGATGGTAACACTGGTGGTACTCTGGATCAAGATATCCTGGTGTCCCTTGTGGTGCCGTTGATACATGTGTTACATCTGCAGGGAAGAGCCTTGACAGCCCAAAATCTGCCACTTTAACACTAAAGTTGTTGTCCAGAAGAATATTGTTGGTTTTCACATCACGATGTATAATATCTTCGTGGTGGAGGTAAGACAATGCTTCTGCTGTTTCTATGGCAATGTTCATACGGGTAGACCAGGTGATGAACTGTGATTTCGGATGATCACCATGCAGATGGTCAGCAACTGTTCCATTGGGAATGTATTCATAGACAAGCAGGAGCTCCCTGCTGTGCCGGGAAGTGCAACCATAAAGGGTGACAAGATTCTTATGACGCAAACCAGTAAGGATTTTAATTTCATTAGTGAACTGCTCAATTCTTTTGTAGTTCTTTTCATACAGGCGCTTCACTGCAACCTCCCTTCCATCTCTAAGTGTTCCTAATTGAGATATTTGATTCATCAAATTATTTTTGACAGATATTTAGTTGGGCTAGTTAATTATACGCTATGATTGAAAGGAAATAATTATAGCTAATAATGCAGTGCTTACCGTGATAAACAATTCCAAAGCCGCCTTCTCCGAGCTCTCTGGTAGGATCAAAATTATTGGTAGCTTCTTCAAGTTCCTTGTAGTAAAAGACTGTGACACCACCATTCACAGTTCCCTCTTCTAGGTCTGTTCTTGTCCTATGAAATGAGATGATTCCTGAGTCCAAAGTTAATGAGCCTAGTTTGTTCTTTCTTTTTCGCCGGTAAATAAAGAGGAAGGCTAAGATGATCAAAAGACATCCTGTAAGAACTGGAGGAGGAAACAGTAATAGTCAAGCTATTAATGCCTTGAGTGATCAGGAAGTTGCAGGATCAAATATCTGAAATTTTAGAATTCAGGGGAGCTGAAATTTAGGAAAAAATATCACCTGAACCAAGTATGATTGCCAGATTACCGAGATTTTTCTTGCCTGAAAAAAAAAGAGGATCATACTCAGGCTGGCTTTAACAATTTCGAGGCTATGCAGACCAGATTAAGATGTCAAAGCAAAACCAATATAGAAAATTTCATATGCATATAAATAAGCTGAAGGATGTGCAAACCAGCAAGGGATATGCATACACCTATTGCCTTCTACCTTGGTTAAGACAGTTAAATTTCTTTGTTTTTTGATCAATACACCGACTTCTATCAGAAGCGCACTGTGAACATTCATCAGCGACCTTATATGTGACCGAGAAGTTGTCGTCTGTTGAATTTGGAAGCTTTATTGTTGAACAATCTGCAGGAGGGAGGCCTTCAGGAAATTGATCTGTTGCATATGGACCATATACAACATCACCATCACCACAAGCTGTTAAATGACCTCCTGAGGCAGGAGCGTCACCGTTTTCTATATGGCATCTATAAAATACCATAAGGTTCAAGATTTTGAAGGTAGTGAGAGGAGGAGTCGGTAGGATGATAATATCGTTTTGATGGGCAGTGCAAATGTTTGTGATAAGGCCATGGAGACCTGGATACGTTAGAACTAAGGTTTTGTTATATGGGAAGATCTCTTTGGTTTTATATGATAATGTTTGCGCCCCGCACTGGAATGTTGTAGAACCGGCCTTACATTCCAGGGTACAAAATCCACAATCAGGTAGAGAGATGTTAGTGAAAGGGAACATCATCGAGGAAGCTTGGAAGTCAGGGCAACTGTAGTTGACATGCTGTGGGCAACTTTGGTAGGCATGGCTGAAGAAAGGGAGAAGAAGGGAGAAGAGGGTAATGGAAGCATAAACCATGTTGGTATCTCTCTGGATGACCTCTCTTCAACATCAGAAAGGTATTATATTTTGGTCTGAACCTCTCTAATTCATCTCTCCTTGCTTGTCTTAGATGCTAACCATTTTATTTTGTTTTTATACTCAGTCTCTTTTAAAACACGCAAATAAAAGAGAAGAAGTCAAGGTGGAATAATTAAATTAGAGTTGATTATAACGGTTTAACCTGACTATCATATATATATATATATAAACTGGGAGCTTTCCTACCCAGTTTCTTCACTGGGCCAAAGTCACCCACCATTTAGTGTATCCTGACAAATCACTTCATCGGATAAGATCCAAACCAGTCAAACTAAATTTAATGGTTGAGATTTAAAACTATTTTCGCTATTTGCTAAATTGTTTTTGAAACTACTTATAATTTTAACCACATGGATTCAAACCCCGCTTTTTGGGTGCTAAATTTTCAATCAAGTAGCCTAGGATGCTATTGATGCCCATTATATGATGTTTCCTAAATACTTTAGTGAATTCTTTAATTAAAGTTAAAGTGAAACTTTTGTTTTTATGTTAAATTAACTGAGGTTTATGAAAATACTTTTTTTTTGGGATCTACTTTGTGAGGCAGACTAATTTCTTAAGGTTTGGCTATTCTATTAATTAATTAAAAAAAAAAAGCTTTTAAACCTGTTGAGCTATTCTACAAATATAAAACAGTGAACATATTAACTTTACTCGAAATATGCATTTTTAGTAAATTTTTATTATTGATGTTAGAGATATTTAAATTTTGTGGTATCTCACTAAAATTAGACATAACTTGTTTTATTAGGAATGACAATGCCTTTATCTTATGACGCTGAAGTTTTAGAGTGTTAAAGGTTGCTTCCACTAATTGCTTCATATGTTCAGACACTGATGGTAGTGTGAACCAAAGAAAATTTTGAAGGGTCTCTTTGGCAATGATTTGGATGTGCTCATTCTCCGGACCCACAGGCACTGATAATGCTTGAAGAAAAATATGTCCTGTGACTCTGTGAGGTGAGGCCTCCATGTCAAGCCAAAATGAAATTTTGAATAGTTACAGACTTAAAGTGTGACTTCAGTTTATTTATTTCCTATTTGCCTTTTGCTATTGCCTTGAAATCACTATTTTGTTACCTATCACAAAAGTTGTTACTGTTGTGGTGCTACATCTCATATTAGTAAATTTAAGTTCAAAACTTCAAATCCTCTTGGAAATATGGACTCATATACACATAAGTGGGAGGGTCAACCCATAGAATAGCCTTAGGTCAGAAGTTCAACAGTTAATTTGACATTTTTCTAACATCTAAGATCCCTACCCTGTGCTGAAGAAATTCCCAACTTGATTTCTTGAATTTTCTTCCCAATCGCTAAGGCGATTTCAAGTTTCCATTTATGACAAGGATACTAGATCATGCATCTGCTCTGAACACTTGACTGGATTTTTCTATTTCTGTATGTTTATAATGAATCTATGTTGTTGAACTTCGGCTCAGATTCTATCTAAATCACATGTTAACCTGGAGGGTGATTTATCATATGAAAGCTTGAATTGCGATCTGGAGAACTGAATGATTGGTTTGATTTTGAGCATTTCTAAGTTGTTATTACAGAAATAACAACTCCGGAATGATATTTCCCTGCAGTTGTGTAGTGAAAATGCAGATTGAGAAGACAGAAGGAGCAGACCAAGTCGACTAAATAACAGACGAGTCTTTGCGAGAGCGGGTGATGGGATGATGATAAATACATGAATTTATGCTGAAATTGATCTGTGTTTCAAATTCGTTGGGTTGAAGAAGATGCAAGTTGTAAAGGTATGTCAAATGTTTCAGCTATAACCGCAAGATCACCTCCCTTCAGCATATTATAGCTGTCAGAGGCCATGGTGAAATGCAAACTGCACCAAGGGGGAATGTTGGCATTCTGAAGGTAAGACACCGGTATAGGGAATGTTGGCATTCTGAAGGTAAGGGGCGTTTAATTAGAGCTGGTATGGGGATTAGTACGGGTATCATCGATATGGACACCGGTATGAGTCTTGATATTGATTATATCAAAGCTTCTGCAAATTCAAGAGCCCTCAACAGTTCCCGTGTATTGCAGTGGTATGGTTGCATTGCATCCCAACCCACCTTCCCACCAAACACCCCCTCAGAAGATTACAGTGAACTACTTGGACGAGTCATGTATAGTTCTAAAGTAACAACCGTTAAGGCTATGGGGGATTTTGCTAATGTCACAGTAGGTGACTTGACATTCAGAATTAGGTATCCGGAAAAGTAGAATTGTAAGGCATTCCGGGTTGAGCATGACTCTGGTGGCATAGTTGGGCTCACTGTGTGTGTTGATCTGTTTTTGTGTGTTTAGTTGAATCTAGGGGTGATTTCCTGATCTACTCTCTCTATCAAATAGTACTATACCACAAATAGTGGTGGAGGTTGATAGCTTGAATGTAGACTAGTTCTTGCAGAATGTAAACCATGTATATACTGATGAGATGTGAGGAGTATGATACTACGATTTGACACACCCTCAACAATGCAGAAAAAAAGTGCAGTTTAGACAACAAAATGTTACCTCAGTTGCTGAATGTAGGTGAAGAAGAAAATCGGTGCAGGAATCTAGCTGCTTACCATTGTTTCTGTTGTTAGACAGCCCATAGCATATCTTTGGGTCATCGGAACACCGCCCTCCAGCTTGAACACATTTCTGACATTGAGGAGAGAGCGCATATCTTACAGTGAAGTTGTTGGTATTTGGTGGTATATATGGAAATTGGATAACTTTGCAATCGTCCTGCATTGATATGTTAGGAGGATGAGGGTGACGATAGGGACCATAGTCACCATACACATTTCTGTTATCTTGCACTTTGCAGTTGTAGCCGTAGTCCTGACCCGAGGAAGTTGGCGAATCGGGCATTTGATGTAGGTTTTTAATCTCATTATGAGTGAAACCCAATGAGAACTTTCAAGCCTGAAAAGTTTGTGAGCTTTGCAAGGACTATTCTTCCTCCACTCATCGTCGTTTGGGGTATGAAGAACCATAGTCTGATCAGCAGCGGAGATGTTTAAGACCCGAAGGGATGGCTTTTTCGGTTCTTCTCCACAAACAATCATCGTAACATTTTTATCGCACTTGAGAATGCAGTACCCACAATCGGGTAAAGTGTCGTTGGTGAAAGGGTACTTGAGCATTTCCCCTGTGTATACATGGTCAGGACACTCGAAGTAGATGGAGGGTGGACAAGCTTGGGTGCCATAGATGAAGATAAGAAGCAGAAGATGAAGGGAGGTAAAGGGAGTATGTGAAGTAGAAGCCATGACCATGAACCTTGCAAGGTAAGATGATCACACTCCTTGCTCGTTCATACTCATTGTATTTAATGGTAGGGATATGACTATAAGAGGTATTAAAGTCTGAAAAGGACATGGAGTATTGACTATGAGGTGCAAGTTTGGAATACTTAGGATGAAGACCAAGACCCCAGAGTAAGACGATAAGCTGGACTTAGAAATGTGAAATGCATGAAAACAAATATCTTTGGAATGTTCAAGGCTCAGCTACCGCGTTGCCCATAAATCGGCTACAAATTCTTTTGATATTTTTGGTTTTTGTTTGGTAAAATGTCTAAACATTTGACTAACTCTGGAGCAGGAAGAAAAACTTAAACCTCGTGACATGAATAAAGTGTCAAGAATAGTGATGTGGAATCCAAGTAATTTTATAAGAGAGAAACAACGATCTCAAATTCGAACTCTGGAATGAAAAACCTATTATTAAATACTCCTTTAGTTAATTAAAATATAACATTTTATTATTTACGCATGTGTTAAAAAGTCTTATAAAATATTAATTTTTTAAAAATAAAATAAAATTAATTTCTTACTTATTATCATTAAGTGTGAATTTATATATAAAAAAAAAAGAGTTATTAAAAATATTGATATTTTATATAGGAATAACTACCTGAAATTAGCTATCATGGGTTTGATTATGTAACACGATGAGAAGTTCGGAGGCTAACTATCAAAAAAATATTTTATCGGAACCCAACTTAATTGTTATGAGAACCCCAACCATAAAGTTTTTTTTTTTTTTCCAGTAGGCAAACATTGGGAGTCGTTGCTAAAAAAACAACCTAACTCCCGGATCATCCTGAAGGATGATTTTACAGAGATCCCTATGGTAGGGAATAGAGGGTAAGTTACAAATTACACATGATTTGGCTATATAGTTCGCAATATGGTTTGCTTCTCTAAATATATGTCGGATCTCCACTGATAAGAATTCAGTTGTAAGCCTTTAGATTTCTTCAATCTGATGTAGAATTTCCCATTTGGGCGACTGTTCTCTGTTGGCTGCTTTGACCAGAATCTGATTGTCACTTTCAAGAATAATCTTCCTTAGTCCCTTCTGTCTTGCTCTTTGAAGACCTAGAATCATGACAGAAGCTTCTGTTTGGATTGCTGATCCCGTATTAGCTTCTTTGGAAAAAATATCAATAATATTTCCTTCAGAATCACGAATGATTCCCCCAGTCTGGCTTTTGCCAGATTGGGTAAAAGAACCATCTACATTAATCTTGTAGATAGTCCTAGGAGGTCTGGTCCATTTGACTCTCACCCTTCTTATAGCGTTTGATTGTTGCTTTGTGTTGTGTTGTTCTTCCTTTGTCCAATCGGTAATGCTCTAGTTTATCATCTGGATCAGTACAGAGGTGCTAGTCGAATCTTTAGACCTTAAAATTTTGTCATTCCTAACATTCCAAATAGACTGCCGTATAAAAGCTAGATCAATAAAGTTAGCGTTAGACGTATTGATTCTATACAGATTTTCACTAAGCGGGCCATGGAGATTAAGGTTTTGGAAGTACAGACCGGATTTTTGCTCATATTGGGCTATGACTTCCCTTGTGTAGGTGCACTTAGTGAATAGATGAGCAACATCTTCATTTGCATGACCACAAAGAGAGCATTGGCTAGAGACTCTGTTAACATACCTATTAAGTCTGTCAGTCGTTGGAAGACCATCAATCTTGATCTTCCATAGGAGGTTTTTGATGCGAGGTGGGGCTTTAAGCTTCCAAATCCAGCTTTGTGAGTTATGATCTTGGGGTTGTGTAGCCAGGATTTTCTTCACCGACCTGTTAGTAAATTTACCTGCTGGGTCGGGACTCCAAATCAGGTTGTCTTGAGCCTGCCACTGGGGGATTTTTAATTGCAGAATCTTGTCGATGACTCCAAATCAGGTTGTCTCTAAGGCTGATCAATGGGATCCAGTTGTCTTCCCATACGTTTATAGCCGAACCATTACCAACAACCCAGAGGAGACCTTCTTCAAAAAATTTTCCTTAGGGTGAGAAGCCTTCCGAATTGCCATGAAACATCTTTTTTGTTGAAGCTCCTTATGCTTTCTTGTTGGAGGTATTTTTCCTTTATGATTTGTACCCATATGCTATTTTCATTTTTGTATATTTTCCAAAGAAGTTTCATTTGAAGGGCGATGTTTAATTCCTCTGCTTTTTTAAGGCCTAGGCCTCCAAGCGATTTACTTTTGCAAATGGTATCCCAACTAATCAGAGGGATGTATTTATTTGCTGGTGATTTATTCCAAAAGAAGTTTCTGTTGATTTGGTCCATTTGGTTAAGAACTCCTTTGGGCAGTAGGAAATTTTGCATTAAGTAGTTTCTTTTGGAGCTTAAGTTTGATTGTATTAGAACAGTTCTGCCTGCTTAAGAATGGGTGGATGCTTTCCATTTTGAGAGTAGTTTTTTCATGTTCTGGATTGCTTCATCAAAAACACTATTTTTTATTCTGCCATTGACAAGAGGGATTCCAAGGTATTTTTCAATAGTTGTTGAGACTAGGATACCCCATATGGGCTGCCAAATCCCTTGCCAAATTAGGATTAACATTATTAGAGCATTGCAGTGAGCTCTTATTGTAATTTATGGTTAAGCCTGATAAGTTTGAAAAGTTATTTAATATGTTCTGAATTGTATTTAAGCTGGTATGGGCCGCTTTTGCAAATATGATTGTATCATCGGCAAAGGTTAAGAAAGGTATGGGAGTGCCATTTTTAGCCAGTTTAATGCCAATTAAAGCATTGTCAAGAAGTGCTTCCTTATGTAATTCCCTAGATAATCCTTCCATTACTAGTACGAATAGGTAGGGGGATAGGGGATCACCCTGTCTGATTCCTCTATTAGGTATAAATTGATCAGGACCGGGAGTGTCTTTGACCAAGACAGAGAAGGAGGTAGTGGTTAAGCATTTCATAACCCAACTAATCCAAGTTTCATGAAACCTAAATTTAAACAGCACTGCCTGAATATAGTTCCAATTTAATTTATCATAAGCTTTTTCCATATCTAGTTTAAGAGCCATGAGTCCTTTTTTTTTTTTTTTTTTATGAAATGTATGGAAAATCTCATGAGCTATAAGAGTGTTATCTTGAATTGATCTGCCCTCCACAAATGCCCCTTGGAAAGGATTGATTAGCTTAGGAAGGATTGGCTTCAGGCGGTTTGCGATTATTTTTGAGATAACTTTATAGACAGTATTACAGAGACTAATAGGTCTGTAGTGATTGATAGAGGTGGGATTTTCAACTTTTGGTATTAATGCTATAAAAGTTTGGTTTAATTCAGATAACATTTGACCTGAGTGGAAAAAAGATTTGACTGCCTTACAACAGGATTGTCCTATGATGTTCCAATAGCGTTTATAAAATTCAGGAGGATAGCCATCTGGTCTTGGTGACTTGTCATCTGCCATGCTAAAGAGAGTATTTTTTATTTCTGTATTAGTAGGTTGAGAGATGAGTTTAACATTTTCCTCAGTTGTAACTTGGGGTTGGATGTTCCAAACATGATTAGCAGAAACATTGATTTGATTAGATCCTATGAACCTTTCTGACATTTCTTCAGTAATGTGATCTGTGATCAAATCCTAATCTGTTAGAAGCACATTCTGCTTTGTAGTAAAGGAAGTAGTTGATCTTCTGAAGTTTTTTATTCTAGTTGTAACTTGAAAGTATTTTGTATTTCTATCACCAAACATGATTAGCAGAAACATTAGTTTGATTAGATCCTATGAACCTTTATGACATTTCTTCAGTAATGTGATCTGTGATCAAATCCTGGTCTGTTAGAAGCACATTCTGCTTTGTAGTAAAGGAAGTAGTTGATCTTCTGAAGTTTTTTATTCTAGCTGTAACTTGAAAGTATTTTGTATTTCTATCACCAAGTTGGAGATGTTTAGTTTTAGCTCGTTGTTTCCAAAACTTATAATTGTAATCAAGCAGTCTGTATCTTTTGTGTTCTAATCTTGCCAGTTTGCAACCTTCCGAGGTTGAGATATCACCCCAGGGCAATCTGTCCTGGAGGGATTTAATTTGAAGATCTACCTTAGAAAGTTGTTTTGTGATATTATTAGGATTGGCTTTACACCATCTTTTGATGTTTTGTTTCAATAATTTCTATTTCTGTAAGAGCTTGAAACCTAATGAGCCTCTAATCTTATATCTCCAAACTTTTTTTATCATACTTTCAAGAGCATCATTAGAAGTCCAAGCCATTTCGAACCTAAAAGGAGAGCCTTTTCTTTTCGGTTGAGAGCCTAATTGGAGAGAGATAGGAGCATGATCCGAGCTAGAGAATTGGTGGTGTTTGGTACAAAGATTAGGGAACCAGCTTAAGATATGTTGGTGAGCTAGAATTCTATCTAGGTGCTCATAGGTGTTGTTAATCATTTTTTTGCTCTTTCTCCAAGTGAAGGGTGAACCTGAGAAGGGGAGGGTTTGTAATCCAAGCTCTTCTTTAATTTTCCTAATTCTTCTAAATCTATTAATGTTAGGAGTGATGCCTCCAACCTTGTCTGTATCAGTTTCTATGTCATTAAGGTCACCAACAATCAGAACCGGAAGCATATATTTATAGATTAGTTGATACATTTCATGCCAGAATTCATCTTTTTCACCTTCAGAAGAAGGGGCATAGATAAAGAGTAAAAGCAGGTCATGCTTCTCAATGGTTACCTTGATAAGAATGGCTCGGTGGTGCAGTTCAAGGACAAGACTCATCTCCTCTGTTTTTATTTTTGTAAGCATTCATATACCTCCTTTGTGACCAGAAGCCGATACATAGATAGCCTTTTGGAATCCTGAAGTTTTGATTTGATCATCAGTGGGGCCTTGCTGAGATTTTGTTTCTGTTAAGACTAGGATATCAATGTCATTTGTAAATCTAAAATGATTGATCTCTTACCACAAGAGTGGCCTTTTAGTACCCCTTACATTCCAATATGCTATATTAATCATACAATTGATTGTCATAGTTACCAATTTTACAGCTTGTAATGTAATAATGCTTGAGCTCACTGTAATTACAATGATCAGAGATCATCTTTCTAAGATTTAGATCCTGGAGAATTGCTCTAGCGTTTGCATTCTTGTTTTCCTCATTTGTCATGGTTGAGATTCTGCCTTCATCTTCATAATGTAACATCATATTGGCTTCACTTGGTAGTTGCTCTTGCTGTAATTGTGTTGAGCCTATTGTGAACTTGAGATTTACGGAACAAAATTTTGCATAAAGATTGTTTTGTGAAGGTTTGTTTGTAGGGTTGGGGCAGCCTACCACCACTAGGTAATCAGAGACACCAGTGGGGATCGGCTTAAGGTTTTTGATGAGGATTTGGAGTACCATACCTTGGGTGATGTTCTTGCTCTTGCTTAATCTTTCTGCTTGATACCTGCAGAATGTTAGAGTATGTTCTTCCCTGCCAGAAATCAGGTGATAGTATATTCTATGGCATATATGATAGTTATAGATAAAATCTAAGATAGCATTAGGGATTATAACCGCATAGAGATCTAGGTAGCTATGCTCTCCACCAAGGATTTCAGTGGGGTTCAGCTTAAGATTTTTTGGTTGAGCATAAAGTAGTGAAATACCTATGACTCCTCCATGACCTTTGTACTGACTATTGATGTTTGTTTGTATTAGTATAGACATGTTTATAGTAAGGTTGTATTGAGAATGTTTATGTTTAAAGGTTGGGTCGCTTGCCACCAACATTCCATAAAGAATAGAAATGGGGCTTCGCTGAAGTTTTGGAGAGAAAGGGATAAGGAGAATCATACCTGAACACCAAGCGATCACACCGACCTGCAAGATAGAAAGAACCACACCTAATAGGGAGGGCATAGCAACACTGACCTTGGCATCATGACTAATAGATATAAGAAAATCCATAGAGCTCCCAACATAAAAGGAAAACAAAGAGAGGCACCAGTAAACACTTAGAGAGCATAGCAACCACTCATAATCAACCAAAGTATACTTCAAATTAACTCTAAAATCGCTACACAAAACATAACTGACATAAGGCTAGCTGGTATGGTTTAATCTAGAAAGAGCTTTAATCCCAAGTTCCAGCAAATTTGAAAGAGAAATAGTCCTAAATTTATTGTTCACATCAATTAAGACAACCAGAGTATAGGCAGATCTAATTCTCATAGGCTTTTTATCACAAGGGTCTCTAGACAAACCCCTAATTACATTAATCATAGTAAAGAAAGCATAGATATAGCCATCCAAATGAGAAGTCAGAGCTTGCAAAATGGTCAAATTCAATCGAGCATATATACTTAAGGCAAATTTAGATGTGCAAAATACATTAATCATAGTAAAGAAAGCATAAATATAGCCATCCAAATGAGAAGTCAGAGCTTGCAAAATGGTCAAATTCAATCGAGCATATATACTTAAGGCAAATTTAGATGTGCAAAATACATTAATCATAGTAAAGAAAGCATAGATATAGCCATCCAAATGAGAAGTCAGAGCTTGCAAAATGGTCAAATTCAATCGAGCATATATACTTAAGGCAAATTTAGATGTGCAAAATACATTAATCATAGTAAAGAAAGCATAGATATAGCCATCCAAATGAGAAGTCAGAGCTTGCAAAATGGTCAAATTCAATCGAGCATATATACTTAAGGCAAATTTAGTTGTGCAAAATACAATATTTAAGTAGAAGAGAGATTTAGGGATAGACTTATCTGTCCTTAGGATATTGAGAAATAGATTGTCGCCCATCTTGATCTCAGTTTGCAGGGAAAGAACTACATTTGCAATAATACTTTGCATGACCTGGTTGCTTTTTCGACTTCGAACCTGAAAAGCGGGGAGTTTATAGGCGAAAATTTTGAGATAACAGTAGATCGAAGTAAAGGGTTTGTGCTGAAATTTTGTATTTGAAGGTTTGGTTTTATGAGTGTTGTTTTTCCAGATTTGGAGGAGGCTGGGAATAGCCTGATCTGGACTCCGAGGGGGTTGAGTATTTATCATCTTGATGAGGAGTTGATCTCGCACCATCACTAATAGTGGGGGTCGCCCTCTAGGGATGCTGTTAAGGGTGGAATCCTTGCGAGATTTGCCCAAATCAGTACCCACCGTCCTCGGTGAGGCCACTAACGGCCTACTACACCCACGAGACCTGTTGCATGTGCCGGATGAGGCATGGTGGCTATCAATTTGGAGGCTAAAGGCCATTGTTTGGAGAAATTTGTTTGAAGATTTGGTTTTTGAAGTTTTAGGGTAAGCTTGAGATTTAGATGGGGATTTAAGTTTGGTGGAGGGAGGTGCGGGATTAAGGCTCAGATAGGAAGCCAGAGGAAGCGGCAGCGCCGCTCCATGGCTAGGCGGCCGAGGAGGGCAGTGGCGGTATAGGAGGAAAGAGAAGAGAAAGAGGGGCGCGTGGGAAAAGACGGGCGCGTTCTCTCAATGGACCAAATAATCCATTCACCCCAACCATAAAGTTGAAAGTTTGCCTTCTAACAAATAATGTAGTTCAATCAAATTAGTTTCTTTATAAAAAAAATGGCGAGGGTTGCCCGGTTGCCCCCAAACTTTGCGGTAAGTTAAAAGATCCCTATTATGAACACCGTAATTCTAAGTGACTCGGTATTTTACATAATTATTTCGGATATAAAATAACACTGAAAATTTTATTTAAAATTATGTTTAGGTTCTATGAGTATGATCTCTGGTTCTCTACCAACTCTGTCACAACTCTATGAGTATGAGTATGATCCCTAATCAATTTGGGGCTTTTCTCCATGGCTGTTGTACGACTGTCTCTCGGTCGCCATCTTCCTCTCTTCGTCTGAGCGGGTTCCTCGGAACGGGGAACCCCTTCGATTTTCGGCATGTGCCGGCGCCGCCTTTTGTGGTGCTTGGCCTTCCCCCATCGGATTATGGTTCGTCCTTTACCGTCATTCCTGTGGCTCACTGCTCACTGCATTTTCATCTATCACCTCTCCGACTTCTTGGTGAATGAACTCGATCGGTTCCCTCCTCTGGTCTAATTGATCTCGGATTCGCCCGGCGAACCTTGCTCTTTCTCTCCCGGCGTCTCGCTCCTGGTGCCTTCCCCTCTGCTGTCGCGGTGGGCTAGCCCTGGCTTCGACGGCGCCGGCGTTGCTCCCTCCGTCTCCGGTGTCTTGACCCCTCTTCCCTATCGTGGGCGGTGGTCGCCCGCCGCTGGGGTTGTGGACATCGGTGCGGTCATCGTCGGCGGCTATTGCCTCTTGCCTTTGCCCTGGCGTGTGGGTTTGCTGTCAACCCTTGCTTCCTGTGCATTGGGCCCGGATTTTGTTCTTTGAATAATTAAATAAAATAGTTAAATAATTGTACTAAATCATATATTGAATAATTAAATAAAATAGTTAAATCTAAATCATATTAATTGTACTAAATTATATACATAAATAACTGAAATAAATCCGGTTTACTCTTGCGCTCTTTGCCCTCTCGCGGTCGTGCTTTATTTTCTCGAGCTGGTTGGAGTTCTGTTTGTTGGTTCGTGGTTAGTTTCGGTTGAGGAGCAGTTATGCGGCCCTGGTTGATCGAAGTGATCGTGTTGGTGGTGTTCGTGGTCTCCGAAGATCCTTCATCTAGGTGAAGGGAACGTCGTGTGATCCACACTTCCCCATGAGTCGTCTTTGCCCTACGTGGATTGCTGCTTTCCGTCTTTCCGGCGGCGAGACATCGTGTCAGCTGTGTTGTCCCATACTCTCGCTATCCACTTCACCACGTTGGGTCTCCATCTTCTCGTTGTTGTGTCTGTTTGTTTGCTTAGGGTTTGGGGTTTCCGGGTTTGTTTCATGTAGTTCTTTTGTTGTATTAGGTAGATGTTTTATGTTGTATTTCTTTTACTATGTTGTATGTTTAGACGGCTTGCCGTCTGCCGACTTTGTCGGCCTCTCGAGGTCCGGGCCTGTCCGGCCTCGAATTATTTCCTTATCAAAAAAAAAAAACTATGTCACAACTATCATCCCACTTTACGACGGTGACCCACTTTTCAACTGTAACTGGTTGTGGAAACTGGATATCCCTTACAAGATTAGACATTTCCTGTGGAAAATATCTCGCGATGGCTTACCCACTTTAGAACGGCTTCAACGGTCGCATGTGGCGGTTCCCTCGGGCTGTTGCGTCTGTGGTTGTTCCACGGAGTCTACTTTTCACCTTCTGCTAGAATGCCCCATGATTGCTGCTCTTCTATATATCCGACCTTCGTGTTCGCCTTCCTAACCACTCAGGCATCGATATCAACTCTAAGACAAATTCTATTTTCCATTTCATTTATTCGGCCGTGGGCAAGAAATATTTCTACAAGCTAGATTTCACTTGGTGGGGTCTTTGGTTTTTCAGAAACCAACTGATCTTCCAATACGTCGATACTACTTCAAGTCAGGCAATTGCCTTATTATGAAAATCTTCTTACCAGACTTGGTCGGCGAGATTGGACAGTACAAACAACTCGGAGATGTCAAAGCCTTCTACTTCTCGTCTGGGTTTGTCTCATGTTGTGCCTTCTCTCCACATAAACACTGGACTAACAAAGGCTTGGGAAAGGCCACCGCATGGATACTACAAACTCAACTTTGATGGGTCCCATCGTCAGTCTGATGCGGGCACTTACATTTTCATTATTCGAGACCATAACGGTAACATTTACTCTTTAGGATCGGACCCCTGTAATAACAGTTCGGCTGTTTTTGCCGAGGCCCTTGGTCTCCATATGGGTGTGGCTAAGGCAAAATACCTAGGTATTCAAAAACTTCTGATCGAAGGAAATTGTTTGGTCGTCATAAAGGCTCTCCTGAGAGACTGGTCGTGCCCTTGGAATATCGAGCTGCTGATGACTGATACGATCATACGACTATTATTCTAGATTCTATGTCTCATGTTGTCATTCGTCATATTTTCAGGGGCTCAAATGCGGTGACTGACAGAATTGCGCGTCTGGCTTACTGCATCCCTGTCGATGATAGCTTGGCTACTGATCCAAAATTTCGGGTTCTCGTCCATTCGGACGCGCTAGGAAAGAAGCCCATTCGCCGGCGACTTTCCTAATTATTATCTCGCTTCAAAAAAAAAAGTATGACTGATAAATTAGATTTACGAGTTTGTAATTGTATCTTAAAAAATGAAGTTTAAAAAAATATACATAATTAAACGATCAATTGCTTTATGAACTAATTTTTCTATTTTTATAATATGATTTTTTTATATAAAACATTATAATATATTTCAATATAAGTGTACAATATAAATGTATTTTTTTTAAAACAAAATCGATGTTGATTTATTCTCAAAGGTATTAAGTGGTACATCAATGGATCCAGACTCCTTTGCGGGATCCAAACCTTATTATTCCACATCCACTTTTGACAATAACCAACAAATTGACCCTTAATTTGACTAATTCAAAAGAAGAAGAATCAGCTGGGTTGTTACGTAGTGATGTAGTGGAAATTGGAAATTCTGAAATTTCCATTCCAACTGAGTGATAATAGGTTAATTAATTAGTTGGATTTAGAATAGAGATCGTGATGTATTGACAGAGGAAGGATGCTCTACTGCCCTGGGTTGTTCAACGAAATTTTCCAACTAAACCATACCAACACGTGCCAACCAAACCAATTAAATAATTGGTAACTAATTTAATTGGTTCGGTATGACGAATCAATTGTCAGAAGTCGGCAACACGTATCAACCAACTTAATTGGTTACCAATTAAGTTGGTACAACCCCTTCAGTAATTGGTAATAGTTTAAATTTTAGGATTACCAATTATAATTGGTTGGTACGTGCAGTGGCGAAGCCATACCGTTACATAGGGGTGGGCGAGATTTAGGCTAAAAATTAAGTAATAATGAAACGAGCTTTGCTAAACTTTAAATAAATTTAATTGTGAAGGGTTATGTAAAAAAAATTCAAAGATTTATCCATACTATTAGAAGTGATCGAATAAAATTTATAATTAGTTAAAAAAAATTCAAGGAAACCCCCAATGAATGACTAAAATAGAATTGAAACAATACTAATTGAAATTAATTATTCTCAATTTAAAAAGATATTTGAAATTATATATAAAAAGATAGTTAAAAATAAGTGAAGAAAATGTAAAAAGTGGGAATTGAACCTTGGGCTCTAGATAAAGAGGAAAAAGTTCCTCGTTTATACTTCACCAACTAGGCAAGGTAAACTTTATAATCCATTTTCACTTCTAAATTAATTTAGACCTTTTTATTTTTTATATATTTAACCTTTCGTATTTTTTTCCGGGATTGGGGTGGGCTCGCGCTCATACGAGCCCACCCCTAAATCCGCCAGTGGGTACGTGATAACGACACAAACTAATTGGTATCGTACCAATTTCACCCTTTTATACATCGATGATTAAAAAAAAAGACTGTTTTTCTATCGTATACTTCAAGGGTATAGAATAAGATTCCTGTTTTATAAAAAATATATTATTAATTAAAATGTATTAGCCAATTATTAAATTAGATTCATATGATCGTTTATTTTTTATATGATACCTTTTCTAATTTAGGATCTTACCCTATGTCAATATATTGTATTTCTTACGTTGTACTTTGTAGATATATATTTTTAAACCAACTAGCTCTATTTAAAATATTGAATCAATCAATTTTAGGGATTTGTGACTTATCTATTCAGTGACTTTGGAGGTAGGTATCCCCTAAAATAAGTTTACGTATAAATTCATTAAGGAATTCTACAAATTTGTTTGTGTGAAGCGTGAGGGGCATTTTTCTTCCCAAGTTTGCCATTTTTCGCATAGTAAAGTGATGTGCAAGTTTGTTTTTGATGTTTATCCACATCCTACCAGAAAACATAATTTAATATTTAACAAATATATTTACATCACCATTTTGTTACTTTTTGGAAAATTAAAATCGGTTTGATATTTAGAGCAATGAGCAACCATGAGTTTTACTTACCTTAAGGTTGCTAAAAAGTAAGTTCATGGTTGTGACTTTTATCTTAAGAGCAAGCCCAACAGCTTTGCTAAAGTAGAGAAAATGTGAGATTTTAGAAAAAAACGTCATTTTTCCTCCTCAACCGCTTGTCTAAACTCATCTCTAAAATAGAGAAAATGATGGAGAGAGGGGGGAAATATCTAAATTTGGAGGAAGAGAAGTTGATCTCTATAATTTAATGTTCACTTGTCCCTATGTAGAATTTAATGACACAACCCCACATTTTCACCCATAATATAGAAAAAAATAATTTCATATTTATTAGTAATAAAAATATAATTATTTTTAAAAATTAATTAAAAAAATTGATATGATTTGATATAATATATAAATTAATTATGTTATATCAATATATATAGATAAACAAAACATCATTTAAATTTTATAAATAAAATAGCATAATTAATTTCATCCAATTTAATGCTATAAAATTTTCACTTCAAAAATTATTCAATTGAACTCATAACTCATATTGAAAAGATTTTATTTTTATAAATTATAAAGTAAGCCTTATTAGTTAATTAATTTAATTAATTAAGCAAATATGATCAATCACCAATCTAATTTCTAATAAAAATATATATATTAATCAATTGAAAATAATCAGATTAAATTTGAATAATATTTTATCCAATTTTATGATAACTTTTATACCGACAAAATTGAGTCTAAATGTTAGAATTAAGTTTAAATGAAGTTTTTAGAAATATACAATTAAATATCTTTAATAAATGCATTTGATTATTATAGTCTTTAATAAATGTAGAAATCTGTAAAATAGAGAATCTGTTGGAGTTTGAGTGAATTTTTTTTTAGAGATTTTGACATTTTTGTCTCTATTTTAGAGATTTTATACAAAAGCTGTTGGGCTTGCTCTAAGGTAAGAGGTGGGAAGGAGTTACCTTGATAGAGAGAGGTAATCTCTTCCTTTTTCTAAATTTTTTTTGATGATAAAGTAAGATGATATCTTTTTCATTTAGATTTATTAGTTGTAATATGATTTAAAATGAAATAAAAATATATTTATATTTTATTATTTTTTAAAATAAAATATCTCATTGGTTTAATTTTATTTTTTTCTATAATTTGAGCATAATTTTACCCTATATATACCTCATCTTGATCTATTGTCGTTGCATCTATTTTTTTTAACCATGGATCACAATAATCCAAATACTCCACTCATTTCAAATATGTCTTTTGATCCAAATCTTCTCAAAAATCCTCAATTTCAAGTGATGTTACAAATGCTTAACAATTCTCCAACACCCGAATATCCAAATGGTACCTATCCAAATTATACCCCACGTAATCTTACCAATGTGTACAATCCTTTTTTTTTTCCCAAACCAACAACATTAGTAGAATTATCCCTTGTGGAAACTCATATGAATTTGAAGAATGATTTGGTTGAGCACTTGTGGAACCAATTCCAAGGCTATGATCCGAATTTATAAGTAGTTCGATTAGTATTTACGTATGTTATAATGTTTTAAACTTTTTGTATTTTAATCTAGATGTAATAAAATATATTTATATTAACTACTTGCTATTTTTATTTATTTATAAAATTATAAATAAAAATAATTCACAATAATATATGATGATACACATATAATAAAAGGAAAGATATAAATGAAAAGAAAAAATGAAAATAAATTTGAAAAGAGGTAAAAGAGGTTTCTCATGGTTGTACAGGAAAACTTTTTTTTTTTTATTAGGAAAGAATTCGGGTGGGTTGACCCTACCCGGCTACATGAAACCTTTTAGAAAGAGGTAGAAAAAGTGAAAATTATTTTAAACAAAAAAATAAATGAGTAGTAAATTTGTGATATGAAGATGGGAAAAAAGGGGGAAAGAAGTTACCCCATAGTGGCGGATGGTTTGAAAGAATGAATTTTTCATTAAAAGTATGTTATTAAATCGGCTTCTCAAATTAGTAGACATGCCTAAAAACAAAATGTTGATACCGACTTCTTAATTCATTAGACATTTTGTCAGCTTGAAGAACTGGTATCAATAGATTGTTTTCATGTAAAAATGTTTATAAACTTGGGAAACTGATGTCATAACCGAACACTTAAGGTGTGTTTGGCAACGGGAAGGATTTTAGTGGATTTGTGGGATTTAGTGGATGTGGATGGATTTGTGGGATGGAATAGATGAAAACTCAACACCTAAATTTTAGCGTTTTGTGTTTGGTTGTATTTTTATTTTTTGGTGGATGGAGTGATGGGAAAAGCCCAAATTACCCCCACTTACCCACTTCTAGTGGTGTTATTCGAGCCGGACGAGCCGAGCTTGGCATGTTCAAGCTTGTTCGTTTGTTAAACGAGCTCGAGCCGAGCCTAATTTTTAAACGAGCTTTTTATTTTGTTTAAGCTCGGCTTGTTTAGGGAAATGAACGAGCTCGAGCCTACCTTTTTTCAAGCTTTAAGTAGTTCTACTTGGTTATAACATGCTAACTTAAAGGAAATTTTACAAATTTCATAGAATTTGAGCTATTCGATCTTTATTCGAACGAGCCGACCTTTCAACCGAGCTTAAAATTTTATTCAAGCTCGGCTTGTTTAAATAAGTGAGCGAGCTCGAGTCGAGCTTTTTCGAGCCGATCCCGAGCCGATCTCGAGCTATTAAGCTCATATAACATCCCTACCCACTTCAAAAGACCAAGTTGCCCCCATCTTCATACCCCTCTTGCATTGTGCTTGATCTTAATTGTTCTCGATATTTTCTATGTATCTCTCATGTCTCTCTCTGACACATTTCGACGAGCACTATGCGGGCAACTTCAACGGAGAACCAGGGGTACTTCCTTCGCCAGGATCAGCATCTGTCGCAACCAGGTAGCCTCCACCGAGGACGCCGGCGAAATCGAAGCCCTCAAATCCTTCCAACGCAAGATCGCCGACCATTTCTCCAATCTCCTCCCATCCAATGACTCTCCTTCCTCCGTCGGCAACCTGCTCATGCCCATAGCCTGGCTCCGAAAGCTTCTAGATGCGTTCCTTCGCTGCGAGGCCGACTTCAAGGTCGTTCGGTTTGTTCAGAGACACGCGATCTCCCATGGAATCGAGGTCGTTCGGTTTGTTCAGTTTCTCCGATCTCCCATGGAATCGAGGCCGTTCGGTTTGTTCAGAGGCACACCGAGATCGTTGTCGCCGCCTTGAAGCAACCTCCCTTCACCGATGGGCAGGTAAATTAATCTTGTGCTGTAATTGCAATTCAATTTCACAATCGAAAATTCGAAGCTTTTTTTTTTCCGTCAGAAAATTCGTTGGGGAAGAGAAAATGGTGAAGGATGCGGGAATTTAAGAGAAGGCAAAAAAGGTCATCTACCATTTCTAATCCAGCAAACCTCTTCCAAGGAGGATTGAAAACTCATCTAGTTTCACATCGCAAATCCCCATTTTCCCATCTCACAAACACAACCACCCAAACACTCTGACAGCAGTCCCAATGCACTTTTTTCATCCGACAAATCCCATAAACATTGCACCCAAACACACCCTTAGAGCATCCGCATTAGTGCGGGTTTTCTTGCGTTTCTTAATCTCTTTTATAACACCCTCTCTCATTAAAAAAACCTAACTTATTTTTTTTACCCACATTCATAAAAATCCTCATTTGTTATTTCTACACTTATAAATAATAGCATGCGATCCCACATTTCTTTTTGTCCCATCAATTTGCACCCACACTCTCTCCCCCCTTCTCTCTATCTCTCTCTTCAATTTGGGTTTCTTGGGTTTTTAAGTGTAGTTGTTACCCAAGCAACTCAAAATTGAGTTTTTAACCCTTATTCAATATTATAATATTTTTCTTGTATCTAAAAACCCATTAAAAACTACCAATGCGGGTGCTCTAGTGTTATTTTGGTTGTGTATAGTAACTCAAACTAATGACGATGTATTTCTTAATGAATTTTTCTAATAATCGCCCTTAGATACACATTAAACAACCTCAAAATGAAAATATTTATTAAAAAAAAAAACTTTTTTACTAGTTTCACTGCATTAGTCCAATCAATGACTCAATTGTTTTTTTTTTGGTGGGGACGGGGGACAATGACTCAATTGTTAAAACTAATCAATGACTCAATAGTGAGCCCCAACTTCGGGCTCTTAACTTACTTTTCTTATGCCACATCAGCTTAAGGGCCTCATTCTAACTTTTTAATTTTTCACCTTCATTCGTGAGCTCGAGTCTTGGACCCTTAAATTACCTTTTATTATTTTTCCTTTTTATCTACTCAATTCTTTTATTATTAATAATAATAAAAATATTAAGTAATTAATGTATAATAACATAGCATAAAAAAATAATTTTTTTAATGTTTCAAAAGGAAAATATAAGTATTATTCAAATGATTTTTTTTGCAACAAACATATGCAACAGGGATGTCTATGTGTAGATAAAAATAAATTAAATTCAAAAATAATTTTTTTATTTTTTTTAAACAAATGAAAAACAACTAAAAATCATTTAAAAGTAAATAAAACATAAGTTATGCCATGTGGCAGTTATGAACCCTACTTTTTGGGTCTCATATATAAGAGCCCCAAACAATGGGCCATTGTATTAAAATTTTATTTTTCAGCATTTTTTTCCTATGTGGCAACTATAAGAGTCTCAAGGCTCACCATTGCACATGCCCTAAGATATCTTTTCCCTTGTGGATGTCTAATGTGCACTCAACGAAAACAATTAAAGCCATACAATTTGAATTCTCTCACTCCAAAAAGGTGAAATCGCTTACCCCGATCCGACGAAAATTGTGAGAGCAATCATGGTGACTCAACCGATAACAAGGGCATGAAATTAGTGCTCACTACGCACAAGAAGCTTCTCATTTGAGAGGTTGCTCCTACACTATTGCCGGTGAGACTCGATCCTTATTTTTGCTCAAAATGTTATCCCTGTGACCGATTGAGCTAAGCCCATGCGGAGCACACAATTTGAATTTTCTCAATTTCAGTATTTTAACTAAGTAGTTAGGGTTCGTTTGGTTCAATGTGGGAATTGAAATTCCCAAGAAGTTATTTCATGGGAATTGAATTCCCGGGAAGTCAAATTGATGGGAATTGTGAAAATGTGTTTGGTTGATTTTTTTTATTTTAGTGGGTTAAAAGGGGGAATTGAAAATTTCCAAATGCAAAAGGGTGGAAGTTGAACTTACCTAGGGGAGACTAGGTAAGTGAACTTCCTCCAAATTAGAGGAATTTAACTTCCCGGAAAGTTGAATTCCTGGGTTTTCATTTTTTAAAAATATAAACCAAACGCAGATATTTCTTCAACTTCCTGGGAATTTCTACTTCTTGGGTTTTTGACATATCAACCAAACACGCTCTAAGTAAATTGTTATTTGCTCTGACAAAAGGTAATTTATTCTAGGAAAAAAATGATTTTCTTGTGTTTTTTAAGAAAAATATAAATACGGCATGGACTTAAAACCGAAATTTAATACTGAAATTACAACAACCCGCTTCTTCAGTGTCTGGTTCTTGCATCTCTCTCTCGGTAAAAATCTTCCCGCTGGTCTCTCTCCGAATTTTTTATCACTTTAGCCAAAATACCAAAAAATATTATGGAAATAGCCAAAATCCCAAACAATTTTGGGATTTAGCCAAAACGGGGCTAAGTCGCTGTTTCAAACAACGACTTTAGCCTAATTTTTTTAAAAAATGAATATAATACTAAAATCGTTGTTTAGAACAGCGACATAGTATTTTTTTTAAAAAAAAAATACAGTTTAATTACGAAAAGTCTTAAAAACGTAAAAACAAAATATATACGGGAGAGTCGCTGTTTAATTAAAAAAAAATTTACTCACTCTCCTTGTGCACTCTCTCCCCCTCCTTTTTTCATCCTTTTTTTCTTTTACTTTTGCCTCACCCATTTGAGCCCCTCAAACTTCCTCTCACCACGTGAACCCCCTTCTCTCTTCTCTCTCCTCCCTCCTATCTCTTTCCCTCTCTTTCATGATTAAAAAAAATATAAAAAGGGAGAGTCGCTGTTCTCCCACATTTTTTTTTTTTACTTTTCATCATTTTTTTTATTTAATTCGATAAAATTAATATTTTTTTTAAAATTGGGGATAAAGTCGCTGTTTGGAACAGCAACTTACCCCCGTTTTGGCTAAATCTCAAAATAGTTTGGGATTTTGGCTAATTCCATAATATTTTTTCCGTATTTTGGCTAAAGTGAAAAAAAAATTCTCTCTCTCCTCTCATCCTCCAACCCTCTTTAGCTTCTCTACAATTGGATCCATCTCTCACCGTCTTCAATTCAGTTGTTGATCTCCCGTACGATCAGTCGCTGATCGGTTTCAATTCCGATCTCCATTTACCCTTTCTTGATATAGAATTTATAATTCGGATCGTCTTGTACAATTTCCGAAGCTTCATCACTTTGGTCTTTTCAGTATCAAAGTTAGTGTTCGTATCGACTGATAATTAAGCATTTTCTTTGCGCTTCTTTATTGTTCTTTGTTTTTCTTTTTGATCTTTTTGGGAAAAAGGATGTTCGGTGCACGTCGACTTCAGAGAGCACAAACTGAAGTCACTATGGGGCATTGTAAAGAAAAACCAGTGATTTCTCGGTACCGGGAGCCGGAATCTGATAACCGTGCTGGCGAGACCCTTGAACGGGTCACCTTGCCGTTGAGTAATTTGGAAAGGTTTTTGCAGGCGATTACTCCTTCTGTCCCGACTCAGTACCTCTCTAAGGTGAAATTTCTTCACCTGTTGGTAGTCTGATCCGCTGAAGTTTCTGTTGTAGTCTCTCAGTTGATGTGAAATTTCTGTTTATTTTGATCAAATTTCTTGAATTTGAGCCAGCTGGGGTGAAATTGGTGTTTGATTAGAGTTTATTATACAGTAATTGTTCTTTTTTTGGATTGTCAATTGAGATTGCAGACGATGATGAGAGGTCGGAGGACCTGCAATGTCGAGTATCGGCCCTATTTTGAGTTGGGAAACTTGTGGGATTCATTCAAGGAATGGAGTGCTTATGGGGCTGGAGTGCCTTTGGTGTTAAATGGAAGGGACTCTGTTGTTCAATACTATGTGCCTTATTTGTCAGCTATTCAAATATATGTCGATCCTTCAAAGCCGCAGGACAAATCAAGGTATTGTTGTTTACTGGCTACTAAGAGTTTTCTCATTATGGCTTTACTAATTTCTTTCAGAAATAAACTTTGGGATCTTATGTGGTGTCTTTGTATCAATTTAAAACTGGGTTCTATTCTGAAGTTGGATTTTTACCGATTACATTGATTTGTGGCATTTTTCTGCTAAGGCGGGAAAGGATCATGGCATATCTAATATTAACGTTGTTGTCTATGAGTTTTGTTATACTGATGATTTATAGATTTTTAAAGCAAATGTTGTGTAGTTTTCAGAATGGTTCATACTCCAAATTCTAGTAGGGTAGTTGTGATATTACTACTGAGTAATGAGTGTCTTGTATGACATGTAGCACAGAAAGAGTAGGGATATTTAATAGAGTACATTGTGTTTAACACATTCTTATGTCTTTGTTTTTTTCATTTCTTTTACTAAATCCTTGTGTAATAGAGTACACTGTGTTGAATACAATAATATGAAAGAAACTGCATTTCTTTTACTAAATCCTTGTGTAATAGAGTCCATGTTTGGTCCATTTTTCTATGCACATTTGCTACACTTCGTTTAGGAAATTGTGTTTACTAATTTACAACATTACCTTTGCATGGAATTGTCATACCAGCAGGTTTACGATTTCCATTTTAGCACTATTGGATCTTTCTCTCTTGTATTAGGCGAGCAAACGAGGACACTAATGATGATAATTTCAGCAGGGATTCAAGTGGTGATGGAAGAAGCGAGTCTGAACAAGAAAGGGTCTCATCATACTCGAGGGTAAAGCAAAATTCTCGACAGAGAACTGACATTTCTCCCAAAATGGAGAGGTTGTCTTTGAGACACCAGCAATCTGCTCTGCAGGAAGGTTTTTCTAGCAATGATGATGAATCTGGGCACTCTTACGGTTACTTGCTATTTGAGTATCTAGAGCATGATCCTCCTTTTACCCGTGGACCATTAACTGACAAGGTAGCCCTCCCTGCCGCACCCTGCCAGTGCCACCCTCTCCCCTGACCCATTAGAAAGCACCCAAACTGCACAAAAAAAAAAAAAACCAATAAACGTATGATATTTTTTCTTTCATGTTCTCACAAATTTCTATTCTCCTGTGTGGTTGGTACAGATATCTGAACTTGCCTTGGGTTTCCCCGAGCTAAAGAATTTGAATAGTTGTGATGTGATGCCTTCGAGTTGGTTTTCTGTAGCATGGTATGGATTGCTTCAACATGTTTGTTAATATATGCGTGTAAGTTTGCTTTTAAGCCATATTGCTTTGTATGGAACTCTTGCAGGTATCCAATATACAGAATACCAATAGGGCCGATGTTGAAAGATCTCGATGCCTGTTTCTTGACATACCATTCTCTCTACACACCAAATGGAGGTTAGATGAGCTCCCTTTCCTTGTATGTTTATAGGTGTATGAGGTAACAAAAACTCTCTCTGTGTGGGTAGGGTTGTGTAATGTTTTCTATATTCATGATAATGATTGATGATTGATACTTTCTAATCCAATTATCGGAATAACCACGAGGCTTCACCAAAATGTAGTTTTAGGTTTCACACCCTAATTAAGCCAGCTTTATATTTCTGCTAGTAAGGAAGTAAATGCAGGATTGTTGTTTACTATGTAGTGATGTGACAAACTCCCATCTCTTGATCAACGTCCTTGCCTTCGTAAAATGATTCTCTGCTAGTTAAGGGAGCCTTTCTTCCGGTTATTGGTCAAATTACCCATCTAGGAAATAGGAATTATACAGCTGGTTCCAATGGATTTGTTCTAACGCTAGCCTGTTGAAAGAAGCTCAATTATGAGTTTTGACTGTGAAAGTAAGACGATGCACAAAGTTCCAATCAGGAATCTAGTGTTAAATGATTGAAGGTTATGTGAGTTGGAGTAACTGGGGTCCTGATAAAGAAATTGGCAGCCAATTGATAAAGATAACTGCCGCGATCAAGCATATTCCTGTGTAGCTTTAATTTTCGAATCTGTTCATTTGATTTGGCCAACTTTTCCAATTTCTACTATCATTGATATATTTTCTACATATATAATACCTGTGGTACTCATTGCTTCAATTTTCTGTTCTAAAAATCTCCCATCATAGATGATACTAGTGCAACTACTCCTGTATTGACATATCCAAAGGAGAAGGATGGCACCCCCAAAATCTCTCTGCCTGTTTTTGGGCTTGCTTCATACAAGTACAGAGAATCTATGTGGACATCGAATAGCGGGACTGGTCATCTGCTGGTGAACTCCCTCTCTCAGAAAGCTGGTAATTGGCTGAGACTCCTGAAGGTCAATCATCCCGATTATGCATTTTTCGCCAGTAGACAATGATTGGCGAGACATTTGATAGGCGCTGAGTTGCTTTGTTTTGCTGGTACCTATCCCTGTACGCATCAGCTTCAGAAAGGAGAGTAAGATAACAAAAAGATGGCGAAAATGTGGTGCCGATGCTTTGACTGACAGTGAATATGGAATACGGTAGGGTTGTTTAGCAGAGCGAGCAGGCAAGCAAAACAAGTTTCAAGTAGAATAGTTTGCAAAATGGAGAAGGCAGCAGTTCAAGTCTTCCCATTACCTTTGAATGCTTATTAGTGATATACATGTGACATAAAAATGTACTGTAATGGTTTTTATAGGATGCAACTAACTGTTACTGTTTTTCATATACTATACCAAGAAAAAAAAATGGCTGTAAAAAAAATGATGTTTAGAATATGTTGTTCTTTTCTCTGCCTTTTGATTTTTTTTCCTCATTAATCTTTTTGCTGGTTATAGCTTGTATGTCCTTTGTTTGGTTTGATATTGGTGTCATGAATCTTTTTTTTTACCTTTAGGCCAAAATGTAAGACTGCCCTTGCAACTTAAATGGGACTTATCATGACCTCCTAAAGTTTAACTTCAATTCAGCCCAAAATCACCCCAACATATTTGATGTTAACAAAGTACTACTTACCCTTTATTATACTTGAGCCTTTTTTTTTTAATAATAAGGAATGGTTCGGGGTAACAATTAAGGACGATTTTTTTATAATAAGGAATGGTTCTGGGTAACAATTAAGGACGAGTTAGTTGCTAATAGAGAACATCTTGACCTTTTCATATTATTTCTCGCTTTAACTTTATATAAACACTAAGAATATTTATAATTGAAAAATTAAACAACAAACCGTTCTCATTTAATGAATAAAAACATTATTAAATTTATAATGAAAAACTTGTGAAAGAGTGTTTTTATCATTAATATTAGATATATCTGACTCGAAATGGATTTGATTTTAAACCTAAAAGAATACTTAAGAGTGGTTTGAAAAATCAATTGATTAAAAAGTAGAATAATACTAGTAAATGACTTAACCTTTAGTGTTATTGGTAAGGAGTATTTGTTATAGTTACTTTGAAAAAATCTCATTTAATAGGTGATTCTATGTAATTCTAACTATTTAAATACAATTACAACCTTCTTTTACTTGACAAAAACTAGTAAACTACACATATGAAATTACAAAAAGGGTTCACCCCTTAATTGGATATTTGAGTTTCTTATTTCTACCAAAAAACACAAAATAAAAAAATAAAAAAATGACCCCTTGTCCTAGTGGTAAGAGTGAGCTGATTTCCTGTGCCTCACTACAATGAGATCAAGAGTTCAAATTCCACTAGGAGCAATTTTTTGCCGACCAGTGCTCGGCCCGTGAAAGACTAGTCGATAACCTCATAACTTCCACGTTATAAAAAAAAAAATTCAAAAAACACACACACCCACAAAAAAAAATGCTGCTTTTCTAGAATCGACCAAATTAGGGAGGTTAAGTGAAAATATGGGAAAATTAAGGGCGATTAAGAGTAGTTGAAATGTAAACCGTGTACGTCCCTTTCTGCCTTTCTGGTTCTCCATCCAACACTCAAAACACCTCCCCATCACCGTCTCGCCGTTCCAAACCACCGGCCCGCCGCCCACCCGCAGATTCGCGATCTCCTACTCCCCCTCCCAGTGCGTGTTTGCACTGCTAAAAGAAACAACTTTGGCGTTTAACGGTGTGGCAATTTCACCGGGCCGTTCCCCAGGTATATCCTCCCACTCTTTCAGCTGGTTACTTTCTTTCTCTTCGATTCAGACTATACACTAAAATGATCGATTTCATGTGCCTATGTAAAGATTCCAGATTCAATTTTAAGCTTCTTTCCTTCGTACCGATATCTGATATCTAGATATTGATACCAAATACTCCTAAGAAATCAACCCTCGCTTCCAGTCAAACGCCAAATGGATGCCGTGTTTAATCGAGTTCTAGGGTCCATAGATGTCGTCTAGACTGTTTTCTGACTTTGTTCACCCGGGGCTTGGCATTGCGTTTATGAAGGAATTAATTAGGTTGTCTTGATCTCCCACTGATGATCACCAATTCACCAGTTCTATATTGTCCAGTGCCCACCACGTGTTTGTTTAATTTCCCCTGAGGATGTGCTCTTCTCATGTACATTTTTGTTATTTCATTTATGTTTAGCTACCGCCAAACGTTGTCACCAAACAAATATCAGCAGTTTATTTCAGTTTGAACATTAGTTTCAGCAACCTAAATCGTTTATTCTGAATCTGATGTTTGTTAATTTTTCTAATAATTAGAACATAAGATCCACAGATAGTGTTATTTGTTCTGAATCTAATGTTTACTCTCAATTTCGTGCGTGCTTCTAGTTCTAGCTGAATCTGATGTTTGTGACTTGGCCTATACTGGGCAGTTGTTGCTTTCTGATTCAAGATAAGTTGTGGCAGTAACTACTGGGTGATGGTATTTCGTTAGCTAAGATCACTTGTCTGGAAATTAAGGTTGCAATTGGAAATAACCAGTACAGCAAATGGAGTTTGGATTATTGATGCCTTCAGTCCTCTTTCTGTGTACACAGTTTTGTAAGATACTTGATGTTTTGATGATGTTGCTAATGGATTTCTTTTTCTCAGGGATCGACAATGATTCTGGAGAAGTTGAGGAGTGCCAGCTTATATGAACAATCAATGGGTTGAACTTCCTACTTCATTAGTGAATGAATACTCAGATTTCAGCAATGGCTTTTCCGAATTTTTCTACTGCACTGTGTAATTGTTAGTGGCTGAATCAAATTGTTACCACCTTGAAGGAATTGATCTCGGTCTTAGTTGAAAATTGACTGATTAAATAATGAGGAAGCCAATTAAGCTAACCCCTCAGCCATTGAGCTCACATGATACCCGAATTTGGGGCTTTGCCTTTCTGGTTTCTGGTCTGGTTTTCTTTGTGGGATTTGTCTATGTTGCCATTATTTCAAAGCTTCTTCCACCATCTGATAATCCCATTCTCTCTGCCATTCAAGAGGACAGGTAACTTTTCAGCTCCACAGCAATTCATTATCCTATCTTTAGAATCAGCATTTCTCTGGGTTCTAAGATGTTAGTTTTGTTTAATCAACTTGCAATTACTGACAAATTGGCTAGACTGTTCTTCCCGTGCCTTTTTTTGAATAATGAATATGAGAGGTAGATTGCTTTTTAAATAAATTTTATAGTTATGAAGCAAATTTACAGTTGATTTCTCTATCTTGAGTCTGTTTGCAAATTTTGGATGGTAGAAGCTGAGTAGTTTACTTACCTTCATGCCTACTATTGAGGTTTTGTTGCCGCACTTGCAACTAAATTGATAGCAGTATCAGCTACACACATTGTTTGATTAGACTATTTGATGTCCTTTTATGCTCTCTGTCATGTGAGATCACTTTTTGAATGTAGGTTGAAGAAATTAGGGCAGATATGAAATACATTATTGAATGTTATACTTTTCTTTGGAGGATTTTTGGCCTCAAATATGCTGATTTTTGTTTCTGACTGTATCATTTAGGTATTACACTTTTATAGAATTCATATGAAGTGATTCTCGGAAAGTGCCTTTTTTAACCTTGAAGTAATGTTTTACCTTCAATTCAATTTCTGACCTGAATACTATTACTTTATGCGCATATAGTTCTTCCCCGTCCCTTTCTTTGTCCAACTCAGAAATTGGGTTTGTGAGTTTGTCATTCTAGTTTTACCTTTTTTCAGAATTAAATGTTTATGTTCATGTTGTATATGCGTGTCCCCCATGTAACACGATTTTCATTTTGATGTAGATACTACTGCTTTCTCATACCATTGTCACTACCGATCCTTATGGTTGTCGTATATTTCCATTGGCTCTCCATGAAACTATTCAAACACGCATGAGCTCCCAAGCACCTAATATCATCTCGACAAACCAGGAAAATGGAATGCTCCTGTTGAGTGTCCTTTTAACTCACATGAAAGAAAACTGCAAGAAGAAACTGTAAGATCAGTTTTACTTCTTGGGTGAAACTTGAAATTTCTTTCATTGGCTCCTTTTATTGAGAGATAGTAATGAAATGTTGTATGGATACTTGGCTTTTAGTGGTGGTTTTTTGGGTTTGCAGGTCACCTGAAGTCTGAAAATTTTGTTCTTGTTGTGTTCAAGGATTCATGTTACCGGATTGTTAGAGATACTGTGGCTCTGTTTGGTACTTAGCGAGGAATCCCAGCTTTCCCAGGAGCTCGCCTCTCTCAGGCCTCCGCCAACACCCTCTGTTGTCTGTCAAAATCATATTTACAGTTTCTGCATTGGCTCACTCCTAGTCACAGGTAAGTTTAGAATAATAAATGATTTGCTCCTCTATTTAGCACCATAATTATGCCAGAAATGGGTTCAACCACTAGAGTTCTGGCTTGTAAGCACTTGTTGGCTGTTGCTACCAACTACTATCTTTTGTATGTTTCGGTTGTGGTTGATAGACCGGAAAATCAGGAAGCACACTATATAGGATCAAGCACGCAAAAAGAAAACAAGAAACTCACAAAAACTCAGTCTCAAGAAACGCGAATGGAATCCATCCACACTAAGATTTTCAGGACTAAAGATGAAGTGAAAAAGGGGGCCTCTATCAGTCTATCAAAAAGTATAGTCATCATTTTTTTCCCCTATAAATGCAGCGCTACAGCGCTATTTAGTAATATAACAATAACAGATATATCCAAACAAAATACTTTGATAAAAATCAATGAACATTGTTTACATCTAAAGTCGGAAGGCTAATTGGTTAAATTATATGTAAAAATAACAATAATAAAGATGTGTATTTGATGGTCCTAGACTCCTAGGTGATCGCGAGTTGGATCACTTTTCTACCTCTTAGGACTTTTTTTTATACCATCTTACATTTATTTTCACTATTTATTTCTCTCAGCCATCTTTCTCATGAAAATAATAAATTTTCTACCTAACTTCAAAAGTATTCGGATAATCATGTGCTTATGAATTTTTTTAATCATTATATGACAACTTATATTTTCCTTTTTAGTTTTATCATAATAATATTGATTATTTATTTATTTCGAATTATATTAGGTGGTGTGTTTAAGTTTTATTACTACATTACCTTATTAAATCACTTGCAAAATTTGCATTGTATCTCTTTCCAACTAATTTATAAATTAAAAAATACTTTATACATATTTTGTTGTAAACAAATATATATTAATATAGTATTATATAGATATATAAAATGATGTTCAAATTAAAATGGATTAAAATCACGTGCCTTTAAGGCACGAGTATTACGCAACGCAAGTTAATAATCTATGGAAAAATTGCACCAATATACCAAAAACCTCACCTTTTGGCAAAAGTAGCACTGCAAGGGGGGATTGGCTATTTTTGCAATTTTTTGGGCAATGGGTGTAGCAGGTTGCAGGTAAGTGAAAGTCTTGAATTTTAATTGTTTAAACTAATTTTTGGCCATTTTCATTAGTTAAAATTAAAAAATAAATTTACTTTTGAACTTAATTTAATTTTATCTATCTATATACACCCAGTTTATATATGTTTATGGGGAAAAAAATTTTCGAAGTGAGATTATTTTCTGGACAGAAAGATAAATACGGGACTTACGTGTCAGTCAATACATTCTTAGTGCCACTAACGTCTATTTATGTGCCGGTATAGGTATATCTCGTGCCAACTCTTTTGAGTCTAACAAATAAACCGAAGTCCGAAAAAAAAATATTTCGAAGTGAGTTTATTTTCTGGACAAAGAGATGAATACGGGACTTACGTGCCAGTCAATACATTCTTCGTGCCACTAACGTCTATTTGTGTGCCGGTATAGATATATCTCGTGCCAACTCTTTTGAGTCTAACAAATAAACCGAAGTCCGAAAAAAATATATTTCGAAGTGAGTTTATTTTCTGGACAAAGAGATGAATACGGGACTTACGTGCCAGTCAATACATTCTTCGTGCCACTAACTTCTATTTATGTGCCAGTATAGACATATCTTGTGCCAACTCTTTTGACTCTAACAGATAAACCCAAGTCCGAATATTACAATTATCTTAACGTCTATCATGACCGTCAACTACATGTCACTCAATATCGTCGTCGTGCCACTAACATTTATTTACGTGCCAATATATGAATTTCATGTGCCAACTCTCATGAATCCGACCGAGACACATATTCACTATTATATATTGTATGTTGGTGGCACGATTCCCTTCATTTTTTCTTCTCTCTCCTCTCCAAATCTATGCACACTCTCTCTCACACACACACACAATTGGACACTTTTTCTTCTCTCTCCTCTGCAAATCTATGTACACACCCACTCTCTCTCACACACAATTTGGCAGCCCTCTCTCTCTGCAATTAATACTCCCTCTCTCCACTTGCAACAATTGGTTAGATAACCGGTTATTTTTGCAAAATTTTAACCAAAATTGTTAGTTTTGCAAATTTATTAAGAGGAGGGTTAGTTTTGCAAAACCCAATTTTTTTTGGTATGTGCAGTACCAATTACTCATAATCTATTAGCATTTAGTGCAACGTGGCAAATCCACAATTAAAGTTGATTTTTTAATCATCAGCTACCCCTTTTCTTATTGGGCGGATTTTTGAATATATATGTTTCATATTTTAAGTTTATCACAATCGTCTCTGATAAAGTCTACTTACATTGAACTTAATTTCTTATTGATTGATTGTATTTTTGAAAAGTTTAAATAAACGTTTCTCATCTTAAATTTATCACAATCGTCCCAAAAATGTCAATGTATATTGTACATAATATATACAAATTTACTGTGATTTTATATACATGGAGATAAGCATATCAATATACTCCGTATTTTGTAACCTCATATTATGCATTATTCAATGCACTTGTGTTAATTTTAAATTTTTTTTTTATTCCATCAATATATTCCTTCCGAATGTGGTTACAAAATAGACAGATAGATAGATGTAATTGAGTTTTTTTTTTTATATAAAAAATGTTTATATAGAAATAGTGATTATGATTATTAATAGATTAAAAAAAACCAATATTAATAATCTATTGAAGCTTTGTCATCTATATGACTTTAGTACATATATAACTAAACAACACTTCTAAAACATTACATGCATGGAACGAATATAAAGGTATTACACTAGTATAGTTTCATAAAACTCATGTCTTTTAATCAAAATGAGAAGTAATACACAGGCGATCCAAATGCAGCATAAATACTAGTCTAGTTTCACAAATGAGATAGTGTCATTTTTTTTAATACAAAGCAAAGCTTTGTGAGGTGTTAGATTCTGATAATCCACCTCCCGACGACGTCGTCTCGGACGAGGAACAAGAACTTCGGGTGGGATATGAGAGTTTCATGGAGTCATATATGGTCCATGAAGTGTGAGTCACCCTATCTATATAATCCTCGCAGAAGATAAGAGAGCATGTGACCCACTTAAATTCTGGAAGAGATACTGTAAAATATAATTTCTTTATACGTTTACGCATTAAAAAAAAAGGGTAATAAATGAGATTTACGGAGGGACGTGCTGAAATACGTACACGATAGAAAATCGTATCTTGCATTAATGTGAGTCTGAGATGGATCTGAAAGCTAGCGATCGATGTTCAACTGGCTCCATATATCTTGACTGTTAGGTATCGTAACCGGTGCTCGGTCGGAATACACTCTATATACCTGCACTCTGCACTCTCAACGTATACCTCCTATACAATATCTACGCTCTGAACGTATAGTTCATAAATTAAATCGATCCTAAAATATATATAAATCGACACGGTCGGTGAGATATGGCAGCGGCAGAAAATGCCCAATCCGACGCGAATGCATATCGTCCTCTTCTTTCAGGAGGGGAAAACGACGACGTCTCGGATGATGCTCGTTTGCAACCGCTCGGCTATAGGCAGGCCCTCCGCCGTCGCCTTTCGTAAGTTTATGAATTTACTTTTCATGGGGTCACATCACATGTCTGTTAATTACGTTGTCATAGATTAATTAATTAATTAATTAATTAATGATTAGGCATTGGCATATATATTAATTTCAAATTTTCAGGGCGCTGTCAAATTTTGCGATAACGTTTTCGGTGATGTCGATAATAACGGGGATATCGCCTATGTACGGGACGGGGCTGAGATTTGGTGGGCCGGTGTCGAT
This sequence comes from Persicaria tinctoria, assembly GCA_037127255.1. Lineage (NCBI taxonomy): Eukaryota > Viridiplantae > Streptophyta > Magnoliopsida > Caryophyllales > Polygonaceae > Persicaria > Persicaria tinctoria. The sequence continues at coordinate 26,783,961 of JBANSL010000006.1, forward strand.
GGTGTACGGATGGCCCATTGTGGGACTGATGAGCATGATGGTGGGCCTGTCCATGGCCGAGATCTCCTCGGCTTATCCAACTCCCGGTGGCCTTTACTTCTGGAGCGCCAAGCTCGCCGGCAACCGTTGGGGCCCATTGGCTTCTTGGCTTACTGGCTGGTATATATGTACTCCCTCCGTATTGATATAATTATTAATATAATTGGTTTTTTTTTTTAAATCTTTTTTACGTAATATAACATTTGTCCATTCGAACAAAATTAATAATATATTTTTTTAATCCTGTCAATTTATCTTATTAATTGTATTTCATTTATAAGATACTGTATTATAATACTCTAACTTTTCATACTATTTTTTTTATTAGTCCATCTTTTTCATATTATTTATTTGCTAAAATTTTAATTTTTTTTTGTTATTAGCTTTCTTAACAAGTGTAAAATTGACCAAGACTAATTATATTGATAAATAGAGTATATGTTTCCGGGTTTCCCCCTTCATTAATTCTTGGGTAAATTGCAACTAATATCCCAACCTTTAGGGATAGTTTTTTTCAATACCCTAACGTTGTAAAATTTCACAAAATATCCTAACACATAACATTAGTTGCAATTAACACCCTAAATGAGTTTCTTAAATTAAAAAATTACTCACATCAGACAAAAATTACAAATAATCACCCATATTCATAAAATATTTTCAATGAACCCCTAATACATTTAAAAAAAATAAGAATTAAAAAAATCTCATACAATTTAAGCCCACCCGACCCACCATCTAAAAATAATTATAATAGATATATAAAATGTACTCCTTTAAAATATAATATAATTACTTTAGCATCTACACTCATTTAAAATTTCAATATAATCAATCAAAATAATTAATTATTTATCTAAAAAACATACATTATAATTAAAATCTAAACTTATATAAGTTTGTCTCGATACATGCCGATTTGTACATCTATATATTCATATATTATTTGATACGATATATATAGTCTTTTTGGCTAATATTATGTTATATATACTAAAACTAATACATAACCTCTAATAATGTATCCCACATAAATTCCATGGCATTAAAAAAATGATTCTATAAGAAACGTTTAACATAATACTTTTACAAAAATAAAATAAAGTAGATTTAAAAAAATAAATGGTAAAAGATATGATAACCATTTGCAATAAATAGTTATATAATAAAGATATATTAAAAATAATATGGTAAAAAATAATAAGTTCACCATATTATTTTTAATATATGTTTATTATGTAGCTATTTATTACAAATGGTTATCATATCTCATGCCATTTATTTATTAAAATCTACATTATTTTATTTTTGTAAGAATATTATGTTTAAGATAAATAATTAATTATTTTGAATAATTATATTAAATGAGTAAGTGCTAAAATAATTATATTATATTTTTAAAGGAGTAGATTTTATTAGGGGTGGGCACGGGACGAGACGGGATTGGACCGGGACGGGACTCGTCCCGCGAAATTTTTTCGGGACGGGATCGGGACGGGATTGACATTTTTTTTTCCGGGACGGGATGGTGTCTGGACGGGACGGGATCGGGACGGTAACGGCCCGGGATTATGATTCCCGGGTTACGTTTCGAGGGATGAAACCCCTCGTTTGGATCTTGCGCCCCGAGTACAGGTTGAAGGTTTGAAATTCTATCCTAACATTTTAAAGTGGGATTTCATACCCAAGTTCGAAGGGATCGTTGGAATCCCCGGGGAAGTCCCCTGTACCTGTCGTAAGTCTAAGCGTGGAAATCAGAAATAGTGCGACTAGCGGAAATAAGTGTAATACAAGAGGGTGCCACGGCAGAGCCGGGTCAAAACGGAGTCTAAAGTGTAAATCCAAAAATATAATCAGAGTCTAGTGAAGTCTATAACTCCAGCGCTCACTATCCACCGACAAAATGACCCGCGCAATAAGCAAACAGCACCGATAGGATGAACATAAATAATACCTAAAAAAATTGATATGGGGCGGGATCAGATCGATGCCCACTTAACTCTGCATCCCAACCATAAGCACACATATACGCTATACCTAATAAAGATGCTTCTAGATGCATGGCGGAATATTAACACACTAACATGCTCCTAAGATCAAGTGCATAATAATAAGGCCTTAGCAAAGAATACCAAGTGGTATATCCCTCTCCTACCTCCACCCCTTCCGATAGGTGGAGACTGGCCAGCTCGTGAATGCATTCATTCATAATAGGGCGGCACGCATGCCTAACCCGCTCCACAATAAAGCCCGTAGGCATATCATAATATAAGGAAGTTCATGACTCGATTGACTCAGGGTACCCGATGAGGCTGGGCTACCCTATGACCCTAGCAATGACTCTAGTTACTTCACAGATAACGGCCGTTCTGTTTACATACACATAGAGAAATAGAATGCTCAACGATCGATGCAACCTAGCATGGTACTACATGGCATGCTGATCATGAATGCAAACACCTAGTATATCATGCACCTAAGGCAGGGAATAGCTCTATTCAATCTGAGTAAGCTCCGAAGAGACTTACCTGTTAGTGCAGAACAGCAAGGCAAGCATTACGATAGATTAAAGATCACCTAGATACATATCAAAACACATATAAGTCTACGTCTAATCGTTCAAGCACGCAAGCATACATCATTCAACAAGAATAACAAACATATCGCAATCGTCGTTCTATCAAGCTCAACCATTTACCACATTGCCAAATCCCGTAAGACCTCATCATTCTCACCGTTCCATTCAGTCACTTTCATATATTCGCAATAATAATAATCTGCATAGTCATTGACCTCAAGGTTCATCGTATTCATCATATCTCATAAGGCATAAGTCAACGATACATAACTCTAACGTCTCATCATGCTATTAGTCACTCAATCATGCTATTAGTCCACACAATTCATGATATTAGTCAATCAATCACATCATCATGCTAGTTAGTAATCGAACAAATTAGGTTTCCAAATTAGTTCCAAAACCGTTTCAAAATCCGAGTCAAGCTGTTAGGACTTCCGACCCTTAAAACCTTTTCCAAATTCCTTTCCAATCCAAATTCAATTAAGATATTTTAATCTCAAAATTAATATTGTATAATATATAACAACTCATTTATTTTAATATTTATGTACTTAAATATATAAGCCTTAAAACTCATTTCACACTTATTTAATATTTATACAAGTCTCAAAACCCCTTTTTTGAAATTACCAAAATCGTCCCATTTTATAAACATATAAAAAAAACTAACCCTTTTGTCAAATCTCCCAAAATTGGATCAAATTGGCAAAACAGGCCCAACATTTTTTTTGAAAAATTAGGCCCATTCCCTTTTCTTTAAAAACAAGGCCGGACCCCCATTTTAAAAAAACTGATTTTGTTCTCCAAAACTGAACCGGCCTTTTATTCTTTAAACAAGTGAACCGGACCCCTATTTTATAAAAACAAAACCGGACCCAAGTGAACACTGTTCACCTTCTTCATCCCAACAATTGCTCGAAAATGGAGGAAAGGAAAGGGAGGGGAGCTACTCGCCGGCGACGACAGCTTCTCCGACCACCCAACCCGACCTCAAGGACACGAAAGGGACACCAAAAACGCAGCCAAGGAAGAGGGAGAAAGGGGAGGAGCTCACCGAGTTCGATTCGCCGAAAACGTTCGATCGGAGCTCGATTCGACTCGTCGGTGTCGGATCCTTATCGGAGTAAGCCTAGGAAGCATGTAAGGGAGTTAAAGCTCCACCTTTACTCGGGTTAAGGACAAAAGTAAGGGAAATGGGTTCTTACCGACTTGAACCCAGAAACAGAGGAGGAAGGACGTCGGCGGTGATGCTCCCGGCTGCTTCAGGGTGCTGGCGGCTCCGGGAGGTGGAGGGTGCTTCTGCTTCTGGTCGCCGGAGAAGGAGGAGGAAGGGCGAAGGGGTGGTGGTCATGTTTGGGCTCGGCAAACAGAGGTAATGCGAGCTGGACTGCGGCTTCTTCAGGGCGGAGAAGGAAGATGGAGGCTGGTGGCGGCCGACGGGGAGAATGGGGTGGCCGGGGAGGTGTTGACGGTGACTGGAGAAGGTGAAGAGGAGCTGGTCTTGGTTCAGCAACCCAACGAAGGAGAGAGAGTGTGTTTTGCCTTTGAAAAGGAAATGAAAAATGTGGGGAGAATGGCTCTTCTGATTTTCTCAAGGGGGGAAGTGAATTTGCAGGCTGCAGCTACTCTTCAAAGTTAAAAGTCATATAGGGTACAGCCGTTGAATTGTTTGTTTGCCAAAAGCAAGGGGAATCAAGGAGGGGAGGGGAAAATATAGATAAAATTTTACCCAAAATGAGAGGGTATGAGTTGGAATGGATAAGAATGGTAGAAAATGATGGAATTGTGGTCCCGAGGTGAAAGACGGATTCGATCTTTAACGTAAAAAAAAATTGGGCGGAATTCGCTTTAAAAATTTCAAGTTCGATGTATTAAATTTATGACAAGTTTTCTTTGAAATAACCGATTTAAATTTTATTTTTAAATTCATTTTTAATTTCCCTTTTTCAAAAATTAGGATTTTAAAATCTGAGCCTTTACAGGGACGGGTCTTGTCCCGCATATAAAAATAATAAAATATTATATAAATTTGCAAAGTGAAAAATGCTTTCATAATTCATTATTTAGTATAATATGTTGAATACGGTATTATTCTCAACTATATTATTCAATAATAATAATAATAATATTAATATTAATATTATAATACTATTATTAATTCATACAATGATTGTATAATTAATTATAATGTTCAACATATTTGACTACATTATCTTACTAGATCAGGACGGAAAGGATTTGAGACGAGATTTACCAATATTGTCTAATTATCGATTGATAGTTAGGAAGAATACCGTATTTAATTAGCTATTTGCCTCTTGTAACTCTAAATGGGCGGGATGTGTGTGTCGATCTGATGGGATCCTCTCCATTGACTCAGTCTGGAATTTCTGACTTTATGCCTAGTCGTGCTGTTGTTGATGATGCTCGACGTAAGTGTGTCAAGTATCGAGATTTGTGTACGGCGGTTGGTTATGGTTTCCTACCCTTCTCATTCTCTTCATTGGGGGAGTTGGATACAAATGCGGTTGCATTGCTGAAGCGGATTAAAAAATTCTCGGTATCTCAGGATGCTGGGGCTCGTGCTGCACGTTATATTTTTACTAGACTTGGCTTTGTTATCGCTAAAGGAGTGGGTGCCCAGATAGTATCTCGGTTGCCCACTAATTTCTTATAATATGTTTTTATTATAATAATAATAATAATAATAATAATAAAATAATAATAATAATAAAAAAAATCCCACGTTATAATTAAAAATAAAATAAAATAATATTACTTATTTTATTGTTATTATAAAATAATTATACTTTACAAGAAAAAAATATAATATGATATAATAATAATATAATAATAATAATTTTATTATAAATTATTATTATTATTAAATTATATTATAATATTATATAATAATAATAATATTATTATTATAAATTGAAAATTATTATTATAGTTATAAATAATATTTGCTCAAAATAATAATACTAATAATATATTATTATTATTCTATAATATTATAATATTATTATTATTATAAAAATTATTATTATTATTATTATTATTATTATTATTATTATATGCGGGACGGGACGGGATTTGCGGGATCCCACCGGGATCGTCCCGCGTTTCGTCCCGCATAATTTTTGCGGGACGGGATCGGGACGGGATTTGCTATTTTGTCCTAAATCCCATCGGGATCGGGACGGGATCGGGACGGGACCGGGACGGGATCGGGATTTGCGGGATTTGTGCCCACCCCTAGATTTTATATACCTGTTATAATTATATTTGTATGGTGGGTTGGGTGGGCTTAAATTGTAAGAGATTTTTTTCATTTCAAAATTTAAAATATATTAGGAGTTTATTGAAAACATTTTATGAATATGGGTGATTTTTTGTAATTTTTGTATGATGTGGTAATTTTTTAAATTTAAGAATCTCATCCAGAGTGTTAAGTGCAACTAATGGTATCTGCTAGAATATTTTGTAAAATTTTATAAGGTTAGGGTATTAAAAACAACTATCTCTAAAAGTTGAGATATTAGTTACAATTTACCCAAGAATTAATGAGGGGGAAAACATATACTCTATTTAATTAATAGTTGGGAAGAAGGTTGTTTATTAGTTTTTTTTACCGTAGGCAATAAATTGGATGTACTAACAACATCCATGATCATCTCGCAAGATGATGTTCTGGAACTCACAATAACAGGAACTCAGAATAAAATTACAATTCAACTGAGATGCACCATTTGCCTCTCTGTAATAGTGCTGAATTGTGACGCTCTCAAAATCTTTGCTTAATGAATGGATCTCTTGGATTATTTGAGCGACCTCCCATGGTATATTGTTCACTTGATTGATGGCATTGACGATGATTGCACAATCACTTTCAATTATTACTCTTCGAATCCCCATCTCCGCTGCAAGTCTTATACATGTATAAACTGCAAAAGCTTCAGCTAGAATGACCGAACTCATCGTAACGTTACATTTATGAATCCGAAGAACTAGACCGTCATTATTCCTAACAATACAACCAACCTGCGGTTGAGTATCAATTTTCACCGAAGCATCTACATTGATCTTAATGACATTTATTGGAGGGTATTTCCAAATCAATTTATCAGGAGGTCTAAGTCTAACACGTTTAGGTAACTTCGTTTTTACTTGCTGTTTATTCCAACATGAGATTTTGTATATTGTTTGAGTTAGCGCATAGATAATACCTGTATCCGAAGTATTGTGAAAAATAATTCTATTTCTGAGCTCCCAAACAGAGTGACATAAATGACATAAGTCTGTAAAATCTATATTAAGAGCCCTAGTATTTAAAATATTTTCCAAAACATTACTTGTTAAATTTGGAATATTATAGCATTTTCCCAACTTAACACCTAGATTTTGAATAAGGGATCTTGTGATCCGACAATTAAACAATAAATGATTTGTATCTTCTGTATCAAAATTACAAAAAGAGCAAGTACTAGAAACTCTATTTATATATCTATTTAGATGGGTCGTGGTAGGTAAGATGTCTAAAATAATTTTTCAAATAAATTTTTTAATATTCGGCGGAATATTAGGTTTCCAAATCCAGTCTGCTGGAATTTTCTTAGTATTCCCTGTATTACAAATAGAAGATGCGGATTTAACAAAGAATTTTCCATTACTACTATAAATCCAAATTAACTTGTCTGGAATATCAATTACTGAAATATGGATATTAGTAATAACTTGAACAATATGAGAGGGGAATATACTATTTAATTTATCAATATCCTAAGAGTTGGTATTTGTAAATAAATCTCAAACTTTTAAGTTAGGATTACGATCATTCCGAAAGTTTTGAAGATATTGCGGATTTACCCAAATGTCAGACCATACATTTATGATTTTCCCATTACCTACTAGCCAGAACAGACCTTTAGAGAAAAGATCTCTGACATTAAGAAGCCTGCCAAACTGCCAAGAAGTTTTGAAACTGCCTATTTCCATTAGAGATTCTATAGAGAGATATTTATCCGTAATAACATTCGACCAAATATTATCAAGATTAGCCATAATTCTCCAAAGAAGTTTCATTTGCATACCAATATTAATTTTCTCAGCTGATTTAAAACCTAACCCACCATCTTTTTTAGGAGTACATAGATGTTCTCAGCTGATTAGAGGATGATAGTTATCCCATTGAATTTTATTCCAAAAGAAATTTTTGTTGATCTGATCAATCTTTTGTAGAACTCGTTTTGGAAGAAGAAATGACTGCATTAAATAATTTGTTTTAGAATTTAGGTTTGCTTGAATTAGAACCGATCTACCAACTTGAAAGAGAGTATTAGATTTCCACTTTAACAGCTGCTTTTTAAGGCTACTTATCGTCTCATCAAACAAAACGTTACAAACCTTACCACTATTAAGTGGTATAACAAGGTATTTTTCCATTGATTTTGTAATTGAACTATTTAGCTGTTGATTAGGTTGTTTAGTATATTAAATTAGAGAGAGAATACGATTGCTAATTTATTAGTTCACTAGTTTTATTACTCGTATGTTATACGATTTGTTAATAAATTTTATTATATAAACCATCTTTGAATTAAAATAAATTATTATAAGTAAATATATAATCTTCAAATTGTGTTATTTTTTAAGAATGTAATCTTTTGTAAAATGAGATAAGATATTGAGATGCATAGTTAAAATCAAATATCTATTCTAACCGAACATATTATAATATCATATTAATCCAGAATATGACACGTACGTATGCGATATTAACTCCAATTTAATACAGAAAATTCCACGTAGGCGAATCGCCCCAGAAGCCGTTTTAGGCCTCTGTTTTAGTATTTTTGTTCAAGGGTTTATTAGTTTTGAATTTGTTAAAAGAATAATAATAAAAAATTATTCATTATTTGATTAGATCATAAAGAGTATTCATATGTAAGATGAATTGGAAGATATCTATAAAAATTATGTATTATCCAATGAGTGATTATTTAAGAAATTTATACATTATTCAATTTGGTAAACCGAGAATCATTATTTGTTGAATTTGGAATAATGATTCGTAGATATAGAACCATTATTTGTATAAAATCATTATTATCAAAACAATTTTCTTGAATGTTTAAGAAAATAAAAAAAATACGAAAAAAAAGAATTGGGATCTATTATCCAAATACTCCCTCCCTTACTTGAACAAAAAACATTATTCTATTTTTTTTTACATTTTCACGAGTTAATTATGACAGGGTAGGGTTCGGGTGAGAACAACCGGTAAGAACAAAAGAATTGAGTTGATTGGTCCGTATAGATTAAATTAATGAGAAAAAATATGTCCAGTGCACCCCAAAAGCGTCCTCGTTCGTAGGCCGTCCACACGATTTGCAGGCAGATCGGGGACGTGGAGCGGGCGTGGTGAGCGAGTCGTTGATCAAAGTCACCGCACCAAGAGAAGAGAGTGTAGCCGGAGTGGTGAGCAACGAGAAAATTGGCGGATCGGGTGAGACCAGAAGCCACAGGAGGAAGAAGCAGTAGATCTGATTTATTGAATGAGAGTTTTTTAAAAGTAAAAATCAGATTCGTTTCACCAATCAGATTCTTTTTTTTGTTCTCTCTGCACCGGTTTGTTCTCACCTAAACCCTTGCCGAGGATGTTCTTTCTTAAGACGTTAAAACATTTAAAAAAAATAGATTAAATATGTTTTTTTTAATGCTTCAGCCTATTAGGATTTATATATTTAAACCTATGGCGTTTTATTTCAAATTGATTTATAATTTAGATCAAACAAAAAATGCAGCTTATACAGAGTGTATGGGGCTGATTTTAACCTATTCAAATTGGGGGTTTAAAATAAAAACGTGTATAAATTGATCCTGAAGTTTATCTCTTTTGAGAGATAAACTCTCTTCGAGAAAACCCCCAATTTGGGTTTCTAACCCTTTTTGTGAAAACATCATCTTCAATCCACTCACTCCGTGCTCCTTGAATAGGTAAATAAAGAGCGGCCATTCCGGGGTTCGAACCGGGGACCTATGGGTACTACCCACAAGTCTTTTCCGGTGAGCCATTCCGGAATGGTTCACTCACTTCGTGCTCCAATCGACCTTGTTCGTGGTTGATTTCGAGTTCTCGGGCTTGTTTATCACCGTTTCGATGGCAATTTGGGGTTCGGCGTTCTCGTCGATCTCATTGCTATCCTTGCGCCTAGTTGGTCGACGCTGCTTCGGTGTAGCTGTTTCGGCCTTTCTCGCCAGCGATTGGTCTCCTCCTTACTTGCCTAGTCTCGCCTCCTTCCCGGGTGCCTTGTTCTCCATCAGCTATCTCGCCCGTGATGCGGCCTATGTCGCCTCATCTTTGGGCATGTGTCGCTTCACAAATGACGTCCCTTGGGCTTCTTCCGTCTCGGCTTGCTCCTGGTCGTGCCTACCCCCTTTCGGTGGTTGCTGCCTTGCTTGTCCTCAAGCCGGTTGGGAAGTCGGTCTCCAAGAAGATACTCTAGGCATTGCTGATGGCAAACGAGCTTCCTTGGCCCGATTTTGCCCGTTGATCTAGGCCCGCAATTGTCTTTTGGTTTGCCTTGGGCCCAAAGTAGTCCATAAAAGACCATAAAAGAGAGAGAAGGAAAAATAGAGAAAAATAACCGGTCTGGATCGGTAGTTTTTAGCATGGTGCCGAGTTGCTTGGTGGGGTACTGGGGTGGTTGTGTGGCTTTGGAGTCTAGCGATATTTTGAGCGGCGTTTCTTCTTATTTGTCGACATGCGAGAAGTCGTGTACGTGATCAAAACTTGAAGGCTCGTTAACAGAGTCCAAATATGAGGTTTCCACTTAGATCCCTAGGGATTCCCTACGTTGCCTCTACCAATTGACGGATGAGTTGTCGCTGCTCTTCCTGCTCTCTCATCTCATCATTGATGCTAGTCTTCACCTATAACTGCTCCCTTGTAAGCCTTGGTGTTGTTTTTGTCTTTAGCTTTTTGACGGCTTGTCCGTCGCCGATTTATTCGACCTACCAATCCACATGGTTTGTCCGGTGCGTCGAATTCTTACATAATCAAAAAATAGAAAATAAAATAAAAATAAAAACGTGTATGGGGTTGTTTAGTAGTGTGAAGTTTTGATTAAAGTTGGGGTTAAAAAAAAGCTTGTTTTGGAAGCTTTTTTGTTTTTGTTTTTTTTGTTTTTGGAGTTTATTTAATTTGAAAAGACAAGTATACCCATAATAACAACCAAATACACTCCACTTTTTACAAATAAATTCTTTTTTCGTCCCATATGATGTTTATATTATATTATTACTAGGGTGGCAGACCCGTGCTACGCCCGAGACCTGATTTTATATCAAATATATGAGTGATATTATGCTTGGTGAATAACGCAAAAAATTAAGATGACATAAATTTTATAAAAGAGTAATGCACTCTCTTGAACTTATAATATTTTTTTCAAATTAAGCATATCAATTTGCTTCAATCGAGAAATTTCTTATATGGTGAAACTTTTATTTCAAGATTTTTCTCTTTTTTATTTAATGCTTATTATTTTTATAGCAAGATATTTTTAAAAAACTAATAATATTCTAAAAATATCATCTTAATTTAGAACCATTCAAAAAGATCAAAATGCACTCTTGTGTGTGTATATATATAAGATTAAATATAAAATATCATTTAGATATGACATCCATCCATTATTTATATGAAAAATTATTATGTATAATTTATTTATTTATCACTATTTTCTCATATTGTTAATTTAATTATTTTTTATAGTTCTATATATTTTATCTTCATTTGAACTCCTTTTTCAATCATCATTTTCCTTTTTTCTATAACTTAATTAATTTGTTGATAAAATGTTACCTTTTGGATTTTATTGAAGGTTCATTTATGAAATCAGCTTCTATTTATAAACATATAGAGAGAGTTGTATACATACATTTTCTTATTGACATGATATATACAATAATCATTGTGCTAGCAATATAATGTTTTAATGAGATGATAACAATGTGAAATATTTTTTCTCGTAATATTTTTTATGTGTAGAAGTCATTTAAATAAATTTATTTCAAACCATGTATTTTTTTTGTTAGACTCTCATTGATGGTGAATGAATCTTTTGTTAGAGGAAGGTGATAGGATTGTTCATATAACCCAATGTGAATTTAAAAATAATAAAATTAAACAAAATCATGAACACAAAAATGCTCAAAAAAATGTGCTACAATGTTAAAATTAGAAGTCTATATCTCCCAAAATTCTTCACATCTTTTAAAAATAAAAAGTACGGTTTGTGTACAAATGCATGACCTCCTCCTTCTTATATACATACATGCCCTTCATTATTTTTTGTCTCTTGATATTCCATTCGATTAAAATTTTGGAAAGATAAAAGGTCACAACTACACAATAAATTGCAATTAATATTATTTTGGTAAAGATGAAATAAATTGTAATTAATATTATTTAGAAGATGAAAGATCTTAACAATAAATTAGAATTACTATTTTTAAGCATAATAATATTTTTATTTTGTTTACATGTTCTTTAATTGGAGGTTTTTGAAAATTAAATAAAATGATACAACCACACAATAAATTATTATATGTGATAAATTTGGATTAATTTTCTGATTTGATGTGGATTATTTTTTAAAAATTCTTGATAAAATACAAAAAAGGTCTGAATGAGAAAAAAAATATAGACAAAAAAAAGATAAAATTAAATAAGGTTTTTATTGTATATGACATAAAGTATATACATTTATGAAATGAAGACATTTATGTTGTAAATTTATGAGTAAGTTTGAGAAGGTGGAAGATCTTCACAATAAATTGAAATTAATAATTTGATTAGTAATTTATTTCAAACGTAATATTTTTTTGGTCTCTTGATATTTCCTCTAATTAGATTAGATGTTTTGGAAAATAAAAGGCTACAAAACCACACAATAAATTGAAATTGATATTTCCTTCTGCACATTTTCCCTTACTAGGTTAGGCGCCGCACGCTTATGCGCGCGGTCTATTCGTATTTAGATTGCAAATGTTACATTTTATATATGTGTAAATATTCATATGTGCAAATAAGTATGATTGCGTTATTTTTCATATAAATTAAATTTTATAGTAATAAAAACAATAATTGTATCATTATAAGAAACTGGAAGGATAGTCTTTTAAAAAATTTCATCAAAGCAGTAAGGATGATGACTTTCAATTAAAAAAAATAAAGAAGGGTAGTCTTTTAAAAAGTTTATTAATTAAAACAAAAAAGAAATCCAACACTATAGAGTTCAAAAATCATGATCATTAAACATTAAAAAAAATGATATAATAATAATTATTATTAGAATTATTAATTATTATCTAACTAAAATTATAAAATCTGTTTAATTTGAGAAAACCTTAAAGTTACAACTTGGGTAGCTAAATTAAAAACACAAAATATAGTTGATTTGAGAAAATCTTGATATTGTTACTTGGATAGTTTAATTAAAAATATAAAGTAGAGTTGATTTGAGAAAAGTTTCAAGTTGTAATTTGGGCATTTTAAGAAAAATATATATAGTTAGGTGAAATTGATGAAATATGACAATTTATAATTTTGAAAATTATAAAAAGGACCTTGAAATAAAAAATATATTTTTAAATTCAAACTTTTAAGGGTAAAAAAGACATTTTATAAAAAAGATGGAAATTACTTAAAAAGACATAGTTAATATAAGATGATAATATTTTATAGTAATAAAAATAATAATTGTATCATTATAAGAAACTGGGAGAGTATTCTTTTAAAATTTTCATCAAAGTAGAATGATGTCTTTCAATTAAAAAAAATAAAGAAGGGCATACTTTTTAAAAGTTTATTAATCAAAACAAAAAAGAAATCCAAAATTATAGAGTTCATAAAAAAATGATATAATTATAATTATTTTCTAATTAAAAATATAAAGTCGGTTTAATTTGAGAAAACCTTAAAGTTACAACTTGGGTAGTTAAATTAAAAATACAAAGTATAGTTGATTTGAGAAAATCTTGTAATTGTAACTTGGATAGTTTAATTAAAAATATAAAGTAAGGTTGATTTGAGAAAAGTTTCAAGTTTTAATATGGGCATTTTAAGAAAAAAATATATAGTTAGGTGAATTTGATGAAATATGACAATTTATAATTTTGAAAAGACATAAAAGGACCTTGAAATAAAAAAATTAATATTTTTAAATTCAAACTTTTAAGGGTAAAAAGAACATTTTATAAAAAATATGGAAATTACTTAAAAGGGCATGGTTAATATAAGACATGATATAATTTACGAGGGCAAAATAGGTATTTTCACCTAAAAAAACAATTAAAAATTACAAATGAAAAGTTACTATTCATTTGAAAGTTCACACCATTATAAGGTGTAAGATACACCTTCATTTGATTTCAATTTTAAAAAAATTATACATAACAAACATGAAAATTTAAAAGAAAACCATTACCTTGTTTACTTCTCAAGATGTACATCTTCTTCAACGATCATGACCCTGTAAATGAGACAACAAACAAAACGAAAATATTAGTTAGTATAGAAGTTGTAAAAACAATATATATCAACCAAAAAAAAAATTGATCTTGTTATATATCCTTTGATTCCATTTAAATGATCTTGTTATCCTTTTATTGATAGACCGTGGTTGAAACTGGACTTGGTGAAGCACCTACATATAATATAACACACGTTACTTCTTTCAAATTAATCATGCGGAATCGCTCGATCAGTACTGCATGCGGAGGAAATCCATGGCATTTTTGGGTTTAGGGGGAGGCATCTCATACCACGGGAAAGCTTGTTTGGTAGAGTTAGGGTTAGACTCAGTTGCTTGTTGAGTAGTATCGATCGATAAGAAATCCGTGGCCCGGGCTCGTGCTTTTGAAGGGGCAAGTGATGCAACCCGGCCAATTAAGACAACTGCAAATCGAGATATTTCGGTAAGATAGCTTGAAAGTAATGAACGCCGAACTCAGACAGGTAATATTTAAATATCCTAGTTGGTACATTAAAAAATAGAGGAGTAGCAGTGAGATATTGGATGAGGTGTTGAATCTAGCAACCCGATGTTATGGTTGTTCACCATCAAGTGGGTGCTATCACGACTCATCTAGATTTTAATCAACCAACATGGGTCGCTTGAGGTTGAACAATAATCGTTCGCCATCCAGGTCGGGCACTGTGGAACACATACGTGAGAGGAAGCTTGCCAATGGATGCCATGAATTGGATGAATTTATATTGGAATGATTGATATTGTGAGATTGATTGAAAAATGTATGTAATTAATTAAGTTTGAAACTTGCAAAAGTGAATTTTAATCGATTTGTAACCTAAACTAATTAATTGTGATAGTTGAGTAGCCGGGAAGGATAAGTATTCATTCAGACTTATCCATTTTTTCTTATTTTATAGGCTAATTAATTAATTAATTGTAATTTATTTGTTCTTGTATCTTCGCATATATATATTTTTATTTATAGGCTAATTACGTACGTAATAATTAAATTGAAGTTTTTGTAATTTTGAGGTAAATTTAGTTTTTACAAAATAGGTATTATATTTATATATAACAAATTATAATGAGATAAAATAAATTTAATAAAAATTAAAAAGAAGATTTTGTATGATTAAGATCATATATCATGATATCATAATGTAACGAAGGTAAAACCGATGGGAATCGAGCCTTAATCTATTATCAGTACATATTCAAATAGTTAAGCTTAAAAAAAGTTATTTTGAAATTAGTTGGAAATAAATAATTACAAAAAGATTGTGACGATGGTATGATAAATTATCTAATTAACACATTTATATAGTATAAACTATATATGATAAATTTTGACAAGATAAGTTAGATCTTTTTTTTTAATGTATATAAAAAGAAAAGAATTTACAATATTTTCCACGTTTTCCTTTATACATCTTCATTTGATTTCAATTTTAAAAAATTACACATAACAAACATGAAAATTTAAGAGAAAATAAAGTTTTTGTAAAATGTGGTCAAAATTTTGATTAAAAATTCAAAGTTTTTTTTAATTTATATATAAAGAAAATAAATTATAATGGTCTCCACATTTTTCTTTATACAACTTTATTTTATTTCTATTTACAAAAATATGCATAACAAATATGACAATTTAAGAGGAAATAAAAAAATTGTAAAATATGGTCAATGTGTAACTAATAGGATTCGAACTCGAAACCTTTTTCCTACCAATCAATTCTATCAACCATTGAGCTATGAAGATGTTTGTGACCTTTTGTGGAATTGAAATTAAGAAAATACTATAAAATATAGATAATTAAATAAATGGGCATTAAATTAGCCCTGAACATAACTTTTCATGTATTATATATTATATATTATATTATAGATATAGATTCCATAATCTTTCAACCTTTATTTCACACAATTTTTTCAATAATTTTTTTCAATCTCTAGAAGATGGAATAGGATTTATAGAGAAATAAATCTTCAATAATTATTACGGATTTTCTATCCTATGCCCCAAGGGCATATAATAAGATGCCAAATTGAGAAATATTTTCCCTAGATACATCTGGTTAATTTTAGGGTTTTCTTTCTAAATAAAATATTCTCATCCTATGTCTTTAGAGCATACAATAGACAAAATGTAATTACTATAGTCATGGGATTAAAAAGTAAACAAAATATAAATCTATCTATATTTACATATTGTATATTTGTATGTGTTCGGTTCTATCATGCGTTCTGAAATAATTGACATATATATATTTTATGAAATTAATATCTTGCAGGTTCAGCACTTTTGGTCGGGTAATCTCAACGTACAATAGCTATAGAATACGTACAGCATAGACAAGTGATGGTGTTGATCACCCATAACCTCAAAATTTGTACTATAACTTGATTGATTTGCAGTGGGCGGATATAACCAGTGTGGACTACTCCCTAGCTCAGCTAATTCAAGTAATCATCTTACTTAGCACCGGCGGCAAAAACGGCGGAGGCTATGAAGCATCCAAATACATGGTCCTTTTGTTCCATGCCGGAATCCTCTTTTCGCAAGGACTTCTAAACAGCCTTCCCATCTCCTGGATAGCCCTCTTGAATCAGTTCTCCGTTGCATGGAATATTTTCGGTAATTCATACTCAACTTGTACTAAATATATAAACCCGACATGACTCCTGTTTTCATATACGACCCGACCAGGATTATCAGAGTTTCACAGTTTAATTATTTGAGTCCTGCAGGTGTCTTTATACTCATGCTCGTCATCCCCCTTGTTGCAAAGGAAAGGGCAAGTGCTGAGTTCGTTTTCACTTATTTCAACACTGATAATGTTGATGGTATCAGCTGTAAGGCTTACATCTTTGCCCTTGGGCTATTGATGAGCCAGTATTCGATCGGTGGTTTCGACACTTCGGTTAACATGGTAGAAACTATGTACATATTGATCTATACTACTTCAATTGATCGGTTCTGTTGTATTTTATTTTTATTCTCTCTCTTTCGCTTTTTTTGGCTTGCAGTCAGACGAGACCAAGGCCGCGGACATCAACGGACCGAAGGGAATAATCAACGCGATTTGCCTTTCAATACTAGCTGGCTGGGGCTACATTATCGGAATCACCTTTGCGGTCACAGACATCTCTGCTCTGTTAAGCAGTGACAATGACGCCGGTGGCTATGCCATTGCCCAAGTTTTCTACTCGGCGTTTAAGAGCAGATATGGATCTGGGATCGGAGGGATAGTCTGCTTGTGGATCGTTGCTGTTGCTATCTTCTTATGTGGAATGAGTTGCATTACAAGTGCTTCCAGGTATATATATACTTCTTCGACTTTATCTTTACTTTTTTTTTTCCGAGAACAAGAAGTCGATCTTTATCTTCGTCTTAACACTATTTATATAAGCACTCCTTATATGATCAATTGATTTTAGGATGTAAAATACCCGATCGCGAGTCCTAACAGACTTCAACAATACTGGTTAATGGTTTTCAATTTTTTTTTTAACCCTATTCTACAGAATGACCTATGGATTTTCGGGAGACGGTGCCATGCCATGCTCGCGGCTTTGGAAACAAGTCAACAAGCAAGAGGCTCCGATCAATGCTGTTTGGCTCTCGGTTGTGGTTGCATTCTTGATGGCATTGACGGTATATATGTTCATGTACACTATTGCTATATAGGTTAGACACAATTCAATTCAAGTAGTTTTTGTTGATGGAGTGTTGTGTGCATGCAGTCCATTGGAAGTGATGTGGCATTTGACACCATGGTGTCAATAGCAACAATCGGGCTATACATCGCCTTCATGCTGCCCATACTCTTCAGAGTCACCGTGGGTCGCAAGTCGTTTGTGGAGGGACCCTTCAATCTCGGCCAATACGGCGTCGTAGTGGGGTGGATAGCCGTCGCGTGGGTCATTATCATCACAGTGCTCTTCTCGATGCCGTCGAGCTACCCCATCACCTTCGAGACTCTCAACTACACCCCAATTGCATTCGGAGGCCTCTTGTTCCTCACGCTTTCCTCTTGGTTCCTCAGCGCCAGACATTGGTTTAGAGGCCCTTTCGACGTCGGTGAAATTCATTGAGAGTTGTATCAATGCAATATTTGACGTACGATATTGTTGTTTTTTTCTATTTGTGTGAATCAATAATGAATGGAACTCACATTAAGCACAAGGAATTAGTTGGACACCAGATATTCGGGTTTGAATTTGAGTATTGGAAGGAGTAATTTAGCATAATCAATTCAAAAGTCACATTTGTAAATTCAAGTAGACAAATAATTTCTGTGTACACGATAAGAGTTGTTTACACTACTTCAAAAGCTTTTGTACTAGAGGATTTAATCACTTTATCAACCTTGAGGGACAAGGTTTACAACAGATTCAATGTTGATGAATCTGTTGAATTAGAATTCAACCATTTGCACCCTTTCAAGACATTGAAAGCACCACTTAAGGTAGATTCTGACGCTGATTTGAGAGAATTGTTGTTGTTGAGTAAACTGGATGAAGTAAATTTTGTTGTTGAGTTGTGTGTCAGCAACACCTTGCCATTGGATATTGTTGTCCATGATTTTCCAATTCGCGAAGATGCTTCTGCCATAAACACACTTTCTGCTGAGCTTGCTGAAACGGAGGACAGATATAGCAGAAATATGGATATAACAGAGGATATCTCTATTTTTGATGAGATTCAGGATGTGCCGCAAGACGATATGAATGCTGAAAGATTTTCATATTCCTTTAATGTTGAAAAAAGTGAATCATTTTCAGATAACTCTAATGATGGATATTGAAATAAACGCTATGACATGATGAAAAGAAAAGGAAATACAGTTGATGAAAGGGGTGCTGGAAGCTCTATCACGGACAATATTGTCACCCGTGTCACTCAATGCCCAAGGATGTTGCAAAAACATTTGAATCTAGACATGCAGTAAAGGTTGCACTATACATTATGTCTATGACTGACATATTTAGATTTGAGGCTAAAAAATCAACACCAAAATATTATAGAGCAATATGCATAGACAGAAATTGTGATTGGAAATTGCATACAAAGAGAGTTTCAGCTATTTGTCATGAGATGATATTGTATAGAGATATACACACATGCACATGGGATACAAGAACAAGACACTGCAGACAAGCACCATCCAATGTTATTGCCAGCCTCATACAATCAAGGTGTATACTGTTTCAGCAGTTAATTTCAGCATATTTGTTTTTTGATCGTATTAATTTCAGCATTCATTTCCACTATATTTATTGTTATTTTAAGCAAACAGTTTAAGCAATCAGTGTTAGCACATTCATAGTTTTATTAATCAGTTTCAGCATATTGATAGTTTTAGCAATCATTTACTCATTGCTGAGTTTTTGATAGTGGTTACAACCCAAAACAAATTATTGATAAGATGAGAACGGACCACAAGATCTCAATTACTTATTGGAAGGCAGCACGAATAGCACAAGTGAGGGAAAAAGGGTTACCAGAATCAAATTTTGCTGCCTTGCCGTCATATTGTCACATGCTTATGGAGAAAAATCTAGGGACAATAGCTCTCATTAAAACAGATAGTGTTGAAAGGTTCAAATACATGTTCCTGTCTTATGGACAATGCATTAGAGCATTCCACATCTTAAAAAAGGTATGTATATATGCATAATCATTTATAATTTTGCAACGTTATGAAGATTTCAACATTTACCTTTTTACTGTAGGTTGTTGTTGTAGATGACACATTCTTAACAGGGGAATATAAGAGTACATTGCTTGGAGCAGTTACACAAGATGCAAATATGAAATTATACCCGCTGGCTATTGGAATTGTTGACCCAGAAAATAATGCATCTTGGGGATGGTTTTTTCAGCAACTCATTAAAGTTATACCACCTACAGATGATTTGGTATTTTTTTTATGATAGGCATTCCAACATTGCTAAAGCTATCGCCAAGATATACCCTAATGCTACCCATTGCGTATGTATGTGGCATTTGAAGCAGAACATACATGCAACTTTCAAGAAAAGGCATCTTGCTGACATGTTCCAACAGGCTGCTAAAACCTACACTGTTAGTGATTTTGCCCACCAATTTGACCGTATAAAAGAAGAATGCTCAAGACTTGCAACCTATTTGATATCCATGGAGCTGGAGAGGTGGGCAAGAGCACATGCAAAGGGTGATCGGTATAACATGATGACATCAAACAACACTGAAAGCTTGAACTCTACTTTGAGTGGTAAAAAACATCTCGCCATTGTTGCACTGTTAGAATTTGCTAGAGATAAGTTGAAAGAGTGGTCTCAAGAGAGAAGGCAGACTGCATCACTGAATACACAGAGAGTCGCCCCTGCAATAATGAAAGTGATTCAAGAATTGCAAAAGGATGTTGGTGCATACACTGTAAAACACTTGAATGAGTCTGTCTTTGAAGTTACTAGAGAAGGTACGCGTACTGTTGTTGATCTTTCAGCAAAAAAAATGCACCTGTAGGGTGTTTGACATTCAAAAAATCCCATGCGTACATGCCCTGTTAGCAATAGTGACTAAAAAGCTTGATGTGTCACATTTTGTTGCAAGTTTCTACACAAATGAAGCTTGGAGTTTGGCACATGCTGAAACCATATATCCAGTCCTTTTTGATGATGAAATAAACCTTCCTGAATATATTAAACAGATTAAATGTTACCCCCCCCCCCATTGTAAGGAAAAGATGTGGTCGACCTCCTTGGAAAAGGAAAATCTTCAAAGGAGAGTTTGTGAGAAGATCAAAATACAGTAAGGAATTGCTTCAAAGGGAGCATGGGAAGAATTCAAAAGCTCACCGCCAGCTGGCTAGAGAAAAAATATGATGATTTTGATTTTTAGTTCAGTTTTAAACTGTTTCAGCAATCAGATATGATTTAATGGGATGCTTTGTATTTTTTTTTTATCAGTTGTACTTTGTGTCATTGCTATACTATATCATATTATTTTTAGTTTTTATGGTTACCAGTTATTGCTATTCTGAAACTTTAATCTAGATAATCCTCTCTGTTTCAGCATGAAATATGTGCTGAAAACAACTTGCTGAACACAAAATGCTAAGAAACGCAATAAGTCCCCTATTTAGAGATTATATTTATGTGTTTCTCTAAAATATGGCACCTTAACATTGTATATTGGTGTCATCTTGAACAAAGTGCTGAAAATATAACTTGCTGAAACAAAATGCTGAAACAGGAATACTGAACAATTTACAGTAAACTACTCCCTCCGTTAAAAAATATAAGCCTTTTAAGGCTTAAAATTTTATTTAGAAATATAAGTCATTTTAGGTTTTCTAGGCATTGGGTTAAGAGAAAAGTAACTTTTTGACTTGTTTTATGAAATGTTATTGGTTGTGGATAATTAATGAGGGGTATAAAAGTAACACTTTTGTGCTTTCCTTAATATGTGTGCAAACACTTAAAATGACTTATAATTTTGAACGGAGGGAGTATTAACTAAATGTCAATTTCAAAAGCTCACCACCAGCTAGATACAGACAAATAATGATGATTTTAATTTTTAGTTCATTTATAAAATGTTTCAGCAATCAGATATGGTTTTAATGTGATGCTTTGTATTTTTTTAAAAAAGTTGTACTTTGTGTCATTATTATACTATATCATCTTATTTTTAGTTTTTATGGTTACCAGTTAACCTTTCTTTTTATTGCTATTCTGAAACTTTAATCTATACAATCCTCTCTGTTTCAGCATGAAATATTTGCTGAAAAAAACTTGTTGAACACACAATGCTGAAACAGGAATACTGACACAATTTACATTAAACCATTAACTAAATGTTAATTTCATCAGCTTCAAAGAATGCCATTGAAATGCATTCAAATGCTTCAAAAAACATCAGGTGTCCATAATATTTTCTGGAAATACATCTAGACTACGAGTACATCAGAATGTCTTGAAATCCCTAAATCTGATAGATGATGTTACACACAAGATGCTATTATCTAGAATTTAAAGCTCCATCTCTCTTGAATCAAGTCTGAGACCATAAGTTTTCGGTATCGAAAAACTCTTTCATTGGTAAACTTCTTCACATCTCCCCCAAACACCAGTGCTTCAATTGCTTTGAGTACAAAGAGCCCACAAGACGCACTGCAAAAAATGAAACAAAACATAGTAATATCAAGCAAAACAACAAAATGCTTATAAATGACTTTGAAAGTATTATAAAAGTAGGTTTCCATACCCAGTTGTATCATGCACCGGATCAGGGACCTTGCTAATGTGGAATGTAGACGGTTGAAAATTTGGGATCACACCAGCCTTATCCAAATGTATTGGCAACCACTCAGCCATCGGGCGCAGATGTTCAACAAGCCTTTTAGCATACACAATGTAGTGGTTGAAATCATAGGCATTTATAACCATTTTAACAAGATCTATCTACAAGGTAACCCAGTGCTCATTGTTTATGTTAAATGTGGTGTAAATTTTTTTTACAGACTCCCAACTCTTGGGATAATCACTAGGATATAAGCCCAGGAAGTAGCTAGCAGTGAATTGTTCAACAGGGATTGTTTCTTCATACGATGACGAGCATTCTGGGAGACACTTTTGATGAAAAATAGGATCCATCACGATAATGCCTTCAAAGCTTCCAAGATCCTCACTAATTCTCTTCCTCATGTGAACCAATCCAGCTTCAAGGTACTGAAACAATAAACAGTGTAAGATATTTTTTTAAAGCAGGTCATAATAACAGAAACACATACATAGTTACATTACTCCAAAAGGTGCTGAAAAGAAAAACAGTTTCAGCATACTTACATCGACATCAAGCCAACCATCCTTCCTAACAATGCTTCTGAAAAATGACTTCTCTTTTCTAACTCCCATTAAAAGTACTGAAAAATCCCTGCACAAATTATTACAAGAATAAAAATTCAGGTCAACAATATATAGATATTACGAAAGCACTCGAAAAAGACATGAAAAATTAAGATGGACATAACTTGAGCCTTTAATACAACCATACATGAAGTCATGATCAACCTTGCTGAGCATTGACTTTTTTTCCAGCATGCTTCGGGATCCTTATCTTTTCAGCAACATACGGGCTCAAAAGAAAACTACTTGCATTTGGAAGACTCTTTGAATGCCTGAAATCTTCAATTTCTTGTACACATTTAGGATCTTTGGAAATTGTATCCCATTGAGTACGTGTCTCCTTCAACAACTTGTCATCATCCCCTTTTCCTGTCATTTACATGTATTGTTTTTCCAGAAGGTGGGGTCATTAAACCACCATCAACATCTTTTCTTGCAACATCTTTTGTTGCATCAGCATCACCTTCTTCACTTTCCAGAGATGCAGGTTCATCACCATCGTCGACTACTTGGCCATGAGTTGATGCGGCTTCAGCATCTACCATTTCAGCATCTTCTGTTTAAGCAACTTTGGTTTCAACATCTTTTGAATCAACAACTTTGAGTTCAGCAACACCCACCCTCTTACCCACCCACCCCCCCCCCCAGAAATGCCATAATCTAAACACTGCTCCGCACCCTTCAAATCCACATCAGAGTCACAACCTAAGTCAACAGAAAATACCTGCCCTGAAGATGAATCCAATGACCTCTGCTCGTCAACCAATGTCATACGTATAACCTCATTTGCAGATGCTGAAACATCTGTACCAATTGGTTGACCTAGAATCTCATTAGGTACCTCTTCCCGAATATCCACCACACCCCCTGCTGGTATATCTTTCTCAATTTCAACCAACACATCATTCACAACCTTTGAAATCACTGGGTCACGATGTAAAACATTGGATGACTGTGTCTTAAAATGCATTGACTCTTGCATTGTAAACCTATTCTCTAATGAATGTACCTTCTTCATAAGATCATCAACAACAACCACCAATTTTAAACATCCTGACAAGCGTTCCTCATTGCATCTTCAATGATTGGTGCTTTTCTTGTAGCTGAAATTTTCTTAACCCCTGTCTTTTTTTATTAGAACCAATTTCCCAAGATGGTTTAGAAATGACATCAGCTTGTTGAGCTGAAACTAATCCAGCAGACTGACCCCTCATCACGGTGGTAGGTTTGCTTGTTTCAATTTTCTGTTTCACTGTGGTAGGTTTGCTTGTTTCAATTTTTTGTTTCTTCACCGATGACAGGACTTTATTCGTAGACTTTCGCTTCTTGGAACCCGCAACACCTCCACCTTCATTGCCACATAACCCTTCATTGACTTCTTGTTGTTCCTCCCCTTGGGTTTCAACGGAAGGTATATCTGATGATGCCCGAAATATAAATAATAATATTCTCAAATATCATAAATAAATAAGGTTCCCCGCTATATAAATAGAACCTTATAAACATTAAAATGGGCGAGTATGAGTCAATATAAAGACTCAAAACGTCCACGGATGATAAACCGTCCGCGGCTCCCACATGCATGCTAGGACACATGTCGTCCATGCCCCCCTCACACATGTCGTCCATGCCCCCCTCACACATGTCATGAGGCATGTGACATTTGGCCATGTTTGGCCACCATGTTAAGCACACACTTACACTATAAATACATGCGAAGGGGTACGGAGGAAAGGGTCGGTTCCCATGATATTCCTAGGGGCATAGGCCTGGAATAAGGGGCTTTACAAGCCAATCTGAGCGGGTTCGTCTCGACTCAGAAATGAGCCGACGTTTGATGAGATCATCGCCCGAAAAGTGGAACGAGCCGTGTACTAGGTCCGGCGGCACAGGTCGAGGCCCCCATTTAGGATAGATAATAGGTAAAAGGGGGCTTCAGGTAAGACCGCCGACCAACGGAAAATCAACACGCGGATCACCTCCCCCCCGGGAACGTGGAAGGAGGTTCACTTTTCAAATGCGGTTTCATCATTGGCGCCGTATGTGGGAACCACTCACCATAAGAGGTGATTCATCAAGGTAAGTTTTCGATCTATTTGACTTTGATAAAGGTTCCAAATTTATGAATTTTTTCCAGAGAGAGGCAAGTAGCTTGGAAAGGATCTTGCTTGCTTAAAGAATAAAAATCCAATGTTTGATTCAAATACAAAGGATCCAATAGCTACGGCCTAATTATTTGAGTGGATTTAAATGAAAACACTTCAACATGTTTCAATTAGAAATCATTCTTGCGTAGAAATTAGTGGAAGCCTAGAAGGTATGCTGTCGCCTTGTAGCGATCAAAGGCTTCAGGAGTGCCATTTCGGGGGACTACTCTTCGATGCCTAAGCGTAGCCTATTGTCCTCGCCGGAGAGATGGTTTTTTGATCTTGGGATGACTGAGATGCTCCATTCGCGGACAGGTAGGTCCGCGAGCATCGGTTCAATTGGAGTGGGATGGCATTTGAAGGCACGCCTTTTCCGTGTCTTCGATCACGTCAATAACGCCTCGTCGATCTAGCCAATTCCGAGTCTATAGTCGTGTGAATCTGCCTTCGGTTGCGTCAACCCGTTGGGGTTTCCTCCGTCAGTCGTAGGTCATAGGCGAGGCCGTCTGACTATCTTGATTCGAATTGCCTCCCCCTGGCCGCGGGTGGGTTCCCCGAACTGAAATTCAGCGCTGATGAAGGCCCACCGCGGATGGAGACTCGCCTAGGAGATCGACAGCGGTGACGGATCAGCACACAAGCAGTGCCTCGTGGTCGCGGGCTCATTAACTCCTTTGACGGGCAGCCGTTCATCTGATCGGACGACCACTTCAAATAGATCGACAAATCAGGAAAGTGATCAGTCAAGTTGTCTTAGTAAAAGTACATGCCAAAGAGGTGTATATATGCTGTCTCAGACCACCCTAAGGAGGACACTTTAAGCCCAAATGCATAAAGGTGAGGAGCAAACGGGAGACCATGAATAAGAATTCATTAGAATACAAAAACGTTAGCCAAGTCCACTTCACAAAGGATAACATATGGCAGAAACGATCGAGCCGCCCGAACAATTGAGCATCCTGATCAAGGCAACTGCTAGTCCGTCGTATGCAGAAAAAGAGCGTCGGGTTGCCTTCGTTCATCATCTAAACCATCAGACGCTCTGATCAAGGCTGCACCCAGTCGACCGTACGCGGACGGATCAGGGTTGCGAAGAAGGTTGAGGGGAGATTACCCTCACCCCCGCGTGTTCACAAAATAAGATCCAGCCCGCGGATGAAGATCAGCAGTTAAGGAGGGTAAATTTGTTCACCAGCGGCTATGTCAATCAAGACCGCCTGGCCATGATTGGTTCAAGATGCCTCCTCCTGGCCAAAGGTGTTTTTTCCCAACTAGATTTCCGAAGGGATGGAAAACCTCCGCGGATGAAGACTCGCCCAGGAAATCAACGAGAGTGAAGGCTCCGCGGCCGGATAGTCTTCCAACGAGTGTCCAGAGGTCGCAGACCTCCAAGACGGGGAGATCTGATTGTGCCGGTCTTCATCCTCGACAAGTTGCTCTTGAACCAGCCGTGGAATTCCGGAATGATTACCCGTGATAGAAGAGAAAGGCGACTGTCTGATTTAATGGCAGAGCATCAGCAATCAGCCCTAGTAAAAATAAATAGGCCACCAGGCCATCTACCGGGCCAGCTTGTAAGCAAAGGCCCAATATCCATACAAAGAAAATCCGAGCGCGACGAAGATGGATGCTACGGTGAGTAGCCTACTGGCCGGTACTAGCTTGAATTTAGCTTATGGCTGCTATATATACTAAGGTATATAGCAAAATAACACATGTCATACGGGTTGATTCAATTTCATGAAAAGTCGAATGAATAGCTGGTCTAGAGGCATGAAGTTATGTATACTTCGCCTCTCTCCTATCGTAAATAAAGGAAAAAACAACGTCGGAGGCGTGACCTCACTTCGCGACGGGCATCCGGTCGTAGAGCTAGCCTCCCGGATCGAACATCCGGTGGACGCATTGAGCTCCCGGACTATACTTGAGGTCCTATGACGCTGGAGCTTGCTCCGCGTCGGACATCCGGTGGACGCATTGAGCTCCCGGACTATACTTGAGGTCCTATGACGCTGGAGCTTGCTCCGCGTCGGACATCCGGTGGATGCATTGAGCTCCCGGACTATACTTGAGGTCCTATGACGCTGGAGCTTGCTCCGCGTCGGACATCTGGTGGACGCATTGAGCTCCCGGACTATACTTGAGGTCCTATGACGCTGGAGCTTGCTCCTCGTCAGACATCCGGTGGACGCATTGAGCTCCCGGATTGTACTTGGGGTCCTATGACGATGGAGCTTGCTCCTCGTCAGGCATCCGGTGGACGCATTGAGCTCCCGGACTATACTTGAAGTCCTAGGACGCTGGAGCTTGCTCCGCGTCGGACATATATCCGGTGGACGCATTGAGCTCCCGGACTATACTTAAGGTCCCAGGACGCTGGAGCTTGCTCCGCGTCGGGCATCCGGTCGTAGAGCTAGCCTCCCGGATCGATGATTTTGTTAAGTCCCAGCAAGCTGGAGCATAGGCCGGTTTGGCCACCATGTTAAGCACACACTTACACTATAAATACATGCGAAGGGGTACGGAGGAAAGGGTCGGTTCCCATGATATTCCTAGGGGCATAGGCCGGGAATAAGGGGCTTTACAAGCCAATCTGAGCGGGTTCGTCTCGACTCAGAAATGCGCCGACGTTTGATGAGATCATCGCCCGAAAAGTGGAACGAGCCGTGCACTAGGTCCGGCGGCACAGGTCGAGGCCCCCATTTAGGATAGATAATAGGTAAAAGGGGGCTTCAGGTAAGACCGCCGACCAACGGAAAATCAACACGCGGATCACCTCCCCCCCGGGAACGTGGAAGGAGGTTCACTTTTCAAATGCGGTTTCATCAATATCCAATGATAAATCATCTTATGCAAGGCAATTGAACCTCAACCCATATGCTTTTTTCCTCATTCTCCGACAATCATACAGGTTATCACTCTCAAGTTGTGAAAATACAGGTTCAGCTATGTGATCAAGAATGGGGTGAGCAACTTCATATTTAAAGACCATCCATGGGGACCTTGCAAACTCGCCAAAATTTGGGAACATGGGTGCCTACACAACCAAAAAAATTAACACACAATAAAACAACTGAAATTATAAAAATGAACCTAATAAAAAAATGAAGATTGTAGTAAGATAGAGCTAAGACCAAAATAATACCAGGTCACCATTAAACAACTCTTGCGCTTCAATATAAGTATGTCGTAACGAACAAACCCAGCGAAGAGAATAAGGATCGTCCGCACACATCTTAAAATCGCAAAGAAACTTATCAGAAAGCACATGGAAAGCCTCTAGTATCCAAGCCTATAAATATAACCAAGCAACAATTTATATCATAAAAAAAAAAAACATTGATGAAACACAAATGTTGAGACAAACACATGATGAAACATATATGCATGAAATTAATTACCTGAAAAACATAAATATATCCAAACAATTTATATGATGGTCTTGGATCTGATCGATCACAAAGGATAACCTTCTTTTTTAAAGACTTCACCACCAAAGAATAAGACAATCTCCCCCATGGATACAGTTCGCATTTTGATGGATTGCATACAAGAGCAACATGATTTTTCTTAACATTTTTTGAACGCCTGAACATTAACATTTTCTCGATAATCAACAACTTTGCCACCTGCAGCTTCATTGGAGACGATTTTCTACATGTTTTAAATGCCTCCAACAACTCATCGTACGTACACTCTGACTGATTCTTCCCAAGAAAGTAAGACCACGAAAATTTCCTAGATGGTTTCACTGAAGTATCTATAACAGGAAGCCTTGTGATTGCATGAAACTCTACCAACGAGAACCGAGCAACAAGACCATCAACCTTAAACCACAATTCATGCAGCTTATCACTTTTAATCATACGAAGCATCATTTGATGAATCAGCTGAAAATTAAGTTTCATCTTATTCCTTTGAAAAAAAACCCATCCAAAACAACTTCTCCTCAGCAGCTCAAAATCAGTTCCAGACAGATGTTCATCCCTTCCTCAAATATGGAAGTTTCAACTTCATATCTGAAAAGAAAAAACATGAACCATAAACTCTATCGATTTCATTTCGATTTGGCGTGTCTGAACTGTGTTCGGAAACTCTTTCTGCTTCTATTATATGTTAAAGAACGGAACGAAGCCCTTGAAATGTCTCAATCCCCTCACTTTATGTGCAGGTACATGAACCCTCACTTTCAAATGAAATGCTCCGACGAATTGAAACAAAAAAATGGAAAAGATAAGGAAGGTAGACACAGGAAAAACGCCAAGGCTGACATGAGAAGAAAACAAGAAGAGAAAAGGAAAGAAACTGCCCATCAGGTAAGCCAATCTAAATTAGAAATCTCTTCATTTGCGAACTGGATGATTTGGCCTGTTGATTCAGGTTACAAGAAATGGTGTAAAAAGCAGTACAAACAAAAATGTAGAATTGGTTGCAAAAATGAAAGCTTGTTAAGATATGAACTAGGGAAATGTTCAAACAAAGGAGATGCTCATTATGTGAAAAGGGTATCTTTCTTTAATTCTAAGTATTACTTGTTCTGGAAAAGTGACTGGAAAAAATTGATGCACCCCTTATACGAATGGATATTTGATGACCTTATTGGTGATTTCTATTAGAGGAAGGTTGACGAACTAACTAGTGTTGAACAAATTGCACCAACTGCTAGTAATGAACAAATAGGAAAAAATGTGAATCACTACTTGAATACTGAAATAATATGGACTTGCCTAACCAAAATTGAGGGTTATGCCCTTGAGATCTTCTGGATCTATTATAATTCATTCTTTCAAGTTGCAACAACTAACAAGCTAGAAAAGGAGAGGAACAGATGTACATTGAAACACATACATGAACATGATTTGTTGGATAGAATCCAACATACGCTCTATATACTTTATATATATGATTATAAAGAAATATCAATGCTGGAATCTATATTACACTAGAAGAAATAAAAAATCCTCCTCGTATGATTTTCACCTGAAACCTTTCTGGACTAGAAAACTGCGGACCTTCCTTTCTTGTGACCAGGGACTCAGGAAAAGAGGTATGAGTCAAAGGAAACAAATAAAGTGCCCGGATCAGAAATGCAACGGGGGGAAAACAAGGAGGATAACGGCAAAGACAACACAAAGAAAAGGATTAACTCATCCTTTGAAACCTGCAGTAAATGAACACAAAGAGAAGATTGACCATGACTCTTGGAAGACTGAACCACCAGAACAGGAGATGTTGAACAATACAAGAAGAAATGAAAGGAAAAAGAAAAATGAACCTGAAGGAAAAGAGAAGAAAGAAAACCAGAGTAGAACAAACTTTCTACCTATGACTCTTTACTTATGTATATAGTGGACAATTGGTGTTGAAAAATTATGTAAGTTATGGTTTCATATGTACCAAATCTTTGTGAACCAAAGACCAGATATCAAAGGCTTCAAGCTAGGACCAAATTTAACAAAGAAATTAATGTTTGGAGGAGACAATAATGAGGTCTCTCCCTACTTTAAGTTCTAAGAAAGGTCATGCTTCCTTAGGCTGAGGTACTACAAGTACGGAAATAAGATATATGATGGGTTTGAGTCGAAATTTGCTAATTTAGTCGAGAGTTGGAACTCCTCTTTCACCAATAGGGTGACTTCAATTTCATCTCTCATGGAAAAACTAATGAAGTGAACCTTTTTACTTGCATCGCGAACCGATACTTTGATCCAAGAAAAGATTATCGAACAGAACCATCCAAATCAAATAGGTTAATATGAGTTATGCTCATGGAATATATGCGGGATAGGCCGCAAAAACCTATGGACGGAAATAGACTCATTCTGTAAAATTGAGAAAATTCAAGTAATTGCTCTACTAGAAACAAAAACTGAATGACAACCAAATGAGACAGATTGGAAAAAGGCGGGATTTGATCATATGATTTGGGCCCCGACAACCGAAAGGGCTGGGGGATTATGTGTTCTATGGAAAAGCCATAATCTTTGGAACGAATCACTAGAACTGGTACATACAGATCAAAGATGCATAGTCATCAGATGTGAAAATAAACATAGAACTATTACTATCAACATCGTTTTCGTCTATGGACCCCCTCATGAGAACGAAAAATCAAACTTCTGGACCGGATTACAATGATATGTCCAAACCTTAGACTGTCTATTCATGATCATGGGAGATCTAAATGAAATCCAAAGTAGCTCCGAAAAAGAAGGAGGGATTGAACCACATCCGAACAGATATAGAATCTTAACAGAATTCAAAGATAATTGCTTCCTACAAGAAGTGCCTACCACTGGAAACATTTACACATGGAGGAAAAATAGATCCAATGACAATAACATCTTGGAAAAACTTGATAGAACCTTAATACAACGAAAAATCATGCATTTACATCATCATATCACTGCCCTATTGTAACAGAGTTAGATAACCAAGAGCAATACAAAGCCCAACCATTTAAATTTGAAAAAATGTGGACTACACGAAAAGATTACCGACATGTGGTCCAACAGGCTTGGAGATCAAATGTTGGAGGATTACATATGTACAATCTGGTGAAAAAAACACAAATACTTAAGTGATTGACTAAAGAATGGAATAATGAAACATTTGGAAATATATTCCGTCAATTAAAAGAAATTGATGATTCACTCATCAATTTACAAAACAAAAACGGAATATCCCAGAATGGAAACGATAACCAAAAGCAGAACAGACTTATAAATAAACGAGAGAAAATCTTATCATACCATAAAATGTATTGGAGCCAACGAGCCAAAACAAAACACCTTAAATTGACTGAAATCTGGCTAGACGGAAAACCATTACAAGGTCGACAACATCCAAACATCACAATCAACGAAAATGACAAGGCGGAAAAATACATCAACAAGAAATGGAATATCGATGAACTTTCCAACATCCTTCCGATAGATGTGGTCAACAAGATTATTGACATCTACATACCAGAACACGAAATAGAAGACATACTATACTGGAAACCAAGTAAAAATGGTTGCTTCGGTATGGAAAGTGCCCTAGTACACATCACAAAGCAAAACACAGAAGAATCGTGTGACACGACATGGATATGGAACCTAGACACATTCCCAAAAGTCAAAAACTTCATCTAGAAACTTACACTAGATGGAATCCCGACGAGAACCAGACTAGCAAACAAAGGCATTCATGTTCCACTATCTTGTGGTTTGTGTGATCAGACAGATGAAAGCCCAATCCACCTCTTTACTGAATGCCACAACACCCTACAACTAATTCACAAAATTGACCCAAACATTGAAAAAGTGATTCGAGAAATTGACACTATAACCAAATCAATCAAAAACATTGTATGTGAAATTTTTACTAAACTCAACCACGAGCAAAAAGGAAGACTTGCGACGACATGGTGAAGCTTATGGACAAGCAGGAATCGACAAATATTTGAAAACCTTAATACAACATCCATCCATACTATGGAGAATTACACCAAACAACAAATACAAAATTGGGCTGCCTCTAAATTGACCTTTGAAGAGGAGGCCACATACCACCACCAGAAAACTCGGACAACTCAACCACGGAGAAGAAGAAATTTGGGATGGAGCAAACCAGATGAGGGATCTTTCAAAAGTAATTTTGATGGATCCAAAATATCTTCGTGTGAAGCCTCTGCAGGTTTCATTATTAGGGACTACAGTGGAGCAGTCATCTAGTGTGGCGGCTTCAAATGTGGACACATCTCAGCATTAGTTGCGGAGGCGCTGGCGATCAGAGGAGGCATCGCCAAGGCAAAGGAGCTTCGGCTTTCGAGCATCATGATTGAAGGCGATAACTTAACCGTCATCAATTGTTTGCAAGGCCTGTGGTGTTGCCCGTGGAAAATCGAGATGCTGATTTCTGACACCCTGATCCTACTCCAACACTTTGATAGGGAGCAATTCAGCCATGTTTTCAGGGAGGTCAACTCGACCGTCGACAGGATCGCGCGTCTAATCCACACAACGCCCACGCGAGACCTCCTCGTTGATCCTACTCTGCGCGTACTCATCCGCAAGGATGCCCTTTGGTGGTGGTCCAGTAGGGCCTGACATCATCCAAATCTTTTCCTTATATAAAAAAAAAGACACATTCATAAGCATGAATAAACATAAAAACACACAGAGGGCAATAAAGTATGAAAAAAATATACTCACATCAAATTGACATTTATATTCTTGAAGATCACTTGCAGAGGCAATATCATCTAAAAAACACACACAAAATATACACAACAACAATGTCAGCGTGAATAACAAAATCTGTTGAAATAGGTATTTTACAGATTATGCTGAAATAGGTATTATTGATAAAAATCAAAGAAACATCACCAGATGCATGTATACATTTGAGAGAAAAACACAAGAAAACCCTGGAAAAACGTGAACCAAAAACCCTAGAACAAAAACAATACACCTCTGCTTGAAGAACCGGTTGAACTGCTACCTTCAACTGAAGGAACCTTCTCCGAAGACATAAACACAAAATACAAACCTTCATATGAGGAATTGCTTGCAGTTTTACTCTCCATTCCAGCAACATCCCCTGCCTCAACATCGTCAGATGGTTTGTTCGTTGCCATTCAACATAAAATCAAAGAGAAAATGTCGAATAAAAATAAAAAATCGGCATAACACTAAAAAAACACAAAACAAACCCCCACTTAAAGGATCACGTGGAGTTTTACTGTCAATTACCGCACTATCAACTGCCTCCATCTCGTCAGAGCCTTTATTCCCTGCAATTCAACAAAAATAGAAGAGAAATGTCGGATTCAACTTCAAAACCGGTATAACACTATAAACACACAAAACACACCCCCATTTGAAGGACCGCTTGCACTTTTATTGTCGATTGCAGCAACAACAACTCCCTCGATGTCGCCGGAGCATTTGTTCTCTGCCATTGAACCAGAATCGAAGAAAAATGTCGGTTTTAACAACAAAAAATCGCCCGAGCAAGATGGAGAGAAAGAGAGAGTGAATCGTGTTCAAGAAGCCAGACGGGGGAGAGAATGAGGAGAGAGAATCCCGTACATTAGCATGTACGCTTATATATGGAAGGGCAATTTTGTCCATAAAATTTTAGGTGGACAAAAAAATTGTCGGACTTGGTGGACATTCCGTTAATTTGGGAGAAAATTCATGTAATCATAGCCATCAATTTCCTTTCTATCAACGACCCGAATTTGTGCACAAGATACACCCTAAGCGGTGTGCACACTTGAACCACTATATATTACACAATTAACTGTTTTTATATATTGCACAATCACTGTTTTTATATATGTAATTATAGTTATTGTTTTTATAAATGTAGTTAGTTTATACTCTCTCCGATTGGAAATATAAGGTGTTTGACTTTTGTGCACATAGTTTAAGGAGCTAAAAACTACATAAAATTTGATTTTTTAATTAATTTTTTTTTTACATTATGATACTTACCCTCCGTTAAGAAAAACATGTCTTTTTAGGAGTAAAATTTTGTTAAGAAAAACATGTCGTTTTAGGTATTTTGGTGTTCACTTTCCAAAATTACCTTGTAATTGTTAGGAGAAAAATCAATTATGAAATAAATATCAAATATAAATTCCAAATTGACTCCCTGAACCACGCAAATAAAAATTACAATAGACGACGAAAACAGAGCAAAATCGAGTAAAACAGTCCTCGATATCGATCAGATTAACGCCACAAGGATAACCATATAAGAATCATGCTAAAGGTAATAAAAGATCATGCTTTTCCATCAAATAACTGTCATTATTATCAAGTAGGAAAATAGAGGCTTTTTTATAAACCATAATTGTTACTGACCCTTTTCACATAATTAATCCAAGTTGCATTAAGAGCACTTTTGCTTCAATAACACAAACAAGGATCACCTTCGGCTGTCGCAAAAGAATCATGCTCGTAGGGATAGAAGACGAAATCACATTAAAAGTTGTACCTTTATCGCATTACCTTATATGGCTACCGTCAGACTCACCCTGACCCTAGAAGTTGGGTAACTACCCGCTCTTCATCATAAAGAAACTCATCAATAATAAAAGGGAAATAATTTGCATTGAATTAAACTGAAGAAAGTACAAATCGAACAAAGCCAGATCACTTCTGCTCCACTTGGCCTCTCTCTCTCTCTCTCTCTCTCTCTCTCTCTCCCCCCGAAAGCTCTCGAAAAACTCTATGAAACACAATTGTCTTATGGCTTGGATGATCCCTAAAAATCAGCCCTTAAGTTCTTATTGTATTCAATCCCCGCTATGCAAGGAAAGAATACTTTATCTATATCTAAAATTATATGTCTAAAGATAAATGAGAAAACTTTAAAGCAAAACAAATAAATCTCTAAGGTAAGTCTAACTAAAGTGGATAAATATCTTCCATCTTGATAGATCTTCTCTTGAATTGATAGAATATCTCGTGCCTTTGCTTGCAAGTAATCCACATAGCTCGGACTCCACTCGATTTCGACTCGGATTGATCACTGGGAGTACTCGACATCAAGTAAAGTACTCGATGTCGAGGACTCTTCTTCTCCTCGTAAATATTCTACTCGAGCTCGGCTAAAATTCCGGACTCGACGGGTACTCGACATCCCAAAGTACTCGAGATCGACTAGTGTAGTCGATATCGAATAGTCTTTATCGAGTGCTTCTTCCTCTCTTTTCTGCTCGATATGGCCTGGTTCAGCTGCTGCTTGATCTTAGACTTTCTGTTTTGGACCTCGAGCTATTCCATGATTTTCCTTCCTTCTCCGAATTGTTGTAAACTGCTTCAATTTATGCGAAATTAAACAGAAAGTAGTGTAGACTCTATAATTTGGCAAATAATCATAAACTACATAGATTATGTACTATTATATCCAAATGTATGAAATATATGTAGAAATTGATATAAAAGTAAGCGTAAAACATGACAAAATAGGCTCACAACAGTAATGATTAGAAATAAAGTGGAAAAGTAAAGTAATAATTAGAGTGATAAATGTATTTTTGTTTGCTTTTATTTGCTTTCTTAAAAAATGTGGAAATGTCTAAAATGACATGTTTTAATTAACGGATGGAGTATTATAATGTGAAAAAATTTAATTAAAAAAAATCAATATTTTATATAGTTTTTAGCTTCTTAAACTACGTGTTTAAAAGTCAAATGTCTTACATTAAAAATCGGAGGGAGTATATGCAATAAGTTACGGGCCTAGCAGTCTATAACGGGTTGATTGATCTATCCAATCCCGCACCCGCTGCGGGTGCGGGCCGGGCCTAGGAGCTCGTGTGGGCTTTTATACCCCGTAATTGACATTAGGCCCCATAAGTACAATCACATGTACTCCATATTACTTATGCACAAATATACACTCCTTATATATTTTAAGAATTAACCACACCACGACATGTATGACATTATGAATCGGTTTTAGTATATCTCTATAGACAAATACATATCTTTTTTGAGCAAATAGATAAATATAGATACTTAAATAGTGTTTGATTACTACTTTTTATAACGTGCTTAAGATAATGTAAATTTAAAATAAAATACATTATGAATAGTGTCAATTATATTAAGTTTATAACATAATTATAAACTTTACGCCTAGTGTATGTTTAACTGATACGATTCATAAGGTATTTATAATAGTGTTTAAAATAGCATAAATTTACGAGTGCATTATATAACTAAAATATATGCATTGGAAATTTGGAATCCAAATACACCCTAATACTTCACATTGTTAACTTTACGCCTAGTGTATGTTTAATTGATACGATTCATAAGGTATTCACACTCTTTTGACTGTTAGGTGTTGTTCTACTCTGTACTCTGTAGTGGGTGGGAGTGACTAGTCACTTATTAGTCAGGGTCCCAACTCCCAAATAAATGTACGAAGATGCCATAACTGGGTCTGGGAATGGGAATATATACCTGATCTCAACCTCTTCATAAATGAATGAATCGATCCTAAAATATATACTCACATTGCTGCGGACTGATCGATCGAAGAACCCTTAAGAAGAAAGATCAATCCACGCCCGCAGAAGATATGGGAGCGGCCGAAAATGTGGATTCGGATGCATGTAGCTATCGTCCTCTTCTTGCCGGAGACGGAGTGGAAGATCAGCTAACCAACGACGATGTCTCGGATGATGCTCGTCTGCAACAGCTCGGCTACAAGCAGGAGCTCGGCCGTTGCCTCTCGTCAGTTTTTCTTCCTCCTCCATAATCCTTTGCGTTATCTTCTGGGAATGATTTTGTTCTTACTTTATTACTTTTTATTTTGCAAAACATATTACTAAATACTTCCTCCGGTTCGATAAAATATGTCACTTTACTATTTATATACGCTTTTTTAGGAAATAAAAATTATATAAAATATCTAGTTTTTTTAATAATTTTTTTAACAATTTCGTAGTTATTATTAATAAGTATTGTTAAAAAAAATTTATAAAAAAATGAATATTTTATATAGTTTTTATAATTCTAAAGAAACGTAGGTGAATAATAAATAATATATTTTGTTGAACGGAGGGAGTATAAAAGCTATAAAAATAAAATAAAATATTTTGTCATACTTTAATCGCTTTCAAACTTATTCTCCCTCCGAGGTTTTTACACATGGATATATGGGAAGCTTGTTGGACCACATTAAATTGAGTTTATTTTATTTTTAGATTATAAAATTGAAATTTATTAATGTAAAATTTTTAAACTAGAGTATAAGAGCATCCCAATGGTGGGGTGCCTCAAAGTTTCTCTTCCCTTTCCTCATTCGTCCACCTCACTTTTCACTAACTTTATTCTCAACCCTCCCCAATTCAATTATTCCTCCCCACAATGGTTAGGTTCCCCAATAATCTATCTCATCACATTTTTCATACCCATTTTATTTTTCCTATAATTTCAAATATTAAAAAAATTAAATTGATTTATATAAAATTTTAATTTAATTTTTTAATTAAATTTGATAATTAATTTTAATAATTTAAAGTATTTTTAAATAAATTGTTAATAAATTTGAAATTTCAAAAACATATAAATT
Organism: Persicaria tinctoria; assembly: GCA_037127255.1. Classification (NCBI taxonomy): domain Eukaryota; kingdom Viridiplantae; phylum Streptophyta; class Magnoliopsida; order Caryophyllales; family Polygonaceae; genus Persicaria; species Persicaria tinctoria. Next base: position 26,822,249 of record JBANSL010000006.1, read on the forward strand.
TAATATTATAAGTTAATATATAATAATATTTTTAATTAATTTTAATAATTTAAAATATTTAAAGTAAATTTAATATTACAGTATAAGTTAATATATTTAATATTAGGGAAAACTAAATAAAATACCCCCACCTTTGGGGGTAGGGTAAAAATATATCCTCAACTTTGAAATGTAATAAAAATATCCCGACCTTTGAGAGTAGTGGTAATATACTACCACAAGTTTTTTCACGAGTCAAAAATGCTGACAAGACAGCCTACGTGGATTTTTTTACAAAGGGTTTTCTTAAACAGTGTCCTAAGGAAGAAAAAAAATAAAGAGCTTGACCAGGTTCATAACCAACGATTTTTCCTCTCTCATATCTTCTTCCATGGTCGCCTCTTGAATTGGTTTCTAGGTCTTTCAGGTAGCTCATGATTCCTCTTCAATGTCAGTCATCCTCCCTCGTAGTCGACTATCTTGAGTTGTCTCTATCACATCTTCTTCACCTCTGATTCGTTCACGGACTTGGTTGGGTAAGTTTTATTTTTTTTCCCTCCTCATTGTTGTTGTTGTTGTTGTTGTTGTTGTCGTCGTCGGTTTAGTTTTGTTGTCGGTTTGGTGTTAGAAATAGCCGTGTTATGTTAATTTGAAGCAATTTTGAACGGATTATTTGTTTGGTTGAATCAATTTCCCTTTTCGGGTTTAATTTGTTATCGTTTTAGTTTTTTTTTCCCTAAGGAAACCGTTCAAGAAAACTCAATTTTCGTGCTAATTTGTAAAAAAAAGGCTTCCACGTATGTTGTCTTGTCAAAAAAAATCCATGTAGGCTACTTTGTCAGCATTTTTGATCTGTGAGAAAACACAGGGTAATATATTACCACCACCCTCAAAGGTAGGGATATTTTTATTACATTTTAAAGTTGAGGATATTTTTTTACCATACCCCCAAAGGTGGGGGTATTTTAATTAGTTTTCCCTTAATATTATAAGTTAATTATATTTTAAATTACTTTTAATAATTTTAAAAATTATTAATGTAATTATTAATTATATTTTTGAATTACTTTTAATAATTTAAAACGTTTAAACTAAATTGTTAATACATCCGAAAACTAAAAAATATTAATTAAATTTTTTAATCATATTCGATAATTAATTTTAGTAATTTAAAGTAATTTTTTTTATTAAATTAAACCATTGAAAAAATTATTAATGTGATTATATAATTATATTTAATAATTAATTTTAATATTTTAAAATATTTTAATTAAGTTGTTAATATTTTTTAGTCTTTAATTAAAATCTATGAATGAAAATAAAAAAATAAAATGATTTATTAAGGTGACACGTGTCATCGATTCATTGGTTTCAGATTTGAGAAGGTTCCCAATATATAGGGGCACTCCTAAGTTGGGGAGGTTGTCCACAATGGCCGGGTTCCCCAAATCGCATGAAAAAGTGAAATGGGGAGGGGAGCTCCCGACCATTGGTGATGCTCTAAGATACCTTGTACATTTTTTTTAATTGTTTTTTGGTTCCCACATTAATGGGAGATAAGTAGTACTTTAATTTCCAACTGGCCGGTATCGATCAGTACAGTGAAGATGAAACTATGCGTTTTTATGAAATTTAAAGGAAGTAGATGATGCGTCTAACTAGTAACAACCTTCTTCATTTAATTTTTATGCAGAAGGGTAGGTAAGACTTAAGAGTAGGGAATAGGGATCTTCTATTCCACTAAAACATCACCTCTATTCTTCAACTATTAAAAATCCTTTGTTTGTTAGAGTAAAATCTTTTTTTTTATTAGGTAAAAATTCAATGTCAGAACCTCGAAGGCCGATAAGTCGACAGACGGATAACCGTGTAAACAAACATAAAAAATGAAAAAATATATGGTGCAAAATACATGCAAGAACTCTACAATAGTGAAACTAAATACAACTAAACCGATCAAAACGAGGACGTAGACGAATGACGAAACCAAGCACTACCCTGAAGCAACACCGTAGGCCAGCGGCATACCAGGACTCACATGTGCACAGTGAAGACAAACCCCCAAGAAAACATTCTTCCGGAGAAAGGAGACGCCTCGATACACACTACCACGACTCCAACCTATCCCGACTCCGACAGCCAGAACCCCATCGAACAGAGAAGAAAATCCAATCACGTCAAACGTAGAGCTACAGAACGCCTGAACCAAACGCACCAGAAACCCAAGCGGAATTAACGAAAACCCCATTGGGAGTTATTTATTTTTAGTTATATATATTATCATTTACATCTTATAATTGCATTTAATTTATTTCATTTTCCAATGGGTCAGCTTTGGGCCCAAAGAACAAACCATGGACCCAATGAGAAGGAATTCCAAGCCGCTGCCAAACAGAACCCAACAGGAAAGGCATGCAGCAACGCCTCACAAGCTTGCCTTGCAAGCATCACAGAGCCACCAAATTCCAGGGAGAAATCCCAAAAAATCCGGGCCAACGTGGTGACCAAGAAAGTAGCAGTCGAGATGGCACAACAGACAATGAGTAGGGCAAGTCAAGTGGAAAGAGACCACCAACGCCAACCGGAGATTGAAGGCCGTCGGTGAGCGGCCACAACTCGGACCAGCCGTCCGAACCGCCATCGACGGCTAGGAAGACTTGGCTTCAACCGGCCTCAACCCCCCGAATAGCAGACGTCGAGGAAGTCAAAGGACGGAGACGTGAAGAACTGATTGAGAACATAAGGTCGAAGACAGCCGCACCGACTTTAGCTTTCGAATAGATCGAACCGAGAGCAGGTCCGTCAGATGGATTAGACGATCAATTTTAGCCAGGGAATTGATGAGAAAAACAGGACAAAGCCCAAATCATCAAAATCCACAAATCAAATTTTATTTTTGATCAACTTCATATATGAAATTGGATTAGGGGTTTATTCCGCACTTGTTTTTCAGAAGGAACCATACCAATTCGTTCTAGTTTTACAACCAGGAGCACACCGAAGATGGCGGTGGCGGCAGCACTAGGGCGGTCAGCGGCGGCCGGCAGGAGAGCACACCAAGAAGATGGATGCCCAAATCGAGGCCGACTGGTACGAAACCGGAAGATTGCAAGACGGCGGCGACGAAAGGTACAATAGAGATAAAAAAGCAGGCAGAGTGAGATAGCGATCCGGTGGTGGTGGCTCCCGAAGGAGGGTCGGGCCCCCGAAGGGAAGGTAGAGGCTCTCCAGAAGAGAGTTTTGAGGTGAGTCACAGAAGGATTAAAGGTGGTTTGAGCAACCCTCAATCCTCGACGACAAAAGGAGTTTTGGCCCCAAATGGGTTTTTCCCTGTTCGCTCTGGTGAGAGCGTTTTCCTATAACTCTCAATATATAAGATATAAAAATATATGTATAAATACATTTTTGTTTTTATTTATTTTTTCATCATCAACATCCTCACCCAAAAAGGGCCAAGGAGGACAAAGTAAACCCGGCATCGCACCTCACTGCATCAGAGAAGTCAGGGAGCCGCCGGCCAAAAGACCGCCAACGTCGACGACTAACCGAGGAGAGTCGGTCAAAGAGAATAGGGAGGGTCTGCAAGAGGAGAACATCGAGGACAACCAACCCGCCGCGAGCGGAGAAGCCCAGACGACGCAGCGGCAGCCCCGTCGAAAGCCCCAATCGACGGCGAATTTTGACGGAAATGTACGAATCGAACACGAATCCCCAAGAACCAGGCAGAAAGGGACCAAGGGAAGCCGGAATCGAAACCAAGGATTTTGGAAACAACGCAAACCAGGCCAAAAGAGACCTGGAGAGCCGAGATGGAGGACTTGCGAGAAGAAGGGGCCGAGATGGGAATAGAATCCTGATAGAAAAGGTCAGGAAGGCCAAAATCCGGCCACCACGGAGAGGCCAAGATTTGAACAAATCGCTCCCTGAATGAGAGAGATAAGAGCCCTCAAAATCAGCAAACAGATGCCACAAGCGACGATTCACCAGATCCGGCGTCGAGGAGTGTAAAGGAAATCTTGCGAGACTCCGAAGGGGGTGGGTTTAGACTCGTGGAGGAGATTTAAGGTTTCCGGAGGAGGTAAAGGAGTTCAACACAACATTCGGTGTCGAGAAGTGTAGTCGGAAAGCAATCTAGATCCCTGAGGGATGGGTTTATGCTCCGGAGGAGGGGTGGTGCTCCTTTAAAAAAGAGTGTTTTCATAGTTTTTTTTTTATGACGTGGGGGTTCCGAGGTTGTCGACTAATCTCCCACGGGTTCGAGCCCTAGCCTGCAAAGGACTCGAACCGGACAAGCCTGGTGGCAAGCAGGCTCACCCAAGCCAATGAAGGCTTGAGCACCCACTTAATTACACAAAGTGTAAGTAATGGGATTTGAACCCTTGACCTCTTGCAAGGGAGTGTTTTCATAGTTCTTTTGAGTGTAAACCATTGATTTGGAGTAAAATCTCTTTTAACGTGTTTATGGAGTTTGTTTGTTTTTTTTTTTTATGAAAAACGTGTTTACGAAGTTAAAAATTCTATATCCACGATATGTTGTATTTTATCGTTATTTTTTATTTTTTTCGTCAACTAATGACAAGTTTCATTACCATAAATTGAGAGACACAAATTTTAGTGATAGTTTTGAAGGATATAAAATTAGAAGTTTAGGCCTAAAAATACATCTGTCTCATAATACAAGTCGTTTGATTTTCCGTCATGTTTTTTAAAAAAGCTAAAAAAATCTATAAAATATTAAACTAATTTTATGCTTATTATTTTAGGTTATTAAAAAATGCATTAAAAAATCAACCAACCTATATCTATATATTTATATTCTATGTACAAATACTAAAACTAATGCATAGTGTCTATGTGGCGCGTTATGATTGATTCTAGGAGGAACAAAAATCCTATGTAGCGCATTGTGATTGATTATAAAAGAAAAAATTAATACTCACCAAAAAAGAAAATGTTTCATATTCATACTCACCAAAAATATTAATAGATAAATATGTAGTGTTTGATAAGTACTACTTTATTTATATCTAGATTATTTTTTGGTGGAAAAAATTATTTATAACAAAATTAATTACTAATAATTGTTATTTTATTTATATCTATATTATTTTTTGAGACAAAATAATTTATCAAAATATTATGTAGTCACAATCAATCCGTTGATAAATATTTTAGTAAACTAACGTAATAAATATATACTATATATTTAATAAAAAAACAATAATATATATTTTGAAAAAAGGTATCTATTAAAGTACACGAGATTCATTTAATGGTAGATTAGAAAAAAAAATACCTTATAAATGCGAATTTTATTTACATTTTGAGAAAATCTAAATAAAAGATATTTAGATTTTTTATAATCCGTTGAACTAATTTTATTTATATCTATGTTATTTTTTTGGTGGAAAAACGATTTATATTTATATTTATTGGAATCTATTTGAATTATTTATAATATTGTATTTATGTACTCTCCGTACATGGGACGTGACCTACAATTTGAAAGTGAAAAGTGAGGCTACAAAAGTGGGAACAACCATGTACCTAGAGAGTTATACAAACTAAATGTAGATGATTCTCTTAAATCCTCTGGTGATCGAATGTGTCAGCGGTATTTTAATTTGAGGAATAATAGTGGTCATGTTGTTGATATCTTTCATCTTGAGATCCTGTCTGAATTGGTATTACAAACAGAAGCAACAACTTTCTGTGCTGATATTAAGATTACAATAAGAGAGGGCAAGAAGAACCTCGTTATTGAAGTTGACAATTTAAGAGCTAGTGATCAATTCACTTAACAAATAACAACAGTAATAAAGTGCATTGGGAAATTCTCAGAACGCTAGAAGAGACTCAAACGTTTAGAAAAAACTTCAGCAACATTCGTTTGAAGTATTGTTATAGAGAATTAAATACTACTTCTGATTTTATTTCTAAAGTTACTGAAAATCTTACGATCTCAATAATTCTACGTATTATATACCGGGGCCTTTGTAACATGACACCTTTTACCTACGGTAAAAAAAAATAGCTGTCGTTAAATGACGTATGCACTTCACTTGACAGGGCGGTGTCAAATTTTGCGGTAACGTTTTCAGTGATGTCGATATTAACGGGCATAACAACGCTATACGGGTCGGGCCTGAGATATGGTGGGCCGGTGACCATGGTGTACGGATGGCCCATTGTAGGGATGATGAGCATGATAGTGGGCCTGTCCATGGCGGAGATATGCTCGGCTTACCCAACTTCCGGTGGCCTTTACTTCTGGAGCGCCAAACTATCCGGCGACCGTTGGGGCCCATTGGCCTCTTGGCTCACTGGCTGGTATGTTTTCACCCCCTCATTCTTTATATGAATTAATATTAACATTTGGGACATTTAAGGGCTTGGGCAATGGGTATGACTGTTATATATACGAGTCGGGAACTCGAGCTTGGCTCGATAAAAACTAAATTCGAACTCGTTCATTTACTAAATGAGCTGAATATAAGTCCCATTTTCAACCCGAGTTCAAATTTAGGGTCGGGTTGAATTGAATACGAATAAGCAATATTCAGTTCGAATAACAGTCCTGGCGATTGGTGATCCACTTTCTATCAAAAAGTTGTGCTTGATTCTATGGATGTGTTCCGAAAATAATTGACATGTTTTTCTAAATTAATATCTTGCAGGTTCAACATCGTTGGTCAGGTAACATCAACAGTAAATTACAACACAAAATATAAAAAGTGATCATCCATAACCACAAAATTTAGAATAAAACATGATTGAATTGATTTGCAGTGGGCAGTAACAACCAGTGTGGACTACTCCTTAGCTGAGCTGATTCAAGTAATCATCTTACTTAGCACCGGCGGTAAAAACGGTGGAGGCTATGAAGCATCCAAGTACACTGTCCTTTTGTTCCATGCCGGAATCCTCATTTCGCATGGATTTTTAAACAGTCTTCCCATCTCCTGGATGTCCTCCTTGGGTCAATTCGCCGCTGCCTGGAATGTTTTCGGTAATTCGTACTTGTACTGTAAGTGTCTATATCTTCTTCAGAAGGCTAATTCGATTATGTTTCTTCGAATCTAGGTGTCTTTGTACTCATGCTCGTGATCCCCCTCGTCGCAAAGGAAAGGGCAAGCGCTGAGTTCGTTTTCACTTATTTCAACACTGATAATGGCGATGGTATCAACAGTAAGGTTTACATCTTCGCCCTTGGGCTTTTGATGAGCCAGTATACGCTAAGTGGTTACGATGCTTCAGCTCACATGGTAAGAAACTACGTACATTGCTAGACTACATAATTCAGGACGTCTACTGTATTTGCATACTCTCTCTTGCTTTTTTCGGCTTGTAGTCAGAGGAGACCAAGGGTGCAGACATGAATGGACCGAAGGGAATAATCAGCGCGATTGGGATATCCATACTAGCCGGCTGGGGCTACATTCTCGGAATCACCTTCGCGGTCACAGACATCTCTGCTCTGTTAAGCAGTGACAATGACGCCGGTGGCTATGCCATTGCCCAAGTATTCTACTCCGCGTTTAAGAGCAGATACGGATCTGGGACCGGAGGGATAGTCTGCTTGGGGATAGTTGCTGTTGCTGTCTATTTCTGTGGAATGAGTTCAGTTACAAGTAACTCCAGGTACCAAAATACTTCAACTCTTTAGGTTTCGTAATGGTTTCCTTTTAAAACCATTTTATGCAGGATGGCCTATGCATTTTCGAGAGATGGTGCCATGCCTTGCTCCCGGCTTTGGCATCAAGTGAACAACCAGGAGGTTCCGATCAATGCAGTTTGGCTCTCGGCTGCGGTTGCGTTCTGTATGGCATTGACGGTATATATGTTCATGTAAATTGTTGCTATTTTAGACACAAGATGCACTCACTTTATAACTCAACATGTAATTCCCGAAGAAACTACTTGATTTAGGGCTGGTTAAGCTAGGTGAAAACGAGAGTCGTGTCAGGTTTATTTTATTTCTTGATTATAAGGTTTCTATAACGAAAGTGTAAGTAATTGTACGTCCCTTGTATAGTTATATTTTGTGGTATTTTTGGTCTTAATTAGGGATGTTAGTTTTGCAAAACTACATCCCAATCGGATTCGAACCACCTGATTAATTGATAGCTCTAGTACAACTTTCCACTATCAATCCCATCAGCTAATTACCTTCTTCAGTTTCTTGATATATTGAGCTGTGTGTGCATTGTGCAGTCCCTTGGAAGTACAGTGGCATTCGATGCCATGGTGTCGATAGCAACAATCGGGTTATACATCGCCTACGCGTTTCCCATACTCTTCAGGATCACCCTGGCTCGCAAGTCCTTCGTGCAGGGACCCTTCAATCTAGGCCGATACGGCGTGATAGTGGGCTGGATTGCCATCCTGTGGGTGGTGATCATCTCGGTGCTCTTCTCGTTGCCCGTTAGCTATCCGGTCACCTCCGAGACTCTCAACTACACCCCGGTTGCAGTTGGAGGCCTCTTGATCTTCACGCTTTCCGCTTGGTTCTTCAATGCCAGGCATTGGTTTAGAGGCCCTATTTCCAACGTTGAAATCGAGTGAGAGTTGTGTATCATATCAATGCATTTGATGATTCTGACCAAAATTAAAATGCATTTGATCGATGATTCGAGTGTTTTTTTTTCTACATGTAATGAATCAATGAAGATGATTGAAATACACTAGTCAATAGGTAAAGGGTTTAAAACCGTTGCAAAAAAAGGTAGAGTCTAAGAGCAAGCCCAACAACTTTGGTAAAAAATCTCTAAAATAGAGATTAAAATGTCAAAATCTCTAAAAAAATTCACTCCAACTCCAACAGCTTCTCTATTTTACAGATTTTTACATTTATTAAAAATTATAATCAATAAATGTATTTATTAAAGATATTTAATTCTACATTTCCAAAAACTTAATTTAAACTTAAATCTAACATTTAACCTCACATTTGTTGGTGAACTATTATATGTTACCCATCCTCTTTCATGATATCTTAATTTTTATTATTATTATTATTATTATTATATTCTCATGTGATATTTTTTTAAAAACAAAATCTAGTAATAAATTTGATATTTATTTGTTAAATGGTATTAATATTAAATTTAGATTTTTACTATAAAAGTTATCATAAAATTGGATAAAATATAATTCAAACTTAATCTTATTATTTTCAGTTAGTTGATATATATTTTATTATAAATTAGATTGGTTATTAGTCATATATGATTAATTAATTAAATTCATTAACTAATAAGGCTTAATTTATAATTTATAAAAATAAAATCATTCCAATATGAGTTATGAGTTCAAGTGAATATTTTTTGAAGTGAAAATTTTATAGACTAATTTTTTAATGTGAATTTTGTAGTATTAAATTGGATGAAATTAGTTATGCTATTTTATTTATAAAAGTTAACATAGAATTATGATGTTTTGTTCTATCTATATTTATTTAACATAATTAATTTATATATTATATCAAATTATATCAACTTTTTAATTAATTTTTAAAAATAATTATATTTTTATTACTAGTAATTAAGTATGAAATTATATTTTTTTCTTTATTATGGGTGAAAATGTGGGGTTGCATCATTAAATTCTATATAGGGACAAGTGAACATTAAATTATAGAGATCAACTTCTCTTCCTCCAAATTTAGAGATTTTTTCCCTCTCTATCAATTTCTCTATTTTAGAGATGGGTTTAGAGAAGCTGTTGAGGTGGAAAAATGGTCATTTTCTCTAAAATCTCTCTTTTTCTCTATTTTAGAGAAGCTGTTGGGCTTGCTCTAAAGGGATCTTGATTAGACCTGTCAAACGGGTCATTCGGGTCGGGTTCGGGTCCGGTCACTTCGGGTTTCGGGTAAAACGGGTCTCGGGTAAAACAGGTTTCGGGTTTTTCGGGTTGACTCGAACTCGGGTTTGATCGGGTTTCGGGTCGATTTCGGGTTTGTCAAAATTTTCTTTTTTAAATTAAAAAAATCATTATTTGATAATTTTCTGATAAATTTTAATTATATATATATAAAAAAATTATATATAATTATAAATCAACCGGGTCAATCGGGTCATCGGGTCAATCGGGTAAATCGGGTCAAAATTACCGGGTCAACGGGTCGAAACCCAGATTAACCGGAAAATTTCGGGTTTTTCGGGTTCGAGTTGAAAAAAAAATTCGGGTCAAAATTTTTGGGTTCGGGTTGGAAATTTTTCGGGTCGGGTCACCGGGTCGGATTGTGTTTTGACAGGTCTAATCTTGATACATTTACCCTAGGTGTAAAACTAAACTTTTACACTACAAATAATAATATGATATGTGCAAAAATGTTATGCAAAAGTAACATTTTTGGGAAAGGAAAATGTTATGCAAAAGGGATTCATTACCTTTTATGGGAAGGGAAATGAAAGTATTAGTGTTTGATTATCTTTTTGTTTGGTTGACTTAGAAGATAAATCATTGAATTCCCTATTGCCTTTGTAAATGTTTGGCTGAATTGATTTAGGAAAGATATATGTTTAATTATCTCATAAATCCTAATATTTGTCATTTTTTTTTTTAATTTGTAACAAGTAATGCTCATCAACACTAATTTGAAGATCTATAAAAGCTAAGTTTTGATTATTATTATTATTTTGCTATAAATTAGAATTGGAATCATTCCGGATTTCTTCAGAATTGTTGCCAAACAAAGATATAACACCCTATAAATTTAATGGCGCACCACAAATATAAGTTTGACAATTTCCTATAGAAGTTAAGACAATTTCTAAAAAAAAAGTTAACAGAAGTTAAGACAATACACACCAGAAGTTAACAAAAGTTACCAGAAGTTAAGACAATACACATCAGAAGTTAACAGAAGTTAAGACAATATACACCAGAAGTTAAAAGAAGTTAAGACAACACAAACCAGAAGTTTTGATCATTACGCATGAACGAAAAACACCAAGGGTTATGTACATTCCCCCCACTACATAGCAAAAAACCTATAAAAACATATAGAATTACCCATGAAAACATATCCATCCCAATCCACATTTCCTCCATGATTAAACACACCCACCTTCAATTTCTCCCTCTTTCTCTATACAACAATGGACTTTGACCTTTGAGCTTGGCATGAAGGATAATATGGTAATATATGAGCAACTAATAATACATTGTTGTACAGAGATTTTAACTAATTACCAAGTTACATCCTTTGAGCTAGTAGTACTCCAATGTTGATGCACTGAGAGGAGCTCTGGGGGAATGCCCTTTCTCCTCTTGGGAGGCCTGAAGTTAACAGCGGTCTGGGGCGTCGACGGGTGGAAGCTCCGAGGCTTGTGCTTCAACTGATTCTTCTCATGGTTGCTGTTTGCTGCTGCTGTTGTACGAATCCTCGGATTCAGCTGATGCATAATACAGGCTCTTCTTGGGCTTCTTCCGAAAATCCTACGATGTCTCGATGATCTACAAAAGATATTCAACAAGACAACAATTAATCAGCAATGATCAGATGAAAACTGAGAGACCCCAACTCAAGAAACACAATTCAGATTTTGCACTTAACAAGTACTTGGGCAGTGAAAACCAAGTTTTTACATTTCAGACTCCAAGAAGATAATCAAAACTAATCTGAACAACTGAATATACAAACCCATATCATATTTTGACTTCTTCAACCCAAGAAGCCAAAATTTTGACAAAAATCAAACCAAGAGAACCCATAAAGAAAAAGGACTAATTCACATTGTATCTTACTTGCAATCATCAATAATTAATCTAACAAGTGATTGGCCACTGAAGACCAAGTTCTTACATTTTACATCAAAATTTTAAAGCAAAAAAGAAAAGGAAACAAATAATCTACTGTTTCATTTTTTTTAATCATTTCAATTACCAAATTAAGAGTGAATCAAATCGTTTATATAGTCAAAGCAATGACAATCAAATCTACCATCCGAAGTAAGATGTAGATGATGGATTTGCATATAGTATTTTTTTAATAAAAATTAATGTTACTGTAATTTATACTACCTCGTATTTCTAACGGAGTTAAATGAATTGACAAGCATCGCTATTTCATTTTTGGGACTTTTAAAACTTGTGAATAGTTTTGATGAAAAGGGGAAAAAATTCATTGATGGATATCTGAAAATGACATACTTTGAGTTGAGTTGTCATTAAACTTGTCAATGACTTGAGCTTAAGTAGTTGCTTATCCTTTTTTGAGCAAACAAGTTACAGTACTGTACTCCGTATTAAGTTATATCCAACCGTTTGCAGGTAATACACTATTCAAAACGAAATCAAAGATGAAACTCTAAAAAATAAAGCTGTTGCAGTTTGGAATTAGGATATCACATTTTACACTTTTATTGCACCATAAGAAAATGTCAGTTCATTGCCTACTCAATTTTGGCTACTCCGTATGCACACAAAGTTGTGACTATTTTTCGACTATCTCTCCCAACAACTCAAAGAATCTCCTCCTACTTACCTACCTCTAATCTAGCAACTCATACTACCTCTAATCTCCTCCTACTTACCTACCTCTGAATTGCTATTTCACAACGATTCTGAAATAGCAATTCAGAATAATAGCTCAGATGCACAATGTAGATCAAATGCATAAATGCGGGAAGATCAACTAACCGAAATAGCAATTCAGAAACAACGATTCAAAAACAAGATCAAACATATACTTGTGCAGACTAACTAAAATAGTCTACTCAATTGCATTTCAACAACAACAACAACAACAACAAAAAAACAAAAAACAGGACTTATGAGCCAAATGAAACCAGCAATTCAGAAACATAACCATACATATACTTTACTATGAGCTAATATACTTTACTGCAGTCAAGCCAACTGAAACCACAAACATATATACTTTACTGTTGAAAGCGAACAACAAAACAGAGAGAGGGAGAGTACCTTGAAGACTGGAGAGCAAAAGGATGTTGATAATCAGCAGTACAACCGAATTAGAGTTTAGACGCCTCCAAAACCTAAAAAGCAAAACCAAATTAGGGCTAAATTTTGACATTCGAAAAGAGATACGAAATCAAGGCTAAGACTCGAAAACCTAAAAGCACAACCGAGTCAGCGAATCTTCGAGCACCAGTGCCCAAGTGGTTCAGAAACTCTCGTTTTTTCCTACAGATTCGAGCACCTGTGCCCAAGTGGTTCAGATTCGAAGGGAATCACAAGGAAATAGATTTGAAAGGAAAATAGAAGGAAACATAAAAGGAAACAGGTTCCCCTCATATCGAAGGTAGAAATTGCATCAATTGAAGGCGAAATTGCGAAGCTAGGTTAAGGACTCACCGATTGAAGACTGACGACCGATGACCGACACCAAGGTACGGAGGAGGAGCGATACAGAGATCGGAGGGACGCGGTGGTGCAGTCGACGAACGATGCCTAGGTGCAATCGACGGAGAGGACCTTCCGGTCGGCGATCTCATCGATGGGAAACGATGGTGTTGGACTGTTGGGGAGAGCGACTGAGTGAGACGGCAAGCGGAACCCCCAAAAAATCGAGGGTAACAAACTGGGCCGAAATGTTTGAGGCCTATAACACTTTCTTACCTTTGAGAGCCTCAAACAAACATTTTTTTTTTACCTAACACTAATAAAGTGTTTGTTGGACTTTTTTTTAATGAACCAAACGGGCCCTAAAAGTGTACAAGTCTAGTTTTTCTTCTTTTATTACTCATGATAACCTGCTCTACTCATCACCAACAAATGTGAGTCCTATTCAATATTATAAAGTTTTCATTTATTTAAAAAACTACAATAATTTAGGACACCAACCACACTTATAAATAACTCATTTTATTAGGGTGCGCATGAGACGGGACGGGATTTGGGTCATCCCGCGTATTTGAGATTGAGATGAGATTTAAATTTTTTTTTAATCCCACCGTGCTTTAACCCTCACGGGACGGGACGGGACCGGGATGAGACGGGTTTATCCCTCATTAATTTTTTTAAAAAAAAAACAATTCCAAAAAACAAAAACCATAATACAATCAATTATTTATATTACAAATTCAGTTTCATAAATATTCCCCATGTATATATAATACAACTACAGGAGCAAGTATTATATTACAAATTCAATTTCCATAAAAAATCCATGTACATATATAATTACAGTAACAACTGGAGTACGTTACGTAGCAAGTATTACAACGCAACTAAGGTTGTTTTTAGTTTACAAATTACAACATTATTTTAGTTTATAATGTTTATTCAAGAAATGTGTATCAGTGTAACTATACGTATTTTTTTTTTGATATTTTATGAATTTTATTTTTTATATAAATAAAAATATTAGATATATGCGGGACGAGACGAGATTTGCATGACGAGGATTCTTCGTCCCGCGTCTCGCCCCACGTACTTTTTGTGGAACGGGATCGGGACGGGATTATAAAAAATTCTCAAATCCCCCCGGGATCGGGACGGGATTTGTGCCTCATTTCATCTTGATCTTTTTTCCTTTTTGTTAATAAAAAAACTAGCATAATTTTATTTACATAAACTCTTAAAGTTATTAAAAGTATGTTGATTTGTTAAATATTAATTTGTTATATATTTTTCTGATAAAAAAATTACTATATATTTTTAAATTTACTTTTTTTTTTAAAAATAATATCCTAAAAACCAAGTATTTATTTAATGTAATAGATGTATAATTAATATAATACATTGAATAAATATTATAGCCAAAACAATAAAATGTAACATTTCTTTTACAATATGTTTTTCAAAAATAAAAATGAAATACTCCTAAACACCATCTAATTTATTAGTCTTGAAAATAATAACTAAGTAATTATGGTAAAAGTAGTTATCATTGTTAAGTTACTTTTTGCTTTTTAAATCTTTTTTACGTGGGAATCATGCAATTTGATTGGTAGTGTGAGTTATTACTTTTACACTAGACTTTTCCAATCTAAAGAGCCCAACGGAGTATTAATTTTTTTTTTTAAATGTCCAACTTAATGATAAAGGCATAAAGTGGCACGCCTGATGGACGCTGAGCATCCGCATCCATAGAACCCTATTCAGGTCCTTAACTCCCATTTTTATTTTTCTCCCCCCTAAGAAACTCATCATAATTTTTAACTCACATCTCTCGAACCCATAAGAGTTCCTTAATTTTTCATTTATAATTATTTTAAAACCTATAACACACTATAAAACCCAATTTTATGGGCATGGGTCCCCATTTTCATCTTCTCTCTCCGTTTTTAGAAGTTCCTTACTAAAGAACACATCACATCGTTCTTTAAAAAAATTTCCTCTCTTCTCCTTATTATATTAATTGATTCCTTATATTTTGAGTTTAAACACCCCAAAGCAGATGCATATGCTCTTAGTCTTCTTCGCTCGCTCTCCGAAAAGAATTTATGTCGTCTCTCTCCATCTTCGTCTTGCCTTCATGTGTTGGTTTAAATTCCTCTCCCAATCATCAAAATCCTTCACGCTCTTCCAATTCGCCCCACTCCAATCTCATTCCGCCATCATCGGTTTCGATTTGTCAATCATCATTATCGTGTTTCGATTCGGCGATATTTGGTGTTGATTCAACTCCTCGAATCATCCTACTTGACCTCCATCGTCTTTCACACCATTTCTATTCATTTCACCATTGGAAGTCCCCACAAAGAAAGGTAAGGGTGAATTTCATATGAAGTAATTTGGTCCAAAGGCCGAAGCAATTTGGACCAAATACTAAATGTCCTAAAAAATTTCCTTTGCTAGTAAATGTCCATTATATTTTCATAATACCAAGTTTACCCTTATTTTAATTAACCCCTTCGTTCCCCTCTGATTTTAATTCATCCCGTTTCTGTTCGGATTCATTGGCTCCCATGGAGACATCTCCAATCCCCCGCCGATGGATCTGCCTCCTCCATCGATCCGGTTCATGCTCCGATCCACCGTCGATGCTGTCTTCCTCCACCAACCGCCTTCCTCCGCCCTTCTCGGTTCAGTTCTAGAACCTCGGAGCGCCATGGCTTCCGGTTTTGATTTATCTCTCCTCCCTCTCCCATGGCGGTTGCCTTTCCGATGCAATATCCGGAGCTCCGTCGATGAATCGATCTGCCTCAAACCATAAGACGGCGCTGCCGTCACCTTCGCGTGCTGGCCTTCAGCCACTTCACCAGCGAGGAGTGCCTCTCACAGCTTCCCCCGCCCCTTTTCCTTCCCCGTCGTTTCCATGGGATGGATTTCTTCGATTTTGGCTAATTTCAATATCAATTTCATGAATTGGGAATATGGGATGCATCCGCTTTGATTTTTTCAGATCTACGATTTTAAGAAAAAAAAAATTATATTTATATTTATGGCTGCTATTTTATGTTTGCATGTGTGGATTGTATGGCAAAAAACAAAATCAGTGAGTCAGAGGTAGAAGATGAAGGAGGGTAGATCGAATGAACAGAAGAGTGTATTTGTGTGTATTGGCTCTGCCACTTGAGTTCCAAATTAACTTGGGCCTAATATTCTATACAAGAATATGAGCCCATATACATCATACTATCCAATTACAAATGTAAAACATGTAAAATCAATTTAATCCCGTTCTTTCACTTTGGCCATTCTTTAATTTTGGTTACAGTGTATGACTCCTGTAAAATTACAGTGGTGACACCATTGACGACCCTATTTTTATTTTGGTTACAGCGTTTATGACTCTATTTTTATTTTGGTTACAACATCTATGACCTTGTTTTTATTTTGGTTACAGTGTATATGACCCTGTTTTTATTTTGGTTACAATGTCTATGACCCTGTTTTTATTTTGGTTACAGCGTCTATGACCCTCTAACCCATTCATATATTAGAGGAGAAATGTCATCACATCTATTTTGGCTTCTCATTAGCCCCTATAGGGTTTGTGTCTCCCTTGTCGTAGGGTTTTCTTTTGATTACAGTGTCTTTGACCTTTTTTTCATAGTGGTGACAGTGTCTATAACCCTGTTTTTATTTTGGCTACAACGTCTATAAGGTTTTCTTTTTTGATTACAGTGTCTATGACCTTTTTTCATAGTGGTAATAGTGTCTATCACCCAGTTTTTATAGTGGTGACAGTGTATATGACTCTCTTACCCATTCATACATTGAAGAAGAAATGTCCACCTAATGTCTTTTAGCTTCTCATTAGCCCTATTAGGGTTTGTGCTTACCTTGTCCTAGGGTTTTCCATTTGGTGACAACAATCATCTCTTAACGACGCACTGTACTTAACATTTTAGGGTTTAGGGTTTAAGGCCTTGGCCCTAAACCCTAAATACTTAAACCATACTGTACATCACACGTTCTTTTGGCTTCTCATTAGCCCCTTTAGGGTTTATGCTTCCCTTTTTCTAGGGTTTTCCTTTGATTACAGTGTATATGAACTTTTTTTCATAGTGGTGACAATGTCTATAAAGCTATTTTTATTTTTGTTACAACGTCTATAGGGTTTTCCTTTTGATTACAGTGTCTATATGTCTTTGTTTTTATAGTGGTGACAGTGGTTATGCCACTTTTTATTTTGATTACAGTGTTTATGACCCTCTTACCCAATCATTTATTAGAGGAGAACTGCCACGACATTTATTTTGGCTTCTCATTAGCTCCTATAGTGTTTGTGCTTCACTTATCATATGATTTCCCTTTGATTACAGTGTCTATGACCATGTAATTTTTATAGTGGTGACAGTATATATGACTTTATTTTTTATAGTGGTTACACCAGTAGTTACATTTTTAATTTTTTTTTTATTGTGGTGACAATACTTTAAAAAAATCTAAAAAACTAGAAATTAGAAATTAAAGAAGAACTGTCACCACATGTATTTTGGCTTCTCATTAGCCCCTATAGGGTTTGTGCTTCCCTTTTCCTAGGATTTCCTTTGATTACAGTGTCTATGAACCTTTTTTCATAGTGATGACAGTGTCTATAAAAATGTTTTTATTTTGGTTACAACGTCTATAGGGTTTTTCTTTTGATTACAGTGTCGATGACTTTGTTTTTATAGTGGTGACAGTGGCTATGACACTGTTTTTATTTTGATTACAGTGTCTATTACCTTCTTACCCATTCATGTATTAGAGGAGAATTGTCATCACATTTATTTTGGCTTCTCATTAGTCCCTATAGGGCTTGTTATTCCTTTATGATATGATTTCCCTTTGATTACAGTGTCTATGACCATGTTTTTATAGTGGTGACAGTATCTATGACTTTATTTTTTTAAAAGTGGTTACAATAGTAGTTACATTTTTAATTTTTTTTATTGTGGTGACACTAATTTAAAAAAATCTAAAAAACTAGAAATTAGAAATTAGAGAAGAACTATCACCACGTGTATTTTGGCTTCTCATTAACCCCTATAGGGTTTGTGCTTCCCTTTTCCTAGGATTTTCTTTTGATTACAGTGTCTATGAACCTTTTTTCACAGTGGAGACAGTGTCTATAAATCTGTTTTTATTTTGGTTACATCGTCTATAGGGTTTTTCTTTTGATGACAGTGTATTTGACCGTGTTTTTATAGTGATTACAGTGTCTATGATTCTATTTTTATTTTGCTTACTGCATCTATGACCCTCTTAACCATTCATATGTTATAGGGGAATTGTCACCACATGCATTTTGGTTTCTCATTAGCCCCTATAAGATTTCACTTTGATTACAGTGTCTATGACCACGTCTTTATAGTGGTGACAGTATCTATGACTTTATTTTTATTATGGTGACAATAATAGTTACATTTTTTTATTTTTAAACGGAGATTACGCGAGTTAGAACAACTTCTATAATTGCGGGATAATTTATGAAATTTTAGAAATTAACACAGGGGCATATTTTATAAAAAAACTGAAAGTCTGGGAGGTTTGACGTAATTACTCTTCTTCTCCCCCATCTCGAGCAGCTTCAACGGTGATTTTCTCCGATCTTCCGACGGCTCGTTCTCCTTACACAGAGCTCCGTTTGACGCGTATGACCTATCAAACTGACGAGTGCAATCTCTACTTCAGTCTCGCTGTGTTGATTTTGCCGAAGGATGATCTTACACACCGCGAAGAATGCTTGAACAGTGGCTGCTAAACGGATGTTTCACGAAGCTCCAAGGGGTCCAACAATGGCGGTTAGTGATTTTGTATAAATTTGAGAGAGGTTTTTGCACGAAAACCATCCTTGATAGATGTAGAACGTGATTGAGCGGATAGAAGGCTTGGATTTAGGGTCGAACGGAGAGGAGGTCAAACGATGGCGGTGATTCTCCTTCCATGGCATTGCCGACCGATCGGATTTATTCGGATTTGGAAGAGCTCGTCGGCGGCGGAGAGAGGGGCGGTCGACGGAGGTGTGCAGCGAGGAGGCGAGAGGCGGGAGATTGTGTGCAGCGAGGAGGATCGACTGCATCCGGCTCCAATTTTGTTTCAGATCTGTTTTAATTTGGGGAAGATGAAGAAATAAAGACAGGGGCAAAATTGGAAAAAATGGACACTCACCTAATATTTCAACCCTTTAGTCCTAGGGCTTAAATTTTGGTCTCCAAAAGGACACTTAGCAAAAAAAACCCCATTTCATATTTGATTAATTTTTCGTCTGTTTTGGATTTTAGAGGATGAATTTTAGGTTTTTTTCTCTTGGATTCTAATTGTTTTGGATTTAAATTTCATATTTATAAGGCTTAATTTAAGGGTAGATGAATTTTGAAAATTCAAAGGAATCAGGGTTGGGTGTTACGACGCTACTGTTTTAGATTAGGGGAGGAGTTAGGAATAAATACAAGGCTACTCTTTAGATTTTGGGGGGATTTAGTTAATTAGCAAATTGAATCATGGTTCAAACTGATTTCATAAAGGTGCAGCCAAACATCAAATCTGTCTCAAGCTGGGAGAGTGATTCTTATCCAATCAAATCTGAGCTCCAAAACAAACTATCTTATGCAGAATTTCTTACTTCCAAAAGGAATACATAACAGAATATATCAAGTAAACAGAAATTTCTTTTGGAATAAATCCCAAATAGATAGATACTCCCCTTTAATAAGTTGGGACCAAATCTGTAAAAGCAAGTCTCAAGGTGGACTGGGAATTAGAAAAGCGGAAGACCTCAATACTTGTTTACAAATGAAACTTCTCTGGAAATTATATAATGATGTAGATAGTACCTGGGTAAAACTTATTAAAGAAAAATATCTACAACATGAACATATTAAACACTTCACGGGCAAGAACACCTCATGGCAATTTGGGAGACTCTTATCTCTTAGGGAAAATTTTGAAAAAGGCCTTCATTGGATCGTTGGTGATGGCACAAGCATTCAGCTATGGAATGACCAATGGACCCAAAATGTAAACTTAAAATCCTACATGGGTTCTCATGACCCGTCTATGAAAGTTAGGAGCCTCATTACAGATGATAATGTCTGGAATCAAAGTCTTATCACTCAAATGTTCCCCCGAGAGATTGGTCATAGCATTCTCACCATCAAACTTCCCTCCCACCCCACCAGGGATAAGCTGATATGGAAGCCAGACCCGCAAGGCATATTCTCAACCAATTAAGCGAGGAAAATCACGACACCTTCCTTGAATGAGCAGGATACACACTTGTGGATGTGGAAACTAAACTTGCCACCAAGAATCAAGAATTTCCTATGGAAGATCAAAATAGATGGCCTCCCGACAGCGATCAGACTGAATAGGTATGTCAAGAGAGTTCCCGTTCAATGCTCCCTTTGTAATCAAGCAGATGAAGATGCAACCCACCTCCTTACGAGATGCACATTCACTAGAGAAGTCATAGCCCAATATGAACAACAAAAAGGTATGTTTTTTAATGGCATCAACAATCCTGGCCTTATTCATGAAAATCTAGATGAGATACATAATGCGAATAGTAATTTTGAAGATCTTGTTTGGATCTGGCAGACAATTTGGGAATCTAGAAATGATACTATCTTTAGAAATAGGAAGCTGGGTGGAGTTGCTCTACTTATTCAGAAAATAAATGAATATATCCTAGATTGGTCTATTCGTAGCCCCAAAACAGGTAAAAGTCAGAATAATAGGAAG
Organism: Persicaria tinctoria; assembly: GCA_037127255.1. Lineage (NCBI taxonomy): Eukaryota > Viridiplantae > Streptophyta > Magnoliopsida > Caryophyllales > Polygonaceae > Persicaria > Persicaria tinctoria. The sequence goes on from JBANSL010000006.1 coordinate 26,843,315, forward strand.
AAAAGAGCTGCTGCTAAATGGAGCAGACCACCTAGAACTATCTACAAACTTAATGTAGATGGTTCTGTTAACCTATCTGGTAATTGCCAGGTGGGTGGAATCATCAGGGATTTAGAAGGTCAGATTGTTGATATTTTTCATCATGGAATTATAGAAGGGTCGATCATTCAGACAGAGGCCTCAGCAATGTTAACAGGTTTGAGAAGAGCTAAGGATAAGGGACTTAAGAAGATCATCATAGAAAGCGATAACCAAATTCTGGTCAAATCAGTGAATAAGCAACAACCGCCAAGGTGGGAAGTCATGAGTTATATTGAAGACATCACCATTCTCCTCTCTGAATTTGAGAATGCAGAAGTACGCCATATTTATCGAGAATCTAACATGGCAGCTGATTATATAGCTAGAAAATGAATTATTTGTAATTTGCAGTGTATCCCCTACCATAGGGATTTTTGTAAAATCATCTTTCAAGATGATCCAGGAGCTAAGTTACTGTAATGTAACGGTTCCGAATGTTTGCCTACTGTAAAAAAAATAAAATAAAGGTGCAGCCAAATAGCCGATTGAATTTAGAATTTAAGAATGTTTTGAGAAATTATTTTTATTTCATAAAAGCGGAACCGAATGAGTCATGGCACAAGCTAAATTAATTTTATTTTTTGGGATGTTTATTTCAAATTTTGCAGATTTCAGAAAGGTGGCAACTATAAGGTGGAGAACACCGGAGGAACAAAAAAATTTCAAACTTTTGAGATAATGGCATATTGTTTTTGTTATGGACCTTACTATCATTTTTTCGCCAGTTACACGGGTTACAATCGCGTATTGCGAGTACGCAGGATCCGCGCGCATTCGCAATTTTCCAGATACGCCTAATTGGAAGAAGAAGAAGAAGGCTTCGTCGCTGCAATTTTCCATCTCCAGAATCTGGAAGAAGAAGGGCGTCGTCGCTGCTGCAATTTGCCATCTCCAGATCTGAAGAAGAAGGGCTTCGTTGCTACTGCAATTCACCATCCCCAGATCTGAAGAAGAAGGGCTTCGTCACTGCTGAAATTTACCATCTCCAAATCTGATGAAGTGCAGCAATTTGCGATTGTGAGGTGCCTAGGGCTTCGATTTGATGAATTCCTGCAATTTCTTTAGATCTGAAAGCGAAGCCCTTCTCCTTGCCATCTTCAGATTCTAATGACACTATTTTTAGAGGAGGAGGGAGAAGCGGTCAGATTTGGGGCAATGGAGGAGGGAGAAGCCACGACGTCGGGGCTACCGGTGGTAGGAAAGGCGGAAGGAGAGGATGAGGCTGGAGACGAGGAAGGCGGATTGCTGATGGAGGGAGAGGCGACATAAGAGGAGATAGTGGTAGGAGGCGCGAGGATTGAGGTCGGCGTTGACGCGGTCGGAGATTTCTTCGGAGAGGCGGTGGAGATAGGGCAACTGAGGAGCCCCGACTAAGGTCGATGGCGGCGAAGAGCATTGCTATGGCTGCCATTGTTGAGTACTTGAGTCCTCAGTCGGGGCTGAGGAGCCCCGATTGAGGTTGAGTGCAGAGCCCTAAATTCCCGCGTACTTGTACTCCGCGAACGCGGGTGTGCACATATTTCCATTTTATCTCTCGCGAACTCGTGATGCGCAGTTGCAATTGATTTATATGTAATTGGCGAAAAAATCACCGTGTGAATAGCAATCCCGTTTGTTATTAGGCCTCATTTTTAGTTTAGCACAGGGCCTCCGAATTCGTTTGGACGACCCTGGCAAGCTTGACATATGCTATGATAGAAAGGTGATGCGAGCAGGCACGGAACCAGAAATGAAAAGCGGGGTAGGCTGAAACCGCCTTATAAAATTAATTTTTTTAAAGAGTTATTAATATTACATAATAACACATGATTCCTTATATTATATACATATAACACAAAAAAATTTACGAAATTAATATCATATATACACCTAATGAATACGCAGTGTACATATATATATATGCTGTGTTGCTGACTTGCTGGTGTGAAGTTAGTTAATACCTTGGGAAAAACTTGATGGTGTGATGTTTGTTAATACCTTAGGAAAAAAAGGGCCAACAAGAATCGAACCTGGGTGGGTTTTAAAGTCTCCCTAGAGAACACAAGGATACAACCAATTGAGCTAAACTACTTATGTGTTATCTACATATTCCTATTTATTATATTTTGGATTTTTGGGGTGGGCTGCAGCAAAGCCCAGCCCACCCCTGGATCCGTGTCTGGATGCGAGTAAAACTGTGATATGAAAAATGAACAGATAGACGGATGCAGAAAGAATAAGAAAAGAAGATGCAGATCAGAGACCAAAATTAGAGAGAAAGAGAGTGAAGACAACTCACATTGTCATTGAGAGTTCGTTTTTCTATCTACAATGCAGTCACAACAGCATATATAGAGTTGTGATCAAAGTACAGATCCAATCTCAACCACATGATCAAAAGTAACCGATAACTAAACTATGCAAGTGGTAAGACACGTTGCTTATTTATTTCTAACACTCCCCTTCAAGCTTGGACTTCCTTAAACTTATTGATAACTCCGAGCTTGATAGTCAACTTTGTCATCTGTTCCTGACTCACTACTTTGGTGAATGTGTGCTGGTTACTCCTTAGTATGTATGTACTTAGCTTCTATTTCTCTGTTTAGAATCTTGTCTCTTACAAAGTGACAATCAGCTTCGATGTGTTTCATTCTCTCATTAAACACAGGGTTTCTAGCTATATATGTTTAGCGCATCTTGATTGTTACAATACAACTCCACTAGTCCATGATTGATGCCCAAATCCTATAATTATTATTATAAATATAAATATATTAGAGTATAATTTTTTAAAAAGTCTTTTTTATTTTTTTGGGTTGACCCGTTGACCCGGCGGGTCGACCCGTGACCCGCCGGGTCAGCTGACGCATCGACCCGGCTATCTCCCGGGTTCAGGTGCGGGTCGTGCCTGTCCCAACCCGTGACTCGCCGGGTCGGACCCGTTGACCTGGCGGGTCCAGCCCGTGGACAGGCCTATGTTTATCAGGGGTACTTGGAGAGATATTTGGGCATTTTTAATAATAAAATATCCATTAAATTAATCATACAACAATTATGTTGCCTTAAAATATTTAAACCCACAAAACAGAAATCAAATATCTAAGAGCATGTTTAAAAGGGTACTTGGAGAGATATTTGGGCTTTTTTTAATAATAAAATATTGGGGGGGGGGGGCGGAGAGGTAGTATCTCATCTTTCTGATACTAGGGCTGATATCTAAGTATCGGGTGCAATTAATACTCTTCTGAAAAAGAAAGGCATGTGTCAGACGACAAAAAAATTGTCGTCTGACACAACGACGAAAATAATTATCTTAGAGCAGCGAATATTATCCAATATAAGAAAGCGGGTGATGCTTCTTGGCAGTGGGAAAAACTATCGACTCTCATAGAGAAATTCAAAACTGGTCTTTTATGGTCGGTTGGCTCTGGGAACTCCATCAAGTTCTGGACTGATAATTGGATCACAACTTCCTCAATTTAGGCTAGAAATGATTATCGTATTATTAATAACATAGATGAAAAAGTTAGCGACTATATTCTGGGTGGTACTATATTCTGGGTGGTAGATGGTGGGAGGAGAAACTCTCCGCAGTTCTTCCGCACAACATTGTGTCCGAAATCATTAGCATTCCTCTTCCCGCTTCAAATTTTGAAGATAGATTGTACTGGTGGCCTGATTGTGCTAGTTGGTTCACAACGTCGAGTGCATACAAAATAGTCACAACCGAATCTTCTCTTCAGTTGGATTGTAATGCCTGGATATGGCGTCTGGACACTCCTTCTAAGGTCAAAAATTTCCTATGGAAAATTTGCCAGAACGGACTGCCAACAACCTCTAGACTCGCCCACAGGGGAGTCTCTGTCCCCTCTACCTGTCCTTTCTGTAATAGTTATGTGGAAGATGACGTCCACTTGTTGCTAGAATGTCAGTTCTCAAAATCTCTCCTACAATTTCCAGCACACCTCAGCTCCGCTATAACTACCCAAATCAATCTATCAAGAGATATAAAACCGATCATGTCTTTGATAGGCAAAATCCTTTCAAATGGGGCATTGACCAAACTTGCTTTTGCCTGGTGGACGACTTGATACACCCGAAACCAACATGTATTCAAACAAGTACCTATTCCTTCCAGAGACGCCACTTTACGCCTCATTAGTAATCACGAGGCAAACTGGAGCAACACTCTCCGATATGATAGTGCTCTTGACAACAACCCCCACCCTAAACGACACCGCATAGGCACTCCTAAAAAACAAACAACGGAGGGTAAGATTAAGTGGAGAAAACCACCTAAAGGAGCTTTCAAACTGAACTTTGACGGATCTACAGTCACAAATAACGTTAGCACCGCCGGCGTGATAATTAGGGACTGGAATGGACAACCGATACACATTGGATACCAAAAACTAGGTCAGAAAAGCCCTATAATCGTTGAAGCCCTAGCTCTCAAACTTGGGGTTCAACAAGTTCTTGATCTTCATATTGATAAAGTTCAAATTGAAGGAGATTCCACCATAATAATAAATCACCTCAATAACAAGTCTAGATGTCCGTACGTGGGAAATTGAACTCATTTTATCAGACGTCCAACTTTTATTATCAACTTTGAAAGAAGTCTTCTTCTTTCATGTACCTCGTTTGGGCAATAGAGTGGCTAACAAGGTTGCACACCTTTGCCACTCTGCCTGGGGTGCCGATATTTACAACAATCCCGGTCTCACAGACCTCATCCACAAGGATGCTTTCGGATAGAGCTTGCTCGTCCGAATTTTTTCCTAATAAAAAAAATCATGTTTTTCTCCTTCCTCTATTCCGAAGACCTTCTACTACTATTTTTTTCTACTACTAATTAACACCTTTAAACTCGTTTTCCTAATACTCCCTCCTATCAACAATATAAAAATTTTATTATCAAATAATACAAGTTTTAAGAAAATACTTCATTCTTCTCAAATCATTATTATTACACCGGCTTTTTTAAAAAAAAATTATTTATTTTTAATTCTCAAATCATTATTATTTCAATGAAATAAATCAATAAACTAAAATACTTCCAAGATCAGGGTTTCAACACCACAACAATAATCATGCAAAATAACACATAAAGGCATAAAAGATCATGCTTTCCATCAAATAACTTTCGTTATTAACAAATAGGAATATAGAGGCTTTCGCATAAACCCTAAAGTGTTACTAACCCTTTTCACATAATTAACCCAAGTTGTATTAAGATCACTTTTGCTTCAATAACACAAACAAGGATCACCTTCAACTTTCGCAAAAGAATCATGCTCATAGGGATAGAAGACGAATTGCATAAAAAGATCAAACCTTTACCGCATCATCTTGCATGGCTACCGTCGGGCTCACCCCGACCCTAGAAGTGGGTGGACTACTCGCTCTTCATCATCAAGAAACTCATCAATAGAAAAAAGGAAATAACTTGCATTAAATAAACCAAAGAAAGCTTACAACCAATCGAAGCCAAATCCGCTTTCGCCTCTCCAACTTCTCTCGCCACAAGCTCTCTCCTCTACTCTCTCTCTGTAAGTAATTGTAACTGAAATTGAATGAATAAAACTCAGCCCCTAAGGCCTTATTTATAGGCTTCCAACCCTTGCTAATCAAGGTAAGAAAGTCTATCTATATCTATTTCTATTTATCTAATTACTTAAAGATAAATAAATGGAATAAAATAATTAAATCCATAAAGGAAATATATCTAAAGTAGGTAAATCTTCCATGGAGTTGACAAATCTTGATAAGACTTGATAGATGTGGACAACTCACCACGTAACGCGGCTCAGGAAAGATCTCCTCGATATCGAGTAAACTACTCGATATCGAGTAACTTCGTCATCGACTTCAGCTTCACTGGTCTTCTCGAGTAACTGGTTCTCGATCTAGCTCGGACAGGTTCCTCAGGTCTTGTCGATATCGAGCAAAGTACTCGATATCGAGTACATGGTGTTATCGACTTACTGGCCTGGTGTTGTCGAGAAACCTCTCCTCGACACTGGCTTGGACATGTGGTGCTGGGGTTTTCGATATCGAGCAAACTCGTCAATATCGAGTAAATGGTGCTCGGTATGTCTGGCCTTCGTCTTCTCGACTAGGTGTGGCTTCCTCGACTCCGTGCATGGCTTCAAGGTTTGTCGATATCGAGTAAAAGTACTCGATATCGAGTAGGGCGCTGGAGTTGGGTTGGCTTCGTCTCTCAGCTCCTCGATCAGCTCCTACTCGACCAGGCACTGCTCGGACATCTTTGTCGATATCGATTATAAGGTTGTCGATATCGAGTAACAGTTGGCTTCAGCTCGATTTGTCCTAGTTCTGTCGCTCTTTGACTCTGGACTTCTGTAGTTGACTTCCGAGCTTTTCGTCCTTTTTCAGAATTGCTGTAAATTGCCTCGAATTCTGCGAATTTAAACAGAAACTGGTGTAGATTCCATAATTTGGCAAATAAGCATAAACTACATAGATTATGTACTATTCTATCCCAAATGCATGAAATGTATGCAGAAAACGATATAAAAGTTACTGTAAAGTATGGCAGATTCGGCTCACAACAAACACCCCATACTTAAGTTTGCTTGTCCTCAAGCAATACTTTTAATTGATATTCAGGGGAAGAAATCAAAACTCTCAACATATTAGATTCATTGCCATATGTCCCTGCAATCAATTATCATCCTTGAAAAGGTACTAGTGTCACAAATCCATGCATGTGCAATTAAAAAGCAACATCTACTGACAAAAAGAGAGTTATGCAAAAAAACAATTCATGTGACAAAGCATTAATAATTAAGAGGACTTTAATTAAGCTCATGAAGGAGTATATTAGATCTCTTTTACTTTCGTCAAAGATCTCTAATTACTATCCAAATTCATAATTAAATCCACTTTCGCTTCATAATCATAAACATGGAATTGTCCTCAACTTTCGCAAAGGATTTAAGCACAAGATAGATGATGATAAACTCATAAAAACATCATAGATTCAAGCTTTCATACATGGCTATTATTGGGCTCACCCCAACCCTAGAAGAAGAGGAACTACTCTAGAAAGTGATGTCCTCTCTCCAGTGGAACGATCCCGACTTCCGCTATCTACATAGTGGGAATTGAGGTATTTTATTTGTGGCTGATTTCCCATCGCAACAAATTGGTGATTTCCCCGGCAACGGCGCCAATTTGTTGCGATGGGAAATCAGCCACAAATAAAATACCTCAATTCCCACTATGTAGATAGCGGAAGTCGGGATCGTTCCACTGGAGAGAGGACATCACTTTCTAGAGTAGTTCCTGTGATCTAACAACACACAAAAATCAGTAGCAAAGGCGGTCGATATCGACTAGAGATGTCGATATCAAGGGGATGGTCAAGAGAAGTGATGAATGTCGAGTGGTTGTTTATTTTCCAGCAGTGAAATAGAACAAAAAGCAAGGGATTTTAGGGATGTAAACAATATAAATAGAACTTCCAAGGTCAAGGGATAACCACAACAACAACCATGCATAAACCACACAAGAATCATAGAACAAAGATCATGTTTTTTATCATCAAAAGATAGCTTTCGCATACTTCACAAATAGAGAATAGAGGCTTTTGCATAAAACCTATTCGTTCTACCTTTTCTTAATTAGATCTCTTTTACTTTCGTCAAAGATCTCTAATTACTATCCAAATTCATAATTAAATCTACTTTCGCTTCATAATCATAAACATGGAATTGTCCTCAACTTTCGCAAAGGATTTAAGCACAAGATAGATGATGATAAACTCATAAAAATATCATAGATTCAAGCTTTCATACATGGCTATTGTTGGGCTCACCCCAGCCCTAGAAGAAGAGGGACTACTCACACATAGATATAGAAAACATGCTGAAAATTGAATAAAACATAATCTGAAATTGCATAAAATCAAACCTCAAAACAAATGTCAAAACCTTGAACAAAAAAAAACTCCAAACTCACGTCCCAAGCTGCTGTCAATTCAGCCGTGTGTTCAATGATGTGGAGAGAGATACCTAATTAGCCTCTAATTGGCTTTATTTAAAGATAGAAATGAAGACTTAATCTCCAAGGAAAGAGATTTTATCTTAGGAAAATAATATAATCTATCTAAGGAAGGATAAAATATCTCAAGTCTATCTAACTAAAAGATCCTAAAAAGGAATTAAATAGAAACCCTAATTAAAAAGCCCAAAAATCAATTAAATCAGTCCGCCAGAAAAATTCTGCTGGTGCGCAGATTCGCGCAGGGTATCGGCGCCGAGGTCTGGGTGTCGGCGTCGAGGCATCTGTTCGAATGCAGTAAGTTCTGTTTTTCTCAAACTTTTCGTCTCTGTATTCAATCGCACTTTCCCGAGTCCTCGTTAATCCGATTGACGCATATGAATATGCGTTGGAAAGCTCTTTTCAAGGACTACATATCTCATGAAGGCTCCAGATCTCGAATCAAAGTGTTGGATAGGAAAATAAGGCTTTTCTCCAGATGCACCTCTTTTTCTTTTTGCTTTGCTTCTCCATTGTCTTCATGATTTTTCATTAAGCTCTAAAGTGCGTCGAAACTCTTCCAAATCACCTCCAAAACCTACATAATCACACCAAAGCTTGTGTAGACTCCATATCTTGCAATATTAAACATAACTACACATTTTCCTTACTTTTCCAACATAAAAGCTAATAAAAGGACTTGAATGAAATAAAAACATGATGCAAAATATGACTAAAAATGCGGACATCACAAAGACAAATAAATGGAATAAAATACTTAAAGATAGGCTTCCGAGTACCGTCGAGCAACCTCTCCCCGTAACGCGGCCCAAACCGCGTCGGAAAGCTCACCGCGTAACGCGGACCAAGAAAGATCTCCTCGATATCGAGTAAACTACTCGATATCGAGTAACTTTGTGATCGACTTCAGCTTCACTGGTCTTCTCGAGTAACTGGTTCTCGATCTAGCTCGGATAGGTGCCTCAGGTCTTGTCGATATCGAGCAAAGTACTCGATATCGAGTACATGGTGTTATCGACTTGCTGACCTGGTGTTGTCGAGCAACCTCTCCCCGACACTGGCTCGGACATGTGGTGCTGGGGTTGTCGATATCGAGCAAACTCGTCGATATCGAGTAAATGGTGCTCAGTATGTCCGGCCTTCGTCTTCTCGACTAGGTGTGGCTTTCTCGACTCCGGGCATGGCTTCAGGGTTTGTCGATATCGAGTAAAAGTACTCAATATCGAGTACTGGAGTCGGGTTGGCTTCGTCTCTTAGCTCCTCGATCAACTCCTACTCGACCAGGCACTGCTCGGACATCTTTTTCGATATCGACTAAGGTTGTCGATATCGAGTAACACTTGGCTTCAACTCGATTTGTCCTGGTTCTGTCACTCTTTGACTCTGGACTTCTGTAGTTGACTTCCGAGCTTTTCGTCCTTTCTCAGAACTGCTGTAAATTGCCTCGAATTCTGCGAATTTAAACAGAAACATGTGTAGATTCCACAATTTGGCCAATAAGCATAAACTACATAGATTTTGTACTATTCTAGCCCAAATGCATGAAATGTATGCAGAAAACGATATAAAAGTTACTGTAAAACATGGCAGATTCGGCTCACAACACCTAGCCGCTGCTTTATCGACCAGGAACCTGTAACGCCTGCTCAGCATCCTACCACAATCCACCGGAACCCCAAGGTAATTCCCAAAGTCAGAAGTAACAACATTTCCCATCTCACTAGCTATGTCTTGCCTCATCGAATTCTCGACATCCCAACTAAAAAGAACAGAGCTCTTTGAGAAGTTGACTCTCTCGCCCAATCTTGCACAATAGGTTTCAAGCACCCACTTCATTAACCTCCCTTGCTCAATCGATGCTTCGCCAAAAAGAATCAGATCATCCGCGAAAAATAGGCGCGATAGGTTGATCCCACCAAGGTCTACTGTCTTCCATCGGTTAAGGGCCATTTCCTGACTTATCAGATGTGAGAGGAGTTCCGTGCATAACACAAACATGTACGGAGATAAAGAGTCGCCTTGCCTGATTCCCCTCGATGGTGTAAACTAGCCAGCTTTCTCTCCGTTCCAAAGGACTTCCGTCCTCCCCGATGTTTGTCCAACAAGAATCACGTCTACCAACTTCTCCGGGATGTGTGCTTCCAACAACGCTTCCTTGAGGAAGTCCCAACGCACTCGATCATAAGCCTTCTCTAGATCTATCTTGACCATCATCCAGCGTTTCTGTCTCCTCTTTAGCCCCATGAAGTGCAGAACCTCATGGACAATAACCACATTGTCAATGATTTGTCGGCCCGGAATAAAACTCGCTTGTGTGGGAGCGATCAGCAATGGCAAGATCGGTTTAAGTCTCTGAACAATCAATTTGGAGGCCAAATTAAAAATAACATTCAGCTACGAGATGGGCCGGAGTTGCGACGGTCGTTCCGGCGACTGCACTTTCGGAATCAGAACTACGTGCATCAGTGCAGTGGTCTGGAAAGCGCCCATGATTCACAATATCTAGAACCATTTCCGTGATCTGACTTCCCACTATTTCCCATTCCCGCTGGTAGAAAAGCGTTGGGAAACCATCCGGACCGGGAGATTTATACGGTCCCATTGACTGCAGTACCTCCTTTACTTCCTCTCTTCTGAACTCAGCACCCAATTGGTTCAGTTGCTCAGTCGAGAGAGGTGGAAAGGCAAACCTGCTTGCAAGGTGATCAGCTGGTCCCAGTCCTTTGTTACCAGCCGTGTAGAGCTCCCGAAAGAAACCAAGCACCATAGAGCATACCTTCTTCTCGTCCTCCACCCATTCTCCATCGATCTCTTCAAGGCTGAAACGCGGTTAGAGGATATACGCACATTGGTAGCAATGTGATAGTACCTCGTGTTTCGGTCGCCTTTCAAGAGGAAATTAGCTCGCGATTTCTGAAACCAGTGCAGCTGCTCTTATTGAAGCACTAGCTCAAGCTCCCTAGACACTTTTGATTCGAGCTTCAGGTAATGGCGAGAGGCTCTAGCTTCCAACTTTCTTCTAATCCCTTCCAATCGCCCCCATAAATGCCGCTTTCTCTTGAACATGTTCTCGAAAACATCGTTGTTCCATAAACTCGGATTCTTGGACAAGTCACGCAGTGCCTCCGATGCCCCTAGATCTCGTCTCCAACTATCATGGACATACCTTGAGAAGTTGTCATGCAGCAATGAGCTCGCTTGAAATCAGAAAGGTTTCGACCGGGGGTTGAAAGGCTGTCTGTTTTCTTCAAGACAAATTAGCAGCGACAGATGGTCCGAGTGTGGAGCCGCCAAATGACGAACCTGCGCGTTGGGGAAGCGAACTTGCCACTCCACATTGCAAAACCCTCGATCTAATCTGGCCATGACTCTGTTTTCTGCAGTCCTGTCTCTCCACCAGGTGTACGGAATCCCTGAGAAGCCCATATCAATCAGCTGCAAGTTATCCACCTCACGTCTGAATGTCTGCGAGGCTCTGTTCGAGCTCACAGATGAGTGATATCGTTCGTGCTCATCGAATGTGGCATTGAAATCTACGACGAGTAGCCAAAGATTAGTATTTATGGCTGTGAATTCCTCCAAAAACCGCCATAGACTGTCCCTGTTAACCGGCCTCGGAGCTGCGTAGATTGCAGAAAGTATCCATGGCTCTTCGCCTCGTCGGGTGACTTCCACCGTGATGTGTTGTGGGTGGGTCACAATTGTGCTAACTTGGACTGTGCCGGACCTCCAGATGAGCCAAATACCACCCGAGAAGCCTTCGGCCTCCACTCGCTCCCACTTGTCAAACCCAATCCTTCCGAAGACACGGTCAGCCTGGTCACCACTGATTCGTGGCTCGACTAACACAACAACCATCGGATTGTGTATTCTGATCAGAGAAAGTTCCCTGATAGCATTCAAGAAGTTGTCACTCCCTGCCCCACAGGCATTCCATACGAGTATGCTTAGTCTGTTTAACATATTAATAAAATGGTTAAACAAGAACCATCGGTGGTCATCGAATCGCGGCCCTAGACACTCGCTGAGGTCCAGAGCATCCGCTATGGCTTGAGGTAGCATCACCCGACACAGAAGACGATTCTCTTACGCTATCACGGGCAGGAATTGCACTCTCATACTGTTTGCAATTCTCGGGACTTTTGCGAATATTGGGCCCCTCTAGCGGCTTGAAAGGAGGAAACTTCTCCGAGTGTGCACCCGGATTGTCTCTACTGCGTGATTCATCGGAGAGGATTCCTGTAGCCTCTTGACGGGTGAACTTCTGCTTTATCGGGGGCGAGGATTTCTTCTGAAAGGCAAAGTTCTGACCTTTGAATTGACTTCCACGATGGCCTGAACTGGCGTCTGTTGTCAATCTGAAGGCCGAGTGATTGTTGAACTTTGGTGTCGTGGGAGGGGCGTTGGGTTTTATAGTAGAGTTCCTGGAGGGTGAGCTTTCGAGGTATTGTGGACGCTGATGTTTGACGAAATTTCATTAAGGATCGAGGATTCCGCACTTTCATTGGCGGTAAGGTTTTTAGGATTGGGGTTTGGCGTGTCATTGTCTAGGGCAACCCTAGTATCTTGAGTGCCAGACTTATCAGGAATTGGATTTCCTTTTTGAAAAATTCTCCTTATCTTGGTCCCTCAAATCTTTCTCTCTTTCCTCTTCCGTCCCTAAAATCTCGTAACGGGATCCAATCGGAACCATAAATCCCTCCGGAATTGGTTGTTGAGCTCCCACTCCCTGGAATTTCTCCCCTGTAATCTCCGATCTCGGGATCCCATCGGTTGTCATATTTTCCACCCTCCTTACTTTCCCTATCTTACTTCCAATCCTATGGAGTAGTCTAGGATCGAAGTATTCGATATGGAGATTTGAGATCCTTACCTAGACAGTAAGTGTCTTGATTTCTTCGATTTCAGCATCCAACGTTGGTACCCATTCCCTAATAGCGAGATAGTTATCTCCAATCATCCAAGGTCCCTCCATAACGACATGATCATAATCCGCATGGTTTGCAAATCTCGCTATATATATAGAAATCGTTCCCAAGGTCCACGAAGGTGAATGGCGAGCGAAGCCCCCAATTTTGTGATAGCCTCCGATGCAACTGCATATAGCCTGGCCCCTTATTGAAGAGTTTGATTATCAATGTGTCCTCCCACGGTTTCTTAAGAGCAATCTTCTCTACTCGATTCAGCGCGATTGTGGGGCCTGAGGGGTCCTCCTCTTCTGGTAGGATTTCATCATCTGTACCATACCCATCCCCTACAAAAGCCTCCACATAGACGGGATTCGAGTGGGACTTGTTGAAGCCTTCCCCACCATTCCCCATCAGCATATCCTTATATTTAACTTTGGGTGCCGACTTGCTATTCAAACTTTCTCTAAGGTCTGAAAATTGATCATTTGACAAACCTTCTTCAGCACCTCCGACTGATCTGAACATCGTCTCCACCGGCGGAGGCTGATCATTAACCTTATCAGGCAGCTCATCGGAATGAGCAAAGGAGTGTCGGACCGGACTTCTCGAACGCTCTCTCTCACTGCTCATAACTTAGGTTAATTAAAAAAATTGATTTTTTAACTATTAATTAACTCCAGTTTTTTTAAAACTTTTCTTTTTATATTCACAAATTTATTTCAATTTTATCAATTAAAGTTACCAAGGATCTTAATTACTAGCTCATGAAAATTTTAATTTAACACACTTATAATACATCAACTTTAATTAGTTATCTTATTAGCTTCACCTATCCCATGCATTGGCTACATGTTACCGAAAAACCCTTTAAATCTAAGATTTTTTATATTAGTTCCTCGGTATACATGACGTGCAATATTATTATTAGTAGTAAAAGTTATATATACTGTTCTGTGTAAATATGAATATGAAGTTAACATAACTTATTTTCATTTGAATATAATGTTAGAATATTGTGATCCAAAATTAGGTTAATTAGAAATTAATTAAGTTAGTAATATGTGTGGCCAGCCGGTTAGGGTTTGTGTCAGTGTGTGGCCGATCAATGAGTAGAGTTTAGGGTTAATTAGTTATCCAATTAGTGGGCCTAAATTAGTGGGTTAGTGGGGCAAGTACCACGTTCAGTTTCAGTTTAGTTTTTAGGTTATAAATTGTAATTGAAGTTTATCAGATTAATTGAATTGAGGAGTTGAATTAAAAACGCTCATTTCTTCCAACTTGGTATCAGAGCTTAGGTTTCGATTCTATTGAAGAAATCTATGGAGAGAGTGCTCCATTAAAGGTCTTACCATGAGGAGGAAGCCACCATGTTTGTTGAAGACGATTCGAATTGAAGGAATCGTGAAGAAGGAGGCCTACAAAATGGTGCTCTGTGAGTTGAAGATGATTCCAAGCAAGGGAATCATGAGGAGGCCGAGAGATGGTACTCCAGTGTGGCCGAAGATGAAGGCCAGTGTTGATTCGGGGATGAAGAGCCCGGAGGTTGAAGTGTCCGAGAAGAAAGTCCGGGCAAGAAGCTGTCTATGGAGGGCAGCATCGTCGACTAGAAGGAGGCGGAAGATGTGGTCGATTGAAGAAGGCGGCCAAAGGACGAGGGCTCCAAGAAGAGAGTCCAATCCAGACCGAAGAAGGTCGAATTTGAAGGCTTCGAGAAGAGAGGCTGGAGATGGCAATTATGAAGGCAGGAGCTCCGACGAGAGTCCATCCGAAGAAGTTGAAGGGCTTCGATGATTTGAGTCCGGCCGAGGAAGAAGGCAATTATGGAGATCGAAATTGCTCCATGAATTTGAAGGAGATGAGAAGGTGCATCAAGATCGAAGATGGCGACGAGGAAGTGCGTTCATCCAGAGAATTTGAAGAAGACGTTAGAAGAAAAAAAATTGATTTTGTGGAATTTTGGATCAAGGGGAGATGTTAGAATATTGTGATCCAAAATTAGGTTAATTAGAAATTAATTAAGTTAGTAATATATGTGGCCGGTTAGGGTTTGTGTTAGTGTGTGGCCGATCAGTGATTAGAGTTTAGGGTTAACTAGTACAATCCCCGCGTCATGACGCGATTTTTTTAAACTAAAATCTTAATAATATAAAGAATAATATTACAAAATAATAATAAACATTAAGATAAAATTCATTAAAATCTTTACCATAAATGTATCTTATAAATATATGAAAAAATTATTTTTTAAAAAATATCATGTAAAAGCATAATACATAAATATGGATATCTAAATCACTTAGTAAAAATAATAATATCATTGCAACTTTATTTACATGTGATGTGGTATAACATTTATCTAACATGATATTGGTTATGCCATATCATCAGAAAGGCTTATATATATTAAAAAGTATATATAGATTAGATATTTATAATATATAAATATTTACATGTAGATTAATAGTAAGCATTAGATTATAGTAAATTTAATGTTTTGAATTAAGTCAAAAAGTTAGTAAATATATTAAAAATAAAAAAGAAATGTGATTGGTTTAAAGGGAAGAAGAAGAAAAATTAAAGGAAAAAATAGATTGATTTAAAGAGATAAAAAAAAGTAGGGATATCATATATTCATATATGCTAAAACTCTTTTATTTTAAGAATATATATATATAGTAAATGTGATAAAAATAAAAGAAAAAATGTAATTTGTTTGAAAAGATAAAAAGAAGGAGAAACAAATAATTAAAGGAAATAAATTTGAGTTAATCCCAATAGCTATAGTAAATTGAATTCAATGTTTTGAATTAAACCCAATTGTTAACAAATTAAATATGTATGAAATAAAAAAAAAGAATATGATTGATTTAAAAAGATAAAGGGAAGAATAAAAATAATAATTAAAGGAAATAATAATTAAATATAGGAGAGAGGAAAAAAATTTAAAAAGTAGAAAATAGGGGGTTAGTTGAATTAACTAAAATCGAGGATAAGATGACACATAATCAAAGTCTTCTAATTTAAAGTATTATATAGATTAGTTATCCAATTAGTGGGTCTAAATTAGTGGGTTAGTGAGTAAGTACCACGTTCAGTTTCAGTTTAGTTTTTAGGTTATAAATTGTAATTGAAGTTTATCAGATTAATTGAATTAAGGAGTTGAATTAAAAACGCTCCTCTTTTCCAACATATAACACAATATTTATTCAACTTATTTTCCGTTTAATCATACTCATATATATATATATACCCCACACACACACGCACACAGTGACATACATATATAAGTATATGATATAGTACGTGTTATCTTTTATATATATTATCGTTAATATTTCCCCTTTTGTTTTTTCACTTTGTTATCTAAATGATTTACCCATACCGTATCCCTTATATTTTAAAACAAAAAATATAAAGGGACAGAAAAGATACGATAGAAAATATTATCCTGTCGAGTCTGAGATGGATCTGAAAGCTACCATAACTACACGTACCTGCTCTTAATTAACTCCTCCTCGATCTGTAGCAGGGCCGGCCCTAGGTGTAGGCTCAAGGGGGTGGTCGGCTAGTGCCCCCTATCGAGTAGGACCCCGGAAAAAAAATTACGTTATATATATAATTAGGGTATTGTGTATTATTGTATTTATATGTAATAAAAATTTACTAAAATATATATGTAAAAAAAAACTCATTTGTGATATGACTTATCAATTTACTCAACATTTTAAATCAACGAAAAAGAGTGTAAATAAGTCTTCGTTTTTAAATTTACAAAATAAAGATATGTTTTTAAGTGTTTAATAATTAATCATATTGTTTTGCATTATATTCATGGCAAAAAATAGAATATTAAAAAAATATTTTTTACCTTTATTTCTCACTACAAAATTCACATATTTTTATTTGGACATGCAAGGAAATATAATAAAATTTAGTAAATAAGTATATTCGCAAATCTAAAAATCTTAGTCTTTTGTTGTGTTATACGTCCCGAGAGATTGTCGCATTAATCATACTCATGTAATACTTCAAAGTCCATAAATTTTCCTTTTAGTGATAAAAATACAATCCGAATTTAATAATGGTTAAATAAATTAAAATTTTACATTTTAAAAAATATGATTACATTTATTAATAAAAAAACTAGTATTTTACCTCGCATTGGGCTCTAAAAATCTCAGGGTCGGCCCTGATCCGTAGTTTCTCCTGTACAATACTTAGTTTTCGACCTCTACATATAAATGAAATCGATCCTAAAATACATATAGGAAGACATATAGATCGATGAATCGACACGGTGGGTCAGATATGGCAGCGGCCGAGAATGCCGAATCAGACGCGTATACTTATCGTCCTCTTGTTTCAGGAGGGGAAACCGACGACTTCTCGGATGATGCTCGCTTCCAACAGCTCGGCTACAAGCACGCCCTCGGCCGTCGCCTTTCGTAAGTTCACTAATTTATTACGTTGTCCTACATTTAATTAATTAAATATTAATTTCAAATTCTGCGGAGGCACTGCAATTTTCATTTTCAGGGCGCTGTCAAATTTTGCGTTAACGTTTACGGTGATGTCGATATTAACGGGGATATCGCCGATGTACGGGATGGGGCTGAGATTTGGGGGGCCGGCGACCATGGTGTATGGATGGCCCATTGTGGGAGGGATGAGCATGATGGTTGGCCTGTCCATGGCCGAGATCTACTCGGCTTACCCAACTACCGGTGGCCTTTACTTCTGGAGCGCCAAGCTCGCCGGCAACCGTTGGGGCCCATTGGCTTCTTGGCTTACTGGCTGGTATATATATATATAGTAGTACTGTATATGTTTTCTCCCCTTTTTAGTTCTTTCTATCATTTAATATATTACTCCGTAACAGTTGGAGACTTGATGGTTTAATTAGCCGTTGAGATCTACGTTGGTCAATCATCTATTCATATAATAATTATTGTCGGTTGCAAGTTGCAACGTGATTATTGTTTCACTTTAATAATTTAGCTCTTTAAATCTTAACCGTTGATTTTTAAACCCAACCTTCACAATAGATTTTTAAAAAAAATTGTTACACTTATTATGTTACTACTGAGTACCGCTAAATTAAGTCCAAATTATTATTTTTTCTTTGCATTGAAGTACTAAAAAAATTTTGATTTTTTTTTTTTTTTGATAAAAAAAAATATTTCTTTATAAAAAACATTCGTCCTGCCTGTTGAAATGTTTCTTTAAAAAATAAAGTAAATAAAATAAAATATATAAGGATGGATGGTATATTGGTATGTGTTCGGTTCTATCATCTGTTCTGAAATAATTGACATATATTTTTATAAAATGAATATTTTGCAGGTTCAACATTGTTGGTCGGGTAATCTCAACATACAGTAGCTATAGAATACAACATACACAAGCTAAGTGATGATGTTGATCACCCATAACCTCAAAATTTGTACTATAACTTTGATTGATTTTTGCAGTGGGCGGTAACAACCAGTGTGGACTACTCCTTAGCTCAGCTAATTCAAGTAATCATCTTACTTAGCACCGGCGGCAAAAACGGCGGAGGCTATGAAGCATCCAAGTACATTGTCCTTTTGTTCCATGCCGGAATCCTCCTTTCGCATGGACTTCTAAACAGCCTTCCCATCTCCTGGTTGTCCCACTTGAATCAATTCGCCGCTATCTGGAATGTTTTCGGTAATTCATACTCAACTTGTACGTACTATATATATATCTTGATCAAAAGCCCGTCCACAATTAATTAAGCTTTTGTATTAGATGAGTAGATCCCGAGGCCGACCTTATAACCAAAAATAAAATAAACCCGACATGACTCATTTTCATATGATTCGACCAGGATTTCATGGAATTTCACAACTGATTTGAGTCATGTAGGTGTCTTCGTAATCATGCTCGCGATCCCCCTTGTCGCAAAGGAAAGGGCAAGTGCTGAGTTCGTTTTCACTTATTTCAACACTGATAATGGTGATGGCATCAACAATAAAGCTTACATCTTTGCCCTTGGCCTTTTGATGAGCCAGTATTCGATCGGTGGTTTCGATATTTCGGCTCACATGGTATCGATCTATACTACTTAATTCATGTCTACTCTATTTTATTTTTATACTCTCTTTTGCTTTTTTCGGCTTGCAGTCAGACGAGACCAAGGATGCGAACATCAATGGACCGAAGGGAATAATCAATGCGATTGGGATTTCCATACTATCTGGATGGGGCTATATTCTTGGTATCACCTTCGCGGTCATAGACATCTCTGCTATGTTAAGCAACGACAATGATGCCGGTGGCTATGCCATTGCCCAAGTATTCTACTCGGCGTTTAAGAGCAGGTATGGCTCTGGGACTGGAGGGATAGTCTGCTTGGGGATCGTTGCTGTTGCTATCTACTTCTGTGGAATGGGTTGCGTTACAGGTAATTCCAGGTACATATTTCTTCTGCGCTCTATCTTTACTTTTTTTTTTTCCGACAACAAGAGATTGATTTATCTTAGCCCTTTACACTCCTTCTATGATCAATTGATTTGAGGATGTAACATACCCTGATCACGAGTCCCAAATGACTTCAGTGGTAATAGTTTCCCTGTTTTATAGAATGACCTATGCATTTTCGAGAGACGGGGCCATACCATGCTCGCGGCTTTGGCAACAAGTGAACAAGCATGAGGTTCCGATCAATGCTGTTTGGCTCTCGGTTGTGGTTGCGTTCTTTATGGCATTAACGGTATGTTCATGTACACTGTTGCTATATATATGTTAGACACAATTCAAGTACTTTTTCTTGATGGACTCCTGTGTCCATGCAGTCCATTGGAAGTGAAGTGGCTTTCGACGCCATGGTGTCGATAGCGACAACTGGGCTATACATCGCCTTCGCGTTGCCCATACTCTTCAGGGTCACCTTGGGTCGCAAGTCGTTCGTCGAGGGACCCTTCAATCTCGGCCAATACGGCGTCATAGTGGGGTGGATAGCCGTCGCGTGGGTCATTGTCATCACAGTGCTCTTCTCGATGCCGACGAGCTACCCCATCACCTCCGAGACTCTCAACTACACTCCAATTGCAATCGGAGGTCTCTTGTTCCTCACGGTTTCCTCCTGGTTCTTCAGCGCCAGACATTGGTTTAGAGGCCCTCTTTCCAACATCATTGAAATTCATTGAGACTTGGAAAGAGATTGTTAATTGTTATATCAATGCAATATTTGATGAGATTATTAATTGTTTTTTCTGTTAATTTGTGTGAATCAATAATTAAAGGACTCACATTTGAGCATAAGGAATTGGTTGGATATAAGAGATTATTTATGAGCAATTTAACTGATTCCTTATTTAGAGTAATCAATTCAAAGTCACATTTGCCAAATACTTGGATCATGCATTACTACATGTTTCTAGAATGATACTGATTTGAGATGAAGAGTACTTGAGTCACATTTAGTTGATTCCCAAGTCGTCCATCTCATTTTTTTTGATAAGGTAATAATTCAAAGGTGAAACAAGCCTGACTCATCGAGAGGCCGACAAAGTCGGCAGACGGCGAACCGTCAAACATACAACCTAAGAAGACAGAAAAACAAACAACAAGCGAATTGAAACAAGCAGAAATAAACTCTACAACAAAACGACCCTAGAAGATCAACTCCCAAGAAAGCTGATGACGCCGGCGAAGAACAAAACCAAGCACCACCGAACAGTGGCACCGCGGGCTAGCAGTACAGCAGGACCCTAACTCCTGTGGGTAGTGCAGACAAACTTCATTAAGCTCGATTTCGGAAACAGAGTCACCTTCAATTATGAGTCTATCGGAACGCAAGTCAATTGCATTCTTTACTTCTAAACGTAATGCATGGGCCTATGAAGACAGAGCCGGCTGTTTTCCAATCATCTCCATCCCTGCAGCAATTGGAGAACCTTCCCATTCTCGGATAACGAAGCCAGCTTAGCTCTTGTGTTTGTCCGGTGCTGAGCCATCAAAATTAAGTTTCAGAAATCCCAGTGGGGGTTTTTCCCACTTCTGATTTGTCCTTTTCCGTTTTATACTCCCTATTCGTATTTCCTTATCATACCCTTTATCCTTACCTTCTATAGAATCTCTAGTGGCCCTAAGCCAGTTGTTCATATGTGTTTTCACAGTTTGGTTATAACTGTCGATTGATAGCTGTTTCTATTGTGTGAAAACCACTTCGTTCCTAGTGAGTCAGGACACCCACCAACTAAAGGCCATTTCTTGTTTATGTTTCCCATTCAAGTGTTCAGCTAGTATATTCATAATAGGTTTGATCTTCCTTGATGTATGTATTGTGTCTGTCACTAGCTAGCTTTTGGACATTGTTGTCAACATTCCTAAAAACGTACTATATTTACATTCCAAGAAGATATGGGTTGCGTCTTCTTCATGGTGATTACAGATTGGACAATAAGGGGGGATGGTGACTCCTCGTTTAGATAGTAGTGACGCGGTCGGTAATCCTTCTTGAGCAACTTTCCATAATAAATTCTTCACTTTCGAGGAGACGTCAATTTTCCAGATCCAATTACTGTCATCTGGTTGTAGTTCAGTGTTATTCGTCACTAGTCTGGTTGTAGTTCAGTGTTATTCGTCACTAGCTTATATGCACTAGTAGTCAAGAACCACCCTTTCTTCACTAGTACAAAATAGCTGGTTAATACCGGTTTTTTTATGAATCGGATACCGGTTATTGGGGTGGTATTAACGGCGGCGGTATTAACTCGTTAAAACCTCTTTTTTGGTAACCGGTATTAATTTTCTCGGTTACCGGTTATTTTGAAATAACCGGTATTAATATGTGAACAAAAAATTGTTACCGGTTCTTTAAAATAACCGGCAATAATATGTGGTTTTTTTTTAAAAAAAAATAATAAAATGGTGTATATGCCTGACACTTGTTACACACAACCGGTATCATTTTTTTTATATATAAATATATTCTTAACGTTCCTCTCACCCACACCCACCCTAATACACATCACACTACAAAAAAAAAAGATATTAGCAACGACTATTTGCCGTGGCTAAAAGTCCATTTGCCGTGGCCAAAGGGTATTAGCCACGGCTGTAACCACGGGAAACAAGTCGTGGGGAAACATGGGGTGGCAAAAGAGATAAGCGACGGCTCTAGCCGTGGCTAAAGTGCTAGCCACGGCAAGTTGCCGTTGCTAAATGATTTCTGGGAAATAAAAAAAACACAACTTTTTAGCCTGGATTCTTCAGACCCGGGCTAAAAAGTCCCATATTTATAAAAAAAAATAATACACCACAAATTCTATTTTAAATACATTCATCTAGCAGCTGAACAGTAAAATTGTAAATGTAAAATTACACAATTAAGCTAATCTACTAGAGAATGAAATCAAATTAAGCTAATCTATTCTAAATACATCTCTGATGTCGTGATTCCCTGCAGCAGCATTGCTCGAAGCAGATGAGCTAGAGAATGAAACCATATTTCAATGACGTTGTTTGACAGGATCCTATTGGAATCCAATTCCCTTCGTGCTTGGTTGTAAGGTTCCACTGGAACACGTTTTTTCAATCTGACTTGAATATCTACAAGCTCGTCCTTGTCCTTTGGAACATATGATCAAAGTAGGGCTCTTATTAGGCAGCCAGAGGAATAACTTGCACTTTATAACTGGTATGCAAGAGAGCAAATAAAACCACCAAGCAAAAGAAGTAAAGCCATAGGAAATACCTCAATCTGGGCCCGCTGCTCATAAGCGAAATACTGATCCCACAGCTTAGTCTGAGTCAAATATCTATAGTGAAATAACTCCTCTGTTATCTGCTTTCTTTCACAAGGATCTGTTGTAGGAAGGTACATAATGATGCCAACCTATTGAAAAGGAGAAATTCAACTCAAGCAATGTGTTGAGAGACTATAGTGCGTCAGAAATCGCGGTGAGTCTAAACCAAAATAATGACAAGGAACCTCTGATCTACTGTCTTTGGAAAAGCAGCTATTCAGACCAAAAGTTTATATTGAAATGTATAAAGGTTTAAAAGTTCTATCTCATAATGAAATTGAGCTATATGCTACAATGTAGAAACATTAAAACAACCAAGCATTTAAAACAAAGATTCGAGCATCTTAACGTATGCAGACAGCTATGTAGAAACATTAAAATAAATCCAAGTATAAATCCGTAGAATCGATCTATACGACTATACCTCAGATCCGGAAGGTATCCAGTTTGAAAGTGAGAGGCGGAATGGTGAAGGATGAGGAGAGAGCAATCGCCCGGGGCGAAGGCCATGATAGAAGAGCAGCGTCGGCGACCAGCAGTCGTTCGCGGCGTAGAGTGTGGAGAGCAAAACATTTCCTGATTTTGAGATATGAAAAAAAAATAAGTCCATGAGAACTCTAAACTATCACTTGAATTAAAACACTGAAGAAATCTAACAGATAATGACCAGCAAGGCATCAGCAGTTACATAATTTTTTCGACAATGACACAAAAATTTTCCCAAGACTATATATTTCAATATGTCTGCTTTCAGATGTTAAGCTGATAGCTAGCAGAACAAAGAAAACAGGCAATACTTTAAGCAGATTTTATTTATTGAGTTCTATCCACCTCAAAATGAATTGCAAATCAGATATTCAACACAACATGCACCTCCGCTCCTCCCCAAATGAATATGGTTGTAGGATGTTTAAAGCTAGATTCAAAAAGAGATAGAAGATAATAATTGTAATGCTTGCACAACATGAACTCTAAACTATCAGTTGGCTGTAGGATGTTTAAAGCAGTCGACCTAGATTCAAAAACCCAAGAACCACATGAAAAAGCATTAACAGCATAACTTACACCACAAACATGGTAAAGAGATAGAAGATAATTGTAATGCTTGCACATCCAGTTGACTTGCCATTTGGTTAGAAAGCACCTAAAATCATGTTTGATTATGATGATTTCAGTTGCCATAAGCTATCTTAGCTCTATATTTTAAAGAGTTAATTGAAGAGCACAAATAAGTGCTTAGACTTGAGAGCTTCAAGAGACCAGACCTGCACGAATGGATGTCTCAATGCTATCTAGGTCGGCTGCTTGAAGCTGACGGAACCTGAAAAAGAATGCAGCACACACGAATTAGGAACCAGCCAGGGCCCAGAGGTAACTTTCTCATGTTTCTTCTCAACCATTACGAGAGATTCAAGCATGCTGCACTAGCTATCAGTTTGCAAAATACAGCACAAAGAAGAGGGAACTGATGAAAGTGCTGTCTCATTCCAGTTGAATCAATAGCACATATCAGCACAACTAAACCAAACCTAAAGTCGACTACTCTGGTCGAATCGACAAACTGTCTGAATCAAGATAGGAGTGCCTTGCACATATATGGATATCACAGGTGAAAGCATTAACCTTGAAAACATGTGATTGCTTCCAAATTTCAAATGTGAAATCCAGCAATGCCTTAATAAAATCCCTAAAATTGGATCATCAGATTATGACATCAGGCAAGTTTTCAGGCATTTAGGAAATTCTACAAATAGAGATCAATTCCATCTAATCCATCACCGCAATCTTGAATTTGAATCAGGAATAAAGACATTCATATATCAGAAGGTAGGGAGAGAGAGAGAGATACCAGTCTACAACTTGTTGAATCTTAGGAGCAAACTCCTCAACCTAAATACAAACAAAACCACACCCTAACAAAATCTGATTCAAACACTTGAATTGCTACTGATTCCATAGCCCTCATACTCGTTTTCTCCCTCGCCCACTTCCGATGGGTAAGAGGTTGAAGATTTGAATGGGTTCAAGTCTCACAGCAATAAAAAATTGCTTTACAAATTTGAAATTACAACTACAATATAACAAATTAATGATGATAAAGTAGATTAAAACAAGGAATATGTGAAAATTTCGAAAAAAAATTGGGGTTTCGGAATCTCACCTCGTTGTGCTACTGGGCACTGGCTACTGCTGCGGATATCTTTACACAATTTAAGGTGTCTAACATTATTGTTCAATCTAGCTTCTTTTCATTATCAAAGGCAGCCTATTATTCCAGCCTCCTTTACATAGAATAAGTAGTGTTGTCCCTATTAACAAATCAAGCACTATATCTTTACAAAATTTAAGGTGTCTAACATTATTGTTCAATCTAGCTTCTTTTCATTATCAAAGGCAGCCTATTATTCCAGCCCCCTTTACATAGAATAAGTAGTGTTGTCCCTATTAACAAATCATGTTCGAATGCAGTGAATCACTTCCAAACAGCTTTTTTGTTCACTTAACATGCAAAGAGAGTAGTAAATCAAAAAATATATTTTAGGGTAAAAAAAAGAAATTTATATAATACTTGCCAGTAGCTCCTCCTTTTCGAGTTATAGCACCAAGTATTTAATGGGACACAATCCCTTTGATATATAATGCCACTGTCTAAGCCAAAAAAAATCAAAAAAAGATGTAAACTATACAGTAATATGAACAACCAAGTGCCTCTGTTAATGCCTTATTCTAAGCTAAAAAAGGAGAAGAAATATGGAGACTTTAAAAACTTCTAAGTCCCAAAACCAACTAGATTACAAGGAATTGTCTGAAAAACCCCATGGTTTAAAAGATATATTTGATAATCACAAGTTGAATATAAATGTTCTTGTTTTAGATTAATTGTAAAACTCTCGCTTCTAAACCTTCCCGTGATTATATTTATACCATTATTATTGCTCTATTTTTTCCAACCAAAATAATGTCACAGATGGTCAAGAAGATTAGACAATTTTACCTCTAGTTAAAGGATGAAGATGATGATCATGATTAACATGAAACAACTGCTCCTGAGGCTGCTGATGATGATGTTCAGAAGTACGAGAATCTCACAACATCATCATACACCTTGTGTATACAACAACGGCTCCTGAGGCAGAAACTCATAACACTTATTGAAGGCAAATAAGAATCCCAAATTTAGTAACTACTTAAATAAATATAGTGCTTGTTTTGTATGAAGAAGAACACAATGAAGATTCTTAGATATAATCCGCCCCTTACACACCCATATATGGTCAAATTCCAACGAAACTAAACAAACCATTAAGATTTGATTATGCACTAATGACAGATGGATGTTAAACTGAAAGTTCAGTTTCTAAATCAACTTCAAGATGCAACATCACAAGCTATTTCGTATAGAAGACCAATGCAGAAGCAAGTAATATCACTATATCACTACATAAAGGGGCTTGTTTTTCTATGAAACCCTTAATCAGTGACCACAGACATAAAATAGGTATATCAATGGATTAAAAGATGCACAACCTTAGAAGAAAAAACAATTGCAGAAATTGCTTAACAAAAAAAGTGAAAAAGCGATTGATTTAACAAAGAGAGCAAAAGAAACAGGAAAAATTGGAGGACAGGAAACCCTAAAAATGAAGAAAGGTTACAGATTGGATGAGGTATAGGCTGAGCACGAAGCATTGCAGTTCGTATTTATTTTCCCTTGTTTATGTCGAACTTTCTTCTTCTTCTTCACAGTTGAGAGGGTAGTGAGAATAGAGATAGGCTGACTACGAAAGGAGATAAAAAAAAAGGGGCTAACCTTTGGAGAGTGAAGCTCGAGGTCAAGCAATCGAAGGGAAGCTCGAGGTCAAGCAAGCAAGACCTGGTCGGTCAGGGATGTGTTCGAATTCTACTGTGAGAAAGGAGGTTGAGCAGCAACCTTCATCGTTGAGACAGAGAGCCAGGAAGGACGATAGATCGAGAGAATGAAGATTCGAAGAGCTTCCACTGGTCATCAATGGCGGACGAAGATGAATAAGGACGAGGAAGGAGTAAGGGCGGACAGATCTGAAAGTCGAGATGAGAGGGATGAACGGAGGAGCGAGGAGGGTTTTTTAGATCTGAACTGAAAGTGAGCGGAGTGAGGAGATGGGTGCTAACTAGGGTTTCGGAATTTCCTTTTTTTATTAATTCCTTTTTTTTAATTACATGTTTTAGCCACGGCATCATCTCGCCGTGGCTTTTCCGTGTGGCTAATTTGGTTTTTTCCCACCCGATAGCCACGGCAAATCCCTGCCGTTGCTACTGAGCATGGCTAAATTGTTTTTTTTTTTTTTGTAGTGTCAGTAGTCTCACCCAAACAGCTGTCTCTCACCCAATTAACAAAATCAAATGCACAAAACCAAATTAACCATAAACCGTACACATAACTCACATTATCCAAACAACAATTCCTCTTTCACACAAAATACACATCCAATTAGCTACAAACTATCCACAAAATTCACATTATCCAATAATTAAGCTACATTCACCCATAGAAATCACAAAAGATTCACGTCATTCACCCATAGTAAAGTTTAAACTATCAATATATACGACCTATATTGAAGACATTAACCAATTAAACTAGTACAGAATATCTTCGAAATCATCCAATAGGGCTCCTTCGTTTGGAACTATAAAAATAACCGGCATTATATAATGTCATTAGTAGACACCACTAGAATCGATCGTACCTATAATTAGACACTTGTATTGGCTTTATCTTGTCCAAAAGCTTCCTTGCTTCAATGAATCCACCAAGTGGTCCTAATAAAGTGCACTTTATCTGTTTCCACCTGTAATTCGCCATTCGAAATTCATGGTCAACCAAAAATTGGGTGGGATTAACTATCTTATCTCCCCACTAAATAGACATGGACGATTCAGATTGCAGCATCTATATATCTACATATATAAAGAAAACTACAAACTGATGGACTACTCAATGAAGAAAGTAAGCAACAGAGGTTGAGAATACCTTGGTATGAAGGGAAGTGCTAGACAGTGAAGGTGAAGATGATTAATGTTGTTAAATGGGGGCTGGTGAAAGCCAAATCTGTAACAATCACTAGTAGAAAAATGGCCTTTGGCCACACTTAATTTACCACGGTTCCGTGTTTTTGTGTGGTAACTTTTCAAGGTTTACAAGTTTACCACGGTTCCTAGGAGAACCGAAGTAAATTAACATCAAATTTACCACGGTTCCGTGTAATTTTGTGGTAAAATTTCAAAGTTGACAAATTTACCACGGTTTCTTGGAGAACCGAAGTAAATTAGCATCGTATTTACTACGGTTCTTTTTTTTCCGTGGTAAATTCTCAGGATTAGCAATAAAACCCTAACCGGCCTTCTCCCGTTCCCGACCTTCTTCTCAATTGCTCGCCTCCCAAATCTCATGGCTCCTCCTCTCCGTTTCTTTTGCTCTCTCCATGGCTCCGTGGTTGACTCCCTTCTTTTCTTTTGCTCTCTCTCCCGACCTTTTTTTTTTGCTCTTTCCATTGCTTTTGCTCTTCACAAACAAATAAGAAGGTTTGGGAGGCGAGCCATTGCTCCTCCTCTCCGTTAATCAACCACTGGAGTACAAGAGGTGACAGGAGCTCCGTCTTGTCGATGGCGTTTCTCGGAATTCAGGTCCGATGCCGATTTGGAACGGCCCAACGCTTTCGAGAAGATTGAGTTCTTCTTCAGGGAGCGAGGAGGCGCGCTTGGTGGAGTTTGTTGCACCATATCAAATAGAAGATGTGGATATTACTAGGTAATGCGATCTCTCTCTTAAGAAAACTATTGATCTTGTTGTTTGTATTGAATGCCATTTTGAATATGATTGATTGTTTTTGAAAGGAAACTTGATACAATATGATAGTTAGGGTTTATTTGGATCTTGAGTAATGGCCTGATGGTTAATTTGGAAACTTGCATTTATTTTGCACTTTCATAGGAGATGATAGGAAGGAATGATTGATTGATGATTAATGGGAAAAGGTTTAGTTCACCTGCAGTGGCAGTTTTCATAGGTACCTAGCTTGTGGCAAGGAATTTGGTGTCACTTTGAGCACATGTGTTCATTCGGAGGATGATTTTGACTTATTAGAAGGAATGTAGTTCAGAGGAAGCATGGAAGGGTTTCATATCACACTATGTTGGTGGTTAAATTGTCACGGAGTTGGCTCATTAGGTGTGTGACAGTTTGAGGCTTTGAGCGGTTAGCATAATTAAAGTGGGGAAACCAGGCTGGTTAATATTTGGCTTACCATGAAATCTTCGACTTTGTTAAGATCTTTGAGGTATGAGACATTGAAAGACTTGGTTAAATTGTTATTTATTTCAAGATTATGATAGCTGACTATGAATGGTATGAAATTGGTCACCAAATAAATGAAGTTTCTGTTTTGGGCTAAGTGAATAGGTCGTTCGCAATAGCAAAAGCAATGTTTATCATATTTGCTAGTTTTAAAGGAAATCTTCTTAACTGTTTTCACTTTGGCTTGCTTCAAAAAGGGGTAGTACTATGTAATTTCAGTGAGTAGAAACTAGACATACAAATAAGATTTATGAACACAAATACACAATGAAGGAGGCTTTTTAATGTAAGAAATGTTATCAATCATCTGTTGCGCTTGCTATCATTGCCTCCAATTTTCAAGAAATGTGTAGATAGCATAAATTGGCATATGGCTTCCTCCAATCTCCTCTTAGTATCATAAGTTTGAATTGGAGTTTATATTATAACAAGTTGTTGCTCTATTTTAGAGCTCGGGCTATATGATTGGAGCTGATGAGTTGAAGCAATTGAACTTGTGAAGCGCAATGATTTTATATGACTTTTACATGCTCTCTTTCTATTTCACAAGGCACATTTCTCATGCTTGATTTTGGTTTTGCTCAAGTTATCTTAGATTTATTTTGCTGGGTGAGGCTTGCTTCTTATTAATTGCAGCATTGCTAAGCACCTGGAGTATGCAAACACTATGTTCTCATTCATCTGGTGGATCATTGGGTTTTATTGGGTGTCATCTGGCGGAACTACACTCTTGGATGACGCACCATATCTTTACTGGTGAGCCTGATTTCTCTCATTTCTACAAACAACGTATATAACTACACTTCTCAGTTCTCACTTATACATTGATTGTCTTCAGGCTTTGCATCACATTTCTAGCTTTCGATGTTTTCTTTGTTGTCACATGTGTTATTGCTGCGTGCCTGATTGGTATAGCTGCTTGTTGCTGCTCTTAGGATAGAGATTGATATAGCTAAACTTCAACAAAACTCGTTCCAGGATAGAGATTGGTATCGACTCTTAATTTCATTATAAAAATTTCTCTTGGTTAAATTTTCAGCTTATTTTCATTTGTGCTAAGATAGTTAACTTTAGGTGCATCAACACCTTAAATATTATGATATGTAATATCTTTGACAAAAGAATTGCTTCCTGAGCTCATGTGGTTTGAAGATACACCTTGAAGTGCTAACCATTGTGTCCGTTTTTAGAAGTAATTGGGCATGAGCTAAGATGGATTACTATCTACATTAAAAGCTGCGTATAATTACTATGTTATTTCTCATTTATTTTTCAGCTGGCACTTTCATTAGAGCTTTAGATTTCATGGTCTTTGTTTTGTTCTGTATTTTCTCTAATTTAATGCCATGAACCTATTTTACAGTCATTCTGTCAATTATTGGGGAATTTAGGGCTAATATTGATTCTGTTCTGGAAAAGCTAATGAAATTTTAATTTAATTTATTTTCTTATATATAGACATTTGAAGATGATAATTGTTCTAATCGTCTAGTTTCTTACTTTGTTAATCACCAGGACGAGTTCAACTCTGGGAAATCCACTGTTATTAATGCACTCCTTGTTGGAAGAATTTTTAAGGAAGAAGTTGTTCCAACAACAAATTATATAAAAATTTTACGGTATTCAGAGGCTGATTTTGGTGAAACACGACGTTGTGAAAGACATCCTGATGGTCAATATATTTGTTATCTAACTGCTAAGATCCTGAACTTCTGTTCAAGCTACACTCTACTGAAGACTCGGATAGTGTTCAGGTAAATTTTTCTTAAAACCCATTTTAAAATTATACTATTATTTTATTCAAGTCTATTAGCTCAAATGGTAGTGCGATGTGTTTATACACAAAGATGTGGGTTCGAATCCCGCATAGGCTACTATATATATATAATAATCGGGTAACAATTACCAAAATACATATTTACTTCGGTTCAACAATTAACCACGGTTCAAAAACAATTACTACATGACTAATTTACCACGGTTCAAAAACAATTACTACACGACTTATTTACCACGGTTGACACATTTACCACGGTTCACAAGGCCTACAGCTACGAACAGATTTACCATGGGTGGACAATTTTACCACGGTTCTGGTCACGTGGTAAACAAATTTACTATAGCCACTTTTACCTCGGTTCAGAACCGTGGTAAAGCTTGCACATGGAACCGAGGTAAAACCGGCCTTCTCTACTAGTGAATTATAGGCAGCAACAATTATACAGAGAGAGAAATAGAATAAACAATCAAGCATGAGAAGCTAAGTATCTATTGCATAATATGAATTTCTCCTTTGCTATCCATATCAAAAAGATATTAACTACACCTCTCATCCTTCCAGACGAGTGCCAGTGGTATAATTCCTGTTTCGTGATGTGCATGCCTGTGAAAGCACAACAATGTAAAAAAAAGCACAAAGTAAAACATCAGGGAGCACTGCTTAATAGAATCCTTCTTAAGTTATAACAAATGAACTATATTTTAATAGAATTGGTTTTTGTCTAGTTAATAGAATCATTCTTATGATAGCTATATAAAGACCATATCCAGGTCTCAAATTTGGGTCTCAGAATGCCAACAAAGCAATATTCATGCAGAAAGTCACTTACGTTAAAATATGTATAGGCCATGCTATTGAAATCCTAAAAGTTTAGAAATGCACTTGCCTCATTTCCACTCTTAGACTTTTTCTTGATTTCAGCTACGAGTTTCCTCTCTTGTACTTCCAATTTCCAAGTACAAATAAGGGGAAATATCCTAGGATGATCCACTAGAAAAATTCACATTGATATAGGGTTATAAACAAACCTCCAACTGCAGCGATCCAATCTCATGTTCAATACCTAAAAAGAAAGTGAAATAAATGGATCAACATGAAATACGAACTTACAAAGTTGGTGCTAGAGAAATATAAATTCAGAGACAACATGTAGTTTTTACCATTTATGAGTACCAATAGAATACCAATAGAATGTACTTCACAAATGATCCCTCTACGAATTTTGAGGTTAGGGTGTGCATGACAGAATCCACGGAAAATAGCACTGGGGTAGGAACCCTAAGTTTTCGGGCTTTTGTCATGCATCTAGCTTCCTGTATTGGAATCAAAAGTTTGCAAGCATGTTTTTACAGCCATATATTGCATCTTCAAATTGCAGAATACATGGATAAATAAAACTTAGAAAATCTAGCCACTAGGCAAGGCAACAGACCACAATCTGGCGTTTAAGCGTGAGCTTTGAATCCAAAGTAGGATGCATGTACTTCTTTGAGAAACGCTCGTTGATAACACGTCTTCCTACAAAGTTTGATTAAAAAACTCTATGCAAAGATTAAGTCGAAACATACTCAGAACTCATCATTCTGTAAAAGATAACATGTAACACAATAAATAGTAACCATCAAATGATTAAATATAACTACTTCCAGTTTAAAATATTTGGCGAAAAGCATAAGTGCAAACCTCCTTTATTGATCACTACTTACAAATTTGGAATACAGAACTTATAAAAAACAAAAATGACAAATATTCCTAATTGAAGACCGTATATTGATTTTTCAGACGCCTACAAACAAGAAATACACCAGTAAGCAAGCATGGATAATCACAATGATTATATTTGCATATTTGGATAAAAATGCATACATGATCTTTCCATTGAATGCATACATGGTCTTTCCATTGAACAAGGTATAGACAGAAACTATAAGAAACAAATCCAATAAATGGAAATTATTTTAGGCAATGAATTATAATTTGTAAAACACTGAATTGGAGAAAATCCATGGAAGTAGAAGATCAAGGCAATCTCACTTCCTAAAACTCATGGTTTTTTTAGATATATCTAGCAGAGTAAATATACAAAGCAAATAACTATATTTTCACCCTTCTCAGTGAAATCAGAAGAAGTACAAGTGCCAAATAACACATAATAGCTGTAATTCCGCCCTTCTCAATGAAATTAAAACCCTAGAAAACTAAAAACAAATTGGAGACAAATTGAGAATAACTCCATACTCCATAATCTTCTTCAATCAACATAGAATGGCATGTGAAATCTATTCCCAACAAAAAATTGCAAAACATGTAAAAAATCCTAAAATTGGCATTGGAGATGCAAAATCGAAAGGGGAATGGAATGACAAAGAAACTTACCCGAGGCTAAGCAGGAGAGACATCGACGGCGAAATCGATGGACGGAGGAGGGAGCTTCGACAACAACAACTCAGGCGAGGCCGCGAGGGAGACGCCGAGGGATTCGCGCGCATGAGAACCAAACACCAAGTTGATGAGGGGGAGGCCAGTGAAGAGACAAAGGGAGAGAGACGCCGACGAGGAGGAGGTCAAGAGTATAGAGAGAAAGAGATGCAGGGAGTCGCTGGCGAGGAAGAGGCGGAGTGAGTCGCCGGCGAGGAGGAGTTGGAGTGTGAGTCGCTCGTTGGCGGCTTCAATCGCTCGAGGGCTTCAAAAGGGGGAAAAAGGTTCGAGAAAGATCAGGGATGTTATAAGTTTTATTTGTCCAGAAAATAAAAAGAAAATAATATTTTATTACCGGTTATCCTATATAACTGGTAATAATATACGCGGGTATATTTAAAACCGGCAATTTATTTTAAAAACCGGTCTTAATTTGATTAAAATAGAGTTAATACCGGTTATTCTAGATAACCGATATGCGAGAAGTTAAATATTACCACTTAAAAACAACCGGTCTTAAATTTCCGGTATTAAGTAAGACTTTTGTACTAGTGCTTGTCCGGCCACCAATATAGACGGTCTTTCAATGGTACAGATGGCACATGAAAATGTGCTATTTGCTCCACCACGTTACTCGAGAGGACATTTCCTAGCTTTTGGATATTCCAGTTTCCATTACTCATATAATTATCCACCGTTTCATTTATATCTATATTGTTTGGCTGAATATAATATTGTAATAGAGGAGGAAGATTATTCCATGTGTCTCGCCAAAACTTAATGGTTTTTCCGTTACCTATTGTCCACATTAATCCTGACTTAAAGGTAGGAAGTAACTTTCACAACTGGGACCATTGCCACGAGGCGTTGCCTCTCTCCTCATAATTTAGGATGTGCTATGTTTTCAGATATTTATGTTGTATGATTCTAACCCAAATTTTGTCTGGTTCCGCCATGATTTTTCATAGTAGTTTTAACTGTAGCGCCTCATTCATATCATGAGTTTTCCGAATACCCATTCCTCCTGTCACTTTTGGTCTACATACTCTGTCTCAGCTAATAAGCGGTTTATGTAGTCGATCTTTGTTCTAGAAAAAAAGACCTATTGATTTGGTCCGATTTTTTTTATGTATTTGCAGTGGTAACATAAAGCTTTGCATAACATATAGTGGTTTAGACGACATATTTGTATTTATCAGTGTTGCTCTTCCTTGCTGTGACAGAGAATTAGCTCGCCATTTTGAGAGTTGATTTGAGGTGTTGGTTATTATTTCTTTAAAGGCGGTTTTGTTCACCCGTTCATTTACAATCGGACACCCAAGGTACTTATCCAATTTCGTATGTTTGGATATGTCTAAGCACCCTTCAATTTCCAGGATGCGTGATCTTGGTATACCACTTGTGACTTGAAATGCCGATTTATGATAATTGATTTTTTGGCATGAGATTTGACAGTATTCATCAATAATCCTTTTGACATGAGCACATTCCGTTAGATTTCCTTTCAAGAAAATGATTATGTCATCTGCGAATGCCAATAAGGGGATTCTTGGGCAGTTCCTACCAAAGGAAAAGCCAAGAGCATTACCCGGTTGACTTGCCTCAGAGGATAATTTTCTAGCCAAGACTTATGCCCCCAGCAGAAATAAAAGTGGAGACAAGGGATCACCTTGACGCAACCCACGAGACGGAGTAAAAACCTCTGTAGGACCATTGTTAACTAGAATAGAAAATGAGACCGTAGTTACACATTCCATCACTAGCTCTGTAAATTTTTGATGAAATCCAAATTGCTTAAAGACTAGCTTAGTGAAACTCCAGTCTACTCTGTCATAGGCCTTTTCCATCTCTAATTTTATTGCCAACCACCCATCAACACCTTTCCTACTCTTGAAGGAGTGAAAAATCTCATGTGCAATTAACACATTGTCTTGAATAGCTCTGTCTGACACAAACGCTCCTTGCAGAGGGTGAATTAGCTTGCCCATTACTTTCTTCAGTCTTTCTGTTAATAATTTTGAAATTACCTTATAGATTGTAGTGCATAGACTGATAGGTCTGTAATATGTCGTTTTAATCGGATTGTCACGTTTTGGTAAGAGGGAAATAAAGGTATGATTAATTTGTCTTAAAATTTTACCTGTATGAAAGAATGCTTTTACGGCCTGAAAAAAAATCCAGACAGACTATTTCCCAATAGGTTCTGTAGAACTCAGCTGTTATGCCGTCTGGTCCCGACGATTTGTTGTAGCCTAGACTTCACTGCATTCTTTATCTCCCTATTTGTAGGAGGGGAAACTAGCATCCAATTATCCTCATCAGTCACTAACCTTGGTAGTAACTGTATGTAGTCTGTCATAAGATTTAAATTGATTGATTCTTTAGAGAACCGTTTTGCAAAGTTATTTCTGATCTCTCCCCTCACATTCATCCCCCATTATAACGGTTCCTTCAGAGGATGCGATACTCCTAATAAATTTTCTATTTCGTCTTCCCGACGCCACCCTATGGAAATAAGTTGTAGTCGTATCTGATAGTCGGAGATGCTTAGATTTCGCCCGTTGGCTCCAATATTCCTTCCGAAACATCAAAAATTTTCTCCTTCTTTTGAATAAGATTATTTTCCTTTGTTATCAGACGCTCATTTTCTCGGTCCTCTGTATCTACTTGAATCCTAATCAATTCTTGTTCCACTTCCGCTAATTGACAAAAATATTCCCAAATGTGTTCTTATTCCAAATTTTTGCCTTTTGTTTCATAATTTTGGTTTTATACATTATTCTAAACATAGTCGAACCTGAACAATTCGCACTCCATGACTGTTTCACTATGTTTGTAAAATCCGGTCTATGAAACCAAATGTTCTCCATCTTGAATGGTGGGGGTTTATATATGGCTTTCGACGTTAGTTTGACGGAAATTGGACAGTGATCTGACGTCGAGAATACACCATTTAGTGTACTTATGTTCGGGAATACATCTAGAAATTGCTGATGAACTAATAGTCTATCTAGTTTCTCTAGAATATTGTCTTCTCCAAACCTTTTCTTTCTCCATGTAAACTTGTTTCCCAACCACGGAATCTCTATTAATGAACATATATTCTTGAACTGGTTTAGTCCATTAAACCTGGCAAGAGAGGGCGCCCCACCACCCTCATTTTCACAACTCTGGCTGATTTCATTTAGGTCACCAATTACTAGACATGGGAGTTGTTCATTCATTATTAGATCAGTAATTATTTCCCATACCTTGCATTGCACTTCTCAAAAAATCCCCAGCATGGACCCTTCTCAATCTTGAAACCGTCTATTATCCCCAACTAACCCGCTTGTTCTACATAAACCTAAAAGCCAAACACGATGCCGATGGTTGGTCTTTGGAATCTGTTGTCAAGGGAGTTAGAATCTCTTTCAACTCCATTGACTTTGCAGATTTCCTTGGCCTACCTAGCCCTTGTCCACGCTCTGAAGTACACCCCTCTAAAGAAAACTGTATTATCCTTGACCGATCCAAATACCTCCTACCCGAAGCATCTAACAGCACCTCAAAGCAGCTCACCCACTCATCCCTTACCCTAGAGGCAAAAATTATATTTAACATCATTGTTCGTTGCCTCTTACCCCGTCTTAACTCTGGCTCGCTCCTTACTGACAATGCCATGGTCCTACTTTACCGAATTCTCAATGGCCTTGATCTTGATCTGGCCAACACCATTTTAGGATCCATGGCTCACACAAGAAAAGCTAGGAAAGGAACTCCCCTCCCCTTTGACACCCTTTTGACCCAAATCTTCAAAGCTTCTGGAATCGATTTCAAAAATGAAGAACAACATCGTCATATGGGTAAGTTCGACTCCAAGAGCCTTGAAAAGATAAGCATCACTCGGTCTCCCCAAGGGACTTTGAGTCTTGCCTCTCCTTCAAAAGCTCTTCTCACTGCCTCGGTTGTTGATGAGCGCATAGACAACCTGGAGTTGGGCTTGGAGGAAGTTCGCCTGGATATCAAGGAGCTGCACAAGGAGTTCATGACGGAGATGAGCGGGGTAACCAAGCTGTTACAAGGTCTGTGGACGAGGCTCATTGATGATGCTCCGGACGATGAAGCTTAACCCTATCCTACCCCATCCTTATCCCAAACTTGATACATTGCTTGTTTTTGGAAACTGTTTCAAAACTTTTGGTGATTGTTTTACCTCCTCCCTTTGTTGAAAGACAAAAAGAGGGAGATGATCCTGCTGTGGTTTAGAACTTGAAAACTTTTTTGCACTGCTGTGAAGGTCTTGAAAGACCTTGGTTTTGTTTTCAGTTGGATGTTTTTCATGCTTTAAAACTTTGATCCAACATTTGTCTAACCCTTGCAGGTACTTAGTCTGATTTTACTTATATTATATTATAAATGCTTGACTAAGTTGCATGGATGCACATGTTTTGTCTTTCATCAAAGGGGAGATTGATAACTCCCTCCCTTGATGAAAATCGGAATAAGTTTCAAAGGCCTTGACAGTCTGTTTATGTCAAAGGTCCTGAAGCTTTAACAGTGTTGATGAAACACAAAACATGTTCTATATGATATTATGTTCGAATATTATTTCATGTTGTTATATGCTTCCATATTATTATTATATATACACTAACCTTTCAGGAAGCATTTTCGAATATTATTTCCTTCCTTATGTTGTAAATCGAGAAGATTCAAATCGGAAGATTATGGCCTTCGAAGTTTCCAAAGATAGAAGATCCAGCTCAAGCCATGATCCTCTCTAGCCGTTGGTGAAGATCCTTAGGCACCGATTTGTTTCAATATAAAGAAAAGGAAGAAGAAGGCAGCTACACATCTGTCGAACACAAGCTTTCATACACTCAAGCCTTCAAAGAGAAATATGTCTTCTTTGTGTGCTCTCTACTAGTCCTTAAGAGTCTGTTATTTCATTTCAAAGCATTTGAGAGTTACACGGTGAGCTTATAGGATATATTCAGTTATAGTGTTATACTCGAGAGTTTGTAACTCAGGAAGTGAACACTAGGCGATTGATTCACTAAGTGTAAGAGGATTGTACTACATAGCATAGAGAGGTGGGGCTCTTCTAGATTGGTCTAGGACTCCAATGGAACGTGAGTTGACTAGATTGCAATTGTATAGGAGAGAGGCTTCTCGGGGAGCTACTAGGATCCTAAGTCTTGTGAATCAATAAAAGCCGATTGAATCCTAGGGTTGTGGAAGAACCCTAGGCGGGGACGTAGGCCAAGTTCGTGCCGAACCTCGTAAACAACTCATCGAGTCCTTTATTTTATGCTTTACCTTATTTCTGCACTTGGTTCGATTGTTTAACTTTGTGATTCAGGTTTTTAGAGAAAAGACTAAGTCTAATCTCAAAGGGTTTTGCACGAGCTTCAAAAGTCTTGAGACTATCTGCGAAAAACCGGCATACTCTATTCAACCCCTTTCTAGAGTATTTCTATATTACTTTGTTTTACCACTACAAAAAAAAATTGCATTAGCCACACGACTTTAGAAACGGCTTGATTTTACCGTCACAAATGCAGATTTTTTTCCACGGCTGAGCAACGGCATTAATACTATCGCTAGCTTTTGTGAAGGTTGGGCATTTCCATCACTAGCTTTTGCGACTACAAGACACGGCCGTTGCAAAATTACAATTTTTTTTAATGGGAAAAAAGTTTTAAAAAAATATAAACCTACCTTATCCTTTTATATGTCATTGTCTGCCTCTCATCACTTGCAACTCTATCTCTCATTCAATCGCCGCCACCAACCCCTCAAATCTCTCAGATCTGTGGGTGCATACCAATCCTCATCTCCTCCTCCCATGGAACCTAGATCTACATCTCCCTTTCTCTCTCCCCCGTTCGTCCTCTCAAATCTCAATCTCATATCTCCCTTCTTCTTCCTCAAATCTCAATTTGTCTCACTTATTTCATTCTCCTCCTTTCACGATTCAACCCAAATCCAGATGTGTATCACTTACTCCCTTCTGATGCCGATGCTAGAAGCCCAAAACCTTCTCGTTGCTACTGTCGACGCCAAGTCGAAGATAATCCAAGAGTCGTCGCCAACGCAACCTTGAAAGGTAATTGTTCGTCTTCTCTATTGTAGTTGTAGATTGAGTTAAGATTTACATACCGTGAGATTCTAGTTTCAGTTTAGGGTTAATTTACTGTTGGTGGAGTTGAATTAGGGGTTTTGGCTGTTCAGTTTGGTACCGAGGATTCGGGGTGAAACATGTATTTTTTTTTTTATGAATGTTCTACTTCAAAAAGTCTGAATCATGTTACTAAGGAGGCAATAGGTCGATTCTTGTTGAGAGAAGGATCCACCACCTTACTCGCTACTTACCAAGGAGGCAATAAGTTCATTTATTTACTTATTTATCATTTATACAAGTTTACATTTGGATTATAACAGCCCTTCTAAGAAATCAAGTCTTTACGAGGGTCATGAATTTCTTGAAGTGTAAGGCCATGGAAGTCCACAAACCCGGCCTAAGATGTAAATGATAATCCCTTAGTTGATAAGCTTAATGCTGAAAATGAAATCCTATTCTTTGTTGTTTGTTTTGCATATTGCCATAGTGTTTTTTTAATTTGTTTTGTTCAATGTTCTAAAAGGCGCTAGGCGGCCGTTAAGCGGTGGGTGGCCGCCTAGCGCCTAGGCGGTTAGGCGGGTGCCTAGGCGGCGCCTAGGCGGACTTAGAACAAACTTGATTATTTCCTTATATTTGGACGAATAATAACACTTGTCAATAATTCATATAATGTAATAATAATCCATAATATCGCTCATAAACCCAAATTTGTAGTAGTTAACTAACACTAAAGTAAATAAACGCAAAAGTACATCTCTGACTAACAACTCTAAACCTCCTAAAATCCAAAACTATAAGTTCGACTGAAAAGAAAATGCATCCCGACATGGGGGATAAAAAAACCCTAAGTCAACTAATCATATGCTTAGAAGCGCAAATTGAATAATCGTTGGACTAGGCGGTGCCTAGGCGGGACTAGTCGGGCCCAGGCGGCGCCTAGGCGGGACCAGGCGGGACTAGGCGGTTCCTGGACGAATTTCCGCCTACAGGTCCGCATAGGCTTAAAAATTCCTAGGTCCCGTCCCGCCTAGCGCCTAGGCGCGATTTTTAGAACACTGGTTTTGTTTATTAAACACTACATCTAACCTCACATAATAGGTTATGTTTCATATCACTGGCAATTGGCATTCATTTTCATGATCAACTAATTTTATATGCTCTCCTCTCTGTGTGGAGTAAAAAAATCACAGAGATTTTCATTTTTTTATCTGTTTCTTGTATTGCAATTGCA
Source organism: Persicaria tinctoria (assembly GCA_037127255.1). Classification (NCBI taxonomy): domain Eukaryota; kingdom Viridiplantae; phylum Streptophyta; class Magnoliopsida; order Caryophyllales; family Polygonaceae; genus Persicaria; species Persicaria tinctoria. Next base: position 26,883,961 of record JBANSL010000006.1, read on the forward strand.
TTGGTGCATATATAAGGATGTTCATTCAGTAGATACATAATGTACCGTGTACGTGTTGATATTGTCCTCTTTCTATTTGCTATTGTTAATATGCGAATCCTTTTAATTATCTAGAGTTTCATACATTCATTTTATTCGAGGCACTCAGATTAAGATTTCCATGTGCATATCATATCATATTGTACCACTCTGATTCGTATTTATATGTGCTTTTTGTTTTCCCTTAACTAACAAGGAAAGGATCAAGGTTCAAGTGCATCACCTGAAAGCTTGTTTCAGGTTGTGGTTCGGATTGGAAATCAGTGATTGATAGTTCATCGTATTATCTATCCCTTTCTTAAAAATCAGTGTGCAAGTGTTGTTTTATTATTTTATTGATAAATATTGTTCATTTCTTTGTTTATTAATGGTCATTTCCTCTTATGTTTCTTTGCTCGGGACGCAACTTGGAACAAGTTTAGGGTGCTTGACTGTTGGCCATTTCCTCTCATTGCTTTTATTATGTTATAATATGGTTTCTTATGTTAAAATTTTGAATTGTAGGATTAGAAAATTCTCAAGTCAGATTGAGCAAACTCTTGAGTGCAGAAGTTAAGTTGATTTCGACGATAGGAGACTTTCTCTCGTTGCTCCTCTCTTTGCCGTTGCAGTGGCCTTGCAGCAGTCCGGGTATGGTCACTTATGCTCATTACTCCTCACATCCATTCTGATGCTCCCTTGTGTCTAGGTTTTCTTTTCCGCGGTTCTGCCGCTTTGTCTTTTTCGCTTTCTATGAAATTGCTAAGACATTATTGAGATTCCTTGTGCTCTGTTGTTCAATTTGTGATTTTATATGGAATTACTATGCAAGTGTGCATTTGTTTAGTTCTATAATTTACAAGTGTTCATGGTGTTTCATAGTTGAGTTCTATATTTTGTTTGATCAAACTTTCAAGATAGTCACCATTTAGTCTTCAATCAAACGTTTTAGAATTTGTTTTTGGAAAAATAAAAAGATTATGACATTTGGCAAATACCAATCAGCATATATCATTCTATATGCATCTTGGGTAACCATTCAACATACGTTTATAAACATCCTCAAGGGAGAATAGATTTTTAAACATCATAGTCATACCTAGTGCTTGTAGTTCATACAAAATTCTCCACAAAAATCTTTCATTTGCATATAAATTCATTCCCAATGAGATGAATTATGATAAATGTGAAATTTTAGAACCCTTTGTTTAGCTAGCTTCACAACAGTAATTGTATACGATGAGAAATGTTGATGAGATGCCTATAAGTTTTCTTTGCAACATGAAATTCATGATTTCTAACTTGATCTCTTATATTGTCACATACAAAGGAGCAATTAAGAAGATGACTATGCATCCCCTAAAAGAGTAGGCACACACAACATGATTGCATTTTAACCTAGAATATGAATGTCAAGAGGGGTTCATGGAATCATGTTCATACTCATTGCTTCCATATGATCAATTTTTTAGCTGGAATTGATGGCTACTTAAATTCCCCAACAACATTACAACTGATCACGTTCAACAGGTCCCTCCACATCCCTCCTCCCCTTTTATCTTTTGCTTTGTTTATTTAGATTGCTTACTCCACATATGAAGTAAAGAAATGCCTCTTTTGTTTCATTTTGTGAAACCACTTGTTTCTTTCTGTTTTGGGTTTTGCTTTTCTTGTTGTTCCTGATTGTGATTTTTGCATTTCTTGTTTGATCTTCTGGTTTGGGAGATCGTTACTTTGCTTGTTCATTCCAATACAGTTTTTCCTTAGGGCTAGTTCTAGGTGACCCACAAACACCAAATAATTGATATCTGTTAGAAGATATTAGTTTTGGTTTGTTAATGAAATTTTGATACATAATCGAGAGAAAACCGTTATTAGGGAGAGGAATGACAATACGTGACTTTCATGGTACAAAACTAGGAATTAGAATTAGGCAGGCTACGAGTATGCTAGATTTCCACTATACAATAAATAAACAGATAATTTTCATTAATGAGAACCCTTTACACGGTTAAAAAGAAATAATTTTCATCAACGGAAACTTATACTTTCTATCTATTTTTTAAAACATAGGGTGGATTGGAGCATACCCAAGCTTGCCCTTGCATCCTTGCTTGGTTAATCTTAATATGGTTTGTGGACTAGTAAATAGACAAGATTATACGATTTGGTATTCATGGGGGAGGTTCTTTTTTCTTAGATGCCATTTGAAGTGGCTTCAGTTTTGGCCTCTTACTTTGAGAACTGAAAACACATGTTACTGAGTTATTAATTTATAATGGTATTGGTACTTTCTCCCCCTTTTATTAAATTAGTGTCTGACCATTTGTTTATTATTTTATCATTTTATTAATTTGGTAGCTACTACTCTGTTAGTACCATCGATCCATAAAACATTTCTCAACTCAATCTCTCCTAGCTGTCATTTTTTTTTAATTAATTACTCAGCACAATTGTGCTTGTTTGATCTTCTAAATTGGTATTTGTTTTTGCTTATCTTTGTTTGTTCTGTTTTGTATTGTCTCATATCTCATCATACCATTAGTTTTGTTCAATTGCTGAAAAGGGTTAGTTCATATGTTATACTCCGTATTAAGCTTTGGACTTTGGAGTGACTAGTAGTACTGGTGGCTGTATGATATACATCAACAGCTTGTTAACTTTGCAAAACGCTATAGAGTTTGTCTGGTTAACCTAGATTTTACTTATTTAATCTATTCACAAAGACTACATAGTTAATCTATCCACAGATTTTCATCAAGATTACAACTTTAACATACCTCAAGTCATTACTACTCAGATACATTGGTTGGTACTTAGACTATAGGCATTTCGATATCTATATGTTCTGGAAAGTTTCCTAGTTTGTCTGCAGCTGTATAGGTTTTCTGGTTAGTACACATACCAACCAATGTGATTGACTTCCCCTTCTCGTCTCTAGCTTGTCATAGTTGGTCAATTAATGAACCTTCTGAACCGGTGTTCATAGTTAGCTTCACCTTTTTTCCGTATACTGAACGCACTTAATATATGTGATATGTTGCTGCAAGGTTAGTTAATCAAGTTCGTCCCATGCTATATTTTAGGAACCCAAGCAAGGCTACAACGAAACTTGATGTATATTGCTGTGATTCAGATGTTCAGCCTCCTACAATTCATTCTCAAGTGAGCATTCATACACTAGGATTCAGTTGTGAAGTTAGACTTTCGACTGCTTTATTTGCCTATCAGACACTAGGATTCTTAAACTAGGATTCAGATGCCCAGCCTCATGATGTACCTTGTTGTGGTTCTTTAGTGGATATTATTGTGTTTGCTTTATTTGCCTATCATTTAGTTTAGTGATGTATGACCATCATCTGTTGACTAAATGAGTTAATTAGTAACTTCCAGATGTTTATACTACTAATGAACTAAGGTTTTATAGAACAAGTATGACACTAGGATAACAAAGTAAATAATCACTAGAAGGTGCTCTGGAATTTTTAAGCCTATTAGCTCAAATGGTAGAGCGATGTGTTAATGCACATTTATGCGGGTTCAAATCCCGCATAGGCTACTATTATCGTATTTTTTTTTTAATTTTAATAAACACATTAGCAACGGGATATTTACCGTCGCAAAAAAGGGTAATGTTGTGCCCAGAGGGAAAATGGCGGGGAAAAAGTATTTGCTACGGTGATTGCCGTCGCTAAATATTATTTGCTACCCTAGAGCTAGCGACCCTCGATTTGTCGTCGCATAGCCGTCGCAAAAAAGTATTTGCGACGGCAACCCTAGCTTTTGTGACGGAAAACCGCCGTTTCTAAAACGATTTTTTTTTGTAGTGTACTTTATCGAACCTTCACACTTGTCTTACTACCCAGATTTGCCGACAAATAGAAATGATTGATTCAATGCAGAGATATTCACTTGCACATGCCCTTGAAGAGCCAACACTTTCTTCCTGTTGACAGACCTTCTCTTGAAGCATTTACCAGCCTTGGACTTCTACTTTTTTAATTGATCCTCGTCGGCACCTTTCGGAGCCTCACCCATTTCAGGGTGGGACAATGATTTCTCAATTCGCAACTTCGTTCTCAATTTCAGCATTTCCTCATGAGCATCATAGGAGACAAACATCTCCTCATAGAGTTTATAGCCCTCCGGCTTGTTTTTTCCTTTACAGGGTTTAGATATTTGAGGAGCAGGATCTTCTGCTACCTTGCGTTTTTTCCCTTTGACAACTCCATTCGGAGCCGACCGAATTCCACAGACAGAAAAATAGAGATAGATTAGACTTTCAGATATTAAAGTTTTGAGAACAGGAAAGAGAGAGGTGCAGAGACAACAACACCACCACCATCGTTTTGGATTTCTTGGATCAATTGTCCCCAAAGCGAGGAGGGAGAATGAGAGAATACTAACCCTTCCAAATCCGAGAAGCAAGCAGAGAACAACATCCCGACCAAACTCTCCAACGAACATCCAAGCAACGCTTGAAGGACAGCAGCCACCCGAGAACGCCCAAATCGCAGCCCAAAGGCAACAACCAACAAAACTTCAAGCAACGGCCGATACATGGCGGATTTGGCCACGGTGGGGAGCGACGAGACCAGACCCGTACCCAAGCCACCAGTAAAAGGCTCAGAACCTTCTCCGCTGGGCGCCGATCAACCATCAGAGCCCTAAGGCTAATCCAACAACTTATCCCCAATTTAGAGATATCAAAGCATCCCTCCTCCAAATCTTCATCGAAGAGCACCCCAAGGTACCCGAAGAAGAAAGATCGACAGGAGAAAGGACCATCATCAAATCGAAAAGGGTAGAACAAGGAATCAGACTGTATTTTGTACTGGGTGAGGTTTGATTTCGCAACAAATTTAGGGCTCTTTCGAAGGAAGAAGAACTCAATCACAAAGAGGGCGTACGTAATCGAGATTGGGGTTCTTAAAAAGAGAGTTTCTCTCTTATTTTCTCTCTCATGGTTTCAACATATAAATACGGGTCAATGGTATAAATACGGGTCATGGTTTCAACATTTATTTATTTTTTTATTAGGTAAAAATTCGGATGGGAAACCCTATCCGAAAGCATCATGTCGGATGAGGTCAAGCAGACTTGTATCTAAGTATAGCTCAGGCCCCCTAGTAGAGTAGCAAAGTGTGCAACCTTATCCGCTACCCGGTTACCAATACGGGAAATATGTGATACACTAACATTATTTATTCGTTTGAGAAGGCTTTGAATATCTGACATAACCATTTCTATTTTTCAAGGACATCCAACTTGTGATCTTATATAGTCTGTGATAATCTTAGAGTCTCCTTCTGTTATTAGATCATGTATCTTTAGTTCTCTAGCTTTTTCAATCCCTAGACGTAGGGCTAAGGCTTCCGCTATAAGAGGTGATTGACCACCATTAGCATTTCCACCCATGTTGATTGGATCTCCACGCCAGTCTCTGATGATGTATTCAATGAAACTGTTTGTAGTTGATTTAAATGATCCGTCAAAGTTTAGCTTATATTTGCATGCCGGAGGTTTCCTCCAACGATAGGTTTTCCTATTGTTCTCAGAGAGCCTTTTTCCCTTACTTTGTTTCCGTAGGCCATCTTCCTCCATTTCCTCCGGTTATCAATAACATGGTTTCAACATATAAATACGAGTACATGAAATATAAATATATTTTTTAATTTATTTTAAAGTAAAATTATACCAGTGGACTGTGGTGTGGTGCAGGAGATGTTGACTCACCCGGCCACTTTTATTTGAAAGCTACCGATTTGTACTTTTGACTGTTAGATGTTGCAGGGGCCAGTACATGATGGTTATAGAACGGGAGATAGAGTGGGAGATACTCGGATACATCAATTACTCTTTACTCTAGTTTTTACCCCCTTTCTCCTCTAAAACCAATCGAGGAAACCGGCCGATCGAAACATATATACACAAATTGCTGCGGTGCTGACCAATTTCACACATACGAAAGATCGATCCATCGATTGCGAGAGCCCGGAGAAATGGGAGCGGCCGGCAATTCGAATCCAGACTACCGTCCTCTCCTCGCCGAATTGGTTGAGCAACACGACGTCGTCTCGGACGATGCTCGTTTGCAGCAGCTCGGATACAAGCAGGAGCTCGCCCGTCGCCTCTCGTAAGTTCATCCTCTTCCTGCTAATCCCTTCCCTCTTTCCGAATGGTTAATTAGATTCGAAAATGAAAAATCTATCAACAACGGCACAGGCGCACATCACAATTTTTTAGTATGCCGTTTACAATTTGTCAGGGCGGTGGCTAATTTTGCGGTAACGTTCTCGGTGGTGTCTGTATTAACGGGGATAACAACGCTGTACGGGACGGGGCTTACATATGGGGGGGCCGTGACGATGGTCTACGGATGGCCCATCGTCGGGTTAATGACCATGATTGTTGGCCTGTCTATGGCGGAGATCTGCTCGGCTTACCCAACCTCCGGTGGCCTTTACTTCTGGAGCGCCAAGCTCTCCGGCGACCGTTGGGGCCCATTGGCTTCTTGGCTTACTGGCTGGTACGTTTTTACCCTTCGTATCCTTTCTATGAATAAAATATGTAGGCTTTAAATTCCTACCAAAAAAATATGTAGGCTTTAAATGATGGTCTAAATATAGCTCATGAGAAAATAATTTTAGGAAAAGCTAAAATAATGTAATTTGTGAAAATCTTTCCCACGAAGCTTTTGGAGTCTATGATAGGAAAATCGGTTATTTATTGGTAAGAAGTAAAAAGTGAAAATCTGAGAGAATGCACCTTTTTCAAGGTTTTTATTGGTAATTATATCCTTTAGTTTTTTTTTTTTTTTAGTAATTATATCTTTTTATGGTGGATTTTACCTAAATACCCTTAATGTAGAATTAAAAAAAATCAAAATAAAAGTAAATATATATAGATAAGATTGTATCTTTTTTAAATTAAAATAAAAGTAAATAGATATAGATAAGATAGTTTAAATTGTAGATAAAATTGTTTTACGTTTTGAAAAGGAAAATTATTCAGAATATTGATTTGTACGTATAGAAGCTACTTCTTTCATAAGATGTTCAATTAATCATCTGGTGAATGTCTAAGATCAATTTTGATTGTAACATACTATAACCGATTGTAACCCTAGAATATTGCAAGAAATTTAATTATTGTAACCATTATTCTTGAAACCCTATTAATTATTCTTGAAACCCTATTAATTTAATTATCACAAATGAAATCTTAATTATTGAAACTTAAGATTGTTTATACGATTTGTTTACGTTTTGATCAAGAAGACGGTACAATAATTGTAACCGGTATTATTGTCTCGTAACTAATTTATTGTAACCGTACTACAATAAATGTAACCAATATTATTGTCCCGTAACTAATTTATTGTAACCGCACTTTTAATCAATATTGTCACATTATTGTAACTAACCTCATTGTTAAGATTTAATAGGTTACAATAAATACACATATATAATAGATTGTAACTAAGTTATTGTAACTATACTTGTAATCAATTTTGTCATGGTATTGTAACTAATTCGTTGTAGGTGCTTTCATTCTTGTAATTAATTACTTATATATAGTTTGTATCGCAACTACTCTCATTGCCGAACGGAGGGAGTAATTGATTTTCAGTTACAATTGATGTACCGTTACAATTTAATACTATATCAACAATTAACCTTATCACATCAAAATTGAAAGGATTCAATTTCAATGCCTCCATGATCGACACTCCTATCAACAATAGCGATACATCTTGAAATCTCCAACCCTAGCAATAGTAGCCATGATCTTGAAACTGTCGATAGATATAGAATATACTGTAATAATTATAGCATAAAATATATAATTACATACCTTCAATCTTGTATCTTGATTTCAATTGACACTACTCAGTACTCACAAAAGTATTAAAATAAATTGATGGATGAAAAGCTGGTGTATTGAACGATTAACCCTAGTTTAATTTAATCAATTTGAAAAGAAAGAGTCAGTTACCAGGGCCGGCCCAAGGGGCGGTCGCCTAGGGCCCCCTACCGAGTAGGGCCCCGGGAAAAAAATTACGTTATATATATAATTAGGGTATTATGTATTATTGTATTTATATGTAATAAAAATTTACTAAAATTTATATGTAAAAAAAACTCATTTGTGATATGACTTATCAATTTACTCAACATTTCGAATCAACGAAAAAGATATGTTTTTAAGTGTTTAATAATCATATTGTTTTGCATTCATGGCAAAAAATAGAATATTAAAAAAATATTTTTTACATTTATTTCTCACTAGAAAATTCACAAATTTTTATTTGGACATGCAAGGAAATATAATAAAATTTAGTAAATAAGTATATTCGCAAATCTAAAAATCTTAGTCTTTTGTTGTGTTATACGTCCCGAGAGATTGTCGCATTAATCATACTCATGTAATACTTCAAAGTCCATAAATTTTCTTTTTAGTGATAAAAATACAATCCGAATTTAATAATGGTTAAATAAATTAAAATTTTACATTTTAAATAATTTTTTTTTTAAAAAATATGATTACATTTATTAATCAAAAGACTAGTATTTTACCTCGCCTTGGGCCCTAAAAATCTCAGGGCCGGCCATGTCAGTTACAATCTACGTGATTTATGTAAGTTATCATCCCTTTTTTTTTCTCTCTATGGGCAAATTAGTCATTAATAACAAAAAAAAAGTACAATTACCAAAAAAAAACTTTCATTGGTATATAATTACCCATAAAAAATTTGAAAAAGGTATATTAACCTAATTATCCCAAGTAAAAATGATAAATTGAATTAGCTAATTTTTAGTCAAAATTATTATATATATACACTTATACAGTTATATATAAAAACAAAAATTGCTTTAAGAAGTTAAAAAATTATACTTTAAAATTTTCAAATAAACTTGAGAAAATAATGTTTACATTGTGAAATGTACTAAATATCACGAATATATCCCTGAATTGGTAAATAAAGAGCGGTCATTCCGAGGTTCGAAACGGGGACCTATGGGTACTGCGCACAAGTCCTTTCCGGTGAGCCATTCCGGAATGGTTATCACGAATATATCCCTAAATATCGTAGTTGATATTTTTTATGTGTTGACCAATAAATTTTAAATTATATGTTTTTATTGTATCGGATTCCAAATATTGGCTATATATCGACGACCAATATAGCTGATATTCAGAACAATGCTTATAACAGCCTGATATATATACATGTATATGTAGGCCTTTACTTTAATCTACTTCCTGTCAAAAAGTTGTATGTTCGGTTCTATGGATGTGTTCCGAAAATAATTAAAATATTTTTATGAAATTAACATCTTGCAGGTTCAACATTGTTGGTCAGGTAACCTCACCAGTAATTACAACACATCATATATAGACAAGTGATGATATTGATCACCCACAGCCTCAAAATTGATACCATAACTTCATTGCTTCGCAGTGGGCGGTAACAACCAGTGTGGACTACTCCCTAGCTGAGCTGATTCAGGTGATCATCTTACTTAGCACCGGCGGCAAAAACGGTGGAGGCTACGAAGCATCCAAGTACATTGTCCTTTTGTTCCATGCCGGAATCCTCCTTTCACATGCCTCTTTAAACAGCCTTCCCATCTCCTGGCTGTCCTTCTTGGGTCAATTCGCCGCTGCCTGGAATTTTTTCGGTATAATTCGTTCCCCAATCCATACTATACTTGCTGCTATATCTTGATTGTAAGGCTAATTCGGGGTTATTTGAGTCTAGGTGTCTTTGTACTCATGCTCGTGATCCCCCTCGTCGCAAAGGAAAGGGCGAGCGCTGAGTTCGTTTTCACTTACTTCAACACTGATAATGGCGACGGTATCAACAACAGGGCTTACATCTTTGTCCTTGGGCTTCTGATGAGCCAGTATACGCTAACTGGCTATGATGCTTCGGCACACATGGTACGAAAGTCGAACCTACATTTCTAGACTACTTAATTCAGGTCTAATGAATTTTCATACCCACTCGCTTTTTTCGGTTTGCAGTCAGAGGAGACCAAGGGAGCTGACATGAATGGACCGAAGGGAATAATCAGCGCGATTGGGATATCCATACTAGCCGGCTGGGGCTACATTCTCGGAGTCACCTTCGCGGTCACAGATATTTCTGCTCTGTTAAGCAGTGACAATGACGCCGGTGGCTATGCCATTGCCCAAGTATTCTACTCCGCGTTTAAGAGCAGATACGGATCTGGGACCGGAGGGATAGTCTGCTTGGGGATTGTTGCTGTTGCTGTCTATTTCTGTGGAATGAGTTCAGTTACAAGTAACTCCAGGTACCTAGATGATTCAGCTCTTTAGGATTCGCAATGGTTTCCGATTTTTTAACCATGTTCTGCAGGATGGCCTATGCATTTTCGAGAGATGGTGCCATGCCTTGCTCGCGGCTATGGCATCGAGTGAACAACCAGGAGGTTCCGATCAATGCCGTTTGGCTCTCGGTTGTGGTTGCGTTCTGTATGGCATTGACGGTATGACCATAGAATCCGAACTTCCTCATACAACACTCCACCTAATCCGATCTAATCATCTTTCCTTTCTTGATTGAGCACTGTGTGCAGTCCCTTGGAAGTCTAGTGGCATTCGATGCGATGGTATCGATAGCGACAATCGGGCTGTACATCGCCTACGCGTTGCCCATACTCTTCAGAATCACCCTGGCTCGCAAGTCATTTGTACGGGGACCCTTCAATCTGGGCCGACATGGCGTCGCAGTGGGGTGGATAGCGGTTTTGTGGGTAGCGACAATCTCGGTGCTCTTCTCATTGCCAGTCAGCTACCCGGTCACCTCCGAGACCCTCAACTACACGCCAGTTGCAGTCGTAGGCCTCTTGATCGTCGCTCTTTCGGCTTGGTTCTTCAGCGCTAGGCATTGGTTTAGAGGCCCTATTTCTAACGTTGAAACTGATTGAGAGTTGTATCATTCAATGCATCTGATGATTTGAGTCGCTTTTTAGTTTTTCAATTCACTCTTCAAAACATGATGAGATATGTCTCTGTCCTCGCTCCCGCTAACCCCCATCTGTTGGGATTATACCTTTCAAACCTAATCGTCTTTGTAGGGCGAACGTTGCTTGGAGCTTGCCAGTTACATGGCGATACTAATCGAAGAGCGTGCAAAAGTCATGCTTGAGTAAGATATCAATCCATATACCATGCTGCTTATACTTTGTTATCAAACCTATATGCTTCCAAGGATCAATGGGAATATGTAGCACAAATTACAAAGGATATATGAAAGAGAGGAGACTACAAGAAAACCTTTAGAGGTTGTTTGGTATTGATATCTAGACATTATCTAGTGTTTGGTATGGTTAGATGTCGATTTCACTTAAACTGATATCGATATCTAGTGTTAAATTGATATCGATATCTAGTGTTTGGTATCCATAATAATATATCACTGGATATAAAGTGATATCTGATATCTGCGTTTGATAATTGTCGGATATCAATATCAGTTGAAATCGAGTTGTCAAATTTGGCATATTTTAATATACTGATTTTTAGGGAGGTATCACTTGATAGATATCGATATCTTGATACCGATACCGATATTTTGATATCAAGATATCAAAGATATCACCCGATATCGATATCGATATCTTGATATCTAGATATCGATACCAAACGAGCCCTAATGATGGGCAACCGACCTCCCTTTTTTTCCATCCGATCTAAGCAGCCTGGTGGACAATCTTTCTATTTTTCGTGTGTCTCAATATATTAGTAACCTTCATAAATTCGACACCAATCAAATGATGTCACGTGTCCTTATAATAAATCATTTTTCTTTATTTTTTTATTAGAGTGAGTTGAAAAAAAGTGATTTGGGGAGCCTTAACCGTCGCTATAACACTATGCGGTGGGTTATAACGACGGTTTTGGACCACTTCTACAAACCATTTTCAATTGCCCAAAAACTGACCGCATGTATACGATCGCCATAACCCACCGCATAGGTATGCGGTGAGTTTGTATACGGTCAACGGATCAACCGCATGTATATGCGGTGAGTCTGGGAAAAAGTGGATTAAGACCACTACATAGGTATGCGGTGATTAACGGTGGAAATAGTAAAAATTAGCAGTGAATTTATCATATCCCGAAAATAATGTTGCAACATTAAGACTTTTTTTCCTTTTATAATGCTCCATCAGTTCTTTGTGCACTTGAAGATGATAGATATGCGATGACACTGTCAAGAACTCCATAATTCCATACGGAGTAATCATCTTGTCTATCTATAAACCTATAAAAATTGTGTCCTTAGGGTCCTTAATGACTCTCAACCATAATGACCCTATAATAATAATAATAACAAGAAAAGTTTTTTTATTTAAAAACTTAATTGATCTTTTTTATGCATAATAATATCTTGACTCTTGAGGTGTGTTGAGCCCTTCATAAATGAGTGCCATTATTCATCTTATTACCTAAAAAATTACTTATAATTTAATAATTTAATATTATTTAGAATTGATGACAAATTAGCCATTTATTGTATAATGTTGTCATCCCCCTTCTTTGTGTACTGTATAGTCTGTTGGTGTCAATTCAACGTTGAAAATTAGGCGTTTACATTCAAATTAATTCACAGAACCGTTTCATGACCGATGGTTTCTTCCTTCTTCATATATACGGGGGTTCTGCATATGTAAGTTTTTCAGATTCAAGGTCGAATGTGGGCGAGCGAAGCAGCACTGTCGAGACCAAAAGAGTAGGGCAACAGGCGAAGTGCGAGGGTTGCTCTGGGCGAGGGCTGCTGTGCTGCTGCGTCGGCGCCGCTATTGCTCATGGCTTCGCTGCTGTTGCTGGAGGCGAAGGGGAAGACCGCGAGACCTAATTGTAAGTTTCTCCTATTTTAGGTTTGATCTTCTGTCAATAATTCAATTAATTCGAGATTGATGAATGTTAATACACGTTATTGAACTTATTGAATTGATTTTGTTGAAATGTTAAATTGATTTTGTTGGAATTGTTAAATTAGGGTATGAGACTTGAGATTTGAAAAATGAATTTGGGGTTTCAGGGTTTGTGTTTTAAATCAATCTGTTGGAGGGATGGTGATCACTCTAAGCGTTTGTAGCTTACTTGGAATCTCCTCTACTGGTTCTATTTACGCAGTGAAGACGCCTATCAACGTCTGCCTATGGAGGATGCTTATGAAGGATTTGATGCCAAGGCATTATCAGAACGTAGCTAAAGTGCTTGAGAAGACGAAGAGCCTGCAAAAGAAGCTATAGAGTCCGCAATACAAGACATGGAGAAGGATAGAGATCGCCTAGACAATGTAGATATTTGAAGATCGGAGTTGAAGGTTTACTTGGAAAAGGAGGTTATTCAGCCTCTATATGAAGCTCATATCACTTTCAGGCGGATAAGGTTTCCTATCCTGAAAGGGGTACGGAATACGAGTTTCAAAGAGGAGCCGCTGATCAACAGCTGTAAGCGAGGAGGTACTACATCACGCCTAAAGCGAACAGAGATCGGAAGACAAGCATATACAGGATGGGAAGTGTGTTCAACACGATAGGGCAGTGTTGCTGAAGAAAGAGCTAGAAGAGTACATCAAGTATGATGTCGGAGGTCACTGTAATGATAATTGGAACCTGGCTCACAAGCTTATGCTCACAAGTATGATGTCGGAGATCACCAAGCTTTACTTGAAGCCTTACCCGAGGATGATGATCGGATCGGTCTGGATTACAGTGTGGACACAGGGACTTTCGTGGTGAGAGTGAGAATACGAAATGTAACGATTGCTTCGGTTGCACTGGACTCCATTCAGCGAAGTGATAGCACTCCGCACTATGCTTCCTCTATATGTGACTCCTAATCAGAGACTACCATTCTTCAACAACATAATGGACTTGATTCTTACGACAGGCTTCTTGGATGGTTGGATTGATTTCCAGTTGCTGGACTTCATCCTGTTTGGTTGGGACTGGATTCTGATGCCCGGTGACTTGCTGTGGGTAGATAGGTTTTTCTGTAATAGAAATGACTTGGAAGATATATTTGATTTATGGATTGGGACGGTTGTTATTAATCAATACATCATCAAATACAAAATTCAATTTAAATAAGCTCTATGTTAAATTCAACATCAGGGAGCTTCTACTGCTACAATATCACAATCCATACCATGTTCCTAAGGAAGAAGACAGTACTACCACAATTATAAGCAAGATAAGTTAGATCCTCTTTAGACTAACCAATGTCCCTAATAGTCATCGAAAGGAACATACCTTTAGATGGTTTATGGACAAAGCCCGGGACTGGAATTTGAACCTTAGCAATTACATCTTTTGTTATATCTAATACGGAGTATATAATATGGCTCAAGAGTCATTTGTTATATATAAACACTTAATTTACTTCTATGTTATTTTGGATATATTTATTTTATCATTTAGACTTTTGTTATATTTTATAAGTTTTTTTTAAAAAAAAGTATGATCATATTTATTTTATCCCTCTTTTATTTTTTTTGTTTGTATTCCCAAAATAGAGTATGATCATTTGTTTTAAATCACACTTTTTACAAAAAATAATCCAGTATGTTATTTGTTTAAAATTGCATATTTTCTTAAAGATAAATGTGATGGGAATTAGGAAGGTCAAAGTCATAACCGTTTCTTATCATATACAGTATTGTTATTGTTATTTTAATCTCACTAATTAGGAAGGTCAAAGGCCATAATGGTTTCTCTTATGTAACTGTTGCTGAAAACTCGAATGTAAACGGTTTAGGTAATTAATGGGATAGTAAATCAAATGATAAAAATATATCACCAAGTTTAAAGACAATTAATCACAATAAAATATATAATTAATAATAAAAATATCCTACTATATATAGGGTTAAGGACGAAGAGGGGAAGGTGAATTATGGAAACGTCCTCGAAACATCTGTTGAATTCGATTCCGATCACGGTCGTTCGTCAACTGCTTTGATATTTGTCGATTTCTCCCATTCACCGTCAATTTTTTTTTTATCGATGTTTTTAGGAATAGATTGTTTTCTTTCTCACAGATTCTTCTTTGTTCATACAGATGAATATATGGACACATATATAGTTTAGATTAGGGAACAATATAACATAAAATAATATGTTAAATAATATTAAAAATATCAAAACTTATATGTTCTGTGCATATTTATGTCCCGTGCGTAGCACGGGCATGACTTGCCTAGTTTCTTTAATTTCTCAAGCCCCCACCAATTCAGCAAATTAATTTGGACTAATTATCTTCTTTTTTTTTTTGAAAAAAAAAAGCAACAAATGAGCCATAAAGGTTAGTTAAAGTTGTAATGAAGAAGCAAAAACACCCACAAAAAAAAATGATTTAACTTGTTTGGCAAACAAACAAAATAGCAAATTTCATCCCGCCAAATCATCAGTTACAAACGTGAAACCGAAGGGGATTTAAATATTATTTGAGGTTAAATAAAATAGAACTTCAAAAACAAGTTAAAGAGTACAAGTCAAATCCATCTCTAACTACAACTTGGCCTTCAATTACACTCATTCCCTTAAGCTTCCCCCCTCCAATAGATTACATGACAGCAACACCACCAGACAATTCAAAAGGTATGATATATAAGGTCACAAACTGGTCTCCCCTCCAATGTTAACTCATGGTTTTATTTATTTGGTAATCTTGATGTAGCTAAAGATGCCAATTCATCAGTTTTCACGCTTGTTCAATCGATTTCTATCGGAGATCAATCTCATCTTCGATCCCAATGAAATAACCGCAGAGAAATATAAATTCATTGGCCAATACCAAACAATTTGAATTAGGCTATGTTTGGTAAAAAGATAACTGATGTGGTAGTTGAAGTTGATTGGTTAACTGAAGCTGATAAATTATTTGTATTAAATAGGTTAATAAGCTAATTAAAATAGTGTTTGAGAAACCTAGCTTTTAGGGTAGCCGATGGAAACTTATGAATAAAAAAATCATAAGCTTCAAAATGCTTGGGTAAGTAGCTGATGAAATACTATGATTTTAAAAGCTAATATTGAACTAAAATCTTATATTTATTTCATTTAAAACTATATAATATCAATACCACAAGCTTCGAAAACTACTACGGTGGGGATGGAAAATTTGTCTATACCCCTTCCCCACCACCTAGAGGAGATTATCTAAAGTACTCATGCCTTTGATCACTCTCACACCTAACTCTTCCCTTGGGGTTGGACTCAAATTTTAGGGGTACCTTATAAAATGATTAAATGATGAAGGTTTTAATACTAACTGAATTGATAGCTTAGTTGATTACTTGATTAGGCAAGTATTTTCCAAGTTATAATTATATTGTTTTAATGTATTGTTGCTTTAAAATGCCAGTGAATCAACTATGATGATTTTATCAACCCAAGACTTATATTTTTGCACTTTTGTTGTTGTAGCTAACTTGAGATCTACTCCGTAATACTTTAGCCATGTAATTAGAATTTATGTCCTTGTGCTTTGTAAACATAGGTCATGAGAATTCCTTTTTTTGTTAGAAGATTTGATATAGTACTATTTAAGTGTTGAGAAATTTATGTTATTTTAAACACATAATGAGCAATCAAACTCTATTAATTAAGTATTATAATTGTAATGTATTAGTATATCTGGTAAAATTTTATTTAATTTTTTAATTTAGTTTTTTAAAATTAAGGCAATAAATTTAGGGTTTGAAACAATTGTAAGCAATCTAATATTTTGAAGGAAACAAATGGGACCAATTATCTCTATTTTTTCTTTTGCCTTAGTAGCACGTACAATAACATCAAATCTTTTTTTTCCTGAGCTTCATATCTAAGCTACCCCGGTTGTTATTAATTCTCATTGACAAATCCTTTTAATTGCCTCATGAATGATGATTGATTAAATTATGAACTTGAGCTACTTTCATCCGAAAATAAATTGAACTTGTACTTGAATACACTGTGCCCTAACCTACATTATCTCTACAACAACAACAACCCAGTTAATCTCATAATAAAGCGGGGTCTGGAGGTCAGGATGTACGTACTCGTACCCCAAAAAGGTCGGGAGAGTGTTTCCGATAGACCTAGAACAATAGGACAATAGAACCACATAGTAATAGGACACAGAGAAGGGACAGAGAGAGCAGGGAATAAGAAGGGGGAGGCGCAGGGAAGAGGTATGAAAGTAAACAATGGCACGAGGGCACAACTCAGATAAAAACCATAACATATGACACTAGACTTCAACAGCTCGGATGCTCCTCCTCCAGTGGTCTCTGTCCGAAGTCATATCCTCTGATAGGTTCAACAGATTGAGATCATGTCTGATAACCTCCAACCAGCTCTTCTTGGGTCTACCTCTCCCCCTACGGAATTCTCCCAAATTTAGAAATTCACACCTCCGAACCGGAACCGGAGCCGGAACAGGTCTCCTACCGAGGTGCCCAAACCAACGTAATCTGGACTCACGCAATTTATCCACAATACTCGCAACTCTAACCTCTCTCTTGATGTCAGCATTTCAGATTCTGTCGAGTCTCGTGTGCCCCATCGTCCATCTCAGCATTCTCATCTCTGCAACTGACAGCTTCTGTTCTTGCGCTTTAGTAATAGGCCAACACTCAGAGCTGTACAACAAAGTCGGTCTAACTACCACTTTATAAAAAAATTCCCTTCAGTTTAGTAGGGACTTTTTTGTCACAAAGCACCCCCGACGCTCTTCTCCACCTTAGCCACCCAGTCTGAACTCGATGCTCGATATCTCTATCAATACCCCCATCACTCTGAACGTACAAACCCAGGTACTTGAAATAATCCTTCTTGTGGACTGTAACCTCCCCCAATGCAACTGCGGATCCCTGACCACCCCTCTCCAAAGCTAAACCGAACATACTCGGTCTTGGTCCTACTCAATCTGAGACCCTGAGACTCTAGCACCACCCTCCAGTTTTCAAGTTTGCGAGCCAAACCCCTTCTTGAGTTGTCCACAAGCACAATGTCATTTGCAAACAGCATACACCAAGGGATCTCTTCTTGTAATGGGACAGAAAGACAATCCATGACAAGAGTGAAAAGAAACGGACTGAGAGCCGAACCCTGATGAAGCCCCACCCGAACATGGAAGTACTCAGAATCTCCACACGGCGTTCTAACACTAGTCAAGAAACTCTCATACATATCTCTGATAACTCTGATATACGTCTCAGACACTCCTTTCTCAACCAGGCAACTCCAAAGCAAGTCTCTCGAAACTTTGTCATACGCGCGCCTTTTCTACACTATCTCTAATATAGGTTATTTACACAAACTCCCTCTTTATTTTATTTTTTCAAAAAATAACTTTTTCTATTCCTAATTTTATATAAACTTAACTTCAGGCCTATTTTTATAATATAAAAAAAAGGTTTTAAAATCAAACAGTAAGCATATTGAATGAAATGAATGCTACATATTTTTTTGTTACTAAAATCTCAATGTTTTTTTAAAGCCCCAAAAAAGAAAATGTTACTATCTCCTTATAATTAAGAAATAATTTTGTATAAAGTGCATATAATTAAGTGCACTTTTGTGTAATTACCCCTTAATTGAAAGACAAAATGTAAAAATAACAGAAAGAAATTTGCTGACAGGCGGTTTGCAAGTTGCTGTGCTGTGCATCGACTGCGTATATATATAACACGCGCACTCCGTTTCTTCTAAACAAATTCGCAACGATTTGGGAGTTTGTACTTCCCGCGTTCGGGCCCCACAATACCCCTCCTCCCTTAAAACCACAACCTCCCATGTCTTCCTAACCTCTCTCGCTCTTCGACGCAATATCCAGGTTTATTTCTCAGGTGAGATATCACCGTGAATTGTGATCGACCACAATCATCTTAATCGCTAAAATATTAATCTGATTTCGAGTTTTGTTTCCATGGAATTCCGTCCATAATGATTAACTTAGTCGCAGAAAATTTTCCGTTATTGCATTTTGACTAGGTTAAGCTCTCGATGTCTGCCTGTTTGAATTTTGTAGTGAATACTTGTCTGTGAGTAGATGCTACTTTCAACTGTTGAATGTGATTCGAGTTTTGTGCATTGTTCGGAATTCTTCGTCAGATTTGTTGATTTGTTCTGCAGAGCATTTAATTTGTATTTCCATAGCTACGATTCGAGTTTCTTCGTGAAACGTCTGGTTGAATTTACCAAAATTGAAATAAGGAGTACTACAATTTCTGAGATTCGATCTTGTTTGTTGAGGTTTAAGCCGGCAATTGGACAACGGAAATGCACCGGGACGATGCTTCCGTCAGTCGCGGTGGCGACAACAAGATGACGATGGAATTCTTCAGCTCAACTCCAATACCAAGCGTACGCGGTTCTTCCAGAGTATCAGATCTCACCGCTCCTCCTCCGTACTCCTCGATTTTTTTCACCTCTTCCACTTCCGACTCAACCTCCACCGCAACAACCTCCGCCGCTACCACCGGCGATCTGGCGCTTCTGATGCTAAGGCATAAAGATCTCCTCGGCCGTCACCAAACCTGCCTCTCGCAACTCCAGAAAACCTTCAAAGAGGCCGAGACACTCCGACAAGAAAACACGAACCTCCGCATAGCTAACGGAGACCTCAACAGCCGCATAAACCGACTCTCCGAGGCCTATCTCCAGAGCCAATACGCTTCAATGATGATGCCGTCATCTGATCCAACTTCACCTTTGTCTCCTGAGTATGTGACTCCACTATCTTCAATCACTGAGAAATTGGGCGGTTTAAGCGTGCGTGAGAAGATCAGGGATGCTTCTCGCTGGGAAAGCTGTGAAAGTCCAACGAGTGTAATGGAAAACGATCGATCTGAAAACAATGTGGATCGCGTATCTTTGCCAAAGAGCATATCTGTTCGCTCCACTGGTTTCCTCAAGGCGGCAGGTCCACCGACTCCAACTGTTACCAATGCTGTTCCCAGTCGTGCAACTACTCGCAGCCGTCCTGCAGTCCCTGTGGATGCTCCGGTATGAGTTCTGCAATTTGAATTCTGAATCCAATTTCCTTCTATTTTTCATATTGATGATTTAGTTCCTCTTATTGGTATCTGATTTTCATATTTTAGAATGATTACTAATTTGATTACTAATTTGCAACATTAGCAGATGAGCATTTTTAACAAAAACAATACAAGAATTAATCCAGGCTCCGTTCTATATTGATTTGCTGCTTTTGGAGCTCAAAAAAAATAAAGAATGGACTATTTTGCTTTCTTTTTGGCTTCTGAATTTCAAGTTTTAAAATGATTACTACAGACTACAGTACTTGGATTATTTGCAGATGAGCATTTTTTAACAAGTATAAAGCCAGAATTATTTCACCAATAATGGAATTTCTTAAGCCATATGATTGAGAAAATAATTGGTAAAAACTTCTTCTATGCCAAATTAAGCAACTGATAGTTGATGGTTCTGTGTATAACTGTGTCTAAATGACGATCTGGATCAGATGGTAAAAGATGAAACAAGGAGCCTAAGAACCTCATACTGAGAGCAATAAAGATAGAGGCTGCTCCAATTTGTGAACTGTGACAATTGATTCGGTTTTACTTGCAACTAATGCAAGCTGAAAGTGCATAAAACTAACAAAAAGTAGTCCTGAATTGCAGCTAAAGGTGCATGTTCGTGGAGGAGACAAAAAGAATGGACCAGTAGAGCTGGAGGTTTACAACCAAGGCATGACCAAGACAGAACTTTGCAACAAATGGCAAGAGACTGGATCCTGTCCGTACGGAGAAAATTGTCAGTTTGCTCATGGGTTTGGAGAGCTGCGCCCTGTGATCCGCCACCCTCGCTACAAGACTGAGGTTTGTCGTATGGTCCTCGCAGGTGACCCTTGCCCTTATGGGCACCGCTGCCACTTCCGCCATGCCCTCACCGAGCAGGAGAAGCTCGCCATTCCACTCAAGCTAGAGTAACTCCATCTGTTGCAACTTGCAACCAATTGAGATAATAATAATAATAATAAGCTGTTGTATCCGACTTCCAGCCCATGGCGAACTGGTTGAAGGTATACGAACTCTCGACTAAGCTCCTTTGCCTATACAGGGTATGCTATCTAGCAAAGTACATACATTTGTTGCCTGAATATTGATCAGCACATGGAGTCAGTTTTCCTGCCTAATGTTTTCTTCTTCCTGCTTATAATGCCATTGAGCATTTGCACACATAGGTAGGAATATTGGATTATAGATCTGATGAGATATAATTTTGTGGGCCAAATTGCAGAAAACCACCCTTTAAATAGGCTGTTTTGCGTGAAACCACCCTTTAAAATGAAAATTGCAGAAAACCACCCTTTAAAGCTGTTTTCTTTGCAAAGTCACACCCATACCCAATTTTTGTTAACTAAATGTTAAAGTGCATGAAAATCAATTATATCCCTTATTTTTATTATTATATTAATTTAACCAATCGGTATTAATTAATTTTTACCTTTTAACATGTTTTTCAAAAGTAATTTTTTTAATAAAATATCATTTTTAAATATAATTTCACACTTATTAGTAAAAACACTATATAAAAAATTGATATGATTGATGTTTTATATATTTTAAAAAGTGTATTCCGTATATTAATAAAGGGTTACTCAAAGAAAATAAATTTTTAAAAAATGATATGTTATATAGTTTTTATTATTCTAAAAATATGTTCACTATTCCACATACATTTTTAGAATAATAAAAACTATATGAAATATTAATTTTTTTAAAAAAATATTTTCTTCAAGTAGCCTTAGTATTACACATTTTTTTTATATGTATAAAACATAAATTACACATCAATTTTTTATAGAGTTTTTTTGTACGTATGAAATTATTTTAAAAAAAACAACATTTTTTTATATATTTATAGTGTTTTTTGCTTTTGAAAAATATGTCAAAAGTTAAATATCAACTAATATCAATTGAAATGAGTAAAATAATAATAATAATAATAATAATAATAATAATAATAATAATAATAATAATAATAAGGGGTATAATTAAATTTCCACACATTTTAACATTTCATTAACGAAAATTGGGTGATGGGTGTGACTTTGCAAGGAAAACAGTTTTAAAGGGTGGTTTTCTGCAATTTTCGTTTTAAGGGGTGGTTTCACGCAAAACAGCCTTAAATAGGGTGGTTTTCTGCAATTTGGCCAATTTTGTGATATGGGTTTATCTTTTGGAACCAAAAAATGGACTATTATTTTTAGCATCGTATACTTAAAATCTATAGGCCCAGATTCCAGAAAAATAGCCCATCTTCTTATAGCCCAAGAGGGAGCATCATATTTATGCCTAATGTATTCATTGATTTGCATTTTGCAGTCAGTTTTAAATTAACCATGCCTTTTTGGCATTGTATGCCACTTTTAATTTGGGTTAGATAATCATGTATTCATTGATATCCATTTTGCAATAAAGCTTACAAAACTAAAAGTCTACTTTCAGAAAACTTGTACGAATAGAGACCTGACCTTTTCATATATTCCGTCTTTAACTACAAATTGAATGTTCTTAACGGTTAGCACTTAGCACACTCGAAGAGGGTATTGGGCGCACCCAAATTGTACACACACAATTGATGGTGAGCGTGTAACGAAGATACATTTAGGTCTTGCCACCAAAAAAAAAAGATACATTTAGGTATGCAAAGAGAAAAAAGATAACGTGTATAGTAACAATGTTACAAATATATCTCAAGAATTGGCAATTAGGTTCGTCTATTTCTATACAGATCTTTAAGTTGTACACACACAATTGATGATTAAAATTAAAATATCTTTCTAATCGAAGATCATCTTTGATTATCTTTGAGCACCCACTAATTATACAAAATGAGTAAAAAGTGAGATTCGAATATTTACCTCTTTGAAGGATCACATTTCCCTACTACAGTATTAGAGAAGGGTATTGGTTTAATATAAAAAGCACCTAACAGAGGTATGAAGCAACAATGACCAAT
Source organism: Persicaria tinctoria (assembly GCA_037127255.1). Taxonomy (NCBI): domain Eukaryota; kingdom Viridiplantae; phylum Streptophyta; class Magnoliopsida; order Caryophyllales; family Polygonaceae; genus Persicaria; species Persicaria tinctoria. The sequence continues at coordinate 26,907,000 of JBANSL010000006.1, forward strand.
GAACTAACATACACGCCTCCACAATTGAAAAAAAGCAACTTCTCAACCTCCCACAAAATGCAAGATTGCAAACAGTAAAAGGTAAAGAAGGGGGAGTAGTAAAATAAAGAGAAAATGGAAGAAAAACAACGGGGGATCCAATGTTAGAATTGAAAGGTTGAAACTCTCGAAACATTGAAAGCGTGCGTTTTCAACAGCTGTGGATAATACTCCGATCCGTACGTAATAAGGAGAAAAAACGGATCCACCATTACGACGCCGTTTTAGCCACTCAAGCAATATTTTGAACATCGCAAACCGCCTCAAATCAGGACTATAGGGGGGTTATAGGGCCGCGCCGCTTTATGTCTCGCACAAGCCCGACACGGAAAAGACACTTGGCCTCCTTTTTTGCTTTCCTTCTCTAATTCTCACTATTTTCCTTTCTAAACCCCAAAATTATTCATACGGAGTACTACATACATTGCCATTTTTTTTTTAGCAATGGAAGGAAGTAATTAGAAAGAAAATCAATAACTCGTAGTTCAATATCTTCGCAGAGTGTCTTTTCGGACGAGAACTTTAAATTTCGTATTGATCTTCAGACGTCCTTTGGTAGGACAACTGTAAGCAAGATGAGCTAACCTGTCTGCAACAACATTAGACTCCTTGAAAATATGACTAATAACAACATTAGAAAACTCACAAAGATCCAATTTTGTAATCTAAAAGTAAAGTTTTTATATTTCAAGGGCATTTCCAATTAACTGGGATTGCTTATACCACCAAATTGTCTCCCTCAATGATAGGTTGGCTATACCCAAGAGCTTGGGTTGATGATGGAGACCCATCCGGAGGCCTAACTGCATATGTGATTTTTTTTTTGATTAGGTAAAAATTCGAAGGTCGTACAAGCCTGACTCATCGAGAGACCGACAAAGTCGGCAGACGCTGAACCGTCAAACATACAACCCTAAAGTACAAAAATACAGATAATAAGTGAAAAGATACAAGCAGAAATAATCTCTACAACAAGACGATCCAAGAAGACCAACTCCAAGAAGGCTAAGGAAGCCGCCGAAGAACGAGGCCAACCACCACCGAAAGTGGCACCGCGGGCCAGTGGTACAGCAGGACTCTATCTCCTGTGGGTAGTAGTGCAGGCGAACTCCGAGGATACTCAACGGAGTTGCCCTGAGCGCACCACCTCGACCCCAGCCAGACCCGACAACAGACTCCACACCCCCCAACCAAGCAGAAGATCTCCTAAATGCATCGAAAGCAAAGCCGCAAGTCGCTCGATCAAAACGCCTGCAAGATTTCACCTACAAAAAATATCATCAAGCCCTTTCGGGATTTAAACAAACCCTTTCAGGTGGATTTACTCAAACCCTTGCGGGATTTATTTTAGGATCATTCGAGCCCCCCCCCCCCCCCTATTTTTTTTAATACATTTCCACAAACTTGGGCCCGAAGGACCCGAACTTGGGCCCGAAGCGAGAACCCAAGCCCAATACACGCAGCAGCACGGAAAGTCTTCAGGCGCAAGGACAGGCAGAGGCCACGAAGAGACGCCGGCAGCACGACATCAGACAACCCAACTACCAGAGAACCGCCTCGAAGAGGACGAAACTCGCAGAACAGCCGGGAGGGTGCCTGAGTGCACAGATCGGCAACCAGCAGAGCAGATCAGAGGTCAGGGACACGATACTAGCCAAAGCCAGGCCGGAGGTAGCTCGGGGAAAAGAATCCATAAACTGCATAGGTGATTGAAACCCCAAGACAAGTCCCCTTACCAAGGGATTTAACATTTTCTTTATTATCACAAATGACGAACCCATAAGCAGCATTGCCAAACACATGATTCGAACCGTTAAAATTTAGTTTTGCAAAACTCCGTTGGTGACTTCTACCAAAGACTGTTGTGTTTCTGTGAAGATATTGTCCTCTCCTTGGAAGCATTTTCTGCCAAAGAAAGATATGAATTGTAAGCGAGACATCTTCGTTCCCAAGATTGTACTTACAAGCCTCGATCCATGACTAGCAACACACAAATAAAAATAATCTTAATAGCGCTCACCGTGAACTCTTTTATACGACCGAAAATAATCTAGTTCCTAAAATGCCAAATTGCCCACCAACGGTATGTCATGCTTGTCATTCTCTATTTGGCTAAGTAAGGCCTTATTAATTTCATTTAGATTCACATATTGTTTATAACCATTAAAAGGATCTTGGAGTGCGGGTGGCAGAGTGGGAAGGCCATCTCCTTGATAACTTGTTTTGAAAACATAGCAGTTTGACAGCAAATATTTTGAACTTTTGATTGAACCATCGCATAAAGCACAATTCATAGGGACGGAGATATTTAATCTATATAGTAATTCTTTTGTAGGTAGGCCATCTCTTGCAGTCTTCCACATGAATATTCTGACCTTTTTGAGGGATATTTAATTTCCAAATCTAGTCACACCCAAAATCGGCTAGCGCAACACCTTGGGACCAAAGAAACAACCCATTTTGTTGAGAACCATCCATTTGTACCGGACCCCAATATAGTCGGTCCGAGAACCGTTGTTTGGATATGACCGATAACTTGTTGAGGCAGTATATCAGACAAATTTGATTGTAGTATGTTTATATCTCAATCCTTGATGGGTAAGTACTACGGTGTAATTAAAATGAGAGAAAATGATATTTAATATATTAAAAAAAACTCTTGTTTTAAGTATTTTTTTTTTTTTGTTTTTTTTGTTTTTTTTTAAACGGAAAAAATTTGACCATAGGGCTAAGCCCTATCAGCCAAGAGCATCCTTTCGGATGAGACTACGCAAAAGAGAATCATCAGGAGTCATAGAACCAAGTGAAGCAGATCCAAGTCGTGACAAGCGATCAGCCACTAGATTTGCTTCCCGGAAGACATGACGAATCTCGACAGAACCAAAGAAGCCCAGCGAGACTAGACTGTCCGAGACAATCATACCCAAGTCTCCAGTAGGGTTCCCCAAACCGTTTAAACTTTTAATAATTGTTAGGTTATCACCTTCTACAATCAATTTTGTAATCCTCAAGTTTTTTGCAGCTTGTATGCCATACCAAAGCCCAAGGCTTTCGCAACCACTTACAGAATCGATTGGAGATGGACCCCGGCCACAAGAGATAAGAGAACCCTGGGAATCACGAATGATAAACCCAAAAGTACCCTTATTTGTTGAGGATAGAGAGCCATCGAAGTTAAGTTTATGTGTATCTTTTGGTGGGGCTTCCCATTTGGTTCTTTTTCTTTTTGAAGTCAATTTAGGTTTTGGGTTGATTGTTGTAGCTGCTATTTTATCTTTTGTATTTTCCCTTGGTTGTGAGGTTGCCGAGATAAATTGTTGGTCTTTTTTGAAAGCTAAAATCTTTCTTATATCTGGGGTTATATTGTCAAAATGCGTTTTGTTTCTAGAGAACCAGATACCCCACCAGACAAACGCTAGGTCCTCAAATTTGGTTCTTCCAATTGTGTTCTTAATATTCCATAGAGTGTCATTGATTGGGTCTCCTTTATCAAAACACCCATGTATTTTCATAAAGGAACCTGGATCATTCGCCATCAAAGTCCCCCTGCTAATGGGGCAGTCCCATAAGAGATGCTTTAAATCTTCATAGCATGAGTCGCAGTGAGGACAATTTGTAGGGATCCCCAGCCGACAAGATGCTAATCTGACAGTTGTTGGTACTGCGTTCTTGAGGATTTTCCAAAGGAAGGATTTTATTTTAGGTGTGGTGTTTAGGTCCCAGACCCAGCTTATATTCGAGTTTGTGTGGTTTTTGTATTTATGTATCATGTCAATTGCAGAGGTTGTCGTATACCACCCATTCTTGCTCCATTTCCAATATAGTCTATCAACTTGTATGTTTTGAGGCAATGGTACGGTGGTGATTTTCTCTATTAATTCGTTTGGTAATAATCCTTGCAGTTTTCCAAATAATTTGTTCTTGTCCCATATTTTGTTTTCGTTTATGAAGTATTGTATGTTTATCGACTCATCAATCTGTTGAGTATCTGGGATAAATGTTTTCAGAGGTGCCTGACCCATCCAGAGATCCCTCCAGAAATTTATCGCTGAACCGTCCCCAATAGACCATTGAAGACCATTTTTTAATAACAGTATTAATTTTGTTAGTTGTGCCCATTGTCACGAGGATCCCCCTCGCTTTTGATACTTTAGGATATCGGTTGTTTTGAGGTATTTTTCTTTTATTAGTGTAACCCATGGGTTGTTGGGTTCTGCTAGTATCTTCCAAAGCAGTTTCATCTGTAATGCCTTGTTCATGTCCTCTGAGCATCGAAGCCCAAGACCACCATTTTCCTTTGTTTTACATATATCAAACCAACTGATTAGTGGTTTATGGTTTTGGCCTTTGTTCCATAAGAATTGCCTATTGATTCTGTCCAGATCTGTGTGAACAGCTTTGGGTAACATAAAGCATTGCATTAAATGCAAAGGTTTTGCTGCGAGCGTTGACTTGATCAGTGTACATCTTCCAGCCTGTGAGAGACAGTTTGCCTTCCATTTGTGCAGTTGAGATTTGGTATTCATTATCAGGTCTTTGAAGTCATCTTTCGTTGCTCTTCCTTCAATGATCGGGCATCCTAGATAGCACCCTAAATTAGGGGTGTGTGCGATTTCTAATTCATTACGGATCAGATTTTTTTGTGTTGGCAAAACGTTTTTAGATGTTTGGAATTGGGATTTATGTCGATTTACACGTTGCCCTGACATCGCAGTGTACTCCCTTAAAGTTTTGTTGATTTGATCACAACCAGTTTTGGTAGCCGATGCAAAGATAACAATATCATCAGCGAATGCTAGAAACGGAATCTTGGTTCCGTCTCTTGTTATTCTTATTCCAAGATGGCTCTGAGGTTTTACAGATTCATTGTAAAGACCTCGAGCAAGGATTTCAGAAACTATTAGAAAAAGGTAAGGGGATAAAGGGTCGCCCTGTCGTAGTCCCTTTTCGGGGAAGAAAACATCTGTGGGTTCATTATTTACCAGTACTGAGTAAGTAACGGTTGTTATACATTCTTTGATCCACTCCGTGAATCTGTTAGAGAAACCTAGTTTGAGCATAGTCGAAAGAAGAAAATCCCATTCAACCATGTCGAATGCCTTTTCCATATCTAGCTTAACTGCCATCCAGCCAGTTTTTCCTTTTTTCTTAGAGAAGGAGTGAAAAATTTCATTTGCAATTAAGATGTTGTCCTGTATTGATCTACCAGATGAGAAGGCACTTTGTAGGGGGTTAGTTATTTTAGGGATGATTTTTTTTAGTCTTGATGCTAATACTTTGGAGATTACCTTGTAAGTTGTTGTACAAAGGCTTATCGGTCTATAGTGTGATGTTGTGGTAGGATTGTCTATTTTAGGAATTAGAGCGATAAACGTATGGTTTGTTTGTTTCAGGATCCGACCACTTAGGAAGAAGCTCTTTACTGCCTTGGTTACAGAAGGTTCAACAATATGCCAGTATTTTTAAAAAAAAACCGCTGGAAACCCATCGGGCCCTGGCGATTTGTCGTTGGCTAAACTGAATACCGCATTTTTAATTTCTGCGTTCGTGACTGGTCTAGTTAACCAGTCATTATCATCATTCGAAATTTCGTTTCCTATATGGGTTAGTAAGTTGCTGGGTACCTGTTGCCTCCTTTGAATTGAATATCTTTGGCTGAAATCATGTTTGATTAAATTTCTTATTTCATCTTCGCTGTTGATTGTAATACCAGCTGTGGTTTGGATATGTTTTATTATATTTCTATTACGTCTTCCGGTTGCTATTTTGTGAAAGTATTTAGTGTTTGCATCTATGGATTTAACATGTATCCTTTTGGCTCGTTGTCCCCAATACTTCTGTTGATAGGTTAAAAGTGTAGCGTGTTTTGCTGTGAGCCTTTTGATTTTATTGTCTAGATCATAGTTATAAGCGTTTATAAGCGTGTTTTGCAGCTCTAAAAGTTGTGATTCAACTTGTTTTATTTGGCGGAAAACGTTCCCAAAGGTAACCTTGCTCCAGAGCTTACTCTTTCTTTTGACTTCTTGTAGTTTCTTTGTTAATTTAAACATTTGGGAACCCGGAGAGTCAAGTCTCCAAGCCGAACGCACAATGTTTTCATAGTCCTTTCTTGTTGTCCAAGCCATTTCAAATTTAAAAGGCTGTAATTTTGGTTTTTGATTATCCATGAGATCCAGAGTGATTTGAGCATGGTCTGATTTCAGAAAAGCATGATTTTTGGTACAAAGATTAGGGAATTCTTTTAGGATGGAATGACTTATAATCGCACGGTCCAATTTTTCATAAATATTATCGCTACCATGTTCACGTTTTCTCCAAGTGAAGCTATTACCACAAGTTGGAGAATCAACCAAATTATGAGTACTAATTATATTTCTGAGTCTTGTAAATCTGTTAATAGATAGCGATCTGCCACCTTGCTTGTCATTTGGTTCTAGAATTTCATTTAGATCCCCCAGAATAATAAGAGAGTCCTTTGCTTTGCATATGTATTCATCTATAGATGCCCAAAAATCATTTTTTTTTCGTTTTCATATGGAGTTGCATATATAAAAAGGATTTCTATTGTAATGTTTAGTTTGGTGTTGGTGTAATCTGCCTGAATGATTCGGTCAGTGGAGTTTCTAATAGTGAGGCTTTCATTTTGGAATTGCGATTCTTTCCAAAGAAGGCATAGGCCTCCGGACAGACCATTTGAAGGTTGAAAGAACATTTTGTCGAATCCTGGTTTTCTCCAACAACTTTCTGGAGGTGGATTTGTTAATTTTGTTTCAGCAAGCATTAAAATTTTAATGTGATCCGATTTGGAAGTAGATTCAATGTGAGTCCGGACATTTTTCCTACTAAGTCCCCTTACGTTCCAGAAGCTAAATTTCATTTAAACCAAATTGGGGGTTTTGGTACCTTAAAGAGTTAGGACCATACTTATAATAGATATGATTTTTAAAATGGTTTGTGTTTGTTTGGATTTTTGAGTTAACATTATCAGTGGTTTCAGGATTCATAATTCTAGTCAAAAATATAGAATTTATCATTGAAATATTGTGTTTGGTTTGAAGAGTTTTAAGTTTTGAAGGATGGTTTGTTAGAATATTTGAATCATGATTTCGGAAGTGGGGAGGGATCGTATTAGTTCCTGTGTTTTGTTTTTCATATATAAAACATGGTACAACAAACCTCATTAGGTGCGAGTGAATACATATATTACATTCCTTTCTCCAAGCAATAAAGTGTAATTGCTTGAGAAAAAATAATGTCCAAAGTTTTTTTTTGTTTTACAAGGTTAGCAAAGGCTGTGCAGATCAGAGCAAGAGCCTCACAAGTTAACAATTGTAGACAATGTAAGCGAAAAGTGCATGTAAAAGCCCATGGAAGATAAAAAAAATTTACTGCAGCTACAAACCTTCCATAAGCCCCTTCTATTTGAGTTATGATGTGATGGTGAGGTGTGGATTACTCCTTCCCCTTCCTGATTGCAGTTAGTCCCAGTACCCAGTGTTGTTATTTTGTAGCTGAAGTCTTGTACACTTGGTGTCCAAATTCTGCTTTTGGTCCTTGTTGTTTCCCTGATGGTTGTGTTGAGGATCTGTATAGATTGTAAACACACAAATTCTCGAGCAGTCATAGTATAGAGTTCAGGGTTGTGTATATGATAGTAAATCTTTATATATAATTGATAGCTAGCCACAGAATTGAGTATATAGTACTGATCATAGTTTGTAAAATATGCAAGACTCCTTAAGCTATTATAAGAAAGCCAGCAAAAAAATAAAACCCATGTGAAGGAAGCTGGGTTTGTTTTAACTAAAGTCTTGAGGAAGGTATCATTCAGGTTATGGAAGAATTGAGCAGAGACTAAGAGAAGTGCAGAGCTCCTAATGCAGTGATGAGTAAGATAGTAGTAAGAAAGCAGTAAACAAGTCAGAATAGTTGAGTGTGTATTTCCTATAGTTTTGATGAAGATAGCATACAAACCATACAAGAAGAAGGTCAAAATTAAATCAATCATCTTCAAAAAGGTTAGTATGGAAATTTTTGTAAAGTAGATAAAAAGGTTAAAAAAGTCATGGCTATCTATTAGACCCAAATCCAGAAAATAAACTTGGATAAAATATGAGTATTCAGGTAGTAACCAGGTAGGGTGAATTATTGTTGGTTTATCATGAGTTTTCATATAGAGGTTTTTTAGCAAGGACCAATTGCCCTCTAAAAAAGGATTTAGCCAGAACAAAGTTGAGGTTAAGTAACTTTTGTTTGAAATTTGAGTTGAAGATAAGTAACCACATTGTTGCCAGCAAGACAGCAGGAGTACATAATACAAATCTTCATTAATAGGGCAATGTATAATACAAGTGGATAGTCCAGAAAATTTCAAGCCCACAATACAGTTGCTAGCAAAGTAATAGAAACATAGGATAACATGCTTAATTTCAGTGGGCGATGAGTTTGATTGGGTGTCGCCGGTAGGCTTCCCATTAGGTGACGAGTTTGATTGGGTGTCGCCGGTAGGCTTCCCATTAGGTGATGAGTTTGATTTGGGTGTCGGTGGGGCCCCATTGGGACTCCCCTTCCCTTTAGTAGGTTGGGTACTTGCCATGAAAGCAAGACTGAGGTACTTGTTACTAACACAAATAGAGAAAGCAGAAAATTGGTAGTGAGTAGCATGCGAGAGTAAGAGAAGAGGAGGATGTGCATTTAATTTGTTCAAAGTGGTAAATCTGGCAACATTATTATACAATAGAAGGTTCTTATATAAATCATAGATAATAGAATTACAATGGTTAGTAGTATATACTGCATTTAGATGTTTCTTAAGTGAAATAAATGAAGCTAATTGATCAACCAAACAATTGAGCAAAATAGATGAATTATCAGTAATTTTTAAGGATTGGAGATAGGATTTGAAATGATGGTTAGGTAGTAAATGCCAAATTCCAACACAAACAACAGTGATGAACAACTCAAGCGTATTAAATTGTTGGGATTTTAAGTGCTCAAGAGAGAAAGAAACCCGGGTTGCACTATTGAGAGTGTTGTCCAGATTAGCAATGATCACGAGCCAATAGAGAAACGCAGACCATTGCCAAAGGATAGGTCCTGTAAATGGTAAACTGTAGAGAGGGTGAGCACGAGACAAGGAACCTTGGCAGGTAGTAATGGGGGTGCTAAATCTAAGTTGTGTGCACAAATAAATCCCAAGGAATGAAACAGTATTGGTTAAGAAGATGCTTAATTGAATATGAAAATTAAATTCCAAGAGACACAAAATATACTTGTTCAAATGGAAAAGCTGCGATATTATGTTACAGCAATAGATTGCACTTAATAGAGAGTGGATTGAGTAGAGATGCCAGTATGTCAAGGGGTTCACTGGCCAGTTTACAGTAGCCAGGCAGTGATAGAGAAGAATCCAGGGAGTGATTCTCTTAGGAGCATATTTTTGCAGTTGAGAGTAAAAGGAGATGAAATCTAGTTTCTCTTTGCCCTTGTCACCCTTGGATGACTTGGAGGGAGTTTTGGGTTTGTGGTGTTCGCCTGATGGCTTCCCAGATTGGGTAGTAGCAATGGGGTTCGGAGAATCCTCGTAGAGAATTTCCTTCCCTTTAGAAGGTTTTTTGCTGCTCGACAAAGCAAGCAAGTAATAACAGAAGTAAATGCAACTTACAGAGAGAACAAGAGGGTTATAGAGATAGATGGTATACCTATCAGACCGGGTGAAGTAGATCCTCCGTAGAAGACCCCAGAAGTTCCAAAGATGGCATAGCATCCACACCAACAAGCAAACCAACGGTTGAGTTTCCCTCTTGGGTGGGGTTTTGCAAGATTGCTTCCCAGTAGGTAGAGAGTTTGGTAGGGTGTCGCCCAAGGGCTTCCCTTTGGTTGGTTTGTTTTAAGTATATCGTTTTTTCATTTTGTGCATAGGTTTTAATAAAACACTTCATTTTGTACATCAGGAGGTCTATTCTTAGGTTTTTCGCCCTCTTGTTCAATTTTTTAGTTTACCCAGCTTTGGATAGTTTTCTTTGTGAATGTTGTTATCATCTTAGGGTTCCCCGCTTCGTTTCTAAAAACTTCTTGGTTTCTGAAGTACCACGTACTCCACCATATATGTCGTTGCCAAGTTTATCCTCATGCCTTGTTTTAGATCGTTAACCACTTTTTTTGCGCTTTTATTATCACTTTTATATTTGTTGATTACTTTATATATTTTGGGTTCTGGATCCTTTCCTACAATCCTTAAGCAATGACATTTTAGGAGAATGTGGTAGAGGTCTTCATGTGGGTGATTGCATAATTCTTGAATTTGTAAATAAAGAGCAACCATATCCGGGGTTCGAACTTGGAACTTTTAAGTGCTACTTACAAGTCCTTTCCAGTGAGCCATTCTGAAATGGTTGTGATTGCATAATTCACATTGCATAGAGACTGCAATTTTTCTTTGTTCGGTATGAATGCAACGATTGAAAAGTCGAGGAAATTTGGGTTGACGAATTATAAGTAACGTTATTTGGAACGTTTGTCAATAATTTATTATTATTTAAAAAAACAATTGTGCATAGGGTGACGCAAACAGGCCAAATCTACTAGATCAAAACCAACCCAAATGGTTCGCGCCAAAACTGACGGTCCGAATTTTTTCTTTTAAATGCTTGAGTAGAGATTTTGAGGATCTTGTATTATTCAACAAAGCTATGCTCTTATAGCTTTTTTTATAAATAATTTTTTTGATGTAGTTGGACTTTATTCCCTATTCAATGACATCCTTATATTGGAATTATCGGTAGAATCTCATACTAAAAAATAAGGTGAAAATCAATAGATTAAGTTTTTGTGTTAGAGTGGATCCTGACTCTCGTTTTTATATAACCGAACTAGGGGTTCTCGAAATGTCATATGGTATCAGAGTAGGTCTGAGTTGGGTCGGTTTTCCTGACTTCAAATTGGGGTAAAAAAGATTGAGAATGTCAAAACATGTCGTAAAAAAACAAGAAGAAAAAATTGTTCAAGTGTTAACTTATTCAGACGGGTTACACTTAAGAAGGCGTGCTGGATGGTAGATAGAATCATATATTTAAAAAATAAAGTTAAAACTAAGGTTGTGTTTGGCAACGGGGTGGATTTTAGTGGATGAGGGTGGATTTTGGAGATGGAAGGGATGTAGATTATTTTTGTGGATAAACGAGATGGAGATTTTTGGTAAAATTAATCCCAATTGTTGTTTGATTGTATTTTGATTGTTTGGATGGTGGAGAAACGAAAAAAATCCAAATTGCCCCCCACTAACCCACCTGAGATAACGAAAATGCTCCTCCCAAATACCCTAAAAATCCAACTTTTCATCTTCTTCAATCGAAACTCCTGCGAACGTGTAAAAGAAGCGTGCAATCCAGAGCTGGAAGGAAAAAGGGCAGAAAATTGGGGGAATAGGGGATTTCGATTTTAGCCCGGAGCAGTAGATCCGTGAAGGGGGAGCAGTAGATCTCAACGGGATGTGAACGCCGGAGAGGTCTTGAAGGAGTCCAGATTGATATCAGCGGCGATGGAGACCGATGAGGGGGAAGACGGAGGCATGCAGCGGCAGTGATGATGGCCAAACAATCGGAGGCGACATATTGCTAATCTACCAGAGGCGGCAACAGTTCGAACCTTGAAACCACCGGAGGCAAGAGTAGTAAAGAGAGGCGATTCCTTTGCCGACCATCTCCGGGCACAATCGGACAGTGGAGGATTCGCCGGAGTGAAGGTCGGGGGGAGAAGAAGATGGATTGAAAGGGAAACAGGTCATGGGAACTCGAAAGGAAGGTTTTGCCATAGCCAAGGGCAATTTTAGATGTTTCACACCCCCATTCCCTCCCACCTCCTTTTACATGGTGGAAAAAAATCCTCAAATTTTGGTGTTTCATCCCCATTCCCATCTCCTCCATCTAACTCCATCCTGTTGCCAAACACCATGACACGGTTCCCAAAATCAAATCCTCGTCTCCTCCATCCCCTTGCCAAACACAACGAAAATCAAAATTTAAAAAATGTAAATCCCTTAAATAATAGTTTAAACTTTTATGTTGAAAAGATTGATATGACTTTATAAAAAAAAAACTAAACTAAATACGTCTCGTTTTTCTTTCATACAACCTCATCGAAGTTTTTCAAATTTTAGTACCTTACTTAATTGTTATGGAGTACTTGATATGGCTTACTCAATCTGTTAATTAAAAACTTGTCGTTTATTATCCATGCAAACTTTTTTATAATGATAAAAATTCTCTAAAATATTACTACTTGTTTTTACATTTGTTTTATAAATTCATACTCAATAGTAATAACTATGAAATTATTAAAAATATATATATAAAAAGTTAATATTTTATATAGTTTTTAACACCTTAAAAAACGTGCATTAATAGTAAAACGTCAAATTTTAATTAACGGATGGAGTATTTGAAAGCAACACTCTCATTTTAGTCATTAGCTTAATTTGGAGGCTATCATTAACAAGGTTAAATTTTTGCCAATTAAATGGGGAAGTTTACGATTTTAGAACCTCGTCATAATTTCAAAAACCGTAAAAGAAAGGGGCAGTCACGGTTTGCTAATGCCTCGTTTGGTTAGTCAATTAAAAACACAGGAAGTTAAAAAACCCAGGAAGTAGGATATATTCCTGTGTTTGGTTGACAGAATGATACAGGAATTCAGCTTCCCAGGAATTTCAATTCCTACAAATCGTAGGAAGTTCACTTACCTAGGAGGGACTAGGTAAGTTCAACTTCCCCCATTTTTTAACATGAATTTATTTATTTCCCTCTTTATATCACTAAAAGCCAAAATTCAACCAAACAACTTTGTTTAATTCATGGGAGGTGCATTTCACGGGAATTCAATTCATGGGAAGTAAGTTCCCGGGAATTGTACTTCCCGCATTCAACCAAACGAACCCTAAGTCGCAGGATCTTTTGAGTAAAATCTACCCATAGTAAATTAAAAATAAATGAGATTTAACTCTTTCTCCCCAGTCCCCAACCCTTGCTTGCACTACCTCTTCCTTCCAATTCCACTCCAACCTTTGTAATTGTTCTTCTTTCAAATCTCCACCATTTACAAGACCTTAAAATGATAACTTTCTTTGACCGACGAGCCCTTTCTATTTCCTTTGCTACCTACAAATTCATAGACAAATCCCATGCACTTAAATGCAAAACCCCCAAATTGCCTACACTTTTACCTACAAATTCATACACAAATAATGAAATTACACAAATAATGGGTACGTTTAAGCTTAATTTTGATAGATCAGTGCTAACACATAATGAAAGTACGGTGGACGCCATAATCCGGGACGGAAATGGTCAACCAATACGAACGTGTTATCAAAAACTTGGTAAACAAAACCCTCTCAAAGCGGAAGCACTTGCCCTTAAAATGGAAATCGTGCACGCCATTCACCTCAATATTGACAAAATCCACATCGAATGCGATTCTAGTATAATCATTGACCACTTAAACAGAAAAACAAAATGCCCATGAGAAATTGAGCTAATTTTATCTGATGTAAAAATTCCTCTATCGACTTCCCGTTTGGGCAATAGAGTGGTTGATAAGGTTGCACATCTTTGTCACTCTGCCCGATGAGTCGATATTCACAACGATTTAGGTATTTTAAACCCCATCCGCAAAGATGCTGTCGGGTAGAGCTTGCTCGCCCGAATCCTTTCCAAATCAAAAAAAATATTCATACATATAGACCTGTCAAACGGGTCATTCGGGTCGGGTCACTTCGGGTCTAAAAAAAATTCCAGGTCAAAATTTCCGGGTTCGGGTCGAAAATTTTCCGGATGGTCGGGTCGGGTTGTGTTTTGACAGGTCTAGATACACAAATTAAGTTTTAGGAAATTGGCAAAATTTGCCCTACTTTCCTTTCTCTTTTCTAAATCTTCAATTAAATTTGAAACCCCATTAAATTTGTTCTGGAATTGATAGTACGGGGCCTCGGGCATGAGAGCAGTCGGAGAGCAAGGGATAAGAGGCTATGAAACCAGATTGGAGAGCAAAGGACCCTTCACGGCTTGTCCAAATGTGACCGTCATTTCTCACGGTTCTTAAAACTACGACCCAGCCGAGGCTCCCATGACTTTAAAATTGTAACTGTCAGCGTGTAATTGGCGAGATAATGACCGTGCTGATATCAATTCTATTAATGGTTTGAGGGTAATCATGAAAGTTATCTTTTGAAAAATACCCTGTTTTAAAATAAATGTCACTTTACTATTAAACACATATTTTAATCACGTAAAAACTCTATACAATATTATATTTTTAGTCAAAATTTTTAAATAATTTTATATTTGTTACTTGTTACTTTGTTTTTTTTTTTTTTTTTTTGATTATGAAAGAATTCGGGTGGGCTGGCCCTACCCGGCAGCATCCTTACGGATGATGTCAAGGAGACCTGGGTCACTTTCGATATCGACTCCTCGGGCAGAGTGGCAAAGGTGTGCAACCTTATCCGCCACTCTATTGCCCATACGAGGAACGTGAGAGAACACTACTTCTCTCACAATCGATAGCAAGACTTGAACGTCAGAAAGGATTAGTTCTATCTCCCAAGGGCATTTAGATTTTCCTTTTAAATGGTCCATGATTATCTTACTATCACCTTCAATTTGGATCCTGTTTAAATTGAGTCGCACTACTTGATGGACCCCCATTTTGAGGGCAAGAGCCTCTGCTGTAAGCGGATTCTGTTTACCAAGTTGCTGGTGGTGAATGGAGACTGGCCGACCATCCCAATCCCTAATAACGACACCGGAAGAACTGTCGCCATTAGAAAGAGAGGAATCATCGAAATTAAGTTTGAACGTGCCCCTTGGAGGCTTGCGCCACTGAATCTTTTTTTGTTTGTTGTTCTTTTTTGAAGATACCCCCTGATGGGGGCGTATAACCTCCTCGAATTCCGCCTCGGCAGCGAAAGTTTTGTTCCAGTTATCTATGTGAGATTTGATCAGTCTTAGGACCGAATCTTTTCGCGGAATAGCGGTCTATTGAAACAAGTGTTGTTTCCTGATGTACCAAGTCGTCCACCAAGTGAAAGCGAGGTTAGATAGGACCGCAGGTTGTAGACTTTTCCCAAGTGCAGATAGAATGGGTCTGAAATCCCGAGACTGGGCAATTAGACTAGCAATAGTTGATCGTTGTTGAGTTGGAAATTTGTATATTGCTTTGATGAAGTAACATTCCAAAAATAAATGGACCTCGTCCTCGGGTGCCGAATTGCACAGGGAGCAAGTGGGTGGAACTGCCGAACCCCTACACGCCAGCCTGGAAGCAGTAGGTAGGCCGTTTTACGCAATCTTCCATAGGAAATTCTTAACTTTCGGAGGGATATTAATCTTCCAAATCCAGGCATTACAATCAGGAGATGGTAAGGACTGAGCTGTTATCAATTTGTAAGCACTGGCAGTAGTAAACCATCCCTCCCTATCCGGCCACCAGTATAGACGGTCTTGCAGATTTGAAGAAGGAAGAGGGATGTCTAAGATCTCTTGTACTATATTAGTAGGCAGAACCCCATGAAGTTTTTCACTCCACCACTTACCTCCCAAAATATAGTTACTGACGGTCTCATCCGGATTGAAAAATCGAGGACAATCAACTCTAGCCAGTAAGGAGGAGGTTGTGATCCAATTATCTGTCCAGAACTTTATAGTGCATCCATTTCCTACCGACCAAATCAGGCCCGCTTTAAAGGTGTCAATTAAGTCGGAGAGCTTGGACCATTGCCAGGAACTAGCCCTGGACTTTTTGTAATCGAAAATACTGGTGGAGCGCAGGTACTTATGTCTGATCACGGACACCCAGATATTGCTAGGCTCGGCCAGAATTTTCCACAAAAGCTTCATCTGGAGAGCGACATTCATATCACTAGATTTACGAATTCCCAGTCCCCGAAACTGCTTTGGTTTGCAGATCATATCCCAACTAATCAAAGGCTTGTACTGGAGGTCCTTATTCCAAAAGAAAGATCGGTTTATCTGGTCCAGTTCTTTATGCATTGCAGCAGGAAGCATAAAATTCTGCATCACATGCAATGGCTTAGCAGAAAGATTGGAGTTTATCAGGGTGGCACGTCCTTGTTGGGAGAGAGCATTAGCCCTCCACTTAGTCAATTGCTGTTTGGATTTACAGATGATATCTTCAAATGTGTTGTTGGTGACTCTTCCATTAATAATTAGACAGCCTAGATATTTTTCTATTGAATGTTCGTTTGTAATGTTGAGGCAGCTACATAGCTCCAGGATCCTATGATTCGGAATACCCTTGGTTGCTTGGAAGCTAGATTTGTGGTAATTGACCTTCTGGCCTGATACTTTGCAGTGTGAATCAACTATCATTTTCACCTTTCGCCCTGCATCCACGCTTCCTTTTGAGAATATGATGATATCATCGGCGAAAGAAAGGAACGGAACCCAAGGCCCATTGTGTCCAATCGGAAAACCAATGTGAGTCCTTTCAAGGCTCGCTTCAGCAGCCAATTTCCGAGCCAAAATCTCAGCACCTAAAATAAATAGGAAAGGAGATAAAGGATCGCCCTGACGAATTCCCCTTGACGGAAGAAATAGCTCAGTAGGGCCATTATTGACCAGTACCGAGAATGAAACGGACGTTATACATTCCATAACCCAAGAGATAAATGTATCGTGAAATCCGAACTTTTGGAGCACGCTTTTAAGGAAATGCCAGTCAACCCTGTCGTATGCTTTTTCCATATCTAATTTTATTGCTAGCCACCCTTCCCGGCCCCTACGACTTTTGTAGGAGTGGAAGATTTCATGGGCTATAAGGACATTGTCTTGTATAGCCCTATCAGACACAAAGGCGCCCTGCAGCGGATGAATGAGTTTACCGACAACCTTTTTCATTCTATCTGTCAGAATTTTGGAAATTATTTTGTAGATATTGGAACATAAACTAATGGGGCGGTAATGACTAGTGGTCGTGGGGTTATCCGTTTTTGGGAGAAGAGAGATAAAGGTATGGTTAATTTGTCTGAGCATTTTTCCGGAGTGGAAAAACCCTTTGACTGCACAAATAACAGATTTTCCGACGATATCCCAATATTTTGTGTAGAATTCAGCTGTGAATCCATCCGGCCCCGGAGATTTGTTTTTCCCTAGATTAAAAATCGTCGTTTTAATCTCCGAATTAGACGGGAGTGCTATGAGAAAGTTGTTTTCCTCTGACGAGATGGAAGGTTGTATTAAGTCCAACATTTCAGTAAGGAGCCTCTCATCAATTGGTTCTTTCTTGAACCTTGTCTCAAAATCCCTTTTTATTTCATTCTTAACATTCTCTTCACCCACAATCACCGTACCAGAAGAGGAGGTTATGTTCCGAATTTGTTTCCTGTGCCTTCGACCCGAAGCCACTCGGTGAAAGTACGCTGTGTTGGAATCCGAGAGTTTGAGGTGCTTAGTTTTAGCCCTTTGGCTCCAGAACGATTTTTGAAATAGTAGGAGCTTCTCTCTCTTCCTGATGAGCCGCTTTTCCTTGCTATGGTATGTTTGGTAGTTTACACCGGGTCCTGCAGATTGAATACGCAAGAGCTCTGTATCCACCTCCTTTAATTGACGGAATATATTGCCGAAACTTGTTTTATTCCATTCTTTTGCCTTTTTTTTCAGTATTTTTTGTTTGAAAATTAATTGAAACATGGCCGAGCCAGGGCAAGACGCTCGCCATGACTGTTTGACTATGTTACGAAAATCTTTCCGAAGTAGCCAGGCATTCTCAAATTTTAAAGGCAGGGCTTTGAAGCTAGAATTAACTTCAAGGGAAAAAGAAATAGGGCAGTGATCCGAAGAGGAGAATTGACGGAGGAAAAGTCGTTGATTCACCTCGTCAAAAATAAATCCCAAACAAACAAACTAGTATAGTATGCAAGTAAGGGGTCGAACCCTAGAGAATCGAGTATTTCTAAATATTGTGTATTTATCAATATAAAAAGAAAAGATTTTTATGAATGGAAATAAAAGAAAATAATATTGAGAAAAGCAAATAAATGATAGAAGGAAAGCGTTTCCACCTACAAGTTCTCGACTTTGGTTGGTTTTATTGATCATCGAATCCTTTTCAAGTTATTATCTTTTCCTACGAATTCCTCTCGTCTTGGTTTATATAGATTAAAAGTCCTACGAGTCCAATTAATCCCTTACATCTCAATGCAACCTTAACACGGTCAAGATTTAACAAAGAGATAGCAAATAGTCCCAAGAACTTGAGCATATAAATAACACCAATTAAACACGGTAAATCAATGTTTAAGATATATGTCAACTCCCTACACAATCATGCTTCAAACTTATGCATGCTACTACGGAAATAACACAAATACGAAAGTATTAAATCCTAGCATGAAATCAATATTATCAAGGTAGCTAATCAAGATAACATCAATAACATAATCAATATCACACAAAGAAGTTGAAAGAATTAAAGAGGAAAAATAACTTGAATTAGAAACTCACAAACCACCAACCAAGTCTTGAAAGTGTAGGCGGAAACTACAAAATTAGCCAAACATGGCTTACCTAAATTTCTTCTCTTTAATGGTGATTTCTCTACTTGGAATTAATTCCTTAAAAACATAAGCCTAGAACATCCTATTTATAAGTCTAATGTCTTCCATAAATAAGGTAAAAGATAGATACACTAGATAGAAACTTCCTAAACAAACTAGATAGAAGATAGACTTTCCAAATTTAATTCAGCGTCAAATTCCGCTGGCAGCGAAAATTTCCGCTGGCAGCGAATGGCGTCAATCAAGCTCCTGTTGGCGTCAATCAAGCTTCTTCGGTTCCGCGAGTCCACCCTTCCGCTGCCGCGAGAGTCTCCATTCGCTGCCGCGAGAGCTTACATCCGCTGCAGCGAATCCGGTCGTCCGCTGGCAGCGACTCCATTCGCTGGCAGCGAGTTTCCTTTCGCTGGCAGCGAGTCATGCTGCTCCTGGACATGCTTTCGCTGACTCCAGTCGCTGGCAGCGAGATGCCATTCGCTGGCAGCGACTCGTGCTCAGGCCGGCCACCTTCTCGCACATGTTATTGCTGACTTGATTCGCTGCAGCGGAAAGGCATTCTCTGGCAGCGAAAATCCAACAGAACACCATCACGTAGATCTTCGAAAGAGCTTTCCAACGCATGCTCATATGCGTCGATCGGACATCCGAGGCCTCCGGAAAGTGCGTTACAAGTTCAGCTCGCCGAGCGGACAGCTTTCGCGACTCGCCCTCGTTTCCGCTCTTAGACCTCGATTTCGTTCTCCGTTGCTCCTTGGGTTGTTCCATTCTCTTCGGGACTTCTTCCTTAAGCTCTCCCAAGTCTCTCCTTAGCCTTACTTAGCTCCGTTCCTCGTGTTCTTTGCCTCGGATCTACGAATCTACATAAAACCATCGAAATAGCGTAGATTCCGAACTTTTCCACAAAATGAATGCTAATCTAATTAACACTAAAACATGATTATATAACAATGAAATGCACCTAAACTAACCTATAATGCCTATTGGAAACATGCCTTATCAAACTCCCCCACACTTAACCTTTTGCTTGTCCTCAAGCAATACAAAAACAAGAGCTAAACCATCATACCACAAATATGATCTTCAAGCACTAACCTTGTCAAAAGCAACATCAAAGTGTAGGATCCATGAGTATGAAAGTTAACATCCTAGCAAGTTTATGAGCGATTCAAAGTAAAGGCACATCTCATCCAACCTCACCGGGATTATGTGTTTACTCTCACTCTCATGTGTATAGGCTTAACAATCTATCTCTCAACTCAATCCAAAATGCAAAAAGCTACATAGAAATTGACACATATATCACATATTCTCCACCGTGGATGCCATCACTTATAAGAAACATCAAGAGGTCTTTTATCAAGGTTGTAATGGGGCTTGGTAAGGAATTAAGGTAGGAAAATATTTAGGCTTGTGGTGCTAAAAATCCGGGAAAAAGGGATCCCTAAGAATAACCGGAAGAACACTAAAACCAAATACTTCCAAAACCAAAATAACTCAAACTTTCACTCTTAAAATACTCAACTAAAGAACTTTCACTCAACCATACATATTTCTAACTCTCACATTCATAATAAAATAAAAGGCTCTTATTCATGCTTTTTTTCTTTCTCTTTTTCTTTCACTTTTTTTTTTTCAAATTTTTTTTTTCTTTAGAGCCAAAACAATAATGCACAATGTGAAGAATAAAACTAAAATTACATCCTCATCCAAACTTGTAACTTTCTCAACAATATTCTCTTTTCCACTCAAACAAATCAATCATTCACCAATTCTAATCCTAATTCCCGGATAGGGTAAGGCTCATCATCGGCTAGGATAAATTTTGTGGAGCTTCAAAGAAAAGGCTAAGGCTCAAGTTTGGCTACAAGCAAAGGACACATATGTAGGGTGGATATGGATAATAATATGGCTAAGAAAATCATGCCTCTATCATTTGAAACTCATAAGCAATAGACATATAAATTCGGCCTCAAATATAGATAACAATGTCAATCTCAAGAGGTAATTGCATAAGGAGAGTATAATGTCACACAAGAAAGCAAAAGGGAATAAATATGATGAAAATCCCTATAAGGCCAAAAATTCTCACTAGGACAAGTTTTGTTGGATTTCAATAATGCCCAAGACAAAGAATCATACTTGCTCAATTAAACTAACAAGTCATGCTCCAATAAAAATCATTTCAAGTATGTGACAAGGCTAGCCAATTCAATCATATTATGGAACATATATGGTAAAACTCATAAAAATAAAATAGAGGACAAACTAAGGCAAGATGGGTATTTGGAAAACACATATATGCAACGCATGCTCTTTTTGGATTTTTTTTTTCTCATTTTTTTTTCATTTTCCAATGCAATAAATTAACGAAAAAAAATAAACATGAATGCATAACGGTAAAATAAATATGAATGGATGCATGGATCTATGAATGCAACCCTCCCCCACACTTAAATTCTTCATTGTCCTCAATGAAAATCAAAGACAAAAAATCATAAAAATATGAGAGAAAGAGGGTAAAGAATAACTTACATCATGGGAAAAGTTTCGATGGCGAAGATGATGAAGCTCGGAAGAAGAACGGTGAAGAACGACAACAACGAAGACGGACGAACCACGAGCACGGATGAATGAAGATGGCGAAGAATGAATAAGATTGGATGCGATGACAACGGACGAAGACTAGGCATCACTGCTGGATTCGCTGGCAGCGAGTGTTGGTTCGCTGTCAGCGGATGAAATCAGCCCCTATGTCGTCTGAGCGGTTGGACTCGCTGGCAGCGAATCATGATTCGTTGGCAGCGAATTCAGCATATAATCTCTATTCTTCGATCTTGTTCACTTTTCCCTGCATTGTTAGCTCAAAATATCCAAAAGCATCTATCTACCATATAAAATAATTAGGAAATTTATAATTTATTAAACAACCAAACTAATTAAATAACTAGGAATTGAAATAACTAATTTAGGAAAACTTACCTCGGGTTGCCTCCCGAAAAGCGTCCTTGTTTATCGTCATAGACTCGACGGTTTATTCGTCCATGTGTTCAAGACTTACTCGGACATCGCCAATGCCTTTTTTAGCAAATCAAACTCCGGTGCACACCATCTAGGTAGGCGAGCACCACATATGAAGAAGTCGAAGTCAAAAGATGTGGTGTTGAAGAAGGTCTCCAACTCTTCATATGCTCGAGCGTGACTTCTCGCCGAGGGTATGTAGTACCACCAACACAGTTCCATTGGTGGTTTGTTGAAGTAATGCTCCCAAGGATCTACATATTCACCAAAATCCACAAAAGTGTCAAAAATATCATTACCTTGCTCAAGAGCCACAGAAATCGGCTCCGGACTTGGTTCCTCAATAGGCGCGTTGGGGATGATTTCTATTGGTGGAGTAGGTGCCAAAATACATGGTTCCTCACGCGTGCACTCATGAGACTCCATGTCAAGGGGCATCGGGCTCCCTTCTCCATCTTCAATTGAACCATTGGTGCTTGCGTCTTGGTTTCCCTCATGTATCTCACCCGCCATTGGTTTGAAAGGTAAGGGCATGGATGCCAACTTGTAGTCTTCTTCCACCTTTGCCATGTCACCCACGCAAAGGAAAAGATCCCAATATTCCGACCAATCCAAACCGTAAAAGCCTTCATCTTTCAATGATTGGGCGAATTCTCGTATCTCGAGAAGCATGCCATCTTTAACGCAAAGGACTTGTTCTTTCAAATCATCTTGGATACCCCGTGAAGCACGGTCGTCCACTAAATCTTGCACTCTTGTGAGGTAATGGTGAAAGTATTCTCCTTGGTATTGCCATAACTTCAACTCCATTACAAACAATTAGTAACGAGGTGTCGTGAACCGTAAGATAGGTCCACGACAAGGAAAGATATATATACAAATATTAATAAATACACAAAATAAAGAAATAAACTTGATTCCCCGGCAACGGCGCCAATTTTGACGGAGGAAAAGTCGTTGATTCACCTCGTCAAAAATAAATCCCAAACAAACAAACTAGTATAGTATGCAAGTAAGGGGTCGAACCCTAGAGAATCGAGTATTTCTAAATATTGTGTATTTATCAATATAAAAAGAAAAGATTTTTATGAATGGAAATAAAAGAAAATAATATTGAGAAAAGCAAATAAATGATAGAAGGAAAGCGTTTCCACCTACAAGTTCTCGACTTTGGTTGGTTTTATTGATCATCGAATCCTTTTCAAGTTATTATCTTTTCCTACGAATTCCTCTCATCTTGGTTTATATAGATTAAAAGTCCTACGAGTCCAATTAATCCCTTACATCTCAATGCAACCTTAACACGGTCAAGATTTAACAAAGAGATAGCAAATAGTCCCAAGAACTTGAGCATATAAATAACACCAATTAAACACGGTAAATCAATGTTTAAGATATATGTCAACTCCCTACACAATCATGCTTCAAACACGGAATCCACAATCTTATGCATGCTACTACGGAAATAACACAAATACGAAAGTATTAAATCCTAGCATGAAATCAATATTATCAAGGTAGCTAATCAAGATAACATCAATAACATAATCAATATCACACAAAGAAGTTGAAAGAATTAAAGAGCAAAAATAACTTGAATTAGAAACTCACAAACCGCCAACCAAGTCTCGAAAGTGTAGGCGGAAACTACAAAATTAGTCAAACATGGCTTACCTAAATTTCTTCTCTTTAATGGTGATTTCTCTACTTGGAATTAATTCCTTAAAAACATAAGCCTAGAACATCCTATTTATAAGTCTAATGTCTTCCATAAATAAGGTAAAAGATAGATAAACTAGATAGAAACTTCCTAAACAAACTAGATAGAAGATAGACTTTCCAAATTTAATTCAGCGTCAAATTCCGCTGGCAGCGAAAATTTCCGCTGGCAGCGAATGTTGTCAATCAAGCTCCTGTTGGATTTTCGCTACCACACTCGCTGGCAGCGAATGTCCATGCCTTAGAAAATTTTCAGCTTCTTCGGTTCCGCTTCCGCGAGTCCACCCTTCCGCTGCCGCGAGAGTCTCCATTCGCTGCCGCGAGAGCTTACATCCGCTGCAGCGAATCCGGTCGTCCGCTGGCAGCGACTCCATTCGCTGGCAGCGAGTTTCCTTTCGCTGGCAGCGAGTCATGCTGCTCCTGGACATGCTTCCGCTGACTCCAGTCGCTGGCAGCGAGATGCCATTCGCTGGCAGCGACTCATGCTCAGGCCGGCCACCTTCTCGCACATGTTGTTGCTGACTTGATTCGCTGCAGAGGATAGGCATTCACTGGAAGCGAAAATCCAACAGAACACCATCACGTAGATCTTCGAAAGAGCTTTCCAACGCATGCTCATATGCGTCGATCGGACATCCGAGGCCTCCGGAAAGTGCGTTACAAGTTCAGCTCGCCGAGCGGACAGCTTTCGCGACTCGCCCTCGTTTCCGCTCTTAGACCTCGATTTCGTTCTCCGTTGCTCCTTGGGTTGTTCCATTCTCTTCGGGACTTCTTCCTTAAGCTCTCCCAAGTCTCTCCTTAGCCTTACTTAGCTCCGTTCCTCGTGTTCTTTGCCTCGGATCTACGAATCTACATAAAACCATCGAAATAGCGTAGATTCCGAACTTTTCCACAAAATGAATGCTAATCTAATTAACATTAAAACATGATTATATAACAATGAAATGCACCTAAACTAACCTATAATGCCTATTGGAAACATGCCTTATCAAGAATGCGCCGTTATAGGTTATTATATTAGGGAAAGATGCAATGACCTGTTGGTGGACAAGCACCCGATCAAGCTTTTCACGGATATTGAAATTTTCCTCTGGGTTCTTCCTCCAAGTGAACGGATTTCCAAAGGTGGGGAGATCAAGAAGAGAGCATTCGTTTTTGAAAGAGATAAGACGAGAGAACCTGGATGTCCGGGTAGATGCCCCGCCGAGCTTGTCAGTGCTGCACAGAATCTCATTTAGATCCCCAAGCACAATACATGGTATAGAGGAGTCATTTACAATCGTTTTTAGCGTTTCCCAAAATACATCTTTATCATTTGGAGTTGGTGGTGCATAGACGAAAAGGACCAGAAACGGAAACCCAGCGTGCGAACTTTCCAATCTGAGTCCGATGATCCGAGGTGCGTGGATAGCAATGGAAATAGTAAAATTTAATAGCTGGTGAGATTTCCATAGGACTACAATTCCACCAGATCTCCCGATAGACGGCGACCAAACCCCTTCATCAAATCCGATATTTCTCCACAACTTGTCATCGGGAATATTTTCCGATTTGGTTTCTGCTAGCGATATGATTTGAATGTTTTCGTTTTTACACATTGAGTCGATTTCTGTCCAGAACGTTCGTTTTCCTATCCCTCGACAATTCCAGAAACAAATCTTCATAAAAAACCTTTGATGATAAAAGGACGAGATTTTGGAGTCCTTAAATCGAAGAATTTTTGATGAATTAGTACGAAATAATCCTTATCGAGCCTTTTGATATTTAGACACCTTTTGCCCACCTCACAGGCCGGACTCGACCAAGAAGGTTCTACTTTGTACTTCATTTGAGGATTTGTGTTTAGATTTTTCATTTTTTTAGTTAATTTGTCAATTGTTTTATCAAATGATAATTCATGTGAAGTATGACAGTTGGTATGAATCAATGGGTACTCAAGAAGCCTTTGCCAATTAAAATAGTTTTGAAAATACGGATCTCTCCTAGCATGAACAAAGACATCACAAATTTCTACTTTGGACTTATCACACATTTTTAAATACAAAGATTTATAATGATTAAGTCATTTGATCCATACATAATAACTATCGTGAGTGCTTTGGGTGGATCCACTATGATCCATTGTTTTACTATATATGATTCTTAGCCAAAGGGCAAAGACATGCCTGAACATGTCCCAACTTAGGATAATTGAGCAACAGAAGTGAAACCCCACCCCTATCGACAAGATCATGTTAGAAATGATAATTTTAACAAGCATAGAAGCGATGCCCTTTTTCCTTAGAGGGATACGGAACCGGGAGGCAGTGGGTTCGATCAAGTAGCCCCAAATGCTGATCCTGCAACAGCAGGAGCAACAAGCGGCCACCAGACAGCAAGAAAGTGGCCCAACGAGGCTGGTCGGTAGCCTACCGGAGGCCGAATACGGATACAACCCACACCAGTTGAATAAAGGCCATGATATAAGGAGAGGAGCAGCAGCAGAACTCAATCGTTTATTTTTTAAGACAACCATAGGCCCTTTTTTTTGCCTACAGAGATTTATAGTACAAGGAGCATTTACAAGATTATCAATATACCAATTCTCAAATCCACCTAAAACATCAATTATGCCAAGACCATAATGGCCAGTGCTTTTGTGAGGAGAAACAACACACGTTCCGTTGCTCTTATTTGAACTCATTGGTTTATAACTTATTGACCACTCCATTTCTCTTGCCCAAAAGCACAAAGACTCTACAACCCACACACAAGGTCGAACAGAACCAACCCAATGAACAAATTTTTTTTGATAAAAGGAATTCCCAAATGCATCTTGATTATCAATACCAAACCAAAGTTTGGGTTGTATACTAGAATAACTGTACAAGAGCCATCCCACAAACACACAAAGATGGGAATTAGAATGAATTCCAAGGGCTCCTAAATAGGAATGAAATTTGAAGAAAGAGTGATCTATGCCAAACCGTGTGATACTGTCATCAGAGATGGAACCCTGAAACATTTGTTTAGCCTCGCTAGGAGGATTTGGGCCCTTTCGGGAGTTAAAGAGGGAAGGTGCATAACACACCACCCCGATTTTGGTATTGCCATGAGATAAAACCACATCAACAACACCAACCAAAGACTGCCAGCAGAGCCGAAACCAACGACCGGCACTCTCCCACCGGCAATAACAACCATCTTCTGAACCACCGCACCCACACCTAGAGCCTCTCTTCCAGGGACCAGGAAAGCCGCACCTCCGCCCCCAATTCGGAGATTTCTTCTTCCTCTTTCTGAAATTTCTTCTAATCGGCACAAACCGCTTCCAAACGAACATCGACTTACTTGGGAAAGGGCCGACGGGCCGACCCAACCGAAGAGCCTCTAGCAAGAACCCTCTCTTATACTGAGATTTGTATTCGTTCCCCATGGACATGACGTAACCACCACGACTAACTGAAGAACACCGCCACAGAAGACGGGATAAGGAGGAGGCGAAAAGGGGGGTAAGGAGAAGTACTCCAATCGCCTCAAATTGGAACTCGAAACAGGAGGATGGCGAAGAAATCGACCGAATCCGGGTAGAGTTGAGAGGAATCGAGGCACACAAGGGCGATTTAGAGGAAGAATTCGTAAGAACGAGGTTGGGGACAGGGCTCCGAAGAGGGGTATGCTCCGAAGAGGGTTTTTTTGCTCCGGAGAGCCTTTTTTTGACTTGACACTTGTTAGTAACAAGTATGAAATTATGGGGAAAAAAATTAAATAAAAAAATATTTTATGGAATTTTTCCTTTCTAAAAGTGCGTGTATTAAATTTTAAAAGATTTGTATTTTGAAACGGGGAGAGTATGTGAGTTGTGATTTTCTATGATTGATTGTGCAAGAAGAGGGCCGAGTGAAAAAGGATTCAATTATTTAGGTTTGAGTGGCCCGCCAATATTTGACAAATTTCTATCACTTCAAAAGTCAAAACTCTTTACATTTTCCACTTCCATTTCATCATCTAGGAATCTAGCAACTGAACGATGCCTTCCATTTCCATACGATTTTAATGCTCATTATATTTTACTACTAACTACTCCTACTATCTTTCTCTTCTACAGTACATTTTTAGGGTATAGGATAAGTAAACAATATTGGAAAATTCTTTATATTTAGATGAATGTGTCCTAGAAAAACATTACTCACTCCGATCCAAAATACATATTACTCTCTTCGGTCAAGTTTGTAGGATGTTGCAGGGAGTAAAACAAGAATTAAGGAGAATTTAGAGCTAAATAATTAGGATAATTAGGGTGTGTTTGGATTCCATTGCATTTTAATTATAATGTAATTATTTAATCTCGTTTTATGTGAGCGTTTGGTTGTAAAAACAAAAATCTCGTAAAAACCGAGGTAAAATTGTAATTTAACCAAATAATTAATCACATAAAAAGAGATAAAATAATTGCATTATAATTAATATATCGTGAGATCCAAAAATACCATAATTTAAACACCTTAAAAAATGTGTTAACCAAATATCACCTTATTGTTATCCATTATAAACTTAATGCATTTGGAATCCAAACACACCCTTATTTGTCACTAATGAAGCTTCTTAGCCTTTCATATACTATTTGATTATTTTCAGGATTGCCACAATTTTAAATTCTGGATTGCCATCAATTTAAATTTTAAAAATCTTCAAACTAAATTCAAACCAAGACCATTGTGACGAGTTTAAATCAAGACCATTGTGACCTTCATCAATGGATAGAGCCATTGTGACAATTGTGACCTTATCGGGAAAATTCAGTGGGACAAAAACTAATCGGAGGAAAAAAGAGTGCGGTGTGTGTATACTTCTCCTGAATTCGACATTCTTCTCGAAGTTTTCTCATTCTTCTTAATGGTGTTGTCTTTATGAGCTTATGGTCGAATCTCAATATTCTCTTTGAGCTGGAATGTCTTCATGATTGACTTTGATGCACTTGACTTCCATGTATTGTTGTTGAGTTGTTTTGGATGCACAAACATAAGGTACTTCAGAACCTAGTGTACTTTTCAGTGTTGATCAGGGGGATTTGATTCATCGACGGCGCATAAGTTGCCTCATTAAAAACCTCGCCTTGGAAAACCCAGTTGGATAAAAATCAAGATTAAGGAAAAAAAGTACAACTTTGTATGGTACATCGGGACCTAATACAATGTCACCACTTTCACAGTTATAGGTACTTCAAGTACTCTTATATAAGGATCCTTAATCAATTGCATATGACGGGACTTTACCAATAACACTTCATGCATTTTCAATCGATCATTTCCATTTATATGGGTATTCACCTACCACGTCCGTCATTTACATTTGGAGCCAACATATATTATAACCACTTCTAGTGAATACATTCGCATATAACCTTTGATAGGTTTTTGTGCAATCAACTTTGCTTTATATATTCTTTTGCACGAACACCCACTTAAAACCAACGAATGTTACATTTTCAGGGGGACGTTGGAGTGGCACAAGAATGATGTTAAATTCAGGGGGCCGGAGTACATTCAGTCAGATATACCAATACAGACCATCACCAATTTCACTCATCACTCGGATCATCTATCACCCACTTTTTACGGGGGTTTATCCATAAAAATAGCGTGAGTAGAGCGGACGAAATTGATATTTGTCTCCCATTTCAACCTTATATGTGATAGATGAAAAGTAAGTTAAGAGTCAAATGTTTTAGCTAGCTTAATTACCAATAAACATGATCTCTAAGAGCAAGCCCAACAGCTTTGCTAAAATAGAGAAAAATAGATATTTTAGAGAAAAAAACCATTTTTTCTCCCCAACCGTTTCTCCAAACTCATCTCTAAAATAGAGAAATGGATGGAGAGAGGGGAAAAATATCTAAATTTAGAGAAAGATAAGTTAATCTCTATAATTTAATGTTCACTTGTCCCTATATAGAATTTAATGACACAACCCCACATTTTCACCCATAATATAGAAAAAAAATATAATTTTATATTTATTAGTAATAAAATATAATTATTTTTAAAAATTAATAAAAAAAATTGACATGATTTGATATAATATATAAATTAATTATATTAAATCAATATAGACAGATAAACAAAACATCATAATTCTATGTTAAATTTTATAAATAAAATAACACAATTTCTAATAAAATATATATATTAATCAATTGAAAATAATAAGATTAAATTTGAATAATATTTTATCCAATTTTATGATAACCTTTATAGTAACAATCTAAATTTCATATTAATACCATTTAAAAATAAATTTCAAATTCATCACTAGAGTTTGTTTTAAAAAAGTATCATGTGAGAATATAATATTAATAAAAAAAAATATTTTGTGCAAGAGCATGAGTGATATATACTAGTTCACCAACAAATTTGAGGCTAAATGTTAGAATTAAGGTTAAATGAAGTTTTTAGAAATATAGAATTAAATATCTTTAATAAATGCATTTATTTATTATAGTCTTTAACAAATGTAAAAATCTGTAAAATAGAAAAGCTATTGGAGTTGGAGTGAATTTTTTTTTAGAGATTTTGATATTTTAATCTCTATTTTAGAGATTTTTAACAAGCTCTTGCTCTAAGAACCTTAAAACTTTATAAAAAAAATCAAAAATTAAACTAATTTCATTTAATAATCTAACACTTGCTCGTAATAGATATCAATATATATATATATATATATATATATATATATATATATATATATATATATATATATATATATATATATATATATAAGGTTCAAATGAAAATGGGGCTTAAGATGAAAATCCCTCTTAAAATGAAATTAGTCTAATTTGGATGTAAATGGGCTTAATTTAAAGATAAATGGGCCTAATTAAATTACTAATGAATAAATGGGCCTAATTTTGGTGTAAATGGGCCTAATTTTATAAGTAAATGGGAAAATGGTTAAATGACCCTAATTATGGGGTAAATTTCATACGCCTCCCCCAAACTTTCCATTCATACGAATATTGCCCTTATTTCAATTATGAAAATTACAGATTTTAGCCCGTAATTTTTATTTGAAATAATATTGTTAGGTGCAACTACAATATTAAAAAAATACAACAAGAATGTTACATCACAGTTTTTGTCTTTATTTTAAAAAGGGAAAAAGATGAGATTATAAAATATAAAGTGAACAAATAATACAATAAATGTTATTATTAATAAATGTGCATTTTCATAATGTGTCATATCAAAAATTTTCTTTATGGACCGCTATTTTATGACAGTTTTGTACTTTAATGCAATATGTGTCATTAAAAGCCTATTAGCTCAAAAAATGGTATAGTGATGTGCCCATGCACAAAGGTTCGAGTTCAAAATCCCGCATAAGCTATTTATGGTTGCTTTTTTTGTGTTCCCGTTCGTGAATAAGATTATAAAGTGCAATAATAAAATGATAATGTGCACAAATAAGATGATATAATGCATATATAACATTATATTGTGCAAATATAACTTTAAGTTGTGCAAATATAACACTATGTTTTGCAAATGTAACATTATGTTGTGCATATCTAATAATATAATGTTACGTTGTGCACATATAATATTATGTTGTGCGAATATAACATTATATTGTGCAAATATAACTTTAAGTTGTGCAAATATAACACTATGTTTTGCAAATGTAACATTATGTTGTGCATATCTAATAATACAATTGTGCAAAAGTAAGATAGGATTGTGCAAATGTAGTATACAATTGTGCATAACTAAGATTATAATGTGCATGATTAACAATTTGCAATTGTTGCGCTCTTGTCTATTACGTAACCTATGTGGGATTTGAACCCACATCTTTGTGCAAACATACATTGCTCTACCAATTGAGCTAATAGGCTAAATTATGATTTTCATGCTAAAATAGAAGAACCTAATCGACCTAAAGCATATCGCACCAAAATTCTAAAATCCAATTAGCTCATGATTAACAACCAATTTGACAATGCTATGAACATGAAATTAGCTCCAAATCAACCCAACATCACAACCATATAATCAATTTCAATCAATTTGGATGTTGGCAAAAAAAACCCAAATTCTAAAATATATCGCAATAAAATTCTAAAATCCAATTAGATCATGATCTATAAACAATTTGACAATGCTATGAACATGAAATTAGCTCCAAATCAACCCAACAACACAACCATATCCTCAATTTCAGTCAATTTTGCTTTTGGCAAAAAGCCCCAAATTCTAAAACACATCGCAATATAAAATTCTAAAATTCAATTAGCTCATGATCCATAAACAATTTGACAATGATATGAACATGAAATTAGCTCAAAATCAACCCAACAACACAACCATATCATCAATTTCAATCAATTTGGCTTTTGGCAAAAAACCCCAAATTTCGCTCTAAATCAAACCCTAGATTTTCAATCTCAACCTAAATCATTCAAACAATCTAAATAATTGTAATATAATTTTAAGTTGTACAAATATAATATTATGTTGTGCGTTTATAAACTATGGAATAATTTTGTAATTTATTAAATTGAGATAAGGGCGTATTTTGGAAGAAAGAGAAAGTATGGGACAAAAATTGTAATTTCATCATCCCCTTCCTCACATCCACTGTAAAACTCCGATTAAAAATGGCGGTTGTACTGGTGGACTTCGGCAAGCTCCCGGTGGCAGCCTAGGGCACGGCGGAGCAAGGGGGAGGCAGATACGAGACCGTGGTTGCGGGGCGAGTTCGTTGGTGGCAATCACTGGTGGCTTCGGTGGCGGGAAGCGGCGGTCGAAGGCGGCGAATCGGTGCACCGATGTTGTTGGGCAAGGTGGAAATTGTTCCCGATTCCGATGATCCCGGGGAGGATTCCGGCGATTGCGAGGAGGAGGAGCCAGATCCCGGCAACCGGCAAGGTGTGGGTGTGGCCGGCAACCGGCAGCGCTAGATGGAGGCGACGGTGTGGGTGTGGCCGGCAACCGACAACGATAGAGGGAGGACGATCTGGGAGCGCGCCGCCGCCGCCTCCATCTCCGAGAGTAGCCACTGTCGCCTTCGTCTCCGGGAGTACCCACCGCCGCCTTCAATTCCGCCGGTGAAGTCTGAGAGAACAGGGAAGGGAAGAATCAGTTTTTTTTTATTATTATCAATCAGACCCGCGCGCGTGTAGTGCCCCATTTTCACTTTAAGCATTTTTTTCACTTTAAGCCTCTTTTTCACTTTAATCTCACCCTCTATATATATATATATATATAAAAAAAATGAACATTTCATATAATTTTTACCATCTTAAAAAAAAAATGTGCAAAACAATAAATAATTTAAATTTTGAGATGGAGATTTTTCGTCATTTATACGGATTTTAATTACCGGTGCTCAAGGATATAGGCTATAGTGCTATACTTTACTTAATTAACAACAGTTAACACACATGCAAACTTACAATTATATCTTATATTAGTTGTTTGCCTAGCAATAATACGAAAACTTTTTTTTTTTTTTGAGAAATACGAAAACTTTATTAGCTGGCCAGACTTGACAACAATTTATCTTTTGGCTAACATATATGGATTTCTTTTAGATGCGTGATAGTTGATACGATATCAAAAAAAAAAAAGTCAAAAGATTGACATTATTCAAAAGGCATGCATTTGCATGAGAAAAAGGTATAAACACCAATTTCCCCTCATGCTAACTTATCTCCATTTGTCAACTTATTTATTTGATCTAACCTTCGTATATAGTCCATAAATTTAACTTACAACACAATATTTGTTTACCGATTCTGAAGAAATCAAATGTAAATGATGCTGCTATTGTAAGCACCAATCAATCCAAAACTTCAGCAATAAACACTATACACACTATTTCATTGATCAAAATGAAAGGGATGAACCCCGACGGTCAGCTGAAAAGCTGATTGTTTCCAATCCCCAAAACCCTACAAATGAGAGCTGCACATTCTTTGCTTATATAGCAAGAGAATCATGTGTCCAGTTGGTGCCAAATGACTTATTATACAAGGGCAAGAACAAGGAAAAAATAATCAAAATGCCATAAAGAGAAAAGGACAAAACTCATAAATGAAAGCTCATAGAAGAATGCTTAATGAAGCATTTGATGATGATCATAATCTTCACATACCCCCCTCAAGTTGGATTGTGTTGGAATCCAGCAAGGCCTAACTTGAGAGAGAGGAAATGATGTTGTTGAGCTCATAATGGCTTTGTCAAGATGTCTCTACTTAATTGTATGCCAATTCTCACATGATGAGGCTACACAAAACCTTCAATAAGATGTTGTCTGATAAAGTAACAATCTATCTTCAAGTGTTTAGTCCGTTCATGAAAGACTGGATTTTCAGTAATGTGTATGGCAACCTTGTTGTCACAAAACAGAGGTACAAGCAGAGATGATTGAATATTCAAAGCTTGCAAAATCCCATCAACCTAGATTAATTCACTAGTGGTAGCAGACATGATTCTATATTTAGCTTTACCCGATGACTTAGACACAATGGTCTGTTTCTTTGTTTTCCATGACACTAAAGAAGTTCCAATGAACACACAATACACAGTGAGGGATTTAGCACTAAATTGACTTGCTCGCCAATCTGCATCAGAGTAAGCTGAGATGGAGAGATCACAAACAGTAGGATAATACAATCCCACAACAACTAATCCTTTTAGATATCTTACAACATGTGTAGCTGCATCATAGTGAGGCTGCCTAAGCTCACTCATAAATTGACTTAAGTGCTGGACAACATAAGTGATATTTGGCCTGGTT
Organism: Persicaria tinctoria; assembly: GCA_037127255.1. NCBI lineage: Eukaryota > Viridiplantae > Streptophyta > Magnoliopsida > Caryophyllales > Polygonaceae > Persicaria > Persicaria tinctoria. The sequence continues at coordinate 26,941,126 of JBANSL010000006.1, forward strand.
AAATTGGGAAATAAAAATCTCCCAACAAGCCTTTTGTAAACCTCAGGGTCCTCTAGAACATTTCCTGTATCAGTGGAAAGTTTGTCCTCTAGAAAGAGGAAAAGAAGCAGGTGTACGTGCACTCCAACATCTTGCAGTCATCTAAGATGTCTAGGACATATTTTCTTTGATGAAGGTGGGTCCCTGAACTGTCCCTAAGGATTTCCAGGCCCAAGAAATACCTGGCCAGACCCAGGGGTCCTTGATAATGAACTTTTCATGTAAGTAGCTCTTTGTCAAATCAATACTAGAGTCATCATCCCCTATGAGCAAGACATCATCAACATAAACTAGTGTCACTGCCATCCTTGAGGGTCAAATTCTAAAAAACAAAGAGTAGTCATCAAGGCTTTGTTGATATCCAAGGCTGATCAGGAATTTGCACAATTTAGCATTCCATTGCCTAGAGGCTTGTTTAAGCCCATAAATGGGTTTTTTTTCAATCTGCATACCAAGTTTGGTTTCTTCAAACTATAGCCTTCAGGTGGTGTCATATACACCTCTTCATATAAGAATCCATGCAAAAAAACAATGTTTACATCTAACTGATGCAAGGGCCAGCTCCTTGCAGTAGCAACAGCTAAAAGAATTCTCACTGTACTGAATTTTGTAACTAGAGAGAAGGTGTGCTTGTAGTCTTTCCCTTTAATCTGGTTGTAGCCTTTTGCAACTAATCTTGCTTTGAATCTTTCTACTGATTCATCTGGTTTATACTTTATTTTATAGACCCACTTGCTTCCTATTGCCTTCTTTCCAGGAGGCAATTATGTGAGCTCTCATGTATGATTATTTTCTAGAGCCTCTAGCTCATGATTCATTGCATCCACCCAATGACGGTCTGATATGACTTGCTTGTAATGGGATGGTTCATGTATCATAACCATATTGGCAAAAGATGTGACAAATGATCCACCCATGACTACATGATTATCAAAGCATGTAGCTAGGAAGCTTTGTGAGAAGGAGTCACCTCTACCACAAGTGTGACTCACATAGTCTTGAAATATTCAAGGTTGCACAATATGTCTAGAAGAGCTCCTCAAAGAAGAAAATATAGCATCATCATTCAAAATTTCTTGTGAAGGTAACACCTCAGCATGTGCAGTTGATTCATGAGATCCAGATCTGTATGTGCTATCTGTGCCAGCTATAATTGAAGGTAACACCTCAGCATGTGCAGTTGATTCATGAGATCCCTGACTGGCTGGAGTGGAGTGAAGCTAATAAGAACCCTGATTAATCATAGGAGAATAAAGTTGCTGATTAGATTGATCATTTGAGTTGTCTACTGGATTAACAAGAGGTAACATAGTTGTTGATGTCGCAACTTTCTCTCTTGCTTCTTCTGAGTGTTCTTTAAATGGGAACACATTCTCAAAAAAAAAGTCACATCCCTACTGTGAAATGTAACCTTGGAATCAAGATCCCACAGCTTGTAGGCTTTCTAGCCATGAGGATAACTTAGAAGAATGCACTTTCTTCCTCTAGCATGCATTTTATCTCTATCATAATGAGCAACAGGAGCATAGCATAAACAACCTATGATTTTTAAATCATCATAAGTGACAGGATTTCCAAATAACACCTCAAAGGGTGACTTCCAAATCAAAGTTTGAGTAGGCAACTTGTTGATGATATGAGTAGCAGACAACACACATTCTCCCCAAAATTTCAGAGGCAACCCTGCATAATTTCTCAATGCCCTGGCTGTCTCTATTAAATGTCTGTGTTTTCTTTCAACTCTAGCTCCCATTCTATCGAGGAGTATAAGAAACATTTCTTTGATGCAGAATCCCCAAGGTTGCAAGGAACTCTTGACACTGATTAGATGTGAACTCACCCCCATTATCCGTCCTTATGAATTTTATCACACAGCTGAACCGTGCGTGTCTTTGCATAAGCCACAAAATCACATATATTTTTTAATACCTGCAATCTAGACTTGAGCAAAAAAAAGTCCAGGTTACCCTGTGCAATCATCTAACACGGTTAAGAAATACTGAAAACCATTGTAAGTAGGCACACTGTAAGGACCCCAAACATCCATGTGCTATCAAAAGGCTTTGCAACTCTAACATTACTTCTTTTAAAAGGAAGTATGTGATGCTTATATAAAGCAAATGTCTCACAACGAAACTGATCAAAATCAAACTGATTAACTTGATCTATATGTCTCATTTTGGAAACTGAAGTATGCCCAAGTCTTGCATGATTCAAATCTAGATTACGACTAACTTTATTACAAAAGATGGAAGATATTTGCTTCATTTCATCACTTCTCTTCATCTCACTCCAGCTCTTAGCTTGATCCGAGGTCCACACCTTGTATAGCCCACGTTTCCTTCTCCCTGACAACAACACTCTTCTAGTTCCAAGGTCCTGAATGTAAGAAGATGTTCAAGTAAAGATTGCTATTAGTTCATTATCATCTAGCAATCTTCCAACTGACAAAAGACAATGCGTAAAGTCTGGCACTAATAGAACATCCTTTAAGGCCACTTTATCTGTAAAATGCAATTCTCCTATCTCTTTGACAATTTTAATAGTCCCATCAGGCAAACCAATGTGAACAAGTTTTCTTAACCGTATCTTGTTAATCACACAAGAATCACATGGCATCATGTGATCAGTTTCCCTTGTGTCATTGATCCACTCAACACTTGAGACTGTTGGCTGATAAAAAAATATTAATGGAGGATGAAACTTTACCTTCAACGTTGGCATAAGCATTTTCATTGCTGTTTTTCCGTGTCATCTTCTTCATGATCTCTTTATACACTTCAATGACCATAGATGTGTCTATCTGGTTATATGTTCCTCCTTTCACCCCTTCATTATCAAGAGGGTTGTTCATCATCCCAGCATTCACAAACCCTGCAACATTAGCTAACCCTCTGCTAGGTACATTACCTTTCTGGCCACCCCTTAATTTATTGTACCAGTCAGGAATTCCATGAAGATTGAAGCAAGTATCAGCTCCATGCCCTTTGTATACACAGTGCGAGCATTTCATCTCGCTCTTGAACCTCTTGATCTCTTTCCAATCTTTCTTGGGCTGCTGATTAGCCCCTGCATTTGATTCTTGGAAATTAAACTTTCCTTTGCTCACAGCAAAAGCATTGGCATTAAACATAGCAGATTGAGTGGAACCCGATGCCACTGTTCCTCCCTCAACCTGTTGCAAAATATAATAAGCTTTGGTCAGTGTAGACAGGGGATATGATTTCTAGCAGCCTCATATCCATCATTCAAGCAAGCAAGCAAATAGCTGCATCAATCTGTTCTTAAACTCTATTTCATTAAAAAAATTTGACCAATTCACATCTACACTGTTTCATCACTCCACATGTAGACTCAGGCATCTTTTCAAGAACGTGCAAGTTGCAACTCATCCCAATACCTCTTAAGAGTATATATTATTGTACTCATCTTCTAGGCTCATGCTTCCTTGAGAAACATTACTCAGTTTCTTCTTGACCTGAAAGATCTGAGGTGCATTGTTATGACTATACCTTTCAACCACCTCATCCCAAATTAGTTGTATAGCCAAATCCCCAAACATCAAGCTCTATGTTATTTCTTTACTCATAGAGTTCAACCTCCAACATCTAACCATCAAATCTGCTCTAACCCATCTCCGAAAATCTACAGAAGTTTCCTCAGGTCTCTCACATGTCCCATTCACAAACCCCAGTTTGCTTTTAGCACCTAAAACCATAGTTACTCCCTTGCTCCAGGTAATAAAATTGGAACCAACAAAGAGAATAGCTACCAGCTGATCGCTTTAGGATGATCTGAGTTAAAGAGATAGAGGGGATCACTGAGATTACCTTGGTTACTACCTTCAACTCCTTCATTGTTGTTGTTGCCACTGAACATCTTCTTGCTACGAGAGACCTTACTTTCATATGTAAATCTTCACATTTCGCTTTTATACCATGTGAAGAAATCAAATGTAAAGGATGATGCTACTGTAAGCAACAATCAATCCAAAACATCAGCAATAAACACTAAGAAAATAGTGCATTTAGGCACACTATTTCATTGATCAAAATGGAAGGGATGAACCATGACGGTCAGCTGAAAAACTGATTGTTGTCAATCCCCAAAACCCTACAAATGAGAGTTGCACATTCTCTGCTTATATAGAAAGAGAATCACGTGTCGAGCTGGTGCCAAATGGCTTATTACACAAGGGCAAGAACAAGAGAAAAATAACCAAAATGCCATAAAGAGAAAAGGACAAAACTCATAAATGAAAGCTCATAGATGAATGCTTAATGAAGCATTTGACAATGATCATAATCTTCACACCGATCCACTCTTTTAATAAAAATAATTAATTATGTATTTTCCTTAAGAGAGTAAGTGTATCTGTCGAAACAAACCTTTCAAAAATGGAACACACATTTTATTGCAAGAAAACGACCATGAAAACGAACCTTCTAGCTCTATAGCTAGTGCATAAATAACTAGTGTTTTTCCTTTTCAAAATAATCTTAACCTTCTGATTTATCAAACAATAATTTATCTAGTATATCTTTACTAAAGTTTGTTGTGATCGATAACAATACGTAAATCATACAATAATTTATCTAGTATATCTTTACTAAAGTTTGTTGTGATCGATAACAATACGTAAATCATGTGTACAAATACAAATATGCGAAATTGACAATAAATGAGTAATTTACCGACTTATACATACTAGATAGATTTTTACCATTGTCTCTTTACATTTCAACAGCCTTACGTAAGACAATTTGGTTGTAACGGAGGAGTACATACTATGAGTGTGTTTGCAACACAAGTAGCTTTTCAGAGATTTTATTTTAATATTATATAGTTTTAAATGATATAAAGCTAAGATTATATTTTAATTAGCGTTTTGGAATTGAATTTTCAATAGCCACACTCCTCAACCTTTTCAACGCTTTTCTTTTTATACATATATTACAAATCTATTTATTTTTTCAGCTAGTTTTATCAGCTACCCTATCAGCTAAGGTTACCAAACACATGTTGAGAATATGAGTTGGGATAGATCCCACATTGATTATAAAGTGAATCCAAGCTGTAAGATAGCGGAATTGATGTAAAGTCCTCCTTGAGGGTTTCCATTCATTGATATAACATATATATAGGTTACAAGGTATTGGGCCTTAACGGGCTTTCAGCCCACTATACAATAGGAGACCTATGTAATCTATCAAACCCCCGCAGTCGAAACGGGAGGGGTCCGTACAGTGAGACTGGAACGAAAATCAATGAATAACTGTCTAGGTAAACCCTTGGTGAATATATCAGCGTACTGATAAGAGGACGGGACATGTAGAACGCGGACATGTCCAATGGCAACCTTGTCCCTGACGAAGTGGAGATCAAGCTCAATGTGCTTCGTGCGTTGATGTTGGACTGGGTTGCTAGCCAGGTAGACGGCGGAGACGTTGTCAGTGTAGACCAGAGTGGCCTTCTGTAAGGGGCATCGTAGCTCAAGCAGGAGATTGCGGAGCCAAGAGCACTCAGAGACAACGTTGGCAACACCCCTGTATTCGGCTTCAGCGCTGGAGCGAGACACGACGGACTGACGCTTGGCTGACCAAGACACAAGAGTGTCATTGAGGAAGACACAGTAACCAGACGTGGAGCGACGTGTGTCAGGACAACCACCCCAATCCGCATCAGTGTACGCCACAAGATCAAGCTTAGAGGAAGGAGTGATGGTGGTGCCGAGCTCGAGGGTGCCGCTGATGTACCGAATGATCCGCTTCAAAGCCTGAAAATGAGGTTCCCTAGGGGCATGCATGAACAAGCAGATCTGCTGGACGGCGTAACTGATATCAGGCCTGGTGAAAGTGAGATACTGAAGAGCACCAGCGAGGCTCCTGTACAGTGTTGGATCATCAACCAAAGGACCAGAATGAGCACTGAGCTTGTTGGATGTATCGACTGGGGTTGCGACGGGATTGCAGTTGACCATCTTAGCACGAGCAACAATCTCAGCAGCATACTTACTCTGTGAGAGAAACAGACCAGACGCATGCCGCTGAACGGCAACTCCCAAGAAGTAAGACAGCGGACCCAGATCAGACATGGCGAATTCCGCACTCAACATCGAGATGATGGACGTTCGAAGAGCATCAGAAGAGGTTGTGAGAATGATGTCGTCTACATAGAGCAGCAGGAAAGCCAAGTCCGAGCCTCTGCGATAGATAAACAGAGACGTATCTGATCGGCTGCCAGTGAAACCCAGGCGGAGCAGATGAGACGCAAACCGCTGAAACCATGCCCGTGGAGCCTGTTTCAGACCATACAGAGAGCGCTTGAGGAGACAGACATGCTGTGGACGCTCAGCATCAGCAAACCATGCAGAAAGGCGTTCTTGACATGCAGCTGATGACCATGCAGAAAGGCGTTCTTGACATACAGAGACCGTCTCATTCAGATGACCATGCAGAAAGGCGTTCTTGACATCCAGCTGATGGATGCCCCAGTTGCGCGACAGAGCCAGACTCAGGACCACTCGGATAGCGGCAGGCTTGACCACAGGGCTGAAGGTCTCATCACAATCAATACCGGCCTGTTGAGATCTACCGCTAACCACCAGACGGGCCTTGTAGCGCTCCAATGTCCCATCAGAGCGGAACTTGTGACGGAAGAGCCACATACAGCGAATGACGTTCGCCTCAGGAGGGCGAGGCACAAGAACCCAAGTGCCATTCTTCGTAAGGGCCCTGTATTCGTCGAGCATAGCCGCCTGCCAATTCGGGTCTAGGAGGGCTGTTTTGTGGGAGGTGGGAACGGGGGAGAGGGAGGTCTGGGTGGAGGCAGAGGGTGAAAGGGAGTCGGGAAAGATGGGGGCAGGAGAGGCTAAGGACGCGGGCACGCCAGCGGAGGACGTGGGAGCGCCAGCTTGGGGCGCGGGCGCGCCAGGTTGGGGCGCGGGCGCGCCAGCTTGGGACGCGGGCGCGCGTAGGGGAGGCTTGGATGTTGGTGGAGGGAGGGGCGAGGTTCTTGCGGGGGGCGCCGCAAAGTGGGTTGCGGCGGGCGCCGCGCGTAGGGGAGGCGCTGATGTTGGTGAAGGGGATGTGGGGTGTATAGCGGGGTGATGGTCGGCGGTCATGGAGACGATCTGTCGGGGTCTAAAGACACCGGAGACGTTGCGGGTGTGTGGTCTGGTGATGGATGGTGGCGGGGGAGGTGGGGGAGGGGGAGACGCAGGAGCACCGGGAGAGCTCTGGGGAAGAATGAAGTGAGGGAAAGGCGACTCAGACTCTGTGGACGACACAGGGGGTGTGGGAGACGCGAAGGGAAATCGCGACTCATCAAAGGTGACATGACGAGAGAGAATGATCTTGTGAGTCTTGATATCGAGGCAAATGTAACCGCGATGATCAGACGGGTAGCCAAGAAAGACACAAGGGGTGGAACGAGGGTGAAGCTTGTGGGGGGCAGTGGATGACTGATTAGGGAAGCATAAGCAACCAAAGGTACGAAGGTGATCATACCTAGGCTCGGCGTAATAAAGAGTCTGAGCTGGCGAGCGATGTTGTAGGGTAGTGGAAGGGAGAATGTTTAGGAGATAACATGTGGTGGATAAGGCGTGAGGCCAATAGGGAAGGGGAATAGATGCGTGGAAGAGGAGAGAGCGCATCATGTTGGTAATGGTTCTGATGATTCTTTCTGCCTTGCCATTCTGCTGAGAAGTATAGGGGCAAGACAAGCGATATGAGATCCCATTTGCAGCAAAGAAGGAGTGAAAGTCTCTGTTGTCAAATTCACGACCATTGTCACATTGGAAACTTTTGATGGACATGTGGAATTGTGTTTTGATGTAGGTATGGAATCTGGCAAAAATAGGAAACACTTGGGACTTGAAATGCAACGGGAAGACCCATAAGTAATGAGTGTAATCATCCAGAAACAAGAGGTAGTACTTGTGACCCTCCTTGCTAGGCACGGGAGAGGTCCAAATGTCGCTGTGAATGATATCAAATGGAGCAAGGGTAGAGGTCAAAGACCGTTGAAACGGTAGTCTGGCATGTTTGCCTAGTTGGCAGGAAGAGCATAAACCAGAGTGTGGGTCTTTAGTACATGTGACAAGGTTCTGGGAACGGAGGACATCTAGAACGGCAGCGCTTGGATGGCCCAGACGTGCATGCCAGAGGCTGGACGACGATGCCGAGAGGGCGAACGGACATGATTGACGGGACGCAGGAGGTGGTGTGACAGGGTAGAGCTCCCCGGTGCTGTTACATCTCATGCGAGTAACCCCCGTAGTAAGATCGTTCACAGAGAAACCATAGGGATCAAACGTAAGGGAAACGTTGTTGTCAGTAGTGAACCGACGGACAGAGATAAGGTTTTTGACAATCTTTGGGGCAATAAGGACATTGTTGAGATGTAGTGAGTGGGTTGGGGTCTGTAAATTGGCGTGGCCAATACCCGAAGTAGCAAGACGACCACCATTTCCGACGATAATAGAGGGGGCAGGGCCCTTAAAAGAAATAGAGGAGAGGTTACCTGAGGAGTTCGTCATGTGAGAGGTGGCACCAGTGTCCATGTACCAAGAAGAATCTGAAGATGTCTGCTGCGTAGAGGAGAAGGCGTGATGCAGAGCTGGCGGAACATAGCCTGGATCAGGCGATGTCAGACAGGCGTGAGGGCCGGCATGTCGAGAGGTAGAGTATGGGTGCATGGGGACGATGCGGGAGGGTGGCCTGACGCGGGCGCGCTGAGGACGACGCGGGCGCGCTGAGGATGACGCGGGCGCGCCTGGGGACGACGCGGGCCGAGAGAGAGAGAGGGGGAGGGGAAGGGTGGCGGTGCAGGGGAACCGAGGATGGCGGTTCCGGCGACGGTGGCCTTGGAGAGGGAGAAGGCGGCGGTGTCGCTGTGCGCGGAGTAGTCGAGAGCAGGGGTCGGAGAGGCGGCGGTGAGGAGGAAGGTCGGAGGAAGAGGGAGGATCAATTTAGGGTTCCGTTAGGAAGAAAAGGCTGTGATACCATGTAAGATAGCGGAATTGATGTAAAGTCCTCCTTGAGGGTTTCCATTCATTGATATAACATATATATAGGTTACAAGGTATTGGGCCTTAACAGGCTTTCAGCCCACTATACAATAGGAGACCTATGTAATCTATCACAAGCTTTGTACATAAGTGGGTGGGCTACTTCTCCCAACACCAATTGATTTTAGGATGAAACCCCACTCGGCTTGTGTGCTTGACTTGGTTGGCGCGTGTTGCGCTTAGGCGTACGTGTGTCGGTGTGTGCCCCCCCCCCCCCCACGTCTTATGAACCACCGTTATTTAACATGGTATCAGAGCCAAGGTTCGACTAAGTGCGGTGTGGTTTGGGTTCTTGGTCTTAGTTGGTTGGTCGGCCTTTAAGGCATTGATTCGTCAAATCGTCAAGTGCAACTGCCAAAAAATGTGTGGTCGGTCCGTTGCACTTGAGGGGGTGTTGGGAATATGCGTTGGGATAGATCCCACATTGATTATAAAGTGGGTGAGCTACTCCTCTTAACAACAATTGGTCGATTTGTGTGCTCGGCTTGGTTGGCGCGTGTTGCGCTTAGGCGTGTGTGCCCCCACGTCGTATGACCCACTTTTATTTAACACATTCATAGCTTTTCAACAGTGTAATTTAACATGTATTTTACATAATTAACCATTCAGTTTCAACTACCCATTCAACTTCGGTTGCCCATTCAACTTCGTTTATCAAACACATCCTGTATCTAGCTAGCTAAGACTCTGGAATTAAAATGGTCAAAAAATTCCACAAGAAAAGAGCACATGAAACAAGATAGTGGGATGTTCACACCATGGATGGGCTAGATAGGAATAGACCAAAGCTCAATAATAAGGCAATAAAACTAAAAAGGTAGCCATCAAAAACCCCATCTTTGTCTTGAGCTTAGTGACACCACTCCACACCACTCCATTCCTCTCAAAGTCTCAATATATGTATTTGTGGAAAATCCAAACACCCACGCCCACACAATTTACACAGTGAAAGGGCATAAACTAAAGCAAACCCAAATAAAGCAAATCCCCACCCCCCACCTCCCTCCCAACATATCAAAAGTTATATCAAACCCTGTCTTTGTTTATGACTTTCCTTTTCAATTTTTCCAAAAGTCGCATTATATCTCTTTTTGCTGCATAATTGCAGCTAAAGTCAAATTATGTGTTTGAATCTATAAGCCAAAAGTGCAGTTGTTAAGCTTGTTGATAATTTATGTTCAATTCGATCTCTACTTGATATATTGTGAATGTTTAGTATTTTTTGGCTAAAAAATTGTGCACAAGACCTAGTTGATTAATCGGGTCGGATTTAGAGTGAATGGGCTTCTAAATCGGATTATTTTTCTCCAAAATGTTAGAATATTAATAAAATAAACAATTTATTCGGGAAGTATTTGGTCCATATATACATAACATTGTCGGGTTTAATAAAAGAGTCAAAACCGTGATAAATTAATCTCGGTTAAAAACTGCGGTAATTATATGCTTCCTCATTTAGATCGTGCCTATAATATATTAATAGATGTCTTTTCTCATACAATTAATTAAGAGGAAATGAATCAAAAGGGAAAGAAATGAAGAAAAAAAAAAAAGAAAGTAAAAAGAGTCTTATTCATCAGAGATTCAGAGATAATATATCGAAGAAAAAGGCAAAGGGATGAGAATTACTCAAGGGTTTAAGTTATTGATTCTACTGCGAAGACACTTATGGATCAAAATCGTGTGATCTACGGTTCCCCAGGAATCGTGTGTTATGACTGTCTGTCCGTTTGACGCTTCTTACGTCCTCTCATTTTTCCAAACCTTTGTCTAGTATTTCAAATTCTTACTTTTTTATTAAAAAAAAAAACTTTCTTTGGACAAGAAAGAGAGAAAGTTGTAAAAAAGTCTTACCCAAGATATAATTGAAGAAAAAGGCAAAGAGATGAGAATTACTCAAGGGTTTAAGACATTGATTTGCCTTATTAGAGATCAAAGTTTTGATTTAGAATTAGAATTAAATTGATGTGAAATTCAAATCCTGATTTGGTTGATCTTATAATAGAAATAGCAAAAAATCTTACCCAGATCTGCAAAAATATACAAATGTTATTTTTTATCCTTACAGGCTGTCCAAATAGTGTAGTAAAAATAAAATAAATAGAGTATAGAGTATAGATTATAGGGATGAAGAATGGAAAATCGCAGTCAAGAGATCTGGAGAGGGAAACCGAGATAGTGGGGAAAGGAATAGTTATTGGATTCCCAGCAACCTGCAAACATGCCCTCCCTCATCAGCTGGAGTTGGACCCATTACTCCATCTTTATTCTTTAATGTCCCATAATTTTAATGGGTAACACTAATAATCGCCATAGATACTCATCCTCTAGTTGATTAGTACTTTTTTTTATATACTTTTTTTTTAATTATGAAAGAATTCGGGCGATCGAGCTCTACCTGATGACATCTTTACAGATGAGGTCTAAAAGATCAAAATCGTTATAAATATCAACACCCCAAGCAGAGTGGGAAAGATGTACAGCCTTATCAGCTACTCTATTACCTAACGGTGGAACATGAAAGAAGAAATTTTCTTTCAAAAACGATAATAAGAGTTTAACATCTCACAAGATCAATTCAATTTCCCAATGACATTTAGATATTTTTTTAAGGTGGTTTATGATTGTCGAATTAGTCAAAGCTGAAGTACGGCGCCCACTGCTAAATAATATGCGCCCGTCGATCTCGCTGTTTCTGAATCTGCGAAGATCAGCCGAATCTTATCTTATGGAAACTTTTGTATATTATTCCTAGGGTTTTTGCCGACACCTTTGAGCCTTATATTATACATATTTCTCAGCAGGTTTTCATATTTTAATTGATCATCTCTTCCTCCATAAACTAATTACAATAAAGGAAGATTAGAGGATTTAAGTTTACGGATTCAAGGTACGTTATGCTTGCCTAGAACTCTTATGGTTTTGCTATGATTCAAGACTTGGTTGGTTGATTGTGAGATTTGATTTCTATGTTATTCATGAGTTTATTTATCATCTTGATATTCATTGTTTATATATGTGATTCTTTCTATGACCACGAATCTAGTTAGAATTCACATCTATGCTATGAATTCGTTGTTGGTTTCTCGATAGCAAACGAAGTCATTGATTTAGTAATATTTATATGTCTTTGCAGTGGATGATAATAATTGATCTATGTCGAGTAGATGTTATTAAGGCCGAATGAGTTGTTCCTTTGTTTCCTAATTGCATTGAATTAATATGTCAATTGGTCTTAAGTACTCGAATTGTTAATGCTATTCTTTAGTGATATTGAATAAGAGATTGTGCCTTTGCAGAACAATCAATTAAAGCTAGTCTACATAAGCTTAGGAATAATATTGAAATCGCCTCAAGGATCAAGTAAATTAACTAATGTTGCGAATTGTATGTGAAACCATATGCCATACTCTTCTATCTTTTATTTGCTCTTGCTAACATTTTTACCTTATATAGTTTATTTGTGTTATCTATCTTCATTCATATTCCTATTCTATCTTTATTATCATATTTGATAAATACACATTGCATTGAAGTACTTGTTTATCTTTGGGTTCGACCTCTTACTTATCTGTTATATTAGTTTACTAGTTAGTTTGTTAGTTTGAGTTATTATTACTTTTGGTGTGGTGAAACCTAACGACATTCATCCCACCAAAATTTGGCGTTGTTGCCAGGGAAGCAAGCTTATTTCTTTGTTTTGTGTGTTTATTGATTTTTATTTACATTTCTATTCTTTTGTGTGTTTATATTTCTTTATTGTATTTATTAATTTCTTTAAAAAAATGTTGAGCTTATATCAAAACCAGAGAGAATATTTTCACAATTACCTAGTAAGAGTGCAAAATCTAGTGAACGACCGTAAATCACTGGGTATCCATGATAGTGAGCGAGATAAGGTAGTTTGTATTTATGAGGGTGCACATCCTCAAATGAGAGAACTTATTGACAATAGCGAGTGTAGCTTAGGACTATCAGGAATGTGTGATCTTATCCCAAACCTATCCCTCGATTGTGCGTTAATACAAACATTGAAGGAAGGAAGGAAGGCAATGGTCGAGCTAATGAAGAAGGATGACGCTTCTAAAGAACTGGCGCCCGCCACTACACAGTCGGCGCTCACTGCCGCTGAGGACCAGCGCCCGCCGCCCCCCTCAGAACCGGAGCCATATATAAAGAGGCTAACTAAGCAAGAATGGGAGGAAAAATGCAAAAAAGTAAAGGAATTTTAGGAGGTGTGTATCTATTCGCTGACGATGTTTAAATTATACATTTAACTTTTTCTTTCAATATTGTTTTAAAAGTAATTCTTCGTGATTTTTTTTATATTTTTTATTTCTCTTCTATTTTTTTTAGTTATTCTCAACTACTCCCTCCGTCCCACAATACTTGTATTTGAACTATTCATACACGCTTTTTAATTAGCTAAAAATTATATAAAATATCCATTTTTTAATTAATATTTTAAAATAATTCTATACTTATTAGTAATATGTATGATATTATTTAAAAATATTTAATAAAATATTGATATTTTATACTATAGTTTTTAGCTTTTTAAGAAAACACGCATTAATAGTAAAAGACATTTATTGTGGGACATAGGGAGTATTTAAATACAAAAAAAAAAAAACCTTTTAAAAAATCACAATTTTAGTGTTTTTTCAATATTTTTTAAAAATGTTTCACGAAAATTTTTTAGCACCCCTGGCCGAGAATCCTAGCTCTGCTCAAGCCCGCCTGACTTACCGGTCCATGTTCTTTGTAGCTTAAAGTTCGGACTCGTGGGAATTAGTCGACAACTTCGAAACTCTCACGTTACAAAAAAAAAAAAAAAAAAAAAAAAAGGTTTAACACTACAACACAACGGAGTAGTGATTTCAACCGTGGTAGATAGGAAGTGTAATAATGAGCCAATAAAACACCAGTGACAGTAGAAGGCACAGTGCCCACCAATCCACCATTACCCTATCTCTAATCTATTACGGAGTACTACTGTATCTATCTCCCCCTCTTCCTTTTACAGTCTATTTAAACCCCCCCGCCCTCCATCATTTCATTCCATTCCCCTCTCCCAAAATTCTCTCTGCTAGTTTCTCAAACTGTCACCCACTTTCACTTTTCACCTTTCACCCCCACTGTCAAAAATCCATCACCTTTCATGGCTCCCCATTTCCAACCAGTCCTCTCCGCAGCCTCATCTCCCGCTATTGGCGCCGGATCCAGCCTCCCCTCAGCCGGCGCCGGAACTGGCCCCCGGTGGAAGCGGCGGCGGCGGCGCAGGCGGAGGTTGGTGCTGTAAATACGAGCGATTCAAGATGAAGAAATTACCGGTTCAAACAAAAGGCTCTGCAACTGTGCTCTCCTGAGCTTCTAAACCCCGGCCGCAGGGGCAGAATCGGGATAGCGCCATTGTTGCATTGCGGGGAATTGAGGGGTTCGGTCCGATTGCTTACTTACCCTTTCTTTTTACTGTTCACCGTCTCTTTTTTTTTACCAATTTGCCCTTGCAGTTTTATCCAATTTACTTGCCCTAGTTTGTTTTGCCCTTTGGCATGGTGTGTGTTGTTAGTTAGAGGTATGAAGGTTATGTACTTTAAGAAGGATGTAAGGCATGCATACGAGGGAAGCTTGTCACGCCGGGGGTGGTGATGGAGTGGCATTTTGGATATTTGGAAGTGGTGTCAGGGGTATTTTCGTCATAAAGGATCGATGGATGTGATTTTGCTACTGGAAATGCATGGCTTACACCCTTATTTATATTCTTGTATTTTGGTTTTCGGTTCTTCCCAATTTGATGTTGTTATGTTATAGTAATATGAATATGAAAATGGTGGGATTAAAGAAAAGAAAGTAATTACTACTTACCTTTCTTTATATAAAGCTGTCAATTTGGATATTCCAAAGTTTGTACTTTTTTGCTGTTGATTTTTTTTTGTTACTTTAATTTAGAGAAAAAGAGAAGAATTAGGGTGTGTCTGTATTCCATTACATTGTAATTATATTGTAATTATTTTACCCCGGTTTATAAAAATCTCATAAAAATCGAGGTAAAATCGTAATTTAACTAAATAATTACATAAATTGAGATAAAATAATTGTATTATAGTAATTAATCCATCTTGGAATCTAAAAACACCATAATTTAAACAAATTAAAAATTATGTTAACCAATTACTGTCGTATCATTTTACATTATAAACATAATGCATTTGGAATCCAAACACATGCACTAAGGTTAGCAAATGAAAGAAATTGATAGTGCACTGGTTCACTGAATTGTTGTTTGGTTGGCTTGACCCTTAGTATTGTCAATTGATTTTTCGTGATTTTAAGATTGAATCTCATCTATGTGTTAGACATATAGACTATATAGTGTATGTGCGTCTATACATATATACTACATCGGTTATGAATCTAAACTTTAAATACAAAGTATATATTAGGTCAAAGAAATTATAATCTATATAATAATACTTTAAAACAGAAGACATTGCTTATGTGTCGTCCTCCCCTTAATTGTAACATTTTTTTTCCAATTATAATTAAGTAACTTTTAAATCAATTTTTATATTTAAGATTTTTACCTATTTACTAACAATTGGGTTTAATTTAAAACATTGAATTAAATCTAATGTCTACTATTAATTTCTCTTATTATTTCTTTTTCTTTTTCTCTTCATCTCTTCACACATTTACATTTTCCCATTTTTAATTTTTTACCCATTTACTAACCATTGGGTTTAATTCTAAATATTGAATTAAATCCAATGTCTACTATTCAAATATATATATACTTATATAATAATAATAATAATAATAATAATATATATTCCCGTGATACCCTCTTCGACATTTGCTTCCGTGTTGGGATCTCCTCTGGGAAGGAAGTGGACATCGGTGTTGTTGACAGTCTTGGCAGACCTCTTAG
Organism: Persicaria tinctoria; assembly: GCA_037127255.1. Taxonomy (NCBI): domain Eukaryota; kingdom Viridiplantae; phylum Streptophyta; class Magnoliopsida; order Caryophyllales; family Polygonaceae; genus Persicaria; species Persicaria tinctoria. The sequence goes on from JBANSL010000006.1 coordinate 26,957,166, forward strand.
GCTCGCTGACATTCTTCTTTACTCTTGGGATCGGGGTCGAGATGTGTGTGTTGATATCACGGGATCCTCCCCCCTCACTCAGACTTGCTTGGCTTCCTTCGCTCCTGGACGGTGTGTTCTCGACGCAGCGCGGCGTAAGTGCACCAAGTATCGGGATGTGTGCTCTGCTGCTGGTTATGGGTTTTTGCCTTTTTCTTTCTCCTCCTTTGGTGAGGTGGATGGGGATGCGATTGCGCTTCTGGGACGGATCCGTTCCTTCTCTTTAGCCTTAGATTCTAGTTTTCGTCTAGCTGCTCATATTTTTACCAGAGTTTGTTTTTCCATTGCTAAAGGGGTTGGCGCGCAGCTAGTTTCTCGACTGCCCGCTAACTTCTTGTAAACATTCGGTTGTTTGATTTCTATACTATTTGGAGTTTTATAATAATAATAATAATAATAATAATAATAATAATAACCTAGATCAATATAATAGTTATATTTAAAAACTTTTTTGATGAAGCCTAACTTTATGGTAAATATTTTTACCATTTTCTTAAAGATTTCAAGCCTACCTTCATTATTTTATCCAAACTTTTATTAATATTTTATAATATTAATTTATTATGTTGCTAAAATTTTATTTATTAAAAATCGCGTCATGGCGCGGGAATTATACTAGTTTATTTTAATGTGGAAACTAATTAATTTATTTGCTGGCCAAAGAAAAAAGAATTTATAAAAACACCAATTAATTTGTTTGCAACAATGTCATTTCATTGTACCGTGTTATTCAGTGTTTTCTCTTTGTTGGTGCTTTCCTTTGCTTATTTGGTTGTCTTCATAACGCTTTGCCCGTCTATCATTGTTTTGATATCTCGAATCATCAAGCGATATATGTTGTATGATATTTTGAAATCTCTAATGTCCATTTTAGAAAAAAGGAAATTTTGTTTATTAAGTACATGTGTGAGTAAATTCCAAATAAGGCGTGCCTGTTATTTGTTTGGTTTACTTGGCTTGTGATTAATGAAGCTGTTGGGATAAATAGGACTCTTGTTGAGCCCTTCTGTATGCTTGTGTTACGGACACGACAATGACCATGAGTTTTTAATTTATTTATTTTTATTAATTTATACCTGAAATAATTAAATGACGTATTAAATTTTGTATACACATGGATGTTACTATATACATTATATGATAGATTATGGATAGCAACGGCTTTCTATTCACCATGGTGTCCATATATGCACCTCCACTCTCTCCATAGTCAAATTCCAAACACTCAATTTACATATCAATCGACCAAACCACCACATAAACATAACAGTGCTATTACACCTTCTCCTGACTTATCTAATGGGCTAAGTTGTTTTGTTTTGGGCTTTACCTTTTCTAATCGTGTTTCTTCTTGCTTCAGTTTAAGGGCATGTTTGGTAGGAATTATTTTTCTAGGGATGAAAAGGAGTATTGGGATGAAGATTAATATTTTTGGGGTTTGGCTGAATGGGGGATTAAAAAAAGATAATAATCCCCATCACAATTTCTTCATGATTATCCGACAATCTCCTTAATCCCCATTTATAACTCCCTTAATCTCATGTCAAACACCACTGCACGCAACCAGACGCATTTCCTATGAGGCGGCGACATTTTGTTCTTTGAAAAAGAAAAGTATTTTTTTTACAGTATGCAAACATTTGGAGTTTGCTACGAGGAACATAGCGAACTACCAGGATCATACTTAAGGATGATGGAGTACAGATCCCTATTAAGAGGGGATGTAGACCTAATACAATTGATACCTTTACTTGCTATATAGTCTGCTACATTGTTAGCTTCTCTAAAGCAATGACTAAATTGAATATAATCAAAATCTCTAGCCATAAGTATAATCTTCTCAACTTGATGGATAACTTCTCATGGAGTGTTGAGTTCTCTTTTTATTGCCTTGATAATCGTCTGATTATCGCTTTCAACTATAGCCTTCCGAATTCATTTTCTGATTGCATGTTGCATTCCTACAACGATTGTCTCTGCTTCCGTCTGTAGAATTGAACCTTTAGATGTATTTTGGAAGAATACATCTAATAAACTGCTCTCGGAGTCACGATAACTCCTCCCACTTGGCAGGAGCCCGTGGGTTTGACCGAGCCATTTATATTACTCTTATAGATATTGCTCGGGGGTTTAGTCCACTTAGCTTTCATTCTTTTGGGGCTCGGTATACTTGGTTTTTTTCCGGCTCTACTTCGGCATTCCAATTCCTTATATTTGAAGCTACTTCAAAAGCCAAGTTAATCGGGGAATTAGGGTCTGTTTTTTTTTAAATTGCATTATCCCTAGTTTCCCAAATTGTTTGTCAGATGAAGCCCAACTCTTGCATTATAGTTTTATTTTTATTTAACAGAAGGATGTCGATGATATTTTTATTATAATCTTCCCAGTGGAGGAGAATTTTACCACAAGTAGCTAGTCTCATAGTTCTGTATAAGTTTCCTAGCAAAATTAAAGCTTATTAGTAGATGTGTAGTATCCTTATATTCACAGTTGCATAGTGAATATTGGTCTGGGACTCTGTTGTAATTCAATCAAAATTCACAGGCTACTATGTTCAATTTCACCACATTTGATGATTGGCCTAGTATATTTCAATCAAAATTCATACATTTTGATAAAATATAACTACATTCGTTTAAAAATATGAGTACTTTTAGGATTTGTATACCTTTTAAAAAGCTAAAAGAACTTCTATTTCTTTAATTGAGAGAGTTTTTTTTTTATGATTTTTTTCCTTGTAATTTGTAAAAAGAAATTGAACAATTTTATTACAAATGGCCACGAGTGAACAATTGTTCACTTGTGGATCTACCTTCCTTCGGGAATCCCTTCACATGGAGAAAGAATCATGATGACGAGAATAACATTCGGGAAAAACTGGATCGAGTTCTTGTTCACCACCAAATACTTCAAAAATTCCCTAACCTAATTACTAATAATGGAGCCTTTTCAACTTCAGACCATTGTCTCATATCTTTAACACTTGAGAGTAGTACAACTTTCAAAGCACCACCATTCAAATTTGAGAACACGTGGCTTCAACGGAAGGATTTTCGTAACATAGTCAAACAATCCTAGAGAGCATCCTGCCCTGGCTCAACTATGTTTCAACTCATTTTCAAACAAAAAATTCTTAAGAAAAAAGTCAAAGAATGGAATAAGCACACTTTCGGAAATATATTTCTCCAGCTACAAGAGGTGGAGAATGAACTACTTAAAATTCAATCATCAAAATCAGCAAATAACATTCAGAGAACCAATAATAAAGAAAATTGCCTTCTAAGAAAAAAGGAAAAACTGCTTCTATTCCAAAAAACATTCTGGAATCAAAGAGCCACAACAAAGCACCTCAAGTTCTCTAATTCTAACACCTCGTATTTTCATCGCGTAGCCACTGGGAGAAGACATATGAAACAAATCCACAACATAACTACAACCGAAGGGACTTTAATAGTAGGTGAGGAAAATGTCAGAAACGAAATTAAAAAGGATTTTGAAAAAAGATTCAAAAAAGAGTCTATTGATGATAGACTTCTTAATGAAATGTTTAACCTAATCCAACCCTTCATTACGGCAGCTGAAAATGAATTCCTTATTCAACATCCTTCCAACAAGGAAATAAAATCTGTAGTATTTAGTTTGGGTAATAATAAATCCCCTGGCCCCGATGGGTTTACAACCGAGTTCTATAAGAAATATTGGGATATTGTAGGTGTCTCTATCATTAGAGTTGTTAAGAGTTTTTTTCATTCCGGAAAAATTCTGAAACAAATAAACCACACGTTCTTTTCACTACTACCAAAGCGGGATAACCCTACTACTACCAGTCACTACCGCCCAATCAGCCTATGTTCTACACTATATAAAATAATTTCAAAAATTTTGACAGAAAGAATAAAAGCAATTATTGGTAAACTAATTCACCCACTACAAGGGGCTTTTGTGTCCGACCGGGTCATTCAAGATAATGTTTTGATTGCTCACGAAATATTCCACTCCTTTAGATCTAGTAAGGGTTGTGAAGAATGTCTAGCAATAAAATTAGACATGGAGAAAGCATATGATAGAGTAGATTGGAATTTTACAAAAAAGATCTTAGAAAAATTTGGGTTTCACCCGACTTTCATCACTTGGGTTATGGAATGCGTTACAATTGTTTCATTCTCGGTGCTAGTTAACAACGGCCCTACTGATTTGTTCCTCCCCTCTCGAGGTCTTCGCCAGGGGGATCCTCTCTCCCCATTTTTGTTTATCCTAGGAGCAGAAATCTTAGCCAGGAAACTCTCAGTAGAAACAAATGTGGATAAAAGTCCAATTGGGTTTACTTTCAGCAAAAACGGCCCTCGGGTTCCCTTTCTCTCTTTTGCAGATGACATCATTATTTTCACAAGAGGTAATGTTGCAGCGAGTCAGAAAGTTAGAACTATAATTGATACGTATCGCAAAGTTTCTGGGCAAAAACTTAATTATAATAAATCTAGCTTCCAAGCTATAAAAGGTATTTCGAACTCCAGAATCTCAGAACTTAGCAGTTGTTTAAATATCACAAATGAAAACTCGTTGGAAAAATACCTCGGATGTCCGATTATTAACGGTAGAGTAAACAAACACACATTTGAAGATATCATTTGTAAATCTAAAGAACAATTGAGTAAATGGCGTGCCAATGCTTTATCACAACAGGGTCGGGCAATCGTAATTAATACAAACTTATCAGCCAAACCATTGTTTACAATGCAAAACTTTTTGCTACCCTCAGCGGTACATAAAGAACTTGACCAGATCAACAGAACGTTCTTCTGGAATAAAGATCTTCAACACCGTCTACTTATTAGCTTGGGTAGGATATGCAGACCGAAAAATGTGGAGGAATATGGCTTCGGAAATCTAAGGAGATGAATGAAGCCCTTCAGATGAAACTTCTATGGAAAATTTTGGCTGAGCCAGACAATGCCGGGGTCACTCTAATCAAACACAAGTATCTCCGATCAGCTAACATCCTCCAATATAAGAAAAAAGGGGACTCCTCGTGGCAATGGGCCAAACTAACATCTCTTATTGATAAGTTTAAATCAGGGCTAATCTGGTCAGTTGGAAATGGGACTACAATAAAGTTTTGGACATATAACTGGATTACAACTTCCTCTCTGCATGCTAGGGAGGATTGCCCTCAAATTATTAACATCGAGGAAACTGTTAGTGAGTATATTTTGGGTGGAAGATGGTGGATGGAAAAACTTAACAATGTGTTACCAAATGAATTAGTCAATGAAATCCTAGATATTCCACTTCCTGTTTCTCCCTTCGAGGATCGATTATATTGGTAGCCTAACAGGGCTGGTTGGTTCACCACGTCAAGTGCATATAAACTCATTACATCTTAATCCTCTATGAACTTAGTTAACAACACATGGATATGGAAATTAGATATTCCACCTAAGATTAAAAAGTTTTTATGGAAAGTTTGTCAGGATGGTCTCCCAACTACTTCTAGACTAGCCTAAAGAGGGGTGTTCACATCTTGCTTGAATGTCAATATGTGCGCTCTTTCTTTCGTCTCCCTCCACACACAAACTCGACAATATCCAGTATGATAAATCAATCGCGGGATATAAAACCTATCATTTCCTTCATAGGAAACATTCTTACCCCTAGGGCCAAGACAGAGCTTGCCTTCACCTGGTGGACGGTTTGGTACATCCGGAACCAACACGTTTTCAGGCAGGTCCCCATCCCCCAAAAAGATAGTTCATTACGTATTATTAAGACACATAAGGAGAATTGGAGTAAAACTTCTCGCTATGAGTGTTGTCTTGACGAGGACTCTCCCGTACTCTTTCGAAACTCCAATCACCCAAGGAAGAAAATTAAACATGGTAAGATTGCTTGGCGTAAACCCCCTAGGGGAACCTTTAAGTTAAATTTCGACGGTTCCACAATGGCAAACAAAGAGAGCTCAACTGGAGCAATAATCCGAGACTGGGAAGGACGTCCGATACACATATGCTATCAAAAACTTGGTAAGCAAAACCCTTTGAGAGCGGAAGCTCTTGCTCTTAAGATAGGAGTCCAACAAGCTCTTCAATTTCGAATTGATAAAATCCATATTGAAGGTGACTCTCTTATAATAATAAACCACCTAAACAAAAATCTAAATGTTCTTGGGAGATTGAACTGATCTTGTCAGATGTTACACTCCTACTATCGACTATGAAAGAAGTCACTTTCTTTCATGTTCCCCGATTAGGCAATAGAGTGGCGGATAAGGTTGCACACCTTTGCAACTATGCTTGGGGTGTCGATATTTACAATGATTCTGGTCTTTTAGACCTTATCCATGAGGATGCCATCGAGTAGAGCTCTGCTTGCCCGAATTCTTTCCTAATCAAAAAAAAAATGAGGCAGAGTATTAGCGCACCCCGCCGCCACTCACATCACCATGATCTCTTTTGCCTCCGGTAGGCTCGCCGGAGCTCCAATCCTCTGAATCTCCTTCACCCAGCCTTCACTATTGGCTCACCTCTACTTCCCTAGCCATTGGGTTTTCCGCTGCCCCGGCCACCGCCGCACCAGCCTTCTACCTGCTCCGTTGTCAGCCACCTTGGCTCGTCGTCACCATCGTTTGCCTTCTACCTTCGGCCTGCAGCCTCTCCGACGGCGTTTTTGGGTTGTTTGGCATCCTTTTTCCGGAGGACGCCAAGCACCCTCGATTCACCACCACCTCAAATCGTCCTCCGTCGCCGTCTTATTCACAGGCCACCCTCCTCTGCTAGTTAGGCCTACCGCCTCTTCGAGGTTTCGATGGCTCCTTCATTCCCCTGCCTCGTCCGGTTTGTATTCGGTTCTCCTTCGGTCGCCATCTCGGTCTCGCCGCCGCCATTGGCTCTCCTTATGGAGTTTCTTCTTGTGCGTTGAAGAAACGCAGTTGTGGGTTTTGAACGATGATGCTGGGAAGAGTCGGTACGGCCCACTTGTCCCGATCGGAACGATTGAAGAAACCTTAGAAACTAAATTACAACAACTATTTTTTGGGGATTACCATGGAGCATTATTAGTCTTGAGATACTTGGGAACAAGCCGTGCATGATCCCATTTCTTTATGCCAGAGCTATGTTTCTATGCTGCTTGGCGAGAAGTGAGCTTGGTTGATAGCCGCGGCCTCAGGGCCTATTATTGTTTTTCACCGGATCGAGCGGTCTTCGAAAGGTTACGACATCACAACGGATGAAAGAAGAATAAGAGTATTAAGAAAAGGCACGCACGAAAATAGAAGGAATCCAGACGCCGGACCGTGCAAATATTCTGCTTTCTTCAACTGCAGTAAAAATGAGCCCTGCGTTGATACTCTTCCGCATAGATAGAAAGAGGAGAGAACAACCCGCCCACCAAAAAAAAAAGTTGTGAACCTTATGAGTTACTTTTCAATCCGTTTTCGGGACTCTTGCTGGTTTATTGTTGTCGTTTTTATTCCTGTCTTGACTTATTTATTTCCTCTATTTTGATTTTCTCTCGTGGTAGCCCATTACGATCTTATTATCGTCCTTGAGAGTGTAAGTTGGGTTTTGGGGATTTGTTTCGACAATAGTTTGTTTAGAGTTTTGGTCTGCGGGTTGGTGTACTTTTCTTCTCTTGCTGTGGTACAAGTTTCATGTGAACGGTGGCTGATTTGTCAAGCTAAGAGACGGCGTGGATATGCGATCGACACCTGTTGATTCTGTTTGGAGTCCAATTTGAGGTGTCCGCTAGTGATCCCCAGAGTTTCTCTGCGTGCGTCTTCCTTTTGTCGGATTAGTTCGTTTGTACTGCTTGCTTGTAGATTATAGTGTAGGTTGGCTTGTACTTTATTTCTGCGTTTTCCTTTCCGTCATTTGTTTCTTGTTATTTCCATTTAGTCATTTTCTTCTGTTATTTGGTTCTTGTTGTACATGATGGTTAGTCCATCTCCCGACTTGTTCGGACTCTCGGTTTCTCTAGGCTTGTCTAAATAATCGAATTTCTTTCCTTGTATAGAAAAAATGAGACAGAGTATTAGAGAACAACTAAGACGCAAGAATAAAAGTTTACTGTGGCAGAAATGAGATGAGGAATGCCACATGAGATGAGGAATGAGGATGATCAGACGATTCAAATAAATGTGTGGATAAACTAGATTGGACAAACTCATAAATGAAGTTATATGTAATTTGAAAAATTAAACCATACTCTTATACTTGTAAATGAACTTATTTTTCGGTTATATTTCCAATCATTTTGCCTAGACGTATTATATACGGAGTATATAGTTATGGATAGGCTTACATACCCCACAAATCACCTCTCGTAAATACACGTTCAATTAGACGTGATATAATTTCTAATCAGTCATGCTTCTAATTGTCTCGTCCACATCCAAATCGATGTTATCCACGTCCAATACAACGTTGTTTTTCTTGAACATGAGAGAAGTTATATTTGCACTGGACGTGATTCGTGTGATTTGCAGTGTATATAGTATTCTGAATAGTTATATAGATGGGCGGATGGGCCTGTCAGCCTGACCCGATTGGACCTCATATACCCGGATCCTTCACCCGGATTGGACGAGATCCGTTACCGCAACGGGTCCAGACTTCAGAATCAGATTCCCAGAAACTCCCCTCTCGGACTCTGAAAAATTGATTCCTCGACAGCTTCCAATCCTTCGTCTTCAACCTCCGAAAACTTCACCGAAGGTAAAGGTAATATTTTTCCCTCGATGTTGATTTATCTAATTGCTTGTTTGATTTCCGAGAGAGAAGAAAAATAAACCTGAAAACTGCAGCGTTTGGAACGATTTCTTCGTTGTTAGCTGATAGCTTGATCTAATTTGGTCCGATGTTGCTTCGATGTTGAAATGGGAAATGATTTCAGTCGGTAGAGAGAGATGACGAGCACGGTGGATGAAGCTGGGGTTCCGGTGGCCACCTCTTCTGCGTTGACGATGTCGTCGAAGCATTTGGCGATCAGGTGTCGAACTGAAAATCTGGAGTTTTTGAGATGCAAGAGGAAGGATTCGAACCCTGAGAAGTGCCTCCATAGGGGCCAGGAAGTCACTCGTTGCTTCCTTGGAGTGTAATGTGTTCTTTTCCTCTTTTCTCTTCTCTACTCTCTGATTCTCCATCTGTTCAATTGAATTGTCACTTTTGTATGTCCATTCGCTCCTCAGGTAGAAATGCATTTTCAGTAGATGGCAATATGGCATTGGACTAATGATTCATTGATTATTAGTCCGATTTGAGCTTCTTGATTGCCATTTGGTAGTTATTGCAACGTCTGTTTCCAATTGCATATCTTTAAAGCTTTTATATAGTTAGCTCTAATTGTTACACTCATGGATGCTTAGTGGAGTCTATGTACTAGCGGCATTGTTGGATGTATGATGAAATAAATGAGCTGAATTAGTGCTTATGCTATGGTCTTGTTAAAGCTGTAAGGATCTTATTATTGAATGTTGTCAGGAAACCAAGTGTATGATGAAGAATTTATTTTGCAGCAGGTTAGTGTGGAGTGAGATTATAAGATAAAGATTTAGATTTTGTTAGAGAAATTACTTTCGATAGATAAATTCTAGAGGACTGGGGCTGAAATTATTGTTCTACAGTCTACATCATTCTACAAGAAGACTATAACATTGCAGAGAAGAGCTCTTTTCAATGGATTGCCATTAAAGCGGCATTGGAAGTAGCTTTATGAGTGCAATATTTCCGACCGAAGGCGCTCCTCCAGAAACTGAATCCCCTTTCATTCTGTTTCGGTCTTTAGACAAGTTCTTGCAAACATATGGCCCATATGTTTACCTTGGTTTTAGAAACACTGTAGGATAGCCATTCATGTGTTTCGTCCAATTAAAACCGTTGATCTTGTGCTGTGCTTTTCTTCCTGGTCATTTTGTTTCAGGCATTTCCTCATTTGCAGCTACTGCGTAATAAGGTTTCTTTGCATCATCATTTCTAAAGTTAACAGATTATTAAGGTCTATGCTGTTTTTTTGTTGTTGTTGAACAAAGGAGAGCCAGAACTCCTGGCCCTAGCGGGCAAAGGTCTATGCTGCATTTCTGTTGAGCAAAAATCACCTAAGTTTCATTTCGGGTTACTAAATTGATGGAAGTGCACTTCACAATACCCATTTCTGTTTATTTTTTTACTTCCACAGATTTGTCTTCTTGTGTCCTCAGGTCTACTGGAGATTTAGCTGTTCCCCAACCTAGATTATATGTTTTCCCCTTGTTTAGCTCCCCTCAATTAATTCAGTCACTTGGATCACTAGATATGGATGACAACATGTGACATTAAAAACTGTGAACTCCCATTTCCAGTCTGTTAATCCCTTTCAGCTTCAATTGATATACATACCCTGATAATATGAATCCACCTTTAACATCCTTTCTGGTGAACTCCTGGGCATCATTTTATCCCTCTTCCCATGACAATTTCAGCATCAGCTTATGCTATTTTTTGCATTGTAATTAGTGACCAAGTTCTGGCATTGTAAGTCCAGTTGTTCACTTCATTGCCTGATATATGATGTATACAACTTTCTCAGTCTCTCATAACAAATCAGATGGCATTGTTTCTCTGGATTTTTCTCGAACTTAGTTGTAGAATTTGCACAACTTACGGAATTCCACCAAGAGTCACAAACTTTTGAGTTGCACGCAGTTGCACGGAGCTTGCCAACAAGATGTGTTTTCAACCATTCTCGCAAATTTGGGTTCTTGTTTGACTTGATGTGTTTTCAACCATTCTCGCAAATTTGGGTTCTTGTTTGACTTGAGGGTGGATGAGCATCTACTGCAAAAACGCAAGCAATTACTTTGGCCTAAAACACATGAGCTCTGAATTACCAAGCGGCAAGCGCTACAAATTCAGAAGTTTGTGATTTTTTTGGATTGAATTTTGTAACTTGTGGCATTCGACACACAACCTTATACTCATGCTATTAGAAAAAAAATTGTGTCTGCCTGTCCTTTCTTAAGATGCTTTGAACTGGATTGTGGACTCATTTATGACAGTTGGTTTCCCTTGCAGGCTGAAAGACCTCCACCATAGATGCACAAAAGAGTATACCACCTACGATGGTTGTTTGTACTACCACACAAACGAGTTTGACATGTGCCGTAAAGAGCAAGCAGAGTTCGAGCTAGCCTGCCCTGTGGAGTGAAGCAGCCCATAATGGTATGCGTGTCATTTTTGTTGTGTTCATAACAAGGCAGCAGAAAATACTACTACATATTGTTCAGCGCCTTTGTTTACTGAAAATTTTCCGATGCATGATTTGCTTTCCTTGAATGCTCTCTTCATTGACCAACCTACTCTGTTGCCATTGTATTGCTGATGCTAATATTTTTTTTCGCCCTACTTTGAGAAGAGAATGCATTAGATGTTAAGATAGAATAAATTTTGGGCATTCATAGATCCGATTTTTTTTATTATTATTATTTTCTATTTTCTATATTATATCAAGCAGATAATAGTAAGCCAACAACACCAAGCCCAAAATTCACAGTTATTATTAGGTCTAGATAATGGTTCATTTTTTAAACAAAAATTACAGTTATTTCCTTCTTGATCACCCTTGCTTGGATATGGTTCTCCAGAATCTCCCTTCTCCCTCTTGTTCAGTTTTCACCGCCATGCTTGGAGCTCAATATCCCAATCCCTGATCTCGTCAAACAAGAAAGGCTCGGACTGAACAAGAGTATTGAAAATGCTATATTTTGCAACACTGCACTCCCTTGGCAGGTAAAGGGGAGCAATAGCCAAGAAAGGGTAGAAGCTTGATAATCTCTAGTTGGATAATAATCTCTCCTCGTCGTCGTCAATTCTTGGTTCATCCTGAGCCATGGAGTCTCCTTCGAATATTCTTTTTCTTGCTTCCATTGACTGTAAAGGAAAAGCAACAATCTTTAGTATCTGTCTGAAATAAAGCATTCAAAACTGGACCATTATCTGTGACCCCTCAGACAATTTGCAACAATTTTTTTTCTTCCAGAATCCATGTCAAAGCAAACAATTTGATATCAACCCTAATCATGGTGAACTTAATCAAGGAATCGTGGAACAGGGCGAAAGAAAATGAGCGCGGTGGATGAGATAGAAAACATGGTACCTGCTTTTCCCAGTCAATACGACAAGCCACAATGAAGAGCATAGTTGTTTGCAAAATAGCACCGGCAAGAATGCCCAGCCAGAGACCCTTGCCCCTCAAGTTCAACCAGAATGCCAATGTTGCAGCAATTGGAATTCCAAACAGATAAAACGCTCCCAAATTCACGCACGCCCCTATATGCTGCCACCCACATCCACGCGCAATCCCTGTTCCACCACATAAACAATAATCTCGTAACTATGCCTAAAAAATTGGAAAGATTCAGCAGCAATCCTCGTTTAGATTACACCTGTTAGTGTTATTTCATAAAATTAGGTGTTCTATGTTGCTTCCTAAATTGATATGTTTTTCAGGGCTGTACCTGATAGAACACCTTGTAGGCTGTCCACTGCAACAGATATAGTAAGGAAGGGAGCCATTTCTGTGACATAGTCGATCACTTCCTTGTCATTGCTGAAGCTGTAACCATACACATTTCGTACTGCAAAGAGGGTTGTACTCACGATGATCACCTCCACGGCTGCAATGGTCATCACTCCACACGCAGCTGTACGTGCACCTATTGGGTTTCCTGCCCCTAATTCATTTGACACTCTCGTACTGTTGTTGAAGAAATGTTATAATTTGGCATTAAAAAGACATATAATTAGAATAGAAAGGTTAAATAAAAACATATTAGAGACATACAGGATGTTGTTAATTACTACATTATGTGGGATCATTTGTTGCTATTCTTAGAACAGGGAGAATACTAAAAATCATTAAAGTTAAAGACTGTTTGCAGTTACCTTCCTGCTGCTCCGACTCCATATGGTATAGAATAAACTGTTGAAATAGTTGTCAAGCTGTTTCAATTCACAAATAGAAAGAAATCAATCACAAATGTACACAATGTGTTTTAAAATCTACATCATTTTTAGGTGTTAGATCTTTGAAATTTTAATATAAAACATAATTACCATATTGATAGTACCGACGTTTCGAGCTCGGGATTAGGTAGAAGCCCAGATAGCAGGATCAACAACTCAAATGACCACCACTCTAAACTGTCATAAACCAAATTACATGTTAGCTGTTTCTCTAACTTTTATCACAGATTAGAGCAAAAGGTAGGATTAAAAGATTTTTGCAGTCTGAAAAGATGACCTTATGAGCTAGAGCTCCAGCCTCGTGAGATTAGTCGGGCTCACAAAGTGGACCCGGATACTCATGAAATCCAGGGGAAAAAAAACTAGTGAGTAGGCTCTTTCCAACAAAGCATATATGTCCCAAAAGATCCAAATAAGTGGGTGGGTGGGGGAGGGGGGGATAAAGATCTCAAAGCCATGGAGATGGAGAATAAATTACCAGAGCATTACAGCAGAAGGAACGGCAAAGCGAAAGAACTCTCCAATCCCGTAGAAAACCTCCATAGAGAAGGGTGTAGAACGAGTCTTCTCACACTTAGAAGAGAATGCCATGTACAATACTAGGAATAAGACATTGAGCCACATGGATGCAGTAATTGCAACTGCGGCTCCAAGGTTGGCCAGGCTGGTCTTGAAAATCAGGACCCAGCAGAGAGGAATGTGGATACAAAGCGTGGCCACCGAGCTTATGCACATTGGGATGATCAAACTCTGGCACTGGAAGTATCGAACCAATGGTTGGAGGGCTGCTGCGGCAAACAATGACGGAACTAGGCAGGTTGCGAACTTGCCAGCTTCATGGGAAATCAATGAGTCTTGGCCTAGGAGCATGAGGAGCTTGTCTATGTTGATCCATATTAGTGATAGTGGAATGCACACTAACATAAGAGCAAAGGTAGCTGTGTAGGTTTGGGTACCAACTTTTCTGAATTGTTCAGCCCCGTAAGCTTGGCCGGATAAGGTCTCTAGTCCACTAGCCATTCCCACCTGTTGACAAGAACACAACGATCATCAGATCCCGTTAAAATCAGCTGAGCAAAGGTATTTATCAATTTATATATATTATATATAAACACAAGTGTGTATTTGCCCTTTGGAGATGTTTAAAATGCCATTTGTTTTCAATGTCTTTTAATATACTAATATGGTATATCATAAGAATCATTTCATATGTTTGTTTTGAAAAGAAAGTGATTCGATCCACTAGATAGAGTTGACATATCGAAAAGGAGAAAATAAACCAATGAACTAACTGTCATACAAAACGGAACAAAAAACAGTGAGAGATATATAAAGGAAACCAAAGAAAACAAGAGTTATCTTGGTAGATGAAGGAGAAGAAGGGTGAAGTTTATTTTAATTGACATCACTCTCAATAACCAATAGATAAAAGGGAAAAAAAATAAAAAACACACAAATTATTACAACTCAACTTACTACCTAAAAAAATAATAAAGATGGAGGACCATTTCATCTTTTTGGCCATTCAAATAATCCTGTGCTTTTAACTTCTTCACAGTCAACTTGAGTAACTAAAAAAATAAGTTTCCCACTGTAAGAAGAAAGATAAGGCCACCATTAGGTAAGTAAGATCCAATAGGAAGAGTGCATATTTTTGCAAGAATATTACGCTCCCCTTTTCCCCTTAATTCCACAAAAACAAAGATCTAATGACCCACCATGGCACCATTTTTGTTATTTTATATACTCCGTACGTATTATGGAGTATTTCATTAAATATGGCGTTGAATATTCAAATCAAGTTCAGGCCACTAATAATTAACTACATGCCAACTGAGAGCCAACAGGAAAGACAAACGAAAGGGAACCAAAGTCACCAAACCAATAGCAAAGAGTTGCCAGTGTTCAAATAAAACTTTTTTTTTACAGTGTTCAAATAAAACTTGGCTTGTGTTGTCAGAATGACAAGAACAGACATATTGTAAACAAAATCAGGACGTAAACTGCTATTAAAAAAACAATTACGTTAGGTCTAAGTGTTTACAAACAGATTTTATTTTTGAAGCTGGATCTCAACAGAAAGAGAGTTCAGATGGAGTTGTTTAACATAAGCAAGGAAATCTCCAGGTTTTCTCAATGTAATGCTGGAGAAATCTCAGCCTCACAAGAGAGAGATGTTGGGACGCTGACACTTAATTGACAATTGATTTCTTCATTCATAATACCATCCCTTTCCATTGGAGTATGTAATAACAATAATCGTTTTACTTTCTATTCAGAAATGATGAATTGACGATGAAGATGGACAATTGCAGCATTCAATGGGGACAGCGAATAACCAAACCATCCCTTTCCAATTTTCCATCATCACTTTGCACTTTTGGAATCCAATCTCTAATAAAAGGGATAGCAATCAATAGAAGATCAACACAGATGCAGCAAAAATCAGACAGTTCAATACTTAGGGCTTTTTGTCGCTCGGATCCCAAAACAAAGGAAATCAAATCAATCAAATTGGCAAATTCTCCAAACACTACCAGAAATCGAACTTAAATTCAATTAGTCAGATTTCGCAATTCCTCAATTAACAACCTCTATCGGACCACTGCAACCAAATTGAATCCTACGTAAACGAAGAGAGAGAAGATAGGAAGGAACAAGGAATGCTTACGAGGAAGCTAAAGCCGGTGACACTGCAAAAGGAGAGGGCGATGGCTGCGCTGGAGAGGGAGAGTTCGCCGAGGTGGCCGACCATCATTGTGGAGATAACCTGGAGCATGTACTGCGACAGAGCCACGGCCACCATGGGAGCCGCTATCCATCCTACCTTCTTCACCTCTTCCGAAAGAGTCCTCCATTGCTTTGTTCCTCCTCCTCCTTCTCCATTGATGATGCTGTTATGCTCTTTATTCAACTTGATCAACAAGCCGTCCTCCATATCCACCGTTCTCGATTTTCTCCGATTTCTGCTCCCTCCAGTTTTTGTATATCCTGGGGCAACGACGTGATTTTATATTTGAGGGAGATACCTTTGACAGAGTGCGGGCCGAGTTGTAATTACACAAAAGAAGGGTTTAACTGAAAAGATGGGCTTTCGTCAAAACAAAAAAAAAAACAAAAAAAAAAAAGCAAAAAAATGTTGTCGACTAATCCCCACGGGTCCGAACCCTATATATATATAGGGTGTCACTATATACACCGCAAATTCGGATTAAGGATTTGCACGTCCTTAAGGACGTGCATGCACGTCGTTAACAACGTGCAAGTGTAGAACTGTGCACGTCGACTAGCAAACTAGGGTTTGCACGTCGAAAGCAACGTGCAATATTTGCACGTTCTCACGTCGTTAAGGACGTGCAAATATTCCAACTGTCATGTTCCAAGAGTGAAATATGTTGGAAGAAAAGTGTTGGAAATCTATTTCCAAGGATTAAGACTGATTGGAGCTCTATTTCCAATGAAAAATACGGTGAAATGAATTAATATGGTGTCATATATAAATATCATGTTATTTTTAAATAAATATATGAATATTAATTCTTTGAATATGAATATAATGTAAAAATAAGTATACGGATATGATATTATTTATACTTACATAATATGAAATAAATAACATCATATTCAAGTAGTTAATTAAATTTCTAATACTTCTGCTAACCCTCCCCCTCCCCCTCCACCAACAACCAACCATAACCCCCCTCCACCACCACCTGAAAGATCTTCCTCTACCCTTGGTCAGAATGTGGCCTTACCTCCTACTCCCTCTAAAGTTGGTCCTCACTCTCCCTCTGGGCAACCACCTGCAAACCCTCCTCACTCCTCCAAATCTGGCTCTTCCCTCTCATCTGACCACTCCAGACCCTCCTCATCCATTTCTCAAACCACCAAATCAAATGTAAAATCCTCCCTTTTTTCATCAATCAATAGAATCAACATTGCCTACCAAAAGAACCGATCTTCCCCTCCTGGACCCCCTCCCCCCTCTCTGAAGGCGGTTGACCTCAATGAAATTCCAAACTTGTACAAAGATGCTACACAGAGCCTTAAGAAGGAGCGAAAAGAGATTGAAAGGAAGAAAGAATTTGAGAAAAAGGAGAAGAAAAGGGTCTCCATTAAGGATAGAAACCAGCGGATAGTGCTTGCAAAACTAGATAGTTTTAAGGAGAGATGTGAACCAGAATGCATAGTGCAAGATAAGGCACCCCAGGCTGGACAAGAATAGCAGATTTTAAAAGATAGGGGTGCTACTAAGGATAAAGGAAAAGTAACCATGAAACAAGGATCCTATGAGGTGGTGCACACAGAGGTAAGAAGGAGCTGCAGGCTAAACAAGAATAGTTCAGTGGCTTGCCCAAACACAGGCAAAAGCTCAGACTCCTCAGAGTCAGAAAGAAGTGAAACAGATGAGTTTTTTGCTTTAAAGCCTTTGCCTGTAGAATGTACAGATGGGAACCTACAAGAAGAGAAAGGGCCTAGCACCCTTGCTAAGAGGGAAAAATGATTGTTGGAACATGGAATATTAGGGGGTTTAACAGCGCCCCTAAACATAAGGCTGTGAGGAAGCTCCTGAGAGAAAAGAATCTTGTCTTCTTAGGTATTCTAGAAACAAAATTAAATCAGAGAAAGTTAGATGATATTATGCAAACAAGTTTCAATCAATGGAACTATATGCATAACTTTGAATTCAGTGATGCGGGCCGAATTGTGATTATTTGGGATCCTACTAGAGTGGATTTTGTACATAAATGCTCTACAGATCAGATGATTTGTGGGCAACTGAAATGCAAAGTGACTGGCAAGGCTTTTGAGGTGGCACAGGTCTACGGGCTGCATACCATAGTCAGAAGAAGGGCTCTTTGGGACGACTTACTTCAAGAATATTACAGAAGGCAGGGTCCATGGATGATAATGGGAGATTTCAATGTTATAATGAGATCTTGTGAAAGGAGAAATGGGTCAACTGTAACAGCTTATGAGATTGCAGATCTTTGGGATGTTTGTGCTCAGATGGGTTTGAAAGATGCTATGTGTTCAGGACAGGAATATACCTGGTTCAAAGGGAAAAAATCTACCAAAATAGATAGAGTGATGATTAATGATTGCTGGGACTCTATGAACATCTACTGCAAAGCCACCTTTCATATTCCAAAAGTCATCTCAGATCATTGTCAAGTGGTTGTGGAGGTGCTTGAACAACAGGCAAAGAAAGCGAACTCCTTCAAATTCTTTAATATGTGGACATAATATGAAGGTTTTCAAGAAGTTGTTGATCAGAACTGGTATTTCAATGGATGGGGAACCCAACAGTATATTTTGTGCAAAAAGATGCATAATATGAAACAACCTCTCAAAAATATAAACAAACATCACTTCTCCAATATTACAGCTCGAGCTAAACTTGCGGAGGGTGATTATGAAGGAGCTTTTGTAGCCTTGAGAGATGATCCTGATTCTGATTTGCTCCTTCAGGAATTAGATATAGCCAAGAAAAAGGCCAGGAGATTGAAGGATGCTGAATTCAGATTTAATTCCCAGTTAGCTAAAACTAGGCATGTGTTCAAAGGAGATAAGTGCAATGCTTACTTTCATGGCTTGATGAAAAAGAATATGAGGAGAAACCACATTAGTTCTATTATGAAAGATGATGGGATGGAAACAACCTCTCTTGAAGTTGTGGGCTTGGAGTTTGAGCAGTTCTACAAAGGCCTACTAGGCACGAGGAAGCCTACAGGAGATATTAATGGGAGAATAATGAGAGAAGGAGGAGCTATACTCAGCATTGACAGACATCACGCTCTTCTAAAGCCGGTCACTAAGGAGGAAATTAAGGCTGCATTATGGGGTATTGGAGATAACAGATCACCAGGGCCTGACGGTTTCACCTCAAAATTCTTTAAGGCTACTTGGAGAACCACGGGAGAACAAGTGTCTAATGTTGTCCTAGAGTTTTTCAAAACTGGAAGACTCCTCAAGCAAATTAACCATACAAGCATCTCCCTTATAGCAAAATCAGCAAATGCTAACACAGTTGGGGAATTTAGGCCAATCTCATGTTGCAATATCACTTACAAAATTATCGCAAAGATCCTAGCCCAGAGGCTTAAACCTGAGCTTCTTAAACTGATATCTCCTGCACAGGCTGGTTTTGTGGAAGGTCGACTCATGAGTGAAAACATTATGTTGCTCCAGGAACTAATCAGAAAGTATAGCAGGAAGAGGATAAGCCCCAGATGTATTTTGAATCTTGACCTTAGAAAAGCATACGATACCCTCTCTTGGAAGTTTATTGAACAAGTGCTCAACCATCTTAATTTTCCACCCATTTTTATCAAATGGCTTCTTGAATGCATATGTACCACTTCTTTTTCCATAAACTTGAATGGTAACATGCAGGGTTACTTCCATGGTATGAGAGGACTAAGGCAAGGAGATCCAATCTCCCCCTTAATTTTTGTTTTATGTGTTGATTACCTTTCAAGGACTCTGATTTGCAGGACAAGACACCCCTCTTTCAAGTTCCATCCTAAATGCAAGCAGCTGCAGATTACACATCTTGCTTATACAGATGATCTCATATTGCTATCAAGAGGAGACAATGATTCAATTAAAATTCTCCTTGACTCTCTAGAGCTCTTCACTGAAGTATCTGGGCTTGAAGTTAGTCCTACAAAATCATCTTATTTTCTATCCGGGGTAAAGGATGAGGACAAGGACTACCTAATCTCTAGATCTGGTTTCAATCAAGGCTCTTTCCCTTTCAGATACTTGGGTATTCCTATATCCTCAGGGAAGTTAACTCTCTCTCAGTTCTCTCCTCTTTTAGATAAATTGATTGCAAACATTAGCTATTGGAACTCCAAAACCTTGTCTTATGCAGGAAAAGTTGAGCTGATCCGAGCTGTTCTACAGGGCATTCAAGCCTTTTGGTTCTCCATTTTACCCTCCCCTACGGTTCTAATACAAAGGATAAATAGCATGTGTGCCAAGTTTCTTTGGAAATCCCACAGGATTAAATGGAATGATGTGTGTCTTCCTAAAGAAGAAGGTGGTCTTGGTCTTAAAGATTTGAAAACATGGAACATTGCCTTTCTGTCCATGCTGTTATGGGATATTATGCAAAAAAAGGACAGCCTCTGGATTAGATGGGTGCATCACCAGTACACATAACAAGGAAGCCTATGGTCCTGGAATGTACATAAGGTTAATGATTCTACTTTGATTAAGAAAATTTTAACCATTAGAGATGAGTTACTAACCTTTGCAGGGAATGAGGAAAGAGCAATACAACTTCTGAGTTCTTGGCATAATGGGGTGGAATTCCATATTCAAAATGCTTATGAACACTTTAGAAGGAAGGCAACAAAGAAGGCTTGGAGTAGTGTTGTGTGGGACAATAAAATTATTCCTAAACACTCCTTCATCCTTTGGCTAGCTACGAAGAGAAGGCTTGCAACTAAGGATCTTATCAAGACTAGGGAAGTTGATCTTATATGCCCATTTTGCAATCAAGAACATGAATCACATGAGCACATCTTCTTTGCTTGTGATTTCTCTTCGAATATTTGGATGCAGATAAAACAATGGATGGGCATTTGGAGAGGAATGAACACCTTGCAAGGATCTCTCAAATGGATGAAGAAGGAAGCTAAAGGCAAGGGCTGGAGATCAAAAGCTAAGAGAATTGCCCTGGTAGCAACAATTTACAACATTTGGAAAGCCAGGAACGACAAGGTGTTTGAAAACAAGACAACGAGCTCAATTGCGCTGATCCACCTTATCAAATTACATGTTTACAGATCTCTAGGTAGCCACTTCTCCTTACATTTCACGACATCTTCAAGCCTACAAGAAGGGTTGATCCAGGAGGAGGCACAACTGGAAGAGGAACTCCAAATCTGAGTTGAAACAGCTCGTGCATAGCCATGCAGATCACTCCCTAGGCTGTTTAATGAGCAAGGTTTTACACCTAAAAGCTGTAATGTATCAGGAGCAACATTTTGGTTTTGGTTGCTCCACTGATTTTAAGCTTGCTCTAGTTGTTTAATGATGTATAAGGGATTCCAAAGTAGTGGTTTGTAGCATCCTTGATGGCTTAGCCGAAGGGGATGCTCCAACTCATTACTTTGGCGTGTGTGTCCGACTTCCGATAGCCTTGGCTTGAAGAGATAGGATCCGTACATGGCTTAGCCACATCCCTATTGACTCTCTAGGATATGAGCCTCACTCATCATATAGGTACAAAGAGGGGTTGTCCTCATTTTGGTACCTAGTGCATTCTCAACTAAACCACTTGTAAATATCTATTTCTCTAATATATTTTAACCTTTAAAATAAAAAAAAAAGTTAATTAAATTTCAGTTCGTTGATTTATACTTGGTTTATATAAAATCAAACTTACGTACGTAGTTAAATTTCATATACTAAAGTTTTATTGATTTATATAAAATCAAACTGGCCTTAAATTCCATTTATCAAAGCTTCATTGATGTATACTTTATAGCTTTTTTGTTTAACTTGACTGTGAATTTTTGGAATGGGGCATGATTTAATTTTATAATCTATATATATTCATTAAAAATTCTCCAATGCTTAGTTATCAGAAATGTTGTTAAAATCGAGATTCTAGATTGGATCGGTAATATGGTGTAAAAATTGGATTATAGAATTGAATTGTGAGATCATAAGATCTCGCCACACGAATGGATTTTTTTAAATGAAGTTAAGATGTTTCATATTAGATAAATATTATGTTAAATCATAACAAAATACCGATAAAAGGTTATAAAATTTGAAAAATAAACTACGTACAATATAAACTAAATATATTGAAGATTTATTAGATTTAAAGTGTATATTATAAATGTCTTATATAGACATTTTATAGGATTTTTATAATTGAAAAGATTGAGGTCTTTTTTTTTATATATATTTTAAAAAACTTGGATTGTTGGAATCACATGATTGAATTTCCAACGGTTGGTTCTTTCCAACACTTCAAATCATTGGAGATTACCACGTGAAAAACATTGGAAATTCCAACCTTGGAATAAACGTTGGAATTTCCAAGGCTTTAGCTAAAAACATTGGAAATTCCAACCTTCATCACCATAGGGATTTCCTATTAATCCAGCAGTGTGCACTATTGCACGTCCTTAAGGACGTGCAAGCACGTTTTTAAAAAATAAATAAAAATGTGCATGCACGTCCGGGCTCGGGTGACTGCAAACCCACTTGCACGTCCTTAAGGACGTGCATGCACGTTTCCCTTAACAATGTGTGGATTTGCGGTGTATATAGCCGAAACGTATATATAAAAGGCGAAAATAATTAAAATAACCCAACTTATAAGAAGATATTAAAAATATATCCCCACCTTTCAAATGTAAGATAAATATCCCGACCTTTATAAGTGATGGTAATATAATATCCCAAAATTTTCTCCCCCACAAAAACGATTAGTTTCGCCACTAAACATTCAACTTAATATGTATTTAATTCAAATTATTAAATTTAATATGTATCCCCTGAAATATAAAAGCAAAAGCCATCTCTTTGCAAAAGAAGGTGCCACGTGTCTTAGCAAAGATTTCTTGAAGGTTTAAGGCAGCGGTTACCTTCTCTTTCCTTCTCTTCCCTTCTTCTCCTCTCCAAAATGTTCTCCCACGTTCTCTTTCATTACGCTCCAAACTGCTTCTCCTCTCCAAGGGGAAGGAAGAAAAGGGAAGGTAACGGTTTTTGGAGTTTTTTTTTTCAGTTTTTTCGTTTTGCCCTTCTTAGTTCTTACCCTCTCCTCTTTCTCTTTCTTTCTGAAGAACGGTTTACTCTCTCCTCCAATCCTCCACGTTCTGCTTCTTCTTGCCCATTGTTGCCGCCCTCCTCGCCTCGCCTTCTTGTGCCGACGAAGAAGCCATGGCGGGTTCTAGCTTCGGCTACACACGCCGTGGAGGTCGTGGGCTAAGGGCTTCACCTACACCTAAGGCTCACCAGCGACTATGGCGAGAGAGATGAAGACAGAGAAACAAGGTGAAGGGTGGCAGCAAAGGGAGTGACGAAGTCAGTGGGTGGTGCAAGTGTTGGGTCAGGCGATTGGTGAAAGGTATGTATTTTTCAATTTCGAATTTTTTCCTCACGCGAAAATTAGGGTTTTTTCATCCTAATTTGGGGTCACTGTTCTTCCTAATTGATTTTTGGATTTGATTCAGTTAAACATTTGACCATCCCCAAATTGAAAGAATTTGTTGCTGCGTGTTCAAATTTATAGTTTTCTATTGGGTTTATTTTTGGTGAAATTGACTGATTTATTTCCCTAATTCAGTTTATGGGGTTTGATATAGTTGTTGTTTCGAAATAGAGGTTCGTTTCTCGCCTTTTGTGTTTTATGAGGTTCATTTCGAATTAGAGATTTGAATTAGAGCACAAGCAAGTCCACTGGTTTGATATAGTTGCTGTTTCAAATTCCGTCTTCGTGTTCAAATTTAGGATCGATTTTGTAGGTGTTAAGTCCATTGGATTCAGTTCGATTTATGATTCAGTTAAGAATGTCAAGAAATACGAGTCTAAGTACATGCTTAGTAGGCCCTTAGTTTTAAAGGGCGCAAGGCGCACTAAGGCGCAGGGGGTCCCTGGAGCCTAGGCGCAGGGAAAATGGATACGGATGTTAAATTGCTACGAGGACAACAGATAATCAAGTATAAATTTTATTATAATGGGTGGTTTTGTGCAAAGTAGCCTAAATTATCAGAGTATTGTTTGTTTTTAATGAGTAATTTTGTGCAAAGTGGCCTAAATTGCAACATGCAAGTAGTTTGCTTATAGAGGGTGGTTTTCCACAAACTGGCCTAAATTGGAGGTGGTTTTGTAATTGTTTATAATGGGTAATTTTGTGCATAGTGGTCTCAATTTCAGTAGTTTTGGGCAGTTACCCTAAGATTTATTCACAAAACTAAGAGAATGGGCATCTTTGAATGAAACCATATCATTTCAGATGCTATTAGTAATTTAGTATTAATGTACTACCATTTCATTTGAATAGCTATTTGAACAGTCAGAAAGTAATAGATACTCTTGTGTTTCTATCTTTTTTATATCTTCTTAATCTTCCTCTATTCTCCATCAAATATGATCTCCAGTTTTCTTGATTTTAAAATACTTTGATTTACATTGAACAACACTCAAAAGAGATAAAATCATAAAACAGAGAGCAGGCCTGAAAAAATCCCTTGCAAATTCTAAACTCTTTACATATGACTTTAAAATGCGTATTGCCATCTACAATAAGAGTTACAAGCCTCCTGTTGCCTCCCTTTGCAACCTATTTTAAGAGTTACAAGCCTCCTGTCTGTGAAAGTTTTCCATATAGTAGAAGGTAAAGGATAAATTCATTATATATGAGAAAGGCACGAAAAGCAAAATAAGCTCAGGCTAAACATGTAACAGTTAGTTTTTCCAATAAATTTCTGCATTTTCAACAACAAAAGGGACAAATTCAAATAGTTTTTTTATTTTGGCCGTAGGGCAAGTCTGGATATATTGCTTGATTGCTTGAATGATAATTTTATAGTAATATAGGGTAATTGTGTAAAGATCGAGAAGAGAATTTCAGCAAGCTTGAATTATAATTTTATAGTAATATAGGGTAATTGTGTAAAGACCGAGAAGAGAATTTCAGCTCAACTTTTAGTCTTAAGATGGTTTTGATATCACTTTCCTGGAATTCATTTAACTTCTTTTGTGATGTTGAAGAGTTCTGTGTTTATTATTGTTGTCAGTTTAACTTCTTTCCTGAACAAATTTACGTGGCTGATTTTTTTGGTCTTTCAAATTGAATTGGGTGATAATGTTATGCTACTTGCATTTTTTAGGTTCAGCGCCCATATGTGATGTTATCAAAATACATTCAAGAAGCTCAGTTTGTTTATGTGGTTATCAAAATATATTCAGTGCTCATATGTGGTTTTTCCATTACTGTAGTTCTTAGGAAGATACTGGATTCAAAGAAAAATAGAAAGATGAAACAACTAACAAAGATTTGCCAAAGTAAAATCAAAGAAAGTGAACAACCAAATCAACCAAAGAAAAATAGGAAGATACTGGGTATTTTTTATGCTTTCTTGGATATTTTTATGTATTAAGCAAGTACCTTTGGTGACATGTATATTGTACAGGGCTTGGTGGCAGGGAAAAAATACCCTATTTTCACTTTGCTTCAAGTTCTTTTACCAAAGTTGTAGAAACGGTGTTTGAATAAATAAATTTTTATTGCAATGGATCATATCTCATTTGAACATAATGGAGCTTTCATGTCCCAATTTGTTTGGATTTGTTTTGGTCATTTAGTAATTTTAATCTACAGATTCAATTTGAGTGTCATGTGGTTTTGTTTGATTTTCACTATAGGTTGTTATGTCGCTATAATGGAGTCAAAGATTCAGGCAAAACCTGGTGTTTCTCAACTTCAAAGAGCAGCTATTTTACATATGGCTTCCCTCAGCAACCATATGATGTGTGCTTCTTTTGTTTTCAAGATTATGAAACATAGGTGAAAGTCTTGCCTTTGCTACGATAATATAATATGATGATGCTATGGTTTTCAGTTTATTCAGATTTAATTTTTCGTTATCAAATACTCCCTCCGATCCAAAATATAAGTCGTTTGACTTTTCAACGCGTATTTTAAGAAACTAAAAACTATATAAAATATCAACTTTTTTTTAATTATTTTTTTACAACTTAATATTTGTTGGTAATAAGTATTAAATTGTAAAAAAATAATAATAAAAAAGTTAATATATCATATAGCTTTTAGCTCCTTAAAATACGTGTTAAAAAGTCAAACGACTTATATTTTGGATCGGAGGTAGTATAACTTCATCAATATGAAAATGTATGACTCCCTATTTTGAAAAGGCAAACGTGACATTGACAATCTGAATTAACATTGTAAGAAGCTATCCTTATATAAAATCTTTTTTAATAACTCTAAGCTTTATGCAATATCTTTGATTTCTTTTAAATTTTGACATGCAGTTAGATTTGTATCTACAAAGGGGGCCTTAATCGATGGAGCAGCTGATCTGTCTCCAGAGTAGCTGGAGAGGGGCATTGAGAGTTGCCTCGGAGTCACTGTAGTTGTAAAAGAAGTGCCTAGCGGATCAGGGAAACTGGGAAGTTTGTATCCATGTCATCCTATTTTTTAGGTCCATGGAAAAAAAAAGTGTCTAGCAGATGGGGGAATTGTGACATAGTCCTATTTTACAGATTTTATATTTACAGATTATAGCAAATTTCTATACAGATTTTAGATTTATAGATTACATATTACATCAAACATTTAGCAAATATTCATATTACAGATTTTAGTTTATAGATTACAGAATTCAGTGTATAGTTAACAGATTTCAGCAATTTTCAGTACAAATTTCAGATTTGCGGAGTAGTATATCTCAATTCAGATTTCAGTACAGATTTCAGATTTACGGAGTATATCTCAGTTAATAGTTTATAGATTTTAGCAATTTTCTGTACAAATTTCATATTTACATCTCAGTTCAGATTGCAGTACAGATTTCAGTTTTGAATGTAGCTGCTACTGATGCTCCATTGCAGGTATTACCATTATCAGCTGATCAATAAGATTCTACTCCAGAGGTAGATGACACCAATGCTGCCGAAGAAGG
This sequence comes from Persicaria tinctoria, assembly GCA_037127255.1. Taxonomy (NCBI): domain Eukaryota; kingdom Viridiplantae; phylum Streptophyta; class Magnoliopsida; order Caryophyllales; family Polygonaceae; genus Persicaria; species Persicaria tinctoria. Next base: position 26,983,879 of record JBANSL010000006.1, read on the forward strand.
TCGAATTCAAGATTCTATCAGCAACCTTAAGTTTTTAATATCATCAACTGCTTTCTTTCAAGTTTCTGATTATTTTTTGTTAATGTCATGCTTTTAAAAATTGTGACTCGAGTACTTGACCACTGAAAAGTTTTCTGCTTTTCTAAATCTAAACTTGAATATCAACACTTTGGCAGCTCAGAATATGTATTCACTTGCAGGAGATTGGGCTGGGCTTGGTCTAGATACCTTACTCTTCGACATATGCTGCGTGATAGGAAGGATCGGTCTCACTTTAGCACATCGTGTTGGCATGGTAATAATAAGCATCTTTCTTATCTTTTTGTTTAAAGTGGCTTATCTGGTGGCTATATTACGAAAATGTGTACATTACTCATTTTCTGCGCTTTCTATTCAAATTGGCATGGCAGTTTGGCTGGTGCAACTTTGTTCTTTTTGTTCATGCGGCGGTTTTATAATGGATTTCTATAATATCTATTGTGGCAGTTTTTAAGACCCTATTGTGGCGGTTTTTAGCCTATTGGAGCGGTTTTCATAACATAACACACTTTTTCGCCCACGTGACTTTACATTTATTTTTTTTCCTTTGTTTAAAAAAAACCCTAGAATGGTTTAACCCAGAGAAAGAGGGCGAAAGGGATTTTGCTATTCCGCTTGATTCAAATCTCCAGATCTGCTTTGCAGCTCTTTCTTCCCTCTTCAGTCTCAAATCTAGCTTCTCCTCTTAGTGGTACTGATTTATGTTGAAGATCTATTCTTCCATTCATGAGTTGAAGCTTTTTCGCATCCACTTTCCTTCTGCCCACGAGATCTCTTGTGCAATTTGGCTAGAGCTGACAGAGTTTGGGCTATTGGGTGAGGGATTCGCTTCTTCTTCTTCTTTCTATCATCTGTCTTGAAGTTTAATGTCTTGGTCTGTCATTCTCATGCCATTTAATAATGCAGCGTGACCTATCTTAAGATAGTAGCTTGAAATTGTCTTCTACACGTTGAAGGATCAAGATAATGAATTCGAAGTTAGTGTGTTGAATGTGAACTTGATTTAGAGAAGTTGATTATCTATTCGACACTTGAATTTTGGAATTCAAAAATGTTTAGCCGCTTGAACCGTCGCAAGTAAGCAATCCTCCATGACTCTTACTTATTCGTGTTCCTTCCTTGCTCATGTAATCCTATTTTCTTTGGTAATCGCCAACTAACTTCTCCTTTTTCCTCTCTGTCTTCGTTGTGGTCACAATCCCCTATAATATTTTGGATCCATATTTAGTTTAGATAGATCAGTTGCTACTCTCTAGCGGCTGCAAGCGCCGGAGGCTGCTGCTAGTAGATGCAGAAAATTCTTCATGTTCACTTACATTCGATAGAAATGCCTAAAATTATGTAGGTAGTTAAGAAAACGAGTAAATGCTTCTAACTAAAAATATGTATATTTTTAGAGCAGAAACTTGATTTCTTTTTTGTTTGGTAGATGTAGAATTTCAACTGGCATATTTCACTGGAAACAATTTTGCTCCCTACAGAACATCCAGGTAAATACATGTTTTGGCATGAGGTTTCTATGATGTGGTGGTTGTTTGGAGATGGTTATTATTCCCGATCGATGGCTGATAACCTTGATCACTTGCTTTCGATTGGTTGCTTGCTTTCTGAAATTTATGAATTGTGTCAAGGGTTTTATTTATAAATGTGATAAAGAGCTTTCATCCCTCATGAGTGGAAATGATAAAAATAAATGATGTAGTTGATCCAATGCCATACGTTGTTGGATCTCGGTGTATTATGGATCTCTGCCTTTCCTCTAGACTTTTTTTTCTTGAACTTTTGTTACTGATTAAGGTTTTTAACCCTTCTTGTGAACTGTGGTTTATAGAATTAGAAAAGATTTAGCTTGATTGACTGTAGTATGTAAATTTAGGTAATGTTGCAATATGGGTCTGTTGTGATCAAATATTTTCATATTACGGTTTGTAGTATCATTTGCTCGAATTAGGCATCGGTTGTGCTTTGTTTCAGATAGATTCTCTTAGACTGAGACTATGGTTGAGTGAAAGAACACACTGTTTGTATAGTTTAATTGGTTGTAGTAAGCTTCAAACTCTTCTTCATTGGATGCAATGTCTTAGTTTAGACAAGTGACATCATTTCTATGAACTTTGAGTCTTGAGTGTACATTGGTGGAGATGTCTTCTAAATGTCTTGCTAACAGGTCTCTTTCAGTGGCGGTATTAGTGGCTTGATTCTCGATACTATAGGTCACGCCGTGAGTAACAAGTACCATAACAGGGTCATTCAAGTAAGCTATCCACTGTCACTACCCCAATCTGATCTTTGAAGCTATATTGTGTGACTGGTGTGCAGACAATTAACCATCATGAATAACATTTTTGCAGCATGAAGCTGACCATTTTTTGATTGCCTATTTGCTTGGGATTCTTCCTAGGGGATATACGCTGACGAGTATAAATGATTTGAAGAACGAAGGGTCCCTCAATGTTAAAGCTGGTACTTCTTTTTGTAGACTATGAGTTTCTCGAAGAGGCAGGTTCTCTTTCATCCCTTATGTGAATACAAACCATTGCCTATCCATATTAATGTATCTTAACATAAAATTTTGAATTACTTAATCATTGGACAGTTTCTATGATTCGCAAGTCAATACAGGAAAAGTTTCAGTCAAGGTATGCCGCTTTCTAGGATTCCTACCCATAGTAATGACTAGAGAAGTAGAGAGTAACATATTGGGTGGGTGAGAATGGGAGGAGTGAAGTTTTTATAAAAGCTGCAAAGTCCAATGGAAAATTAAAGGAAGTGGTGTCTGGTGAAATAAGAAGCAATGAAGTGGGCAAGGAAATGGTGGCAGATGAGGAGCATTTAAAGAATGGTGAGAGGTTGATGCATTTAATGCAAATAAAGGGATAAAAACAAGGGTAAACTGTAGAAAACCACCCTTTAAATATGGTGTATTGCTCAAAACCACCCCCTAAAAGCAATATTACAAGGAACCACCCTTTATATTGGTTATGTTAGCAAAAAGCCACCCTTTCTCTAATTTCGTTATGTTTATTTTCCAAAAAAGTATTGAATTACCAAATCACCCTTATCACTTCATCAAATTCACTCTTCACTGCTATGAAACTAGAAAGGGGATCTGAGCACCTTTGCAATTTTGACTTTGAACTATGAAACTCTTCAAATTTGAAGCATCTGATAATGCATTAATAACCCTCTCAATTGGTTGATTTGAAGTTGACAAGGCAATTGCAGTTGAGGAGATTTTGTTTCTTTCTGGATTCATGTGTAAAGGCAGCCAGGTAAAAGGGTTTAGTGTGCTATTGTTCTTGATCTATCCATATTTGCTTGGTAAATAATCCTAGAGTACTAAGTGGATGAACACATTAGTGATGCATACGAACACATTGTGAAACATCTTGTATGGCTGCTCTTGATAATGTATTAATGTTGATAGAAGTTTAATCCGAATCCATGAGATTGATATAGCACTACTACATTACAACGATAGTTTTTGTTAAAGGTCTATGCTTATGCTTTCCTAAATAGTTGGTTATTGCCTATGCTTTCTCAATTTTTTTTAAAGGCATATATTGATGTGGTTAGAGAGTGTATGTCACTGCAAATTCAGCATTTAAGCATATATTTTCGGGATTAGATCAAATTCATCTCACTGAGTTCATGTCTTAACTGAATAGTTTTGGTCACGATTGATGATTGTATGGGTACATTAGGTAGGTCCATTTCCTTCGTTCACAGGTTCGTGCTCTTTTATTTTTGAGCTGTTGTGACAAGCTGAGCTGACAGTTCTTTTATTTTGAATCTTACGTACTTAATTGCTTATTATTTATTGATTGTTCCTCAATCTTGATTCTTTTTAAATTCTAAGAAATTATGTTGATTGTATACTATGTGCAACTCACTCGCCAATCAGATAGTATGGAATTCTTATTTGTGTGGTATCTCGTGTTTAGTTTGTTTATGCACATGATGAAGATATATTAGTGTCTATTTTCCGTGAAGTTTCGTTAAAAACTGAAATGCATCTTCTTTATTGCAGCCTATTGTGTTGTTGTTGTTGAATATGTTGGTAGACAACTTCCAATGGCATTCTTGGAAAGGGTTAAGGAGGATTTTAACAAGAGATATGGTGGTGGAAAAGCTGCAACTGCACCAGCAAAAAGCTTGAACAAAGAGTTTGGGTAATTATTTTAGTTGTTTTAATAGTTAGACCTCTCAAATGAGTTATCCCTTTGTTTTTCGAGTATACTTCATCTAATTGCAGATCTCTTCTGATATTTTAGATCTAAACTCAAGGAGCACATGCAATATTGTGTTTAGACCTCTCAAATGAGTTATCCCTTTGTTTTTCGAGTATACTTCATCTAATTGAAGATCTCTTCTGATATTTTAGATCTAAACTCAAGGAGCACATGCAATATTGTGTTGATAATCCAGAGGAAATGAACAGGCTTTGAAAGGTGCAGGCCTAAATTTCAGAAGTCAAGGGTGTGATGATGGAGAGCATTGAAAAGGCAAGTTGACTTTGATTATTACATTGGCTTTTTCTATTTATATGCCTTTAACTGTTAACTTGCTCATGTCATATTAAAATATCGTTTGGTTTGTATTTTTTTGGTGCAAGTGCTTGATCCCGGTGAAAAGATTGAGATATTGGTGGACAAAAAAGATAATCTTCGTTCACAGGTTCGTGCTCTTTTATTTTTGAGCTGTTGTGACAAGCTGAGCTGACAGTTCTTTTATTTTGAATCTTACGTACTTAATGGCTTATTATTTATTTATTTATTGTTCCTCAATCTTTCTAAAACTTTAAGCAGGAACTTTTCTGATATCAGGGTAGGTTTTTGTTCTTTTTACTCTATTTGTTTTGCTTTTTGACTCAATAGATAACAAAAACCTTTTAATTTGCATCCCAACGAATGCGGATGCTGCGGGGGGTAGTGATTTGGCTGCTATTGCTTTTTAGGTTTTCGCTTTTAATGAGGTGGTTCCAGAAGATTTTGATTTGTGGATTTGTCGCGTTTCGGTGATGCAGTTGCTGAATTAATGAGTTTTAAGATCTCAAGTTACTTTCAGCTACAGATACAACTCCTCATATTTGTTTGTTTCTGCTTCAGGAATTAGGAATTTCATTGATTGATGTTTAACTTTCTGGTAATATTTTTGTAAATGAGATCAGTATTTTCCATGTATTCTGCCTGTTTTATGGGATTTGCTTCCCGTTTGTGCTATTATCTTGCTGATTTCATGCTAAGGGAAAAAGTAGCTTATGAAACTCCATGCATTGAAGAACTATATTTTGTTGTAACTGAAAGAGGAACCTTTTTTCCTCTTTTGCAGGAAGTGCTCCAAAAGTTATTGCTCAGGGTGTATTTTCAGGACTCTTTCCCGATTCCAGGTCAGTTGCATACAACTTCGCTTTGCTTAATTATCAGTGTACCGGATGTTGTCCTGTGGTGTGATGTACAACTGACAAAAGATGTATCCCAGTGTGATTTGTCTAATCATCATTACACAATTTGAGATTTTTCCAAAATTTGTGTGCATAGCTGTCAATATATGTTGGTTGATTATTTCCTTCTTTTAGGTTTGGGAGAGATGGAAGGAGGTGGGCTAAAAACAGTGAGCTCTCATTGCTCAATCGCTGAGATGGATGACTTTGACCTCTCTAAGCTTCTCTGGATAAGCCGAGGTTGAACATCGAGAGAAAGAGATCATTCGATGAGAGATCGTTCAGTGAGCTGTCACTTGGACTGGGCAAGGATTACTTTGAGAGCATGTACTCCCTAGGGACTAGATCAGGAAATGGTCATTGAAGCAGGTGAAGTATTCAAGGTAATCCTCAAAGAGGTATACCGATTTCTTGAAAATTCAAGTTACATGGGTATTCTTTCAATGTGTATATTTTTTTAAATTGTTCATTTCCTCATGATCAGTACAATTTATAAACAAATTCAGGGGTGCTAGACAATGTTCAAACATTTTTAGATCTTATAATATTCAATCTATCTTATAATGTTCAGATCTTTAACTGCTAAATATTTAGATCTGATTTTCAATCTATCTTTATAATTTCAAATCTGACATTTTTGGTTTACTGTATGAAAGCAAACCACAAAATGCAACTGATTTTAAAAAAAATATTTTTTCAATCTATCTTATAATATTCCTCCTTTGGTTAAAAGATTCAGCTGATTTTTTTTCCCAGTTCCTTCTTCCAAAATAGATCCATCCTGAATCGAATTCCTAAAACCAAATTCATCCGATCCTTTTGATTTATGTCTCCTTACTCTTAGATTTGGCAGCAAGAGCGAGACCCTTCCGAGGCGTCATGGAATCGACAACTAGAGACATAAATTTTAACTATAGTTTCAACTAGAGAATGTCAGTTTGATTAGGGATTGTGGAACTTCAATAGAGACTTTGATTAGGGATTGTGTATTTGTGTTTGCAATTTTCATTTGTTGTTGCAATATTAGTTCGAGTATGAGGGTGAATCAACCGTAGGGTGAGAAGATTGTTGAAATTCAAAAGAAACTTTCATTAGGGATTGTGTGAATCAACTTTGGTTTCTCTGTGTGAAATTGGGTGTGAATTACTGAGTTTGTGTGACAGATTGGTTTTTTTGATTCTTATTATAGTGAACTAATTAGAGTGTTAGGGTTTGCTAAGTTGTTGCTTTTGTAATCCAGATTTTATCTCAGTTTTGCTGAATTATTGAGTGTTATTATATGATGGTTAGACATTGAGTTTAGTGATTGTTACACTTGATAATAGACTAGTGCACTCTCCATCAATTTATGAAAATTTTCTGGTAGGGATTTGTGTTCAAGTGATTCCTTTATTTCATTCCTGGTTGGGATTTATTTCATTTAGTTTGCCTATTAGCTCAAATGGAAGAGCAATGTGCTTCGGCACAAAGATGTGGGTTCAAATCCCATATAGGCTGCTCATAGTCTACATGTTGTTTATGCTCCTTGATAAAAAAATTCGAGGTTTTTTCTTTCGAAAATAAGTGGTTAACATGACTTTTATACGAGGATGGCATGTTTTGTTCTTTTGTTTTTGTGCATAGAATGAGAATGAATGGCTTCACAGTTCACATATAGTTTGTCTATGAGATCATGTTAGCCTATGTGGGAATTGAACCCACGTCTTTGTGCATAAGCACATGGCTCTACCATTGAGCTAATAGGCTTAATGACAAGAAAAAAGCATCATCAAATCAGTTAGATTGGTGAAATGCTCCACAAGCTAATTGGTTACTGTTGTAATAAAAACCAGGTAGATTGGTGACTTTACAAATTTCGTATAACAACAACTCAGTGCTTTATGACAGCAGCAAAATCAGCCACTTCCCTCCCAACACAACCTCCAAAATTCACAAGCTAATTGGTTACTTCTCAATCACTTTCTATGAGTCTCGGTTTAGATTTTAGACAACCAAAAACCTAGAAATACCTCTTTTGAGTCTCATATTTTCAGCAACTGAGGCATAGGCAAGTACAAGATCAACAAAAAAATGTCAATCACATCCAAACAGTACAAAATTGAAATCCTTATTTGATTAATCATCTGATCAGTTTTGAGATGAAGATAACTACGTAGTATAATACAATTAATTTAGTAAGGAAATAAGCATTGACAAGTAAGCTTAAAAGAAAGTGTAAATTGAAAATGATTACTCGTCTTAACTGTCATTAACAAAATGCAAAAGATAAAGATTGAATAATATAATAATCACATCTATAAATAGCACATTGTAACAAATTCATAACAAAAAAAGGTTGAATTGAAACATTAGTAATGAACAGACAACAAACTCCCAAACTCACCTCCATGAAAGTATTACTCGGCACAATCTCGGCTCTGAAATATAGAGCAAAATCTCATACTCTAATCTTACTACCATAATCCAAGAACACCAAAAACCATTATTTGGTATCAAAAGGCAATTCAACTCGTGGATCCCCAAATTATGATAATTAATAACATACTTAACAACAAAAACAACAGTGAAAAAATGTATGACGGAAGACAGATTTTTTAAAACAAGCAAACTCGAAAACACAAGCAACACATTAGTAATAGACTATAACAATGCACAAACACAGATTTTCGAAAAACAAAGACAAATTTTTCACAAACTCAAATTGCAGCCCCAAACTCGAATTGCAACCCAATTCAAAACTCAAAACTCAAAATTTTAAGATAGCTACTCCAATACACTCTAAACCCTAATTTAAGAAAGAAACCCCTAATTCATATTACATAATCACAAATTAACTAGAGAAATCGAGCAATTCGAACCCAATTACACTTGTAAACCCTAATTTTCGGAAAGAGGTTCGAAGTGTCGACATACCTGGCATCACCATCAGGAGGATCCCGTCACGGCTTGCAAGTCCAGTCAGCGTCGCCGGCCGGTGTCCGTGTTCACCTTCCCCTTTCTTCCTCGCTGCGACGGTTCCTTTCTTCCTCCTCTGTAATCTGTATCGCCTTACGCTTTCTCTGTTTGATTTCTGCCTTTCTTTCTTTTGGTTTTCATTTTTTTAACGGAAATTAACGCCGCTGTTAGTTTTAACTTGACAAGGGCATGAGGCAAATTTTTTAAAAACTCAGGGGTACCGTGCGAATTTAGCAAAACTTTTGTACACCGTGCGAAATACGCAATACCACAGGGGTACCACGCGAAATTTCCGTACTTTTAATGTACTGGTTTATGATGTTGTGTGTTTCTGAGTATCATTTTTGATCTTATGATTATTTAAGATATACATTTCATTGTCTGTTTTATACTCCAAAATATTTATGCATTTCTCATTTCCACAAATTTTTTATCTATTTCTTTCATCCTGTTTTATCCTGATGAAAATATCTACAACATTATCATTTTTTCTATTGCATCTTTTCTTTCATTATATGTGTCTAATGGTCACTGTAAACGGTTATTGTTGATTAATATGACAAATCTGAAAAATAATGAGTTTATTTAGATTAATTTTAAAAATCCCGTACGTAGCGCACAAGATTGTGTCACAATTTAAGCCTATTGTTGTTTTAAATTTTTTGAATTTTTCTTAAATGTCATATTTTTCTTTGATTTTGTTATTGTTGTTGTCTAAAAGTTTATCAGATTTTAATAATTGTCCGGGAGATATTCTGACGAGTACTATGTTTTATACATCGTTTAAAACGCATTGATTAATATAATAACATCTGAAAAATAAGACGAGTTTACTTAGGGTTTTCTATGGAAAGATGAGTTTATGTAGTTTAATAATAATGTATAAATTTCATGTGTCATATCTATATTCTATATACATATACTAAAACCGATGCATTGGTGCCTGTGTGGCGGCACGTGAGTGTATCTGCATACGTGGCGGCACGTGAGTGTATCTCGCAGAACTCTCTCCCGTCAAAAAGGAAATCTAATAAAAATAATTATTTTATTTTACCATTAACACATATAATTGGATAGATAGAAGATCTTATAAAAGAGTAAATATTATATAAGGAAAAAACTATATCAATATAATTAAACGTAGTAGTAGTAATAATAAAACTAATTTTCATAGACATACTTACCAAAAATATTAATATATAAATATGTAATATTTGATAGGTGCTATTTTATTTATATGTAGATTATTTTTTGGTGGAAAGAATTATTTATATCGAAATCAGTCATTTAATAATTGCTATTTTATATCTATCTATATTATTTTTTGAGGCCAAAATAAATAATTAAAATATTATATATCCATATATGTAGTCACAATTCATCCGTACATAGATATTTTAGTAAAAAAATGTGATAAATATATACTAAATATTTAATAAAAAAGAATATTAAAATATTTTTAAAAATCAACTATCTAATTAAATTACATGAGATTTAATTAACCATAAATTAGAGAAAAAAACTTTTACGTAGTACCTTATAAATGTGAATTTTATTTATATTTTGAGAGAATCTAATTAAAAGATATTTATTAATTCATATATATTTATTTTCATATTTATAATAGGATTTTTTTATAGATAATAAATATAATTTTATAATATTGTGTTAACATATTCCCGTGCAGGGGACGGGGCATACACTAGTATAATACTATAACACCCGGATAAATATTATTTGTGTTTTTCATATGGTTTTTAAAAATCCCGTGCGTCTGCGCACGGGCCACTGACTAGTTTATATTATAATTAAATTTAAGCAAAACAAATATAATAAAACAAGTAAATATTTAAAATATAATTTTTAATATCTTGATTGTGTAAAATATCATTCAAGTTTATTAGATTAAATTAGATTGGTTTTTAATTTTTTCTTTTTATTTTGGATTTAAGAAAAAAAAAAATTACATTCTTTTATATATTTTTTAATAATAATAATTTACATCTTATAAATAAATGAACACCATTGAATAATCTAAATAATTAAATTTTTATTTCAATTTCGTAGTGCATGAAGTTTATAATTGAGAAAATATTCTTCAGTTTTGATAAGTTAAATCACTAGCTAATCATTTACTAATTGAAAATATGTTATTTTGCTTTACATTTTTTTTATTTGGCTTGTTATAGATATTATTGATTTAAAAAAAGATATAAAAAGTTAGGTACAAATTAAATCTAAAACTACAAAAGTTTATTAAATAAACTTTTAAACTCATCTAATTTAATTTTATATGTTTTATTTGAATTGAAAATACATGAGTAATACAATACAAAAAATAAGAATTTTATTGGAGAGAAATCATTAGGATATTATATTACCATCACTTATAAAAGTTGGGATATTTATTTTACATTTGAAAGGTTGGGATATATTTTTAACACCCCCTTAAAGATTGGGTTATTTTAATTAGTTCCGCATATATAAAATATTATGACAACTTTGGCAAAAATAGCACAGGGAGTAAAAATTGCATGGGGGGTGTCACTTGCTACTTTTGCAAATATTGGTAGCAAGTTTCACCAGGTTGCAGGTCAACGAGCCGATGCACATGGAGAGTACAAAGTTTGGCATACAAAATTCCATGTCTGGCACAGAAAACCGAGATGCTGACACAGAATTTCCAAGCTCTCTCATGGACAATTCAGCGCATGAAACCTGCACAACCACGATAACGCATCAACCAAAGGGGTCAAGCAAAGTGCAGGACAAAGACGATGGGAAATCGGTCATATGTCTCAGTAGTGACGACGAGGACATTTTAGAATGGAATGGTGAACCGTCCCATGAAACTTCCTTCCAGTCGGGGGGCTCCTTCGAAGAGGGTCATGACATTACCCATGTAGTGAACCCAGGAACACATACTTGGGTCCAGTGGGATTCAAACAAGCAGTTCAAGTATGCTTTCATCAGCCTCGGGGTCTGGAGGAGGGCAATCCCCCACCTTCGTAAGGTATGCCAGTTCAAAGGTTTTGTAAGCCAGACACATTGACATTCGTGGCATGTCCCTTCATATGTGTGCCAACTGTATCCTTTGCTCATGTCGTAAGTGTTCTGTATGGACAGAAGCTTTCTGAAGGGAAAGTACAAGGGGACGATGCTAACGGCAACAACCCAAGACGCGGACCATAAGAAATCGGAGGTGGCCCAGATTCGGACAATTGGAGGAGGTCGGAGGAAGAAGGAGGAGAGAGGTGAGGGTTCGGATTCCGGCCTTCTCCAGCGACGACACATATTCGGGCAATTGGAGGAGGAAGAAGGAGAGAGGTGCGGGTTCAGATTCTGGCTCTCGCCGGAGGAATTGGATTCGGGAGCGAGCGTCGCTCTTGCCGGAGGAACTAGAGTCGGGAGTGGGGGCTCAAATCGAAGTCGGTAGTTGTTGAATCGAAGACGGAGTCGGCATAGATTCGGACCGGGCAATTGGAGGAGGAGGAAAGAGGAGAGAGGTGTGGGTTTGGATTCCGGCCAGAACCGTCCGAGAGATGGATTGCAGATGGAAGAGATGGTTGTTCCGCCGCCGATATCCTCCTACGGGGTCTGTGCCGCCGCTTTTGTCTCCGACGTCGGCTCTGTTTGCCTCCAACGAGGCTTAGAGCTCGACGACTCGCCCTACCCTTCCTCTCTGTTCGGCGTTCACTGCACAAACAAAAAAAAAAGACGCAATTACGCTTACCTGCTACCCCCTTAAGAAACCGATTATTTTTTGCCATTTGTTCAAGCCTTTTGCTATTTTTGCAATATTTTTAGGGGGGGTTAGTTTTGCAAATCTCACCCGGTTTTGGTATATCAGATGCCATTCTCTCATATTATAATGTATATTTATCTATCGACTATAAGTTCAAACAAATGTCGATAATGAAATATGATGTTTTTTTGTTATAAATAAAACTTGTAAAACATACCTAAAAACCCTTACGTGATTTAATCGAGCCCTTTTAGGATTTTAATCAAGTCCTTTTTTTTTTGAGAAAACAATAGAACTTTCATTCAGTTAAATAGTCACATAACAAACATTCAATTTCAAAAGGACACCCCTCAATAAACTCCGTAAGTTGGCTCGCCTTCTCACACATGCCCACCTGCATTCCACAGAATTCCCAGCTTCCCTCATAATTCCTTGCAACATATAGCCAAGCTCCCCCCTCCCCCAAGTCCCGCACCTCCTGTTTTTTTATTGATCTATATTTTTTTTTATTTTGTTTTTTTATTAGGAAAAAATTCGGGTGAGCACGCTCTACCCGAAAGCATCCTTGCGGATGAGGTCTTTAAGACCGACGTCGTTGCAAATATCCATACCCCTAGCAGAGTGGCAAAGGTGTGCAACCTTATCAGCCACTCTATTGCCAAGACGGGGTACATAAATGAAAGAAATATCTTTCCTAGTTGATAGAAGAGATTGTATGTCTGACATGATGAGTTCGATCTCCCATGGGCATCTCGACTTGTTGTTTAGATGGTTAATAATTATGCTAGAATCTCCTTCAATATGGATTTTGTCAATCTGTAGTTGTAAGGCTATTTGTACCCCAAGTTTGAGTGCTAGTGCTTCAGCTTGAAGCGCGCTTTTAATACCCAAATGCTTATAGCCTATGTGTATTGGGTGTCCCTGCCAGTCCCTGATAACCACCCCAACGGAACTACGGTTATCATTCATAGACGAACCGTCAAAGTTGAGTTTGAAAATACCTTTTGGTGGTTTGCGCCACTTGATATGACGGGTTTTGTTTCTCTTTATGGGTTGCATGTCGCTTCGTGACTGAGGGGTGGTGTTATCATCTAGTGCACTATCATATTGGTGAGTGTTACTCCAATTTTTCTCATGTGTAGTAATAAGCTTTAAAGCGACGTCCCTCGAAGGGATTGGTGCCTGCCTAAATACATGTTGGTTTCGAATATACCACGTTGTCCACCAAGTGAAAGCAAGTTTGCCAAGAGCAACCTTTGGTAGGTTATTCCCAATGAAAGACATGATTGAGATTATATCTCTTGATAGTGTGATTTGGCTGACTATAGATGAGTTTATGTGGCCCGGGAAAAGAGCGAGCGACTTTGAGTATTGACATTCGAAAAGTAGATGTACATCATCTTCCATAGGGCAATTACAAAGTTTACATGTAGGGGGGATAGGGACCCCTCGTTGGGCAAGCCTGGCAGCTGTGGGAAGACCATTTTGGCAGACTTTCCACAAGAAATTTTTTACCTTAAGTGGGATGTCAAGATGCCAGATCCAGGAGTTGTTGTCTAAGGGAATTGAGGATTCAGCAGAAGCCAATTTATATGCGCTTGACGTAGTGAACCAACCCTCTCGGTCCGGCCACCAGTATAATCTATCCACAAAATTTGAGAGTGGGAGTGGAATGTCAAGGATTTCCTCCACAATGTTGTGTGGGAGAACATCAGAAAGTTTCTCCTCTCACCATTTACCGCCGAGGATATAGTCACTGACTTTATCGTTAATGTTATCGATTCTTGGGCAATCATCACGGGACTGAATAGAAGATGTTGTAATCCAGTTATCAGACCAGAATTTGATACCAGACTCGGTGTTGACCAACCAAATAAGCCCCTTTTTGAACTTATCAATTAGAGTTGTGAGTTTCGCCCATTGCCAGGAGGTGGCACGGCTTTTCTTATAATGGAGCATATCATCCGCTCGAAGATATTTATATTTAATTATTTGCACCCAAACATTATCCGGCTCGGCCAGCGTTTTCCATAACAGTTTCATTTGTAGTGCTTCATTCATTTCTTTAGATTTTCTAATTCCCAAGCCCCCGCATTTCTTTGTTCTACAAATTCTATCCCAGCTAATCAACGGCCGATGTTGCAGATCCTTATTCCAGAAAAAAGTTCTATTAATCTGATCAAGTTCTTTATGAATTGAAGATGGCAGTAAGAAACTCTGCATCGTGTATAGGGGTTTGGCAGATAGATTTGAGTTTATAAGAATAGCTTGTCCTTGTTGAGAAAGAGAGTTAGCACACCATTTACTCAGTTGTTCTCTAGATTTACAGATAATATCTTCGAATGTTTCTTTGGTTACTCTGCCATTGATAATTGGACATCCAAGATATTTTTCCAGGGAGTTGACGTTGGAGATAGTTAGGAAGCTGTTGAGTTCCTGAAGTCTGGGCTGAGTGATTCCTTTAGTAGCTTGGAAGCATGATTTTTGGTAGTTTACCTTTTGGCCCAAGACTTTACAATAAGAGTCAATAATCGATTTGACTCTTCTACATGCATCTACGCTGCCTTTCGAGAAGATGATAATATCATCTGCAAATGATAGAAAGGGAATTCTTGGTCCATTCCACCCAAATGCGAAACCGATTGGGCTTCTATCACTATTTGCCTCAGTAGACAGGTGGCGTGCCAATATTTCAGCACCTAGGATGAATAGAAACGGTGAAAGGGGATCCCCTTGACGAAGGCCCCTAGAGGGGAAGAACATATCTATAGGGCCATTATTAACAAGTATAGAATATGAGACTGTTTGTACACATTCCATGACCCAAGAAATGAAAGTGGGGTGGAACCCGAATTTGTCAAGAACCTTTTTGGTGAAGTTCCAGTCAACCCTATCATATGCCTTTTCCATGTCCAGTTTGATTGCCATCCACCCTTCACGACCTAAACGCGATCGAAAGGAATGGAAGATTTCATGTGTTGTAAGGACATTATCTTGAATTGACCTATCTGACACAAACGCCCCTTGTAATGGGTGAATGAGCTTACCAATAACTACTTTAAGTCTTTCTGTTAGGATTTTTGAAATGATTTTATATAGGTTGGAATACAAGCTTATAGGTCGGTAATGGTTAGCAGTCGAGGGGTTATCTTGCTTTGGTAGTAGGGAAATAAATGTATGATTTATTTGTTTAAGAATTTTCCCGGAATTCAAAAAACCCTCAATGGCTTTGATAATCGAATTCCCCAGAATATCCCAATAATGCTTATAGAATTCGGCCGTCATCCCATCAGGACCTGGAGATTTATTTTTCCCAAGGCTGAAAACAGCGGACTTAATTTCACCATTTGTTGGGGCTCGTGTAAGGAATTCATTTTCAGCCGGGGTGATTGAAGGATGAATTATGTTGGTTATTTCATCAAGAAGTCTCTCATTAATCATTTCCCTAGTAAATCGTTTTTGAAAATAGTTTTTAATTTCTCGCCTAACATTTTCTTCTCCAATTATCAAGGTACCTTCTGTAGTAGTAATGTTACGTATTTGTTTCATGTGTCTTCGGCCAGAAGCGACGCGATGGAAATAAGATGTGTGAGAATCTGTAAGCTTAAGGTGTTTTGTTTTAGCTCTTTGATTCCAAAATGTTTTTTGGAAAAGCAAGAGTTTTTCTCATTTCCTTAACAGGCGATCTTCTTTACTATTTTGGCTTTGAAAGTGTCCGCTAGCACTAGCCAATTGTATTTCTATTAGGTCGTTCTATACCTCTAACAACTGACGGAATATGTTGCCAAAGGATCGCTTGTTCCATTCTTTAGCCTTTTGTTTTAATATCTTCTGTTTAAAAACGAGTTGAAACATAGCGGATCCTGGGCAAGAGGCACGCCATGATTGTTTAACTATATTGCGAAAGTCCTTGCGTTGAAGCCATGTATTTTCGAATTTAAAAGGTGGTGCTTTAAAGGTGGCGCTACAATCAAGGATTATTTGTATGGGGAAGTGGTCAGAGGAAGAGAACGCCCGGTTTTTTGTGATGAGATTTGGCAAGTGGTCAAGGATTTGGTGATGGACAAGCACTCGGTCAAGTTTTTCGAGGATGTTATCTGGAGCATCGGAAGATTTCCTCCATGTAAACGGATTTCCGAAAGTAGGCAAATCCAAGAGAGAGCAAGTATTCTTAAAATCAATAAGACGCGTGAACCTAGACGGCAAAGTGGTAGCGCCGCTAAGCTTATCTTCTCTACACATGATTTCATTCAGATCTCCCATAATAATGCATGGGAAGGACGATTCTATTACAATTCTTGTTAACTCGGCCCAGAACGGATCCTTATCCCGAGGATGAGACGGGGCATAAACAAACAGAAGGAGGATCGTGACATTGTCACTTTGGTTTTCATATCGTAATCCTATGATTCTCGGAAGTTGTATCATAATTGAAAGGGTTTCATTTGTCAGTTGGTAGGACTTCCATAATACACCGAGGCCACCAGACCGGCCAATGCTCGGAGACCATATAGCGGAATCAAAACCAATATGTTTCCATAGATTTTCGATCGGCAAGACTTCCGTCTTAGTTTCTGCCAAGGCCAATAGTTGTATATGGTCATTTGTGCACATCGCATTAATTTCAGTCCAAAAAGTTGTTTTCCCAATCCCTCTACAATTCCAATAGTTTATTTTCATGAATCACTAAATGGGGTATGAGGAGACCAGGTAAAATTCCTCATACCAACAAGTTGTTTGTTTTGGGTTTGTAAACGATTATATTCGTGACTTCGTTTCAGGATAGACAAGCGTGTTGAGAGCCGCCAGATAACGGAATGGGTGAGCAATACAAAGCACACAAATAACCACCCAAAAATGGTGAAGAAACAGCTTAACACATAATAGTGTCTAATAAACTGATTGATTAAATACTTATAAGCAAGATAATGTATTAATTGCCAAAGAGATTGAATACCAAGGCATTGAACAAATTTTGTATCATGCGATAATTGAGAGAGATGCAAGGGGATTTTTCCAAAAACATATGAAGTGCAACAGGTTGTGTTCAAATGAGCATACTTGGAAGACTTTATTGGCATATAAACAAGCTGGAAGTGAAGACCACTCAAATGGCAAGAAAGATAAGCCCCTTGCAAGTAGGCCTGATACATGAGCCGAGTAGCTCAGGCTCGGCTCAGGATCGGCACGAAAAAAACTCGACTCGGGATCGCTCGAATGTATATATGAGCCGAGTTTGAGCCTGTCCCTGAGCTCGTGTCCCCATTGGAATTGACAAAATTGCCCCTCACTTTTTATCTTGATTTTTGTGATGCCGCTAGGCGCTACGCTTCATATGTTCGCTTCCCAGTTCCAACCCCGTGAAACCCTAACTCTCCAACCCTATGCAGTTGCTCTTCCGGCCGTCGCCCATTGCACAAGCAGGCGCCCCGACGGTGCGGCCTCTCTCTGACGGTGCAGCATCTCTCCGGCGGCGGTGCATCACTTGGTAAGTGCATCCCTTGTTAAGTTCCTCCACTTCCACCCCCGTGAAACCCTAACTCCCTAACCCTCTGCAGACTGCAGCTGTTGCGTTTCGGGCTTCCGACCGTCGCCCCGCGGTGCATCATCTCTCCGGCGGTGCATCCCCTCTCGCCGGCGATGCATCCCTTGGTAAGTGTTCAGATCTGTGCAAATCTTGACAAGATTGCCTCTCCAGTTGAATCTGTTTGTGATTTTCAACAACAAAAACATTGCCTCTCTCTCTGTTAGTCTGTTGCGATGGGCGATTTTCAGATTCATCTTGCTTCATTTTTATTTTATTCCAGCAACAACAACATTGCCTCTCTCTGTTGCTTCATCTTGTTGAATCTGTTTGTGATTTTCAGATTATCGACCTAGGTGATTTTCATTTTATTGAATCTGGTTGTTGCTTCAACTTGCAATTTTGTTGAATCTGTTATTGATTTTCAAATTATTGACTTAGGGGAATTTTATTTTATTGAATCTGGTTGTTGCTTCATCTTGCAATTTTTTTGAATCTGGTTGTTGCCTTTCCCATTGTATGAGTGTGGAAAGGCTTGAATTTTGCAATTTTGTTGAATCTGGTTGTTGCCTTTCCTCTTCGGGCATGTATTTTGCATTCTGAAAATTCTGAAGTTTACAATCATTTAATTATCATATACAATTTCTATTAACATTTTGTAACCATTTATGTAATCAGGGAAAAAACTGAAATCTGTAAACAGAAAAATCTGTAATCAGAAAAAAGCTTGTAAGCTGGAAAAAAAATCTGTAAATTTTCTAAGCTGTGTAAAAATCTGTAAAAAGTTTTTCAATGTCAATTTGTAGATGGTGAATTCTGATTTGTGATGATAATTTATTTGTAGATTATGTCATTTTCAAATGTCAATGAGTCTCCTCGATTTGCAATACCTTGATGATTGATATTAAGGTAATTCCATCTCTCATTTTATTGCATTTTAGTTATACGATTTTAGTTATTTCAAGTTGCTGCAAATTGTTTTAAGACTGATTTTACTCGAACATTCAAGCTGTTGCTGTAATGCTGTTGTAATGTTGCTGGAATCTTGATGTGTCCCTCAAGATGGTGTGGAATGTTGCTCACTTTGTTGCTGCTGGAATGTTGCTCAAGATGGTGTGGAATGCTGCTGCTGCTTGAATTTTAATTTCTGTTGTAGTGTTGCTTGAATGTTGAAATCTTGCTTGAATGTTGAATTGTTGATGTATGTTTGGAATGTTGATGCTGTAATGCTACTTGAATGTTGGACTTTAACGATTGAATGTTGCTGTTGTAATGCTCTTTGAATGTTTGGAATATTCGAGTCATAACGAGCTCATCGAGCCCGAGTTCGAGCTCGTAACGAGCCCAATCGAGCCTATCGAGCTCGAGTTCGGGCTCGAGGACAAACGAGCTCATCGAGCCGAGCTCGAGTTCTTCACCAAGCTCGCGAGCCGAGCTTGAGCACATATATATACTCGAATAGAATTTGAGCTCGAGCTCGGCTCGTTTATAAACGAGCCGAGCTTGAACAACTAGTACTCGAGCTCGTAGGCTCGTATATCAGCCCTACTTGCAAGTAATTTACTCTAAATATTTTTACAATTAACATGTAATTATCAGGTGTTTCATTTCTTTTGTACCCATTTGGACTCCATTGGATGCCAGGGGCACCCAACAAAACCAACATTAATGATGTGGAAGATCAGGCAAAGGCATTCAAAAACATAGTCCAGAAGTGTGTACAACCCTTTAGAGGGTGGAAGCCAAAGGAGCTATTATCACTATTATAGCTATACCAGGATGAGCATGCAGACAGGTAGTGAAAGGATCTTAGGCATCGTTTAGGGACGATGAGGTCGGATTGCTCGCATAATAAATCTACGAAAAAGGCGCTCCTCAAAAACAGGTGCCAAAAAAGCAAGCGCAGAGATCGACTCAAACATTTGAGCACACCCAGATTGGGAGATTGTTTTGTCTGTTTGAGCTTCCTTTCATCAGCCATCTGATGACAACTTCCTACAACAAGAAGTGAAACATCAAACGGTTGTTTTGCCTCATTACGAGGATTTGGGCCCTTGCGGGATTTGGTTAGGGAGAGCACGAATCTCTTGCCCCGGTGTGTTTTTTCCAGGCATCGCTGCAGAGGAATCAGGATCGATTATAATCAGCAGAAAACCAAGCGAAACCCATTGACAGAGACAATTTTTTTTTTTATTTATTTTTTGTTTTTTTGTTTCAGTAAAAAAATTTATGAGAACCACATCATCAAAGTAACTGCAGAAAAGAGCAAGCAAAGCCCCAAGCTCCACAATTTGTTCAAGGCCCTTTCGGGGGTAGGGGGTGAAGAAGCAAACACCTCTAACACCATTTTCTGCAAACACCAAAAGTTGGTGACATAATTTGTTAAAAACAACCGATTAACTAAATAAAATGCACTGATAAGTGATAACTTAATACAATGAAGGAGCCTCATAAGGAACAGGTAAACAAGCCTGAAGATAGGTGAGGATGGCATACCCGCACCGGAGGGAGGCGAAGAGCCACCGCCGACAGAGAGAGACGAGCAGCCCCCGGGAGAGAGCGCATAATCAAACCACCGCCACCTAACGCAGAATCGACCACCCCAAGAGGCCTTCCTCCAGCCACCCATGAGCCACTCGCAACGCCCCCGGAAGAGGAAAATAACCTCCAATTTTCTGATTTTCTTTATGCAGCCAACACCCCTCCGCATCCAATGCGCCACCGCACTCGTCGGACAGCCGACCGGCCACCGCCAACATGGATCCAGCTTCTTCCTGACTTTCTTTTTTGGAAATTTTTGAATTTCGGGGCTAAGGAAGGCAGCGACATCAACCCTAAGCCGACCGACCAGCAATTCGTTGTGGAGACCAAGATTTGCCCCAAATTGGAACCCGATTTCAGGAAGAAAGGGAAGCATAGACCGAACCCCGGAGAGATTAGGCCGGAAAGAGGCACCATAAGGTGATTTGGGTGAAGAGATCGCAGTAACGAGGGTTAGAGGGAAGCTTTTGACAGGAGAGAAAGGGGGCACGTGATGAGGCGCATTCTCCATCTCCAAAATGGAGAGTTGTGCCCAGCAATCTGTCTCACTTACTTTATTTCTTTTATTGATCTTTATATTCAGCGGCTAAGCAAACCCCCTCAAATACAGGGTTCGTATGGGACGGGGTAATAAACTGACTAAAATTATAAATAGGGTAAAAATTTATAAACTGTTGGTAAAAGTAGTTAAAAATTTATGAAAAATATAAACTCCGTATGGAACGAAAAACTGTTTATTTGTAAAAAGCGGAGTTTATTTGATTGTTATTAGGTGTATTGTGGTACTTTCAAACCAAATAAACCACAAATAAGCTCCCTCAAGTAGTTTTTTTTAACTCATAATTTTAACCATTTCTCCAATTTTTTGGGTGTCCATCCACTCTTTAACTAGTTTAAAAAATAAACAACCCATTCTACTTATTTTTTTAACTAGTTAAAAAGTGCATCCATACATACCCACAAATCACTCCGGCCTCATGAATGTAAATGCCATCAAAGAACATCCAAATCACTTAGATTAGCCTAGAAAAAAGGGATGATAAGCTAAATAATGCGCACAAAAGTAAAGTATATGAATAGATGAATTAAGAAATGAAGTAGCATTGGGTCGCATTGCTGCGCTCCATCACGAGCATAGGAAAGACACTGATGATTTGAAACCCTTTTTGCTCACGATGGACATTGGCACTACAAGGGAAACAATAACTACCAAGATGTCTAGGGAGTGGATTGATCCTTGAGGCCAATGATTGCTTGAAGGAGGGAGTATTGATTTACCTATTTCATTTGCTGCTTCTTGCTTTATCGTCATCCAGTTTAGTCGAGTTATCTAATTCTCTTGTACTTAATGAAATCTGTTAAGTCTTCTTAATCTAAATTATATTTAAATCTAGGAGTATAGGATGGTAGATGGACTAATATCGGTTTTAAAACGTAGACAATTATTTAACTAACAAGATACGAGTATATATTATACACATATATTATATGCTAAAACTATATGTTAGAAGTGTGGTATTATACCATGCTCACATATATGTTAAGTATATAGTATGTGTAGTATAATGTGTACATTTTGAGACTTAGCCTTATTCGTTGGGCCTGTTTTGACGAGCCCGCTCGGATGAGGCCCAGTAGCCAGCTCCTTTGGAAGCCCGGAAACTAGAAGCTCTCTTCCAGCTCCTTCGACGCTGCGTTTTGGTTATTTAGCTCCGCCTATAAAGTTGAAGCGCTGATAGGATTTCTTCTAACCTAATTCAGTTCCACAAAAGCAGAGAGAGAAAGAAGAGAGAGAGGCTCTGAGAGCTAGGGTTTTCCCGGTGCTCCTCGTCGGCGATCGTGAAGAAACGGCGGCTTCTACGGCGAATCTCCTAGTGAAACCTTAGATCCCATCCACAGCAAGGAAGAACAAGGCATCTGTCCCTCCATCGGCGAAAATCTTCTTCTCCAACGCGCTCCTTCGCACAGATTTGACATGTTCTTCAGATCTGGGGAGTGTTCTACCTTTTCTTGCTTTACACCTTCACTTTTCTCTTGCATCTTGTCTTATCTTTGCTTGCCTTGACTGATTTTGGTTTATCGGCAACCTTACTCTGTAATACTGCTCGTACTTAGTGGATTTGACTCAGTGCCTCCCTGCTGAGGCCCCGTGGAGTAGATCTTCGGATCGAACCACGTAAATCTGTTGTGTCGCTTCATTTACTGTTTCGTTTGGTTGTTTTACTTGCAAACCCTAACCTCTTACCTCCGATCTGAGAGGTAGAAGGTTGATCTCGAATCTACAAAATCCGATACGGATTCTGATGGATAACAAACATAATATCAATTTTCAGGATCGTGCCGGTTCTTTATGGGGGCTCTGTTCTAAAAATAATTAGATCTTATTCATATACTTATGTTAATGAACTTATTTAGATTAAATTAATCAAAATAGAAATAACATGAAAATTTGAAGCCTTTGAACATTCTTTTAAATATAAAATGGTTGTGAATGATTCTTTCAATTAATTTTTCTAAACAATAGTTTTTGTATGTTTTTTTTAAGAAAGAGATAATTTTTTTGAATAATTAAAAAACAGATTTAAAGACCAAATAATTATATATAGAAAAATATAGCAAAAAAAAGCAATTTGAATTAGTAAACAAATAAATTAAAAGATGAAAATTCCTTTAAAAGTTAATAATTGAAAAATGAAAACTAGATATTTATTACATATACTTAGCGCGTGTTTGACAAATTGGGTTTTTTTTAGGAGTTGGGTTTTTTGAAGAGGTGAAGATTATTTGGTGTATTATGGAGGTGTGGAATGTGGAGATTTTTTTTTTAAAAAATAACCTTGTAAAAAAGATTAAAGATGTTTGGTGGTTGTAAGGTTTATAAGAGCATCCGCATTCGTGAAACATATAGTTGTTCCTTAACTTTACTTTTCATTTTTTTCTCTCCTTAGAAACCCCATCAAAATTTAACCTCACATCCCTACAACTCACCTTATTAAAAACTAAGTAATATAAAAATAAAATTGGCCCCACCACCTAACCCCACTACTATCATCTATCTCTTTCTCTTTCCTCCTCCTTGCCCAAATGACCCCATCTCTCTTATTTTTTAAGTTTTTAAAGGTTTGTTGCTTAGAAACCTATCAAATCATTCCCTAATAAAATGTCCATTTTTCTTGTTATTTTATTACTACGTATTAAGTTTCTCATATTGATGCTTAAACACCCCTATTGTGGGTGCTCTAAAAGGTTATTATGGTGAAAAAGTCCAAAATGCCATTGATAAATGCTAGGGGGCAAAAGGACCAAAGAAAGTGGAGGGCAAAACTGACATGTCAAACCTCTACAAAAAAAATAAACTTTACCTTAACCTCCCAAGGAGGAGGGGGGGGGGGGGGGGGAGAGCGCTTCCGTTTTCAACAAAAATAAACTCACCCAAACCTCCACACAAAGACGCATCCAAACACCATACTCCAGAGCTTCCATTTTTTTTAACTTCCGAAACCTCTTCACACCTACTATCAAACACACCCTTAATAGAGTAATAATATAATATAGTGTATTAACAAATGGGAGCAAGTTATGACAAAAAAAGAAGAAGAGAGATTCATGCTGCTGATGGGAGTCGAACCAAGGGCAAAAGGAAATGATGGAAATATTTGTTGTCCAACCAATGAACCACATAACTTGTATGTAGATAGGTACCATTTGATACCCAACTGGTTTGCAGAAAGTGCAGTGAACAAAAAAAAAACCCTTTGGGGGAGAGAAGAACGCGCTGGGCATTGCGCCCACGCGCCCCCAAATACAGCCCTTGACAATCATCCTCTTCAACCTCTTTGCGTCAGATTTCCCCTTAATTGATCTCCCTTGGCTTCAATCGGTCCTTCTCGTTCCCAATTTGGGGTCCCTCTCTTTCGGTTCCGAGTTGTGGACCTTCCAATTGGGTGTTTGGGACATTTTCTGCCCCATTGTCTCCGTCGTTGATCTATGGTGGTTTGCCCGCCGTTGCGGCGCTCTCCGGGCATCGCCGTCGCTCCTCCCTCCACGGGCCGTTCCTGGTTTCGTGGTCTGAGCTCCACGGCTGGTTTCGTTGGCCTGCAACCTCGTTCATCATCTTCGAGAATCTCCGATGTCCTCTCCGCCTTGGTTCTCCGATGCCCCTTCGGGAACCTCCGATGTACCCTCCCCTCCAATATGGTTGCGGGTGCTTGTCGATCTCTGCTTCCACGGTGCCGCCGGGTGGGTGCTACGTCGCCGGTGTGGGGGGTCCGTCTTCATCGGCATCTTTCGGTGGCGGTGGCGTGTTTGTGCAATCTCCTTGGCGTGCAAGGTTGCCTTATTGGCTTGCACGCCAAGGCAAAAAGTACAATTAAAAAAAAAACTAACTTTTATTTACAAAAATTTCCGAAAGGGTTTGACAAAATTCCCGAAAGGGTTAGATATCCTAAAGGGTTTGACTAAATCCCGCAAGGACTTGACTATATTCTTGTAGGTGAAATCTTGTTGGCGGTTTGTTCGAGCAGTTTGTGGCTCTGCTTCTGATGTTTCTTGGAGGTCTTCTGCTTGGTTGGGGGGCGTGGAGTCTGGAGTCGGGACTGGCTGGGGTCGAGGTGGTGCGCTTAGGGTGACTCCGTACCCGGGATAGAGTTTCCTTGGAGTTCATCTGCACTACTCACAGGAGATAAAGTCCTGCTGTACCGCTGGCCCTCGGTGCCACTGTTCAGTGGTGCTTGGCTTCGTTTTTTGGCGGCTTCCTCAGCTTCTTAGGAGTTGGTCTTTTTGGGTTGTTTGGTTGTAGAGTTTTTCTTCTGCTTGTTTCATTTCGCTTTTTGCCTGTATTTCTGTATTTTAGGTTGTACGTTTGACGGTTAGCCGTCTGCCGACTTTGTCGGCCTATCGATGAGTCAGGTCTGTCTGACCATCGAATTTTTACCTAATAAAAAAAAAGGTACCATTTTGTTTATAATATAAACAAAATGGAGGTTATCAGACATGACATCAATGTTTTGAACCTTTTTGAAAATATGACTTTGAATAGAGACCACTGACGGAGAAGCATCCAGGCGACAGATGTTTAGTTGTGTGGCGTCTAGTTTATCTAAGCTTTTATCTTTTTTTTTTCTAGCTCTTCCTTACCTGCTACCTCTATGCTAATTACTTCTATTAGCTTTGGGTCTATCGGAAACACTCTCTCGATTAGTTCGGAAAAAGAGTGCGTATATCCTATTCCTGGCCCACATACACCGCTTAATCGTGGGATATACTGGGACATTGTTGTTGTTTATAATATAAAACTCAAAAGAAATTGAGAGCCCCGATTTTTAAAGGGCTCGAGGTCGTTTAACAAATGAACCAAATTTAAACATGTAAAGCTCAACTCGTTCGACTCGAATAACACCGTTATCTGGTCAGCCGGCCCACCTGAGACCCCTTTGGCACGGGCCTGTCAATTTTTCAATATCTGATTCAACTCTCTTTCATATCTCCAGATTGATTTCTCAAATCTTATCGATCTCTGGTCGAGAACTCTCCCAATTTAGATTATCCCGATCTCTGTTGGAAGGTATCAGGCTATTATCCACTCTCCGACATTAGTGTTTCCATGTGACCCAAAAAAGACCCAAATACCAATCATTCGCGGTGTCCACAACATGGGAAAGACCAGGGGCAGGGGTGCTAAAAAATTGGCCCGGTCTATAACTCGAACCTGAAAAATCCGGTTTCCGGTTCATGGTTCGGAGCGAGTCAACTCCAGGATCCGGTTCAACCCGGAATGGACCGGAAATTTATTACGAAAAAATAAAATAAACAAACTCCCTAAGTCTATCAGCCGCCCAGCTTAGTTTCCATTTCTCCTTCCGCTCTCTGAGGAACCACTCAATCCAGCGCCTCGCCGGAGTCGTCCCCCGTCACCGATCCCTCTCAAGTATCAGCTCTCGCCTCTCTCAAATCCATTTGAAGGTTTGTCCTCCCATGTTCTTTAATTGGTTCTTTTTGAATTTTGTGTTCTAGGGTTTTGTTTGATTTTTGTGTTCTCTCCCGCGCCTCTCATGTGTTATCAATTATCGACCTTTTATTTGTACACACAAACACAATATCCAGAATAAATGGGGGTCTAATCCTTTCTATCTGCTCCTGATCCCTCCAGAAATCTTAACACGTTCTGGTAGAATTGGTAGTTTTGTGGTGTTATGTTTACCAGTTGAGAAAATATAAAGTTTCTTTTATTGTTGATCAACAAGTTTTGACACTTTTAAATTGCTTCATATTTCATACAATTGCAGTTCAGAGGAAGAGGGAAGGTGCTGGAAAGAGGAAAACCTAGTTAACTTAATTCGATGGCCATTTCATCTGCCTTTTTTTTAAAAAAGTTTATTTTCCTTCAATTACATAAAACGGATGCTGATACTAGGTAAATAGGCGCAACCTTCCATTTGATGGGAATATTGAGCATATTGATGTTAACCAGGATCAACCTTCCATGGCTAAGTAAGCTTAGGTTTTGATCCTTTTTTTAATTTTTTTTTTTTTTTTTTAAAATTATTATTTGATGGTGAGAAGGATGTGTACATGATATGATGACAACCATGGCTAAGGAAGCTTAGGTTTTGATGTTCATTATATATAAATTCTTTTATCATTGTGAGACTGATGTACATAGCAAACAAGGTGAGGACTGAGGAGTAGTTAGCCTTTTTGAAAATGAGATTTGTGCTGACCAAATGTCGCAAACTAAGGTCGAAAATTCTTACAACTGACCAAGTAACAAGCACTGTAGATGGGCTGACAACGCTTTTCCTAAGGAGTTATTGCCTTTTATATGTATGATATGATAACACAATGACATTTATGTTTTGTCCCTGCAGGATAATTTCTATTTGATGTGAATTGTGAAGTTTGGTATATATTTTCGAAGATTGAAAATCAACTTTCTACGGATAGTCGTGTGCAAATTTGAATCAGTACATTCCTATTCTATGAGGGATATCAAAGTACCTCATCTTGCATTTAGTACTACATATTCTGATAAAGAATCCCAAAAGCAGCAGTCTGGATCATTAATCACCCCTCAAATTGAAAAGACTTATGTTCATCGTGTTTATGATGCAATTGCCCCTCACTTTAGCTCAACTAGATTTGCAAAGTGGCCGAAGGTTGCATTATTCCTGAGCTCTCTAGCTAAAGGGTCTCTTGTCTTGGATGTAGGGTGTGGAAATGGGAAGTACCTGGGTCTGAATCCTGAGTGTTTCTTTATAGGCTGTGATATCAGTGCACCACTAGTTAATATCTGTGCTGACCGAGGACACGAAGTTGTGGTTGCTGATGCAGTAAGTCTCTCTTACAGAGATAACTTTGCTGATGCAGTGATCTCGATTGCTGTACTGCATCACTTGAGTACAGCTAGTAGAAGGAGAAAGACCATTGAAGAGTTAGTTCGAGTGGTTCGGACAGGTGGCTTGGTGCTAATAACAGTATGGGCAGCAGAGCAAGAGGATAAAGGCTTACTTAACAAATGGACTCCACTAAACCAAAAGTGCGGAGAGGAGTGGGTTGGACCTGGTAGTCCTCGTGTTCGTAGTCCCAGGGCTGTCCCGCTTGAGAGCATTCCAGAAAGCGAGGACGGTGTCTCTTGTAAACGTAAGGAAGATTCCAAGGACACCCTTAATAGGAAACCAGAGGAAAACCAGTTGTTGAGTAATCAGGATCTAGATTCATCAGATGCTGCACAGAATAGGGATAAAAATGACCAGCAGGAATACTTCGTTCCATGGAACTTGCCTTATCATCGTGCAGAAGTGAGCGGTGCTTCTGCAACTGCCCTTGCCGATGGCTTTGCGAAGAAAGACGATAAAAAGGGCACTGTAGTGTACAACCGATATTACCATGTTTTCAGTGAGGGCGAGCTTGAAAGGTTATCCATTTAAACAACTTATCTTTAGTGTCAAACAAATGCTTTCATCATCCACTTGTTTCTTATGTTATGTGCATTGTTCTTGTTTCCCTGTGTTTGCAGGTTAGTATCTGGGATGGACAACACAGTTATCGTAGACTGCTTTTACGATAAGTCCAATTGGTGCATCGTCCTTGAGAAAACACAATGACGAAAGGATAAACAGGCACGACAGCTCCAGGTAGTAGATCACCTTCTACAACTGCATTATTACTTAGAAATTTGCATAAATGGTTTATTTGAAGGGACAAAGTACACACATAAATTGTACTGTATCTAAGTTGTGCGGTTTAGGGGCTTTTATTTATTTATTTATGGGATTGAGCCTTGGATAATATCAATGACATTCGCGTCGATATTGACATCATCGTCTGTTCATGGCTTTGAGCATTACGTATATCGTAGACCTTATACGACCCTAACTTAATAACCTGCTAACCATTGCCACCTATCGACCATATCCTCACTTATTCGACAAGACATCATTTATCAGCCATATTGCTGCTCATTGATCGATACTGTTATTTGTGATATCGCTACTCATTGTTCAAAGCCAATGCAAAGCAGTGAACCACCTCGGCTCCCTTACATATCTCGCCTATATCGACTATAAAAGCTACCACATGAAAACGGACCATTTCGGCTTCCTTCTACACCAAATGCTAGTTTCTCTTTTGAAGGAATTGTACCGAAGAACACAATTGAAACCTATTCAGTTACAAGTCAATTTTACCGAAACCTGGTTCAACCCAACTGAAATTGACTCGAAAACACGATTTGATTCAATTGAATCGATATTTAGGTAAACCGATCCGATCCGATCCGACCTCTCCCGAAGAGTCATCGTACTCGACATTAATCCGAACTCAAAACAACCCACCCCCATAAGTAAGCCAACTACCGTTCTCCCCTAATACCGCAGTGAATCAGTACCCCTCAAAGAATACAATGAACCAAACCAATAAAACATCAAAACGACGTCGTAGCACTACTGGATTTTTGGATCTACAAAAGAGGGCCATTCGCTGTCATTACCAAACCCTAGACTCTGTTCTCTCTCATCCATCCTCCCATGGCGTCTCGAAGGGTGTTATCCTCTCTCCTTCGGTCCTCCCTTCGCCGATCATCTCCAAAACCGTCTTTCTCCGCCTCCAAACCCTCCACCTACTCTCGCTCTTCCCCCCATGGCTACCTTCTCAACCGCGCCGTTGACTACGCTACCTCCTCGGCTGCTCCGGCTTCAGCTCCTGCCACTCCACCGACGAAGGGTGCAAGCCGCGGGAGCGGGAAGATCACTGACGAATTCACCGGTAAGGGATCGATCGGGAAGGTTTGCCAGGTGATCGGCGCCGTCGTTGATGTGAAATTTGACGAGGGTTTGCCTCCGATCCTGACGGCCCTCGAGGTGCTGGACAATGAAGTTAGGTTGGTGCTTGAGGTCGCTCAGCACCTGGGGGAGAGCATGGTGAGAACCATCGCTATGGATGGTACTGAGGGGCTTGTCAGGGGCCAAGGGGTTTTGAACACCGGATCTCCCATTACTGTAAGGCATTTTATCTGAGATTCTGTTTATTCTATCCAGGATTTGAATTTTTAGATCTGGTTTTAGGTTTTGTCTTGATTTGCAATCGACGGGATTTTGAAATCTTTGCGGAATAAAAGTTTGTACCTTTTTGGTTTGCACTTTCTATGCTGTAATTTTTCACCGAGTTCAGTTTTGTTTGATCTGCAATGATAGAGGTCAGGTCACCATAATCCTTCTAGACTAGATTTTTGCTTTACATTTTCGCCTCCTTGTGATTAGATCTGATTGGATTCTTAATTCTTTGACGCACTTGTTTTTTGTGTAATGTTATAGTTCAATTGTTAGTTTGTTACTTTTTGAGCTCCTTCTTCCACCCCCTTTGCGTAGTGTTGTTTGTTTTTCCATCGGATCATCTGGTCACCATGGATTTGCAATAGCAATTATGATCTTTCTTTCAAATTCCATGGCATTTTGTTCCGTTGGATGGGTTTTGAAATCTTTGCGGAATAAATGTTTATACCTTTTTGGTTTGCACTTTCTACACTGTCATGTGAATCTCTGATATAAGTAGTGGGTTCAGTAGTGTTTAATCTGCCATATATCACACTCATCATTATCATTCTACTCTAGATTTTAGCTGTACATTTCCATCTCCTTTTGATTAGTTCGGTTTGAATCTTTCCTTCACTTTTGTTCTGTTCGTAGTGTTGCAGTTCAGTTGTTAATTTGTTCCTGTTTGAATTCCTTCTTGCACCATGTTTTATGTAATGTTATTGGTCAATTGTTACTAGTTGATTATGTTGTGGGCTTCATGGAGTTTTCCCCCCTAAATTTGTGAGCTATTCATTATAATCTTATGTTTCAAATTCCATGGCGTTTCGAATCATTGTATCATCTAGTCACTGCGCATCCGAAATAGCAATTGCAAAATTTATTTTTGCTGTTGTATTAAATGGTATTTCTGGATGTCCATAGATGATGCCAAGTGTTGTTCATTCGAGGTTGTTATCTTCTTGTCAATTTCTGTTGAAAATGTATTATGCTCATTGTCTCTAGCTGTCACACATTTGTGGAGTTCGTGATGGTAATGATGCTTTTAGTGAATTTAGTCAATTTGTTGAATGGATTCCTTTTTCATTTTTTGTGTATGAGAAACTGAGCTTTATGATAAAAATATATTATCACTGAAAGCGAAATCTTTTATTCATATGTAATTGGTCATAATATTTTTACAGGTCCCTGTAGGAAGGGCTACTCTTGGCCGCATTATTAATGTAATTGGGGAGCCCATTGATCATAGGGGTGATATCAGTAAGGAACCTTCATTCCTTTTGGGGTTTTCTATCATTCTAGTTATGTACCTATTTTCTCTGATTTCGCTAACTGCCTTTCTAAATGACATGTGATTAGAGACCGACCATTTCTTGCCAATCCACAGAGAGGCACCTGCTTTTGTTGAGCAAGCTACTGAGCAGCAAATCCTTGTTACTGGAATCAAGGTCTTTTATACTTTCTGTTTTTTCTTCTGTTGATACATAGGGCTCATATTCAATCTGTGGTTATGTTATTCTGTGCTCTCTGCTCAACCACATTCCTGCAGGTTGTCGATCTTCTTGCTCCATACCAAAGGGGAGGAAAGATTGGACTTTTTGGTGGTGCCGGTGTTGGCAAAACTGTGCTTATTATGGAACTTATCAACAATGTTGCTAAAGCTCATGGTTTGTAAAGAATGATCATTTTTCCCCTATCTAAGATTTGTGCTGTTCTCTTTGGACTTCCATTGTTATGTTCTCATGTGTTGGTTTTCCTCATCAGGTGGTTTCTCTGTTTTTGCTGGTGTTGGTGAGCGTACCCGTGAAGGTAATGACTTGTACAAGGAAATGATTGAGAGTGGTGTCATCAAGCTAGGTGACCAACAGGTTAATATCTCCTCTTACATGCTATCGATTGTTTCCTATTTCTAAAAGTTAGTCTCCAGTGATATAATTGCTTGTTTTAACGTCTGATCCTCTCCATACATTAGGCTGAAAGCAAATGTGCTCTTGTCTATGGGCAAATGAATGAACCTCCTGGTGCTCGTGCCCGTGTCGGTCTCACTGGTTTGACTGTTGCTGAACACTTCCGTGATGCTGAGGGGCAAGATGTGCTGCTTTTTATCGATAACATTTTCCGTTTTACCCAGGTAAGGATTTAGGCAGACATTTCGTTTTAGGTGCATGAATTTTTGTTGCATTGAAGTTATGAAATCTGAGTTGTTTTTCTTCCTCTCTCCACACAGGCCAACTCTGAGGTGTCTGCTTTGCTTGGACGTATTCCTTCTGCCGTGGGTTATCAACCTACATTGGCTACTGACCTTGGAGGCCTTCAAGAGCGTATCACCACCACCAAGAAGGGTTCCATCACTTCTGTCCAGGCTATTTATGTGCCTGCTGATGATTTGACTGATCCTGCTCCTGCTACAACCTTTGCTCACTTGGATGCCACTACTGTGTTGTCTCGTCAGGTAATTATATCCAAATATTTTTTGCTGTTTTTAAACCATAACTGTCATGGCCTGCTATAAGTCTGTCTGTGGCTGATCAGATCTCTGAGCTTGGTATCTACCCTGCTGTGGACCCACTTGATTCCACATCACGTATGCTTTCTCCCCACATTCTTGGAGAGGATCACTACAACACTGCTCGTGGTGTCCAGAAGGTTCTTCAGAACTACAAGAATCTTCAGGATATCATTGCCATTTTGGGTATGGATGAGCTCAGTGAAGATGACAAACTGACTGTTGCTCGTGCTCGTAAGATTCAAAGGTTCTTGAGTCAGCCGTTCCATGTTGCTGAGGTTTTCACGGGTGCTCCTGGAAAGTATGTTGAGTTGAAGGAAAGCATCACTAGCTTCCAGGTAACAACTATACCATCATCCCTCATACACGTTTTTATGGGTTTGAAGTCATTAGGGTGATTCTAAGGGTTTTACCCTTCATATTGGCAGGGTGTCTTGGATGGCAAATACGACGATCTTTCAGAACAATCATTTTACATGGTTGGAGGTATTGAAGAGGTCATTGCCAAGGCAGAGAAGATAGCAAGAGAATCAGCAGCTTAAGCTAAATGCTATCTATGCATCTTTTTTTGTTGGTTTATTTTTCATGATGATTTCGAAAAAATAATCTTAGGCGACATTGGCGTTTGCCTGCTTTAAAGAGCTGAGATATTTTTTATGGGGACCGGGGTTTTCGGTCTAATGGTCTCTTTGGAAATTGTGGAAATGGAAGAGTTAGGCTGGAGGGCCTTTGCTAGAGCCACAAGGAAGAACATTTGTATATTTTACGGTATGCCTTCGCATTAATGCCCGTTTGCTGTTCTTTTACTCTTTAAAATCTCAGTGAAATGGAATTGCGGTTTCGACAAGACCAATCCTATGCGTTTTGTACCTTGAAGCCTTGAATAGTTGAATATTGGTAGACCCAAATGTGTAAAACCTCGAGGATGGTTCATGTTGAGTGCTTTCCATGTGTACTATTAACATGGTTCAAACCAAGTCAGCGAATTATAATGGTTAGTCTCCTCAGTGAATTTGAATAAAAAAAAGTCTCCTCAGTGAATCCGGATCCTCTCATATTAGGAGTCCTAATAAGTAACAACACTATTGTCGTCTTTGCTCACCTCCTTACTCCTGTTTTCCTGCGCCATCTCTTCCACTTCTCTCTCTCAAATCTTTGAACTGCCAACTCTCGAACATGGAGAACGGCGACGCTGGAGGTGAAGGCAGATCCGCTGGAGGTGAAGGCAGATCTGCGCTCATCTTCCTCGGTACCGGCTATTCGAGCGCCGTCCTGAGGACTCTGGGCATGATTCAGCCGTCCGATCCTGTGCCACGTTTGCTATTCGCCCTTGTCCATCCCCCGATCGGAACCCTAAATAACAAGTTTGCTATACTGACTGGTTGTGCAATCGGCGAAAATTTGACCGTGTCAATAACAAGTCCCATATCAGATATAACTACAACTCTCTCTCCACCATCAACCTATATATTCTTAATAGGAAGTTCGATTTTTAACAAGTTTTCATAATAATATAACTCTTGAGTTTGGGATGTGTCCATAGCTGAATGTTTGTGCTGTATGTTTGGAAGATTTGGAATGAATCAATGGTGTTTTCACACCCAAAAAAAAAATTCCAGATCCTAGCGATATCCATATAATATAAGATTTGTCATCATTTTCATATATTGCACTCGTTGAAAACAAACCATTTATTAGGGGTGGACATGGGACGGGACGGGACGGGATTGGGGTAATTCCGCGTCCCGTCCCGCTTTTTTTTTTGCGGGACGGGATCGGGACTAGGGCTGTTCATCGGTCTAAAACCTAACCGAACTGGGTCGAATCGAACCGAACCGAAAATTTCAAACCGAAAGCATTAGGTTCGGTTCGGTTATTTACCGGTTCGGTTTGTGTTCGGTTCGGTTTTAACACAAATAAACCGAATTTCCATTAAATTTTTGTAAAGTATACAAAAATATATATTATATTTGTATTTATGTGTATATATACACTTATTCCAATTTAAAGTATACAAATAATATAATATATATATATATATGTATATCACATGTAATTACAGTATGTTCAAACAGTGTGTGTATGTATATATACATACACACTGATGATGTATATACATAGTAAGTACGTATGTATACATTGTATACGTATATATACATAGTAAGGATGTATATATTCGTATGTGTATATATATATATATATAGGGTAGGGTTCAAGTGAGAAGTAGTGATTCCGGTAAGAAGGTGAGAAGGGATGTGATTGGTTGAAATAAATCTAGGGCTACGTGCGCGTGTGAGATACGCTTATTCTATTTCAGATCTAATCTCTTCTTCTATTTCAGATTTGAGACTACGCTCGCCATTGTCATTGCTCCCGGAGCTTGACCTCTCATCCTTCGGTGTTTTCGCTGCTTCCTCATCACCATTGTTGGACTCGCGTCCCTTGCTCTCTCTTTCTCCATGTTCGGATTGATCTCTGTAGATCTCAGTAGCGCATCGGAGTCGGGCCACACCGCGCTATAGTTCTAGATGGTGCAACTATCGATTGCGAACCTCTTGGTGCTCGCCGCCTATAAATTCCTCGCCGTCCTCTGCCGGAAGGTGATGGGGAAGCGATGCCTATAATGTCCTCGTCGGCCTCTCCGCGCTGGCGTCGATCCCATCTTCTTCGTCGGAAGCCGATGAGTGCAAACGAAGAGGCTAGGATGTCCTTCCTCCTTCCCAACCTCCGTTCAACTTCCTTCCATGGATCGCCACCGCCGCCGCTCCCGTGGAGCTTCCGAACCATCTCAACAGAGGCGCTCTTGCCGAGTTGCCGTCGGGTTGGTGGCCGATGACGAGCACTGCTGGTGTCGAAGGAAGGAAGACATCTTGTTCGATTCGAAGGGAGGAAGACGACACTGCTACTGATTTTTTCAATTGCAACTTACAATTACATTTTATTACAGAGTACAAAAGAGGGATTTTGCAGATTGATTAGGAATACGCAATTGAACCTATATGAAAAGAGAATTCGTTCATGCTGATGCAAATTGCTTCTGTATATTTCAATTGCGTTTTGCAATGTTACACTATTAGCTTAGAAATTTTTTTCGTGTGTAAAGTTGCAAGCTAGCCACTGATTCCAATTGTAAACTAGCTTAGAAATTCTTTTAGTGGAGAACGAATTGATAATAAAGTGATGATGAGCAACAAATTTTTCTCTTTCTTTCTTTCCATAATGATGTTTTTAATAACAGGTTTTAATAGCTAATATTAATAGCTAATATTAAGTGCTTCAGAGTTTTTATACTAAGTGGTTTAGCGTTTCAATACCTAATGGTTCAGGGTTTTATATCAAGTGGTTCAGAGGTTTTATACCAAGTGGTTCAGGGGTTTTATACCAAGTGGTTCAGGGTTTTTAATATCAAGTTGTTCAGGGTGTTATAATAAGTGGTTCAGTAACTAAATTGAGGTTGGTTCAGTGACTAAATAAGTAAATAGAGATTGGTGCAGCGACTAAATAGAGGCTGGTTCAGTGACTAAATAGAGGTTTTTTTAGTGACTAAATAGGGTGGTCCAGTGTCTAAATAGAGGTTGGTTCGGTGACTAAATAGAGGTTGGTTCGGTGACTAAATAGAGGTTGGTTCGGTGACTAAATAAGTGTTGTTTCGGTGACTAAATAAGGGTTGGTTCAATGGACTAAATAGAGGTTGGTGCAGTAACTAAATAGAGGTTGTTTTAGTGTCTAAATAGGTTGGTTCAGTGTCTAAATAGAGGTTGGTTCAGTGACTAAATAGAGATTGGTTCAGTGCATAAATAGGTTGGTTCGATGACTAAATAGTGGTTGGTTCAGTGACTAAATAGTGGTTGGTTCATTGACTAAATAGAGGTTGGTTCAGTGACTAAATAGAGGTTGGTTCAGTGACTAAATAGAGATTGGTTCAGTGGTTCATTGACTAAATAGATAGAGGTTCAGTGACTAAATAAAGAGAGGTTCAGTGAACCATTTTATTTTAAAAGAAAATTAATTATTTAATTAAATATAAACATTAAAAGAAAGTAAAAGAAGAATGAAAATTTTATAATTATTAAATAGTAGTGGTTCATGAAATAAATTCTAATGGTTCATCAAATAAAGAGTAGTGCTTCATGACACATTTTATTTTAATATATTTAATATCATTTTAAAAAAAACTAAATTATAAAAATGTGAAATTTTTTAGGTTCATGAACCACTTCTTCATAGCTTCATGAACCACTTCTTCATAACTTGTAAACCATGTAAATAACTACAAATAAAATGGTTGAACCATTGTGAAAAAAGTTGTTGAACCACTGTGAAGAAAATTGCTGAACCACTATGAAAAAAATCACTGAACCATTGTGAATAAAATTGCTGAACCACTGTGAATAAAATCGCTGAACCACTGTGAATAAAATTGCTGAACCACTGTGAATAAAATCGTTGAACCAATGTGAAAAAAATTGCTGAACCACTGTGAATAAAATTGCTGAACCACTGTGAATTAAATTGCTGAACCACTTTTGAAAATAATTGCTGAACCACTGTGAATAAAATTGCTGAACCACTGCTTGTCAATTTTTTTTTCCAACAAAACATATACAAAGTGGGTGTCTATGTGTAGATAAAATTAAATTACACCCAAATATATATTTTTTATAATTTTTTAAAAAGTGAAAATGCCAAAAAATGATTTTTAAAAGTTCATGTAAACACTTTGACATGTCTTCGTAACTTTTCTAATTAGCGCGTGCAATTAATTAGTGTGGCGCGTGTACAGTGAGAGTGGGGGTGTTACTAATTAATTTGGATGAGTTTCACTAATTAATTTTGAGAATACGCGTGTCTCTTTTTTTAATTTACTTTTGCACACGTGGACCAATGAGATTGCTTCTTTACTTCTCACTTTTGGTGACATTGGCACCCGAACCCAACCCTATATATATATATATATATAAATAAAGTGTATATATATATATATATAGATAGATAGATAGATACAGACAATTTACTACTGTTAGTTGGGCCCTTGGGCCCCAATCATTACTAGTTTACTACCTAAAAGCCCAACAATGTCAATTAAAGGATCTTTCGTTAAAAATAGTATAGGTTTAAGATTCTTTTTTTTATATATATAAATATGAATTCAAAATTATGGGTTCTGGATTATTAATTCAATATTTTAAAATCTTAAACCTACTTAATAAAATACTATAATCTATATTTTTTTATAATTATGGGTTTAAGATTTTAAAATCTTGAACCTATTTAATAAAACTTTAAAATTTTTATTTTATAATTGCGGATTCAAGATTTTAAAATTTTGAATATACTGTTTTATAATTGAGATATAAGTATATTTGACAATATGATATCTTTTTTGTTGTATTTTGATAAAGACAACCTAAATAAAGACTTTGAACTTACAAATTTATAATCTTGACCTAACATTATAAAATTTTAAACCTAACGACATAAAAATCTTCAACCTATAATTTTGACAGTATGCTCAAGATTTTATAATAGCATGCTTAAGATTTTTTAACGAGATTTTTTTTTGGTGATTGTGGAGTGTTGATTTTCTTTATAAACCATGGATTTAAAATTATAGGTTCAAGATTTTAAAAGCTTGAACCTACTTTTAAAAAAAAAATTAACCTATATTTTTTTATATAATTACGGGTTCAAGATTTTAAAATCTTGAACCTACTTAATAAAACTTTGAACTTTCCATTTTATAATTGTGGATTCAACATTATAAAACTTTGAACCTACTGTTTTATAATTGAGATATAAGTATGTTTGGGAAATATGATATCTTTCTGTTGTATTTTGATAAATAAGTTATTATAAAGTCAACCTAGATAGAGATTTTGAATCTACAATTTTATAATCTTGACCTAACATTAAACCTAGTGCCATAAAACTCTTGTACCTATAATTATAATAGTAGGTTCAATATTTTCTAACGGTAGGTTTAAGATTTTATAATGGTGGATTCAAGATTTTTTTTTGAATGTGGTGTGTCATGATTTTTTTATAATCGTGGATTCAAAATTATAGGTTCGAGATTATGGGTTGAATATTTTAAAGTCTTGAACCTACTTAATAAAAATTTTAACCTATAATTGGTTTTATAACTATGTTAAAATCTTGAACTCATAGTTATATATAGCCCTAAAGTGATATCTTGATGCCTTACATTTCATGTTGTTTTATTAAGTAGTTTTAAGTTTTTTATGGTGTATTGCCTCAATAGAAAGTAGGTTCAAGATTTTTAAATCTTGAACTCATAGTTATATATATATATAACCCTAAAGTGACATCTTGCCGCCTTACATTTCAGGTTGGTTTATTAAGTAGGTTCAAGCTTTTTTCATGATGTATTGCCCAGTGCCCACATTTAAAGTATATTCAAGATTTTTAAATCTTGAACCCATAGTTATATAGCCCTAAAGTGACATCTTGTTCCCTTACATTTCATGCTGATTTATTAAGTAGATTCAAGTTTTTTTTCATGGTGTATTGGCTCCATATAAAGTAGGTTCAAGATTTTTAAATCTTGAACTCATAGTTATTATAGCCCTAAAGTGACATATTTATGTCTTACATTCCATGTTGATTTATTAAGTAGGTTCAAGTTTTTATCATGGTGTATTGCCTCCATATAAACTAGGTTCAAGATTTTTAAATCTTGAACTCATAGTTATATATAATCTTAAAGTGATATCTTGCTGCCTTACATTTCAAGTTGGTTTATTAGGTAGGTTCAAGCTTTTGTCATAGTGTATTGTCTTCATATACGTAGGTTTAAGATTTTTAAATCTTGAACCCATAGTTCTAGATAGCCCTATAGTGACATCATGTTGCCTTACATTTCATGTTGGTTTATTAAGTAGGTTCAAACTTTTGTCATGGTGTATTGCCCCCATTTAACGTAGGTTCAAGATTTTTAAATCGTAAAGTAATAAGGCTGTAATAAATTTACAAGCTAATAGAAGACTAAAAGCACTTCAAAACTAAAAACTGCGAAATCACGACATTACCAAGCCAGCTATAAACTTCTAAAAAGAGGGTTTACATTGTCTTGAGTTTTGTTATTTTACAGGTACTAAATATTCAAAATCACGAGGTTCTGGCTAAAAAAGTACCGCATTCGACTAAGGTATATACCCAATCTTCCTGATGTTTTGAATTCTAAGTATATGCACCAGAAAGTGCAATGCACCAGCGGCATTACAAGTTTTTTTTTTAATTCAATCACGACATTACAAGTTTTTTTTTTTTACCTTGGTTTTGATTCCTGATGTCTATGATTCACCAGTGGAATAGATGCCACAATGACGGTGAAGGGCCTATGCCGTAGGATGAGAGATTCGAAAGCCAAACTCCCCAAACCCTAATAAAAGTGAACGATTAGGCTCGATCTTCTCTCGCATAAATTGAACAAGCCACCAGTGGCACAAAACGAACGATTAGGCACCCGATCTTCTCCAACTAGACACAAACTGTCTTCTCAATTCTCAGCATTTCGTGAACCTTGAATTGCTCAATTTTTTAATCCAATTAGGGTTCCTAAGTCAGGCGATCAGCAACACCAACACTCTTCAATAACACAACATAAGATTTTTTACAACAATTATTCCACTGCCAGGAAGCACACACTTATGCGGTAACACAATCTAAGATTTTTCAAATTGCAAAGTATCGAACTTATGAAAAATTAGCTTATCAATAAATCAATAATATCAAACATCAGTGATCGCGAATAAATAACTAAATAAATAAGTCAAATACTCGCCAATCGAGCTGCGTGAAACTGTTCCGATCATCGGCGAGCTCGCGTGCTTCCATAAACATCAATCAAATAAATCACCCGAAAAGCCGTTGAAATCGATAAAATTTCCATTTAAAATTGACTAATTTCGCGACATCGGTCGTCCAAAAGGAGGCGGAAAAGACGAAATCAGGTGCGAAGGTTAGATACCGGTAATTGAACAAAAAGGGAAAAGGGACGGACCTATAGAGAGTCGGCTGAGCAAATTGAAAGCTCGGTAGAAACGAGATGGAGGAGAACGAAGACGAAACCCTAAAAGCGATGCAAACAGCAATCGTCGAAGTCGAGGAGAGAGTTTGAATAGTTGGTAATGGAGACAGTAGCTGAGACCTCCGTGGAGCTGAGTCTAGAGGTAGACGAGAGGAGGACCTCCGTCGAAGCAGAGGAGAGAGTTTGAATAGTTGCAATTACTAGGGATTTCGTTCTTCGTCGGGCGGAGAGAGGTGAAAGTAGGCTCGATCTTCTCTCGCACAGGTGAATAGGGAACCGGAAGGAAAGAGGAAGGAAGACAATGAAGGAAAAAGACGAAATTGCCCTTTTTTTTTTTTTCAGACGAGCCATACGCCCACGCGCCCCCATCTAATTAAGAATCCCATTTTCTAACCAATCAAATTAGTCCTCATGGTTTTCACCATAAAAATTGGTTTTCACCGGAGTCGACCCATATATATAGATAGATAGATAGAGAGGTCAGGTGTACTCACCCCTTATTGTGTTTTGTGTTAACAAATCTAAGCCATTGATTGATTAGAAATGGATGGGTGAGATTAAT
Organism: Persicaria tinctoria; assembly: GCA_037127255.1. Classification (NCBI taxonomy): domain Eukaryota; kingdom Viridiplantae; phylum Streptophyta; class Magnoliopsida; order Caryophyllales; family Polygonaceae; genus Persicaria; species Persicaria tinctoria. The sequence continues at coordinate 27,024,771 of JBANSL010000006.1, forward strand.
TGAGATTTTCTCTTTTTATTTAAATAAAAAAGAGTAGGCTCCACCACTTTTATAACCAACATGCTGAAGAGGAAGCGCGTGCGTTGGATTTTTTTTTGAGGCAACATTTTTTTAGGGGGAAATTTCGGTTGCAGATAATAGCAAAATGTTGGTCAATTTTAAATATAAATCTCCATACGATATGGCAAAGACCGGCGAGACGACACATGCCACTCAATAGTAATTATTCACTAGATTGATAGTAATTATTCGCTAGATAGATAGTAATTATTCGCTAAGTTGATAGTAATCGATAGTAATTATTCGCTAGGTTGATAGTAATTATTCGCTAGATTAGGTTGATAGTAATTATTCACTAGATTGATAGTAATTATTCATAAGTTGATAGTAATTATTCGTTAGATTGAAAGAGTATGTAAAGGTAATTCTTGATTTTTATATCTAATTAACCACACACATATGAATAATTCCGTATTATCAACGAATAGAAACTCTGAACTTACCGAATAGTGACTTTGAAGTCTGAACATGTTAATAGAATAACTATTCGTTGGGTTGATAGTAATTATTCGTTAAATTCATAGTTATTATTCATACAAAGAGAAGTTATCGTTTAAATATTAACAAAGGGTTGATAGTAATTTCGCTTTGATGATAGTTCATATATCTTAACCACGACATCCACTTTGATGATAGTTCATATATCTTAACCACGACATCCACTAAAAAAATTAAGGGGATATCTATGACATTATGACAAGCTTACCAAGAAACGCTCTGCTTTGCACATAACATTACTCCGCTTTTCAAAACCCCATTGAAAGTATAACAACTTTGTTACAAAATGGAAAAAATCATCAATTCAAAAGCTATAATAATGTTCCAAAAGAAGCAATTATTATCCTTCATGACAAGCTCTAATTCTCGAAAAAAAATATGATATAATAGAATCTGGAAAAGAAGTAGCAACCAGATCTAAGAACTGTGGTAAGATTATGGAAGAAAAGAAAATTGAAGAAGATGAGTTTATCACCACTGAATCCACGAACAGCAACCATCGATCACGGGATTGGATTTGCCGAAGATCCACTAGGAAGTTGTCGGAGATCCGCCAGGATCCGGATTCGCATCCTCCATTTGTCGCCATCGCTGGCCGCCATCGATCGCCTCCATCAGTCGCCAATGGAGTTGTCGGAGATCCGCCAGCGACTGGATTCACATCCTCCATCGGTCGCCATTGCTCGCCGCCATCGATCGCCTCCATCGATCGCCTCCATCGACCATCCGCCTTCGTTGTACCTCGCGGCTCGCAGACCGTTCCGAGAGCACAAGCACCGCTCATCTCCTCCACCATGGGAGGGAGCAAGGAGGAGGAGTCGCCATGGCTTCAAATCGCCGCCCCCGGTCTCTCTGATTTTGTACGGTTGGATCCACGCCTTGCTTGTCGTAGATCAACGGAACCGTCCGCTCCGTCATCTCCTCCGCCTTTGCCGTCCGGCGGATCGTCCGCGCCGCCTTTGACTCCTCCTGAATCACTTCACCGGATGATTTTGATTGAAATGGAATAAAAGTGGGTTAGGGTTTTATACGGCGAATAAAGGAGATTGAACCACACGCTCAATCCATGAGAATGATATGGGAGAATTAGTGGGGCCCATATTCTTTTTTATTTAAAAAGTAAAAAAAATTCAATTAATCTTGGCCCTCCAATATTTAATAATCAACGCACTAGATTTGTTAACACAAAACACAATAAGACTTGTTAACATTTGATCCATACTCTCTCTCTCCCTCTCTCTCTATACACACACACACACTGTATTTATAGTGTATAAAAAAAGTCAGTTTAACACAAACCGAACCTAAACCGAACACAAACGAACCGAAACCGAAAAATGAAAATTCTTGAACCGAAAAACTTCGGTTAGGTTGGGTTGGGTTCGGCCCAAAAATTCTGTTTGGACCGAATCATGCACAACCCTAATTGGGACGGGATTGAATTTTTTTTTTTCAAATCCCGCCGGGTCTTATCCCTCAAGGGACGGGACAGGACGTGATTTGTCCCTCGTAAAATATAAATAAAACACAATTAAAAAATAACATGCAAATTAAAGTAATGCATAATAATTTAATAACCCCATTACATAAAAAAAATATAAGTTAGTAGCAACAAATTGAAAATACAGTAGCAACAAATTGAATTGAGAGCAACTACCAACAGTAAGTGACGACAAAAAAAAAACAGTAGCAACAACAACAGTCATTCATTTCTTATATATTTTTAGGGTTTTTATTATTATTTTAAACTTTAAATTTTGGGTATAAATAAATGTAAGGTATAATATAAATATATTCTTATATATTTTAATTAATTTTAATTAAATATATAATTATATATATGCGGGATGGGATTTGCGGGATTCGAACTCTCCGTCCCGCGTAATTTTTACGGGACGGGATTGAAAATTTTCTCTCTAAATCCCACCGGGATCGAGACGGAATCGGGACGGGATGCAAGACGGGACGGGATTTGTGTGTTAGAACCAGAATAGAGAGAGAGAGACTTAGAGAGAGTTTAGGAGGGAAATCATTTTCAATTGATCATGAATCAGTTCTCCAATGTACCAAGGATCATTTATACAATGTCCTAACATAACCCCCTCCCTTACAAAGACCTTGTCCCAAGGTCTAATTCAAAGAAAAATCTGGAAATTGGCGCAAAATTTGGCCTGCAGGCTCCCAAGTTGCCTCCTCCTGTGGTAAATTGATCCATTTGATGAGCCACTCCAGCACAGGGTCACCACTAGCTAGCTGCTTGGTCCTTGTGTCCAAGATCGTTTCTGGTGGTACCACAACATAACCTGCCTCATCTGTAGTGGGTAACTCTTGCTGAGGAGTGATGGTGGAGCCGATCTTCTTCTTCAGCTGAGAGATATGAAAAACTGGATGTAATTTTGAAGAGCTGGGTAGGGCCAGTTTGTAGGCAACTTCTCCCACTCTGTTGATAACCTCAAAAGGTCCATAGTATTTAGCACTCAGCTTCAAGCATTTCCTCATTGCCAGGGATGTTTGCCTATATGGTTGTAATTTGAGATAAACCATATCTTCCACCTGCAGGCTCCTCTCTGTCCTCTTACTGTCAGTGAAGAATTTCATTCTTTCTTGGGCCATGGCCAACCCTGATTTTAGTAATCCCAGTGCTGTATCCATTTCCTGAAACCAATCCTCCACTGAAGCTGTGGTTACACTACTGGCTCTCAAACCCAATTGTGGTGGTGGATATCCATACAAAGCTTGGAATGGGGACATCTTTAGAGCTGTGTGGTAAGAAGAATTGTACCACCATTTAGCTAAGGTGATCCATCTTGCCCAATGCTTTGGCATTGCTGATGTCATGCATCTCAAGTATGCTTCAAGGCACTGGTTTGCTCTCTCTGTCTGGCCGTCAGTTTGAGGGTGGTAAGCTGTAGACAGTTTGAGTGAGGTGCCCAGCTTCTCGAACAGCTCCTTCCATAGATGGCTGGTGAATATCTTATCTCTGTATGAGATTATAGTATTGGGCAATCCATGGAGTTTGTAAATATGATCCATGAACAACTGAGCTACTTGAGTTGCTGAGAATGGATGACTCAATAGCAAGAAGTGGCTATACTTGGTAAGCCTATCAATTATCACTAAAATGACATCAAATCCTCCTGATCTGGGCAGTCCCTCCACGAAGTCCATGCCAATTGAATGCCATGGTGTCTCAGGTATTGGGAGGGGTTGTAACAAGCCTGGATAAGCTACGTTCTCGTGCTTGTGGCGTTGACATATATCACATTCTGTGACAAATTTCTCAATAAACTGCTTCATGTGAGGCCAATAGAACAGTGATTTCACTCTATGGTAGGTTGCTCGAGTACCTGAATGCCCTCCTGTAGATTCAGAGTGAAATGCAGCTATAATTCTGGCCGTCAGTTCCCCATTATGCCCAGTCACTAGCCTGCTCTTCTACCTCAATACCTCACCATGCCATTTGAAGTGGGAGGAAGTGTCAACTGCAGCCCTGGGTGCGAATTCCTCAATCTCTGAATCATTGACATAACTATCTGCAATCTCTTGCATCCATGCTGGCGTGATCTCTACCAAGGCAAAACAAGAACTCACCTCTGTATGATTCATGGATACTCCTCTCCTGAATAGTGCATCCGCCACTGTATTGCACTTACCCATCCTATACTGTATGGAATAAGATAATCCCAGGAGTTTTCTAATAGCCTTTTTCTGAAGGTGTGTGGTCACTTGCTGATCCAACAAATACCTCAGACTTTGGTGATCAGTGATGATGACAAAGTGGTTGGGTTCCAGGTAATGGCGCCATTTCTCAATTGCAAACAAAATGGTTAGCAGCTCCTTTTCATATGTGGACAGTAGGATGTGCTGGCCACTGAGAGCTTTACTAATGAAAGCAAGTGGTTTACCCTGTTGCATTAACACTGCTCCAATTCCTTCCTCAGATGCACCAACCTCAATCTGAAATTGAAGGGTAAAATCTGGTAAGGCCAACACTTGGGGGGGGGGGGGTAGAAAGTAGCTTTCTAATTTTGTGAAAAGCCTCAGTGCTGGTAGCTGTCCACAGAAATGCATCCTTTTTCAACAATTCATTCAAAGGTTTGCAAATGGTCCCAAATCCCCTTATAAAACGCATGTAGTAGCCATCTAGGCCTAAAAAGCTTCTCAACTCTTTCTCAGATGTAGGAATAGGCCATTTGACTATAGCCTCTATTTTGGATTGATCAGTTGCCACCCCTTCAGCAGATATTACATGTCCTAAGTACTCCACTCTAGGAACTCCAAAGTTGCATTTGGAAAGCTTGGCAAATAACTGATGCTTCCTCATGCTCTCCAAGACATCTCTCAAGTGGCAAGCATGATCCTCAAGTGAAGTGTTGTATACTAGTATATCATCAAAGAACACAAGGACACACTTCCTGAGATACTCAGCAAAAACCACATTCATAAGAGATTGGAATGTGGCTGGTGCATTTGTCAAGCCAAAGGGCATGACATTGAATTCATAATGTCCATTATGAGTTCTAAATGCAGTCTTAGGGATGTCACACTCAGCTACCCTGACTTGATGGTATCCAGCACGCAAATCCAGTTTAGAAAATACAGTTGCCCCATGGAGCTCATCTAACAATTCTTCAATGTTTGGGATTGGAAACTTATCCTTGATAGTTGCATCATTCAATTTCCTGTAATCTACACAGAATCTCCATGTTCCATCCTTGTTTTTAACTAGTAAGGTAGGTGATGCAAATGGACTTTGGCTATGCCTAATAAGGCCCGAAGCTAGCATGTCCCTTACTTGTTTCTCAATTTCATCTTTCTGGCCGTGAGGATACCTATAAGGTTTAGAGCATATGGATTGGGTGCCTGGCTTGAGGGGAATGTTGTGCTCACACCCCCTCTCTGGTAGTAGGTGTTTAGGCTCCTCAAACACATCCTGAAACTGATCTAACACCTTCTTCACCTCTTCTGGAACTGATTCCTCAGTAGCAGACAGTTGGCAAAGCTGACTCACTTCAGCTATTAGGCTCTACAATCCCTTGCATCTCCACTCTCTTGCCTTCCTTAGAGAAAGCAATGGTGATCTTATTATAGTCAAACTGTATAGGACTATAATTCTTCATCCAATTGACTCCTAGTAAGAGCTCGAATTCTCCAATCTTCAAAGCTCGAAGATCAAATGAGTAGCTGCCTCCTTGCATTTCCCATTTGAAACTCTTACACTCTTGCCTGCAGAAGAATTTTCCTTTATTCAAGCCCTCCACTATCATCAGGTTGGCTGTAGTGAGCTTGAATCCGGCCTCCTTAGCAATTAGAGGATCCACAAAACTGTGGGTTGACCCACTGTCTATCAATACATTGATCAATCTACTGCCCACATACCCCTTTACCATGATGGATGTATCAGCTCCATTACCTGTCAGAGCTCTCACAAATCCCTCTTGATCTTCCATGTGCTCTTCTTCTTGGACCACTGTCACTTCTTCTTCATCAATTTCCTGATCTTGCACTGTCAAATGCCTAACCAATGGTCTAAATATCGCTTATCGGGGTCGTATCGGTTAGAGGTAAAAATGATATATCGGTCGGATTTATCGAATTCGCTAATTTGTAAGCATAAATATTATACAGAATATATTTATACTTCAAGTTTTAAAAAATATACATAAAAAAATAATATTCACATAAGTTGTTCAACCAAAATCAAAAGAGGAATCTTGAAATTAAACAAACATGTTAACTTATATGTACACAGATTCATCTCACCAAAAAAAAAAAAATGTACACAGATTCAAAACGTATTCAAGGAGTTCGATTGGCGTACACAAGTGCGGAGGGTGAGAATCGTTGTTGTAGCTCTCAAATTGAAGCCTCAAGCAGAGGCGGCCGGAGAAGAATTAGAGGCGGTCGGAGAAGAAGCTGATCCGGCCTGAGAAGAAGCAAACAATGGTGGCCGGATGTCGAATTTGAGGCTGAACGCTGAGGCGGCTGGAGAAGAAACGACGAGGAGAGGCCGCCGCTAAACCAGTGAAGTGTAAGCGGCCTACGAAGAGACGGCGGCCGGAGCAGAGGGTGAACGGTTGAAGAAGCAAGCCCGGCCTAGAGGCTAGAGGCGGTCGACCGGACTGTCGGAGAGTCGGAGACACGGAGAAGAAGCATACCCTAGATGGCTGGATCTGGGACTTGCGCGGCTACGCCATGGCTGTACAGTACTGTAGACCAAGGCCTGCTTCTATTCCCCTTTTTTTTTCCCCACTTTTGCCTTAAAACGACGCCGTTTCAAATGAATGATATATCGGTCAACCCGATATTGACCCGATATATCGTCGTTGACCCGATATTTAGCGTTGACCGATATATTTACCCCGATATACCGATATCGTAACGGATTCTAAATATCCCCGATATATCGCCGATATATCCGATATTTAGAACACTGTGCCTAACTGATGAAGGATTGCACTTGTGTCCCACAAAGTACTTCTCCCCACAGTGAAAACACAGCCCCTTTTTGAGATCTCCTGCAATCTTGGAGCTGCTGAACCCTCCCCGTGTAGGTTCTTGGAAACCTCCAGCATTTGGTTTCAATGGATTCTTGTTGATTCTTACCAAAGCCTGCACAACATCATGGTGCAGTCTTGCTAACTCTAGAACTCAGCTAGATCTCTTGGTCTACCCAATTTCACTAGAGGCTTGATTTCAGGTTTCAATCCACTAATGTAACTAGTTACAAAGTAACTTTCGGGAAGGTGTGGATTGTAGGATAGCATACCTGCCCTGAGATCTTCGAACCTTTCATTGTAATCTTCTAAGTCTGCAGATTGGCTAAGTTTGTTTAATTCCTCGACGATATCTACTCCCTGTTTTTCCCCGAATCTGCAGCACATCGCCTCGCTCATTTCTTTCCAACGAATTCCCCTTCGTTGCATCAGATATCCTTGGATCCATGTGTCCGGGCGGTCTTGCATATACATTGCTGCAAGCTCCACCTTCTGGTGTTCTTGGATCCCGAAAAGTGAGAAGTATTTCTCACATTTTCTCACCCAGCTGCGTGGCTTTTTCTCGTCGAATTGAGGGAAGTCCACTTTGGGAAAACGATTTTGGCCGGCAAGAACCCCATCGTTTCTCATTGGCGGCGGCCTGTAAGCATTTGTATCTTCTGGAATTTCTCGATTAGTTGCCGGTGGTGTCTTTTCTTGATTCTCCGCGGTGCTTTGGCGATCGGCTTTCAGCGATAGAGCCCTCAACCACTCGCCGATCTGAGTGACTGATTGCTCCATTCTCGTCTGGTAATCCTCTACTGATTTCTTCATGTCGATGATGGTTTGTTGCATTTGCTCCTGTTTCTATACCGTCTCTAGTAATTGTTCGTGCGTTGTTGATGAGAGTTGTTGAAGTTGAAGGAGATGGGAATCCACTTTCTCGGTCACCTTGAAGCGAGTACCCTCTGCCATTGATGCCTATTGCCGAGATCTCAAGCCACTAATACCACGTGTAGCAGAATAGAGAGAGAGAGAGAGAGAGACTTAGAGAGAGAGTTTAGGAGGGAAACCCTTTTCAATTGATCATGAATCAGTTCTCCAATGTTACAAGGATCATTTATACAATGTCCTAACATTGTGCCCACCCCTACCATTTATGCCTTCTCAACCTTAACTCCTTAAAAATCTTAGTTTGTACGTGTATGATCAGGACCGCTTTACCTTGTTATAGAATTTAATCCATATTATGGTTGCTAAACAACTAGCCAAGCAAGTTCCACATTGATCTCCAAGGCTCAATCATAAACCGAGAACCGCCCAAAAATCGGCTACCGAACTCGGGGTTTAGGTTTTTATAAGGTTTATGTTACGGTTCGGGGGATGGAAATAACAAGCTTTATTTTTTTAAAAAATAAATACTCCATCCGTTCCATTAATTAAAACATGTCCCCGCCCCAAGCTTATAGAGAGAGGGAATCTTCGGAGTTTCTTGTTGGTGGCCGGTTGTCTGCTTGTCGGAAGCCCATAACACCTCTTCGGAGGCTATCAATCCCTCTTTGGAGGCCCTTTACCCATCTTCGGAAGTCGGATCTTCTTCTCGACTGAGGTTCGCCTCGTTGAAAGTTCTCAATCCCCTGTCCGGGGGCGTTCCCTCATCCTCTGTAGCCGTTCAAAGCTGTTCACCTCGATCTCGGTCGAGCTCCTTGGTTCTGTGCTTGTCGGGTTCACAATTTGGAGTTGAGAGGCTTCTATTACTCTCCCTTTCAGCCTTATTTGACCTCTTTTGTGTTCAATTTCCGTGTAATCACCAATCGGACCCAACTTTGTTGTCTGGTTTGCTCCGCCCAAACTCGGTGCTTCAGCATCTGCTTGGCTCATCTCCCATCGTTCCGCTTTCGACCGTCGGCTGCCCTCATGGGTTGCCGTCGGTTGCGCGCGACAGTGTCTTCCTGGTGGGGTTCGGCTTCGGTGGATTGTCGATGGTCGGTTCCACCTTCGTCGGCTCCATCGTCTGTCTCTATCAATTTCCGGTATCCCCTCCCCGGCTGCCCTCTTTCCGCTAGTGGTTTTGCTTGGAAAAACCATCCTCTGGCATGTTGTTATCGTCGTGGCTACGGGGTTCCTTCCCCGCTTCTGCTCCGGATTATCCTTCTTTCGGGCTTGACTTGCGCCCCAAGGATGACCTGGTTGTGAAAGCCATACCTGAGTGGCGTTTGGCTTTGGGCCTAAGGCTGACCCAGTTTGGATGTTAATAATATTTCTTATTAAATATGTTAACCTAGTAAATAACTCTATATAAATAATTCTCGATCGGGTCTTCATTTTTTCCCACTTGGGCTTCCGGTGCCTTCGATTCAAGTTTTATGGGGCTCTACGTTTGGCGTGACTGGGCTCTCTTCCAAGGTGATGAGGTTCTGGCAGTGGGAGTCGGGACAGGTTGGGGTCGTGGTAGTGTGTATCGTGACGTCTCCTTTTCCCGAAAGACTGTTTCCTTGGAGGTTCGTCGTCATTGCCCACATGTGTCTCCTGATGTGCCGCTGGCATGTGGTGCTGCTTCCGGGTAGTGATTGACTTCGACCGTAGTCTATGTTGATGCGAATCTCTCACAAGAAGGTTGGCCTGATCTTTCGATAAGTAGTCGAATTCGATCCCGCTAGCGCCCGAAACTCACGAACGTCATTGGAACCACGAGTATCGATCCTTGTCGAATCTCACGACAAGAACAGACCCTCAACACCTCTTCTCACGGTCAATAGTGTTCAAATCTCTCGAACGGTTGAAAGCTTCTCGCTCTCTAGGGTTTATAATGAAACGCTCTTTTTCTCAAATTCATGATCTCATTTTTCATTAATCATAAACGTACTTAAATAGCAACATATAAAAAACCTAATGACTTAAAAACCCTAATGGGCTTTTCTAACAAATTCCTAAAGCCCATCAACAATATAATAAAACTGAAATAATATAAAAACTAATATTTATTAACTATTCAGACTTATTAAATAATAGAATATGCTAAAATTAACCAAACAATAAAAATATAATACAATCATGGATCATTAATCTTCATCACTTCAAATCCTTGAATAACTCTTAGCTGTCTCGTTGTTGGCCAATTTGATGTTTCCCGGATTGTATCATTATCCCTTTCTTGAATTCGAGTCGTCCTCGACTCATGTAAAAATGGAAACACTGACGGAGAACAACGAGGGCTATCATGAGAAAAACATGGAGGGGTTACCTCAAAGTGTGCCACAATAGGAATGGAACTCATATGAAGCGCAACCAAGGGAACATCGTTAACAAACTCCTCAAAAAGCTCGTCAACAACGCATCGATCCTCCGAAACGACATCAAAAGTAACTCCATACTCAAGATCATCATCATAGACATCATATACGGGAATAAGTGTCTCATAATCTACCAATGGTGCCTCTATCACGAAGTCATTTAAACAAAAGTTGTGTTGGTCAATGAGTTGTTGCACTTGCCAGTTGCCACTCAAGTTTATAAGTAAGACGACATAAATCATCAATCATACGCTTTCGGATAGCCTGCGACATGGTCGGTATACCAAAACCAAGACCTGAAGGGAACCAAAGTCGGACAAAAAGAGGTTGTTGAGCGCACGAGGGCCGGAGAGATGGGCGTTGCAGAGAGCAAGTGCGCGGGCGTGCACAGGGGCACACGGACGTGCAACGTTGTTGTCTTGCAGGAGTATGTCGAGTATTGAAATAAATATGAAATATAGTTCAGACTGACTCCCTGTATCAGGAAATAAATACAAGACTTCCTCCCGTTGTAGTAAGAGAAAATCAGGATCGAATCCACGAGGAAGCACGTCAGCAGTTCCCAGGTAGCTGTAAATTCTCACAGGCAAAGCAGCAGAAGGACAGAAACACATAAAGGAAAGAAACAAATAAACCCGGCAAGGGCAACTAAAACAAAAGCAAAGAACAAACAAAACAAGAAAAGACAAAGCGAAACAGCAAATAAAACGAGGACACAAAAGCTACTCGAGGTCGAGTAAGCTGTCCTCTAGGTCGACAAGAAAGGTAATGAAAACAGAAAACAGAAAACAAAGGCAATCAACTCGACAAGCAAGCTACTTGATCTCGACAAGCAAGTACTCGAGATCGACAAAGGACAACTCGACACAGAGAACAGAAAGTGAAAATCGACGAAAGAAAGCAGAAAACCAACTCGACCTCGACAAAGGTCCTCCTCGAGATCGACAAGATCTCCTCTGTATCGAGTAACAATGCAGAAAACTGTAAATTGCAGAATTAAAGACAAACGCAGATTTTCGACAGAAATAAACTTCAATATATTAAAAGACTTCCAAGGCCAGGGTTTCAACACCACAACGATAACCATGCAAAGTAACACATAAAGGCACAAAAGATCATGCTTTCCATCAAATAACTTTCGTCATTAACAAATAGGCATATAGAGGCTTCGCATAAACCCTAATTGTTACTAACCCTTTTTCACATAATTAATCCAAGTTGCATTAAGATCACTTTCGCTTCAATAATACAAACAAGGATCACCTTCAACTCTCGCAAAAGAATCATGCTCATAGGGATAGAAGATGAATCGCACAAAAAGATCTGACCTTTATCGCATCGCCTCACATGGCCACCGTCGGGCTCACCCCAGCCCCAGAAGTGGGTGGACTACTCACGCCTCATCGCAATTGCAGACATTGAATGAAAAGAAATAACTTGCATAAAACTAAATTCAAAACCTTTTACAATCCCGGCAATCAACTTTCGCATAAAGCCAAAACCCTAAAAACCTTAGAACTCCTAAACTTCTTTGTGGAACTACTTGTTTCTCTATGAAATTGAATTCTCTACTCGAATGTATAAAACTGAGCCCCCTAGGGCCTTATTTATAGCCTTCATTCCCTAGCTATTCTAGGAAAGAAGATATCTATCTCTATCTAAAATTATATCTAAAATGCTTAAGGATAAATAAAAGACATAATGGAATTAAATCTATAAAGAAAAGATAAAACTAATTATGGTAGGTCTTCATGATGTGATAGATCTTGTCTCCTTGGATAGAATTGATCAACTTTGGATAGAATCTTCCGCCTTCGCGCCCAAGGAATCCCAAGTCTAGTCGGACAAGGCTCGTCGAGAAGCTTCTGGACACTGGTCTAGTCGACCTCGAGTTGGGCTTGTCGACCTCCTGTAGCAGGGTTCGTCGACTGGACTTCCTCGGGTTGGTGTGCTCGACATGGCTCAGACTTGGGTTCCTGGTGCTCGTCGATCTCGACCAACTCTTGTCGAGATCGAGTAAGGCTGGTCATCGACTAGGCTTCCTCGAGTGCTCTCTTCGGCAAGCTCGGATCTGGACTCAAGGTCTTGTCGATCTCGAAAAGGGTTCATCGAGATCGAGTAGGGCTCTTCCCTTCCGCTTCCGCTCCTGCGAGTTGCTTCATCCGCTGGCAGCGAGTGGCCTCTTCCGCGGCAGCGAGTGGTCCGCTGCAGCGAGTGGAGTCGCTGGCAGCGAGTCTTGCCTTGTCGTCCTCGGCTCCTCTCCTTGTCGACTCCGGGGATGGCGCTGAGGCTTCGTCGACCTCGACCAGAGCTTGTCGAGATCGAGTAGACTTCCGGAGCTCGGGTTGGTCTGGCTCTCGATCAGGCTCTGCTCGACCAAGCTGTGCTCGGACAGGCTCGTCTATGTCGAGTAAGCCTACTCGAGATCGAGTAGCCACGAATCTCAGTCTGGTTCCGTTGTTTTGACCTTGGACTTCTGTAGTGGTTTTCCGAGCTTTTTCGACCTTCTGTAGAATTGCTGTAAAACGCCTTGATTTCTGCGAATTAAACAGAAACTGGTGTTGATTCCATAATTTGGCAAATAAACATAAACTACATAGATTCTGTACTATCTAAACCCAAACGAATGCAATGTATACAGAAATCGATATAAAAGTTACTGTAAAACATGGCAGATTCAGCTCACAACAAACACCCCATACTTAAGCTTGCTTGTCCTCAAGCAATACTTTTATTTGTCATTCAGGGGAAGAATTCAAAACTCTCAACATCTTAGATTCATTCTTATATGTCCCTGCAATCAATTACAATCCTCGAAAAGGTACTAGTGTCACAGATTCATGCATGTGCAAATATGTAAAAGCAACATCTACTCACAAAAGGAGGGTTATGCAAAAACATTCATAATTGACAAAGCATTTATAATCAAGAAGACTTTAATTTAAGCTCATGAAGGAGTAGATAGGTAAAAGGCTAAAAGGTGGGCAATTTTTGGCAATGTGGTGCTTTTGATCCGGGGAAATGGAGTACTTTCCAATTTGAATTTCCACATTCCTTCTCCATTTGATTCATCACCTTTCATAATGCTTTTCTCAATAATAATGCTTTTACCTCTCTAACCTCAGCACTGCCTTCTCGCGAGTCGCAAACATGGGTGTCATGAATGGCCCCGGATACTTAGTGTTTTGGACTCCTCACAATGTGTCCCATCTCTCCAAACTATTATCTCAGAGAGCAGGGTCAATCTACCTTTATCTCCTGAGGTGATTGGATTTTCTTTCACTCGTTTAAATTTTCCATATAATTCCAACGATTTTCCTTCCAAACTCCAAATAATGATAACAATCACAAAACACCCCATGACAATCTCCATAATGTAATATCATTCTCAACATAATCCCCGGATAAGGTAAAGAATGGCAATTTTTAGATCACGTGGAGCAATAATTGAAATAAGGCATATTATGGCTTTTGTGTAATGCATAGGCATGGGTAAGGCTAGGATTATAAACAATGAGTATTATATGGAAATATAAAGTCCTCCATCATCTTATCATGCAATATGTTAAAAGCAACTTCAAATTTTACCTCTTTTTATGGTTTTCAAGAAATAATGCACTTCATTGTGACTTCCCTTTACTAGGCAATTTCATGTTATATCTCTAATGAATCCAATTTTGCATCGTCGAGTTCAATATAAGCTTCCATGACATTAACCAAAATTTTCAATGGGGGTCATTTTTCAACACTTTGGAAAACATGTATATATAAGCACATAAATCAATAATGCCTTCCAAAATAGCCATGTAGCAATTCAAAGAAATAATGCACACATAATGTCAAATATGGCAATTATGCATGAAGTAAGCCCTTCCCCCACCCCATACTTAAACATTACAGTGTCCTCACTATATAAAAACAAGGTAAGGGTAAAGAAAGAAACTCACAAGACATGTGTGTAGGGCCTCAAAATTTCGAATGGAGCACCTCCTGGGCCGATTTTTAATGTAGCTTGGTTCCATCCATGGACCTGAAAAGTAGAAGACATATACCCATAATAGCAAAACTAAAAGTGTTCAAAAACAAAAAACAAAAAACAAAGTCTCAAATGTCCTAAAAAGTCTATGTACAAGCTCTAGATTTTATAGTCGCTAGGCCGACTTTCCATTTATGCTCAAGGTGGCATCTGCAGGGCCCATGTAGCTTGGGCTTCAAATAAGACTCCATTCTTGTCCATCAGCTGCAGTCCTCCAGAATGGATCTTGTTCACCACGAATGGTCTCATCCGCTTCTTGTTGAATTTGTTAGGAAACCAATGATCCTTTGATTTAGAGACATAGAGTTTGTCTCCAACTTCATATTCCTTAGGCTCATCATTGGAAATCCTGCACAATCGCACATACCAAGGCAGACCTCTCCCATGTATAGATAAATCTTTAATGGAAATAGGCGAAGAAAGATCCATACCTTGACTCACCTTTGCAGAGACGGAATCGGGGACCACGGTGTTTGGTCGATCTCGACTAGGGCTAGTCGATCTCGACAAGTCTGCCGGTCCTGGTGGTGGTCTGGTCGAAGATTCAGAAGTCGACGAAGGACAGGTCTTGTCGACCTCGAGTAGCCTACTCGACATCGAGTAGGGCTTCGCTCCTGATGGCTCCAGCGTCGAGGAAGCAAGGTCTGGTGGCGCCGGGTGGTGGTCGACCTCGACAAGGCTTGTCGAGATCGAGTAGGTTGGTCTGTTAGGCGGCCTCTGTGTCGAGGAAGACGGTGCCCGAGGATCTTGGTCAATCTCGACTAGGGTAGTCGATCTTGACGAGGGCTCTCCTCCTGGTTGTTGTGGCATCGAGGAAGAAAGGTCTATGGGCACCGGGTGGTGGCCGACCTCGACAAGTGTGGTCGAGATCGACGAGGCTCCTGGCTCCTGTGGTCTCAGCGTCGAGGAGGGCGAAGTCGATCTAGGGCAAGTCTGGTCGATCTCGACGAGCCTGGCCCTTCAGTGTTGCTGCTCGACGATGCTGGTGCTGGTGGAGGCTCCTTGGTTTGGTCGAGATCGACTAGGGTTTGGTCGATCTTGACCCCATACTTAGCTCCTGTCAAGGCATCCGAAAAATAATTAATCCACAACGACTTACCTTGGTCCGTGTCGATTGGATTCTCTGTGTTCTCCTTGAGGATTGCCATGATCTCCTCCACCTGAGCCTCCATGTCCCTCTTTTCTATCTCCTCAGGGGTCATATTTCTGACCTTGGGTTCCCCGCAGGTGATGTAGCCAGCTGAGATAGATTTGACCTCTTCCATTGGACATGTATGCCTTTCAGTTTTATTAAAGGAATACTCAATTACCTCATCGCTGATGTTGAAGGTGAGCACTCCTTTCCTTACGCTTATGTTGGCATCCACCGTCGCCAAGAATGGTCTTCCTAAGATAATTGGACAAGCAGGATCTTCTTGCATATCAACTATTAAGAAATCAGCAGGGACGAAGAATTTACCTACTTGTACTGGGACATTTTCCACCATGCCTGTGGGGATGACCACCGTGTTGTTGGCCATGTATAGTCTAGCATCCACAGGCTCCAGGGCACCTATCTTAATCTTGGACCAAATTGTTAAAGGCATTATACTCACACTGGCTCCAAGATCACATAGGGCATTAATTTTGTATGGACCAAATCCAATAGTTATAGCAAACTTACCTGGATCCGGCCTCTTCTCCAATATGTCCAGATGGCTGCACCCCTCTGTGATTTCAGCCATTGATCGCTTTTTGCTCAAAATCTCCTTTAGGAACTTGACATAAGATGGCATTTCATTGAGAGCTTCTGTGAAGAGGATGGTGACGTTGAGCTTCTAAAGCATCTTGATGAAGCGCTGAAACTTTTTCTCCGCTGGGTCCTTTAGAGATCTTGTGGGGAAAGGCAGCTTCTTTTTTTGATTCGGAGCCAGAACAGACGTCGGAGGTGCTGTAGACTTCTCTATGTCGACCAGGGGTTCCTCGACATCGACAAGGCCTTTGTCGACATCGACCAGATTGGGCCCAGTCGAGTTGATGTGTGGTGCAGACGAAGATTCTGGAATTTTCTCCTCGAGGTCGACGAGGCTCTTGTCGAGATCGACCACGGCTTTGTCGAGATCGACTTGCTGTTCCTCGTCGTTCTGCTGCTTTCCGACCTCTGGCTCTTGCAGTTGATGGCCGCTTCTGAGTTTGATAGCAGCAATGTGTCCAGTCTTTCCCTTAGGATTTGGTTCTGAAGATCCTGGAAGTGTCCCTGGCTGTCTGGGGATTCCTGCTGCTAGCTGACCAATCTGTGTATCAACTGATTTCCGCCAGATATCAATTTCCCCAAGCCTAGAGTTGACACCTTGCATCTGAGTATAGACGGAGTTGAAAGATTGCCTAGTTTCTGAGTGGTTCCTCCGTATTTCCTCCAGGACTGTCTGTATATCATCCTTTTTCTGCTCCCTTTCCGGATGTCCTGGAGCTCTGTAGGGCGGGGGATTCCTAGGGACTCCTTGGTTCCATTTCGGTTGCTGAAACCTTTGGTCCCCCATATAGCGACTGGGACCCCCTGCATAAGCTGCATCCTCATGGTGCTCTGCCATCCTGACTTGTTCTGTGTGTGGGCACTCAAGAGTGGTGTGCCTTTGCGATCCGCATTCTATGCAAGGTTGGTTGACAGAGAGATACTTGACTTGCTTGAGGAGCTTCTTATTCTGGTCTCTGTAGTATTGCTCCCTAACATCAGGATCGATCTCCTTAGGGGGATCATATAGGGGCATAGATGGTGCTGGCCTAGCGTATGGGTTCTCTTCATAGGTTGCAGTAGACCCATACTTGTTGTCGTAGGTGGTGAGCTTCTCTAGCACACCCCATGCGTCACTTGGCGGCATCGTCAGATACTCGTAGCGAGTATAATTGTTGATTCTGTCCTTAGTGACTTGATCAAGAGAGTTGAAGAAGATCTCCTGAATGATGTAGGGTGGCTGTCCATGAGTAGGGCAGGATCGTAGCAGTTCCTTGTAGCGCTCCCATGCCCTTGCCAGCGGTTCCCCTTTCTGCTGTTCAAAGGCGGTGATTTTCTGGCGGAGATGTGCTGTTTTGGCAGGTGGGAAGAATTTGTTCAGAAACTCTTGTTCTACTTGGGCCCAGGTTGTGAGTGATTTTGCTTTCAGCCTTTCCAGCCATTTCAATGCAGGTCCAGCGAGCGACCAACGGAAAGCTTTCATCTTGACATATTCCAGAGTTGTACCTTCTGCAAGAGTACGACACATATCATGAAAATTAGTAATATGTTCAAGAGGACACTCATTAAATCTACCATAAAAGGCATTATTTTTAAGCTCTATAAGAAACTGAGTGCGAATTTCAAAAGAGTTTTCAGGGATAAGAATAACCGATTCAGGCACGACGAGAGTTGGGTGCATGTAGTCCTCTGCCGTGGTTGGATACTGGGCAAGCTCAGCCTCTGCTTGTTCCCTTGCTGCTCTCTCAGCGGCGATAGCAGCATCCTTTGCGGCCAATTCCCTGGTAAGCCTAGCGATAAGTTGTTCCTGTGTTTCAGCGGCCGCCATGATCCTTTTGAGTTTGGAGTGGATGTGTAGGTAGCGCTCCGGTTCGTCTAAGCTGTCAAACTCAGGTGTTTGACCAGAACGACGCATACACCTGCAAACTAACTCAAAGAAACAGTGAGAACTGACTACCTAAGGTGCGATTGATTGCTTCCCCGGCAACGGCGCCAATTTGTTGTCTTGCAGGAGTATGTCGAGTATTGAAATAAATATGAAATATAGTTCAGACTGACTTCCCTGTCTCAGCAAATAAATACAAGACTTCCTCCCGTTGTAGTAAGAGAAAATCAGGATGGAATCCACGAGGTAGCACGTCAGCAGTTCCCAGGTAGCTGTAAATTCTCACAGGCAAAGCAGCAGAAGGACAGAAACACAGAAAGGCAAGAAACAAATAAACCCGGCAAGGGCAACTAAAACAAAAGCAAATAACAAACAAAACAAGAAAAGACAAAGCGAAACAGCAAATAAAACGAGGACACAGAAGCTACTCGAGGTCGAGTAAGCTGTCCTCTAGGTCGACAAGAAAGGTAATGAAAACAGAAAACAGAAAACAAAGGCAATCAACTCGACAAGCAAGCTACTTGATCTCGACAAGCAAGTACTCGAGATCGACAAAGGACAACTCGACACAGAGAACAGAAAGTGAAAATCGACGAAAGAAAGCAGAAAACCAACTCGACCTCGACAAAGGTCCTCCTCGAGATCGACAAGATCTCCTCTGTATCGAGTAACAATGCAGAAAACTGTAAATTGCAGAATTAAAGACAAACGCAGATTTTCGACAGAAATAAACTTCAATATATTAAAAGACTTCCAAGGCCAGGGTTTCAACACCACAACGATAACCATGCAAAGTAACACATAAAGGCACAAAAGATCATGCTTTCCATCAAATAACTTTCGTCATTAACAAATAGGCATATAGAGGCTTCGCATAAACCCTAATTGTTACTAACCCTTTTTCACATAATTAATCCAAGTTGCATTAAGATCACTTTCGCTTCAATAATACAAACAAGGATCACCTTCAACTCTCGCAAAAGAATCATGCTCATAGGGATAGAAGATGAATCGCACAAAAAGATCTGACCTTTATCGCATCGCCTCACATGGCCACCGTCGGGCTCACCCCAGCCCCAGAAGTGGGTGGACTACTCACGCCTCATCGCAATTGCAGACATTGAATGAAAAGAAATAACTTGCATAAAACTAAATTCAAAACCTTTTACAATCCCGGCAATCAACTTTCGCATAAAGCCAAAACCCTAAAAACCTTAGAACTCCTAAACTTCTTTGTGGAACTACTTGTTTCTCTATGAAATTGAATTCTCTACTCGAATGTATAAAACTGAGCCCCCTAGGGCCTTATTTATAGCCTTCATTCCCTAGCTATTCTAGGAAAGAAGATATCTATCTCTATCTAAAATTATATCTAAAATGCTTAAGGATAAATAAAAGACATAATGGAATTAAATCTATAAAGAAAAGATAAAACTAATTATGGTAGGTCTTCATGATGTGATAGATCTTGTCTCCTTGGATAGAATTGATCAACTTTGGATAGAATCTTCCGCCTTCGCGCCCAAGGAATCCCAAGTCTAGTCGGACAAGGCTCGTCGAGAAGCTTCTGGACACTGGTCTAGTCGACCTCGAGTAGCAGGGTTCGTCGACTGGACTTCCTCGGGTTGGTGTGCTCGACATGGCTCGGACTTGGGTTCCTGGTGCTCGTCGATCTCGACCAACTCTTGTCGAGATCGAGTAAGGCTGGTCATCGACTAGGCTTCCTCGAGTGCTCTCTTCGGCAAGCTCGGATCTGGACTCAAGGTCTTGTCGATCTCGACAAGGGTTCGTCGAGATCGAGTAGGGCTCTTCCCTTCCGCTTCCGCTCCTGCGAGTTGCTTCATCCGCTGGCAGCGAGTGGTCCGCTGCAGCGAGTGGAGTCGCTGGCAGCGAGTCTTGCCTTGTCGTCCTCGGCTCCTCTCCTTGTCGACTCCGGGGATGGCGCTGAGGCTTCGTCGACCTCGACCAGAGCTTGTCGAGATCGAGTAGACTTCCGGAGCTCGGGTTGGTCTGGCTCTCGATCAGGCTCTGCTCGACCAAGCTGTGCTCGGACAGGCTCGTCTATGTCGAGTAAGCCTACTCGAGATCGAGTAGCCTCGACTCTCAGTCTGGTTCCGCTGTTTTGACCTTGGACTTCTGTAGTGGTTTTCCGAGCTTTTCCGACCTTCTGTAGAATTGCTGTAAAACGCCTTGATTTTTGCGAATTAAACAGAAACTGGTGTAGATTCCATAATTTGGCAAATAAACATAAACTACATAGATTCTGTACTATCTAAACCCAAATGAATGCAATGTATACAGAAATCGATATAAAAGTTACTGTAAAACATGGCAGATTCAGCTCACAACAAGCGTGCAGCTGCATTTTTCGCTGTCGCTGCGCTGTTTGTTGTGCTGTTAGTTGCCAGTAGGTTGCGGCTGGCTAGGTGGTTCGATGGTGCTCGGATTGAGGCTGTCATAGGCTGGTGGTTGTCGTAGGGCTGATGGTGGTCGGTTGATGGTGGCACGATGGTAGTGGTGGTGGCCGAAGGTGGTGGTGGACGAAGTAGGGTTTGTGAGTTTTTTGTTTTGTTTTTTTTGTTTGCGATTTTAGTGTTTTTGGATGATTAAATTGCTGAAATTGAAACAAAATCAACAATTAAATGGGATATAGACGACTACCTTGATCGATGTACTGACAACTAATACCACTTGCTGCGAATCTCACACAGGAAGGTTGGCCCGATCTTTCGATGGGTAGTCGAATTTGATCCCGCAAGCGCTCGTATCTCATAAACGCCGTTGGAACCACGAGTATCGATTCTTGTTGAATCTCACGACAAGAACAGACTCTCAACGTTTCTTCTCACGGTCCTTAGTGTTTGAATCTCTCGAACGGTTGAAAGTTTCTCACTCTCTAGGTTTCTAATGAAACACTCTTTTTCTCAAATTCAGAATCTCCTTTTTTCATTAATGATAAACGCACTTAAATAGCAACACATAAAAAACCTAATGACTTAAAAACCCTAATGGACTTTTCTAACAAATTCCTAAAGCTCATCAACAATATAATAAAACTGAAATAATATAAAAACTAATACTTATTAACTATTCAGACTTATTAAATAATAGAATATGCTAAAATTAACCAAACAATAAAAATATAATACAATCATAGATCATTAATCTTCATCACTTCAAATCCTTGAATAAATCTTAGCCGTCTCGTTGTTTGCCAATTTGATGTTTCCCGGATTGTATCATATGTCCTCATCCCATTTGGTTTGGTTGCTTTCAGTTCCGCTTTTGTAGAGTGTTTTGCTTGTATCTTGCACCATCCTTGTATTTTGTGTTTGTCTAGACGATTTTCCGTCTGCCGACTTGTCGGCCTTCGTGGTTCAGGCTTGTCTGACCTCAAATTTATTCCTTATAAAAAAAAAATGTCCCCGCCCATCCCCGTTTAGGGATAAAAAATAACCCTCGTTTCCTTGAATTTGGTTAATAAAGAGCGGCCATCCGGGGATCGAACCGGGGACCTGTGGGTACTACCTACAAGTCCTTTCCGGTTGAGTCATTCCGGAATGGTTGAAATAACCCTAATTTTCATCTCCGCTGGCTCCCCATTTATTTGTAGATGGTATCGTCCTGGTTGCGGAG